>CM035125.1:101641129-104362907 GCA_020205555.1 Panax stipuleanatus
TAATTAGGCATAATAACACATATAAATTCCTAAATTTTCCATTCTAAAACCAATCAATATACATAAAACCATATGAACAAAACTTTTTCCATGAAACTTGTTTTAGCAGTAGTTTAATTCTTGAAAATCCTTTTATGTCATATAATTACACAATCAACACATGGATACAATACATATATATATATATATATATAATTCATGATTTTTACAACTTCACAAAATTCACAGAAAACAAAAACTTACAGAAACTTAAAACAATGAAGAACAACTACTTAACGTTTTTAAAACTATGAGATAGTAATTACCTTTCTGCTTAGAGATTGAAGAAGAATATGAAGATGATTTCTCTAGCCTTCTCAAGCTTTTCTCTTCCTTTTTCCTTCTTCTTCTTCCTTTCTAACACACTGTATAGTTCTAACTTTCTCTGCTCTTTTCTCTCTTCTTCTTTTAGTCTTAGGCTTAGAATACTAACGTAAACACATATAATAGATATAATACGATATAACTTATACGATATAATAACTGACAAAATAATAATATCCTTATTAAGTATATCAGTTACGTAAGTTTTAAAATTCAAAAAGCCTTAAGGATTTGTTTGGTACACAGTTTATTTAAAAACAGATTATTAGCTAAGGCCTTGTTTGTTTAAAATCATTTAAAATCCTTTTTCTTTTATTTTAACAAATCATTTAACACATATTTTAATGTCACCTTTTAATTAATTAAATAATTTAACATCCTTATTTAATCAACTAAAATTAATTAACCACATAAATATTTGTCACATAATTATAATTACTCGCTAATTATAATTCATGTAACACTTCATCACATAATTCATCTAATTCAATTATCTCAATTAAATTAGAATTATAATATAGAATTAATATACACATTCCTTTAATTAATATATAACACTTAATTAAATCACTCCATAAATCACATAATTTATTTATTTAACTCAATAAATAATTCACATAAAATATTTATTTCACTCAATAAATATTAAAATTATTATATAAAATCTCAATCGTTACACCTATTGCTGAGGGCTTTACCCATTCCCGCATGCAGTGGGAGCTTTTGACAGCCAGAGCGATCACATAGATCCTATACACCTCTGAGTTTTTAGCTATTGGATTTGAGAGAGGCTTCTCCACTGGTCGGGAGTTTGCATTGTCGACCCACAGAGTCCCATTTTTGATAGAGGGAGGCTGGGAGCTCTATTTAGGAGAGCGTGCGATCAGGAGCATTACGGGGCAGATCCGCATTCCCATTATTCCTCCTACTTGGCATCATTGGCCATTGATCCTGCCACTAACAGATATCCTTATGGAGGGCGTAGACGGCTTTACTTTATCAGAGGGCCCTTATAGCTAGGAGGCATTTAGCAGCTGGTGGAGTCCTCGCACGATTGGAGCTCAGACTCGGGTTACCCAGTTTATGACAGACAGGGTGCTTGGGTCTGTGATGATGACAGACTGGATAGCTTGCCATAGGGAGCCTACTCATTTGGACCAGATTGCAGAGCTGACCCAGGAGTTGGAGAGAGCTCGCCTTTTTATCAGGCATCTTGGCCGAGATCCGTCAGAGGCATCTTTTTTTGACCCTTCTAGCTCAGGAGCGGGCCCCTTTTCAGGTCCATTTTCTAGTAGTTTTGCAGGGGCATATCCTCTCTTGTACCGCCCAGATATGCCTGATGACAGTGGTTTTGTGTCCATGGAGGACATGGAGCAGGTTAACCACCTGAGCATAGATATTTTGGATCTTTTTGGATAGCTATTGTAGCTATATCTTTTGGTCAGCCACTATTTTGGCTATTGGGAGGCTGTGCCCCATTTTGATAGACCACTATTAGTAGCTAGGTGGTGGTGCCCTATGTTCCTGTACTTTTTATTTTGCTTTGTATTATCAGACAGGGATGATGCTTGTAGTAGATAGTTTGTTGTAGATATACATGATATTTCATATCTATCGCATCATATTTATCATTGTCATTATGCATGTATTATGTCATGTGTGTGCATTTAGATAGATGAGTTCAGATTTAACCCATGGATGGTCTTATGATACGGTGATACAGATGACATCGTCTACCGTTAGCCGTATTGAGCATTCACTACCGTCTGAGGTGGCATTGCCATTGAGATTGTGGTACGAGAGTCTGCCCTTCCCAGCTAGAGGGACAGTTGATCAAATGTTAGGTCATTCGTTGGCCCACGAAGACTTTTAGGTGCCATATGGATTTGTGGATGGCATTTTATCCTGCTGGATACCTGATAGATAGGTTTTTTGCTTCGGGCTCCATAACTTAACTCATACGCTTGAGGAGTACAAGCAGTTCACTGGCTTGGATTTGGAGTTTCCATACGCTCGCACGATGATTAGTGACATGAGGAGACCATTTATACGGATGTCGGGTCTCCGTCAGAGCGTAGTGATGGAGGAGATTATCTCTAGACGCGTGATCTCCATTGACTTTTTGATCAATCGCTACGATGAGCTCAACTGTTGCGATCGACATGCCGAGGATTTTATTGTGTCAGCAGAGGCGTGACATCCGGCCAGGATAGGCATTTTGATGATGTGCATTATATCCTACGTTTATATGCCGCTGCGCTTAGACCATCTGGATGTGGGGTTAATTGTTATGGTCCGGGCCCTTAGACAGGGTAGCACCATCATACCGATGATATTGGTTGAGACGCTGAGGTCAGCCACTCACTGCATTACCCACCCAGAGGGGTTCTTCAGAGGCAGTTCAGTTTTGTTGTATATATGGCTCATGTTCCATATTTAACCGATTGGATTTTTTAGGCATCAGGGATATTATTTTTCCCATGATATATCTATGTCATACTCTTTTCAGTCGGTAGAGTGTACCGATTCAGAGACATGGTCAGCATTTCTGTCTGACATTGCACATTTGTTTTTGATTTTTCCCTGCGCAGGACTAGTCTCCCCATATAGCTTCATCACCCATGCATCTGGCATGGATTATCTACCCCTAGCGGAATTGAGGGAGTGACTACTTATCATCCTCTGGCTGTTATGGGCCAGTTCGATCAGTTTCAGAGCCTGCATCTGTTTGAGGGGGCTGTTGATCAGAGGATGTCAGCTTCGTCTATGTCATCTGCTGATTTGATCCGAGAGTATGAGTGTTGGACTCACAGAGAGAGGAATAATTTCTTCAGTAGCCATCCGGACCGTTCTGCAGAGTACTCGGCGTGGTTGGAGGCAGATATAGCATCGGCTGCCTTCATCCAGTCAGCTCCTATTATAGATTCAGATGAGGAAGAGCCTATGGAGGATCCTGAGTCTCCTACTGAGGATGAGTTGTTAATGGGTTTGATAGCAGCACTAGTTAGTGATCCGCCGATCATTCCTGTAGGGACATATTCGGCTTTGGCGGACTCACTAGCTAGGATGACATTTGAGAGGGATCAGGCTAGAGCTCTAATGTTAACCGCCTTGTCTGGTAGAGATATAGCTTTGGCGGAGAGAGATGCATCTTGAGCTGCTCAGGATGCAGGGTTGATTGAGTGAGAGGAGATCTGTTCTGCCAGAGACGCAGCTTTTGTGGAGACCGAGGAGACTTTGATTGCTAGGGATATCGCTTTTGTGGAGAGGGACGAGGCCATAGCTTCCTGAGATTTCCACATTGCTGACAATACTGCTCTTTGGTCTTATACTCATGGTCTGATTACCTAGACGAGTGCTAATATTGATGACCATATTGCCACACTGCAGATGACTGTGGATATTTTGAGCCGTATGGAGGCTGAGGGTATTGCACTTGCAACTGCTCCTCCATCTTCAAAGAGAGATGTCATGGTGGCATTGCTGGCCCGCTTATCCTTGGGTCCATAAACTAGCTTTGTTTTTCCTGTACATACTAGATCAGCCATTTTTGTCATATACATGACACTATATATATATCAAACAGTATTATATATCAGAGAAATATATTTTTGATTTTCTTCCCTATTTGGATATGTATTGTCATTGCTGAGTGATTACCACTTCTTTCATGACTCGCTGTTGTTGATGTATCTTGAGCTTCTCCTTGATTGGCTGACAGTAAGATGTCATAGAGTATCTCAGATGGGCCTGTTGATCAGAGTATCTTGATAGGACTTAGCCTTTATATGGTTTCGGTGTCTTGGGACTGGTTTTTTATTGGTTCTTGAAGGTCAAACCGCACCATAAATGGCTGCCTATGTACTCCCGGGTGGAGGGAGATCAGGTCATTCGTAGTTCAATTTATTTTTTGTGTGAGAGAGGTTTGAAAGGTATTTTTCTTGGGTTTTGAGTTTAGTTTGATGAGTTTTTGAATTTTTTGTTTAGTTTGACCGCACCAAAATGGCTGCCTACGTACTTTCGGGTTGAGGGAGATCAGGTCATTCGTAGTTTCGGCTTATAGTGAAAACCAAACCTGATTTGATTTGTAGGACCCGGATGCGAGTATGCATGTGTTTCAAACATAGTACCTTTTTATGGTGTCTGAATTAATGAGTTGGGGAAATTTGGTCCCGTTAATTTCTTATAATTTGATAGCTCCTCCTGTCAACACCTCCTTGATAATGAAAGGGCCTTCCCAATTAGGGGCAAACTTTCCTTTAGCTTCGTCTTGATTGGCCAAAACTTTCTTCAGCACCAAGTCATTTTCTTTGAATTGCCGTATTTGGACCTTCTTGTTGTAGGATCGAGCAATCCTCTGTTGATATAATTGCCTATGGAAAATGGTTGTAGCCCTCTTTTCATCTATCAGGGATAGCTGGTGGTACCGATCTTGCAACCATTGATCTTTCGTCCATCTGAGCGTCGATTAATACTCGCAAGGACTCCATCTCTACTTCTATGGGAAGGACTGCTTCCATGCCACATACCAATAAATAGGGGTAGCCCCAGTAGAGGTACGCATTGACGTCCTATAGGCTAACAGGGTTAGAGGCAGCAGGTCAGGCTATTCTTTGTGATTGGCGGACATTTTCTGCATAATCTTTTTGATGTTCTTGTTGGCCGCTTCGACAGCACCATTCATCTTGGGCCGATAGATGACGGAATTGGATGCTTGATGTGGAACTCACTGCAAAGTTCTTTCATCATTTGATTGTTCAGGTTTTTGGCGTTGTCTGATACGATCAACTCCGGTTGTCCATAACGACAGATGACATTGTTTCTGATGAAACCGATGATTACCTCTTTGGTGACTTTGGGAAAGGAGGTAGCTTCAACCCATTTGGTGAAGTAATCGAGCATGGTGAAGATGAAACCGTGACCATTACTGGCTTTTAGTTCTACTGGGCCTATCACATCCATTCCCCACATGTAGAAAGGCCACGGTGAGCTTATGTTGTGTAGCTCATTTGGAGGAGCATGTATGGCATTTCCATGTACTTGGCATTAAAAGCATCTCCTGACGTGATCATCACAGTCAGCTTTGAGCGAGATCCAATACTGTCCTGTTCTTAATATCTTCTTGGCCAGCAGATGACTGCTCATACGTGGACCACATACTCCACTGTGGACTTCATCCATCAATCTCTGGGCTTGCTCTTTATCAAGGCATCTTAACAGGCCTATTCTAGTATCACTTTGTAAAGTGCATCTTCACTCAGATAGAACTTTATAGCCATTTTATGAATTTGCTTTCGTTCAGATTGGCTTGCCCCAGCTGGTGTAGATCCATCTCGTAGATATTCCTTGATGTCTTGATACCAAGGCTGTTTGATAGGAGGTATTTCATCTGATATGTCTCCAATGTAATTCTCGTATGTCGGGGCCTTTTAGCTTGTGAATTTGATGTCGGGAATCCCACTTCTATCGGATATGTGGATCAAGGAAGCCAACGTCGCCAATGCATTAGCGAAGTTATTCCTACCCCTAGGAATATGGATGAAGGTTATGTCTTCAAACTCCATGGATATTTTGAGGACCTGCCAATGATAGGGCAGCAAATGCAGTTATTTGGTGTGATATGCCCCAGTGGTTTGTCTGATAACCAATTCGGAGTCCCCGAAGATTAGTAAATACTTGATACCCATGGATTGGGCTAATTTCAACCCCATTATACAGCCTTTATACTCGGCTGTGTTGTTGGTGTTGCCAACTGTACCAGAGATAAGGACTGCCCCAGCTCTGGCACCCTCTATGTTTATTGCTCCATCGAAATACATTTTCCAATGGTTGGACTGTATTCTCTTGTTGGAGTTATTGAATGGTTATGATCCCATCATCTGGGAAATAAGTCTCTAGGGGCTCGAACCCTCCTGAAGGTGCTTCAGCTAATTGATCTGCAATGCCTTGACCTTTGATTGACTTCTGAGTCACGTAGATAATGTCGAACTATTGTAGGATCAACTGCCATTTGGACAGTTGGCAATTCAACATTGGCTTGTTGAATACGTATTTTAGGGGATCCATGCGGGATATGAGGTAGGTCGTGTGCCCATGCAAATAGTGTTGCAACCTCATGGCGGCCCATGCTAACGCACAACATGTCTTTTCGATTAGGGTGTATTTCTATTCACCGCTGCTGAATCTTTTGCTGATGTAGTAGATAGCTCTTTCCTTGCTACTATCATCCTTCTGTCCTAGCATGCAGCCTATTGCATTGGTATTGACGGACAGGTAAATGAACAGAGGAACTCCATCCCTCAGGGGTACCAATACAGGTGCTTCGATCAGCTATTTCTTGATGGCAAGAAAGGCTCGTTGACAATCCTCATCCCATCTGATGGAGGTATTCTTCCTTAGGAGCTTGAAGATGGGTTCACAGGTTGCTGTGAGCTGGGAAATGAATCGGCTTATGAAGTTGATTCTTCCCAGAAACCCACGAATCTCCTTCTCTGTTCGAGGTATTGGCATCTCAGTGATGGCTTTGATCTTGGCAGGATCTAGCTCGATGTCTCGATTGCTCACCAGGAATCCTAACAGCTTGCATGCTTTGACGCCAAAAGCACATTTGGCGGGATTTAGCTTGAGGTTGTACTTACGCAACCTGTTAAACAGCTTCCTGAGATGGTCAAGGTGTTCATCCTCCCTCCGAGATTTGATGATGATGTCATCTACATAGACCTCTATCTCTTTGTGCATCATGTCATGGAATAGGGCCATTATGACTCGCTGATATGTGGCTCCGGCATTGATGAGGCCAAAGGATAGTCGTCTGTAGCAGAAAGTTCCTCAGGGAGTGATGAAAGCTATTTTCTCCCAGTCTTCTGCAGCAACCATGATCTGATGGTAACCAACAAAGCAATCTACGAAGGAATACATCCCATATTGTGCCGTATTGTCGATCAGGATGTGGATGAAAGGTATTGGGAAATTATCCTTAAGATAGGCTTTGTTCAAATCCCGGTAATCCAAGCAGACTTGTACCTTCCCTCCGGGTTTAGGCACGGGAACTATGTTTAACAGCCACTCCGGGTATGTTGATAGCATGATGATTCCGACTTTAAATTGTTTAACAACTTCTTCTTTAACTTTCAGGCTCCATTCAGGTTTTAATCGCCTGAGCTTTTGTTTGACTGGCTGGAATCCATCTTTGATGTGCATTCAATGGATGATAATGTTAGTAGATAGGCCAATTATGTATTCATGTGACCATGCAAATACATCCTGGAACAGTGTTAGGAGTTCAATCCGGTCGGCATTTTGGTCTGGTGTGAGGTCTATGCCTATCTGGATTTCTTTGATGTTTTCGGAGGTTCCTATATTGATAGTGGTGGTTTGGTCGAGGTTTGGTTTGGGTTTGTCTTTGACCCATTCTTTGATCTCCTCGGGCACCTCATAGTCATCTTCCTTTTCTTGATCAATATCCATCAAGTTGAAGTTCAGTTCTACATCAAAGTTATAGTCATTGTGACAGGTTGGCATCTCATCAGTAGTGACAAACAAATCCAACTCTGGAGTCCTGAAAACAAAAATGCTTTCACTTTAATATATACAACTGCTTAAATATACAAAGCATTTGGCAAAGCATGACAAAAGTTACTGCTATAGCTGTGCAATCAAAAGTAAGCAGGAAATAAAAGCATGTTACTGACAAACTTTCTGCCCCTTTACCCTTTTTTACTGAGACACGGGACGCTGCTCCATTTATCCAAGTTTAGATCCTCATGAACAGGAAGGATCAAGGATTTGTGATCATCTGCCTTGTCTCGGATAATGACGGAGACATCCTTTACAATAAGGTCGGGGTTTTTCTTTGCATTGCCCCCTTTTCCCTTCTTGATGTGAGGAATTTGAATCTGATCCTCGTTGTCATTGTCTGGGATCTCATCATTCATACCCTCGTAGTTTATGATGACCCGCATGTTATCAAATGGGTCTCGTCCTTCGTACAGGATCTTTTCTTTTCCCTTTTTGCTATCACCTTGAGGCTTTGGGGATTTCCTTTCCTCGACCGGTATGATTGGAGGAAATAGTATGGCTGCTACAATAGTGGGGATCTTCCTCATTGGCTTTACAAAGCCAGTATCAGTGAGGTTTGGTAGCAGTATGGTGGAAGCATAAGCCTTAGGGTGCTTATATAGATTCCGGCGGCTTGACCCTGATCAATAACCCAGTCTGGCTCTCCCTATCTGGCTTGGGATTTGGACAAGACTCTTGATACCTTGCTTATTCTTTCCTAACCCTTCTCTAGGTTGGAAACCCAAGGATACCATCTCCTGGCCTACTGTCATCACTTCAGGGGAGACTTTAGGCTTCAAAGCTGGTGCTCCGATAGGTAGATACTGAGTATCACTCACCTCCAGGGCTTGAAAACTTGCAGGTTCAATCCCTGGCATGTCTCCCTGTATGCAGACAGAGTATTCTGGTTCGGCGTTAACCGTAATGAGGTTGCCGTTGATAATGTATTGGAGCTGTTGACGGAGGGTGGATGGTACTGCCTTTGCCATGTGGATCGATTTTGAGCACCTGAAAGGACACATAGAAAATATACGAACCAATCTCCAGTGGAAGCTCTATTTCTCCCATAGCTTGTTGGCGAGATCCATCGAAAGCCCGGATGACCACATAACTGGTTTTGATCTGGTTCGGGTTAATCTTCATTCTTTATAAGGTATCATAGGGACAGATATTGAGGGATGATCCTCCATCTATGAGCACACCTCTGATCACATACTCGGAAGACATTACTGCTATGTGGAGGGATTTGTGATGACCCGTCCCTTCTACGGGGATATCATCATCAGTGAAAGATATCACATTATTATTGAAAATGTGTTCTACCACGTGACAGAATTTCTCAGCATCCACGGTATGTGGCAGATGGGCTTCTTCCAACACTTTCACTAGAATGTTCCGATGATCCACTGAGGATAAGATCAAGTCTAGGATGGACATCTGTTTGGGTGCGTCTTTCAAGTTTTGCACTATTTTGAATGTCATTGTGTCCCATTTTGTTGAGGAACTCTTCGATTTTCTCATCAGTCACCTTTTCTTTGGCATTGAGGACTGGTTTGATCACCCGCTGAGGTAGGTACAATGGATTATCTTTAGGTGCGGTGGCAATGTTGTTTGAAGTGGAACCTTCATCATTCCCGTAGTTCCATGGGACCTTCTTCAGACTAATAATTGAATATTGAGGTTTGAAGGGCAAGATTAAAGGCTCGGGTGCGGTCACCTTCACTGGATTTTGCATTTCTTTGACCCCCTTCCCTGGCAGTACTAAGGGTGTGAGGGATGGCTCCTTATCATCGGAAACAACAACCATTGTATCATGATTCCATGCAGTGAGGGTAAAGAGAGTGTCTTCATCTGGGAGGCCATAATCCCGATTTCCTTTTATCAATTCACCATTTTCAATCATGTTCTGAATTAGGTTACGAAGTGCCTAGCAATCTTCAGTATCATAGCCGGGTACATTGGAGTGGTACTGACAGATTTGGCCAGGCTTGAATTTCTTGGATCAAGGGTTCAATGGAGGTAATAGATCTGCAACTATTCCCTCATTGATTAACATTTAGAGGATTACCTTCATCGGCTGGTTTAGGTTAGTGAAATTCCTTTAAAATAGGAACCTCATGCCATCTTGGCAATTCTCTCCTTTTACCATTTTGTCGGCCCAGGGTTCATGCTCATGAGACCGATAGTGATTCTTCGTGGAGATGGGATTGATCTTTGGTGGACTAATCTCTGGTGTGGGAGAATTTGCATCAGGTGGGTTAATCTGGTTTATCAGCTGCCTGGTGATATGATGTTGGTATACGACCAGTTCTGCTAACTGTTCGATTTTTTCCTTGATAGACCTTATCTCCTGCTCTATTAGGAATCGTCTTTCTGAGACTTCCCAACTGTCTGGGCTATTGTTGCTAGATGGAGTTAACTCTCCCACATAATGGAGGTATTTGGATCCTTCTCCATTTCTGGTGTTGATCATATTGACACTCTCCTCTTTGTGCTGGGGGAGGGGATTGTCCTGTACGTGTGGTTGTTCTGGTTTGGTTACCACAATCTCTCCATTGTCAATCAAGTTTTGGATTTTATGCTTGAGAGACCAACAGTCTTTGGTGTCATGGCCTTGAGATCCAGAATGGTAAGCACACTTTTTGCTTGGGTCAAAATTCCGTCCACCATTGTTGGTTGGTGGAAGGAGTTGGACAATCTTCTTCTGTGCCGTCAACAGCTTTAGCACATTCTCGAGTGAATCCCCTAGAGGGGTGAAAGTTCTTCGACGCCTGACCACCATTTTTTTCTGAAACAGAGGATTTGAAGGCTGTGCTGGAGCTTGGAAAGGGGTATAGTTCCTCCTTTGAATAGGCATACTGTTTAACTCGCCTCTTTGATTCTGTCCTTGTAACACTAAGGACACTTCTTCATCTTTCTTTTTGTGTAACCTCCAGGGATTACTCCCGTAATTTTCGGATTGGATATGCTCGGCAACAGCTTCAAAGGCGGTTAGATCCTTTATCTTCCAGGACTTGAGCCCCATTTCTTCCATTTCATCATGTTTGATCATTTTAGAGAATGGTTTTCCTATGCCTGCTAGGACCCTCTCATAATATGGAGCATCTTGAATATCAATGAAGGTCATGACTATCTCAGTCTCATTCATAGGTGGGGTAACTTGTGCTGCAACCCGTCTCCATCGCTGAGCATATTCTCTGAATGACTCAGTACTTTGTTTCTTGATTTTGGTTATTTGGTATCTGTCTGGAGCCAGCTGAGATTGGAAGCTATATTGACTGAGGAAAGCATGTGCCAGTTCTTTCCAACTGTGAATCTTAGAATTGTCCAGACGGGCATACCAGGCTCTTGCCTCTTCGGTTAAACTTTTCTGGAATAACTGCATTCGAAGTTTCTCCTCCTCTGCATAGGATCCGAGTTCTCCAATGAATACCTTCAAGTGAGTGTAAGGGTCTCCCAATCCATCGTTTTTCTCAAAATCAGGAGTTCTAAATTTTTTGGGAAAATACGCCCCGGGGAATATACAGAGGTCTGAATAATTGACACTGCCAAATGCCCCAGTCCCTTTGATGGACCGGATGGTTTCTTCCATCTGCTGTACTTTCTTCAGAAGGTCACCATCTTCCTGCTCTTTGTTGAAGATGGTGATTTCAGGGGTTTTATTGGTTGTGTCCTGGTTTTGTGGTCCAAGAATCTGAGTCTCTGCCTTTTCAGTCTCTTGACCGCCACTACTACCACCAGGCGTTCCCGGTTCTGTGTGAGCTTGGCTTGCTTCAATTTAAGGACCTTGTTTTGTTCTCTAAAAAAACTGGCCAATTCAGCTATCTGATTCTTTAGTCCTTTAAACTCTTCCCTAGATACAGGGGTGGATTCTGGTTAAGCACTGGAAGTCATGTCCTGTGGATGGACTTGGTGCTTTCTTAGACTTAGATCTACTGACATGACCAATTTTTCACCTACAACAAAATGTAGGCGTGTCAATTTCCTGATGTAGGTAGGGATAGAATGCATGCCATGATGTGTTTTTGTGATTTTTTTAATCTTATCCTACAAAATCGTGGTCAGTTGTTTTGATGATAGGATGACAAGATGTATATGATAGGAAATGTAAATCTTTCATTATGATATTTACATTGTGCTTCTTTACATTGGAATTAAAAACTTGACATTGAATTGAAAGAGGAAGGCATGAAGAAGCTTTCCATAGGATTCGGTTAATCAAAGGCTGACCTATCTCAGGCTACACTCTCGGCTTTTTGGCATGAAGGTCCCTAGAGCATCGCAATCTACTAGAGGGAAAATTAATCCGATCTTTCAACTGTAGCGAATCTGGGTGGTGCATTTTCATGAGCCCCCAGAGACTTAGCCGTCCCCAGAGTCATTACTTATCATCGAAGGGTTTTGCCTCCCGAAGGAGGAATCACAACATACATTCACATACATCGCGTCTCACCATTATGCATATGATGACATTGGTGCGAAGCACTAATATGGGTGCGAAGCACTAAAAAACAGGAAAACATTCATTCTCATTCATTCAATGTAAAGACACAGTATTCATGCATTCATTCAATGTACAGACGCAGCATTCACACATACGTAGTTTTGAAAGGGAAATGTTTGAAAAGATTTAAACGCGGCATAAGCCCTCTACTGTCCCCAGCAGAGTCGCCGCCTGTTGATGTCGGGAAAAAATTCGGGGGTCAGGTCACAACCCGGATCTTTCTCTCTTCCTAAGTTATCTTTACCCTTACTCTTTTTATTGCGAAAAAGGTTTTGAAGGGTTTTTTAGGAAAAGGCCAACATGTATCATGTCGACGATTTGAACGTTTTACAAAGTCTTCAGTTAGTAGATTTGAAATGGTTGTACCAACTCAACTGAGTTTTATTTGAAAGGAGGCCTAATTGCTGGACACTGTTGAAACTTGATATTTGAAAATAACGTTTTGAGTTCGGGAGCTTGGTTAAGTGTGGGGAAGGTGTTAGGCACCCCACAACTCCCGTGTGAACAAGGTACCACATCTTTTCAATATTTTCCTTTTAAATCTGCAATGTGTGTGTGTGAATGCTTGAAGAAATTGGGCCTATGCTTTGATGGAAGTATGTTTATGCATCGTTGAACCTATATGCGAAGGGTTTGATTTGATTTACAAAAAGCCTCTGATTTGATTTGCAAATGTGTTTGATTTGATTTGCGAAAGCTTTTTTTTTGAAAAGATTATTGAATGATGTTTTGAAGGAAGGTTTTCAAACCCTTACGCTAACATAGGAATTGAAGCACATCGATACTTCAGTTTTTTCTTTTTAGCCTTAAAGCACAATTTAAATGGTGATTGTCGGGCTGCAAAGCATCCTCGACAACAATATATATACATGTGTCGGTCTGCTCACGGGCATGATTGCCATCGGAGGGACTCGGACATGACAAACCATATTTTCACTATGTTGAGACCTTAAATTCGGATAACCGTTTTAAGGTCTTTTGTATGTACATTTTTACAGAAAAACTGGCATGGTACATTTGCAAAGTGGAGTTTGTCCATCGTGGGAATCAGATTCTGATAAGGGAGGCCAATAAACCTGCATAGCTCATTTGTACAGAAATATATCCAAACACTATAATGGCCAAGGATCCATCAGTAAATCCTGGCTAGCGCTAATCCAAAGCATCTCGTTCCCACTAGATAGAAATCTAAGGGCCGCGAGGTTGCTTTTATAACTGAAACTAGAAAAATGCTAGATTTAAATGAATCTCAGCCATTCTAGCTTCCCGGTTCGGTCTGGACCTATTTTGAACCGTTTGAAAGCTAGAGTTGGCGAGATTTAGAGAAATCTAGTTTGCCCGTAGAAATGTCAGTGTCGATTCATATCAAATGAATATTTAAAGAAACAATTTAATAAAATGAGTAAAACAATATATATATGATTATATATATGAAAGTTGTGAAGGGTGAAGGGTTTTCACGCCTGTGCCTGGACTGGAATTGAAATATATATATATATATATATATATATATATATATATATATTTATAAAAGCTGTATAAAAGCCACAGAATAATTCAGGCTGGACAGAATTGAAATATATATATATATATAACAAAAAAAAGGACGATGAGTTTTCACGCCTGTGCCTGGACTGAAATATAAATATATACAGAAACGTAGTCAACCAGGACTAGGAAGATAACCCAATATGGTGAATGGTACAAAAATAGTAAAAAGGCCACATAATAATTCAGACCGAACTGGAATGTAAATATACAGAAAAGTAGTCAACCAAGTCTGGGAAGATAACCCAGTGTGGTGAAGGCTGCTTATATATGCATATTTATATATAAAAGCAGTAAAAAGGCCACAGAATAATCCAGGCCGAACTGATATATATATATATATATATATATATATATATAGAGAGAGAGAGAGAGATAGAAAAGTAGTCAACTAAGACTGAGAAGATAACCAAGTGTGGGGAAGGCTGCTTATATATGCATATTTATATATAAAAATAGTAAACTACCACGGATTTGACATCTGGGCTTGACAGAATTGAAAAGTTAGTATATATATAGTTAAATATATACAAAAAAGCCAAACCCGGATTGGGAAGATAACCCAGTCTGGTGAAGTATTGCTCATAACGAAGATATTAGTATTTAAAAGCTGCTGGAAGCGACGGATCGTCAATCCGAGTTGTAGAAATACCAGAAAATGAGTTTATGTACAAAAATGTACCAAAAGTTGACAAAAATGGCCCCGGAACTGAGTTCCGAGCATATTTAGAAAACAAAATTTGATGTGCAAGCGTAAAACAGTATAAAGAAGTAGTATTGACTTGCTGATCGTAAAAATACTCACAATGGACTGCTACACGGGCTTTTTGCCAAATCGTAGGCTTTACATGTCCGAATCTACCGGTTATTTTTTGATATGTGGTAGTATGTGGGTATATCTACTTGTTAGAGTGAAATAATTTGGGTTTGGAAGACAAGAAAATAGACAAAAAACCAAACAAACAGGGGTTCGGAGCGTTTTTGAATTCTTTAAATGAGAGGGGGTGCACCTCTATATATAAGCTAGGGAGCCTCCACCCTATCTTCTGCTGGCGCAGGGAGAGGTGCGGCTCCACATGGTGGGGCCCATATAGCGAGTTTCATCATCTCGAAGTACGTGCACTTCGAGCAACGCAAGGTCTGATTCGAAACTTTCTAACTTTTGATCGGAGCTTTCGTTTGAGGCATGCTATACCTTTTTGGAAAGCCCTCACCGAGAGTGCCACAATGACATGGGATAAAACATTTTCTGGATCCAAGAAGATGGGTTCATAACTAGGTCTTCGATTCCTCGCAGTTTATTTGTTGAGCTGTCTTGCGCTGTTTGCACTCAGGATCATCGTTATGGTTCGTTCTGACCTTGGTGGCATTCAATTCAGCTTGAGTTTGATCGAATTGAATTGGAGTTGGTAAAATAACCGTTTTACCCCTCCCGGGGTTGCCTTCAGTGTCGGTATGGCCTTCGGTTGACTTCTTGGGGTTGTTTCCAAGACTTGGATCCCATTCGAGTCTATTTGTCCTCAGGGTTGTCTCTGAGGCTAGCTTAGTCATTCAAGGTTTTCCTCTAGAGATGTTGTGATGCTTCAGGATTATTTTTGAAGTTGACCTAACCTCCCGGGTTGAGATCGGGGCTGATCTGTACCTCCTGGGTTGAGACCGGGGCTGACCTGTACCTCCCGGGTTGAGACCGGGGCTGACCTGTACTTCCCGGGTTGAGACCGGGGCTGACCTATACCTCATAAGTTGAGACTGGGGCTGACCTGTACCTCCCGGGTTGAGATCGAGGGTGACCTGTACCTCCTGGGTTAAGACTGGGGCTGACCTGTACCTCCTGGGTTGAGACTGGGGCTGACCTTTACTTCTCAGGTTGAGACCGGGGCTGACCTGTACTTCTCGGGTTGAGACCAGGGCTGACCTGTACTTCTCAGATTGAGACCGGGGATGACCTGTACCTCCCGGGTTGAGACCGGGGCTAACCTGTACCTCTCGGGTTGAGACCGAGGCTGACCTGTACCTTCCGGGATTAGATCGGGGCTGACCTGTACTTCTCGAGTTTAGATCGGGGCTGACCTGACCTCCCGGGTTGAGACCGGGGCTGACTTGTACCTGCCGGGTTGAGACCGGGGCTGACCTGTATCTCTTGGGTTGAGACCGGGGATGACCTGTACCTCCCGGGTTGAGATCGGGGCTGACCTGTACCTCCCGGGTTGAGATCCTGGGCTGACCTGTACTTCCTGGGTTGAGACCGGGGCTGATTTGACGGCCCGGTATTGAGACCGGGGTTGAGTTGATGATCCGGTATTGAGACCAGAGTTGAATTGATGACCCGATATTTAGATCGGGGTTGATTTGATGACCCGGTATTGAGACCGGGGTTGAACTGATAGCCCGATATTGAGACCGGGGTTGAGTTGATGACCCGGTATTGAGACCGGGGTTGAATTGATGACCCGATATTGAGACCAAGGTTGAGTTGAGGACCCGGTATTGAGACCCGGGTTGAATTGATGACCCGGTATTGAGACCGGGGTTGAATTAATGACCCGGTATTAAGACCGGGGTTGAGTTGAAAAGACAGATTTTCCCTCCTATAGTGTTAGTAGCAGGGAAAGAAAATTTCTAGTGTCTACATTGAGCATGCTAGTTTAACATAATTAAGCCTATATAAGTCCCTGACATGCTAGTGTAGGTGGCCTTGCATGTAATCACTTACCTTAGCTTGGTTTCTAAAGGAAACTTAGATTATTCAAATACAAACTTGATGAACTAAGTACACTATAAGATATGAACTTGTGAACATGCTTATGTGGTCTAGTTATGTGTGTACATGAGCATGATATATGGTATGTGAAGTTACTTTGCATGATTGGTTGGTTTGACATGAAGTTTCAAAGAAAACTTAAGAGTTTCGAAAACTAATTTGGTTTATAACCACCTTGCATGTATTCTGAAATTTATGACCATCATGATATGGTATTGCATGCATATAGACACGATTGACATGTATACCTAACTAGCCACGTACATTGCAAACTAGTTGAGTATGGTTTAGAACGAGTTTTAAAGAAGTAAAACTATATAACTTGAAATACATGACTAGGATGACTTGAGCATGTATAATTGAGGCTTATTGACCTCATTGCCTAAGTATAATGACTAAACGTGAGAAAGCTTGTTAAATGAACACGTTAAGCTTGTTAAGTGGAAGTGATAACGAGCTATGTTAAAGGTAAGGTGTAAGATCGAACCTAATCATAAACCTCATGACATGTATGTTCTACATGTGTCATCATCAATGTATGTGGGTGAGCAAGCTAGGCCATGCAAACTGCATTTCAGTTCTGGTTTGAATTGGGAGCAGCACGGCCGCGCCACTCCCTAGTTCAAACCAAGCACGACCGCACCACCCTGCAGTGTAATCTGACTATTTTGATTGTAAGCTGAAAACTGATGCATGTTTGTATTGATGTCCTAAACTGCCATACTTGTTTAGTGATGTGTCCAAATGTTAATGAGTATGTTATGATGAAACCAAAGAATTAATAAGTGTTTATAATCTTTCAAACGCTAAGTCAAACAAAGATTTTGAGTTATGTTAATCAATTAGTATCTTACAAACTGATTTTATGCTATGTGTATGTAAAGTATGTAATAACGTACGTATAGGATTGTACGACCAAGTTAGACTCTTATGTATGTTTTTAACTTACATATCAAGTATATGTATTTAATGTACGTAACTAATGAATATCTTATATACGTAACTATGTTATAATAGGATTCGAAAGTGTTGATAAGCTAGACATTGATAAACTACGCTTAAGACAAGTTCCTAACCCTACTTTTTATCGAGCAAGTTTCCTAACTTCATTTGATTGTATAATTGAATGCAAGTATTCGAACCTTACTCTTTATTAAGCACTACTTAAGCTTGTACTATTATTGATCATACGAGTAAACAATTGATAGTATGATTCATGTGTTATGAATTAATGTTTCATAGCTTAAGATAAAGTCTGTTTATATTCTTTGAACTTAGATTTCGAGTATTGAATTTATAACTTTTTCTTATATACATTGAAAGAGCGGTCTATGCCATTTGATTCTGCTAGACCTATATCATGAATTTGAAAGCGATCCAAACCAATTGTTTGGTGCAGAATCTTATAGTTGACTGAGTTGAACAACCCTTATTGAAGGGGAAACTATATATTTATCGGGAGATCGACGTGAACACATGAGTACGATTAAATGTTATGCATAACGTAGGGTACTTTAGGCTGATCACCTGTTGTACTTGTTTTGTTGGATTATCAGCATATTACTGTTAATTCTAGTAGAAGTTCATAGTCCTTAGTTATTGCTTAGTGTTCATTATTCTTGAACCTTAAAAAGGTTAAAACCTAAATCTTATTGATATCTTTCTGTCCTTAGTGACTGTTATTGAGAACTATTGATACTTCTTGTTATCCTTGAACTATCATTCACTGTTGTACCCTTGGGATTCGAAAACTATATTATTCACCCTTATTGTTATATTACTTGCTGAGCAAACTTATTGCTCATTCTTGCTTTTCTTAAAAACATTTCAGTTAAGGCAGAGCAATGCGGACCCTCGGGTCCTGATAAGGGCAAGGGCAAGGCTATAGAGTAGCTTTGTACTTAATTAGAAATATTATGATAATGTAATAAAACCTTATTCGTATTATGTATTAGTTATGTTAAGTTATGTTTAAGCTATGTATGAAATGTTTAAGTTACGAGACCCTGAGACATGAATATTTATATTAAATAAATATAAATTAATTTTATCATTCCGTTACGTGAGATGTTATTGTGTTATTAGTTATTTAGAAAGTGGCAAACCGAATTTGAGACGCGAGTGGTCTGAATTTGGGGGCGTCACAGGTTAGTATCAGTGCTTTATTTATAAACCGTAGGAGAGAGAGTCCTTAGATTATAACTTTAGAAGAACTTAGAAGATAGAATGGGATGAAACTCATGTAGAGTTTTCCTAGAGAGACTTAGTGTGTTATGAAATATAATTTCATTCTATACAATGGACTTATGTTTTAATTAATATTCTAATGGAGTTGTTGTTTGTTTGTCTTGTGTTTGTGGTTGTAGGATGACAGACATTGGAGGACTTAGTAGAGTGGTAGAGGAGGAGCCCCGAGATATACATGTCGTATATGAGGCACCTTTGGTAGCCGAGCCTGTGCAGGCAGTTGCACCGTCCGAGTTTGACGACAAGGACTGAGATAGAGGTAGAGTCTGATCTAGAGGAAGAGCCTGCGGAGGACGAGCCTATGGAGGACTCTGACGAGGATACTATCGAGGAGAGGATGTTGGGAGAGTACGAGGAGCGGATCTTAGAGTTAGACTGCAGAGTTCAGGAGCTAAAGGCTGAGGCTCAAGAGAGGGAGATCGAGTTCCAGAAATTGAGGGACGAGGACCACCAGAGGATGTTAGCAATGCAGGATTTGGAGGTAGAGATTGCTTACCGCAGGGAGGCAGGGATTTAGATGGGAAGTCTGTTTCACAGGTCGGTATCTAGGAATGTTGACTTCGCTGGAAAACTAGAAAAGGTTGAGCAGAGAGAGTTGAGCGAGAAGATGGAGAAGGAGGCCCTCTGTACTCAACTAGAGCTGGATGTGATGGAAAGGATCCACTTCTAGGAGAAGTGGGAAGCAGCTAATTACAGGACAGAAGACTTAGAGGATGAAGTGAGGTGTAAGAAGAGGAAAGTAAACAAGATGGGTTATGTTTTTCGCTCGACCATAGATAGGGTGATTGATGGTGTATACCACTATCCAGCGGAGCAGGGACAGACCTAACACACTATGAGTAGGGAGTTGATGGCATATATAGCACAGATAAAGTACAAGAGCGCTGTGGAGCGCGAAATGTTGGGATGAGACCCATTAGCCTAGTAGTAGTAGTGGTAGTAGTTCCTTTTATGTGATGTAATCCTAATCTTTTGTGTAAGATATGGGATAGTTATAAACCCCAAGTTGGCTTATGTTAGAGGGGTAGTATGTTAGTATTTTCCCCCATCTTTTGTGATATTAGGGGATATATGTTGACATTTATAGAAGTATGCTAGGGATGATCATATTAATGTAATGATTTGGCATATGAATATAAATGATCTTATTTCAGAAACATTTTATAAAATTTTATTCCTTTGACATTAAAGAAATATTTAAGTAATATAATTAGATAATAAAAATGAAATTTTGTGATGCAGTTAATGCCGCTCAGACGTAGACTAATTGCACCAGAGGAGTCAGTTAACAACGGGAGAGAGCAAGTAGATCCCATACAGAAATTAGTTAATTTGTTAGGGGAAGCCCTTCGGGGAGAAAACAACGAACCCGTTCGCCCCAATCCCCAAGCAGTTACAGTTACAAACTTTAAGGACTTTAGGAGCGTAGGACCTCTAGAGTTTGAAGGTACTACCGATCCAATCCTGTCACAAACATGGATCAAGGAAATTGAGAAGGCTTTCACCATTGCTCGTGTGGGCGAGGATCAAAAGATTGTATTCGCTATGTATATGATGAGAGGTGAAGCAAACTACTGGTGGGAGGCAAATCAGCAAAGAGCAGGAGAAGGGACTGTAGCATGGGATAGATTTAAGACTCTGTTCTTCAAGAACTATTTCCCGAAGAGTATGAAGAATAGAATGGAGGTAAAATTCCTAGAACTTAGGCAAGAAGATGTGACGGTGGCGCAATACGCAACTAAGTTCAATGAGCTAGCCCGGTTTGCAGAACAACAGGTAGGGGATGAGGAAAGGAAAGCTAGACATTTTGAGCAAGGACTGAAACCTTGGTTGTTTAACAAGGTGTCGGTTCTTCAGATCGATTCTTTTGCCACGCTGTTGGAAAAGGCTATTATTGCAGAGGGAGGTAGTGAAGCCCTAAGTTAGTATAACAAAGAGAAGAAGGGTAAGAACACTGGGGGAGAAAGTCGTGGAGGAAGCAGCAGCGGGGGAAGTAACTTAGGAAAAAGGAAGTGGGAGAATAACAACAACAAAAATCAGTCTAGAAATTTTCATGGTGGGTTTAAGAAAAGGGTTGAAGGATGCCCGAAGTGTGGAAAGAATCACCAGGGTGAGTGTTGGAAGGCGTTCGGTACATGTTACAATTGTGGCCAAGAGGTACACATTTCGCCCAACTGCCCAAAGGCAAGGAAGATCAAGGGATGTTTCGCTTGTGGTTCAACTGAGCACCAGATCAAGGATTGCCCAAAGACGGGGAACAGCGGTGGAAGTGGCCAACAAGGGGGAAGCAGCAAGTTAATGATCGACGGACCAACGCAAACCAACCGCCCAGCCGCCAAACCTTTAACATGACCGTCCAAGATGCAGTTGCTACAAAGGACATGGAGTTAGGCATTATCCCAATCAATAATATAAATGCATATGTATTATTTAATTCGGGTGCCACCTGTTCATTTGTGTCTGAAGAATTTGCTAGTCAATTAAACTTACCCCGAGAAGGATTAGGAAATCCTTTGAATATAGAAGTTGTCGCGCAAACATTAGAGATCATAAACTGAGTGTAGACTTAATCCCGATTAGATTGGGAGAAATTGAAGTAATATTGGGAATGGATTGGTTGTATAACCATGCTGCGATAATTGATTGTCAAAATAAAAGTGTGAACCTTCAGACTCCGAATTGGTCTAAGGTAGTGTTTTATAGTAGCTCATCGCTTACGCAATCGTGTTGTCTTACGATGATGCAAGCCAAGAAATTGTTAAGAAAAGGATCTGTAGGTTACTTAGCTTACATTGTCGATACTCGAAAAAAGGGAGTAGAAATTAAGGATAAATTCGTAGTGAGAGAATTCCATAACGTGTTTCCGAACGATCTGCCTGGTCTTCCGCCAGACAGAGAAATCAAATTCGTAATAGACTTAGCATTGGAAACCGCACCGATTTTGAAAGCTCCATATCGTATGGCGCCAGTAGAAATGAAGGAATTGATGATACAATTGCAAGAGTTATTGGATAAGGGTTACGTACGACCGAGTGTGTCTCCTTGGGGAGCACCAGTGTAGTTTGTTAAGAAGAAGGATGGATCGACGAGGCTCTGTATCGATTATCAAGAATTGAACAGAGTAACAATCAAGAATAGATATCCATTACAGAGGATAGATGGCCTATTTAACCAATTAAAGGGATCGAAGTGTTTTTCAAAGATAGATCTGAGAACAGGTTATCACCAGTTGAAGGTACGGGAGGGGGACATACCAAAGATGTCATTTAAAACCCGTTACGGACACTACGAGTTTTTGGTAATGTCATTCAGATTGACTAATGCTCCAGCAGCATTCATGGACTTGATGAACCGTGTTTTCAAGCCATACTTGGATAAATTTGTAGTAGTTTTCATCGACGACATCATGATCTACTCAAAGACGAAGGAAGAGCACGCTGAACATCTGAGGATAGTTTTGGAGGCATTAAGGAAAGAGAAGATGTATGCGAAGTTTTCAAAATGTGAATTTTGGATGGAGAAGGTTCAATTCTTAGGACACGTGGTAGATAAGGATGGAATTTTAGTAGACCCTGCAAAGGTAGAGGCAGTGAGTAATTGGGAGCAGCCAAAGACGCCAACAGAGTTAAGAAGTTTCTTAGGATTAGCTGGGTACTATCGAAGATTCATCCAAGATTTTTCTAAGATCGCAACCCCGTTGACCAATCTAACAAGGAAGACGGTGAAATTCGTATGGACGGAGAAATGCGAATAAAGTTTTTAAGAGTGAAAGAAGAGATTAAGCGAAACACCTGTATTATCATTAACGGGCGATGCGAGATGTTTCGTGGTGTATAGTGATGCATCGCAAAAGGGACTTGGCTGTGTGCTCATGCAACATGGCAAGGTCATTGCGTATGCCTCACGACAATTGAAGGATTACGAAAAACGATACCTTACTCACGACTTAGAGTTAGCGGCAGTAGTTTTTGCGTTAAAGATTTGGAGACATTATTTGTACGAAGAGAAATGTAAGATATACACGGACCACAAGAGTCTAAAATATATCTTCACACAGAAGGAGTTGAATATGTGACAGAGAAGGTGGTTAGAATTGATCAAAGATTATGACTGCGAGATTCCTAATCACCAGGGAAAGGCAAACGTAGTTGCCGACGCGCAAAGCAGAAAAGGAAGGGAGAAATTGTTCCAATTGACGACTCAGGAGGAATTAATAAGAGAGATGGAGAAATTAGAAATAGAGGTAAAGGGACTGGGGAGGAATAAGGAGAAATTATTTGCAATGGAAGCTCGTCAAACATTATTGGATAGAGTGAAGGAATCATAAGAGAAGGATGAGGAATGCGAGAAAATAAGAAGGGGGATAGTAGAAAATGAAGAAGAAAGATTCAAAATGGATAAAGACGGTATTTTATAATTTGAAGGAAGAGTATGGGTACCAGTGATAACTGAATTGAGAGAGAAAATTTTACACGAGGCAAAAAATACGACGTATTCTGTTCATTCAGGAGGCACAAAGATGTATCGAGATCTGAGGCAACATTTTTGGTGGCCAAATCTAAAACAAGAAGTCGTAGAGTGCGTCAGCAGATGTCTCACTTGCCAACGAGTCAAAGCGGAGCACTAAAGGCCGAGTGGTCTACTTCAACCGTTGGAAATACCAGAATGGAAATGGGAGCACATTACGATGGACTTCATGGTAGGACTTCCAGTTACGCAGAAAGGTTATGATGTCATTTAGGTTATCGTGGATCGACTAACGAAGATGGCTCATTTTCTACCGATCAAGATCCGATATAATTTGAATCAATTAGCGAGTTTATACATAAAGGAGATTGTTTCACGACATGGAGTGGCGGTGTTAATTGTCTCTGATCGAGATCCGCGCTTCACGTTAAATTTTTGGAAAAGCTTGCGAGAGAGGATGGGAACCCAGTTAAGGTTGACTACTATGTATCATCCTCAGATAGACGGACAGAGTGGGCGGACTATACAAATGCTAGAGGACATGCTTAGAACTTGCGTGATGGATTTGAAGTGAAATTGGGACGATCACCTACCCTTAGTAAAATTTGCTTATAACAATAGTTATCATGCGAGTATCGGCATGCCACCGTACGAGGCTCTTTATGGGAGAAAGTGCAAAACGCCATTATGTTGGGACGAAGTCGGAGAACGACTAATGTTGGGGTCAGAATTAGTGCAATAGACAGCAGATGTGGTGACAGTAATAAGGGCCAGATTGGTAGTAGCTCAAGATCCCCAAAAAAAGTACGCAGATTTGCATCGACAAGACCGAGACTTTAAAGTCGGTAGTTTCATATTCTTGAGGGTATCTCCCTGGAAAGGAAAGATACGATTCCGTAAGAAAGGAAAATTGAGTTCGAGATTCATAGGACCATTCAAGATATTGAAGCGAGTGGGCGAAGTGGCATACAAAGTTGCATTACCACCTGAATTGGAACACATCCACAACATGTTTCACATTTCTGTGTTGCGTCCGTACAAGCCCGGCTATAAGCACGTGATTTTCTATGAGCCCATTCAAGTAGAGAAGAACCTGGCGTACGAAGAAATTCCTGTCCAAATACTAGATAAGAAAGAACAGATATTAAGAAATAAAGTTATATCTTTTGTAAAAGTACTTTGGCGTAACCATGATGCAGATGAGGCCACGTGGGAAAATCAGTCGGGAAATTTTCATGGTGGGTTTAAAAAGAGCTGAAGGATGCCCGAAGTGTGGAAAGAATTACCAGGGTGAGTGTTAGAAGGGGCGCAGTGCCTGTTACAACTGTGGCCAAGAGGTACACATTTTGCCCAACTGCCCGAAACCGAGGAAGATCAAGGGATGTTTCTCTTGTGGCTCAACTGAGCACCAGATCAAGGATTGCCCAAAGAAGGGGAACAGCGGAGGAAGTGGCCAACAAGGAGGAGGCAGCAAGCTAATGATCGGTGGACCAATGCAAACCAACCGCCCAGCCGTCAGAACCTTTAACATGACAGTCCAAGATGCCGTTGCTGTAAAGGACGTGGTGTCAGGTATTATCCCAATCAATAATATAAATGCATATGTATTATTTAATTCGGGTGCCACCTGTTCATTTATGTCTGAAGAATTTACTAGTCAGTTAAACTTACCCCGAGAACGATTAGGAAATCCTTTGAACATAGAAGTTACGAATAAGGAAGTAATCGTAGTAGAATTCATATACCTAAATTATCGCGCAAACATTAGAGATCATGAACTGAGCGTAGACTTAATCACGATTAGATTGGGAGAATTTGACGCAATATTGGGAATGGATTGGTTGTATAACCATGCTGCGATAATTGATTGTTAGAATAAAAGTGTGAACCTTCAGACTCCGAATCGGTCTAAGGTAGTGTTTTATAGTAGCTCATCGTTTACGCAATCGTGTTGTCTTACGATGATGCAAGCCAAGAATTTGTTAAGAAAAGGATATGTAGGTTACTTAGCACATTGTAGATACTTGGAAAAAGGAGTAGAAATTAAGGATAAATTCGTAGTGAGAGAATTCCATGACGTGTTTTTGAACGATTTGCCTGGTCTTCCGCCAGACAGAGAAATTGAATTCGTAATAGACTTAGCACCGGAAATCGCACCGATTTTAAAAGCTCCATATCGTATGGCGCCAGTTGAAATGAAGGAATTGATGATACAATTGCAAGAGTTATTGGATAAGGGTTACGTACGATCGAGTGTGTCTCTTTGGGGAGCACCAGTGTTGTTTGTTAAGAAGAAGGACGGATCGATAAGGCTCTGTATCGATTATCGAGAATTGAACAGAGTAACGATCAAGAATAAATATCTATTACAGAGGATAGACGACCTTTTTGACCAATTAAAGGGAGCAAAGTGTTTCTCAAAGATAAATCTACAAACAGGTTATCACCAGTTGAAGGTACGGGAGGAGGACATACCAAAGAGGCATTTCGAACCCGTTATGGACACTGCGAGTTTTTGGTAATGTCATTTGGATTGACTAATGCTCCAGCAGCATTCATGGACTTGATGAACTGAGTGTTCTAGCCATACTTGGGATAAATTTATAGTAGTTTTCATCGACGACATCTTGATCTACTCAAAGACGAATGAAGAGCACCCTGAACATCTAAGGATAGTTTTGGAAGCATTAAGGAAAGAGAAGATGTATGCGAAGTTTTCAAAATGTGAATTTTGGATGGAGAAGGTTCAATTCTTAGGACACGTGGTAGATAAGAATGGAATTTTAGTAGACCCTGTAAAGGTAAAGGAAAGTGAGTAATTGGGAGCAGCCGAAGACACCAACAGAGATAAGAAGTTTCTTAGGGTTAGCTGGGTACTATCAACGATTCATCCAAGATTTTTCTCAGATAGCAATCCCATTGACCAATCTAACGAGGAAGACGGTGAAATTCATATGGACGGAGAAATGCGAAGAAAGTTTTCAAGAGTTAAAGAAGAGATTAAGCGAAGCGCCTGTATTATCATTACCGGACGATGCGGGAGGTTTCGTGGTGTATAGTGATGCATCGCACAAGAGACTTGGATGTGTGCTCATACAATATGGCAAGGTCATTGCATATGCCTCACGACAATTGAAGGATTACAAAAAACGATACTCTACTCACGACTTAGAGTTAGCGGCAGTAGTTTTTGCGTTGAAGATTTGGAGATATTATTTGTACGGAGAGAAATGTGAGATATACACGGACCACAAGAGTCTGAAATATATCTTCACACAGAAGAAGTTGGATATGCGACAAAGAAGGTGGTTAGAATTGATCAAAGATTATGACTGCGAGATTCTTTATCACCAGGGAAAGGCAAACTTAGTTGCCGATGCGCTAAGCAGAAATGGAAGGGAGAAATTGTTCCAATGGACGACTAAGGAGGAATTAATAAGAGAGATGGAGAAATTAGAAATAGAGGTAAAGGGACCCGGGAGGTCTAAGCAAAAATAATTTGTAATGGAAGCTCGTCCAACATTAGTGGATAGAATGAAGGAATCACAAGAGAAGGACGAGGAATGCGAGAAAATAAGGAGGATAGTAGAAAATGAAGAAGAAAGATTCAAAATGGATAAAGACGGTATTTTGAGATTCGAAGGAAGAGTATGGGTACCAGTGGTAACCGAATTGAGAGAGGAAATTTTACACGAGGCACACAATATGACGTATTCTGTTCATTCAGGAGGGACAAAGATGTACCGGGATCTGAGGCAACATTTTTGGTGGCCCAATCTGAAACAAGAAGTCGTAGAGTGCGTCAGCAGATGTCTCACTTGCCAACGAGTCAAAGCGGAGCACCAAAGGTTGAGTGGTCTACTTCAATCGTTGGAAATACTAGAATGGAAATGGGAGCACATTACGATGGACTTTGTGGTAGGACTTCCAGTCACGCAAAAAGGTTATGATGCCATTTGGGTTATCGTGGATCGACTAACGAAGACGGCTCATTTTCTACCGATCAAGATCCGATATAATTTGAATCAATTAGCGAGTTTGTACGTAAAGGAGATTGTTTCATGACATGGAGTGCCGGTGTCGATTGTCTCCGATCTAGATCCGCGCTTCACGTCAAATTTTTGGAAAAGCTTGCAAGAGAGGATGGGAACCTAGTTAAGGTTGAGTACTATGTATCATCCTCAGACAAACTGGACAGAGTGAGCGTACTATACAAATGCTAGAGGACATGCTTAGAACTTGCGTGATGGATTTCAAGGGAAATTGAGACGATCACCTACCCTTAGTAGAATTTGCTTATAACAATAGTTATCATGCGAGTATCGGCATGCCACCGTACGAAGCTCTTTATGGGAGAAAGTACAAAATGCCATTATGTTGGGACAAAGTTGGAGAACGACGAATGTTGGGGCCAGAATTAGTGCAACAGACAGCAGATGTGGTGACATTAATAAGAGCCAGATTAGTAGCAGCTCAAGATCGCCAGAAAAAGTACGCAAATTTGCATCGACAATACCGAGACTTTAAAGTAGGTAGTTTCGTATTCTTGAGGGCATCTCCTTGGAAAGGAAAGATACAATTCGGTAAGAAAGGAAAATTGAGTCCGAGATTCATAGGACC
Organism: Panax stipuleanatus; assembly: GCA_020205555.1. Classification (NCBI taxonomy): domain Eukaryota; kingdom Viridiplantae; phylum Streptophyta; class Magnoliopsida; order Apiales; family Araliaceae; genus Panax; species Panax stipuleanatus. Next base: position 101,669,197 of record CM035125.1, read on the forward strand.
ATTCGAGATATTGAAGCAAGTGGGCGAAGTGGCATACAAAGTTGCATTACCACCTGAATTGTAACACATCCGCAACGTGTTTCACATTTCTGTGTTGCATCCGTACAAGCCCGACTATAAGCACGTGATTTTCTATGAGCCCATTCAAGTAGAGAAGAACCTGGCGTACGAAGAAATTCCTGTCCAAATACTAGATAGGAAAGAACAGACATTAAGAAATAAAGTTATATCTTCTATAAAAGTACTTTGGCGTAACCACGATGCCTAGGAGGCCACATGGAAATTAGAAGATAAGATGAGAAAAGACTATCCCCATCTTTTTGTGTAACCTTGTACCAATTCCGAGGACGAAATTTTTATAAGGGGGGGGGGGAGGATGTAATAACCGGGAATTTTATGAATAAATATTAATATTGATATTAATAAGAATGTGAATATTTATTTGAATATAAATGTTTATGTAGCATGAAGTGATTAACTCAATTAAATTAAATTGAATTTATGATAATTGAGAAAATGAGGAGAATTATGATGAGCTCGTGAAATGCCTTATATGGCTCGATGATGGAATTTACGACGATTTAATTAAATTAAAGAAGGAATTAATAGGTGAATGATTAATTAATGTTATGTTGTTAATTAATTGTTATTATGAGTAAAAGTATATTAATGAGTAAATGATTAATTAATATAATAGATTAGTGTTTATTCAATTAATTGCTATGTACAATAATATGTAATGATTATTTACATGTTATGGTACCTACATCTATTTAGTATACAATAAAGTGTGACATTGCAAGGTAACTATATAATATAGGAAACTATATGGTAAAGTGAAATGAGTCACATGAGTTACATAAATGGGCCTATGTGACAAAATGTTATGTGTGGTACATTAATGTGTACTTTATGAAGAATATTAAATTAAACTAAATAAATAATTGATATTTAATAATTATTTCAATAATTAAGTATAAGTGAAATAATAAAGTTTATGATAATGTGGTGTGACAATACTCAATCAAATTATATTAGGTATTATCAAATGTACATGGATTATATATTGATGTGTATACATGTACCCTCAATTTGCTTCAATGTTATTAACTCACTAAAGCTACATTGTAAATTGAAGGAGAAAAAAACCTAGGTATGCATATATATATATATATATATACATTTGTGTATGAATAATATGTGTATGTACATTTAAACCTAAGTTTTGGTATACTCATTTGCAAATGCTGAGTTTTATTTGGCCTTGTCCCAAAATAAGTGTCCCATTCTTCTTCTACACGTGAATGGCTAATGGCTTATACTACTCCTATATACCAAACTCAATTTCTTGATAGCTTGTAGCAAATGATGAGAGGGGAGTGGGTTGATGGGGTTGTTAGCCACTATCCCACCAACTATCAATTGCCCATCATCTTCTTCCTTCCTTCATTGGTTTCAATTTTTGGACAAAGCTTTGGCATGGTCATTGAATTCTCTATAAATAGAGCTCTCCTCCTCCCATAATCTAGTTGCTAAATTGTTGCCAAGTTGATATAAAGAGAGTATTGAGTGAATAATTTGAAATTGAGAGCAAACCTTGTCCAATTCAAAGCTTCAAGAGGTAAAATGCTTATCTATGTTTTGAAGTTAGCATTTATGATTCATAGAATTTACATGATTTAGTTGAAATTGGTTATGTGAGATGATGTTAATATGTTAGTAGAGTCTATATACATGTTATAAATACAATGTAGTTGATTTCTAGCATGTTTCATGAAGTATGTAAGAGTTGGTTTTGAAGCTTTGCAATAGTAGAAGCTATTCTGTCTGGAAACGAAGTGGCGCAGCCACGCCACTACCTAGTACAAACACGGCGCGGCCGCGCCGATCTGCAGAAGAGAAATCCCACTTTTGTGGTTTCTAAAATGTTGAGCATACTAGTTTAACATAATTATGCCTATATAAGTCCCTGACATGCTAGTGTAGGTGGCCTTGCATGTAATCACTTACCTTAGCTTGGTTTCTAAAGGAAACTTGGTGTTTTCAAATACAAACTTGATGAACTAAGTACACTATAAGATATGAACTTGTAAGCATGCTTATGTGGTCTAGTTATGTGTGTACATGAGCATGATATATGGTATGTGAAGTTACTTTGCATGATTGGTTGGTTTGACATGAGGTTTCAAAAAAAACTTAAGAGTTTCGTAAACTAATTTGGTTGATAACCACCTTACATGTATTCTAAAATTTATGACCATCATGATAGGGTATCGCATGCATATAGACACGATTGTCATGTATACCTAACTAGCCACTTACGTTGTAAACTAGTTGAGTATGGTCTAGAACGAGTTTTAAAGAAGTAAAACTATATAACTTGAAATACATGACTAGGATGACTTGAGCATGTATAATTGAGGCTTATTGACGTCATTGCCGAAGTATAATGACTAAACGTGAGAAACCTTGTTAAATGAACACGTTAACCTTGTTAAGTGAAAGTGATAACGAACTATGTTAAAGGCAAGGTGTAAGATCGAACCTAATCATAAACCTCATGACATGTATTTTCTGCATGTGTCATCATCAATGTATGTGGGTGAGCAAGCTAGGCCATGCAAACTGAATTTCAGTTCTAGTTTGAATTGGGAGCAGCGCTGGTCGCACCACTCCCTAGTTCAAACCAAGCGCAGTCGCGCCACCCTGCAGTGTAATCTGACTATTTTGATTGTAATATGAAAAATGATGCATGTTTGTATTGATGTCCTAAACTGCCATACATGTTTAGTCATATGTCCAAATGTTAATGAGTATGTTATGATGAAACCAAAGAATTAATAAGTGTTTATAATCTTTCAAACGCTAAGTCAAACAAAGATTTCGAGTTATGTTAATCAATTAGTATCTTACAAATTGTATTTGTGCTATGTGTATGTAAAGTATATAATAACGTACGTATAGGATTGTACGACCAAGTTAGACTCTTATATATGTGTTTAACTTACATATCAAGTATATGTATTCAATGTACGTAACTAATGAATATCTTATATACGTAACTATGTTATAATAGGATTCGAAAGTGTTGATAAGTTAGACATTGATAAACTACGCTTAAGACAAGTTCCTAACCCTACTTTTTATCGAGCAAGTTTTCTAACTTCATTTGATTGTATAATTGAATGCAAGTATTCGAACCTTACTCTTTATTGAGCACTACTTAAGCTTGTACTATTATTGATCATACGAGTAAACAATTGATAGTATGATTCATGTCTTATGAATTAATGCTTCATAGCTTAAGATAAAGTCTGTTTATATTCTTCGAACTTTGATTTTGATTATTGAATTTATTAATTGTTCTTATATACATTGAAAGAGCGATCTATGCCATTTGATTCGGCTTGACCTATATCATGAATTTGAAAGTGATCCAAACCAATTGTTTATTGCGGAATCTTATAGTTGACTGAGTTGAACAACCCTCATTGAAGGGGAAACTATATATTTGTTGGGAGACCGACGTTCGCACGTGAGTACGATTAAATGTTATGCATAACTTAGGGTACATTAGGCTGATCACCTGTTGTACTTGTTTTGTTGGATTATCAATATATTACTGTTAATTCTAGTAGAAGTTCATAGTTCTTAGTGACTGCTCAGTGTTCATTATTCTTGAACCTTGAAAAGGTTAAACCTTAAATCTTATTGATATCTTTCTGTCCTTAGTGACTGTTATGGAGAACTACTGATACTTCTTGTTATTCTTGAACTATTATTCACCGTTGTACCCTTGGGATTCAAAAACTATATTATTCACCCTTATTGTTATATTACTTGCTGAGCAAACTTGTTGCTCATTCTTGCTTTCCCTAAAAATATTTCAGTTAAGGCAGAGCAAGGCGGACCCTCGAGCACTGATAAGGGCAAGGCTACGGAGTAGCTTTGTACTTAATTAGAAATATTATGATGATGTAATAAATCCTTGTTCATATTATGTATTAGTTATGCTAAGTTATGTTTAAGCTATGTATGAGATGTTTAAGTTACGAGACCTTGGGACATGAATATTTATATTAAATAAATATAAATTTATTCTATCATTCCATTGCGTGAGATGTTATTGTGTTATTAGTTATTTAGAAAGTGGCGAACCGAGTTCGAGACGCTAGTGGTCCGAATTTGGGGGCGTCATAGGTTGGTATCAGAGCTTTAGTTATAAATCGCAGGAGCGAGAGTCCTTAGATTATAACTTTAGGAGAACGTAGAAGATAGAAGGGGATGAAACTCATGTAGAGTTTTCCTAGAGAGACTTAGTGTGTTATGAAATATAATTTCATTATATACAATGGACCTATTTTTTATTTAACATTGTAACGGAGTTGTTGTTTGTTTGTCTTGTGTTTGTGGTTATAGGATGACAGACATAGGAGGACCTAGTAGAGTGGCAGAGGAGGAGCCCCGAGATAAACATGTCGTATATGAGGCACCTTTGGTAGCCTAGCCTGTGTAGGCAAATGCACCGTCCGAGTTTGATGACGAGGACGAGATAGAGGTAGAGTCTGATCTAGCGGAAGAGCCCATGGAGGACGAGCCTAGGGAGGACTCTGACGAGGCTACTATCAAGGGGAGGATGTTGGGAGAGTACGAGGAGCGGATCTTAGAGTTAGACTACAGAGTTCAGGAGCTAGATGCTGTAGGCTCAAGAGAGGGAGACCGAGTGTTAGAGTTTATGCCCTAGAGGCTAATTCTTTGATGTAATTGTTTAAACATTTTTTGATATTATATTTGATTGAATAAATGAATTATTTTATTATGGTTTTATTTACTGCGTTATATAAATGTTAACATAATAAAAGTTCTTAGAATAGTGATACAAATTATATGGCTTCAAGTATGCGACTTGAACATGAGATCATATAGTTACAATTAGTATCATTACTCTTAAATGTCCCTAGTCAAGTGTCATTGTTAATGGGACAACAATGATACATTGAGACTAGTATGTGGATTGACTGATGGCCAAATCTCATTGGTCATAAATATATGAGATATTGAGTCAATGCATAGGTACATGTTAGAGAATAATGTACTGGGCAGACCCACCATGAGAATTCTACGTGGAGCATTATGCAAAGTGTCATAAGCAATTCTCATAGTGACAATGATGTAATGATCCTCCGACCTGAAATCACTATATTACTACACGAGAATTTATGTACTTTGATATCATCAAAGGCCACCTTTAATAGGTGGACGATAAAGGTGATTATTGGGTATATCATGAATCGTGTGAGGAATATGAGTGATCTAGATGGAATTTAACCCTCCTATATATGAGGGGTGATATCCATAGGCCTCTTGATTGAGTAAGACTATGAAATGCATGGCCATGCTCAAATAGTGATTTGTTTCATATAGTCTACTCATCGATCAAGAAAACTCAGATTAAATTATGAAGAGGATGACACATTCCATGCCTCGAGTTTAATCTAGGATGTCAAGGTTAAAAGGATTAAATTACATTGAAACATTGGTCACGAAAAGGTTGTATCGAATCACCGATCTTATTATTATTTGGGTAGTAGTGATGCATTACTAGATGCCGCTCACTGTTTATAATTTTATAATATGATTTTAAAATTATTGCCAACATAATAATAACCTATAGGGTCACACACTTAGAACGTAATTAAAAGGGAATTAATTTAAATTGTATGGATTTAAATATATCAATATGATTGATAGTATTTAAATTATGAATTTAAATTAATAGGATAATTTGTATATATATATATATATATATGTAAATTAATTAAGTAAGACTTAATTAAGATATAATATATATATATATATATATATATAAATTCGGATTTTATATTTCTAATTGGATTAGGTTTTGGTTAATTCCTTTAACTGCTATATATATGATATATCAGCCGTTTAGGGTATTATCGATATCAAAACCCTAGCCTCTCTTAGAGAGAGACTAGAGAGAAAATTTTAAAAAAATTCAGATCCTTGGCGGCTAGTACCGCAGCTTTCCTTGCTGCAGATCGTGTGACGATTCGCGGGACGTTCGTGTGGATACCATAGAGGCGCAGTTCCGTTGGATTGCGTTGAGGATTCGAAGCAGTTCCAGAATCTCCATCGTCTCCTTTCAGGCTGGAATAATCGGTAAAACATATCTTAACCTCTGAATTAATATGTTTTCGCATGGATCCTGTTTTAGGGTTTCGAAAAATTTTAATTTCCGCTGCGTTTATGTGCCGAAAACCCTACAGTGGTATCAGAGCTACTTGCGAAACGATTAATTCAGATTACGTGTTTTAATTGTATTCGTTATATATGATATATGATGATGCATGTTTACCGATCTGAAATTGAATATATGATATTCTGCATGTATGCGTATTCTGGAAATCTGTAATATATATGCATGTATATGATGTTCTGATAATTGTATCCTAGAAGGTGGAATAACAATTCAACTTCTGTTCTAATTGGATTAGAAACATGAAGATTCGATTTAATATGATTAATCGAAACTGGACATATATGATATGTTCTGGGTGTATTGTTAGTATGAGTGTGTTAGCGGATTGTATATGATTCTGGAATTATTTCAGAGATTAGTATGAGTGTGTTAGCCGGACCACCGCCAGGGGGGGAGCCCCCCCCTTGGACCCCCCCGTCGTAGCGCACGATGGTCGTGACCCCAATATTTTGTATATAGTTTTCTTTAATTATATAAATTGTGTCATGTGCTTATTGTGATATGCATGGTGCACAGTTATGGCCCTTTTGACCCATAGGTTAGTGATTTGGTTTTGAAATACGGCTTGCATGTCGTGCCTTTCTATAAATTCTGATGTAATATTCTCTTCTCATCTAAATCCCCTCGAATGTAACTCGAGGTTTCTTTATGTCATGTAATGTACAATTGTAACCTATCAAGATGATAAGATGATGATTGAGAGGAGACACATGCATGAGGAAGGTCCAAGGAAGCTACTATTTTGAAGACCTTTTACCACCTTAGACTGACCTTCAATCTTTTCATTAGCTTGAAAAGATTGGCATAGGGTTGGGGCCATAACTGTGACACATTTAATTTTGCACTTTATTTATGCTTGTATACGATATGATATGATAAATAATGTGCATGTTTAATAAGATTAAAATTGGTGAGATCTAAATTAATTATTAAAATCCCTCAGTAAAATTATTAAGTCTAAATCAGATGCCTTCCAATGAATAACACTCATCAAGACCTTGACCGATGGATGTAGGTTTGCCAAAGTAAAGTACCCCATTTATCTTGGTAAGATGAGATAGGATAATTGTGATATCCAAACTGTTAAAATCATTGGGCCAGACTTAACTAAGTTATCACAATAGGATTGTGGACTTAGAGGCATAGAGTTTGGTAGGTACCATTAGATGGACTAGAAACAAATGTTGTTCACCAAACTATCTAAGAGTTATATATGATATAATTGACAAAGGGTTGTCTACCTAAATAATTATGTTTTGAGAGAATAGCCAAAGCTAACTTAAGGCATAATGAAATATGGATCTTAGCTCACTAGAAAGATTTAATTGAAAAATACTTTCCGAATTAATGGTGAGGGCTATTAATTTGAATAAAATAGTGGGAGGTATATTTTGAATGTACTATTATCAATTACATAATATCAAAATTCTGCAATTTGACTTATTATTTTTGCACTTATAAATTGTAGATATCAATGGCAAACAACAACACAAATAGTCTTTCACTACGATCAGTCCTTGAGAAGGAAAAGCTGAGTGAAGTTAATTTCCTAGACTGGCATAGGAACTTGAGGATTGTCCTCAAACAGGAGCGTAAGCTATATATCCTTGATGGGCCCATTCCTGCAGCACCAGCTAACACTGCACCACGTGTAGAGCATAATGCTTATAAGAAGCATCAAGATGATGCTCTGGACGTGAGTTATCTCATGCTAGCAACTATGAACTCTGAGCTTCAGAAGCAACATAAGTTAATGGATGCTTATGAGATGATCGAGCATCTCAAGAAATTGTTCGAAGGGCATGCTCGACAGGAGAGGTATGATACAAGCAAGGCGTTGTATCACTGCAAGATGGGTGAACGTGATCCAGTTGGTCCACATGTGCTGAAAATGATTGGGTATATTGAGTACCTTGGTAGGTTGGGTTTTCCGATTACTCCGGAAGCCCAAACTGATCTTGTTTTGCAATCTTTGAACAGCAGCTACTCTCAATTTGTTATGAATTACCTCATGAATGAAATTGAGAAACCACTTACTGAGTTGTTGAGCATGTTAAGAACTGCCGAGAACAACATGAAAAAGGCAGGACCCGCTCCCATAATGATGGTGCAAAAGGGGAATGCTAAGGGAATGGGAAAAGGCAAGAAGAAGATAGGATCTAAATCTGCCAAACCCAATCCCAAAACTAAACAGGCTTTAAAACCTAAAGGTGGGGTGGCTAAAGAAGGTGATTGTCACTTCTGTGGAAAATCTGGACACTGGAAGAGGAATTGTCATGCTTATTTGGAAGAACTGAAGAAAAAGAAAGGAAGTATGACTTCTGATTCAGGTATATATGTTATAGAAGTTAATTTGTCCACTTCTACATCATGGGTATTAGATACTGGATGTGGTTCTCACATTTGTGTTAATGTGCAGGAACTCCGAAGGAGTAGGACTTTGGCGAAAGGCGAGGTTGACCTACGAGTTGGGAATGGAGCAAAAGTTGCTGCACTAGCCGTAGGAACTTATCATTTATTTTTGCCCACTGGGCTAGTATTAGAATTAGAGGATTGTTATTATGTGCCTGCTATGAGCAAAAACATTATTTCTGTTTCTTGTTTGGACAAGAAAGGTTTTTTATTTTTAATAAAGAACAACAGTTGTTCATTTTACTTAAATGAAATATGTTATGGTGTTGCACAATTGTTTAATGGTCTTTATATTCTTAATTTAGAAATGCCTATCTATAACATAAATACAAAGCGATTTAAATCAAATGATTCAAATCCGACATATCTTTGGCACTGTCGTTTAGGCCATATAAATGAGAAACGTATATCCAAACTCCATAAAGATGGGTTTTTGGATTCATTTGATTTTGAATCATATGAGACATGTGAGTCTTGTTTATTAGGCAAGATGACTAAAGCCCCTTTCACTGGACACAGTGAACGGGCTAGCGATGTATTGGGACTTATACATAGTGATGTATGCGGACCCATGAGTTCGTTAGCAAGAGGTGGGTTTTATTACTTCATTACATTTACTGACGACTTCAGTAGATATGGATATGTGTATCTTATGAGACACAAATCCGAATCCTTTGAAAAGTTCAAGGAATTCAAGAATGAAGTTCAAAACCAATTTGGCAAAAGCATAAAAGCCCTTCGATCCGATCGAGGAGGTGAATACTTAAGCCAAGACTTTGATGACCTTCTAAAGGAGTGTGGTATTATATCACAGCTCACTCCACCTGGAACACCACAATGGAATGGTGTGTCTGAGAGGAGGAATCGCACCTTGTTGGACATGGTACGATCGATGATGAGTCATGCAGATCTTCCAATAAGCTTCTGGGGTCATGCCCTAGAGACAGCTGCATTCACACTTAACCGTGTTCCTACAAAGACGGTTCATAAGACACCATATGAGATGTGGACTGGGAAACGTCCTAGTATGTCGTTCATGAAGATTTGGGGTTGCGAGGCGTTTGTAAAACGTCTGGCTTCTGACAAGCTCGGACCCAAATCTGACAAATGTAATTTTGTGGGATACCCAAAGGAAACAAAAGGGTATTATTTCTACAAATCCTTCTGAGAACAAAGTATTTGTTGCTCGAACTGGTATTTTTCTAGAAAGAGAATTTGTCTCTAAAGAAAACAGTGGGAGGAAAGTAGAACTCGAAGAAGTTCGAGAACCACAAAATATCATTGAACCTGAGTTGGAACATGAGCAGGAACCACAAGATATTGTGGAAAGTGAACCTGCTCAAATTACACGAGGCATTCGTAGATCTGGTAGGATACGCCAAGAGCCCGAGAGATATTATGGATTTCTTGTGACTCAAAACGGTGATGTGATGCTCATAGATCATGATGAACCTGCTTCCTACCAAGAAGCTATGAATGGACCAGATTCTGAGAGATGGCTTGAAGCCATGAAATCTGAGATGGACTCCATGTATACTAACAAAGTATGGACTTTGGTTGATCCACCCGAAGGGGTAAAACCAATCTGGTGCAAGTGGGTTTTCAAGAAGAAAACCGACATGGATGGTAATGTACAAACCTATAAAGGTCGACTGGTAGCAAAAGGTTTCAAACAAGTTCAAGGTGTTGACTATGATGAAACCTTCTCTCCAGTGGCAATGGTTAAATCCATCAGGATCTTACTTGCTATTGCAGCCTTTTATGATTACGAAATCTGGCAGATGGATGTCAAAACTGCTTTCCTTAACGAAAATCTCCTTGAGGATGTGTATATGACACAACCTGAGGGTTTTGCCAATCCAAAGGATGCTGGAAAGGTATGTAAGCTGCAGCGATCCATTTATGGATTGAAGCAAGCCTCTCGGAGTTGGAATCTTCGATTTGATGAAGCAGTCAAAGAGTTTGGCTTCATAAAAAATGAAGATGAACCTTGTGTATATAAGAAGGTTAGTGGGAGTCACATTGTATTCCTGGTATTATATGTTGACAACATATTAATTATTGGGAATGACATTCCTTCCTTACAGGCTGTAAAAACATGGTTAGGAAAATGTTTCTCCATGAAAGATTTGGGCGATGCAACCTACATTTTAGGTATCAAGATCTATCGAGATAGATCGAGAAAAATGCTCGGCCTAAGTCAAAGTACATATATTGATAAAGTGCTGAAACGGTTCAGCATGCAAGAGGCAAAAAGAGGACACTTACCCATGTCTCATGGTGTTAAGATCTCTAAGGCCCAATGTCCTAAATCACATGATGATGAGGATCGTATGAGAAAGATCCCTTATGCTTCGGCAATTGGATCTATCATGTATGCAATGATATGTACTCGTCCGGATGTCTCGTATGCTTTGAGCATTACGAGCAGATACCAGTCGAATCCAGGTGAAGGTCACTGGACAGCAGTCAAGAATATCCTCAAGTACCTGAAAAGGACTAAGGATTCATTCTTGGTATATGGAGGTGAAGACGAACTGACAGTAAAGGGTTACACAGATGCTAGTTTCCAGACTGACACAGATGACTATAAGTCTCAGTCAGGTTTTGTGTTTTGCCTTAATGGTGGTGCTGTTAGCTGGAAAAGTTCGAAGCAAGAGACAGTAGCCGATTCTACAACAGAGGCTGAGTATATTGCTGCTTCTAGTGCGGCCAAGGAGGCTGTATGGATTAAAAAGTTCGTCACTGAACTTGGTGTTGTTCCAACCATTGTTGATCCGGTTGAGCTATACTGTGATAATAATGGAGCCATTGCACAGGCTAAGGAACCCAGATCTCACCAACGATCCAAGCATATACTTAGGCGGTACCATCTCATCCGTGAAATCATTGATAGAGGAGATGTACATATAAGCAGAGTGCCAACAGATGATAATGTTGTAGATCCACTGACCAAAGCTTTGTTGCAGCATAAGTATGAAGGTCACACTAGTTCCATGGGTATTAGATACATGAGTGATTGGCTCTAGTGCAAGTGGGAGACTGTTAGAGTTTATGCCCTAGAGGCTAATTCTTTGATGTAATTGTTTAAACATTTTTTGATATTATATTTGATTGAATAAATGAATTATTTTATTATGGTTTTATTTACTGCGTTATATAAATGTTAACATAATAAAAGTCCTTAGAATAGTGATACAAATTATATGGCTTCAAGTATGTGACTTGAACATGAGATCATATAGTTACAATTAGTATCATTACTCTTAAATGTCCCTAGTCAAGTGTCATTGTTAATGGGACAACAATGATACATTGAGACTAGTATGTGGATTGACTGATGGCCAAATCTCATTGGTCATAAATATATGAGATATTGAGTCAATGCATAGGTACATGTTAGAGAACAATGTACTGGGTAGACCCACCATGAGAATTCTACGTGGAGCATTATGCAAAGTGTCATAAGCAATTCTCATAGTGACAATGATGTAATGATCCTCCGACCTGAAATCACTATATTACTACACGAGAATTTATGTACTTTGATATCATCAAAGGCCACCTTTAATAGGTGGACGATAAAGGTGATTATTGGGTATATCATGAATCGTGTGAGGAATATGAGTGATCTAGATGGAATTTAACCCTCCTATATATTAGGGGTGATATCCATAGGCCTCTTGATTGAGTAAGACTATGAAATGCATGGCCATGCTCAAATAGTGATTTGTTTCATATAGTCTACTCATCGATCAAGAAAACTCAGATTAAATTATGAAGAGGATGACACATTCCATGCCTCGAGTTTAATCTAGGATGTCAAGGTTAAAAGGATTAAATTACATTGAAACATTGGTCACGAAAAGGTTGTATCGAATCACCGATCTTATTATTATTTGGGTAGTAGTGATGCATTACTAGATGCCGCTCACTGTTTATAATTTTATAATATGATTTTAAAATTATTGCCAACATAATAATAACCTATAGGGTCACACACTTAGAACGTAATTAAAAGGGAATTAATTTAAATTGTATGGATTTAAATATATCAATATGATTGATAGTATTTAAATTATGAATTTAAATTAATAGGATAATTTGTATATATATATATATGTATATTAATTAAGTAAGACTTAATTAAGATATAATATATATATATATATATATATTCGGATTTTATATTTCTAATTGGATTAGGTTTTGGTTAATTCCTTTAACTGCTATATATATGATATATCAGCCGTTTAGGGTATTATCGATATCAAAACCCTAGCCGCTCTTAGAGAGAGACTAGAGAGAAAATTTTAAAAAAATTCAGATCCTTGGCGGCTAGTACCGCAGCTTTCCTTGCTGCAGATCGTGTGACGATTCGCGGGACGTTCGTGTGGATACCATAGAGGCGCAGTTCCGTTGGATTGCGTTGAGGATTCGAAGCAGTTCCAGAATCTCCATCGTCTCCTTTCAGGCTGGAATAATCGGTAAAACATATCTTAACCTCTGAATTAATATGTTTTCGCATGGATCCTGTTTTAGGGTTTCGAAAAATTTTAATTTCCGCTGCGTTTATGTGCCGAAAACCCTACACCGAGTTCTAGAAACTGAGGGACGACGACCACCAGAGGAAGTTAGAAATGCAGGATTTGGAGGTAGAGATTGCTTATCGCAGGGAGGCAGGGATTTAGATGGGAACTCTGTTTCACAGGTCGGTATCTAGGAATGTTGATTTAGCGGGAAAACTAGAAGAGGTTGAGCAGAGAGAGTTGAACGAGAAGACGGAGAAGGAGGCTCTCCGTACTCAGCTAGAGCTGGAGGTGATGGAAAAGATCCACTTCGAGTAGAAGTGGGAAGCATCTAATGACAGGGCAGAAGACTTAGAGGATGAAGTGAGGTGTAAGAAGAGATAAGTAAACAAGATGGGTTATGTTTTTCGCTCGGCTATAGAGAGGGTGATTGATGGTGTATACCAGTACCCAGTGGAGCAGGGACAGGCCCGACACACTATGAGTAGGGAGTTAATGGCATATATAGCACAGATAGAATTCAAGAGCGCTGTGGAGCGCGGAATGTTGGGATGAGACCCATTAGCCTAGTAGTAGTAGTGGTAGTAGTTCCTTTTATGTGATGTATATATTGTGATGTAATCCTAATCTTTTGTGTAAGATATGGGATAGTTATAAACCTCGAGTTGGCTTATGTTAGAGGGGTAGTATGTTAGTATTTTCCCCCATCTTTTGTGATATTAGGGGATATATGTTGACATTTATAGAAGTATGCTAGGGATGATCATATTAATGTAATGATTTGGCATATGAATATAAATGATCTTATTTCAGAAACATGTTATCAAATTTTATTCCTTTGACCTTAAAGAAATATTTAAGTAATATAATTAGATAATAAAAATGAAATTTTGTGATGCAGATAATGCCGCTCAGACGTAGACTAATTGCACCAGAGGAGTCAGTTAACAACGGGAGAGAGCAAGTAGATCCCATACAGAAATTTGTTGATTTGTTAGGGGATGCCCTTCGGGGAAGGAACAACAAACCCGTTCACCCCAATCCCCAAGCAGTTCCAGTTACAAACTTTAAGAACTTTAGGAGTGTAGGACCTCTAGAGTTTGAAGGTACTGCCGATCTAATCCTGACACAAACATGGATCGAGGAAATTGAGAAGACTTTCACTATTGCTCGTGTGGGTGAGGATCAAAAGAATGTATTCGCTACGTATTTGATGAGAGGTGAAGCAAACTACTGGTGGGAGGCAAATCAGCAAAGAGCAGGAGAAGGGACTGTAGCATGGGATAGATTCAAGACTCTGTTTTTCGAGAACTATTTCCCGAAGAGCATGAAGAATAGAATGGAGGTAAAATTCCTAGAACTTAGGCAAGGAGATATGACGGTGGCGCAATACGCGGTTAAGTTCAACGAGCTAGCCCGATTTGCAGAACACCAGGTTGGGGATGAGGAAAGGAATGCTAGGTGTTTTGAGCAAGGACTGAAACATTGGTTGTTTAACATGGTGTCGGTTCTCCAGATCGATTCTTTTGCCACGCTGTTGGAAAAGGCTATTATTGCTGAGGGAGGTAGTGAAGCCCTAAGTTAGTATAACAAAGAGAAGAAGGGTAAGAACACTGGGGGAGAAAGTCGTGGAGGAAGCAGCAGCGGGGGAAGTAACTTAGGAAAAAGGAAGTGGGAGAATAACAACAACAAAAATCAGTCGGGAAATTTTCATGGTGGGTTTAAAAAGAGCTGAAGGATGCCCGAAGTGTGGAAAGAATTACCAGGGTGAGTGTTAGAAGGGGCGCAGTGCCTGTTACAACTGTGGCCAAGAGGTACACATTTTGCCCAACTGCCCGAAACCGAGGAAGATCAAGGGATGTTTCTCTTGTGGCTCAA
This sequence comes from Panax stipuleanatus, assembly GCA_020205555.1. Taxonomy (NCBI): domain Eukaryota; kingdom Viridiplantae; phylum Streptophyta; class Magnoliopsida; order Apiales; family Araliaceae; genus Panax; species Panax stipuleanatus. The sequence continues at coordinate 101,684,296 of CM035125.1, forward strand.
CTGAGCACCAGATCAAGGATTGCCCAAAGAAGGGGAACAGCGGAGGAAGTGGCCAACAAGGAGGAGGCAGCAAGCTAATGATCGGTGGACCAATGCAAACCAACCGCCCAGCCGTCAGAACCTTTAACATGACAATCCAAGATGCCGTTGCTGTAAAGGACGTGGTGTCAGGTATTATCCCAATCAATAATATAAATGCATATGTATTATTTAATTCGGGTGCCACCTGTTCATTTATGTCTGAAGAATTTGCTAGTCAGTTAAACTTACCCCGAGAACGATTAGGAAATCCTTTGAACATAGAAGTTATGAATAAGGAAGTAATCGTTGTAGAATTCATATACCTAAATTATCGCACAAACATTAGAGATCATGAACTGAGCGTAGACTTAATCCCGATTAGATTGGGAGAATTTGACGCAATATTGGGAATGGATTGGTTGTATAACCATGCTGCGATAATTGATTGTTAGAATAAAAGTGTGAACCTTCAGACTCCGAATCGGTCTAAGGTAGTGTTTTATGGTAGCTCATCGTTTACGCAATCGTGTTGTCTTACGATGATGCAAGCCAAGAATTTGTTAAGAAAAGGATATGTAGGTTACTTAGCACATTGTAGATACTTGGAAAAAGGAGTAGAAATTAAGGATAAATTCGTAGTGAGAGAATTCCATGACGTGTTTTTGAACGATTTGCCTGGTCTTCCGCCAGACAGAGAAATTGAATTCGTAATAGACTTAGCACCGGAAATCGCACCGATTTTAAAAGCTCCATATCGTATGGCGCCAGTTGAAATGAAGGAATTGATGATACAATTGCAAGAGTTATTGGATAAGGGTTACGTACGATCGAGTGTGTCTCTTTGGGGAGCACCAGTGTTGTTTGTTAAGAAGAAGGACGGATCGATAAGGCTCTGTATCGATTATCGAGAATTGAACAGAGTAACGATCAAGAATAAATATCTATTACAGAGGATAGACGACCTTTTTGACCAATTAAAGGGAGCAAAGTGTTTCTCAAAGATAAATCTACAAACAGGTTATCACCAGTTGAAGGTACGGGAGGAGGACATACCAAAGAGGCATTTCGAACCCGTTATGGACACTGCGAGTTTTTGGTAATGTCATTTGGATTGACTAATGCTCCAGCAACATTCATGGACTTGATGAACTGAGTCTTCAAGCCATACTTGGGATAAATTTATAGTAGTTTTCATCGACGACATCTTGATCTACTCAAAGACGAATGAAGAGCACCCTGAACATCTAAGGATAGTTTTGGAAGCATTAAGGAAAGAGAAGATGTATGCGAAGTTTTCAAAATGTGAATTTTGGATGGAGAAGGTTCAATTCTTAGGACACGTGGTAGATAAGAATGGAATTTTAGTAGACCCTGTAAAGGTAAAGGAAGTGAGTAATTGGGAGCAGCCGAAGACACCAACAGAGATAAGAAGTTTCTTAGGGTTAGCTGGGTACTATCAACGATTCATCCAAGATTTTTCTCAGATAGCAATCCCATTGACCAATCTAACGAGGAAGACAGTGAAATTCGTATGGACGGAGAAATGCGAAGAAAGTTTTCAAGAGTTAAAGAAGAGATTAAGCGAAGCGCCTGTATTATCATTACCGGACGATGCGGGAGGTTTCGTGGTGTATAGTGATGCATCGCACAAGAGACTTGGATGTGTGCTCATACAATATGGCAAGGTCATTGCATATGCCTCACGACAATTGAAGGATTACAAAAAATGATACTCTACTCACGACTTAGAGTTAGCGGCAGTAGTTTTTGCGTTGAAGATTTGGAGATATTATTTGTACGGAGAGAAATGTGAGATATACACGGACCACAAGAGTCTGAAATATATCTTCACACAGAAGAAGTTGGATATGCGACAAAGAAGGTGGTTAGAATTGATCAAAGATTATGACTGCGAGATTCTTTATCACCAGGGAAAGGCAAACTTAGTTGCCGATGCGCTAAGCAGAAATGGAAGGGAGAAATTGTTCCAATGGACGACTAAGGAGGAATTAATAAGAGAGATGGAGAAATTAGAAATAGAGGTAAAGGGACCTGGGAGGTCTAAGCAAAAATAATTTGTAATGGAAGCTCGTCCAACATTAGTGGATAGAATGAAGGAATCACAAGAGAAGGACGAGGAATGCGAGAAAATAAGGAGGATAGTAGAAAATGAAGAAGAAAGATTCAAAATGGATAAAGACGGTATTTTGAGATTCGAAGGAAGAGTATGGGTACCAGTGGTAACCGAATTGAGAGAGGAAATTTTACACGAGGCACACAATATGACGTATTCTGTTCATTCAGGAGGGACAAAGATGTACCGGGATCTGAGGCAACATTTTTGGTGGCCCAATCTGAAACAAGAAGTCGTAGAGTGCGTCAGCAGATGTCTCACTTGCCAACGAGTCAAAGCGGAGCACCAAAGGTTGAGTGGTCTACTTCAACCGTTGGAAATACTAGAATGGAAATGGGAGCACATTACGATGGACTTTGTGGTAGGACTTCCAGTCACGCAGAAAGGTTATGATGCCATTTGGGTTATCGTGGATCGACTAACGAAGACGGCTCATTTTCTACCGATCAAGATCCGATATAATTTGAATCAATTAGCGAGTTTGTACGTAAAGGAGATTGTTTCATGACATGGAGTGCCGGTGTCGATTGTCTCCGATCTAGATCCGCGCTTCACGTTCAAATTTTTGGAAAAGCTTGCAAGAGAGGATGGGAACCTAGTTAAGGTTGAGTACTATGTATCATCCTCAGACAAACGGACAGAGTGAGCGTACTATACAAATGCTAGAGGACATGCTTAGAACTTGCGTGATGGATTTCAAGGGAAATTGAGACGATCACCTACCCTTAGTAGAATTTGCTTATAACAATAGTTATCATGCGAGTATCGGCATGCCACCGTACGAAGCTCTTTATGGGAGAAAGTACAAAATGCCATTATGTTGGGACAAAGTTGGAGAACGACGAATGTTGGGGCCAGAATTAGTGCAACAGACAGCAGATGTGGTGACATTAATAAGAGCCAGATTAGTAGTAGCTCAAGATCGCCAGAAAAAGTACGCAAATTTGCATCGACAATACCGAGACTTTAAAGTAGGTAGTTTCGTATTCTTGAGGGCATCTCCTTGGAAAGGAAAGATACAATTCGGTAAGAAAGGAAAATTGAGTCCGAGATTCATAGGACCATTCGAGATATTGAAGCGAGTGGGCGAAGTGGCATACAAAGTTGCATTACCACCTGAATTGGAACACATCCGCAACGTGTTTCACATTTCTATGTTGCATCCGTACAAGCCCGACTATAAGCACGTGATTTTCTATGAGCCCATTCAAGTAGAGAAGAACCTGGTGTACAAAGAAATTCCTGTCCAAATACTAGATAGGAAAGAACAGACATTAAGAAATAAAGTTATATCTTCTATAAAAGTACTTTGGCGTAACCACGATGCCTAGGAGGCCACATGGAAATTAGAAGATAAGATGAGAAAAGACTATCCCCATCTTTTTGTGTAACCTTGTACCAATTCCGAGGACGAAATTTTTATAAGGGGGGGGGGGGGAGGATGTAATAACCAGGAATTTTATGAATAAATATTAATATTGATATTAATAAGAATGTGAATATTTATTTGAATATAAATGTTTATGTAGCATGAAGTGAGTAACTCAATTAAATTAAATTGAATTTATGATAATTGAGAAAATGAGGAGAATTATGATGAGCTCGTGAAATGCCTTGTGTGGCACGATGATGGAATTTACGATGATTTAATTAAATTAAAGAAGGAATTAATAGGTGAATGATTAATTAATGTTATATTGTTAATTAATTGTTATTATGAGTAAAAGCATAGTAATGAGTAAATGATTAATTAATATACTATATTAGTGTTTATTTAATTAATTGCTATGTACAATAATATGTAATGATTAATTACATGTTATGGTGCCTACATCTATTTAGTATACAATAAAGTGTGACATTGTAAGGTAACTATATAATATAGAAAACTATATGGTAAAGTGAAATGAGTCACATGAGTTACATAAATGGGCCTATGTGACAATATGTTATGTGTGGTACATTAATGTGTACTTTATGAAGAATATTAAATTAAACTAAATAAATAATTGATATTTAATAATTATTTCAATAATTAAGTATAAGTGAAATAATAAAGTTTATGATAATGTGGTGTGACAATACTCAATCAAATTATATTCGGTATTATCAAATGTACATGTGTTGTCCGATTTATATGATGACTAATACGCGCAAGTTTACGCAGGTTAACAAGTAATAAAGTGTAAGTACAGATATCGTTCGTACGAGAAATTAACAGATAAAAGGTCGCCAAAGCACTAGCACATAATCATCTCAATCTTATTTAAACGTGTGGTAAAGTGTTTTAATTAAAAACTAATTAAACTAGACAAGGAATTAAACTTAAACTAATTAAACCTAGAGCTAAAATTAGATAATGAAGGCATGAGATTCCAATTTCTCCTAATAATTCGTCTAAGTCAACATACTTCCAATTAGGTCAAATTAATCGTTAAGTGTGCTAGCCGAGAACACTAAAGTGAGAGAAGGCCATCTTTCGATGCACCTAATCCATATCACATGCAATCCATAGATGATAGAACGCACGTGAACACCCACATTACCTAAACCCCTATATGTCTATGGTGTTTACAAATAAATAGGGTTTAAGTTCCAGTCCTCTATTAACTACGAGCGGCGCTTCGGTATATGTCTATCCTAAGCACAAATCATACGTCCAACGCCATGTGAACATACAATCGCTCGCCACTGTGATTTGATCTAAACCTATATTTCATCTTTCAAACCCACATAGGTTATCACAATAATTGGTCATGAATCAATTAAGCAATGAAAGCATATATCACAGTAAACAATCACATAACAATCAATAAGAACCAACATGGAAGATAAATCAACATCAACTACTCATTAGGTTCCATTGAAACCTCAAAATATAAATTAAGTCATAGACAACTCAAATATACCATCCACAATATGAATATATATCATGAGATTACAAAATGGAAAGCAAAGAGAGTTTAAGGATAGGAATTACAAATCTGAGTCTCCAAGCATCCAATATTGAATCTTCAATAACATCCACTATTTTCAACCATCATGTCTAATAAAACCCTAGAAAACTAACTACTATAAACAAGCACTAATCTACTCTCTAATCTACTCCTAATCTAGACAAAATGTAAAAGGAAAGGAAGAGAGAAGCTAGACTAGGGCTTAAGGCCAAAATCTGTATATATTTCTTTGCTAAACCGAGCGCCCTTATATCCCAATCTCAAGCCAAGCTCCGTCCAAGTGAAAACTCAAATCTGGCAAAGTTGGGGACTGGCGCGGCCGGGCGTGGATTGGCCTTGTAGAGGGTGCGGCTGCGCGGCTTGCCAGGTTTTTCTAATGCTTTGTTTTTGCTCTGCTAAACTTAGCTTTGGACCATGCATGCTTTCTTGCCCTCTTGCAGCCTCGTGGCATCACCCTCTAAGGCCTCTTCACCTATGCCATCCTTATGCTTTAAGCTCATAACTGTGCTTTATCCCATTGAAGCGTTCTTTTGCTCTTTTAATCTCAATTAGCACTCGAGGAGTTCCTAAACATGAAAACTGCAAAACACATGAAAAACATATTAAAAGCACAGGATTACTTGAGTTTAAGCAACGAAACAAGCTAGTTACTATCCGAATAAGTGATCATAAAACCACTTATCAAATACCCCCAAACTTAAACGTTGCTTGCCCTCAAGCAACCAAAACTACACTAAACACAAGATGCAATGCAATATCTACGATGTATACAACCTACACTACTATGAATGCGAATCCGTGCCCCAGTCAGTATTGAACTTTCAAAGCAACGCCTCAGAAAACCACAAGATAATCGAATAGATAAGCTACCCAAGACAAGATCATAAGGCATATTCTGTACATCCAAAACTGTCAGCATTGATATATTGTGCGTTGTGTGTCTAGCAACCATTAAACATGATTTCAGATAAATAACTCACATACTATGCTTCTTAGGGGAAAAACAAGTTTCAACTTAAGAAAAGTAGTAAATCATATAAGTTCTAACCAAGACCATGCATTACTAAAGTTAAGAGTCAACAGGGGGGGTTTCATTAAGCTTTTATTAACTCATGAGGGCGTATTCGCACTTTACCGTGTACATAATCGACTGTGCAATGCCTAGTCCTCTTAGGCTTTTCAATGATACCCGTGTAGCGAGCTTTCGACCAATGACTCCCAGACGGCGAGGCCTTAGGGCGCTGGGTGATAAGATACCCCTCGAGCTTCCTTGCTCGAATATTAAAGGGCACGGAACTCGACGTAGCCGAAGTGTTTATTCATAATTATTTTTCTTTTTCTTTTCTTTTTCTTTTGTTTTTCATAGGGGAGTGCGTCTTACGCTCCATCTCCCCAAATAGCATGCATACCCCCTATTGCCCCCAAACTTAAGCTTTTTACAGTCTAGTTATTGCCCTATGAGAACTGACACTCTTTTATTAAAACATGCATTTCCCACCAGAAGACAAGTATGTGAACATTTAAACTAAGCATGCCATGATAGTTACTCTAACGTGCAAACTGGCTACACAGTATCTGACAGATAAGGATATACATATATGACAATACTATCAAGCTTAAGTCTCAAATCAGTTCAAAAATCAAGTGAATTCAGTTTCCTCATAGGCCAAATACATAACTAACCAACTGAAATTGGATTCATGCAAAATGTCTTAACACAGAATGCAAAACATAATGCAAAAATTTTAAAATTTTGACAAATTTTAACTATTTACAACCTACATGCACTAAATGAACTAACACAACATGAAATGAACTACTACATGCAAAATGAAATGAAATGACTACACTACATGCAAAATAAAACCAATTAACTATTTACAACCTACATGCACTAAATGAACTAATATAACATGAAATAAACTACTACATGCAAAATGAAATGAAATGACTACACTACATGCAAAATAAAACCAATACCCCCAAACTTAAAATGGTCAATGTCCTCATTGAAGGTAAAGGTAAAAAGAAAACTCCCCTATTTTGCTTCGTCGTCGCCCTCGTCCTCATCGTCCTCCTCAGGCGGTGTGTCTAGAGGTGGATAAATAGTGGCGGACCCATATATAGGGAACTGCACCTGAACTCCCATCTGGCTGAAGGCGTGGGACATCTGTAGTGAAGGCCTGGAAGTTTGTGCTCATGGCGTCCATCCTGCGCTGCAGTCTCCTCTCCATCCTATCAATATGCTCATGAACTATATGTCAGGACTCGGTCTGTGGTGGTGGCATCCTCTCTGAAGTGTCCTCAGTTTCTCTCTGATCTGGTAAAATAAATCCAGCCCCCAGAGAATGAGATCGGCCTCCTTTCCATACCTTGAATGACTCAATGGTAGGGTGGTCAATGGTGCTCATGGGCATTTGCATCGGTTCTGCGTCTGACCATATAAATCCATTGGCAATGCAGAGCCTGGTAATCACTGATGCATGTGGGATACTCGCTGAATTACCGCCTCTCAGAAATCTGCAGATAGAACTGTTGATCATATATCCCACGTCAATCTTTTTGCTCTTGACGATCCCATATAGCAACACAGCTCGGTCCTTAGTGACCTCATTCTGATGCTGAGTCGGCATCAGATTTGTGCAAATGAAGCTGTACCACGCCTTCCCATATCTACTCAAAGCGGACTGGGGGAAATGCAGCTTCTGATCCATCCCCTGCTTTAGCTTCCACGATGTGCCTGGCTTTCACAGATAATCACTAATAGCATCCATCTCAAAACCCCACTCCCTAGCATATAAAGAATCGGGAGTGCCCAATGCAATGTTCGGTAGATCAACTAACTCATTGATGAGATCCTTTACAAAAGACACTTCACATCCCCGCACAAATATTTTGTTGGACATTGTGAATTTGGCGTTGGCGTAGAATTCCTGAACCACAGAGATTGGGCCTGCCAAAGGCTCCTCACAGAATAAATTCTAGCCCTTCCCTCTGATCATCGATGCCATACACCCATCCAAGTTCTCGTCTGGCGCTAACCCTCGCTCCGACACAAATGTCCTGCCTACCAGAGCATCGTGAAAGAATTTCTGCTCCTTCATACTTATGAACTTGTGGTCATCATAGTCGATGCCACCTCCTCCGTGCTCAGAATTGCTGCCCCTAGATGTAGACTCCCTCCTACTTCGTTTAGATGCCATTTGAAATGAGAATTGAAGGCAAAAATCCAACACTATACTCCACTAATCAACCCAATTCAATAATCTTGCTATGTTATCAAACCCCGACACACTGTCTCAATTGATCAGGTTGAGAAGATGGGAGTGATGGGTGGATTGGTTGATTGTGATTAGTAGATATGAGGTTTTGTTTCCAATTGAAGTTGGGGCTTGTGATGGGGGAATTTGTGTATGAAGTTAAGGTTGAAGATGGGGTTATGATATGGGATGGAAGGAATGCAGGAGAGAATTCGAGGGCTTTAGTCAGAGAGCTTTGGGGCTGAGTTCGTCTTAGTTGAAAGGAAATGAAATGGCCCCCAAAATTTGTCGAAAATTTGCTTTAAGTCAGGCCCTCTCTGTCCGTCGCGCGGCCACGTGCCCCTTCAGGCTATTCTGGGCACAGCCGCGCCCTGTGCCAGTTTTGAATTTCTGTAGCTTTTGGACTTGCTTTGAGGCTGCGGCGTTTGAACTTTGCTTCCAAGCATATTTTAACCTGAAATATAAATATAAGACTTATTAGCCCTCTTAAACTATTAAAAGTACCATTAGCTATTTACAACTAAGAGAATTAGCATTGGATGATATATGCTTTCAATTTCCCAAAAATTTCTCTTTGTGCGTATACACAATGTGCAAATAATATGTGCAATAAGCTTCATAGTCCCAAAAATCTACGCACTAATGCCTAAGTCCAAAAAATATAGGCATTGAACCTGGTAAAACCAAAAATGTTGAAATATTTACAACTAAGGATTACACTACTAAGAATTAAACATGGGAAGGAAAAAGGGTAGATAAATAAATAGAATTAAACAAGGAGGGAGAAAGAGAAATGATGGGGTGCCTCCCATTGTGCGCTTGATTTATAGTCCTCTAGCTGGACTGTGTCTGAGACTACTATCCGACCCCCCCCCCCCCCCCGACGATATTTGAGAAACCCTCCATCCATTAGAATTACCGTGTGATCTTGGAGGCTTCCCATCTTGAGAGGACTCAGATTTAAACTACCTAGCATTGGATGTGTATAGGAATTCCCCATATTGAAGGTTCGGGAGCTAGGCACTGGTTCCGTTGTGTACGTGAAATGATCGGGGCATGGAGGCATATACCACACAATGGATTCTTCTTCTATTCTCTCTTCTTCTGACCACCATGGTTTCAAGGATACAGAATCTCTCTTATCCTCTAGATCCGTATCAGTAATGTGGCTACCAAGGGGGCAAGGGTGTGCAAACTTCACTGGCTTTTCCAACATAGACGGAGAAGTCACTTGGGGTATTGTAACAGTTGGTTCACAAACATAGTTTTCTACATCCCTAAGCGTCTCCTCGATGTCGCCTTCTTTCAGTTCATCCAGCTGCATGTGCACTTCCGACTCTCCATCAATTTCTGCATCATTGTCTGCTCAATCACGTCCTCATTTCTTAAAGCCATGCTAATTTGCTCCACCCAATCCTGAAGATCCTCAATCGACTCCTCTTGCTCAATCAAGATATCTTTTTCTGTTTCAGCCTCAGAATCCATGAATCGAGTCTCACTGGAATTCTGAGGCCCTTTGCTCACGACTTCCACTACTTGAGATAGTTGATTCTGAAGATTCTGAGTCTGTATCCCTTGCTCAATCAACTCCTCTTTCATCAATGCCATACTAATCTGATTTGCCCAATTTTGAAGATTCTCGATTGACTATGATTGATCAATTAAGGTATCTCTTAATGATGCTATGCCATCTCCTTCCTCCAGGCTTGCCTTTTCTGTGTCAACTTCAACAACCATGTATTGAGGCTCATGAGTTGGAATCTGGAAGGCGCATTCTGGTGCATACATTGGACTTGGCTCGCAGTAGTGATCTTGATAATAGCTTCCTGAAGGCTCTGGGTGATACCCCCAATCCTGCTGATAATTGGGATATTCGTTGCAGAAGTACTCACCCCCATACTGCTCTTGTCCATAACTGATGGGATCCTGATGGCTCGCATAGCTCCCAGCACCATAGTCATAAGTCATTGCCGTCTCTCGACTTCGTTGGGCTGTAACAGTATCCAATTTCCTCGAGAGAACCTCCAACTGTGCTGAAAGTGAAGCAATTGGGTCGACACCATCATTTCCAATTTCTCTTGGTTGCTCTTGCCTTGGTAACACCATGGATAGAAGTTAAGATTCATTGTTCCTGAAAAGAGAATATAAAAAGAGAATTAAAACAAAAATAAAAATGTTTAAAGTAAGACTAATTTGATTTAAACTAATGTTGGCAAACAGTTATCCAAATAAGTCCCCTGCAACGGCGCCAAAAACTTGTTGTCCAATTTATATGATGACAAATACGTGCAAGTATACGCGGTTAACAAGTAATAAAGTGTAAGTATAGATAACGTTCCCACGAGAAATTAATAGATAAAAGGTCGACAAAGCACTAGCACATAATCATCTCAGTCTTATTTAAACGGGTGGTAAAGTATTTTAATTAAAAACTAATTAAACTAGACAAGGAATTAAACTTAAACTAATTAAACCTAGAGTTAAAATCAATGAAGGCATGAGATTCCAATTTTCCCTAATGATTCGTCTAAGTCAACATACTTCCAATTAGGTCAAATTAATCGTTAAGTGTGCTAGCCGAGAACACTAAAGTGAGAGAAGGCCATCTTTCGATGCACCTAATCCATATCACATGCAATCCACAGATGATAGAACGCACGTGAACACCCACATTATCTAAACCCCTATATGTCTATGGTGTTTACAAATAAATAGTGTTTAAGTTCAAGTCCTCTATTGACTACGAGCGGCGCTTCGGTATATGTCTATCCTAAGCACAAATCATACATCCAACGCCATGTGAACATATAATCGCCCGCCACTGTGATTCGATATAAACCTACATTTCGTCTTTCAAACCCACATAGGTTATCACAATAATTGGTCATGAATCAATTAAGCAATGAAAGCATATATCACAGTAAACAATCACATAACAATCAATAAGAACCAACATGGAAGATAAATCAACATCAACTACTCATTAGGTTCCATTGAAACCTCAAAATATAATTGAAGTCATAGACAACTCAAATATACCATCCACAATATGAATATTGATGAGAATGAAATATGTTATATTTTATTCCCTTAATACTTAATCTTTTATATCTCTTTTGTACCTAATTACATTCATTTATCTTATATTTATATTTTAGGTACAATTGAGCTAAGGGAGCAAAATGAATAAAAAAGGAATAAGTTGTGGGTTTTTAAAATCCAATTCAAAATTTGCATGCATGCGAATGGGTTTGGATTCAATTAAAGGAGCAGCTCATTATCTCATGCAAAGGAAGTGGTGCAGCTAGCAAGGAAGTAGCTCACGAGTGTGGGCCACGCACCAAATTAATCTAAGCAGCTCACAAGTTAAACAAATGCAAATAAAGGTTTGCTTGTGAATGGGAGAAAGGAGCATCACGTGCAAAACAAAGCCCAAGCATATGCTTTACAAGAGAAGCCACGAAATAAGCTGGTGAAGCCATTCATAGGTGGGCCAAGAATGAAGGAGCTTACAAAGTCCAAGGCACTTAAAAATCCAAGCCCACCCGATTTCATGCATCACTCCTATTCATGCTAGCTTATTCGGTCCAGCAGGTTGCATTTAAAGGAATGGGAATGATATGTGGGCCACGTGCTAAGCTTGCAAACAAATAATAAACAGTTGGCGGCAAAACGTTGTTTGTCCGGACAGAAGAATCTCCCGCCCCAGCGGGAGATTTACATAAGGAAGACCAGCCCCAGCTGGGAGGCAGAATTTGCAGTAGTTTGTCCCTTCGCGAATTGGACTCGGCAGCAAGGCTAGGGCATATGGAGGTTTATATTTTAATAGTTATAAATAGAGGTCTTGAAGAAACATATTGGAGGAGAATAACTTGTACTTATTCAATAAAAAGATTTATTCTCTCTATATTTCTTGGTGATTCAATGGCTATGGATAGCTAAACTCTTGTTCTTGGGTTAAGGAGATGGCAGCCTTGGATTAAATATACTGTGAAATCTATTTGATTTTAATTGTTCAATTAATATTTGAGTATTGTTTATTTTTCTGTGCTTGAATTACATGATTGATATATTTAATTACTAAGTGCACACTAGTTTATTATTCATTGAAATCTATTGCTAAAATTAGATATCGAATCCGTAATTGTTTGGTCACTTTAATTTGCGAAGCAACTAAGATTAATAATTGACCGCAGATCACGAGATTATTATATCTTAGGAAGAATAATCAACTAAATTAAATACAACCGCTTGTGCTAGTGTTGTTTAGCTTCATCGATTTTTCTAATTCTTAAAGCTTCTACTAGATTAAACTTTTAGCACTTGTCTGAAGTTGTTTAGTAGTTAGGGTTATTTAGATCGCTAGTTTCTATCTAACTAAAATTAAGGAAAGACACAGAAGTGATTCTAACGATGAATATTCAAAGCATTAATTGTGTATGCTTGAGTCAATTGATCAGTGTATGTTTCTAAGGTGAAAGTTGACTTAACCCAAGGTTTGTTCTTGTAATACCCAAAAGAAAAAATTAAATAAATAAATGACATTTTAAAATTATGTTTTAAATATTTGATTGGGCGTTTCTTGTATTTGGGTCAAGTTGTATTTAATTCATGTAGACTACAATAAGTAAATGATTATATTGGGTTTTATATTAATTGGGCCTAATTTGTATTTGGGTAATTTTAAATCCTATTATAATTAGGAGAAATTAATAAAATCTGTTAATAAATTAAAGCATAACCCTACACAATATACATTACTTTCATTCGTCTGATATAAAAAAAAAGAGGGGAACAAGTCGTTGCAGCAGAGAAAAGAAAAAGAAGAGATTGAATTGTACTTTATATTTGGTGAAGGAGCAAGAAACTTGATACCTAATTTCGGATAAAGGTAAGCTATATATATAGGCGTGTCTTTTACAATCTTTAAGTCTTAACTATGAATGGAGTAATTTGGGTGATTTCACTGTATTGGTTTTATTAATAAAATAAAGGAGTCATTGATGTGATCATGCTATGCTTTATATATTTGAAAAAAAAATGGAACATCATTGCCTGCAGCCTATTTGACATGTATATATATATATATGTATGTACATATATATATAAACGAAAAGCTGCAGACCTGCTACTTAATTGATATATATATATATATATATATATATATATATAAACGAAATTATTGAACCAGCAGCTTGACATATACATATATATGAATAAGAATCTGATGATTTCAATTGTGGACGAATGGCAGTGTCAATATATAATTAATTATAATAAAAATAAAAATAATATTTCACTAATTGTACTTAATTTATTATTTTGTTTAATTAGTTCGGACGGAAGGAGTTTAACGAATTATAATTGGAATATATTTCGGGTATTACATTGCTTACTTCAGGTATGGATTCCGTACTCCTTCAACGATTCTTTTATTAAATTTAATTTGTTCGTTTTGCTTCTCGTTTCAAAATTTATTATTGTTTCGCATGATCGTTCGTTCTCAAATTCTTGTGATAATTTCGTCTTGGTAGTGATACCTAGAACTTGTGTTTGTACTCTTGAATTGGGTTAACATATTTAGTGTTTAGTTTAATTCTTTAAAGATGTACATGTTAATGTATCTTCGGAGTTTTGTATTTATATTTGTTTCATTGTTACATGTACATACTAGAACCCCTTGTGTTAATATTGTGTCGCATGTGTTGTGACATGATATTATTATTAGATTATACCGTAGGGTATACCTGAGCTATAACCACCTGTGGGGGTAGCACAGGCATGTCGTCTTGGCACGAGAGGCATGACACTTTCCGTGGCGGTGTGATCGGTCCACTGCGTCTCCGTTTTGTGCTCCGGTGGGAGTTGGCCATTTGGTGTTTTGTTGTGGGAGGCGTATGGGTCGACCCTAGTTTTCTGTTCTGTTCTGTTCTGTGGATTTGCAATGTTTGTGCCAAACACGCCTTTCTGATTTTACATACATTTGGATTCGCGGTCCAATGTGTGTGACTTGCCTGTGTGGCATTATTTGACCTTGCCTGTGTGGCAAGGTATATTTCTGTTTTGTTTTGAGCTCGATATGAAATAACCCCAGCCATTTGATTCAGCCTATTATTTCGTTGTATTAGTTTGTTCATTACAGTTCAGATCATTTTAATTGAGTTAGTTATCTTAGTTCTTTATTTTATATTCTATATCTGTACTGGGCATTTGGCTCATGCTGTGTTTTTCTTCCGGCAGGTAATCAGGGAGATCAAGGGCAAGTGTGATGAGAGCTCCATTCGATCCAATGATTTAGATATTCTATTTAGGCTTGATAGATTGATTTTATTTTGAGTTGTAATAAATACTCTAGATTTGAGTTTGAGTCTGTTGGCATTTATTTTGGTTTAACCTTTTGATATTTATTGGTGAAATATTATTCTTTCGTGGCATAGAGGTTTCGTTTGGTTTTGTTGTGTTTTGAGTAACCTCTCTTTTTATTTCGGAAAGGGGGTGTTACAGAGTTTGTATCAGAGCTTAGGTTCTTTCTTGTAGAAAACCTATTTAGGTTTGACCTGTGAGCTATGGGTAGAATTCTGGGTTAGGTTTTGTTCAGTTTGATTTTTTGTTCAGATATATTCAAATCTATATCTAATCTATTTTGTTGATATTCGTTGATCTCTTTATTAAATGGCTCGTAGATCCGCTAGAGTTGTTGGAAGGCGAGGTAACAATAGGGGAAGAGGTGATGGTCAGCCATATGAGCAACCTAATGACCAGATTAATGCTCAATTGGCTAACTTGGTGAATCAGGCGGTTAATCAGGCTTTACCGCAGTTGGTGGCACAGGTGGTACATGCAATGTAGCAGCCGCCAGAAATTCCTGAGCAGGAGAACTCGGGGAATAATGGTCCACAGGCAAACGAAGAGGAAGGAAATGTGGATGGTCTTGATCAACAGGTGGTTCCAATGTACGTATGGTTGGAGAGGTTTCAAAATCAGAAGCCACAGTCATTCAGTTCAGCTCCGACTCCAATTAATGCGGAGAATTGGATTGCACACCTATAGAAGATTTTTGATGCATTGGGGTGTTAGGATAATCATAGAGTATTTCTTGCAGCTTACAAGTTAGAGGGGGATGCACAGAGATGGTGGAAAGCGATGAAAACAATAAAGGGTGATGGGTATGTGGAGACACTTCAATGGGCAGAGTTTTGTGAGGTCTTTTATCAGCAGTACTTTCCAGCTGCTGATAAAGAGGCCTATGCTAGAGAGTATCTGTCTATTCGGCAGAAAGATGATGAGTCCATCACAGATTTTATGACGAGGTTTACCAGGTTGGCAGGTTTTGCGGGAACCTCTGCAGGGACCGCAGCGGAACAGGCGGAGAAGTTCAGGTGGTGGATTCATTATAGGTATCGGCAACATCTCATTAACACCTAGTTTGCGGATGTATCGGCTATGGCTAATACGGCCAAGAACATTGAGATGGAACGGCAGGACTTTCGGTCTTCTAAACCGGAAGGGAGTCGAAAGAGGGACAGAGATAACCAGTAGGGTCAAGCTTCGGGTCAGTATGGGAGAAATCAAGGTGGTCAGTGGAATAGAAATCGTGGTGTCTAGCAGGGGCAGTGGCGTGGCTAGAATCAGAACAGGGGTAATCAGCAGATGCCTCAGCAGGGGCAGAATCGCCAGCTTCAGCTACCTTGGTATGGTCAAAAACGGCAGCAAGGACAGAATCATCAGCAAGGACAGAATCAGGGTCGACATCCGGGACCAGCTGGTGGGGGTAACCTAAATATTATTCCGATAGTTCCTTGTGCTATGTGTGGGACTAATCATCAGGGGAGACAGTGTCATAGAGTTACCGGTGCATGCTTCTTGTGTGGACAGATGAGTCACATAGCTAGAGATTATACTGGGCCACGTGGTAATGGTGGAGGCGGTGATCATGGTGGCAATGGAGGTCAGCATCAAGGTGGTCGAGTGTTTGCCTTGACATATAATCAGGCGGCAGGTGCGCCAGGTACTGTTTCTGGCACTCTTTTAGTTGGTAGTCGTGAGGCTTCTATTTTATTTGATACTGGTTCTACTCATTCTGTTGTGGCTCAGTCTTTTGTTCGGCACCTAGGTGTGCCATCTCAGTCTTTAGATTCTGTTATGTCTAGTACTACCCCGATGGGGACTTCTGTTATTATTTTTGATTTATATCGAGGGTGTACGATCAATTTTGGGGATAAGATTCGTAGTGCTAATCTTCTTCCAATGTGTATTCATGATTTTGATGTTATTCTCAGGATGGACTGGTTGGATAAGCACCAGGCCACTATCAACTGTCAGGCGAAGAAGGTTATATTTGGAGATGTGAAGTCTCCGGAATTCGTGTTTCAGGGTTCACAGCCGAGTAGAGTGGTGAAGTTGATTTCAGCTTTGAAGGCTGGGAAGTTAGTGGCAAAGGGTTGTGAGGGGTATTTGGCATTTGTTAAGGATACCTCCAAGGGCGAGTCTCGTATTGAGGATATTTCAGTGGTTCTTGACTTTCCCGATGTGTTTCCTGAGGAGTTGTCAGGGTTACCACCACAACGGAAAGTTGAGTTTACTATTGAGCTTGTTCCTGGTGCGGGACCTATTTCTAAAGCGCCGTATCGGATGGCACCATTGGAGTTGCATGAGTTGAAGGAGCAGTTGCAAGAGCTATTAGATCGTGGTGTGATTCGGCCGAGTGTTTCGCCATGGGGTGCTCCGATTTTATTTGTGAAAAAGAAAGATGGGTCTATGAGGTTGTGCATAGACTACAGGAAGTTGAACAAGATTACTATCAGGAATCGGTATCCATTGCCGAGGATTGAAGACTTGTTTGACCAACTTCAGGGGGCGAAGTATTTTTCAAAGATAGACTTGAGGTCGGGTTACCATCAGTTGAGGGTGAGAGATGAGGATGTCTCTAAGACAGCTTTTCGTACTCGCTATGGGCATTACGAGTTTCTGGTGATGCCATTTGGGTTGACTAACGCTCTGGCAGTGTTTATGGATTTGATGAACTGGGTGTTCAAGGATTACTTGGACCAATATGTTATTGTCTTTATTGATGACATTTTGGTTTACTCCAAGTCTAGGGAGGAGCATGAGGAGCATCTTCGAACGGTGTTGGGAATTTTGCAGAAAGAGAAATTATATGCTAAATTCTCTAAATGCGAGTTTTGGTTGGAGCAGATTGCATTTTTGGGCCACTTTGTTTCTGCTGAAGGCATTAAGGTGGATCCTGTGAAGGTTGAGGGTATCACTAAGTGGCCGAGACCTACTACTGTGACAGAGATTAGGAGTTTCTTGGGTTTAGCAGGTTATTATAGGAGATTTGTGGAAGGATTCTCTTTGCTTGCTTTGCCATTAACTCAGTTGATGAAAAAGGGCACGAAGTTTGTGTGGAATGAGGAGCGTGAGAAGAGTTTCGAGGAGTTAAAGAAATGACTTGTGACAGCTCCTATACTTACATTGCCTTCGGGAATAGGAGGTTATCAGATTTATAGTGATGCTTCTAAGAAGGGTTTGGAGTTTGTTTTGATGCAACACGGTAAGGTGATTGCTTACGCGTCTAGGCAACTTAAACCTTATGAGGTGAATTACCCCACACATGATTTGGAGTTGGCAGCGGTGATCTTTGCTCTAAAGATTTGGAGGCACTATTTGTATTGATATCTTCACCGATCACAAAAGTCTTAAATACATTTTCACTCAGAAGGAGCTTAACATGAGGCAGAGGCGTTGGTTGGAGCTTCTAAAAGATTATGATGCGAGGATTCAGTATCACCTGGGGAAGGTAAATGTGGTTGCAGATGCTCTTAGCCGGAAAAGTTCAGGAAGTGTAGCAGCTCTTATTACACAACCTCAGCTTATTTTGGATATGGAGAGGCTAGAGTTGGAGTTGTATGTGCAAGGTTCAGATGGGCATTTGGCGGGTATGAGAGTAGAGCCCTCTCTTATTTCAAGGGTTAAGGAAGCTCAAAAGGAAGATGGGGAATTGTGGAGTATGGCACAGAATATGGAGGAGGGCAAGCAGCCCGACTTTCGTATTGATGACCTATGGTGTGATTTGGTTGGGTGAGCGGTTGTGTGTACCGTCTGATCCAATCATTCGAAAGGCGATTTTGGCGGAGGCTCATAGTTTGCCATTTTCTATTCATCCAGGTTCTACAATGATGTACAGGGATTTGAAGGAAATTTTTTGGTGGAATGGGATGAAGTGAGATGTGGCTGAATATGTTGGGAAGTGCCTCACTTGTCAACAAGTGAAGATAGAACATCAACGAGCTAGTGGGTTGCTACAACAGTTAGACATTCCATTGTGGAAGTGGGAGGATATCACGATGGATTTTGTGACTGGTTTGCCGAAGACTTTCAGGAAAAATGATGCTATTTGGGTTGTGGTGGATCGGTTGACTAAATCGGCACACTTTTTGGCGATCCACGAGGGTTACTCGGTGGATAGGTTGGCACAGATCTTTCAGCGGGAGATTGTTAGACTTCATGGTACTCCGGTGTCTATTATTTTAGATCGGGACCCACGGTTCACTTCACGGTTTTGGAAAGGGTTTCAACGATCTTGGGGTACTCGGCTCAACTTTAGTACTTCTTTTCATTCGCAAACTGATGGGAAATTCGAACGGACCATTCAAACGTTGGAGGACATGTTGAGGTCTTGTGCACTTGAGTGGTCGGGTAACTGGGATGATTACTTGAGCCTAGTTGAGTTTGCTTATAACATTAGTTAGCATGCGAGTATTGGGATGGCTCCATTTAAGGCATTGTATGGTAGGAAGTGTCGGGCACCAACTTGTTGGGATGAGGTTGGCGAGAGAGCCATAGAAGGGCCTGAGTTAGTTCAAATCACTACAGAGAAGGTAGCAGTGGCTAAGGAAAAATTGAAGTCGGCTCGATCACGGCAGAAGAGTTATGCTGATAAGCATAGGAGGACCTTAGAGTTTGAACCTGGTGAGCATGTGTTCCTAAAAGTTTCTCCTTGGAAGGGTATTCGGCGATTTGGTGTGAAAGGGAAGCTTAGTCCGCATTATATTGGCCCATTCGAGATTCTGGAGAGGGTTAGTGAGGTTGCATATCGGTTAGCTTTGCCTCCACAGCTAGCTGTGCACAATGTGTTCCATGTGTCGGTGTTGAGGAGTTATAAATATCATCCGTTGCATGTGGTGTAATATCCGTTCGATAAGATTAGTGATGATCTTACTTGTGTGGAGCAAGCCGA
This sequence comes from Panax stipuleanatus, assembly GCA_020205555.1. Lineage (NCBI taxonomy): Eukaryota > Viridiplantae > Streptophyta > Magnoliopsida > Apiales > Araliaceae > Panax > Panax stipuleanatus. Next base: position 101,703,907 of record CM035125.1, read on the forward strand.
GGCGATTTTGGATCGTCAAGAGCTGGTTATGAGGAGGAAGACAATCCCGTTTATTAAGGTTTTGTGGAGGAACCATTCGGAACGAGAAGCTACATGGGAGATAGAGGAGTCTATCCGATCGGAGTATCCGCATCTTTTTGATAATTAGATTCATTCTTTCTTGTGATTCCAGGGACGGAATCCTTTTTAAGGGGTAGGTGATGTAATACCCAGAAAAAAAAATTAAATAAATAAATGACATTTTAAAACTATGTTTTAAATATTTGATTGGGCGTTTCTTGTATTTGGGTTAAATTATATTTAATTCATGTAGACTACAATAAGTAAATGATTATATTGGGTTTTATATTAATTGGGCCTAATTTGTATTTGGGTAATTTTAAATCCTATTATAATTAGGAGAAATTAATAAAATCTGTTAATAAATTAAAGCATAACCCTACACAATATACGCTACTTTCATTCGTCTGATATAAAAAAAAGTGGGGAACAAGCCGCTGCAGCAGAGAAAAGAAAAAGGAGAGATTGAATTGTACTTTGTATTTGGTGAAGGAGCAAGAAACTTGATACCTAATTTCGGATAAAGGTAAGCTATATATATAGGCGTGTCTTTTACAATCTTTAAGTCTTAACTGTGAATGGAGTAATTTGGGTGATTTCACTGTATTGGTTTTATTAATAAAATAAGGGAGTCATTGATGTGATCATGCTATGCTTTATATATTTGAAAAAAAAACGGAACATCATTGCCTGCAGCCTATTTGACATGTATATATATATATATATATATATATATATATATAAAACAAAAAGCTGCAGACCTGCTACTTAATTGATATATATATATATATAAACAAAATTATTGAACCAGCAGCTTGACATATACATATATATGAATAAGAATCTGATGATTTCAATTGTGGACGAATGGCAGTGTCAATATATAATTAATTATAATAATAATAAAAATAATATTTCACTAATTGTACTTAATTTATTATTTTGTTTAATTAGTTCGGACGGAAGGAGTTTAATGAATTATAATTGGAATATATTTCGGGTATTACATTGCTTACTTCAGGTACGGATTCCGTACTCCTTCAGCGATTCTCTTATTAAATTTAATTTGTTCGTTTTGCTTCTCGTTTCAAAATTTATTATTGTTTCGCATGATCGTTCGTTCTCAAATTCTTGTGATAGTTTCGTCTTGGTAGTGATACCTAGAACTCGTGTTTGTACTTTTGAATTGGGTTAACATATTTAGTGTTTAGTTTAATTCATTAAAGATGTACATGTTAATGTATCTTTGGAGTTTCGTATTTATATTTGTTTCATTGTTACATGTACATACTAGAACCCCTAGTGTTAATATTGGGTCGCATGTGTTGTGACATGATATTATTATTAGATTATACCGTAAGGTATACCTGAGGTATAACCACCTGTGGGGGTACCACAGGCATGTCGTCTTGGCACGAGAGGCATGACACTTTCCGTGACGGTGTGATCAGTCCACGGCGTCTCCGTTTTGTGCTCCGATGGGAGTTGGCCATTTGGTGTTTTGTTGTGGGAGGCGTATGGGTCGACCCTAGTTTTCTGTTCTGTTCTGTTCTGCGGATTTGTGATGTTTGTGCCAAACACACCTGTCTGATTTTACATACATTTGGATTCGCGGTCCAATGTGTGTGACTTGCCTGTGTGGCATAATTTGACCTTGCATGTGTGGCAAGGTATATTTCTATTTTATTTTGAGCTCGGTATGAAATAACCCCAGCCATTTGATTCAGCCTATTATTTCGTTGTATTAGTTTGTTCATTACAGTTCAGATCATTTTAATTGAGTTAGTTATCTCAGTTCTTTATTTTATATTCTATATCTGTACTGGGCATTTGGCTCATGCTGTATTTTTCTTCTAGCAGGTAATCAGGGGGATCAAGGGCAAGTGTGATGAGAGCTCCATTCGATCCAATGATTTAGATATTCTGTTTAGGCTTGATAGATTGATTTTATTTTGAGTTGTAATAAATACTCTAGATTTTAGTTTGAGTCTGTTGGCATTTATTTTGGTTTGACCTTTTGATATTTATTGGTGAAATGTTATTGTTTCGTGGCATAGAGGTTTTGTTTGGTTTTGTTGTGTTTTGAGTAACCTCTCTTTCTATTTCGGAAAGGGGGTGTTCCAGTTCTCCTGATTTATTTCGTTACAGTATTTTACAAATTAGATTATTTTAATTAATAACAATGAAAAATCCCCCTCTTTTGGAATACAAAGTATGAAAATAGATTAATCAGTCTCTGTGGGATCGACTCTTACTTGCACTACTACATAGTTATTGTTCGCAGTAAGGTTTTATTTTTGGTTACCTGCGACAGCACATCAAATTTTGGCGCCGTTGTCGGGGACTGATTTTCATTTATTTTTATATTTTTGTGATCCTTATTTTATTTTAGTTTTTATTTCTTATAGGTAATTTGAATTTCCTTGATTGTTTATGCCTAAAACTCGATCTACTAATCAAGGTGAATTAAAGTTTGATCCAGAGATAGAGAGAACTTGTCGCAGATTAAGGAAGGAAGCTTGGGAAATTCGTGAAGAAAAGGGAGTCATGGCAGCAAATCGAACCTTGAAAGAGCTTTTAGCTCCTGATTTGAACCAACAACCCTTGTGCATAACTTTTCCTAATCTTGATACTAATACTCATTTTGAATTAAAATCTGGATTAATACATCTTCTACCTTCTTTTCATGGTTTGGCAGGTGAAGATCCCCACAAACACTTGAAGGAATTTCATGTGGTATGCACGAGTATGAAACCTACCGGAGTATACGAAGAACAGATCAAGCTAAGAGCCTTTCTATTTTCTCTGAATTATTCAGCTAAGGATTGGCTTTACTACCTACCCTCCGGAGGCATCACCACACGGGAAGAGATTAAAAGACTATTCTTAGAGAAATATTTTCCAGCTTCAAGGGCGGCCAACATTAGGAAGTCAATTTGCGGGGTGAGGTAGAACAACGGAGAATCCCTACATGAGTATTAGGAATGCTTCAAGAAACTGTGTGCTAGTTGCCCTCATCACCAGATCAGTGATCAGCTGCTCATCCAATATTTCTATGAAGGTCTCAGTTGTACAGACTGAAGCATGATTGACTGCTGCTAGTGGCAGAGCGTTGGTGGATAAGACTCCCGAGGCTGCAAGAAATCTAATTGCAAATATGGCAGCTAACTCTCAACAATTTGGCACGAGACTGGATACTGCACCGAGGAATGCTAGTGAGGTACAAATTTCTTTTATTGAACAACAAATTGCTAGTTTAACTGCTCTTGTTCGTCAAATGGGTGCAGGTAACACACAGCAGGTAAAAGCTTGCAGAATTTGTGCGGTGGTAGGACATCCGACAAATGCATGTCCAACCCTTCAAGAGGAATCCGTTGAACATGCAAATGCAGCAGGAGGATTTCCTGGCCAACCACAAAGGAATCATGATCCCTACTCGAATACATATAATCCTGGATGGAGGGATCATCCTAACTTTAGTTATGGGAATCCACAAACAAGTCAACCCGCACCTCAAACTTTTCCAAATCAGCAGCAGTACAAACCATCGTATCCCAATAGACAACAACAGGGCCAATCTTCTAACCCTAGTATGTCTTTAGAAGATATTGTTAAAACACTTGCCACTAACACTTTGAATTTTCAACATGAAACAAGGGCAAGTATTCAGAATTTGGGTACACAAGTGGGACAAATGGCAACTGTGATCAGTCGATTGGAAGCGCAAAGCTCTAGAAAATTACCTTCTCAAACAGTGGTGAATTCAAAAGAAAATGTAAGTGCAATCACTTTGAGGAATGGTAAAGAGATAGCAATTCCAGAAAAGACAATGCCTACACCACAAGAGCAAGACAATGCAGATGAGAAAAGTAAGGAAGCAGATAACAGTGTTCCGAATGACAAGGATGAACCTAAGCGAAAATTTTCTTCTCTCTCTGAATATAAACCGGTACCTCCTTTCCCTCTTGCTTTAACAGAAAATAGAAAGTACGAGAAAAATTCAGATTTGTATGAAACTTTTCGTAAATGCGAGGTAAATATTCCATTGTTAGATGCTATTAAACAAGTACCTCGTTATGCTAAATTTCTGAAAGAACTGTGTACACATAAGAGGAAACAGGAAATGAAAAAGTATAACAAGGTAAGGGTAGGGGAAAATGTTTCAGCAGTCATTCAAAGAAAGCTACCTACTAAGTGCCAAGATCCGGGTATGTTCACTATTCCGTGCACGATAGGTAGCACTAAAATTGAAAAAGCCATGTTAGACTTAGGAGCCTCGATAAATGTCATGCCATATTCTATATATGTTAATTTATCACTTGAACCTTTGAATAAAATTGGTATTGTAATACAGCTGGCTGACAGATCTAATGTTTATCCCAGAGGTATATTTGAGGATGTCCTTGTGCAAGTCAATAATTTGATCTTTCCTACTAATTTTTATGTGCTTGATATGGAAAACGGTGACCAAAATGCTCCTATTTTGGTAGGAAGACCATTTTTAAAGACATCAAAGACTAAAATAGATGTTTATAGTGGTACACTTTCAATGGAATTTGATGGCGAAATTGTTAAATTTAATATTTATGATGCCATGCAATACCCCACTGATGATAAATCTATTTATTCAATTGATGTGATTGACTCTTTACCACAGGAAATCGGTGAACTTGATGGTAAGGATGACTTGGAAAGTGCACTTAATACGAACGTTCATGAAGAAAGTGCGAATTTGACTTTGAGCACGGAGTTACAAGCAACTATAACAGCATCGAATGACACTCCGAAAATAGGTAACAGATTTTATGCTAAATTGCCGATTTCTAACGAGAAGTCTTTACCCTCTGTTTTGCAGGCACCAATTCCGAATTTGAAGCCTCTTCCTAGTCGACTGCATATCTTTATGAGGGTTTCCACGAGAAAAAAATGGAAAAAGTGGACCTTGAAGGATCCGGTCTACAAGAGTTCACTCAAAGAAAATGTTGGGTCGAGCCAACGACCATAAACAAAGGCGCTACATAGGAGGCAACCCATAGGGGAGTATCTCTTTACTTTTTTTTGTATTTTAGTTTACATTGGGAACAATGTAAGTTTTAAGTGTGGGGGAAGGATTTAGGATACTTATTATTATTATTATTATTATTATTATTTAGGATATTTTTCCAAATTTTTTTATTTTTTTTTAATTTTTTTATTTTGAATTTTGCGGGTATATTCACTGCAAACCCTCACGAGACAAAACTCGTCCACTTGGAGTAACCTTGGGGTTTAAAGGCTTGTTGCACATGCTAAGTGCAATCGTGTTTCCTACGAAAATGGAGTAGTGTTAGGATGTCTCACTTGACTAATAAGTTAATTTTGATCTTGATTTTTGACCAATGATAGAATTTTGATTTCTTTGTGATAGCTTCTGGGAGGACTGATAGACGTTGGGTAATCTAAATTTGATTTTCTTTGTTAATCACTAATTTATTTAAGACCCTTCACTATTAAGCACATATCCATTTGTTCGACCTAGTTCTGACTTGGAAAAAATTTATCTGATTAAATGTTTAAGGAAGAAACTTTGAACTCTATCATTTGTTTGATCACTACTTGAAGTTGATATGAGGTATTAATTAAGAAAAGGGAAATGATTTAGGCAAAGTTTGCAAGATTGAAAGAAAAAAAAAAGAGAAAAGAAAAGATTCATGTGGTGGGTAAGATGGTGCGTAAAACACACTTACTCATAAACACGTGACATGCGAGATGGAGCGTAAAACGCACTCGCGGGTAAGATGGAGCATAAAATGCACTTACTGAAGAAGAAAAAGAATAATAAGAAAGAAAGAAGTGCCTTTTGATCCTTTGATGTTATCTGCTGATGTTAACTGAAATTTGTGGAAAAACAAGTGGTTGAGTTTTTCTTTCTCCTTTAAGACTTTGATTCTACAAATTTTTCTGTAGTCTGATTGGTTTGACACAAGTGGATTCATACACGCACAAGGGTTGAAAATAAAGTAAGATTGATAGAGAAATTTGGGTTTCAGATGATACATTATTTTGAAGTTTCCCAAGAGTTATTGTTTTGAATGTTGGAGGTCATTATAACTCGTGGCTCGAGTTTGTAAAAATTTGTTTAGTAGAATTTTTGTGTTATAGTTTTTTTTTGCCCGAAGACGAGCAAAAGATAAGTGTGGGGGAATTTGATGAGAATGAAATATATTATATTTTATTCCCTTAATACTTAATCTTTTATATCTCTTTTGTACCTAATTACATTCATTTATCTTATACTTATATTTTAGGTACAATTGAGCTAAGGGAGCAAAATGAATGAAAAAGGAATAAGTTGTGGGTTTTTAAAATCCAATTCGAAAATTTCATGCATGCGAATGGGTTTGGATTCAATTAAAGGAGCAGCTCATTATCTCATGCAAAAGAAGTGGAGCAGCTAGCAAGGAAGTAGCTCACGAGTGTGGGCCACGCACCAAATTAATCCAAGCAGCTCACAAGTTAAACAAATGCAAGTAAAGGTTTGCTTGTGAATGGGAGAAAGGAGCATCACGTGCAAGACAAAGCCCAAGCATATGCTTTCCAAGAGAAGCCACAAAATAAGCTAGTGAAGCCATTCATAGGTGGGCCAAGAATGAAGGAGCTTACAAAGTCCAAGGCACTTAAAAATCCAAGCCCACACGATTTCATGCATCACTCCTATTCATGCTAGCTTATTCGGTCCAGCAACTTGCATTTAAAGGAATGGGAATGATATGTGGGCCACGTGCTATGCTTGCAAACAAATAATAAGCAGCTGCCGGCAAAAGGTTGATTGTCCGGACAGAAGAATCTCCCGCCCCAGCGGGAGATTTACATAAGGAAGACCTGCCCCAGCGGGGAGGCGAAATTTGCAGCAGTTTGTCCCTTCGCGGATTAGACACGGTAGCAAGGCTAGGGCATATGGAGGTTTATATTTTAATAGTTATAAATAGGGGTCTTGAAGAAACATATTGGAGGAGAATAACTTGTACTTATTCAATAAAAAGATTTATTCTCTCTATATTTCTTGGTGATTCAATGACTATGGATAGCTAAACTCTTGTTCTTGGATTAAGGAGACGGAAGCTTTGGATTAAATATACTGTGAGATCTATTTGATTTTAATTGTTCAATTAATATCTGAGCATTGTTTATTTTTCTGTGCTTGAATTACATGATTGATATGTTTAATTGCTAGGTGCACACTAGTTTATTATTCATTGAAATCTATTGCTAAAATTAGATATCGAATCCATAATTGTTTGGTCACTTTAATTTGCGAAGCAACTAAGATTAATAATTGACTGCAGATCACGAGATTATTATATCTTAGGAAGAATAATCAACTGAATTAAATGCAACCGCTTGTGCTTGTGTTGTTTAGCTTCATCGATTTTTCTAATTCTTAAAGCTTCTACTAGATTAAACTTTTAGCGCTTGTCAGAAGTTGTTTAGTAGTTAGGGTTATTTAGATCGCTTGTTTCTATCTAACTAAAATTAAGGAAAGACACGGAAGTGATTCTAATGATGAATATTCAAAGTATTTATTGTGTATGCTTGAGTCAATGATTAGTGTATGTTTCTAAGGTGGAAGTTGACTTAACCCAAGGTTTGTTCTCCTGATTTATTTCGTTACAGTATTTTACACATTAGATTATTTTAATTAATAACAATCAAAAATCCCCCTCTTTTGGAATACAAAGTATGAAAATAGATTAATCAGTCTCTGTGGGATCGACTCTTACTTGCACTACTACATAGTTATTGTTCGCAGTAAGGTTTTATTTTTGGTTGCCTGCGACAGCACACCAAATATATATCATGAGATTACAAAATAGAAAGCAAAGAGAGTTTAAGGATAGGAATTGCAAATCTGAGTCTACAAGCATCCAATATTGAATCTTCAATAACATCCACTTGTTTCAACCATCAAGTCTAATAAAACCCTAGAAAACTAACTACTATAAACTAGCACTATTCTACTCTCTAATCTACTCCTAATCTAGATAAAATGTAAAGGAAAATGAAGAGAGGAGCTAGACTAGGGCTTAAGGCCAAAATCTGTATATATTTATTTGCTAAACTGAGCCCCCTTATATCCCAATCTCAAGCCAAGCTCCGTCCAAGTGAAAACTCAAATCTGGCAAAGTTGGGGACTGGCGCGGCCAGCGCGTGGATTGGCCTTGTAGAGGGCGCGGTCGCGCGGATTGCCAGGTTTTGCTGATGCTTTATTTTTGCTCTGCTGAACTTAGCTTTGGACCATGCATGCCTTCTTGCCCTCTTGCAGCCTCGTGGCATCACTCTCTAAGGCCTCTTCACCTATGCCATCCTTATACTTTAAGCTCATAACTGTGCTTTCTCCCATTGAAGCGTTCTTTTGCTCTTTTAATCTCAATTAGCACTCGGGGAGTTCCTAAACATGAAAACTGCAAAACACATGAAAAACATATTAAAAGCACAGGATTACTTGAGTTTAAGCAACGAAACAAGCTGGTTACTATCCGAATAAGTGATCATAAAACCACTTATCAACATGGATTATATATTGATGTGTATACATGTACCACTAATTTGCTACAATGTTATTAACTCACTAAAGCTACATTGTAAATTGAAGGAGAAAAAAACCTAGGTATGTATATATATACATTTGTGTAGGAATAATGTGTGTATGTACATTTAAACCTAAGTGTTGGTATACTCATTTGCAAATGCTGAGTTTTATTTGGCCTTGTCCCAAAATGAATGTCCCATTCTTCTTCTACACGTGAATGGCCAATGGCCTATACTACTCCTATATACCAAACTCAATTTCATGATAGCTTGTAGCAAATGATAAGAGGGGAGTGGGTTGATGGGGTTGTTAACCACTATTCCACCAACTATCAATTGCCCATTATCTTTTTCCTTCCTCCATTGGTTTCAATTTTTGGACAAAGCTTTGGCATGGTCATTGAATTCTCTATAAATAGAGCTCTCCTCCTCCCATAATCTAGTTGCTAAATTGTTGCTAAGTTGATATAGAGAGAGTATTGAGTGAATAATCTAAAATTGAGAGCAAGCCTTATCCAATTCAAAGCTTCAAGAGGTATAATGCTTATCTATGTTTTGAAGTTAGCATTTATGATTCATAGAATTTGCATGATTTTGTTGAAATTGGTTATGTGAGATGATGTTAGTATGTTAGTAGAGTCTATATACATGTTATAAATACAATGTAGTTGATTTCTAACATGTTTCATGAAGTATGTAAGAGTTGGTTTTGAAGATCTGCAATAACAGAAGCTATTCTGTCTGGAAAAAAAGTGGCGCGGCCGCGCCACTCCCTAGTACAAACACGATGCGGCCGCGCCGATCTGCAGAAGAGAAATCCCACTTTTTGTGGTTTCTGAAATGTTGAGCATGCTAGTTTAACATAATTAAGCCTATATAAGTCCCTGACATGCTAGTGTAGGTGGCCTTGCATGTAATCACTTACTTAGCTTGGTTTCTAAAGGAAACTTAGAGTTTTTAAATACAAACTTGATGAACTAAGTACACTATAAGATATAAACTTGTGAGGATGCTTATGTGGTCTAGTTATGTGTGTACATGAGCATGATATATGGTATGTGAAATTACTTTGCATGATTGGTTGGTTTGACATGAGGTTTCAAAGAAAACTTAAGAGTTTCGAAAACTAATTTGGTTGATAACCACCTTGCATGTATTATAAAATTTATGACCATCATGATAGGGTATCGCATGCATATAGACATGATTGACATGTATACCTAACTAGCCACGTACGTTGTAAACTAGTTGAGCATGGTTTAGAACGAGTTTTAAAGAAGTAAAACTATATAACTTGAAATACATGACTAGGATGACTTGAGCATGTATAATTGAGGCTTATTGACCTCATTGCCTAAGTATAATGACTAAACTTGAGAAACCTTGTTAAATGAACACTGTTAAGCTTGTTAAGTGAAAGTGATAACGAGCTATGTTAAAGGCAAGGTGTAAGATCGAACCTAATCATAAACCTCATGACATGTATGTTCTGCATATATTATCATCAATGTATGTGGGTGAGCACGCTAGGCCATACAAACTAAATTTCAGTTCTAGTTTGAATTGGAAGCAGCGCGGCCGCGCCACTCCCTAGTTCAAACTAAGCGCGGTCGCGCCACCCTACAATGTAATCTGACTATTTTGATTGTAATTTGAAAACTGATGCATGTTTGTATTGATGTCCTAAACTGCCATACATGTTTAGTGATGTGTCCAAATGTTAATGAGTATGTTATGATGAAACCAAAGAATTAATAAGTGTTTATAATCTTTCAAATGCTAAGTCAAACAAAGATTTCGAGTTATGTTAATTAATTAGTATCTTACAAACTGATTCTGTGCTATGTGTATGTAAAGTATGTAATAGCGTACATATAGGATTGTACGACTAAGTTAAACACTTATGTCTATGTTTAACTTACATATCAAGTATATGTATTCAATGTACGTAACTAATGAATATCCTATATACGTAACTATGTTATAATAGGATTCGAAAGTGTTGATAAGCTAGACATTGATAAACTACGCTTAAGGCAAGTTCCTAACCCTATTTTTTATCGAGCAAGTTTTCTAACTTCATTTGATTGTATAATTGAATGAAAGTATTCGAACCTTACTCTTTATTGAGCACTACTTAAGCTTGTACTATTATTGATCATACGAGTAAACAATTGATAGTATGATTCATGTCTTATGAATTAATGCTTCATAGCTTAAGATAAAGTCTGTTTATATTCTTTGAACTTTGATTTTGAGTATTGAATTTATAAATTATTCGTCTATACATTGAAAGAGCGGTCTATGCCATTTGATTCGGCTAGACCTATATCATGAATTTGAAAGCAATCCAAACCAATTGTTTGGTGCGGAATCTTATAGTTGACTGAGTTGAACAACCCTCATTGAAGGGGAAACTATATATTTTTTGGGAGACCGACGTGCGCACATGAGTACGATTAAATGTTTTGCTTAATGTAGGGTACTTTAGGCTGATCACCTTTTGTACTTGTTTTGTTAGATTATCAGCGTATTACTGTTAATTCTAGTAGAAGTTCATAGTCCTTAGTGGGTGCTCAATGTTCATTATTCTTGAACCTTGAAATGGTTAAACGTTAAATCTTATTGATATTTTTCTGTCCTTAGTGACTGATATTGAGAACTATTGACACTTCTTGCTATTCTTGAACTATCATTCACTGTTGTACCCTTGGGATTCGAAAACTATATTATTCACCTTTATTGTTATATTACTTGCTGAGCAAACTTGTTGCTCATTCTTGCTTTCCCTAAAAACATTTCAGTTAAGGCAGAGCAAGGCGGACCCTGGGGCACTGATAAGGGCAAGGGCAAGGCAACGGAGTAGCTTTGTACTTAATTAGAAATATTATGATGATGTAATAAAACCTTATTCGTATTATGTATTAGTTATGTTAAGTTATGTTTAAGCTATATATGAGATGTTTAAGTTATGAGACCCTAAGACATAAATATTTATATTAAATAAATGTAAATTTATTCTATCATTTCGTTGCGTGAGATGTTATTGTGTTATTAGTTATTTAGAAAGTGGCGAACCGAATTCGAGATGCGAGTGGTCCGAATTTAGGGGCGTCACATAAGATAACTTTTTAGCCTTGAGAACTATTCTCAGATTCCTTAACGAGTCCGTGTAATTAGGCCCGGTTAATTAACATCTAATATGCTCCGCAGTGATAGTAAATTAGACATTGTAAAATTCTGTAAATGAATTTGTAATTTAACAACCTTTTAGCATACATTCATTTTTATTAATTATTAAAATAAATTAGGTATTTATTTAAATTGATATCTCTCACTATTTTCATCAAACTATATTACCCTCAATATATAGTTTGGCAAAATCTAATTAAAGATTTGCAAGTGAGAATAAAGATCCCATTTCAAATGTATATAATCTTGTGGTGACATAACAAACTATATATAAATAAATAGGTAGACAACTATTGTCAATTACATCACCATGCAACTCCTTTTATTTTGCCTTTTACATTATTTTGATCAAGTGGTGACACATTCGAATCAAAATTATCCAAGTTAAGTCCAACCTAGCACTTCCATATATTCAATAAGAAAAACATTGTCCTTGTGGTGACACAACAATTTTGCCTCTTAGATTATTTTGATCAAGTGGTGGCACTATCCGAATCAAAATTGTCCAAGTTAAGTCCAACCTATCACTTTCATATATTCAAAGAGAAAAACACTATCCTTATGGTGACACAACAAAACAACATCGTTCAATTTCATTATAAGTATCGAATGTGACAAAACATCTTATAAAACAAACTTATAATGATTAATTGATACTCTGTCGTATTATCATGCTAGAAGGCAATGTTCGTTATTCTAAATATCTTTGAACGTTACAACTTAATATAATTTTCTTGAGGGTTTTATTATTATTTGTCTCATCTTGATTAGCACGCATGAACACACACACACACACACACACACACACACACACACACACACACACACACACTACTATATACTACTATATATATATACTATATATATATATATATATATACATGCACATATAGAATACTATATCCTGTTAGGTTTGTAAGATCAAAATAGCATGCAATAATTACATACATAGCAACGAAAGTGTAAAAATAGAGTTTTAAAATTTTACAAATCATGAACCCGGATCATCCTTTATGTGCAATTATTAATTTAATTTAAAATGATGAAGAACGAATCATACCCTTGAAGATTTGTGCTTCCTCGGGTACGAGTTCAACTCCAATCCTTTCCTTGTTCAACTTGAATCTACCGGGTGTGATTCCTTCCTTTGATCAACGTTAGCCACCCAAGTGTTTGGCCTCTAGAGGTGATCCACCAAGGATGAACAAATATTACGAAGGTGAGTTATTGGCAAAATCCTAATTTTCTCTCTCTAGAAAAAGTATGCTCTCCCAACAATTGGAATTGCATTAGTCCTTAATCAAAATAAGACTCCTTTTATTTATAGATTTAGGTAACCCTTTTAACCATTATAGGATTAGGGTTTCATATTAATTAATTAAACTCTTTTAATTAATTAGGCTTCCTAATCTTATTAGGAGCAATTAATTAAACTCCTTTAATTAATTTACCTCCTAATCTTATTAGGAATATGGGAGAGTACATTTATTAATTAATTCCCAAACTCCTTTAGGAACTAAACTTATAATAATAATAGTAATAATAATAATAAGACTCTTCTTATTAATTTATATTTAATATTTCTCAAATAATAAATAATAAATATTAAGCTATTTAATTTATTGTATCACCATAGATTAAATTAAATAAACTTAACTTATTATTATGATTATGCCATTTGCTTCTTAAATAAATATTCATCCTTTTATGGTGTGACCCTTTACGTTCTCCATATTAAACCGATTGTGAATAAATTAATTAGAATAATTCTAATTTTATTTAAATAAATAAATTAACTATTAATTCATTTAAATAAATATTTATTCTATAATAAGTGTAAGCCCCCTTTAGCGCTCAACGATTTTCTAGATAATATAAATTTCAACATTAATCATAAAAGAACGTTTGAGTAAATAGTTACCGTACAATTCATTCCTTCTACCATATAATGTCCCAATTAAATATAAAGACATGGATTTACTATCAAGTCTTATTTTATTTAATTATATGTATTCTGATCCTAAATGCACAAACTCCGATAATGTAAATTAGAAACTACTTTCTAATTTTATTATGCCTTGGCCAAGGACTACTGAGTTGTCATTTATCGAATCACATAGGTCATTAGCTTCTTTTACTAGAAGTGGTAGATCCTTTATTGATCATTCATTATCTTTATGTATAATTAATTATACCCAAGCAAACCCTTTGATATACCCTTAGGGTCTTAAGGGACATGTCAAAGTATAACTTATCATACATAAGATACTATGATGATCTCAAGTCTAATGATTACTTGTACTACTATCACTAAAAGAATTCTTATTGATAGGCGAGTAAAACTCTATTAGATATTCCTTAGCGAGTCACGTTCAGTGTACTTATTCTCCAATAAACATCTATATAATTGCTTTAGTGTCTTCACACAAATGATCATGAGATCTATCATCCTCTTCCAAAGAGCAAGCAACGTATGTACCAATCTATTCGGATTCACTAATCCCTTATTTAGTAATCCATCGATTGGGAACTATTCTAGTTTTAAGCTATCTAAGAATTTAGATCTCATTAGCATGATCATCATCATAATTTTAAAAGCATTGCTTAAAACTATATGTTTATCACATTAAAATATAACAGCATTATGTAGATAATATAAATGCCTTTAAATAAACAATTCTTTTATTATTAAATGAATAAGATTGTTACAAAGTATATGCTTTATCAGCATACATGATTGGCTTGTGTGCATACTACTTTCATATTCTACCCGGATTGATTATGAACTTTTATTCTAGTTTGGTTCATTAGAGTCACCATGTGAACCAAAAGGTCAAACCTAGGGTGCAAAAACTGAATTTAAATATAACTATTACATTTAAACTCGGGCTCCATTAAAAACGGGTCTTTAAGCGCTCCTTGCTCATTTGTCTCCAATTCTTCAAGTAATTCTAACTAATCTTATTACATATATTATTTACAATAAATAAAAATCTTGATTAGCAGTCAATGGGAAGTACATAGGAGGGAGATAAAATTTACATTAAGAAAAATTAGAGAAGACGAGACCCCATTTATAAAACTCATTCATTCATGCATCCTCATAAAATAAAATCTAATCATCCATTGGTCAGTAGTCCATAATCAATCTCATTTATTATCACACATATCACCATATGCATCAATAAATAACATTCAACCCATGAATAAGAAAACTATTCCATATATGCATTGAAATCATTTAATGGACAATTTAAAGTTGCATTAAATTTAGTTTTAAAGCAAAATAAACTCTTTTATTTTAATCAAAATCTAAATCAAAATGAACTTTATTTTAATTTATTTAACTTTGAATAAAAATAAACTCTTTTATTTTTAATCAAATTCTAAATCAAAGTAATCTACTTTATTTTAATTAACATGGAATACAATTTCAAGTACAAAATAAACTCCTTTATTTTAACTTAAAATTGCTGGAAAAATAAAATACGTGGAATCCTATTCCTTATCAAAATAAATATCTTTATTTTTTTAGGAAACATGGAATCCTATTCCATATTTGAATAAACTCCTTTATTCTACGAAACATGGAATCCTATTTCAAAACAGAATAAACTCCTTTATTCTAATTAACGTGGAATCCAATTCCAAGGTAAAGCTTTTATTTTTAATCATATTGTAATTAAAAG
The DNA here is from genome assembly GCA_020205555.1 of Panax stipuleanatus. Taxonomy (NCBI): domain Eukaryota; kingdom Viridiplantae; phylum Streptophyta; class Magnoliopsida; order Apiales; family Araliaceae; genus Panax; species Panax stipuleanatus. The sequence goes on from CM035125.1 coordinate 101,719,416, forward strand.
TAAAAAATAAAAATTTTCAAAATTTGTAGACCTACACGGTCTCGCCCAGAATGAACTGGGACCCGTCGCTGCCTCGCTGTAACCCCATAAACGTTTTCTGGGTTTGGGAGCGGCTGCACTCCTAAATGAACTGGAAGCAGCGCGGCCGCGCTGCATCGCAGATTCAATAAACCCATATTTTGCCTAGAAAATTGATCCAATCGCATACCCATACACATAAAATCATCATAATTGATAATTAACTCAATGTTTGTCTCAAATACCACTGTTAGGTTTGTATATGACGCTGATATACAATCGAATTGCACAAATATAACGGAAGCGCGATAAAATTGGATTTTAAAATTTTTATACAAACCATCACCAGGATCATCCTTGTGCATAATTATTAATCAAACGAAAGAGATAGAGAATCTGAATTATACCCTTGTAGATCAAAGCTTCCTCAGGTACGAGTTCTACTCCAAATATTTTGCGTTTTTCTTGAATTCACCGGGTTAGATTTCTTTCTTTAATCAAAGTTAACCACCTAAGTGTTTGGCCTTTAGAGGTGATCCACCAAGGAAATGATACGTATTCAAGAAGATGAGTGTATGGCAAAACCCTAGTTTCTATCTCTATCAAATATGTAAGTACTCTCCCAACTCTTGAAAGTTTGTTTAACCCTAATCTATAATAAGACTCATCTTATTTATAGATGTAGACAACCTTCATAAACTATTTAGGAATAGAGTTTTGTTTTAATTAAACTCTTTTAATTAATTAAACTCCTAATCCAGTTAGAAATTTTTGAGAGTACTTTTATTAATTAATTCCTAAACCATTTAGAAATTAAATAGTAATAATATTAATAAGACTCCTCTTATTAATTTATATTTAATATTTTTAAAATATTAAATAATAAATATTAACTTATTTAATTTATTATATCACCATAGCATAAATTAAATATACTTAACATATTATTATGATTATGTCATTTACTTCTTAAATAAATATTTTTCTTTTACGGTGTGACCATTTAGGTTCTCCATATTAAAACGGATGTGAATAAATTAATTAGAACAATTTTAATCTTATTTAAATAAATAAATAAAATTATTTAATTTATTTAAATAAATAAATAAAATTATTTAATTTATTTAAATAAATAAATAATATTTTTTCTACAATAAGGGTATGCCCATTTAGCGATCAACGACTTTTTAGATAATATAGATTTCAACATTAATCATAAAAAAAATTCAGTTAATAGTTACCGTATAATTCAATCCTTCTACCATACAATGTCCCAATTAAATATAAGACATGAAAATACTATCAAGTCTTATTTTATTTAATTATATGTATTTCGATTCTCAAATGCACAATTCTAAATAATGCAAATTAGAAACACCTTTCCAATTTTATTCAGCTTTGGCCACAAACTACTGAGTTGTCATTTATCGAATCACATAGGACATTCTCTCATTTTATTAGAAGTGGTAGATTCTTTGTTGATCATTCACTTACCTCCACGTACAACTTATTATACCCAATCATATTCTTTGATATACCCTAAAGGTCTTAAGGAACATGTCAAAGTGTAACTCATCATACACAATATACTATGATTTATACCCAATCATATCCTTAGATATACCCTAAGGGTTTTAAGGAACATGTCAAAGTGTAACTCATCATACATAAGATACTATGATGATCTCAAGTTTAACGATCACTTGTACTACTATTACTTAAGGAGTTCCTATTGACAAACAAGTAAAACTCCATTAAGTATTCCTTTAGCGAGTCACGTTCAGTGAACTTATTGTCCAATAAGCACCTACATACTTGCTTTAGTGTCTCCACATAAATGATTATGAGATCAATCATCCTTTTCCTAAGACCAATCAAAATATGTACCAATCTATCCGAATTCACTAATCCCCTTTTAGTAATCCAACAATTAGGAACGATTTTAGTTTGTGAGCTATCTAGAATTTAGATTTTATTAGCATGATCATCATCATGATTCTAAAAGTATTGCTTAAACTTATGAGTTTATCACACTTAATATAACAACATCATGTTGATAACGAAAATGCATTGAATAAATTAATTTTTCTATTAATAAACGAATAAGATTACAAAGTATATGCTACATCATATCAAATATGATTGGCTTATGTGCATACTACTTTCACTTTAAGGTTTTAAAAATGTGTTAACTATTTTTCATGTGTTTGAGGCTATTTATGGTATGATGGTTAATTTGTCTAAATGTAGTGTAGTTGGGATCAACATAGATATTAGGGGAGATTTTTGCATATTCGTCTCTGATTGGTCGTAAAATTAAGGAATTACTTACTTAGGGGTCCCGCTCGGTGGAAATCTTAGGTCAGCCTTGTTTTGGGATCCGGTATTTAAAACAGTGAGTCAATGTTTAAGCAAGTAGAAAAGTGCGTATTTTTTCTTCTCTTTTTTTTTGTTGGGGGGGGGGGGGGGGTTATAATTACTTTGATTCAGGCTTGCTTATCTAGTATACCCATATATTATCTTTCTCTTTTTAGGATCCTAGTTAGTTTAGCTAACGCACTAGAAAAGTTAATGGGAGATTTTATTTGGTCGAGAGCTAGTGATGCGAGGAAGGATCATTTGGTTGGGTGGAAAACAATGTATCTTTCTAAGTTCTATGCAGGAGAAAGGTTTGGGGCTGGATAATTTGGTCATCAAGAATGTTTCTTTAGTTAGTAAATGTCTTTGGAGATTTTCTTTGGAACCTCATTCCCTTTAACATAAGGTTGTTAGGAGAAAATTCAACATGCATTTGAATGGGTGTGATGTTAGATCCGGGATTTATGTTACTCATGCAAGTCCTTGGAAATTCATCTCTCAAGGTTATACTTCATTTATTCGACATTTGAGATATGAAGTTGGTGATGGTTGTCGACGCAGGGAATTCGCTTCCTAATAGGCTTCTACCCTTTGTATTTTGCTAGGTTGATTAATTTATTTAAATGGTGAGATTTTAGGAACAAACCAACATGAGTGCTGACGACTTTGAAAAGATTGATTTTAATGATTGATCTGAATTAGACAGAGCCGCTAGTTGATATAGTTTTCAATGAATGTACTAACTCATTCGAGTTTTAAAAGTTTTCACAATATGACCCAATATGTGACTCCTTAAAATTGGTATAGAACCCGAGTTTCATAGAGTTCGGGGGCTTGCTTAAGCGGGGAAAAGATGTTAGGCACTCCCCGACTTCCGTGAAAACACGGTTACCTGCATCTTATTGATTTCTTAAGCATTAAGTGTGTGTGTGTGTGTGCGCTTTTGACAAAGCTTTTTTTGTGTTAAGTGCTTTGATTTTGAAGTTTATTCTAAGTCATATTTTGAGTTATTTGAAAGTAGTGTTGTACCTCTTTAGACCTCTGCATGAAGGATTTGATTTAAAGAAAAGTTCATTTTAGAAAACAGTATATTAAATTGACGTTTTAGAAAACAAGGTTTTCAAACCTTTCTTCAAATAATAATCGAGATCTTTTGATACTTTCGATTATTAACATTAAGTTTATGATGTTATTCTGAAAGTAGTGTTTTATCTCTTTGGACCTATGCACGAAGGATTAGATTTAGATAAACGTTTATTTTAGAGCAAAATATATAGAAATGACGTTTTCAAAAACAAGGTTTTCAAATCCTTCATCAAATAGGAATCGAGGTCCTTTGATAATTCCAATTATTAATCCTAAATAAATCTATCCACGAAATGCTTTATTTTTATACAAGCTCTTTGCGGTTTTCATTTGAAAATCATTTTTAGGTGATAATGCATGAAAGAAAGCGCCAAAAAGAGTCGGATCATTGTTGGGCATGAAAGCCATCTTGATGAACCCGAGCACCTGCAATCATAATTTTTTCACTATCACGGGACTTTAAATCAGATCTATCGGGACGAAACCCTCACGATCGTTTTAAGGTCTAATATTACATGTACAATGATTTTGCGTTATTTAAACATTACATTATAAACAAAAAGTTCATCGTGAGAATCTAGTCGAGATCCGGTCGTTAGATCTCGACCCGGGATTCCTAGGCTCACATTAATATACTTAAATATATATACAATCTATCCTAACCCCGATATTAGGTGATTCATTAATTGGAATCCCTATCACGAGTTGTTAGGACCCCCTCACCTCTAGATATAGATTTAGGGCTCTACGGGCGAGCGTGACTAACCAAAAGCATCTAAATGACTATATGTACAGTAGATCTAGGCCGATCTAGCATATGGGTTAGGGTTTTGAGCTCCATAACCGGTTAAAGGGCTAGATCCGACTAAATCTATATAAATCTAGTAAAAGGACTTGGTTTATAACCATATATATACAAAATAATTGGTAAAATCTCTAGATCTACCAACTAATACACAATAGATATATAACACAACAAGTCTAACTAGATATAAACATTATATAAAATAGATCTAGTATATTGAACTATATTTACAAAGGAAATGACCAAAGATTTGCCTTTTTCACATTGGGGATCAAAGAAAACAAGCTTCTTTTGGCTTGGATTTGATCTATATCACTCTAGACACACAAGATGTATAATATATGAGATGGATTCAACACAAATCTAGTGATTTAATGTAAAAATTGAGTCTTTCTCTCTCTAGATTCGAACTCTCTCTCTAGAATGCTCCAAATGCTTTTAGATCTGTTGAAATCTATCCATTTGAAGAGGAAAAGGGGCAGACCCAAGTATAATGGAGGTAGCCGCAGGTACACATGCGACTAGCCTGGGGTGGGCCCCACTTGCTCAGTTTTTGTGCCACGAAGTTTATTTTTGTGTTGTCCGCTTAAACGTCTGTAACTTTCAATCCGGGAGCAATTAGGAGACGTGCCATATCAATTCAGAAATCTCTTTTCGATAGCTTCACAATGATATATTATTCGTCCAATTTCGAGTTTGGGAAGATAGGTAAAAAGGGGAAAACCCATCCCTAAGTAGATGCTGACTAGTCATTGGCCTTGCTTTATAGTCAGTTGTTCGTTCCTTTTAATCCGGGAATAGTTAGGAGACGTGCCATACCAATCCGAAAAGTTATTTCTGAGGCTATGCAATGTCATCAAGTTTGACCATTTTCAGATCCGAGAAGATGAAGCAAAAAGCAGATGGGTATCTTCTGGAGTCATCGGGACAGTCGACTAATTTGTCTGCGGCTCGGGGATCATTGTTTTGGCTTCTTATGACCCCATCCGCAGCTCGGCGATCCTTGCTTGAACATGTTATTTTTAGGGGAAAATTACACTTCTTCCCTCCCGCGGGGGTTATCGCCGAGGTAAAATTATGTTTTTTCCCTCCTACTAGTGTTAGTAAAAGGAAATCGAAATTTCGAATGTCTACAATGGTCATCAAAATCAATTTTCGGAGGATTATTCGTTGAGAGATAAACATTTTTCTCTTATTTTTAATTGTGTTTATCTTACTTCTTCACTTCATGATGCTTCCATTTCTAACTTCATAAAACATGATGGGAACTCACTTTTTTAGGATTTTTATTTCTTCAGGAATCTCATGGATTTGGAATCTATGAGATGGAATCTTTGCTAACATTCCTTGATTTGATTCATTTATGTACCTCTTTTGATAAGCGTATCTGGACTTTAGATTCAATCGGTTCATTTTCTTATAAGAGTTACTCATCTTTTTGACTTGAGTCTATTGCTCCTCATTCATTTTCATTTCGCTTCGTAATTTGGGAAGCCAAGGTCCTTCCAAAGTTAAGGCTTTTGTGTGATTTATAATTTTACAAAGATTAAATACTAATGATCTTTTATCAAGATTGCAGGTCTTATAAAGTTCTATCTCTGGACATTTGTTTTATGTGCAAGCAAAGTAATGAGACACATGCTCAATTATTTCTGCATTGTCATATTGCTTCGGGATTGTGGAGCTCTCTCTTTGGAGTACTAGGAGAGGAATGAGTGTGTCCTACTACGGTAGAAGATATATTATTAATTTATTTTAGAGGATTTAGAAGTAAGGAATGCCAAAATTTTATAAAAATGTGCTTCTTTTCTATCTTATGGAGAATTTGGAATGAGCGTAATGTTAGGTTTGTTTAGAAAAAGTTATTTATCCTTAAAACTATTAAATGATAGGGTTATTTTTCTTGCGTTTATTTGGACTTCTGCTATGAGGGCTTTTAGATGTATCTTTGTTACTAATTTATGTAGAGATTGAGGGGCTGTAATTTTTCAAATACCTTCTTATTTTTGATCTTTTAGTTTGTCGAGGGTGGATTTCTTGTCCCCTATTTATTGTATCATTTCTTTTGTACTAATAAAATTTCTTCTTTTATCCAAAAAAAAGTCCACATAATGCAATAGAATTGTAATACAATAGTAATACAACATTATGACATTTATTGGGCTCATACTTGGTATTTGTGTGATAATTATAATGTTATTATATTATGTTCAAAATTATGTTTGGTTAATTAAATATATGATTGTATGTAATGAATAAAGTAATTATAAGTCAAAATGTCAAATCAGTTATAATTATTATTGTTTGTCTTTTATGAGCTATTGCATTACAGGCTAAATGAGCTGATAAAATCATTTGTGGGCTTAATGAAATACATCTAAATTGATGTAATCGTATTATGCTTGCAATGAGCTAATACATGTAATTAATAAACCAAATAGAAAAAATTAAGAATAAATTATATATAAATGACTAGTAAAACTAAAGTTTTACACATTCCATTAACAACATGACACATGAAATTTAAGAGAAAATCAAGAAATTTGAATTGAATGGACATATTTTGTATTTATTATTTATCATGGCAAATCTGTATAACTAACCATATTGGACTCCAAATCGCTTAATTTTTCGTGAATTCCTTGCATAACATATTATTATTAGAGGGTATAAAATTCTAATTTTACATGTCATTCTTATATAATTTATTCTCGAAAATATAGCAAATCAATGAAATACCTTATTGTATTAAAATACTATTACATTGGTTTGACATGAAATAAACACTACCTTAACATTCTTGCAAGGATTCCATTATACTCCATCTCACTAATATAATGTTATCTTAAGGCAAAAAAAGGTATTACTTTAATGTGGTTTTCCACTTTTAAGTATTATACCACTAAATTTTAAAAATATACAATTCACCCATTGAACTAATTACTTCCTCCATCTCAAAATAACTGTTTAGTTTTGACTTTTTAAAGTTAAATTGATTATTTTTTAAAATTATTTTTTATACCATTTTTGCCAGAATATAGGTGCAGAGTTTATTACAAAAAACAAAATATATAATTTACTACTAATATCAATTTTTATAATATTAAAAATATATTTATACATGCTTAATTATTAATTTTAAAAATAATTAATTTAATTAAAAAAAATTAAAATTGAACAATTATTTTAGAACGGAGGGAGTACAATTTAAGAATCACACCATTCAGTTAAATTCATTTGATGTCCGTTTATTTATAACCTGCACGACATTTTAAAAAAAAAGAAATCCAAGAAAATAACGTGGAAACAAATAAGCTGACACATGAGATGAATCGATATATTGTACAAAATAATCTCTCTCTCTCTCTTCATCTTTTTTTCATATTTCTGGGGTTTCAAGCCTAATTCACCTGTGGTGGCTCAACCGTCAACCGTTACCCCCACTAACACATCTTCAAAACTTCAAAACTTCATAGCCATCTTCAACACTCCATAACCCTCATACGCGACAGAGATGAAGAAGGCCGAGTCGAGATTGATTATAACGCCAAAAAGGGTGTTATTTGTTGAGGCAGGATTCAATTCCATGATCGATGCTTTTGGCGATTTTCTCCCTTCGTTGGAGCTTCGACGCCTCGTGTCGGCAGTTGATTACTCCGACGATCTTTCTTTGTATTCTCTGTTTATATCATGGGTACTCTTTTTTTGGTTTATTGTTTTAAAATTCTCACCTAATTCAAACTCTAAATGTTCCCCTAAATTCATGACAAGGACGTGAGGAAAAAGAATATGCAACTAGAATTTTTAGTGGAGCATGTAACAATGTAAATTTAGTAAAAAGAATTTTAAATATTTATTGAATAAAATAAATATTTTAATGAGAATTATTTGTGGAATAATTTATTTAGTGTAATTGTGTTGCCTAAATATATGTGGATTGAATTTATATTTTGGTGCGTATTTTAGTATGCTAATGTGTTAGAGTTATACTAATTCAATTAAATAATTAAATTAGTGGGCTAGTAAATGACTAAATAAAAATTATGATAATATATTGATAATGTCTGAATGTAAGAAAGTAAATGTTCGAACATGTGAGAAATAATGTAACGAATCAGAATTTTATAATTTAAAAATATTTATTGAATTAAATAAATATTTTAGTTGGCTTATTTATTGAATAAAATAAGTAATTGATGCAATTTGTTGTGGACTAATGTAATTAAATGTGTTACTATTAATTGAATTATGTTGGATAATTTTATAGTTGATGCATATTTTATTATGCGAGCATCATGGAAATATTCTAATTTATTTTAATAATTAAATTGGAGAAATAAAAAGTTGTTAAATAAAAGTATAATTATAATTGTTAAATAAATATTATAATTATATTAGTGAGGTTTAATTTGATTTATTAGTAAATTGAGTTTATTAATAAATTAATATAATTCAAGTATGAAATAATATGTTATAAGGGGTGTAACAAATGAACTATATAATAGGAGAATAATAAAAATAATTTAAAAAGAGTTTTAGGGGGGTCTAGCTGTGATGCCCCCAAATTCAGACACTTGTATCTCGAATTCGGTGCTTCACGATCTAATTCTTATAACATACTAAAATCTCATGCAACGGAATAATAGAATAATTTACATTGATTTAATATAAATATTCGTGTCCCAGTCTCGCAACCATGACTAACTTAATACATAACTTAGTACATAATACTAATCAAGTTTTAGTACATAGCCATAGATAAGTCTTATTACAACAAAATGATAAATCTTCTAACATAGAAGAACAAAGCTACGTCGTAGCCTTTCCCTTGCCAATATCCTTGCCTGATGTTTCACCACGTTCCGCCTTAACTGAAAGGTTTTAAAAAAACAAGAATGAGCAACAAACTTTCTCAGCAAGTATATAACAATAATGATGAACATGCATAAGTATTAAGATAATAATATCAAAAGTATAAAGATGAATGGTAATCCGAGAATTTAAAGAATAATGTTGTAAACAAGGAAATATCAATAGTTTCAAAACTGTCATTTGAATTGTAAACAGAAAGTCATTATAGACCGAAGCATTATCAAAAGAATCCAAAGATTTCAACATTTTCCAATAGATAAGATTTTTAATACTGAGTAGTCACTATGGATCAAGAACTTCTGCTAGAATTAATAGTATTTTATTGGAAATCGAATATAAACAAGTACAACATGTGATTAGCTTATAATACCCTACATTATGCATAATATTTAGACATGTTGTTTGTGCGCAAGTCGGTTCCCCGACAGTTATATAATTTTTCCTTCAATAAGGGTTGTTCATCTCGGTAGATTTATAAGATTTTCGCACCAAAACAATTGATTTGGATCGCTTTCTAACACATGATATTAGTCTAGCCGAATCAAATGACGTAGACAACTTTTTCAATGTTTTTAGGAATAATTTATAAGTTCAACTTTGCAACATGATTCCGGGAATTTAAATCAGGATTTAATTCAAGTTTCAGAGTATGAATAATAATTTTCATGAATTTATATAACAAGAATCATTATAACAATTATTTACTCGCGTGATCAATTGGAGTACAAGTTTAGGTACTTGCTCAATAAAGAGTAAGGTTTGAATACTTGCCTGAGTCGTTGACTATTTTCGACCTTAACTTCTTATCCTTTGAATAACCTATTGTTATCGTAACGATTAATCTCTATTAACCCATATATATAAATCTTAATCGGTCTAACACACTAGCATTAGGTAACTAAGACTTCATAAACAATTTAACTTAGTAATTATTTCTTTACTTATCATCTCCTTCATTCTATTGATCTTTACATAAATTATATAAGATAATCTTTTATTATCTTACTTGTTCAGTTAAGGATTCATACCTTAGTGTATAAAATATTCTTACTTCCTTTATTGAATTACCCTTTAAGTAATTTATTTACTTTTCATACTTTATTAGTCCACGATTAAGTTGTTATTACTTTTTGTTTATAATTAGAGATATCACTTTATATTACTCTAATTATTTATATCTCTTTTGATTATAATTAAATACCCTCACAAGTATTTAATTGTTTATTATTATTATTCCATAGTCAAAGATATTATTAAACTTCAATTATTCACAATTAAGATGTCTCTCAATGTCATCTTAATTGTTTATACTTCATTAATTCCACAATTAAAAATAGTCTTTACTATTATTGTAATTATTTTATATTTATTAAACCACACTATTATACAATTGATTTAAGTTTCATCAATTCACAATAAGTATTATCTTAATTGTTTATTACTTTCACAATTAAACTCTTTTTAGTTTTAATTGTTCAACTATAATTTAGGGGTCTCTCATTGAAATTCTTAATATTAGAATAATCAAAATTTACAAAGTACTTTAATTATTTAATCTTCTTTAATTAAAATAATCTTTTAATATTATTTTATTTTATGAAAATATTTATTTTTTTGATCCGGTTTGACCCAACACGACTCGGTTTACTATGACCCGACTCGGTTTGATCCAGATCCGATCAACTTGTGAAAGGAGCCTGGCGCGGGGCGCGCCGATCTAAGCTTACCAGCAGCGCAGACCGCGCTACCCGTACAGGGTCTCCAATCTGATCTTGGCGCGAGGCGTGCCGAAGTTTGTTCGCAGGCAGCGTGGGGCGCATCGGCCTAGCAGAGTTTCTAGGCTTAAGGTTTTTCAACATTTTGATTTGTTACCTCTTGATTCCATCTTTCACAATTTTTTCATTTTATATCCAAATGAGGTCAAACCACTTCCATTATCTTGTAAAGTTACATATCTTCAATATTAGATTTCTTAAATCACTTTCCAATATCTTTAGTTAATCAATCTTTATTGATTTCCAAGCTAGGGTAATTACTTGGACATGTTTTACCAAAAGTTTCGCTATGAGTTCGTTTCAAGTTCGATTTCGACGATTCCACTTGGGTTATGTTCGTATTTCATATATGTTCAACACAACATTTTAGGATTATACACATAGCTTACATATTTTATGACATTAATCACAATTAACATACTTTCAAGCATACTAAGCTAGGTTTCATGCTCACATGCATTATTCTTGTTTCATAGGTTTTATTATCTCATACTAGGCATATATATCACATATACTCCTTCCAATACTTATCCTTATACCTTTGGATCCATCATGATCCCGCAACACAATAAACTTCCCAGAACCAAGTATGCATTTCTATATAGACTAACATATACTAACTTAGCTTGACAAAAATAAAACTAGATGATGAACCTACCTCTTAGATGCTTTCTTCCTTCTTGAAATGAACTTCAAGTAACTCTCCACCTTGGCTCCTTCTTCTTGAGCTCCACCAAAATGCAAGGACTCTCTTAGGCTTTCTCTTTTACTCTCAATTTCTCTATAGCTTTCTAATCTCCTAACACTTAGCAAATATATGGCAAACTTCTACCAACAACATTGGGGTTTCATATTTATAGGCAATTTATTATCCAATAATTAAGTCATTGTCCAAGGGTAAAAGGTGCGTTGGTGGAAAGGTGCAACACTATTCATTTTAAAGACAACTAGCCATGAGGCTTAGATCATCATTATTCCACATTGCCTTGCTTGTGAGCTCAATTAGCTAAAAAAATAGCACTTTCCAACGGGAAGGGGGCTTGGGCAGCAATGGGGGGGGGGGTGCTACCCACTCATGTTGCATTTTTATTTTGCTCTTTTGTACATCATGCTAGCTCATTTGCTCCTTATATAAATACATATACATATAATTCACTACATATATATATATATACACACACCCACATATAATTTTAAGTATTCTACACTTTTCATTCCTCATTACCTATTGGGCTAATCCCAAGTTAAATTAAATTTGGGCTAGTCACCAATACCTTTACACATTGGGCTCAAATATCAATCTCGTAATTCAATTGTTTGGGCCACCTCCTATCTCATGCTAGTATGTCACATTATTAATATTGGGCTTGGATATAATCCTTAGTCCAATACCTTATTAAATCATGTCTCAATTAGTCCAATTAAGAATTCAATTATGCCACACAAGGCTTAACACTTAAACTCAATTATGCTCATCATCAACATTGTCACATTTCTTAATTACCACATACTTAATCCAATTGAATTATTGAGGACCATGACATATATATATGTACACAAAAATTTTCGAACATACTCATTATCATTTCTAATATTATTTACAAAATTCTCGAGTATTACACTAGCCAAACATGACCCTGTGACTCTTGGTTATTATAACAGTTGAGACCCTTAGTTGTTTTAACTGATGGAGCCTTATTAAGTTACGTAAAACCATTTGTCAATTATTCATATGAGAAAACAGAGTTGTGAGGGAGAGAGAACAATAGAGAGAGTTTGAGAGTTCTCTGTGATTTAGAAGCCAAATTGGAGAATCAAGAAGGAGGTGGAAGATTAACAAAGCAATTCTTTATCATCTAACAAAGTTTAAACAAGAATTGAAGGTAAATAATCTAGTTTTTATTCCTAGTTTATGTGTTCTTGAGTTTCTTTTGAAAGATGAAAATTTGGTTGGATGATTTGCTAAAATATGATGTTATATATGTTATTAGATGTTTATAATCCGATAATTATCATCTAGATACAATTTTGGGTTGAATTAATCCATGATTTAGTTGAAGAAATTGAATTATAGTGAAATATGTACATTATGGTTTACTTTGAGACTAAAATTGATGGGTAATTCTTGATATAAACTATAAATTGATGGTGGATTGTGTTAGTATATTGAAATACAAAAACAACGAAGGAAAAATGAATCAATTTGGTTGAATAACGAATTCATAATGGAAGAGTTCGCTAAACATGACAAAATAAGCAAAATAACATGAACTTTGGTTTTAATTCTTCTAAATTAGTCGTTTAAGTTGTTTATATTATTAAAATCATATTATGTATGTTGGGTTATGTTTCTGTAAATTCTATAGTGTCTGGGTATGTTTAATTTGTTGTTTGAGTGAAGTGTTTGGCTTTTGAACTGTGTTGTTCGTGAACATCAGAGTCTGTTTCTGTGACGAACGAGATTTTTATAATTTATTTTAAATATTTATTGAATTAAATAAAAATTTTTGTTGATTTATTTATTAAGTTAAATAAAGATTTGATGGAATTGTGGTAGATTAATTTAATTAAATGTGTTACATTGATTAAATTAATGTGGAATAATTTTATAGTTCAAAGTGTAAATTTAATTGAGATAATTAAATTAAATGTGTTGTTTAATAATCATGATGTTGTTCTAATTAATTAGAGATTTAATGATTTATCATAATTAAATAAATGAGAATTTAAATTATGTGATAATTTGATTTAATAAGTAATATTGGTTTTTATTTAATTGAATTTAAATAATAATATTTGATTAATTAAGGTGTGACGAGCAAAATTATATAATAAATGATTTAATTAAATTAAATTGAAAGGAAGCTTTTTATAACAAAACCAAACATGACCTTAAGAACATGGGAGCAGTTAAGGCCCTGATGCGCTTAATCCCTACTCATGTTTCACCGGTTATTTTTATACGTAGAGTTATTATATAAGTGTTCCTTCATTCATAGTTCATACTAGTTGCTAAGTCAGAGAGAAAGAAGAGATAAAATTTGAGTGTTATTGAGATTAAAGAAAAAGTTGGAGAATTAAAGGAGTTTCTATCATCTTCTACTAGTCTAAACAACTAATCAAAGGTAATTTTTCTTAAGTTCAAGTTTTAAATTACGTTCTTGACTTTTCTTCATGAAAGTTAAATTGAGTTCTCTGTAAATTGATTTTAATGGCTAAATTGTTAGGAACTTGATGTTAGATGTTTATTAGTATGCATAATATGTTTATATATGATTTTATATGTGATTTACAATAATCAAATCCATGGAATTGTGTTTAATTGAAGTTTTGAAATTTACAGGGAAACAATATTTGAATATGGCTTATATGTTCAAAAATTTATGTTTAAATTGTATATTAATTGGTGAATTGATGATTGATTATGTTTATACACGTAAAAACGAAAAGAACGAAACTTAAATGGACTGATTTGTTGTTATAACGAACATGTAATATGTGATTTCATCATATTTGACGAAACTTTGATATAATGCCAAAAACCATAATTTTTGGATCTTAGATTCATGGTTTATATGATTTAAGTTGTTAAAATCATGCCAAGAATGTTGTACAATGTTTCTGTAAAGTTTAAAACAGTTGGGTAGTATTAAATTGTTGTTTGAGCGACGTTTTGGCTTACTTTTGGCTCTGTTATGCATTTTTCGCGAACTTGAGAATCTAGAACTGCTACGTAGCGCTGCAGCGCCTCGCAGCAAGCCTTTCGACGCGCTGCAGCGTCGGCTACTGGCCTTTTGGCCACGCCGCAGCGCCGGTTAGCAGAATCGCCCAAATTTTTTTATTTAAGTGTTCAAGTCTAGAAAATGTAATTATAACCTAATTTAATGGGCATGGAAATGTATTAATCATGTAATGAGATGTTAAAACAAATTATTAACATGTCACTGGTGGTTTTATGTGATTAATTATTAAGTCAAATATGTGTTTAAACTTGTTATTTGTGAAGTTTAATAATGTTTTTAAGAGTTAATGTTTGTGAATTTGATTAACATAATCAGATTTGGAGTTAAGTTAAGATAAAAGAGAATATACACATGATGCTAGTTATGTTATAATTAATTGGTATTGTGAATGTAATGGTATATAAGATTAATTGAGAAACGTGAATAGTAAAGTATAATCTATGCACGAGACAAGTTTTCTTACCCTATCTTGATTACGATTACGTAAGTTTTCTATCTCTGACTTGTTATCGTTACGCAAGTTTCTTAACCTTATATTTAATTGAGCAAGTTCCTAAATCTTATTCTTATGTTGAGCAAAGTCTTACTCTTGTTTATTCAAGTTAATGATTTCAATTGAGATGTTCTAATTCTTCTAAAAGTAATACTTCGGTTATATAATGCTTATTCAATTATATACCTCTGAGATTCATTATTTGATTTGAGTATCAATTGTATTATTGAACCCTGAAAGACTAGCGAACCCTTATGGATTTGACTAGTTCATAGTTGATGAGCGTTCCAAATTCTAGAACTATTATTTAAGCTTATCCAAACCAAACTTCCTTTGGTACGGACTCTGATGTCAAATTGAGATGAACAACCCTCTACAGGGGATTATTTACGCGTTAGCATTGAGATGTTGTGCAAATACATGGTACTAAGGGCTGATCCCCATAAGTACGAGAAATAAGGTCCATATAGTCTTATGACTATTAAAGATTTAAAGTAGAAATACTTGATACCCTAGGACATAGTTCTTAGTCTTGTGCTCAGATATACTTTTGATTCTTGTTAATTATTCTTGATTCAAAAGCTGAGCTTTTTATTACTCAGTATCCATTAATTATCCGCATGTTATTATTATTGTTGTTGTTATACTTGTGGGCAATTGTTGCTCACTCTTGTATAATAACATTATAGCTAAGGTCGAAAGAGTTGACGAGCATCCACTAGTAAGGGAAAGGGCAAGGCAAACAAGTGATGAAGACTTGTTTATTATTTATTTGAGAATTTTGTTGATAAGACTCACTATGTTATGTTTAAGACTTATTTGTTTATGTTATTTCCGCATTGATGTATTAAGGTTATATGACCTGCGATTTTATTATTTCAGATGTTATAACCCTTAAGGGGAGGATTTCTATTTCATTTACGAGTTTCATTTATTATGGATAGATAGATGTGTTGTTATTGGTCAGTGAATACCAAATCCCATGGAATTGAAGTACCCGGATTTGGGGGTGTCACAGTTTCTGAGTTGCGACGCCGCAATACCTATTCAGTGAGTAATCTCAGCGCCGTAGTGCTTGAGCAGAGCTGCAGTGCCGGTTTAATGCTTAAATGCTGAGCCGCAGCGCCTAATCAGAGCCGCATCGTCGGTTCCCAGTTCAATTGGTGGCGCCGCAGCGCCACTTATCAGAATGACCCAGAGCTGAATAGTTAAGTGTATAACATCTTGGAATGTTTATGTAATATTAGTGAAAGATTGTAAGGAGATGTAAAACATGATTATAAGATGTAATAAATGTGGTAATCATATAATTGATGATTATAGGTTATGGTTTGGTAACTTATATAAAACTAAACCATGATGTTCGTAAAGTATAGTAACATAGGTTAAATGCTAAAACATGTGTTAAATGCTAGTAAAGGTTTCTATATTCATGGAATGTGATAGTATGGTTAACCAAAGTTGAAGATTATGAACTTAGTTAAGATAACTAAGTTAAGTGAAATGAAAAGTAAACCAATAGTGTTAGTTGTAATATAACTAATTGGTATTGTGATTCCATATGATATGTGTAGGATATTTGGAGAACATGAGTTGTAATTGTTTAGCTTATGCACAGTCAAGTTTCCTATCACTAACTTTTTATTATACGCAAGTTTCTTAATTTTAATATTCAATCAAGCTAGTCCTTAACCTTTGGTAGTTTATAATTCGGCTAGGTTGGTTATGTTGTTTCAAATGCTTATGGTTTTAAATAAGCTTTTGGATTCTTCTTGAAAGCAAGACTTCGTTACATGATGTTTATTCATTGAAATCCATTATGATATTATAATTTCTGAAATACCACTTTACAGGATTATGTTGATATCGAGCTCTTGAATGATTATCGAATTCTTTATGATTCAACTAATCCTTAGTTGATGAATATCTAAGAACCAAATTACCCTTGAAGCTAATCCAAACCAAACTTCCTTTGGTGCAGACTCTATTGTCAATGCTGAGATGAACAACCCTATTATAGGGGATTATATTACGCGATAATGTTAAGATGTTTGTGCACAATACATTGTACGAAGGGCTGATCCCCCAAAGTACGATATGGTGGTCCATATAGTTTATATGACTGTTAAAGGTTACGGTAGAGATACTTGTTAACCTAGAACATAGTTCATGGTCTTGTGACCCTCAAATTACTTTTGATCTTATTTTCTAATCTTGATTCAAAAGCTGAGTTTTCTATTATTCAAAAGAGATATTACTCAGTAATCATTGATTATTCTTATGTCATTATTACTTCTATACCTGTGGGCAATTGTTTACTCACCCTTGCATAAAAACATTGCAGCTAAGACTGAGAAATCTGACGAGCCATCGACGAGTAAGGGCAAAGGCAAGCTAAACAAGTGATGAAGACTTGTTTATTTATATTTAATAAAGTTCATGTAATGAGACTTATTTATTATTATGCTTTATTTTCGCAAATGATTGTAATAATTTAAGGTTAGATTACCTGGGATTTACGTGTTGATGATGTAACCCTTTAATGGGAAGTACTATTATTTAAGTTTAATAATTTATCCTTTATTTGTGGGTAGTTAGATGTTATTATTTTGGACAGTGAGCACCAGGTTTGTGGGAATTAGAGTACCCAGATTTGGGGGTGTCACAAGTTGGTATCAAAGCTTTAGGTTATGAACCTTATGTGGGGAAACCTTAGGAAATAGCCTTATATGAGATCAAAAATATAGTGGTGATAAACTCTTATTGAGTTCTAAGGAATGAATTAAAGATAAATAATAAAAGATTTTATGTGCTTATGTGTTAATAACTTATGTGCTCGCGAGTGGTATCGAGTAATAATTAAAACTTAAAATATTTTGTTGTCAGTATGTTTGATGTTGGAGGACCCAGTCAGGTCAGGGAGGAGGAACCCCGAGTGCCTGAATATGAAGAGCCCTGATACATCCATATCGTGTGGGAGCAGTTGGTACAGAGGGAGCCATATCCGTTGATCACAGTTGTGGGTCAGGAGCATGAGCCTGAGTTTGATCGAGAGGAGGACTCTGAGGAGATAGAGGTAGAGGCTGAAGAAGAGGATGAGGATCTCGAAGAGATCTCACCTAACTCTATTGCAGTGGAGATGTATGATGAGTTATATGACCGTAACTTGGAGTTACAAGATGGGGTTGAGGAGTTGGAGGAGTTGGCGGATATACGTCAGACCGCTCTAGAGCAGAAGGATAACATGATCCAAGATCTTGATGAACATCTTACAAATGTGGAACAGACGCTAGCTCAGACAGAGAATCACAGAGAACATCTGTTGGCTAAGATGAAAAATATGCAGGACGATTTAAAGGAGGAGTCAGCTAAGAGAGCGAGAGCTGAAGACACTTGGTTGAAGGCTTCTCAGTGTACAAATTTGGTTAAAGGTGTGGTTCGGGCGAAGAAGGCCAAGATTGATGAGATGGACTACACATTCCATACGACGATTGGTAGGGATCAAGACCGAGTCTTCTACTAGCTAGTGCAGTTCGAAGATTTGTCGTGGTACATGATGGATCGTAGGATGATGTTTCGTATCATGAAGGAAGAGCGCAGAGAAGCGGTGCAACGTTGAATGTCCTAGTAGTCATGATAAGGAAATAATATGCTATATGAATAACTATAAGAGTTAATAAAGATGTAAATCCCATATTTTGAGGTAAATAATGGGATATGATGATGTAATCCTGGAATTTTATTATGTTCAGGATAGATGATGTAAATGACTATGATATATATATATATATATATATATATATATATTATATTTTTAAGTGGAAATGAATAAAATACAAGAGATTATTAGAAATGATATGTGTTGCTTACGAATGTTTAAGTTAAGTCTTAAATGTTTAAATAATTGAGTAATGAGTTAGTAACACAAATTCTTTAAACAGAAAGATGATGCTAAAAAGAAGACAACCACGTCAACAAACCCCTGAAGGGTCTACCAATAACAACAATGAAGCTGATGTCTACTCGGTGCAGCAACTAGTAAACCTATTAACTGGAGCATTTGTGAATTAGCCGCAGGCTCAAGCCACAACTTTTTAAGATTTTAAAGCTGTAGGATAGCCAGAATTCCAAGGGTCCATGAATCCAGTTGAAGCCCAAACTTGGATCATGGAAATGGAGAAGTTCTTTAATGTTGCTAGGGTTAACGATGACCGAAAAATTGCCTTTGCGACGTTCATGTTGAAGTCAGAAGCCAGCTACTAGTGGCAGGCGAATAAATGCCGAGGTGGTCAGGGAATAATACCTTGGGATAGATTCAAGGAGATGTTCTTTGTGATGTATTTTCTGAAAGTAGTATGCACACAAGCCAATCATGTTTGATGATAAAGCATATACTTTGTAACAATCTTATTCATTTATTAATAATAAAAGTTAATTTATAAAGGCTTTTAATTTATCTACATGGTGATGTTATATTAAATGTGATAAACCCATAGTTTTAAGCAATACTTTTAGAATCATGATGATGATCATGCTAATGAGATTTAAATTCTTAGATACCTTAAAACTAAAATTGCTCCCAATCGTTGGATTACTAAAAAGGGGATTAGTGAATCCGGATAGATTGATACATACGTTGCTTGCTCATTGGATGAGGATGATTGATCTCATGATCATTTGTGTGGAGACACTAAAGCAGTTATATAGGTGCTTATTGGAGAATAAGTTCACTGAACATGGCTCGCTAAGGAATACCTAATGGAGTTTTACTTGCATGTCAATAGAAATTCCTGTAGTGATAGTAGTACAAGTGATCCTTAGACTTGAGATCATCATAGTATCTTGTGTATGATGAGTTATACTTTGACATGTCCCTTAAGACCCTTAGGGTATATCAAATGGTATGCTCGTTTGTAATAAGTTATATATGAAGATAATGAATAATCAATAAAAAAAATCTACCGCTTCTAGTAAAAGGAGTGAATGTCATGTGTGATTCGATAAATGACAACACAGGAATCATTGTCCAAGGTGGAATGAAATTAGAAAGGAATTTCTAATTTTTATTATTTGGAGTTGTGCATTTGAGAATCGAAATAAATATAATTAAATAAAATAAGACTTGACAGTAATTTAATATCTTATATTTAATCGGGACATTGTATGGTGGAAGGATTGAATTGTACGGTAACCATTAACTCAAATGTTCTTTTATGATTAATGTTGAAATCTATATTATCTGAAAAGTTGTTGAGCGCTAAGGGGGCTTACCCTTATTGTAGAATAAATGTTATTTATTTAAATGAATTAACAGTTAATTTATTTATTTAAATAAGATTAGAATTGTTCTAATTGATTTATTCACAACCGGTTTAATATGGAAAATCGAAAGGGTCACACCATAAAAGGAAGAATATTTATTAAAAAAAATTGACATAATCGTAATAATAAGTTAAGTGTATTTAATTTAATCTATGGTGATAGAATAAATTAATTAGTTTAATATTTATTATTTAATATTTTGGAAATATTAAATATAAATTAATAAGAGGAGTCTTATTATTATTATTACTATTATTATTATTATTATTATATGATAATATACTTCTGATAAGGAATGACATGCCAGTGCTATAATCATTAAAGATAAAGTTGTCTAAACATATCTCCATGAATGATTTGGGTAGAACATCCCATATTTTGGGGATCTATATTGATAGATTTAAAAGGGATGCTCAGCTTGACCCAAGGAACGTATATTCATTCGATGTTAAAGGCGTTTAGCATTGCAAACTCCAAGAGAGGTCTCATGATGATGAGGCATGAAGTTGTATCTCTCTAAATTGTCCTCAATAAAAGAGAGATCGTATGAGTTATTATCATGTATGCAATGAAATGTATGAGAACTGATGTTGATCGGTCATATTCTGGAGAAGATCACTGTAAGACAGTGAAAAATATCTTAATGTACTTAACCGACACTAAAGATGTGATCAAGATTCATGGTTGGTCTGAATTAAAACTAGAGGACTAAACAGACTCAAGTGTTTTCAAACTGACCAAGATGATAACAAATCCACTTTAGGATAAAGCGTTACCTTGAACGGTGGTGCAGTGGATTGGAAAGGTTCCAAAAAGTAAAAAGTTGTTGATTTAGTGACAAAGACAAAGTATATATAGCTGTAAATGAAGCTGCAAGTTGATGTTTAGATGGAAAGTTCATTATTGAACTAGGAATAATTCTTAAGACTCATCTTGGATCCAAACATGTGTTGCAGCACTTTCACTTAATTAGAGGAATCACTGAAAGAGGAGAAGTCACTATATAGATAGTGGAATCTCAAGAACAATATTGCATATCTATTTACTGAAGCTTATCCAAAAGCAGGATGATCGTCACTTAGAGAAGAAGGGTATGAGATACCATGACAATTGACTTTAGTGGAAGTGGGAGATTAAATGTAGTATGAACACAAGCCAATCATATTTGATGATAAAGCATATACTTTGTAACAATCTTATTCATTTATTAATAATAAAAGTTAATTTATAAAGGCTTTTAATTTATCTACATGGTGATGTTATATTAAATGTGATAAACTTATAGTTTTAAGCAATACTTTTAGAATCATGATGATGATCATGCTAATGAGATCTAAATTCTTAGATAGCTTAAAACTAAAATTGTTCCTAATCGTTAAATTACTAAAAAGGGGATTAGTGAATTCGGATAGATTGGTATATACGTTGCTTGCTCATTGGATGAGGATAATTGATCTCGTGATCATTTGTGTGGAGATACTAAAGCAAGTATGTAGGTGCTTATTGAAGAATAAGTTCACTGAATAGGGCTCGCTAAGGAATACCTAATAGAATTTTACTTGCTTGTCAATAGGAATTGTTGTAGTGATAGTAGTACAAGTGATCCTTAAACTTAAGATCATCATAGTATCTTATGTATGATGAGTTATATTTTGACATGTCCCTTAAGACCCTTAGGGTATATCAAATGGTATGCTTGGGTGTAATAAGTTATATATTGAGATAATAAATGATCAAAAAAGAATCTACCGCTTCTAGTAAAATGAGTGAATGTCCTATGTGATTCGATAAATGACAACCCATGAATCCTTGACCAAGGTGGAATGAAATTAGAAAGGAGTTTCTAATTTGCATTATTTGGAGTTGTGCATTTGAGAATCAAAATACATATAATTAAATAAACTAAGACTTGACAGTATTCCATGTCTTATATTTAATTGGGACATTGTATGGTGAAATGATTGAATTATACGGTAACTATTAACTTAAAGGTTCTTTTATGATTAATGTTGAAATCTATATTATTTGGAAAGTCGTTGAGCGCTAAGGGGGATTACCCTTATTGTAGAATAAATGTTATTTATTTAAATGAATTATAGTTAACTTATTTATTTAAATAATATTAGAATTGTTCTAATTGATTTATTCACAACCGGTTTAATATGGAGAACCTAAAAGGTCACACCATAAAAGTAAGAATATTTACTAAAGAAGCAAATGACATAATCGTAATAATAAGTTAAGTGTATTTAGTTTAATCTATGGTGATCGAATAAATTAAATAGCTTAATATTTATTATTTAATATTTTAGAAATATTAAATATAAATTAATAAGAGGAATCTTATTATTATTATTATTATTAGTTTAATTCCTAAAGGAGTTTGGGAATTAATTTATAAAAGTACTCTCTCTCATATTCCCAATAAGATTCGGAGGCTAATTAATTAAAGAAGTATAATTAATTATTCATAATAAGATTAGGAATCCTAATTAATTAAAAGAGTTTAATTAATTAAAATGAAAACCTATTCCTAAATGGTTTAGGAGGGTTGCCTACATTTATAAATAAGAGGAGTGTTATTATGAGTGCGGGTTACACAACACACTTTATTCCAAGAGTTAGGAGAGTACACATATTCTATAGAGATAGAATTAGGGTTTAGCCATACACCCATCTTCTCAAAGATAGATTTGAGGAGTGGATATCATCAATTGAAGGTGAAAAAAGAAGATGTGCCGAAGACGACATTGCGTATGCGAACGCAGTTGAGAATGAGCTTGGCGTACCATCCTAAAACTGATGGGCAGAGCGAAAGAACGATCCAAACATTGGAAGATATGCTTAGAGCTTGTGTCACGGATTTCAAGGGATATTGGGACGACCATTTACCTTTAGTTGAGTTCGCCTATAACAACAATTATCATGCGAGTATTGGCATACCGCCTTACGAAGCGTTGTATGGAAGGAAATGCATAACTCCACTATGCTGAGATGAAGTTGGAGAACGACGACTGTTAGGACCTGAACTAGTGCAGCAGACTGTGAAATTGTCAAAGTGATCAGGACTAGATTGCTAGCTGCTCAAGACAGGAAAAAGAAGTACGTCGATCAGCATCGATAGAAATGAGAATTTGAAGTCAGAAGTTTTATTTTCCTGAAAGTATCTCCCTAGAAGGGGAAGATCAGATTTGGCAAAAAGGGTAAGCTGAGTCCAAGGTTTATTGGACCTTTCGAGGTTTTAAGAAGAATCAGTGAAGTGGCTTATGATGTAACTTTACCTCCAGAGCTAGAGCATATTCATAATGTTTTCCATGTTTCAGTGGTACGACCGTATAAATCTGACTATAAACATGTTATAAAGTATGAACCCCTGCAAGTTGAGAAGGATCTAACCTATGAAGAAGTCCCTGTTCAAATTATTGACAGAAAAGAGCAAGTTCTCTGGAATAAAGTAATACTTTCTGTTCAGATAATTTGGAGAAATCACAACGCTGAAGAAGCTACGTGGGAACTCGAAGACAAAATGATGAAAAGTTATCCTGAGTTATTTGTTTAATCTATGTCTTATGATTCTGGGGACAGAATCCTTATAGGGAGTACGTAACAGATGAGTTTTGTTGGAATCGTGATTCTGGGGACAAAACCTTTTAAGGAGGGAAGGATGTAACTATTGAGAAATTTTTAATTTAAAAATAAAACTAATAAGTTGGACATATGCTAATTTTGAAGGCCCAAATAATTTAATTGGTAGCCCTAAAGTATTTCATAATTGGCCCAAAACCTTAACCCAATTTGTGGTGGACTTTCTAGAAGATAAAACAAGCAAATTAAAGCATTAAAGAAAATTAAAAATGGAAGATATAAAAGGTTTTTAAAGATTGCAAGAGAGACTAGAGAGAGAAGTTGGGAGATTTGGAAAGATAGGAAAGAGAAAGAAGAGATTTAGTAAGATAGGAAAGAGAACGGAGAGATTGGGAAGGATTTGGGAAGATATTGGAGAGATTTGGTAGAAGATTTTGCATACTTACATATGTTATATGTATTTATTTTTTGCCTATAAATAGCCCCTTCCATTTTGCAAACAAAACGGTTTTGTTTCATTTTCTACTTCATAAGTTCATAAACTAGAGAGCAAAATAGAGAAAGAGATGAACCAAGAGGGGGGGTGGGGTTCGGACATCAAAGGGAGTAAAAAGAGAGTTTTATTTTCAAGCCATCTTGATCCATAACAAACCATGGGAGAAGAAGAAATAAGAACATCCAACAAAGGTATAAAAATTTCCTAACTTAAAACCCTAAATCTAGTTTATGTATTTTATTGTGGTGGTTTTGGACAAAATAATAAATTCATGATTTTAAACCTTGTAACACTAGATCTATATGTTTTATGAAGTTTTATGCTTAGATCTAACCATTTCATGTGTTGAAAAGCTCAAAAAACAAAAAGGAATCAAAACAATTTTCTAGCCAAAAGCCCTAACTTTTCAGCCCACTTTGAACACCTACCATTTGAAATCTAAAAATTATTTTTGAGTTTCGTCAATAAGGTGAGTTATATACATGAGTTATATAATGAACCCAAGTGGTAGCACTCAAAAATGTTAAACCAATCAACTGTAACGTTATTACTACCAAAACTGTCCGAACAACCAAAAAATCTGGGAAAATTCCTTAAGTTTCTGGCTAGTTTCTAAAAGAGGCTGTTTCAGCTACTTGTGATGTTTGAAAAATCCTGATATTTTTTTGGGATGTTAGTATACCAAGTTAACTAATTCTTGTCCAAAGATGGGAATGTTTGGATGTCTAGAAAGGGAGATCTAGCTTTTACAAGAAAGTGTGATTTTATAAAGGTTAACGCCGAGATCCGTCCACGCGCTCCAATCACCAAAGCGCGTCCAATCCTGCACAAAAACAGGTAAACACCGAAAGCTTGATGGCTTGGGCCGCCGGGGATAGCTCTGGTGTGAGAACAAGTACAGGCTGAACAAGTTTAACAATGGAGGCTATGAGCTCTAGTGCTGGAAAGTAATGATATTGTGTGTACCATATGACCAGGGTCAAGCCATGTATTTATAGTGTTCTCACATCCTTTCTAGAATCCATCTTTAAATTGGATTAGGGTTCCCCCGTATATCCTTTTCATAATAGGATTGCACCAAATATCCTAGGATTTAGGAAGTTAAATTAATAACCAATTCCCTTTCCATAATTCGAACCCCATATAATTAGGAGTCAACACCATGCTATCTCCTACTTGGACTCACATAGGCCCAACCATAGCCAAGCCCAAACCGGGTCTTGGACCTCAAATATTCGAGGCCCAACATTGCCCCCCAGTCTTCTATTAAATGAAATATTTGATGGAAGAGTATATAAATTATAGTCACCCCACATAAAACTGCCTATTCAACCCACCAACCATTAGGCCTAAACCTAACAAACCACTGCAGCCCATCTGCTCAGCCCAAGAAGCAACCAACCGGCTCCAGCCCAAGCAGCAACTCAACTGACTTCAGCCAGAACCATACTGCCCAATAGTTATGTTTAAACAGCTCCAGCCCATAACTCTTGACCTTTCACCACCTCACGTGCCCCATCATTTCCCCCATTAATGAGCCATTTCTCGATTTTCGGGAATAGCCCCCAAACAATGCATATCAAAAACCCTTCCCCCTTACAATCATTTCTCCACCGATTTCAAAAATTCCTTTTCTCTTACAAATTTTCTTCTCTTCCAGGCAAGAACTCCACACCTACAATTTTTTGAAGCTCAAACAATGGCATCCACCTCCAACTCCCCTGATTTCATCCCTATCACCACCGAACCCATCGTTACCATCCCTCTGTCCACCATTCCAACTCTCACTGTATCCCCCAACACCTCTTCTGCTGCTGCTTAGACCGCTGTCCCTAGTGCCATCATCACTGATTCCACCATCGTAACCACAACCACTCAAGCTCCTCCTCAAACCACCACCCCACCAGAAACAGACTATCAAATAGCCTTGCGAGAATATTCTGATGCTGTAAAATTCCCCCACGCCAACTCCCCCTTGCGACTCGTCGACCAAGACATGGACGTCATCTGTGATCACTACCATATTCCGGCCACCCATTCACTAAAATCCCCATCAACCACCGACCGGATGTACCACACCGCCGACGGTTGGACCGCCGTACCCCTAACCCTAATGGAAAAAGGATTTAGGTTCCCCCTCCACGCATTCATCCTGACTTTCCTTGGGTTTATCAGCATCGGCTTCAGCCAGCTGGTGTCGAACTCGTACATTAATATTATCGCCTTCATAGCCTTCTGCCGTGAAGCCGAAGTGTCCCCCTCGATCGACCTCTTTTTCAACCTATTCGCGCTGTCGGGGACCCGTGAACCAGGTTTCAAAGTCTTAAGCAAAATTCCCAACAAACCGAACACCAAGATAGAAAGATGTCCTCTGATGGATGCCCCCTCTAGCAACAAAGGGTGGTACAAGAACTGGTTTTTTGTCCGTGGGCCGGAGACTCACAAATTGCCAAACTGGGCCTCCCTAAAGTGACCGAACGCCCCCTTGGGCGACATTGCTCCCGAAAGAGTAAGGGAGATCACCAAAGTAATCAAAAGGCTGCCTCCAACTGAGTGGAGCTACGTCCTTCTGACCAAGAAAGCTCGGCTCTTTGACCACCAATATAAGTATTCAAACTATCATCACTTAGTTACCAAATATTTCATAACCATCGCTAATCTTCTTAATTCTGTAGTGTCCCTCATCAGACCTACAACCACCGAGCGTCGTGATTTGGACAAATATCTCTCGGGCAAATATTCTGCCAAAGCTGCCGAAGCCTCTCCAAATCCTCTTGCCGAAGTCTAAACTCCCAATATATAAACTACCGAACCCATACTCGCCGAAACAACCAACCCAGAAGCATCATTAAGGGTTCGACATAAAAGAAGAGCCTCTAAGGGGACCCAAAGCAAAATCGTCCCAACTATCCCTAAGAACCTAATTGATCTGCCGGCGAGTGAATGAGGGCAAATCCTCTGCGTTAAGCAGAGATGTTCCAGGGTAAAGCCTCTGACTGCCGAAGAACTAAAAGTCTCCTCGTCCGAAGCCTCAATTCCCTCCTCCGAAGTTGATCTGATCCTTACCTCAAACCAAAGCCAGAAATGAAAGAACACCGAGGATCCGACTTCCAAACCACCCCCCAAAATCCCACATTCTGCCAAACCCTCTTCCTCTAGACAACCTACTCCCACTCCAACAGAAGAAAGGTCTGACCGAAGGTCCTTCTTCACATACGATGTCCATAGCTACCTGATCGACGCTTTTAACAGCTTCAACCTTCCTGTCGATGATGACCATTTCAAAGACATGTCATTCGATGACCTCATACTAACTGGCATCATGCAACAGGGTAGGGTAATCTTCTTTCACTTCTATTATTTGACAATGTTATCATACTTTTTCTCTGTCTTAACCTCAAATGGCCATTTCAGACCAATGCCACGTGGAGTCGAGTTACTAGACGGTGGAGCGAGCGCGAAGCTGAAGGAACTCGACTTAAATAGGAGATAGAAACTCTTTAGACCGCCCTGCTCAACGAATAAACTGCTCATGATAAAACTGACCAAACTAACAAATATCTTCAAGGCAAAATTTAGAAGCCTTCGGAATGAGAATACAAGTCTGAAGGAGTACACCGAACGGGCAGATACCAAATGCCAAATGCTCTTGGAGAAGTTTGAAGCTGACCAAGTGGAGATCTACCAGCTAAAGCAGAGCAACCTCGCTCTGCAACAACAGAACTCTGACTTGAAGAAACAGGAAGAACACACTCGTTAGGTGTGCACTGCTCTGGAGAAATAGCTTGCCGAGCATAAAGCATCGAAGTCAACTCCTACTGAGGATCTTCGGCTTCAGATCATCAAAGAGTATCAAGAATTGGCCTAGCTGAACATGAAAATAGCCAGCATATTCGCTGAAGGGTACAAAGCTTGCCGAACCAAAGGCAAAACTAAGATGACTGAACGCTGCATCAACCCTAGACTGCTGGATACTTCTGATTCCGAAGAGGATACTAATGATGATCCAACGTCAGATTAGGAAGATTTATGTAAAAATCTGATTTCCCTATAAATGTTAATTTATTAATGAAAAAACATCTATCTTTTTATATAATCTCCCGAACTGTATTTATGTCGTAAGCACATATAACATTCAATCCAAAACAGAGTTATAAGCAATTAAAGCATAAAAATATTACTTGCTCCGTAGAGCTGAATTAATCCAACCTTATACCAAATTGGCAACCGTTCTCTCCGTGAGCCGAACAGGTTTAACCAACAATGTTCACTTCGCTCCAAAGAGGCGAAGGAATCCAACCTTATACCAATGGCAACCTCGTTCTCTCCGAGAGCCGAACAGGTTCAACTAAAAATATTCACTTCGCTCCTAAAGAGCAAAGGAATCCTACCTTATACCAATGGCAACCTCGTTCTCTCCGAGAGCCGAACAGATTTAACCAAAAATATTCACTTCGCTCCTAAGAGGCAAAGGAATCCAACCTTATACCAAAAATTTGGTCCGCTGCGTGGAGTCGGATAGATATAGAACAAACACATAGAACAACACTATTAGAGAGAAAAATGCTTCTTTTATTGATAGTCTCTAAAGCTATTATAGACCCTTGACTCTGACTTCTACCCTATTGAAAGTACTTCCTCAGTCTGCCTGCATACCAGATATTCTTGATCTCTGACCCATCCACTGCTCGAAGCCGATAGGTGCCGGGCTTTGGTACCTCAATGATCTCATATGGGCCTTCCCAATTTGGCATTAATTTTCCCTAATTCTGAGGCATAGAAGCTTCCACCTCCTGAAGGACAAAATCCCCTACTTCGAACCTTCTGAGCTTTACACCCTTATTATAATACTTAGCCACCCTTTGTTGATATGCAGTAAGCTTCACTAGGGCAGCTTCTCGGACCTCTTCTAACAAATCTAAGTTGGCCCGAAGCCCATCTTCATTGAATATCTCTTGGAACTAACTTGCTCGAAGAGAAGTGGATCCGATCTCCATCGGTACTAGAGCATCCGTACTGTAATCTAATCTGAACAGAGAATCACCAGTAGTAGACAGAGATGTGGTCCTATAAGCCCATAGGACACTGAGCATTTCCTCAGGCCATTTTCCTTTTGCCTCATTAAGTCTCCTTTTGATCCCATTCAACAAAGATCTGTTCATTACCTCAACTTGACCGTTCGACTTAGGATGTGCTACTGAAGTCTTCCTATGTTGTATGCCCAATTCTGTTAAAAATGCCTCGAACTTGGCACCCACAAAATGTCATCCATTATCCAAAACTATCGCCACCGGTATGCCGAACCGGAACACAACACACTCCTTCAAAAACTTCAAACACTCCTGTTCTATAATCAGCGGAAGGGGTTTGGCCTCCACCCATTTGGTCATATAGTCAATAGCAATGATGACAAAGCTAACCTGTCCCTTAGCTTTTGGTAATGGACCCAGTATATCCACTCCCCAAACTGCGAATGGAATAGGTGACAATACTGAGTATAGCTCTTCTAGCAGCTGATGAGTGATAGAACTGTTCAGCTGACACTTTGGGCACCTCTTTACGTACTCAGTCACTTCTTTGAATATTGTAGGCCAGTAGTATCCCTGCTGAAGTACCTTGTATGCCAAACACTTTGCCACCATATGATCACAACATATCCCCTCATGAACTTCCCGAAGGGTATACTCCGCTTCTGATGGGATCAAACACTTCAGCAATGGGGAAGAATAGGCCCTCCGATATCGATCTCCATCTATCAGTACAAAGTTTGAGCTTATGTGCTTTATCTTCTTTTCCAGTAGCCGATCTGAGGGTAGAACACCATTTTCAAGATACTCCAGATATGGAGCCATCTAGCAAGTCAATCGTTCCACGCAAGTCACCTCGGAGTGATGAACACTCGGTTGATTCAAAACCTCTAGGTAGACCGACCCACAGAATGTGCTTGCCTCGGTCGTAGCCAACCTCGCTAGTTCGTCAGCTATTGTATTATCCGACCGATCTACCCCTTGAAACTAAAATGACTCGAACATCTGCTGTCGATCCTTTGTCTCTGCTAAGTATTTAACCATTCTGGTCCCTCGAGCTTCATATTTTCCCAAAATCTATTTGACAACCAGCTGTGAGTCACTGAAGATGATCAACCTCTGCACCTCAAGACTTTTCGCTAGTCGCAACCTTGCCAAAATTGCTTCATACTCAGCCTCATTGTTTATAGCCTTAAACCCAAATCTGATCGCGTGCTGTACTTTAAACCCCTTTGGACTAGTCAAGATGACGCCAGCCCCAATAACATCTGTAGTGGTTGACCTGTTTATATATAAGGTCCAAAAGTTCTGTCCTAGCTAAACCACTGCAACTGACCGTTCTGTCTCCTCGACTTGTTCCATGTTGTCGTCTACTTTAGAGAACCAACACTCCACCACGAAGTCAGCCGATGCCTGCCCTTTAATGGCCCCGAGAGTGGTACTCCAGTATAAATTATGAAAACTCCATTGTCCATGCTGCCAGCCTTCCCGACACTTCTGGTCTGCCCAGAACCTTCTTTAATGGCTGATCCATATACACTACTATCAACCGACCATGGAAATACTGCCGAAGCTTCCTACTAGCTATGACCAAGGCATAGGAAAATTTTTTCAGATTCGGGTACCTTGTTTCTGCATCCCTTAAGGGATGGTTTATATAATAAATTGGGTGCTGCTTACCCCCGATCTCCCGCACCAACACTGCTCCCACCACTAACGAACTTACCGCCAAATACAAGTACAAGGGCTCAGTGGGAGCGGGCTTCACCAGCGGCGCCAAAGATAGATACCTCTTTATCCCCTCAAAGGCATCTTCACATTTCGATGTCCATTGAAAGCTCTTCACATTCTTTGGCTCTTTTAAAGTATCAAAAAATGGTAGACACCTCTCTGCCTATTTAGATATAAACCTCCTCAATGCTACTATCCGACCCGTCAGACGTTAAACATCCTTGTACAACTGTGGAGACTTTATGTCCAGAATGGCCTTGATCTTCTCCGGGTTTGCCTCTATCCCTCTCTGGCTAATCATATACCCCAGAAACTTCCTTACTCCCAGTCCGAAGGTACACTTGGTAGGATTCAACCTCAAGTTGTAATGCTAAATCGTCTAAAAACAATCCTCCAAATCGTCTAGGTGACCTCAAACTGACATACTTTTGACAATCATGTCGTCTACGTAAACCTCCATGCTCTTTCCCAACTATTTTCTGAAGACGTAGTTCATTATCCTTTGGTAAGTGGCTCCAGCATTCAGTAATCTAAAGGTCATTTTCTTGTATGCATATACCGACTAATGCGTGATGAAAGCCGTCTTCGGGATATCCTCCTTACACATCGAGATCTGATGATATCCCGAGAATGCATCCATGAAGCTGAGCAGAGCATACCCTGAGGTCACATCAATAAGCTGATCAATGTGTGGCAGAGGGTAGAAGTCCTTCGGGCATGCCTTGTTCAGGTCGGTGTAATCAATGCGTACTCGCCATTTACCATTTTTCTTCTGCACTAATACCACGTTGGCTACTCACTCCGGATAGTCAATCTCAAATATGAAGTCTGCTGCCAACAGCTTTGCTATCTCCTCATCAATTATCTTCTGCCTCTCCAGGGCGAAGATTCTCCTCTTTTATCGAATTGGATTCTTTGCTGGATCCACGTACAGCCTGTGCTCAGCGACCTTCAGATCTACCCCTGGCACGTCACTGGGGACCCATGCGAAGACATCTGCGTAGCTCTGCAACAACTCCACCAGGTGAGTCCGAAAAGGTTTCGGCAATCCCGACCCGATTCTCACTGTCTTGTCCTACTTCCTTGGCACCAGCTCTATCTCCTCTGCCTCCCCTACCGGCGTGACTAATGGCTCTGTACTGCTCTCTGTGAAGGGCTCGATTTCTATTGCCATAACCCTTACTCCCGACGTGATCAAAGAGTTTTGGTAGCATCTTCTGTCCAAATCAAAGTCTCTTGCTACCTCTCTGACCCCATGCTGAGTAGGGAACTTGATTTTGAAGTGGGGTATGGATGTCACATCTTGGAGGTCTGTCAGAGTAGGCCTTTCCAAGATCGCGTTGTATGTCGAATCCACATGCACTATAAAGAATCTGCATATGATCTCCACCCGCTGTGGGGTTGTACCGAAGACTACAATTAGCTCAATGGTTCCTGTAACTTTGATTGGCTCGTTGTTGAACCCATACAACGGTGATTCCTGCCCGATCTCCATCTTTCTCCTATCCAGGTTCATCCTATAATAGGCATGTGCATATAGTATGTCCACTGAAGACCCATTATCTATCATCAACCTCTTCATGTCGACCGACCCAACCTGTGCTGTGATTACCAATGCTCCCTCATGTGGTTCCATCGGCTCTGTGGGGAAGTCTACTTCAGTGAAGGATATGATCGAACCCGGGTATAATCTATCGCGTCGTACGGGTTGGTCAGCAACTGACATCATCGTGTCGAGATATCCCCGTCTCTTTTTACCTGTAACTTTCCCCATCGTTCCGCCTGTGATAACGTCCACCACCTAGCGAACACTGTGAGTTTGATCTTGCTGTGGTTGTTGGTTGGTCTGGGTCGGGGCTTGATTCGTCTGCTGCGCCTTCGGGGCCTCTCGTCCAGCCACAAACTGCTCAACCCCCATGCTGCACATTCTTTTCTATCAGCTCCATCAGACCCCAGCAATCATTTGTATAGTGCCCCGCCGCTTCATGGTAGTCGCAATATCTATTGGGGTGACCCGAACCAGGTTTAAGGCTGTCTTGAGGCATCTAGTAGCCAGTCTGCTTCTTTATGTGTTCTAAAATTGCAGACCGGCCGGTGTTTAGTTGAGTGCAGACATTGTTTACCTTATCTTTTGGGTGAGGTGGGCGACCCCCCCCCCCCCCGAACTCCTGTTGTTGTCGTTGTACCGTGTCTGGTAATTTTTCGATCTGTCGTTCCTATACCTCTTTGAATTTCCATCGGACTTGCCCTTTTTCTTTCTCCTTGTCTTTAGACTTCTCGATAGATACTCATTTTAGACTCTCCATGGCTTCTTCCATTACTATGAAGCCTTCTACTTTCTCAAACTCTTCGGCCAGGCTCCTCGGGTGGTTGAACATTAATTTCTTCACCAGTTTCTCTGACTTTACTAGATCTAGCCCGTTCCAGAAGAGCCCTTACTGCCTGTAAGTCATTGAGGTCTGTCACCTGACCTACTGCCTCTCTGGATCTCTTCACATATTGACCCAGCGTCTCATTAGAATATTGTCTGACCTGGGATAATGATCCAGTCGACCTTCCTCTCCTCTTGTTATTCCCGAATCGTGCATGGTGTTTGTCGCATAATTCTTCCCATGATGAGATCGAGTTCGGGGCAAGTGTCATCATCCATTGTCTAGTGTCCTTTCTCAGGGTCATAATGAAGGTGTGGGACTTTGCTGCATCAGTGTACTCATAGTAGTCCATCAATCTCTCATATGTCTGACTGAGTTCATATGGATCGCCCGATCCATCATAACTCTCCATGTAAGGCAGCTTTTTGGTGAGATCTGCCTTCTCCCAGGTGATCTCTGCCAGGCCTTCTTCCCTGAACTCACCTTCACTTCCTGGGCCTCTATCAGCTGCTTCTGCATTGCCTCTAGCTTTTTATTCAACAGCTCTATCCCTGCGAGAGCCGGGTCGTCATCTTTTCTAGGAGAGTTTTTGTACCTTCATTCCCTCCGATCCCTGTCCTCTGTACTGCCGACCCGGGAGGGGCTTCGATATCTGTCTCTGTTTCACCGAGGGCTCTCATAACGATTGCCCTTTGGTTAGCCCTCTGACGGCTCTGCTTTCTGATGAGGCTCTTTCCTGTGAGTCTCTTTTCTGTGGGGGCTTATGTGTCCTTAATTTCTGTGACCGTTGCCTCCCGAACCATCCTCTCGTGAATAGCTTCGGAGCCTCCCTTCGTCGTACCTGGGGCTGTTAGAGTTGTGTGCTCTAGAACGTCCTCCAACTTGACGACCTCCAGATCTGCTCCTATCACGAGAGTGGCTCCAAAGCCTTCTCTCGGTTCGCCTAGTGCCTTCAGTGTGTCTCCCTCTGTGTTGCCTTTCTGAAGACCTCCCCCGTCCTCTAGGGCGAGGGTGGCTGGAGGCTTCGTTCTCTTGCTTGGCCATGTGCACCATCTGTTTGGTGAGCTCCTCCTTCTGCATCAGAAGGACTTTTAATGCTTGCTCAGTCTCCTCTATCTCTTTGGCCTTCTAGGCAAGAGCAGCCTCGTTGTCTTTCCGGAGTTGGGTTCGAGGTGGTGTGCCTTCTACCCTCCTCCGATCTCTTCCATCCTTGCTGGATGTGGAGAACAGCTTCCGCCGCACGTCGACCTGATCTCCTATCTTGGACCCTATCGAGTTGGTCTGGGGGCCAAGTCGTGTATGGATGCTTTTGAAAGGCCCCAACCTGTTCTTCACCGATCCTTTCTGTTGGACTGACGCTGCTGCTATCGGCTGTCCCACGCCAGAACAGTCTTACTGTTCACCATGCTTTCTGACACGGTGATCTGCTGGTTGTGATTGAGTTCAACACTAGAAAAACCCCTCCTTCTAGCGCCAATGTTAACGCTGAGATCCGTCCACGCACTCCAATCACCAAAGCGCGTCCAATCCTGCACAAAAACGGCTAAACATCAAAAGCTTGATGGCTTGGGCCGTCGGGGGATAGCTCCGGTGTGAGAATAAGTACAGGCTGAACAAGGTTAACAATGGAGGCTATAAGCTTTAATGCTGGAAAGAAATGATATTGTGTGTACCTTATAACCAGGGTCAAGCCATGTATTTATAGCGTTCTCACATCCTTGCTAGAATCCATCTTTAAATTGGATTAGGGTTCCCCCGTATATCCTTTTCATAATAGGATTGCACCAAATCTCCTAGGATTTAGGACGTTAACTCAATAACCAATTCTCTTTCCATAATCCGAACCCCTATATAATTAGGAGTCAACACCAAGACAACTCCTACTTGGACTCACATAGGCCCAACCATGGCTAAGCCCGAACCGGGTCTTGGACCTCAAATATTCGGGGCCCAACAATAAGTTAACTGGAATAACTCAGTGAGTTTAAGTCAGCAAAATGTGAAATGTTTACTAGAGTTAGATAATGATAAAAGCAGACAACCCTAACAATTTCATAATTTTTGGATAAAAGGATAATTTATGATAAATGTTGCAATTTCAGACTGTTTTAGGCTATTTAAAAATAACAAACGAAATTGGAAAATTGTAGGAAAATTATTTTATGAGTAAATTATCATATACTGATATTTCCCAAAAGATAAAAAAATAATAAGTTGCTTTGATATTTTTCATACCTATGTTTGAGTTACGAATAAATGGATAAATTAAGTTATAAATATTGTAAATGTGATTTTATTAATTAATAATCACTATATGATGTACTAAGACTTTATGAGGGTAATTTGGTCATTTTTTATAAAATGGTATGTTTACGGTATGTTATGTGTGTTAAATACATTAAAATAGTAAGAGATAAACACTTAAATTAAATTATTTATAAATGATTAATAATATTATTACTTAAATAAAATATTATTAAATTATTAAATAATAAATAATATTAATAAGTGATTAATAATATTATTAAATAATTAATAATATTAGTAAATAATTAAAATATTATTAAATGATTAATAATATTAAAGAATGATTAAAATATTATTAAATAATTAATAATATTAATGAGTAATTAAAATATTATTAAATGATTAATAATATTATTAAATGATTAAAATATTACTAAATGATAAATAATATTAATAAGTGATTAAGATATGATTAAATGATTAATAATATTAGTAATTAAATAAAATATTATTAAATAATTAATAATATTTATAAGAGATTAAAATATTATTAAATGATTAATAATATTAATAAATGATTAAAATATTATTAAATAATTAATAATATTAAAGAATGATTAGAATATTATTAAATGATTAATAATATTAATGAGTGATTAAAATATTATTAAATAATTAATAGTATTAATAAGTGATTAAGATATGGTTAAATAATTAATAAATATTAATAAGTGTTAAAATATTATTAAAAGATTAATAATATTAGTAAGTAACAAATTCAATTTCTCTATCCGAAGGAAGGCCTGGTAACTCATCAGGGAAAACATCCACAAATTCATTTACCACCGCAATCTGATCTATCTTTGCTCCTTTTTGTTGAGTGTCCACCATATATGCCAGATATCTCATACAACCTTTTTGTAGCAATTTTCTTGCTTGCAACATTGTTAAGCAACATGACTGCTTTGGCGATTTACTACCGTACAATACTATCTTTGACTGCTTTGCACGTTTAAGGCTCACCGACTTCTTCTGACAATCTATTATTGCTCCATGTTTGAACAACCAATCCATTCCCAAAATAACATCAAACTCTCCCAATCGAATAGGAATTAAATCTACCGCCAACTCTCGTTCTCCTATTTTAGCGAAACAATTCCTATAGATGTGCTCAACATGAATTATCTCTTTATTGGCGACTTCTATGTTCATGGGAATTTCTAAGTTCACTAAAGGTACTTTTAAATGTTTAACGAACTCATGTGATACAAAAGAACAGGATGCTCCAGAATCAAACAACACATATGCATTTATATCGTTGATCGAAACAATACCTGAAACTACATCCTTTGATGCCATCGCATCCTTTGCCGTCATGTAAAAGGTTCTGGTAATTGATTTGTGTGGTGGCTACCTTAATATTAAGTGTCCTGTTACCACTGTTTCCTTTCCCACTGTTTCCTCCATCTATACTCTTCTTTGGAAAATTTCTAGCATAGTGATCCATTGATCCACAAACGAAACAGCCAGAACTTTTCTTTGGATTTGGACAGTTAGGAGAGATGTGTCCCTCCTCTCCACATTTGTAGCAAACTGTCTTGCCTTTCAGACATACCCCAGAATGATTCTTTCCACAAGTTTTGTAGGGTTCAGATTTTTGTTTCGGTTGATCCCTTTGAACATTACCTGTGTTCTCAAAACGTATCAATTTCCTTTTCTTATTCCAATTGCTACCACCCTCTATCTTGACTGATCATGCTAACTTGTCTTTATTCTTCTTATCCCTGTTGTAAAGACCCATCGCTTCACTTTCGCCTTCAGCTATTATGGTTTTCTCAAGAATCGCGCTAAAAGTTTCAATTTGTAAAAAAAATAACTTGTTATAGATCCAAGGTTTCAAACCTAACTCAAACCTTCTTAGTTTTTGTTCCTCGGTGTCCACCTGGTGTGGAGCAAACCGAGCCAACTTATTAAACTTCGCTGCATATTCTGATATGGTCATGTCACCCTGCTTAAGTTCCAGAAATAAAACTTCCATTCTACTTTACATTCCAGGAGGAAAATAATTTTCAAAGAATATCTCTTTAAACCTTTCCCAGCTAATCACACATGTGTCAGCTCTGGTCTTGTTTGCTTCCCACTAGAAATTTTCTTCCCCTTTGAGCATGTAGGCAGCAAATGGTTAATACTAAGAATTGATTTGATATTAGACTAGAGTTTAAGATGGTGATTATGTTATTATCAAAGGTTGATAATAATATAAAGGATTTAATATGGTATGTAATATTTATGTGACTAAATGTTAGATTATTTATTATAAGAATAGTAGTGTTATGAGTTAAAATATATTATGCTAATTGAGAGATCAATCTTATTAATGATAGGTCTTTCAATAAGAGATTATGTTAAAATTACATAGCAGTAGTCATTGAACGAGACAAGTATTTTAACCTTTGCATTTACTTTATGTAATGGATCAATGTAAGCAAATATCTTATCTATAACTTCCTAAATTCTGTACAATCAAGTTCTTGAATATTATTCAATTTATTCATTGATTACAATTATCTCATATTATTTTCATATGATTCATATAATCTAAATTATAGTTCTTTGAATACTAAGTTTGATAATGCAAGTGCCCTCACTTGTATAAATTGTTTCAATTGAACAAATATCCTAAATCTCAAAATTCTTTGATATAGCAAGTTTTGATACATACTATTGAATCTTGGTATGTATACACGGTTTAAAAGCGGTCTAAGCTATTTGATCTGGCTAGACATAGTTTTCAATATTTTATTAAATATTATTGAAAATGATAGAGTCATGCAACTGAATTGCTTTGGTTTGGACTCCAGACTGAGCATGAACATCCCTAAATTGGAAATAATTTTTATACCCCAAAGGCGGTTATGATGAACTCGAATGTCGTTCCTGTATGTAGTACTGATCACCCACCGTGCCCTTAAGTATGTCGGTTTACAAATGAATTTCTGTTCAAACCTTTTCGAACTTGAAAATAAAAGTTCATGGTCTAGTGACCGCTCAGCATCTATAGTCAATATGTCGTTTCAAAAATTTAAATGCTTTGATATGTTGTTCAGAATTAGTTCAGTTACTTAACAACTATTGATTCGTTGTAGAAGTATAATCAAAGAAAATATTTAATCCTTTTATACAATGTTCATTAACTATTATTACTTGATGAGCAATTGAATTCTAATTCTTTCTTTGAAATTAAATGCTTTCAGCTAAACGAGATCGAACAGAAGGTTCTGGCAAGGACAAGGGTAATGAGAAGCTGAATGAATAGTTAGAGGGCGTTACTTGTGATAGCTAGAATTTTGTAATGTGATAATATATTATCTATCATGTAATGAAGTACTTAAAAGTCTTCATACCTGGGAATAGACAATTCTGATGTAATATTTTTAATTAATTAATATATTAAGCAGTTTGAATGAATGTATCGTGAAGTACCAAATACAAGTTACAAGTACTCGGATTTGGGGGCGTCACGACTTGGTATCATAGCTTTAGGTTAGAAACCTTAGATGGGGATACCTTAGGCTATAACCTTAGGCTAGATAGAAGCATCGCAAAATGAATACCTTAAAAAGAGTTTAAAGAAGATGAATTAAGGAAATTCATCGTAAAATAAAATAAAAACTAACTTCAATGAAATT
The DNA here is from genome assembly GCA_020205555.1 of Panax stipuleanatus. Lineage (NCBI taxonomy): Eukaryota > Viridiplantae > Streptophyta > Magnoliopsida > Apiales > Araliaceae > Panax > Panax stipuleanatus. The sequence goes on from CM035125.1 coordinate 101,759,035, forward strand.
ATTGTTTGTTATGTGTATATAACGTGTATTATATACTAATCAAGATAATTTATGTATAGATATCAGGCGAAAAAGGATTAGGAGACTCTCATATCTTGAACGAGGAGAAAATCACTCCACTCGAGCCAATATCTAAACCAATAGATGAAGTAGAGGCTTACATTGAAAGAAACCTTGAAGAGGTGATCATTTTAGAAAATATTGTACCAGAACCAGTGATGGTGGTACTAACAGATAGTGATTCGGACACGGAAGTTGGAGCTGATCAGGCATCAACGAAAGTGCAGAATCTAAAGAATAAGGTGTCTTCTCTGGAAGAATTATGGAAAATACAAAGACTATTAAATATTCAATTACAAAAAGCGTTAATCGAAATAATAGAAGAACAAGATAAGATGAAGATCCAAATTGATAAAATGGGAGCCAAATGCAGCATACCATGTGAAGTTCCAAGTAAAAAAGGGAAAAGAAAGATGAACGACAGCGATCAAGGAAATTATGGAAATAACCAAGGAAACTTTAAAAATATAGCAAAGTGTACAAACTGTAAAAAGGAAGCATCAAGGCGTATGCAAGAAATGGCATAATGTATGCTACAATTGTGGACATGAGGGACATATCTCTCCTCATTATCCCAATTTGAAGAGGGAAACATGTTTCATATATGGGTTGGTAGGTCACCAAGCGAAAGTTTATCCAAGATACAGTACAGGTATAGGAAACACGTAGGATAAATATTTTATGAATATGTATGGTAGATGAGGTGTATATGATATGCATATGTGCGTAATGTATTACTCCCAACTTTTGTATAAGCTATGGGATAAATATAAATTTTCTCATTTTGTATGTAATAGGGGAATATGATATGTAAATAGTAGAAGCTGTAAGGTTATAAAATGAAATATGTTATAAGAAACATATAAATAAGAATGTTTGTTAAGTATGATTTATGACAAGAATGTGTTAATATATGTGATTTAAAATAGTTAAAGAAATATTAACATCAATAAATATTTTATTAACAGAAAATGCCGCCAAAGGGACGAGGTCAAGGAAGACCACCAGTAAACAGAAATAGAAATGAAGTCGCAGAAAGTGAAAATGAAAGTAGGGCTACAGATTAAGGAAATCCCATGCAACATTTCATAAATTTGCAAATAGAAATCCTCTTAACCCTAATGCGGATATAAACGCGCCAGTGGTACGCTTAGCTAATTTTAAAGACTTCAAGAGTGTGGGACCACCTGAGTTCAGGGGAACCATTGAGCCTATAGAGGCTCAATCATGGATTAAGGAAATGGAAAAGGCGTTTGAGGTGACCAGAGTAGGAGACGAGCAAAAGACTTCTTTTGCTACTTATTTGCTGAAGGGTGAGGCTGACTTCTGGTGGGAAGCTAATAGGAATATGGTTGGAACATGAGTGATTACTTGGGAAAGATTCAAAGAGTTATAATTTGAGAATTATTTCTCTCCTAGTGCATTAAGTCGAATGGAAATAAAGTTTTTAGAATTGAAACATGGAGATATGACAGTGTCTCATTACGCTGTTAAGTTCAATGAGCTAGCTAGGTTTGCTCCACACCAAGTAGACACGGAAGAGAGGAAAGCAAGAAGGTTTTAGCAGGGCCTGAAACCCTGGCTCTATAATAAGGTTGCGGTATTACAGATTGGTTCTTTCAGATCAATCTTGGAAAAGGCTATTATAGCTGAAAGAGAAAGTGAGGCCACGAGCCTCTACAATAAAGAAAAGAAGAATAAAGTTAAAATCGAGGGAGCCGTCAAAACAGAGGAAAGTAGTGGAAGTGGAAAAAGAAAATGGAATAATTTCAGAAACACTGGGAATAATCAGGGAGACTTGAAGAAGAAGATAAATCAATGCAGTAATTGCGGTAAAAATCACTCAGGTGAATGTTTAAAAGGAAAGCCGGTATGTTTTAAATGCGGGCAGGAGGGACACATCTCTCCTAACTGCCCCAATCCAAAGAAGAACAGCGGGTGCTTCATCTGTGGCTCAACAAACCATATGGTGAAGGATTGTCCAAAAAGAAGAGTCGAATGGGGAAATACTAATACATGGAATAGCAGCGGAAAGCTAGCAATAACTGGTCCAACTCCACCAAATAAACCAACCGTAAGGACCTTCAATATGATGGTCCAAGATACAGTAGCATTCGGAGCTGGAGTTCCAGGTATGATTCTGATTAATCATATCAATTTATACGTTTGATTCGGATATAACCTAGTTTCCTTACATACTGTGAGTTTGTTAAGATAGGTGTGTTTACCCTTGTGAACATTAGAATCCCTTGAATATAGACACACGAAAGAGAATTTCAGGAAAAGACATAGGTTAATAATATATATATATATATATATATATATATATATATATATAACTCGTTAATAAAAGGATTTTGAAGGAAGAATTTGAGTTCCGTTGGTAACTAGATTACATTATAAAGGGTAATTATGAGCCATGACAAGTCAAATAAAACTTAAGTTAAGCAAAGAGTTTCCGCTCCTGAATGGGAGGGGAAAGAGTAAGTGAAGTAATACCTATATTATAGTAATAATAAAAAAAATATTGATTAATAGAAAAGGGTCTAAAGATAGACATAATTTGAATGTACGGTAATAGTGATTCCGGGGACGGAATCCTTATAAGGAGGGGAGAATGTAAGGACCGAGAATTTTATATAATTATATATGTATATTTTTATGAATATTTTTTTTAATAAGTGAATATATGTTATGTGAATTAGATAAGCTTAGGTTACAAAAAAATTAACATAGCTTGATGTTGACCTTGAATGGTTAAATAAAAAGATTTATAATCTTTAAGTAATTAATTAGTATAACTAATATAAATTGGATAAAGATGTATCATAATTGATCAAGCCAATTAGGGCTAATTGAATTAGTGAATTAGTGGAACAAAAAGGAAAGCCAAGAAATAAGTATATTAAATTATTTAACACTTTGTGACATTTATTAAATATGTGATTAAATAAATATAACAATTATTTATCAATGATGATTTATATTTTGTGACTCATGTGAGATATGTGTGTGATTAAATAAATATATATATTATAAATATGTATATATATTTATTTATTATATAAAGATAAATAAAAAAATTATATAATCTAATTATTTATATTAGGTATGAGAATTAAATAACCTAAGGGTTATATTTATTAAATAGACCTAATATTTAAATTATATACTAGTGAACTAACCTAACAAATTTATTTTTATTATCTCAACTTAATTATTATTTTAACCTAATTATAGCAAGTCTAATTGGGTTATATAATTAAATCAATATGAGTAATTATTTAAAGTCTAATGTAAGAGGACTATAAACCCTAATTAAAATAACAAGGGTAAGGTAAAATTAATAAGTTGGACATATGCTAATTTTGAAGCACCAAATAATTTAATTGGTAGCCCTAAAGTATTTCATAATTGGCTCAAAACCCTAACCCAATTTGTGGAGGACTTTCTAGAAGATAAATCAAGCAAATTAAAACATTAAAAAAAATCAGAAATGGAAGATATGGAAGATTTTTAAAGATTGCATGAGAGATTAGAGAGAGAAGTTGGGAGATTTGGAAAGATAGGAAAGAGAAAGAAGAGATTTAGCAAGATAGGAAAGAGAAAGGAAAGATTGGGAAGGATTTGGGAAGATATTGGAGAGATTTGCTAGAAGATTTTGCATACTTACATATGTTATATGTATTTATTTTTGGCCTATAAATAGCCCCTTCCATTTTGCAAACAAAAAGGTTTTGTTTCATTTTATACTTCATAAGTTCATAAACTAGAGAGCAAAATAGAGAGAGAGAAGAACCAAGAAGGGGGGGGGGGGGGGGGGTTCGGACATCAAAGGATGGAGAAAGAAATAGTTTTATTTTTAAGCCATCTAGATCCATAACAAATTGGGAGAAGAAGAAAGAAGAACATCCAACAAAGGTATAAAAAGTTCCTAACTTAAAACCCTAAATCTAGTTTATGTATTTTATTGTAGTGGTTTTTGGCAAAAAAAAATGAGTTCATGATTTTAAACCTTATAACACTAGATATATATGTTTTATAAAGTTTTAATCTTAGATCTAACCATTCCATGTGTTGAAAAGATTGAAAAACAAAAAGGAACCAAAACAGTTTTCTAGCCAAAAACCCTAACTTTTTAGCCCACTTTGAACACCTACCATTTGAAATTTACAAATTATTTTTGAGATCTGTCAAAGAGGTGAGTTAGATACATGAGTTATCTAATGAACCCAAGTAATAGCACTCAAAAATATTAAACCAATCAACCGTTACGTCATTTTTCCCAAAACTGTTTGAACAGCCAAAAATCTGGAAAAATTCCTTGAGTTTCTGGCCAGTTTCTAAAAGAGGCTATTTCGGCCACTTTTGATGTCTTAAAAGTCCTGATATTTTTTGTTATGTTATTATACCAAGTTAACTAATTCCTGTCCAAAGATGGGAATTTTTGGATGTCTAAAATGGGAGATCTAGCTTTTACAAGAAAGTGTAATTTTAAATAACTCAGTGAGTTTAACTCAAAAAAATGTAAAATTTTTACTGGAGTTAGATAATGATAACAGGAGACAACCCTGAGTATTTCATCATTTTTGGACAAAAGGATAATTTATGATAAATGTTGCAATTTCAAACAGTTCTAGGCTATTTAAAAATAGCAAAAGAAATTGGAAAATTGTAGGAAAATTATTTAATCACTAAATTATCATATACTAATATTTACCAAAAGATAAAAAAAATAATAAGTTATTTTTATATTTTCCATGCCTATGTTTGAGTTACGAATAAATGGATAAATTAAGTTATAAACTTTGTAAATGTGATTTTATTGATTAACAATCATTATATGATGTACTAGGACTTTATGAGGGTAATTTTGTCATTTTTTATAAAATTTTATGTGTACAGTATGTAATGTGTGTTAAATAAAATAAATAGTAAACGATCAACAATTAAATTAAATTATTTATAAATGATTAATAATATTAGTAATTAAACAAAATATTATTAAATGATTAATAATATCAGTAATTAAATAAAAATATTATTAAATGATTAATAATAATAATAATAAGGGATTAAAATATTATTAAATAATTAATAATATTAGTAAATAATTAAAATATTATTAAATAATTAATAATATTAAAGAATGATTAGAACATTATTAAATGAGTAATAATATTAGTGAGTGATTAAAATATTATTAAATAATTAATAAATGATTAAAATATTAATAAGTGCTTAAGATTTGATTAAATGATTAATAATATTAGTAATAAAATAAAATATTATTAAATAATTAATAATATTAATAAGTGATTAAAATATTATTAAATAATTAATAATATTAGTAAATAATTAAAATATAATTAAATGATTAATAATATTAAATAATGATTAGAATATTATTAAATGATTAATAATATTAATGAGTGATTAAAATATTATTAAATGATTAATAATATTAATAAATAATTAAAATATTATTAAATAATTGATATTATTAATAAGTGATTAAGATATGATTAAATGATTAATAAATATTAATAAGTGTTTAAAATATTATTAAATTATCAATAATATTAGTAAGTAATTAAAATATTATTAAATAATTAATAATATTAGTAAGTGATTAAAATATTATTAAATAATTAATTATAATATTATTAATTGATTAAAATATTATTAAATGGTTAATAATATTTGTAAATGATTATGATATTAGTAAATGAATAAGATATTATTAAATAATTAATAATATTATAAGATGAATAAGATATTATTAAATAATTAATAATATTATAAGATGAATACGATATTATTAAATAATTAATAATATTATGAGGTGAGTAAGATGTTATTAAATGATTAATGCTTGTAAACGAATAAAATATTATTAAGGGATTAATAATATTAGGAAGGGAATAAAATATTATTAAATGGTTAATACTAAGAAGTGATTTGATATTAGACTAGAGTCAAAAATGGTGATTATGTGATTGTCAAAGGATGATAATAATATTAAGGATTTAATATGGTATCTAATATTTATGTGACTAAATGTTAGATTATTTATTATAGGAATAGTAATGTTATGAGTTAAAATATGTTATGCTAACTAAGATATCAATCTTATTAATGATAGGTCTTTCAATAAGAGATTATATTAAAATTGCGTAGCAGTAGTCATCGAACGAGACAAGTATCTTAACATTTGCATTTACTTTATGCAATGGATCTATATATGTAAGCAAATATCCTATCTATAATTTCCTAAATTCTGTACAAGCAAGTTCTTGAATATTATTCAATTTATTCATTGATTACAAGTATCTCAATATTGTTTTCATGTGATTCATATAATCTAAATTATGATTCTTTGAATACTAAGTTTGATAATGCAAGTTCCCGCACTTGTATAAATTGTTTCAATTGAACAAATATCCTAAATCTCAAAATTCTTTTATATAGCAAGTTTTGATACATACTATTAAATCTTGGTATGTATACACGGTTTAAAAACGGTCTAAGCTATTTGATCTGGCTAGACATAGTTTTAAATATTTAATTAAATATTATTGAAAATGATAGAGTCGTCCAACTGAATTGCTTTGGTTCGGACTCCAGACTGAGCATGAACACCGCTAAATTGAGAAATAATTTTTATCCGCCTAAGGCGGTTATGATGAATGCAAATGTCGTTCATGTATGTAGTATTGATCAATACAGGGCATAAAGGGCTGATCACCCACCGTGCCTGTAAGTATGTCGATTTTGTGAAGCCCCAAAACCCGGGTACTTGAAACTCGTATTTAGTGCTTCACGATAACCATTAATCAACATAATATGATATCAAACTTAATTAAAGTTATTACATCAGAGTCTTACTATCCCAGGCACGATGACCTTTAAATACTTATTACATAATAGTTAAATATTTACAACATAAAAACTATCTATTGCAAAACATCCCAGCTATTCCACAGCCTTTCCTTTCCCCTTGTCCTTACCAGATCCTTCTACACAATCCTGACTAGCTGAAAACATTTATAACGAAACAAGAATGAGCACTCAATTGCTTAGCAAGTAATAGCATTCATAAATATCTTGATAAGAAATAAATGTTTTCTTTGAAGCATGCTTTGACAGGGAAACAAAACTGTAAAGCAATCGAAATAATTCTTAAGTCATTCTTATTCTTGGAACCACATGCCAATATATGAATAGCTGAGAGGTCATAAAACCAATGAACATTCTTTTTCTTTTCTTAAAAAGGTTCCATCAGAAATTCATCTGTGAACCGTCTGGTATTACGGGCACGGTGGGTGATCAACCCTGTTAGTTCCCAGAGGCACAATAGTTATCTAGAAGGGGGGTTGAATAGATATTTTAAAACTTTTTTCTTTTCAAAATACTTATCAGGTTTGTTAAGCACAATGGAATATATGATTTATTTGCTTTCCTATTAGATAAACTAAGTTTAAAGGTGATAAGCAGTTATAGCAGTTTATCACAGATATAGTAGTTATAGCAGATATCAGACACAATGATTTTAAGTGGTTCAGAGCACACATGGCTCCTAGTCCACTCTTCTACTCCACGAGTAGGAAATCCATTAAGGATGTCTTTACACTTCTTTGAATCACTTAGATTCCTTCAAGACCAACAGTCTTGGAACTTCTTAGTTCACTTAGAACTCTTCAAGTCCAGCAGACTTGGTATACACTTGATTGAGAGTTAAGTTCTTGGGCTGTGCTACTCAGTTGCTATTAAGCATAAGTTCTAAAGAACTGAGTAGCTGTGCAAGCTTTTCTTCAAGATCGTAGAGTTTGGACGTTGAGTGTTCTTGAGTTTTTTAGTTCTTACTTGCTTACTTCTGAATCTATGTTTGATTTTTTATGAAGGACCCTTTGAAATGTTTCGTTGAAGGCATCCGTTGCTGCATTAAATGCTTCAGACGTTTCTGAGCACTGATGTTGACTTCCTGTAAATCTGCTGTTCTGCCGCCTGGCCCACTGACACAGCAGACTGCTTCCTCACCTAACACGTGAAAAGGTATTTTCAGCAGGCATGCAGTCCTTTCCTTAGCTTCTTCAATATGCTTCTTCGATGCATACTAAGGATGAATGTTGGATCATTGGGACTACCAAAATGTCAACGTCTATATTTCATTCTTCATTTGCGATACTTTCTCCTTCAGCAGATAGACAATTCTGATGCTGACTGAAGAGACACCACGATCCTTGTCTTTAGATTATGATCGCTGTGTCTTGTCGTGCTCGTGCTTGATTCAGCCTTAATAGTAGAACACTACGATTTCTCTTAAACTCTGATAGACTACGATCTTCAGTTGCTTGCTTTGCAGACTCCACGCTTCCGAAAGCTGACTGCGATTCTTGACTTGGCTCGACAGGCGCTCGAATTATCTCCACGATTCTGAGAGTGGCTTCCAAGACAGACTACGATTCTGGAACGACTTCTTCAATACTCCACGATTCTGCCTTGGCTTCTGCAAAGTTCTGGCTGGTTTGACAAACTACGAATCTGTTGAGGCCTAACAATTACATCTCAAAATAGATCAACCTAACAGTTTTGATCTTCCTTTTATACATTCATTTACAGAATGATAAACATTAAAGCACAGATCAACCTAACATATTTTATCTATCATCTAAGTCCTTGTACATTAATTCTCTGAAGGACTTTACACGTAAGTATATATATTTACTTTCAACATCAAATTTGAATATGCAATTCCCAATAATCTCCCCCTATTTGATGTTGACATAACCAAGGAGATTTGCATCATATATTCAATTTCTAAATGCAGGATGCTAGAAAGTAAATATGACTTAGTGTTTCAGTAAGCAGCAAAAATCTTTAGAGAATAAGCATGAATTTATTGATGTTTGAGAAATTGATATTACAATTCAGCACAGATACATCAATAAGAAACAAATTTTAACTTATCTCTATTTTCTTTTCCTCTTGCTCTTCGGAGGGTTGACATGCTCTTCAGATCTCCTTCTTCTGCTGAATTCATCTCTCCATGCAATATCGTCCAGCTCACTTTGACTTAGTCTTTCACTATGATCATGTTTGTTCATAAAAGATAGGATCTCCAACAGGCATGTTGAGGCCAGTATTGGATACTCCTTGTGAGCTGAGAGATGGGCCTTGACCTTGAATCCTTATAAAAGGTTCTGCCATAATGATTTGTTGTTGCTGCTGCTCAATTCGTGGTATCTGCTGCTACTGTTCAAATCGTGGAGAATGATAGCTAACATATCTCGAAGGAGGATGACTTCTTCTGGGGTTATTCCTCGAAGATTGACCAATTTGTTTCCCTTTTCCTTTGCCTCTGCCTTTCTCCCCTTCCTCTTTATTCTCCCTCTTTATGCCAGCATCCAGGGTTCAAATGTTTTCTAAGAGGCGGTTGACTCCTTGCACCAGCTCATGCATTTGAGAGCGATTTTGGGCAATGTCACTACGATTTTCCTCAATTATGGCCTCAATATTTTGTCTCTGTTGTTGTAACTGCTCTAAAGCTTCTGCAGTTTGTTGAACTTGAGTCATGGAATAGTTTTGGAATTCTCGTAGTGTGAGATGCAGTTCATGAATCTGATTAGTCATGAGAGCATTCTGAGATTCTTGAGTTTTCTAAAGAATCTCCACTGCTTCCTTATGCTTGTTGGCAGCTTGAAAATGAATAGCATCCCTTTTACTGAGACTGTCATTCATTTCTCGAATGATCTCCCTTAGTTTCTTTGAGAGCTCAGTTGCCAAATTTCCTGGCAGAGTCTTGGCAGGGTCGATTATATGATTGAATCGTTGATGCAGTGCTAGAGAGTTCGCTTCAAGATTTTCCTCTGTCTCTAGATCCATATGGCTTGTTAACTTAGCAAGATCCTCTTTGGTAGGAAGCAGAGATAGACGTTCAAAAATTCTCTGTACATCAGGAGGAGAGGGCGTAGTGTACTCCCTTGTCCTTGATATGCTTGTAAGCACAAGAGTCATGTTGAAGTATTCATTATTGGAGGATGAGGGGATATTTGACTATGTAATAGGGGCTTGTGTTTGGTGTATGGGAGATGTGTTTGGCTCGGGTTGGGGTGACTCGATGAGCATAAATCTGTGATTGATGATTTGGCTTGGTGGCTCACATGTCGTGGTGTCGACGATTGCGAATTGTTGTTCGACAACCATTGAGTCACTGACAGTTGGTTCTATAAGGGAGAGTTGGTTATTTGGTTCATTAGTTACAGAGTTTTGGGACTCTGTAACTGGAAACTGGTTTAGTGGGTGAAGAACCACTTCCAACCATCTTGGCAGTACATAAAACTGGTGAAAGTGTGATGAAGGACAGTAGTTGACAATGAAAGAGATGCGAGTAAAATGTACCTCATGCTCAGTCTCTGAAGATGAATCATTGGTGATCAGTTTTTGAGCAAAGTTGAGGTTGCGTGGGAATCCATAGGCTAGCATTAAAATTGCTGGATAAACCTTGAAAGTCCAGAACATGTGATCCCAGGTGTTAAGAATCAGAGCCCTATGCTAAGGCATCATAGGCAAGTAGTCAAACAGCTGATTGTAGTTAGCTGTTCTTTCTCCATCCCTTCACACTTCAAGAATCTCAACTTCATCATCCTCTTCCTCATTACTGTCTTCATCATCTTCATTTATTATTTCCACCACATCCATCATCACCTCATCTCCTCTTTGTTCTTCAGCATTTTCCTCTTCCATTTCCACCGCCTTAGAGACTACGATTTCTTTAGGGGTTGAGGGAGCTATATGATCATCTTCTGAAAGCTCCCCCCTCAGCTGTAGTATTATCTGTCTCAAGAATTTCTAGGAACTCCCCCTCAGCTGGAGCATTTCCTTGTTTAGGTGCTTCCAGAGGCTCCCCCTCAACATGAGCATTGCTCATATCAACTTCTTGCACCTCCTCCTCAGTATGACTAATAATTTTGGGTAGCTCCTCCTCAGCATTGATCATAGCCTGATCAGGTGCAGTAGGGTTTTCTGCACGTTGGAGGTAGGCTACGACATCAGCAATGATTATGGTCTCTTCCAAGGTTGGACCAGATACTTGAGGCTCAGCACTCTTTTTAACCTTCTCAGCAGCAATCCTTCTATCATCTTCCTTCAAAACTTCCTCATTTGCAAGGACATATTTCTTTACCAGCTTCTTCTTTGTTCTCTTAGGCTTGGTCACAGCCTCGGTTCTTTCTTCAGCTTCAGCTCTGACAGTTTGTTCAGGTTGAGAGGCTGTTGCAGCCTCCTTCTGGAATTATAGTGAGTCTGGACTCCACAATTGGTGTGGGCTCCACGACCTCAGTGAGTGAAGACTTCTTTGAGCGATGGCTACGTTTCTTCTTCTTCTTTTCCTTCAGAACCTCTTCTGGTGATTCGGTTGCCTCAAGAGTGAGTTTCCTTTGAGTGACAAGACCTCGAATCCCAGTACTAGAACCAGAACCCCTTTGGAGTGCATCAGTGGTTGAGCCTTGAGGCTCTTCAGGTATCTGAACACCTTCATTCAATTTCCCCTTCCCTTTGCTCTTTTTAACCAGAGCCAAGGGTTCTTCTTGGTTAACTTCTTCTTCTTCCTCTTTTTCCTTCACAACAGACACATTACCCTACCTAACTGACTTCTACACTTTACCAGTCCTTCCACTGGACTCAGACATCATCTTTACATTTTCTACATGGTTTCTATTCTAATTTTGAAATAGGTATTGGGTCATGTTTCTGTTGGGGTTGATGGGTGCACCTTCCTTATCTCCAATTTTGTCTCCCAGAGCTGATTGGAGAATAATGCTGATAAATCTCCCATAGAGCATTTTAGCAGAGCTTTTTGTCTTCTTTGGGCTGAGCATCCACTTACCAAACCATTCTTATGAGAAAAGCCCCATAGTTGAGTTGAATTTTGAAGCAAATAGCGTCATGAGTTTCAATTATTTCTCATTCATAGAGTCGTGGCCAGAGCCCTTGCAGCAAATATATTTCCCAATAATATCAGCCAGAAATTCATACTTATGGGGAAACTCTTTCTTCTTGTAGCCCTTGATGCCTTCAAACTTCTGGTGGTGCATCTTCTGTAGGCCTTCATGAAAGTCGATGACGTCCATAGATGGAAGGCCCTTTGATTTAAACCCTAGGGCTAGGTTTACGCTTTCAGCATTGAGTCAAATCTGCACGCCCTTGACCTTTGTGGTGATGACATCATTTTCGAAGACCCCATTGCAGTAGAACTCCTTCACCAACTTCGGGTAAATCCTAGTGCTGGTGCTCAAAGTTTCTTTGAGACCAGCTTTTTTAAGAAGGGACATAATTTTATGGTACTGAGGGTCAGCTGCCTTGAATTCGTCAAAGTACAGCTGGTAACCAAAATAACGTTGGAAGCAGCCATTGATTTTGTTGATTATCCTGTGACGAATAAATTTAGCTTAGCTTTCTGATGCTTAGGGTTTCTTTTGAGAGAGAGAGAGAGATAGACTTTTGAAATTCAAAGGTGAACTGACAAAAGACAGGTCAAAATGTATTTGTAACTTCCCTTTATATGATCTGAAGAGTGGGGCACGTGTCGAGCTTTGCAGGACTCCACGGTTTTAAGTCACATAAAAAATACTTTTCTGCCCTTAGCTCCCATTGAGCTAGTGTATCTTTTGAGAAGACTACGATTATCAAGGACCACTCCATGATTGTTGTGTTCAACACTGAACCTGCTCTATGATCGTTGACTCTATGGTTTCCTGTGATGCATCTTGAATTAACATTCCTTCTAGGTTAAGGTTGCTCAGGAAGGGCCAACCTCTTAGTCTAACACTAAGGGTCAGGTTTGTCCCTGAGGTGCTTATCAGAAGGTTTGCTTAGACTTGGTAATGCTGTCATCACAGTGAGCTTCTCTGCCATGTCGAGACCACTCAACGATTTGTGGTTTCTCTTAGTCATCTCTACAATTTTGACATAGCATTCTATTTGCATGGTTAGCACCAACTAGAGCATAGAATTCATGGTTGTAGATTTAACATACCTAACTCACTTATTAATTTATTAAATTTGGATTCATCTAAGGGCTTTATAAAAACATCAGCAAGTTGATTTTCAGTAGGGATGTATTGCAAAGATATAGTTCCATTTTGAACATAATCCCTAATAAAATGATATCTTATCTCTATATGCTTAGTCCTTGAATACATGACAGGATTATGTGTTATTGCTATTGCACTTGTGTTATCACAGTGAAAAGGTATAGATTTAAAATCAAACCCATAGTCTGCTAGCTGATTCTTCATCCATAGGATTTGAGCACAGCAGCTGCATGCAACAATGTATTCAGCTTTTGCTGTTGAAGTTGATACTGAATTTTGCTTCTTGCTAAACCAGGACACAAGTCGGTTTCCTAGCAGTTGACAAGTGCCACTGGTACTTTTTTTCTATTAATTTTGTAGCCTGCAAAATCAGCATATAAATATCCTGTCAGTTCAAAGGAGGACTCCTTGGGATACCAAAGTCCCAAGTAAGGTGTGCCTTTGAGATATCTGAAAATCCTTTTTATAGCAGTTAAGTGTGATTCCTTAGGATTAGCTTGAAATGTAGCACAAAAACATATTGCAAACAATATATTTGGTCTACTGGCAGTTAAGTAAAGAAGGGAGCCTATCATACCTCTGTATTGAGTAATGTCAATACATTTACCTTTCTCATCTTTGTCAAGCTTAATTGCTAGAGCAATTGGTGTTTTCATGGGAGAGGCTGATTCCTTGTCATACTTCTTAAGTAATTCTTTGATGTACTTGGCTTGGTTAATGAAGATACCTTCATCAGTCTGCTTTACTCGCAGTCCAAGGATGAAATTCAGCTAACCCATCATACTCATTTTGAACTTGCTCTGCATAATCTTGGCAAATATCTTGCACAGATTTTCATCAGTAGAACCAAAGATAATATCATCTACATATATTTGAACCAGTAAAACTTTATCTTTGTGCTTCCTAAGAAATAATGTGGTATCTACTCTATCTCTAGTGAATCTTTTTTCAATAAGAAAGTTAGTTAGTGTTTCATACCATGCTCTAGGTTCTTATTTAAGTTCATATAAGGCTTTGTCTAATCTATAGACATAATTAGAGAGAGTTGGATTGATGAAACCTGGTGGTTGCTCCATATATACTTCTTCTTGAAGTTCTCCATTCAAAAATGCACTCTTGACATCCATCTGGAAGACTTTGAACTTCATGTGAGCAGTAAAGGCAAGGAATATCCTGATAGCTTCTAGTATGGCCACTGGTGCAAAGGTCTCGTCGTAGTTGATGCCTTCTTTTTGGGAATAACCTTTGGCCACTAGTCTTGCCTTGTTCCTTGTGATCACTCCATCTTCACCCATTTTGTTTCTGAAGACTCACTTGGTGCCAATGACTGGGTGATTCCTTGGTCTAGGAACTAATCTCCAGACTTTGCTTCTTTCAAACTAATTCAGCTCCTCTTGCATGGCTTCTACCCAACTTGAGTCTTCCATTTCATCTTCTATCTTCTTGGGTTCCATTTGGGACAGAAAGCTTACATAGAAACACTCATTCTGAGTTGCAGACCTTGTCCTGATCCTTGCAGTTGGATCTCCAATGATCAGGTCTTGAGTGTGATCTCTTGCCCATCTATTCCCTGTTGGAACATCTGTTCTGGTGCCTTCTTGTCTGAACTCATCAAGATCAACTTCTGTTTCTTGTTGCGGAGGATCGTCGTCTGGTGCAGCTCTCTCCACGATTTCTTCTTCAGGCTCAACGATTCCACCTTCTAGGGCTACAATCATGGTGTTGGGATTGACCACACCATTCGTAGTGTCTGAATCATCGATTGCAGTGCCTTGTGGTACAGACTTGTCTGAGTCTGTTTCATTAAAGATGATGTGAATCGAGACTTCAACACTGAGTGTCTTCTTGTTGAACACTCTATAGGCCTTGCTGTCTGTGGCATATCCAAGAAATATTCCTTCGTCTGACTTGGGTTGGAACTTAGTCAGATATTGTTTCCCATTATTGAGAATGTAGTATGCACAGTCGAACACATGGAAATAACTGACATTTGGCTTTCTTCCTCTCCACAGCTTGTAGGGAGTTTTCTTCAGTGTAGAGTGAACAAGAGACCTGTTCTAAGTGTAGCACGCAGTGTTGATGTCTTCTTCCCAGAAGTATTCGAGTAGATGAGCTGCTTCTAGTAGAGTCCTTCCTGCTTCGATCAACGTTCTATTCTTCCTTTCAGCTACGCTGTTTTGCTGTGGAGTTCGTGGAGCTGAGAAGTTGTGACTGATGCCATTATCTGCACAGAACTGATCCATTTCTGAGAAGCCGAACTCTCTACCATGGTGACTCCTTATGACCTTGATCTTTTCTCCTTTTTCGTTCATCACCAGTTTGAACATCTGGACCATTTGGGAGATTGTATCATCTTTAGAATTTAGAAAGAATACCCATGTGAATCTGGTGTAGTCATCAACTACGACCAATGAGTATCTCTTCCCTCCAAGACTTACAGTCGGAATTAGCCCGAAGAGATCCATGTGTAGTAACTGAAGGGGCTTATCAATTGAGTTAACTGCTTTGCCTTTGAATGAGCTCCTTGTTTGCTTTCCAAGTTGACAGGCATTGCATGACCTTTCTTTGATGAAGCTGAACTTGGGTAGGCCTGCTACTAAATCTTTGGAGGCTAGTTTTGACATACTCTTGAAGTTGAGATGAGACAACCTTCTATGCCACAGCCAGCTCATTTCTTCAGAGGCTTTAGCAAGAAAGCATATTGTATCATTAGAACTTAGTTGAGCAAGATTAACAGTGTATACGTTGCCTTCTCTTTCTCTATTCATCTTTATAGAGGAAGTCTTCAGATATCTGACTTGACACTGATTGTTATAAAAAGTGACTTGATGACCCTTGTTGCAAAGTTGGCTAATGCTCAGAAGATTATGCTTTAGTCTTTCCATATAGGCTACTTTGCTGAAGGACACTGCACCATTTCCAGCTGAGTCATATCCTCTTGTCTTGTCAGAACTGTTATCTCCAAAGATTACTGTTGGACCCTTCTTCTCTGTGAAGTTAGACAGGAGGGCCTTGTTCCCAGTCATGTGCCTTGAGCATCCACTGTCAAGATACCATGTTGTGGTCGTGGAGCTCAATTCCTGCAGTAAGGTTAAGCTTTCATTTTGGTACCCATATTTTCATGGGTCCTATTTTTTTAGTACCCTTGAGAACCCAGATTTGCTTGACTTTGGGTCTATTATTCAGAGAATTATAATAGCATACTGCAGCCTTGTGACCATATCTACCACATACAAAGCATCTAAAATTATGCATGCTTGTGTGTGTGTGTGGATTCTTTCTCCATTTGGACTTGTGTGGATACTTGGTGGCCTTCTCCTTATGCTGTTTCTTCTTTTTCCATGCAGCCTTGTGATTCAGAGCTTGTGATGAGTGAATCTCAACTCCACGATTCCTTACTGGTTGGTTCGTAGAGTCAGTTTTGCTTGACTCCACGACCCTTTGAGGTTGGAGAGTGGTGACTGAGTTACTCTTCACCTTTATGAATCTCAGACCAGCATGAGATCCATTATGTTTTGGGACATAACTTGGATCAGAAGAGCAAGGATGCATTGGTTCTTCCTTCTTTGTGGATTTCACAAATATAATGTCTCTATTAAAATTTGAAGCACTACCAATGTTAGTTTCCTTTATCTTTTCCACACATGGTTCTGAGGTAGATTCCCCAAAGCCTAAGCCTGTTCTGCCAGATGCACTTCTCTGACTGGAGATCAGGGAGTCCATGGATGAGGAATACCTATTCCACATTGAGATTGTCTTTTCTAGCTCCTCAATCTTAGAGGTTAGATTTAACTCTCTTTGTGTGCTCAGTTCATTGGTCTGTCTTAGGAGTTTATTCTCAGCTTCAAGTTTAGAGAGAGAGGCAGTACTAAATAGAGCTATTTCCAGTTCTTTTTGAACTTTCTCTTTCTCTTTTTGAAGACCAAAATAATCTTTAGACAGAACTCTGAACCATTTCATGTATTGATGCTGATCAGATTTTATGTCATGAAGGGCAGTTCTTAAATCATCAATGTCTACATCAGGAGAGTTAAAGTCGAATACCTCATCGATGCTTACTTCATGATGGTCATTGCTTTTCTTGTCTTTGGCCATCAGACACAGATTGGCTACTTGAGGTTCTTCATCATCTCCAGACTCATGACTGGTGTCGTTGTCTGAGTCACTCCACGAACCTCCGGCTACTAGACCTTTGTCTTTCTTCTGAAGCTTTTTGTAGCCTTTGAACTCCGTCTTTGGATTCATCTTTCTTTTCAGCTCTTCTCTGATAGGTTTGTTGCAGTTTGCGATGAAGTGGCCAGGCTTCTTGCAGTTGTAGCATAAGTCATTTATCTGCTCCTGGCTGCTGTTGTTGTTGATTCTCTTTAGTCTGCTGCTCTTTCCTTTGCGCATAATACTTTTGAGTCTTTTGACCATCATTGCAATGTCCTCATCATCATCTTCCTCAGAGTCAGATTCATTTTCAGTAGGAGCTTCGGAGGTGGCTTCTGTTGCCTTAAGAGCAACTCCTTTATCCTTCTTTTTTCCTTCAGATAGAGTCTCAGCACATTGAGTCAGCTCTAGTTTGTAGGTAAGAAGGTTGCCATAAAGTTGTTGAATAGTCATCCCATGAAGGTTCTTTGATTCTCTGATTGCAGTGGTTTTGGCATCCTACTTGCTTGGTAAGGACCTCATGAACTTGATGATAAGATCTTTATTTGGATAGATCATTCCAAAAGTTCGAAGAGAGTTGAGCAGTATGGTGAATCTTTCATAGGTGGAAGTGATGTTTTCTCCTAGAACATGGGTAAACATCTCATACTGTTGAGTAAGAAGAGATTGCTTATTTTCTCTGACTTTTTCTGTTCCTTCGTACATAATGAGTAGTGCTTCCCAGACTTCTTTGGCAGACTTGCAGTTTACCATATTTTCGAACAGATCATCTTCTAAAGACTAGAACAGAATGTTCTTGGCCTTTTTGTCTAGTTGGACATTCTTCTTGTCGTTGTCAGTCCATTCTGATTTGATCTTGATCTGCATTTTGTTTGGATTTCTGGAGTTGGTGCAAGCTTTATTGGTACATAGGGCCCATTCAAAACGGTTTCAAATAGATCTTCATCTAATGAATCCATGTAGGCTTGCATACGAACTTTCCAGTTGGCAAATTTGTCTTTGTTTCACATTGGTAGCTTGCTGCCTTCACCAGGTCTTGGATTCGCTTATCAGATGTGCCATCAGATCTACTCAAGTTTTGTAGGCTAGTTGAAAGAACCTGCTCTGATACCAAATGTTAGTTCCCAGAGGCAAAATAGTTATCTAGAAGGGGGGTTGAATAGATATTTTAAAACTTTTTTCTTTTCAAAATACTTATCAGGTTTGTTAAGCACAACGAAATATATGATTTGTTTGCTTTCCTTTTATATAAACTAAGTTTATCGGTGATAGGCAATTATAGCAGTTTATAATAGATATAGCAGTTATAGCAGATATCAAACACAGTGATTTTAAGTGGTTCAGAGCACACAAGGCTCCTAGTCCACTCTTCTACTCCACGAGTAGGAAATCCACTAAGGATGTCTTTACACTTCTTTGAATCACTTAGATTCTTTCAAGACCAATAGTCTTGGAACTTCTTAGTTCACTTAGAACTCTTCAAGTCCAGCAGACTTGGTATACACTTGATTGAGAGTTAAGTTCTTGGGTTGTGCTACTTAGTTGCTATTAAGCATAAGTTCTAAAGAACTAAGTAGCTGTGCAAGCTTTTCTTCAGGATCGTAGAGTTTGGATGTTGAGTGTTCTTTAGTTTTTTAGTTCTTGCTTGCTTACTTCTGAATCTATGTCTGATTTGCTTATGAAGGAGCCTTTGAAATATTTTCGTTGAAGGCATCCGTTGCTGCATTAAATGCTTCAGACGTTTCTAAGCACTGATGTTGACTTCCTGCAAATTTGCTGTTTTGCCGCCTGGCCCACTGACACAGCAGACTGCTTTCTCACCTAACACGTGAAAAGGTGTTTTCAGCAGGCATGCAGTCCTTTCCTTAGCTTCTTCAATACGCTTCTTCGATGCATACTAAGGATGAATGTTGAATTATTGGGACTACCAAAATGTCAACGTCTATAATTCATTCTTCATTTGTGATACTTTCTCCTTCAGCAGATAGACGATTCTGATGCTGACTGGAGAGACACCACGATCCTTGTCTTTGGGTCATGATCATTGTGTCTTGTCGTGCTCGTGCTTGATTCAGCCTTGATTGTAGAACACTACGATTTCTCTTAAACTTTGATAGACTATGATCTTCAGTTGCTTGCTTTGCAGACTCCACGCTTCTGAGAGCTGACTACGATTCTTGACTTGGCTCGACAGGCGCTCGGATTATCTCCACGATTTTGAGAGTGACTTCCAAGATAAACTATGATTCTGGAACAACTTCTTCGATACTCCACGATTCTGCCTTGGCTTCTGCAAAGTTCTGGCTGGCTTGACAGACTACGAATCGGTTGAGGCCTAACAATTACATCTCAAAATAGATCAACCTAATAGTTTTGATCTTTCTTCTATACATTCATTTACAGAATGATAAACATTAAAGCACAGATCAACCTAACATATTTGATCTATCATCTAAGTCCTTGTACATTAATTCGTTGAAAGACTTTACATATAAGCATATATATTTACTTTTAACATCAAATTTGAATATGTAATTCCCAACAAGCCCTTTATGCCCTGTATTGATCAATACTATCTTATTCTGAACAACATTTGTGTTCTTTGTCACCGCTTCCAGAGCGTATTCATAAAAATTTCCCAATTCAGGGACTGTTCATTCTCAGACTGTAATCTAACCTATATTCAAATAGCTGGATAGCTTAAACCATATCACAAATATATTTCAAGACTTAATATGAAAGAATTAAAATATTTAATGTGTCTAGCCGAAAACAAAAGGCTCAGACCATCTTTAAACTGTTCATGCATACTGTATTTTAACAAGTATATATTATATCAATAAATCGCTTTCCAAAAGAGTATTTACACAACATAATTGCAAAAGATTAGGATACTTGCCTCTCAAGATGTTTAGCAACTAAAAATGTATAGCTTATCTTCTTCACATAAAGCCTACATTATTCATATAAGATATAGCCTCATGTTAACTATACATTCCATCTTATATTTGATTACATGTTGTCACATAAAATAAGTAATCTCATTCAATCATATAATAAGCACACAGCTCACATTTTGTCATACACATATCATGTAGTTACAATCATATTCTAATTGCCTTTAGTTTTAAAATCAAATGTTTTCATTTTAGAAAACTCTTGAAATATTCTTTGCTATTCTTATCCTCTATTATAAAAACATGACTGAATATACAGGACATACATAATTCCTGCTATCATCGCTTAGAGCACATTTAAGTTCATGCTTCTAAATTCAGATTGCAAGTAAAAGGTTTTGATTGATTTGCAGGGTTTTACCTTGGGAGTGGTGCAGATGCGTTACTCCCTGGCCAGCCCAGACTGAGACTTTTGCCATACCAGAACAAGTTCTAACATTCCCAAATTCATAAACATTTTATGCAACATATGGCAAAGAGGTTTAAACAAACTTAGGATTCCAATTTAAACGTATCAAACTTGGTTTTCAAAACTAAACAAATTTTCTTTTTAAAACTTAAATCAAATTGTATCAATACAACACATTCTTTGCTATATCATCTTGGACATCCTATCAGGTTCATATAAGAACACATAGGGTTCATATACACATGTTCAAGTTTGCAGATCATAAAGAAAATGGTTTTTAAAGACTGTCTACCTGCGCAGCTGCGTAGGGTTTTATAAAGGAAGTGACGCAGCTGCGCCACCTCGACTTCAGCCTAGAAAATAGCCATATTCTGCAGAACTTCGAAAATGGTCATATGAATTCATTTAGCATACATCTTCACAACAAATTTAATAGACAAAATATGCTCAGACATGATTCTCTTACCACTAACAGAACTAATTAACATATACATACACACAATTCCTTTTGATTTCTAAAGTTTTAAAGAAAACTTCCCATTTGGGTATTTTATCAAACCATTGATATACATGATTTAAAACCCAATATGCTAAAGAACTTTGAACACAAAAAAACTAGATTTCATAGAAATCATAATCTTATAATCACAAAATTTTGTTCAAACCAAGTTCTTTCATCAATTTGTCAAATCAACTTATATAGAAAATTTACAGCTATTGTACAAACTGAAATCACATCTTTCATTACCTTTAGTTAACAGAGCTTAAACTTGAATTTGTTTTCTTCAGTACTCCATCTTCTTAAACTATCATCTTCAATTCAATTATTTTCTTATAATATAGAAGTACAAAGTTTGAACAAAGGGATTTGGTATTATATACAGGTTGCTTTCTTTTTAAAACCCAAAACTGAGTTTTGAAGCTTAGCTCTAAGTTTTATAGAAGAAACTAGTCTTGGCCATCACGTAAATTAGGCTTGCTGAGTTTAATAGCTATGAGCATAGGGTTTTGTCAGATCCTACTCAAATACCAACTTTGCTTAGAAAATAAATAGTTCATGCTTCCTATTTATCTGAGAAGGCTTATTATGTTAAGGCACCGTTTGTATTGAAAAATTGGTATAACCCATTTTATTACCCCTCCGTACGTATCGCGCCAACTGTAATGCATTTTTAAATATATCAAATGCACTCCAAAAATTCGGATAAAATATCCATAAATTATTTCCATCAAAACAGAAACTATTTATTAAAAAAAATATTTTATTTAATAAATAAATGTTATTATATTAAAATAATTGAATTCCCATTAATTATCTTAATATTCACCAAAATACATCAAATGTATTAAGAATTATTTTTCCCTAAATATTTATATAATAAATATAATTAAATATATTTATCACGTCTCGTTCCCATAAATTTTATACCGCAAATAATTAAATAAGCAGTATAATCAACCAAGTAAAATAATAATTTTACTTTCTTCTTTCACGATAAATTGTTTACAACAATTTATTAAATATAATAAATATAAATCATAATATTTATTATATCACATACATCCACATATCATACTGCACATAATCACACATAATGCAATATAATATATTATTAAAATAAAAATTTAATCCTTTAAATCTTTATTTTATTATCTGAAAACTCTGAATTGGTACATTCTTCCCCCCTTATAAATATTCTGTCCTCGGAATCGTAAAACCAAGCTATTCAAATAGGTGGGGATAATTCTGTCTCATTCTTTCCTCTAACTCCCACGTGGCCTCTTCGGCACTGTGGTTTCTCCATAATACATTCACTGAAGATATTACCTTGTTTCGCAAAATTTGCTCTTTCCTATCCAATATCTGTACTGGAACCTCTTTATAAGTTAAATCTTTCTCAAATTGAATAGGTTCATATTCTATCACGTTTTTATAACCTGGTTTATATGGTCGTAAAATCGACATGTGAAACACATTATGGACATGTTCTATTTTTGGAGGTAAGGCTACTTCATAGGCTACCTCTCCCACTTTTCTCAAAACCTCAAACAGTCCTATAAAACGAGGACTCAATTTTCCTTTCTTTTCGAAACGTATCTTTCCTTTCCAAGGAGATACTTTCAAAAACACATGCGACCCGACTTTAATATCTCTCTTTTGTCTATGCAGATCCACATACTTTTTCTATCGATCTTGAGCCGTTACTAATCGCATTCGTATCAAGTTCACAACTCCTGTCGTCTGCTGTACTAACTCAGGTCCTAATAAACGACGTTCGCCTATCTCATCCCAACACCAGTCTTGTATTTTTTTTCGTAAAATGCTTCGTAAGGCTGCATACCAATACTAGCATGATAACTGTTATTGTATGTAAATTCTACCAAAGGTAAGTGATTATCCCAACTTTATTTAAAATCCATTACACAGTGTAAGACCCCAACTTTTATGAATAAAGATGTAGTTTTCTTTATATATTATTTCGAAATAGTAAGGTGTTGTTTTGATAAATATGAAAGTTATGGGTGAAATGTGCAAACATTTTTAAAATGAGCAAGTGGTTATAAAATATTCTTGTTGTCGGGGAATATTCGTTTGGTCGTGGAATATTCTTGTTGTCAGAGAATATTCGTACGACGGCGCAGCTATTTGTGGGCCCCCACAATGGAATAACTGTCGGATATAGAAAGCGACAGAAATAACTTTTTTACAAGATAACGGCGTAGTTGTTACCGTTAGTACTGTTGAAATATCCGGTGGTTAAAATACAGTACGCGGTGGTGCGCAGTAGCACACGGTATTGCACAGTATTTTGAATTATTGAGTCTTACGTGAGAAGGAACCTACTCAATTATTGTTACAGTATTTACTGTTCAATATTTTATATTATTGACTCAATAATAGCTACGTTGATATTTTATATTATTGACTCAATAATTGCTGCATTGATATTTTATTGACTCAATAATTGCTACGTTGCTATTTTTTTTATGATTGATTCAATAATGGCTACAGTTGATATTTTGTAGTATTGATTCAATAATTGTCGTTGCACAGTATTTCACGTTATCAGCTCAATAATTCATATTATTTGAATAATATAATTAGATAGCATTATTGACAATGTCTAAGGAAGTTCTGTCTAGGAGGGGTTATTTAATTGCGCGCCAGTAAGGAGAAGTCCTTATCGGAAGGCCCCCTCTGTCCTGGGAACGACCTGGTTGTTAATATTGTAGTTCTATAATATTATTTGTGAATAATTAATTATTGATTTATATGATAAGGAAATATTTATTTTGTGGATATTAAAGAAGGAATTAGTGCTGATGTATTTTTAATTAGTATTTTGGTGTGAAAAATCATCTGTTGGTGGATTTCGGATAATTTATGTTGGGAATTTAGAAAAATTTTCTTCTGCAAAGTTGTAGAGAATTAAATTTCCTATGGAAAGGACACATCATTTGTATTTTTCTGACAAAGGAGCTATTTATTATGAATTATTGAAGTTTCAGAAAATAAATATTTTTTAAATAAAAGGTGGGCCCCACTTTTGTTGGTTTGTTGAAAAATCTGATGTTTTGAAGCAGCCGGCGGCTGTAGGATTTTTTTTTAAAAAATATTATTTTATTCATTTAGTCTCCTTTGGCATCCTAAGCTTTTCCTATAAATAGGGTGCTTAGGTTAGAATTGAAAATCACACCAGAATTCGAAGTTTTCTCTCTCTATAATATCGAGCGTATTTTTGTGAGTATTTCAATACTTTGAGTATTACTATTCAGTACAAGCTTTCGTTGGTATTATATCCGATATTCCAGTCAGAGATACTATTTTTTTGAGGTAAGGGATGTTATTTCTTTCGTAAATGATGTTATTCTTCTCAATATCATTATACAAAAATATTGTCATAGATTTTATGTTGAAATTCTTACTTTTTCCGTCGGCGTTACTATTCACGTATACGGCACTATTCACGTATACGGCACTATTCACGGGAAAATTTATTTTTCTTCTAATTGTCCAAATTGTCTGTTAAGGTTACTATCTTTGATTGTATCCAAGTTTTGGGCTTTATTCTTAAATTTTGCTTCACAAAGTATTATTATGGATTATTCTTGAATTCGGATAAACTAAAATACGAATATTTGATCTTTGTCTTTTATCTCACTGGATTCGCTCTTTAAAATGTTTTTCATCATCCTCAGTCCTAAAAGTTGATGTAACTGAATATCTTTGGCCTGTAGAGCAAAGATGAATGATTACCTGATGAATATCTTTGGCCTGTAGTGCAAAGATGACAGGTGTTGAGATGAACATGACTACTGATGATGCAAATGAATATCTTTGGCCTGTAGTGCAAAGATGAATATTGATTCGAGATGTATATTGATTGATGTTACAGGGATAAAATATTGGTGATGGACTTTTAAATCATAGAAGATAGTAGACTTCATTCTCTGCTTAACTCTTCTAATGATTTGTTATTTCCGCTGCAAATATTGATCTAAAACTTGTTGTCCATAATATTTTATCTGAACTGTTGAAGACTAACGATAATTTATTTTTCATTGTCTTAGTCATAATATTCTTTACTGGGCTAGTTGAGCTCACCCTTTTCATCTGTTGTCCTCTTCAGGAAATGAGAATGTTGCGGGGACTAGTCGGGGGACAGAGTGATGGTCCGAGTTAGAGCAGTAGTAGTCCTCACTATTTCTGATAAATAGTGTGATAATAATTGTAATGAGGACTTAGTTTGAATCTTAATATTTTCTACATATTTGTATTGAGACTCACAGTTGTGTGGTCGTATTTTGCACGACCGTATGATATAAAGTTTGTATTTGAATTCTGTACCATGTATTTGGCGACTCAGAATGGGTTGGGTTGAATGGACCTATTCTGGGGGCGTCACAGTTGGTATAAGAGCTTAGGGATATGATCTCTGGCGGAGATCGGGGAATAGAACTAGGAGGGGAGAGACGAGTAAATCCTTTGCTAGTGTGTCCTACCTAAGCTTATGTGGTATTTAATTGGTCAGTCGGAGCATAGGGTTAATATGTGATATGTTGACTTATTTAATTAACCCTTGTTTTATGGCAGTATTTGAGAATGAGGAACGTATGACGCGGATATTTCTAAGAGGTTTGAAACCCGAAATACGTCAATACCTCATTTCTCATAAGTTTTCTTTATATTCGGATGTAGTAAACAGGGCCCAGTTATTGGAACGAGATAATGATTATGTTCAACCGAGGGACCACAACCAAGGTCGTACTGGTGGCAGTAGTCATCGGAGCAATGACAACCAGCGAGGAGGAAAGTATGACAGAAGCGGTAACCACTCCGGTGATTATCGTGGCCATGATAGTAGAAGAAGCGAATCGGGGGGAGATTTCAAGAAGAGAAGGTACAACAATGAGAACACGAAGATGTCAACATCAGCACCAGAATCAACTGTTTCGAGGGGAGGAGAATGACCACCGGTCGTATGCTTTAAATGCGGGAAAGAGGGACATATCAGCCCAAACTGTCCACAACTATTCAAAGCATGTTACAACTGTGGAAAGGAAGGACATATAGCTCGAGATTGTCCTGTTGCGAAACCAAGCTCAGCGGGGGTGGTGATTCCAAAGGCGGTTGCAGACAAGTCAAAGTCGGTGATTCCTGGAAGAACGTTTGTCGTGACAGCCCAAAACACGAGAAATCCACACGAGGTGATTACGGGTAAGCTGATCATAAACTCTTGCGAAGTTTATACCTTGTTAGATACCGGTGCTACCCATTCCTTTATTTCACCTGCTTGTGCTCAACGTTTGAACTTGACTTCTGATAAATTAGACTTTGACTTATCTGTTGAAACTCCGTTAGGAGAAACCTTTGTTACATCTACAGTTTATAAATCTTGCTTGATTCAGATTGGTACCCTTACCTTACCTGTTGATCTTATATCTTTGAAAATACTTGCATTTGACGTGATTTTAGGAATTGACTGGTTAACCACTTACCATGCCAAAATTGATTATTTTCGTAAGGTTGTTAGTTTTCATATTCCTAATCAACCTGTTGTGCGAATCCAAATCACCAAACCACTAAAATCAGTCAATATCATTTCAAGTCATAAAGCTATTCGTTTATTGAAAAACGGATGTCAAGCTTTCTTAGCTCATGTCACTGATCTAAATCAGAATACATCAGATTTGAATGATATTTCCGTTGTTAATGAGTTTCCTGATGTATTTCCCGAAGAACTTCCCGGTCTACCCCCAGAACGTGAAGTTGAATTCTTTATTGACCTTGAGCCCGGTACAAAGCCCATTTCTAAAACCCCGTATCGAATGGCTCCTATTGAACTTCAGGAGTTAAAGGTCCAATTACAAGAGTTGTTAGACATCGGTTTTATTCATCCTAGTACGTCTCCTTGGGGTGCTCCTGTTTTATTCGTAAAGAAGAAAGACGGGAGTATGCGACTTTGCATTGACTATCGGGAGTTGAACCATGTCACCATCAAGAATAGGTATCCGCTACCTCGTATTGATGACCTGTTCGACCAGTTGCAAGAGCGCAATTCTTTTCAAAGATCGATCTTCGTTCTGGATATCATCAGCTGAAGATTAAAACTGAGGATATTCCAAAGACTGCTTTCAGAACACGGTACGGGCATTATGAGTTCTTAGTCATGTCTTTTGGATTGACTAATGCTCCTGCTGCTTTCATGGATATGATGAACCGTGTATTTAAGGAGTATTTAGATCAATTCGTTGTTGTCTTTATTGATGACATCCTCATCTATTCTAAAAGCCGTGAAGATCATGAGCACCACTTGAAGCTGGTACTTCAAAAGCTTCGTGAGAACAAGCTATACGCCAAGTTAAAGAAATGCGAGTTCTGGCTTGAGGAAGTAGCATTCCTTGGGCACGTGGTATCGAAACGTGGAGTATCTGTTGACCCGGCGAAGATTGAAGCAATACAAAGCTAGGAGCAACCTAAGTCGATGACTGAAGTACGAAGCTTTCTGGGCTTAGCTGGTTATTATCGGAGGTTCGTAGAGGGATTTTCTCGAATCGCTACTCCATTAACACAGTTGACTCGAAAAGATACGAAATTCGTTTGGAGCGAAGAATGCGAGAAGAGCTTCCAAGAGCTCAAGAGGAGACTTATTTCGGCACCTGTTCTGACAATACCATCTGGTTCGGATGGATTTATTATTTACAGCGATGCTTCGGGCAAAGGGTTAGGATGTGTTCTCATGCAACATGGGAAAGTCATAGCCTATGCCTCGCGACAACTCAAAGAATATGAGAGGAATTATCCTACTCATGATCTAGAGTTGGCAGCAGTCGTTTTCGCGTTGAAGATCTGGAGACATTACTTGTACGGAGAGAAAGTGGAGATTTATACAGATCATAAGAGCCTTAAATATTTCTTCACTCAGAAGGAACTCAACATGCGGCAACGACGTTGGCTTGAGCTGTTGAAAGATTACGATCATACTATCCAATACCATCCTGGAAAAGCGAACGTGGTAGCTGACGCGTTGAGTAGAAGATCATATGTGGGAACGAGTGCGATGATGTCAAGTATACGCGTAGAACCATCTTTGCTTGATAAAGTTAAAGCTGCTCAAGCTACAGATGCGGAGCTGATGAAGATGAAGAAGAGGGTGCAAGAAGGTGCAATTCCAGAAGCAAGAATCGATGAAGAGGGAATACTTCGAGTCAACTCCAGACTTTGTGTTCCTAACAATTTCGACTTGAAGTATAGAATCATGATGGAGGCACACAACACACCGTTTGCGATCCATCCTGGGAGTACTAAAATGTATCGTGATCTTCGACATACATTTTGGTGGAGCAATATGAAGAGAGAGATCGCGGAGTTCATCTCTAGATGTTTAACTTGTCAACGTGTAAAGGCGGAGCATCAAGTACCGAAGGGTCCATTGCAACCACTGGAGATTCCGAAATGGAAGTGGGAACACATTACGATGGATTTCGTTACGGGTCTTCCCAAGGTTTCTCAAGGCTTAGATGCGATTTGGGTTATTGTTGATAGATTAACCAAGTCTGCTCATTTTTTGCCGATACGAGAGACTTATTCCCTTGACCGTCTTGCTCATATGTACGTGAATGAGATTGTAAGATTGCATGGCATGCCAGTATCCATAGTTTCGGATCGTGATCCCAGATTTACTTCATGATTTTGGATCAGTTTGCAGAAAGCTATGGGTACGAATTTACGATTCAGTTCGGCTTATCATCCTCAAACAGACGGACAATCAGAGAGGACTATTCAAACTCTTGAAGATCTATTGAGACTCTGTGTTCTAGACTTCAAAGGGAGTTGGGATAAGTATTTACCATTGGTGGAATTCTCCTACAACAACAGTTATCAGGCAAGTATAGGCGTAGCTCCATTCGAGGCATTGTATGGGAGAAAGTGTCGCTCTCCAGTATGTTGGAACGAGGTGGGTGAAACAACATTGTTGGGACCGGAGTTAGTACGTATGACTACGGAAAAGATCCAAATAATCCGACAACGTATACAAACAGCACAAGATCGACAAAAGAGTTATGCGGATCTTCATCGAAAGGACGTGGAATTTAATGTTGGGGACCATGTGTTACTACGTATTGCTCCGTGGAAAGGAGTTACGAGGTTCGGGAAGAGAGGAAAGCTCAATCCACGATTCATTGGTCCATTTGAGATTCTTAACCGAATAGGAAATGTGGCTTATAGACTCGCTTTACCTCCAAGCATGTCTCGTGTTCATAACGTGTTTCACATATCCGTGTTACGTAAATATGTGAAGGATCCAAACCGCATTATTGAGTTAGAACCAGACGAGATAGCTGAAGATTTAACGTACGAGGAGGTACCTGTCAAGATCTTGGATAGGAAGGAGCATGTCCTACGCTCGAAAATTATACCTCAAGTTAAAGTTTTGTGGAGAAACCATGCAATTGAGGAAATGACCTGGGAGTTGGAATCGAAAATGAAAGCGAGGTATCCTCACCTTTTCGACATACCAGGTACGTACGTCAATTTCGAGGAAGAAATTTCATAAGGAGGGGAGGTTGTAAGACCCCAACTTTTATGAATAAAGATGTAGTTTTCTTTATATATTATTTCAAAATAGTAAGGTGTTGTTTTGATAAATATGAACGTTATGGGTGAAATGTGCAAACATTTTTAAAATGAGCAAGTGGTTATAAAATATTCTTGTTGTCGGGGAATATTCGTTTGGTCGTGGAATATTCTTGTTGTCAGAGAATATTCGTACGACGGCGCAGCTATTTGTGGGCCCCCACAATGGAATAACTGTCGGATATAGAAAGCGACAGAAATAACTTTTTTACAAGATAACAGCGTAGTTGTTACCGTTAGTACTGTTGAAATATTCGGTGGTTAAAATACAGTACGCGGTGGTGCGCAGTAGCACACGGTATTGCACAGTATTTTGAATTATTGAGTCTTACGTGAGAAGGAACCTACTCAATTATTGTTACAGTATTTACTGTTCAATATTGTATATTATTGACTCAATAATTGCTACGTTGATATTTTATATTATTGACTCAATAATTGCTGCATTGATATTTTATTGACTCAATAATTGCTACGTTGCTATTTTTTTATGATTGATTCAATAATGGCTACAGTTGATATTTTGTAGTATTGATTCAATAATTGTCGTTGCACAGTATTTCACGTTATCAGCTCAATAATTCATATTATTTGAATAATATTATTAGATAGCATTATTGACAATGTCTAAGGAAGTTCTGTCTAGGAGGGGTTATTTAATTGCGCGCCAGTAAGGAGAAGTCCTTATCGGAAGGCCCCCTCTGTCCTGGGAACGACCTGGTTGTTAATATTGTAGTTCTATAATATTATTTGTGAATAATTAATTATTGATTTATATGATAAGGAAATATTTATTTTGTGGATATTAAAGAAGGAATTAGTGCTGATGTATTTTTAATTAGTATTTTGGTGTGAAAAATCATCTGTTGGTGGATTTCGGATAATTTATGTTGGGAATTTA
Source organism: Panax stipuleanatus (assembly GCA_020205555.1). NCBI lineage: Eukaryota > Viridiplantae > Streptophyta > Magnoliopsida > Apiales > Araliaceae > Panax > Panax stipuleanatus. Next base: position 101,789,747 of record CM035125.1, read on the forward strand.
GAAAAATTTTCTTCTGCAAAGTTGTAGAGAATTAAATTTCCTATGGAAAGGACACATCATTTGTATTTTTCTGACAAAGGAGCTATTTATTATGAATTATTGAAGTTTCAGAAAATAAATATTTTTTAAATAAAAGGTGGGCCCCACTTTTGTTGGTTTGTTGAAAAATCTGATGTTTTGAAGCAGCCGGCGGCTGTAGGATTTTTTTTTAAAAAAATATTATTTTATTCATTTAGTCTCCTTTGGCATCCTAAGCTTTTCCTATAAATAGGGTGCTTAGGTTAGAATTGAAAATCACACCAGAATTCGAAGTTTTCTCTCTCTATAATATCGAGCGTATTTTTGTGAGTATTTCAATACTTTGAGTATTACTATTCAGTACAAGCTTTCGTTGGTATTATATCCGATATTCCAGTCAGAGATACTATTTTTTTGAGGTAAGGGATGTTATTTCTTTCGTAAATGATGTTATTCTTCTCAATATCATTATACAAAAATATTGTCATAGATTTTATGTTGAAATTCTTACTTTTTCCGTCGGCGTTACTATTCACGTATACGGCACTATTCACGTATACGGCACTATTCACGGGAAAATTTATTTTTCTTCTAATTGTCCAAATTGTCTGTTAAGGTTACTATCTTTGATTGTATCCAAGTTTTGGGCTTTATTCTTAAATTTTGCTTCACAAAGTATTATTATGGATTATTCTTGAATTCGGATAAACTAAAATACGAATATTTGATCTTTGTCTTTTATCTCACTGGATTCGCTCTTTAAAATGTTTTTCATCATCCTCAGTCCTAAAAGTTGATGTAACTGAATATCTTTGGCCTGTAGAGCAAAGATGAATGATTACCTGATGAATATCTTTGGCCTGTAGTGCAAAGATGACAGGTGTTGAGATGAACATGACTACTGATGATGCAAATGAATATCTTTGGCCTGTAGTGCAAAGATGAATATTGATTCGAGATGTATATTGATTGATGTTACAGGGATAAAATATTGGTGATGGACTTTTAAATCATAGAAGATAGTAGACTTCATTCTCTGCTTAACTCTTCTAATGATTTGTTATTTCCGCTGCAAATATTGATCTAAAACTTGTTGTCCATAATATTTTATCTGAACTGTTGAAGACTAACGATAATTTATTTTTCATTGTCTTAGTCATAATATTCTTTACTGGGCTAGTTGAGCTCACCCTTTTCATCTGTTGTCCTCTTCAGGAAATGAGAATGTTGCGGGGACTAGTCGGGGGACAGAGTGATGGTCCGAGTTAGAGCAGTAGTAGTCCTCACTATTTCTGATAAATAGTGTGATAATAATTGTAATGAGGACTTAGTTTGAATCTTAATATTTTCTACATATTTGTATTGAGACTCACAGTTGTGTGGTCGTATTTTGCACGACCGTATGATATAAAGTTTGTATTTGAATTCTGTACCATGTATTTGGCGACTCAGAATGGGTTGGGTTGAATGGACCTATTCTGGGGGCGTCACACACAGGCTCTTAGCATATCTTCTAGAGTCTGTATCGTTCTTTCATATTGTCTAATAGTTTGAGGATGATAAGCCGTACTCAGCCTCAAATGCGTTCCCATATTTTGTTGCAAGCTCCTCCAAAAGTTTGAAGTAAATCTTGGATCTATGTCAGATACAATTAACAATGGCACTCCATGTCGAGAAATAATTTCTTTAATGTAAAGTTTAGCTAACTGATTTAGACTATATCTGATCTTCATTGGCAAAAAGTGTGTCGATTTTGTCAATCTATCGACTCTGGCCCATATTGTGACAAATCCTTTATGCGTTCTCGGAAGTCCCACCATAAAATCCATTGTGATGTGTTCCCATTTCCATTCAGGAATTTCTAATGGTTGAAGTAAACCACTAGGCTTCTGATGCTCAGCTTTAACTTGCTGGCATGTTAAACGTCTACTCATATATTCTGCTACTTCTCTCTTCATACTTGGCCACCAAAAATGTCGTCGGAGGTCTTGATAAATTTTTGTACTACCAGGATGTACTGTATACCTCGAACAATGTGCCTCATGCAAAATTTCTTCCTTCAATTCCAGATTTAACGGAACCCAAATTCTTTCTTCAAATTTGATAATTCCATCATCATCGATTTTGAATTTATTCTCTTTTCCTTCTGAAATCTTTTCCTTTAATTCCTTACATTCCTCATCTTTTAGTTGTGCCTCTTTGATTCTATCCAATAGAGTTGAGAAAGTCTCCATTAAATATAACTTTTCCTTTGATTCTTATGGAAGTCTAACTTCCATTTCCATTCATTCCATGGCTATTATTAACTTATCTTGAGTTATCAACATCATCAACTTTTCACAGCCCTTTCTACATAAAGCGTCGGCTACCACATTAGCTTTGCCTGGGTGATAAAGGATTTCACAATCATAATCCTTAATAAATTATAGCCATCTTATTTACCTCATATTCAACTCCTTCTGTGTAAAAATATATTTCAGACTTTTGTGATTTGTATATATCTCATATTTTTCTCCATATAAGTATTGCCTCCAAATCTTCAAGGCAAACAGCAGGCTGCCAATTCCAAATCATGAGTAGGATATCCATTCTCATAATCTTTAAGTTGTCGTGATGCGTATGCGATAACTTTCCCATGTTGCATAAGCACACATCCTAATCCTTTATGAGACGCATCGTTGTATACCACAAAATTTCCTATTCATCAGGTAAGGACAACACTGGTGCATTACTTAGCCTTTTCTTTAGTTTCTGAAAACTCGTTTCACATTTTTAAGTCCATACAAATTTTATTGCCTTTCTTGTCAGGTTAGTTAGTGGAGTAGCTATCTTTAAAAAATCTTGTATGAATCTCCGATAGTAAACCGCTAACCCAAGGAAACTATGCACTTCAGTAGGCGTCTTTGGTTGTTCCCATTTCATAACTGCCTCAACTTTTACTGGATCCACGGATATCCCATCCTTGTCAATCACGTGACCCAAAACTGAACTCTTTCTAGCCAAAATTCACACTTGCTGAATTTTGCATATAACCTTTTCTTTCCTTAGTGTCTCTAACACTATTCTCAAATGGTCTTCTATGTCTTGGAGTAAATCAGAATATCATCTATAAATACCACCAGAAATTTATCTAAGTATGGTTTGAATATTCTATTCATCAAATCCATGAATGCAGCTGGTGCATTTGTCAATCCAAAAGATATTACGAAAAACTCATAATGACCATAACGAGTTCTGAAGGCTGTCTTTGGAACATTTTCATCTCTTACTTTTAATTGATGATATCCAGTTCTCAAATCTATCTTTGAAAAATATCTTGCCCTTTTCAACTAATCAAAAAGATCGTCAATCCTAGGCAAAAGATATTTATTCTTGATCGTCACCTTGTTCAACTCTCTGTAGTCAATACAAAGTCTCAACAATCCATCTTTCTTCTGTACAAACAACACAGGCGCTCCCCAAGGGGACATACTCAGTCGGATGTATTTCTTATCCAAAAATTCCTGTAATTGTATCATCAATTCCTTCATCTCAATTTGAGCCATTCTATAGGGTGCTTTTGAAATTGGTGTTGTACTAGGTGCCAGATCAATAATAAATTCAATTTCTCTATCCGACGGAAGGACTGGTAACTCATCACGAAAAACATCCACAAATTTATTTACCACCACAATCTGATTTATCTTTGCTCCTTTTTGTTGAGTGTCCACCACATATGCCAGATATCCCATACAACCTTTTTGTAGCAATTTCCTTGCTTGCATCATTGTTAAGCAACGTGACTGCTTTGGCGATTTACTGCCGTAGAATACTATCTTTGACTGCTTTGCACCTTTAAGGCTCACCGACTTCTTCTGACAATCTATTGTTGCTCTATGTTTGAACAACCAATCCATTCCCAAAATTACATCAAACTCTCCCAATCGAATCGGAATTAAATCTACCACCAACTCTCATTCTCCTATTTTAGCAAAACAATTCCTATAGATGTGCTCTACAGGAATTACCTCTTTATTAGCGACTTCTATATTCATGGGAATTTCTAAGTTCACTAAAGGTACTTTTAAACGTTTAGCGAACTCATGTGATACAAAAGAACAGGATGCTCCAGAATCAAACAACACATATGCATTTATATTGTTGATTGGAACAATACCTGAAACTACATCATTTGATGCCACTGCATCCTTTTCAGTCATGTAAAAGGTTCTGGCAGTTGATTTGTGTGGTGTGGCTACCCCAATTGTAAGTGCCTTGTTACCACTGTTTCCTTCATCTATACTTTTCTTTGGATAATTTCTAGCAAAGTAATCCATTGATCCACAAACGAAACACCCAGAACTATTCTTTGGATTTGGACAGTTAGGAGAGATGTGTCCCTCCTCTCCACATTTGTAGCAAACTGTCTTGCCTTTTAGACATACCTCAGAATGATTCTTTCCACAAGTTTTGTAGGGTTCAGATTTTTGTTTCTGTTGATCCCTTTGAACATTACATGTGTTCCCAAAACTATTCCATTTCTTTTTCTTATTTAAATTGCTACCACCCTCTATCTTGATTGATCCTTCTATCTTGCCTTTATTCTTCTTATCCCTGTTGTAAATACCCATCGCTTCACTTCTGCCTTCAGCTATTATTTTTTTCTCAAGAATCGCGCCAAAAGTTCCTATTTGTAAAACAAACAACTTGTTATAGATCCAAGGTTTCAAACCTAACTCAAACCTTCTTGCTTTTCATTCCTCGGTGTCCACCTGATGTGGAGCAAACCGAGCCAACTAATTAAACTTCGATGCATATTCTGATACGATCACGTCACCTAATAAGTAGGTTTTATACCTACTTATTGGCTATCAACTTGCTAGAATTATGGCATAATCTCAAGTAGTTTAGTGTCATTTTATGCCTTTTTATCTTTATTTTATAGGATGCATTAAGGAAACTCATATGGCAAGCAATGGCATGGAAAGGGCATGGACATGGCAGGATGATGAGCAAGTGGTGAACTGAAGATGGAGCATAGCATGGGGATGTGGAATGGCATATGAGCAAGGGCATGGAAAGAAGAAAGAAGACTAAATCAGCAACCAAGGCGCCAGCAATGCACCAGCAAAAGATTATAGCAAATCAGACCAGCGCGGCAGAGCCAGCATGAAGGCTAAACTCGGCGTGCCAGCGCCAGAAGGAGCTCGTTCTGGAGATCAGCGCGCCCGCGCCCCAAATGGCCCACTGGGCCGCGCGGTCGCGCCAGTCTATTTTTGATAATTGTTGACTTTTTCACTTAAACATTTCCTGTAGCGTATTTTCCATATAAGGGTGTATTTGCAAGTTACGAGACTAAGTTTGAATCATTTTATTTTCCATTCTAGGGTTTTTGAAGAGCTAAAGAGAGTTCTTAGCTATAGTTTACCATTTTGGCTTCTCTCTTTACTCTTAGTAGATTTCAATTACTTAGGGTTTTGAATTAGATTTGATTGTGATTTTGAAGTTGGATATGAAGGTTTAACTTGAAGGTTAAGTTATCAGATTTGGAATTGTTTACTCTCTTAATTCTCTTTGCTTTCATATTTGCTTTCACTGCTTGGCCAAAATCCCATAATGGTTATTAATTCAGAGATGAACTAATCACCATTATGGGATTCTAATGGAGCTTATTGTTTAGTTCAGATATATATATATATATATATATATATATATATATCTCTCTTTGTTATGTGTGATTGATTATGTATGGATTGCCTAGCATGGTTGTGTTTATTGTTTAGATGCTTGATCACCATCTACCTTACTAAATTAGTATGGAATTAGAAGAGGAGGTACTAATTCAGATTTGGCCATGCTAGCATGTGTTCATAAAATTTGCATATGATAGATTTTGTGATTCGTAATCTGGATAGACATATACCGGCTTACCATGTGTAGTCAATTGAGAGCTTGTGCTTAAATCAACATTACTTGTAAGTCACATAGACATATAGTGAGTTAGGTAATATTGATGTTCACACGAATTTTATCTCTTTTGTGGATTTCATGTGATATGGACTTGGTATATCGAAAGATAGCCATTTCTCACCTTCGTGCTCACGACTAGCAATCCGAAATAATTAATCAGGCTTAACAAGAGGTGTATAATCTAAATGATGCATTAAGTGAAATTAGGATCCCATAGCTTTCCAATTTGAATCAATCGTTTGTTAATTAGTTAATTTTAGTTGATAATCATTTTAGTCATTAATTCAAATTTTATTTACTCATTTAAGCAGCCAGAAATAGCTATAAAGTTATTGCGTGATAGATTAGAAGCAATTGCTTTTCTCCGTGGGAACGATCTTTACTTATCATATATTACTTGTTGACCGTGTATACTTGCACGTGTTTGTGTTTGTTTTGTTAACACCGAAACAAGCCAACAAGTTTTTGGTGCCGTTGCCGGGGATAAGTTGTTATTTTTATTACTATTTACATCAATTTAAGTTAAATTTATCTGACTTGAACAATTCACACCTTATCTCATTTCTATTTTATTTTTATTTGTGTTTCAGGTACTTATGGTTAGTATATGCACACCCGATCTACAAATTCTGCGTTGGTACCTAGATAGGATAATATCAAGTGGGAAAGCTTGGAGAGAAGATACACGTACTACTAACACCCAAGAAGACACTGAAATACCGGTACAAATGGCAGTCGAGGAACATAGAGCGTTGAGAGACTATATGCCAAAAATTAATTAGCTTTAGTCAAGTATTGTCCGGCCAGCGATAGTAGCGAACAACTTTGAAATCAAACCAGGGACAATTCAGATGGTTCAGAACACAGTCCAGTTTGGGGGTTCGCCTAACGATGATCCCAACGAACATCTTCTGAGCTTTATTGAAATTTATGACACATTCAAGTACAACAATGTGTCGGATGATGCGGTGAAACTTTGGCTCTTCCCATTTACTTTAAGGGACAAAGCGAGGAGGTCGCTTCATTCGCTACCATTAGGTTCAATTACTACGTGGGAGGACTACGCACAAAAGTTTCTAGCAAAATTCTCTTCGATGGCTAAAACAGAGAAGATGAGGAGTGCTCTATTTCAGTTTGAGCAACAACAAGGAGAATCACTGTATGAGGCTTGGGGAAGGTATAAAGAGATGCTAAGGAAGTGTCCTCACCACGGGATGCCAGATTGGATGGTAATCAATACTTTTTACAATGGTTTGGGATGGCAGTCGAGGCCGTGTATTGATGCCTCTGCAAGAGGTGCTTTATAGGCAAAGAGCTTTGCGAAAGCTTATGCATTTATTGAGACCATGGCGGTAAATAACTTTCAGAATCCAACAGCTAGAATGCCTCAACAAAAGGTTGCCGGGGTATTGGATGTGGATGCCATCACGGTATTATCAGCTCAAATGGCGGTGATGTCGAAGAAAATTGACTTTATGGCTGAAAACAAAGTTCAGCAAGTTGCCTTCATCTGTGATTTATGTGCGGGATCACACCCAACAGAACAATGTGTTATCACTGTAGAGTCGGTTCAATTCGTTAGCAACTACCAAAAGCCACAGAATCACTTTCAAAACTCGTACCATCCAAGCTACAGAAATCATCCAAATTTTAGCTGGAGTAATAATCAAAGTGCTCAACATCACCAACCTCAACAACAACAATATCAACAATACGAACCACAACAATCTCATCAACAGTATGCCCTTAGACCATCACATCCTCCTGGATTTCATCAACAACAACATCAACACCATCCAACTCCTGCTCCACAACCAAAGAAGAAAACTAAAATGGAAGAGCTCATGTTGATGTTAAAGAGCCAAGCGGTGGTAATCAAAACATTAGAGAATCAAATGGGCCAGATGGCCAATATGTTGACTAACAGACCGCAAGGGACTCTACCAAGAAATACAGAGGCAAATCCAGGAAAAAGGGATGGAAAGGAATAGTGTCAAGCTATTATATTGAGGCCTGGGAAGCAAACTGTAGGATTGGAGCCTGGCGCGGCCATGCCCCAGGATGAAGAGAACCTGGCGCGGGCGCGCCCATTAGCAGAAAAATCAGAAGGCAGTTTTGAATGATGAAAATGATGGGGAGCCTGTAGTGGAGTCAGAGAAGCATGAAAAAGCTGAGAAAAACTAATGCTACACCACAAGTTATCTACCCTCCTGCACCATACCCTCAGAGACTTCAGAAATAGAAATTAGACAAACAGTTTGCTAAGTTCTTAGAGGTGTTTAAGAAACTGCAGATTAACATTCATTTCACAGAAGCTTTGGAACAAATGCCAAGCTATGCGAAGTGTATGAAAGGCATACTGTCAAGGAAGAAGAAGCTAGAGGATTATAAAACAGTTGCCTTGACAGAGGAATGCAGTGCAGTATTGCAACGAAAACTACCTCCAAAGCTCAAAGATCCGGGCACGTTTACGATACCTTGCTCCATTGGAAAATTATCTTTCAATAAGTATTTGTGTGACTTGGGAGCAGGTATAAATCTGATGCCTCTATCGGTATTCACATAGTTGGGATTGTCGACTCTTAAGCCAACAAACATATTATTATAGCTTGCCGATAGGTCCATCACATACACAAGGGGTATTGTAGAAGATGCCTTAGTGAAAGTGGACAAGTTTATCTTCCCTGCCGACTTTATCATTCTGGATTTTGAAGAGGACAAGAACATACCGATCATTCTTGGGAGACCTTTTCTAGCTACTGGGTGAACACTCATAGATGTACAGAAGGGAAAACTAACAATGAGAGTTCAGGACCAAGAGGTTACATTTAATATCTTTAAAGCTATAAAGTTCCCCACTGACGAAGAAGACTGTTTCCGGGTTGATGTAGTCGACAAGGTACTGCATGAAGAGGCTGAGCAAGTGATGAACATGAATACATTAGAGAGTGCTCTACTGAGAGACTCTGACATGGAGGATACAGATGTTGTGGAGTATGTATAAATTTTGAACATAGTGCCACAGATGAGAAAAATTTAAGATTCCCATTGAACCACTCGGACATACTGGGGAGACATCGGAACGACTTAAGCCTTCTCTTGAGATGCCTCCCAATCTTAATCTTAAACCTCTTCCGAATCATCTAAGGTACGCATTTCTAGGTGAATCTTCAAAGTTGCCTGTTATAATTGCTGCTGCACTAACATCTTGTCAGGAGAGTAAGTTGTTACGTGTGCTACGAGAATTCAAAGCAGCTATTGGGTGGACCATAGCTGACATTAAGGGGATCATCCCCTCATTTTGCATGCATAAGATACTCCTGGAGGATGACAGTAAGCCGACTGTGGAGCAATAGAGGAGATTGAATCCTATAATGAAAGAGGTCATCAAGAAAGAAATCTTAAAGTGGTTAGATGCCGGAATAATATATCGAATCTCTAACAGCTTCTGGGTGAGCCCGGTGCAATGCGTTCCAAAGAAGGGGGGCATGACAGTAGTGTCCAATGAAAATAATGAACTGATACCTACCAGAACAGTCACAGGGTGGAGGGTCTGCATGGATTATCGTAGATTGAACAAAGCTACAAGAAAGGACCTTTTCCCTCTCCCGTTCATTGACCAATTATTGGATAGGTTAGCGGGACATGACTACTACTGCCTTTTGGATGGTTATTCAAGGTATAACTAGATAGTTATAGCCCCAGAAGACCAGGAGAAGACTACCTTCACGTGCCCATATGGTACTTTTGCATTCAGGAGGATGTCTTTCGGACTATACAATGCTCCAACCACATTCTAGAGATGTATGATGGCAATATTCCCCGATATAGTCGAGCAAAATCTGGAAGTTTTCATGGACGACTTCTCAGTCTTTGGAGACTCTTTCGACATATGCTTGGATAATTTGGTTATAGTATTAAAGAGGTGTGTTGAGACCAATTTAGTGCTGAATTCGGAAAAGTGTCATTTTATGGTACAGGAAGGCATTATTTTAGGACATAAAGTTTCAGGGAAAGGACTAGAGGTGGACCGAGCGAAGCTGGAGACTATTGAGAGCTTACCTCTACTAAATTCTGTGAAAGGGGTTCGTAGCTTCCTTGGGCACGCAGGGTTCTATCGCCGATTCATAAAGGACTTCTCAAAGATCACTAAGCCATTATGCAGTTTGCTTGAGAAAGATGTTTCATTCAGATTCGACGATGAATGCTTAGCCTCTTTTGAGCACTTGAAGAAAAGATTGACTACGGCACCCATTATCACAGCTCCTAACTGGTCTCTTCCATTTGAACTGATGTGTAATGCGAGTGATTTCGCTGTGGGAGTTGTCTTGGGGCAACGCAGGGACAAAGTTTTTTATGTCATCTACTATGCCAATAAAACCTTGAGAGATGCCCAAATGAATTACACTACCACAGAGAAGGAGCTTTTAGCGGTGGCATATGCAGTTGACAAATTCTGTTCTTATCTGATTGGCACAAGAGTAGTCGTATACACCGATCTTGCTGTAATCTGATACCTGATTAGTAAGAAAGATGCTAAGCCCCATCTCATTCGGTGGATACTTCTTCTACAAGAGTTTGATTTGGAAATCAAAGACAGAAAGGGGACCTAAAACCAAGTGGATGACCACTTATCCAGATTAGAGAACCCGGGAAAGGACACAAATGATAAAGTGATGATTAATGAGTCATTCCCGGATGAACAGTTATTTATGGTTCAAGGCGAAATGCCATGGTTTGCAAATTTTGCAAACTTTTTAGTGAGCAACATTATCCCTTCTGAATTGACTAGAGCCCAGAAGAAGAAGTTTTTACATGATGTTAAATGGTATATTTGGGATGAGCCTTATCTGTTTAAGTAGTGCGAGGATAGGATGATCAGACGGTGCATCCTAGAAAGTGAGACGGACAATATACTTCAGGATTGCCATTCATCAGTCTATGGCGGACACTACGGATGAGAGAGGACAGCAGCCAAAGTGCTTCAGGATGGATTTTATTGGCCGTCTTTGTTTAAAGATGCTTAAAACTTCGTGCAAAAATGTGACCGGTGTCAGAGGGTAGGTAATATATCCAAATGGAATGAGATGCCTTTGAATATGATCTTGGAGGTTGAGATATTTGACGTTTGGGGGATAGACTTCATGGGGTCATCCGTTTCGTTGCGCGAAAATTTGTATATCTTGCTAGCAGTGGATTACGTGTCCAAGTGGGTAGAAGTAGCATCCTTGCCGACTAATAATGCTAAGGTGGTGTTGCGATTTCTTTAAAAGAGTATATTCACAAGATTCGGGACTCCTCGGGCTATCATAAGTGATGAGGGCAACCATTTCTGCAATCGACAGTTTACTGCACTATTGGTCAAGTATGGGGTGAATCACTGTGTCGCCACGGCATACCATCCCCAAATGAACGGCCAAGTTGAGGTGTCCAATCGTGAGGTGAAAAGGATATTAGAGAAAATTGTCAATCCTACAAGAAAAGATTGGTCCCTTAAGCTCGATGATTCAGTTTGGGCATACAGGACTGCGTACAAGACACCATTGGGTATGTCGCCGTATCAGCTAGTATATGGGAAGGCCTGCCACCTTCCTATGGAACTTGAGCACAAGGCCTACTGGGCCATAAAAAAGCTAAACTTTAACTTGAAAGCTGCATGGGAGAAACGTCTTCTCTAACTCAATGAGGTAGGTGAGTTCAGGCTGCAAACTTACAAAAACTCAAAGTTGTACAAGGAAAAAGTGAAAATGTGGCAAGATCCGCAAAATCATGGAAAGGAAATTTGAGCCGGGGCAAACGATATTGTTGTATAACTCTCGTCTTAGACTCTTTCCTGGAAAACTTAAATCGCGGTGGTCGGGCCCTTTCACGGTGAAAACCGTGTTTCCACATGGTGCAGTCGAGATTTTCGATCAATACTCGGATAAACCATTTAAAGTGAATGGGCAGAGGTTGAAGCACTACTATGGGGGCAAAGTCGATCGACAGAAAGTCGCCTCGATCCTTTCCAATATATGACCATTTCAGACAGAGTCGAGCTAATTGACTATAAACAAGCGCTTGATGGGAGGCACCTCATCATCTCTCTTCTCTCTCTCATTTAATTATGGTTAAATGTCTCTATTATTTCCCTCCCCCTATTTAATTCTAAAAATCATAAAAATTTTGAACAATTTTGAGTTTGAGCATATTGCATATATTTTAGATAGAATTCACATATATAGCATTTTTGAGGATACAAACATACATACATCGTACATAGTCCAATTTTTATGTTGGAATCAATTATATCTCAGATTTCAATGCTATTTGTGCCGAAAATAAAATGCATATCAGTTGTTGCTTAGTCTTCATCATTGCTGCAAAAAATAATTGATGGGCTCAGGGCAGCGCGGCCGCACCAACCTCAAAGCAAAAATCAGGGCGTTCGTGCCAATATGCAGAGATCCAGAGAGTTACCATGATCAGCGCGCCCGCGCCAGCCTCAAGGCAAACCTCAGAGTGGTCGCACCAATACTCAAACCAGAGAGCAGCTTTGCTCCGTGCGGCCGCGCCAGCCTTATGGCCAAACTCTGCGCGTCCGCGCCCGTCCTCAGAAAACTACCGGTTTTTAAATTTTTAAAATTCGATCCATACCTTATATCTTATGTCATTTGGTCAAATTCCTATACACAGCCCATATCATATTCCTTCTCCTATTCGTCCCAAACCTCTCAAAGCATTCGAATCTTATTTCATCTCCTTCTCACAAACCTAGCCCTAATCACATTATAATATACAAACCCCTCATTCTCCTTCTCATATACAAACTCTCTCTCTCTCTCTCTCTCTGATTTTATATACAAGCCCTAGCCATTAACCCCTTCACAGAAATCAACTTCCTTTCTCTTTCCATTATAAATTGATATAAAACCTAACCCTAACCGCTACATCATATCATTCTCCACTTTTTATTTCAAAGTTAGGGTTTGCTCACAGATTTTAGAGGAAGTTTTAGGGTTCTATAGTCATCAATTAGGGTGCATCAGAATTCAGAGGCACAAGTTAGGGGTTATTCTTCAATATTCATCAAATTAGGGTTTGCAAGGGAATTATCTGCAGAAATCATGGGTCCTATGAGAGCTCGATCCGTCACTCCGAAATCACCTTCGCAAAGCAGCCAGGCCGAGGATACTGTGGACTTGACCAAGTTCATCAGCCTTGCGGCACAGACTGAGTATTACAAGATAGCGGCAAAGGCATTATGAAGGAGCGGGGACTGAAACCAACCAAGGAAGATAGCCAAATGCTTGAGATGATCCAGGAGAGGGTTTGGTTTGGAGTTGTGGGAACGCCCGTGCCTGCTCTGATGGCCATAGTTTGAGAATTTTATTCCAACGCCAAGGAGACACAGAACGTCTTCTCGTTTGTCCGGGGCTTTCAAGTTGACTACCGTCCGCTGGCAATTCGTGAAGTCTACAATTTACCCTCTCTCCCGGCTGAATGAGTAAACTGGGTTGAGGCAAAGCTTTTTGAGACAGACTTGGATAGGGTGATCTCTTATTTATGCGTGCCAGGAACGAAGTGGAATTATAAGTAGGGCACATATACGCCCACTAACTTCCCCAGTTCAGCGCTGAATCGCTATGCCAAGGCGTGGAATCTGTTTATCTACGCCAATCTGATGCCTTCCACTCATCAGCACGATGCCACGGCTGAGAGGGCCATTATTCTGTGGGGAATCATTACTAGAAAGTATATTAATATTGGGTACTTACTCCATCAGAATATGTTGCGTTACATGCGGGTTAGTACTATCGGTAGTACTCCACATGCAACAGTGGTCACACGTCTGTGTGCGCAAGCGGGACTTGACTGGGATGACGAGCAGGTTCAGATGCCGAGCCAGGACATCACTCACGCCACCATCAAGAAATTTGAAGATTAGGCTGGTGGCACGGCACACTCGCGGGGCAAAGGATTCATTCTACCCACTCCTCCACCAATGCCTCCACTACAGCCAGCAGAGACAGTCGCTCCTCCTTCAACCAGTGCAGCGAATCAGGATCGCAAGATGAGGCGATTGGAGAGGAGGATGGACGCGTTGCATGGCAACTTCTCAGCTTTTGCGGATGAACTATCTCGTGCCTTGGCTAAGGCTTTTTCTCAGCAAGGGTAGATGGTGGAGTGGCCCATCTTTAGTTCTGCCATGCCATATCCGCCGCCAGATTCACCACCCGAGGAAGGTGGCCATGCCGATTCTTAGGGGAGTTTCCTTACCCTTTATCTCCAATGAGGACATTGTAATTTTTAAGTTTAAGGGTATTGGGTGTATTTAGTAATTAGTTACATATAGTTTTAATTGCATGTTTAGGTTGCATAGTAGTTGCATTTTAGTATTTTGTTAGTTAAATTTTGCATGAATTTTTTTTTCATTTTTCTTTTATTTTGTTTATTTAGTATGTTTTTAGGTTCATTGCATAAGCATAATCCCATGTTTTTAGCCTGTTGAATTCCAGTCTGGCCGATGATGATCTTGAAATGTTATATAATTTTTGAACTCAGTTGATAATTTAAGCTTAATTATAATTTCATACATGGTGTAGTCTATGCCTGTTGCTTTGATGTTACCGGATAGCACGACATTGTTATTATTTGCTTGTTGGTTAGATTAGCACATGCTTGTCTTCTAAGGGGAAAAATTTATTTTTAATGATAGAATTGTGTAGAAAATGAATAATGGCCATAATGACACAGAAATGCAAGTTTTGGGGAAAACATTGGGTATGCATGCTAATAAGAAAAAGAAAAAGAAAATAAAATAAATTGAGAAAAAGAAAAAAATAGAATAAACACCTTGGCTTGCTAAGTCTTGTGGCCTTTGATACTCGAGCAAGTACTCCCTAGGGGATTGTCTCTACACCCAGCGCCCTAAAGCCTTGTGGTTTGGGAGTCGTTGGTCGAAAGCTCATTAAATGGGTATCATTGAAAAGCCTAAAAGGGCTTAGCATTGCACAGTCGAGTGTAACCACGGGAAAGTGCGATTATCGCCCTCGTGTGTGAATAAAAGCATAATAAGCCCTTTGTTGAACCTTAACTTATATTGATGTGTTGGATTGGTTGTTTTTTCATATATGTGCAAAGTTCTTGACTTAAAACCTCAGTTTTCTTCCTTAGAAGTATAGCATGTGGAATCTTCACCTCTATCAAGCTTATTTGTGATATAGCACACATATACTATATTTTAGCAACAGGTTTTGATTTTTGAATTGTATGTCCTTATGACTTTAGCTTAGTTTGATACTTTGTTCATAGATCTTGTTATTTCTCTGAGGTACATCTTATTGGAATTCATAGCATGGCTGAAATCTTGGTATTCCTTTTCATATTAGTGTAGTTGTATAGCATGTAGTTTGCATTTGTGTTTGTTGCTTGAGGGCAAGCAATAGTTCAAGTTTGGGGGTATTTAATAAGTAGGTTTTATACCTACTTATTGGCTATCAACTTGCTAGAATTATGGCTTAATCTCAAGTAGTTTAGTGTCATTTTATGCCTTTTTATCTTTGTTTTATAGGTTGCATTAAGGAAACTCATATGGCAAGCAATGGTATGGAAAGGGCATGGACATGGTAAGAAGATGACCAAGTGGTGAACTGAAGATGGAGCATAGCATGGGGATGTGGAATGGCATCTATGCAAGGGCATAGAAAGAAGAAAGAAGACTAAATCAGTAACCAAGGCAGCAGCAGTGCACCAGCAAAAGATTGCAGCAAATTAGACCAGCGCGGCCGCGCCAGCATGAAGGCTAAACTCGGCGCGCCCGCACCAGGTGGAGCTCGTTCTGGAGATCAGTGCGCCTGCGCCCCAAAAGGCCCACGGGGCTGCGCGGCCGCGCCAGTCAATTTCTGATAATTGTTGAATTTTTTACTTAAACATTTGCTGTAGCGTATTTTCTATATAAGGGTGTATTGGCAAGTTACGAGACTAAGTTTGAATCATTTTATTTTCCATTCTAGGGTTTTTGAAGAGCTAGAGAGAGTTCTTAGCTATAGTTTACCATTTTGGCTTCTCTTTTTACTCTTAGTAGATTTCAATTACTTAGGGTTTTGAATTGGATTTGATTGTGATTTTGAACTTGGATCTGAAGGTTTAACTTGAAGGCTGAGTTATCAGATTTGGAATTGTTTACTCTCTTAATTCTTTTTGCTTTTATATTTTCTTTTAATGCTTGGCCAAAATCCCATAATGGTTATTGATTCAGAGATGAAATAAACACCATTATGGGATCCTAATGGAGCTTATTGTTTAGTTTAGATCTATATATCTCTTTGTTATGTGTGATTGATTATGTATGGATTGCCTAGTATGGTTATGTTTATTATTTAGATGCTTGATCACCATCTACCTTATTAAATTAGTATGGAATTGAAAGAGCAGGTACTAATTCAGATTTAGCCATGCTAGCATGTGTTCATAAAATTTGCGTATGATAAATTTTGTGATTCGTAATCCAGATAAACATATACCGGCTTACTATGTGTACTCAATTGAGAACTCGTGCTTAAATCACATTACTTGTAAGTCACATAGATATAAAGTGAGTTAGGTAATATTGATGTTCACATGAATTCTATCTCTTTTGTGGATTTCATGTGATATGGACTTGGTATATTGAAAGATAGCCATTTCTCATCTTCGTGCTCTCGACTAGCAATCCGAAATAATTAATTAGGCTTAAGAAGAGGTGTATGATCTGAATGATACATTAAGTGAAATTAGGATACCATATCTTTCCAATTTGAATCAATCGTTTGTTAATTAGTTAATTTTAGTTGATAATCATTTTAGTCCTTAATTCAAATTTTATTTACTCATTAAGCAGCCAGAAATAGCTATAAAGTTGTTGCGTGATAGATTAGAAGTAATTGCTTTTCTCCGTGCGAACGATCTTTACTTATCATATATTACTTGTTGACCGTGTATACTTGCACGTGTTTGTGTCTGTTTTGTTAACACCGAAACAAGCCAACATCACCCTGCTTAAGTTCCAGAAATCAAACTTCCATTCTACTTTGCATTCGAGGAGGAAAATAATTTTCAAAGAATATCTCTTTAAACCTTTCCCAGCTAATCACACCTGTGCCAGCTCTGGTCTTGTTTGCTTCCCATTAGAAATTTGCTTCCCATTTGAGCATGTAGGCAGCAAATGGTTAATACTAAAAAGTGATTTGATATTAGACTAGAGTTTAAGATGGTGATTATGTGATTATCAAAGGATGATAATAATATTAAGGATTTAATATGGCATCTAATATTTATGTGACTAAATGTTTGATAATTTATTATAAGAATAGTAGTGTTATGACTTCCAATATGTTATGCTAATTGAGAGATCAATCTTATTAACGATAGGTCTTTTAATAAGTGATTATATTAAAATTGCGTAGTAGTAGTCATCGAACGAGGCAAGTATCTTAACCTTTGCATTTACTTTATGCAATGGATCAATGTAAGCAAATATCCTATCTATAACTTCCTAAATTCTGTACAAGCAAGTTCTTGAATATTATTCAATTTATTCATTGATTACAAGTATCTCAATATTATTTTTATGTGATTCATATAATCTAAATTATGGTTCTTTGAATACTAAGTTTGATAATGCAAGTGCCCTCACTTGTATAAATTGTTTCAATTAAACAAATATCCTAAATCTTAAAAGTCTTTTATATATCAAGTTTTGATACATACTATTGAATATTGGTATAAATACACGGTTTAAAAGCGATCTAAGCTATTTGATCCGGCTAGACATAGTTTTAAATATTATTGAAAATGATAGAGTCGTCTAACTGAATTGCTTTCGTTTGGACTCTAGACTGAGCATGAACATCCCTAAATTGGGAAATAATTTTTATGCGCCAAAGGCGGTTATGATGAACGCGAATGTCGTTCCTGTATGTAGTATTGATTATTATAGGGCATAACGGGCTATGTTAGTTTACAGATGAATTTCTGTTCAAACCTTTTTGAACTTGAAAATAAAAGTTCATGGTCTAGTGACTGCTCAACATCTATAGTCAATATGTCGTTTCAAAAATATAAATGATTCGATATGTTGTTCAGAATTATTTCAGTTACTTCACAACTATTGATTCGTTGTAGAAGTATATTCACAGAAAACATTTAATCCTTTTATACAATGTTCATTAACTGTTATTACTTGCTGAGTAATTGAATGCTCATTCTTGCTTTAAAATTAAATGTTTTTAGCTAAGCGAGATCGAACAGAAGGTTCTGGCAAGGACAAGGGTAAGGAGAAGCTGAATGAATAGTTAGAAGGCGTTATTTGTGATAGCTAGAATTTTGCAATGTGATAATATATTATTGATAAGTAGGTTTTATACCTACTTATTGTCTATCAACTTGCTAGGATTATGGCTTAATCTCAGGTATTTTAGTGTCTTTTGATGTGTTTTATCTTTGTTTGATAGATTTTAGTTAAGAAGCTTAATTGGCAAAGAAATGGCATGAAATGGCATGGTTTGGAATGGAATTGGCAAAAAGGCAAGCTGGAGAGCTCTTGATGGTATGAATATGGACTTGGCAAGAGAAGGCAGTTTATGGCTTGTGAAAAATGGCCTCATTCAGTAGGGAGTGAAAGCAAGTAAAAGCAAAAGGGAGCAGCAAGAAAGCAGAAAAGATCAGCAATGCACCAGAAAACACAGCACCGCGTGGGCAAGCCGGTTTGAAGAAGAAAAGATGCGCGCCCGCGCCAGGATGCAGTCATTCCGAATTTCTGAGAAACCGCGCGCCCGTGCCCCAAATGAACTACGAGGCCGCGCGGCCGCGCCGGTCAAGACTGAGTGAAAAAATAGACTTTTCATTTAATTTTTCTGCTGAGCGTGTATTCCATATATGGGTGTATTTGGTAAAGGACGTGAGGCTCAGTTTTGAGAATTCAGTTTTATTTTCCTATTCTAGGTTTAGAGAGCTAGAGATAATTTGGAGCTTCACTTCTTCTCTCATCTAGTTCTAGTAGATTTCCATTATTAGGGTTGTATTTTGGATTTGATTGTGATCTGGAACTGAGCTTGAAGGCTTCATTTGAAAGGAGAATCATTAGATTTACAATTCCATCTCTCTTAATCTCTTGACTTTCATATTTGCTTCTAATGTTTAGATCAAATCCCATAATGGTTATTGGTTCAGAGATGAACTAACCATTATTATGGGATTCTAATGAATCATATTGCTTAGTTCAGAATTGTATGCCTCATTGATATGTATGATTGATTATGTATGGATTACCTAGCATGGTTGTATGTATTGATTAAATGCTTGATCACCATCTACCTTAATAGTTTATATGGAATTGAAAGAGGAAGTATAAAATCAGATTTTGCCATGCTAGCATATGTTCATAAAATTTGCATGCGATGAATTTTGTGATTCGTAATCTGGATAGACATATACCGGTTTACCATATGTAGCCAATTGAGAGCTTGCACTTAAATCGATATTGCTTGTAAGTCACATAAACATATAGTGATTTAGGTTTTATTGATGTTCATGTGAATTCTATCTCTTTAGTGGATTTTATATGATATGGACTTGGTATATTAAAAAATAGCCATTTCTCACATTCGTGCTCTCGACTAGTAATCCTAATTAATTAATTATGCTTAACATGAGGTGTGTAATCTGGATGATGCAATAGGTGAAGTTAGGATCCCATATCTCTCCAATTTGAATCAATCATCTGTTAAATAGTTAATTTTAGTTTACAATCATTCTAGTCATTACTTCATACCTTATTTACTCGTTTGAGCAGCCGAAAATAGCTATAGAATTGTTGCATGATAGTTTAAACATAATTGCTTTTCTCCATGGGAACGATCTTTACTTATCACATATATTACTTGTTGACCGTGTATACTTGCACGCGTTTGTATCTGTTTTGTTAACACCGAAATGGAGCAACAAGTTTTTGTATTAGGTTTATTTTGCATAGAGTTAGGTTCATATTGAATATAGTTGCATTTTAGGTCATATTTTGTCAATTTTTTTAAAAATAAATAAAAAATAAAAGTGTTTATTTTTAGAATGTGTCCCTTGAGCATTGTTTTAATTTGATATATTCATGGTCAATGATAGCAACTTGTTTTAATTGATTCTAACTCATGGGAAGCGGACAAATGTTGCTTAGTCGTTGTGCTTAAACTCATTGTTGGTTATTGTTGCTTATAAGTCCTTTCACTTTCATGCACTTACCCATGAGTATTGAGCTAGTTGTATGCTTAGAGAAGGCTTATATTACCAAAGGCTTGTGGGAGATATCTATAAACTCTAGAACTCGTTTAAACATCACTCGGAGCAAGGTGTCCAAATTTATTGTGTTTGATTTGTTAGTCATGTGGTGAGTTGAGATGGAGCGTAAAACGCACTCACTCATGGACACATGCTTAGGGGAGATAGAGCGTAAAACGCACTCTCTTATAATTGTGATTAAAGAAAGAAAATTGTATATTGCAAACCTTGCAGGGGTTAAGATAGAGCGTTAAACGCACTCGCCCATATGAGTGTGCTTAATGTTGAGATGGAGCATAAAATGCACTCACCTAAAAAACTTGTTGGTCGTTTTCCCGATCAATATATGCGTGCAAGTATAGACGGTCAACAAGTAATAGAGAGTAAGTAGAGTATCGTCCCACAGAGAGTTAACTAATAAAATTCACCAAGCATTAGCCCATAACCATTTTAATCTTATTTAAACGAATGATTCAATATATTGATTAAACTATGTAATTAAACTAATATTAAATAACCCTAGAATAAAACTAGATAATGAAGATTCGAGATTACAATTTCCCCTATTGATTCATCTAAATCGACACACTTTCTGTTAAGTCAAATCAATTATCACATATTGTTAGACGAGAACACGAAAGTAAAACAAGACCATCTTTCGATGTACCAAGTCCATATAATGTATAATCCACAGATGATAGAATACAAATGAACATCAATATTACCTAACTCACTATATGTCTATGTGAATCACAAGCAATATCGATTTAAGCGCAAGTCCTCAATTGACTACAAGCGGTGCTTCGATATATGTTTATCAGAAGCACGAATCATACATTCCATCACCATGTAGAACATAAAAACACAAGCTATTACAATTAGATCTAAATTTATACTTTGTCTTTTAAGTTCATATGAATTATCACAGTATTTGATGGCCAATCAAGTAAGCAATTTAAGAATGAATCATAATAGACAATCCCATAACAATCACTAAGACCAACAAGGAAGTATAACAAAATAAACTACTCAATAGGTTCCATTGAAATCCCAAAATAGAGTTTAATTCATGATTGAATCAAATCCACAACTTGAATAAACATTAGAAAGATACAAAGAAAGGAGAGAATTTAGGGTTTGGAGTAAGCAAATCTGAATTCTCTTGCTTCCAATATGAATCTCCAATGATCTTCATGTAGGGATTTCGGCACATAAATGCAGCGGAATTTAAAATTTTCCAAAACCCTAAAATAGGATCCATGCGAAAACATATTAATTCAGAGGTTTAGATTTGTTTTACTGATTATCCAAGCTTGAATGGAGATGATGAAAATTCTGGAACTGCTTCGAATCTTCAACGCAATCCAACGGAACTGCGCCTCAACGATATCCACACTAACGCCCCCCGCCCCCCCCCCCCCCCCCCCCCCCCGCGAATCGTCACACGATCTGCAGCAAAGAGAGCTGTGATACTAGCCGCCAAGATCTAGATTTTTGAAGCTTTTCTCTCTAGTCTTTCTCTAAGAGCGGCTAGGGTTTTGTTTATGATGATCACCCTAAAACGGCTAATATATCATATATATATATATATATATATATAGCAGTTAAAAGAATTATCCAAAACCTAATCCAATTAGAAAAATAAAATTCGAATTTATATATATTATATTATAATTAAGTCTTACTTAATTAATATACATATATATATACAAATTATCCGATTAATTTAAATTCGTAATTTAAATACTATCAATTATATTGACATATTTAAATCCTTACAATTTAAATTAATTCCCTTTTAATTACGTTCTAAGTGTGTGACCCTATAGGTTATTATTACGTTGGCAATAATTTTAAAATCATATTATAAAATTATAAACAGTGAGCGGCATCTAGTAATGCATCACTGCTACCCAAGTAATAATAAGATCGGTGATTCGATGCAACCTTTTCGTGACCAATGTTTCAATGTAATTTAATCATTTTAACCTTGACATCCTAGATTAAACTCGAGTCATGGAATGTGTCATACTCTTCATAATTTAATCTGAGTTTTCTTGATCAATGAGTAGACTATATGAAACAAATCACAATTTGAGCATGGCCATGCATTTCATAGTCCTACTCAATCAAGAGGCCTATGGATATCACCCCTAATATATAGGAGGGTTAAATTCCATCTAGATCACTCATATTCCTCACACGATTCATGATGTACCCAATAATCACCTTTATTGTCCACCCTATTAAAAGTGATCTTTGATGATATCAAAGTACATAAATTCCCGTGTAGTAATATAGTGATTTCAGGTCGGAGGATCATTACATCATTGTCACTATGAGAATTGCTTATGACACTTTGCTCCACGTAGAATTCTCATGGTGGGTCTGTCCAGTACATTGTTCTCTAACGTGTACCTATGCATTGACTCAATATCTCATATATTTATGACCAATGAGATTTGACCATCAGTCAATTCACATACTAGTCTCAATGTATCATTGTTGCCTTATTAACAATGATACTCGACTAGGGATATTTAAGAGCAATGATACTAATTGTAATTATATGATCTCATGTTCAAGTCACAAACTTGAAGATATATAATTTGTATCACTATTCTAAGGACTTTTATTATGCTAACATTTATATAACGCAGTAAATAAAACCATAATAAAATAATTTAGTTATTCAATCAAATATAATATCAAAAATGTTAAGCAATGACATCAAAGAATTGGCCTCTAGGGCATAAATTCTAACACTTCAAGAGCTTCAATCTCGAACTCTAATCTAATCTAGGGTTCTAATAATCTAACCTATTCTAATGGTAAAATTGAAGAGAAGAAGAGAACATATGTCTACTCTTGATCCCAAGGGGTGGAATACCCTTCTTTTCTACTCTTATGTCTCTATATATAAGCCCTAATATGAATCCCCACCTCAGTTACGCTTCAATCGCACTCTTTAATGAAAAAGTTAAGTTTGGTCGTGTTACGGAGTGGCGCGGCCGCTCTAGAAATGGCTTGGAATTAAGCGCGGGCGTGCTAGAAGCAAATGTCATTTTCTTGGCATGGGGTAGGGCATGGGTACGCCCAAAATACACTACAAGCTGGCGCTGTAAGAACCCGAATTTTTAGATATTATTAAATAAGGATTTAATAAATAAAATTCTTAAACCGTGAGATGGGTTCGAATAAGAGTATATATATGAGATATGAGGTATGTGGTATTATATTACATAGGGTAATATGGACTATGTAATATGTGTTTTGTGATTTATAAATATACTATTAATGTATATTTGTTATTTAGCGTAGAGACGATTCAGTTGAGATAAAGGAAGTGGATAAATTCCTATCGATATTAAATAATTTATAGAATTATTTTATCATAGTAAGTTGGTGACATTAAATATCCTTAATGTATAATCACCATATTCTTGAGTATGAGTATTAATAACTAGTATGTTTATAATATAGGTTATTAATAGCACTTAAGCTATCCGTGAATAGGTTTGGATAGTGAAACATGAATTAGTCAAGGAATTAACTAATAAGAATAAATATTGGTTAATTTAAGTTGGGAGTTATATTATGGAATAATATGATGAGAGTATTGAACCTTAATTAACTATGATGATATAGTACAATGTTTAATTTACTTAAGTAAAGGAGTGAATTAATATGTGTGTTGAATATGTAATTATAGTTGATACTTTTATATATATTACTTAGAGTGGTAATATGTGAGAAAGTCTAATGTGCGAATAACGTTAAATATATATACGTTATTAAAGGGAGATGGAAATCATTATATGATTAAATGTATATTGAAGAAATTGTTTTGGGAACAATTTATAGAAGAAAGAGAATAATTATTATATATTTCTAATAAAGGATATTAAAATAATTTTTAATATTGAATTATTTTAATAAAAGGAGGAAATGTTATTTTTGAATAGTAACATTACCTTATATATTTTGTATAAGGTGTGATTGATTAATATGGTAAATATATTAAAAACGTATTTGCTATATGTAAATAAATTGATGGAAATAATTTATTATAATAGAAAATAAACTTACTATCTATTTTCTATATATAATATATGTACATGTGTTGTACATGTAATTATTCGATATTATATTATATTATAATATCTTGAGTTAATAAATAAAGTATTTTCTAATAATGAATATCTTTAGTTGGAGGAAACATAATATTTTATGTTAGGGCTAAATACATAATTTCTAATGTATTTTCAAAAGGAGTTTAATTAATGAAAGAAAACTAAGTTATTTTAATATATTAAATAACTTAAGTTATTATTTGATCGTGAATATTATTATTGGAATAATTAATAGAGTATATATTAATTATTATAAGCGTAAAGGTTATACTTATTATAAATATAATTAATTGAAGTAGTTTAGCATTTTAATAGCTAGAGTTATTATATTACCGTAAAGGTTATATAGAATATTTGAATATTTTCATTCACGATATATTTATATATGTGAACCTTGTGATTTAATAGTTCTAATTATATTGAACATGTTATAAGTAGTAAGTGATGAGAATAAGAATAAGCTTAATGTAAGCTTATGAAATATGCCTTGTGTGGCACGATAATAGATTTGGTAATGAATGATGGAAGAATTATTTAAACAATTAATCTATATTAATTGTTATTATAATAATATGTTGAATTATTATTGCGAGTGATAGCATGATAATAAGTATATTTGTTATAAATATAATAAGATTTATATTTATTGTGAAAATTAACTATATAAATGTTAATTAATTGTTATGGAAATTTTAATTCCATTGATTAATGAGTAAATGATTTATAAATATAAAAAGATTTATATTTATTTAAC
This sequence comes from Panax stipuleanatus, assembly GCA_020205555.1. Lineage (NCBI taxonomy): Eukaryota > Viridiplantae > Streptophyta > Magnoliopsida > Apiales > Araliaceae > Panax > Panax stipuleanatus. The sequence continues at coordinate 101,814,890 of CM035125.1, forward strand.
GTGATAATAAATAATATAAAGTGTTAATCAATTAGCGTGGTAATTATAATTCCATGGATTAATGAGAAATGGATTAATTAATATTATTAATTAATTGATAAGATAAGTAATTTATTAAATTCTATGTGAAACCATGCGATATTAAAAGTATAACGTATGATAGTTAACTATATGTTATGCGAAATATATAGTGCAATATGACTATGTTATTTATGAATATAAACTATATAGTAAAGTTTATTGAGTTGTAAGAGATACATGTAATGTGGGTGTGACAATGTGTATACAATAAAATAATATATCATGAATATATAGCAAACAATTATTGAATTAATGAAATTTAATAATAAAGGAGACAATACACTGTGATGATACACAATAGAATTATATCCTGGTAGAATGAAATGTACATGAATTTATATGTGCAAGTTAAAATTTACTACACGATAGTATTATTGGGACTACATTGTGACACATTAATTTATAACTTAAGTTATATAAAAGGGAATGTGTATAACTTAAATATATATGGAATAAATATATATAGCCTAAGTATATACTATATGTATACATATATAACATTAGTATGTGGGAAAACAAGTTGCTGAGTTCTCTCCTTGTCCAACATTGAGTGCCCATTTCTTCTTCACGTGAACCCACATGGCTACTCTACTCTTCTCAATTTCATCACAAGCTAGCTAATAATTGCAAAGGGTATGGGATTCATGATGAGATTTGCCAACTCTCACCAACTCTTTCTTATCCATTGAGCTTTCTTGCAATCCTTTGAATTAATTTGGAAGGTAATTGAGTTGTCTGGATATCCATTTGCCTATATAAGGAACTCTCTTCCTTCTCTATTTCAATTGCTGAGAATTGCTTAAGTTGAGAGCATATAGAGGGTGGATACTTGTATACATATTAGTAGAGGAAGTGAGGATTAGCAAGTTCTAATTGAATGTTGACAGAGGTATAATCCCTCCTTCATTGTTCTTCATTTATATTTTACTGTCAATTTTTCGGTTTTAGAATTGAGTATGGAATCCATGATTATGTGATCAAGCAATGTTTGTTAATTGCTCCTTAGTTGCTATACTAGCTTATACATATGTTTAGACTGTCATATGGCTGATTAGAATCAAGTTCGTATTAAGTTTCTGTGTTTGGGCTGGAAAACTGCCGAAGCAGGCTGCTCTCTGGCATGAACCAGACACGGCGCAGCTGCGCCGGTTTATAACTAAGGCTCAGCGCAGCTACGCCGGTCCCCTGCACCAGATTCTAATTTTCTGCTAAAGGCTGCTATGTGCTAGATTAATAACACTACATAGAGCAAGCATGAGGACATGATAATATGCATATATGACTATCTTGGCGTAGCATGATGCATGTATAACCATATTAATATGAGAAACTTATAATTTTTAAAGTAAACGTATAGTTTCAAAAATATACTTTGACTTATACGTGTGACGTGTATATGCTGACTTTTGAGCATGATTGTATGGTTTAAATATGCATGTAATGTGAGTCTAAAGTAACATGCATAACTATGTTAGTACACTCTATTGAATAAAAAGGTTTATAATTTAGAAGTGAACATTTTTAACGAAAATGTAAGTTTTAAAAGTGAACTTGGACATGTAAAGATCATATATGTATTCTGATCATTGAGCATGTATAAGTGGCTTATATATGTGTTCTAAATACATGAGAGCCATGGCTACAAGACACGTGGCATGTACTAAGTTACCTAAGTTGACTTAGCGTACTTTTAAAAGAAAGATTAGAATGTGAAAGCTAATATCATCAAGTACTAAGTGAACTTACGTTATGAACATGCAAGCATGTATATTAGGATTTCATTGTGCCTATAGACATGTTGACATAAGCATCATATAATGAAACATGGATTTCACCTATGCACGCATATTCATAGAAAATGAATTTCTAAAGCATAAACTATGTGATTAACATATACATGTGTGATATACGCACGAGCATGTATACTTAGTATTGTTTAGCCTCGTGGTGTGTTGATATGACTTTAGTAATGGACCATTAGTAACGTGGGCTTGATTTGTTTAAAGTTTATCGGCATATGGCCTTAATTGGATTAGGATGAGCATGCTAGGTTTCGAACTTGAAATTTATAACCATAGAGCATGCGTATTGATTAATATCAGTAACTTGAATGATATTGATTGAACTCGGGTGGTCCAGCAGAATGAAATTTCATTCCTGGTTTGATCAGTGAGTGGCGCAGCTGCGCCACTCTTAAGGCTAATACCTGCGCAGCTGCGCCAGCCTGTTTTCAGGATTTATGCAGTCTGTTTGTTCTTGGTTTTTGTAGTAGACTCGTATTATTACTTAAACTGCAAATCATGGTCGGACCCCTACTGGTTTATGACTATATGATGAATATAGAAACCGTGCATGACTAGTTTAATTACGACAAGGATTTTGAAAGGTAAAACTTAGAAAGTTGAATGTAATGGTTTCAATAAGGTTTGAGAAACGTGAGAGCGATATAGATCATATATCTATGAGCTTTAAATACGTGTCAAACACATAGCGAGTCGAGTAAAGGTGTATGAATGTCGATATTAAAAGTATACCTATACATACCTAGTTATTATAAGAGTATGTTAAGAAAGTGAAACAAAGGTTCTAAGAACCAAGATGAAAAACAATATAATACTTATTATTATATTGAGGATATATGGATGTATATAACTGATGAGTGTGATCTCTATGATTAATATGACTGTGTAGGATTACACAAAGTGCAGAGATTCTTAAGCAGTTAAGTCGTAGTTACTAAACTACGAAACAGGCAAGTCTTTCAGTTCCTATTTGATATATGAATTCAATAACTGTTAGTTGAATTATATTATGCTGTGATAATGTGAACTTATATATGAACTGTATATGAGATATAAATGAGATTGAAAGTTGATCTTTGATGATATACTTGTTATGTGAAAAATAACATGCGTAGTAAATATATACTGTTTATAAATGCATGAACTGAGTATGATATTATATGCTATGTGATGCATGAAAACTGTTAGAATTGCTGAGCTGTCGAGCTCACTCTTGCAAATAACCACTTTTGCAGGTTAAAGACTTACGATAAAGACTTCGTGCTCCTTGATAGATAGTATCGCAATGAAGAATATTATTTAGATTAGTACTCGAACCATGTTTAGGTTCTATTCATTGTGCTTGATATTTGTTTACGAGGTTTAATGCTTGTCGTTCTGTAAAAAATGTATTAGATAATACATAGAGGATATTAAGTTAAGATGTATGCGATTTTACAGAAATTTGAATAGAGTGAATCATGATATAGTTTGATTCAGGAAAATTGTGATTGATTCAAAGTTATGAAATCAATAAAAGATTTTATTCAAGGAGGATTGAAAAAGTTTAAATTATTCCGTATTTTAGTAATATCGAATATGATGTAAAGACGAGATCTTGGATATGAATAGAATTTATATTCTAAATTGTAATAAAGAAGGTTATATTCTTTTAGTAATGAATAAAAGATGTAATAGTTTGGCGATAGTAGTATCGTGACTGCACCGAATTCGAGGTTTCGGAGGAACGTGGATTTGGGGGCGTCACAGGTTGGTATCAAAGCTGTAGGTTATAAACCTTAGGTAAGTGTGCCTTAGACTATAACCTGAGAGAGTGAAAGATAAGATTAAAATATATCTAAATGAAGATTCAAAGAAGAATCTTGAAATATCTAGAGAATGAGAATCAGGAGTTTCCTAACTCCGGTAATGAAAATGTTAAGACGATGTCTATAAGATGTATATGACGAAGATACTGAGAATAAACTCGGATGGAGTTTAGTTGATAATAGGGAAAGAACCCTAAGATAAATAGATGATCACAACGTGATCAGATTGAACTGTGAAATGATAGATAGTCTGTAATGACTAAGTATGTATAGCTTGATGCTATGAGAGAATGTACTATAAAAAGTACGAGATGAACTCATGAGGAGTTGTATGTGATGAACGTAGAAAGCTCGTAATGAGCAAGTGATATAGTAAGATAGATTTAAGTGTTGGACTTCCATTGAGGACTCATGTAACGTCTTAGTTGTACAAACTTTTGTATGGGCAGAAGTTTTGTGCTTGCACTGAGTACGTCACATTGATAATCGTTGGAATGTTAGTGTCGCGGTATCATTATACATATGGTGGAAAGGTGATTCTTTTCTCATATTTATTTTGATAGATAGAGGTTTCTAAGATATAATTAGATAATATTAAGATTAGGTGCGAGTTCTTAAAACTCATGCCTATGACAAGTTCGTGACTCATAATCGTATGGTGGAACCCCTCAGCGAATGGACGATTTTGGTCTGACTAGGATAAGTTCCTCAACCCATATGATTGTGGTAAGTTCCTGAGCTTCCATGGTGTGGTAAGTTGGTGAACTGTACTGAGAATAGATATATTATATAAGAGTTTTGGAATAGTGAGCATTGATGGTGGTAAGAGATTGAAGCGATGGAGAAATTGGATTTTCCTAAATCCTCTAGCTACGCTAGATTTTCAATATTTATTGACTTCGTGCTAGTGTTTGCACTTATGTTTTCTTGAGAAAACATTGGGTCAGGTAACTGAACTAATGAGTTTTAAAAACAACACCGTTATTCGTATGTCTACGCTATTTGTTTCGGCTAAGAAAAAAATAATTTGACAATCTTTCAAAATATATTTTAACCTTGTGCATCATTTGATATGATGTAGAATGGTAAACGATGGAGTCATCAATGCAATCAAACCTAGTGTTGGTTGTGATCGAAAGATCGTCAGCCCACTATGGTATGTTGTAATATGACAAAGTCATAAAATGGCGGAATCCTCAACGTACTACTAATCTAGTATGGTATCATGACGTCATAAAAGAATTTTTGGTTTTCTTGTAAATTATAAATAAGGTCAATTAAGTTGGCTAAATTATTTCGATTGATGTCCGAATTGTTGATGAGAGTCTAAGCTATTTGATTCGGCTAGGCGACTGTTGGAAAGGGATTATAGAATTCAAGTATTCTTGTGTATTTATGCCAAACCAGATTGCTCTGGTGCGAATTTTAACGTTGAAAAGCTGAGGTGAACAACCCTATAAAGGGGACATGTTTTCGGGAACAATGGTTCCGAGCGTAACGCATATAGTCGTTACAAAACACTACATTGCGGCCCAACGTAGTGGTACAATAGGTTGGCCACCTAGAGTACGCGTGGAGAGTGTTTTCAGTCTTTGTGATTGATAAACACTCTGGTTTGTGGTGTGAAGAATTGTGTTGAAGCATTAGTAAACCTGGAGAAAAGTTCACGGTCTTGTGACCCCTCAGCATAAATTGGAATCTGAGTTATTCATACTACTTCCCGATTATTGAAAAATCGTGGAAGATTCTTATTCTTCTAAAGGATGAATGTAGTAAGTAGATGCTCCTTAGAAAGGAGAAAGTGATAGAATGCAATTGAGAAAGTTATAATAATAAAACTTCTGGAAAAAAAAAGAATGGATAAAAGCATTCAAGAGAATATGTAATAAACGGAATAGCACCGAGCAGAGGAAGTTTCGGTGATTCCGAGGACGGAATCCTTATAAGGGGGAGAGGATGTAAGAACCCGAATTTTCAGATATTATTAAATAAGGATTTAATAAATAAAATTCTTAAACCGTGAGATGGGTTCGAATAAGAGTATATATATGAGATATGAGGTATGTGGTATTATATTACATAGGGTAATATGAACTATGTAATATGTGTTTTGTGATTTATAAATATACTATTAATGTATATTTGTTATTTAGCGTAGAGACGATTCAGTTGAGATAAAGGAAGTGGATAAATTCCTATCGATATTAAATAATTTATAGAATTATTTTATCATAGTAAGTTGGTGACATTAAATATCCTTAATGTATAATCACCATATTCTTGAGTATGTGTATTAATAACTAGTATGTTTATAATATAGGTTATTAATAGCACTTAAGCTATCCGTGAATAGGTTTGGATAGTGAAGCATGAGTTAGTCAAGGAATTAACTAATAAGAATAAATATTGGTTAATTTAAGTTGGGAGTTATATTATGGAATAATATGATGAGAGTATTGAACCTTAATTAACTATGATGATATAGTACAATGTTTAATTTACTTAAGTAAAGGAGTGAATTAATATGTGTGTTGAATGTGTAATTATAGTTGATACTTTTATATATATTACTTAGAGTGGTAATATGTGAGAAAGTCTAATGTGCGAATAACGTTAAATATATATACGTTATTAAAGGGAGATGGAAATCATTATATGATTAAATGTATATTGAAGAAATTGTTTTGGGAACAATTTATAGAAGAAAGAGAATAATTATTATATATTTCTAATAAAGGATATTAAAATAATTTTTAATATTGAATTATTTTAATAAAAGGAGGAAATGTTATTTTTAAATAGTAACATTACCTTATATATTTTGTATAAGGTGTGATTGATTAATATGGTAAATATATTAAAAACGTATTTGCTATATGTAAATAAATTGATGGAAATAATTTATTATAATAGAAAATAAACTTACTATCTATTTTCTATATATAATATATGTACATGTGTTGTACATGTAATTATTCGATATTATATTATATTATAATATCTTGAGTTAATAAATAAAGTATTTTCTAATAATGAATATCTTTATTTGGAGGAAACATAATATTTTATGTTAGGGCTAAATACATAATTTCTAATGTATTTTCAAAAGGAGTTTAATTAATGAAAGAAAACTAAGTTATTTTAATATATTAAATAACTTAAGTTATTATTTGATCGTGAATATTATTATTGGAATAATTAATAGAGTATATATTAATTATTATAAGCGTAAAGGTTATACTTATTATAAATATAATTAATTGAAGTAGTTTAGCATTTTAATAGCTAGAGTTATTGTATTACCGTAAAGGTTATATAGAATATTTGAATATTTTCATTCACGATATATTTATATATGTGAACCTTGTGATTTAATAGTTCTAATTATATTGAACATGTTATAAGTAGTAAGTGATGAGAATAAGAATAAGCTTAATGTAAGCTTATGAAATATGCCTTATGTGGCACGATAATAGATTCGGTAATGAATGATGGAAGAATTATTTAAACAATTAATCTATATTAATTGTTATTATAATAATATGTTGAATTATTATTGCGAGTGATAGCATGATAATAAGTATATTTGTTATAAATATAATAAGATTTATATTTATTGTGAAAATTAACTATATAAATGTTAATTAATTGTTATGGAAATTTTAATTCCATTGATTAATGAGTAAATGATTTATAAATATAAAAAGATTTATATTTATTTAACGTGATAATAAATCATATAAAGTGTTAATCAATTAGCGTGGGAATTATAATTCCATGGATTAATGAGAAATGGATTAATTAATATTATTAATTAATTGATAAGATAAGTAATTTATTAAATTCTATGTGAAACCATGCGATATTAAAAGTATAACGTATGATAGTTAACTATATGTTATGCGAAATATATAGTGCAATATGACTATGTTATTTATGAATATAAACTATATAGTAAAGTTTATTGAGTTGTAAGAGATACATGTAATGTGGGTGTGACAATGTGTATACAATAAAATAATATATCATGAATATATAGCAAACAATTATTGAATTAATGAAATTTAATAATAAAGGAGACAATACACTGTGATGATACACAATAGAATTATATCCGGTAGAATGAAATGTACATGAATTTATATGTGCAAGTTAAAATTTACTACACGATAGTATTATTGGGACTACATTGTGACACATTAATTTATAACTTAAGTTATATAAAAGGGAATGTGTATAACTTAAATATATATGGAATAAATATATATAGCCTAAGTATATACTATATGTATACATATATAACATTAGTATGTGGGAAAACAAGTTGCTGAGTTCTCTCCTTGTCCAACATTGAGTGCCCATTTCTTCTTCACGTGAACCCACATGGCTACTCTACTCTTCTCAATTTCATCACAAGCTAGCTAATAATTGCAAAGGGTGTGGGATTCATGATGAGATTTACCAACTCTCACCAACTCTTTCTTATCCATTGAGCTTTCTTGCAATCCTTTGAATTAATTTGGAAGGTAATTGAGTTGTCTGGATATCCATTTGCCTATATAAGGAACTCTCTTCCTTCTCTATTTCAATTGCTGAGAATTGCTTAAGTTGAGAGCATATAGAGGGTGGATACTTGTATACATATTAGTAGAGGAAGTGAGGATTAGCAAGTTCTAATTGAATGTTGACAGAGGTATAATCCCTCCTTCATTGTTCTTCATTTATATTTTACTGTCAATTTTTCGGTTTTAGAATTGAGTATGGAATCCATGATTATGTGATCAAGCAATGTTTGTTAATTGCTCCTTAGTTGCTATACTAGCTTATACATATGTTTAGACTGTCATATGGCTGATTAGAATCAAGTTCGTATTAAGTTTCTGTGTTTGGGCTGGAAAACTGCCGAAGCAGGCTGCTCTCTGGCATGAACCAGACACGGCGCAGCTGCGCCGGTTTATAACTAAGGCTCAGCGCAGCTACGCCGGTCCCCTGCACCAGATTCTAATTTTCTGCTAAAGGCTGCTATGTGCTAGATTAATAACACTACATAGAGCAAGCATGAGGACATGATAATATGCATATATGACTATCTTGGCGTAGCATGATGCATGTATAACCATATTAATATGAGAAACTTATAATTTTTAAAGTAAACGTATAGTTTCAAAAATATACTTTGACTTATACGTGTGACGTGTATATGCTGACTTTTGAGCATGATTGTATGGTTTAAATATGCATGTAATGTGAGTCTAAAGTAACATGCATAACTATGTTAGTACACTCTATTGAATAAAAAGGTTTATAATTTAGAAGTGAACATTTTTAACGAAAATGTAAGTTTTAAAAGTGAACTTGGACATGTAAAGATCATATATGTATTCTGATCATTGAGCATGTATAAGTGGCTTATATATGTGTTCTAAATACATGAGAGCCATAGCTACAAGACACGTGGCATGTACTAAGTTACCTAAGTTGACTTAGCGTACTTTTAAAAGAAAGATTAGAATGTGAAAGCTAATATCATCAAGTACTAAGTGAACTTACGTTATGAACATGCAAGCATGTATATTAGGATTTCATTGTGCCTATAGACATGTTGACATAAGCATCATATAATGAAACATGGATTTCACCTATGCACGCATATTCATAGAAAATGAATTTCTAAAGCATAAACTATGTGATTAACATATACATGTGTGATATACGCACGAGCATGTATACTTAGTATTGTTTAGCCTCGTGGTGTGTTGATATGACTTTAGTAATGGACCATTAGTAACGTGGGCTTGATTTGTTTAAAGTTTATCGGCATATGGCCTTAATTGGATTAGGATGAGCATGCTAGGTTTCGAACTTGAAATTTATAACCATAGAGCATGCGTATTGATTAATATCAGTAACTTGAATGATATTGATTGAACTCGGGTGGTCCAGCAGAATGAAATTTCATTCCTGGTTTGATCAGTGAGTGGCGCAGCTGCGCCACTCTTAAGGCTAATACCTGCGCAGCTGCGCCAGCCTATTTTCAGGATTTATGCAGTCTGTTTGTTCTTGGTTTTTGTAGTAGACTCGTATTATTACTTAAACTGCAAATCATGGTCGGACCCCTACTGGTTTATGACTATATGATGAATATAGAAACCGTGCATGACTAGTTTAATTACGACAAGGATTTTGAAAGGTAAAACTTAGAAAGTTGAATGTAATGGTTTCAATAAGGTTTGAGAAACGTGAGAGCGATATAGATCATATATCTATGAGCTTTAAATACGTGTCAAACACATAGCGAGTCGAGTAAAGGTGTATGAATGCCGATATTAAAAGTATACCTATACATACCTAGTTATTATAAGAGTATGTTAAGAAAGTGAAACAAAGGTTCTAAGAACCAAGATGAAAAACAATATAATACTTATTATTATATTGAGGATATATGGATGTATATAACTGATGAGTGTGATCTCTATGATTAATATGACTGTGTAGGATTACACAAAGTGCAGAGATTCTTAAGCAGTTAAGTCGTAGTTACTAAACTACGAAACAGGCAAGTCTTTCAGTTCCTATTTGATATATGAATTCAATAACTGTTAGTTGAATTATATTATGCTGTGATAATGTGAACTTATATATGAACTGTATATGAGATATAAATGAGATTGAAAGTTGATCTTTGATGATATACTTGTTATGTGAAAAATAACATGCGTAGTAAATATATACTGTTTATAAATGCATGAACTGAGTATGATATTATATGCTATGTGATCCATGAAAACTGTTAGAATTGCTGAGCTGTCGAGCTCACTCTTGCAAATAACCACTTTTGCAGGTTAAGGACTTACGATAAAGACTTCGTGCTCCTTGATAGATAGTATCGCAATGAAGAATATTATTTAGATTAGTACTCGAACCATGTTTAGGTTCTATTCATTGTGCTTGATATTTGTTTACGAGGTTTAATGCTTGTCGTTCTGTAAAAAATGTATTAGATAATACATAGAGGATATTAAGTTAAGATGTATGCGATTTTACAGAAATTTGAATAGAGTGAATCATGATATAGTTTGATTCAGGAAAATTGTGATTGATTCAAAGTTATGAAATCAATAAAAGATTTATTCAAGGAGGATTGAAAAAGTTTAAATTATTCCGTATTTTAGTAATATCGAATATGATGTAAAGACGAGATCTTGGATATGAATAGAATTTATATTCTAAATTGTAATAAAGAAGGTTATATTCTTTTAGTAATGAATAAAAGATGTAATAGTTTGGCGATAGTAGTATCGTGACTGCACCGAATTCGAGGTTTCGGAGGAACGTGGATTTGGGGGCGTCACAGGCGCTCCAGTGCCATAGGAATTCTGTTGCAGTGCACTCTGGTAGAACAGCCATAACTTTTGATCCGGGAAGAGTTACGGAGCCTACTACCTGTCAAATCGAAGCTATCGAAGAGATATACAACTTTTATTCTTTGAGAATTGAGAAATAATGGACGGATGAACGTCTAAATTGGGGTTGAAGTGACAGCTATGCAATGGCAACCCAAAATCGTAAAGTTCAACGTCCATTGGATGGTACAAAGGTCATAACCCTCGCCTCCAAACTCTGATTGAGATGATTCAAGATGTTCCGGAAAGCTTAGAAGACGCTCTACAATATGACCCAAGTTCCAATCCAAGAACATAAAATGAACATGAAAGCCCAAACGACGTCCGGATTGCATTTTCTTCCCTTTTAGCTTGACATAACACCAAGAGAGCTTCCAATATGAAATCTACAAAAACAAGCTAAAATGCATGAAAAGCTAATATAACACATGAGTTTAAGCAACAATTGAAGTTAGTTGATATCTAAATAAGTGGCTATAAAATCACTTATCAATTATCTATCATGTAATGAAGTACTTAAAGGTCTTTGTACCTGGGAATAGACAACTCTGATGTAATATTTTTAATTAATTAATATATTAAGCAGTTTGAATGAACGGTATCGTGAAGCACCAAATACGGGTCACAAGTACTCGGATTTGGGGGCGTCACATTTATAAAATATAATGTATTAAGTTTGCAAGATATGTAATATTTATGTAATATATGTATATACATATGTATTAGTTAAGGTATGCATAATATGTAATATGTATTCTGTGTATTAAATGAAGTATGGATTATATTAGTATATATGTAATGTTAGTATGTGTGGGCTGCAAGTCTATAAACCAAATGTATAAAAAAAAAAGCATGAACTGGGCTTTTGTGTGATGAGCAAGGCTAAACTTTTATCTCAGTAAATTCATTTTTCGTATGGAGCAAGGATTAGAAGTAATGAGCACGTATAGGAATTCTATATAAACACAGCCTAACCTTCCTTCTCAATTTTCTTCGTCCCTGCACAAATAACTCATACTAGCAAAAACCATATATAGCTCTGTTAATCTATTGAAGCTTTATTAGACAAACTGAAATTGGAAGAAACTAAGAAAGGGAAGAAATCAAGAGGTAAACACTATTCTATTAGTTGGATAGAACAATAAATAGAAAAGTTAGTTCATTTGATATATATAACTAATGTTTGTAAATGGTTGCAAAGGAAGAAACTGGATACAATTGTTATTGTAATTGTTGGTATTGGATTTCCATTAGAAATCTGGACTTGATCATAATGGGAAGATTATAGAGTTTGAACTTCTAAGTAATGCTCAGAAGCAAATTGCTAACATGACCAAATGAAAGAAACATGAGAATTAAAGAGAAAAATTAAATGAAATTCATTATTTTAAAAATTGGAATTTAGGATAAAGTTGAACATATTAACTTGGGAAAACCTTTGTGATAGACACATAATTAATACATTTTAATATTTCCATATTCATTATTTAATATACTTATTTTATTTAACTAATACATTTTAATTCGCATAAAATAGATATTAATGATACATTAAAATTAATCTAGTCTCTGTGGGTTCGACCTGTACTTGTCAGTTCTTCAACTTGACAATATGCACTTGCAGTTATATATTTTTATCACATCCAATTTTTGGTGTCGTTCCCGGGGACTAGAATTAGTTTTATTTATTCCTTAATTTTTATTTATTCGAATTAGCTTTTTTATTTATTTCTAATATTTTTTTTAAAAAATTTAGAATTATCTAAGCAGATCAACAATGTAGAAAGACAAGATTATTGCTACGCTTTTTCTGGTATTTTGTATCTTAACTCAAAAACAAAATAGTAGCTTATTTTTCTTTTTTCTTTTTTAGTTTTTATTATTAGTTAGAAAACTAATTGTCGCATTCATGCATTCACTCACGTAGAGCACATCTTGTCTAGGTTTTTATTTTATTTTATATTTTTTTCTCAAATATAAATTGTGGTGATTGCTAGAGGATTGAGACGTATGTCAAAATTTCTCTTTCTTTCGTAATTCACATAGTTTTAGGACATTTTATTTGTTTATAATTTTTTTTATTTGTACATTCTCATTTGTAATCTAACATTAAGGGTACAACTTGTAACAAGATAAGGTGAGGATTTCTTCACACCTCCTTAGTCCACAAACCACCTATTCATTTAGCATAACCTTGTCTTAATAAAATCAAGTAGACGTTGGCTCTTAGGAATTTTGAGCTCAATTAGGACAAGGGACTCCAAGAGGAGGCTAAATTTTAAATTTAATAAAACTATTGGTTTCTAGGTAAGTGGTTCAAAAGACAAACGCCTAAAAAACGTGTGGTTATTCAATTAGTCACCGTACCTACGGAGAGACTCCCACCTTTCTTACACTTACCTGGCTAGTGGTGTGATTAATTTCGAATTTTGTGGACCTTAAGGTGTAACTTGGAACAGTTAGGAGCTGTCTAGATTTTATTTAGGTTAACCGTAGAATTAGGATTTTATTTTATTTTATTGTTATTTTTTTGTGACTTTCGTGGTTAGTTTTCTATTTGTTTTATGATTTGTGGAAAGATGGATTCTTATTATAGTTGGAATAATAATTTTGCTTGGAATCAAGAATCCTATGAAAATTTTACTGCACACCAAGTAAAATTAATTTTCTACAACTTTTGAAAATCCTTATCTAAGTTCATATCCATATCCATATCCCTATCCATATCCATATCCATATCCATACCCATATTCGGATCTACAACCTCAATATCCACAAGAATTATCAAATGAAGAAGAGGAAAGACTTAGTGACTTAGAGAAAGCTATGGAAGTTTTAATGAAAAATTAATTTAACATGGATCAAACTATATCTCGTCTAGAAATTCTAATTAGTCGATTAGCCACCATAATAAATGAACAAGAGGTGGGTGAATTTTCTTGTAACTCTGAGGTTAATTTTGAAAATATTGATGGTTGTGGAAATGATGAGGAAAATAAAAATTTTATATTCAATTCTACACAATTTGAGTCAAGCGAATTTGAGAGTCTAAAAAGTATGAGTCTATACTTAAAAGTGATCATGTTGCATTTGATGAGTCTGTTGAAAAAGTATATAAGCCTAAAACTCCATACCCTGAAAGACTTATTCTTAAAAAACCACCTAGTAATTTTTTGGACCAACTCATTAAAGTAATATGATCCAAGAGTTGTCCATGACCCAAGAAATAATTGAAAATAAAATCTTGATTGAAAAAGATCCTATTGATTTTTTCTTAAATCACCTTGACAAAAATTAGAATGAATCTGAATATTTAGATAAGGTCAATGAGCTGTTGAGATCTACTACAAATAAGTCAACTAAACTAGAACATATATTTGAACCAATTCTTCTATCATTTGAACATGTTAATGAAAGTTTTCTTGAGGTAAATTTTAAGCATAACTCTGATGAAAATTCTGACTATTTTTAATTTCCTAAACCTCCTGAAAATCATGAAAAGTTCACACTCGTTTACCCATTTGTATCATTCATTTATAGTCACATACTTTTTAGGATTTATGAAATTCGTAGGTATGTACATTTTTTTCCCTTCTCACCACATTTTCTTACAGAATAAATGCCCCGCATACAAGGTACAATTCTTTCACATCTTTGTTCTCTTTTCTTCATTTACATACATTGAGGACAATGTATGATTTAGGTATGGGGAGAGTTTGTTTGTATTATTGTATTAGATTTTTTCTTTTTTTAGGAAAATATAGTAAAAAATTAAAAAATTAAAAAAAATTGAAAATTTTGTTTGATTTTTTATGAGTTGGATTAATTCTAATAAGTGTCTATAAAGCAAAACTCATGAGTAAAATTAAAAGATTTAAAACTCTTGAATCTTTGATTAGATACTAAATCTTAGTTTGAAATACCATATGGAATAAAAATGATTTCATAAGCATTTTGCACTTCACGTTTGCACTAATTCTTAGTTATGGGGTATAAACTATGATTCGAGAAATTTGAAAAAAAAAATAGAAAGAAAAAAAAAAGAAAAATTTGAAAAAAAAAAAGAAATAAATAAATGCTTCAATGTCTATTGAACAAAATAGCAGGGTATCCAAGCCTCAGGAGGTATCGATATTCATGCTGAAAAGTGTGATGGATATAAGCAGTTTGATTAATCTTATTTTGTGGCATTTGTTACTCGAGTTAGTAAACCCTGGGGGTGTCTCTACACCTAGTGCCCTAAAGCCAACTGGTTTGAGAGTCATTAGTCCAACGTTCGCTTCATGGGTAACTCTAAAAAGCCTAAGAAAATGAGACATTGCACAAGTTAAGAAAAAAAATAAAAAAATGGAAAAAAAGGAAAAAGAAAGAAGAAAAAGAAAAATGAGTTTGTTTGATTTTCATGGTAAAAAGTCCTACTAAGAGTTGCATCACATACACATGCATGCATCACATGAAATTAATTTAATGAAGGATGGTGTCTATAATGAAGATTGAATATTTTTGATAAGGTGAAAGTGTGATTTTGAATTTAATCTTGCTTATGTATAATGCCCATGAATATTTAGAAGTTTTATTTCAATTTCATGACTTGTTGAACTCAAAAATATTTTTGAATTTTGTGGGTATATTCACTGCAAACCCTCACGAGACACAACTCGTCTACTTGGGTTTTAAAGGCTTCTTGTACGCTAAGTGTAATCGTGTTTCCTACAAAAATGGGGTAGTATAATTTTTGTTTTATTTTTCTTTTCTTTTTATTTTACTCGAGAACGAGCAAAAGTTAGGTATAGGGGTATTTGATAGACACATAATTAATACATTTTAATATTCTCATATTCATTATTTTATATGTTTATTTTATTTAACTAATATATTTTGTTTTGTTTTGTAGAAATTAACATTTATTTTTCTTGGGAAGCAAATAAAGAATTTATATCCAACTTTTAAAAATGAAAAATGACTCTTGGAGGATTGTCATATGAAGATTGAAGTCAAGAAGGAAAGAAGAGGATACAAGGGAACAAAAGAGACCAAGTTCAATGTATCTAAATTAGGGCACAAATTAATTTTTCCTATAAATAGGTCTCTTGTTTTAAAGAGAAGGGGTATTGTGTATTATATTAGTTTAGGTTAGGAGTAGATTAAATTACTTCTTCATTGTACGTTCATTGGATGATCGTTAATTAAAGGGAGTTTTCTTATTTATTTTTAATATTCTACTTCTTCTTTATTTTAGTTAGTTTATTTATTTTCATGCCTAGTTAATTTTTTTTATATCTAGAATGAATATGAAATTAAATAATTATTCATGATAATATTTTTCATCCCTTCTATTATTTATGCTTTTATGTTTAATTGATTTCACCTTCATGTTTCGTTATTGAAATACCTTTGTTTTATAGTTCTTATGTGATTTTAAATTAATTAAGAGGTTCTGATAGATTATTGTTAAGATATGAGTTTTTCATAATCTATGCTTACTCGAAGAAGTTTCAATGGGTCATAGTTAATCCTTAAATTTTCATAGTCTATGGTTGCCCACCTTAATTATAAAATTACTAAATTAAAGGGAAGGGAGATCATAATCATAATTAAGTTATAAAAATGGAAGAGATTGAATTACTTATTATGTTTATTGTTTAATGGATTCGGATTCCTAGATTGCTTCCTCATTATTAGTTTTCATATTCTAGTTAATCAATTCTCAATCTTTATTTCTAATTCACCTAAAATAGATATTAATGATACATTAAAATTAATCTAGTCTATATGGGTTCGACCTGTACTTGTCAGTTCTTCAACTTGACACTGTGCACTTGCAGTTATATATTTTTGTCACATCACTTTAGATATGTGATAAAATGATATGGCAAAAGAATTAAAACTTATAGCTTCGATTCTATGTTCTGTAGAAAACAGAACATGTTTTGGTTCACTGCCGAAGTGGCACGGCCGTGTCACTTCCAGGCCAAAGACCATCGCGATCGCGCCGGCGTGCAGTTGTCCTAAGATGTTTTATTTGTGTGCTAAGCCTTTAAGAATGTGTATTAGAATTCTTTATGCTAATATATATGTTCTATATGAGGTTTAGTCTAGCTATGGAAGAATTGGGTAGCTAAGCATAATTTGGATAAGTAAATTCAAATGAAAAACTAAATATTTTGAAAAGTAAATTTGGTAGACCTAAGCTGGTTTAAAAGATACCAAAGTCCTGTGATTGTTTGTTGTGTTGGCTATCAAAGGAACTTGGCATGATAAAGGTTGGACAGTGTTAGAAATAACTCAGTGTTGAGCTTTAACAGGAGTAGCGCGACCGCACCACTCCTAGACTAAATTTCAGCACGGTCGCACCGTGCTGCAGGGTTGTCAAGATCAGTTTATTGAATAGCTAAAGTATGATGAATGTGAATTCAAGCCTCTCAAGAATTAATAGGTGAAATATGTAATTTTTTGCTTATCCAAGCATGAAATGGCTATACCAAGCGAAATTTTTTGAAATCTACAAGTAACTCGAATGTTATAAAAGATAAATTGAGTATATTTGCTAAAAGTACCTTGAGGTACTTATATTTAGGCCTCTCACGCAGTAATACGTGAAGCATATAACGTTTAACTAAAATATGTATGAAATGACTAACTCAAGTGGAGAGTTTGATTAGAAAGCTATGAATGTAATGAACATTTAAAAGAGGGAGTACGAGTTAATGTAAATTGAGCCTTCTAGCATGTACGTATGAGTCTCCTAAACTAAAATACATGAGTCTTATGATGATTAGCCTACTCAATTATGAAATGGCTAAATCTAATAAGCGTGGGTTAGCAAATTACGAAAAAAAATATAACATTATAAAAGACGAGATCAAATTAATGTAAACTATATTTGTATTGAATGTATGATTGACATTTTGTATGTTTGTAAATTCAAAATGTGTAGGAAGTTTGCGAGGACAAATAGCTATAATTGTAATCAGCACTCACAAGGCAAGTCTTTAAGTTCCTATGTGTTGTATGAACATGATATTGACCATATGTAATCATTATTGTAATGTGAATGGAATCTACATGAGTATGTTGAATTATATATTATGTGCTATGAATTGTGAAAGTCAAAGTATGACTACGATTGATCCAGGAATGGAACTCAACATATATGTGCTATGTGAAGTATGAAAACTGTTGGATTTGTTGAGTCGTCGTGCTCAATCTTCCAATAATTTGTAGGTTATAGATGTGAATCTCTTGTTATCCAGACAATAAAGATTAGAGGCGCGTGTACAGGAATACTAGTTCTTATATTTGCATTGTATTATCTTGTGATGACAATTCACAATGTGTGTAAAGTGCTACTATATAAAGTTAAACTATTCAATATACAAAGAATAATTGTTTTGAAATTGAAACTCAGCATTGTAGTATTTCATGTTGAGAAGCAATATAGTAATGATAATATATACTCTGGAATACGTTTTAAGGATTGAGTTGTATATACTCATAAATACTCTAATAAAACAAATCATAAAATAAATATGATTCTGGAATATAAATAATCGTAAAGGTTGTGATGCAAGGAACGAAAGAAAAGACAAATGGAGAAAATTTTAAATTTTTTGCATTTTTATTAGTTTTATCGTCGAATAATGATGAAAAGAAAGTACAAGATAGTATCTAATGCACAAGGTTAGGAATAGAGATAGTCTTGATTTTGGGGCGTTACATTTTGTATCAGAGCTATGGGTTATAAACCTTAGGTAAGAGTATCCTAGGCTATAACCGGAAACAAGATAGATAAAAAGAAAGAAGATGCTAAGCATATACTCGAACGAAGTTTACATGATATTAAATTAATTCAGAAAATTCATAAAGAATGCGTTAAAATAATATGCAAAGGTTCAAAGAAAACTCTTGAAGAACTTAAGTATTAGGGGACACCTGATTCGAATAATCATAAAATTACATGATTAGAGAAGGAAGTAAGAAGATCGTAAAACAAAGAGATCATAGATTGAGAAAGAATCGTAAGGTAAAACGATTGTAGAAAAGATCACGACGTGATCTGATTAAGTCACAGAAGGACATATGATCAATCGAATGATTGAAAATTTTAGCTTAAGACTATGATAAAAGGTACTATGAGATAATATAAATAAAACTCAGAAAGAGTTATAGATGATGAAATACAGATTAAAGAAAATTCGTATTAAGCAAAGAGAAAGCTAGGATTGGGTGGGATTTCAATTGATGACTCAGGTGATAGCTAAGTTATACAAACCTTTGTATGTGCAGGGGTTTTGTGCATGATTTAATGACCACTTAGTAATCACACTGATAATCATTGAAATATTGGCGCCACACTGTTAATATATATATGATGAGAAGGTGATTCTTTTCTCATGTGTATATCTGATAGTTAGAGATATTAAGACTAGGTGCGAGTTCTTAAAACTTATGCTTATGACGAGTTTGTGACTCATAGTCATATGGTATGTTTTTGAATCCCTAAGTATATGGACAGTCCATGATTGGTTCTTAGACTACGTATTGTTGTGACAAGTTCCTAAAACTCATATTATTATGGAAAGTTCCTAAACACATAAAGTGTGGTAAGTTTGATGAACTATACCAGGGTATAAGAATATTATAGATTTAAAACTATATATTTTCAGTATATTAAGCATTGATGATAGAATTATATAGTGGAGCAATGGAGAAAGTTGAAGCTATTGAAGGAGAAATGGATATTCCAAATCTTCTAGTAATGCTAGATTTCAAAGTTAATGGAAATCATGCTGATATTTGTGTCTTCAAAAAATATTGGGTCATATTATTGAACCAATAAGTTTTATAAATTCTATTATTTCCCATGTCTATGCTATTTATTTCGGCTTGACAAAATGATTTGAAAATATCAAAATATAAATTTTTAAGTCATCAATACATCATTAATATGATGTAGATATGATAAATAATGGAGTCATTAATGCAGACTAACCTAGTATCGGATGTGATCTAAGAATTATCAGCCAACTATGGTATGATGTAGTATGACAAAATCATAAAATGACGGCATCCTCAACGTACTGTTAAAACAGTGCAGTACTATAGCGTCATAAAATAATTTTCAATATTTTAATAATTAAATATTACTCAATAACATTTGAATCGACTATACACAGATTAAGATATTTCATTGCTTCATTTAAGCCTTTGAAATATTATAGATATAGAACTGTCCAACTAAATTGATTTGGTATGGACTCCAAAATGGATATGAACACCCCTGAATTGGGAAAATTTTATTTGCGTCAAGGCGGTGATGATGAATGCAAATGTCGTTCCTATAACTATTGTTGATCAACACAGAACATCCCTGAATTGGGAAATTCTGTTTGTGCAAAATAGCGGTGATGATGAACGC
This sequence comes from Panax stipuleanatus, assembly GCA_020205555.1. NCBI lineage: Eukaryota > Viridiplantae > Streptophyta > Magnoliopsida > Apiales > Araliaceae > Panax > Panax stipuleanatus. The sequence continues at coordinate 101,835,402 of CM035125.1, forward strand.
AAATGTCGTTTAAAATGCTCCGAATGGCGGTCATGTGAATAACATGGGTCAACACAGGACATAACAGGCTGATCACCTACCGTGCCCGTAAGCATGTTAGTTTGCTGATGAATTTCTATTAAAACCTTTTCAAAAAGATATTTCTTTATCTATTATGACCCTTAGCATGATACAGGAAGTTCTTCCTAAATGAATTCTTTGAAATTCCTGAGTTATTCATATTGCTTCACAATTATTGAACAATTGTGGATAATTTCTATTCTGGAAGTTCAAAATAGAAAGGATAAAGTTCTTTAGAAGGAAGTAGGTTGTAAATTACGGCAAAACGAATCCTTGAAAAAGAAAAGGATAACTTGAAAATTTGTATTGATGAGTTGTGTGGGAAAATTCTGAGAAGAAGGGGATACAATTTTGAAAGGAAAAATGTAAAATTCTTAAAAAATAGAATATGAGGAAAGCTATGATTCAGAATAAATTGAGGAGTTAAAGAATGGATAGTACTCGAAGTATAATTGAGTTTAAATAGCGGTTACGAAATGAAACCGATAAGATTTTGCGGAAAGAAAGGAAATAGGTAATTCAAAACTTAAGGGATTAGTACGTTGAAAGCATTCAACGTTATAAATTACGAGAGAAAATAGATCTAAACCCAATAAGACAGGTTTAGTATTTTGATTTCGGAGACAAAATACTTATAAGGGAAGAAGAATGTGATGATTCGAGTTTTTGAAATATATTAAAATAAGAATTTAAATAACTAAAATTCTTATTATGTGAATTACATTCTGTATGTGAATTTGTGTTATGCAATGTGGTAATTTATAAAATAATAAATAGATTATTATTATATGTTTATTATATAATTGTTGAGAACAATTTATAAAAGAAAAAGGAAATGAGCGAATATAATATTATATATTTATTTTGGTCAAAAATAAATTGTGAAAATCAATTAATTAAAGGGAAAAAATGATTAAAGGATACAAAATTATCGTATCCATTAATAAGTAAATTAAAATAATTTCCAAAATTAAATTATTTTAATAAGGTAGATTTATTGCATTAAATAATTTATTATATTATACTGCCTATGTGAATATACGCGGTGTAATATGTGTATGTGATGTGGTAAATATATTAATAAATATTTACTACAAGCAAATACATTGTTATAAATTATTTATAAATGGAAAGGAAATAATTAAGTTATAAATTTTTTTTGTATGCATTAAAAAAAGCGTATTAACATAATTTATGATATTAAACATGGTGAGATTATTACATTATTTTATTCAATTTATTGGAGGAATTAGGTAATAAAAATATATTAATAAAATATATTGTATTAAGTTTGCAAGATATGTAATATGTATGTAATATATGTGTATACATATGTATTATGTAAGGTATGTATGAAATGTATAATATGTAATATATTATGTGTATTAAATGAAGTATGGATTATATCAATATATATGTAATGTTAGTATGTGTGGGCTGCAAGGCTATAAACCAAATGTATAATAAAAGAAAGCATGAGCTGTGCTTTTGTGTGATGAGCAATGCTAAGTTATTCTCTCAGTAAATCCATTTTTTGTATGGAGCAAGGATTGGAAGTGATGAGCACGTATAGGAATTATATATAAACACATCCTAACGTTCCTTCTTAATTTTCTTCATCCTTGCACAAATAGCTTATACTAGCAAAAACCATAAATAGCTTTGTTAATCCATTCAAGCTTTATTAGACAAACTGTAATCGGAAGAAGCTAAGAAAAGGAAGCAATCAAGAGGTAAACACTCTTTGTTAGAATCTATTAGTTGGATAGAACCATGAATAGAAAAGTTAGTTCATTTGATATATAACTGCTGTCTGTAAATGGTTGTAAAGGAAGAAATTTGATACAATTGTTGCTGTAATTGTTGGTATTAGATTTCCATTAGAAATCTGGACTTGATCATAATGGGAAGATTATAGAGTTTGAGCTTCTAGGTAATGCTCACAAGCTAATTGCTAATATGTCCAAATGAAAGAAACATGAGAATTAAAGAGAAACAATACATGAAATTCATTGTTTTCTAAATTGGAATTTAGGATAAAGTTGAACATATTAACTTGGGAAAACCTTTGGATATGTGATAAAATGATATGACAAAAGCATTGAACCCAATAGCTTGGATTCTATGTTCTGTAGATAACAGGGCATGTTTTAGTTTCCTGTAGAAGTGGCGCGGCCGCGTCGGTCTACAGTTGTCCAAAGATGTTTTCTTTGTGTGTTAAGCCCTAAAGCATGTGTATTAGAATTCTTTACGCTATAATATGTGTTCTATGTAAGGTGCAGTCTAGCTATGGAAGAATTGGGCAGCTAAGCATGATTTAGATAAGTAAATTCAAATGGAAAACTAATTGTTATGAAAAGTAAGTTTGGTAGACCTAAGCTAGTTTAAAAGATACAAAAGTCTTGTGATTGTGTGTTGTGTTGGCTATCAAAGGACCTTGGCATGATAAGGGTTGGACAGTGTTAGAAACATCTTTGTCTTGAGCTTTAACAGGAGTAGCGCAACCACACCACTCCTGGACTAAATTTCAGCGCGGTCGCGCCGTGCTGTAGGTTTGTCAGGATCAGTTTATTGAATAGCTGAAGTATGAGGCATGAGAACTCAAGCCTTTCAAGAAGTAATAGGTGAAATATGTAATGTTTTTGTTATCCAAGCATGAAATGTAAATACCAAGCAAAGATTTATTGAAATATACAAGTGACGCGAATGTTATAAAAGATAAATTGAGTATATTTGCTAAAAGGACTTTGACGGTACTTATATTTAGGCCTCTCACGCAGTAATGCGTGAAGCATACAACGTTTAACTAAAATATGTATGAAATAACTAACTCAAGTGGAGAGTTTGATTAGGAAGCTACGAATGTAATGAACATTTAAAAGAGGGAGTACGAGTTAATTTAAACTGAGCCTTGTAGCATGTACGTATGAGTCTCCTAAACTGAAATACATGAGTCTTATGATGATTAACTTACTCAATTATGAAATGGCTAAATCTAATAAGTGAGGGTTAGAGAAGTATGAAAAAATCTAGCATTGTAAAAGACAAGATAGAATTAATGTAAAATGTATTTGCATTAAATGGATGATTGATATTTTGTATGTAAGTACATTCAAAATGTGTAGGCAATTTGCGAGGACAAATAACTATAATTGTAATCAGCACACACAAGGCAAGTCTTTCAGTTCCTATGTGTTGTATGAACTTGATATTGACTAAATGTAATCATTATTGTAATGTGAATGAAATCTACATGATTATGTTGAATTACATATTATGTTCTAAGAATTGTAAAAGTCAAAGTATGATTATAATTGATTGAGGAATGGAACTCAATCTATATATACTATGTGAAGCATGAAAACTGTTGGATTTGCTAAGCCGTCGTGCTTAATCTTACAATATTTTGCAGGTTATAGATGTGACGCGATCTCTTGCTATCCAGACAATAAAGATTAGAGGCGCGTGTACAAGAATACTTGTTTAAAAATTAACATTATATTATCTTGTGATGACAATTCACAATTTGTGTAAAGTGCTACTATGTAAAGTTGTAATATTCAATATACAAAGAATAATTATTTTGAAATTGAAACTCAGCATTGTAGTATTTCATGTTGAGAAGCAATATAGTAATGATATTATATACTTCGGAATACGTATTAAGAATTGACTTGTATATACTCATAAATACTCTGATAAAACGAATCATAAAATAAATATGACTATAGAATATAGATAATCGTAAAGGTTGCGATTCAGTGAACGAAAGAAAAGACAAATGGATTTTTTTTTTTAAAATTATTCGCATTTTTATTAGTTTTATCCTCGAATCATAATGAAAAACAAGTACAATGTGACAAACGAGAATTTTGTAAATTAACTTGAATATTTATTGAATTAAATAAATATTTTTGATAATTTATTTAGTGACTTAAATAAATATTCGATGTTTATTTATTGAGTTAAATAATTATTTGATAGAATTATGGTAGATTAATTTAATTATATGTGTTACATTGATTAAATTTATGTGGAGAATTTTTATAGTTCAAAGTATGTATTTAATTGAGTTTATTTAATTAAATAAATTATTTAATAAGCATAATGTTATTCTAATTAATTTAATAATTAATTACAGAGTTAATGATTTGACATAATTAATAAATGAGAATTTTAATTATGTGATGATGTGATTTAATGTGAAATATTATATTTTATTTAACTGAATTTAAATAAGATTAATTAATTAATTAAAGTTTTATAAATAAATTATATAATAAACACTTTAATTAAAATAATAGGAAAAGAGGAATAAAGGAGAACAACCAAACAAGCCTTAAGGGAGTGGGTGTCAGTTAATTCTCATTATTGAATTAACCGTACCCACTATCCCTGACAATTGAGTTATATACGTATATTATATAGCTTTAGCTTTATATCTATATTCAGTTCATTATTATATTAATATCAAAGAAGAAAATACAGAGAGAACTTAGAGAGAATTGAGAAAATTATTTGATTGAAGAATTTTGAAGAATCAAAAGGAAAGAGTTCATATCATCTTAACAGAGATTGCAAGGGTATGATTCTTCATCCCAATTTTTATTTCACGTATAATATTTTCTCCAACAAACCCAATTTTAAACTCTTTGTAACTAATTATTGTATTGATGATTGTTGTATATATGATGATATATGTATTAATATATATTTATAACATATTTTCTATCAATTATGTATGCTTTAAAGAAATCAAAACCATGTAATTATGCTTTAATTAGAATTTGAAAGTTATAGAGTATGTAGAACATGAATATGGCCCTTATGTACAAATTTTCATGCTTTAGTTGTTTATTAAACGTTAAATTGATAATTGATTAGTATTATGCATGTTAAAACGAACAAAACGGAATTTAAACGAACAGATTCGGAGTTATAACTAATCGGTAATGTCGAATTTCATGATTTCTCTCGAAACATTATAAAATACCAAAAATAGTGAATTTAAGCGTTCCAACTTGAATGATTATGTGATCTAAAGTGTTAAAAACATGCTAGAAACATTGTGTGATGTTTCTGTGAAGTTTATAGTCCATGGGTAACGTTAAAATTTGTTGTGTTAGTTTAATTTGGGATTTAATTGGGCTATGAACAGCGCCGTTCGCGAACAGCAGTTCATCGTACAGGGGACCCCTGCTCTGGCGGGCTCCCTAGTATAAGAACCCTCGCCCTGGCGGGCTACTTACAGTCCAAACCCCCGCCCCGGCGGGGGTACAGAGATGGAATAGTTTGGTTTTGTGTGTTTTTAATCCATAGCATGATGAGTTAACTGAACTTAATGAACCTGATAATGTATTGAGCATGTAACATATTACTATAACATATTGTTGACATGTATAAGACGATTTTAAGGTTTATATTAACAAGTTATATGCGAACTTGGATTTGTTGTTGTAAGGTTTAATTATGATTGTTTAAGAGATTATACTTGTGTGATATACATGTTGTGGGTTCAGCTTCATGTGATGTGGTTAGTCAACAAGTTAAGATTACGAATCAAGTTGTTAAGTTGAACTTAAGTGAAAAGTTCAACAGTTAAACGTAGTGGTAATGGAACTAATCGATATTGTAAACGTAATGAAATGTGCAGGACGTTGAGGAAGTGAATTGTAATTATAACTGTAGCTTGTGCACGAGGCAAGTTTCCTAATTCCTACTTTTAATTAAGCAAGTTTTCTAACTTTAATTTGATTGAGCAAGTATTCTAAACTCAAATCAGTTATTGAACAAGCTTTCTATTCTCGAATTATTATCATGATGCAAGTTCTTATTCTTGTTTATTCAAGTCAAGATTCATATGAGATATTATAATTTCTTTAAAATATTACTTCAGTTATACAATACTTATTCGATTGTATACTCTTGAGATTTATTATTCGATTTGAATATCAATGTTATTGTTGAACCTTGTAAGACTAGCGAACCCTGAATGATTCGACTAGTCCGTAGTTGATGAACGTTCTAAATTCTAGAATTGTTATTGAGCTTATCCAAACCAAACTTTCTTTGTTGCGGACTCTGATGTCAAACTGAGATGAACAACCCTTTAATAAGGGATTATTTATGCGTTAGTGTTGAGATGATGTGCACATTATGGTACTAAGGGCTGATCCCCCTAAGTACGAGTAGTAGAGTTCATATAGTCTTATGACTGTTAAAGGTTCAAAGTAGAGATACTTGACAACCTAGGACATAGTTCATAGTCTTATAACCCTCAGATGTACTTTTGATTCTTGTTTTTCATTCTAGATTCAAAAGCCGAGCTTTCTTTATTCAAAACTCTTTGATTCACTCGCATGTTATTATTATTATTATATTATTATACTTGTGGGCAATCGTGCTCAATCTTGCATAATAACATTGCAGTTAAGAATGAAAGGTCCGACGAGCCTTCAACTAGCAAAGGCAAGGGAAAGGTTAACAAGCGTTGAAGACTTGTTATTTAATTTGAGAATGTTATGTTTAAGACTTTGATGTGTTAAGACTTATGTATTTGATTATGTTTCCACATTTGAGATTTAAGGTTAGTTCAACGTGGGATTTATTTATTATTCAGATGTTGTAATCCAATAAGGGTAGATGATGGAGATGTTTTTATCTATTTCAAGAGATACATTTATTATGGGTAGATAAATATATGATATTTGTATAGTGAACACCAAATTTCATGGAAATTAAAGTACTCGGATTTGGGGGTGTCACAAGGTTGTATCAAAGTCGTAGGTTATGAACCTTAGGTGGGGGAAAATCTTAGGGTAGTAGCCTTCTATAACATAGTAATGATAAACTCTTATCAAGTTCTAAGAAAGATAATAAATTACCTTATGTGCTATGTGTTTATACTTATGTACTCGCGAGTATCGATTTGCATCGCGTAATAACTAAGACTTAAAATTTTGATTGTCAGGATGTCGGATGTTGGAGGATCCAGTCAACCTAGGGAGGTTGTCCCCCGAGTGGCTATTGAGGAGGAGCACCGAGACATTCATACAGTCTGGGAGCAGTTGGTTCGTAGAGAGCCATCTCCTTTGATCACTATTGTTGGTCAGGAGCATGAGCCAGTGTTTAACTCAGAGTAGGACTCTGAGGAGATTGAGGTTGAGGCTGGGGCAGCTGAGGAGGAGGATAAAGACCCTGATGATTTCCCACCGAACTTTATCAGTGCTGAGATGTGTATGACAGTAACATAGAGTTACAAGATATATACCGTTCGAGAGCTGAAGGAGTAGACAGTTGCTCAGCAGACTACCATCAAGCAGAAGGATGGTGTGATCGAGACTCTGAATACACGTCTTGGAGACGTGGAGTTGGTTCATGAGAAGGGCCAAAGTGAGCAGAAATCAGAGGAAATAGAAAAGCTGAAGAATGATTTGCGTGAGTAATCAGTGAAGCGTGCCATAGCAGAGGATGCTTGGATGAGGGCTTCACGACATGCAGATCTTGCCGAGGATAACAATCGGGCAAAGAAGGCTAAGATCGCGGAGACAAACTACACGTTCCAGAATGCGATTGATAAGGCCCAGGATCGAGTTATGTGCTATCCAGTTCAGTTCGAAGATCTACCTTGGTATATGCTGGATCGCAGGACAATGTTCCGCGTTATAGAGGAAGAGCGCAGCAAAGCTGTTCGATGCCTTAGTAGGCCGTGATAGGAACAACATGATTATGTGAATATTTCTTTGTTAGTTAATAATGTAAATTCCGATGTGATTATAAACAAAGGAATATTTTGATGATTTAAATCCTAAAGATTCTTTATCTCGGGATAGTTGATGTAAATAGGAGTGCTGCTATCTTTCGTATATTTAAAACTTTTGATTAAATAAAATATCCGAGTTTATTTGAGATGTTATGCGTTAAGTGTTATCTTAAAGTATTTAAGTTAAGCCTTAAATATTTAAAGAAATGAATAAAGATCTAATAAGCGTATATCTTAACAGAAATATGCAGCCGAGAAGACGCCCTAACGTCAACCAGCCCAAGAAGGGTCAACGAATAAAAATGACGCCAATGCCAACGCTAACCCCGTTTAGCAGTTGGTAAACTTATTGACTGGAGCGATGGCCAATCAGCAGCAAGCTCCACCGAACACTTCGTTTAAAGACTTCAAGGCAGTGGCACAGCCAGAATTTAAGGGATCCATGAACCCGATCGAAGCACAGACTTGGGTTATGGAGATGGAAAAGGTTTTTGACGTTGCTAGGGTGAGTGAGGACCAGAAGACAGCTTACGCAACATTCATGCTGAAGGCGGAGGCCAGTTATTGGTGGCAAGCAAACAAGGTCTGGGGAGGACAAGGTGTGATCACCTGGGAGAGGTTTAAAGAAATATTTTTCGAGATGTACTTCCCGACAAGCTCATAGAACCAGAAGGAGGTTCAGTTTCTGGAGCTCAAAAATGGTAATATGTCTGTACCAGATTATGCTGCAAGGTTTAATGAGTTGGCTAGGTTCGCCACATACCAAGTGCACATTGATGAGAGGAAGGCCTGGAGATTCGAACAAGGACTGAAGCCCTGGTTGTATAGCAAGGTGTCGATGTTCTAGTTAAACACCTTTGCCAGAGTATTAGAGAAAGCAATCATCGCTGAAGGTGGGAGCGATGCTATGACCAAGTACAACTAGGAGCAGAAGAAAAAGAAGAGCGATGTAGAAGGTAATAAGGTGAGTGGTAGCAACACTGGTGGAGGCAGTAATCAAAAGAGAAGATGGAATGACAGCCCATCGACCATAAATCAGCAGGGAAACCAGAAGAAGAGGGTAGAAGTATGTCCGACCTGTGGGAAGAACCACCTGGGGGTCTGTATGAAAGGAAAACGAGTTTGCTATAATTATGGTCAGGAAGGTCACATAGCACCTAACTGCCCTAACCCTAAGAAGGGCGCCTGCTTCACATATGGATCTAAGGACCATTTGGCTTGGGACTGTCCCAAGAAGGTATTCGGAGGGACAGGATCAGGTGGGAACAGCAGTGGCAACGCTCTAACGATTACAAGATTGACACCAACTAACCGACCTACTTCCTGGACTTTCAACATGACAGCGCAGGATGCTGTGCAGTCTCGCGATGTGGTGTCAGGTATCATTTTGATCAATATAATTAATGCTTATGTATTATTTGATTCAGGTGCTACTTGCTCATTTATATCCGATGACTTTGCTATAAACTTAGAATTGCCTAAGGACGAGTTAGACTACCCTATGAACATAGAGATTGCGAATAGGGAAGTGATTCCTGTTAAGTACGTACACAAGAACTGTAGGGTGGATATTAAGGGTAATGTGATGAACATAGATCTTATTCCGATTAGACTTGGGGAATTAGACGTTATCTTGGGAATGGATTGGCTGCTCAATTATGGGGCGTTAATTGATTGCCAAAGGAAATGTATTAACCTTATGACTCTGTCAAAGGTTATATTTTATGGCAGCAAGTTGCCTAGACAAGCGAGTTATCTGACGATGATGCAGGCCAAGAAATTATTGAGACAAGGTTGTGTATGATATTTAGCCTACATAGTCGATAGTCGTAAAGAGAGCCCAAAGTTGGAGGAGATACCAGTCGTGAGAGACTTCGTGGATGTATTTTGGGATGATTTGCCAGAACTTCTGCCAGATAGGGAAGTAGAGTTCGTGATCGATTTGGCGCCAGGAACCGCTCCAATATTGAAGGCACCGTACCTTATGGCTCCGGTAGAGATGAAAGAATTGATGGTGCAGCTGCAAGAGCTTTTAGACAAGAAGTACATTCAGCCGAGCGTATCACCGTGGGGAGCGTCGATGTTGTTTGTTAAGAAGAAGGATGGGACGATGCGGCTTTGTATTGACTACAGAAATTGAACAAGGTTACAATTAAGAATAAGTATCCATTGCCCAGGATCGACGACTTGTTTGACCAATTGAAGGGTGCGAGATACTTCTCGAAGATAGACCTAAGAAGTGGCTACCATTAGTTAAAGGTAAGAACAGAGGATGTTTCGAAGACAGCATTAAGGACTCGATATAGTCACTACAAATTTTTGGTGATGTCATTTGGTCTAACGAATGCTCCTGCAGCATTTATGGATCCTAATGAATAGAGTGTTTAAACCATTTTTGGACAAATTTATGGTGGTGTTTATCGACGATATTCTGGTGTATTCGAAGACCAAAGAGGAACACGTAGAGCATCTGAAGGTGACATTGGAGGCGTTGAGAAGAGAGAAGTTGTATGTCAAGTTTTCAAAATGTGAATTTTGGATAGAGCGGGTACAATTTCTCGGACATGTGATCGATAAGAACGGAATTTCGGTAGATCCCTCCAAGGTTGAAGCTGTAATGAATTGGGATCAGCCGAAGACACCGTCGAAAGTGAGAAGTTTTCTTGGATTGACAGGTTATTATAGAAGCTTCATTCAAGACTTTTCCAATATCGCAACTCTATTGACGAATTTCACTAGATAATCGATGAAATTCGTTTGGATGGAGAAGTGTGAGGAAAGCTTCCAAAAGCTTAAGAAGAGGTTGAGTACGGCACCTGTATTATCTCTTCCGGATAGCATAGGAAATTTTGTGGTGTATAGTGATGCATCGCATAAAGGACTAGGTTGTGTGCTTATACAAAATGGCAAAGTCATTGCATATGCATCACGACAGCTAAAGGATTATGAGAAGGGGTATCCAACCCACGACTTGGAATTGGCTGCGATGGTATTTGCTTTGAAGATCTGGGGACACTATCTCTATGGGGAGAAGTGTGAAATATATACAGACCACAGAAGTCTGAAATATACTTTTACACAGAAGGATTTGAATATGCGCTAGAGGAGATGGTTGGAATTGATAAAGGATTATAATTGCGAGATCTTATACCATCCGAGTAAAGCGAATGTGGTCGCCGACTGCCTTAAACAGAAAGGGTCGAGAGAAATTGATGATGTTGACTGCCTAAGAGGAGCTAATTTCAGTAATGGAGAAGTTGGAATTGGAAGTGAGATATCCTATGGAATCTGACGAGAAGCTGTTCCAGCTGGGATTTGGTACAACTTTGCTGGATAAGGTTAAGGAAGCACAACTTCAGGACGAAGAATGTGAAAAGATAAAGAGGAAAATATCTGAAGGGAATGAACTAAAATTTAAAATGGACAACGAAAGAATGTTAAGATTTGAGAGCAGAGTTTGGGTACCGCCAGTTCCAGAGATTAAGGAAAAAAATTGAGCGAGGCTCATAGTTCTCGGATATAGAACGAGACGTTACTGATTGTGTTGCCAAGTGTCTGACTTGTCAGATAGTGAAAGCAGAACATCAGAGGCCGAGTGGGTTGCTAAAACCACTAGAGATCCTAGAATGGAAATGGGAGCACATTACTATGGATTTCGTAGTTGGTCTTCCGACGAGTCAGAAAGGCTATGACGTAGTATGGGTTATCGTTGATCGATTGACGAAATCAACACACTTCCTACCGATCAAGATCAGATTCAACTTAGATCAGTTGGCGAAGTTGTATGTGAAGGAGATTGTTTCAAGGCACGGAGTTCCAGTGTCGATTGTTTCTGATAGAGATCCGCGCTTCTTGTCTAACTTCTGGAAGCGACTACAGGAATGCATGGGGACGCAGTTGAGAATGAGTACGACTTATCACCCTCAGATAGATAGGCAAAGCGAAAGAACGATCCAGACATTGGAAGATATGCTGAGAGCATGCATCATGGATTTCAAAGGAAATTGGGATGACCACCTACCGCTCGTGGAATTCGGTTATAACAATAGTTACCACGCAAGTATTGGCATGCCGTCTTACGAAGCGTTGTACGACAGAAAGTGCAGAACTCCACTATACTGGGATGAAGTCGACGAAAGGCAATTGCTAGGTCCAGATTGGTACAACAAACAGCCGAGATAGTCAAGGTGATCAGAACAAGATTGGTAGCTACTTAGGATAGGCAGAAGAAATACGTCGATCCACACCGCAAGAACGTAGAATTTGAATCGGGTAGCTTTGTATTCTTAAAAGTCTCTCCTTGGAAGGGAAAAATAAGATTTGGCAAGAAAGGGAAATTGAGCCCGAGGTTCCTTTGAGGTGTTACGAAGAATCGGAGAAGTTGTGTATGAGGTAGCCTTACCTCCGGCGCTAGAGCATGTCCACAACGTCTTCCATATGTCAGTGTTACGACCATATAAACCCGATTTCAAACATGTGATTGAATATGAACCCCTGTAATTTGAGAAAGTCTTATCCTATGAAGAAGTTCCTGTTCAGATTGTTGACAGAAAAGAGCAAGTTCTTTGAAATAAAGTGATACCTTTTGTTAAAGTAATCTGGAGGAATCACAACGCTGAAAAATCTATGTAGGAACTCAAAGAACAAATGATAAAGACTTACCCACACTTATTTGCTTAATTTATGTGTAAACGATTCTGGGGACAGAATCTTTGTAAGGGGGAATGTAACGGGACGAATTTAATTGAACCATGATTCTCGGGACAGAATCCTTTTAAGGGGGGAAAGATGTGACAAACGAGAATTTTGTAAATTAATTTGAATATTTATTGAATTAAATAAATATTTTTGATGATTTATTTAGTGACTTAAATAAATATTCGATGTTTATTTATTGAGTTAAATAATTATTTATTGAAATTGTGGTAGATTAATTTAATTATATGTGTTACATTGATTAAATTAATGTGGAGAATTTTTATAGTTCAAAGTATGTATTTAATTAAATGAATTATTTAATAAGCATAATGTTATTCTAATTAATTTAATAATTAATTAGAGAGTTAATGATTTGACATAATTAATAAATAAAAATTTTAATTATGCGATGATGTGATTTAATGTGGAATATTATATTTTATTTAATTAAATTTAAATAAGATTAATTAATTAATTAAAGTGCGATAAAAAAATATATAATAAAAACTTTAATTAAAATAATGGGGAAAGAGGAATAAAGAAGAACAACCAAACAAGCCTTAAGAGAGTGGGTGTCAGTTAATTTCCATCATTGAATTAACCGTAGCCACTATCCTTGACAGTTAAGCTATATACGTATATTATATAGCTTTAGCTTTATATCTATATTCAGTTCATTACTATATTCATATCAGAGAAGAAAATACAGAGAGAACTTAGAGAGAATTGAGAAAATTATTTGATTGAAGAATTTTGAAGAATCAAAAGGAAAGAGTTCATATCATCTTAACAGAGATTGCAAGGGTATGATTCTTCATCCCAATTTTTATTTCACGTATAATATTTTCTCCAACAAACCCAATTTTAAACTCTCTGTAACTAATTATTGTATTGATGATTGTTGTATATATGATGATATATGTATTAATATATATTTATAACATATTTTCTATCAATTATGTATGCTTTAAAGAAATCAAAACCATGTAATTATGCTTTAATTAGAATTTGAAAGTTATAGAGTATGTAGAACATGAATATGGCCCTAATATCTAATTTTTCATGCTTTAGCTGTCTATTAAACGTTAAATTGATAATTGATTAGTATTATGCATGTTAAAACGAACAAAACGGAATTTAAACGGAAAGATTCGGAGTTATAACTAATCGGTAATGTCGAATTTCATGATTTCTCTCGAAACTTTATAAAATACCAAAAATAGTGAATTTAAGCGTTCCAACTTGAATGATTATATGATCTAAAGTGTTAAAAAAAAATATGCTAGAAACACTGTGTGATGTTTCTGTAAAGTTTATAGTCCATGGGTAACGTTAAAATTTGTTGTGTTAGTTTAATTTGGGATTTAATTGGGCTATAAACAGCGCAGTTCGCGAACTGCAGTTCATCGTACAGGGGACCCCCGACCTGGCAGGCTACCTGCAGTCCAAACCCCCGCCCCGGCGAGGTACAGATATGGAATGGTTTGGTTTTGTGTGTTTTTAATCTATAACATGATGAGTTAACTTAACCTAATGAACCTGATAATGTATTGAGCATGTAACACAATACTATAACATATTGTTTTCATGTATAAGACGATTTTAAGTTTTATATTAACAAGTTATATGTGAACATGGATTTGTTGTTGTAAGGTTTGATTATGATTGTTTAAGAGATTATACTTGTGTGATATGCATGTTGTGGGTTCAGCTTCATGTGATGTGGTTAGTCAACAAGTTAAGATTACGAATCAAGTTGTTAAGTCAAACTTAAGTGAAAAGTTCAACAGTTAAACGTAGTGGTAATGGAACTAATCGATATTGTAAACGTAATGAAATGTGTAGGACATTAAGGAAGTGAATTGTAATTATAACTGTAGCTTGTGCACAAGGCAAGTTTCCTAATTCCTACTTTTAATTAAGCAAGTTTTCTAACTTTACTTTGATTGAGCAAGTATTCTAAACTCAAATCGGTTATTGAACAAGCTTTCTATTCTTGAATTATTATCATCATGCAAGTTCTTATTCTTGTTTATTCAAGTCAAGATTCATATGAGATATTATAATTCCTTTAAAATATTACTTCATTTATGCAATACTTATTTGATTGTATACTCTTGAGATTTATTATTCGATTTGAATATCAATGTTATTGTTGAACCTTGTAAGACTAGCGAACCCTGAATGATTCGACTAGTCCGTAGTTGATGAACGTTTTAAATTCTAGAACTGTTATTGAGCTTATCCAAACCAAACTTCCTTTGGTGCGGACTCTGATGTCAAACTGAGATGAACAACCCTTTAATAGGGGATTATTTACGCGTTAGCGTTGAGATGATATGCACATTATGGTACTAAGGGCTGATCTTTCTAAGTACGAGTAGTAGAGTTCATATAGTCTTATGACTGTTAAAGGTTCAAAGTAGAGATACTTGACAACCTAGGACATAGTTCATGGTCTTATAACCCTCAGATGTACTTTTGATTCTTATTACTCATTCTTGATTCAAAAGCCGGGCTTTCTTTATTCAGAACTCTTTGATTCACTCGCATGTTATTATTATTATTATATTGTTATACTTGTGGACAATCGTACTCACTCTTGTATAATAACATTGCAGTTAAGAATGAAAGGTCCTACGAGCCTTCAACTAGCAAAGACAAAAGCAAGGTTAACAAGTGTTGAAGACTTGTTATTTAATTTGAGAATGTTATGTTTAAGACTTTGATGTGTTAAGACTTATGTATTTTATTATGTTTTCGCATTTGAGATTAAAGTTTAGTGCAACCTGGGATTTATTTATTATTCAGATGTTGTAACCCTATAATGGGAGATGATTGAGATGTTTTTATCTATTTCATGAGATGCATTTATTATGGGTAGATAGGTATGTCATATTTGTACAGTGAACACCAAATCCCGTTAAAATTGAAGTACCCAGATTTAGGGGTGTCACAAACAAGATAGTATCTAACGCACAAGGTCAGGAATAAAGATAATCTCAATTTTGGGGGCATTACAAATACACTAGTCTCACCATTCTTTAGTAAGAACAAGGATCGTCATGAATCATTGGAATGGTTATGGTGTAAGAACCCGAATTTTCAAAAATTATTAAATAAGAATTTAATAAATAAAATTCTTAAAGCATGAGATGGGTTTGAAAAAGAATATATATTGTGATATGAGGTATGTAGTATTGTGTTACATAGGGTAATATGAGCTATGTAATAAGTAATTTTGTGCTTAATAAATATATAACATTATTATATATTTGTTATAAAATTGTAGAGATGAATTAGTAAGAAGATGAATAAGATTTATCTATCAACATTAAATAATTTATAGAATTATTTTATCATACTAAGTTGGTGACATTAAATATCTTTGATGAATAATCACCATCTTCTTGAGTATACATACTAATAACTAGTAAGATGTAATATGAGTTTTAATTAGTGCTTAAGTTATCCATTGATAGATTAAGATAGTAAAGCATGAAATAGTAAATTATGAGAATTAACTAATAAGTATAAATATTGGTTAATTTATATTAAAGTGAAAGTTATATTATGGAATAATATAATTTGAACATTAAAGCATTAATTAACTATGGTGATATAACAAGGGGTTTAAGATCACTTAAGCAAATAGTGAGTTAATACATGTGTGGAGTATGTGATTATAGTAAGTGCCCTTATATATATTACTTAACATGGTAATATGTGAATGTGCGAACGACTTTAATAAAATATATATATACGTTGTTAAACCAATATATCTTTAAATAAATATTGATTAGAAAATTTATTAATATTTGAGATATAGTTAAATGTATAGATTTAAAGAAATTGTGTTGGGCACAATTTATAGAAAGAAAAGGGAAATAATTATTATATATTTTTAATAAAGGATATTAAAATAATTTTTAATATTGAATTATTTTAATAAAAAGGGAAATGTTATTTTAAATAATAATATTACCTTATATGTCTTTGTATGAGGTAATAGGAATGATTAATATGGTAAATATATTAAAACATATTTGCTAGATGTAATAAATTGATGGGAACAATTTATCATAATAGAAAATAAACTTATTATCTATAATACGTGTACACGTGTCGTACATGCAATTACTTTAGTGAGACGTGAATATTATATTAAAATAATATCTTGAGAAAATGAGTAAATCATTTTATTATAATTAATGCTTATATTGGGAGAGAACATGATAAAAATATTTTATGTCATGTTACATAATTTTTAATGTATTTCGAAGAGAGTTAATTAATAAAAGAAAGCTAAGTTATTTTAATGTACTAAATAACTTAAGTTATTATTTTACCGTGGATTCTATTATTTAAATAATTAATAGAGTAAATATTAATTATTCTAAATGTAAAGGTTATACATATTATAAGTGTATGATTAATTGAGATAGCTTAGCATTAAAGTGCATGTGTCACACAAACCTTATATTAAAATAATATTAAAGTGTGGTGAAAGTAATAATGAGCTTAAGGTAAGCTTGTGAGATATGCTTAGTGTGGCAAAGTGGTGGGATAAGCAATTCATTAAATAAATTAATGAAGGAATGATTAAACGAAGTTAATTTATTGTTTTGTAAAATATGTAAGATAATTAATCGTATTATATATAATATCTACATTTAATTAAAAAGGGAGTGTAGCATAACACTTTATTGTGACTATATAATATGTAAGAACTATATAGTAAGATTGAAGGAATAATATAAGTTACATAAATAATGTTTATGTGATAATATGGGATGAGTGGATACATGTATACATATATATATATATATATATATATATATGAATGTATAAGGAATGTATTTAATTACATAAGTATGTATAGACTTGTATGCTAGTTTTGTGTACAAGGTGGGAAATGATGAGGAAGGACCATGAATTGTAGTAGTTGGTGAAGTTAGCCACCAACTCCACTCTTTGCCCCTTGGGCATTGACCATATGATGATAATAGATTGGATATAAATAGAGAACATGTAAATTAGTAATGTAATGATATTACATTATGAACATATTATAAGAAGTGATATCGAGAATATTATTATGTTGTGAAATTATATTATTACTAAGCTTGTGGACCATTAATTACTAAGTTCACATAATTATGCCTTATGTGGCATAAATAGTAGAGTTAAATCAAAGGAAGATTTAATTAGAAGTATTAAATAAATGATAAGTTAATAAATAATTGACATTAATTATCGTTATAATATTTGGGTGTACTTGAGTTAATAATTATGGGTTGAGAATACCCGACTAATTTATAATTTGCCCAATTAAAAATACTGTTGGACTAAAACAATGTACATAAGGTACATTACATTATATGTATTGGTGTACATACATATGTGTATATATGTGCCCATAACTAATATTAATATAGCAACATTGAGTTATTAAGTGTGACTTGTATTGTCCAAAATGAAAGACTCATTTCTTCTTCACGTGCGCAAGCAAAAGGCTAGCTACTCTACTCTTTCTTCTCAAAATCAGCATTGTAGTTAATCATTCAATGGGGAGTGGGAATCATGATTGGATTCAACAACTCTTCATTAACCATCAAACAATCTTTCATCCCATTGGTTTGTTTTGATGGAGAATTGCATTGTCTGGAAATTTGATTCTCTATAAATATAGTCTCCCTTCTTCTCATTTCTTTTGCTGAAAATTTCTATTGTGTTAATGGAGAGTAATATAGCAGCATTGTGTAGAGCTAGCATTCTGAGAATTTGAGAGATTTAGTTTAGCAGCAAGTTCACATTCACAGAGGTATAATTTCCATTTCTGTAAATTTCTAATTCTTGATTATACTTGAATTCATGCTAATTGGATTAGAGCATGGTAGTTAGTTGATATGTTAGCTTATAGATATGTTAGAACTGCATTGTAGCATGTTTGGAATGAATTTCGTAGAGAAATTTTGATTTGGGTTTGCCTTCTACCAAAGCAGAAAGCTTTTCAGTGCTGGCTGACACCCGGTGCAGCTGCGCCAGTATTGTACTAGGGCGCTACGCCAGGCCCCTGTGTCAGTTTTATGTTTATGCTATAATCAGTTAAGTACTATCGGATTGAGATTACTTAGATAAGCATGAGAACATGATTAACATGTATATATGAGTACATTGAAATAGCATGAGCATGTTTGTCTATGATAGTATACATTATTGATGAAAACGATTTATAATTTTCAAAATAAACATAAAGTTTTAAAAGGAACCTTGATATGTTATATTCATGTTTGTATTCTGATTTTTGCGAGCATGATTGTATGGTCTAAATAAACATGAAAGGTTAGTCTAAAGATGTTAGCTTCACACTAGCATACATGGTTTAAATTGAAAATGATTTCAAAGGCAAACTCGGATAGTTTTGCAAACTACGTTGCATGATTATAGTGTAACTAGATTATGATATTTTAAGCATACATGCTAATGCTTTTAACATCACTTAGATGTCATGTTTGTGCACACACCTTGTTAGACACTATGAAAGTTAGTTAAGCATGAATTGGACATGCTTTAAAGCAAGAAAAGATGCTAGTTATGCGTATATGATGAAGATAATTATGAGCATGCGTATTAACATTATTATGACACCTCACATGTATACATGATGAACATAGTAGTCTTGCATGATTAACTTAAGCATAACAAGGATTTTAAGAATAAAACTTAGAAAGTTTTGAAAGAAAGATGGACAATATTGAGTTACTGGCATTCTGACTTTATGTACAAGCATGATAGGACTTTTATGCCTCTAGTCATGATTAGTATATGCACCCCGCTAGTTAGACGTGATATGCATTATACGAGCATGTTTTAAAGATGAATTATACTAGCTATATGTAAATAGGTTTAAATATATGTGAGCATGTGTATTGAAGGATGTTTAACATGCTACGTGTTAGTACCTATGCATGCTAGAAAACCAAAACTAAACCAAAAAACAAAAGCCAAATCTGGTCTGGATAGGGAGCTGCGCAGCTGCGCCCCTCCCAAGTCTAATTGTGGCGCAGCTGCGCCACAGGGCAATTTTGCCTGATTGTTTTGAATGCAGTCTGAACCTTGTGGTGGGCTTACATTGTTATCATAAGATATAAAACATATTCTAAATGATGCTTTGAGTATTCATTGATGGAATGGTGATATAATACTCGACAATTGATAAATTTTCCTAAGGTTTGAGAAACACAAAGATAATGTGAATTGTGTATCTGTGAGTTTTAAAATATATGTCGAACACATAGTTAGTCAAGTGTGTGATAAGGATTATGAATGTTGATATTATGTATGTACGATTAAGGTATATATATACGTACATAGCTATTATAAGAGTATGATAAGAAAGTGAAACGAAAGTTCTAAAAACCAAGATAGAAAATAATGTAATACTTATTATTATATTGAGAATGTATGAATGTGTGACTGATGGGAATAAATCCATGATTATATATAACTGTGTAGGATTACACGAAGTACCACTATCTTTAAGCAGTTAAGTCTTAGTTGTTAAACTACGAATCAGGCAAGTCTTTCAGTTCCTATTTGATATATGAATTCGATAACTGTTTATTGAGTTATATTATGTTATGAGAATGTTGATGTATATATATGAAATGTATATGAGATATGTATGAGATTGAAAGTTGATCTTTGATGATTTACTTGTGAAGTGAATCTCTATGCCTGTTATGTGAGAAGTAACATGCGTAGGAAAAATTAATTGATTATGAATGCATGAACTGAGTATGATATTATATGTTATGTAATGCATGAAAACTGTTAGAATTGTTGAGCTGTCGAGCTCACTTTTGCAAATAACCACTTTTATAGGTTAAGGATTCACGGTAGAGTTTCGTGCTAAATGATTAATAGTGTTCGTTAGCACTGAAAGAAGATTACTGTTTAATTAAAGTTATGCTCTTGAACCATGTTTAGGTTCTAGGAGATGTACATGATAGTTGTTTACGATGTTTAATACTAGTCGTGTTGTAAAAATGTATTAGTTAATACATAAATGATAATGGATCAAGATGTAAAATCTTATACAGTAATTCGAATAGAAAGAATCATAATACATTTGATTCAAGGATTTGTAATCGATTCAAGTTATGAAAATCAATAAAAGATTTTATTCAAGAGGATTGAAAAAGTTTAAGTTATTCTGCATTTTTGTAACATCGAATTTGATGTATAGACAGGGATAGTAAATGACCAATATTGTAACTTGTAAAAGTTTGGAGTCATTATACAAGATCCTGATATTGAAAGGAGTTTATATTCTAATTTGTAATAAAGCAAAGTTATATTCATTAAGTTGTGAATGAAAGATGTAATGTTTGACTAGTAGTACCGTGATTGCACCGGATCCGAGGTAATTGAAGGGACCCAGATTTGGGGGCGTCACCAGGTTGGTATCAGAGCTGTAGGTTATAAACTTTAGGTAAGAGTACCTTAGACTATAACCTGAGAGAGAGAAAGATAAAGATTAGAATATATACGTGAAGATTTAAAGAAGAATCTTGAAGTATTTAGAGAATGAGAATCAGGAGTTACCTAACTCCGGTAATAAAAATGTTAACACGATGTCTATAAGACAAATATGTCAAAGATAATAAGAATGAACTCAAATGGAGTTTAATTGATAATGGGAAAGAACCCTAAGGTAAACTGATAATCACGACGTGATCGGATTGAGCTATGAAATGATAAATAATCTGTAAGGACTAAGTGTGTATAGCTTAATGCTATAAGAGAAGGTACTATGAAATGGTACGAGATGAACTCATGAGGAGTTGTATACGATGAAATGTATAAAATTTGTAACGAGCAAGGAGCAAGTTAAGAGTAAGATAAAGTTAAGTGTTGGATTTCCATTGAGGACTCATGTGACGGCTTAGTTGTACAAACCTTTGTGTGGACGGAGGTTTTGTGCTTACGCTGAGTGCATCACATTGAAAATCGTTGGAATGTTAGTGTCGCGCTATCATTATACATGTGGCAAAAAAGTGATTCTTTTCTCATGTTTATTTTGATAGATAAAAATTTCTAAGATTAAATTAGATAATATTAAGATTAGGTGCGAGTTCTTAAGACTCATGCCTATGATAAGTTCGTGACTCATAATCATATGTATTTTTAAGCCCCTAAGCATATGGACAGTCCCTAATTGGTTCTTGGACTACGTATTGGTAGAACAAGTTCCTAAAATCATATTATTGTGGTAAATTCCTGAGCTTCCATGGTGTGGTAAGTTCGATGAACTATACTGGGAATAGATATACTATATATCAAGAATTAAGATTTTTGGTATAGTAAGCATTGATGGTATTGAAGATTGATAGAATGATGAAGTAATGGAGTTGATGGAGAAATTTGGATTTTTCTAAATCTTCTAACTACGCTAGATTTTCAAAATTTATAGTGTTTGCACTTCGGTTTTCTTGAGAAAACATTGGGTCAGATGACTAAACCAATGAGTTTTAAAAACAATACAGTTATTCGTATGTCTATGCTATTTATTTCGGCTAAGACAATAATGATTTAAAAATCTTTCAAAATGTATTTTTGACCATATGCATCATTTGATATGGTGTAGGATGATAAATGATGGAGTCATCAATGCAATCGAGCCTAGTGTCCGGAGCAATCTTAAGATCGTCTTTCCATGATGGTATGATGTAGTATGATAAAGTCATAAAATGACGGCGTACGACTGGGGTGGTACGAAATTATGACGTCATAAAAGGTATTTTGGTTTTCGTTTGAACTATGAAAAAGGTCAGTTAGGTGGATTGATATGTTTCGATTGATGTCCGAGTTGTTGATAAAAGTCTAAGCTATTTGATTCGGCTAGACGACTGTTAGAGAATAATTATGGAATTCAAGCATTCTTGTGTATTTATGCCAAACCAGATTGCTCTGGTGCAGATTTAGATGATGAAAAGCTGAGGTGAACAACCCTATAAAGGGGACATATTTTCGGGGACAATGGTTCCGAACGTAACGTATATAGTCGTTACAACACACTACGTTGTGGCCCAACGTAGTGGTACAATAGGACGGCCACCTAAAGTACACGTGGAGGGTGTTTTCAGTCTTTGTGATTGATAAACACTCTGGTTTGCAGTGTGAAGAATTATGTTGAAACATTAGTAAACCTGAAGAAAAGTTCACGGTCTTGTGACCCCTCAACATAATTTGGAATCTGAGTTATTCAAATTAATTCCCGATTATTAAAAAATCGTGGAAGATTCTTATTCTTCTGAAGGATGAATGTAGTAAGTAGATGTTCCATAGAAAGGAGAAAATGGTAGGATACGGTTGAGAAAGTTATAATAATAAAACTTTTGAAAAGAGAATGGATAAAATTATTCAAAAGAATATGTAATATTCGGAACGGCACCGAGTAGAGGAGGTTTCGGTGATTCCGAGGACGGAATCCTTATAAGGGGGAAAGGATGTCAGTACCCGAATTTTCAGAAATTATTAAATAAGAATTTAATAAATAAAATTCTTAAAGCATGAGATGGGTTCGAAGAAGAATATATATTGTGATATGAGGTATGTAATATTGTGTTACATAGGGTAATATGAGCTACGTAATAAGTAATTTTGTGCTTAATAAATATATAACATTATTATATATTTGTTATAAAATTGTAGAGATGAATTAGTAAGAAGATGAATAAGATTTATCTATCAACATTAAATAATTTATAGAATTATTTTATCATAGTAAGTTGGTGACATTAAATATCTTTGATGAATAATCACCATCTTCTTGAGTATATATATTAATAACTAGTAAGTTGTAATATGAGTTTTAATTAGTGCTTAAGTTATCCATGAATAGATTAAGATAGTAAAACATGAATTAGTTAATTATTGGAATTAATTAATAAGTATAAATATTGGTTAATTTATATTAAAGTGGAAGTTATATTATGGAATAATATAATTTGAATATTAAAGCCTTAATTAACTATGGTGATATAACAAGGGATTTAAGATCACTTAAGCAAATAGTGAGTTAATACATGTGTGGAGTATGTGATTATAATAGGTGCTCTTATATATATTACTTAACATGGTAATATGTGAATGTGCGAACGACTTTAATAAAATATATATATACGTTGTTAAACCAATATATCTTTAAATAAATATTGATTAGAAAATTTATTAATATTTGACATATGGTTAAATGTATAGATTTAAAGAAATTGTGTTGGGCATAATTTATAGAAAGGAAAGAGAAATAATTATTATATATTTTTAATAAAGGATATTAAAATAATTTTTAATATTGAATTATTTTAATAAAAGGGGGAATGTTATTTTAAATAATAATATTATCTTATATGTCTTTGTATGAGGTAATAGGTATGATTAATATGGTAATATATTAAAACATATTTGCTATATGTAATAAATTGATGGGAACAATTTATCATAATAGAAAATAAACTTATTATCTATAAAACGTGTACATGTGTCGTACATGCAATTACTTTAGTGAGACGTGAATATTTTATTAAAATAATATCTTGAGAAATTGAGTAAATCATTTTATTATAATTAATGCCTATATTGGGAGAGAACATGATAAAAATATTTTATGTCATGTTACATAATTTTTAATGTATTTCGAAGAGAGTTAATTAATAAAAGAAAGTTAAGTTATTTTAATGTACTAAATAACTTAAGTTATTATTTTACCATGGATTCTATTATTTAAATAATTAATAGAGTAAATATTAATTATTCTAAGCGTAAAGGTTATACATGTTATAAGTGTATGATTAATTGAGGTAGCTTAGCATTAAAGTGCATGCGTCACACAAACCTTATATTAAAGGAATATTAAAGTGTGGTGAAAGTAATAATGAGCTTAAGGTAAGCTTGTGAGATATGCTTAGTGTGGCAAAGTGGTGGGATAAGCAATTCATTAAATAAATTAATGAAGGAATGATTAAACGAAATTAATTTATTGTTGTGCGCAAGATGTAAGATAATTAATCGTATTATATATAATATCTACATTCAATTAAAAAGGGAGTGTAGCATAACACTTTATTGTGACTATATAATTTGTAAGAACTATATAATAAGATTGAAGGAATGATAAAAGTTACATAAATAATATTTATGTGACAATATGGGATGAGTGGATACATGTATACATATATATATATATGTGTGTGTGTGTGTGTGTGTGTGTGTGTGTGTGTATGAATGTATAAGGAAGGTATTTAATTACATAAGTATGTATAGAGACTTGTATGCTAGTTTTGTGTACAAGATGGGAAATGATGAGGAAGGACCATGAATTGTAGTAGTTGGTGGAGTTAGCCACCAACTCCACTCTTTGCCCCTTGGTCATTGACTATAGGAGGGCAATAGATTGGATATAAATAGAGAACATGTAAATTAGTAATGTAATGATATTACATTATGAACATATTATAAGAAGTGATATCAAAAATATTATTATGTTGTGAAATTATTGTATTACTAAGCTTGTGGACCACTAATTACTAAGTTCACATAATTATGCCTTATGTGGCATAAATAGTGGAGTTAAATCAAAGGAAGATTTAATTAGAAGTATTAAATAAATGATAAGTTAATAAATAATTGACATTAATTATCATTATAATATTTGGGTGTACTTGAGATAATAATTATGGGTTGAGAATACCCAACTAATTTATAATTTGCCCAATTAAAAATACTATTGGACTAAAACAATGTACATAAGGTACATTACTTTATATGTATTGGTGTACATACATATGTGTATATATGTGCCCATAACTTATATTAATATAGCAACATTAAGTTATTAAGTGTGACTTGTATTGTCCAAAATGAAAGACTCATTTCTTCTTCACGTGCGCAAGCAAAAGGCTAGCTACTCTACTCTTTCTTTTCAAAATTAGCATTATAGTTAATCATTCAATGGGGAGTGGGAATCATGATTGGATTCAACAACTCTTCATTAACCATCAAACAATCTTTCATCCCATTGGTTTGTTTTGATGGAGAATTGCATTGTCTGGAAATTTGATTCTCTATAAATATAGTCTCCCTTCATCTCATTTCTTTTGCTGAAAATTTCTATTGTGTTAAGGGAGGGTAATATAGCAGCATTGTGTAGAGCTAGCATTCTGAGAATTTGAGAGATTTAGTTTAGCAGCAAGTTCACATTCACAGAGGTATAATTTCCATTTCTGTAAATTTCTAATTCTTGATTATACTTGAATTCATGCTAATTGGAATAGAGCATGGTAGTTAGTTGATATGTTAGCTTATAGATATGTTAGAACTGCATTGTAGCATGTTTGGAATGAATTTCGTAGAGAAATTTTGGTTTGGGTTTGCCTTCTGCCGAAGCAGCTGAGACCCGGCGCAGCTGCGCCAGTATTGTACTAGGGCGCAGCGCAGTTGCGCCAGGCCCTTGTGTCAGTTTTCTGTTTCTGCTATAATCTGTTAAGTACTATCGGATTGAGATTACTTAGACAAGCATGAGAATATGATTAACATGTATATATGTGTGACAACCCGAAAAATCGAATTGTCCAGAAAATTACGATTAAAGAATTAATAATTAATAAAAGGTATTTTATTGATTATTATTCTATGATATATGATTATGAATCATTCTATGACATAGGATAATTAGAAATGGGGAGGATTCTGGCTACGAGCTAGAATGAACGAGTATGAATTTTCAGGACGAAAATAAAAGGTTTTCGAGAATACAAATATTTCAGAGAAAAAGACGAAACCTAAGGGTTAGGGTTTGATGTTCAGGTTTTGACCCTAAGCCTTTTCGGGAGTTTGGAATGTCGGAATGATGTTCCATCAAAAGTTTTGACGGTAATATACCGTGAAAAGTTAAGTTAGCCGAGAAAAGTTTTCTCGGGAAGAAAATGACAAAAATCACTATTCATCCATTTCTGTTCGGGAATTTATTTTGAAATTTTGAGAAACGCGTAATGATAGGATTTTGAGACGAGATGAAATATGTAATAATATTTCATTTATGGCTCGCGAAATTTTAGCGTAGGGACTTGAAATCCTATGCGTTAGGAAAAGTAAAATCAATAATTAAATTGATTACGTATAATAATAAATGATTATTATACGGAATGAATACGAGTATAATATGAGTTATTATACGAGTATAATATGAGGAGGATACGAGAATTAGTACGTAGTATAATATGAATTTTATACGAAGTAAATAAATTTAATTTAAATTAAATCTAAGAATTTAAATCCGTGGGTCGAACCGTCGGGTAAACGGGTGGTTTAAATCCATGGGGCAACCCATGACCCATGTTAGCATGTGAGGGACATAGGAGAGCAAATGGTGGCATGTGCTAGCATATGGGAGGACATAGTTTAGCACATGGGGAGACATAGGTTGCACATGGGCTCAAACTTGGGCACAAAGAAAGGGTGAGGAGGTGGGAATAGCGAAGAGGTTGGGCCTAAAAGACCCTTAAGCCCTTGGTCTTGCCTTGCCTATAAATAAGAGGGCTTGGCCCTTCATTTTGTTCCTTATTTGAAATCCCACCAATATTAGAGAGAGAGAGAAGAAGAAGGGAAAAGGAGGAAGAACTTGGATATGCAACCAAGAAGCAAAGAGAAATTAGCTTAAGACTTTGTCAAGAACACAAAGTCACAAGCTTTAGAACAGTTATAAGGTATAAGTGTCAAACTTAATTTTCATCTTCTTTCAATTCTTTAATTGATATAGAAGTGAAAAATGATAGAGAATGAATTGTAGGAAGTGAGAAGATTGATGTTAGTGGACTTTAAACCATTAATAAACAAGAACAAGTGAAACCATAAGTGAATGGTTAAGGAGTTAAGGAAGAAATATGTTAAAACCTTGAAATGGTTAAGTTAAACCATAATAAAATGGTTAATGAATGAAAAGATGTTAGTGGACGATTCTAATGAGTTATATGAACTCTCCGATGTTATAAGGGTGAATTATTAAACTTATAACGTTAGAATGCAAGAAACCGTAAAATCATAATCATAACATTAATTAAGAACGAAGAACGAACAAAGAACACGAAGAATGTAATGATGAAAACCATAAAACTTAGATGTTTAATATGGTTAGAATCATGGAGGAACAACCAATGGAATGATTCCATTTGGTTTGACGTAAAAATATCGAGTAACAAAGATTCAACGGAAGTTTACGCGATTAGACGTTAAGCATCGAAATCGTGAATTTCCCGGAATGAAAGTCAAAAGTCGCCGTGTGATTCGAAAACATTGGTTTTCGATTGTAACACATGTAATTATGTAAACAAGACTTGCGAGAGCAAGAACGAACGAATTCGGAGTTAAAACGAAGAATCGAGCGTCGAACGTTCGCGAACGTTTGACGAACACGTAAAAATGGACTAATCAGAGAATTTCTCGCCGACGGATTCGAAAATGAATTCCGACATAATAGGATGGTAGAGCATGTCGTTTATGAACTTTTGGCATTGGAACGAACCAATTTTGAGTTATAACGATCAAGTTACGGACTCCGAAATTTCAGAATTTTCAAAGACTTAGAAAATTTTTCTAAGTTGCAGAGCTAGCGCCGCAGTGCCAGCCAATAGGCTTAAGCCGGCGCCGCAGCACCACACCTGGGAGAAAGCTCTGGAGAGTAGCGCTGCAGCGCCACTCCAAGGGCAATATCTGGCACCGCAGCACCAGTATGTGAGAAAAGTTGACATTGTTAATAATTACTTAACCTTTTGCATATCATTAAGGGGCTAGTAAATGATGTAATGTAAGCTTTAAACAACATGTTTAATCCATGTTTATGAGAGTTAAACGTTGAACAAATGTAATTGAACTTAAGCTTGGAAACATTAACCAATGTTTAAGTTAAAGAACAAGTTAAGATCTCGCTAATCATCATACTTAGTGATAATTGATGAGAGTTCGAGTGAACATAGAATTCACTTAATATAACACTTAAACAAGTGATTTAAACCTTAAGTACAGGTTGAATGGGATTGAGAGACGAGTAACGTGAACGCAGGATACGTGAACGTTTCTCGTGAATCGTATCAGCGTTAAGGGAACGTTCTAAGTATACATTGGTTGTATGACTTAGACGTTAACAAGTGTTAGCATAGTAAGATATAATGAGACGTAATGAACGGTAATAAGAGAATGAAGAACGTATAATGTGAAAAGCTGAGTTAATGTTAATAACTTGGATAAACGTTCTGGGTCGTATGGACCAGACGTGCTAAGGGAATGTAATGAAATAATAGAAGTAATGAACGTAAGGTTGGTCGCGTAGACTTATATCGCAAGAACGCAAACCATACGAAGTAAAGTAAAGATAAGCTAATGCATAAGTCAAGTATTTGACTAATGGATATTTGTTATTCCTTATGCGATATATAGGGATTGTGATGAACGATAAGGCATAAGAAGTACGCAGTGCTAAGGCAAGTTTCTAAACTTCCTTCATCCTTTATGATGAATGTTAGTTTCTTAACTTCCTCAGATGTTGAACATGAGGAAGAAATTTCGTATGTGCAAATGTGCGATATTTGTACAAGATGGTAGTATGTGTGAGGCCTTGTGCTGCAATGTTAACACTTCGGTGTTTATGTGAAATGGACTGTTCTATAATTGAACTACTAAATGAGAAAGAGTTCAGTTTATTCATGAACTAGGCTTATTAAGTCTGTGCTATTGATTCTAACCAGACAGAATGTATATGAATGAGTAGAAAAGGGAAGTATGACGAAGTATATGTGATGTATGTTGTAAAATGATAGAAATCGAAATATATTCCTATTATTCAAGCTGCTTCATAACCATTGTTCGGTTATTGAAGACTTAAAAGAATGTTGATTCTTTAGTTGTTAGTATTCAACTGCTGTGACTTGCTGAGCAATTGAATGCTCACACTTGCTTGAAATAAAAATATTTTCAGCAAACGACGGTAGTATATGTTAAAGGACAAGATGAAGATCCTGATGATGGATGTCCTGCTACGGTGAGATGCTATGGTTGCGAATACCATGAGCATCACAAGATGAAGAACTGTTCATGTTATGAACGAGCGTGAAGATCACGTCGAGACTTGTAGAATAGTGAGATTAAAACTATCCTATAGATATGGTGACTAGTTAAGTCACAGATGTAATGTGATAAGAATACTGTAATTACCATTATTTTTAATGAAAGAACCTTTTGGAGGTAAAAGAACCTGGGAATGTGTGAATATATCATGTATCTTCAGGATATAATGATGTATGTATGGAATGGGAAGTATCGTAACGCGCGGAGATTCGGCAAGAAAAATAGGCCGAATTTTGGGGCATCACAGATTGGTATCAGAGCTGATAGGTTATAAACCTTAGGTAAGAGTACCTAATACTATAGCCTGAAAAGAGAAGGGTAAGAAAATCATGGAGATAAATGATTAAGGAAGAGACCACTACGTGATCTCGTTAAATCGTAAGAACATGTTTCCTGTTAAACGATGGATGAGTTATAGCTAATTGCTATAATGAAAAAGAACTGTGAGATGGTACAAGGGAAAGAACTCGGTAGGGTTATAAGGGATAGTATACGAATTAAAGAAAATTCGTTGTAAGTCAAGAGAGGTTAGAGGGTAGTAAATTTCAATTGAAGACTCATGTGATAGTTCCTAAACACATAAAGTGTGAAAAGTTCCTAAACACATAAAATGTGGTAAGTTGATGAACTATACTGAGGTATAGGAAGTTAGACTGAAAATAAGTGATTTTCAATATTAGTAGCACCTTAGGTGCTAGAAGAGGTTAATATTATCGCATGTATGACAATAAAAGAAGAAGGAAGTAGAAAATTTCAAGTCTTCTAGCTATGCTAGATTTTGAAATTTTTGACATCATGCGGATGTGAACGTCTTTGGATCAAAAATATTGGTTTCAACTATTGGAAACCAATGGATTTTTAAAAGAAATATTCTTTGTATGTCTAAGCTAATTGTTTCGGCTAGACAAAATTTGATTTGAAACATCAAAATAAATTTTATATCATCTGTGCATTGAAGGCATAGGTGGTGAAAAGACGGAGTTAGTATTACATCTGAACATACCTTGAAGTGTATGACAGTATGTAGTATGACAAATTCAGAAAATGACGAAGTCCTCAACGTGCTATGAATCAGTACGGTATCACGACGTCATTTCACGTTTTGAGTTATTGTGAAAGAATTTAAAAAAAGAAGTCGATGTCAACTGATTGACTAGACGACTGTTTCAAGTTGGAGTCCAATTTATTGGTGGTCTGAGCTATTGATTTGGCTAGACAAATGGTTTATCATGTTTAAAAGAAATCAAGCTTTCTTTGAGAAGTCGTCCCAAGCCAAATTATTTTGGTGCGGAATCTGACAAATAAGTCTAAGGTGAACAAACCCACCGTTTTGAGGTTGTACAATAGGTTGATCGCCTAATGTACCGAAAGAGGTAGTTTACCTTCTTTGTGATTATAAACTGGCCGACACGGAATTGGTTCTCGGTAAATACCGACAAATCAAATTCAATGGTTCATGTGGTCTCTAGGACCCCTCAGCAAAATATTTTAAAAGGAATCTTATATATTCCTTGTCGTTCTTTCAAACTTCATAATTAGTGTGTAGATTATGAAGATTACTAAATGGGGAAGATAAGAAGTATGGGGCCTTAGTGCCAGTATGTTCCTTTATAAATATAAAGGCAACGTATGAAACGTTCCTGAATGGACGTAGGATGATAACTTCTGTAAAGAGAAGTTAGGTTATGGCAACAATTTCGAGGGCAAAATTTTAGAAGAAGGGGTGAATGTGATAACCCGAGATTTTAGAAGTATAATTGTCAAGATATGTATCATCTGACAATTATAACAAGATAATGATCCTTGGGGGGGGGGGGAAGGATGTAGAAGAGATGATGAGAAGGAATGACTAGGTAAATACCTAACTGAATTGTATGTTGAGATTTTTCAACATAAATAAGAAGAGTTAAGGTTAACTCTTCATCGAGGGGTGGTAAGGACAACGCATCCAGGTATGGATGTGGTTTGGGAAATTTCGAGGACGGAATTTTTATAAGGAGGGAAGAATGTGACAACCCAAAAAATCGAATTGTCCAGAAAATTACGATTAAAGAATTAATAATTAATAAAAGGTATTTTATTGATTATTATTCTGTGATATATGGTTATTAATCATTCTATGACATAGGATGATTAGAAATAGGGAGGATTCTGGCTACGAGCTAGAATGAACGAGTATGAATTTTCAAGACGAAAATAAAAGGTTTTCGAGAATAAAAATATTTTGGAGAAAAAGACGAAATCTAAGGATTAGGGTTTAACCCTAAGGGTTTGAGGTTAGGGTTTTGACCCTAAGCCTTTTCGGGAGTTTGGAATGTCAGAATGATGTTCTGTCAAAAGATTTGACGGTAATATACCGTGAAAAGTTAAGTTAGTCGAGAAAAGTTTTCTCGAGAAAAAAATGACAAAAATCACTATTCATCCATTTCTGTTCGGGAATTTATTTTGAAATTCCGAGAAATGCGTAATGATAGGATTTTGAGACGAGATGGAATATGTAATAATATTTCATTTATGGCTCGCGAAGTTTTCGCGTAAGGACTTAAAATCCTATGCGTTAGGAAAAGTAAATCAATGATTAAATTGATTACGTATAATAATAAATGATTATTATACGAAATGAATACGAGTATAATACGAGTTATTATACGAGTATAATATGAGGAGGATACGAGAATTAATACATAATATAATACGATTTTTATACGAAGTAAATAGATTTAATTTAAATTAAATCTAAGAATTTAAACCCGTGGGTCGAACCGGCGGATAAACGGGTGGTTTAAACCCATGGGGCAACCCATGACCCATGTTAGCATGTGGGTGACATGGGAGAGCACATGGTGACATGGGAGAGCACATGGGAGGACATGGTTTAGCACATGGGGAGACATAGGTTGCACATGGGCTCAAACTTGGGCACAAAGAAAGGGTGAGGAAGTGGGAATAGTGAAGAGGTTGGACCTAAAAGACCCTTAAGCCCTTGGTCTTGCCTTGCCTATAAATAAGAGGGCTTCGCCCTTCATTTTGTTCCTTGTTTGAAATCCCACCAATATTAGAGAGAGAGAGAAGAAGGGAAAAGGAGGAAGAACTTGGATATGCAACCAAGAAGCGAAGAGAAATTAGCTTAAGACTTTGTCAAGAACACAAAGTCACAAGCTCTAGAACACTTATAAAGTATAAGTGTTAAACTTAATTTTCATCTTCTTTCAATTCTTTAATTGATAGAGAAGTGAAAAATGATAGAGAATGAGTTGTAGGAAGTGAGAAGATTGATGTTAGTGGACTTTAAACCATTAATAATCAAGAACAAGTGAAACCATAAGTGAATGGTTAAGGAGTTAAGGAAGAAATATGTTAAAACCTTGAAATAGTTAAGTTAAACCATAATGAAATGCTTAATGAATATAAAGATGTTAGTGGACGATTCGGATGAGTTATATGAACTCTCCGATGTTATAAGGGTGAATTATCAAACTTAAAACGTTAGAATGCAAGAAATCGTAAAATCATAATCATAACATTGATTAAGAACAAAGAACGAACGAAGAACATGAAGAACACAAAGAACGTAATGATGAAAACCATAAAACTTAGATGTTTAATATGGTTAGAATCATGGAGGAACAACCAATGGATTGATTCCATTTGGTTTGACGTAAAAATATCGAGTAACAAAGATTCGGTGGAAGTTTACGCGATTAGACGTTAAGCGTCGAAATCGTGAATTTCCCGGAATGAAAGTCAAAAGTCACCGTGTGATTCGAAAACGTTGGTTTTTGATTGCAACACGTATAATTATGTAAACAAGACTTGCGAGAGCAAGAACGAACGAATTCGGAGTTAAAATGAAGAATCGAGCGTCGAACGTTCTTGAACGTTTGACGAACACGTAAAAATGGACTAATCGGTGAATTTCTCGCCGACGGATTTGAAAATGAATTCCGACTTGATAGAAAATGGACATAGAAAATTTTTCTAAGTTGTAGAGCCAGCCAATAGGCTTAAGCCGGCGCCGCAGCGCCACACCCGAGAGTAAGCTTTGGAGAGTAGCGCTGCAGCGCCACTCCAAGGGTAATATCTGGCGCCGCAGTGCCAGCAGGTGAGAAAAGTTGACATTGTTAATAATTACTTAACCTTTTGCATATCATTAAGAGGCTAGTAAATGATGTAATGTAAGCTTTAAACAACATGTTTAATCCATGTTTATGAGAGTTAAACGTTAAACAAATGTAATTGAACTTAAGCTTGGAAACATTAACCAATGTTTAAGTTGAAGAACAAGTTAAGATCTCGTTAATCATCATACTTAGTGATAATTGATGAGAGTTCGAGTGAACATAGAATTCACTTAATATAACACTTAAACAAGTGATTTAAACCTTAAGTAAAGGTTGAATGGGATTGAGAGACGAGTAACGTGAACGCAGGATACGTGAACATTTCTCGTGAATCGTATCGGCGTTAAGGGAACGTTGTAAGTATACATTGGTTGTATGACTTAGACGTTAACAAGTGTTGGCATAGTAAGATATAATGAGCCGTAATGAACGGTAATAAGAGAATGAAGAATGTATAATGTGAAAAGCTGAGTTAATGTTAATAACTTGGATAAACGTTCCGGGTCGTATGGACCGGACGTGGTAAGGGAATGTAATGAAAGAATAGAAGTAATGAACGTAAGGTTGGTCGCGTAGACTTATATTGCAAGAACGCGAACCATACGAAGTAAAGTAAAGATAAGCTAATGCATAAGTCAAGTATTTGACTAATGGATATTTGTTATTCCTTATGTGATATATAGGGATTGTGATGAACGATAAGGCGTAAGAAGTACGCAGTGCTAAGGCAAGTTTCTAAACTTCCTTCATCCTTTATGATGAATGTTAGTTTCTTAACTTCCTCAGATGTTGAACATGAGGAAGAAATTTCTTATGTGCAAATGTGCGATATTTATACAAGATAGTAGTATGTATGAGGCCTTGTGCCGCAATGTTAACACTCATGTGTTTACGTGAAATGGACTGTTCTATGATTAAACTGCTAAATAAGAAAGAGTTTAATTTATTCATGAACCAGGCTTATTAAGTCTGTGCTATTGATTCTAGCTAGACAGAATGTATATGAATGAGTAGAAAAGGGAAGTATGACGAAGTATATGTGATGTATGTTGTAAAATGATAGGAATCGGAACATATTCCTATTATTCGAGCTGCTTCATAACCATTGTTCGGTTATTGAAGACTTAAAAGAATGTTGATTCTTTAGTTGTTAGTATTCAACTGCTATGACTTGCTGAGCAATTGAATGCTCACACTTGCTTGAAATAAAAATATTTTTAGCGAACGACGGTAGTATATGTTAAAGGACAAGATGAAGATCTTGATGATGGATGCCCTGCTACGGTGAGATGCTACGGTTGTGAATACCATGAGCATCACAAGATGAAGTACTATTCATGTTATGAACAAGCGTAAAGATCAAGTCGAGACTTGTAGAATAGTGAGATTAAAAGTATTCTGTAGATATGGTGACTAGTCAAGTCACAGATGTAAATGTGATAAGAATAATGTAATTACCATTATTTTTAATGAAAGAACCTTTTGGAGGTAAAAGAACCTAAGAATGTGTGAATATATCATGTATCTTCAGGATATAATGATGTATGTATGGAATGGGAAGTATCGTAACGCACAGAGATTCGACAAGAAAAATAGGTCGAATTTCGAGGCGTCACAATATGAGTACATTGAAATAGCATGAGCATGTTTGACTATGATAGTATACATTATTGATGAAATAATTTATAATTTTCAAAATAAACTTAGAGTTTCAAAAGGAACCTTGATATGTTATATTCATGTTTGTATTCTGATTTTTGCGAGCATGATCCTATGGTCTAAATAAACATGAAAGGTTAGTCTAAAGATGTTAGCTTTACACTAGCATATATGGTTTAAATTGAAAATGATTTTAAAGGCAAACTCAGATAGTTTTGCAAACTAAGTTGCATGATTATAGTGTAACTAGATTATGATATTTTAAGCATACATGCTAGTGCTTTTAACATCACTTAGATGTCATGTATGTGCACACACCTTGTTAGACACTATGAAAGTTAGTTAAGTATGAATTGGACATGCTTTAAAGCAAAAAAAGATGCTAGTTATGCGTATATGATGAAGATAATTGTGAGTATGCGTATTAACATTATTATGACACCTCGCATGTATACATGATGAACATAGTAGTCTTGCACGATTAGCTTAAGCATGACAAGGATTTTGAGAATAAAACTTAGAAAGTTTTAAAAGAAAGATGGACAACATTGAGTTACTGGCATTCTGACTTTATGTACAAGCATGATAGGACTTTTATGCCTCTAGTCATGATTGGTATATGCACCCCGCTAGTTAGACGTGATATGCATTATACGAGCATGTTTTAAAGATGAATTATACTAGCTATATGTAAATAGGTTTGAATGTATGTGAGCATGTGTATTGAAGGATGTTTAACATGCTACGTGTTAGTACCTATGCATGATAGAAAACCAAAACCAAACCAGAAATCAAAAGCCAAATCTGGTCTGGATAGGGAGCTGCGCAGCTGCGCCCCTCCCAGGTCTAATTGTGGCGCAGCTACGCCACAGGGCAATTTTGCCTGATTGTTTTGAATGCAGTCTGAACCTTGTGGTAGGCTTACTTTATTATCATAAGATATAAAACAGATTCTAAATGATGCTTTGAGTATTCATTGATGTAATAGTGATATAAAACCCGAAAATTGATAAATTTTCCTAAGGTTTGAGAAACACAAAGATAATGTGAATTGTGTATCTGTGAGTTTTAAAATATGTGTCGAACACATAGTTAGTCAAGTGTGTGATAAGGATTATGAATGTTGATATTATGTATGTACGGTTAAGGTATATCTATACGTACATAGCTATTATAAGAGTATGATGAGAAAATGAAACGAAAGTTCTAAAAACCAAGATAGAAAACAATGTAATACTTATTATTATATTGAGAATGTATGAATGTGTGACTGATGGGTATAAATCCATGATTATATAACTATGTAGGATTACACGAAGTACCAATATCTTTTAGCAGTTAAGTCTTAGTTGTTAAACTACGAATCAAGTAAGTCTTTCAGTTCCTATTTGATATATGAATTCTATAACTGTTAATTGAGTTATATTATGTTATGAGAATGTTGATGTATATATATGAAATGTATATGAGATATGTATGAGATTGAAAGTTGATCTTTGATGATATACTTGTGAAGTGAATCTCTATGCCTGTTATGTGAGGAGTAACATGCGTAGGAAAAATTAATTGATTATAAATGCATGAACTGAGTATGATATTATATGCTATGTGATGCATGAAAACTGTTAGAATTGCTGAGCTGTCGAGCTCACTCTTGCAAATAACCACTTTTGCAGGTTAAGGATTCACGATAGAGTTACGTGCTAAGTGATTGATAGCGTTCGTTAGCATTGAAAGAATATTACTGTTTAATTAAAGTTATGCTCTTGAACCATGTTTAGGTTCTAGGAGATGTACTTGATAGTTGTTTACGATGTTTAATACTAGTCGTGTTGTAAAAATGTATTAGTTAATACATAAAGGATAACGAATCAAGATGTAAAATCTTATATAGTAATTCGAATAGAACGAATCATAATACTTTTGATTCAAGGATTTGTAATCGATTCAAGTTATGAAAATTAATAAAATATTTTATTCAAGAGGATTGAAAAAATTTAAGTTATTCTGCATTTTTGTAACATCGAATTTGATGTATAGATAGGGATAGTAAATGACCAATATTGTAACTTGTAAATGTTTGGAGTCATTATACAAGATCCTGATATTGAAAGGAGTTTATATTCTAATTTGTAATAAAGCAAAGTTATATTCATTAAGTTGTGAATGAAATATGTAATAGTTTGACTAGTAGTACCATGACTGCACCGGATCCGAGGTAATTGAAGGGACCTGGATTTGGGGGCGTCACATATGGTGTTATGGCAGTCGCTCAGTTGGGATTGTAACTAAAAGATTGAATTTAGTGACCTATTAGTAAGAATTAGTAATAGGTGAATAGTAGAGGAGTAACTTCATGCATTGTGATGCGTTAATCTACAACCTTCAAATTAGAGTTTTGGTCAACACAGACCTTGACTTTGACCACCACTTGATGTGACGAACGAGAATTTTATAATTTATTTTAAATATTTATTGAATTAAATAAATATTTTTATGAATTTATTTATTGATTTAAATAAATATTTGATGGTATTGTGGTAGATTAATTTAATTATATGTGTTACATTGATTAAATTAATGTGGGGTAATTTTTATAGTTCAAAGTATGAATTTACTTGAGATTATTTAATTAAATGAATGTTTTAATAATCATAGTGTTATCCTAATTAATTTAATAATTAATTAGAGATTTAATGACTTGTCATAATTAATATATGAGAATTTTAATTATGTGATGATGTGATTTAATGTGTAATATCATCTTTTATTTAATTGAATTTAAATGACATTATTTGATTAATTAAAGTGTGACAAATAAAATATTTAATAAATATTTAATAAAAATAAATGGGAAAAGAGCTTTTACTAACAAACCAAACATGACCTTATGATCATGGGAACAGTTAAGTGCATGCATGATAGCCTTAACTTACAACCATGATCTGCCAGTTAATTATACGTAGTATTATATATATATATATATATATATATATATATATATATATATATATATATTTATATCATATTAGTATTATATCTTATATCAGAGGAATTTATCAGAGAAAACTCAGAGAGAAAAAAAGAGCTTTAGAGAATTGAGATTTGAATAAGAAGTTGGAAAATTAAAAGTTATACAATCTAAACAAAATTATCAAGGTAATCCCTTTAACCCAGTTTTAAATTTACGTTCTTAGTATTTCTCCATTAACGTATATTTTAAGTTCTCTGTAAACAAATTTTTTGAATGATTGTTGAATATATGGTTGTATGTGTTAATAGATGTTTATAACATGTTCTATATCATTTATTCATGCTTTAGACTAATCAAATTCATGTAATCATGTTGTAATTAGAGTATTATAAGTTACAGAGGAAGAACATATAAACATGGCTTATATGTACAAAAATTCATGTTTTAATTCCATATTAAATTGAAAATTGATGATTGATAATGATTATGCATGTAAAAACGAAGAGAACAAAATTTTAACGGACAAATTCGGTGTTATAACGAATCTGTAAGGTATGATTTCTAGAAATTTGTCAAAACTATGAAAAATATTAAGAACATGAAAATTGGGTGTTCTAATTTGACTGTTTATGTGTTTTAAGTTGTTAATAGCATGCTAAGAATGTTATATAATGTTTATGTTAAGTTTATAACTAATGGGTAACATTAATATTATTGTTTGAGCTTAATTTTGGCATTATTTGGCTTTTTTGTGTGTTCTTCTCAAACTATCAGACCTTACTGTGTCTCGGCTTCGCAGCGCCTGTTCTATGAAGAAACCGGGTGCTGCAGCGCAGGCCAGTACTAACTGATGTAGTCATGACGCCGCATCGCCAGTTCAAGGGCTTGCTGACGTAGTCACGGCGCCGCAGCGCCGATTCTGTGAAGGAACCCAGCGCTGCAGCGCCAGGCCAAGCAACCGACTGACGTAGGCTCAGTGCTGCAGCGCCGGCCAGTAGAATGACCTGGAGAATTTTATTTAAGTGTTAAAGTTTAGAAATGTAAATTAAAACCTAATGTAATGAACATGATGACATGTTAATCATATATTGAGATGTTAAAACAGATTTAATAACTTGTCAATGATGTTTGTGTGATTAATTATAAGTTAAATACGTTATGTAAACTCGTTATTCGTAAAGTTTAATAACGTGTTCAAGAACTGATGTTTGTGATTCGATGAGTATAATCAGACTTAGAATTAATTGGTATTGTAAATGTAATGGTATGTAGAGTTAATTGAGGAACGTGAATTATAATTGTAGCTTGCACACAAGGCAATTTATCTATCCTTGATTCATTATAATTATGCAAGTTCCTTAACTCTAAATTATTCATTGAGCAAGTCCTAAACTTATGTTTCTATATCGATTAAGTTCATAATCTTGCTTATTCAAGTTATGATTTCGAATGAGATATTATAATTCTTTTTAAAGTATTACTTCAGTTATACAATACTTATTCAATTGTATACCATTGAGATTTATTGTTTGATTTAAGCATCATTTATTGTTGACCCTTGAAAGACTAGCAAACCCTTATTGATTCGACTAGTCCATAGTTAATGAGCGTTCTAAATTCTAGAACTGTTATTGAGCTTATCCAAACCAAACTTCTTTTGGTGCAGACTCTGATGTCAAACTAAGATGAACAATCCTTTATAGGGGATTATTTACGCGTTAGCGTTGAGATGATGTGCACATACATGGTACTAAGGGCTGATCTCCCTAAGTACGAGAAGTAAGGTCCATATAGTCTTACGAATGTTAAAGGTTTAAAGTAGAAATACTTGATAAACTGGGACATAGTTCTTGGTCTTATGACCCTCAGATATACTTTTGATTCTTGTATTCATTTCTTGATTCAAAAGTCGAGCATTCTATTATTCAGAACCCTTTGATTTCTCGCATGTTATTATTACTGTTATATTGTTATACTTGTGGGCAATCGTTGCTCACTCTTGCATAATAACATTGCAGCTAACATTGAAAGAACTGACGAGCCATCTACAAGTAAAGGAAAGGGTAAAGCTAACAAGTGATGAAGACTTGTTATTTATTTATGAATGGTTTGTTTTAAGACTTATATTGTGATGTTTA
Organism: Panax stipuleanatus; assembly: GCA_020205555.1. Taxonomy (NCBI): domain Eukaryota; kingdom Viridiplantae; phylum Streptophyta; class Magnoliopsida; order Apiales; family Araliaceae; genus Panax; species Panax stipuleanatus. Next base: position 101,875,998 of record CM035125.1, read on the forward strand.
AGACTTTATTGTTTATCTATGTTTTCGCATCGATGTTTAAGGTTAGATGACCTGGGATTATTTTGTTCAGATGTTGTAACCCCTTAAGGGGAGGATTTCTATTTATTTATTTATGAGTTTCATTTATTATGGGTAGATAGATGTATTATTATTGGACAGTGAACACCAAATTCTGTGAAAATGAAGTACCCGGATTTGGGGGTGTCACACTTGACTGCCTTGACTTCATCGAAAAACCTGCAAAAAGTCTACCGGAGTTAAGAGGGGGAGGGGGGCTCCGGGAGGACTCTCTGATACTTAAGTCAGAACACTGATAAGGAGGGATATAATTATTATTGGAGTAAAATAGTATACCTTGAATGTGTTGCAACATCCTTTATTTATAGCATGAGGGTCATCTCCTTTAGGAATTAGGAATTAGGAATTAGAATCCTACATGGCTTTATATATCTTCAAGGTTGCCAAACCAAAATTCCTTTGGTGCGGACTCTGATGTCAAACTGAGATGAACAACCCTTTATAGGGGATTATTTACACGTTAGCGTTGAGATGATGTGAACATACATGGTACTAAGGGTTGATCACCCTTAGTACGAGAAGTAAGGTCCATATAGTCTTACGACTGTTAAAGGTTTAAAGTAGAAATACTTGATAACCTGGGACATAGTTCTTGGTGTTATGACCCTCAGATATACTTTTGATTCTTGTATTCATTTCTTGATTCAAAAGTCGAGCTTTCTATTATTCAGAACCCTTTGATTTCTCGCATGTTATTATTACTATTATATTATTATACTTGTGGGCAATCGTTGCTCACTCTTACATAATAACATTGCAGCTAACATTGAACGAACTGGCAAGCCATCCATAAGTAAGGGAAAGGGCAAAACTAACAAGTGATGAAGACTTATTTTTTATTGATGAATGATTTGTTTTAAGACTTATGTTGTGATGTTTAAGACATTATTGTTTATCTATATTTTCGCATCAATATTTAAGGTTAGATGACCTGGGATTATTTTGTTCAGATGTTGTAACCCCTTAAAGGGAAGATTTCTATTTATTTATTTATGAGTTTCATTTATTATGGGAAGATAGATGTATTATTATTGGACATTGAACACCAAATCCTGTGGAAATGAAGTACCCGAATTTGGAGGTGTCACAAGTTGGTATCAAAGCTGTAGGTTATGAACCTTAAGTGGGGGAAAAACCTTAGAGTAGTAGCCTTTTTAAGAGATCGATAACATAGTGGTGATAAACTCTTATCGAGTTCTAAGAAAGATAATAAAAGACTTTATGTGCTTATGTGATTATTTATGTGCTCACGAGTTTCGTTTAGCATCACGTAGTAACTAAAACTTAAAATTTTGATTGTCAGGATGTCGAATGTTGGAGGATCCAGTCAGCCTAGGTAGGTTGTACCCAGAGTGGCTAGAGAGGAGGAGCCCCGAGACATTCTTACAGTCTAGGAGAAGTTGGTTTGGAGAGAACCATCTCCATTGATCACTGTTGTGGGTCAGGAGCATGAGCCAGTGTAGGATTCAGAGGAGGACTCTGAGGAGATAGAGGTTGAGGCTGAGGCTGAGGAGGAAGATGAAGACCCTGATGAGTTTCCACCAAACTCTATCAGTGCTGAGATGTACGACGAGCTGTATGACCGTAACATAGAGTTACAAGATAATGTTCGAGAATTGAAGGAGCAGAAAGTTGCACAACGGACTACTATAGAGAAGAAGGATGGCGAGATCGAGAATCTAGATATACGTCTTGGAGACGTTAAGTGGAAATTGGTTCATACAGAGGGCCAAAAAGAGAAGTCAGTTGAGATAAAGAAGCTGAAGAGTGACTTGCGAGAGGAGTTAGCGAAGCGTCCTAGAGCAGAGGACGCTTGGATGAAGGCTTCTCGACGTGCAGATCTTGCCAAGGACGATGATCGGGCAAAGAAGGTTAAGATTGAGGAGACGGAATACACGTTTCAGATAGCAATTGATAGGGCCCAGGATCTAGTGATCTACTATCCAGTGCAGTTCAAGGACTTACCTTGGTACATGCTGGATCATAGGACGATGTTCCGTATAATGGAAGAAGAGCGCAAAGAAGCTGTTCGGCGCCTTAGTAAGCTGAGATAGGAATAGTATGACTATGTGAATATTTTATGGTAGTTAATAATGTAAATTTCGATGTGATTATAAACAACGGAATATGATGATGATTTAAATCCTGAAGATTCTTTATCTCGGGATAGTCGATGTAAATAGCAGTGATGCTATCTTGTTTTGTTTAAAACTTTTTGAATGAATAAAATATCAGAGTTTATTTGAGATGATATGTGTTAAGTGAATATCTTAAAATGTTTAAGTTAAGCCTTAAATATTTAAGGAATTGAGTAACGATCTAATAAGTTTATATCTTAAACAGAAATATGTTGCCAAGAAGACGCCCAACTCATCAACCAGCCCAGGAAGGGTCAACCAATAACAACGACGCCCATGCCAACGCTAATCCTGTTCAGCAGTTGGTGAACCTATTGACTGGAGCACTAGCCAATCAGCAGCAAGCTCCACAAAACACTTCGTTTAAGGATTTTAAGGAGGTAGGACCACCAGAGTTCAAGGGATCTATGAACCCAATCAAAGCTCAGACATGGGTTATGGAGATGGAGAAGGTATTTGATGTTGCGAGGATCAACAACGACCAGAAGACTGCCTTCGTAACATTCATGCTGAAGGCAGAGGCCGGCTATTGGTGGCAGTTAAATAAGGTCCTGGGAGGACAGGGCGTGATCACCTGGGAGAGGTTTAAGGAGATGTTCTTTGAAATGTACTTCCCGACGAGCTCACAGAACCAGATGGAGGTTCAGTTTTTGGAGCTAAAACAAGGTAACATGTCTGTACCGGATTATGCTGCAAGATTTAATGAGTTGGGTAGGCTCGCCACATATCAAATAAATACAGATGAGAGGAAGGCTAGAAGGTTTGAATAGGGACTGAAGCTCTGATTGTACAACAAAGTGTCAATGTTCTAGTTGAACACTTTTGCGGGAGTGTTGGAGAAGGCAATCATCGCAAAAGGTGGAAGCCATGCTCTGACCAAGTACAATCAAGAGCTTAAGAAGAAGAAGAATGAAGGTGAGAGTAACAAGGCTATTGGCAGCAATACTGGGGGCGGTAACAGTCAGAAAAGAAGGTCGAATGACAGCACATCGACTGGGAATCAGCAAGGGAGTCATAAGAAGAGAGTGGAAGCTTGTTCGACCTACGAGAAGAATCACCTGGGGGTCTGTATGAAAGGAAAGAGGGTCTGCTACAATTGTGGTCAAGAAGGCCACATAGCACCAAACTGCCCTAACCCTAAGAAGGGCGCCTGTTTCACATATGGGTCAAAGGACCATCTAGCAAGGGACTATCCTAAGAAGGTATCAGGAGGAGCAGGAGCAAGTGGAAACAGAGGAAACAGTGGTGGCAACACTCTGACTATCATGGGATCGACGCCAACTAACCAACCTAACGCCAGGGCTTTCAACATGACCGTGGAAGATGCTGTGCAGTCACATGATGTGGTGTCAGGTATCATCCAGATCAATAATGTTAATGCATATGTGTTATTTAATTCGGGTGCTACTTGCTCATTTATATTCGATGATTTTGCTAAGAATCTAGAATTGCCTAAGGACAAATTAGAATACCCTATGAACATAGAAATTGCGAATAGGGAAGTGAATCCTGTTAAGTTTGTACACAAGAAATATAGGGTGGACATTAAGGGTAATGTGATGAACGTAGATCTTATTTTGATTAAACTTGGGGAATTTGACATTATTTTGGGGATGGATTAACTATTCAATTATGGGGCGATAATTGATTACCAAAATAAGTGTATTAACCTTATGACCCCGTTAAAGGTTGTATTTTAAAGCAGCAAGTCTCCTAGACAAGCGAGTTGTCTGACGATGACGCAGGCCAAGAAGTTGTTGAAACAAGGTTGTGTAGGGTATTTAGCCTACATAGTCGATAGTCTCAAAGAGAGCCCGAAGTTAGAGGAGATATCAGTCGTGAGAGACTTCGTGGACGTATTTTTAGATGATTTGCCAGGACTTCTGCCAGATAGGGAAGTAGAGTTCGTGATCGATTTGGCGCCAGGAACTGCTCCAATATCAAAGGCCTTGTACCATATGGCTCCGATAGAGATGAAAGAGTTGATGGTGCAGCTACAAGAGCTATTGGACAAGAAGTATATTCAGCCGAGCGTATCACCGTGGGGAGCGCCGGTGTTGTTCGTTAAGAAGAAAGATGGAACGATGTGTCTCTGTATTGACTACAGAGAGTTATACAAGATTATAATTAAGAATAAGTATCCATTGCCTAGGATCGATGACTTGTTTGACCAGTCGAAGGGAGCTAGATACTTCTCGAAGATAGACTTGAGAAGTGGTTACCATCAATTGAAATGTGAGGAAAGAAGATGTTCCGAAGATAGCGTTCAGGACTTGATATAGTCACTATGAGTTCCTGGTGATGTGATTTGGTCTAACGAATGCCCCTGCAGCATTTATGGACCTAATAAACAAAGTGTTTAAACCATTTTTGGATAAATTCGTAGTGGTGTTTATCGAAGATATTATGGTATATTCTAAGACCAAGGAGGAACACGTAGAGCATCTGAAGGTGACATTGGAGGCATTGAGAAGAGAGAAGTTGTATGCCAAGTTTTTGAAATGTGAATTCTGGATAAAGCCGGTGCAATTTCTTGGACATGTAATCGACAAGGACGGAATTTCGGTAGATCCCTCAAAGGTTGAAGCTGTGATGAACTGGGATCAGCCGAAGAAATCGTTGAAAGTCAGAAGTTTTCTCGGATTGACAGGACATTACAAAAGGTTCATTCAGGACTTTTTCCAAAATCGCGACTCCACTGACGAATTTGACTAGGAAATAGGTGAAATTCGTTTGGACAGAGAAGTGTGAGGAAGGCTTCCAAGAGCTGAAGAAGAAGTTGAGTATTGCACCTGTGTTATCTCTTCCGAATATCATAGGAAACTTTATGGTGTATAATGATTCGTCGCATAAAGGACTAGGCTGTGTGCTTATGCAAAACGGTAAGGTCATTGCGTATGCGTTACGACAACTGAAGGATTATGAAAAAGGGTATCTGACCCATGATTTGGAGTTGGCTGCGTTAGTGTTTTCTTTTAAGATCTGGAGACACTATCTCTACGGAGAGAAGTGTGAAATATATTTTTACACAAAAGGATCTGAACATATGCCAGAGGAGATGGTTGGAATTAATAAAAGACTATGACTGTGAGATCTTATACCATCCAGGTAAAGCGAATGTGGTTGCCGACGCCTTAAGAAGAAAGGGTCGAGAGAAATTCATGCTGTCGCCTGCCCAGGAGGAGCTAATTTCAGCGATGGAGAAACTGGAATTGGAGGTGAGATATCCAATGGAGTCTGACGAGAAACTGTTCTAGCTAGGAACTGGTACAACTTTAGTGGATAAAGTTAAGGGAGCACAACTTCAAGATGAGGAATGTGAGAAGATAAGTAAGAGGATATCTGAAGGGGATGAACGCAAATTCAAAGTGGACAATGAAGGACTGTTAAGATTCGAGGGAAGAATTTGGGTACCGCCATTGCCAGAGATTAAGGAGGAAATTTTGAGCGAGGCTCATAGTTCACAGTATTCGATTCACCTAGGGAGTACAAAGATGTACCAGGATCTCCTACAGCATTTTTGGTGGCTGAATATGAAACTAGACGTTACCGATTGTGTGGCCAAATGCCTGACATGTTAGAAAGTGAAAGTAGAACATCAGAGGCCAAGTGGGTTGCTACAACCGTTAGAGATCCTATAATGGAAATGGGAGCATATCACAATAGATTTGTACTATGTCTTTTAATGACTCAGAAAGGTTTTGACGCAGTATGGGTTATCGTGGATCGATTGACGAGATTAACACACTTCTTACCGATCAAGATCAGATTCACCCTAGACCAGTTGGCAAAGTAGTATGTCAAGGAGACTGTTTCAAGGCACGGAGTTCCAGTGTTAATAGTTTTTGATCGAGATCCGCGCTTCACATCGAATTTCTAAAAGCGATTATAAGAATGTATGGGAACACAGTTAAGAATGAGTACGACATATCACCCCCAGACAGACGGGCAGAGTGAAAGAACAATACAGACATTGGAAGATATGTTAAGAGCATGCATCATGGACTTCAAAGGAAATTGGGATGATCACCTACCTTTAGTGGAATTCGCTTACAATAATAGTTACCACGCAAGTATTGGCATGCCGCCATACGAAGGGTTGTACCGCAGAAAGTGCAGACCTCCAATATACTAGGATGACATTGGTGAAAGACAATTGCTAGGACCAGAATTGGTACAACAGACAGCCGAGATCGTCAAGGTGATCTGGACAAGATTGGTAGCTGCTCAGGATTGGTAGAAGAAATACGCCGATCCACACCGCAAGAATATAGAATTTGAATTGGATAACTTTATTTTCTTGAAAGTCTCTCCCTGGAAGGGAAAAGAAGGAAAAATTGAGCTCAAGATTTATTGGACCCTTTGAGGTCCTGCGAAGAGTCGGAGAAGTTGCGTATGAGGTAGCCTTACCTCCGGCATTAGAGCACATCCACAATATTTTTTATGTTTCAGTATTACGACCATATAAACCCGATTACAAACATGTCATTGAATATAAACCCTACAATTTGAAAAAGATTTATCCTATAAAGAATTTCCTGTTCAAATTGTTGACAGGAAAGAGCAAGTTATCATAACAAAGTGATACCTTCTGTTAAGGTAATTTGGAGAAATCACAACTCTGAAAAAGCTACGTGGGAACTCGAAGATCATATGAGAAAAATTTACCCACATTTATTTGCTTAATCTATGTGTCAGCGATTATGGGGACAGAAAGGGGGGGGGGGGGAGAATGTAACGAAACGAATTTATTAATCTTGATTTTGAGGACATAATCCTTTTAAGGGAGGAAAGATGTAAAGAACGAGAATTTTATAATTTATTTTAAATATTTATTAAATTAAATAAATATTTTTATGAATTTATTTATTGAGTGAAATAAATATTTGATGGAATTATGGTAGATTAATTTAATTATATGTGTTACATTGATTAAATTAATGTGGAGTAATTTTTATAGTTCAAAGTGTGAATTTAATTGAGATTATTTAATTAAATGAATTATTTAATAATCATAGTGTTATCATAATTAATTTAATAATTAATTAGAGATTTAATAATTTGACATAATTAATAAATGAGAATTTTAATTATGTGATGATTTGATTTAATGTGTAATATCATCTTTTATTTAATTAAATTTAAATGATATTATTTGATAAATTAAAGTGTGATAAATAAACTATATATTAAACATTTAATGAAAATAAATGAAAAAAAAAGCTTTTGCTATCAAACCAAACATGGCCTTATGATCATGGGAACAGTTAAGTGCATGATAGCCTTAACTGACAACCATGGTCTGCCAGTGAATTATACGTAGTACAATATATATATATATATATATATATATATATATATATATATATATATATTAGTATTATATCTTATATCAGAGGAATTTATTAGAGAAAACTCAGAGAGAAAAAGAGAGTTTGAGAGAATTGAGTTTTGAAGAAGAAGTTGGAGAATTAAAGGTTATACAATCTAAACAGAGTTATCAAGGTAATCCCTTTAACTCAGTTTTAAATTTATGTTCTTAGTATTTCTCCATTAACGTATATTTTAAGTTCTCTATAAATAAATTTTTGGAATGATTGTTGAATATATGGTTGTATATGTGTTAATAGATGTTTATAACATGTTCTATATCATTTATTCATTCTTTAGAGTAACCAAATTCATGTAATCATGTTGTAATTAGAGTTTTATAAGTTATAAAGGAAGAATATATGAATATGGCTTATATGTACAAAAATTCATGCTTTAATTGCATATTAAACTGAACATTGATGATTGATTATGATTATGCATGTAAAAACGAAGAGAACGAAATTTAAACGGACAGATTAAGTATTATAACGAATCTATAATGTATGATTTCTTGAAATTTGTCAAAACTATGAAAAATATCAAGAACATGAAAATTGGGTGTTCTAATTTGACTGTTTATGTGATTTAAGCTGTTAAAAGCATGCTAAGAACGTTATATAATGTTTCTGTTAAGTTTATAACCCATGGGTAATATTAATATTGTTGTTTGAGCTTAATTTTGGCATTATTTGGCTTTTTCTGTGTGTTCTTCGCGAACTGTCAGACCTTACTATCTCTCGGCACCGTAGAGCCAGTTTTGTGAAGAAACCGAGCATTGCAGCGCCAGGACAGTACTGGCTGACGTAGTCACGATGCCGCAGCACCGGTTCTGTGAAGGAACCCAGTGCTGCAGCACCAGGTCAAGGGCTTGCTGACGTAGTCACGGCGCCGCAGCGCCGGTTCTGTGAAGGAGCCGAGAGCTACAGCCCCAGGCCAAGCAACCGGCTGACGTAGGCTCAGTGCTATAGCGCCGGCAAACAGAATGACCCAGAGAATTTTATTTAAGTGTTCAAAGTTCAGAAATGTAAATTAAAACCTAATGTAATGAATATGATGACATGTTAATCATATATTAAGATGTAAAAATAGATTTAATAACTTGTCAATGATGTTTGTGTGATTAATTGATAAGTTAAATACGTTATGTATACTCGTTATTCATAAAGTCTAATAACGTGTTCAAGAACTGATGTTTGTGATTCGATGAGTATAATCAAACTTAGAATTAATTAGTATTGTGAATGTAATGGTTTGTAGGGTTAATTTAGGAACGTGAATTATAATTGTAGCTTGCACACAAGGCAATTTATCTATCCTTGATTCATTATCGTTATGCAAGTTCCTTAACTCTAAATTATTCATTGAGCAAGTCCTAAACTTATGTTTCTATATCGATTAAGTTCATAATCTTGCTTATTCAAGTTATGATTTCGAATGAGATATTATAATTCTTTTTAAAGTATTACTTCAGTTATACAATACTTATTCAATTGTATACCATTGAGATTTATTGTTTGATTTAAGCATCATTTATTGTTGACCCTTGAAAGACTAGCAAACCCTTATTGATTCGACTAGTCCATAGTTAATGAGCGTTCTAAATTCTAGAACTGTTATTGAGCTTATCCAAACCAAACTTCTTTTGGTGCAGACTCTGATGTCAAACTAAGATGAACAATCCTTTATAGGGGATTATTTACGCGTTAGCGTTGAGATGATGTGCACATACATGGTACTAAGGGCTGATCTCCCTAAGTACGAGAAGTAAGGTCCATATAGTCTTACGAATGTTAAAGGTTTAAAGTAGAAATATTTGATAAACTGGGACATAGTTCTTGGTCTTATGACCCTCAGATATACTTTTGATTCTTGTATTCATTTCTTGATTCAAAAGTCGAGCATTCTATTATTCAGAACCCTTTGATTTCTCTCATGTTATTATTACTGTTATATTGTTATACTTGTGGGCAATCGTTGCTCACTCTTGCATAATAACATTGCAGCTAACATTGAAAGAACTGACGAGCCATCCACAAGTAAAGGAAAGGGTAAAGCTAACAAGTGATGAAGACTTGTTATTTATTTATGAATGGTTTGTTTTAAGACTTATATTGTGATGTTTAAGACTTTATTGTTTATCTATGTTTTCGCATCGATGTTTAAGGTTAGATGACCTGGGATTATTTTGTTCAGATGTTGTAACCCCTTAAGGGGAGGATTTCTATTTATTTATTTATGAGTTTCATTTATTATGGGTAGATAGATGTATTATTATTGGACAGTGAACACCAAATTCTGTGAAAATGAAGTACCCGGATTTGGGGGTGTCACACTTGACTGCCTTGACTTCATCAAAAAACCTGCAAAAAGTCTACCGGAGTTGGGAGGGGGAGGGGGGCTCCGGGAGGACTCTCTGATACTTAAGTCAGAACATTGATAAGGAGGGATATAATTATTATTGGAGTAAAATAGTATACCTTGAATGTGTTGCAACATCCTTTATTTATAGCATGAGGGTCATCTCCTTCAGGAATTATGAATTAGGAATTAGAATCCTACATGGCTTTAGATATCTTCAAGGTTGCCAATCCTTAGTTGGTTAAACGTTATGTGAATTCTATCTTTTATTGGATTTAATATATTTCGAGAATGCACGGTGACTAAGGGGCTGTTTGATAAAAACTGAATGAACCTAAATCTGAATCTGAATCTGAATGAGCTGAATCTAAATGAGTTGAATCTGAATCTGAATGAAAAAAGTTGTTTGATAATCGATACGTCTGAAATTTCTAAATAACAGTCTTTTACTATTTTACCCCTCTAAACTATGCTGAACAAGTATATAATTTTGTTTGGACATATTTAAAAAAATTAAATACAAATATTCACTGTACAACAAATAAAAATAAATAATTCAAACAAGTTATCAAACAAAGTATTGAATAATTCAAACAATTTTAACCAAAGTTTCATAGAAAATAAGAAATGTAACGAGTTAAACAAACATGTCAACATAATAATAAAATTACATTAATGTCGGAATCTATAAATATAGGTGGAGAGCCGGAGATGATAGGTTGAATAAATGATTTTCTTTTAATATATTTTTATTTTTAGTATTGGTGGAACAATGAATAACAACGGTCAACAAAAATATCATTTTTTAAAAAATATAACTTGAAACAGAAATCGCATGAACCCTGGTCAAAAGAATAAGTATTAATTGGAAAAATTCATGCGAATCGAGTTTGGATATTATAACAAACCAAAATTTGCTCAAACAATGTTAAGGTGGTCATTAGGTAAATAACAAAGAAGAGATGGAGATGGAGATACGGAGCAACGAGACTATTTGGGTAAAACACGATTATTCAACCCATTCAGACCAATTTTTTTAAAAGAATCGCTCAGATGTATTCAGTCCAATTCAATTTTCAAAAGTTGTAAACAAACAGTCTAAATGGCTGAATCGCTCAAATTCAGAGCCATTCAGCCTTATTCAGACCTTATCAAACAGGCCCTAAAAGTATTATATTGTCCTTCATTAATAGAGATCTAGAAATAACATGTGATAACTTGCCATTGGTGGATTATTTTTAGGTTGAATGACACTTCTGTCATTTCAAGTTGTCACCCACTTTCAAAGTCATCCCTAAAGTTTATTTTTCATCAATTAGGTCCTTAAAGTGGTATTTTTTGGCGTTTCTGTTCATTCTACCCTATTTGGCCCCTACCCGGCCCATTTTGACTCAACCCGACCAAGTTTGATCTAGCCCCAATTTTTAATATTTTAAAATAAAATAGTTATTTTAATAATTTAAAATAAAATAATATTTCAGAATAGTTATTTATAACATTTTGAAATAAAAATATTATTTTTTATTAAAAATTAAAATAATATTTAATATTTAATATTTTAAAATAAAATTATTTTTTAAACAATTATTATTTTTAATAATTTAAAAAAATTATTTTTAAAATAATAATTATATTTAATATTTTAAAATAAAATATTTTTTAAAATAATAATTAATTTTAATATTTTAAAAAATAATATTATTTTTAAAATAATTATTATTTTATACTTAAAATAAAATATTGTTTTTAAAAAGTTATTAAAATAATTATTGTTCTAAAGAAACAATATTAGAAACTTTTATTTATTCCAAAAATAGGTAAAGTTTCATAAAATATAGATTCAAAAAAATTACATAAGAAAAATAAACTTTATTTTTTAAATAAATTTTGATTATTTTTTAATTTTTTATGTAAAATTTTATTTTGAATTTTTTTTTAATAACTTTACCATTATTTTAAATATTCTTAATATTATATTTTTTAAAAAAATTAAAATACAAAAAATAATAAAAGACAAATAAAAAAATTGATTAATTTTTTTAAAAAAAATAAATAAATAAAGTTTTAAAAATAATTATTATTTTCGGGAAAAAGATTTAGAAATTTTTTCATTTTTTAAAAAAATGACTAAAGTTTTATAAAATATATATTAAAAAAAACTTTATTTTCATAAAACAATTTTTTTTAAAAGTTGTGTAAATTTTCATAAAAATAATTAAGATTTGAAAATATTTTAACTTTACTTTTTTTGACTCTATATTTTATGAAACTTTACTCATTTTTGAAAAAAGTAAAGTTTCTAATATTTTTTTCCTTAAAATAATAATTATTTTTATAATTTTTTCTAAAAAATATTTTATTTTAAATATAAAAAATAATTATTATTCTAAAATTACTTTAAAAAGAATATTTCATTTTAAAATATTAAAAATAACTATTATTGTAAGAAAGATAATATGACTTTTTACGCTAATTTGATGCGTCAGTCAAAAACCTTTAAATTAGGGTCTTGGTTAACCCACGAACCTTGACTTTGACCACCGCTTGACCGCCTTGACTTGGTCAAAAAAGGATAAAATGCAAAAGTAGCCACTGAACTTTAGGTGTTTTGGGGAATTGAATCCCTTTCTTTTAGTCAACACAAATCGAGCTCATTTCTGTTCAAAGATTTTGATATTGAGCCCTTAGGTACCACATATGCGTTGACCTGCCTACGCAGGCACCGCTGATCTCAACTTTAATCAAATTAATTCTTAAAAAGATGCCACTACCCAGATTTGAGGTTTTGGACCAAGAGACCACCTGAGCACCATAACCTTAGCTACTAAATTACCCAAACAATATTGCTATATACTAAATCAATTCATAACAACTAAATAAAACAAATAGAGATGACGAACAGAGGGGGAGGCGAATTATTTTGATAAATTAATAAATAATAATATTAATAAAAAATAATAATAATAACAATAACAATGATAAAAATACCTAATTTTTCATCTTAGAATATACTGATTTTATATGTTATAAGAAAGTGATTTATGAATAACAAGCACATTACTTTTACAATGATCAAAGAGAAACAACATTTCAATTCATTTACACATTCAACATATGGTATGAAAATTTTGTAAGTTGCAGAAGCGTGATCCAATCATAAATGTAATAAGCAAAAACATGACATAAATCGAATTTAAAAAATTTCTGCAATCCCAGGAATCACCTTATGCAATATTATTAATTAAGAAAAGATAAAAGATATAACTTATGAAGATGATCAACCCTTTGATGAAATCTTCAAGTTCCAATCATTTGATCCTCCACGCTTCTTCGAATCCATGAATCAAACGCTTGCTACTTAGTGTGCGTAGCACTCTAAAGTTGATCCACCAAGAGTATATTGATAGAAGAAGTAAATTTAGGTTTCTATAAATCTTGGGTGGCTAGCCCTAATTCTCTCTCTCCTAACTCCGTAGATTGGAGAGAATACTTGCAAAAGTTGCTTTCACATTAGTCTATCCCACAATAAGACTCTTTTTATTTATAAACTAACCTTTATTCCTAAACCTTTTAGAAATTAGGGTTTTAATTTAATTCTCAATCTAATTAGGAACTATAATAATAATAATAATAATAATAATAATAATAATAATAGTAATAATAATAATAATAATAATAATAAGATGACTACTCTTATTAATTTATAATTTAGTGTTTCTCTAAATAATAAATTATAAATATTAAGCTATTTAATTTATTTCACTAATAAATTAAATACACTTAATTTATTATCATTAAGCTAATCACTTCTAAAATTATATGTCTCTTTTATGGTGTGACCATTTAGGTTCAATATTATGCCGTAGTAAAATAAATAAATTAGAACCATTCTAATATTATTTATAATGAATCTAAACTCCTTTAATTCATATATAAATAAATAATATTAATTCTACATCACTGAGGAAAACCTACAATAATGTATCATAACTATCCGTATAATATGAAATCAACGTTTAATCACATAGAACCTGTTCAGTAAATACTTACCTTACAATTCAATCCTTCTATCATACAATGTCCCAATCAAATATAAAACATGGAATTTATGTCATGTTTTATTTATTTGATTATATGCATTTCGATTCCAAAATGCATAACTCTTTTTAATGTAAATTAGAAACTCTTTTCTAATTTCCATTCACCCTGGCCAAGGATTCTTGAGTTATCATTTATCGAATCGCATAGAACATTCTCTTCCTTTACTAGAAGTGATAAATTCTTTGTTGATCATTCATCTACCTCAATGTACACTTTATTATACCCAAACATACCATATGACATACTCTTAAGTATTAAGGAATATGTCAAAGTATAACTTAGAATACACAAGGTACTATGATGTTCTCAAGTCAAAGGAATACTTGTACTACTATTGTGACACCCCCAAATCCGGGTACTTCAATTCCACAGGATTTGGTGCTCACTATCTAAATAAAATACAGCTACTGCCCAATAATAAGGAATGCAAAATAAATTACAACCTTAAAAATAAATAAAAATTTTCCTTATAAAAGGATTACAACTTTGCTCAAATATCCCAAGGTTATCTAACCTTAACATAAACGAATAAGTGCGGAAAATAAAACATAACATAATCAAGTCTATTACACATCGTAATCAAAATATTACAAGTCTTCACTTGTTCATCTTGCATTTTCCTTTACTTGTTGACGGTGCGTCAACATTCTCGACTTTAGCTGCAATGGTTATTTAATTGCAAAAGTGAGCAAACAAAAGCTCATTTGAAATAATAACAATAATAGAGATGACATACTCTGAATAACTTTAAAAGATTTGAATAACTTTTCTTTCATCAATAATAAGAATTGAATAATAATTCTTTCATCAACATTTATAATTCGAATATAGAAATCATTTGAGAGTCATAAGAGCTTGAACTATGTCCTAGGTTATAAACATTTCTATTTAAAACCTTTAACAGTCGTTTAGACTATATGGACTCTTAACTCGTACTTAGGGGGATCAGCCTTTCGTACCATGTATTGTGCACAAACATCTTAACGCTTTCGCATGGTAATCTCCTATTAAATAGGGTTGTTCATCTCAGTATTTGATAACAAGTCCGTACCAAAGAAAGTTTAGTTTGGAAAAGCTTAAAAGGAAATTTGGAGTTCAACTACCATCAACTAAGGAGTAGTTGAATCGACTTACAATAATCTAGAATAATTCAATATTAAAAAATTATGAAATAACTTATGCTTTAGAATTAAACTTAAAGCATTCGAAAGATAAAATAGAGCTTACTTGAACAATTAAGTCAAGATCAATTTAATTAAATCGTGAACTTTAAATAATTACTTGTCCATTGCAGAAATAAAAGGACAGGCTCAAATACAATTAAGATTTGAATTTAAAACACTTGCATATAAATCACAAGCTTAGGGATAGAGAACTTGCCTCAAGCGCAAGCTACAAGTTATATTCACGTTCCTTAATTAATCCTACATATGTGTAATTAACAATAATAATATAATTAGTTATCATATAACTAATTCACATAACTTAGTTAACCCATCTAGGTTAACTCATTTCCCTTAAATTATTAAGTTTAATAATTAATTATCACATCACATAATCACATCTCATAATCATATTACATTTGCACATAATTAATCAAATAATAATTATGTACCCATATTAATTAAATTATAATTAAAACAAATTATAATTTAAATTAAACATTCAATTTAATTATAATTAATCAAATTATAATTATATATTATATTTAATAATATAATTCATTACTGTCCATTTAGTATTTTAATTTTATTAACATGCTTTATAATTTATTACATCATTAATCATATGAAATTGTACAATTAAAAATAGCTTTCTGCCCAATCTGCAAAACCAGCGCGGTCGCGCTCCAATTAGCCTTGGGAGCGGCGCGGCCGCGTCACTGTGCAGACAGGTCTGACAGTGTCGCGAACTTTGCAGAGAAAAAACCAATTTGGATTATTTCTCCACACCAAATTCCGTATTTAACCAACATATTGCATATAACACTTTATAGAAAATATAATTCTAAGCTTCTAACATATTTTAACATATATAATCATCATAACACCTAATCAAAACTCTCAATTTTGTAAATTTTGGAGAAAAACCATTTTTCAGTGTTCTTGATAAAATTGAACACTGTAAGTTTATTTCTAAATCAAAATACACAATTCAAAGCATATTGAATTCGTTTATAAACATGTTATCATTATCTATAATCAATTTAGACAATAATTACCAATCAAACATGAATTTTAATTTTAAAGGAACTACTTATCAAAAGTAATTCACTGAAACTTTTGATGAACATGATTTCTTCATGTTCATCATATTTATATGAATTAAACTATCTAATTATGCATACAAATCATATATAAGCGTATATATGTGCAATATAACATGTATAACTCATAATCACATAATTTTTCATGAATAAATATTTTATAGAGAAAGAACTCCGAAGAATAATAAAACATGATTTTAAGAGATTACAGAGATAGAGTTATATCCTTTGTTGATTTAGTAGAGAAAGGTGGAGATGGTGATGACTCCTAATTTTGATTTCTCAAAACTTTTTCTTTTCTCTCTTCTTCTCTCTAACTCTCCGCTATTTTTCTCTTCTTTGTTCTAACTAACGTATACTAACTTATATGATATATGATACATATAATTATATAATATATGTAACTGACAAATAATTATAATATATCAATACACCATATTAATAACAATGTCAATTATATTTTATTTGAATTTCAAAAGCCTTAAGGCTTTGTTTGGCAAAACTCATTATATTAAAAACTAGTTTTTTAATAGTTAAGGCCATGTTTGGTAAAACGGAATTAAAACAGGTGCAAGGGCCTTGTTTGGTAAAACTAATTTTAAAACCCTTTTAATTCTTTTAACACATTCTTTCAATGTTACACTTTAATTAATTAAATTTTAATATTTTAATTTAATTAAATTAAAGCTAACATCAATTAATCAAATAAAATTTACCACATAACAATTATAATTACTCGCTAATCATAATCTCATGTAATAATTATCACATAATATTCATTTGATTAATTATCTTAATTAAATTAGAACTATACCATAAAATTGCTTACACAATAATTAATATTAAATATTCATTTAACATATTGCACTTAATTAAATTACTCCACAACAATCAAATAAATTATTTATTTTACTCAATAAATAAATCAGTTAAAATATTTATTTAATTCAATAAATATTAAAATTCATATACAAAATTCTCATTCGTTATACTCTTCTCTCCTTAAAAGGATTCTGTCCCCAAAATCACAACTAAAAAAAATCTCATCCGTTACATTCTTCCCCCCTTAAAAAGATTCTGTCCCCAAAATCGGTATACAAGAAATTAAACAAACAATTAAGCAAATAATTGGGGATAAGTTTTCTTTATTACATATTTGAGTTCCCACGTAGCTTCTTCAGCACTGTGGTTCCTCCAGATCACCTTAACAAAAGGTATCCCTTTATTTCAAAGTATTTGTTCTTTCCTATCAACTATTTGATCAGGAACCTCTTCATATGTTAAGTCTTTATCAAATTATAAAGGCTCGTACTCTATTACATGCTTGTAGTCGTGTTTGTACGGTAGCAACACAGAAATGTGAAAAATATTATGTATATTATCTAGCTCCGGAGGTAACGTAACCTCGTAAGCCACTTTACCAACCCTCCGTAGTATCTCGAAAGGTCCAATAAATCGGGGACTCAGCTTCCCCTTCTTGCCAAATCGAATCTTTTCCTTCCAGGAGATACTTTCAGGAAAACGAAGCTTCCCATTGCAAATTCTCGATTCTGTCGATGATGATCGGCATACTTCTTCTGTCTGTCTTGAGCAGCAACCAATCTCGTTCTGATCATGTTCACGATTTCGGCGGTTTGTTGTACCAGTTCCGGTCCCAACAATTGTCGTTCAACGACCTCATCCCAGCACAATGGAGTCCTGCACTTTCTGCCGTATAATGCTTTGTAAGGCGGCATGCCAATACTCGCATGGTAACTGTTGTTGTAGGCGAACTCCACTAACGGTAGATGGTCATCCCAACTTCCTTTAAAATCCATAACACAAGCTCTTAGCATGCCCTCTAGAGTCTGAATCATTCTCTCGCTCTTGCCATCAGTCTGAGGATGGTACGCCGTACTCATTCGCAATTGCGTTCCCAGATATTCTTGTAAACGCTTCCAAAAATTCGACGTGAAACGTGGATCTCTGTCGAACACAATTGACACTGGAACACTATGTCGAGAAATAATTTCCTTCACGTATTGCTTTGCTAACTGATCCAAGTTAAATTTAATCTTGATCGATAGATCCACTATCAGCCATATCGCATCGAAACCCTTCTGTGTTGCTGGAAGACCCAACACGAAATCCATCGTGATGTGCTCCCACTTCCATTCCAAAATCTCTAGCGGTTGTAATAATCCACTCGGTCTCTGATGTTCTGCTTTGACCTTCTGGCACGTTAAATATCTTACAACACATTCAGCAACGTCTCTCTTCATATTCGACCACCAAAAATGTTGTCTGAGATCCTGGTACATCTTCGTACTCCCAGGGTGAATCGAATATCTCGAACTGTGAGCTTTGCCCAAAATCTCCTCTTTAACGTCTGGTACTGGTGGTACCTAGATTCTCCCTTCAAATCGTAGCAGTCCTTCATTATCGATTTTGAACTTGATTTCTTCGCCATCGACTATTCTTTTTCAGGATCTTCTCGCACTCCTCATCGTGCAGTTGTGCCTCTTTCACCTTGTCTACCAAATTAGAACTAGTAGTTACTTGAAATAGCTTCTCATCCGACTCCTTCGGATACTTGACTTCCAGCTCTAACTTAGCCATCTCTGCTATCAACTGATCCTGATCAGTTAACATATTTAACTTCTCCCGATCCTTCCTGCTCAAAGCTTCGGCAACAACGTTAGCTTTACCCCGGATGGTAAAGAATCTCGCAGTCGTAGTCCTTGATTAGTTCCAACCATCTCCTTTAGTGCATGTTTAAATCCTTCTGTGTAAAGATATACTTCAGACTCTTATGATCTGTGTATATCTCACACTTTTCTCCATACAAGTAGTATCTCCAAATCTTCAGAGCAAACACTACTGCCGCCAATTCCAAGTCATAGGTTGGATACCCTTTCCCATAGTCCTTCAGTTGGCGTAACGCATATGCAATAACTTTGCCGCTATGCATCAGCACACAGCCTAATCCCTTATGTGAAGCATCGCTGTATACCACGAAATTTCTTGTACTATCCGGCAATGACAACACTGGTGCAGTACTTAACCTCTTTTTTCAGTTCTTGAAAACTTTCCTCACACTTTTCTGTCCAAAAAAACTTAACTGTTTTACGAGTCAAATTCGTAAATGGGGTTGCGATTTTGGAAAAGTCTTGGATAAATCTTCGGTAATAACTTGCCAATCCCAAGAAACTGCTCACTTCAAACGGCGTCTTCGACTGATCCCAATTCATCACAGCTTCAACCTTCGATGGATCTACCGAAATCCCATCCTTGTCAATCACGTGGCCAAGAAATTGCGCACGTTCTAACCAGAATTCGCACTTCGAGAATTTCGCATAAAGCTTCTCCCGTCTCAGCAATTCTAATGTCAATCTCAAATGTTCAGTGTGTTCTTCCTCAATTTTGGAATAAACCAAAATGTCATCTATGAAAACCACTATGAACTTGTCTAGAAATGGCTTAAACACCCTATTCATTAAGTCCATAAATGCCGCTGGTGCATTTGTTAGACCAAATGACATCACCAAGAACTCGTAATGTCCATACCGAATTCTAAAAGCCGCCTTCGGTATATCTTCTCTTCTTACCTTCAACTAATGATATCCACTTCTCAAATCAATTTTCAAGAAGTATCTAGCACCCTTCAGTTGATCGAACAAGTCATCGATCATAGGTAAAGGATACCTATTCTTGATCGTGACTTTGTTCAACTCCCTATAATCAATGCAAAGCCGAATCGATCCATCCTTCTTCTTTACGAATAATACTAGCGCTCCCCACGGTGAAACGCTCGGTTGAATATACTTCTTGTCCAGCAATTCTTGTAGTTGAACCATCAATTCCTTCATCTCGACTGAAGCCATTCTGTACGGGGCTTTCGAAATCGGAGCAGTTCTCGGTGCTAAGTCGATCACGAACTCTATCTCTCTATCTAGAGGAAGTCCTGGCAAATTGTTTGAAAATTATCCACAAACTCCCTAACCACTGATATCTCTTCTATCTTCGGGCTCTCTTTACGAGTATCCACTATGTAGGCTAAATACCCTACACATCCTTGCTTCAACAACTTCTTGGCTTGCATAATCGTCAGACAACTCGCTTGTCTAGGAAATTTGCTACTGTGAAACACTACGTTCGACGGAGTCGTAAGGTTTACGAATTTCTTCTGAAAATTGATTACCGCCCCATGGTTGAACAATCAATCCATACCTAGTATTACATCAAACTCCCCAAGTCTTATCAGAATCAAATCTACCCTTAACTCATGACCCTAAATGTCCAATCTACAGTTCTTGTAAACAAACCTAACAGGATTAACCTCCCTATTCGCAATCTCTATGTTCAAGGGGTAAACTAATTCCTCTTTAGGTAAGTCTAAGGTCTTAGCAAAGTCATCAGATATGAACGAACAAGTAGCACTCGAATCAAATAATACATATGCATTTATACTATTAACCAAAATAATACCTGACACCACATCTTTTTGACTGCATCGCATCCTACACCTCCATGTTGAATGTCCTGGCAGTGGGTTGGATCGTCTGCAATGACCCAGCGATAGCCAAGGTGCTGCTGCTGCCACTTCCTCTCCCTCCTGTAGACCTTCTAGCTGGCTTCTTAGGGAAACTTTGGGCCATGTGATCCTTAGATCCACATGTGTAGCAAGCTCGCTTCTTTGGGTTTGAGCAATTCCGCGCAATGTGGCCTTCCTGCCCACAGTTGAAGCACACTCGCCTTCCCTTCAAGCACACTCCAGTGTGATTCTTCCTGCATGTAGCACATGCTTCAATTTTCCTCTTCTGCTAGCTTCCCTGTTGACTCCCAGCAGATGTGTTGTCGTTCCATTTTCTCTTCTGGTTGATAGCTCCGCTACTACCAGCCTTATTTTCCATCTCATTCTACTTCTTCTTAAGGTCCTGATTATATTTGGTCACCGCGTCGCTTCCACCTTCAGCGAGGATAGCCTTTTCCAGCACTGCTGTAAGCGTTCTCATTTGGAACATGGAGACTTTATTGTAGAGCAAGGGCTTCAATCCCTACTCAAACCTTCTCGCCTTCCTCTCGTTAGTACTGACCTGGTACATCACAAACCTGGCCAACTCGTTAAATTTTGCTATATATTTTGGCACCGACATCGTTCCCTGCTTTAGCTCTAGGATCTGAACCTCCAATTGGTTCTGAGAGCTAATGGGGAAGTACATTTCAAAGAACATCTCTTTGAAATGATCCCATGCTATCACACATTCTCCTTCCCTAGTCTTATTGGCCTGCCACCAGAAGCTAGCTTTCGACTTCAGTATGAACGTCGCAAAAGCCGTCTTCTAGTCCTCGCTAACTCTAGTCACGTCGAAGAACTTCTCCATTTCCATTATCCATGTCTGAGCCTCTATCGGATTCACTGATCCTTGGAATTTTGGCTGTCCTACTGCCTTAAACTCTTTAAACGTTGTACCCTGCACTTGCAGCTGATTCGCAAGCACTCCCGCCAGCAGGTTCACCAATTACTGAACCGAATTGGGGTTCGTCCCATCGTTGTTATTGTTATTATTCATCGAACCCTCTGGGTTTTGACGTGTAGGTCTTCTTCTAGGAGGCATCTTTCTATTAAGAAATATTCTTATTAGATCCTTTACTCATTTCCTTAAATATTCAAGTTCAATTTAAACATTTAAATTAACTCAATTTACACTTGAACACATAGCACATCAATAAACTTCTTTATTTTATTCATTCTTAGTTCTCAACCACAGATTAGATAGCATCTCTGCTATTTACATCATCTTTCCTGAACTGAACAAGTTGCAGGATTACATTATCATCTTATCCCATTATTATCTCAAATTCTGGGAATAACATTTATTTATATAAAAAGAAACACATAATTAAAGACTCTCCTATCTAGGCATGTTAAGACGTCGCATAGCCTCTCTACGTTCTTCTTCCATCACCCGGAACACTGTTTTGCGATCCACCATGTACCACGATAAATCTTTGAACTGAGCTGGGTAACAGAAGACACGATCTTGGGCCCTATCTATAGCCGTATGGAAAGCGTATTCCGTCTCCCTCAGCTTGGCCTTCTTTACTTGAACCTCGTCTTCAGCTCGATCTGCACGTTGAGGAGCCCTCAAGCTTGTTTCCTCCGCTCTGGCACGCTTTGCTGACTTCTCCTGGATGTCATTCTTTAGCTTCGCTAGCTCAGCCAGTGCATCGTTTCTTTCACTCTCCACGTGGACTAGATCCCACTTTGTGTTTCTAAGCTCACTGTCCAGCTCTTCAATGGTCTCGTCTTGCTGCTGTATGGTAGTTCGACCCTCGTCCACCAGTTCCTCCAGCTCTCTAACTCTCCCACGAAGTTCCACGTTGCGGTCGTAGATCTCCTCGTACATCTCAGCGCTAGTCGAGTGAGGTGGAAATTCCTCTTTAGGATCCTCCTCCTCTTCTTCTGATTCATCCTCGTCATCTCGGTCAGATACTGGCTCATGCTCCTGACCAGTTATGGTGATCAATAAAGATGGCTCTCTCTGAACCAACTGCTCCAGACAACATGGATATTTTGGGGCTCCTCGTCTCTAGGCATCTGGGGTAACTCTTCCTTAGCCTGACTGGACTCTCCAACGTTTGTCATCCTGACAACAAAGTTTTAAAGTTTAATTATTACGTGATATCGATTGATACTCTTCGCGTACATAAATAAAACACATAGCACATAAGGTAGTTTATTATCTTTACTATCATCACTATCTTTTCGATCTCCTACAAGGCTACTACCTAAGGTTTCCCCCACCTAAGGTTCATGACCTAAAGCTCTGATACCAACCTAGTGACACCCCCAAATCCGGGTACTTCAATTCCACGGGATTTAGTGCTCACTATCTAAATAAAATACAGCTACTGCCCAATAATAAGGAATGCAAAATAAATTACAACTTTATAAATAAATAAAAAGCTTCCTTATAAAAGGATTACAACTTTGCTCAAATATCCCAGGGTTATCTAACCTTAACATAAACGAATA
Organism: Panax stipuleanatus; assembly: GCA_020205555.1. Classification (NCBI taxonomy): domain Eukaryota; kingdom Viridiplantae; phylum Streptophyta; class Magnoliopsida; order Apiales; family Araliaceae; genus Panax; species Panax stipuleanatus. The sequence continues at coordinate 101,899,330 of CM035125.1, forward strand.
AGTGCAGAAAATAAAACATAACATAATCAAGTTTATTACACATCGTAATCAAACATAACAAGTCTTCACTTGTTCATCTTGCTTTTTTCCTTTACATGTTGACGGCGAGTCAACATTCTTGACTTTAGCTGCAATGGTTATTTAATTGCAAGAGTGAGCAAACAAAAGCTCACTTGAAATAATAACAATAATAGAGATGATAGAATCTGAATAACTTCAAAAGATTTGAATAACTTTTCTTTCATCAATAATAAAGAATTGAATAATAATTCTTTCATCAACATTTAGAATTCGAATATAGAAATCATCTGAGGGTCATTAGACCTTGAACTATGTCATAGGTTATAAATATTTCTATTTAAAACCTTTAACAGTCGTTTAGACTCTATGAACTCTTAACTCGTACTTAGGGGGATCAGTCTTTTGTACCATGTATTGTGCACAAACATCTTAACACTTTCACATGGTAATCCCCTACTAAATAGGTTTGTTCATCTCAGTATTTGATAACAAGTCCGCACCAAAGAAAGTTTGGTTTGGATAATCTTAAAAGGAAATTTGGAGTTCAACTACCATCAACTAAGGAATAGTTGAATCAATTTACAATAATCTAGAATAATTCAATAATAAAGAATTATGAAATAACTTATGCTTTAGAATTAAACTTAAAGCATTCAAAAGATAAAATAGACCTTACTTGAACAATTAAGTCAATGTCACTTTAATTAAATCGTGAGCTTTAAATAATTACTTGTCCATTGCAGAAATAAAAGGACAGGCTCAAATACAATTAAGATTTGAATTTAAAACACTTGCATATAAATCACAAGTTTAGGGATAGAAAACTTGCCTCAAGCGCAAGCTACAAGTTATACTCATGTTCCTTAATTAATCTTACATATGTGTAATTAACAATAATAATATAATTAGTTATCATATAACTAATTCACATAACTTAGTTAACCCATCTAGGTTAACTCATTCCCCTTAAATTATTGAGTTTAATAATTAATTATCACATCACATAATCACATATCATGATCATATTACATTTGCACATAATTAATCAAATAATAATTATGTACCCATATTAATTAAATTATAATTTAAAGTAAACATTAACTTTAATTATAATTAATCAAATTATAATTATATATTATATTTTAACAATATAATTCATTACTGTCCAGTTAGCATTTTAATTTTATTAACATTTTTATAATTTATTATATCATTAATCTAATAAAATTGTACAATTAAAAATAGTTTTCCGCCCAATCTGCAAGACCAGCGCGGCCGCGCTACAATTAGCCTTGGGAGAGGTGCGGCCGCGCCACTGTGCAGACAGGTCTAACAGTGTCACGAATTTTGTAGAGAAAAAGCCAATTTGACTTATTTTTTCACACCAAATTCCGTATTTAACCAACATATTGCATATAACACTTTATAGAAAACATAATTTTAAACTTCTAACATGTTTTTAACATATATAATCATCATAACACATAATTAAAACTCTCAATTTTGTAAATTTTAAAGAAAAACCATTTTTCAGTGTTCTTGATAAAATTTAACACTGTAAGTTTATTTCTAAATTAAAATATACAATTCAAAGCATATTGAATTCGTTTCTAAACAGGTTATCATTATCTATAATCAATTTAGACAATAATTAACAATCAAACATGAATTTTAATTTTAAAGGAACTATTTATCAAAACTAATTCACTGTAACTTTTGATGAACATGATTTCTTCATGTTCATCATATTTATATAAATTAAACTATCTAATTATGCATACAAATCATATATAAGCGTATATATGTGCAATATAACATGTATAACTCACAATCACATAATTTTTCATGAATAAATATTTTATAGAGAAAGAACTACGAAGAACAATAAAACATGATTTTAAGAGATTACAGAGATAGAGTTATACCCTTTTTGTTGATTTAGTAGAGAAAGGTGGAGATGGTGATGACTCCTAGTTTTGATTTCTCAAAACTTTTTCTTTTCTTTCTTCTTCTCTCTAACTCTCTGCTATTTTTCTCTTCTTTGTTCTAACTAACATATACTAACTATTATGATATATTATACATATTATACATATAATTATATAATTTATGTAACTGACAAATAATTATAATATATTAATACACCATATTAATAACAATGTCAGTTATATTTTATTTGAATTTCAAAAACCTTAAGGCTTTGTTTGGCAAAACTCATTATATTAAAAACTAGTTTTTTAATAGTTAAACCATGTTTGGTAAAACGAAATTAAAACAGGTACAAGGGCCTTGTTTGGTAAAACTAATTTAAAAACTTTTTTAATTCTTTTAACACATACTTGCAATGCTACACTTTAATTAATTAAATCTTAACATTCTAATTTAATTAAATTAAAGCTAACATCAATTAATCAAATAAAATTTACCACATAACAATTATAATTACTAGTTAATCATAATCTCATGTAACAATTATCACATAATATTCATTTGATTAATTATCTCAATTAAATTAGAACTATACCATAAAATTGCTTACACAATAATTAATATTAAATATTCATTTAACATATTGCATTTAATTAAATTACTCCACAACAATCACATAAATTATTTATTTAACTTAATAAATAAATAAGTTAAAATATTTATTTAATTCAATATATATTAGAATTCATATACAAAATTCTAATTCGTTATAATTATCACTTTAGGAACTACTATTGACAAGCGTGCAAAACTCCATTAGGTGTTCCTTTAAGCGAGTCATGTTCAGTGAACTTATTCTCCAATAAGCACCAACATATTTGTTTTAGTGTCTCCACACAAATGACTATGAGGTCAATCATCATCTTCAATAGAGCAAGCATAGTATGTGACGCCCCCAGAATATGTTCAATCCACCCAACCCATTCTGGGTCTCCAAACACATGATACAGAATTCAAATACAAACTTTATATCAAACGGTCGTGAGAAAAACGACCACACAAGCTGTGAGCTTCAATACATATCGTATGCAATACGAAATATAAACGCTCAAATTCAATCCTCATTTATTACAATTATTATCACACCTATTTTACAAAAATAGTGAGGATTTCTACTGCTCTAACTCTGCCCATCACTCTATTCCTCGACTAATCCCTGCAACATTCTAATTTCGTGAAGAGGACAATAGAATAAAAGGGTGAGCTCAACTAGCCCAGTAAAGAATATTATGACTAAGATAATGAAAAAAATATATCGTTAGTCTTCAACAAATTAGATAAAATATAATGGACAACAAGTTTTAGATTAACAACTGCATCGAAAATAATAATTTATCAGAAGAATTAAGTAAAAAATGATGTCTATTATCTTTTATGATTTAAAAGTCCATCATCAATATTTTATCCCTTTAACATCAATCAATATATATCTCAAATCAATATTCATCGTTGCACTACGGGCTAAAGATATTCATTTGTATCACCAGTGGTCATGTTCATCTCAACACCTGTCCATCTTTGCACTACAAGCCAAAGATATTCATCAGGTAAACATTCAATTTGCACTACAGGCCAAAGATATTCTTCAAGTAACCATTCATCTTTGCACTACAAGCCAAAAATATTCGTTTATATCACCATTTAAGACTGAAGATAATGAAAAATAATATTAATAACGAATCCAGTGAGATAAAAGACAAAGATTAGAGATTCATAAATTAGTTTATCCAAGTTCAAGAATACTCCATAATAATCAATTGTGGAGCAAAATTCAAGATTGAAGATCAAAACTTGGATCCAATCAAAGATAGGAACCATAATAGACAACTTGGACAAAGAAAAAAAATTTAATTTTTACTGTGAATAGTACTGTATCCGTGAATAGTGTCGTATACGTGAATAGTGCCGTATACGTGAATAGTAATCTCGACATGAAAAGGTAGAAATTTCACAAGAAAAATCATACTTCGTGAATAGTATTCGTGAATAGTACCGTATTCGTGAATAGTGTCGTATACGTGAATAGTAACTCCGGTATGAAAAGGTAAAAATTTTATAAAAAAATTCATACCAATATTTTGGTGAAATGATATTGAAGAAAATAACATCATTTACTTAAAAAATAACATCCCTTACCTCAAAAGAATAGTACTTCTGACTGGATATAATGCTGAAAGAAACTAACACTGTATATAGCAACACTCAAAGTATCTAAATACTCACAAAAATACACTCGATATTATAGAGAAAAAAACTTCTGATTCTGGTGTGATTTTTAAATTCTAACTAATCAGCATATTTATAGGAAAATGCTTAGGACGCCAAAACAGAAAATTTAATAAAATATTATTAAATTTATTTTTTTTCTTACGCACACCAAATCACAATCTCAGCACACTCCACAAGTGGGTCCCACCTACAAAAAATGTTTTTCTTAAAAAAATATTTATAACCCCAAAAATTAATTCAAATCCAATATTTCGGAACTTCAATAATTCATAATAAATAGCCATTTTATCAGAAAAATACGAATTTTATGTCCATTTCATAGGAAATTTAATTCTCTACAACTTTGTAGAAGAAAGTTTTTTCAAATTCTGAACGAAAAATGACCCAAATTTACATACGGATGAATTTGCAGGCTATAATCAAACTTCAGTCAAAAACGGAGCCCACCAACATATGTAACATGTTTTTTATAACAAATACTCCGGACCCAATTTGCTCTCTTTCTCCTCATTTTATTCACATATCGTGCATTCATTGTAAAAATATCATCATTATTATATTATTATATTATTACATCATACACGTATAATGTAATATTACAATAATATATTTGAATGAATTATTTCATCGAAGAAGATAAAATATCAACTCTCAATAATTGTCTCCTTAAAAATTCCTCCATTAAATAAATATTTCCTTGTCATTTTAATCAATAATTAATTATTCATAAATAATATTACAGAATCACAATAATGACAACCAGGTCGTTCCCAAGAAAGAGGGGGCTTTCCGATAAGAATTTCTCCTTATTGGCGTGCAATTAGATTAACTAATCTATTTCCTAGACAGAACTTCTTAGACATTGCCAATAATACTGTCTAATAATATTATTCAAATAATATGAATTATTGATTTGATAATGTAAAATGTTGTACAGTGACAATTATTGAAACAACAATAATATAAAATACTGTGTAATACCGTGTGCTACTATGCAACAACGCGTATTATTTTATTTCAACCACCGGGTATTTCAACAGTGTTAACGGTAACTGTTATGCCGTTATTTATAGAAAACTTATTCTTGTCTTTTTCTTCATCCGACAATTTTCTATTATGGGGCCCACAAATGGTTGCGCCGTCGTACGAATATTCTCTAACAACAAGAATATTCCACGACCAAACGAATATTCTCCGACAACAATGAATAATTTATAACCACTTGCTTATTTTGAAATATTTGCGCATTTTACTCATAACTTACCACATCTATCAAATCAACCCCTTACTATTCAAAATAATATATAAAGAAGAAAATTCAATTTTATTCATAAAAAGTTGGGGTCTTACAACCTCCCCCTCCTTAAAAAATTTCGTCCTCGAAATTGACGCGCGTACCTGGTGTTTCGAAAAGGTGAGGATACCTCGCTTTCATTTCCGATTCCAACTCCCAGGTCATTTCCTTAATAGCATGATTCCTCCACAAAACTTTGACTTGTGGTATAACCTTTGTGCGTAGGACATGCTCCTTCCTATCCAAGATCTTGACAAGTACCTTCTTATACGTTAATCTTCGGCTATCTCGTCTGATTCTATCTCAATAATGTGGTTTGGGTCTTTCACATATTTACGTAGAACGGATATGTGAAACACGTTATGAACACGAGACATGCTTGGAGGTAAAGCGAGTCTATAAGCCACATTTCCTACTCGCTCAAGAATCTCAAATGGACTAATAAATCGTGGGTTGAGCTTTTCTCTCTTCTCGAATCTTGTAACTCCTTTCCACGGAGCAACACGTAACAATACATGATCCCCAACATTAAATTCCACATCCTTTCGATGAAGATCCGCATAACTCTTTTGTCGATTCTGTGCCGTTTGTATACGTTATCGGATCATTTGAATCTTTTTCGTGGTTATACGTACTAACTCCGGTCCCAACAATGTTGCTTCACCCACCTCATCCCAACATACTGGAGAATGACACTTTCTTCCATACAATGCCTCGAATGGAGCCACACCTATACTTGCCTGATAACTGTTGTTGTAGGAGAATTCCACAAATGGTAGGTACTTATCCCAACTCCCTTTGAAGTCTAGAACACAGAGTCTCAATAGATCTTCAAGAGTTTGAATAGTCCTTTCCGATTGCCCGTCCGTTTGAGGATGATATGCCAAATTGAATCGTAAATCCGTGCCTATAGCTTTCTGCAAACTGACCCAAAATCGTGAAGTGAATCTTGGGTCACGATCCGAAACTATTGATACTGGCATGCCATGCAACCTCACAATCTCATTCACGTACATACGAGCAAGACGCTCAAGGGAATAAGTCTCCCGTATCGGCAAGAAATGAGCAGACTTGGTTAATTTATCAACAATAACCCAAATCGCATCTATGCCTTGAGAAACCTTGGGAAGACCCGTAACGAAATCCATGGTAATGTGTTCCCACTTCCACTTTGGAATCTCAAGTGGTTACAATGGACCCTTTGGCACTTGATGCTCCACCTTGACACGTTGACACGTTAAACACCTTGAGATAAACTCCACGATCTCTCTCTTCATATTGCTCCACCAAATGTATGTCGAAGATCACGATACATTTTGGTACTCCCAGGATCGATTGCAAACGGTGTGTTGTGTGCCTCCATCATGATTCTATGCTTCAAGTCAGAATCGTTAGGAACACAAAGTCTGGAGTTGACTTAAAGTATTCCTTCTTCATCGATTCTTGCTTCTGGAATAGCACCTTCTTGCACCTTCTTCCTCATCTTCATCAGCTCCAGGTCTGTAACTTGAGCAGCTTTAACTTTATCAATCAAAGCTGGTTCTACGTGTATACTTGACATCATCATATGGGTCCCCGGAGTCTTGAACTCTATCTCCATCTTTTGTAAGTCACACAGAATAGGCCTTTGTGTTGACAGCATCTCACTCATTCCCGCATATGATCTTCTACTCAATGCGTCAGCTACCACGTTCGTTTTACCAGGATGGTATTGGATGGTATGGTCAAAATCTTTCAACAGCTCAAGCCAACGTCGTTGCCTCATGTTGAGTTCCTTTTGAGTGAAGAAATATTTAAGGCTCTTATGATTCGTATAGATCTCCACTTGCTCTCCATACAGGTAGTGTCTCCAGATCTTCAACACGAAAACGACTGCTGCCAACTCTAGATCATGAGTAGGATAATTCCTCTCATATTCCCTGAGTTGTCGCGAGGCATAGGCTATGACTTTCCCATGTTGCATAAGAACACATCCTAACCCTTTGCCCGAAGCATCGCTATAGATAACAAATCCATCCAAACCAGATGGTTGTCAGAACAGGTGCCGAGATAAGTCTCCTCTTGAGCTCTTGGAAGCTCTTCTCGCATTTCTCGCTCCATATAAATTTTGTATCTTTCCGAGTCAGCTGAGTTAATGGAGTAGAGATTCGAGAAAATCCTTCCACGAATCTCCGATAATAACCAGCTAAGCCCAGAAAGCTACGTACTTCGGTCACTAACTTCGGTTACTCCCAACTTTGTATTGCTTCAATCTTCGTCGGGTCAACAGATACTCCATGTTTTGACACCACGTGCCCAAGGAATGCTACCTCCTCAATCCAGAACTCGCATTTCTTCAACTTAGCATATATCTTGTTATCATAAAGCCTTTGAAGTACCAGCTTCAAGTGGTGCTCATGATCTTCATGGCTTTTGGAATAGATGAGGATGTCATCAATAAAGACAACACCGAACTGATCCAAATATTCCTTGAACACACGGTTCATCATATCCATGAAAGCAGCAGGAGCATTAGTCAATCCAAAAGAAATGACTAAGAATTCATAATGCCCGTACCGAGTTCTGAAGGCAGTCTTCAGAATATCCTCAGTTTTAATCTTTAGCTGATGATATCCAGAACGAAGATCAATCTTTGAAAAGAATTGTGCACCTTGCAACTGGTCGAACAGGTCATCAATACGAGGTAGTGGATACCTATTCTTGATGGTGACATCGTTCAACTCCCGATAGTCAATACAAAGTCGCATACTCCCGTCTTTCTTCTTTACGAATAAAATAGGAGCACCCCAAGGAGACGTACTAGGGCGAATAAAACCGATGTCTAACAACTCCTGTAATTGGACCTTTAACTCCTGAAGTTCAATAGAAGCCATTCGATATGGGGTTTTAGAAATAGGTTTTGTACCGGGTTTAAGGTCAATAAAGAATTCAACTTCACGTTCTGGGAGTAGACCGTGAAGTTCTTCGGGAAATACATCAGGAAACTCATTAATAACAGAAATATTATTCAAATTTGACGTATTCTGGTTTAGATCTGTGACATGGGCTAAGAGAGCTTGACATCCATTTTTCAATAAACGAATAGCTTTATGACTTGAAATGACATTGATTGATTTTAGTGGTTTGGTTGTTTGGATTCGCACAACAGGTTGGTTAGGAATATGAAAACTAACAACTTTACGAAAATAATCAATTTTGGCATGATAAGTGGTTAACTAGTGAATTCCTAAAATCACGCCAAATGCAAGTATTTTCAAAGATATAAGATCAACAGGTAGGGTGAGGGTACCAATTTGAATCAAGCAGGATTTATAAACTGTAGATGTAACAAAGGTTTCTCCCAACGGAGTTTCAACAGATAAGTCAAAGTCTAATTTCTCAGATGTCAAGTTCAAATGTTGAGCGCAAGTAGATGAAATAAAAGAATGGGTAGAACCGGTATCTAATAAGGTATAGACTTCGCAAAAGTGTACAATTAACTAACCCGTGATAAATTCGTTCGGGTTCCTCGTATTTTGGGCAGTCATGACAAACGCTCTTACAGGAACCACCGACTTCGACTTGTCTGGGACAGCCATTGGAGGCACCATCCTCGCTAGGACTTGGTTTCGCTACGGGACACTCCCGAGCTATATGACCTTCCTTTCCACAGTTATAGCACACGTTACATTATTGTGGGCTATTTGGGCTGATGTGTCCCTCTTTCCCGCATTTATAACATACAACTGGTGGTCGTTCTCCTCCCCTAGAAACAGTTGATGTTGGTGCTGGCGTCTTCACGTTGTCATTATTGCACCTTCTCCTTTTAAAATCTCCCCCCGACTCACTTCTTCTATTATCATGGCCACGATTACCACCAGAGTGGTTACCGCTTCTGTCATGATATTTTCCTCCCCATTGGTTGTCATTGCTCCGATGACACCTGCCACCATTACGACCCTGGTTGTGGTCCCTTGGTTGAACAGACTCATTATCCCGCTCTAATAATTGAGCCCTGTTCACAACATTGGAATATAGAGAAAATTTGTGAGAAATGAGGTATTAACGAATTTCGGGTTTCAAACCTCTCAGAAACATCCGCGTCATACGTTCCTCATTTTCCACCAAATGAGATGCAAACCGGGATAACTCCGCGAACTTAGCCTCGTACTGGGACACAGTCAAGTTATTATGTTCCAGTCTGATAAACTATACCTCTTTCATATGACGAATACTTTCAGGAAAGTACTTATCATTGAACCGTTTCTAGAATGCTTCCCAAGATATCTTGAGTGCGGCAGGCTGGTTACGCTTCACAGATTCCCACCAGTAATCTGCCTCTCCACGGAACATAAATGTGGTGAATGGAACCTTCTGTTCCTCCATGCATCCCAAGACATCAAATATCTTGGTAATTTGTTTAACCCACGTTTTCGCCTTGATCGGATCCTGCTTTCCCAAAAACTCTGGTGGTCCCAACTCTTTGAATTGCTTGGTAGTGACAAACCGCGAGTTGCTGTTATTTCCACCTGTATTTTGCACACGAGTCTCCCTCGTCTGGTTTCGCATGAACTGCAAAAAGTTTCTAAACATCCCATCATTCATCGTTTGATCGGTGGGGTTGTTTACAGTAGAAATATTGCCTTCCTGTTGCACGTTCTGTTGGTTGGTGATTAAATGTGTCTCAACGGTCTCATTCACTCCATTGTTAACATTCTCAGCTGTCATTCTCAAATACTTCCATAAAACATGGGTTAATTAAACAAATTAACATATCACATATTAACCCTATACTCCGACCGACCAATTAAATACCATATAAGCTTAGGTAGGACATACTAGTGAAGGATTTACTCGTCTCTCCCCTCCTAGTTCTATTCCCCGATCTCTGCCAGAGACCATATCCCTAAGCTCTGATACCAACTGTGATGCCCCCAGAATAAGGTTCAATCCACCCAACCCATTCTGGGTCGCCAAACACATGGTACAGAATCCAAATACAAACTTTATATCAAACGGTCGTGAGAAAAATGACCACACAAGCTGTGAGCTTCAATACATATCGTATGCAATACGAAATATAAACGCTCAAATTCAGTCCTCATTTATTACAATTATTATCACACTATTTTACAAAAATAGTGAGGACTTCTACTGCTCTAACTCTGCCCATCACTCTGTTCCCCGACTAGTCCCTACAACATTCTAATTTCCTGAAAAGGACAATAGAATAAAAGGGTGAGCTCAACTAACCCAGTAAAGAATATTATAACTAAGATAATGGAAAATAAATTATCATTAGTCTTCAATAAATCAGATAAAATATGATGGACAACAAGTTTTAGATTAACAACTGCAGCGGAAATAACAATTTATGAGAAGAATTAAGTAGAAAATAATGTCTACTATCTTTTATGATTTAAAAGTCCATCATCAATATTTTATCCATGTAACATCAATTAATATATATCTTAAATCAATATTCATCTTTGCACTACGGGCCAAAAATATTCATTTGTATCACCAGTGGTCATGTTCATCTCAACAGCTGTCCATCTTTGTATTACAGGCCAAAAATATTCATCAGGTAAACATTCATCTTTGCACTACAGACCAAAGATATTCATCAAGTAACCATTCATCTTTGCACTACAGGCCAAAGATATTCGTTTATATCACCATTGAAGACTGAAGATGATGAAAAACAATATTAATAACGAATCCAGTGAGATAAAGGACAAAGATTAGGGATTCGTAAATTAGTTTATCCAAGTTCAAGAATACTCCATAATAATCAATTGTGGAGCAAATTTTAAGAATAAAGATCAAAACTTGGATCTAATCAAAGATAGGAACCATAATAGACAACTTGGGACAATAATTTTTTTTAATTTTTTCTGTGAATAGTACCGTATTCGTGAATAGTGTTGTATACATGAATAGTGCTGTATACGTGAATAGTAATCTCGACATGAAAAGGTAGAAATTTCACAAAAAAAAATATACTTCGTGAATAGTACCGTATTCGTGAATAATGCCTTATACGCGAATAGTGCCGTATACGTGAATAGTAACTCTGACACGAAAAGGTAAAAATTTCATACCAATATTTTGGTGAAATGATATTGAAGAAAATAACATCATTTACTTGAAAAATAACATCCCTTACCTCAAAAGAATAGTACTTCTGACTGGATATAATGCTGAAGGAAACTTGCACTGTATAGCAACACTCAAAGTATCTAAATACTCATAAAAATACACTCGAGATTATAGAGAAAGAAACTTCTGATTCTGGTGTGATTTTTAAATTCTAACTAAGCACCCTATTTATAGAAAAATGTTTAGGACGCCAAAGTAGAAAATTTAATAAAATATTATTAATTTTTTTTTCTTACGCACACCACATCATAATCTCAGCACTCCACAAGTAGGTCCCACCCACAAAAAACATTTTTCTTAAAAAAAATATTTATAACCCCAAATATTAATTCAAATCCAATATTCCGGAACTTCAATAATTCATAATAAATAGTCCTTTTATCAGAAAAATACGAATTGTATGTCCATTTCATAGGAAATTTAATTCTCTACAACTTTGTAGAAGAAAGTTTTTTCAAATTCTAAACGCAAAATGACCCAAATTTACATACGGATGAATTTGCAGGCAATAATCAAACTTCAGTCAAAAACGGGGCCCACCAACATATTTAACATGTTTTTTATAACAAAAATAATTCGGACCCAATTTGCTCTCTTTCTCCTCATTTTTTTCACATATCGTGCATTCATTGTAAAAACATCACCATTATTATATTATTATATTATTACATCATACACTTATAATGTAATATTACAATAATATATTTGAATGAATTATTTTATCGAAGAAGATAAAATATCAACTCTCAATAATTGTCTCTTTAAAAATTCCTCCATTAAATAAATATTTTCTTGTCATTTTTATCAATAATTAATTATTCACAAATAATATTACATAATTACAATAATAACAACTAGGTCGTTCCCAAGAAAGAGGGGGCTTTTCGATAAAAATTTCTCCTTACTGGCGTGCAATTAGATTAACAAGCCCATTTCCTAGACAGAACTTTCTAGACATTGCCAATAATGCTGTCTAATAATATTATTCAAATAATATGAATTATTGATTTTATAATATAAAATGTTGTGCAGTGACAATTATTGAAACAATAATAATATAAAATATTGTGTAATACCGTGTGCTACTGTGCAACAACGCGTATTACTTTATTTTAACCACTGGGTATTTCAACAGTGTTAACGATAACTGTTACGCCGTTATTTATAGAAAACTTATTCTTGTCGTTTTCTTCATCCGACATTTTTCCGTTATGGGGCCCACAAATGGCTGCGCCGTCGTACGAATATTTTTCGACAACAAGAATATTCCACGACCAAACGAATATTCCCCGACAACAATGAATATTTTATAACCACTTGCTTATTTTGAAATATTTGCGCATTTTACCCATAGCTTACCACATCTATCAAATCAACCCCTTACTATTCAAAATAATATATAGAGGAAATTCAATTTTATTCATAAAAAATTGGGGTCTTACATGGTATGTACTAATCTATCCCGAATCAGTAACCCCACATTAGTGACCCAATGATTAGGAACATTCTAGTTTTGATGCGACACCCCCAATTCTGGGTACTTCAATCCCACAGATTTGGTGTTCACTGTCCAATAAAATCACATCTATCTACCTATAAATAAAGGATAATAACATAATTTAAACTTAAGAAATAATCTTCCCATTAAAGGGTTACAAAATCTCAAAGTAAATCCCATAAATTCCAAGTTCTTTCTTTTTCTTCATTTTTAGACATATTTAGTGAATCCAACCACTAAGGATTCGTTAATCAACCAAATTTGTCCATTCAAATTACATTCTTTTCGATTTTTAATGTATTAACACAAGCAATCATCAATTTACAGTTTATCACATGAATTGAACATCAATTTTGACTCTAAAATAAGCCATATCATATATATTTCACCGTAAACTTAATTTCTTTATATTTACCATATTTTCATGGATTAATCTTTCCAAAATCGTTTATAAACAACATATAATAATTTATACATACTAACCAACACATATAATAAAATTCCTTAACAAATCATCATCAAAACCAATATACAGAGAACTTATTCAAACCAATTCTTCACCAAAACTAATTACAAAGAACTAGAAAACAAAACAAAACTAGAACTTTAGAATTACCGTTAATTCTTGTTTATGTTTAGTAAAGACGATTAGAGTAGTTTTGTTTAATCCTCCTCCTCCTTAGAACCTTCAACCTTGCTTCTCAAAATTCATAGAGAACCCTCTCAAGCTCTCCCTTTCTCTCTGTTTTTCTAACTCTCAGCCTTTAGGAATAATAATAAGTAAAAACAAAACTGACCAAATATAATACGCGTAATAACTTATCAGCTAAAGACTTCATCAATTACAATAATTCAAAAGCCACAAGGCCATGTTTGGCTAGCCCTACTAAACCTCTTTTTAATTTATTTTTATAATCTCCTTATTACATAGTGCATTTGTCACACCCCCTTATAACCAATTAAATTAATTTAATATTAAATCATTAATAAAACTAATTAAATCTTACTACCAAAATTATAATTTCCATTTAATCATTATTAATTCTCCAATTTAGTTATTAAATTAAATTAGAAAAAAAATATAACCATTACACTAAAATACAATTATTTAACAATTCATTTATCTTTTAATTTAATTATTTAAATTAAATTACAATATAACCAACACATTAGCTTAATAAAATACACACAACTTATAAAATTATTTAATCATCAATTTAATTAATATTCACATTTAATTAAATTAATCCACCACAATTCATCAATTATCTATTTTATTTAATAAATAAGCCAACTAAAATATTTATTTAGTTCAATAATATTTTTAAATTACAAATTTCTTATTCGTTACATCCTTCCCTCCTTAAAATGATTCTATCCCCAGAATCATGGCACAATTATACTCATCTATTACATTCTCCCCTCCTTACAAGGATTCTGTCCCCAGAATCGGAATACATGGATTAAACAAATAACTCAGGATAACTTTTCATCATTTTGTCTTCAAGTTCCCACGTAGCTTCTTCAGCGTTGTGGTTCCTCCAAATTACCTTAACAGAAGGTATTACTTTATTTCTGAGAACTTATTCTTTCCTTTCAACAATTTGAACAGGGACTTCTTCATAGGACAGATCCTTCTCAACTTGCAGGGGTTCGTACTCTATAACATGCTTATAGTCCTATTTGTAAGGTCTCAGTACTGAAACATGGAAAACATTGTGAATATGCTTTAGCTCTGGAGGTAAGGCTACCTCATAAGCTACTTCACCAATTCTATTCAAAATCTCGAAAGGTCCAATAAACCTTGGGCTCAGTTTCCCCTTTTTGTCAAATCTGATCTTCCTCTTCTAGGTAGAAACTTTTAGGAAAACAAAACTGCCGATATCAAATTCTCATTTTTATCGGTGTTGATCCGCATATTTCTTCTGCCTGTCTTGAGCAGCTATCAGTCTACCCTGATCACTTTGACAATCTCAGTAGTCTGCTGCACTAGTTCCGGTCCTAGCAATCGGCGTTCACCAACTTTATCCGAGCATAGTGGAGTTCTGTATTTTTTTTCGTACAACGCTTCGTAAGGCGGCAGGCCGATACTCGGCGTGAAAACTGTTATTGTAAGCAAACTCAACTAGAGGTAAGTGGTCGTCCCAATTTCTTTTAAAATCCATGACACAAGCCCTTAGCATATCTTCCAATGTCTACATTGTCCGTTCACTCTGCCCATCGGTTTGAGGATGGAATGCTATGTTCATTCTCAATTGTGTTCCCATGAGTTCTTGCAGACTTTTCCAGAAATTTAATGTAAAACGCAAATCTCGATCTAATACAATTGACACTAGAACATTGTGCCTCGAAATGATTTCTTTGACATATAACTTTACCAACTGATCTAGGTTGAATCTAATTTTAATTGGTAAAAAATGCGTTGATTTTGTCAGTCGGTCCACAATCACCCATATCGCATCATACCACTTCTGAGTCGTTGGAAAACCTACCACGAAATCCATGGTGATATGCTCATATTTCCATTCTGGTATCTCCAATGGTTGTAACTGTGACACCGCCAAATTCGAGTACCTTCAAACCCTGGATAAGGTGCAACATGGTACTACCACATTCATACAAGTCTAGCTATACATAAGCTTAAATGACTTAAAAGTAATTATTACATTATTAAATCACCATTCCTATATCGCAGCATCTAAAACCATTACATTCCCAATAAGTCATAGTATAATACATTATACAAAAATATTATACTATTACAACGATTCTATTACTCGTTCATCTTCTGCTTTCCCTTATCCTTACTATAATCTTCTACACGTTCGACCTTAGTTGAAATCATATAATTCAAGAAAGAATGTGCACTAAATTGCTTAGCAAGTAAAATAGTTTAATAATAACTAAATCAAGAATCATATGATCATTATTCAATAATTGAACCAATAGTTGTGAAGTATTAAAAATAACCAGAATAATATTTTTCGTCCTTTTTAAAACATTTTTTGAAACGACGTAGCGGTCATTTCCATTGAAAAGGTCAAGAGACCACAAGATATTTTAATTTTATTTAAAAAGGATAACCCGACATTAAAATTGTAAATCCGATATTACTTACGAGCACGTTTAGGTGATCAGCCTATAGTACTCTATGTTGTACAACACTCATTCTGGCAAACGACTGTGCGTTCAATTTTATGGACACCTTATGTGTCAGTCGATAAACTTGACAAAAAATATTTAATAGTTCAACCTTGTGTATACATTTGAATCCGTACCAAAATAATTTGGTTTGGACAACTCTATTTAACAATAATAATATCTCAAAGATGCAATATCAATGCGATAAAATAATTCAACAAGTGTTTAGCCAAACAAAAAGGCTTTGACATTTCTTTAAACATTTCATATTATAAGATAGCTTGAATACTTATACAAATATTGAAAGATTTGCATAAGTATAGATTTCACACAATCATGCAAGATTTGTGTACATTTGATATCAGAAATATGCTTCATAAGAATTAAATCAGATGAAGTTAGAAAACTTGCCTTAAGCGTCTTCTATATACTTTACTCGGTCTTTATATATCCTACACGATTTATCATAACGATATACCAATTACCCACAAATAGACTACACATCATACAGTTTATACTAACTTCCCACTTCGTCATTCATTATCTGATTAATTAATCTCAGATGTTGATTACGTTATTTAACGTTCATTTCATTATTTTATATTTATTAGATTCATTATCCACCATTACATTCCTTAACGTTATTAAATCTTTTAATCCTTTATTAGGGTTTCCCGACATTTACACACTTCATATCATGATAACGTCCAAGACATACACTCTTGTGTACGCCACACATGATTATCTTACTAAACACCAATGGTGTTCAAATTAATTTATGTTTACGTTTTAATTTACTTTCCTTTTATGTAATTAACTTTCAACTCTTTCTTAAGATCTTTAGTCCATTATTATCACAACATATTTCTTGAATATTTATGCTCTTAATCATTCTTTACGTTCCCCTTTTTCTGTATTCAAAAATAGAATTTTCTGCACACTGACCTGACCCGGTGCTGCGGCGCCTGGTTTGGCCTTGGAGTTGGCGTTGCGCGCCTAGACCTTAGGAGACATACTGCCGAAGAGCGTTGCGGTGCCACTTTTGGCCTGGGATGCCGGCGCTGCAACGCTCGTAAGGAAAATTTGTTGCCCAATTTAATTTTAAAAAATTCATAACTTTCTCATTCGAAATCGGAATGAGTCTGTTCTTGAGCCTACGACTCTATTTCATTTGTATCTACATTTACCCCATAAAATATTCATTATTACGAATTGTAACTAAATTTTAGAAATTTTTTCATAGCTCGTTTTACACAATATTCTCAATATTAACGTATTTTATTCAAAATTTCGCCATAACTTTGTTATAGCTAATTTTTAATCCTTTCCTCTTGGAACAATCTTATATTTTCATTTGACATAATATCATCCTTTAGGATTTTATTATCTAAGCTACGAACAATAAATCAAAAATAGCTTGATTACACTTTTTCGTTTGTTCTTCATTTTTTTAACGATTGTTTCTCTCTTTTATAAATTAACTGTGATTTATAATACACTAATTCATCCTTTCTATTCTACAAAATTATACTACAAAGTTTTAAATAATTTAAAATATTGAATTCACGTTCTTACCTCTTTGGATTCTTCGCTTTCTGAGTTTCCCGATGATTTCGGTAGAGTTTCCTTGCCTTTTTGCGTACGCTACCCGAGATCTCACTTCCTCTCGTATATAATCTAATGTTTCTCTCTCAAAACTTGGTGAATTGGTGAAGAAAATGAGAAAATTAGCTTGCTATTTATAGTAGTTGAAGAGTAAGGGTAAAATAGTCTTTTCGATAGCTTTTGGTTGGTTAATTATACTTAGCCCCCTTGTGGCATATAATTGGTGGCATGGCTATTTACTATTTGCCCCCTAGGCATATAATTGGTGGCATGCGTATATAATTGGTGTCATTTGACACCAATAATTGGTGCCTCTTTTTTAGTTTTATTTTTTTTATTATTCTTTCGGTTTTATCTTTCGTTCACTTCCCGACATCCGTTACATAGTCGAAAAAATTCGTTTTTCATTTTTAAAATTTTTATTACCTCTTTCCTCATTATTATAACGTTGACACGTTCTTTAAATAATTTAAAATAAACGATTTTACGTTTCTAGACGGATAATGATTTTTCGGCTTTTTCTCGGAAAAATATTATTTTCCAAGATGATCGTAGAACTCATAAATTCGATCACAAATCTCCGTTCCACCTCAAAAATTCCCATTTTAACATATCTCAACAAGGCAAAAACCACAAAAATCTCATTAAATTCAATTATATTCAATTATTGTTAATTACAAGCTAAATAAAATTTCTCGGTCGTTATATTCTTCCCTCATAATAAAGATTTTGTCCCTAGAATCTCGACTCCTCCTTTTCAAAGAGTTGGGGATAATTTATTTTTATTTTATCTTCCATTTCCCACGTTGCTTCTTCAGTATTGTGATTTCTCCATAATATCTTCACGGACATTATAACTTTATTTCGCAAGACTTGCTCTTTCCTATCAAGTATCTGAATCGAAATTTCTTCATATGTTAAGTCTTTTTCAACTTGAATAGGTTTATACCCTATTACGTGCTTATAGTCATGCTTATAAGGTCGTAATACTGACACATGAAATATATTACGTATATGCTCTAAATCTGGAGGTAAAGCTACAACGTAAGCTACCTCTCCTACTCGTTTTAACACTTCGAATGGTCTTATAAATGGCGGACTTAACTTCCCTTTCTTCACGAAACGTATTTTGCCTTTCCACGGAGACACGTTCAAAAACACATACGAGCCGACTTCGAATTCTCCTTTCTCACGGTGTTGATCAGCATACTTCTTCTGTCGATCTTGAGCTACAATTAGTCGTGCACGTATCAACTTGACTACATCTGCTGTCTGTTGAACCAACTCTGGGCCCAATAGTCGACGTTCTCCTACCTCGTTCCAACACAATAGAGTTCTCCACTTTCGCCCGTATAACGCTTCATATGGTGGCATACCAATACTTGCATGATAGCTATTATTGTAAGCAAATTCTACTAAAGGTAGGTGGTCGTCCTAGTTCCCTTTGAAGTCCATTACACATGCCCTCAACATATCTTCTAAAGTCTGAATTGTTCTTTCGCTCTGCCCGTCTTTTTGAGGATGATAAGCCGTACTCAACCTCAGCTACATCCCCATTTGCTCTTGTAAGCTTTTCCAAAAAATTTACGTGAAACGTGGATCTCGATCTAACACAATTAAAACTAGTACGCCATGTCTTGAAACGATTTCCTTGGCATAGAGTTTAGCTAATTGATCTAGGTTAAACTTAACCTTTATTGGCAAAAAGAGAGCAGACTTCGTCAATCGATCTACAATAATCCATATAGCGTCGAATCCCTTTTTAACAACTGATAAACCTACCACGAAATCCATTGTAATATGTTCCCACTTCCATTCCGGAATTTCTAATGGTTGCAACAACCCGCTTGGTCTCTGGTGTTCAGCCTTGACTTTCTGACAAGTCAAGCACTTACTAACGCACTATGTTACATCTCTTTTCATATTTTCCCACCAAAAATATTAACGGAGATCTCGATACATTTTTGTACTACCGGGATGAATCGAGTACCTCAAACTATAGGCCTTTTGCAAAGTTTCTTCCTTTAACTCGGCTACTAATGGAGCCCAAATTCTTCATTCAAATCTAAATAACCCTTCACTATCGAATTTAAACCTATTCTCTCCCCCCTCTGAGATTCTATCCCTTATTCTCTCGCACTCCTCATCGCTGATTTGTGCTTTTTTCAATCGATCCATTAGAGTTGGACTAGACTCCATCACGAATAACTTTTCTCCCACTTCTCTTGGCAATCTCACTTCTATCTCCATTCTAGCCATCTTTATTATTAACTCATCTTGAGCCGTTTACATTTCGCCCGACCTTTTCTACTTAAGGCATCAGCCACTACATTTGCTTTCCCTAGGTAATACAAAATCTCACAATCATAATCTTTTATTAATTCTAACCATCTTCTCTGCCTCATATTCAACTCCATCTATGTGAAGATATATTTTAGACTTTTATTTTAACACCCCTTTTCCGAAATAGAAAGAAAGGTTACCCAAAACACAACAAAACTGATAAAATTATAATAAGGCTCCAAGCCACAAAAGAATAGTCTTCATAACCAA
The DNA here is from genome assembly GCA_020205555.1 of Panax stipuleanatus. Lineage (NCBI taxonomy): Eukaryota > Viridiplantae > Streptophyta > Magnoliopsida > Apiales > Araliaceae > Panax > Panax stipuleanatus. Next base: position 101,919,801 of record CM035125.1, read on the forward strand.
TACATATCAAAAGATAATTCATACTAAAAGCCAAATCGGCTAACACCATAATATAAATTATTGAATACAACTCTAAATAAATCAAAGTATCACAGCCTAAACAGAACATATCTAAACCATTGATTAAAAGGAGCTCTCATCAAATACACGTAATCATATCTCTAATGATCATCAGTGAAAGTAATGAAATATGAATACCCTCCTCGTGCATCTATTGTCATAGGTCCACATGCATCTATTTGTAACAACTCTAACAATCCTTCAACTCTCTCTCCATGTCCACTAAATAGAGATTTAGTCATTTTCCCTATTAGAGAAGATTCACAAGTTGGATATGATTCAAAATTAAATGGCTCTAAAAGCTCATCTTTATGCAACTTGTTTAGTCTTGTTTCATTAATCTGACCGAGTCTGCAATGCCATACGAAGGTATTATTCACATCATCCCTTTATCTTTTATTAGTTTGCTCAATTTGCAAAATATTTTCATGTAAGTCAAGTATATAAAGACCATCAATTAATCTACTAGCTCCAAATAAAATATTATCATCATAAATAGAACGAATATTGCTCTTGAATATAATATCAAAACCTTCTTTGTCCAACAATGAGATAGAAATAATATTTCTAATGAGAACTGGAACATATAACAATTTATTAAATTAATTAATTTTCCCGTAGGCAATGCTAAACTATAAGTTCCTATGGCTAATGCAACAATCTGTGCTCCATTCACCACACGTAGGACTATTTCTCCTTTGTTCAACTTTCTACTTTTCTTAAGCCCTACATAGAATTACATATGTGAGAACCACAGTTGGTATCCAATACCCAAGTTGTAATACCCGTAAATTTTTATAAATAATAATAATATTGAGAATAATAAAGGTTTAAATATTTATTGAATATAAATATATATTGTTGTGGCATAGAATGTGAGAATTCAAGTTAAATTGAATTAAGTATATGATAAGTAAGAAATATAAAGGAAATAATGAAAAGCTTAATTTAAATTTTATGTGAATTGCCTAGTGTGACATAATGAAAGATTAAGAAATTCATTAAGTAAATTAATGAAGGAATGATTTAATTATTAGATTGATTAGTATTATTATATTAAATTAATAAGGTAATAGACTAATTTCTATTGTGATAAATTAATTGCTATGTGTTAAGTACATGTAATGTGTAGTCATATATAATAAAGTTTCTTCATTCATTAAATATAAAATGAGGTGTGACATTAGAAGGTGAATAAAGATTATATAAAACTATATGATAAAAGTAAGTGAATCATATAATTTTACTAAGTTACATAAAGGAGCTTATGCGACATCATGATGTGTGGTGGAGCAATCAAATGTGTATTTTAAATATATGGGAGAAAATAAATTTAAGAAAATAAATATTTACTATTAAATATTTATTTCAATAATAATGTGCAATTAAAATAATAAGTTTTATGGAAATAATGGGTTATTGGCACCCAACTAAATTATATTCTAACCTAATATAAATATATTTGAACTAAACCAATGTACATGGATTATATGATTATATGTATTTGTATGTGTTTAATGTATGAGTGGGAGTACATATATATACATTTTTGTAGACGTATATGAAATAAACATAAGTATACTTAAACCATTTTCCTAAGTATTAGGACTTGTCCCAAAATCTGTGTCCTAAAACTTCTTTCACGTGTTTAGTCCATTGGCTTATTCTATGCTTCTTTACTATTCATAGCAGCAATGATGGTGAGGAGAATAGAGGAGAAAAAGTTGGTAACTTCTTTCCACCAAACCCTCTCAACCCAAAGGATTCTTTTTCTTCCTCTTGGTTTGATTCTGTGTGCAAAACCCAATTTTGGACCATGGTTTCTCTATAAATAGAGACCTTCTTCTTTCTTCAACACTTGAAATTTTGAGAATTCTAGTCCATATAGAGAGTGAGTGCTGAGGAATTAGGGAGCAATCAGGGATTAGGAGCAAGAAATAACTTTACAACTTTAAGAGGTAATGCCTATTAACTTGTCTTGGATTTTTAGTTTTACGAGTTCTTAAAAATATTCATGAATACTTGATATTTGAGTCAAAAATTGATGGCTAAAGCTTGATGAAATTTGTAAATTGATGTTAGACATTGTTAATATGGGTGAATACGAAAACATTGAAGGTTAAACAGATTAATTTATTTAAGAAACGAATCTATAGTGAAGAAATTCGCTAAACATGTGAAACTATGGAAATATGGCATGAACTTTGAATTTCATTCTTGAATTTGGTTGTTTAATTGGTTTGAGTTGTTAGAATCATGCTAGGGATGCTTGGTAGTAAGTTTAAGGAGTTTATATATAATGGGTATACTTAAATTGCTGTTTGTATGTGGTTTTGGGAGTATTGGGTTGCAACTGTTATAAAGAAACAGAGAGCAGGGGCCGAGTCTGGGCTTCTTCGCCCCGGCGGAGTTTCCAGTTCAAAACTCTCGCCCCGGAGGAAGCTTTGCCCCTATGAGCTTCCTGTAGTACAAATTTTCGCCCCGTCGAAAATAGGCGAAATGATTTAAAATGTTTGTTTTACTTGTTCAATTCAGGGAGATGCTAACCCAACCTAACCTACCTAACCCAATGAACATGAATAAGCTATAAACAAGTAAGAAGGCATATTGTAAGTTGTTTTAGTTGGCATAAGGCTTAAGTTATAGCATTGATAAGAAGATTTAAAAGTTAAAAACCAAACATGATAAATCTTGTAACTTTTTAGATTCTGACTTTTTGAACATGCGTATGTGACTTAGTTAAGTTTATAAATGAGTATAAAGTGTTGATTCAAAGTACTTTGCATACTTACCTTGTTTAACATGAGATTTTCAAGAAAACTCATAGGTTTAAAAACTAATTTTATTGAAAACTATACTGCTTGTATTGTGAACTTTTGAATAATTATAATAGGATACTTTATGCCTCTAGAGATAACCGACATGTTCACACATCTAGTTAAACGCGATATAAACTACTCAAGCATGAGTTAAAATGAGTTTCTTAGTAGAGAACTATACTAGTTACGTGCAAATGAATCAAATACATGCAAGCATGTGTAGAAAAGTTGTTTATCATTATTATGTCGTTTAATGAGTACTATGGTTAGTCTTGGACATAACAAACTCTCTTAGCTTTGTAAAATAAAAATTTTACGAATAAAACTATCAATTGTTGAAAGTAAATAGAAAAGACCAAACCTAGTTTAAAAGTTCCTTAACATATATGTATGAATGCCTTAAGCTATAATACATGACTCAAGCAATGCTTTAAGTGTTCAAGCATATAGTGAATATATGGAATTAAGATTTGCCAAAGTATTTCTAAGGTTTTTAAAAGTAAGACCAAAGTGAATTATACATCTACGAGTTTAAATGTGTGTCGAATATATAGATAAACATGTGTGATAAATGTATATTGATATATATGTTAAGTATGTGTGACTAGTGTATACCTATGCATACGTAAATAGGATAATATAGTTCATTGAGGTGATATTAAGCTATAGGTGGTAATCAACGCAAAAGGCAAGCTTCCTAACTTCATTTAATTCTTATATTAAATGCAAGTTCCCTAACTCTCTTAACTTTACATATTGTATAAATCCGAATTGTTGCTATGTCGACCATGTTTACATCGAGCAAATATCTATTACTATTCAGAAATCAATTTTATATCTTGATGTTGTTGCAAGCATTGAACTTATCATTCCTAAATGCATTATAAAAAGTTGTCTAAGCCATTTGTTTCGGCTAGACTAATACCACGTGTTAGAAAGTTATCCAAACCAATTGACTTTATGCGGACTCTTATAAATCTACTGAGATGAACAACCCTGATTGAAGGGGAAATCATATAACTATCAGGGAACCGACGTGCGCACGTTCTAGCATGTTTAAATGATATGAATAACGTAGAGTTCTTTAGGCTGATCACATGTTGTACTTGTTACATTAGATTTTCAATATATATTGTTAATTCTAGCAGGAGTTCTTAGTCCATAGTGACTACTCAGTGTTCATTCTTCTTGAACTTTGAAATGATTAAAACTTTGAATCTTGATGATAACTTTCAGTCCATAGTGACTCTCATTTAGAATAATTGATACTTCTTGTTATTCTTGAACTATCATTTACTGTTATACCCTTAAAATTCAAACTTTATATTGTTCACCCTTATTACTATATTACTTGCTGGAAAAATTTGTTGCTCATTCTTGCTTTCCTAAAAACTTTACAGTTAAGGCAGAGCAAGGCAGTACCTTCGGGAATGACAAGGGCAAGGGCAAGGCTACAGATTAGCTTTTGTCCTTTAAGATTAGAAAAGTTGTTATTATTATTATTATTATTATGTTGTATTAAGAAATGACTAAATTATATTTTAAGTTATGTCCTAGACTTATTTATGTATTGTTGTAGTGACAGTTTCGAGACCTTGGGACAAGAATAATTATGTTATAACAATGTAAATTATTCTATTTTTTCGGTGTTGGTGATTTTAGTATGGTATTAGAATTAGAACGTGAAACACCAAATTCGAGGTATAAGTACATGAATTTAGGGGCGTCACAGGTTGGTATCAAAGCATTAGGTTATAAACCTTAGGAGCGAAAGTCCTTAGACTACAACCTTAGAATAACTTAGAAGAACTTAGAGCATAGAAGGAGATAAAACTCATGTAGAGTTTTCTTAGAGAGTTAGTGGTGTTATGAAATATATTTTCATTATATACAATGAATTTATGTTTTATTTAACATTCTGATGGAGTTTGTTGATTGTTGTCTTATGCTTGTGGTTGTAGGATGTCGGACTTGGGAGGACCCAATAGAGTAGTAAAGGAGGAGCTACGTGACATACACGTGGTATACGAGTCACCTTTGGTAGCAGAGCTCGTTTCAGCAGTGGCCCCTACCGATGATGAGGATGAGATGGAGTCATATCCCGTAGAGTCGGACCCCGAGAAGGAACCCATGGAGGAGGAGCTCGTTGGAGATTTTGAAGATGCTACGTTCGAGGACAGGATGCTAGGAGAGTATGAGTATTGAATTTTGGAATTGGAATGCAGAGTCGAGGAGTTAGAGGTCGAGGCTCAGGGGAGACAGATAGAGATACAGAAGTTGAAAGATGAAGGCCATAAGAGAAAGCTGGATATGCAAGAGCTAGAGGTCGAACTTGCATATCGTAAGGAAGCAGGGACCCAGCTAAGAGCTCTAGTACACCATTTGGTATCCCGAAATGTGGACCTGGTAGGGCAGCTAGGACAGTCCAAGGAGAAAGAACTTAGCGAGAAAGTCGAAAAGGAAGCTCTTCGCACACAGCTTGAGCTAGATGTGATAGAAAGAATTCTCTTTGAGGAAAAGTGGGAAGGAGCCAATGATAGGGCCCATGACTTAGAGAATGAGGTGAGGTGCAAGAAGAGGAAGATGAACAAGATGGGTTACGCCTTTTGGACGGCCATAGAGAGGTTGATTGATGGTGTACACCATTACCCAGCGGAGCAAGGACAAACATAACATACCATGAGTAGGGATTTGGTGGCACACATATTGCAGGTGGAGTACAAGAACGCAGTAGAGCACATGATGTTGGGATAACTTGTTTAGTTAGGTGTCCAGTAGTATAGATATGTTATGTATGTATTGTTGTGTAATCCCAATCTTTTGTGTGAGATATAGTATAGTTCTATAAACCCCGAGTAGGTTCATGTTAGAGGGGTGTAGACACTCAAAATTTGTCATTCCTGTTACTAACTCTGTAGGAGGGCAAAACTGTCTTTTTCACTCCGACAGAATTGGGATGTCAAGTCAAACCCCGACGACAACCCCGAGAAGTACAACAGCCCCAGCGACAACACCGAAAGATCAAACTCAACCCCGATCACAACACCGGGATGTCAAGTCAAGCCCCGGTAACACCGGGATGTCAAGTCAAACCCCAACGACAATCCCTAGAGGTACAACAGCCTCGACGATAACATCGGGAGATTAAACTCAACCCTGATCACAATACCGGGATGTCAAGTCAAGCCCCGGTAGAACCAGGATGTCAAGACAAACCCCGGCGACAATACCGGGAGGTACAGTAGCCCCGGTGACAACACCAGGAGATCAAATCAACCTTCAGAGACAGCACTGAAGCATCAAATCATCCCCAGAGACAACCCTGAGAGACCAAATAAACCTCAGAGATAACCCTAAGGAAGAACAGGGTTGGCTGGGATCAAACCTCAGAGACAACCCCGAGAAAACAGTCGAAAACCTTGACAATACGGGAGACAACCCCTGGAAGGGTAAAATGGTCATTTTACCAACTTAAAGCCAAATAAATCAAAAGAAAGCCAAATTGATGCAATGAAGGTCAGAAACAGCCATGACATCGATCCCGAGTGAAAACAACACAAGATAGCTCAAAAGACGGACTGTAAAAAAACTAAGATCTGGTCATAAACCCATCTTCTTGGATTCAGAAATGGTCTATACCATATCATTATGTAGCTGTCGGAAAGGGTTTTCTGAAAAGGTATAGCACGCCTCAAACGAACGCCCGGATCAAAAGTTATGAATGTTCAAACCTGACATCGCGTTGCTCGGAGTGCAAATACTTCAAGACAATAGGACCCACCAGGTAGGGCCCACCACGAGGAGATGCAACTCTACTCGCGACAGCCACAGGTAGACCCGCTACCATTTTTGTCTATAAATGAGACCCCCCCACCTTTGCAAAAAAAGAGAGAAAAAAATAAAAAAACGCTTTGAAACACCGCCCATTTCGACCCTAAGCCCTATTTCTCGTACTCCAAACTTTAATTTTATTCTTCCAATATGTTTATATATGTATATTTTATGACATATCAAAAATTAATCGGTGAAAACGTCTATTTGAAACCATCGAGTAGCAAAAAGCCCATGGAGCAGTCCATTGTAAGTTTTTTTTACAATCAGAACTCATTTCTTACTTTATTATGTATATGTGAACTTGAATATAAAGTTTCATCTCCTGGTTTTGCCCGAAACTCAGTTTCGTGACCTTTTTAGCTTTCTTTTGAGTATATATAAGTATATATATATATATATACGTTTTTCTTCGTTTGTACAGCCTGGATCGTTAATCCGTGGCTTTTACTCGCTTTTATATATATATACATATATATATATATATACTAATTTTTTCAGCCTAGATCGCTAATTCGTGGCCTTTTCAGCTTTATTATATATATAACTGAATATATATATACTAATTTTCAATTCCGTCAAGCCTGGATTACAAATCCGTGGCATTTACTGATTATATATATAACTATATATAATTTTTCTGACTTCATTTGGCCTGGATTCAAAATCCGTGGCCTTCCTTTTATTGCTTATATATATATATATACTTTTCTGTCGAGCCTGGAGTAATTCGTGACTCTTTTACAACTTTTGTATATATATATATATATATATATATATATATATCTACTTTTCTGTCGAGCCTGAAGTAATTCGTGGCTATTTTATAGCTTATATATATATATATAAATATATATATATATATATATATATATATATATATATTTGTCGAGCCTGGAGTAATTCGTGGCTGTTTTACAGCTTATATATATATATATATTTATTTATTTTTCTGTAGAGCCTGGAGTAATTTATGGCTCTTTTACAGCTTATATATATATTGTGACGCCCCCAAAATAGGTTCAATACTTAACCCATTCTGAGTCGCTAAATACATGGTACAGAATCTAAATACAATCTTTTATATCAAACGGTCGTGCAAAATACGACCACATAACTGTGAGTGTCAATACAGACATGTAGAAAATATTAACATTCAAACTAAGTCCTTATTACATTTAGTATCACACTATTTTAAAAAAAAGAATAGTGAGGACTTCTACTGCTCTAACTCGGACCATCACTCCATTCCTCGACTAGTACCCGCGATATTCTCATTTCCTGAAGAGAACAATTGAAGAAAAGGGTGAGCTCAACTAGCCCAGTAAAGAATATTATGACTAAGATAATGAAAAACAAATTATCGTTAGTCTTTAATAAATCAGATAAAATATTATGGACAACACGTTTTAGATCAATATTCGAAGCGAAAATAACAATTCATTAGAAGAGTTAAGTAGAGAATGATGTCTACTATCTTCTTTGATTTAAAAGTCCATCATCAATATTTTATCCCTGTAACATCAATCAATATACATCTCGAATCAAATATTCATCTTTTGCACTACGGGCCAAAGATATTCATTTGTATCACCAGTTGGTCATTTTCATCTCAACACCTGTCCATCTTTGCACTACGGGCCAAAGATATTCATCAGGTAATCATTCATCTTTGCACTATAGGCCAAAGATATTCATCAAGCAATCATTCATCTTTACACTACAGGCCAAAGATATTCAGTTATATCACCATTTAGGACTGAGGATGATGAAAAACAATACGAATAACGAATCCAGTGAGATAAAGGACAAATATTAGAGAATTTATCCAGAGTTCAAGAATGAATATCAAAACCTGGATCTAATAACAGATGATTTGGGAAAAAATTAAATTATTTTTTCCGTGACCTATGAATAGTAACTTGTGAATAGTAACTCGACATGAAAAGATAAAAATTTCACAAGAAAGTTCAGACCAATATTCTAGTGAAATGATATTAGTTGAAGCGCAAACTCAAGGAATTTCTGATCATTTCAGAAATTATAGAAGCAATACTTACCGTAGTAAGTTTAGAGTTAGGAATCTGAAATGAAACAATATACAAAACTACAATTGGATTTTCACCCGTCAGGCGGTAGTCCGCTCAGACAGATTATTTCCATAATTTAATAACAACTGACTACGAAGGGTTATTCACCATGCATGCGGTAGTCCGCGTAGACAGGTTATTCCCATAGAATAATAAAGAATAGAATAACAACAGGATTTCACCATGCATGCGGTTGTCCGCGTAGACAGGTTATTCCAACAGAATAATAAAGAATGGAATAACAACCCTTATGAGTATTGAAAGAAAATAACTCTCTTCATGAATACAAAAGAAATAATACCCCTTACCTTAAAAATTTGAAGACTGCACTAGTGTAATAGCAGAATACTCTTCTTCTTTCTCTCTTATTCTCTCTATACTTTCTCTCTCTATAGCTTTAGTGAATTGGTGAGAAATAATGAAAAAATGAGCTTCTATTTATAGGCTCGGCAGAGTAAGGGTAAAATAGTCTTTTTATCATAATTTATGACATCATCGCTTACATCATCGATCCTATGACATTATTGCTTACCTCATCGCTCCGATGACATCATTGCTTACCTCATCACTCCGATAACATCATTGTTTGTATCATAAGAGTTCAAATTCAATTTGCACTCTTCCACCTCGTTTAACTTTTATACCTTTAATTTACTATAATAATGTTACTATTCTAATTATAAAAATCATACTATTATATAATCACATCATACTACTATAATGTAATATTATAACAATATATTTGAATGAATTATTTTATCGAAAAAGATAAAATACCAACTTTCAACAAATGTCACATGTTAAAAATTCCTCCGTTTAAATCCACATTGAATAAATATTTCCTTATCATATGTATCAAAAATTAATTATTCACAAATAATATTACAGAACTACAATATTGACAACCAGGTCGTTCCCAGGAAAGAGGGGGCCTTCTGATAAGGATTTCTCCTTACTGGCGCGCAATTAATCAACATTTTTCCTAGACAGAACTTCCTTAGACATTGCCAATAATGCTATCTAATAATATTATTCAAATAATATGAATTATTAATTTGATAATTTGAAATATTATGCAATGACAATTATTGAATCACTAATATAAAATAGCAAAGTAGCACTTATTGATATAAAATATCAACGTAGCAAATATTGAACCAATAAAATATTATGCAATTATTGAATCAATAATATAAAATATTGAACAGTAATTACTGTAACAATAATTTAGTAAGTGCCTTCCTACGTAAGAATCAATAATTCGAAATAATGTGCAATACCGTGTGCTACTGTGCAACACCACGTATTACTGTATTTTAACCACCGGGTATTTTAACAGTACTAACGGTAACAGTTTTGCTGTTATTTTTATAAAAAGGTTACTTCTGTCATTTTTTATATCCGACATTCATTTCGTTGTGGGGTCCACCAATGACTGCGCTATGATACGAATATTCTCCGACAAAAAGAATATTTCTCGACCAAACGAATATTCCCTGACACAACGAATATTTTATAACCACTTGCTTACTTTGTAAACCTTGCACATCTCACCCATAATTTATCACATTTATCAAATCAACACCTTACTATTTAATATATAAAGAAAATTAAATCTTATTCATAAAATTTGGGGTCTTACAACCTCCCCTCCTTATAAAATTTCGTCCTCGAAATTGACGTACGTACCTGGTATGTCGAAAAGGTGAGGATACCTCTCTTTCATTTTCGATTCTAACTCCCAGGTCATTTCCTCGATATCATGGTTCCTCCACAAAACTTTAACTTGAGGTATAACCTTTGAGCGTAGGACATGTTCCTTCCTATCCAAGATCTTAACAGATACCTCCTCGTATGTTAAATCTTCGACTATCTCGTCTGGTTCTAACTCAATAATGTGGTTTGGATCTTTCACATATTTACGAAGCACAGATATGTGAAAAACGTTATGAACACGAGACATGCTTGGAGGTAAGGCGAGTCTATAGGCCACATTTCCTACTCGGTCAAGGATTTCAAATGGACCAATAAATCGTGGATTGAGCTTTTCTCTCTTTTTGAATCTCGTAACTCCTTTCCATGGTGCAACACGTAACAATACATGATCTCCGACATTAAACTCCACGTCCCTTCGATGAAGATTAGCATAACTCTTTTGCCGATCTTGTGCAGTTTGTATACGTTGCCGGATCATTTGAATCTTTTTCGTAGTCTTAGGTACTAACTCCGGTCCCAACAATGTTACTTCACCCACCTCATCCCAGCATACTGCAGAACGATATTTTCGTCCATATAACGCCTCGAATGGAGCCATGCCTATACTTGCCTGATAACTGTTGTTGTAGGAGAATTCCACCAATGGTAGGTACTTATCCCAACTCCCTTTGAAGTCTAGAACACAGAGTCTCAATAGATCTTCAAGAGTTTGGATAGTTCTTTCCGATTACCCATCCGTTTGTGGATGATATGCCGAACTGAATCGTAAATCCGTGCCCATAGCTTTCTGCAAGCTAACCCAAAATTGTGAAGTGAATCTTGGATTATGATCCGAAACTATGGATATTGGCATGCCATGCAATCTCACAATCCCATTCACGTATATACGAGCAAGACGTTCAAGGGAATAAGTCTCTCGTATCGGCAAGAAATGAACAGACTTGGTTAATCTATCAATAAGAACCCAAATAGCATCTATGCCTTGAGAAATCTTAAGAAGACCCGTAACGAAATCTATGGTAATGTGTTCCCACTTCTACTTTGGAATCTCAAGTGGTTGCATTGGACCCTTTGGCACTTGATGCTCCGCCTTGACACGTTGACACGTTAAACACCTCGAGATGAACTCCGCGATCTCTCTCTTTATATTGGCTCCACCAAAATGTATGTCGAAGATCACGATACATTTTGGTACTTCCAGGATGGATTGCAAACTGTGTGTTGTGTGCCTCCATCATGATTCTATACTTCAAATCAGAATCGTCAGGAACACAAAGTCTGGAGTTGACTCGAAGTATTCCTTCTTCATCAATCTTTGCTTCTGGAATAGCACCTTCTTGCAGCTTCTTCCTCATATTCATCAGCTCTGTCTGTAGCTTGAGCAGCTTTAACTTTATCAATCAAAGCAGGTTCTATGTGTATACTTGACATCATCGCATGGGTCCCCGGAGTCTTGAACTCTATCTCCATCTTTTATAAATCACACAAAATAGGCCTTGAAAGCATCGCATTCGTTCCCACATATGATTTTCTACTCAACGCGTCAGCTACCACGTTCGCTTTTCCAAGATGGTATTGGATGGTATGATCGTAATCTTTCAACAGCTCAAGCCAACGTCGTTGCCGCATGTTGAGTTCCTTCTGGGTGAAGAAATACTTGAGGCTCTTATGATCCGTATAGATCTCCACTTTCTCCACATACAGGTAGTGTCTGCAGATCTTCAATACAAAAATGACCGCTGCCAACTCTAGATCATGAGTAGGATAATTCTTCTCATATTCCTTGAGTTGTCGCGAGGCATAGGCTATGACTTTCCCATGTTGCATGAGAACACATCCTAACCCTTTGCCCGAAGCATCGCTGTAAATGACAAATCCATCCGAACCAGATGGTATCGTCAGAATAGGTGCCGAAATGAGTCTCCTCTTGAGCTCTTGAAAGCTCTTCTCGCATTCCTCGTTCCATATAAATTTTATATCTTTCTGAGTCAGCTGAGTTAATGGAGTAGCGATTCGAGAAAATCCTTCCACGAATCTCCGATAATAACCAGCTAAGCCCAGAAAGCTACGTACTTCGGTCACCGACTTCGGTTGCTCTCAACTTTGTATTACTTCAATCTTCGCCGGGTCAACAGATACTCCACGTTTTGATACCACGTGCCCAAGGAATGCTACCTCCTAAAGCCAGAACTCGCATTTCTTCAGCTTGGCATATAGCTTGTTTTCACGAAGCCTTCGAAGTACCAGCTTCAAGTGGTGTTCATGATCTTCACGGCTTTTGGAATAGATGAGGATGTCATCAATAAAGACAACCACGAACTGATCAAAATATTCCTTGAATACACAGTTCATCATATCTATAAAAGCTGCAGGAGCATTAGTCAATCCAAAAGACATGACTAAGAATTCATAATGCCCGTATCGAGTTCTAAAAGCAGTCTTTAGAATATCCTCAGTTTTAATCTTTAACTGATGATATCCAGAACGAAGATCAATTTTTGAAAAGAATTATGCACCTTGCAACTGGTCGAACATGTCATCAATACGAGGTAACGAATACCTATTCTTGATGGTGACATGGTTCAACTCCCGATAATCAATTCAAAGTCGTATATTCCCGTCTTTCTTCTTTACGAATAAAACAGGAGCACCCCAAGGAGATGTACTAGGATGTATAAATCCGATGTCTAACAACTCCTGTAGATGGACCTTTAACTCTTGAAGTTCAATAGGAGCCATTCGATATGGGGTTTTATAAATGGGTTTTGTACCAGATTCAAGGATAATAAAGAATTCAACTTCATGGTCCGGGGGTAGACCGGGAAGTTCTTCGAGAAATACATCAAGAAACTCATTAACAACAGAAATATCATTCAAACCTGATGTATTTTGGTTTAGATCAGTGACATGGGCTAAAGAAAGCTTGACATCCGTTCTTCAATAAACGAATAGCTTTATGACTTGAAATAACATTGATTGATTTTAGTGGTTTGGTTGTTTGAATTCGCACAATAGGTTGGTTAAGAATATGAAAACTAACAACCTTACGAAAATAATTAATTTTGGCATGATAAGTGGTCAACCAGTCAATTCCTAAAATCACATCAAATGCAAGTATTTTCAAAGATATAAGATCAACAGGTAGGGTGAGGGTACCAATTTGAATCGAGCAAGATTTGTAAACTGTAGATGTAACGAATGTTTCTCCCAACGGAGTTTCAACAGATAAGTCAAAGTCTAATTTATCAGGAGTCAAGTTCAAACGTTGAGCACAAGCAGGTGAAATAAAAAAATGGGTAGCACCGGTATCTAATAAGGTATATACTTCGCAAGAGTTTATGATTAGCTTACCCGTAATAACCTCATTCGGGTTCCTTGCTTGTTGGGCAGTTACGACAAAAGCTCTTCTAGGAACCACTGACTTTGACTTGTCAGGGATAGCCTTTGGAGTCACCATCCCTGCTGCACTTGGTTTCGCTACAGGACACACTCGAGCTATGTGCCCTTCCTTTCCACAGTTATAACACACCTTGGATTGTTGTGTGTAGTTGGGGCTGATGTGTCCCTCTTGCCCGTATTTATAGCATACGACCTGAGGTCGTTCTCCTCCCCTAGAAACAGTTGATGTTGGTGTTGCTGTCGATGCTTTCACATTCTCATTATTGTACCTTCTCTTCTTAAAATCTCCCCCTGACTCATTTCTTCTATTATCATGGCCATGATTACCATCGGAGTGGTTACCGCTTTTGGCATAATACTTTCCTCCCTACTGGTTGTCATTGTTCCGATGACTGCTGCCACCGGTATGACCTTGGTTATTGTCCCTTAGTTGAACGTAATCATTATCTCGTTCTAATAACTAAGTCCTGTTCACTACATCCAAATATAGAGAAAATTTATGAGAAATGAGGTATTGAAGAATCTCGTGTTTCAAACCTCTCAGAAACATCCGCGTCATACGTTCCTCATTCTCCACCAAATGAGATGTAAACCGGGATAACTCCGCGAACTTAGCCTCGTACTGGGACACAGTCATTTTGTTCTGTTCTAGTCTGATAAACTCTACCTCTTTCATGTGACGAATACTTTCTGGAAAGTACTTGTCATTGAACAATTTATGGAACGCCCCCAAGACATCTTGAGTGCGGCAGGCTGGGTACGTTTCCCAGATTCCCACCAGTAATCTGCCTCTCCACGGAACATAAAGGTGGAAAGTGGAACCTTTTGTTCCTCTGTGCATCCCAAGACATCAAATATCTTGGTAATTTGCTTAATCCAATTTTCTGCCTTGATTGGATCTGGCTTTCCCTGAAACTCTGGTGGTCCCAACTCTTTAAACTGCTTGGCAGTGACAAGCCCCGAGTTGTTATTTCCACCTGTATTATGAACACGAGTCTCCCTCGTTTGGTTTTGCATGAACTGTAAAAAGCTTCTAAACATCCCGTCATTTATCATTTCTTTGGTAGAGTTGTTTATAGGAGGAATATAGCCTTCCTGTTGCACGTTCTCTAGGTTGGTGATTAAAGGTGTCTCAACGATCTCATTCACTCCATTGTTTAGATTTTCAGCTGTCATTCTCAAATGCTGTCACAAAATAAGAGTTAATCAAACAAATTAACATATCACATATTAGCCCTATGTTCCAACCGACCAAATAAATAACAATTAAGCTTAGGTAGGACATACTAGCGAAGGTTTTAGTCGTCTCTCCCCTCCTAGTTCTATTCACAGATCTCCGCCAGAGATCATATCCTTAAGCTCTGATACCAACTGTGTCGCCCTCAAAATAGGTTCAATACTCAACCCATTCGGAGTCGCCAAATACATGGTATAGAATCCAAATATAATCTTTCATATCCAACGGTCGTGCAAAATACGACCACACAACTGTGAGTGTCAATACAGACATGTAGAAAATATTAACATTCAAACTAAGTCCTCATTACATTTAGTATCACACTATTTTAAAAAAAAAGAATAGTGAGGACTTCTACAGCTCTAACTCGGACCATCACTCCATTCCCCGACTAGTACCCGCGATATTCTCATTTCCTGAAGAGAACAATGGAAGAAAAGGGTGAGCTCAACTAGCCCAGTAAAGAATATTATGACTAAGATAATGAAAAACAAATTATCGTTAGCCTTTAATAAATCAGATAAAATATTATGGACAACACGTTTTAGATCAATATTCGCAGCGGAAATAACAATTCATTAGAAGAGTTAAGTAGAGAATTATGTCTACTATCTTCTTTGATTTAAAAGTCCATCATCAATATTTTATCCCTGTAACATCAGTCAATATACATCTCGAATCAAATATTCATCTTTTACACTACGGGCCAAAGATATTCATTTGTATCACCAGTTGGTCATGTTCATCTCAACACCTGTCCATCTTTGCACTACGGGCCAAAGATATTCATCAGGTAATCATTCATCTTTGCACTATAGGCCAAAGATATTCATCAAGTAATCATTCATCTTTACACTATAAGCCAAAGATATTCAATTATATCACCATTTAGGACTGAGGATGATGAAAAACAATACGAATAACGAATCCAGTGAGATAAAGGACAAATATTAGAGAATTTATCTAGAGTTCAAGAATGAAGATCAAAACCTGGATCAAATAACAGATGATTTGATTTTTTTTACCGTGAATAGTACCCTATAAATAGTAACTCGTGAATAGTAACTCATGAATAGTAACTTGTGAATAGTAACTCGACATGAAAAGATAAAAATTTCACAAGAAAGTTTAGACCAATATTCCAGTGAAATGATATTAGATGAAGTGCAAAACTCAAGGAATTTCTGATCATTTCAAAAATTATAGAAGCAATACTTACCGTAGTAAGTTTAGAGTTAGGAATCTGAAATGTACCAATATACGAAACTGTAATTGGATTTTCACCCGTCAGGTGGTAGTCCGCTCAGACAGATTATTTCCATAATTTAATAACAACTGACTACGAAGGGTTATTCACCAGGCATGCGGTAGTCCGCGTAGACAGGTTATTCCCATAGAATAATAAAGAATGGAGTAACAACAAGATTTCACCATGCATGCGATAGTCCGCGTAGACAGGTTATTCCAACAGAATAATAAAGAATGGAATAACAACTCTTACGAGTATTGAAAGAAAATAGCTCTCCTCATGAATACAAAAGAAATAATACCCCTTACCTTAAAAATTTGGAGACTGCACTAGTGTAATAGCAGAATACTCTTCTTCTTTCTCTCTTATTCTCTCTATACTTTCTCTCTCTACAACTTTAGTGAATTGGTGAGAAATAATGAAAAAATGAGCTTCTATTTATAGGCTCGGCAGTGTAAGGGTAAAATAGTCTTTTTGTCATAATTTATGACATCATCGCTTACATCATCTATCCTATGACATCATTGCTTACCTCATCGCTTCGATGACATCCTTGCTTACCTCATCGCTCCGATGACATCATTGTTTGTATCATAAGAGTTCAAATTCAATTTGCACTCTTCCACCTCGTTTAACTTTTATACCATTAATTTACTATAATAATGTTACCATTCTAATTATAAAAATCATACTATTTTATAATCACATCATACTACTATAATGTAATATTATAACAATATATTTGAATAAATTATTTTATCGAAAAAGATAAAATACCAACTTTCAACAAATGTCACAAGTTAAAAATTCCTTCGTTTAAATCTACATTGAATAAATATTTCCTTATCATATGTATCAAAAATTAATTATTCACAAATAATATTACAGAACTACAATATTGACAACCAGGTCGTTCCCAGGAAAGAGGGGGCCTTCTAATAAGGATTTCTACTTATTGGCGCGCAATTAATCAACATTTTTCTTAGACAGAACTTCCTTAGACATTGCCAATAATGCTATCTAATAATATTATTCAAATAATATGAATTATTAATTTGATAATTTGAAATATTGTGTAATGGCAATTATTGAATCACTAATATAAAATAGCAAAGTAGCACTTATTGATATAAAATATCAACGTAGCAAATATTGAACCAATAAAATATTATGCAATTATTGAATCAATAATATAAAATATTGAACAGTAATTACTGTAACAATAATTTAGTAAGTGCCTTCCTACGTAAGAATCAATAATTTGGAATACTGTGCAATACCGTGTGCTACTGTGCAACACTATGTATTACTGTATTTTAACCACCGGGTATTTCAACAGTACTAACGGTAACAGTTTTGCCGTTATTTTTATAAAAAGGTTACTTCTGTCATTTTTTATATCCGACATTCATTCTGTTGTGGGGTCCACCAATGACTGCGCTATCATACGAATATTCTTCGACAAAAAGAATATTTCTCGACCAAACGAATATTCTTCGACACAACGAATATTTTATAACCACTTTCTTACTTTGTAAACTTTGCACATCTCACCCATAACTTATCCTATTTATCAAATCAACACCTTACTATTTCAAAATAATATATAAAGAAAATTAAATCTTATTCATAAAATTTGGGGTCTTACATATATATATATATGTATATATATATATTTGCATTTCTTTGTCGGGTCTTGGATTAGAAATCCGTCGCCCTTTACAGCTTATATATATATATATATATATATATATATATATATATAAACATATATTCTTTGCTCATTGTGATTAAATATCTATTTTAAATGTTCATCTGATATTCATTTGTTTTAATGTAAATTTTGGCAAATTAGATTTATCTAAATCTAGCACTTTCTAACTTTCAAACGGTTCAAAATAGGTCCAACCGGATCCGGAAAGTTAGAATGGCTAAGATTTATTTAAATCTAGTTTTTCTAGTTTTGTAAATATTAAAGCGACCTCGCGACCCTAGATCCATATCTAGGGGAAACGGGAAGCTTTGGCTACGCGTATGCAAGGATTTGACTGATAAATTCTTTTTCTTTGCGACGTCTAGAGTACAATTCTCCTCTTATATGAATATCTGTGCTGTGCAGGTTTTCTTGACCCTTTTCTGTGAGCCTAGGAATCGTGGGATTGATAATCAAACTGATCTAAATCTGATTCCCACGATGGACAACTCCACATTACAAATGTATCCTGCCAGTTTTTTCTGTAAAAATGTACATCCGAGGGACCTTAAAACGGTTATCTAGATTAAGGTCTCAAACATAGTGAAATATGATTTGTAGTGCTAGAGTCACTTCGATGGCTGTCATGCCCATAAAAAAACCAGCACTTGTATATACATTTTGTGGTCGAGGATGCTTCGCATCCCGACAATAGACATCTAAATCGAGCCAAATGCAGAATAGAATAAAATGGAAGTATCAATATGCTTCAATTCCTATGCGAGCATAAAGGTTTGAAAACCACCTTTAAAAATGTCATTTTCATATCTTGTCTAAATAAAAGAACTTTTCAAAACAAATCAAACCCTTCGTATATAGGTTAAACGAAGCATGACACTACTTTTAAATCAATCAAACGTAGGCTCAATTACTTCCAGCATACACACACATTGCAAATAAAAAAAGGAAAATATTGAAAAAATACGGTACCGTGTTTCACGGGAGTCGGGGGGTGCCTAACACCTTCCCCCCCCCCCCCCCCCCCCCCGCATAACCAAGCCCCCGAACTTTAGAATCTCGGTTTCAAGGACAAGTTTTGACAGTGTCCAGTAATTGGGCCTGTAGGGTTTTCGGCACATAAACGCAGCGGAAATTAAAAATTTTTGAAACCCTAAAACAGGATCCATGCGAAAACATATTAATTCAGAGGTTAAGATATGTTTTACCGATTATTCAAGCCTGAAAGGAGAGATGGAGATTCTGGAACTGCTTCGAATCCTCAACGCAATCCAACGGAACTGCGCCTCTACGGTATCCACACGAACGTCCCGCTAATCGTCACACGATCTGCAGCAAGGAAAGCTGCGGTACTAGCCGCCAAGGATCTGGACTTTTGAAATATTTCTCTCTAGTCTCTCTCTAAGAGCGGCTAGGGTTTTTTTTATCGATTATCCCTTAAACGGCTGATATATCATATATATAGCAGTTAAAGGAATTAACCAAAACCTAATCCAATTAGAAATATAAAATCCAAATTTATATATATATATATATATATATTATATCTTAATTAAGTCTTACTTAATTAATATACATATATATATATATATATATATACAAATTATCCTATTAATTTAAATTCATAATTTAAATACTATCAATCATATTGATATATTTAAATCCATACAATTTAAATTAATTCCCTTTTAATTACGTTCTAAGTGTGTGACCCTATAGGTTATTATTATGTTGGCAATAATTTTAAAATCATATTATAAAATTATAAACAGTGAGCGGCATCTAGTAATGCATCATTGCTACCCAAATAATAATAAGATCGATGATTCGATACAACCTTTTCGTGACCAATGTTTCAATGTAATTTAATCCTTTTAACCTTGACATCCTAGATTAAACTCGAGGCATGGAATGTGTCATCCTCTTCATAATTTAATCTGAGTTTTCTTGATCGATGAGTAGACTATATGAAACAAATCACTATTTGAGCATGGCCATGCATTTCATAGTCTTACTCAATCAACAGGCCTATGGATATCACCCCTAATATATTGGAGGGTTAAATTCCATCTAGATCACTCATATTCCTCACACGATTCATGATGTACCCAATAATCACCTTTATCGTCCACCTATTAAAGGTGGCCTTTGATGATATCAAAGTACATAAATTCTCGTGTAGTAATATAGTGATTTCAGGTCGGAGGATCATTACATCATTGTCACTATGAGAATTGCTTATGACACTTTGCATAATGCTCCACGTAGAATTCTCATGGTGGGTCTGCCCAGTACATTGTTCTCTAACATGTACCTATGCATTGACTCAATATCTCATATATTTATGACCAATGAGATTTGGCCATCAGTCAATCCACATACTAGTCTCAATGTATCATTGTTGTCCCATTAACAATGACACTCGACTAGGGACATTTAAGAGTAATGATACTAATTGTAACTATATGATCTCATGTTCAAGTCACATACTTGAAGCCATATAATTTGTATCACTATTCTAAGAACTTTTATTATGTTAACATTTATATAACGCAGTAAATAAAACCATAATAAAATAATTCATTTATTCAATCAAATATAATATCAAAAATGTTTAAGCAATTACATCAAAGAATTAGCCTCTAGGGCATAAACTCTAACAGGGCCTACTTGCAAAATCAAACAAAACTCGATTGAGTTGGTACAATAATTTCAAATCTACCAACTGGTGACTCTGTAAATCTTTCAAATCATCGACATTATACATGTTGGCCTTTTCCTAAAAAACCCTTCACCCTCCATAAAACGGATAAGATAAATAAGGGTACAAAACAAAATTTATGAAGAGAGAAAGATTTGTCCAAGAGACAAGATTTTTTCCAGACGTCGACAGGTGGCGACTCTGCTGGGGACAGCAGAGGGCTTAGGCAGCGCTCAAATCTTTTTAAAATTTCCCTTTAAATCTGCATAGGTGTGGATGCTGTGTTTTACATTGAATGGATGTGAATGAATGCTTTACTAATTTATGTTAGTGCTTCGCACAAATGTCATCATTTCATACTGTGAGACATGATGTATGTGAATGTATGTTGTGTGATTCCTCCATCAAGAGGCGAACCCGTCTGTGTTTGATTACTGGACTCAAAGGAGACTAATCCTGCGAGGCTCAAGAAAGGCACCACTCAGATCCGCTCCAATTGTAAGATCAGATTAATTTCCCCTCTAGTAGATTGCGAAGATCTGGGGACCTTCATGCCAAAAAAGTCGTGAGAGTATCCTAAGATAGTTCAACCTCTGATTAACCAAATCAGAAGGGAAGCTTCTTCATGCCTTCCTCTTTCAATTCAATGTAAATTTCAAAATTTAATGTAAATATGCATTTCATGGTGAATCCTGTCATACTATCCTGTCATTAAAACAACTAACCTTTGTTTTACAGGATAAGATTAAAAAAAACCCTCCAAAATAAACATTACATAGCATGCATCCTATTGATATATATACATCAAAATTAACACACCTACTTTTATTGTAGGTAAAAATTGGTCCCGTTACCAGATCCAAATCTAAGAAAGCACTAAGCCCATCTCCAAATATGGCTTCAAGTGCTCAACTTGAGTCCACCCCTGTTTCTAGGGAAGAGTTTGATGGACTAAAGAACCAGATAGCTGAATTGACTATTTTCCTCAAAGAGCAAAGCAAAAGTCTACAGGGTAAACAAACTGTGACACCCCCAAATCCGGGTACTTCAATTTCCACGGGACTTGGTGTTCACTGTACAAATATCATCTATCTATCTACCCATAGTAAATGCAAACCATGAAATAAATAGAAATAATCCTCCCCTTATGGGGTTACAACATCTGAAAAGAAATACATCAATCCCAGGTCGTACTTAACCTTAAATATCAAATGCGGAAATATAAATAATTAAATAAGTTTTACACAACTTTAACATAAGTCTGAAACATAAACACATAAAATAAACAACAAGTCTTCATCACTTGTTGACTTTGCCCTTGCCTTTGCTAGTAGAAGGCTCGTCAGACCTTTCGTTCTTAACTGCAATGTTATTATTACGCAAGAGTGAGCACGGTTGCCCACAAGTATAATAATATGACAACAATATAATAACATGCGAGTGAATCAAGGACATCTGAATAAAGAAACTCAACTTTTGACTCGAGGATAAATAACAGGAATCAAAATATCATCTGAGGGTCATAAGACCTTGAACTATGTCCTAGGTTGTAAAGTGTTTATACTTAAAACCTTTAACAGTCATAAGACTATGGACTCTACTTCTCGTACTTAGGGGGATCAGCCCTTAGTACCATATTGTGCACAATATCTCAACGCTAAAGCGTAAATAATCCCCTTTTACAGGGTTGTTCATCTCAGTTTTGACATCAGAGTCCGCACCAAAGGAAGTTTGGTTTGGATAAGCTCAATAAGTATTTTGGAATTTAGAACGTTCATCAACTATGGACTAGTCGAATCAATAAGGGTTCACTAGTCCTATAAGGTTCAACAATAACATCGATATTCAACTTGAATAATAAATCTCAAGAGTATACAATCGAATAAGTATTGTATCACTGAATCATGCTTTTAAAAGAGTTACAATATGTAATATGAATTTCGAACTTGAACAATTAAAAACACGAGCTTACTCGATATAGAAACACAAGTCTAAGGCTTAATAAATGAATAAATTAGAATTTAGGGAACTTGCTAAATCAATAAGTTAGGGATAGGATACTTGCCTCTTGCACAAGCTACAATTATAATTCACGTTCTTTATTAAACCCTACACATCAATACGTTCACAATACAAATTAATCAATAACTCGATATACGTATCGAATCACACACATCGGTCTTGAGCACGTTATTGGACTATACAATTAACGATTCAAGTCATGTAATTAACTTATTAATTACTCACGTAATATAAGTTATTAACCTCTTATTATATGTTTAATCATGTCTTTATGTTCATTACATTAGGTTTTAAACCACCTCTTAGAACACACGAACACTTAGCAAAAAAATTTCAAATTTCTGCAAGGGGCGCGGCCGCGCGCCAGTTACCCTTGGGACCAGCGCGGTCGCGCGGCAACGCAGACCCAGATTTCCAGTTCGCGAATGACACACAGAGCAACCCAAATAAATCCAAATTAAACTAACGTAATGAATTTAAGGCTACCCATAAGATATAGAATTTACAGAAACATCATACCATGTTCTAAGCATGCTTTTAACACTTTAAATCACGGAATTACACAAATCACAACATTTAATTTCACTATTTTCAACATTTTATAAAGTTTTGAAAGAAAACAAGAATTCAACGTTACGGATTCGTTATAACACCGAATCCATTCGTTTAACTTCTATTTTGTTCGTTTAAATGTACACAATCACATTCAAGTGTTAATTTAAGTTAAATAAACGCATAAGGTGTGTAAATTTTGTACGTAAGGGCCATATGGGCCATATGTACAATTTTTTACACTCTGTAACTTTTGAAAAATCAAATTAAGCATAACTACATGGATTTAATCGCACTAAATCATGCATACATGATATACAACATGTTATGATCATACAATAACACATATAAAATCATATCATACATTAATTATCAAATTAGTTATTCACAGAGAATCTAACATACGTTAATGGAAAACTTTAAGAACTTGAATTTAAAAACTTAGGAGAAGGAATTACCCTTGCTAGTTTGTGAAGATGATTCAAGGATGATGATATAAACTTTTCAAATTCTTCTTCTTCAATCTTTTCTCTCAAAATTCTCTCTGATTCTTTAAGTTTTATTTCCTCTGATATGAATATATAAATTGATATAGTATATATGTATATAAGTATAATACGTATAATATATAATGGGTGAGTGGTTGTCAGTTGGTCCCTTAGTGGGTTAACTGACCAACTCCCCTTAAGGCCTTGTTTGGCTAGCTTAAGGAATCCCTTCTCATTTATTTTAATTAATTTATTATAATATAGTTAATTAATGTCACACCCAATTAAATCAAATAATGCTATTTAAATCAATTAAATAAAATAGCATAAATCTACATTAAATCACATAGTCACATAATTAAAATTCTTATTTATTAATTATGTCTAGTCATAAATCTCTAATTAATTAATAAATTAATTAGAATAACATTATGCTTATTAATTAATATATTAATCAAATAAGCTCAATTAAATACATACTTTGAATATAAAAATTCACCACATTAATTTAACTAATGTGACACATATAATTAAATTAATCTACCACAAATTCATCAATTAATTATTTAACTCAATAATTAAATCATCAAAAAATATTTATTTAATTCAATAAATATTCAAAATAAATTACAAAAATCTTGTTTGTCACATCTTTCCCCCCTTAAAAGGATTCTGTCCCCAGAATCACGGTTCAATTAAATTTCGTCCCGTTACATTCTCCCCCCCTTACAAAGATTCTGTCCCCAGAATCGCATAAACAAAAAAATTAAGTAAATAAATCTGGGTAATTCTTCATCATATGCTCTTCGAGTTCCCACGTAGCTTCTTCAGCATTGTGGTTCCTCCAAATTACCTTAACAGAAGGTATAATTTTATTTCTGAGGACTTGCTCTTTCCTGTCAACAATCTGAACAGGAATTTCTTCATAGGATAAGTCTTTCTCAAAATGTAGGGGTTCATATTCAATCACATGTTTGTAATCGGGTTTGTAGGGGCGTAAAACTGACACATGAAAGACGTTGTGGACATTCTCAAGCGCCGGAGGTAAGGCTACCTCATACGCAACTTCTCCAATCCTTCGCAGTACTTCAAAGGGTCCAATGAACCTTGGGCTCAATTTTCCCTTCTTACCGAATCTGATCTTCCCCTTCCAGGGAGAGACTTTCAAGAACACATAGCTACCCGATTCAAACTCAACGTTCTTACGGTGTGGATCGGCGTATTTCTTCTGCCTATCCTGAGCTGCTACCAGTCTTGTTCTGATCACTTTGACTATCTCTGCTGTCTGCTGTACCAGTTCTGGACCTAATAGTTGTCTCTCGCCAACTTCATCCCAGTATAGCGGGGTTCTGCATTTTCTTCCGTACAACGCTTCGTAAGGCGGCATGCCAATACTAGCGTGGTAACTGTTGTTGTAACCGAATTCCACAAGCGGTAGGTGATCATCCCAATTTCCTTTAAAATCCATGATGCATGCTCTCAACATATCTTCCAATGTCTGGATCGTTCTTTCACTCTGCCCATCTGTCTGAGGGTGATAAGCCGTACTCATTCTCAACTGTGTCCCCATGCATTCTTGTAGTCGCTTCCAGAAGTTCGATGTGAAACGCGGATCTCTGTCGGAAACAATTGACACCGGAACTCCGTGCCTCGAAACAATCTCTTTCACATATAGCCTTGCCAACTGGTCTAAGTTGAATCTGATTTTAATCGGAAGGAAGTGTGCGGATTTCGTCAGTCGGTCAACGATAACCCATACTGCGTCGTAGCCTTTCTGAGTCGTCGGAAGGCCAACCACGAAATCCATCGTAATGTGTTCCCATTTCCATTCTGGGATTTCCAGGGGTTGTAGCAAACCACTTGGTCTCTGATGTTCTGCTTTCACTTTCTGACAGGTTAGACACTTTGCAACACACTCAGCAACATCTCGTTTCAAATTCGGCCACCAGAAGTGCTGTCGAAGATCCTGGTACATCTTGGTACTACCGGGGTGAATTGAATACCGTGAGCTATGAGCCTCTCTCAAAATGTCATCCTTAATCTCTGGCACTGACGGTACCCGAACTCTATTCTCAAATCTCAGTAGTCCCTCACTGTCTATCTTGAATCTCGGTTCGGTTCCTTCAGATATCTTTTTCTTAACCTTCTCACATTCTTCGTCCTGAAGTTGAGCTTCCTTAACTTTATCCAATAGGGTTGTACCAGCTTGAATCTGAAACAACTTCTCGTCAATCTCCATCGAATACTTCACTTCCAATTTCAGCTTTTCCATTGCTGAAATTAGTTCCTCCTGAGTAGTCAACATCATCAATTTCTCCCGACCCTTTCTGCTTAAGGCGTCGGCAACCACATTAGCCTTACCCGGATGGTATAAGATTTCACAGTCATAGTCCTTAATTAACTCCAGCCACCTTCTCTGGCGCATATTCAAGTCCTTCTGTGTAAAGATATATTTCAGACTCTTGTGGTCTGTATATATTTCACACTTCTCCCCATAGAGATAGTGTCTCCAAATTTTTAAAGCAAATACCACGGCAGCTAACTCCAAGTCATGGGTCGGATACCCCTTCTCATAGTCTTTCAATTGTCGTGACGCATACGCAATGACCCTGCCGTTTTGCATAAGCACACAGCCAAGTCCTTTATGCGACGCATCACTATAAACCACAAAATTGCCTGTGTCGTCCGGAAGGGATAACACAGGTGCTGAACTCAACCTCCTCTTGAGCTCTTGGAAACTTTCCTCACACTTCTCTGTCCAAACGAATTTCACCAATTTTCTAGTCAAATTTGTCAGCGGAGTTGCGATCTTGGAAAAGTCCTGAATAAATCTTCTATAATAACCCGCCAATCCAAGAAAACTCCTCACTTCCGACGGTGTTTTCGGCAGATCCCAGTTCATCACAGCTTCGACTTTAGAGGGATCTACCGAAATTCCGTCCTTGTCGATCACATGTCCAAGAAATTGCACTCTTTCAATCCAGAATTCACATTTAGAAAATTTGGCGTACAACTTCTCTCTTCTCAACGCCTCTAATGTTAACTTCAGATGTTCTACATGTTCTTCCTTGGTCTTCGAGTATACCAAAATATCGTCGATAAAGACCACCACGAATTTGTCCAAAAACGGCTTGAACACTCCATTCATTAAGCCCATGAATGCTGCAGGAGCATTCGTTAGACCAAATGACATTACCAAAAATTCGTAGTGACTATATCGAGTCCTAAATGCTGTCTTTGGAACATCCTCTGGCCTCACCTTCAGCTGATGATAGCCACTCCTCAAGTCTATCTTTGAAAAGTACCTTGCACCCTTCAATTGGTCGAACAGATCGTCGATCCTCGGTAATGGATATCTATTCTTAATTGTGACCTTATTCAGTTCTCTGTAGTCGATGCAAAGCCGCATCGTCCCGCCCTTCTTCTTCACAAATAACACCGGCGCTCCCCACGGCGATACGCTCGGTTGGATGTACTTCTTGTCCAGTAACTCTTGTAGTTGTACCATTAACTCTTTCATCTCTACCGGAGCCATCCGGTATGGTGCCTTCGATATTGGGGCCGTCCCTGGCGCCAAATCGATCACAAACTCAACCTCTCTGTCTGGCGGAAGTCCTGGCAGATCATCCGGAAATACGTCTAAGAAGTCCCTCACGACTGGTATATCTTCTAATTTCGAATTTTCTTTACGACTATCGACTATGTAGGCTAAATATCCTACACAGCCTTGTCTTAACAACTTCCTGGCCTGCATCATCGTCAGACAACTCGCTTGTCTAGGCGATTTACTGCCATAAAACACAACCTTTGACGGGGTCATAAGGTTGATACACTTCCTCTGGCAATCAATTACAGCCCCATAATTGACTAGCCAATCCATTCCCAGAATAACATCGAATTCCCCAAGTCTAATCGGGATAAGATTTACGTTCATAATGTTACCCTTAATATCTACTCTACAGTTCTTGTGTACATACTTAACAGGGATTACTTCTCTATTCGCAATCTCTATATTCATGGGGTATTCTAACTCGTCCATAGGAAGTTCTAAGTTCTTAGCAAAGTCATCGGATATAAATGAACAAGTAGCACCCGAATCAAATAGTACATAAGCATTAACTTTATTGATCGGAATGATACCTGACACCACATCGCGAGACTGCACAGCATCCTGCACGGTCATGTTGAAGGTCCTGGCGGTTGGTCGGTTGGTTGCGGTTGGTCCCGTGATAGTTAAAGCACTTCCACCGCTGTTTCCCCTGTTTCCACCTGATCCTTCCCTTCCAGATCCCTTCTTGGGACAGTCCCTTGCCAGATGGTCCTTTGAGCCGCAAGTGAAGCAAGCGCCCTTCTTTGGGTTCGGACAGTTAGGTGCTATGTGGCCTTCCTGACCACAATTATAACATACTCGTTTTCCCTTCATACAGACCCCCAGGTGAGCTTTCCCGCAGGTCGAACAACCTTCGATCCTCTTTTTCTGACCACCTTGCTGATTCCCAGTCGATGAGTTATCATTCCACCTCCTCTTCTGATTATTACTCCCTCCCGTGTTGCTACCACTAGCCTTGTTAATTCCTTCACCTTCACTCTTCTTCTTTTTCTGATCTTGGTTATACTTTGTAACTGCATCACTCCCGCCTTCAGCGAGAATGGCCTTCTCCAACACCCCAGCAAAAGTGTTCAATTGGAACATTGACACTTTGCTATACAACCAGGGCTTCAGGCCCTGTTCAAACCTCCTTGCCTTCCTCTGATCGGTGTGCACTTGATACGTGGCAAACCTAGCCAACTCATTGAATTTCGCCGCATATTCTGGTACGGACATATTTCCCTGTTTCAGTTCCAAGAACTGGACCTCCATTTGATTCTGCGAGCTGGTCGGAAAGTACATCTCGAAGAACATCTCCTTGAACCTCTCCCAGGTAATCACACCTTCACCTCCCCGGACCTTATTCGCTTGCCACCAATAGCTGGCCTCAGATTTCAGCATGAACGTTGCATAGGCGGTTTTCTGGTCCTCTCTGACTCTGGCGACGTCAAAAACTTTTTCCATCTCCATGACCCAGGTTTGAGCTTCTATCGGGTTCATGGTGCCTTTAAACTCTGGCGGTCCCACCGCCTTGAAGTCCTTGAACGTTGTGGTCGGTGGAGCTTGAGGTTGGTTGTTAAGCGCTCCAGCAAGTAAGTTCGCCAACTGCTGAACGGGGTTAGCATTGGCGTCGTTGTTGTTGTTAGTTGACCCTTCTTGGGCCTGTTGACGGTTAGATCGTCTCCTTGGCGGCATTTTACTGTTAAGAAATACGCGTATTAGAACTTTATTCAATCTTTTAAATATCTAAGGCTTAACTTAAACATTTAGACACAATCAGTCAACACATTATCTCAAATAAACTCTGATATATTACTAAATCAAAAGTTTTAACATAATACGATAGCATCACTGCTATTTACATCAACTATCCTGAGATAAAGAATCTACAGGATTTAAAACATAAAATATTCCTCTGTTTATAAACACATTGGAATTTACATTATTAACTACCAGATAGGTTTCACAAAATCAAATGTTCCTATCACTGCCCATTAAGGCGACGAACAGCTTTGCCACGCTCTTCTTCCATAATCCGAGACATCGTCCTGCGATCTAGCATGTACGACGGTAGTCCTTCAAACTGAATTGGGTACCTCATAACCCGATCCTGGGCCTCGTCAATTGCATACTGAAGTATAGAGTACGTCTCTTCAAGCTTGGCCTTCTTCGCCCGACAATTATCTTCTGCGAGATCTGCTCGTCGTGATTCCCTTACCCAAGCCTCCTCTGCTATGGCCAGCCTTGCTGATTTCTCTTTTAGTTCATTCTTCAATTCCTCAATTTCCTCTGACTTCTGCTCGGGTTGGCCCTTCTCGTGAGCCAAATTCCACTCTACATTTCCCAAACGTGTGTGAAGAGCCTCAACCTCTCCATCCCTCAGCTCGATGGTAGACTGTTGAGTAACCGACCGCTCCCTCAGCTCCTGAACAGTCTCCCTCAGCTCCTGAACAGTATCACGTAACTCTATGTTACGGTCATACAGCTCGTCATACATCTCAGCACTGATAGAGCTCGGCGGGAACTCTTCAGGGTCTTCCTCCTCCTCTTCAGCTGCCTCAGCCTGAACTTCAATCTCCTCAGGGTCTTCCTCAGAGTCCTCCTCTGAATTAGACACCGGCACAATCTCCTGACCAATGACTGTGATCAAGGGTGATGGCTCTCGTCGGACTAACTGCTCCCAAACTACGTGGATATCTCGGGGCTCCTCCTCTCTAGCCTCTAGGGGTACAAGGTCCCTGGACTGACTAGGTTCTCCAGCATTCGTCATCCTGACAAATAAAATTTTAAGTTTTAGTAATTACGTGATGCTAATCGAGACTCGAATATATAAGTATAAGCACGTAGCACATAAGGTAAGTTATTATCTTTCTTAGAACTCGATAAGAGTTATCATTACTATGTTCTCGATCTCTAAAAAGGCTACTATCCTAAGGTTTTTCCCCACCTAAGGTTCATAACCTACAGCTTTGATACCAACCTGTGACACCCCCAAATCCGGGTACTTCAATTTCCACGGGACTTGGTGTTCACTGTACAAATATCATCTATCTATCTACCCATAGTAAATGCAAACCATGAAATAAATAGAAATAATCCTCCCCTTATGGGGTTACAACATCTGAAAAGAAATACATCAATCCCAGGTCGTACTTAACCTTAAATATCAAATGCGGAAATATAAATAATTAAATAAGTTTTACACAACTTTAACATAAGTCTGAAACATAAACACATAAAATAAACAAC
Organism: Panax stipuleanatus; assembly: GCA_020205555.1. NCBI lineage: Eukaryota > Viridiplantae > Streptophyta > Magnoliopsida > Apiales > Araliaceae > Panax > Panax stipuleanatus. The sequence goes on from CM035125.1 coordinate 101,950,514, forward strand.
AAGTCTTCATCACTTGTTGACTTTGCCCTTGCCTTTGCTAGTAGAAGGCTCGTCAGACCTTTCGTTCTTAACTGCAATGTTATTATTACGCAAGAGTGAGCACGGTTGCCCACAAGTATAATAATATGACAACAATATAATAACATGCGAGTGAATCAAGGACATCTGAATAAAGAAACTCAACTTTTGACTCGAGGATAAATAACAGGAATCAAAATATCATCTGAGGGTCATAAGACCTTGAACTATGTCCTAGGTTGTAAAGTGTTTATACTTAAAACCTTTAACAGTCATAAGACTATGGACTCTACTTCTCGTACTTAGGGGGATCAGCCCTTAGTACCATATTGTGCACAATATCTCAACGCTAAAGCGTAAATAATCCCCTTTTACAGGGTTGTTCATCTCAGTTTTGACATCAGAGTCCGCACCAAAGGAAGTTTGGTTTGGATAAGCTCAATAAGTATTTTGGAATTTAGAACGTTCATCAACTATGGACTAGTCGAATCAATAAGGGTTCACTAGTCCTATAAGGTTCAACAATAACATCGATATTCAACTTGAATAATAAATCTCAAGAGTATACAATCGAATAAGTATTGTATCACTGAATCATGCTTTTAAAAGAGTTACAATATGTAATATGAATTTCGAACTTGAACAATTAAAAACACGAGCTTACTCGATATAGAAACACAAGTCTAAGGCTTAATAAATGAATAAATTAGAATTTAGGGAACTTGCTAAATCAATAAGTTAGGGATAGGATACTTGCCTCTTGCACAAGCTACAATTATAATTCACGTTCTTTATTAAACCCTACACATCAATACGTTCACAATACAAATTAATCAATAACTCGATATACGTATCGAATCACACACATCGGTCTTGAGCACGTTATTGGACTATACAATTAACGATTCAAGTCATGTAATTAACTTATTAATTACTCACGTAATATAAGTTATTAACCTCTTATTATATGTTTAATCATGTCTTTATGTTCATTACATTAGGTTTTAAACCACCTCTTAGAACACACGAACACTTAGCAAAAAAATTTCAAATTTCTGCAAGGGGCGCGGCCGCGCGCCAGTTACCCTTGGGACCAGCGCGGTCGCGCGGCAACGCAGACCCAGATTTCCAGTTCGCGAATGACACACAGAGCAACCCAAATAAATCCAAATTAAACTAACGTAATGAATTTAAGGCTACCCATAAGATATAGAATTTACAGAAACATCATACCATGTTCTAAGCATGCTTTTAACACTTTAAATCACGGAATTACACAAATCACAACATTTAATTTCACTATTTTCAACATTTTATAAAGTTTTGAAAGAAAACAAGAATTCAACGTTACGGATTCGTTATAACACCGAATCCATTCGTTTAACTTCTATTTTGTTCGTTTAAATGTACACAATCACATTCAAGTGTTAATTTAAGTTAAATAAACGCATAAGGTGTGTAAATTTTGTACGTAAGGGCCATATGGGCCATATGTACAATTTTTTACACTCTGTAACTTTTGAAAAATCAAATTAAGCATAACTACATGGATTTAATCGCACTAAATCATGCATACATGATATACAACATGTTATGATCATACAATAACACATATAAAATCATATCATACATTAATTATCAAATTAGTTATTCACAGAGAATCTAACATACGTTAATGGAAAACTTTAAGAACTTGAATTTAAAAACTTAGGAGAAGGAATTACCCTTGCTAGTTTGTGAAGATGATTCAAGGATGATGATATAAACTTTTCAAATTCTTCTTCTTCAATCTTTTCTCTCAAAATTCTCTCTGATTCTTTAAGTTTTATTTCCTCTGATATGAATATATAAATTGATATAGTATATATGTATATAAGTATAATACGTATAATATATAATGGGTGAGTGGTTGTCAGTTGGTCCCTTAGTGGGTTAACTGACCAACTCCCCTTAAGGCCTTGTTTGGCTAGCTTAAGGAATCCCTTCTCATTTATTTTAATTAATTTATTATAATATAGTTAATTAATGTCACACCCAATTAAATCAAATAATGCTATTTAAATCAATTAAATAAAATAGCATAAATCTACATTAAATCACATAGTCACATAATTAAAATTCTTATTTATTAATTATGTCTAGTCATAAATCTCTAATTAATTAATAAATTAATTAGAATAACATTATGCTTATTAATTAATATATTAATCAAATAAGCTCAATTAAATACATACTTTGAATATAAAAATTCACCACATTAATTTAACTAATGTGACACATATAATTAAATTAATCTACCACAAATTCATCAATTAATTATTTAACTCAATAATTAAATCATCAAAAAATATTTATTTAATTCAATAAATATTCAAAATAAATTACAAAAATCTTGTTTGTCACACAAACCCTCGGTCAAGCAGAATCCTCCACACCCGATGGCAGTCAAGATACCAGCAAGAAAGATCCTCAGACCCAGGAGTCTCAGAACAAGTACCCAACCAACAAAACCCCTGAAATCATCGACCTTGACAAAAAGCAAGAAGTTGGTGATATTCTGAAAAAGTTCCAACAAATGGAAGAAATAATTCGATCTAACAGAGGGACTAGGGCATTTGGGAGTGTCAATTATCTAGACTTATGTATATTTCAAGGGGCTCGATATCCCGACAAGTTTCAAGTCCCTGATTTTGGGAAATATGATGGATTGGGAGATCCCTACACCCATTTGAAGGTCTTCATTGGAGAGCTCGAATCCTATGCAGAGGACGAGAAGCTCAGAATATAATTATTCCAGAAAAGTCTAACTGGAGAGGCTAGAGCCTGGTATGCTCGACTGGACAATTCAAAAATTCACAGCTGGGAAGAGCTAGCACATGCCTTCCTCAATCAATATAGTTTCCAGTCTCAGATGGCTTCAGACAGATATCAAATCACCAAAGTCAAGAAGCAGAGCTCTAAGTCATTCAGAGAGTATGCCCAACAATGGAGACAGATGGCGGCACAAGTCACCCCACCCATGACAGAGACTGAGATAGTCCTGACCTTCATCGACATTCAAGAAACTCTGTCTTACGAGAGGGTCCTAGCAGGTATAGGGAAACCATTCTCGGAGATGATCAAACACGGAGAGATGGCCGAAACGAGGCTAAAGTCCGGGAAAATTAAAGATCTTATGGCCTTGGAAGCCGTGGCCGAGCATATCCAATCTGGGAGCTATGGGAGTAACCCCAGGAGAGTACATAAGAAGAAAGAAGAAGAAGTGTCCTTAGTACTACAAGGACAAAATCAAAGAGGCATTTCAAGCAGCTTGCCTATTCAAAGGAGAAATTATTCCCCTTTTCAAGCTCCTGCACAATCTTCTAACCCTCCCTTACAAAGAACAAGAGAGGTTAGACGTCGAAGAATGTTCACCGCCTTGGGAGATTCAATAGAAAATGTTATAAAACTGTTGACAGCACAAAAGAAGATTATTCAGCTCTTTCCACCAGCCAGTTCAAGCGGATAGAATTTTGACCAGAGTAAAAAGTGTGCATACCATTCCGGAGCATCGGGCCATGATACACAAGACTGTTGGGATCTCAACCACAAAATCCAAGACTTGATAGACAATGGAGAAATTGTAGTGACAAAACCAGAGCAACCGTATGTGCAAGATAATCTTCTCCCTCAACATAAAGAGGAGAGTGTCAATATGATTAGCACGAGGAAAGAAGAAGGATCCAAATACCTCCGTTATGTTGGAGAGTCAACACAATCAAGTAACAATAGCTCAGACAATTGGGAGTTCTCAGAAAGGAAATTCCTAATGGAGCAGGAAATCAAGTCCATTAAGGAACAGATTGGACAGTTGGCGGAGTTGGTCATGTATCAACATCAGATAACCAGACAGCTGATAAATTAGACCAACCAGCATGAAGCAAGTCCTCTTACACTTGAAATTAACCCCATTGCTATGAGAGATCATTAACGATTTTATGAACGCGAACCCTGGGCCGACAAGGTGGCCAAGGAAGAAAAATTCCAAGCTGATAGGGAATTCGCCTTCCAGAGAAATTTTACTAATTTGAACCAACCAATGAAAGAAATCCTCCAAATGCTGATCAATGAGGGGATGGTTGCAGATTTGTTACCCCCGATAAACCCTCGATCCAAGAAGTTCAAACCTGACCGGATCTGTCAGTATCATTCCAACGCACCCAGTCATGACACCGAGGATTGTTGGGGACTTCGTCATCTAATTTAGAATCTGATTGAAAGTGGTGAGCTGATAAAGGCGAGTCGAGATTATGGCCATCCCGATGAAGAAGCACTATTTATTCCCATGGCAGGGAATCCGGGAGTAGTAGCTGTAATTTCCTGTTAGAAGGATATAGCCATCACACCCCTGATACTATAAGGAAAAGGAGCCCAAGAAGTACAGAATCACGTAAAGGTGGCTGCGCCCGAACCTCTAATATTACCATTTAGACCACAGTATTCGGTAGTCAACCTGAAGAAAGTCCCATGGAACTATGGGAAGGATGAAGGTTCGACATCAAACAACATTGCCAGTGCATCAAAGGAAAACCAGATGTACCTATCTTAGCGGGTGATCAACTCAGTCATTAAAGCTAAGGCGAGAGTGTCTGACGAGAAAATTGAAGAATTCCTCACCAAAATGGGGTACAATGAAATCAAGGTGGTGCAAAGCTTAAAAGAGGCACCCAAACAAATATCCATCCTGGATCTGGTATTATCCTCGGTGGATCATCGCAACATTCTGGTGAAAGTACTGGAGGAAGCCTATCTTCCAAATACAGTAGATACCGAGAAATTCTGTTATATGATAGAGCACATCTTCAACAATAATGTGATATCTTTCACTAACAATGATATACCCGCAGAAGGGACGGGTCATTACAAGTCACTACACATAGCAGTGATTTCATCAGGATATATGATCGGTGGTGTGCTGATAGATGGAAGATCGTCTATGAACATCTATACATACGACACCTTAGAAAGGATGAAGATCAACCCAAACCAGATTCGTACCAGTCATGTAGTTATCCGGGCTTTCGATGGATCTCGCCGAGAGGCTGTGGGAGAGATTGAGCTTCCACTGAATATTGGTCTCTATACTTTCTATGTATCCTTCCAGGTACTCAACATTACCACTGGGTATAATTTTTTGTTGGGAAGACCATGGATCCACATGGCAGGAGCAGTTCCATCCACCCTTCATCAACAACTCAAGTACATCATTAATGGCAGTCTGATTATCGTAAATGCCGAGCCAGAGTATCCGGTCTATATACAGGGAGACATGCCGGTGATCAGTCTAGATGAAGGGGTTGATCCTGCTAGTTTTCAAGCTTTGGAGGTGAGCAATACTCAGTACCTACTTGTTGGGGTACTAGCTTTGAAACCAAAAGTTTTCCCCAAAGTAATGACAGTTGGTCGGGAAATGGTATCCTTGGGTTTCCGCCCTAGAGAAGGGTTAGGGAAAAATCAACTAAGAATCAAGAGTCCGGTGCAAATCCCTAGCCAGTCAGAGAAGGCCGAATTGGGCTATTCATCCGAATTAAACCATCGAAACCCACACAAGCATCCAAAAGTTCGTACTTCCACGATTCTGCTACCAAACCTCACTGATGCCGGGTTTGTGAAACCAATGAGGAAGATTACTGCTACTGTGTCAGGCATATTATTTCCTCCAGTCAAACAAATGAGAGAGAGAGAAATGCCCCAAAGCTTGAGGGGGAGAGCAAAAAGGGAAAAGAAAAGTTTCTGCATAAAGGACGAGACCCATTTGCCAACATGTATTTTCTGATGCACTATGAGGGTATGAACGATGATATCCCATACAGTGATGAAGAAGATCAGATCTGAATCCCTCGTATCAAGATGGATAAGGGTAGCAGCTCAAAGAACCCCGACCCTAATCTGAAAGATGTCTTAGTTATAACGACCATGAGTTTTAAGCTCCTTATTAATTTTATATGTGATTTAAAATTTTTAAGAGTTAAATTTTCAAACTTATTTAAACCTTATGTGGTTATGTGCTTATGTGAATTTAACCTATGCGAATAAATGCTAGGATTTTTATTAAAGGGAATCACTAATGGTTATTTAAATTAGTAGATTAACCCTGAGACTTTTATATCAGAATATTGATAAAAGTGTTAGTAAATTATATATTCAAATTTCGTGAATATAGTGTAGAGAATTAATCGTGTTTGGTTAATTTCAATTGGGAGTAATTAATTGATAGTGTGTTGATTAATTATTATTATGAATAAATAATAATTAATGAGTAAGATATTAATAAATATAATAATATTATATTTAATTGATTAATTGTTTTATACAAGCATATGTTATATTAAACCTTTAGTATATGGTAGTCAACTGTATATTGTATGAGGTGCAAGGTGACACATTAATATGTCTCTATATTATATATATATAGACTATATAGTATGATTAATGGCATTATGTGAGTTACATGTTATGTATGAAAAGACATTAATATGTATACCCTATTACATTACATTAATATCAATAAACTATTGCTATTCGATAATAATTCCTAATAAGTTATTATAATAATAATCATTGTGATAGTAATAATACCCAAGCGCTTGATATTCGGTGTTTATATAATGTACATGGATTATATGTGTATCCTTAATGGATACATTGTATTATTGATTTCTAATTGGAATAACATGGTAACAACCAATTCATTGTATACCCTTTTTATTCCTAAGCTATATAAAATGAAATGTGTAACATAAGTATGTATACTATGTGTATATATTATAACCTAAGTGTTTACTACTACATTTGCTAGCTAATTAATGCTGAGTTTGGCTTGTCCCAATATTAGAGTCCATTCCTTTTCTCCTTCACGTGTAAACCCGCATGCTACACTAGTCTATCTTCTTCTCAAATTCACCAATGCTAGCTAATCATGAGATGGGGAGTGGGATTCATGAGTGGAATCACCAACTCCTCACCAACTTCTTCTTATCCATTATGTAATCTTGCTATCCCTTGTTTTGAATTGGTGAACAAAAGCATTAACTGTGTATTGAAATTGCCTATATAAGAGCTTCTCTCAGCCTCATTTTGAAATGCTAAAATTTTCATATATGTGTAAGTTGTTTAGAGAAATATTAGTGAGGGTGAATTAGTAGCAAGTCAGTTTCAATTTACAGAGGTACATTCCCATTCTTGTTCATCATTTCCTGTAAATTTGCTAAATTCTTGATTCTTGATTTCAATTGAATTGGATGTTATTTTATTGGAGATATGATTGTTAAATGCTATACAAAATGTTAAAAGTGTTGGAATTATTTCATAACATAGCTAGAGTAGAATTCATATGATCTGTCTGAGTTGGGTTCTAGTCCTACCGAACAGGAAGAAGACTCTGGTTAAGCCAGACGCCGGCGCAGCTGCGCCGGGTTTATACCTGGTAGTAGCGCAGCTGCGCAGGTCCTGGAAGCCAGATTCTCATTTTTTGTTACAGCACCTGTTATGCCATCATGTAATACCTTGTTAGAACAAACATATAAGTTAGATTAGCACACATATATGAGTATATTAACATTGTGTAAACGTGTTTTGCTATGTTTGCATATAAGGTTTATGAAATAACATATAGTTATGAAAATAAACTTAAGATTTCATGAACGAACGTCAACATATGTGAAGCATGATAGTATTCTGACTTTGCAAGCATATTAGTGTGATTTAAAGATGTATGAGAAGTATGCTAACTCGCGTATATAGGTTCCATAATGAACTGTGATCATATGAACCTTACTAGTGCACATTCCTAACTAAAATGGAAGTTTTGAAAATAAAATTTGACATGTGTGTAACATATTTAGGTACTGATTTTGCAAGCATGTTAGTGTGGTTTAGAAATGCATGAATAATCCATTGACTTGTGTTTATATGACTCGTAATGAAGCATTAGCATGTTGAACTCATTAGTGAACGTTACTAACAACAACATAAGCTTTAAATGTGAACTTTGACGTATACGTAGTATGTATGAATTCTGATTTCATGGTCATGATTGTGTGTTCTATAAACATGAGAACTAAGTCTAATATGATAGAACACACTAGCATACTTGATCGTAAGTTAAGACGTTTTCAAAAGAGAGACTTAAGACTTTCAAAGAGAACTTAACCAAGACTTGTGTCTTTTAGATTGTGACCACTTAGATACGTGTATGTGACTTATGTATACGTTCTAATACATGTGAATAACGGTTACGAGATGCTTTACATGTACCGTGTTGCCTTTTTGACTTAGTATACTTTTGAAAGAGAACTTAAGATTTGAAAGTTAAATACCATGTAAGACATGTTGTGAGCATACAAGCATAAGTATTAAGATTTCATTATGCCTATAGACGGGTTGACATGAACCTCATTTGTTTATATATAGATTTCACATATGCATGCTTAATCATAGAAAATGAACTTGATGTATGAACTTGTTAACTTAAGGTTTACCGGCATGAAAACATATGACTTTGAAATTGAATTAGGATGAGCATGCTAGTTTCGAATGAGAGATTATAACTTGATAAGCCTGTGTATTGGTTTAGTGTCAGTAGTTGCATGCTAGGTTTGTACCAGAACACTTTTAGGTCCGGACGATTTGCTTAAAGTCTGATTTTAATAGTTATCATATTATGATGCTATAAATGGTATCTTTGATACTGAACGTGATCTTATGTGATAGATTTATGTAACGACTAGATTCTAGTATGTGTGAACTTATATTAGTTTATATATACTAATTGGAGAGACCAACTTGTTAATATTAGGTCATTCCAACGCCGTTTAAATTAAAGCTAGAACTTATTGTAGCTGAGCAAACAGGCAAGTTTTCTTGACTTACACTTATTGATTGTGCAAGTTCTTTTGAACCCGTTCTTGTATTATTTGCAAGTCTCCCTAACTTTACTCAAATTTATATTGAGCAAGTATTTTTCTTGACTTACATTTTCTTTATTGTGCAAGTATTCTAAATTCTTGTACTACTTTATACAATGAACCGTGTAAGCAAGTTTCTAAACTTCACTTGTTTTTGTGAAAGTTTCCTATCCTTCTCATATTGTATTGAGCAGGTTATTATTGTATTGTGCAAGTTCCCCGAACTTCACATTTTGATTATTGTGCAAGTTCCCTAAACTTCACACTTTGAGTATTGTGAAAGTTCCCCGAACTTCCCTCTTTGATTTTGCAAGTTCCCGAACTTCATTTCTTTGATTATGCAAGTTCTCTAAACTTATACAAATTCGTATATTGTGTAAGTATCTTATCTTTGTGTTTACTTTACTCAAAGAACGTTGTAAGAAAATGTTCTAACCTATACATTTATTGTATGCAAGGAATCTATTACAGTGCAAGTTCTCCGAACTTCACACTTTGATTATTTGAGTAAGTGTCCTAACCTATGCATGTTTCTTATGCAAGGGATCTATTATTGTGCAAGTTCCCGGAACTACACAACTTTGGTTATTGTGCAAGTTACCCGAACTACACAACTTTGGTTATTGTGCAAGTTCCTCGAACTTACACCAATTCATATATTGTACAAAATTCTAAACTTCACTTTTATTGTGCAAGTTCCCTATCCTTCTCATATTGTATTGAGTATGTTATTGTTGAATCAAAAGTTGTTTACTTAATTGCTTGAACTTTATTTCCAAGCATGTTATTTAGTGGTTTAATTACTTATCAATTATTCCACATCGATATTATTGATATCCGCACTTAGTGCATTTGAGCTCGTACAGTCTTGGACTTGTATATTATTCAAGGTTCTAAATTTCTTGAACCGTGTCAGTTAGAGTCTGAACCTTTGTTCAGTCAAACAAGTGTATGAAGTTTTCTTTAAAGCTATCCAAACCAATTGATGGTAAGGATTCTTAGACAGAACAGAACACCCCTCATATGTAGGAGTGGGCCCAGGTATCTAATATATGATACGAGTAAGCAGATGTAAGTGTTATGCATATTCACGTTGTGCCCGAGGCTGATCTCCTCGAGGTACTAAGTTTCTGTAGCCAGTAGCCAGTAATCCAAAGGGTCAATTAGCTATTGAACCCATTGAAAAGTTATAGTTCAGAGTCTACTTGACTATCAGTCATTCTAAAGGCAATTATTATCTTTTGCTTTTAATATTCATATTGTTAAATTGTTCAGATGTTCATATCGTTGAATCTATCTAATATTCATATTATTTAATCGTTTTAATATTCATATTGTTGAATCGTTCAGTATTCATATTATTGAATCGTTCTAATATTCATATTGTTGAATCGTTCACATATTCATATTATTAAATCATTCTAATATTCATATTGTTGAATCCTTAAGATATTCATATTGTTGAATTCATTGTCAAATATTTTTCCATTCATCATGATATATCCTTTATTGTTGTATTTAAACTTGCTGAACAAACTTGTTGCTCATTCTTGCTATATCATGACTTATATTGCAGTTAAGCCCGAGACTTCAGGGAAGGACAAGGGTAAAGGGAAGATGTAGGATTAGTTTGCAAGGAGCAGACTTTATCTTTATGTCTAGTTTAATTACTGTTAATGTAATATGAACCCTAATGATTATTATAGGGTATGTTTGTAATGATGTATTAAGGTTATCGAATCTTGGGACTAGTAACACCTTTTGAATGAATGACGTACGTTTATTATTTTTCGCATTTAAGTTATCGTATGTTGTTTAGAGGTGAATGTTTGTATTAGATCGTGGCGACCGGACCGGGGTCAGAGGACTAGGATTCGGGGGTGTCACAGGTTGGTATCAAAGCTTTAGGTAATAAACGTTAGGAATGCGAAACCTAAGTTATAACCTTAGTACAAAACTCAAGTAGAGTTTGTAGGTGATGGATTGAGGAGACCCATCGAGTTTTATTGTGATACTGAAGTTGTTTATTTAAATTAGCTATGATTGACAAACGTCCTAAACTTCTTAATGCTAACTTGAATAGCATATCACGTAACGACTAAAGTTTTCTTCCTTTCCTCAGGATCATGTCGCCTAGGAGATTTCAGCGTAACCAGAGGGAGTGACACCCCCAAATCCGGGTACTTCGTTTCCACATGATTTGGTGTTCACTTTCTAACTAAAACATACATCTACCCAACCATAAAGAATTGCAAAGTAAATCACAACCTTCATAATACTTAAATAACATCTTCCTTGATAAAGGAATTACAACTTGTCCAAATAAAATCCCAGGGTTAACTAAACCTTAACATCAATCAAACAAATGTGGAAATGTAAAACATAATCAACAAAGACTTATTACAATAGAAACTTGATATAACAAGCCTTCACTTATTCATCTTTCCTTTTCCTTTACTTGTTGACGGTATGTCAACATTCTTGTTCTCAACTGCAAGTGGTGATAAAACATGTAAGAGTGAGCAAACAAAAGCTCACTTGAAAATACAACAGTGATATGCCATAAGTGAATCGTTTCAAAGAGTTTGAATAACTTTACTTTTATGAATATAAAGAATTAAATTATAATCCTTTCATCAATACATAGAATTTGAATATAGAATCATCTGAGGGTCATAAGACCTTGAACTATTGTCCTAGGTTATAAATATTTCTTTTTAAACCTTTAACAGTCAATAAGACTATGGACCTTTAACTCGTACTAAGGGGATCAACCCTTTGTACCATGAATTATGCACAACCATCTGAACGCTTTCGCATAAATATCCCCTAATAAATAGGGTTGTTCATTCTTAGTAATTGAATTCAAGTCCGCACCAAAGAAAGTTTGGTTTGGATAGATAAGGGAACTTTGGAGTTTCAACTATCATCAACTAGGAGTAGTTGAATCGACTCACAACACTTTAATAGTTCAAGAATACAAGAATCATGAACCAATTACAAGATATGACAATAAACTTTATAATAGATAGGCATGCTTTAGAAGTAACTCAAAGCAATTGAAAGAAAAAGTAAATCTTGCTTGAACAGCTAAGTCAAGATTACAATATCCCAATAATACTTCAATATATGAGCATTAGGAATAATAGAATACAACAAAGCTCGAACAAAGTAATCAACGAGTTCGAAATGGAAACTTGCTTCATTAGAAAACTTGCACAATGATAAGTTTAGAGATAGGAAACTTGCTTAATGTTAACGAGTTTAAGGTTTAGAAGACTTTCCTTAAGCGCAAACTACACTTGAAACACAATTACAATCACTTCACAAACACCCTACACAAATATATTACATTCAAACTATCTATTAGTATCCAACTACAACATTTAAACCATCGAACTTCATATCCAAGTCCAATTCTCAATGTAATTTACCACATTGGTTGCTAACTAGTCAAGTACGTGAGTCTATACTCACGGCATACATTCATAAGCTTATAACTCAATGAACTGTGTTGTGTACCTTAGGAAAGTAACACACACACACACACACACACATATAACAGATTCACATAATACTTCAATCAAACTTAAACACATCAAAAACATGTTAACTTATTATATATTCCACTTTTCAAGTCATAGAAACAAGTTAGCTAAACAAACGGGGCATAAAAACTCAACAAGCAAAAACCAAAAATCCCAGACAGCAGCTTTACCAGCTGGGGCGGGTCCCCATAGGGTAAAACACCGGCTGGGGCGGGTCCTCCCCCTGCTGCACTACATGGTTCGCGAACTGGTGCAGAAATAAGCCAATTTGGCTTACTCCGTCACACCGAATTCGAATTTTTCCAACATGACAAACATGAAACTTGTGACAAACAATATTTTAAGCTTATTAACATGCTCATAACATAAAAATTTCATATAACCACATAATCACAACCAAGATTTCATGGAATTCGAAGAAAAACATAATTTTAAGCGTTCTTGACGAAAATTGCTACTACGAATTCATTTTTCATCCAATTCAAGTGATTCCAATTGTAATCACTTCTATTCTTAACATACTAGCATAACACTTAATCAATTTTAACAATAACTCATAATCAACATCAATTTTGATAGTTTCAAAAGCAATTTTTCAAAAATTGACTCAAAGAAAAATACTATGAACATGATTCCTATTGTTTATCAAAAATCCATGGTTTGAATTGCTAATACAACCACATAATTCATATATAATCATGTTATATCACATATTACAAATATCTCATGCTCACATCAAGGATTTAAGAATAATTTTAAACATAACTTCATAAAAGAGTACTATGAACATGATTTCATAGTGTTCATCATATACTTGTGAATTGAAACTCTTAAACAACTATGAAAATCATATGTAAACATATATATATATATATATATATGTATATATCCCATTCACATATCAAAATAAATAACTTTCACAAAGAGACTTCCGCATAGAATTCTAAAATCATAAAAACATAGAAGAACATGCTTTGAAAACTTATTTTTACAACAATTGTATTTTGAAAACACTTTCATGGCATACAATTACATATGAAAATATATGAAATTCATATATACATATAATTTCATAATCATGAAAACCTAGCATGACAAAGGGAAAACATCACATATGAATACAAATTGATTTTACAATTAAAAGAGTTAGGATTAAAATCTTACTAGTTTTGATTAAAGAGAAGAGATGATGAAGATGATGATCCTCTTTTGCCTTCTCAAGCTTTTCTTCCTCTTCTCTCTTCTTCTTCTTCTCTGACAATTCTCTCTAACCTTCTTCTTTCTTTCTTTGTTTTGTTTGTAAAACTAACGTACTAACTATCTGACATATATTATAATATACATATACATATATAATATATGTAACTTATAAATAATAAATATAATACTTATAACCATATTAATTCTTATTAATAACATAGGTTACAAAATTTAAAAAGCCCAAGGCCATGTTTGGCAAACTCTTAGTTAAAAAAAAAATAGGTTTTAGTGCTAAGGCTTTGTTTGGAAGAAATAAGATTAAACAAGTACAAGGGCCTTATTTGGTAAAATCACTTAAAACTCTTTTCCACTCTTTTAATAAATCCTTATTCCATAGATTAAATACCACACTTATTTAATTAAATTACAACACTCTAATTCAATTAAATAAACTAACATTCACATAATACCAAATTGTCACACAATTTTAATTCCTTTATTAAACATAATTCATGTAACAACTATTCTTAACACTTAGCACATAATATTAAATCTAATTGAATTGTTCTCAATTAAATTAAATTATGCTACACCATTGCTAACATATCAATTTAATTAAACATATAGCACTTAATTAAATTGTCCATAATAATCACTCAATTTATTTATTTACTCAATAAATAAATTCAATAAAATATTTATTTAATTCAATAAATATTTATAATTAATATATAAAATTCTCAATCGTTACAGTCTTCCCTTTTTAAAAGGATTCTGTCCCCAGAATCACAACATAAAAAAAATTCTCATAAAAAATTTAAAATTCATCATCTTCATCATCTCTTCTCTTTAATCAAAACTAGTAAGATTTTAATCCTAACTCTTCTAATTGTAAAATCAATTTGTATTCATATGTGATGTTTTCTCTTTGTCAAGCTAGGTTTTCATGATTATGAAATTATATGTATATATGAATTTTATATGTTTTCATATGTAATTGTATGCCATGAAAGTGTTTTCAAAATACAGTTGTTGTAAAAATAAGTTTTCAAAGCATGTTCTTTGTTTTATGATTTTAGAATTCTATGTGGAAGTCTCTTTGTGAAAGTTATTTATTTTGATACGTGAATGGGATATGTACATATATATGTATATATATATATATATATATATATGTTTACATATAATTTTTATAGTTGTTTAAGAGTTTCAATTCACAAGTATATGATGAACACTATGAAATCATGTTCATAGTACTCTTTTATGAAGTTATGTTGAAAATTGTTCTTAAATCCTTGATGTGAGCATGAGATATTTGTAATATGTGATATAACATGATTATATATGAATTATATGGTTGTATTAGCAATTCAAACCATAGATTTTTGATAAACAATAGGAATCATGTTCATAGTATTTTTCTTTGAGTCAATTTCTGAAAAATTGCTTTTAAAACTATCAAAATTGATGTTGATTATGAGTTATTGTTAAAATTGATTAAGTGTTATGTTAGTATGTTAAGAATAGAAGTGATTACAATTGAAATCACTTGAATTGGATGAAAAACGAATTCGTAAGAGTAATTTTTGTCAAGAACATTTTAAAATTGTATTTTTCTTCGAATTCCATGAAAGCTTGGTTGTGATTATGTGGTTATATGAAATTTTTATGTTATGAGCATGTTAATAAGCTTAAAATATTATTTGTCACAAGTTTCATGTTTGTCATGTTGGAAAAATTCGAATTCGGTGTGACGGAGTAAGCCAAATTGGCTTATTTCTCCACCAGTTCGCGAACCATGTAGTGCAGCAGGGGGAGGACCCACCCCAACGGGTGTTTTACACTATGGGTACCCGCCCCAACAGGTAAAGCTACTGTCCGGGATTTTTAGTTTTTGCTTGTTGAGTTTTTATGCCCTGTTTGTTTAGCTAACTTGTTTCTATGACTTGGAAAGTGGAATATATAATAAGTTAACATGTTTTTGATGTGTTTAAATTTGATTGAAGTATTATGTGAATATGTTACATGTGTGTGTGTGTTACTTTCCTAAGGTACACAACATGGCTCATTGAGTTATAAGCTTCTGAATGTATGCCGTGAGTATAGACTCACGTACTTGACTAGTTAACAACCAATGTGGTAAATTACATTGATAATTGGACTTGGATATGAAGTTCGATGGTTTAAATGTTGTAGTTGGATACTAATAGATGGTTTGAATGTAATATAAATGTGTAGGGTGTTTGTGAAGTGATTGTAATTGTGTTTCAAGTGTAGCTTGCGCTTAAGGCAAGTCTTCTAAACCTTAAACTCGTTAACGTTAAGCAAGTTTCCTATCTCTAAACTTATAATTGTGCAAGTTTTCTAATGAAACAAGTTTCCATTTCGAACTCGTTGATTACTTTGTTCGAGCTTTGTTGTATTCTATTATTCCTAATGCTCATATATTGAAGTATTATTGGGATATTGTAATCTTGACTTAGCTGTTCAAGCAAGATTTACTTTTTCTTTCAATTGCTTTGAGTTACTTCTAAAACATGCCTATCTATTATAAAGTTTATTGTCATATCTTATAATTGGTTCAGGATTCTTATATTCTTGAACTATTAAACTGTTGTGAGTCGATTCAACTACTCCTAGTTGATGATAATTGAAACTCTAAAGTTCCTTTATCTATCCAAACCAAACTTTCTTTGGTGCGAACTTGAATTCAATTACTGAAAATGAACAACCCTATTTATTAGGGGACATTTATGCGATAGCATTAAGATGGTTGTGCACAATTCATGGTACAAAGGGTTGATCCCCTTGAGTACGAGTTAAAGGTCCATAGTCTTATTGACTGTTAAAGGTTTAAATATAAATATTTATAACCTAGGACAATAGTTCAAGGTCTTATGACCCTCAGATGATTCTATATTTGAATTCTATGTATTGATGAAAGGATTATAATTCAGTTCTTTATATTGATGAAAGTAAAGTTATTCAAACTCTTTGAAATGATTCACTTATGTCATATCACTGTTGTATTTTCAAGTGAGCTTTTGTTTGCTCACTCTTGCATATTTTATCACCACTTGCAGTTGAGAACAAGAATGTTGACATTCCGTCAACAAGTAAAGGAAAAGGAAAGATGAATAAGTGAAGGCTTGTTATGTCAAGTTTCTATTGTAATAAGACTTTGTTGATTATGTTTTACATTTCCGCATTTGTTTGATTGATGTTAAAGTTTAGTTAACCTTGGGATTTTTATTTGGACAAGTTGTAATCCTTTATCAAGGAAGATGTTATTTAAGTATTATGAAGGTTGTAGTTTACTTTGCAATTCTTTATGGTTGGGTAGATGTATGATTTAGTTAGAAAGTGAACACCAAATTATATGTGAAAACGAAGTACCCGGATTTGGGGGTGTCACAGGTTGGTATCAAAGCTGTAGGTTATGAAACCTTAGGTGGGGGAAAACCTTAGGTAGTAGCCTTATAGTAAGATCGAAAACATAGATGTGATAGGTAAAGATAATAAACTACCTTATGTGCTATTTGTTTACGTTTAGGTATTCGAAGAGTGACGATTCGATATCACGTAATAATAAACTTTAAAATTCTTTTGTCAGGATGATGAACATTGGAGAATCCAGTCAGGCTAGAGAGGATATACCTCAGGTTCCTAAAGAGGAAGAGCCCCGAGTCATCCATGTTGTCTGGGAGCAGCTGGTTAGGATAGTGCTATCTTCAGTGATCCCGAAGAGGAATTTCCACCTCACTCTGTTAGTGCTGAGATATACGAGGCAGTTTACGATAGTAATGTGGAGCTTCATGGTCGAGTCGGAGAGCTCGAGGAAACCATCCAGTAGCGTGACTAGACTGTCGAGGATATGGCGAGTGACTTAGGAGATGCACAGTGGAACTTAATACACGTAGAGAACGACCGAGACGAGGCACGAGCTGAACTAGCAAAGCTGAAGCAAGATATTCAAGAAGAGTCGACCAAGCGTGCCAGATCTGAGGAAACAAGCTTGAGGGCTACTCAATGAGCCGATCGAGCTGAATACGAGGCAGAAACCAAGAGAGCCAAGCTAAGGGAAATAGAATATGATTTCCATACGGCTATAGATAGGGCCCGGGACCGTATCTTTTATTACCCAGCTCAGTTCCAAGGGTTACCATGGTATATGGTGGACCGAAGGACAGCGTTTCGGGTGATGGAGGAAGAACGTAGAGAGGCTGTGCGACGTTTTAATATGGCTAGACATTAGAGCTTTTAAGTTATGTGTTTCTTTTTGTAATAAATGATGTAAGTCCCATAACTTGAGATAATAATGGGATAAAGTGATGAGGTAGTCCTGTAACGTGTTCCAGTTCAGGAAGAATGATGTAAATAGCAGGAATGCAATCTATCCTATGTTTTTAAAACTATGAATAATGAATAAAATAAAGTTTATTGATGTGTTATGTGTTCATAGATGAACTGAGTTATTTAATTGCTTAATTTGAACTCAAATACTTAAGAATCGAATAAAGGATCTAATAATGATATATTCTTAACAGAAAAGGCCTCCCAGAAGAAGACCAACACGAACAACAACAATAACGATGGGACGAATCCCAACTCAGTTCAGCAGTTGGTGAACCTACTGATAGGAGCGTTGGCAAATCAGCAGCAAGTGCAGGCCACGACGTTTAAAGAGTTTAAGGCAGTAGGACTGCCGGAGTTTAAGGGATCGACGAACCCAATAGATGCACAGATGTGGGTTATGTAGACGGAGAAGGTCTTTGATGTGGCTAAGGTTGGTGAAGACCAGAAGATAGCATTTGCGACTTTCATGTTGAAGGCAGATGCTAGTTTCTGGTGGCAGGCGAATAAGACCCGAGAGGGAGAAAGAGTCATAATGTGGGAACATTTCAAGGAAATGTTCTACGGAATGTACTTCCCAGTGAGTTCGCAGGACCAGATGGAGGTCCAATTCATAGAGCTGAAGCAGGGAACGATGACAGTGTTGGAATACGCAGCAAAGTTCAATAAGTTGGCCAGGTTCGCTACTTACCAGGTCAGCACAGACGCTAGGAAGGCAAGAAGATTTGAGCGGGGACTGAAATCCCTGGCTCTACAGCAAGATCTCTATGTTCCAGCTGAACACGTTTGCAGCCGTGCTATAAAAGACCATTCTAGCTAAAGGAGGAAGTGAAGCGGTGACTAAATTCAACCAAGACAAGAAGAAGAAGGTTGAGACTGAAAACAAGGCTGGCAGTAGCGTAGTTATCCATCTGAAGAGGAAATGGAATGACAATAACTCTACTGGGAGTCAGTAGGGAGGTTAGTAGAAAAGGAAGTTCGAAGCATGTGCTACATGCGGGAAGACTCACACTGGATTGTGCATAAAAGGGACATGGATGTGCTACAACTGTGGTCAGGAAGGCCACATCGCGCTGAATTGCCCAAACCCGAAGAGGGAGCTTGCTATACATGTGGCTCCAAGGATCACATGGCTCGTAATTGCCCTAAGAAGCCAGTGATAGGGTTAACAGGGAATGGAGGAAATGGCAGCGATAACACTCTGACTATTACCGGACCGTAGCCATTACAAGTTGTTCGACCCACTACCCGCACATTCAACATGACGGTGCAAGCCGAGTTGCAATCAAAAGATGTGGTGGCAGGTATTATTCCGATCAATAGTATAAATGCATATGTATTATTTGATTCGGGTGCTACTTGTTCATTCATATCTGATGATTTTGCTAAGACCCTAGACTTACCTATAGAGGAGTTAGCTTACCCCTTGAACATAGAAATTGTGAATAGGGAAGTTATTCCTGTTAGGCTAGTATACAAGAACTGTAGATTGGATATTAAGGGTCAGGAGCTGAGAGTAGATTTGATTCCGATAAAACTTGAAGAATTCGATGTCATATTGGGAATGGACTGGTTATTTAATCATGGGGTGGTAATCGACTGTCAGAAGAAGTCGGTAAACCTTACGACTCCATCGAAAGTAGTGTTCTATGGTAGCAAATCACCTAGACAAATGAGTTATCTGATGGTGATGCAAGCCAAGAAACTTTTGACGCAAGGCTGTGTAGGATACCTAGCATACATAGTAGAAACGCGTAAGAAGAGCCCGAAGGTAGAAGAGATATCAGTGGTTAAGGAGTTTATGGACGTGTTTCCAAGCAACTTGCCAGGACTTCCGCCGGATAGGGAGATAGAGTTCGTGATCGACTTAGCGCCGAGAACTGCTCCAATTTTGAAAGCTCCGTACCGAATGGCTCCCGTTGAGATGAAGGAACTGATGGTTCAACTTCAAGAATTGCTAGATAAGAAGTATATTCAACCGAGCGTTTCGCCGTGGGGAGCGCCAGTGTTATTCGTGAAGAAGAAGGATGGTACAATGCGTCTTTGCATTGATTATAGAGAGTTAAATAAGGTTACGATCAAAAATTGGTATCCCTTACCTAGGATCGATAACTTGTTTGATCAATTGAAGGGTGCTAAGTACTTCTCAAAAATCGATTTGAGAAGCGGGTATCATCAATTGAAGGTGAGGAAGGAAGATATACCAAAAACGGCTTTTAGAACTCGGTATGGTCATTACGAGTTCTTGGTAATGTCATTTGGTCTAACGAATGCCCCAGCTGCATTTATGGACCTAATGAACAGGGTGTTTAAGCCATTTCTGGATAAGTTCGTAGTGGTGTTCATAGATGACATCCTGGTTTATTCCAAGACCAAGGAGGAACATGCTGAACACTTAAGGTTAACCTTAGAATCGCTGAGACGAGAGAAGCTTTACGTAAAATTCTCGAAGTGCGAATTTTGGTTAGAACGTGTACAATTTCTTGGCCACATAATTGACAAGGATGGTATTTCGGTAGATCCGTCGAAGGTTGAAGCAGTAATGAATTGGGATCAGCCGAAAATGCCATCTGAAGTGAGGAGTTTCTTGGGATTGGCAGGTTATTACCAGAGATTTTTCCAAGATTTTTCCAAGATCGCAACTCCGTTAACAAATTTGACTCATAAAACAGTTAAGTTTGTTTGGACAGAAAAGTGTGAGGAAAGTTTCCAGGAATTGAAGAAGAGGTTGAGTACTGCGCCTGGGTTGTCTTTACCGAATAGTACGGGGAATTTCGTGGTATATAGTGATGCCTCACATAAGGGGTTAGGCTGTGTGTTGATGCAGAGTGGCAAGGTTATTGCTTATGCATCACGTCAGCTGAAGGATTACGAGAAGGGGTATTCGACCCATGACCTAGATTTAGCGGCAGTAGTGTTTGCTCTGAAGATTTGGAGAAACTATCTATATGGAGAGAAGTGTGAAATATACACAGATCACAAGAGTCTAAAGTATATTTTTACCCAAAAGAATTTGAACATGCCCCAGAGAAGATGGTTGGAACTGATCAAGGACTACGACTGCGAGATACTTTACCATCCGGGTAAAGCTAACGTTGTTGCCGATGCTTTGAGCAGAAAAGGTCGGGAGAAGCTGAATATGTTAACTGATCAGGATCAGTTGATAGAACAGATGGCTAGATTAGAGCTGGAAGTGAAGTTTCCGAAGGACTCGGATGAGAAGTTCTTTCAAGTAACTACTGGTTCTACTATTGTGGATAAAGTGAAAGAAGCACAACTTCACGATGAAGAATGAGAGAAGATTCGAAAGAGAATAGCCGATGGCGAAGAGTTTAAATTCAGAATCAACAGCGAGGGACTGCTAGGATTTGATGGTAGAATCTGGGTACCGCCAGTACCAGAAGTTAAGGAGAAGATCATGAGTGAAGCTCACAGTTCAAGATATTCAATTCAACCTGGGAATACAAAGATATACCAGGATCTCAGGCACCATTTCTGGTGGCCGAATATGAAGAGGGATGCTGCTGAATGCATTGCAAAGTGCTTAACTTGTCAGAAAGTCAAGGCAGAACACCAGAGACCTAGCGGATTGCTTCAACCGTTAGAAATTCTAGAATGGAAGTGGGAGTATATCACGATGGATTTCATGGTTGGTCTTCCAGCGACTCAGAAAGGATTTAACGTAATTTGGGTGATTGTGGATCGACTGACGAAGTCAGCCCACTTTCTACCAATCAGGATTAAGTACAACTTGGAACAATTGGCAAAGTTGTATGTTAAAGAAATTATTTCTAGACACGGTGTTCTGGTGTCGATTGTGTCCCACAAAGATTCACGTTTTATATCAAATTTCTGGAAGCGATTGCAAGAGTGTCTGGGAATGCAATTGCGAATGAGTACAACATACCATCCTCAGACTGATGGCTAGACCGAGAGAACAATTCAAATGCTTGAGGATATGTTGAGAGCTTGTGTGATGAACTTCAAGGAAAGCTGGGATGATCATCTACCGTTCGTGGAGTTCGCCTACAATAATAGTTACCATGCGAGTATCGGCATGCCGCCTTACGAAGCGTTATACGGCAGAAAGTGCAGAACTCCTTTGTGTTGGGAAGAAGTCGGTGAACGTTAGCTGTTGGGACCGGAATTGGTGCAACAAACTGCTGAAATTGTGAAGGTCATCAGAACAAGATTGGTTGCTGCTCAAGACAGACAGAAGAAATATGCCAATTAACATCGACAGAACCGAGAATTCTTACCAGGGAGCTTTGTTTTCCTGAAAGTATCTCCCTGGAAAGGAAAGATTTGATTCGGTAAGAAAGGGAAGCTGAGTCCCCGATTTATTGGACCTTTTGAGGTACTACGAAAAGCTTACGAAGTGGCATAACCTCCGGAGCTTGACAATATACACAACGTATTTCATATTTCGGTATTACGACCTTACAAGCACGACTATAAACATGTAATAGAGTATGAGCCTTTATAATTTGATAAAGACTTAACTTATGAAGAGGTTCCTGTTTAAATAATGGACAGAAAGGAGCATGTACTTAGAAATAAAGTGATACATTCTGTTAAGGTAATTTGGAAGAACCACAGTGCTGAAAAAGCTACGTGGGAACTCGAAGATGTAATGAGAAAATCGTATCCTCAATTATTTGCTTAATTGATTTGTGTAACCCTTATATATCGATTATGGGGACAGAATCCTTTTAAGGGGGGAAGAATGTAACAGATGAGGATTTGAATTTAAAATTTTTATGAGAATTTTTTTTATGTTGTGATTCTGGGGACAGAATCCTTTTAAGGAGGGAAGACTGTAACAATTGAGAATTTTATATATTAATTGTAAATATTTATTGAATTAAATAAATATTTTATTGAATTTATTTATTGAGTAAATAAATAAATTGAGTGATTATTGTGGATAATTTAATTAAGTGCTATATGTTTAATTAAATTGATATGTGCACATCCGAACTAAAACGATCTAAGTTAAGTCAGACCCATCATTTTCATATAAGTGAAGAGAAAACTACAGCCCTTGTATGTGTACAACAAAGCGGCAATGTTCAATTCCTTGTAAACATCATATGTAATAAAAAATCTTAAATATTTAATACTTGTCTTGTGTGTACACAACAAACTCATATTAAATATTTAATACTGTATTGTTTTACCAAGTAAGAAGGCGACATTTGATGTTCCAAATATCGCTACAACTTAATATAATTTCTTTGAGGGGTTTGTTATTAATTGTCTCATCTTGTTTAGCGCATATATATATATATATATATATATATATATATATATATATATATATATATATATATATATATAATACGCGTTATATTAATTAACATGCGAAGCATGTTTGTATAATATGTAAAATATATATAGTAAGCATGCACATATAGAATACTATATTCTACCCGGATTGATTATAGATTTTTATTCTAGTTTGGTTTACTAGAGCCACCAAGTGAACCACATAGTCAAACATAGGGTGTAAGAATTAAATTTAAATACAACTATTACATTTAAACGCGGACTCCATTATAAACGGGTCTTCAAATGCTCCTTGCTCATTTGTCTCTAATTCTTCAAGTAATTCTAACTAATCCTATTATATAAACTATTTACAATAAATAAAACTTTTGATCAGCAGTCAAGGAGAAGTACATAACAGGGAGATGAAATTACATCAGAAAAACTAGAGAAGACGAGGTACGCAGACTCCATTTATAAAAACCCATACATTCATGCATCCAACTAAAATAAAATTCAATCACATTGGTCAATAGTCCATAATCAATCTCATTTATTATCATACATATCACCATATTCATCAATAAATAACATTCATCTCATGAATAATAAATTCATTTCATGAATAATAAATTCATTTCATATATGCATTGATATCATTTAATGCGCAAAAGTTTGCTAATATTTAGTTTTAAAACAAAATAAACTCTTTTATTTTAATCAAAAACCAACTCAAAATTAAACTTTTAATTTTTAGCAATCTAAAATAATATTCCAGATAAAATAAATATCTTTATTTTAAACTTTTATCAATTAAATAAACCATTCATTTCAATTGAAGAAAATAAAAAAAAATTAAAATTTGTAGAGAGGCGCGGCTGCGCCCAAAATGACTTGGGATGCAGGGCGGCCGCGCTGCTCTAGGCTTTTAATTTCTGCACTGGGAAGCAATACGACTGCGTTGCACCTCCGAAAATGAATTTCTGGAGAAGGAACTGGAGGCAGCGCAGCTGCGCCGTGTAGCAGAATCAGAAAACTTTTTCGTTGCCCAGAAATTCGATCCAATCGCATATCATACATACATGGAATCAACAAAATCGATAATTAGTACAAAGTTAGGCTCTAATATCACTGTTAGGTTTGTATATAGCGCGATCATACAATCTAATTACATAAAAGTAGCGGAAGCGCAATAAAACAAAATTTAATATTTTTCATACAAACCATCACTATGATCATGCTTTGTGCTTACTTATCAATTTAATATAAAATAGAAGGAGATCAGATTCATACCCTTGTAGAAACTAGCTTCCTCAAGTACGAGTTCAACTCCAAATCCTTTGTGCTCTCCTTGAGTTCACCGGGTTTGATTCCTTCCTTTGATCAACGTTAGCCACTCAAATGTTTGGCCTCTAGAGGTGATCCACCAAGGAAGAACAAGTATTCAAGAAGATGGGTGTTTGGCAAAACCTATATTCTATCTCTATATAATTATCAGTATTATCCCAACTCTTGGAATTATTCGTATAAAGTGTGTAACCCTAAACTATAATAATACTCATCTTATTATAGATATAGGTAACCTTCCTATACAATTTAGGAATAAGGTTTCATTTTAATTAATTATATTCCTAATCTAATTATAAATTAATGAGAATACTTTTATTGATTAATTTTCAAACTCCTTTAGGCATTAAATAATAATAGTAATAATAATAACTTTTTTATTAATTTATATTTAATATTTTTAAAATATTAAATAATAAATATTAAGCTATTTAATTTATTCTATTACCATAGATTAAATTAAATACACTTAACTTATTATTACGATTATGCCATATGCTTCTTAAATAAATATTTCTTTTTATGGTGTGACCATTTAGGTTCTCCATATTAAATCGATTGTGAATAAATCAATTAGAACAATTCTAATCTTATTTAAATAAATAAATTAAACTATGTAATTCATTAAACTAAATAACATTTATTCTACAATAAGGGTAAGCCCCCTTAGCGATCAACGACTTTTCAGATAATATAAATTTTAACATTAATCATAAAAGAACCTTTGAGTAAATAGTTACCGTACAATTCAAATTTTCTACCATACAATGTCCCAATTAAACATAAGACGTGGAATTACTATTAAGTCTTATTTTATTTAATTATATGTATTTTAATCCTTAAATGCACAATTCCAGATAATACAAATTAAAAACTCATTTCTAATTTTATTCTGCTTTGGCCAAGGACTACTGGGTTGTCATTTTTTGAATCACATAGGACATTCCCTTCTTTTACTAGAAGCGGAGATTCTCTGTTGATCATACATTATCTCCATGTACAACTTATTATACCTAAGCATACCTTTTGATATATCCTAAGGATCTTAAGGGACATGTCAAAGTATAACTCATCATATTTCAAACTCTTTTAAAATACTCAAAATTCTCAAGCCAACAAATTAAACACTCCTCCACTTGAATTGTGTACATTTGCACATTCTAGTAATATGCCTTAGATATTTTTACAGAACATTTTAGTAAGCTGGACTTTCCTACTGGCTACCAATACAAGAACATTGTAGATATTTTATCCTTTAAGAGACTTGGGCTATTATATTGATCAAATTCTTAAATATGCTAGAAAATTGTCCCATTGCTCAAGGACCAAAATCAAGTTTGTTTTCTTAACATCCTCCCTTAAACTTTCTTTGATGAAATGATGTCAGATCTCAATATGTTTTGTTCAAGCATGAAACACTGGATTTTCCGTCATGGCGATTGCAGACACATTTCTCACAGCTACTAGTGTTGCTTGTGCAGCAGTGAAAGCTCTACTGATTGACAATTTATTGTTCAGAAACCAAATGAAGATACAAAATCAAGTTTAAGGGAGGATGTTAAAAAATAAACTTGATTTTGGGCCTTAAGAATTGGGACAACTTTCTAGCATAGCTGACTTTTAAGAAATAGATCCATATAATAGTCCAAGTCTCTAATAGCGTAAAATATCTAGGATATTCTTGTATTGGTAGGAAGGTCCAATTATAGAATATTCTTCTAAAAATATCTAAAGGATATTACTAGAGTCTTGAAAAATAAGTAGTCGTCAATTACAGATTCCAATAGTTGATTGGAGAAGGTGAAGATGGGGATTTGACATGATAGATGATAAAGGGACACAAGGCAAAGTGGCCCTTTTACCAATTTTTTAGAACAGTTGGTAGGAATTTGATTCATAGCCAAGTTATAAAAAGAGAGAATGAACAAGTATATCTTGAACTTGAATAATCAATTCGGTTTTCAATTTTTGGTTTGTACAAAATGACAACACATGTTCTATGGATATTGCTAGGTACTTCATTAAATGCTCCAACGACCAACTTCTTCGTAAATATCTAGATATTTTTCAAGAACCTTCTCAAGACTAGTAGCATCCTTGAGATATTCTTATAAGAACATTCTAGTAAGTTGGACCTTCTTACCAATACAAGAAAGTTCTAAATATTCTACCTTCTAAGAAACTTGGGCTATTACATGACCAATTTCTTAAAGCGCACATATACTAGAAAGTTGTCCCAATGTTTAAGGCCCAAAATGAGTTTATTTTTTTTGAAAATATATGAGACATGTAAATTTACTTTGTAGTTTTTTTTTTCTCGTTTCCTTTCTTTTACACTCTCATTTCCTTCAAAATTTAATGCTTCCTTGTATGTTCAGGCCAAAAATTACAATCCTGAAGGGGAGTACGTAGCTTACTGGTTACCGGAGTTACAATCACTTCAAAAATATGAAAGAAACTTCCCTGGACATTTTTATATTAAGACAATTGTACCTCTTAAATATGGGAACAACAATAAGAATGGTGGTAAGACCAACGCCTCAGGCAGCAAGATGAATTAAGGAGGAAAACCATTAGCTTACACCACATATAACTCAGCTTCATCGGACTTGGAGCTAGGTATAACTTTATCTTGACCCCTCTTATTTGCTAATCCAGAGTGATGATTAATTTTGCCTAAGGTGAAAACGATTTGAAGTGCCCAAGAAAACTGCATGACAAGTTTTTACGTGTGCCGCGCAATTAGGCCTAGGAGAAAAATACATGGCATTTGGTTACATTTGTGTTGTGTTCATTTGCTTGTTTCATAATGTAAGTTTCAATTTGTTATAGTTACTGTAACAAATGTGTTAACCGAGAGCATTGTAAATAGAGATTATGTATAAGCATTAATGAAATGAAGTTTCTTTGTGAACTATTTTGTGTAAAGAATAATGCTAGAGACATAACTTATTCTACAACTATTTTACAATTTGTTGCTGTGGCATACTCCACCTCAGCTTTTATGTGGGGCCGAAAACTATATTAAAATAATTTATTCATCAATATGCTGAAGTGGAGTATGCCACATCAGCAAATTATAATATAGTTGTAGAATAAGTTGTGTCTCTAGCACTACTCTTTGTGTAAATATTATGAATGAATAAGTATATGTATGATATTTGTAATATAGAACTGGAAATCTCAACTTTTGATGTAAGATATGGGATATGTTTAATTCCTCAC
The DNA here is from genome assembly GCA_020205555.1 of Panax stipuleanatus. Taxonomy (NCBI): domain Eukaryota; kingdom Viridiplantae; phylum Streptophyta; class Magnoliopsida; order Apiales; family Araliaceae; genus Panax; species Panax stipuleanatus. The sequence goes on from CM035125.1 coordinate 101,978,418, forward strand.
TTATGTAAATGATAGAGGAATATACGATAACAAGAATGTTATAGTATGAATGCATTATGTACTAAAGAGAAGCATATGAATGTGAATATGTTTAGTAAATGCGCTTTTGTGAATGATTGTATTTGAGCATTATATTAAGTAGCACCTGCAGAGGAGTTTGATCCAGAATCGAATTCTGAGGTATATGAGGATGAAGATCCAGAGGAGGAACCTTTTAAAGAAGAGGATCCTGAGGGAGATCCGAGTGAAGATAATGGACATGCTGAAGAGAATGTAGCACAACCAGAGATGGTTGGTGTGATGACAGAGTTAGAAGAACTATTCCAACAGGTGTTAGATAGGAACTTTGACTTAACTCATAAAGTTCGACGGTTAGAGGTAGTGGTGTCACCTCTTGTGGCTAAGAACCAGGAGTTGAGCAATCAGGTGCACAAACTGGAACATCAGATGCAGAATCTGCGAGTTGAAAAGCAAGAAATAGAGAATTACTGGAATGAAAAGATCAATGATAGAGCTAGAGTTAAGGATCAGGTGCAGTGTTTAGAGAAAGAGGTAAGGACTAGGAAGAGAAAGTTTGATAGACTGAACTATTCATATGGTGTGACGATCGAAAGAATTCAAGATCGGGTGCAATACTACCTAATTGAGGTGGGTCAGAGCCAGTACACTATAAGTAGGGAGAGGGTGATGACCATTACTACTGAGGAGCAGATGGCTACTTATGCTAGGGGTTTGGGTCTATAGGATCATATGTAATGGTTTGCATGTATAATTATGTGTTAGAGTTTATGCCCTAAAGGCCAATTCTTTGATGTAATTGCTTAACATTTTTGATATTATATTTAATTGAATAAATGAATTATTTTATTATAGTTTTATTTACTGCGTTATATAAATGTTAACATAATAAAAGTCCTTAGAATAGTGATACAAATTATATGGCTTCAAGTATGTGAGTTGAACATGAGATCATATAATTACAATTACTATCATTACTCTTAAATGTCCCTAGTCGAGTGTCATTGTTAATGGGACAACAATGATACATTGAGACTAGTATGTGGATTGACTGATGGCCAAATCTCATTGGTCATAAATATATGAGATATTGAGTCAATGCATAGGTACACGTTAGAGAACAATGTACTGGACAGACCCACCATGAGAATTCTACGTGGAGCATTATGCAAAGTGTCGTAAGAAATTCTCATAGTGACAATGATGTAATGATCTTCCGACCTGAAATCACTATATTACTACACGGAAATTTATGTACTTTGATATCATCAAAGGTCACCTTTAATAGGGTGGACAATAAAGGTGATTATTGGGTACATCATGAATCAATTGAGGAATATGAGTGATCTGGTGACGAACGAGAATTTTGTAAAGATATTGAATATTTATTGAAATAAATAAATATTTTTAATAATTTAATTACTGAGTTAAATAATTAATTCATGAATTTGTGGAAGATTAATTTAATTATGTGTGTTACGTTAATTAAATTAATGTGTAGTAATTTAATAGTTCAAGGTATATATTTAATTGAGTTTATTTGATTATTTGAATTAATTAAACAAGCATATGTTACTTTATTTAATTTAATAATTAATTAATGAATTGACATAATTAATAAATAAAAATATTAATTATGTGACAATATGATCTAATGTGAATTATCTTATTTTATTTAATTGATTTAAATAAAATTAATTAATCAATAAGCAAGGTGATAATTAACTATATAGTAAACTAGTTAATTAAAATAAATGGAAAAGGAATAAGTTAACAAGCCAAACAAGGCCTTAGGAGGAGTTAGTCTACAACGGTAGTATTTATAATACGTATACGTTGTTTTTCTAATCCATTATCAGAGAAACACTTAGAAATATCAGAAAAAATTCAGAGAGAAAAAGAGGAAGAGATTGAGAGAAATTGAGAAAGGAAGAATTGAGAGATCATTGTGTTGTTAACTTTGATTTATCTTCACTACTAAAGGGTAATTTTTCTTTTAAGTTTTCAAAATTAAGATTTCTTAAATACGTACTTTTAAGTTTTTTGTGAAATTGGGTTTCCCAATTGGGTTACGATATAATTTTATCTATATGGGTACGTGATGATAACATGTTTTATAATATATAATCATGATTTAAAAGGATCAATTTTATTTAAGATAACCTTAATTGGGTTTTTGGAAATCACAGAGTTTATTTAAACATATGTTCAAATTTACTCTGTTAAAAATTATTTTGGAAAATTAAACCAAGATATGTTTATATATGTAATCATATATGTTGATATTATGTGTAGAATCATGTAGGTATGATTTACACTGATCACACCAAGAAATTTTTGTTAAGAATTGGATTTTTTTTTCAAAAATACAGAGTGTTGAATATGGGTTAATAACCCATATAGGTGAAATACATGTTGTAATCATATGTTTTGCGAATCCGTAATGTTAGATTTTATATTTTTCATTAAATTTTGTAAAATTTATGAAGAACAGTGAAATTGATGGTGTTAAATTATGTAATTATATGACTTAGAATGTTAAGAACATGTTATAAGTGATATATAATGTTCTTGTGAAGTTTATACTTCATGGGTAACATTATAAATCAGTGTATTGGTGTAAAATTGGAGAAAATGACCGAATTTCTGTGTTCTTCGCGAACTGGAAATTCTGGAAAAACGCAGCCGCGCGACCGCGCCGGGTGCAAGGTTACACGGCGTGCGGCCGCGCCAGGCCTGAATTTTTGAAAAAAATTGCTAAGTGTTGAAAATTTGTGAAATGTGTTTAGGGTCTAATGAACATGAACATATGTTGTATAAATATGATAAAATGTTGATTTGAGTTTAATAATTTATGTTATGTGATTAATTAATAAATTAATTACGTGACTTAAACTATTATTTGTAAAGGTTAAATAATGTGTTATAAACATTAAGACATTATTTTAAATCTAATTAACAAGAAGACATGTTATGTATGTAATGAGTTATTAATACAAGTTAATAACTTAAGTTACGTGATTAATTAACAAGTTAAGTAATCAACGTAAACCATTATTTGAAAACCTAATAATGAGTTTGAAGAATATTATTGTAAATCAATAATCATATCGAACTTGTGATTAATTGATATTGTGAATGTATTGATAGGTAAGAGTAATTAAAGAAGTGAGTAATAATTGTAGCTTGCGCACGAGGCAAGTTTTCTATCCCTAACTTACTATTATTGTTCGGCCAGTTTCCTAAACTAAACTCTTTAAATTAAGCAATTGCTATGCTTAATTACTATTGTTGAGCAAATTCTTACTGTTGAATATCCAAGTTTAGAATTTTACATGAGATGCCATGATTCTTTTAAAAGTATCATTTAAGTGTACAATACATATTCGATTGTATACCTTGAGAAGTTAATATTCAATTTGAATATCATTTATTGAGTTATCCAAACCTAACTTTATTTGGTGCGGATTCTGATGTCAAACTGAGATGAACAACCCTAATATAGGGGATTAATGAAGATGCTTTAAGCATTAAGATAGTGTACACAATATCAGTACAAAGGGCTGATCTCTCTAAGTACGAGAAGTAAAGTCTATAGTCTTATGACTGTTAAAGGTTTGAAAGGTTAATATACTTGACAACCTAAGACTCGGTTCAAGGTCTTAATGACCCTCGGAAGTAATTTGATTCATGATTAATATTCTTGATTCAAAAGTTGAGAAGTAATTTGATTCATGATTAATATTCTTGATTCAAAAGTTGAGAAGTAATTTGATTCTCGATTAATATTCTTGATTCAAAAGTTGAGCTTTCTGTTATTCAGAATTCTTTTATTCGAATGTTATTATTCTGTCATGTTTTTATATTTGCGGGCATTCGTGCTCACTCTTGCATAATAACATTGCAGCTAATAATGAACGAAGTGATGTACCTTTTAGTAGCAAGGGCAAAGGAAAAGCTAACAAGTGTTGAAGACTTGCGTTGATGTTAAGAATGTTAAAGTTCAAGATTTATGTGTGATGACTTAAGACTTATTTATTTACGTTTCCGCAATAGAGATTTAAGGTTAAGTTTAACTTGGGATTTATGATGTATTATTATTTCAGATGATGTAAGATGATGATTTATTTATCTAATAAATGAATTTCATTATTTATGGGTAGATAGTTGTATGATATTGGAACAGTGAACACCAAATCATGTGGAAAATTAAGATACTGGATTTGGGGGTGTCACAAGTTGGTATCAGAGCCGTAGATTATGAACCTTAGGTGGGGGGAAAACCTTAGGATAGTAGCCTTCATGAAGATAGTAATGACAACTCTGATTGAGTTCTAAGAAAGATAATAAAATTACCTAATGTGCTATGTGCTTATGTGTTCATACTTGTTAGAGTATTGATTAGCATCACGTAAAAACTAAGACTTAAAATTTATTTTGTCATGATGTCAGATACTGGAGGAGCTAATCAGCCCAGGGATGTTATACCCCTAGAGACTAGAGATGAGGAGCCCCAGAACATACATATACTATCTGGGAGCAGTTAGTACAGCCATAGCCATCTCCTGTGATTCCAGATTTTGGTCAGGAGCATGAGCCAGAGTGTGACGCCCCTAGAATAGGTCTAGTCAATCCAATCCATTCTGAGTGGCCAAATACATGGTACAGAATTCAAATACAATATTTTCTATCAAATGGTCGTGCAAAATACGACCACACAACTGTGAGTGTCAATACAAATATGTAGAAAATATTAACTTTCAAATTAAGTCCTCATTACAATTATTATCACACTATTTATTAGAAATAGTGAGGACTACTACTGCTCTAACTCGGACCATCACTCTGTCCCCCGACTAGTTCCTGCGACATTCTCATTTCTTGAAGAGGACAATAGATGAAAAGGGTGAGCTCAACTAGCCCAGTAAAGAATATTATGACTAAGATAATGGAAAATAAATTATCGTTAGTCTTCAACAATTCAGATAAAATATTATTGACAACAAGTTTTAGATCAATATTCGCAGCGGAAATAACAATTCATTAGAAGAGTTAAGTAGAGAATGAAGTCTACTATCTTCTATGATTTAAAAGTCCATCATCAATATTTTATCCCTGTAACATCAATCAATATACATCTCAAATCAAATATTCATCTTTGCACTATGGGCCAAAGATATTCATTTGTATCACTAGTGGTCATGTTCATCTCAACACCTGTCCATCTTTGCACTACGGGCCAAAGATATTCATCAGGTAATCATTCATCTTTGCTCTACAGGCCAAAGATATTTAGTTATATCACCTTTTAGGACTGAGGATGATGAAAAACATTTTAAAGAATGAATCCAGTGAGATAAAGGACAAAGATTAAGGATTCGTATTTTAGTTTATCCAATTCAAAAATACTTCGTAATAATCAATTGTGGAGCAAAATTCAAGAATAGAGTTCAAAACTTGGATCCAATCAAAGATAGGAACCTTAACAAGCAACTTGGACATATAGAAGCAAATTTAATTTTTTCGTGAATAGTGCTGTATACGTGAATAGTACCGTACACGTGAATAGTAACCCCGACGGAAAAAGTAAGAATTTCATAATAAAATTCATGACACTGTTTTGGTATAATGATATTGAAAAGAATAACATCATTTACAAAAAAAAAATAACATCCCTTACCTCAAAAGAATAGTACTTCTGACTGAAATATCGGATATAATACCGAAGGAAACTTGCACTGAATAGTAACACTCAAAGTATCTAAATACTCACAAAAATACGCTCGATATTATAGAGAGAGAAAACTTCTGATTCTAGTGTGATTTTCAATTCTAACATAAGCACCCTATTTATAGGAAAAGTTTAGGATTCCTAAGTAGACTTTTGCGCCGGCGGCTTCTCCAACACACCTCGTGAGAAAAAAAAATCAACATTCAACCAACAAATGACAAAAGTGGGGCCCACCATTTTAAAAAAACATTTATTTTCGCAACTTCAATAATTCATAATAAATAGCCCTTTTGTCAGAAAATTACAAATTCTATGTCCTCTTCCATAGGAAATTTAATTCTCTACAACTTTGTAGAAGGAAGTTTTTCCAAATTCCCAACCGAAAATGGCCGAAATCCACAAACGGATGATTTTTCACACCACAATACTGATAAAAACACATCAGCACTAATTCCTTCTTTTATATCCACAAAATAAATATTTTCTTATCATATAAATCAATAATTAATTATTCGCAAATAATATTACAGAACTACAATATTTACAACTAGGTCGTTCCCAGGAAAGAGGGGGCCTTCCGATAAGGATTTCTCTTTATTGGAACGCAATTAAATAACCCCTCCTAGACAAAACTTTCTTAGACATTGTCAATAATGCTATTTAATAATATTATTCAAATAATATGAATTATTGAGTTGATAATGTGAAATACTGTGCAGTGACAATTATTGAATCAATCATATAAAATAGCAACGTAGCAATTATTGATATAAAATATCAACGTAGCAATTATTGAACCAATAAAATATCATGCAATTATTGAATCAATAATATAAATTATTGAACAGTAATTACTGTAATAATTATTGAGTAAGTGACTTCTTACGTAAAAACCAATAATTTAAAATACTGTGCAATACCGTGTGCTACTGTGCACAACGCGTATTACTGTATTTTTATCACCGGGTATTTTAATAGTTTAACCGTAACAGTTTTACCGTTATTTATAAAAAGGTTATTTCTGTCGCTTTCTATATCCGACAGTTATTCCATTGTGGGGCCCATAAATAGCTGCGCCGTCGTACGAATATTCCCTAACAACAAGAATATTCCACAACCAAACGAATATTCCCCGACAACAATGAATATTTTATAACCACTTGCTCATTTTAAAATATTTGCACATTTCACCCATAACTTTTCACATTTATCAAATCAACATCTTACTATTTCGAAATAATATATAAAGAAAATTAAATGTTTATTCATAAAAGTTGGGGTCTTACAACCTCCCCTCCTTATGAAATTTTATCCTCGAAATTGACGTACGTACCTGGTATGTAGAAAAGGTGAGGATACCTCGCTTTCATTTCTGATTCCAACTCCCAGGTTATTTCCTCAATAGCATGGTTTCTCCACAAAACTTTAACTTGAGGTATAATTTTCGAGCGTAGGACATGCTCATTCCTATCCAAGATCTTGACAGGTACCTCCTCGTACGTTAAATCTTCGACTATCTCGTCTGGTTCTAACTCAATAATGTGGTTTGAATCTTTTACATATTTACGCAACATGGATATGTGAAAAACATTATGAACACGAGATAGGCTTGGAGGTAAAGTGAGTCTATAGGCCACATTTCCTACTCGATCAAGGATCTCAAATGGACCAATGAATCGTGGGTTGAGCTTTCCTCTCTTCCCGAATCTCGTAACTCCTTTCCATGGAGCAACACGTAACAATACATGATCCCCAACACTAAATCCACGTCCTTTCGATGAAGATCCGCATAACTCTTTTGTCAACCTTGTGCTGTTTGTATCCGTTATCGGATCATTTGGATCTTTTCCGTAGTCATACGTACTAACTTCGGTCCCAACAATGTTGCTTCACCCACTTCATTCTAGAATACTGGAGAGCGACACTTTCGTCCATACAACTCTTCGAACGGAGCCACGCCTATACTTGCCTGATAACTGTTGTTGTAGGAGAATTCCACCAATAGTAAGTACTTATCTCAACTCCCTTTGAAGTCTAGAACACAGAGTCTCAATAAATCTTCAAGAGTTTGAATAGTCCTTTCCGATTGTCCGTCTGTTTGAGGATGATAAGCCGAACTGAATCGTAAATTCGTGCCCATAACTTTCTGCAAACTGATCCAAAATCGTGAAGTAAATCTAGGGTCACGATCTGAAAGTATGGATACTGGCAGGCCATGCAATCTCACAATCTCATTCATGTATATATGAGCAAGACGTTCAAGGGAATAAGTCTCTCGTATCGGCAAGAAATGAGCAGACTTGGTTAATCTATCAACAATAACCCAAATCGCATCTATGCCTTGAGAAACCTTGGGAAGACCCATAACGAAATCCATCGTAATGTGTTCCCACTTCCATTTTGGAATCTCCAGTGGTCCCTTCGGCACTTGATGCTCCGCCTTTACACGTTGACACGTTAAACATCTTGAAATAAACTCCGCGATCTCTCTTTTCATATTGCTCCACCAAAATATATGTCGAAGATCACGATACAATTTGGTACTCCCAGGATGGATTGCAAACGGTGTGTTGTGTGCCTCCATCATGATTCTATACTTCAAGTCAGAATCGTTAGGAATACAAAGTCTGGAGTTGACTCGAAGTATTCCCTCTTCATCGATTCTTGCTTCTGGAATGGCACCTTCTTGCACCTTCTTCTTCATCCTTATCAGCTCCGGATCCGTAGCTTAAGCAACTTTAACTTTATCAATCAAAGCTGGTTCTACGCGTATACTTGACATCATCGCACTCGTTCCCGTATATGATCTTCTACTCAACACGTCAGCTACCACGTTCGCTTTTCTAGGATGGTATTGGATGGTATGATCGTAATCTTTCAACAGCTCAAGCCAACGTCGTTGTCGCATGTTGAGTTCCTTTTGAGTGAAGAAATATTTAAGGCTCTTATGATCCGTATAAATCTCCACTTTCTCCTAGTATAGGTAATGTCTCCAGATCTTCAACGCGAAAACGACAGCTGCCAACTCTAGATCATGAGTAGGATAATTCCTCTCATATTCTTTGAGTTGTCGCTAGGCATAGGCTATGACTTTCCCATGTTGCATGAGAACACATCCTAACCCTTTGCCCGAAGCATCGCTGTAGATAACAAATCCATTCGAACCAGATGGTATTGTCAGAACAAGTGCTGAGACAAGTCTTCTCTTGACCTCTTGGAAGCTCTTCTCGCATTCCTCGCTCCAAATGAATTTTGTATCTTTTTGAGTCAACTGAGTTAATGGAGTAGCGATTCGAGAAAATCCCTCTACGAACCTCCGATAATAACCAGCTAAGCCCAGAAAGCTTCGTACTTCGGTCACCGACATAGGTTGCTCCCAGCTTTGTATTGCTTCAATCTTCGTTGGGTCAATAGATACTCCACGTTTCGATACCACGTGCCCAAGGAATGCTACTTCCTCAAGCCAGAACTCGCATTTCTTCAGCTTGGCATATAGCTTATTCTCATAAAGCTTTTAAAGTACCAACTTCAAGTGGTGCTCATGATCTTCACGGCTTTTAGAATAGATGAGGATGTCATCAATAAAGACAACAACGAATTGATCCAAATATTCCTTGAATACACGGTTCATCATATCCATGAAAGCAGCAGGAGCATTAGTCAATCCAAAAGACATGACTAAGAACTCATAATGCCCGTACCGAGTTCGGAAGGCAGTCTTCGGAATATCCTCAGTTTTAATCTTCAGCTAATGATATCCAGAACGAAGATCGATCTTTAAAAAGAATTGTGCTCCTTGCAATTGGTCAAACAGATCATCAATACAAGGTAGCGGATACCTATTCTTGATGGTGACATGGTTCAACTCCCGATAGTCAATACAAAGTCGCATACTCCCGTCTTTCTTATTTATGAATAAAATAGGAGCACCCCAAGGAGATGTACTTGGACGAATAAAACCGATGTCTAAGAATTCCTGTAATTGGACCTTTAACTCCTGAAGTTCAATAGAAGCCATTCGATATGGGGTTTTAAAAATGGGTTTTGTACCGGGCTCAAGGTCAATAAAGAATTCAACTTCACGTTCTGGGGTAGACCGGGAAGTTCTTCGGGAAATACATCAGAAAACTCATTAACAACGGAAATATCATTCAAACCTAACGTATTCTGATTTAGATCAGTGACATGAGCTAAGAAAGCTTGACATCTATTTTTCAATAAACGAATAGCTTTGTGACTTGAAATGATATTGACTGATTTTAGTGGTTTGGTTGTTTGGATTCGCACAATACGTTGATTAGGAATATGAAAACTAACAACCTTACGAAAACAATCAATTTTGGCATGGTAAGTGGTTAACCAGTCAATTCCTAAAATCACGTCAAATGCAAGTATTTTCAAAGATATAAGATTAATAGGTAAGGTAAGGGTACCAATCTGAATCAAGCAAGATTTGTAAACTGTGGATGTAACAAAGGTTTCCCCCAACGGAGTTTCAACAGATAAGTCAAAGTCTAATTTACAGAAGTCAAGTTCAAATGTTGAGCACAAGCAGGTGAAATAAAAGAATGGGAAGCACCGGTGTCTAACAAGGTGTAAACTTTGCAAGAGTTTATGATTAGCTTACCCGTAATCACCTCGTGTGGATTCCTCGCGTTTTGGGCTATCACGACAAACGCTCTTCCTAGAATCACCGACTTTGACTTGTCCGAAACCGCCTTGGGAATCACCACCCCCGTTGGACTTGGTTTCGCAACAGGACAATCTCGAGCTATATGTCCTTCTTTTCCACAGTTATAGCATGCTTTGAATTGTTGTGGGCAGTTTGGGCTAATGTGTCCCTCTTTCCCGCATTTATAGCATACGACCGGTGGTCGTTCTCCTCCCCTAGATACAGTTGATGCTGGTGCTGATGTTGACGTCTTCACGTTCTCATTGTTATACCTTCTCTTCTTGAAATCTCCCCCCGATTCGCTTTTTCTACTATCATGGCCACGATTACCACCGGAGTGGTTACCGCTTCTGTCATACTTTCCTCCCCGCTGATTGTCATTGCTCCTATGACTGCTGCCACCGGTACGACCTTGGTTGTTGTCCCTTGGTTGAATATAATCACTATCTCGTTCTAACAACTGGGCCCTGTTCACTATATCCGAATATAGAGAAAATTTATGAGAAATGAGGTATTGACGTATTTCGAGTTTTAAATCTCTCAGAAACATCCGCGTCATACGTTCCTCATTCTCCACCAAATGAGGTACAAACCTGGACAACTCCGCGAACTTAGCCTCGTACTGGGACACCGTCATGTTGTTTTGTTCTAGTCTGATAAACTCACCTCCTTCATATGACGAATACTTTCAGGAAAGTACTTGTCATTGAACAGTTTTTGGAACGCTTCCCAAGACATCTTGAGTGCGGCAGGCTGGGTACACTTCACAGATTCCCACCAGTAATCTGCCTCTCCACGGAACATAAAGGTGGCAAATGGAACTTTTTGTTCCTCCGTGCATCCTAAGACATCAAATATCTTGGTAATTTGCTTAACCCACGTCTCTGCATTGATTGGATCTGGCTTTCCCTAAAATTCTGGTGGTCCCAACTCTTTGAACTGCTTGGCAGTTACAACTCGCGTGTTGTTATTATCTCCACCTGTATTTTGTACACGAGTTTCCCTCATCTGGTTTTGCATGAACTACAAAAAACTTCTAAACATCTCATTTTTTATCGTCTGATCAGCGTTATTTTCAGGATGAACAATGCCTTCATGTTGCACGTTTTCCTGTTTGATGATTAATGGTGTCTCCATGGTCTCATTCACTTCGTTGTTAACATTCTCAGCTATCATTCTCAAATACTGCCATACAACAAGGGTTAATTAAACAAATTAACATATCATATAATAACCCTATGCTCCGACTGACCAATTAAATACCACATAAGCTTAGGTAGGACACACTAGCGAAGGATTTACTCGTCTCTCCCCTCCTAGTTCTATTCCTAGATCTCCGCCAGAGATCATATACCTAAGCTCTGATACCAACTGTGACGCCCCCAGAATAGGCCCAGTCAACCCAACCCATTCTGAGTCGCCAAATACATGGTACAGAATTCAAATACAATCTTTTATATCAAACGGTCGTGCAAAATACAACCACACAACTGTGAGTGTCAATACAAATATGTAGAAAATATTAACATTCAAACAAAGTCCTCATTACAATTATTATCACACTATTTATTAGAAATAGTGAGGACTACTACTGCTCTAACTTGGACCATCACTCTGTCCCCCGACTAGTTCCTGCGACATTCTCATTTCCTGAAGAGGACAATAGATGAAAAGGGTGAGCTCAACTAGCCTAGTAAAGAATATTATGACTAAGATAATGGAAAATAAATTTTCAGTTAGTCTTCAACAATTCAGATAAAATATTATTGACAACAAGTTTTAGATCAATATTCGCAGCGAAAATAACAATTCATTTGAAGAGTTAAGTAGAGAATGAAGTCTACTATCTTCTATGATTTAAAAGTCCATCATCAATATTTTATCCCTGTAACATCAATCAATATACATCTCAAATCAAATATTCATCTTTGCACTACGGGCCAAAGATATTCATTTGTATCACTAGTGGTCATGTTCATCTCAACACCTGTCCATCTTTGCACTACGGCCAAAGATATTCATCAGGTAATCATTCATCTTTGCTCTACAGGCCAAAGATATTCAGTTATATTACCTTTTAGGACTGAGGATGATGAAAAACATTTTAAAGAACGAATTCAGTGAGATAAAGGACAAAGATTAAGGATTCGTATTTTAATTTATCCAATTCAAAAATACTTCGTAATAATCAATTGTGGAGCAAAATTCAAGAATAGAGTTCAAAACATAGATCCAATCAAAGATAGGAACCTTAACAAGCAACTTGGACATATAGAAGCAAATTTAATTTTTTTCGTGAATAGTGCCGTATACGTGAATAGTACTGTACACGTGAATAGTAATCCCGACGGAAAAAGTAAGAATTTCATAATAAAATCTATGACACTATTTTTGTATAATGATATTGAAAAGAATAACATCATTTACGAAAGAAAATAACATCCCTTACCTCAAAAGAATAGTACTTCTGACTGAAATATCGGATATAATACCGAAGGAAAATTGCATTGAATAGTAACACTCAAAGTATCTAAATACTCACAAAAATACCCTCGATATTATAGAGAGAGAAAACTTCTGATTCTGGTGTGATTTTCAATTCTAACCTAAGCACCCTATTTATAAAAAAAGCTGAGGATGCCAAAGTAGACTTTTGCGCCGGCGGCTTCTCCAGCACACCACGTGAGAAAAAAAAATCAACATTCAACCAACAAATGACAAAAGTGGGGCCCACCATTTTAAAAAAACATTTATTTTTGCAACTTCAATAATTCATAATAAGTAGCCCCTTTTGTCAGAAAAAAATAAATTCTATGTCCTTTTTATAGGAAATTTAATTCTCTACAACTTTGTAGAAAGAAGTTTTTTTAAAATTCCCAACTGAAAATGGCCGAAATCCACAAACGGATGATTTTCCACACCAAAATACTGATAAAAACACATCAGCACTAATTCCTTCTTTTATATCCACAAAATAAATATTTTCTTATCATATAAATTAATAATTAATTATTCGCAAATAATATTACAGAACTATAATATTGACAACCAGGTCGTTCCCAGGAAAGAAGGGCCTTCCGATAAGGATTTCTCCTTACTGGCGCGCAATTAAATAACCCCTCCTAGACAGAACTTCCTTAGACATTGTCAATAATGTTATCTAATAATATTATTCAAATAATATGAATTATTGAGTTGATAATGTGAAATACTGTGCAGTGAAAATTATTGAATCAATCATATAAAATAGCAACGTAGCAATTATTGATATAAAATATCAACGTAGCAATTATTGAACCAATAAAATATCATGCAATTATTGAATCAATAATATAAATTATTGAACAGTAATTACTGTAACAATTATTGAGTAAGTGACTTCTTACGTAAGAACCAATAATTTAAAATACTGTGCAATACTGTGTGCTACTGTGCACAATGCGTATTACTGTATTTTTATCACCGGGTATTTCAACAGTTTAACCGTAACAACTTTACCGTTATTTTTAAAAAGGTTATTTCTGTCGCTTTCTATATCCGACAGTTATTCCGTTGTAGGGCCCACAAATAACTGCGCCGTCGTACGAATATTCCCCAACAACAAGAATATTCCACGACCAAATGAATATTCCCCGACAACAATGAATATTTTATAAGCCACTTGCTCATTTTAAAATATTTGCACATATCACTCATAACTTTTCACATTTATCAAATCAACACCTTACTATTTCGAAATAATATATAAAGAAAATTAAATCTTTATTCATAAAAGTTAGGGTCTTACACAGAGATTGACTCAGAGGAGGACCCTGAGGAGGTCGAGATCCCGGCTGAGGCAGCCGAGGAAGAGGAAGAGGAAGACCCTGAAGAGGAAGAGGAGGCGGAAGACCTTGAGGAGTTCCCACCGAACTCTGTCAGTGCTGATATGTATGATTTATTGTATGATCGCAACGTAGAGTTACGAGATACAATTCAGGAGTTGGGGAGCAGTCAGTTGCTCAGGGTGGTGAGATTGAGACACTCCACACCCCTCTTGGCAATGTGGAGTGGGATTTGGTTCATGAGAAGGGCCAAACTGAGCAGAAGACAGAGGAGATAGAAAAGTTAAATAATGAGTTGAAAGAGAAATCTGAAAGACTCGCCATAGTGGAAGAAGCTTGGGTGAGAAATGCACGACGTGCAGATCTGGCAGAGGATGATGTGCGTACGAAGAGAGTTAAGGTTGCAGAGACGTGCTACACGTTTCTGAGGGCAATGGATGAGGCCCAGGACCGAGTTATTGGATATCTAATTCAGTTCGAGGGACTGCCTGGGTATATATTAGATCGCAGGACTATGTCCTGCATTATAGAGGACGAGCGTAGTGAAGCTATCCGACGCCTTAGTAGGCCAGTGATAGGACAATATGATATTGTTAATGTTTAAATAATCGTAAATAATGTAAATTCCGATGTGATTATAAACAAAGGAATATTGTGATAATGTAAATCCTGTAGAAACTTTATTTCAGGATAGTTGATGTAAATGGCAGAAATGCTATCGTATTGTATTAAAAGCTTTTGGTTTTAATAAAATAATAAAGTTTGTTCAAGATGATATGGGTTAAGTGAGTGTGTTAAAGTATTTAACATTATGTGATACTCTTTGGAGTAGTTAATGTAAATTCTGATGTGATTAAAAATAAAGGAATATTTTGAGAAACTAAATCCTGAAGATTCTTTATCTTTGGATAGTTGAAGTAACCGGCAGAGATGCTATAGTACTATGTTTAAAACTTTTGATTTAAATAGAATATCAAAGGTTATTTGAAAAGAAAAGAGTTAAAGTGATTATGTCAAATATTTGAGTTAAAGTTTAAGTATTTAAGAGATTGAATAAAGATCTAATGAGCGTATATTCTTAACAGAAATATACCGCCAAGAAGGAGACAAAATCGTCGACAAGCCCAAGAAGGGTCAACCAATAACAATAACAACAATGATGCCAATGCGAACCCCGTTCAGCAGTTGGTAAATCTGTTGGTAGGAGCGATGAACAATCAGCCTCAAGCTCCACCGAACACCTCATTTAAAGACTTTAAGGTAGTGGGATCGCCATATTTTAAGGGTTCCACGAACCCGATAGAAGCTCAGACTTGAGTTATGGAAATGGAGAAAATTTTTGAGGTCGCCCAAGTTAGGGAGGACTAGAAGATCGCCTACGCGACATTTATGTTAAAATCAAAAGCCAGCCACTGGTGGCAGGCAAATAAGATCAGGGGAGGAGAAGGTGTAATAACTTGGGAAAGGTTTAAAGAAATATTTTTCGAGATATATTTCCCGACCAGCTCCCAGAATCAAATAGAGGTGCAGTTTTTGGAGTTGAAGCAGGGGAATATGTATGTGCCCGACTACGCGGCAAAGTTTAACGAATTGTCTAGGTTTGCCCAATATTAGGTGTATACTGACGAAAGAAAGGCTAGGCATTTTGAACAGGGACTGAAACCCTGGTTGTATAGCAAGGTATTAATGTTTTAATTGAACACTTTTACTAGAGTTTTGGAAAAGGCCATCCTCGCTGAAGGTGGAAGCGAGGTAGTGTCCAAGTACAATCAGGATCAAAAGAAGAAGAAGAATGATAGTGAAGGAAACAATAAGGCTAGTGGCAGTCACACAGGGGGAACAAATAATCATAAATAAAAGTGGAATGACAACCCGTCGTCTGTAAGTCAGCAAGGTAGTCAGAAGAAAAAGTTAGAACCATGCCCAAACTGTGGGAAGACTCACTTGGGAGTCTGCATGAAAGGAAAAAGAGTTTGCTACAATTGTGGCCAGGAAGGCCACATAGCACCTAACTGCCTTAACCCTAAGAAGGGCGCCTGCTACACATGTGGGTCAAAGGATCACTTGGCTAGAGACTGTCCAAAGAAGGCATCTGGAGGGGCAAGGTCAAGTGGAAATAAGAGAAATAATAGTGGAAATCCTCTTACCATTACTGGACCGACTTTGACAAATCGACCAACTGCAAGGACATTTAACATGACCGTACGAGACGCTGTGCAGTCTCGTGATGTGGTGTCAGGTATCATTCCGATCAATAAAGTTAATGCTTATGTTTTATTTGATTCAGGTGCTACTTGTTCATTTATATCCGATGACTTTGCAAAGAATTTAGAATTGCTTAAAGACGAATTAGAGATCCCTATGAACATAGAGATTGCGAATAAGGAAGTAATTCCTGTTAAGTATATACACAAGAACTGTAGAGTGGATATTAAAGGTAACGTTATGACCTTAGATCTGATCCCGATTAAACTTGGGGAATTTGACATTATCCTGGGAATGGATTGGCTATACAATAAGGGAGCCGTAATTGATTACCAGAAGAAATGTATTAACCTTATGACTCCGTCAAAGGTTGTGTTTTATGGCAGCAAGTCGCCTAGACAAGCGAGTTGTCTGACGATGATGCAAGCCAGGAAGTTATTAAGACAATGCTGTGTGGGGTATTTAGCCTACAAAGTCGACAGTCGTAAAGAGAATCCAAAGTTAGAAGAAATACCAGTTAAGAGACTTTGTGGATGTTTTCCCTGATGATCTGCCAAGACTTCCGCCTGACAGGGAAGTAGACTTTGTAATCGATTTGGTGCCAGGAACGGCTTCAATATCAAAAGCACCGTACCGGATGGCTCCGATAGAAATGAAGGAATTAATGGTACAGCTACAAGAGTTGTTGGGCAAGAAATATATTCAACCGAGCGTATCACCGTGGGGAGCGCCAATATTATTTGTTAAGAAGAAGGATGGAACGATGCGACTCTGCATCGACTCTAGAGAATTAAACAAGGTTACCATTAAGAATAAGTATCCATTGCCAAGGATTGATGATCTGTTTGATCAATTAAAAGGAGCGAGATATTTCTCAAAGATAGACCTGAGAAGTGGTTATCATCAGCTGAAGGTGAGGCCTGAAGATGTCCCAAAGACAGCATTTAGGACACGATATGGTCACTATGAATTTTTAGTTATGTCATTTGGTCTAACGAATGCGCCTGCAGCATTTATGGGCCTAATGAATGGAGTGTTCAAGCCCTTTTTGGACAAATTTGTAGTGGTTTTTATCGATGATATATTGGTATATTCTAAGACCAAGGAAGAGCATGTTGAACATTTGAAGTTAACATTGGAAGTGTTGAGAAGAGAAAAGTTGTACGCCAAGTTCTCAAAGTGTGAATTTTGGATTGAAAGGGTGCAATTTCTAAGACATGTGATTGATAAGGACGAAATGTAGGTCGATCCCTCCAAAGTCGAAGCGGTGATGAATTGGGATCAGCCGAAAACACCATCGGAAGTAAGAAGTTTTCTTGGATTAGCTGGTTACTATAGAAGATTTATTTAGAATTTTTCCAAGATCGCCACTCCGCTAACGAATTTGACTAGGAAAGTTGTAAAATTCATTTGGACGGAGAAGTGTGAGGAAAGTTTTCAAGAGCTTAAGAGAAGGTTGAGTACAGCACCTGTGTTGTCCCTACCGGATGATACAGGAAACTTTGTGGTATATAGTGATGCGTCGCATACAGGGCTAGGCTGTGTGCTTATGCAAAACGGCAGAGTCATTGCGTATGCGTCACGACAGTTGAAAGATTATGAGAAGGGATATTCAACCCACGATTTGGAATTAGCTGCGGTAGTATTTGCTTTAAAGATTTGGAGACACTATCTCTATGGGGAGAAGTGTGAAATATATACAGACCATAAGAGTCTGAAGTATATTTTCACACAAAAAAAACTTGAATATGCGCCAAAGAAGGTGGCTGGAGTTAATAAAGGATTATGATTGTGATATCTTATACCACCCGGGAAAAGCGAATGTTGTAGCCGACGCCTTAAGCAGAAAGGGTCGGGAGAAATTGATGATGCTGACAGCACAGGAAGAGTTGATTTCAGCGATGGAGAAACTTGAATTGGAAGTAGGATGTTCAATGGAGATTGATGAGAAACTGTTTCAGATGCAAGCTGGAACAACTTTATTGGATAAGGTTAAAGAAGCTCAAATTCTGGATAAGGAATGTGAGGAAGTAAAGAAAAAGATATCTGAAGGGACTGAACTTAGATTTAAAGTGGACAGTGAAGGATTGTTGAGGTTTGAAAATAGAGTTTGGGTACCGCCAGTACCAGAAATTAAGGAGGACATTCTGAGCGAGGCTCATAGTTCGAGATATTCCATTCATCCCGGAAGTACCAAGATGTATCAAGATTTACGACAACACTTTTGGTGGCCAAATATGAAGAGGGACGCTGCCGATTGTGTTGCCAAGTGTCTGACTTGCCAAAGGGTCAAGGCAGAACATCAGAGATCAAGTGGTTTACTACAACCTCTAGAGATCCCAGAATGAAAATGGGAACATATTACAATGGATTTTGTTGTTGGCCTTCCTACGACTCAAAAAGGCTACGACGCAGTATGGGTTATCGTCGACCGATTAACGAAATCCGCACACTTCTTTCCGATCAGAATTAGATTTAACTTAGAACAATTGGCAAAGTTATACGTGAAAGAGATTGTTTTGAGGCACGGAGTGCCAGTGCCAATTGTTTCTAACCGAGATCCGCGCTTTACATCGAATTTCTGGAAAAGACTGCAAGAATGCATGGGAACACAGTTGAGGATGAGTACTGCCTATCACCCTCAGACTAACGGGCAAAGTGAAAGAACGATCCAAACATTAGAGGATATGCTGAGGGCATATATCATGGATTTTAATGGCAATTGGGATGATCATTTACCGCTTGTAGAATTCGGTTATAGTAATAGTTACCACGCTAGTATTGGTATGCCGCCTTACGAAGCATTGTACTGTAGAAAGTGCAGAACTCCACTGTACTGGGATGAAGTTGGCGAAAGACAATTGCTAGGACCAGAGTTAGTCCAACAAACGGCAGAGATAGTTAAAGTAATTCGGACAAGATTAGTAGCGGCTCAGGATAGGCAGAAGAAATACGCTGATCCACACCGCAAGAATGAAGAGTTTGAATCGGGTAGCTTTGTATTTTTGAAGGTCTCTCCTTGGAAGGGAAAGATTAGATTTGGTAGGAAGGGAAAATTGAGCCCGAGGTTCATTGGACCCTTTGAGATATTACGACGAATTGGAGAAATAGCCTATGAGGTAGCTTTACCTCCGGCACTGGAACATGTCCACAACGTTTTCCATGTGTCGGTATTACGACGTTATAAACCCGATTACAAACATGTGATAGAATATGAACCCCTACAATTTGAGAAAGATTTATCCTACGAAGAAGTTCCTGTTCAGATTGTTGACAGAAAAGAGCAAGTTCTCAGGAACAAAGTAATACCTTCTTTTAAGGTAATTTGGAGGAACCACAACGTTGAAGAAGCTACGTGGGAACTCGAAGAGAATATGATAAAGAATTATCCCCACTTATTTTCTTGAATAGGTGAACGCGATTCTGGGGACAGAATCTTTGTAAGGGGTGAGAATGTGACGAATGACGAAATTATTAATCGAACCGTGATTCTGAGGACAGAATCCTTTTAAGGGGGGAAAGATGTGACGAACGAGAATTTTGTAAAGATATTTGAATATTTATTGAAATAAATAAATATTTTTAATGATTTAATTATTGAGTTAAATAATTAATTCATGAATTTGTGGAAGATTAATTTAATTATGTGTGTTACATTAATTAAATTAATGTGTAGTAATTTAATAGTTCAAGGTATATATTTAATTGAGTTTATGTGATTAATTGAATTAATTAAAAAGTATATGTTACTTTAGTTAATTTAATAATTAATTAATGAATTAATGAATTGACATAATTAATAAATAAAAATATTAATTATGTGACAATGTGATTTAATGTGAATTATCTTATTATATTTAATTGATTTAAATAAAATTAATTAATCAATAAGTAAGGTGACAATTAACTATATAGTAAACTAGTTAATTAAAATAAATGGAAAATGAATAAGGGAACAAGTCAAACAAGGCCTTAGGAGGAGTTAGTCTACAACGGTAGTATTTATAATACGTATACGTTGTTTTTCTAATCCATTATCAGAGAAACACTTAGAAATATCAGAAAAAATTCAGAGAGAAAAAGAGGAAGGGATTGAGAGAAATTGAAAAAGGAAGAATTGAGAGATCATTGTGTTGTTAACTTTGATTTATCTTCACTACTAAAGGGTAATTCTTCTTTTAATTTTTCAAAATTAAGATTTCTTAAATACGTAATTTTAAGTTTTCTGTGAAATTGGGTTTCCCAATTGGGTTACGATATAATTTTATCTATATGGATATGTGATGATAACGTGTTTTATAATATATAACCATGATTTAAAAGGATCAATTTTATTTAAGATTGCCTTAATTGGGTTTTTGGAAATCACAGAGTTTATTTAAACATATGTTCAAATTTACTCTGTTAAAAATTATTTTGGAAAATTAAATCAAGATATGTTTATATATGTAATCATATATGTTGATATTATGTGTAGAATCATGTAGGTATGATTTACACTGATCACACCAAGAAATTTTGTTAAGAATTGGATTTTTTTCAAAAATACAGAGTGTTGAATATGGGTTAATAACCCATATAGGTGAAATACATGTTGTAATCATATGTTTTGATTAAAATTGACGTTTGATTATAAGTGTATATGTTTAAACAAAGAGAATGGAATTAAAATGAACGGATTCGGTGTAGTAACGAATCCGTAATGTTAGATTTTATATTTTTCATTAAATTTTGTAAAATTTATGAAGAACAGTGAAATTGATGGTGTTAAATTATGTAATTATATGACTTGGAATGTTAAGAACATGTTATAATTGATATATAATGTTCTTGTGAAGTTTATACTTCATGGGTAACATTATAAATCAGTGTATTGGTGTTAAATTGGAGAAAATTGCCGAATTTCTGTGTTCTTCGCGAACTGGAAATTCTGGAAAAACACAGCCGCGCGGCCGCGCCGGGTGCAAGGCTAAATGGCGTGCGGCAGCGCCAGTCCTGAATTTTTGAAAAAAATTGCGAAGTGTTGGAAATTTGTAAAATGTGTTTTGGGTCTAATGAACATGAACACATGTTGTATAAATATGATTAAATGTTGATTTGAGTTTAATAATTTATGTTATGTGATTAATTAATAAATTAATTACGTGACTTAAACTATTATTTGTAAAGGTTAAATAATGTGTTATAAATATTAAGACATTATTTTAAATCTAATTAACATGAAGACATGTTATGTATGTAATGAGTTATTAATACAAGTTAATAACTTAAGTTACGTGATTAATTAACAAGTTAATTAATCAACGTAAACTATTATTTGAAAACCTAATAATGAGTTTGAAGAATACTATTGTAAATCAATAATCATATCGAACTTGTGATTAATTGATATTGTGAATGTATTGATAGGTAAGAGTAATTAAAGAAGTGAGTAATAATTGTAGCTTGCGCACGAGGCAAGTTTTCTATCCCTAACTTACTACTATTGTTGGGCAAGTTTCCTAAACTAAACTCTTTAAATTAAGCAATTGCTATGCTTAATTAGTATTGTTGAGCAAATTCTTACTCTTAAATATCCAAGTTTAGAATTTCACATGAGATGCCATGATTCTTTTAAAAGTATCATTTAAGTGTACAATACTTATTTGATTGTATACCTTGAGAAGTTAATATTCAATTTGAATATCATTTATTGAGTTATCCAAACTAACTTTATTTGGTGCGGATTCTGATGTCAAACTGAGATGAACAACCCTAATATAGGGGATTAATGAAGATGCTTTAAGCGTTAAGATAGTGTGCACAGTATCAGTACAAAGGGCTGATCTCCCTAAATACGAGGAGTAAAGTCTACAGTCTTATGACTGTTAAAGGTTTGAAAGGTTAATATATACTTGACAACCTAAGACTCGGTTCATGGTCTTAATGACCCTCAGAAGTAATTTGATTCACGATTAATATTCTTGATTCAAAAGTTGAGAAGTAATTTGATTCACGATTAATATTCTTGATTCAAAAGTTGAGGTGTAATTTAATTCTCGATTAATATTCTTGATTCAAAAGTTGAGCTTTCTGTTATTCAGAATTCTTTTATTTGCATGTTATTATTCTGTCATATTTTTATACTTGCGGGCATTCGTGCTCACTCTTGCATAATAATATTGCAGCTAATAATGAACGAAGTGATGTACCTTCTAGTAGCAAGGGCAAAGAAAA
This sequence comes from Panax stipuleanatus, assembly GCA_020205555.1. NCBI lineage: Eukaryota > Viridiplantae > Streptophyta > Magnoliopsida > Apiales > Araliaceae > Panax > Panax stipuleanatus. Next base: position 102,001,084 of record CM035125.1, read on the forward strand.
AGCTAACAAGTGTTGAAGACTTGTGTTGATGTTAAGAATGTTAAAGTTCAATATTTATGTGTGATGATTTAAAACTTATTTATTTACGTTTTCGCAACAGAGATTTAAGGTTAAGTTTAACATGGGATTTATGATGTATTATTATTTCAGATGATGTAAGATGATGATTTTTTTATCTAATAAATAAATTTCATTATTTATGGGTAGATAGTTGTATGATATTGGAACAGTGAACACCAAAATCTGTGAAAAATTAAGATACCAAATTTGGGGGTGTCACAGATCTAGATGGAATTTAACCCTCCTATATATTAGGGGTGATATCCATAGGCCTCTTGATTAAGTAGGACTATGAAATGCATGGTTGTAATACCCGAGAATTTCCATATATTATTAAATAAATATATTAATGGAAATGAGAATTTATTTGAATATAAATGATTTTGTGTTATGAGATGAATTAATTCAATTATATATAATTGAATAATTATAATAATTGAGAAATTGGTGGAGTTTGTGATAAACTCGTTGATTGCCTTGTGTGGCACGGTGGCGTAATATAAGAATGATTATATTAATTTAAGTGAACAATTAATCTATATTAATTGTTAATCGAAGAATATTAATTAACTGTTATAAAATACTAATGAGGATCGATTAACAATATGTGATTATTATTATTGCAAGAAACTTAATAATAATGAGCAACGTGTTTATAAATACAATAAGATTTATATCAAAGTGATAATTAATCATATAAGGGTTAATTAAATTGTTATGGAGGTTAACAATTATATTGATGGATGTAGGATATGTGTATATTATTAATTAATATTCAAATTATAAGATGAGAAATTATATGTGCAAGCATGCGAATTAAATGTATAGTAACTATATGTTATGATATGTGTAGGTGACAAATGATGTGTGGATATACATTAAAATAATGTATCATGGATCTATTATAAATAATTGTTGAGTAATACAATTTAATAATATATGATATAATGTAATGTGGTAGTATCCGATGGTATTATATCAGTAAGATAAACGTACCTGGATTATATGTGTGTAAATTACACTTATTACATTATGTGAAGTACATTGTGATTTAAATTATAACCTAAGAGTACATATATATATAACATATGTATATGGTGTGTATATACAAGTGTAGTATTTGCAAATGCTGAGGAGTTAAATCAATTGTCTCATTTTAAGTGTCCCATTTGCTCTTCACGTGCTTGACATACAGCTAAGGCCTATTCCTTCTTCTTCTCCCCAAACTCAGCAACTAGCATTTCATAGCTCATGATTGTGGAGGGAGTGGGATTCATGATGAATCCAACCACTAATTACCTACCCTTTGATAACCTTCATGCATTCCTATAATCCGTTAGTTTGATATGGGATACAATTGCTTTGTCTGTATAATGGGAGTTCTATAAATATAGCCTCATCTCCTTCACATTTCTTTTGCTGAGCATTTTGGCTAAGTGAGACTAGAGAGCATATATATATATATATCAGTGTTATTGAGATAGCAGCAAGCTTAAATCATTTACAGAGGTATAAATCCTCTTCGTATCTTCATTGTCATTTTCTGTCAAAATTTCTATTCGTGAATTCTTGATTTCAGTTGGAAGTTATGGTTTTGTGAATTGAGAATAATAATTAGTTGTTTGAAGGACTTATATATGTGATTAGAATTACTATATATGCTTCATTGCTCTTCAATTTCATTTTTGGTGTTTCCATTTCTGAGATTTCTGTAAAAACATCAAATATCGTGAAATTAGTTGGTGTTCATGAAATTGGGAATTGATAATTGCTATTGACTATTATATAAGCATATATGTACGTGTTAGTAAGTTAAACAAGTCTAATAGCATTTGGGTATGTTGAAATCGATGAAATGGGAGGTTTTTGGTCGGATTTCGCTGCAGTCTGAACTGCAGAAACTGCCTCGACGCCGCAGCGCCGCAGCCCGCGCCGCAGCGCCACTCGCGCCGCAGCCCGCGCCGCAGCGCCGCACGCAGCGCCACTCGCGCCGCAGCGCCAGTAGTGAGCTGCTGTGCCGCGCCGCAGCGCCAGCCTCTGTGTTCAGTTTTTTGTATTCTGCAACAAAACTGTTATGAACTAATTGTTTGATTTTTGTTTAAACAAGCATGAAAGCATGATTAATACTTATATATAAACCTAATGAGGCAATGTGAGCATGTTTTAGTATATTAGCATGCATGGTTAACCAAACGACATATAGTTTGAAAACGAACTTAAAGTTTCATGAACGACGTTAACATATATGAAGCATGTTAATATTCTGACTTTCGAGACATGTTAGTATGACCTAGAAACACATGAAATGCATACTAACTTATGTATATAGGTTCCGTGATATAATATGGACATGTGAACCCAACTAGTGCACCTTTCTAACAAAAATACAAGTTTTGAAGGTTGATATTGACATGTAAAAACCATGTATACATTCTGACTTTTCGAGCATGTTTATAGGGCCTTGAAATACATGAAAAGCATGTTAACTTGTGTATATGGGTTTCATAAGGAAGCATGAACATGATAGACCTTATTAATGAACTATACTAACAAAGTATAAGCTTTAAACGTGAACGTTGGTATGTTATGACGAGAATTAGAATTTGACATTTATGAGCACATGTGATAGTACTCTTAGACTCATTCATGTGTCATGCATGTATATATACCATGATTAGTTGCCATGATTAAAGTTTAGCATGAACAAAGCATGTTTTCAAGATAATAACAATGCTAGCTACATATATGCAATACGAGTACTCATGAGCATGACTAATACAAGTTATATGAATATCTTATGTGTTTAAAAGAGACCATGTTAGACCATATGAGTTCGTGTCCTTGAATGGCTTTAAGTATTAACTTAAGAACCTATACCATGTACGATTGGATTTGGAAAAGTTATACAAGCATGTGAAGTATCCTTTAAATATGAATACATGCTACGTGATATTATATGATGTTACTTGAACCCGATTTTGACGGTTAACTTAAGGAGATGCCGTAACTTGCTAAAATGAAATATATTTAGTATTGATTGTGGTCTTATGAGATATTAATAATATGCAAGCATGTTTGCTAATTGTTGAGATCTTATATTATATGAGAATGCGTTTAAACTCTAAAGAAAGAACGTTAAGGATAGAAATTATATTCTATATAACTGTGTAGCTAGGTAAAACTTAGCTTATGTGTTGATCGTATATTCAAAGAGAAAATGTGAAGTTAAATTATATGACTAATGAATATCATATATATACGTAACTGTATTACGATAGGAATTCGAAAGTGTTGATTTGCTTTTCGTGGATAAACTACGCTAAAGGCAAGTTCTCTTACTTACACTCTTTTAAAGTGCAAGTATCCTAACCGACGCATTTACTTTATGCAAGGAAATCTATGATTGTGAAGGTTTCCTAACTTATACTCTTTTACTATGCAAGTATCCTATCTTGTGTATTGCGAACTAGTTTCCTATTTAATCGGTTGAATCGAATTAGCATACTTGAACTCTTATTTCATTAAAGCTATTATTCATGTTGAACTTAGTATTGTTCTTGAATATTGTGAAAGTGTCTATGCCATTTGATTCGGCTAGACTTATATTATTGAAAAGCGACCCAAACTAATTGATTGGTGCGGGATCTTGTATTTGACTGAGAAGAACAACCTTCTTTGAAGGGAATATATAATTGTCGGAGAACCGACGTGCACACTTGAGTATGGTTGATTGTTATGCATAACAAGGGTACTTTAGGCTGATCACCTGTTGTACCTGTTTTTGTTGGATTTTCAGTTTATTACTGTCAATTCTAGTAGAAGTTCATAGTCCGTAGTGACTACTCAGTATTCAATTATTTGAAATCTTGAATTGACTTATTATTGAATCATATTGATATTATCCTGTCCTTAGCGACTGATATTGAGAACTATTGATATTCTTGTTATTCTTGAACTATCAAATCTTGTTATACCCTTTCGAGAATTGAGAATCTTATTACTCACCCTTATTGTATATTACTTGCTGGGCAATTTGTGCTCATTCTTGCTTTCCTTAAAACATTTCAGTTAAGGCAGAGCATGGTGAACCTTCGGGCGTTGATAAGGGCAAGGGCAAAGCTACCAACTAGCTTATGTCTGTTATGTTTTAAATATATTAATATTGTATGAAGATGATGTAGTAAGACTGGATTTGATTATGTTTAAGCTTAAGTTAGATTATGTAATAAGTCGTTAACTGATATTATTATGTAATCTATTAAGTACTGTAGGTTGCGAGACTTGGGGGAATAATTATAATAAATCATTGTAAATTATTCTAGAATAGATTTTCCGCTGTGATCGTATGATATTTAATTATTATTATTGTGATGTATTACCATGAGCACGTGATGAACCGAATTCGAGAGACCAAGTGGCGGTCCTGGAATTTGGGGGCGTCACAGGTTGGTATCAAAGCTGTAGTTATAAACCTTAGGAACGAGTGTCCTTAGACTATAGCTTAGGTGAACTTAGAAGTTAGGAAGGAGATAAAACTCATGTAGAGTTTTCCTTGAGAGACTTAGTCTGTTATGAAATGTAACTTCATTCTATACAATGAACTTATATTTTGTTTAACATTCTAATGGAGATGCTATTTCTTGTCTTGTGTTTGTGAGTGTAGGATGACAGACACAGGGGTACCTAGTAGAGTTGTAGAGGAGGAGCCCAGGGATATACACGTAGTATACGAGGCACCTCTAGAGGCTACACCAGTGCAGGCAGTTGCACCATCCGAGTTTGATGACGAGGATGAGATCGAGATTGAGATAGAGACTGATCCAGAGGAGGAGCCGATGGAGGATGAGCCAGTAGAGGACTCTGATGAGGCTACTATAGAGGAACAGATGTTAGGCGAGTACGAGGAGCGTATTCTAGAGTTAGACTGTAGAGTTCAGGAGCTGGAGGCAGAGGCCCACGAGAGAGAGTCTGAGTTCCAGAAGCTGAGGGACGAGGACCACCAGAGGAAGCTGGCTATGCAAGAGTTAGAGGTGGAGATTGCCTACCGTAGGGAGGCAGGGATCCAGATGGGGACTCTATTTCACAGGTCAGTGGCTAGGAATGTAGATTTGGCAGAGAAGCTAGAAGAGGTTGAGCAGAGGGAGCTGAGTGAGAAGACTGAGAAAGAGGCACTCCGTACTCAGCTAGAGTTGGAGGTGATGGATAGGTTACACTTCGAGGAGAAGTGGGAAGCGTCCAAAGAGAGAGCCGACGACCTTGAGGACGAGGTCAGGTGCAAGAAGAGAAAGATGAACAAGATGGGGTATGTGTTCCGTTCAGCTTTTGAAAGGGTGATTGATGGTGTGTACCACTACCCGGCAGAACAGGGACAGACTCTACATACCTTGAGCCGAGAGCTGGTTGCGTATATAGCACAGTTGGAGTACAAGAGCGCAGTGGAGCGCGGGATGATGGGATGAGATTTCCTTAGTCAGTCTAGTGGTAGTACTAGTTGTGTCTTTATGTATTGTATATACTATGTTGTAATCCCGATCTTTTGTGTAAGATGTGGGATGATGATGTAAACCCCGAGTTAGCTTTTGTTAGAGGGGTAGTATGGTAGTAGGTTGGTATATTCCCCGTCTTTTGTGATATTAGGGGATATATGTGATAACATTTATAGCAGTATGCTGGGGAAATCATGTAATGAAATGAAATGGCATATGAATATAAATGAAGTTGATTTTAGAAACGTGTTATAAATTTATTCTTTTAGTATTAAAAGAAATACTTAAGTAATATACTTGAATAATAATAAAATGAAAACTTGTGATGCAGATAATGCCGCCCAGACGTAGATTGACAGCACCCGAAGAATCTGTTAACAATGAGAGAGAACAAGTAGACCCGATCCAGAAACTGGTAGACTTGTTAGGAGAAGCCTTAAGGGGAAGGAACAATGAACCCGTTCGCCCGAACCCTCAAACTGTGCCAGTAACAACCTTTAAAGACTTTAAGAGTGTAGGACCCCCGGAGTTCGAGGGAACTACCGACCCAATCATCGCACAAACGTGGATCAAAGAGATCGAAAAAGCTTTCACTATAGCTAGCGTAGGCGAAGATCAGAAGACGGTGTTTGCCACGTACATGATGAGGGGAGAAGCGAACTACTGGTGGGAGGCTAATCAACAAAGAGCTGGAGAAGGGATAATAGCTTGGGATAAGTTTAAGACACTGTTCTTCGAAAATTACTTTCCAAAAAGTATGAAGAATCGGATGGAGGTGAAGTTCTTAGAACTAAAACAAGGTGAGATGACGGTGGCGCAATACGCGGCTAGGTTTAACGAACTAGCGCGATTTGCGGAGCACCAAGTTGGTGATGAAGAGAGGAAGGCTAGACGCTTTGAACAAGGGTTGAAGCCATGGCTGTTCAATAAGGTATCAGTTCTTCAAATTGATTCCTTTGCAACATTACTGGAGAAGGCAATCATTGCGGAAGGCGGCAGTGAGGCCTTAAGTCAGTATAACAAAGAAAAGAAAGGAAAGAATACTGGAGGAGAGAATCGTACGGGAGGAAGTAGTAGCGGAGGAAGCAACTTGGGAAAGAGAAAGTGGGAGAATAATAACAACAACAAAAACAACAATAATCAATCAGGGAATTTTCGTGGAGGTTTCAAGAAGAGGGCTGAAGGATGCCCGAAGTGTGGGAAGAATCACCAGGGCGAGTGCTGGAAGGGACGTGGCACTTGCTACAACTGCGGACAGGAAGGGCACATCTCGCCTAACTGTTTGAAACCGAAGAAGATACAAGGATGCTTTGCTTGTGGCTCGACGGAGCACCGAATTAAGGACTGCCCAAAGAAGGGGAAGTGGCGGGGGTAGTAATCAGCAAGGAGGCAACAAGCTGATGATCGGTGGACCGGCACAATCCAACCGCCCAACCGCCAGAACTTTTAACATGACCGTCCAAGACGCAGTGGCTGCGAAGGATGTGGTGTCAGGTATAATCCCAATCAATGATATAAATGCTTATGTATTATTTGATTCGGGTGCCACCTGTTCTTTTGTATCTGAAGAATTTGCTAGTAGACTTAGTACACCTCGAGAACTATTAGAAAATCCTTTGATCATAGAAGTTGCTAATAAGGAAGTGATCCCTGTAGAATACGTTTATCGAAATTGTCGCGCAAATATTAGTAAACATGAACTGAGCGTAGACTTGATTCCTATTAGACTGGGAGAATTTGACGTAATACTGGGAATGGATTGGTTGTATAACCATGCTGCGATAATTGACTGTCAGAACAAATGTGTGAACCTTCAGACTCCGAGTAAGTCAAAGGTAGTGTTTTATGGTAGCTCATCGCTTAAGCAATCGTGTTGCGTTACGATGATGCAGGCCAAGAAATTGTTAAGGAAAGGATGTGGAGGATATTTAGCTTACATCGTTGATACTCGGAAGAAGGGAGTAGAAATTAAGGATATATACGTAGTTAATGAATTTCAAGACGTGTTTCCGGACGATCTGCCTGGTCTTCCGCCAGACAGAGAAATCGAATTCGTAATAGACTTAGCACCGGGAACGGCACCGATTTCGAAAGCTCCATATCGTATGGCGCCAGTAGAAATGAAGGAATTAATGATGCAATTGCAAGAATTATTGGATAAGGGTTACATTCGACCGAGTGTTTCTCCTTGGGGAGCACCAGTACTATTCGTTAAGAAGAAGGACGGATCGATGAGGCTCTGTATCGATTATCGAGAATTGAATAGAGTAACGATCAAGAACCGATATCCGTTACCGAGGATAGACGACTTATTTGATCAACTGAAGGGAGCAAAGTGTTTCTCGAAGATCGACCTACGAACAGGATATCATCAACTGAAGGTACGGGATGAGGACATACCAAAGACTGCGTTTCGAACCCGTTATGGACACTACGAGTTTTTGGTAATGTCATTCGGATTGACTAATGCTCCGGCAGCATTTATGGACTTGATGAACCGAGTTTTCAAGCCATACTTGGATAAATTTGTAGTGGTTTTTATCGACGACATTTTGATCTACTCAAAGACAGAGGAAGAACACGCCGAACATCTGAAGATTGTTTTGGAGGCGCTAAGGAAGGAGAAGATGTATGCAAAATTTTCTAAGTGCGAATTTTGGATGGAGAAGGTTCAATTCTTAGGCCACGTGGTGGATAAGAATGGAATCTCTGTAGACCCTGCGAAGGTTGAAGCAGTAAGTAATTGGGAACAACCGAGAACACCGACGGAGGTGAGAAGCTTTCTAGGGTTAGCTGGGTACTATCGAAGATTCATCCAAGATTTTTCTAAGATAGCAACCCCGCTGACCAATTTGACTAGAAAGACGGTGAAATTTGTATGGACCGACAAATGCGAAGAAAGTCTTCAAGAACTGAAAAGGAGATTGAGCGAAGCACCTGTATTATCATTACCAGATGATGCGGGAAATTTTGTGGTGTATAGTGATGCATCGCACAAGGGGCTTGGCTGTGTGCTCATGCAACATGGCAAGGTCATTGCATATGCATCACGACAATTAAAGGATTACGAAAAACGATACCCTACTCACGACTTAGAGTTAGCGGCAGTAGTTTTTGCGTTAAAGATATGGAGGCATTATCTATACGGAGAAAAATGTGAGATATACACGGACCACAAAAGTCTGAAATATATCTTCACACAGAAGGAGTTAAACATGCGACAGAGAAGGTGGTTAGAATTAATCAAAGACTATGACTGCGATATTCTTTATCACCCGGGAAAGGCAAATGTGGTTGCCGACGCTCTGAGCAGGAAAGGAAGGGAGAAGTTGTTTAATTTGACGACTCAGGAAGAGTTGATAAGAGAGATGGAGAAATTGGAGATAGAAGTAAAAGGACCAGAAAAGTCTGGTGAGAAGTTAATTGTAATGGAAGCTTGTCCGACGTTGTTGAATAGAGTAAAGGAAGCTCAGGAAAAGGATGAAGAGTGTGAGAAAATCCGAAAGAGGATCACAGAAAGTGAGGGAGAAAAATTTCGAATGGATAAAGACGGTATTTTGAGATTTGAAGGGAGAGTGTGGGTACCAGCGGTAACTGAGTTGAGGGAAGAGATTTTGCACGAGGCACACAATACGACATATTCCGTTCATCCGGGAGGCACAAAGATGTACCGAGATCTAAGGCAACATTTTTGGTGGCCTAATTTGAAACGGGAAGTCGCAGAGTGCGTCAGTAAATGCTTGACTTGCCAACGCGTTAAAGCAGAACATCAGCGGCCAAGTGGTTTACTACAACCATTAGAAATACCAGAGTGGAAATGGGAGCATATTACCATGGACTTCGTGGTAGGACTTCCAGTTACACAGAAAGGTTATGATGCTATTTGGGTTATCGTGGATCGACTAACGAAGACCGCACACTTTCTACCAATCAAGATCCGCTACAGTTTGAACCAATTAGCAAGCCTATATGTAAAAGAAATTATTTCACGACATGGAGTGCCGGTGTCAATTGTCTCTGATCGAGATCCGCGCTTCACGTCCAATTTTTGGAAGAGTTTGCAAGAAAGAATGGGAACGCAGTTGAGGTTGAGTACAGCTTATCATCCTCAAACAGACGGACAAAGTGAGCGAACAATACAAACGCTAGAAGACATGCTTAGGACTTGCGTGATGGATTTTAAGGGAAATTGGGACGACCACCTACCCTTAGTAGAATTCGCATATAATAATAGCTACCATGCGAGTATTGGCATGCCACCGTACGAAGCTCTTTACGGGAGAAAGTGCAGAACGCCGTTATGTTGGGACGAAGTCGGAGAACGACGAATACTCGGACCAGAGTTAGTTCAACAAACCGCAGACGTGGTGACAGTGATAAGAGCCAGACTTGTAGCAGCTCAAGATCGCCAGAAGAAATACGCAGATTTGCATCGGCAGGACCGAGACTTCAAAGTCGGCAGTTTCGTATTCTTAAAGGTATCTCCATGGAAGGGAAAAATCCGTTTCGGCAAGAAAGGAAAATTGAGTCCAAGATTCATAGGACCGTTCGAGATACTGAAGCGAGTGGGCGAAGTGGCATACAAAGTTGCGTTGCCACCCGAACTGGAGCATATCCACAACGTGTTCCACATTTCCGTGTTGCGACCGTACAAGGCCGACTACAAGCACGTGATTTCTTACGAGCCCATTCAAGTGGAGAAGAACTTGGCGTATGAAGAAATTCCTGTCCAAATATTAGATAGGAAAGAACAAACTTTGAGAAATAAAGTTATTTCATCTGTAAAAGTACTTTGGCGTAACCACGATGTCGAGGAGGCAACGTGGGAGTTAGAAGATAGGATGATGAGGGACTATCCCCATCTATTCGTGTAACCTTGTAGCAATTCCGGGACGGAATTTTTATAAGGGGGGGAGGATGTAATACCCGAGAATTTCCATATATTATTAAATAAATATATTAATGGAAATGAGAATTTATTTGAATATAAATGATTTTGTGTTATGAGATGAATTAATTCAATTATATATAATTGAATAATTATAATAATTGAGAAATTGGTGGAGTTTGTGATAAACTCGTTGATTGCCTTGTGTGGCACGGTGGCGTAATATAAGAATGATTATATTAATTTAAGTGAACAATTAATCTATATTAATTGTTAATCGAAGAATATTAATTAACTGTTATAAAATACTAATGAGGATCGATTAACAATATGTGATTATTATTATTGCAAGAAACTTAATAATAATGAGCAACGTGTTTATAAATACAATAAGATTTATATCAAAGTGATAATTAATCATATAAGGGTTAATTAAATTGTTATGGAGGTTAACAATTATATTGATGGATGTAGGATATGTGTATATTATTAATTAATATTCAAATTATAAGATGAGAAATTATATGTGCAAGCATGCGAATTAAATGTATAGTAACTATATGTTATGATATGTGTAGGTGACAAATGATGTGTGGATATACATTAAAATAATGTATCATGGATCTATTATAAATAATTGTTGAGTAATACAATTTAATAATATATGATATAATGTAATGTGGTAGTATCCGATGGTATTATATCAGTAAGATAAACGTACCTGGATTATATGTGTGTAAATTACACTTATTACATTATGTGAAGTACATTGTGATTTAAATTATAACCTAAGAGTACATATATATATAACATATGTATATGGTGTGTATATACAAGTGTAGTATTTGCAAATGCTGAGGAGTTAAATCAATTGTCTCATTTTAAGTGTCCCATTTGCTCTTCACGTGCTTGACATACAGCTAAGGCCTATTCCTTCTTCTTCTCCCCAAACTCAGCAACTAGCATTTCATAGCTCATGATTGTGGAGGGAGTGGGATTCATGATGAATCCAACCACTAATTACCTACCCTTTGATAACCTTCATGCATTCCTATAATCCGTTAGTTTGATATGGGATACAATTGCTTTGTCTGTATAATGGGAGTTCTATAAATATAGCCTCATCTCCTTCACATTTCTTTTGCTGAGCATTTTGGCTAAGTGAGACTAGAGAGCATATATATATATATATCAGTGTTATTGAGATAGCAGCAAGCTTAAATCATTTACAGAGGTATAAATCCTCTTCGTATCTTCATTGTCATTTTCTGTCAAAATTTCTATTCGTGAATTCTTGATTTCAGTTGGAAGTTATGGTTTTGTGAATTGAGAATAATAATTAGTTGTTTGAAGGACTTATATATGTGATTAGAATTACTATATATGCTTCATTGCTCTTCAATTTCATTTTTGGTGTTTCCATTTCTGAGATTTCTGTAAAAACATCAAATATCGTGAAATTAGTTGGTGTTCATGAAATTGGGAATTGATAATTGCTATTGACTATTATATAAGCATATATGTACGTGTTAGTAAGTTAAACAAGTCTAATAGCATTTGGGTATGTTGAAATCGATGAAATGGGAGGTTTTTGGTCGGATTTCGCTGCAGTCTGAACTGCAGAAACTGCCTCGACGCCGCAGCGCCGCAGCCCGCGCCGCAGCGCCACTCGCGCCGCAGCCCGCGCCACAGCGCCGCACGCAGCGCCACTCGCGCCGCAGCGCCAGTAGTGAGCTGCTGTGCCGCGCCGCAGCGCCAGCCTCTGTGTTCAGTTTTTTGTATTCTGCAACAAAACTGTTATGAACTAATTGTTTGATTTTTGTTTAAACAAGCATGAAAGCATGATTAATACTTATATATAAACCTAATGAGGCAATGTGAGCATGTTTTAGTATATTAGCATGCATGGTTAACCAAACGACATATAGTTTGAAAACGAACTTAAAGTTTCATGAACGACGTTAACATATATGAAGCATGTTAATATTCTGACTTTCGAGACATGTTAGTATGACCTAGAAACACATGAAATGCATACTAACTTATGTATATAGGTTCCGTGATATAATATGGACATGTGAACCCAACTAGTGCACCTTTCTAACAAAAATACAAGTTTTGAAGGTTGATATTGACATGTAAAAACCATGTATACATTCTGACTTTTCGAGCATGTTTATAGGGCCTTGAAATACATGAAAAGCATGTTAACTTGTGTATATGGGTTTCATAAGGAAGCATGAACATGATAGACCTTATTAATGAACTATACTAACAAAGTATAAGCTTTAAACGTGAACGTTGGTATGTTATGACGAGAATTAGAATTTGACATTTATGAGCACATGTGATAGTACTCTTAGACTCATTCATGTGTCATGCATGTATATATACCATGATTAGTTGCCATGATTAAAGTTTAGCATGAACAAAGCATGTTTTCAAGATAATAACAATGCTAGCTACATATATGCAATACGAGTACTCATGAGCATGACTAATACAAGTTATATGAATATCTTATGTGTTTAAAAGAGACCATGTTAGACCATATGAGTTCGTGTCCTTGAATGGCTTTAAGTATTAACTTAAGAACCTATACCATGTACGATTGGATTTGGAAAAGTTATACAAGCATGTGAAGTATCCTTTAAATATGAATACATGCTACGTGATATTATATGATGTTACTTGAACCCGATTTTGACGGTTAACTTAAGGAGATGCCGTAACTTGCTAAAATGAAATATATTTAGTATTGATTGTGGTCTTATGAGATATTAATAATATGCAAGCATGTTTGCTAATTGTTGAGATCTTATATTATATGAGAATGCGTTTAAACTCTAAAGAAAGAACGTTAAGGATAGAAATTATATTCTATATAACTGTGTAGCTAGGTAAAACTTAGCTTATGTGTTGATCGTATATTCAAAGAGAAAATGTGAAGTTAAATTATATGACTAATGAATATCATATATATACGTAACTGTATTACGATAGGAATTCGAAAGTGTTGATTTGCTTTTCGTGGATAAACTACGCTAAAGGCAAGTTCTCTTACTTACACTCTTTTAAAGTGCAAGTATCCTAACCGACGCATTTACTTTATGCAAGGAAATCTATGATTGTGAAGGTTTCCTAACTTATACTCTTTTACTATGCAAGTATCCTATCTTGTGTATTGCGAACTAGTTTCCTATTTAATCGGTTGAATCGAATTAGCATACTTGAACTCTTATTTCATTAAAGCTATTATTCATGTTGAACTTAGTATTGTTCTTGAATATTGTGAAAGTGTCTATGCCATTTGATTCGGCTAGACTTATATTATTGAAAAGCGACCCAAACTAATTGATTGGTGCGGGATCTTGTATTTGACTGAGAAGAACAACCTTCTTTGAAGGGAATATATAATTGTCGGAGAACCGACGTGCACACTTGAGTATGGTTGATTGTTATGCATAACAAGGGTACTTTAGGCTGATCACCTGTTGTACCTGTTTTTGTTGGATTTTCAGTTTATTACTGTCAATTCTAGTAGAAGTTCATAGTCCGTAGTGACTACTCAGTATTCAATTATTTGAAATCTTGAATTGACTTATTATTGAATCATATTGATATTATCCTGTCCTTAGCGACTGATATTGAGAACTATTGATATTCTTGTTATTCTTGAACTATCAAATCTTGTTATACCCTTTCGAGAATTGAGAATCTTATTACTCACCCTTATTGTATATTACTTGCTGGGCAATTTGTGCTCATTCTTGCTTTCCTTAAAACATTTCAGTTAAGGCAGAGCATGGTGAACCTTCGGGCGTTGATAAGGGCAAGGGCAAAGCTACCAACTAGCTTATGTCTGTTATGTTTTAAATATATTAATATTGTATGAAGATGATGTAGTAAGACTGGATTTGATTATGTTTAAGCTTAAGTTAGATTATGTAATAAGTCGTTAACTGATATTATTATGTAATCTATTAAGTACTGTAGGTTGCGAGACTTGGGGGAATAATTATAATAAATCATTGTAAATTATTCTAGAATAGATTTTCCGCTGTGATCGTATGATATTTAATTATTATTATTGTGATGTATTACCATGAGCACGTGATGAACCGAATTCGAGAGACCAAGTGGCGGTCCTGGAATTTGGGGGCGTCACAATGGTCATGCTCAAATAGTGATTTATTTCATATAGTCTACTCATCGATCAAGAAAACTCAGATTAAATTATAAAGAGGATGACACATTGAAAGGATGTCACATTCCATGCCACGAGTTTAATCTAGGATGTTAAGGTTAAAAGGATTAAATTACATTGAAACATTGGTCACGAAAAGGTTGTATCGAATCACCGATCTTATTATTATTTGGGCAGCAGTGATGCATTACTAAATGCCGCTCACTGTTTATAATTTTATAATATAATTTTAAAATTATTGCCAACATAATAATAACATATAGGAACACACACTTAGAACGTAATTAAAAGGGTATTAATTTAAATTATAAAGATTTAAATATATCAATATGATTGATAGTATTTAAATTAATAGGATAATTTGTATATATGTATATATGTATATTAATTAAGTAAGACTTGATTAAGATATAATATATATATAAATTCAGATTTTATTTTTTTAATTGGATTAGGTTTTAGTTAATACCTTTAACTGCTATATATATGATATATCAGTCGTTTTTTGGGTATTCATTATGAACCCAAACCCTAGCCGCTCTTAGAGAGAGACTAGAGAGAAAAACTTCAAAAGTCCAGATCCTTGGAGGCTAGTACTACAGCTTTCCTTGCTGCGGATCGTGTGGCGATTCGCGGGACGTTCGTGTGGAAACCGTACAGACGTAGTTCCTTTAGATTGCGTTGAAGATTCAAAGCTGTTCCAGAATCTCCATCGTCTCCGTTCAGGCTTGAATAATCTAAACCTCTGAATTAATATATTTTCGCATGGATCCTATTTTAGGGTTTAGGAAAATTTTTAATTTTCGCTGCATTTATGTGCCGAAATCCCTACAGTGGTATCAGAGCTACTTGCGAAATGATTAATTCAGATTACGTGTTTTTATTGTATTCAATATATATCATATATGATGATGCATGTTTGCCGATCTAAAATTGAATATATGATATTCTGCATGTATGCGTATTCTGGAAATCTGTAATATATATGCATGTATATGATGTTCTGATAATCGTATCCTAGAAGGTGGAATAACAATTCAACTTCTTTTCTAATTGGATTAGAAACATAAAGATTCGATTTAATATGATTAATCGAAACTGGACATATATGATATGTTCTGGGTGTATTGTTATTATAAGTGTGTTGGCAGATTGTATATGATTCTGGAATTGTTTCAGAGATTCGTATGAAAAATTCTACAATCAGTCGGACCACCGCCAGGGGGGAGACCCCCCCTTGGACCCCCCCCATCGTAGCGCACGATGGTCGTGACCCCAATATTTGATATATAGTTTTCTTTAATTATATAAATTTTGTCATGTGCTTATTGTGATATGCATAGTGCACAGTTATGGCCCTTTTGACCCATAGGTTAGTGGTTTTTGGTTTTGAAATACGGCTTGCATGTCGTGCCTTTCTATAAATTCTGATGTAATATTCTCTTCTCAGCTAAATCCCCTCGAATGTAACTCGAGGTTTCTTTATGTCATGTAATGTACAATTGTAACCTATCAAGATGACAAGATGATGATGGAGAGGAGACACATGTATGAGGAAGGTCCAAGGAAGCTACTATTTTGAAGACCTTTTACCACCTTAGACTGACCTTCAATCTTTTCATTAGCTTGAAAAGATTGACATAGGGTTGGGCAATAACTGTGACACATTTAATTTTGCACTTTATTTATGCTTGTATACGATATGATATGATAAATAATGTGCATGTTTAATAAGATTAAAATTGGTGAGATCTAAATTAATTAATAAAATCCCTCATAAAATTATTAAGTCTAAATCAGATGCCTTCCAATGAATAACACTCATCAAGACCTTGACCGATGGATGTAGGTTTGCCAAAGCAAAGTACCCCTTTTATCTTGGTAAGATGCGATAGGATAATTGTGATATCCAAACTGTTAAAATCATTGGGCCATACTTAACTAGGTTATCATAATAGGATTGTGGACTTAGAGGCATAGAGTTTGGTAGGTACCATTAGATGCACTAGAAACAAATGTTGTTCACCAAACTATCTAAGAGTTATATATGATATAATTGACAAAGGGTTGTCTACCTAAATAATTATGTTTTGAGAGAATAGCCAAAGCTAACTTAAGGCATAATGAAATATGGATCTTAGGTCACTAGAAAGATTTAATTAAAAATGCTTTTCGAATTAATGGTGAGGGCTATTAATTTGAATAAAATAGTGGGAGGTATATTCTGAATATACTATTATCAATTACGTAATACCAAAATTCTACAATTTGACTTATTATTTTTGCACTTATAAATTGTAGATATCAATGGCAAACAACAACACAAATAGTTTTTCACTACGATCAATCCCTGAGAAGGAAAATCTGAGTGGAATTAATTTCCTAGACTGGCATAGGAACTTGAGGATTGTCCTCAAACAGGAGCGCAAGCTATATGTCCTTGATGGGCCCATTCCTGCAGTACCAGCTAACACTGCACCATGTGTAGAGCATAATGCTTACAAGAAGCATCAAGATGATGCTCTGGACGTGAGTTGTCTTATGCTAGCAACTATGAACTCTGAGCTTCAGAAGCAACATGAGTTAATGGATGCTTATGAGATGATAGAGCATCTCAAGAAATTATTCGAAGAGCATGCTCGACAGGAGATGTATGATACAAGCAAGGCGTTGTATCACTGTAAAATGGGTGAACGTGATCCAGTTGGTCCACATATACTGAAAATGATTGGGTACATTGAGTACGTTGGTAGGTTGGGTTTTCCGATTACTCCGGAAGCTCAAACCGATCTTATTTTGCAATCTTTGAACAACAGCTACTCTCAATTTGTTATGAATTACCTCATGAATGAAATTACAAAACCACTTACTGAGTTGTTGAGCATGTTAAGAACTGCTGAGAACAACATGAAAAAGGCAGGACCCACTCCCATAATGATGGTGCAAAAGGGGAATGTTAAGGGAATGGGGAAAGGCAAGAAGAAGATAGGATCTAAATCTGCCAAACCCAATCCCAAAACCAAACAAGCTTTAAAACCTAAAGGTGGGGTGGCTAAAGAATGTGATTGTCACTTCGGTGGAAAACCTGGACACTGTAAGAGGAATTGTCATGCTTATACAGAAGAACTGAAGAAAAAGAAAGGAAGTATGACTTCTGATTCAGGTATATATGTTATAGAAATCAATTTGTCCACTTCTACATCATGGATATTGGATACTGGATGTGGTTCTCACATTTGAGTTAATGTGCAGAAACTCCGAAGGAGTAGGACTTTGGCGAAAGGCGAGGTTGACCTACGAGTTGGGAATGGAGCAAAAGTTGCTGCACTAGCCGTAGGAACTTATCATTTATTTTTGCCCACTGGGCTAGTATTAGAATTAGAGGATTGTTATTATGTGCCTGCTATGAGCAAAAACATTATTTCTGTTTCTTGTTTGGACGAGAAAGGTTTTTCATTTTTAATAAAGAACAACAATTGTTCATTTTACTTAAATGAAATATGTTATGGTGTTGCACAATTGTTTAATGGTCTTTATATTCTTAATTTAGAAATGCCTATCTATAACATAAATACAAAATAATTTAAATCAAATGATTCAAATCCGATATATCTCTGGCACTGTCGTTTAGGCCATATAAATGAGAAACGCATATCCAAACTCCATATAGATGGGTTTTTGGATTTATTTGATTTTGAATCATATGAGAAATGCGAGTCTTGTTTATTAGGCAAGATGACTAAAGCCCCTTTTACTAGACACAGTGAATGGGCTAGCGATGTATTGGGACTTATACATAGTGATGTATGCGGACCCATGAGTTCGTTAGCAAGAGATGGGTTTTATTACTTCATTACATTTACTGACGACTTCAGTAGATATGGATATGTGTATCTTATGAGACACAAATCTGAATCCTTTGAAAAGTTCAAGGAATTTAAGAATGAAGTTTAAAACCAATTTGGCAAAAGCATAAAAGCCCTTTGATCCGTTCAAGGAGGTGAATACTTAAGCCAAAACTTTGATGACCTTCTAAAGGAGTGTGGTATTATATCACAACTCACTCCGCCTGGAACACCACAATGGAATGGTGTGTCTGAGAGGAGGAATCACACCTTGTTGGACATGGTACGATCGATGATGAGTCATGCTGATCTTCCAATAAGCTTCTGGGTCATGCCCTAGAGACAGCTGCATTCACAACGGCGATGAGGCATTCGTAGATCTGGTAGGACACGCCAAGAGCCCGAGAGATATTATGGATTTCTTATGACTCAAAACGGCGATGTGATGCTTATAATCATGATGAGCCTGCTTCCTACCAAGAAGCTATGAATGGACCAGATTCTGAGAGATGGCTTGAAGCCATGAAATCTGAGATGGACTCCATGTATACTAACCAAGTATGGACTTTGGTTGATCCACCCGAAGGGGTAAAACCAATCGGGTGCAAGTGGGTTTTCAAGAAGAAAACCGACATGGATGGTAATGTACAAACCTATAAAGGCCGACTGGTAGCAAAATGATTCAAACAAGTTCAAGGTGTTGACTATGATGAAACCTTCTCTCCAGTGGCAATGGTTAAATCCATCAGGATCTTACTTGCTATTGCAGCCTTTTATGATTACGAAATCTGGCAGATGGATGTCAAAACTGCTTTCCTTAACGAAAATCTCCTTGAGGATGTGTATATGACACAACCTGAGGGTTTTGCCAATCCAAAGGATGCTGGAAAGGTATGTAAGCCGCAACGATCCATTTATAGATTGAAGCAAGCCTCTCGGAGTTGGAATCTTCTATTTGATGAAGCAGTCAAAGAGTTTGGCTTTATAAAAAATGAAGATGAACCTTGTGTATATAAGAAGGTTAGTGGGAGTCACATTGTATTCTTGGTATTATATGTTAACGACATATTAATTATTGGGAATGACATTCCTTCCTTACAGGATGTAAAAACATGGTTAAGAAAATGTTTCTCCATGAAAGATTTAGGCGATGCAACCTATATTTTAGGTATCAAGATCTATCGAGATAGATCGAGAAAAATGCTCGGCCTAAGTCAAAGTATATATATTGATAAAGTGCTGAAATGATTCAGCATGCAAGAGGCAAAAAGAGGGCACTTACCCATGTCTCATGGTGTTAAGATCTCTAAGGCCCAATGTCCTAAATCACATGATGATGAGGAGCGTATGAGAAAGATCCCTTATGCTTCGACAATTTGATCTATCATGTATGCAATGATATGTACTCGTCCGGATGTCTCGTATACTTTGAGCATGACGAGCAGATACCAGTCGAATCTAGGTGAAGGTCACTGGACAGCAGTCAAGAATATCCTTAAGTACCTGAAAGGACTAAGGATTCATTCTTGGTATATGGAGGTGAAGACGAACTGGCACTAAAGGGTTACACAAATGCTAGTTTCCAGACTGACACAGATAACTATAAGTCTCAGTCAAGTTTTGTGTTTTGCCTTAATGGTGGTGCTGTCAGCTGGAAAAGTTTGAAGCAAGAGACAGTAGCCGATTCTACGACAGAGGCTGAGTATATTGCTGCTTCTAGTGCGGCCAAGGAGGCTGTATGGATTAAAAAGTTTATCACTGAACTTGGTGTTGTCCCAACCATTATTGATCCGGTTGAGCTATACTGTGATAATAATGGAGCCATTGCACAGGCTAAGGAAACCCAGATCTCACCAACGATCCAAACATATACTTAGGCAGTACCATCTCATTCGTGAAATCATTGATAGAGGAGATGTACATATAAGCAGAGTGACAACAGATGATAATGTTGCAGATCCACTGACCAAAGCTTTATCACAACATAAGTACAAAGGTCACACTAGTTCCATGGGTATTAGGTACATGAGTGATTGGCTCTAGTGCAAGTGGGAGACTGTTAGAGTTTATGCCCTACAGGCCAATTCTTTTATGTAATTGCTTAACATTTTTGATAGTATATTTTATTGAATAAATGAATTATTTTATTATGGTTTTATTTACTGCGTTATATAAATGTTAACATAATAAAAGTCCTTAGAATGGTGATACAAATTATATGGCTTCAAGTATGTGACTTGAACATGAGATCATATAATTACAATTAGTATCATTACTCTTAAATGTCCCTAGTCAAGTGTCATTGTTAATGGGACAACAATGATACATTGAGACTAGTATGTGGATTGACTGATGGCCAAATCTCATTGGTCATAAATATATGAGATATTGAGTCAATGTATAGGTACATGTTAGAGAACAATGTACGGGACAGACCCACCATGAGAATTCTACGTGGAGCATTATGCAAAGTGTCATAAGAAATTCTCATAGTGACAATGATGTAATGATCCTCTGACCTGAAATCACTATATTACTACACGAGAATTTATGTACTTTGATATCATCAAAGGTCACCTTTAATATGGTGGGCAATAAAGGTGATTATTGGGTACATCATGAATCGTGTGAGGAATATGAGTGATCTAGATGGAATTTAACCCTCCTATATATTAGGGGTGATATCCATAGGCCTCTTGATTGAGTAGGACTATGAAATGCATGGTCATGCTCAAATAGTGATTTGTTTCGTATAGTTTACTCATCGATCAAGAAAACTCAGATTAAATTATGAAGAGGATGACACATTCCATGCCTCGAGTTTAATCTAGGATGTCAAGGTTAAAAGGATTAAATTACATTGAAACATTAGTCACAAAAAGGTTGTATCGAATCACCGATCTTATTATTATTTAGGTAGCAGTGATGCATTACTAGATGCCGCTCACTATTTATAATTTTATAATATGATTTTAAAATTATTGCCAACGTAATAATAACCTATAGGGTCACACACTTAGAACGTAATTAAAAAGGAATTAATTTAAATTGTAAAGATTTAAATATATCAGTATGATTGATAGTATTTAAATTATGAATTTAAATTAATAGGATAATTTGTATATATGTATATATGTATATTAATTAAGTAAAACTTAATTAAGATATAATATATATATAAATTTGGATTTTATTTTTCTAATTAGATTAAGTTTTGGTTAATTCCTTTAACTGCTATATATATGATATATCAGCCGTTTTTAGGGTATTAATTATAAACCCAAATCCTAGCCGCTCTTAGAGAGAGACTAGAGAGAAAACTTCGAAAGTTCAGATCCTTGGCGGCTAGTACCACAGCTTTCCTTGCTGCAGATCGTGTGACAATTTGCGGGGCGTTCGTGTGGATACCGTAGAGACGCAGTTCCTTTGGATTGCGTTGAAGATTCGAAGCTGTTCCAGAATCTCCATCGTCTCCGTTCAGGCTTAAATAATCGGTAAAACAAATCTAAACCTCTGAATTTATATGTTTTTGCATGGATCCTATTTTAGGGTTTCGAAAAAATTTTAATTTTCGCTGCGTTTATGTGCCGAAATCCCTGGTATCAGAGCTACTTGCGAAACGATTAATTCAGATTATGTGTTTTAATTGTATTCAATATATATGATATATGATGATGCATGTTTGCCGATCTGAAATTGAATATATGATATTCTGCATGTATGCGTATTCTGGAAATCTGTAATATATATTCATGTATATGATGTTCTGATAATTGTATCCTAGAAGGTGGAATAACAATTTAACTTCTGTTCTAATTGGATTAGAAACATAAAGATTCGATTTAATATAATTAATCGAAACTGGACACATATGATATGTTTTGGGTGTATTGTTATTATGAGTGTGTCGGCAGATTGTATATGATTCTGGAATTGTTTCAGAGATTCGTATGAAAAATTCTACAATCAGTCGGACCACGGCTAGGGGGGAGACCCCCCTTTGGACCCCCCCCCATCGTAGCGCACGATGGTTGTGACCCCAATATTTGATATATAGTTTTCTTTAATTATATAAATTTTGTCATGTGCTTATTGTGATATGCATGGTGCACAGTTATGGCCATTTTGACCCATAGGTTAGTGGTTTTTGGTTTTGAAATACGGCTTGCATGTCGTGCCTTTCTATAAATTCTGATGTAATATTCTCTTCTCACCTAAATTCCCTAGAATGTAACTCGAGGTTTCTTTATGTCATGTAATGTACAATTGTAACCTATCAAGATGACAAGATGATGACGGAGAGGAGACACATGCATGAGGAAGGTCCAAGGTAGCTACTATTTTGAAGACCTTTTACCACCTTAGACTGACGTTCAATCTTTTCATTAGCTTGAAAAGATTGACATAGGGTTGGGCAATAACTGTGACACATTTAATTTTGCACTTTATTTATGCTTGTATACGATATGATATGATAAATAATGTGCATATTTAATAAGATTAAAATTGGTGAGATCTAAATTAATTAATAAAATCCCTCATAAAATTATTAAGTCTAAATCAGATGTCATACAATGAATAACACTCATCAAGACCTTGACCGATGGATGTAGGTTTGCCAAAGTAAAGTACCCCATTTATCTTGGTAAGATGCGATATGATAATTGTGATATCCAAACTGTTAAAATCATTGGGCCAGACTAAACTAAGTTATCACAATAGGATTGTGGGCTTAGAGGCATAGAGTTTGGTTGGTACCATTAGATGGACTATAAACAAATGTTGTTCACCAAACTATCTAAGAGTTATATATGATATAATTGACAAAGGGTTGTCTACCTTTAATATGGTGGGCAATAAAGGTGATTATTGGGTACATCATGAATCGTGTGAGGAATATGAGTGATTTAGATGGAATTTAACCCTTCTATATATTTGGGGTGATATCCATAGGCCTCTTGATTGAGTAGAACTATAAAATGCATGGTCATGCTCAAATAGTGATTTGTTTCATATAGTCTACTCATCGATCAAGAAAATTTAGATTAAATTATGAAGAGGATGACACATTCCATGCATCAGTTTAATCTAGGATGTCAAGGTTAAAAGGATTAAATTACATTGAAACATTGGTCACGAAAAGGTTGTATCGAATCACCGATCTTATTATTATTTGGGTAGCAGTGATGCATTACTAGATGCCGCTCACTATTTATAATTTTATAATATGATTTTAAAATTATTGCCAACATAATAATAACCTATAGGGTCACACACTTAGAATGTAATTAAAAGGGAATTAATTTAAATTGTAAAGATTTAAATATATCAAAATGATTGATAGTATTTAAACTATGAATTTAAATTAATAGTATAATTTGTATATATATATATATATGTATATTAATTAAGTAAGACTTGATTAAGATATAATATATATATAAATTCGGATTTTAATTTTCTAATTAGATTAGGTTTTGGTTAATACCTTTAACTGCTATATATACATATGATATATAAGCCGTTTTTAGGGAATTCATTATAAAACCCAAACCCTAGCCGCTCTTAGAGAGAGACTAGAGAGAAAAATTTCGAAAGTCCAGATCCTTGGCGGCTAGTACCGCAGCTTTCCTTGCTGCAGATCGTGTGACGATTCGCGGGGCGTTCGTGTGGATACCGTAGAGACGCAGTTCCTTTGGATTGCGTTGAAGATTCGAAGCTGTTCCAGAATCTCCATCATCTCCGTTCAGGCTTGAATAATCGGTAAAACAAATCTAAACCTTGAATTAATATGTTTTCGCATGGATCCTGTTTTAGGGTTTCAGAAAATTTTTAATTTCCACTGCGTTTATGTGTCGAAATTCCTACATATACATGCCACCACATCTTTTGATTGCACTGCATCTTGTACCGTCATGTTGAATGTGCAGGAAGTGGGTCGAACAGCTTGCAATGGCGACGGTCCGGCAATAGTCAGAGTGCTGCCGCTGCCATTTCCTCCATTTCCTGTTTACCCTGTTGCTGACTTCTTAGGGCAATTATGAGCTATATGATCCTTGGATCCACATTTATAGCAAGCTCCCTACTTCGGGTTTAGGTAGTTCGGCGCGATGTGGCATTCTTGACCACAGTTGTAGCACACCCGTTTCCCTTTCTGCACACTCCAGTGTGAGTCTTCCCGCATATAGCACATGCTTCGAGCTTCTTTTTCTGCTGACCTCCCTGCTGACTCCCAGAAGAGTTATTGTCATTCCACTTCCTCTTCTGATGGATAACTACGCCACTACCAGCCTTGTTTTCAGTCTCAACCTTCTTTTTCTTGTCTTGGTTGAATTTAGTCACCGCTTCACTTCCTTCTTTAGCTAGAATGGCCTTTTCCAGCACGGCTGTAAACGTGTTCAACTGGAACATAGAGACCTTGCTGTAGAGCTAGGGTTTTAGTCCCCGCTCAAACCTTCTTGCCTTCCTAGCGTCTGTGCTGACCTGGTAAGTAGCGAACCTGGCCAACTCGTTGACCTTTGCTGCGTATTCCGACACTGTCATCATTCCGTGCTTCAGCTCTAGGAATTAGACCTCCATCTGGTCCTGCGAACTCACTGGGAAGTACATTTCATAGAACATTTCCTTGAAACGTTCCCACGTTATGACTCCTTCTCCCTCTCGGGTCTTATTCGCCTGCCACCAGAAACTAGCATCTGCCTTCAACATGAAAGTCGCAAATGCTGTCTTCTGGTCTTCACCGACCTTAGCCATGTCAAAGACCTTCTCTGTCTCCGTAACCCACGTCTGTGCATCTATCGGGTTTGTAGATCCCTTAAACTCCGGCGGTCCTACTGCCTTAAACTCTTTGAACATCGTGGCCTGCACTTGCTGCTGATCCGCCAACGCTCCTATCAGTAGGTTCACCAACTGCTGGACCGAGTTGGGATTCGTCCCATCGTTATTGTTTTTGTTCGTCAAAACCTTGGGATTTTGACATGTTGGTCTTCTTCTAGGAGGCATTTTCTGTTAAGAAAATATCATTATTAGATCCTTTATTTGATTCTTAAGTATTTGAGTTCAAATTAAGCAATTAAATAACTCAGTTCATATATGAACACACAACACATTAATAAACTTTTTTTTATTCATTATTCATAGTTTTAAAAACATAGGATAGATAGCATTCCTGCTATTTACATCATTCTTCCTGAACTGGAACAAGTTTCAGGACTACCTCATCACTTTATCCCATTATTATCTCAAGTTATGGGACTTACATCATTTATTACAAAAAGAAACACATAACTTAAAAGCTCTAATGTCTAGGCATATTAAGACGTCGCACAGCCTCTCTACGTTCTTCCTCCATCACCCGAAATGCTGTCCTTCGGTCCACCACATACCATACCCTTGGAACTGAGCTGGGTAATAAAAGATACGGTCCTGGGCCCTATTTATAGCCGTATGGAAAACGTATTCTATTTCTCTTAGCTTGGCTCTCTTGGTTTCTGCCTCGTACTCAGCTCGATCGGCTCGTTGAGTAGCCCTCAAGCTTGTTTCCTCAGCTCTGGCACACTTGGTCGACTCTTCTTGAATATCTTGCTTCAGCTTTGCTAGTTCAGCTTGTGCCTCGTCTTGATCGTTCTCTATGTGTATTAAGTTCCACTGTACATCTCCTAAGTCACTCGCCATATCCTCGATAGTCTCGTCACGCTGCTGGATGGTTTTCTCGAGCTCTCCGACTCAACCATGAAGCTCCACATTACTGTCATAAACTGCCTCGTATATCTCAGCACTAACAGAGTGAGGTGGAAATTCCTCTTTGGGATCCTCTTCCTCCTCTTCAGACTCGTCCTCATCCTCTTCCTCTGGAATAGGTGTTAGCTCACGCTCCCGACCAGCTACGGTGATCACTAGAGATGGATCTCTCCTAACCAACTGCTCCCAGAGGATGTCTCGGGGCTCTTCCTCTCTAAGAACCTGAGGTATATCCTCTCTAGCCTGACTGGATTCTCCAATGTTCGTCATCCTGACAAAAGAATTTTAAAGTTTATTATTACATGATATCGAATCGTCACTCTTCGAATACCTAAACGTAAACACATAGCACATAAGGTAGTTTATTATCTTTACCTATCACCACTATCTTTTCGATCTTCCTATAAGGCTACTACCTAAGGTTTTTCCCCCACCTAAGGTTCATAACCTATAGCTTTGATACCAACCTGTGACACTCCCAAATCCGGGTACTTCGTTTCCACATGATTTGGTGTTCACTTTCTAACTAAAACATACATCTACCCAATCATAAAGAATTGCAAAGTAAATTACAACCTTCATAATACTTAAATAACATCTTCCTTGATAAAGGAATTACAACTTTTCAAAATAAAATCCCAGGGTTAACTAAACCTTAACATCAATCAAATAAATGCGAAAATGTAAAACATAATCAACAAAGTATTATTACAATAGAAACTTGACATAACAATCCTACACTTATTCATCTTTCCTTTTACTTGTTGACGGTATGTCAACATTCTTGTTTTCAACTGCAAGTGGTGATAAAACATGCAAGAGTGAGCAAACAAAAGCTCACTTGAAAATACAACAGTGATATGACATAAGTGAATCATTTCAAAGAGTTTGAATAACTTTACTTTCATCAATATGAAGAATTGAATTATAATCCTTTCATCAATACATAGAATTCGAATATAGAATCATATGAGGGTCATAAGACCTTGAACTATTGTCCTAGGTTATAAATATTTCTATTTAAACCTTTAACAGTCAATAAGACTATGAACCTTTAACTCGTACTCAGGGGGATCAACCCTTTGAACCATGAATTGTGCACAACCATCTTAACGCTTTCGCATAAATATCCCTTAATAAATACGGTTGTTCATTCTCAGTAATTGAATTCAAGTCCGCACCAAAGAAAGTTTGGTTTGGATAGATAAGGGAACTTTGGAGTTTCAACTATCATCAACTAGGAGTAGTTGAATCGACTCACAACACTTTAATAGTTCAAGAATACAAGAATCATGAACCAATGACAAGATATGAAAATAAACTTTATAATAGATAGGCATGCTTTAGAAGTAACTCAAAGCAATTGAAAGAAAAAGTAAATCTTGCTTGAACAGCTAAGTCAAGATTATAATATCCCAATAATACTTCAATATATGAGCATTAGGAATAATAGAATACAACAAAGCTCGAACAAAGTAATCAACGAGTTTGAAATGGAAACTTGCTTCATTAGAAAACTTGCACAATGATAAGTTTAGAGATAGAAAACTTGCTTAACGTTAACGAGTTTAAGGTTTAGAAGACTTGCCTTAAGCGCAAGCTACATTTGAAACACAATTGCAATCACTTCACAAACACCCTACACATTTATATTACATTCAAACCATCTATTAGTATCCAACTACAACATTTAAACCATCAAACTTCATATCCAAGTCCAATTCTCAATGCAATTTACCACATTGGTTGCTAACTAGTCAAGTACGTGAGTCTATACTCACGGCATACATTCATAAGCTTATAACTCAATGAACCGTGTTGTGTACCCTAAGAAAGTAACACACACACACACATGTAACATATTCACATACTACTTCAATCAAACTTAAACACATCAAAAACATGTTAACTTATTATATATTCCACTTTCCAAGTC
Source organism: Panax stipuleanatus (assembly GCA_020205555.1). Lineage (NCBI taxonomy): Eukaryota > Viridiplantae > Streptophyta > Magnoliopsida > Apiales > Araliaceae > Panax > Panax stipuleanatus. The sequence goes on from CM035125.1 coordinate 102,029,246, forward strand.
ATAGAAACAAGTTAGCTGAACAAACGGGGCATAAAAACTCAACAAGTAAAAACCAAAAATCCCGGACAGCAGCTTTACCCGCTAGGGCGGGTCCCCATAGTGTAAAACACCCGCTGGGGCGGGTCCTCCCCCTGCTGCACTACATGGTTCGCGAACTGGTGGAGAAATAAGCTAATTTGGCTTACTCCATCACACCAAATTCGAATTTTTCCAACATGACAAACATGAAACTTGTGAAAAATAATATTTTAAGCTTATTAACATACTCATAACATAAAAATTTCATATAACCACATAATCACAACTAAGATTTCATGGAATTCAAAGAAAAACACAATTTTAAGGGTTCTTGACGAAAATTGCTACTATGAATTCATTTTTCATCCAATTCAAGTGATTCCAATTGTAATCACTTCTATTCTTAACATACTAATATAACACTTTAATCAATTTTAACAATAACTCATAATCAACATTAATTTTGATAGTTTCAAAAACAATTTTTCAGAAATTGACTCAAAGAAAAATACTATGAACATGATTCCTATTGTTTATCAAAAATTCATGGTTTGAATTACTAATACAACCATATAATTCATATATAATCATGTTATATCACATATTACACATATCTCATGCTCACATCAAGGATTTAAGAATAATTTTCAACATAACTTCATAGAAGAGTACTATGAACATGATTTCATAGTGTTCATCATATACTTGTGAATTGAAACACTTAAAAAATTATGAAAATCATATGTAAACATATATATATATACATATATATGTACATATCCCATTCACATATCAAAATAAATAACTTTGCACAAAGAGACTTCCACATAGAATTCTAAAATCATAAAAACATAGAAGAACATGCTTTGAAAACTTGTTTTTACAACAATTATATTTTGAAAACACTTTCATAGCATACAATTACATATGAAAACATATGAAATTCATATATACATATAATTTCATAATCATGAAAACCTAGCTTGACAAAGAGAAAACATCACATATGAATACAAATTGATTTTATAATTAGAAGAGTTAGGATTAAAATCTTACTAGTTTTGATTAAAGAGAAGAGATGATGAAGATGATGATCCTCTTTTGCCTTCTCAAGCTTTTCTTCCTCTTCTCTCTTCATCTTCTCTGACAATTCTCTCTAACCTTCTTCTTCTTTCTTTCTTTGTTTTGTTTGTAAAACTAACGTACTAACTATCTGACATATATTATAATATACATATACATATATAATATATGTAACTTATAAATAATAAATATAATACTTATAACCATATTAATTCTTATTAATAACATAGGTTACAAAATTTGAAAATCCCAAGGCCATGTTTGGCAAACTCTTAGTTAAAAAAAATAGGTTTTAGTGCTAAGGCTTTGTTTGGAAGAAATAAGATTAAACAAGTACAAGGGCCTTGTTTGGTAAAATCACTTAAAACTCTTTTTCACTCTTTTAATAAATCCTTAATTCATAGATTAAATACCACACTTATTTAATTAAATTACTTATTTAATTAAATTACAACACTCTAATTCAATTAAATAAGCTAACATTCACATAATACCAAATTGTCACATAATTTTAATTCCTTTATTAAACATAATTCATGTAACAACTATTCTTAACACTTAGCACATAATATTAAATCTAATTGAATTTTTCTTAATTAAATTAAATTATGCTACACCATTGCTAACATATCAATTTAATTAAACATATAGCACTTAATTAAATTGTCCACAATAATCACTCAATTTATTTATTTACTCAACAAATAAATTTAATAAAATATTTATTTAATTTAATAAATATTTATAATTAATATATAAAATTCTTAATCGTTACAGAGGGAGGAAGGATCTGTTAGCAATGGTGGAGGGGGAAATGTCGACCCAATGCAAAGCTTCGTTAACCTGTTAACAGAAGCAATACAGAACAGACCCCAGCCAACAGCAACACAGCCAGGACATCACTTAGCTAGCATTAAGGACTTTAAATTGGTAGTACCACTGGAATTTCGGGAAACCTTAGACCCAATCAAAGCCCAGACATGGATAGAAGAAATGGAGAAGGTGCTTGAGGTCACACAGGTGGTCGAAGCACAAAAGACGAGTTTTGCCACTTTCATGATGAAGGTGATCAGTCTAGATGAAGGGGTTGAACCTGCTAGTTTTCAAGCTTTGGAGGTGAGCAATACTCAGTACCTACCTGTTGGGGTACTAGCTTTGAAACCAAAAGTTTTCCCCGAAGTAATGACAGTTGGTCGGGAAATGGTTTCCTTGGGTTTCCGCCCTGGAGAAGGGTTAGGGAAAAATTAGCAAAGAATCAAGAGTCCGGTGCAAATCTCTAGCCAGTCAGGGAAAGCCGGATTGGGCTATTCATTCGAATTAAACCATCAGAACCCACACAAGCATCCAAAAGTTCGTACTTCCACTATTTTGCTACCAAACCTCACTGATGCCGGGTTTGTGAAACCAATGAGGAAGATTCTTGCTACTGTGTCAGGCATATTATTTCCTCTAGTCAAACAAATGAGCGAGAGAAATGCCCCAAAGCTTGAGGGGGAGAGCAAAAAGGGAAAAGAAAAGTTTCTACATGAAGGACGAGACCCATTTGCCAACATATATTTTCTGATGCACTACGAGGGTATGAACAATGATATCCCATACAGTGATGAAGAAGATCAGATCTGAATCCCTCGCATCAAGAGGGATAATGGTAGCAGCTCAAAGAAGAACCTTGACCCTGATCTGAAAGATGTCTTAGTTGTAACGACCAGGAATTTTAAGCTCCTTATTAATTTTATATGTGATTTAAAATTTTTAAGAGTTAATTTTTCAAACTTATTTAAACCTTATGTGCTTATGTGAATTTAACCTATACGAATAAATGCTAGGATTTTTATTAAAGGGAATCACTAATGGTTATTTAAATTAGTAGATTAACCCTGAGACTTTTATATCAGAATATTGATAAAGGTGTTAGTAAATTATATATTCAAATTTTGTGAATATAGTGTAGAGAATTAATCGTGTTTGGTTAATTTCAATTGGGAGTAATTAATTGATAATGTGTTGATTAATTATTATTATGAATAAATAATAATTAATGAGTAAGAGATTAATAAATATAATAATATTATATTTAATTGATTAATTGTTTTATACAAGCATATGTTATATTAAACCTTTAGTATATGGTAGTCAACTGTATATTGTATAAGGTGCAAGGTGACACATTAATATGTCTCTATATTATATATATAGACTATATAGTATGATTAATGACATTATGTGAGTTACATGTTATGTATGAAAAGACATTAATATGTATACCCTATTACATTACATTAATATCAATAAACTATTATTATTCGATAATAATTCTTAATAAGTTATTATAATAATAATCATTGTGATAGTAATAATACCCAAGTTCTTGATATTCGGTGTTTATATAATGTACATGGATTATATGTGTATCCTTAATGGATATATTGTATTATTGATTTCTAATTAGAATAACATGGTAACAACCAATTCATTGTATACCCTTTTTATTCATTATAACCTAAGCTATATAAAATGAAATGTGTAACATAAGTATGTATACTATGTGTATATATTATAACCTAAGTGTTTACTACTACACTTGCTAGCTAATTAATGCTGAGTTTGGCTTGTCCCAATATTAGAGTCCATTCCTTTTCTCCTTCACGTGTAAACCCACATGCTACAGTAGTTTATCTTCTTCTCAAATTCACCAATGCTAGCTAATCATGAGATGGGGAGTGGGATTCATTAGTGGAATCACCAACTCCTCACCAACTTCTTCTTATCCATTATGTAATCTTGCTATCCCTTGTTTTGAATTGGTGAACAAAGCATTAACTGTGTATTGAAATTGCCTATATAAGAGCTTCTCTCATTCTCATTTTGAAATGCTAAAATTTTCATATATGTGTAAGTTGTTTAGAGAAATATTAGTGAGGGTGAATTAGTAGCAAGTCAGTTTCAATTACAAAGGTACCTTCCCATTCTTGTTCATCATTTCCTGTAAATTTGCTAAATTCTTGATTCTTGATTTCAATTGAATTGGATGTTAATTGATTGGAGATATGATTGTTAAATGCTATACAAGATGTTAAAAGTGTTGGAATTATTTCATAACATAGCTAGAGTAGAATTCATATGATATGTCTGAGTTGGGTTCTAGTCCTACCGAATAGGAAGAAGACTCTGGTTAAGCCAGACGCCAACGCAGCTGCATCGGGTTTATGCCTGGTAGCAGCGCAGCTGCACAGGTCCTGGAAAGCAGATTCTCATTTTTTGTTACAGCACCTGTTATGCCATCATGTAATACCTTGTTAGAACAAACATATAAGTTAGATTAGCACACATATATGAGTATATTAACATTGTGTAAACGTGTTTTGCTATGTTTGCATACAAGGTTTATGAAACAACATATAGTTATGAAAATAAACTTAAGATTTCATGAACGAACGTCAACATATGTGAAGCATGATAGTATTCTGACTTTGCAAGCATATTAGTATGATTTAAAGATGCATGAGAAGTATCCTAACTCGCGTATATAGGTTCCATAATGAACTGTGATCATATGAATCTTACTAGTGCACATTCCTAACGAAAACGGATGTTTTGAAAATAAACTTTGACATGTGTGTAACACATTTAGGTACTGATTTTGCAAGCATGTTAGTGTGGTTTAGAAATGCATGAATAATCCATTGACTTGTGTTTATATGACTCGTAATGAAGCATTAGCATGTTGAACTCATTAGTGAACGTTACTAACAACAACATAAGCTTTAAATGTGAACTTTGACGTATACGTAGTATGTATGAATTCTGATTTCATGGTCATGATTGTGTGTTCTATAAACATGAGAACTAAGTCTAACATGATAGAACACAGTAGCATAATTGATCGTAAGTTAAGACGTTTTCAAAAGAGAGACTTAAGACTTTCAAAGAGAACTTAACCAAGACTTGTGTCTTTTAGATTGTGATCACTTAGATACATGTCTGTGACTTATGTATGCATTCTAATACATGTGAATAATGGTTACGAGATGCTTTACATGTACCGTGTTGTCTTTTTGACTTAGTATAATTTTGAAAGAGAACTTAAGATTTGAAAGTTAAATACCATGTGAGACATGTTGTGAGCATACAAGCATAAGTATTAAGATTTCATTATGCCTATAGACGGGTTGACATGAACCTCATTTGTTTATATACAGATTTCACATATTCATGCTTAATCATAGAAAATGAACTTGATGTATGAACTTGTTAACTTAAGGTTTACCGGCATGAAAACATATGACTTTGAAATTGAATTAGGATGAGCATGCTAGTTTCTAATGAGAGATTATAACTTGATAAGCATGTTTATTGGTTTAATGTCAGTAGTTGCATGCTAGGTTTGTACCGGAACACTTTCAGGTCCGGACGATTTTCTTAAAGTCTGATTTTAACAGTTATCATATTATGATGTTATAAATGGTATCTTTGATACTGAACGTGATCTTATGTGATAGATTTATATAACAACTAGATTCTAGTATGTGTGAACTTATATTAGTTTATATATACTAATTGGAGAGACCAACTTGTTAATATTAGGTCATTCTAACGCCGTTTAATTTAAAGCTAGAACTTAGTGTAGTTGAGCAAACAGACAAGTTTTTCTTGACTTACACTTATTGATTGTGCAAGTTCTTTTGAACCCGTCCTTGTATTATTTGCAAGTCTCCCTAACTTTACTCAAATTTATATTGAGCAAGTTTTTTTCTTGACTTATATTTTTTTTATTGTGCAAGTATTCTAAATTCTTGTACTACTTTATCCAATGAACCGTGTAAGCAAGTTTCTAAACTTCACTTATTTTTGGTGAAAGTTTCCTATCCTTCTCATATTGTATTGAGCAGGTTATTATTGTATTGTGCAAGTTCCCCGAACTTCACCTTTTGATTATTGTGCAACTTCCCCGAACTTCACACTTTGAGTATTGTGAAAGTTCCCCGAACTTCACTCTTTGATTTCGCAAGTTCCTGAACTTCATTTCTTTGATTATGCAAGTTCTCTAAACTTATACGAACTCATATATTGTGCAAGTATCTTATCTTTGTGTTTACTTTACTCAAGGAACATTGTAAGCAAATATCCTAACCTATGCATTTATTGTATGTAAGGAATCTATTACCGTGCAAGTTCTCCGAACTTCACACTTTGATTATTTGAGCAAGTGTCCTAACCTATGCATATATCTTATGCAAGGGGTCTATTATTGTGCAAGTTCCCCGAACTACACAACTTTGGTTATTGTGCAAGTTCCCCGAACTACACAACTTTGGTTATTGTGCAAGTTCCCCGAACTTACACCAATTCATATGTTGTGCAAAATTCTAAACTTCACTTTTATTGTGCAAGTTCCCTATCCTTCTCATATTGAGTAGGTTATTGTTGAATCAAAAGTAATTTACTTAATTGCTTGAACTTTATTTCTAAGCATGTTATTTAGTGGTTTAATTACTTATCAATTATTCCACATCGATATTATTGATATCCGCACTTAGTGCATTTGAGCTCGTATAGTCTTGGACTTGTACATTATTCAAGGTTCTAAATTTCTTGAACCGTGTCAGTTAGAGTCTGAACCTTTGTTCGGTCAGACAAGTGTATGAAGTTTTCTTTAAAGCTATCCAAACCAATTGATGGTAAGGATTCTTAGACAAAATAAAACACCCCTCATATGTAGGAGTGTGCCCAGGTATCTAATATATAATACGAGTAAGCAGATGTAAGTGTTATGCATATTCACGTTGTGCCCGAGGCTGATCTCCTCGAGGTACTAAGTTTCTGTAGCCAGTAATCCAAATGGTCAATTAGCTATTGAACCCATTAAAAAGTTATAGTTCAGAGTCTACTCGACTATCAGTCATTCTAAAGGTAATTATTATCTTTGCTTTTAATATTCATATTGTTGAATTGTTCATATGTTCATATCGTTGAATCTATCTAATATTCATATTATTGAATCGTTTTAATATTCATATTGTTGAATCGTTCAGTTATTCATATTATTGAATCGTTCTAATATTCATATTGTTGAATCGTTCTGATATTCATATTATTAAATCGTTCTAATATTCATATTGTTAAATCCTTAAGATATTCATATTGTTGAATTCATTGTCAAATATTTTTCCATTCATCATGATATATCCTTTATTGTTGTATTTAAACTTGCTGAGCAAACTTGTTGCTCATTCTTGCTATATCATGACTTATATTGCAGTTAAGCCTGAGACTTCAGGGAAGGACAAGGGTAAAGGGAAGATGTAGGATTAGTTTGCAAGGAGCAGACTTTATCTTTATGTCTAGTTTAATTACTGTTAATGTAATATGAACCCTAATGATTATTCTAGGGTATGTTTATAATGATGTATTAAGTTTATCGAATCTTGGGACTAGTAACACCTTTTGAATGAACGACGTACGTTTATTATTTTCCCCATTTAAGTTATCGTATGTTGTTTAGAGGTGAATGTTTGTATTAGATCATGGCGACCGGACCGTGGTCAGAGGACCCGGATTCGGGGGTGTCACATTAGTCATCATCAAAGAGGAAACAGACGAGTATAACTCCTTTATCCTCCCTATCCATGAGAACTTGACATTGGACAATTGGAGCAGCGTCCCTTGCCTCATTCAAAAATGGTAAAAGGGCAGAAAGTTCATTTGCCCTGAAGCGTGGTTTCATTTACTGCTTATTTTGGTGCACAGCTATAGCAGTTACGTTTATCTTTTTTTGTTAAATGCTTTGTATATTTAAATAATTTCATTTATTAAAGTGAAAGCATTTTTTTTCAGGACTCCAGAAGTGGATTTGTTTGTCCCTGCTGATGAGATGCCAAATTTTCACAGTGACTACAACTTTAATGTAGAACTGGACCTCAACTTGATGGAGATTAATCAAGAAGAGGTAAATGAATATGAGGTGCCCGAGGAGATCAAAGGATGGGTCGAAGACAAACCCAAACCCAACCTCGATCAAACCACCACTGTCAATATTGAAACCTTAGAAAACCTCAAAGAAATCCAGATAGGCACAAACCTCACCAAAAACCAAAAGGCCGACCTGATTAAACTCTTAACTTAGTTCCAGGATGTGTTTGCATGGTCACATGAAGACATGATTGGCCTATCCACTGATATTGTCATCCATTAACTACCCATCAAAGATGGATTAAAGCCAATCAAGCAAAAGCTCAGGCGATTGAAACCTAAATGGAGTCTAAAAGTCAATGAAGAGGTTGTCAAGCAATTCAAAGCAGGTATCATCATGGTATCAACATACCCGTAGTGGTTGTCAAACATAGTTCCTATGCCTAAACCATATGGGAAGGTACAAGTATGTGTGGATTACTAGGATTTGAACAAAGCTTGTCTCAAGGACAACTTCCCAGTGCCTTTTATCTACATCCTAATAAATAATACAGCACAATATGGCATATCTTCTTTTGTGGATTATTTTGCTAGATAACATCAAATCATGGTCGCTAAAGAGTACAAAGAGAAGACAGCCTTTATCACTCCCTGGGAAACCTTATGTTATAGACGATTGTCTTTCAGCCTTATCAATGCCGGTGCAACGTATCAGCGAGCCATGATGGCCCTTTTTCATGACATGATGCACAAAGAGATAGAAGTCTATGTGGATGACATCACTGTCAAATCCTGGAAGGAGGATGATTATATCAGCCATCTTAAAAAGCTTTTCAATGGGTTGCTTAAGTACAACCTCAAGCTAAATTCAGCCAAATGCACTTTTAGTGTCAAATTAGGCAAGTTGTTGGGATTTCTAGTGAGCAACAGAGGTATCGAGCTGGATCTCGCCAAGATTAAAGCCATCACTGATATAACCGTGCCCCGAACAGAAAAGGAAATACGGGGATTTCTTTGAAGAATCAATTTCATAAGCAGGTTCATCTCTCAACTCACAGCAATGTGTGAACCCATCTTCAAGCTGCTAAGGAAGAATTCCTCCATGAAATGGAATGAAGATTGTCAAAAAGCCTTCCTTTCCATAAAAAAGAAGTTGATCGAAGCACCAATCTTGGTACCCCCAAGGGATGAGGTTCCCCTATTTATGTACCCGTCCGTCAATGCCAATGCAATAGGCTGTATGTTGGGCCAGAAAGATGATAGAAGCAAGGAAAGAGCTAAAGATTCAGTAGTGGTGAGCAGAAGTACACACAAATTAAAAGGACGTGTTGTGCATTAGCATGGGCCGCCACGAAATTACAACACTATCTGCATGGGCACACGATATATCTTATATCCCACACGGATCCACTGAAGTACGTATTCAGTAAACCAATGTTATATTGTCGATTGTCCAAATGGCAATTGATCCTCCAACAGTTCGACATTGTCTACGTGACTCAGAAGTCCATTAAAAGTCAGGGGATTGCAGACCAATTGGCCGAAGCACAGTTAGGGGATTTTGAACCCTTTGAAACTTATTTCCCGGACGACGGGATCATCAAAATTCAACAAATCCATCGAGAGAATACAGTCCAACCTTGGAAAATGTATTTCAATGGAGCAACAAACATGGACGGTGCCAGGGCTGGGGCAATCCTTGTCTCTTGTACAAGAGAACAGTATCCTGTAGCTACCAAGCTGTAATTTGACAACACCAACCACATGGCAGAGTATGAAGGCTATATAATGGGGTTAAAACTAGCCCAGTCCATGGGTATCAAGCGTTTACTAGTCTTTGGGGACTCTGAGTTGGTTATCAGACAAACCACTAGGGCGTATCACACCAAATAATTACATTTGATGCCTTATCATCGGCAAGTTATTAAGATGTCCATGGAGTTTGAAAAGATAACCTTCATCCACATCCCTCAAGGTAGGAATGACTTTGCTGATGCATTGGCAAAGTTGGCTTCCTTGATCCACGTATCTGATAGGAGGGGAATTCCCGACATCAAATTCGTAAGCCAAAAGGCCCCGACATATGGGAATTATATTGGAAAAGTATCAAATGAGATACCTCCTATTGAACAGCCTTGGTATCAAGATATAAAAGAATATCTGTGAGATGGATCTACACCCGTTGGGGCAAGCCAAGCCGGACGAAAGCAGATGCACAAGATGGCTATAAAGTTCAATCTGAGAGGAGATGCACTCTATAAAAGGGATGCTAGAATAGGCCTTTTAAGATGCCTCGATAAATATCAAGCCCATAGACTGATGGATGAAGTCCACGGTGGAGTCTGTGGTCCACACATGAGTGGTCATCTGCTGGCCAATAAGATATTAAGAACAGGACATTACTGGATCTCTCTTAAAGCTGACTGTGATGATCACGTCAGGAGATGCTACTAATGCCAAGTCCATGGAAATGCCATCCACCCTCCTCAAACAAACTGCAAAATATGAGTTCAGCATGGCCTTTTTCCATGTGGGGAATGGATGTGATCGGGCAAATAGAACCCAAAGCCAGTAATGGTCATCAATTCATCTTCACCATAATCGATTACTTCACCAAATGGGTTGAAGCTGCCTCTTTTCCCAAAGTCAACAAGGAGGTAATTATTGGTTTCATTAGAAACAATGTCATCTGTCGATATGGACAACCGGAGGTGATCATATCAGATAACGCCAAGAACCTAAACAACCAGATAATGAGGGAGTTATGCAGCAAGTTCCATATCAAGCATCTCAATTCTGTCATCTACCAACCCAAGATAAATGGTGCTGTCAAAGCGGCCAACAAAAATATCAAGAAGATCATGTAGAAAATGTCAGCCAATTACAAAGGATGACCTGACCTGTTGCCTCTGACTTTGTTAGAATACAGGACGTCAATACGTACTTCTACTGGGGCTACCCCCTATTCATTGGTCTATGGCATAGAAGCAGTACTTCCCATAGAGGTAGAAATGGAGTCCCTGAGAGTGTTAATAGGCGCTCAAATGGAGGAAGATCAGTGGTTGCAAGAGCGGTATCACCAGTTGTCCCTGATAGATGAAAGGAGGGCTACAGCCATTTTTCATGGCCAGTTATATCAGCAAAGGATTGCTCGGTCAAACAACAAGAAAGTTTAACTCCGATAATTCAAAGAAAATGACCTGGTATTGAAGAAAGTCATGGCCTATCAAGATTAAGCCAAAGGAAATTTTGCCCCAAATTGGGAAGGCCTTTTCATTGTCAAAGAAGTATTGACAGGAGGAGCTGTCAGATTGCAAGAAATGGATGGGAACGAATTTCCCCAGCTTATTAATTCAGACATCATGAAAAGGTACTATGTCTGACACACCTACAAGCCCTCATCCTGGTCTTGTGAATCAATCAAATTATTTTGGGTTTTCACAAAGCCTGAACTACGAATGACCTGATCTCCCTCAACCCGGGAGTACGTAGGCAACCATTCCTGGTGCGGTCAAACCAAACAAAAAATTCAAAAACCCCTCAAACCAAACTCAAACCCAAAAGAAACACTTCTCAAACCTTTCAGGCAAAGCCTAAACTACGAATAACCTGATCTCCCTCAACCCGGGAGTACGTAGGCAGCCATTCCTGGTGCGGTCTGACCTTCAAAGAAAAGAAAAAAAAAACCCAATAAAAACCAACCTCAAGACACAGAAACCTTATAAAACACAAATACTATCAAGTCTCCCTGGTCAACGGGCCCTACTGAGGTACTCTTCGACATCTCAATGTCAATCCATCAAGGAAAAGCTCATAATACATCAACAACAGCAAGTCATGAAAGAAATGGTAATCACTCAGCAAGGATAATATATATCTAACAGAAAAGTGAATCAGAATATATTTCTCTTCTATATAATACTATTTGATATATACACTATGTCCTATATATGACAAAAATGACTAATCTAGTATGTGCAGGAAAAAATAAAGCTAGTCTATGATCCCGTGGACAATCGGGATAGCAATGCCAACATGGCGTCCCTCTCAGAAGATGGAGGAGTGGCTGTAAGATCATGACCCTCTATCTCCATACGAGCAAGAATATCCACAGCCATCTGCATAGTACTGCTATGGCCATCTATAAAAGCATTTATATCTGCAACCAGGCTGTGTGTATATGAACTGAGTGCCATGCTGTCCACAATATAAACATCTTGGGTAGCTATGGCCTCATCCCTCTCAATATAAGCGGTATCCCGGACGATCAAAGCCTCCTCGATCTCAACAAAAGCTGCATCTTGGGTAGATCGAGCCTCGTCTCTCTCAACCAATGCTGCATCTCGAGTAGCTTGAGCCTCGTCTTTATCAGCGAAAGCTGTATCCCTGCTAGAAAGGGCTATTAACATCAGCGCTCTAGCCTAATCCCTCTCAAAAGTCATTCGAGCTAGTAAATCAATAAGAACTGGATTTTTCCCCGTCGGAATGCTTGGGGGGCCACCAACCAATGATGCTGTCAAACCAGCAAATAAATCATCCTCCATGGGAGAATTAAGATCCTCCATAGGCTCCTCCTCATCTGAATTAACGCTCGACTCTGACTGGATGACCGCAGCCAATGTAATATCGGCCTCCAACCATGCTGAATACTCTGGAGAACGATCTGGATGTCTAGTAGAAAAATTAGCCCTCTCCCGATGAGTCCAACACTCATAAGTCCTGACGAGGTCAGCTGATGACAAAGATGAAGCTGATATCCGCTGATCCATAGCCCCCTCGAAGTGGTGGAGGTCCTGAAACTGATCAAACTGGCTCATGACTGCCAGCGGATAATATGTGGTCACCCCTCTCAAACTCGCCAAGGGCAGATAGCCCATGCCGACTGCATGAGTGATGAAGCTGTAAGGGGAGCTAAGACCTAAGCAGGACAAGATCGAAAAGGGATGCTCAACCGCTGATAAAAATGCCAACCAGGATGCTGCGTCTGTACACTCTGTCGGCCAAAAAGAGTAGGACATGGCTATCTCATGGGTAAAGCAGTACCCATGATGTCTGAAGGTGCCAATAGGACTCAAATGTGTCATGAACCACACATACAGCAAAACGGCGCTACCCGTGAAAAACCCTTTTGGATGGGTACTACAGAATGTAGCCGACCTCAAGGTCTCGGCTAATATCATCGGAAGGATAGTGCAACCCTGTCTGAGGGAATAAACCACTGCCATCAAGCTAGTATCCAAATGGTCCATATATAGTGGCATGCACAAATATGTCATGACGCACATCAACGGAACATCCACGCGGGCAAATTGCCACTGATCTGTCGGGATGATAAAGTCCCTTGAATATCGCTCGTAGCTGTCTAACCGGCCAAAGCGATCAATCAAAAAGTCCAAGGACACCACATGCCCCGCGGTAATCTCCTCAGTGACGACTCTACGTCTCAGACAAGTCATGGTCATAAATGGTCGCCGTATGTCACTAATGGCTGTCCTGGCACAAGGCATATCTAATGCCAAACCCATGAGGCGCTCATACTCCTCCAGCGTAGGAGTCAACTCATAAAGGCCAAACCTAAAAACCTGGTGCTCGGGTATCCAGCATGATAATATGTCATCCATAAACCCCTGTGGAACCTGAAAGGCTAAAAGAGCCAAAGAGTGCCCCAGCATCTGATCAATTGTCCCTGTGGCTGTGGGAGGCAGACTGTCATACCAAGATCTCAGCGAAGATGCTACCAACGAAGGTGGCAAGTGCTCGATATGACTGACTAGTGGCTGAAGACATCTGTATAACCGTATCATGAGACCATCCAGGGGTCAAATCTAAACTCACCTGTCTAAATTCATATCCATGACATAATATATGAATAATGACAATGATAAATGACTGAAGAATGCAATAGATAGAAAATATTATGCATTTCTAAAATACATTATCTACTAAAAGCATTATCTCTGTCTGCTCGTAAAATACAAAAAGTAAAAAGTACAGGGAAATGGGGTACAACCGCCCAACAACTAACAGAGGCCTATTAAAAGATATAACGAGAAATGGGGCACAGCCGCCCAATATCTAACAGAGGCCTATCAAAAGATATAGCGAGAAAGCTATCAGAGAAATCTATAATATCTGTCTCCAAGATATCGACCTGCTGCAGCTCCTTCTGAGTGACAGAATCTCGGCCACTGGGAATGTTCGGTCGATATAGGGGAAGATTAGCACCTGTATAGCTGCCAAAAAATGGATCTACTGAGGGGCCAGCTCCAGAGCTGGAAGGATCAAATGAATCTGCCTCAGAAGGATCTCGGCCAAGGTGCCTAATGAAAAAGTGAGCCCTGTGACAGCCCCGAATCCGGGTCCTCTAACCCCGGTCCGGTAGTCACGATACAATACAAACATCCACCTCTAAACAACATACGATAACTAAATGCAGAATATAATAAACGTACGTCGTTCATTCAAAAGGTGTTACTAGTCCCAAGATTCGATAACCTTAAAACAGTCATACAAATATACCCTAGAATAGTCATTAGGGTTCATATTACATAACAGTAATTTTAATTAAACATAAAGATAAAGTCTGCTCCTTGCAAACTAATCGTACATCTTCCCTTTACCCTTGTCCTTCCCTGAAGTCTCGAGCTTAACTGCAATATAAGTCATGATATAGCAAGAATGAGCAACAAGTTTGCTCAGCAAGTTTAAATACAACAATAAAGGATATATCATGATGAATAGAATATATCTGATAATGAATTCAACAATATGAATATAGGAAGCAAGAATAATGATTGCTTTTAGAATAACTGATAGTCAAGTAGACTTTAAACTATAAAACTCCAACAGAATCAATAGCTGATTGACCCTTTGGTTACTGGCTACAGAATAGTACTTGAGGGGATCAGCCTCGCGTACGCTATGTATATGCATAACATTCAACTCTGCTATTTATATCTTATATTTGATACCTACTACTCCCTTATAATATAAGGGTGTTCTTTCAGTCTAAGAATCCTTACCATCAATTGGTTTGGATAGCTTTTATAAAATTTCATATACCTGTCTGACTGAACAAGGGTTTAGACTCTATCTGACACAGTTCAAGAATTATAGAACTTTAAATGATGTACAAGTCCAAGACTATATGAACTCAAGTGCACCAAGTGCGAATAACAATAATATCGATGTGGAATAATTGTAAAGTAATTAAACCATCTAATAGCATGCTTGGAAATAATGTTCAAGCTTTAAATAATTAACCGTCAAGACGATAGTAACCTGCTCAATACAATATGAGAAGGATAGGAACTTGCACAATAAAGAGTGTAAGGGAACTTGTATTCAAATCAAGTGAAGTTAAGAAACTCGCTTACACGATTCATTGAATAAGGTAGTGCAAGAATTTAGAATACTTGCCTGTTTGCTCAGGTACAAATAAGTTCTAGCTTTAATTAAACTCGTTGAAACAACCTATCATTAATAAGTCGGTCTTTCAATTAGTATGTGTAAACTAATATGAGTCTACACTTAACAAACATCTACTTATCATATAATTATAGCACATAATTCACGTAAGTCAATCTACTTATGTCTTAGATTTAATAACTTTAGATTATGTAGTTACTATGCATCAATATAGGCTTGAACATATAGCACTTCAAGTTATGAATCAACACACATGCTTATAAGTTTTATAATTTCAAGTTCGAAAACCTAGCATGCTCATCCTAATACAATTTAAAGTCATATGTTCTCATGTCGGTAATTCGCATACTTTAAACAATACAAGTTCATGCTTCAAAGTTGATTTGTAAAGTCATGTTATCACATAACAAGGTTAAACAATGTTTAAGTAGTCATGCTTGTGCGTATACTACATGTGTATCCTTAACTCACATTAGTCCATACTGGAAGTTCATTTCCTATGATTTAAATATTCATATTTGAAATCAATGTTTTACTATTTAACAATACATATGACTAGCTAGCATGCTTGTAAATCATGACACACTTAACCATGATATTATATGCTACAATACTTGTAATGTAGTTATTGACAACTAGTATTCAAGGTTTCCTTTAGAAAAGTCCTTTAATGCCAATCTATCAAAACTGATCATTCATGAAGCAAATATATGCCTCATGTTATACTTCTTCACATACATATCTAAGTTATTTACACATGTTCACAAGGTCGGAAATCACAAGACAAAATCTTAGTCTAGTTTGTTTTCAAAAGTCTTAAGTTTTCCCTTTGAAAACCTTTGAATCTTTCAATAGTGTATGTTAATGTGTGCACCCACTTTAGACTCGCATTTTATGTTAATATAGATCATATGATTATGCTTTCCAAAATCAGAATGTACAAAATGTCAGAACAAATATATGCCCCATATGTGTCTAAATTCATAATTGAATCTATAAGTTTCATTACAAATCACAAGTTTTCCTTTCATGGTGTACATACTAACATGGTTAACATTATGCATGTAGTATCAAGGAACATGTACTATGAGCTAACAACATCTTTTATGCATGTCCAAATACATACCAAATGTTAGTACTATCACAGCAGCTTAACAGAAGCAGAAAATAAAAACTGGCCACAGGAACCTACACAGCTGAGCAGGCACCAAGTATAAACCCAACGCAGCTGCGCCGGTGTCCGGCCAATCCAAGAACAGGCTGCTTCGGCAGTAACTTTAAACCCAACACAAAAATTCATACGAATTCAGTTCCATTCCAGCCATATTATATAACTAACATGATTATAACCTTATAAAGCACTTAACAACATATCCCAAATCAACTTAACAATCAATCCATCTTCATTCAAGAATCAAGAATTTTAGAAAATTTACAGAAAAATGAGGAACAAGAAGGTAAATGTTATACCTCTATCAATATGAACTTGCTGCTATGGTACTCTCCCTTACTGATATCTCTCATAGCAATTTACTCAATATAATGCTATACTTAGAAAAATCTCAGCAACTCAAAAGATGAAGGAGACAACTCTATATATATCCAATTCAATAAACAAACAATACTATTATCCTCCAAATCAATTCAAAGGATTGCAAGAATGTATAATGGATAAGAAGAAGTTTGTGAGAGTTGGTGGATTCAATCATGAATCCCACATCTCTTACAATCATGAGCTAGGATTTGTGAATTTGAGGAAGATATAGAATAGGCTAGCTTCTCACGTGAAGAGGAATTTGAGGGGGGGTGACTCCAATATATAACTCAGCAATTAGCATATATTAAGTGTAGCACATACAAACACTTAAGTTATAAAATATATGTACACATTATGTATACATATAAGTCCCAATGTTATTTTAATTAGTTAACCAACAATACAATGTATCAATTTAGGTTACACATATGATAACATATAATCCATGTACATTTCTCTTAATACCAAATATAATTCAATTAGGCATTATTAGTATTTACCAACACAACTTTTATTATAATTATTATAACAACTTATTGAAATCATTTATCAATTAATAATTATTCATTGATATTACTATATGTTGATGAGGCATACATGAATGTTTACTTACACACTTCAAGTCACATAAGAAATATTATTATGCAACTCACATGAATGAAATAAAGCTTACTATATAGTCTATATATATAGTATAAGCCACATTAATATGTCACCTTGTACTATATATAATATATAGTTAACTACCATATATTAAAGGTTTAGTATAACACATGCTTGTACAAATTAATTAACCAAGTAAATATAATGTTATTATATTTATTAATCTCTTACTCATTAATTATTATTTATTCATAATAATTATTAATCAACACATTATCAATTAATTAATCATAATTGAAATTAATCAAACACGTTCAAATCCTGCCACGATATTCAAATAAGTTGAATATTTAATTATTAATAATCCTATTAATTCTCTGATATTAAAGTCTTAGGGTTAGTCCACTAATTTAAATAACTCATTAGTGACTTCCTTTAATCATTTCACAAATTCTCACCACCACATAAGGTTTAAATAAACTCACAAAACTAACTCGTTAAAATTAAATCACATATTTAATAAATAAGGAGTTTAAAATTCATGGTCGTTACATCCCTCCCCCCTTATAAAAATTTCATCCTCGGAATTGTAAAAATAAGGTTACTCAAATAAAAACGGATAATTCGCTCTCATTTTCTCTTCTAGCTCCCATGTAGCCTCCTCGACTCCATGATTTCTCCAAAGAATCTTAACGGAATGAATGATCTTATTCCTCAGCTTCTGTTCCTTCCTATCTAGTATCTGGACAAGAACCTCTTCGTATGATAAGTCTTTCTCGACTTGGATAGGTTTATAGGAGATAACGTGCTTGTAGTCTGGTTTATACGACCGCAACACTGACACATGAAACACATTGTGAATGTGCTCAAGTTCAGGAGGTAACGCCACCTCGTACGCCACTTCACCGACTCGCCTCAGAATCTCAAAAGGTCCTATGAACCTAGGGCTCAACTTGCCCTTCTTTCCAAAACGAATCTTCCCTTTCCAGGGAGATACTTTCAGAAAAGCATAGCTTCCTAATTCAAATTCATTCTTCTTGCAATGCAAGTTCGCATACTTCTTTTGGCAATCATGAGCCACTACCAGTCGTGCTCTTATCACCTTGATAATCTCTACAGTCTGCTGTACCAATTCCGGTCCCAACAGTCGACGTTCTCCAACTTCGTCCCAACACAACGGTGTTCGACATTTTCTCCCATATAGCGCTTCGTACGGTGGCATTCCAACACTAGCGTGATAACTATTGTTGTACGCAAACTCTACTAATGGAAGGTGATCCTCCCAACTACCCTTGAAGTCCATTACACAAGCTCGGAGCATGTCTTCAAGTGTTTGAATTGTTCTTTAGCTTTGCCCATCGGTCTGCGGATGATATGCAGTACTCATTCGCAGTTGTGTCCCCAATCTCTCTTGAAGACTCTTCCAGAAATTTGACGTGAATCGCGAATCTCTATCCGATACAATAGATACCGGCACCCATGTCTTGAAATAATTTCCTTAATATATAATATGGCTAGCTGGTCCAAACTATACTTAATCTTAATCGGCAAAAAGTGAGCTGACTTCGTAAGATGATCTACAATTACCCATATGGCATCGTGCCCTTTCTGCGTTACCGGAAGTCCCACCACAAAATCCATCGTGATGTGCTCCCATTTCCATTCTAGAATCTCTAATAGTTGTAATAACCCACTTGGTTGTTGGTGCTCTGCCTTGACTCTCTGACAAGTTAAACACCTACTTGCGCATTCTGCAACCTCTCTCTTCATGTTTGGCCACCAAAAGTGATGACGCAAGTCTTGGTACATCTTCGTGCTTCCTGGGTGTATCGAGTATCTCGTACTGTGTGCTTCTTGTAAAATCTCTTCTCTCAATTCTGGTACTAACGGTACCCAAATTCGTCGTTCAAACCTTAGCAGTCCAGTGCTATCAATCTTGAATTTCAAATCATCACCTTCGACAATCCGCTTCTTGATAATATCACAATCTTCATCGTTCTCTTGTGCCTCCTTAACCTTATCTAATAAAATCGGGCTCACTGTCACTGTAAATAATTTCTCGTCGGTCTCCATCGGATACTTAACCTCTAAATCTAGTCGTTTAAAATCTTTCACTAACTCTTCTTGAATGGTTAACTTCGATAACTTCTCTCTGCCTTTTCTACTCAAGTCATCTGCCACTACATTTGCTTTGCCTGGATGGTACAGAATTTCACAATCATAATCTTTGATCAATTCTAGCCATCGGCGCTACCTCATGTTTAATTCTTTCTGCATGAAGATATACTTCAGACTCTTGTGGTCCGTATATATCTCACACTTCTCACCATACAAATAATGCCTCTAAATCTTTAAGGCAAAAACTACTGCTGCTAATTCCAGGTCATGAGTCGGATAACCCTTCTCATAATCTTTCAGCTGACGTGAAGCGTACGCAATAACCCTGCCGTGTTGCATTAGTACACAGCCAAGACCCTTGTGTGTCGCATCGCTATACAATACAAACCCTCCCGTGTTATCCGGTAAAGCTAACACGGGTGCTTGACTAAGCCTCTTCTTCAATTCTAGGAAACTCTCTTCGCACTTAACTGTCTTTCTAGTAATATTGGTCAACGGCGATGCTAATTTCAAAAAATCCTGGATGAATCTTCGATAGTATCCCGCTAATCCTAAGAAACCTGATTTCAGTCGACTTCTTCGGCTGTTCCCAATTGATAACCGCTTTTACTTTTGCTGGGTCCGCCGAAACACCATTCTTGTCGATAACGTGCCCCAAAAACTGCACTCTCTGTAACCAAAACTCACACTTGGAGAATTTTGCATACAGCTTCTCTCTCCTTAATGTCTCCAACACTATTCGAAGATGCTCGGCGTGTTCTTCCTCCGTCTCTGAATACACCAGAATGTCATCGATGAATACGACAACGAGCTTATCCAAATACTGTTTGAACACTCT
Organism: Panax stipuleanatus; assembly: GCA_020205555.1. Classification (NCBI taxonomy): domain Eukaryota; kingdom Viridiplantae; phylum Streptophyta; class Magnoliopsida; order Apiales; family Araliaceae; genus Panax; species Panax stipuleanatus. Next base: position 102,049,780 of record CM035125.1, read on the forward strand.
GTTCATCAAGTACATAAATGCTTCCGGCTCGTTCGTCAATTCGAATGACATTACCAGAAACTCAAAGTGTCCATACCGAGTTCTGAATGCCGTCTTTGGAATATCCTCCGGCCTCACCTTCAGTTGATGATAACCGGTCCTCAAGTCAATCTTTGAAAAGTACTTTGCCCCCTTCAACTGATCAAACAAATCGTCGATCCTAGGCAATGGGTACTTGTTCTTAATGGTGACCTTGTTCAACTTTTGGTAGTCGATACAAAGTCTAAGCGATCCATCTTTCTTCTCCACGAATAAGACTGGTGCTCCCCATGGTGATACGCTCAGTCGAATGTATCTCTTATCTAACAACTCTTGTAATTGAGCCATAAGTTCTTTCATCTCTACCGGTGCCATACGATATGGCGCTTTGTATACTAGTGCTGTCCCTGGTGCCAAATCAATGACAAACTCAATTTCTCTATCCGGTGGCAATCCCGGAATCTCGTCTGGGAAGACATCAACGAAATCCCTTACAATAGGTATCTGACCTAGTTCACCCTCGACTCGTTGAGTATCAACCACGTGAGCCAAATAACCTATACAACCCTTCCTAAGCAATCCCTGCGCTTGCATCATCGTCAGACAATGAGATTGTCTCGGCAATTTATTACCATAAAATACCACCTTCGACTTGTTCGGAGTCTTAAGGTGTACGCACTTCTTCTTACAGTCGATAACTGCTCTGTGAACCGATAACCAATCCATTCCAAGGATTACATCGAACTCCCCCAAATGAATCGGTATCAATTCCACTCTGAGCTTAAATCCTCGTAATTCAGTATAACAATTCCTATGAATGTATTCTATGGGAATAATTTCCTTGTTCGCTACTTCTAAGTTCATAGGGTGTTCTAGTCTTTCATGGGGTAAGTCTAACCGTTTAGCAAATTCTTCGAAAACAAAAGAGCAGGTAGCACCCGAATCAAATATCACATATGCATCTATATTGTTAATTGGGATAATACCTGACACCACGTCCTTGGACTCCACCGCATCCTGTACGATCATGTTGAACGTGCGTGCCGTTGGTCTGTTTACTTGACTGGCTGGCCCTCCGATGCTCAGTCCATTATTGTTGTTACAGTTGTCGCTAGCTGCATCGCCCTTTTTCTTTGGGCAGTCTTTGATGTGATGGTCTGGGGCTCCACACGAGAAACACCCTCCTTTCTGCTTATTCGGACACTGAGGAACCATGTGCCCCGGTTGTCCACAACGGTAACAAACACTCTTTCCCTTCATGCACTCCCCCGAGTGATTCCCCCCGCAGTTACTGCACTTCACACTTTTCTTGGCCTCTCCCCCGGACTTGTTACCTCCAGAGGATTAGCTCTCCGTCAATTTACGCTTGTTGGGGTTGCTGCCTCCGCTGCTTCCCCCTTTCGGTCCTTCATGTCCGGTCTTTTTTTCTTGTTTAAATAGAGCAATGGCTTCATTGCCTCCTTCGGCAATGATAGCCCTTTCCAGTAGATCAGAGAATGTCTTAATCTTTAATACTACGACTGCTTTCTGCACCCAAGGTTTCAGTCCTAATTCGAACCTTCTTGCCTTCCTAACCTCCATGTCCACTTGGTGTGACGCGAATCAGGCCAACTCATTAAATTTTGCTGCGTACTCTGCGACAGACATACTACCTTGTTTCAACTCTAGAAACTTAACTTCCATATCCTGTTGCGTATTTTCCGAGAAGTAATTCTCCAGAAATAGTTCCTTAAATTTATCCCAAGGAATAACTCCTTCGCCTGCCCATCCCTTATTGGCCTTCCACCAATAGTTAGCATCATGAAAGTGGCAAAACTCATCTTCTGTGCTTCGGCCACTCATGCGACCTCAAACACTTTATCCATCTCTTCTATCCAGGTTTGGGCTTTGATTGGGTCTAAGGTTCCCCGGAACTCCGGTGGTCCTACAAATTTAAAGTCCTTAAAGCTCGCCAAGTGATGTCCTGGCTGCCCTGTTACTGGCTGGGGTCTATTCTGCATTGCCTCAGTTAACAAGTTAACGAAGTTCTACATCTTCCCTTTACCCCCCTTATCCTTCCCTGAAGTCTCGGGCTTAACTGCAATATAAGTCATGATATAGCAAGAATGAGCAACAAGTTTGCACAGCAAGTTTAAATACAATAATAAAGGATATATCATGATGAATAGAAAATATCTGACAATGAATTCAACAATATGAATATCGGAAGCAAGAATAATGATTTCTTTTAGAATAACCTATAGTCAAGTAGACTTCGAACTATAAAACTCCAACGGAATCAATAGCTGATTGACCCTTTGGTTACTGGCTACAGAATAGTACTTGAGGGGATCAGCCTCGCGTACGCTATGTATATGCATAACATTCAACTCTGCTATTTATATCTTATATTAGATACCTACTACTCCCTTATAATATAAGGGAGTTCTTTCAGTCTAAGAATCCTTACCATTAATTAGTTTGGATAGCTGTTATAAAATTTCATATACCTGTCTGACCGAACAAGGGTTCAGACTCTATCTGACACAGTTCAAGAATTATAGAACTTTAAATGATGTACAAGTTCAAGACTGTCCGAACTCAAGTACACCAAGTGCGAATAACAATAATATCGATGTGGAATAATTGTAAAGTAATTAAACCACCTAATAGTATGCTTGGAAATAAAGTTCAAGCTTTAAATAATTAACCGTCAATACGATAGTAACCTGCTCAATACAATATGAGAAGGATAGGAACCTGCACAATAAAGAGTGTAAGGGAACTTGTATTCAAATCAAGTGAAGTTAAGAAACTCGCTTACACGATTCATTGAATAAGGTAGTGCAAGAATTTAGAATACTTGCCTGTTTGCTCAGCTACAAATAAGTTCTAGCTTTAATTAAACTCGTTGAAACAAGCCTATCATTAATAAGTCGGTCTTTCAATTAGTATGTGTAAACTAATATGAGTCTACACTTAACAAACATCTATTATCATATAATTCTAGCACATAGTTCACGTAAGCCAATCTAGTCATGTCTTAGATTTAATAACTTTAGATTATCTAGTTACTATGCATCAATATAGGCTTGAACACATAGCACTTCAAGTTATGAATCAACACACAAGCTTATAAGTTTTATAATTTCAAGTTTGAAACCTAGCATGCTCATCCTAATCCAATTTAAAGTCATATGTTCTCATGTCGGTAATTTGCATACTTTAAACAATACAAGTTCATGCTTCAAAGTTGATTTGTAAAGTCATGTTATCACATAACAAGGTTAAACAATGTTTAAGTAGTCATGCTTGTGCGTATACTACATGTGTATCCTTAACTCACATTAGTCCATACTGGAAGTTCATTTCCTATGATTTAAGTATGCATATTTGAAATCAATGTTTTACTATTTAACAATACATATGACTAGCTAGCATGCTTGTAAATCATGACACACTTAACCATGATATTATATCCTATAATACTTGTAATGTAGTTATTGACAACTAGTATTCAAGGTTTCCTTTAGAAAAGTCCTTTAATGCCAAGCTATCAAAACTGATCATTCCTTAAGCAAATATATGCTTCATGTTATACTTCTTCACATACATATCTAAGTTATTTACACATGTTCACAAGGTCGGAAATCACAAGACAAAATCTTGGTCAAGTTTGTTTTCAAAAGTCTCAAGTTTCCCATTTGAAAACCTTTGAATCTTTCAATAGTGTATGCTAGTGTGTGCACCCACTTTAGACTCACATTTTATGTTAATATAGATCATACGATTATGCTTTCCAAAATCAGAATGTACAAAATGTCATAACATATATATGCCCCATATGTGTCTAAATTCATAATTGAATCTATAAGTTTCATTACAAATCACAAGTTTTCCTTTCATGGTGTACATACTAACATGGTTAACATTATGCATGTAGTATCAAGGAACATGTACTATGAGTTAACATCATCTTTTATGCATGTCCAAATACATACCAAATGTTAGTACTATCACAGCAGCTTAACAGAAGCAGAAAACGAAAACAGGCTACAGGAACCTGCACAGCTGCGCAGGCACCAGTTATAAACCCGGCGCAGCTGCACCGGTGTCCGGCCAATCCAAGAACAGGCTTCTTCGGCAGTAACTTTAAACCCAACACAAAAATTCATACGAATTCAGTTCCATTCCAGCCATATTATATAACTAACATGATTATAACCTTATAAAGCACTTAATAACATATCCCAAATCAACTTAACAATCAATCCATCTTCATTCAAGAATCAAGAATTTTAGAAAATTTACAGAAAAATGAGGAACAAGAAGGTAAATGTTATACCTCTGTCGATATAAACTTGTTGCTATGGTACTCTGCCTTACTGATATCTCTCACAGCAATTTACTCAATATAATGCTATACTTAGGAAAATCTCAGCAACTCAAAAGATGAAGGAGAAAACTCTATATATAGCCAATTCAATAACCAGACAATACTATTATCCTCCAAATAAATTCAAAGGATTGCAAGAATGTATAATGGATAAGAAGAAGTTGGTGAAAGTTGGTGGATTCAATCATGAATCCCACATCTCTTACAATCATGAGCTAGGATTTGTGAATTTGAGGAAGATATAGAATAGGCTAGCTTCTCACGTGAAGAGGAATTTGAGGGGGGTGACTCCAATATATAACTCAGCAATTAGCATATATTAAGTGTAGCATATACAAACACTTAAGTTATAAAATATATGTACACATTATGTATACATATAAGTCCCAATGTCATTTTAATTAGTTAACCAACAATACAATGTATCAATTTGGGTTACACATATGATAACATATAATCCATGTACATTTCTCTTAATACCAAATATAATTCAATCAGGCATTATTAGTATTTACCAACACAACTTTTATTATAATTATTATAACAACTTATTGAAATCATTTATCAATTAATAATTATTCATTGATATTACTATATGTTGATGAGGCATACATGAATGTTTACTTACACACTTTAAGTCATATAAGAAATATTGTTATGCAACTCACATGAATGAAATAAAGCTTACTATATAGTCTATATATATAGTATAAGCCACATTAATATGTCACCTTGTACTATATATAATATATAGTTAACTACCATATATTAAAGGTTTAGTATAACACATGCTTGCACAAATTAATTAACCAAGTAAATATAATGTTATTATATTTATTAATCTCTTACTCATTAATTATTATTTATTCATAATAATTATTAATCAACACATTATCAATTAATTAATCATAATTGAAATTAATCAAACACGTTCAAATCCTGCCACGATATTCAAATAAGTTGAATATTTAATTATTAATAATCCTATCAATTCTCTGATATTAAAGTCTTAGGGTTAGTCCACTAATTTAAATAACTCATTAGTGACTTCCTTTAATCATTTCACAAATTCCCACCACCACATAAGGTTTAAATAAACTCACAAAACTAACTCGTTAAAATTAAATCACATATTTAATAAATAAGGAGTTTAAAATTCATGGTCGTTACAAGCCCTCTCCAACTGCTGGGTCAATCCTAAAATCTAATCCAGATGAGTCGGCTCTCGGAGGCAAGCTATCCAGTCTGTCATCATCACAGACCCCGGCACCATGTCTGCCATAAACTGGGTAACACAAGTTTGAGCCCCAATAGTGCGCGAACTCCACCAGCTATGAAATACCTCCTGGCTGTAAGGACCCTCTGACAGGGTGAAGCCATTTATGCCCACCAATGGAATATATGTGAGTGGCTGAGCTAGTGGCCAATGATGCCAAGCAGGAGGAACAAAGGAATGAAGATATCTCCCGTGACGTTCCGGATAGCGCGCTCTCCTAAATAAAGCTCCCAACCTCCCTCAGTCAAAAGAGGAACCCGACTAGTGGACAATGCAAACTCCCTACTAGTCAAAAATCCATCCTCGAAATTGACTGTCAAAGAGTCCAGGGTGTAAGGGACCCATGAGATCGAATAGGCCGTCAATAGCTCTAGCTGCAAGCGGGAGTGGTAAATCCCTCTACTATAGGGACCTCCGTCAAAGTGGAGTGATGCCAACGTCGTCCCCTCGGATAGGTCTCTAGACCCAGAGTAGTGGCAGGACGCAGGCAAGGAAGCCTCTCATATGCCCAGAACTGGCAATGCAAAAATCAAATGACCTCAGTGATAAAATTGTTAAACACAAATGAGGAAAATTGAAAGGTGAAATAGAAAATACTCACCAGCAGGAAGGGATAAAAACCTAGCCAAGCCTCCATCACGCCCTCAGAGCGTAGGCGCATTCCACGAAAAAAGTAGGCAAACGTATAGGTGCCCCAATCAAAATCGCTGAGGCACTCCACATATCGAGTAGTGCTGACCAGAGCAAAGGATACCGTAGAGGAGTTGTCTGTAATGAAACAACCCCTGATGATCACCGAAAATAGTCGCCAAAGGATGCGATCTCTAACCCTCTGATCATCAGGCAGAGGCTCAGTCAAAGCCTCACTCTGGACATCTACACTTAAGGGGCCAAAACGGACAGTCCGACCCTTGATGGTCGTCGCAGGAACTCCCAAAAGGGAGCGAACGGCAGCAGGTGAAATGTCAGCCACCAACAGCACTGGTTTGCCTGCAAAGTCTATCCCAGTGATGAACCTCCAGTCCATAGGTGTCATCATCACCACACAGTCCAACAGATGGAGAAACTGGGTCTGGTGGAACCAACGCTACGATAAAGCCCTCAAATAACCCCAACGAAGCATCAGGAACGATCTGGTGATACAGCCATTGAAAACTACTTCAGCGAGGTCAGATTTCCTGACATACCAGCCATTGGGGACAACCCTAACGAAGCATTGGGAACTATCCGGTGATTAATAGTCATTAAAAACTATTTCAGCAAAGGTCAGATTGCCTGACATTCCAGCCATTGGTGACAACCCCAACAAAGCATCGGGACCGATCCGGTGATATAGCAGTTAAAAACTACTTCAGCGAAGGTCAAATTGCCTGACATTCCAGCAGTTGGCGCCAACCCCAACAAAGCATCGGGAATGATCCGGTGATGAAAGTCGTTGATAACTGCTTCAACGAAAGTCAGAGTGCCTGACGTTGCATCCATTGGTGATAACTCCAACGAGGCATCGGGAATGAGCCGGTGATGAGGATCAAAAAGAAATTTCTCCCCACAGAGGACAGATGATGGAATTTATTATACAAAGGCCACAGATTTCCAATCCAGGCCAAATGAAGTCAGAAAACTTATATATATAGTTATATATATATATATATATATATATATATATATATAAAAGCATATATATTTCCAGCATACACACACATTGCAAATAAAAAAGAGAAATATTGAAAAAATACGATACCGTGTTTCACAGGAGTCGGGGGGTGCCTAACACCTCCCCCCCCCCCCCCCCCCCGCATAACCAAGCCCCCGAACTTTAAAATCTTGGTTTCAAGGCCAAGTTTTGACAGCGTCCAGTAATTGGGCCTACTTGCAAAATCAAACAAAACTCGATTGAGTTGGTACAACCATTTCAAATCTACCAACTAGCGACTCTGTAAATCTTTCTAATCGTCGACATGATACATGTTGGCATTTTCCTAAAAAAACCCTTCACCCTTCATAAAACGGATAAGATAAATAAGGGTAGAAAACAAAATTTAGGAAGAGAGAAAGATCTGTCCAAGCGACAAGATTTTTTTTCGACGTCGACAAGGGGTAGTATATCAGTGTTCCCCATCTTTTGTGATATTAAGGGATAGATGATGACATTTATAGAAGTATGCTAGGAATGATCATATCGATGTAATGATTTGGCGTATGAATATAAATGTTCTTATTTAAAGAAAAACGTGTTATAAATTTTGTCTCCTTTTTGCATTAAAAAAAATACTTAAGAAAATAATTAGATAATAAGAATGAAATTTTGTGATGCATAAAATGTCGCCCAGACGTAGACTAACACTATCGGAGGAATTGGTCAATAATGAGAGAGATCAACGACTAGTTGACTTGTTAGGAGAATCCATTCGAGGGAGAAACAATGAACCTATATGCAACAACCCGCAAGCGGTTTCGGTAACCAACTTTAAAGACTTTAGGAGTGTAGGACCTTCAAAATTTGCAGGTACTACCGATCCTATCGAGGTGCAGACTTGGATCAAAGAGATGGAGAAAGCCTTCGCCCTTGCTCGTGTGGGTCAAGATCAGAAGACTGTGTTTGCTACATACATGATGAGGGGTGAAGCAAATTATTGGTGGGAGGTCAATCAGCAGAGAGCGGGAGAAGGAACTATAACTTGGGAAAGGTTTAAGATACTGTTCTTCGAGAATTATTTCCATAAGAGCATGAAGAATCGGATGGAGATGAAATTTTTAGAACTGAAACAATGGGATATGACAGTAGCGCAATACGCAGCCAAGTTCAACGAGCTCGCTAGATTTTCCACGCATCAAGTGGATACCAAAGAGAGGAAAGCTCGACGCTTCGAACTAGGACTGAAACCTTGGTTGTTCAACAAGGTGTCAGTTCTCCAAATCGATTCATTCGCCACACTGTTGGAGAAGGCCATCATTGCGGAAGGAGGTAGTGAGGCCTTAAGTCAGTACAACAAAGAGAAAAAGAACAAGAATACTGGGGGAGATAGCCGTGGATGAAGCAGTAGTGGGGGTAGCAATCTAGGAAAGCAAAAGTGGGATAACAACAACAATAATAACATAAACAACCACAAGTGGGAAGTTACCAAGGAGGGTTTAAAAAGAGAGCGGAGGGATGCTCAAAGTGCGGGAAGAACCATCAAGGGGAGTGTTGGAAAGGCGCAGTGTTTGTTACAACTACGCCAAGAAGGGGCACATTTCACCAAACTGCCCAAAGCCAAAGAAGATCAAGGGATGTTTCGCTTGTGACTCAACTGAGCATCAGATCAAAGACTGTCTGAAGAAAGGAAGCAGCGGAGGAAGCGTCCATCAGGGAAGAGGCATCAAACTCATGATCGGCGGACCGACACAATCCAACCGACCAACTGCCAGAACCTTTAACATGACTGTCCAGGACGAAGTAGCTACAAAGGATGTGGTGTCAGGTATTATCCCAATCAATACTATAAATGCCTATGTATTATTTGATTCGGGTGCTATGACACCCCAAATCTGGGTACTTCATTTCCACATGATTTGGTGCTCACTATCTAAATAAAACATACTACTATTGCCCAATAATAAGGAATGCAAAATAAATTATAACCTTATAAATAAATGAAAATCTTCCTTAAAAGGATTATAACTTTAATCAAAATATCTCAGGTTTAATCTAACCTTAACATCAATAAATAAGTGCAAAAATAAAACATGACATCATAAAGTCTTATTGCAATCATAATAAATGTAAACATAAACAAGTCTTCACTTGTTCATCTTGCTTTTTCCTTTACTTGTTGACGGTGCATCAACATTCTCGACTTTAGCTGCAATGGTTATTTAATTGTAAGAGTGAGCAAACAAAAGCTCACTTGGAATAATAACAATAATAGTGATGACATAAACTGAATAACTTCAAAAGATTTGAATAACTTTTCTTTCATCAATAATAAAGAATTGAATAATAATTCTTTCATCAACATTTAGAATTCGAATATAGAAATCATCTTAGGGTTATAAGACCTTGAACTATGTCCTAGGTTATAAATATTTCTATTTAAAATCTTTAACAGTCTTTTAGACTATATGGACTCTTAACTCGTACTCAGGGGGATCAGCCCTTCGTACCATGTATTGTGCACAAACATCTTAACGCTTTCGCATGGTAATCCCCTATTAAATAGGGGTGTTCATCTAAGTATTTGATAACAAGTTTGCACCAAAGACAGTTTAATTTGGATAAGCTTAAAAGGAAATTTGGAGTTCAACTACCATCAACTAAGGAGTAGTTGAATCGACTTACAATAATCTAGAATCATTCAACAATAAAGAATTATGAAATAACTTATGCTTTAGAATTAAACTTAAAGCATTTGAAAGATATAATAGACCTTAGTTGAACAATTAAGTCAATGTCACTTTAATTTAATCGTTAACTTTAAATAATTACTTGTCCATTGCAGAAATAAAAGGACAGGTGTAAATACAATTAAGATTTGAATTTAAAACACTTGCATATAAATTGCAAGTTTAGGGATAGAGAACTTGCCTCAAGCACAAACTACAATTACTATCGCGTTCCTTAACAAATCCTACATATATATAATTAATCATAATAATCTAAATTAGTTATCATACAACTAATTCACAAAATTAGTTAACTTCTAGGTTAACTCATTCCCCTTAAACTATTAAGTTTAATAATTAATTATCACATCACATAATCACATCACATGTTCATATAATTTAATCAAACTTAAATTATGTATTCATATTAATTAAATTATAATTAAATAAATTATAATTTAAATTAAACATTCACTTTAATTATAATTAATCAAATTATAATTATAATTAAACAAATTATAATTACATTTTATATTAATTAAATTATAATTAAATAAATTATAATTTAAACTAAACATCCACTTTGATTAAAATTAATCAAACTACATTGTGCATTTATATTAATTAAATTATAATTTAACAAATTATAATTTAAGTTGAACATTACTTTAATTATAATTAATCAAATTATAATTACATATTATATCTTAATAATATATTTCATTACTGTCCATTTAATATTTTAATTTTGTTAGCATGCTTTATAAATTATTACATCATTAATTTTATAAAATTTCATATTTTAAAATAGCTTTCTGCCCAATCTGCAGGACCAGCGCGACCACACTCCAATATGCTTTGGGAGCAGCGTGGAGGTCTGACAGTGTCGCGAACTTTGCATAGAAAAAGCCAATTTGGCTTATTTCTCCACACCAAACTCCGAATTTAACCAACATATTGCATATAACACTTAATAGAAAATATAATTCTAAGATTCTAACATGTTTTAACATATATAATCATCATAACACATAATCAAAACTCTCAATTTTGTAAACTTTTGAAGAAAAATCATTTTTCAGTGTTCTTGATAAAAATGAACACTGTAAGTGTATTTATAAACCAATTCACATGATTCTAAACGTATTGAATTCGTTTCTAAACATGTTAACATAATCAATAATCAATTTACACAATAATTAACAATCAAACATGAATTTTGATTTTAAAGAAGCTAATTATCAACACTACTTCACTGTAACTTTTGATGAACATAAATTTTCATGTTCATCATGTTTACATGAATTAAACAACTAATTTATGCATACAATTCACATATAAGCATGTTATAAACACAAATTATATATATACATGATAAGTACATAATATTCTATGATTATTATTCCTTTATATTTAGTTTTATTACATGTTTCATATTAATATGGGCTTAATTAGTGTGTTTATTGTTTCAGGTGAATTAAGGCGTAAAGGGCTGAAATGATGAAAAGAAATAAGTTTGTGGGCTTTAAAACCCAAATAAAAAATAGAATGTTCATGGGCTACGTTTCCTAGCTTGCAAAGGAATCACAAGTGGGTACTTGACAAAAGGAAGGAATATAATGCATGGGTCACGAGTCCAACACTTGCACGAATTGAGCAAGCTAGTGGGCTAAGGAAATTGCAAGCAGCTCACTCCTATTCAATTGCAAAAGAGGTTCCAAGCACCTCAAAGTCCAAGCAGCATTGTTTTTCCAAGTAGCTCACGGATGGGATGGTGTCAATTAAATTAAATGTGTTTCCTAGCAGCTTGGGGGTTTCTCCTAGTGGGGCACGCCTTTTATACATTTCAAATTGGTGATGATATACTATTCCAAGTAGCACACGGATTGGGAATAGACAAGGAATGGTATATGGGCTAATGAAGTAAGCCGCTTGCAATTTAATGGGCCTTGGAGCAGCTAACGTGGACAAGCAATTAAAGAAGAGGAGCCATGCAATTAAATAGATGGGCCACGGATTGTTAGCCCACACGAATTTAATATTACAATGGGTCACGGTTTCTAAAAGCATTACATCAATCATTCCTAGTAGCTCACATGCATGTGGTATTTCCAAAGTGAAGAAGGTTTACATGCATTCCTAAGAGCAGCTCATTATATGAAGTTGGTCACGGTTTGGATATTGTCAATTGGAGAAAGGAATGCAAGCACGTGGGCCATAGATTAAATGAAGCAACTCACAAATTAATAAGCAGCTTGCATAAGAAAATTGGAGTAGCTCACACGTGCTTGACTAGAGGAGATATTAACAAAACTGAATCCAAGCAAATTCCATCAAGCTGAAGAGTAAAGACCCCCGCTGGGGCGGGTCGTTGATAAAGAAACTCCCCGCTGGGGCGGGGAGGCGTGTTCAGCAACTTTTCTTTTCCTACTTCACGTTGGATTTTGGTGCAAGAAGGAGGAAAGTTAGGGTATGATTAAGATTAATATAAAAGGGGATCCTTTCCCTTGTATTTTTTATATATTCTTTTTCTCTTTCATATTAGATCTAGGTTTATTGGGAGTTATGAACTAATTCTTTCAATTCAGGTCGAAAGGGATGTTGAACCTTATTCATAATTAACGGTTTGATAAAGTTTATTTTATTTATTCCTTCTTACATGAGATTTATTCTGATAATCTACTTTAACTTCTTGTATGCTATTCAATTTACTAACGTGATTCTGCTGAATTAAATTAGTGAATTGGTGTCATATGCTAGATCAAGGAATAGTATTACGTGTAAGTGATATTGTTCCTAATCACAAGTAGCAATTAGTAATACCTGATTGTGGACAAACTTTTGAGTATTGCTATAATTATCAGAAGACAAGTTAAACAATCCGAGCTTATGTGTTTATTGCTTGGAATAGTCTAATTCCCTAGTTCTTAATGCTGCTGTTATATTAAATCTAGAGAGCTTGTTCTAGGTTATATAATGGTTAGAATCTTGTGAAGAGCTTGTTTCATTGAGTGACAATCTAAGGGGGGGTTTCGGGTAGTAGAGCTTGTTGTTACCTAGGACTATTAGTTTCATTGAAGGTGATGTTACACTTGATTAATCTATTGTTGTGAAAAGGTGATATTGAACTGAAGAACTGAAGCTTTTTATTCATTGTTAATTTTTATTACTTTATTCTTGATAATTTAGTTTAATCAATTCAAAACCCCCTTTTTCATTAGAAATAATAGGATAAATATAAAACAAATCACTCTCTGTGGGATCGATCCTTGCTTACTACTGTGTTAATTGTTTAAATTTGTAAAGTAAAAGTGAGATAAATTTAGTAGTGCTAATGACAGCTACCAATACATCATGTTTATATAAATTTTCATGAAAAATGTTTTTATAGAGAACTAAAGATACGAAGAACATAAAAACATAATTTCTAAACTACAAGGATTCGAATTATACCCTTAAGCTTAGTGAGGAAGAAGATGATGATGGTGCTTGTTGGTATAGTAAGGATTCTCTCAAGCCTTTTCCCTTTTTCTCTTATTCTTCTCTCTTCTTTTCTCTCTAACTTTCTCTGTATTTCACTTTCTAACGCTGATAAAATTCTAACTTGGTTTTGTTATTCTAAACTAACGTATATATATAATATAACTGTTATAATATTTAATACATATAATTATATATAATAACTAAAAATTAATATATCAGTTATAATATTTTAAATTTTAAAAGCCATAAGGCTTGTTTGGTAAACAACTTATTTAAAAACAAGTTTTTATAGTTAAGGCCCCGTTTGGAAAAACGAAATTAAAACAGGTGCAAGGGTCTTGTTTGGCAAAACTCTTTAAAAACAGTTTTAAGGGCCTTGTTTGGTAAAACTCATTTAAAACCCTTTTTAATTCTTTTAACGCATAACTTTCAATGTTACACTTTATTTAATTAAATCTTAACATTCGAATTTAATTAAATTAAAGCTAACATCACTTAACCAAATAATCTTTTGTCACATAACAATTACAATTACTCGCTAATCATAATCTCATGTAACAATTATCACATAAAAATTCATCTAATTTAATTATCTCAATTAAATTAGAACTATACCATAAAATCATTACACATCAATTAAATTAAATATTAAATATTCATTTAATTAATATATTACACTTAATTAAATTACTCCACAATAATCACATAAATTATTTATTTAACACAATAAATAAATTAATTAAAATATTTATTTAATTTAATAAATATTAAAATTCATATATAAAATTCTTATTCGTTACAATCTTCCCTCCTTAAAAGGATTATGTTCCCAGAATCACAACAACCAAAAAAAAATCTCATCCGTTACATTCTTCCCTTCTTAAAAAGATTCTGTCCCCAGAATCGGTATACAAGAAATTATACAAAATAAGTAAGCAAATAATTGGGGATACGTCTTCATCATTACATCTTTGAGTTCCCACGTAGCTTCTTCAGCACTGTGGTTCCTCCAGATTACCTTAACAGAAGGTGTCACTTTGTTTTTAAGTATTTGTTCTTTTATATCAACTATTTGAACAGATACTTCTTCATATGTTAAATCTTTATCAAATTGTAAAGGCGCGTATTCTATTACATGCTTGTAGTCGTGTTTGTATGGTCGCAACACAGAAATATGAAAAACATTATGTATATTATCTAGCTCCGAAGGTAACGCAACCTCGTAAGCTACTTCGCCCACCTTTCGTAGTATCTCAAAAGGTCTAATAAATCAGAGACTCAACTTCCCATTATTGCCGAATCGAATCTTCCCCTTCCAAGGAGATACCTTCAGGAAAACGAAGCTTTCTACTACAAATTCCTGATTCTGTCGATGTTGATCGACATACTTCTTCTGTCTATCTTGAGCAGCAACCAGTCTCGTTCTGATCAGCTTCACGATTTCAGCAGTTTGTTGTACCAGTTCTAGTCCCAACAGTTAACGCTCACCGACCTCATCCCAGCATAATGGGGTTCTGCATTTCCTTCCGTATAACACTTCGTAAGGCGGCATGCCAATACTCGCGTGGTAACTATTGTTGTAGGTGAACTCCACCAACGGTAGATGATCATCCCAGCTTCCTTTGAAGTCCATAACGCAAGCTCTCAGCATGTCCTCTAGCGTCTGAATCGTTCTCTCGCTCTGGCCATCGGTCTGAGGATGGTACGACGTACTCATTCGTAATTGCGTTCCCAGACATTCTTGTAAACGTTTCCAGAAATTCGACGTGAAACGCGGATCTCTATCGGACACAATCGAAACTGGAGCACCGTGTCGAGAAATAATTTCCTTCACATACAGCTTCGCTAACTGATCCAAGTTAAACTTAATCTCGATCGGTAGGAAATGTGCTGTTTTCTTTAGTCTATCCACTATCACCCATATCGCATCAAAACCTTTCTGAGTTGCTAGAAGACCAACCACGAAATCCATCATGATATGCTCCCACTTTCATTCTGGAATCTCCAGCGGTTGCAATAATCTACTTGGTCTTTGGTGTTCTGCTTTGTCCTTCTGGCACGATAAACATCTCATAATGCATTCAGCAACGTATCTCTTCATATTTGGCCACCAGAAATGGTGTCTAAGATCCTGGTACATCTTCGTACTCCAAGGGTGAATCGAATATCTCGAACTGTGAGCTTCGCCCAAAATCTCTTCTTTGACGTCTGGTACTGGCGGTACCCAGATTCTCCCTTCTAATTGTAACAGTCCTTTATTATCAATCTTGAACATGATTTCTTCGTCATCGGCTATTCTCTTCCGGATCTTCTCGCACTCCTCGTCGTGTAGTTGTGCCTCTTTCACCTTGTCTACTAGAGTAGAATCAGTAGTCACTTGAAATTGTGACAACCCGAAAATTTATAAGATTTTAAATGATAAAATTAAATGTTAAAGAATAAAACCTAGATTGGAATTAGAGGATTAATTAAAAAATTTAAAGAACCTATATGGTTTGATTTAAAATTTTAAGTAATGTAAAGAAATTAAATGAGAATAATAGAAATTACAAGAAGGAATGAAAGAGATTTATGAGACATGTCTCAACATATTAAATTATTTACTGACATATATAGAATAAATATGTGAAGTAAATGAATATGAATATTATGTGAATATATATATTTGTTTATTATATAATAAACAAATAAAAGAAAGCTATTGTAACGTAATTTTTATATATTAGGTATAAGAATTAATTAACCTAAGAGTTATAATTATTTGAGATTGCTAGTATTTAAATTATGTACTAGTAAATGAACTTAAGAGATTTATTATCTCAATTAATTAGTTATATTAACCTAATTAAAGAAAACCTAATTGGGTTATATAATTAAATTTATGTAAGTAATTATTTAAAATCCAAAATGAATGGATTAGGAACCCTAATTAAATAATTAGGATAAGATAAAATTAATGTATTGGACCATGCTATTTTACATGACCCAAACAATTAAATTATGAAGCCCAAACAATAATTAAAATGGCCCAAGTTTTGGCCCAATTATTGTGGGACTTTTATGTCATGTTAATAAGCAAATTTAGCAAATAAAATAAAATCAAAAAGGGGAAAAAGAGAGTGTATAGCCGGCAATAAGGGAGAAGGGGAATGCACCACATGTGTTTTATTTTTTTTTCCCAAAGTTGGTCACCAACTACACTTATGTGTCACCACATCATTTATGTTTTACTATTTTATATAGATTTGCAAGCAATATGAGAGAGAGAATGGAGAGAAGTTGGGAGATTATGAATACATATAGGAAGTATAGGTATACAACTTTTACCAATTATATATTACACTTTTCCAATTTGCAAGTAAAAGTTTTTTCATTTCACAAAGGCTTAGAACAAAAGAAACAAAAGAGAGAGAGAAAATAAGAAAGAGAAAGAGAACTAAGAAGGCTTCGGCAGCCACCATAGAAAGAAGAAGAGGAAGTTCAATCTTATGTCATCTAAGTTCATCTCTTACCTTGGAAGAAGAAGGAAGAGAGCAATAAGAAAGGTATAAAACCCTAATTTAGTTTATTCTTTTTATTGTGTTTGTTTTTGATGAAATATCAAGTTATGATCTTGAAACTTAAAACTCTTGATCCACATGTTTTAGATTATTTTATGTATAGATCTAAGCATTTTGGGTGTTAAAGTTGGATCAAAGAAAAGAAAAGTAAAATAGTTTTTAAACTTAGAAAACATAGTGAACTGCTGTCCCTAAAAGGAAATTTCGAGATTAGTTAGATATTTCAGGAAATTTTGGGCTTTTGGGATGTTGTAGTACACTGAATAAGCTTTTCATAGACTTCGGAACGGACTAAATCTGACTTCGGAAGAAAGAGTTATGCCATTTTTAAGTAGCCGAGTCAAAACTGGGAAACCATTTCGGTTCAGTCCCTTCCACGAATTCTCTAGAATTTTGTGCTTGGAATTTGAAGATGGTCCAAGAACAAAAGTTGTAGTCCCGGAAGTTAGCTTCGCGTGGGCTCAAGAATGGCTAAAAAAAGTTTTAAAAAGAAAAAGTTATGATTGTTTTAGTACAAGAGGGTCAAGTTGGAAAACTAAAACTGAACAGCCTGCTCTTGAATTTTACTGTTCACGTTCCATAAGTCTGATTCATGATCGTCAACTCTGGGTGATAGAGCTATTCAATACGAAAATTCTCCAAGTGGAACGACTAAAAACCGATTTAAAACGAATACGTTATGATTTTTTTAACAAAAGACCCCGCTGTCATAAAACACTCACTAGCAGTCCACTTCCGGACCATTTTCACTAACCGAAACTTATCCAAATTTGGATGTTGATGATGGAATACTGTAGTTCGAAAAGATATGAATCCATTGAGTCCGATTAGACCTAAATCGGAGTTGTAGATTTCATTATGTGAAAGTT
The DNA here is from genome assembly GCA_020205555.1 of Panax stipuleanatus. Classification (NCBI taxonomy): domain Eukaryota; kingdom Viridiplantae; phylum Streptophyta; class Magnoliopsida; order Apiales; family Araliaceae; genus Panax; species Panax stipuleanatus. Next base: position 102,067,723 of record CM035125.1, read on the forward strand.
TAGTGAAGGACGCCAAATCTGACAACAAAAGCTAAAAAGTTGAGAAAAATAAAGAAAACAGTCCGGTTCAGTATTTTTCGGCGAATCGGCAGAACTTCCGACGACCGGTTCACAAACTTTTCGGTCGGTTCTAAGGGTGGGACTGGAACCCAACTTTTTTTAAAAATTTGAAGAATATTATAATATTTAATTTATATTTTTTTTTTGGACAATTATGTAATTATTGAGTAAATAATGGTTTAAACTCCTTTAAATCATTAAAAAAAATTTAATTAATAACCTTTAAAGCCACTAAATGGCTATTAAGCTAATTACATATAATTTAAAAGTAATTAATTATTTAATTATTATATTATGTGATAATTAAGTAGAGTTAGTGTTAATAAACTAACTATTTATTATTTAATTAAGATTAAATAATAATTAGAGTTAAACAATTGATTAATTATTATTTAATTAATATTAAATAAAATGTTTAAGTAACATTAAGTAATAATAATGTAATTACTTACTTACATTGACATAAAAGTTTATAAAAAATTATTTATTATTTAATTAATAATAAATAATAAATAAGAACAAGTAATAATTAATTATTCTTAAATTAATAAGAAAGAATAATTAAAGATTTATTAAGTGAATTAATTATTATTTAATTAACATTAAATAATAAATAAGGACAAAGGTTAATTAACTATTCTTTAAGTAATAATAGGGAATAACTAAAAACTAATGAAGTAAATAAATTAATTATTTACTATTCAAGGACAAGGAATTAATTAATTATTATTTAATTTATATTAAATAATAATTTAAGATAAATAATAATTTGATTATCCATTATTTAACATTAAATAATGAGTAGATCTAATTTGTTATTATTTGTTATTAAATAATAACTAAGGGTAATTAATTAATTACTATTTAATGAATATTAAATAGTAATCAACTGCAGGTATAGATTATAAGTAAAGAAATTTTGACAATTTATTAATTAAATAATTATAATAAATTGTTTAAAGATGTATATCTTTTAAGAAAAGTACTTTTTCATTAATCTAAGATTAGTAAAATGATAATAATTATTTGAAAATTATTATAGGTTTTCGAAAAATGATATGACTAATAATTGAATTATATAATATAATTGTGAAGCAGTTAAGTAGAATTTAATTGAAAATAAACTCGATAATTATTCGATAGGGCAATCGGGACGTCAAAATAGTACCGAACTCAAATCAGACTGAAATAGTTTGACTTGATACCAGGTCTTATGTGTTTTAGTGAATGTTATGGACATGTGATAATGTGTTTAAGTTATACTATAACTGTAAATAGCAGTGATATATGTTATGATATTATTTTTAATTGAGAGATCGATATTGTCAATAATAAGTCTTTCAACTAAAGCTAAATTAGATTGCGTAGCAGTAATCGACGGTACAGGCAAGTTCCTAAACTATACTTTTATTAAGCTGGTTTCCTAACTCGAACTCGAGTTGTTATTGTAAAGCATGTTCGTGATTAATCATTGTTGATTATATCACATCTATGATTTATTGATTCGTACGTTGTGCATGTTGTATATGTTCATCAGGTATGAAAGGCTGATCACCTTCATTACCATATTGTTCAGTTGAATTTATTCATGTTCATTATTGGCTATTCAGCATTATTGATTCATGTTCTTTCACAATTCTTAAATTGTTGAAAGTTTGTTAGCTAATTATTCTTTTTCAATCATGATATATCTTCATTGTATTTAAAACTTGCTGGGCAAACTTGTTGTTCACCCTTGCTATATCATGATAAACATTTCAAATTAAGACGAAACTTCAAGACACAAGCAAAGGTAAAGACAAGTTCTAGAATTGGATTTTTATGCAGTTAAAATTGTATTAGTATTGGAGGCATATGACATTGTATGTCATGTAGGATATTTAATGCATGTATTAAGTTAATGTTACAGACCTTGGGAGTTATATGTAAAGGTTATTGTATAAACAATTTATATTTATATCTTCCGCAGTAGTTATAGAAATGATGTATCGTAACGTACCAGGTCCGAGGTTCTGGGGCCTCGAATTTGGGGCCGCTACAGTTGGTATCAAACATGTAGGTTATAAACCTTAGGTAGGGTTACCTTATACTATAACCGCAGGTATGAGGATAAGGAATAAACTCAAATAGAGTATGAAATTTAAGCGATGAATTTGGGCAAGGTATTGGTAAGTTAAGAAGATTTAAAGAAGAATCCTGACAAGTAATAAAGATCCAAAGTTACTTAACTCTGATGATAAAGATGAACAGTAGTAATGAATAGATAAAGCCTAAAAGACTAAAAGTATAAAGGGAAAGAAGATCGTAAAATAAAACGATCATAAGGTAGGAAAATATCATAATATAACACGATTATAAGAAGTGATCACAACGTGATCTGATGAGGTCATAGGAGGACAGATGATTAATCATTTGATTGAGAACTTTAAAGCAGAATTGCTATACGAATATGGTACTATGAAATAGTACGAGTTAAACTCAAAAGAGTTGAAAATGATGATATACGGATTAAATTAAATTCGTATTGAGCAAAGATGAGACTAGGATTATGTGGGATTTGAATTAAGGACTCATGTGATAGCTGAGTTGTACAAACCTTTGTATGGGCGGGGGTTTTGTGCTTGGTCTAACGACTACTTAGTTTATCACATTGATAATCATTGAAATGTTAGTGTCGCACTATTCGCTATATGTATGTTGAGAAGGTGATTCTTTTCTCATGTGTATGACGGATAGGTAGAGAATATAAGATTATGTGCGAGTTTTTAAAACTCATACTTATGGTAAGTTTATGACTCATAATCGTATGGTATGTTTTTGAACCCCTAAGCGTATGGACAGTTCCTGATTGGTTCTTGAACTACGTATTGCTAGAATAAGTTCCTAAACTCATATTATTGTGGTAAGTTCCTGAACTCATAACATGTGATATGTTTGATGGACTATACTGGGGTATAGAAGAGTTGTGGATGAAGAATTTAGGATTTTTATTATAGTTTTAATGGTGATAGAATAGATAGAATTATTAAGTAATTAATCATTAGAGAAATTGGAGTTGATGGTGGAAGCATAGGTATTCCAAATCTTCTAGTTATGCTAGACTTCAAAATTTTTGACATCAAACTAAATTCGCACTAATGTGCTTTTAAAAATATAAGTCAATTTCTGTTATCAGCAACACATGGTTACAATTGTGTAGAAGTGGGCTTCGTACCACTAACATATCGTTACCCGTTGCGATATGATAACACCAAAAATGATTTTTCAATGATTTTGAACGATTTAAAGAAGAGTCTATGCTAATTGTTTCGGCTAGACAAGAATTATTTGAAATATCAAAATATATTTTATATATCATCAATGCATCATGAAACCTGGTGCAAAGATGATAAAAACGATGGTGTTATTAATGCATTCTTACCTAGTGTTGGATGTGATCTAAAGATCGTCAGCCCACTATGGTATGATGTACTATGACAACGTCATAAAAATGACGGAATCCTCAAACGTACAGTAAATACAGTGCGTATAATGACGTCATAAAAATAATTTTTAGAATTTTAAAGAAAAGTCAAGTGCCAATTAAATTTGGCCAGACACATGTTTTGATTGATGTTTGAATTATTGGTATATGTCTAAAGCTATTTGATTCAGCTAGACAAATATTTATGAAAATTCAAGTATCTTTTTGAGAACTTATCCCGAACCATATTGTTTTGATTCGGACTTCCGGCTGAGTATGAACAACCCCAAAAAATGAGGATATATTGGTTGGATGATATATTCCAATCTTTGAACGCATGGAGTCGTTCGACTTATTAAGGCCAGCTGTAGTTTACCTTCTTCGTGATTGTAAACATGCCTACTATTTGATTACGGTGAATACCGTTACACCCGAGAGTTCATGGTCTATATGACCCTCAGCATGATTTGAAATTTTTTAACTCTATAGAGAGAAGTCTGGGTAGAATGTGATGATAGAATAGTTCCTTATAAAAGGAAGCAAGATGTACTCATTAAATTGAGCATAAAATTAGATAAAGGTAACGTTGAAGACCTAGTTTTGATGAATAAATGAAGTAGAGATTAGTAGGCTATAATTTCGAGGCCGAAATTCTTAGAAGAATGGGTGAATGTGACAACCCAAAAATTTATATGATTTTAAACGATTAAATTAAAGGTTAAAGAATAAAACCTAGATTGGAATTAGAGGATTAATTAAAAAATTTAAAGAACCTATATGGTTTGATTTAAAGTTTTAAGTAATGTTAAGAAATTAAATGAGAATGATAGAAATTACAAGAAGGAATGAAAGAGATTTATGTGACATGTCTCAACATATTAAATTATTTAGTGACTATATAGAATAAATATGTGAAGTAAATGAATATGAACATTATGTGAATATATATATTTGTTTATTATATAATAAACAAATAAAAGAAAGCTATTGTAACCTAATTTTTATATATTAGGTATAAGAATTAATTAACCTAAGGGTTATAATTATTTAAGATTGTTAGTATTTAAATTATGTACTAGTAAATGAACTTAAGAGATTTATTATCTCAATTAATTAGTTATATTAACCTAATAAAAGAAAACATAATTGGGTTATATAATTAAATTTATGTAAGTAATTATTTTAAATCCAAAATGAGTGGATTAGGAACCCTAATTAAATAATTAGGGTAAAATAAAATTAATGTATTGGACCATGCTATTTTACATGACCCAAATAATTAAATTATGAAGCCCAAACAATAATTAAAATGGCCCAAGTTTTGGCCCAATTATTGTGGGACTTTTATGTCATGTTAATAAGCAAATAAAATAAAATCAAAAAGGGGAAAAAGAGAGTGTATAGCCGGCAATAAGGGAGAAGGGGAATGCACCACATGTGTTTTATTTTTTTTCCCATAGTTGGTCACCAACTACACTTATGTGTCACCACATCATTTAAGCCTTACTATTTTATATAGATTTGCAATCAATATGAGAGAGAGAATGGAGAGAATTTGGGAGATTATGAATACATATAGTAAGTATATGTATACAACTTTTACCAATTAGATATCACCTTTTCCAATTTGCAAGTAAAAGTTTTTTCATTTCACAAAGGCTTAGAACAAAAGAAACAAAAGAGAGAGAAAATAAGAAAGAGAGAGAGAACCAAGAAGGCTTCGGCAGCCACCATAGGAAGAAGAAGAGGAAGTTCAATCTTATGTCATCTAAGTTCATCTCTTACCTTAGAAGAAGAAGGAAGAGAGCAATAAGAAAAGTATAAAACCCTAATTTAGTTTATTCCTTTTATTGTGTTTGTTTTTGATGAAATATCAAGTTATGATCTTGAAACTTAAAACTCTTGATCTACATGTTTTAGAGTATTTTATTTATAGATCTAACCATTTTGGTTGTTAAAAGTTGGATCAAAGAAAAGAAAAGTAAAATAGTTTTTAAACTTAGAAAAAATAGTGGACTGCTATTCCTAAAAGGAAATTTCGAGATTAGTTAGATGTTCCAAAAAATTCTGGGCTTTTGGGATGTTGTATTACACTGAATAAGCTTTCCATAGACTCCAGAACGGACTAAATCCGACTACGGAGGAAAGAGTTATGCCATTTTAAAGTAGCCGAATCAAAACTGGGTAACCATTTCGGTTCAGTCCCTTCCACGAATTCTCTAGAATTTTGTTCTTGGAATTTAAAGATGGTCCCAGAACAAAAGTTATAGTCCCGGAAGTTAGCTTCGCGTGGGCTCAAGAATGGCTAAAAAACGTTATATAACGAAAACGTTATGATTGTTTTAGTACAAGAGGGTCAAGTTAGAAAACTAAAACTGAACAGCCCGCTCCTGAATTTTACTGTTAATGTTCCATAAATCGGATTCATGATCCGTCAACTCTGGTTGATAAAGCTATTCAATAAGAAGATTCTCCAAGTGGACTAAAAACCGATTTAAAACGACTAAGTTATGATTTTTCTAACAAAATACCCCGCTATCGTAAAACACTCACTAGCAGTCCACTTCTAGACCATTTTCAGTAACCGAAATTTATCCAAATTTAGATGTTGATGTTGGAATACTGTATTTCGGAAAGATACGAATCCATTGAGTCCGATTGGACCTAAATTGGAGTTGTAGATTTTATTTTGTGAAGGTTTTAGTGAAGGACCCCAAATCTGACAACAAAAGCTAAAAAGTTGAGAAAAATAAAGAAAACAGACCGGTTCAGTATTTTTCGGCGAACTGGCAGAACTTCCGACAACTGGTTCACAAACTTTTCGGTCAGTTCTGAGGGTGGGACCGGAACCCAAAATTTTCTAAAAATATGAAGAATATTAAATTATTTAGTGACTATATAATATAAATATGTGAAGTAAATGAATATGAACATTATGTGAATATATATATTTATTTATTATGTAGTAAACAAATAAAAGAAAGCTATTGTAACCTAATTTTTATATATTAGGTATAAGAATTAATTAACCTAAGGGTTATAATTATTTGAGATTGCTTGTATTTAAATTATGTACTAGTAAATGAACTTAAGAGATTTATTATCTTAATTAATTAGTTATATTTACATAATTAAAGAAAACCTAATTGGGTTATATAATTAAATTTATGTAAGTAATTATTTAAAATCCAAAATGAGTGGATTAAGAACCCTAATTAAATAATTAAGATAAGATAAAATTAATATATTGGACCATGCTATTTTACATGACCCAAACAATTAAATTAGGAAGCCCAAACAATAATTTAAATGGCCCAAGTTTTGGTCCAATTATTGTGGGACTTTTATGTCATGTTAATAAGCAAATTTAGCAAATAAAATAAAATCAAAAGGGAGAAAAAGAGAGTGTATAGCCAGCAATAAGGGAGAAGGGGAATGCACCACATGTGTTTTATTTTTTTTCCCAAAGTTGGTCACCAACTACACTTATGTGTCACCACATCATTTAAGCCTTACTATTTTATATAGATTTGCAATCAATATGAGAGAGAGAATGAAGAGAATTTGGGAGATTATGAATACATATAGTAAGTATATGTATACAACTTTTACCAATTATATATCACCCTTTCAAATTTGCAAGTAAAAGTTTTTTTATTTCACAAAGGCTTAGAACAAAAGAAACAAAAGAGAGAGAGAAAATAAGAAAGAGAGAGAGAACCAAGAAGGCTTCGGCAGCCACCATAGGAAAAAGAAGAGGAAGTTCAATCTTATGTCATCTAAGTTCATCTCTTACCTTGGAAGAAGAAGGAAGAGAGCAATAAGAAATATATAAAACCCTAATTTAGTTTATTCCTTTTATTGTGTTTGTTTTTGATGAAATATCAAGTTATGATCTTGAAACTTAAAACTCTTGATCTACATGTTTTAGAGTATTTTATGTATAGATCTAACCATTTTGGGTGTTAAAAGTTGGATCAAAGAAAAGAAAAGTAAAATAGTTTTTAAACTTAGAAAAAATAGTGGACTGCTATCCCTAAAAGGAAATTTTGAGATTAGTTAGATATTCTAGAAAATTCTGGGCTTTTGGGATGTTGTAGTACACTGAATAAGCTTTCCATAGACTCTAGAACGTACTAAATCCGACTACGGAGGAAATAGTTATGCCATTTTAAAGTAGCCGAATCAAAATTGGGTAACCATTTCGGTTCAGTCCCTTCCACGAATTCTCTAAAATTTTGTACTTGGAATTTAAAGATGGTCCAAAAACAAAAGTTGTAGTCCCGGAAGTTAGCTTCGCGTGGGCTCAACAATGGCTAAAAAACGTTTTAAAACGAAAATGTCATGATTGTTTTAGTACAAGAGGGTCAAGTTGGAAAACTAAAACTGAATAGCCCGCTTCCGGATTTAACTGTTAGCGTTCCATAAATCAGATTCATGATCCGTCAACTCTGGGTGATACAGCTTATCAATAAGAAGATTCTCCAAGTGGAACGACTAAAAACCGATTTAAAATGACTAAGTTATGATTTTTCTAACAAAAGACCCCGCTATCGTAAAACACTCACTAGCAGTCCACTTCCATACCATTTTTAGTAACCGAAACTTATCCAAATTTGGATGTTGATGTTGGAATACTGTATTTCAGAAAGATATGAATCCATTGAGTCCGATTGGACCTAAATCGGAGTTGTAAATTTTATTTTGTGAAGGTTTTAGTGAAGGACCCCAAATCTGACAACAAAAGCTAAAAAGTTGAGAAAAATAAAGAAAACAGACCGGTTCCGCATTTTTCGACGAACCGACAAAACTTCCGACGACTGGTTCACAAACTTTTCGGTCAGTTCTGAGGGTGGGACCGGAACCCAAAATTTTCTAAAAATATGAAGAATATTAAATTATTTAGTGACTATATAGAATAAATATGTGAAGTGAATGAATATGAACATTATGTGAATATATATATTTGTTTATTATGTAATAAACAAATAAAAGAAAGCTATTGTAACCTAATTTTTATATATTAGGTATAAGAATTAATTAACCTAAGGGTTATAATTATTTGAGATTGCTAGTATTTAAATTATGTACTAGTAAATGAACTTAAGAGATTTATTATCTCAATTAATTAGTTATACTAACCTAATTAAAGAAAACCTAATTGGGTTATATAACTAAATTTATGTAAGTAATTATTTAAAATCCAAAATGAGTGGATTAGGAATCCTAATTAAATAATTAGGGTAAGATAAAATTAATGTATTGGACCATGCTATTTTACATTACCCAAACAATAATTTTAATGGCCCAAGTTTTGGCCCAATTATTGTGGGACTTTTATGTCATGTTAAAAAGCAAATTTAGCAAATAAAATAAAATCAAAAGGGAGAAAAAGAGAATGTATAGCCGGCAATAAGGGAGAAGGGGAATGCACCACATGTGTTTTATTTTTTTTCCCAAAGTTGGTCACCAACTACACTTATGTGTCACCACATCATTTAAGCCTTACTATTTTATATAGATTTGCAATCAATATGAGAGAGAGAATGGAGAGAATTTGGGAAATTTTGAATACATATAGTAAGTATATGTATACAACTTTTACCAATTATATATCACCCTTTCCAATTTGCAAGAAAAAGTTTTTTCATTTCACAAAGGCTTAGAACAAAAGAAACAAAAGAGAGAGAGAAAATAAGAAAGAGAGAGAGAACCAAGAAGGCTTCGGCAGCCACCATAGGAAGAAGAAGAAGAAGTTCAATCTTATGTCATCTAAGTTCATCTCTTACCTTGGAAGAAGAAGGAAGAGAGCAATAAGAAATGTATAAAACCCTAATTTAGTTTATTCCTTTTATTGTGTTTGTTTTTGATGAAATATCAAGTTATGATTTTGAAACTTAAAACTCTTGATCTACATGTTTTAGAGTATTTTATGTATAGATCTAACCATTTTGGGTGTTAAAAGTTGGATCAAAGAAAAGAAAAGTAAAATAGTTTTTAAACTTAGAAAAAATAGTTGACTACTATCCCTAAAAGGAAATTTCGAGATTAGTTAGATGTTCTCAGAAATTCTGGGCTTATGGAATGTTGTAGTACACTAAATAAGCTTTCCATAGACTCCAGAACAGACTAAATCCGACTACGGAGGAAAGAGTTATGCCATTTTAAAGTAGCCGAATCAAAACTGGATAACCATTTCGGTTCATTCCCTTCCACGAATTCTCTAGAATTTTGTGCTTAGAATTTAAAGATGGTTCAAGATCAAAAGTTGTATTCCCGGAAGTTAGCTTCGCGTGGGCTCAAAAATGGCTAAAAAATGTTTTAAAACGAAAATGTTATGATTGTTTTAGTACAAGAGGGTCAAGTTGGAAAACTAAAACTGAACAGCCCACTCCCGGATTTTACTGTTAACGTTCCATAAAACGGATTCATGATCCGTCAACTTTGGGTGATAGAGATATTCAATAAGAAGATTCTCCAAGTGGAACGACTAAAAACCGATTTCAAATGACTAAGTTATGATTTTTCTAACAAAAGACCCCGCTATCGTAAAACACTCACTAGCAGTCCACTTCCAGACCTTTTTCAGTAACCGAAACTTATCCAAATTTGAATGTTGATGTTGGAATACTGTATTTCGGAAAGATACGAATCCATTGAGTCTGATTGGACCTAAATCGGTGTTGTAGATTTTATTTTGTGAAGGTTTTAGTGAAGGACCCCAAATCTGACAACAATAGCTAAAAAGTTGAGAAAAATAAAGAAAACAGACCGGTTCAGTATTTTCCGACGAACCGGCAGAACTTCCGACGACTGGTTCACAAACTTTTCGGTCAGTTCTAAGGGTGGGACTGGAACCCAAAATTTTCTAAAAATGTGAAGAATATTATAATATTTAATTTATAATTTTTCTTGACTGTTATGTAATTATTGAGTAATTAATGGTTTAAACTCCTTCAAATCATTTAAAAAATTCTAATTAATAACCTTTAAAGCCACTAAATGGTTATTAAGCTAATTACATATAATTTAAAAGTAATTAACTATTTAAATATTATATTAAGTGATCATTAAGTAGTGTTAGTGTTAATAAACTAACTACTACCTCCGCCCCACAATAAGTGCTTTTTTAGGCTGAACAATTTTTTCCAAAATAAGTGATGTGTTAGAACTCCAATACAATTTTTACAATATTTTCCCATATGTGCCCTTATGCATCCAATGGTATTTATTGGGAAGTTGAAAGGTTGAAGAAAGAGAAAGAGAGACCAAAAGACAATAAAAAAAAGTGTCAAACAAAACAAAAAAAATATATTAAGGGTATTTTTATCATTTTAACTTGTGTATTGGTTTGTGTGATTTAAGCTAAAAAAGCACTTATTATGGGACGGAGATAGTATTTATTATTTAATTAAGATTAAATAATAATTAGAGTTAAACAATTGATTAATTATTATTTAATTAATATTAAATAATGATTAAAGAATGTTTAAGTAACATTAGGTAATAATAATGTAATTACTTACTTACATTGACATAAAAGTTTATAAAAAATTATTTATTATTTAATTAATATTAAATAATAAATAAGAACAAGTAATAATAAATTATTCTTAAATTAATAAGAAAGAATAATTAAAGATTTATTAAGTGAATTAATTATTATTTAATTAATATTAAATAATAAATAACGACAAATGTTAATTAACTATTCTTTAAGTAATAATAGGGAATAACTAAAAACTAATGAAGCAAATAAATCAATTATTTACTACTCAAGGATAAGGAATTAATTAATTAATATTAAATAATAATTAAAAACAAATAATAATTTGATTATCTATTATTTAACATTAAATAATGAGTAGATCTAATTGTTTAAAGATGTATATCTTTTAAGAAAAGCACGTTTTCATTAATCTAAGATTAGTAAAATGATAATAATTATTTGAAAATTATTATGAGCTTTCGAAAAATATTATGACTAATAATTGAATTATCTAATATAGTTGTGAAGAAGTTAAGTAGAGTTTAATTGAAAATAAACTCGATAATTATCCGATAGGGCAATAGGGACGTCGAAATAGTACCGAACTCAAATCAGACTGAAATAGTTTGACTTGATACCGGTCTTATGTGTTTTAGTGAATGTTAGGGATATGTGATAATGTGTTTAAGTTATACTATAATTGTAAATAGCAGTGATATATGTTATGATATTATTTTTAATTGAGAGATCGATATTATCAATAATAGGTCTTTCAACTGAAGCTAAATAAGATTGCGTAGAAGTAATCGACGGTACAGGTAAGTTCCTAAACTATTCTTTTATTGAGCAAGCTTCCTAACTCGAACTCGAGTTGTTATTGTAAAGCATGTTAATGATTAATCATTGTTGATTATATCACATCTATGATTTATTGATTCGTACGTTGTGCATGTTATATATGTTCATCAGGTATGAAAGGCTGATCACCTTCATTACCATATTGTTCAGTTGAATTTATTCATATTCATTGTTGGCTATTCAGCATTATTGATTCATGTTCTTTCATAATTCTTAAATTGTTAAAAGTTTGTCAGCTTATTATTCCTTTTCAATCATGATATATCTTCATTGTATTGAAAACTTGCTGGGAAAACTTGTTTCTCACCCTTGCTATATCATGATAAACATTTCAGATTAAGACAAAACTTCGGACATAGACAAAGGCAAAGACAAGTTTCAGAATTGGATTTTTATGCAGTTAAAATTGTATTAGTATTGGAGGCATATGACATTGTATGTCGTGTAGGATATTTAATGCAGGTATTAAGTTAAGGTTACAGACCTTGGGAGTTATGTGTAAAGGTTATTGTATAAATAATTTATGTTTATATCTTCCGCAGTAGTTATAGAAATGATGTATCGTAACGTACCAGGTCCGAGGTTCTGGGGACTCGAATTTGGGGGCGCTACAGAAATAGCTTCTCATCCGATTCCTTTGGATACTTAACTTCAAATTCCAATCTAGCCATCTCTTCTATCAACTGATCCTGATCAGTTATTACATTTAACTTCTCCCGACCTTTTCTGCTTAAAGCGTCGGCAACCACGTTAGCTTTACCCGGATGGTAAAGAATCTCGCAGTCGTAGTTTTTGATTAGTTCCAACCATCTCCTTTGGTGTATGTTCAAATCCTTTTGTGTAAAGATGTACTTCAGACTCTTATGGTCTATGTATATCTCACACTTTTTCCCATATAGGTAGTGTCTCCAAATCTTCAGAGCAAACACTACTGCCGCCAATTCCAAGTCATATGTCGGATACCCTTTCTCATAATTCTTCAGCTGATGTGATGTATAGACAATAACCTTGCCCCTCTGCAATAGCACACAGCCTAATCCTTTATGTGAAGCATTGCTGTATAGCACGAAATTTCTTGTACTGTCCTGCAATGACAACACCGGTGCAGTACTCAACCTCTTCTTCAGTTCCTGAAAACTTTCCTCACACTTTTTCGTCCAAACAAACTTAATGTTTTACGAGTCAAATTCGTCAACGGAGTTGCGATTTTAGAAAAGTCTTGGATAAATCTTCAATAATAACCTGCCAATCCCAAGAAACTCCTCACTTTAGATGGTGTCTTCGGCTGATCTCAATTCATCACCGCTTCAACCTTCGATGGATCTATCGAAATCCCATCCTTGTCAATCACGTGGCCAAGAAATTGCACACGTTCTAACCAGAATTTTGCACTTCGAGAATTTTGCATAAAGCTTCTATCGTCTTAGCGATTCTAGCGTCAGCCTTAAATGTTCGGTGTGCTCCTCCTCAGTTTTGGAATAAACAAAGATGTCATCTATGAACACTACTACGAACTTGTCTAGGAATGGCTTAAATACCTTATTCATTAAGTCCATAAATGTCGCTGGTGCATTCGTTATACCAAATGACATCACCAAGAAGTCGTAATATCAATACCGAGTTCTAAAATCCGTCTTTGGTATATCTTCTCTTCTTACCTTCAATTGATGATATCCACTTCTCAAATTAATTTTTGAGAAGTATCTAGCACCCTTCAGTTGATCGAACAAGTCATTGATCCTAGGTAAAGGATACTTATTCTTGATCGTGACTTTATTCAACTCCCTATAATCAATGCATAGCCTCATTGATCCATCCTTCTTCTTTACGAACAATACTGGCGCTCCCCATGGTGAAATGCCCGGCTGAATATATTTCTTGTCCAGCAATTCTTGCAGTTGAACCATCAACTCCTTCATCTCGACTGGAGCCATTCTGTACGGAGCTTTCGAAATCGGAGCAGTTCCCGGTGCTAAGTCGATCACGAATTTTATTTCTCTATCTGGCGGAAGTCCTAGTAAATCGTTCGAAAATACGTCCATAAACTCCCTAACCACTGATATCTCTTCTATCTTCGGACTCTCCTTACGAGTATCCACTATGTAGGCTAAATATCCTACACAGCCTTGTTTCAACAACTACCTGGCTTGCATAATCGTCAGACAACTCGCTTGTCTAGGCGATTTTCTACCATGAAACACTACCTTCGACGGAGTCATAAGGTTTACAGACTTCCTCTGACAATCGATTACAACCCCATGGTTGAACAACCAATCCATACCCAGTATTACATCAAACTCCCCAAGTCTTATCGGAATCAAATCTACCCTCAACTCATGATCCTTAATGTCCAATCTACAGTTCTTGTAAACAAACCTAACAGGAATAACCTCCTTGTTCGCAATCTCTATGTTCAAGAGGTAAACTAATTCCTCTTTAGGTAAGTCTAAGGTTTTAGCAAAGTCATCAGATATGAACGAACAAGTAGCACCCGAATATGATCAAGGGGTAAACCTAAAAAGATATGATCCTTGGAATTCTGGATGTCCTACTGCCTTAAACTCTTAAAAGTTGTGCCCTGCACTTGCGACTGATTTGCAAGCGCTCCTGTCAGCAGGTGCACCAATTGCTGAACTAAATTGAGATTCGTCCCATCATTGTTGTTGTCGTTGTTGTTCGTCGAACCCTTGGGGTGTACACGTGTAGGTCTTCTTCTAGGAGGCATCTTTCTGTTAAGAAATATTCTTATTAGATCCATTACTCAATTCTAGACTATTCAAGTTCAATTTAAACATTTAAATTAACTCACTTCACACTTGAACACATAGCACGCCAATAAACTTCTTTATTTTATTCATTCATAGTTTTAAAAACCTAGAATAGATAGCATCTCTGCTATTTACATCATCTTTCCTGAACTGAAAAAGTTACAGGATCACATTATTATCTTATCCCATGATTATCTCAAATTTTGGGATTTATATTTATTTATATAAAAAGAAACACATAATTAATGACTATACTATCTAGGCATGTTAAGACGTCATACAACCACTCTACGTTCTTCTTTCATCACCCAAAACACCATTCTGTGATCCACCATGTACCACGGTAAACCTTGGAACTGAGTCGGGTAATAGAAGACACGATCCTGGGCCCTGTCTATAGCCGTATGGAAAGCGTATTTCGTCTCCCTCAGCTTGGCCTTCTTTGCGTGAATCCTCGTCTTCATCTCGATCTGCACGTTGAGTAGCCGTCAAGCTTGTTTTCTCCGCTCTGGCACACTTTGCTGACTCCTCCTGGATGTCGTTCTTCAGCTTCGCTAGCTCAACCAGTGCATCATCTCTTTCGCTCTCCACGTGGACTAGATCCAAATTTGCATTTCCAAGCTCACTATCCAGCTCTTTAATGGTCTCGTCTCGCTGCTGTATAGTTGTTCGACCCTCATCCACCAGTTCCTCAAGCTCTCTAATTCTCCCATGAAGTTCCACGTTGTTGTCGTAGATCTCCTCGTACATCTCTGCACTAGTCGAGTGAGGTGGGAATTCCTCTTTAGGATCCTCCTCTGACTCATCCTCGTCATCTTGGTCAGATACCAGCTCATGCTCCTGACCATCTATGGTGATCAATGGAGACGGCTCTATCTAAACCAACTGCTCCCAGATAACATGAATGTCTCGGGGCTCCTCGTTTCTAGGCATCTGGGGTAACTCCTCCCTAGCCTAATTGGACTCTCCAACGTTCGTCATCCTAACAACAAAATTTTTAAAGTTTAATTATTACGTGATATGGATCGATACTCTTCGTGTACATAAATAAAACACATAGCACATAAGGTAGTTTATTATCTTTACTATCATTCTTATCTTTTTGATCTCCTACAAGGCTACTACCTAAGGTTTTCCCCAACCTAAGGTTCATAACCTAAAGCTTTTATACCAACCTGTGACACCCCAAATTCGGGTACTTCATTTCCACATGATTTGGTGCTCACTATCTAAATAAAATATACAACTACTGCCCAATAATAAGGAATGCAAAATAAATTACAACCTTATAATTAAATAAAAATCTTCCTTAAAAGGATTACAGCTTTAATCAAAATATCCCAGGTTTAATCTAACCTTAACATCAACAAATAAGTGCAAAAATAAAACATGACATCATAAAGTCTTATTACAATCATAATAAACATAAACATAAACAAGTCTTCACTTGTTCATCTTGCTTTTTCCTTTACTTGTTGACGGTACATCAACATTCTCGACTTTAGCTGCAATGGTTATTTAATTGCAAGAGTGAGCAAACAAAAGCTTATATGGAATAATAACAATAATAGTGATGACATAAACTGAATAACATCAAAAGATTTGAATAACTTTTCTTTCATTAATACTAAAGAATTGAATAATAATTCTTTTATCAACATTTAGAATTCGAATATAGAAATCATCTGAGGGTCATAAGACCTTGAACTATATCCTAGGTCATAAACATTTCTATTTAAAATCTTTAACAGTCTTTTAGACTATATGGACTCTTAACTCGTACTTAGGGGGATCAGCCATTCGTACCATGTATTGTGCACAAACATCTTAACGCTTTCGCATGGTAATCCCCTATTAAATATGGTTGTTCATCTCAATATTTGATAACAAGTCCGCACCAAAGAAAGTTTGGTTTGATAAGCTTAAAAGAAAATTTGGAGTTCAACTACCATCAACTAAGGAGTAGTTGAATCGACTTACAATAATCTAGAATAATTCAACAATAAAAAATTATGAAATAACTTATGCTTTAGAAATAAACGTAAAGCATTTGAAAGATAGAATAGACTTTACTTGAACAATTAAGTCAAGGTCACTTTAATTTAATCGTGAGCTTTAAATAATTACTTGTCCATTGCAAAAATAAAAGGACTGGCGCAAATACAATTAAGATTTGAATTTAAAACACTTGCATATAAATTACAAGTTTAGGGATAGAGAACTTGCCTCAAGCGCAAGCTACAGTTACTATCACGTTCCTTAACAAATCCTACATATATATAATTAATCATAATAATCTAAATTAGTTATCATACAACTAATTCACAAATTTAGTTAACTCATCTAGGTTAACTCATTCCCCTTAAACTATTAAGTTTAATAATTAATTATCACATCACATAATCACATCACATATTCATATAATTTAATCAAACTTAAATTATGTATTTATATTAATTAAATTATAATTAAACAAATTATAATTTAAATTAAACATTCACTTTAATTATAATTAATCAAATTATAATTATAATTAAATAAATTATAATTATATTTTATATTAATTAAATTATAATTAAACAAATTATAATTTAAACTAAACATCCACTTTGATTAAAATTAATCAAACTACATTGTGCATTTATATTATTTAAAATATAATTTAAATTGAACATTTAATTTAATTATAATTAATCAAATTATAATTACATATTATAGCTTAACAATATAATTCAATATTGTCCATTTAGCATTTTAATTTTATTAGCATGCTTTATAAATTATTACATCATTAATCTTATAAAATTTTACATTTTAAAATAGCTTTCTGCCCAATCTGCAGGACCAGCGCGACCGCGCTCCAATATGCCTTGCGAGCGGCGCGGCCGCGCCACTGTGCAGACATGTCTGACAGTGTCGCGAACTTTGCAGAAAAAAACTAATTTGGTTTATTTCTCCACACCAAACTCCGAATTTAACCATTATATTGCATATAACACTTAATAAAAAAATATAATTCTAAGCTTCTAACATGTTTTAACATATATAATCATCATAACACATAATCAAAACTCTCAATTTTGTAATATTTTGAAGAAAAACTATTTTTCAGTGTTCTTGATAAAATTGAACACTATAAGTTTATTTATAAACCAATTCACACGATTCTAAACATATTGCTTGTTGGTATAGCAAGGATTCTCTCAAGTCTTTTCCCTTTTTCTCTTCTTCTTCTCTCTTCTTTTCTCTCTAACTTTCTCTATATTTCTGTGACGCCCCCAAAATAGGTTCAATACTCAACCCATTTTGAGTCGCCAAATACATGGTACAGAATCCAAATACAATCTTTTATATCAAACGGTCGTGCAAAATACGACCACACAACTGTGAGTGTCAATACAGACATGTGAAAAATATAAACACTCAAACTAAGTCCTCATTACATTTATTATCACACTATTTTACAAAAAAAAATAGTGAGGACTTCTATATCTCTAACTCGGACCATCACTTCATTTCCCGACTAGTACCTGCGATATTCTCATTTTCTGAAGAGAACAATGGAAGAAAAGGGTGAGCTCAACTAGTCCAGTAAAGAGTATTATGATAAAGATAATGAAAAATAATTTATCGTTAGTCTTCAACACATCAGATAAAATATTATGGACAACAAGTTTTAGATCAACAACTGCAGCGAAATTAACAATTCATTAGAAGAGTTACGTAGAGAATAATGTCTACTATCTTCCATGATTTAAAAATCCATTATCAATATTTTATCCCTATAACATCAATCAATATATATTTCAAATCAAATATTCATCTTTGCACTACGGGCCAAAGATATTCATTTGTATCACCAGTGGTCATGTTCATCTCAACACCTGTCCATCTTTGCACTACGGGCCAAAGATATTCATCAGTTAATCATTCATCTTTTCACTACAGGACAAAGATATTCATCAAGTAATCATTCATCTTTGCACTACAGGTCAAAGATATTCATTTGTATCATCATTTAAGACTGAGGATGATGAAAAATATTTTAAAGAACGAATCTAGTGAGATAAAGGACAAAGATTAGGTATTCGTAATTTCGTTTATCCAAGTTCAAGAATACTTCGTAATAATCAATTGTGGAGCAAAATTCAAGAATGAAGTTCAAAACTTGGATCTAATCAATGATAATTTGAAAAAAAAATATTTTTTTATCGTGAATAGTAACTCGTGAATAGTAACTCGTCATAAAAAGTTGAAATGATATTAGATGAAGCGCAAAGCTCAAAGAATTTTTGATCATTTCAGGAATTATAGAAGCAATACTTACCGTAGTAAGTTCAAATTTAAGAATATGAAATAAAATATTATTACTTTCATAATATGGAATATGAAAGAAAATAATATTCATTATGAATATTGAAAGGAAATAACATCATTTACGAGAAAAATAACATCCTTTACCTTAGTAAAATGCTAGATCTGACTGGAATATCAGATATTTTGTTGAGAAAAATCTTGCACCGTAATCCACACTCAAACTATCCTTATACTCACAAGAAATAAGCTCAATATTATAGAGAGAAAATTTTCTGATTCTTGTGTGATTTTCATTTCTTAACTAAGCACTCTATTTATAGGAAATGCTTAGCACCCCAGGATTGAAAAATTTCCTACGGTGGCTTCTTAGCACCCAACTTTGAAAATCAAGCACAACACTTTTGAAATAATGCTCAGCACATTTTACACCAACAAAGGACAAAAGTGGGGCCCACCCATTCTTGAAAATCTCCACCAAAATATTTTAAATTAAAATAATATTCAGAAACTTCAATAATTCATAATAAATAGCCCTTTTATCAGAAAAATATGAACCTTATGTCCATTCCATATAAAATTTAATTCTCTACAATTTTGTAGAAGAAAGTTTTTCCAAATTCTAAACAAAAAATGACCCAAATTTACATACAGATGATTATTCCACACCCCAACTCTGACATAATATATACTGATAAAGACCTCCGTATACCAACTTTGAAAAATTAACAATCAGTATTTTACAACAACAAGTGGGGCCCACCAAGTCACAAAACATGTTTTTAGCATCTATTGTAACAAAATCAATTCGAACCCAATTTGCTCTCTTAATCCTCATTTTATTCATATATCGTGAATTTATTGCAAAAAAAATATCATCACTATTATATTATTATATTATCACATTATACATTTATAATGTAATATTATAATAATATATTTGAATGAATTATTTTATCAGAACAGATAAAATATTCATTCTCAATAATTGTCACTTTTGCTAAAAATTCCTCAGTTTAAATCCACTTTGAATAAATATTTACTTATCATTTTATCAATAATTAATTATTATTCACAAATAATATTACAAAATCACAATAATGACAACCAGGTCGTTCCCAGGAAGAGGGGGCTTTCCGATAATGATTTCTCTTTACTGGCGCGCAATTAGATTAACTAACCCCTTTTTTAGACAGAACTTCCTAGACATTGCCAATAATGCTGTCTAATAATATTATTCAAATAATATAAATTATTGATTTAATAATGTAAAATACTGTGCAGTGGTTACTGTGACAATTATTGAATCAATAATAATATAAAATATCAACATAGCAATTAATTATATAAAATATCAACGTAACAATTATTGAACCAATAAAATATTATGCAACTATTGAATCAATAATATAAAATATTGAACAATAATTACTATAACAATAATTGAGTAAGTGTCTTCTTACGTAAGAATCAATAATTTGAAATACTGTGCAATACCGTGTGCTACTGTGCAACAATGCGTATTACTATATTTTTATCACCGGGTATTTCAACAGTTTAACGGTAACAGTTTTACCGTTATTTTATAAAAAGATTATTTCTGTCTCTTTCTATATCCGACAGTTATTCCGTTGTGGGGTCTACCAATGACTGCGCCGTCGTACGAATATTCTCCGACAAAAAGAATATTCCTCGAACAAACTAATATTCCCCGACAACAATGAATATTTTATAACCACTTGCTTATTTTGTAAAATTTGCACATTCCACCCATAACTCACCACATTTATCAAATCAACACCCTATTATTTCAAAATAATATATATAAAAAATAAATCATTATTCATAAAAGTTGGGGTCTTACAACCTCCCCTCCTTATGAAATTTCGTCCTCGAAATTGACGTACGTACCTGGTATGTCGAAAAGGTGAGGATACCTCGATTTCGTTTTCGATTCTAACTCCCAGGTCATTTCCTCGATATCATAGTTCCTCCACAAAACTTTAACTTGAGGTATAATCTTTGAGTGTAAGACGTGTTCCTTCTTATCCAAGATCTTGACAGGTACCTCTTCTTACGTTAAATCTTCGGCTATCTCGTCTGGTTCTATCTCAATAATGTGGTTTGGGTCTTGCACATATTTACATAGCATGGATATGTAAAAAAAATGTTATGAACATGAGACATGCCTGGAGGTAAGGCGAGTCTATAGGCCACATTTTCTACTCGGTCAAGGATTTCAAATAGATCAATAAATCGTGGATTGAGCTTTTCTCTCTTCCCGAATCTCGTAACTACTTTCCATGGAGCAACATGTAACAATACATGATCTCCGACATTAAATTCTACGTCTCTTCGATGAAGATCCGCATAACTCTTTTGTAGATCTTGTGCCGTTTGTATATGTTACCGGATCATTTGAATCTTTCCCGTAGTTATACGTATTAAATCCGGTCCCAACAATGTTGCTTCACCCACCTCGTCCCAACATACTAGAGATCGACATTTTCGTCCATACAACGATTCGAATGGAGCCATGCCTATACTTGCCTGATAACTGTTATTGTAGAAGAATTCCACCAATGGTAAGTACTTATCCCAACTTCCTTTGAAGTCTAGAACACAAAGTCTCAATACAACTTCAAGAGTTTGAATAGTCCTTTTCACTTGCCCATCCGTTTGAGGATGGTTAGTCGAACTAAATCGTAAATCCGTGCCCATAGCTTTCTGTAAACTGAACCAAAATAGTGACGTGAATCTTGGGTCACGATTCGAAACTATGGATATTGGCATGCCATGCAATCTCATAATCTCATTTATGTACATACGAGCGAGACGTTCAAGTGAATAAGTCTCTCGTATAGGCAAGAAATAAGCAGAATTGGTTAATCTATCGACAATAACCCAAATTGCATCTATGCCTTGAGAAACCTTGGGAAGACCCATAACGAAATTCATGGTAATGTGTTCCCACTTCCATTTTAGAATCTCAAGTGGTTGCAATGAACCCTTTGGCACTTGATGCTCCGCCTTGACATGTTGACACGTTAAACTCCTCGAGATAAACTCCGCGATCTCTTTCTTCATATTGCTCCACCAAAATGTATGTCGAAGATCACGATACATTTTGGTACTCCTAGGATGGATTGCAAATGGTGTGTTGTGTGCCTCCATCATGATTCTATACTTCAAATAAGAATCGTTAGGAACACAAAGTTTGGAGTTGACTTGAAGTATTCCTTCTTCATCGATTCTTGCTTCTGGAATAACACCTTCTTGCACTTTCTTCTTCATCTTCATCAGCTCCGGGTCTGTAGCTTGAGCAACTTTAGCTTTATCAATAAAGCTGGTTCTACACGTATACTTGACATCATCACGTGGGTCCCCGAAGTCTTGAACTCTATCTCCATCCTTTGTAAGTCACACAAAATGGGCCTTTGTGTTGACAGCATCGCACTCGTTCCCGCATATGATCTTCTGCTAACGCGTTAGCTACCACGTTTGCTTTTCCAGGATGGTATTGAATGGTATGGTCGTAATCTTTAAACAGCTCAAGCCAACGTCGTTGCCGCATGTTGAGTTCCTTTTGAGTGAAGAAATATTTAAGGCTCTTATGATCTGTATAAATCTCCATTTTCTCCCCATACAGGTAGTGTCTCCAGATCTTCAACGCGAAAATGACTGCTGCCAACTCTAAATCATGAGTAGGATAATTCATCTCATATTCTTTGTGTTGTCGTGAGGCATAGGCTATGACTTTCCCATGTTGCATGAGAACACATCCTAAACCTTTACCTGAAGCATCGCTGTATATGACAAATCCATCCGAACTAGATGGTATTGTCAGAACAGGTGCCGAAATGAGTCTCCTCCTCAGCTCTTGGAAGCTCTTATCGCATTTCTCATTCCATCCGAATTTTGTATCTTTTCGAGTCAGCTGAGTTAATGGAGTAGCGATTCGAGAAAATCCTTCCACGAATCTCCGATAATAACCAGCTAAGCCCAGAAAGCTACGTACTTCGGTTACTGACTTAGGTTGCTCTCAACGGAGTTTCAACAAATATGTCAAAGTCTAATTTCTCAGCGATCAAGTTCAAACGTTGATCACAAGTAGGTGAAATAAAAGAATGGGTAGAACCGGTATCTAATAAAGTATAAACTTTGCAAGAGTCTATGCTTAGCTTACCTGTAATAACCTCGTTTGGGTTCCTTGCGTTTTAGGCAGTCACGACAAACGCTCTTCCAGGAACCACCGACTTTGACTTGTCCGGGACAGCCTTTGGAGTCACCATCCCAGCTGGACTTAACTTTGCCATAAAGCACATTCCACCCTTAACTGCTTCGTCGCTCTCCTGATCCATGATTTGAATCATTATTTTTTGATCCATATCGAATTGGGGTTGACCGCTCTGCACAGGGTAATTCCAAACTCGATGTTGGATTCTCCCAATTGCTGTCCAAAAAGTGAAATCCATATAATCTATTTTGGCCTTCTTGGATCGAACGTCTCTTTCTAAAATATCAATGCGTCTTGCGACTTTTACCCATGCATCCTCCATTCTCATTCGTTCAGTTGTTTCTTCTTTCATCAGAATTTTGACAATTGCATTCTCAGATTCCAGCTTTAATATTATATGATCTGCCAGAGAGAGCTTCTGTTCAAGCTTCGCATATCGGGTAGCAAAATCTTGAATTGTTGTACCCCTTTGTTCTACAACCGTCTGCAGTTCTTCTTCTCCCGTCATCACATTATCCTGGTTGGTGATTAGCGGTGTCTCAACGGTCTCAAATGCTCAATTGTTTAGATTTTTAGCTGCCATTCTTAAATACTGTCACAAAACAAGGGTTAATTAAACAAATTAACATATCACATATTAACCCCATGTTCCGACCGACCAATTAAATACCAAATAAGCTTAGGTAGGACATACTAGCGAATGATTTACTCGTCTCTCCCCTCCTAGTTCTATTCCAAGATCTCCACCAAAGATCATATCCCTAAGCTCTGATACCAACTGTGATGCCCCCAAAATAGGTTCAATACTCAACCCATTCTGAGTCGTCAAATACATGGTACAAAATCCAAATACAATCTTTTATATCAAACGATCGTGCAAAATGGGACCACACAACTGTGAGTGTCAATACAGACATGTAGAAAATATAAACACTCAAACTAAGTCCTCATTCCATTAATTATGACACTATTTTACAAAAAAAATAGTGAGGTCTTCTACAGCTCTAACTCGGACCATCACTTCATTCCCCGACTAGTACCCGCGATATTCTCATTTCCTGAAGAGAACAATGGAAAAAAAGGGGTGAGCTTAACTAGTCCAGTAAAGAATATTATGACTATGATAATGAAAAATAATTTATCGTTAGTCTTCAACATATCAAATAAAATATTATGGACAACAAGTTTTAGATCAACAACTGCAGCGGAATTAACAATTCATTAGAAGAGTTACGTTGAGAATGATGTCTACTATCTCCTATGATTTAAAAGTCCATCATCAATATTTTATCCCTGTAACATCAATCAATATATATCTCAAATCAAATATTCATCTTTGCACTACGGGCCAAAGATATTCATTTGTATCACCAGTGGTCATGTTCATCTCAACACCTGTTCATCTTTGCACTACGGGTCAAAGATATTCATCAGGTAATCATTCATCTTTGCACTACAGGCCAAAGATATTCATCAAGTAATCATTCATCTTTATACTACAGGCTAAAGATATTCATTTGTATCATCATTTAAGACTGAGGATGATGAAAAATATTTTAAAGAACGAATCTAGTGAGATAAATGACAAATATTAGGGATTCGTAATTTAGTTTATCCATGTTCAAGAATACTCCGTAATAATCAATTGTGGAGCAAAATTCAAGAATGAATTTCAAAACTTGGATCCAATCAAAGATAATTTAAAAATAATAATAATATTTTTTTTACCGTAAATAGTAACTCGTAAATAGTAACTCGTCATGAAACGATGAATTTTTTTAAAAAAGTTCAGACCAATATTCTAGTAAAATGATATTAGATGAAGCACAAAACTTAAAGAATTTCTGATTATTTCAGAAATTATAGAAGCAATACTTTGCGTAGTAAGTTCAGATTTAGGAATATGAAATGAAATATTATCACTTTCATAATATGGAATATGAAAGAAAATAATATTCATTATGAATATTGAAAGGAAATAACATCATTTACGAGAAAAATAACATCCTTTACCTTAGTAGAATACTAGATCTGACTGGAATATCGGATATTTTGTTGAGAAAAATCTTACACCATAATTCACACTCAAACTACCCTTATACTCAGAAGAAATAAGCTCAATATTATAGAGAGAAAATTTTCTGATTCTGGTGTGATTTTCATTTATTAACTAAGCACCTTATTTATAGAAAATGCTTAGCACACCAAGATTGACAAAATTTCCTATGGTGGCTTCTTAGCACCCAACTTTGAAAATCAAGCACAACACTTTTGAAATAATGCTCAGCACATTTCACACCAACAAAGGACAAGAGTGGGGCCCATCCATTATAGAAAATCTCCACCAAAATATTTTAAACTAAAACAATATTCAGAAACTTCAATAATTCATAATAAATAGCCCTTTTATCAGAAAAATATGAACCTTATATCCATTCCATATAAAATTTAATTCTCTACAACTTTGTAGAAGAAAGTTTTTCCAAATTCCGAACGAAAATAGACCCAAATTTACATACAGATCATTATTTCACACCCCCACTCTTACAAAATATATACTGATAAAGACCTCCGTATACCAACTTTGAAAAATCAACAATCAGCATTTTACAACAATAAGTTGGGCCCACCAACTCACAAAATATGTTTTTAGTATCTATTGTAACAAAATCAATTCGGACCCAATTTGCTCTCTTTATCCTCATTTTATTTATATATCGTAACCTTGTTGTAAAAAAAATATCATCACTATTATATTATTATATTATCACTTTATACACTTATAATGTAATATTATAATAATATATTTGAATGAAATATTTTATCAGAACAGATAAAATATCCATTCTCAATAATTGTCAGTTTTGCTAAAAATTCCTAAATTTAAATCCAATTTGAATAAATATTTACTTATCATTTTATCAATAATTAATTATTATTCACAAATAATATTACAGAACCACAATAATGACAACCAGGTCGTTCCTAGGAAAGAGGGGGCTTTCCGATAAGGATTTCTCCTTATTGGCGCGCAATTAGATTAACTAACCTCTTTCCTAGACAGAACTTCCTAGACATTGCCAATAATGCTGTCGAATAATATTATTCAAATAATATGAATTATTGATTTAATAATGTGAAAAACTGTGCAGTGGTTACTGTGAAAATTATTGAATCAATAATAACATAAAATATCAACGTAACAATTATTGATATAAAATATCAACGTAGCAATTATTGAACCAATAAAATATTATGCAATAATTGAATCAATAATATAAAATATTGAACAGTAATTACTGTAACAATAATTGAGTAAGTGCCTTCTTACGTAAGAATCAATAATTCAAAATACTGTGCAATACCGTGTGCTACTGTGCAACAATGGGTATTACTGTATTTTTATCAGCGGGTATTTCAACAGTTTAACGGTAAAAGTTTTACCGTTATTTTATAAAAAGGTTATTTCCGTCTCTTTCTATATCCGATAGTTATTTCGTTGTGGGGTCCACCAATGACTGCGCCGTCGTACGAATATTCTACGACAAAAAAAATATTCCTTGACCAAACGAATATTCCCCGACAACAATGAATATTTTATAACAACTTGCTTACTTTGTAAAATTTGCTCATTCCACCCATAACTCACCACATTTATCAAACCAACACCTTATTATTTCAAAATAATATATTAAAAAAATTAAATCTTTATTCATAAAAGTTGGGGTCTTACAACTTCTCTTTCTAACGCTGATAAAATTATAACTTTGTTTTGTTCTTCTAAACTAACATATAGACATATAATATGACTGTTATAATATTTAATACATATAATTATATATAATAACTAACAATTAATATATCAGTTATAATATTTTAAATTTTAAAAGCCATAAGGCTTGTTTGGCAAACAGCTTAATTAAAAACAGGTTTTTAGTAGTTAAGGCCTCGTTTGGCAAAACGAAATTAAAACAGGTGCAAGGGCCTTGTTTGACAAAACTCTTTAAAAATAGTTTTAAGGGCCTTATTTGGTAAAACTCATTTAAAATCCTTTTTAATTCTTTTAACACATAACTTTTAATGTTACACTTTATTTAATTAAATTTTAACATTCTAATTTAATTAAATTAAAGCTAACATCACTTAACCAAATAATCTTTTGCCACATAACAATTACAATTACTCGCTAATCATAATCTCATGTAACAATTACCACATAAAAATTCATCTAATTTAATTATCTCAATTAAATTAGAACTATACTATAAAATCATTACACAATAATTAAATTAAATATTAAATATTTATTTAATTAATATATTGCACTTATTTAAATTACTCCACAACAATCACATAAACTTATTTATTTAACTCAATAAATAAATTAATTAAAATATTTATTTAATTCAATAAATAGTAAAATTCATATATAAAATTCTCATTCGTTACAATCTTCCCTCCTTAAAATAATTCTGTCCCCAGAATCACAACAACCAAAAAAAAAATCTCATCTGTTACATTCTTCCCCCCTTAAAAAGATTCTGTCCCTAGAATCGGATGCCGAGGGACGAGGAGCCCCGAGACATCCATGTTGTCTGGGAGCAGTTAGTTAGGAGAGAGCCATCTCCATTGATCACCATAGCTGGTCAGGAGCATGAGCCGATATCTGATCCAGAGGATGAGGATGAGGATGAGTCAGAAGAAGAGGAAGAGGATCCCGAGGAGGAATTCCCACCTCACTCTACTAGTGCTGAGATGTACGAGGCGATTTACGACCGTAACGTGGAGCTTCAGGAACTGGTGGACGAGAGTCGGACTACCATACAACAGCGAGATGAGACTATTGAATAGCTGGATAGTGAGTTAGGAAATGCTAAGTGGGATTTAATTCACGCGAAGAGTGATAGAGACGAAGTACGGGCTGAACTAGCGAAGCTGAAGCACGACATCTAGGAGGAGTCAACAAAGCGTGCAAGAGTGGAGGAAACAAGCTTGAGGGCTACTCAACGTGCCGATCGAGTTGAAGACGAGGGTCAAGCAAAGAAGGCCAAACTTAGGGAAATGGAATACGCTTTTCATACGGCTATAGATAGGGCCCAGGATCGTGTCTTCTATTACCCAGCTCAGTTCCAAGGTTTACCTTGGTAGATGGTGGATCGCATAACAGCATTCCGGGTGATGGAGGAGGAACGCAGAGAGGCTGTGAGACGTCTTAACATGCCTAGATAGAAGAGTCTATATTTATGTGTTTCTTTATGTAATAAATAAATATAAATTCCATAATTGAGATAATAATGGGATAAGATGATGATGTAATCCTGTAACTTTTTTGGTTCAGGAAAGATGATGTAAATAGCAGAAATGCTATCTATTCTATGTTTTAAAACTACGAATGAATAAGATGAAGAAGTTATAGATGTGCTATGTGTTCATATATGAATAGAGTTAATTTAAATGTTTATGTATGAACTTGAATACTTAAGAATTGAGTAAAGGATCTGATAAGAGTATTTTTTAACAGAAAATGCCTCCTAGAAGATGACCTACACTACAAAACCTTGAGGGTTCGACGAACAAAAATAACAACAACAATAATGATGGGCCGAATCCCAATTCGGTTCAGCAGTTGGTGAACCTGCTGACGGGAGCGCTTGCGAATCAGCCGCAAGTGCAGGGTACGACTTTTAAAGAATTTAAGGCAGTAGGACTGCTAGAGTTTCAGGGATCGATAAACCCAATAGATGCCCAGACATGGGTAATGGAGATGGAGAAGGTCTTCGAAGTAGCAAGAGTTGGCGAGGACCAGAAGACGGCTTTCATAACTTTTATGTTGAAGTCGGATGCTATCTTCTGGTGGCAGGCCAATAAGACCAGGGAAGGAGAAGGAGTTATAGCGTGGAACCGTTTTAAAGAGATGTTCTTTGAAATGTACTTTCCCGTTAGCTCGCAGGACCAAATGGAGGTCCAGTTTCTAGAGCTTAAGCAGGGAGGAATGACGGTATCGGAGAATGCCGCTAAGTTTAACGAGCTGGCCAGGTTCGCTGCATACTAGGTCAGTACTGACACTATGAAGGCGAAGAGGTTTGAGTGAGGACCGAAGCCCTGGCTCTACAGCAAGGTCTCCATGTTCCAGCTGAACACGTTTACAGCTGTGCTGGAAAAGGCCATACTCGCTGAAGGAGGAAGCAACACAGTGACCAAATTTAATCAGGAAAAGAAGAAGAAAAAGAATGAGACAGAAACCAAGGCTAGTGGTAGCAGGGCTATCAACCAGAAAAGAAAGTGGAACGACAACACCTCTGCTGGAAGTCAACAAGGAAACCAGCAGAACAAGAAGGTTGAAGCATGTACGATATGCGGGAAGAATCATACTAGAGTGTGCATGAAGGGGAGATGGGTGTGTTTCAACTATGGTCAGGAAGGCCACATTGCACCTAATTGCCCGAACCCGAAGAAGGGAGCTTGCTACACATGTGGATCCAAGGATCACATGGCTCGTAACTGCCCAAAGAAGCCGGCAGCAGGTTCAATAGGGAATGGAGGAAATGGGAGCGATAACACTTTGACTATCGCTGCACCACTGCAGGCTGTTCGACCCACTGCCTGAACATTCAACACGACGGTGCAGGATGCTGTGCAGTCAAAGGATGTGGTGTCAGATATTATTCCGGTCAATAGTATAAATGCTTATGTATTATTTGATTCGGGTGCTACTTGTTCATTCATATCTGATGAATTTGCTAAGACCCTAGACTTACCTAAAGAGAAATTAGTTTATCCCTTGAACATAGAGATTGCAAATAGGGAGGTTATTCCTGTTAGGTTTGTATACAAGAACTATAGATTGGATATTAAGGGTCAAGAATTGAGGGTAGATTTGATTTCGATAAAACTTGGGTAATTTGATGTGATATTGGGCATGGATTGGTTGTTCAACCATGGGGCGGTAATCGATTGTCAGAAGAAGTAGGTAAACCTTATGACTTCGTCGAAGTTGGTATTCTATGGTAGCAAATCGCCTAGACAAGCGAGTTGTCTAATGGTTATACAAGCCAAGAAACTTTTGACGCAAGGCTATGTAGGATATCTAGCCTACATAGTAGATACTCATAAGGAAAGCCCAAAGATAGAAGAGATATCAGTGGTTAGGGAGTTTATGGACGTATTTTCGAGCGATTTGCCAGGACTTTCGCCAGATAGAGAGATAGAGTTCGTGATCAACTTAGCACCAGGAACCGCTCTAATTTCAAAAGCTCCGTACAGAATGGCTCCAGTCGAGATGAAAGAACTGATGGTTCAACTGCAAGAACTGCTGGACAAGAAGTATATTCAGCTGAGCGTTTCACCGCGGGGAGTGCCAGTATTATTCGTCAAGAAAAAGGATGGATCGATGCGACTTTGCATTGATTATAGGGAATTGAACAAAGTTACGATCAAGAATAGGTATCCTTTACCTAGGATCAATAACTTGTTCGATCAATTAAAGGGTGCTAGATACTTCTCAAAAATCGATTTGAGAAGTGGATATCATCAGTTGAAGGTGAGAAGGGAAGATATACCGAAGACGGCTTTTAGAACTCGGTATGGTCATTACGAGTTCTTAGTGATGTCATTTGGTCTAACGAATGCCCCAGCTGCATTTATGGACTTAATGAATATGGTGTTTAAGCCTTTCCTGGATAAGTTCGTAGTGGTGTTCATAGATGACATTCTGGTTTATTACAAGATCGAGGAGGAACACACTGAACATTTAAGGCTGACCTTAGAATCGCTGAGATGAGAGAAGCTTTATGCAAAATTCTCACAATGCGAATTCTAGTTGGAGCGTGTGCAATTTCTTGGCCACGTGATCGACAAGGATGGGATTTTGGTAGATCAATCGAAGATTGAAGCTGTGATGAATTGGGATCAGCCGAAGACGCTGTCTAAAGTGAGGAGTTTCTTGGGATTGGCGGGTTATTATCGGAGATTTATTTAAGACTTTTCTAAGGTCGCAACTCCGTTGACGAATTTGACTCATAAAATAATTAAATTTGTTTGGACATAAAAGTGTGAGGAAAGTTTTCAGGAATTGAAGAAGAGGTTGAGTACTGTGCCTGTGTTGTCTTTACCGGATAGTACGGGAAATTTTGTGGTATATAGTGACGCCTCACATAAGGGATTAGGATGTGTACTGATGCAGAGCACCAAAGTTATTGCCTATGCATCACGTCAGCTGAAGGATTACGAGAAAGGGTATCCAACTCATGATTTAGAATTGGAGGCAGTAGTGTTTGCTCTGAAGATTTGAAGACACTACCTATATGGAGAAAAGTGTGAGATATACACAGATCAAAAGAGTCTAAAGTATAGCTTCACCCAAAAGGATTTAAACATGCTCCAGAGGAGATGGTTGGAATTGATCAAGGACTACGACTGTGAGATACTTTACCATTCGGGTAAAGCTAAAGCTAACGTCATCGCCGACGCTTTAAGCAGGAAGGGTCGGGAGAAGTTGAATATGTTAACTGATCAGGATCAGTTGATAGCAGAGATGGCTAAGTTAGAGTTGGAAGTGAAATATCCAAAGGAATCGGATGAGATGTTGTTTTAAGTAGCTACTGGTTCTACGCTGGTAGACAAAGTGAAAGAAGCACAACTTCACGATGAAGAATGAGAAAAGATCTGGAAGAGAATAGCTGATGGTGAAGAGTTCAAGTTCAAGATCGATAGTGAAGGACTGCTACGATTTGAAGAAAGAATCTGGGTACCGCCAGTACTAGAAGTTAAGGAGGAGATTTTGAGAGAATCTCACAGTTCGAGATATTCAATTCACCCTGGGAGTACGAAGATATACCAGGATCTAAGACATCATTTCTGGTGGCCGAATATGAAGAGGGACGTTGCTGAATGCGTTGCGAAATGCTTAACGTGCCAAAAAGTCATTGTAGAACACCAGAGACCAAGTGGATTGCTACAACCGTTAGAAATTCCAGAATGGGAGTGGGAGCACATCATGATGGATTTCGTGGTTGGTTTTCCAGCGACTCAGAAGGGTTTCGACGCGATATGGGTGATTGTGGATCGACTGACAAAGTCAGTCCATTTCCTAATGATCAAGATTAAGTTCTTGGATCAGTTAGCGAAACTCTACGTGAAGGAGATTATATCTCGACACGGTGTTCCGGTGTCAATTTTGTCCTACAGAGATCCGCGTTTTACGTCGAATTTCTGGAAGTGATTATAAGAATGTTTGGGAACACAATTGCGAATGAGTACGGCGTACCATCCTCAGACCGACGGCCAGAGAGAAAGAACGATTCAGACGCTATAGGATATGCTGAGAGCTTGCGTTATGGACTTCAAAGGAAGCTGGGATGATCATCTGCCGTTGGTGGAGTTCGCCTACAACAATAGTTACAACGCGAGTATTGGCATGCCACCTTACGAAGCATTATACGGCAGAAAATGCAGGACCCCATTGTGCTGGGATGAGGTCAGTGAACGTTAACTGTTGGGACCGAAACTGGTGCAATAAACCGCCGAAATCGTGAAGCTAATCAGAACGAGATTGGTTGCTGTTGAAGACAGACAAAAGTAGTATGCCAATCAGCATCGCCAGAATCGAGAATTCTTACCAGAAAGCTTCGTTTTCCTGAAGGTATCTCCCTAGAAGGGGAAGATTCGATTTGGTAAAAAGAGGAAGCTGAGTCCCCGATTTATTGGACCTTTTAAGATACTGCGAAAGGTGGGCAAAGTGGCTTACGGGGTTGCATTACCTCCGGAGCTAGATAATATACACAACGTTTTCCATATTTCTGTGCTGCGACCGTACAAACATGACTACAAACACGTAATAGAACACGAGCCTTTACAGTTTGATAAAGACTTGATATACGAAGAAGTGTCAGTTCAAATAGTCGATAGAAAAGAACAAGTACTTAGAAATAAAGTGATACCTTCTGTTAAGGTAATCTGGAGGAACCACAGTGCTGAAGAAGCCACGTGAGAACTCGAAAATGTAATGAAGAAAACATATCCCCAATTATTTTTTTAGCTATTTGTGTAACCCCTTATATACCTATTCTGGGGACAGAAACTTTTTAAGGGGGGAAGAATGCAACAAATGAGTTTTTTTTTATTTGAGATTTTGGGGACAAAATCCTTTTAAGGAGGGAAGATTGTAACGAATGAGAATTTTATATATTAATTTTAAATATTTATTGAATGGAATAAATATTTTAATTGATTTACTTATTGAGTTCAATAAATAAATTATATGATAATTGTTACATGAAATTATAATTAGCGAGTAATTATAAATTGTTATGTGGCATTTTTATGTAGTTAATTGATGTTAGCTTTTATTAATTAAATTAAAATATTAAAGATTTAATTAATTAAAGTGTGACATTAGAATATGTGTTAAAGAATTTATTAAAAGAATAAAAAGGGCTTTTAAATTAGTTTTACCCAAACAAGGCCCTTAAAACTGTTTTTAAAAGATTTTACCAAACAAGGCCCTTACTTTTGTTTTAATCATGTTTTACCAAACAAGGCCTTAACTATTAAATAATCTGTTTTTAAAATTAAAGGAATTTTTCCAAACAAAGCCTTATGGCTTTTGGTTTTCAAAAATTTTGTAACTACTATGTATTAAGTAGAGATATAATTATTTGACAGTTATTTATTATATAATTATAATTTATATTATATACATATATCAGTTATATATATTTTATATTACGTTAGTTAAAGTTAAGTTAGTCAGTGTTAGAAGAAGAGAAGAAAATACAGAGAGAAAAGAGAAAGTTAGAGAGAATACAGAGAAAGAAAGAGAGAAGAAGAAGAGAAAGAAAAAAAGTTTGAGAAATCAAAGCAATCAACTTCATCTTCTTCCTCACTAAGCATAAGGGTATAATCTCAATTCCCATTTTTTTAATTTTGTTTTTTTATGTTCTTCATGAAATTTAGTTCTCTGTTAAGTGAGTTCTTATGAAAATTGTATAAACATGATATATATATGTATATATATATATATATTATGTTTATAGCATACTTTTATATGAATCTCGTGCTTAATTAAGTTGTTAATTCGTAGATACAGGATGAACATGAGAGATTTATGTTCATCAAGAATAACAGTAAAGTCTTTTGAAAATATGTATAGTTTTCTTTTAAAATCAAAAGTTTATGTTTGATTGTTCATTTTTGTTTAAATTAATTGTAGATGATGATAGCATGTTTAAAAATTTATTTGCTATGCTTGAAATTGTGTGAATTGGTTTTAAAAATAAAAGTTCAGTGTTCAATTTCATCAAGAACACTTAACAATGGTTTTTTCTTTAAAAATCATGAAATTGAGTTTTTGATTATGTGTTTTAATGGTTCAATGTGTTAAAACATGTTAGAAACTTTAATATTAAGTTTCTGTAAAGTTTTATGTGTACTTGGTTGGCTAAATTCAGAACTCGATGTGGAGAAATAAGCTAAATTGACTTTTTTTCTCCATAGTTCGCGAACCTGTCTGCCGACGCTACAAGGGGCCCGCCCCGGCGGGCCTATGAAGGTTAAAAACCCCGCCCCGACCTGGGGGGGGGGGGGTGGCGGCAGAAAAGAAGTTTTTTTTTAAAATCTTGTGTACTTTTGTTTAGATCATGAAAGTTAACCTAATGTGATTATGTGATAACATGTTAGACATACATTAAAATACTAAATGAATATTAATAGATTATATTAATAAAATATAATATATAATTATAATTTGAATAATTATAAGTAAAGTAAAGGTTTAATTTAAATTATAATAATCTTATTTGATTAATTTTAATCAAGTAAATGTTAATTTAAATTATAATATGCTTAATTATAATTTAATAAATGCATGTTGATTAATTATAAATTATAATTTTTTTAGTTATAATTTAATTAATATATGATGTAATTATAATTTGATTAATTATAATTAAAGTGAATGTTTAAATTAAATTATAATTTGTTTAATTATAACTTAATTAATATGAAGTACATAATTATTATTTGATTAATTATGAGAATATGTAATTATGTGGTGTGATTAATTACGTGATAATTAATTCTTAACTTGATAATTATATAAGTTTGAGTTAACCTAGATGGGTTAACTAATTATGTGAATTAGTTACGTGTTAACTAATTTAGATTATTATGATTAAATATATATGTGTAGGAAGTGTTAAAGAACGTGAGTTGTAACTGTAGCTTGCGCTTGAGGCAAGTTTTTTAACTCAAACTTGTTATTGTTATACAAGTGTTATAAATTCAAATATTTATTGAATTTGAGATTGTCCTTTTATTTCTGCAATGGGCAAATACTTATTTAAAGTTCATGATTTAATTAAAGTGACCTTGACTTAATTATTTAAGTAAGGTCTATCTTATCTTTCGTATGCTTTAAGTTTAAATTCTAAAGCATAAGTTATTTCATAATTCGTTATTATTGAATTATTCTTGATTATTGTGAGTCGATTCAACTACTCCTTAGTTGATGATAGTTGAAACTCCAAATTTCCTTTTAGCTATCCAAACCAAACTTTCTTTGGTGCGGACTTGTATCAAATACTGAGATGAACAACCCTATTAATTAGGGGAGGTTACTATGCGAAAGCGTTAAATGTTTGTGCACAATACATAGTATGAAGGGCTGATCCCCCTCAGTACGAGTTAAGAGTCCATAGTCTATATGATTGTTAAAGGCTTTAAATAGAAATGTTTATAACCTAGGACAAAGTTCAAGGTCTTACGACCCTCAGATGTTTCAATATTCGAAATTCCAAATATTGATGAAAGAATTATTATTCAATTCTTTATTGTTGGTAAAAGTAAAGTTATTCAAATCTTTTGAACTTATCAGTTATGTCATATTATTGTTGTATTCCAAGTGAGCTTTTGTTTGCTCACTCTTGCATATTTAATAATCCCTTACAGTTAAAGCCGAGAACGTTGACGTACCGTCAACGAGTAAAGGGTAAGGCAAGATGAACAAGTGAAGACTTGTTATCTTTTGATTTTGATTGTAATAAGACTTTATGTTATGTTTTTATTTCCGCATTATTATTTAAGTTAAGGTTAGATTAAACCCTGGGATATTTTGGACAAAGTTGTAATCCTTTTTACAAGGAAGATTTTTATTTAATTATAAGATTGTAATTTATTTTGAATTCCTTATTTTTGGGTAGATGTATGTTTTATTAGAAAGTGAACACCTAATAGTGTGGAAACGAAGTACCTGAATTTAGGGGTGTCATACTTAGCACCGAGAACTGCACCAATTTTGAAAGCTTCATATCGTATGGCGTCGGTAGAAATGAAAGAATTGATGATACAACTGCAAGAATTGCTTGATAAAGGATATATTTGACTGAGTGTGTCTCCCTGGGGAGCACTAGTGTTATTTGTTAACAAGAAGGATGGATCGATGAGGCTCTGTATCGACTATCGAGAGTTGAACAAAGTAACGATTAAAAATAGATATCTGTTGCCGAGGATAGACAACCTTTTCAATCAATTAAAGGGAGTGAAGTGTTTCTTGAAAATAGATCTACGAACAGGATATCATCAGTTGAAGGTACGGGAGGAGGACATACCAAAAACGGAGTTCCAAATTCGATATGGACATTACGATTTTTTGGTGATGTCATTCGGTTTGACTAACGCTCCAGCAGCATTCATGGACTTGATGAACCCAGTTTTCAAGCCATACTTGGATATTTTTGTGGTAGTTTTCATTGACGACATCTTGATTTACTCGAAGATAAAGGAAGACCACGATGAACATATGAAAGTAGTTCTAGAGGCATGGAGAACGGAAAAGATGTACGCAAAATTTTCTAAGTGTGAATTTTGGATGGAGGAAGTCCAATTTTTAGGACACGTGATAGACAAGAATGGGATTGCAGTGGACCCTGCGAAGGTGGAGGCAGTGAGATATTGGGAATTGGAGGTAGTATGCACATAAGCCAATCATGTTTGATGATAAAAGCATATACTTTGTAACAATCTTATTCATTTATTAATAAAATAATTATTTATTTATAGACATTTATTTATCTACATGATACTGTTATTATAATATATGATAAACCCATAGTTTTAAGCAATGCTTTTAGAATAATGATGATGATCATGCTAATGAGATCTAAATTCTTAGATAGCTTTCTTAGATAGCTTAAAAACTAAAATTATTCTCAATCATTGGATTACTAAAAAGGAATTAGTGAATCCAGATAGATTGGTACATACGTTGCTTGCTCATTAGATGAGGATAATCGATCTCATAATCATTTGTGTGAAGACACTAAAGTAAGTATGTAGGTGCTTATTGGAGAATAAGTTTACTGAACGTGGCTCGCTAAGGAATACCTAATGGAGTTTTACTT
Organism: Panax stipuleanatus; assembly: GCA_020205555.1. Taxonomy (NCBI): domain Eukaryota; kingdom Viridiplantae; phylum Streptophyta; class Magnoliopsida; order Apiales; family Araliaceae; genus Panax; species Panax stipuleanatus. Next base: position 102,105,308 of record CM035125.1, read on the forward strand.
ACTTGTTAATAGAAATTCCTGTAGTGATAGTAGTACAAGTGATCCTTAGACTTGAGATCATCATAGTATCTTGTGTATGATGAGTTATACTTTGACATGTCCCTTAAGACCCTTAGGGTATATCAAAGGGTATGCTTGGGTGTAATAAGTTATATATGGAGATAATGAATGATCAATAAAGAATCTACCACTTCTAGTAAAATAAGAGATATGTCTTATGTAATTCGATAAATGACAACCCAGGAATCCTTGGCCAAGGTGGAATGAAATTAGAAAGGAGTTTCTAATTTACATTATTTGGAGTTGTGAAATTGAGAATCAAAATACATATAATTAAATAAAATAAGACTTGACAATAATTTCATGTCTTATATTTAATTGGGACATTATATGGTGGAAGGATTGAATTGTACAGTAACTATTTACTCAAAAGTTCTTTTATGATTAATGTTGAAATCTATATTATCTAGAGAGTCGTTGATCGCTAAGGAGGCTTATCCTTATTGTAGAATCAATGTTATTTATTTAAATAATTATTAGTTTAATTTATTTATTTAAATAAGATTAGAATGGTTCTAATTGATTTATTCACAACTAGTTTAATATAGAGAACCTAAAGGGTTACACCATAAAAGGAAGAATATTTATTAAAAAAGAAAATGATATAATCGTAATAATAAGTTAAGTATATTTAATTTAATCTATGGTGATATAATAAATTAAATAGCTTAATATTTATTATTTAATATTTTAGAAATATTAAATATAAATTAATAAGAGGAGTCTTATTATTATTATTATTATTATTTAATTCCTAAAGGAGTTCGGGAATTAATTAGTAAGATACTCTCTCATATGTATATCTATTCCTAATAAGATTGGGAGACTTATTAATTAAAAAGTTTAATTAGTTATTCTCAATAGAATTGGGAAGCCTAATTAATTAAAGGAGTTTAATTAATTAATATGAAATCCTAATCTTAAATTGTTTAGGAGGGTTGCCTACATCTTTAAATAAGAGTAGTCTTATTTTGATTTAGGGTTAATGATTTTTTCAAGAGTTGGGAGAGTACACATAATTCTATAGAGATAGAAACTAGGGTTTAGCCAAACACCCTTCTTCTTGAATTCTTGTTATAATACCCATGAATTTTATAAATAATATTAATATTGATATTAATAAACGTGTGAATATTTATTTTAATATAAATGTTTATGTGATGCGAGATGGAAAATTTAATTATATTGAATTTATGATAATTGAGAGGATGTGGAAAATTATGACGAGCTCGTAAAATGCCTTGTGTGGCGTGATGATGGAGTTCAGGATGGTTTAATTAAATTAAAGAATGAATGAATTAATAAGTGAAGAATTAATTAATTAATTGTTATTATGAGTAATAGCGTATTAATGAGTAAATAATTAATTAACATAGTAGATTAATGTTTATTCAATTAATTGCTATGTACAATAAAATGTAATGATTAATCATATGTTATAGAGTACCTACATCTTTTTAATATACAATGAGGTGTGACACTACAAGGTGACTATATAATATAGGAAACTATATGGTGAAATTTAATGAATCATATAAGTTACATAAATAAGCTTAACTACAAGGAAAAGGCTTATTAGCGACCACCCATTTACGACCGGTACCGGTCGCAGATGTGACGCCCCCAAAATAGGTTCAATACCAACCCATTTTGAGTCGCCAAATACATGGTACAGAATTTAAATACAATCTTCCAATTTCAATTATTATACGGTCGTCCAAAATACGACCACACAACTCTGAGCGTCATTACAAATATTCTATAGACAATATTAACGCTCAAATTCAAGTCTTATTCATTACAATTATTAATACACTATTTTACAAAATAGTTTGAACTTCTATAGCCATCTCTCGGACCATCACTCCATCCCCCGGCTAGTCCCAGCTATATTTTCATTTCCTGAAGAGAACAATGAAAGAAAATGGTGAGCTTAACTAGCCCAGTAAAGAATATTATGACTAAGATAATAAATAATAAATTATCGTTAGTCTTCAATAAACCAGATAAATATTATGGACAACAAGTTTTAGATCAACAACTGCAGCGAAAATAACAATTCATTAGAAGAGTTAAGTAGAAAATGATGTCTACTATCTTCTTTGATTTAAAAGTCTATCATCAATATTTTGTCCCTATAACATCAATCAATATACATCTCGAATCAAATATTCATTTGTATTACCAGTTGGTCATGCTCATCTCAACACCTGTCCATCTTTGCACTACGGGCCAAAGATATTTATCAGGTAATCATCTTTGCACTACAGACCAAAGATATTCATCAAATAATCATTCATCTTTGCACTACAGGCCAAAGATAATCGTTAGTATCACCATTTAAGACTGAGGATGATGAAAAATAATATAAGGAACGAATCTAGTGAGATAAAGGACAAAGATTAGAGATTCGTAATTTAGTTTATCCAAGTTCAAGAATACTCCGTAATAATCAATTGTGGATCAAAATTCAAGAATGAAGTTTAAAACTTGGATACAATCAAAGATAATTTGAAAGAAAATAATATTTTTTTACCGTGAATAGTAACTCGTGAATAGTAACTCATGAATAGTATCCCGATATGAAAAGATCAAAATTTCACAAGAAAGTTCAGACCAATATTCCAGTGAAATAATATTAGATGAAGCGCAAAACTCAAGAAATTTATGATCATTTCAGGAATTATAGAAGCAATACTTACAGTAGGAAGTTTAGAGTTAGAAATCGGAAATGAAACATTATACGACACTGCAAATGGATTTTCACCCGTCATGCTGTAGTCCGCGTAGACAGATCATTTCCACAACTTAATAAAGAATGAATACGAGGGGTTATTCACCAGGCATGCGGTAGTCCGCGTAGACAGGTTATTCTCACAGAATAATAAAAAATGTAATAACTATAGGATTTCACCATGCATGCGGTAGTCCGCGTAGACAGGCTATTCCAACAGAATAATAAAGAATAGAATAACAACCCTTACGAGTATTGAAAGAAAATAACTCTCTTCATAAATACGAAAGAAATAATACCCCTTACCTTAATAAAAATTTGGAGATTACACTAGAGTAATAGCAGAATACTCTTCTTCTTTCTCTCTTATTCTCTCTATACTTTCTCTCTCTATAGCTTTAGTGTATTGGTGAGAAATAATGAAGAAATGTGCTTCTATTTATAGGCTCGAAAGAGTAAGGGTAAAATAGTCTTTTTGCCATAATTTATGACATCATCGCTTACATTTTTCGATCCTATGACATCATTGTTTACCTCATTGTTCTGATGACATCATTGCTTACCTCATCGTTCCGATGACATCATTGCTTACATCATAAGAATTCAAATTTAATTTGTTCTTTTTCACCTCATTTTACTTTTATACCATTAATTTACTATAATAATGTTACCATTCAAATTATAAAATTCATACTATTATATAATCACATCATACTACTATAATGTAATATTATAATAATATATTTGAATGAATTATTTTATCAGAAAAGATAAAATACCAACTTTCAACAAATGTCACATGCTAAAAATTCCTCCGTTTAAATCCACATTGAATAAATATTTTTTTATCATATATATCAACAGTTAATTATTCACAAATAATATTATAGAACTATAATATTGACAACCAGGTCGTTCCCAGAAAAGAGGGGGCTTTTCGATAAGGAATTCTCCTCATTGGCACGCAATTATATAACCTAACCCTTTTCTCGACAGAACTTTCTAGACATTGTCAATAATGCTATCTAATAATATTATTCAAATAATATGAATTATTGATTTGATAATTTGAAATACTGTGCAATGATAATTATTGAATCACTAATATAAAATATCAATGTAGCAATTATTGGATCAATAATATAAAAATATTGAACAGTAATTAATGTAACAATTATTGAATGAGTGACTTCTTACGTAAGATCAATAATTCGAAATATTGTGCAATACCGTGTGCTACTATGCAACAACGCGTATTACTGTATTTTTATCACTGGATATTTCAACAGTTTAACGGTAACAATTTTACCGTTATTTTTATAAAAATTTACTTCTGTCGCTTTCTATATCTAACATTCATTCCGTTGTGGGGTCCACCAATGACTGCGCCGTCGTATGAATATTCTCCGACAAAAAGAATATTCCTCGACCAAATGAATATTCCACCACACAATGAATATTTTATAACCACTTGCTTACTTTATAAAATTTGCACATACCACCCATAACTTACCACATTTATCAAATCAACACCTTACTATTTCAAAATAATATATAAAGAAAATTAAATCTTTATTCATAAAATTTGGGGTCTTACAACCTCCCCTCCTTATAAAATTTCGTCCTAGAAATTGACGTATGTACCTGGTATGTCAAAGAGCTGAAGATACCTTGCTTTCATTTCCGATTCTAACTCCCAGGTCATTTCCTCAATATTATGGTTTCTCCACAAAACTTTAACTTGAGGTATAATCTTTGAGCGTAAGGCATATTCCTTCTTATCCAAGATATTGACAGGTACCTCCTCGTACGTTAAATCTTCGGCTATCTCGTCTGGTTCTAACTCGATAATGTGGTTTGGGTCTTTCACATATTTACGAAGCATGGATATGTGAAAAACGTTATGAACACGAGACATGCTTGGAGGTAAGGCGAGTCTATAGGCCACATTTCCTACTCGGTCAAGGATTTCAAATGGACCAACAAATCATGGATTGAGCTTTCCTCTCTTCCCGAATCTAGTAACTCCTTTCCATGGAGCAACACGTAACAATACATGATCTCCGACATTAAATTCTACGTCTCTTCGATGAAGATATGCATAACTCTTTTGTCGATCTTGTGCCGTTTGTATACGTTGCCGGATCATTTGAAATTTTTTCGTAGTTATACATACTAACTCCGGTCCCAACAATGTTGCTTCACCCACCTCGTCCCAACATACTGGAAATCGACATTTTTGCCCATACAACGCTTCGAATGGAGCTATGCCTATACTTGCCTGATAACTGTTATTGTAGGAGAATTCCACCAATGGTAAGTACTTATCCCAAATTCCTTTGAAGTCTAGAACACAAAGTCTCAATAGATCTTCAAGAGTTTGAATAGTCCTTTTCGATTGCCCGTCCGTTTGAGGATGGTAAGCCGAACTGAATCGTAAATCCGTGCCCATAGCTTTCTGCAAACTGACCCAAAATCGTGAGGTGAATCTTGGGTCACGATCCGAAACTATGGATACTGGCATGCCATGCAATCTCACAATCGCATTTATGTACATACGAGCAAGACGTTCCAGTGAATAAGTCTCTCGTGTAGGCAAGAAATGAGCAGACTTTGTTAATCTATCAATAATAACCCAAATCGCTTTTATGCCTTGAGAAACCTTGGGAAGACCAGTAACTAAATTCATGGTAATGTGTTCCCACTTCCATTTTAGAATCTCAAGTGGTTGCAATGGACCCTTTGGCACTTGATGCTCCGCCTTGACACGTTGACACGTTAAACACCTCGAGATGAACTCCGCGATCTTTCTCTTCATATTGCTCCACCAAAATATATGTCGAAGATCACGATACATTTTGGTACTCCCAAGATGGATTGCAAACGGTATGTTGTGTGCCTCCATCATGATTCTATACTTCAAATCAGAATCATTAGGAACACAAAGTCTGGACTTGACTCGAAGTATTTCTTCTTCATCGATTCTTACTTCTGGAATAACACCTTCTTGCACTTTCTTCTTCATCTTCACCAGCTCTAAGTCTGTAGCTTGAGCAACTTTAACTTTATCAATTAAAGCTGGTTCTACACGTATACTTGATATCATCACGTGGGTCCCTGGAGTCTTGAACTCTATCTCCATCCTTTGTAAGTCGCCCAAAATGGGCCTTTGTGTTGACAACATCGCACTCGTTCCCGTATATGATCTTCTACTCAACGCGTTAGCTACCACGTTTGCTTTTCCAGGATGGTATTGAATGGTATGGTCGTAATCTTTCAACAGCTCAAGCCAACGTCGTTGTCGCATGTTGAGTTCCTTTTGAGTGAAGAAATATTTAAGGCTCTTATGATCCGTATAAATCTCCACTTTTTCCCGATACAGGTAGTGTATCCAGATCTTCAACGCGAAAACGACTGTTGCCAACTCTAAATCATGAGTAGGATAATTCCTCTCATATTCTTTGAGTTGTCGTGAGGCATAGGCTATGACTTTCCCATGTTGCATGAGAACAGATCTTAACCCTTTGCCTGAAGCATCGCTGTATATGACAAATCCATCCGAACTAGATGGTATTGTCAGAACAGGTGCCGAAATGAGTCTCCTCTTGAGCTTTTGGAAGCTCTTCTCTCATTCCTCATTCCATCCGAATTTTGTATCTTTTCGAGTTAGCTGAGTTAATGGAGTAGCGATTCGAGAAAATTCTTCCACGAATCTCTGATAATAACCAGCTAAGCCCAGAAAGCTACGTACTTCGGTTACTGACTTAGGTTGCTCCCAACGGAGTTTCAACAAATAAATCAAAGTCTAATTTCTTAGCGATCAAGTTCAAACGTTGATCACAAGTAGGTGAAATAAAAGAATGGGTAGAACCGGTATCTAATAAGGTATAGACTTTGCAAGAGTCTATGATTAGCTTACCCGTAATAACCTCGTTCGGGTTCCTCGCATTTTGGGCAGTCACAACAAATGCTCTTCCAGGAACCACCGACTTTGACTTGTCCGGGACAGCCTTTGGAGTTACCATCTCAGCTGGACTTAACTTTGACATAAAGCACATTCCACCCTTAACTGCTTCGTCGCACTCCTGATCCATGATTTGAATCATTATTCTTCGATCTATATCGAATTGGGGTTGACCGCTCTGCACAGGCTAATAACAAACTCGATGTTGGATTCTTCCAATTGCTGTCCAAAAAGTGAAATCCATATCGTCTATTTTGGCCTTCTTGGATCGGGCGTCTCTTTCTAAAATATCAACGCCTCGTGCGACTTTTACCCATGCATCCTCCATTCTCATTCGTTCAGTTGTTTCTTCTTTCATCATAATTTTGACAATTGCATTCTCAGATTCCAACTCTAATATCATTAGCTCTGCCAGAGAGAGCTTCTATTCAAGGTTCGCATATCGGGTAGCAAAATCATAAATTGCTGTTTCCCTTTGTTCTACAACCGCCTGCCGTTCTTCTTCTCCCGTCATCACATTATCTTGGTTAGTGATTACCGGTATCTCAATGGTCTCAAATGCTCCATTGTTTAGATTTTCAGCTACCATTCTTAAATACTGTCACAAAACAAGGGTTAATTAAACAAATTAACATATCACATATTAACCCCATGTTTCGACCGAACAATTAAATACCAAATAAGCTTAGGTAGGACACACTAGCGAAGGATTTACTCGTCTCTTCCCTCCTAGTTCTATTCCCAGATCTCCGCCAGAGATCATATCCCTAAGCTCTGATACCAACTGCGACGCCCCCAAAATAGGTTCAATACCAACCCATTCTGAGTCGCAAAATACATGATACAGAATTCAAATACAATCTTCCAATTTCAACTATTATACGGTCGTCCAAAATACGACCACACAACTCTGAGCATCATTACAAATATTATGTACACAATATTAACTCTCAAATTCAAGTCTTATTCATTACAATTATTAATACACTATTTACCAAAATAGTGCGGACTTCTATAGCCCTCTCTCGAACCAGCACTCCATCCCCCGGCTAGTCCCAGCTATATTTTTATTTCCTGAAGAGAACAATGGAAGAAAAGGGTGAGCTCAACTACCCCAGTAAAGAATATTATGACTAAGATAATGAATAATAAATTATTGTTAGTCTTCAATAAACGAGATAAAATATTATGGACAACAAGTTTTAGATCAACAACTGCAGCGAAAATAGCAATATATTAGAAGAGTTAAGTAGAGATTGATGTCTACTATCTTCTTTGATTTAAAAGTCCATCAATATTTTATCCCTATAACATCAATCAATATACATCTCGAATCAAATATTCATCTTTGCACTTCAGGCCAAAGATATTCAATTGTATCACCAGTTGGTCATGTTCATCTCAACACCTGTCCATCTTTGCACTACGGGCCAAAGATATTCATCAGGTAATCATCTTTGCACTACAGGCCAAAGATATTCATCACATAAGCATTCATCTTTGCACTACAGGCCAAAGATATTCGTTTGTATCACCATTTAAGACCGAGGATAATGAAAAATAATATAAGGAACGAATCTAGTGAGATAAAGGACAAATATTAGGGATTCGTAATTTAATTTATCCAAGTTCAAGAATACTCCGTAAATAATCAATTGTGGAGCAAAATTCAAGAATGAAGTCTAAAGCTTGGATACAATCAAAGATAATTTGAAAGAAAATAATATTTTTTTACCGTAAATAGTAACTCGTGAATAGTAACTCGTGAATAGTACCCCAATATGAAAAGATCAAAATTTCACAAGAAAGTTCAGACCAATATTCCAGTGAAATGATATTAGATGAAGCGCAAAACTCAAGAAATTTCTGATCATTTTAGGAATTATAGAAGCAATACTTACAGTAGTAAGTTTAGAGTTAGAAATCTGAAATGAAACAATATACGACACTGCAAATAGATTTTCACCCGTCATGCTGTAGTCCGCGTAGACAGATTATTTCCACAACTTAATAAAGAATGAAAACGAGGGGTTATTCACCAGGCATGCGGTAGCCCTCGTAGACAGGTTATTCCCACAGAATAATAAAGAATGGAATAACAACAGGATTTCACCATGTATGCGGTAGTCCGCGTAGACAGATTATTCCAACAGAATAATAAAGAATGGAATAACAACCCTTACGAGTATTGAAAGAAAATAACTCTCTTCATGAATATGAAAGAAATAATACCCCTTACCTTAATAAAAATTTAGAGACTGCACTAGTGTAATAGCAGAATACTTTTCTTCTTTCTCTCTTATTCTCTCTATACTTTCTCTCTCTATAGCTTTAGTGAATTGGTGAGAAATAATGAAGAAATGAGCTTCTATTTATAGGCTCGGCAGAGTAAGGGTAAAATAGTCTTTTTGCCATAATTTATGATATCATCGCTTACATCATCGATCCTATGACATCATTGCTTACCTCATTGTTCCGATGACATCATTGCTTACTTCATCATTCCGATGACATCATTGTTTACATCATAAGAATTCAAATTCAATTTGTTCTGTTCCACCTCATTTTACTTTTATACCATGAATTTACTATAATAATGTTACCATTCAAATTATAAAAATCATACTATTATATAATCACATTATACTATTATAATGTAATATTATAATAATATATTTAAATAAATTATTTTATCGGAAAAGATAAAATACCAACTTTCAACAAATGTCACATGCTAAAAATTCCTCCATTTAAATCTACATTGAATAAATATTTTCTTATCATATATATCAATAATTAATTATTCACAAATAATATTACTGTTGTCCCGATATATGTAATGACAAATACACGCAAGTATACGTGGTCAACAAGTAATAAAAAGTAAGTACAGATATTGTTCTCACGGAGAATTAATTAATAAAAGTTCGCCAAACCACTAGCTCATAACCATTTCAGTCTTATTTAAACGAGTGATCAAGTGCTTTAGAATTAAAACTAATTAAGTAAATTTAAAACTTATTAACCCTAGAGTAAAATCAGATAATGAAGATATGAGATCTCAACTTCCCCTAATGATTCATCTAAATCAACATACTCCCAGTTAGGTCAAATTAATTGTCACAGAATGTTAGTCGAGAACACGAAAGTGAGATAAGACCATCTTTCAATGCACCTAATCCATATCACATACAATCCACAGATGATAGAACGCACATGAACAACCACATTACCTAAACAACTATATGTCTATGCAGTCTACAAATAATTAAGGTTTAAGTACAGGTTCTCAATTGACTACAAGCGGCGCTTCGGTATATGTCTATCCTAAGCACAAATCATACATCTAATGCCATGTAGACATACAATCATTCGTTACTACGATTAGATCAAAACCCATATTTAGTCTTTCAAGTCCATATAGGTTATCACAGTAATTGGTAGCTAATCAATTAAGTAATTAAAGCACAAATCGTAATAGATAATCACATAACAATCAATAGATCAACATGGAAGAATATCAAAGTAAAACACTCATTAGGTTCCATTGAAACCTCAAAATAAGTTTAAGTTATAAATGACTCAAATATATCATCCACAAATTGAATAAACTTCATCTGAATATAAAATGATAACAAGTAGAGTATAAAGATAGAGAATGCAAATATGTGTTCTTCCTCCAAGCTTGGATCTTTGATGCTATCCAAATGCTTTAATCTTCACTTCTAATCAAACCTTAGAAACTAACTAACTAAACCTAATCTAATCTATTCCTAATCTAAACTAGACAAGAAATCAAAGAGAAGAGAAGAAGAGAACTAGGGCTAGGGCAAGGGAAGATGTCTGATAAAATGGGCAAAAGCCCTCATATATAAGCCTCCAAGCAAATCCCCGATTTGCCTAAGTGAAAGTCAAATGCTGGTCAAGTTTCGAGCTGGCGTGGCCGGGCGGGTGCAAAATTGAGGTACTGGCCTCGATATTGGAGCGAGCGCGCGTGCTGCCTTAGTAAACTCGGCACGGCCGCGCGACACCTGGAACTCTGCTGAATTCTATTTTTAGCTGCTGCTTGCTTCTGCTGCTGCACTTGGCTGCCATCTTCTTAATGCCAAGCTTCTTGATCCCTATTTGTTTTATCCAACATCATGCCATTATTCCATTGCTTAGCTTCTTACCCCTTTTTGCACTATATCATCCTTTTGAGCCACTTGTGCACTAAGAGAGTTCCAAAACAAGAAAACTGCAAAACAAATCAAAAACATATGAAAAGCACAAAGATACCCTAGTTTAAGCAATAAAACTAGTTAGATAATATCTGAATAAGTGGTCATAAAAACCACTTATCAAATACCCCCAAACTTAAACGTTGCTTACCCTCAAGTAACCAAAACAAAACCTAACAAATGATGCAATACAATGATTACAATGAATGCAACCTATTCTATCATGAATGCGAATCCAAGTCTCAGTCAGAATTGATATTCAAATTAAATGCCTCAAAAAAATCACAGGCTAATCAAACAGAAAAACTACCCAAGACAAAATCATAAGGCATATCCTCGAAAATCCAAACCTATCAGTAATGATGTAGTGTGTGTGTGCCTAGCAACCATTAGACATTCTTTTGAACAAATTTATCACATACTATGCTTCTGAGGGGAAAAACAAGTTTCAACTCAAGAAAAATAGTAAATCAGATAAGTTCTAACCAAGACCATGTATTACTTAAGCTAAGAGTCACAGGAGGTTTATTTATGCTTTTTATTTACTCACGAGGGCGTTTTTGCTCTTTCCCGTGTACACAATCGACTATGCAATGCCTAGTCCTCTTAGGCTTTTCAATAACACCCGTGTAGCGAGCTTTCGACCAACGACTCCCAGACCAAAAGGCCTTAGGTCGCTGGGTGTGGAGACACCCCTAGAGCTTACTTGCTCGAATATCAAAGGCCACAGAACTTGACGTAGCCGAAGTGTTTATTCAATTTTTTTTCTTTTTCACTGCATTTTTTTTTCGTTTCTTATTCATAGGAGAGTGCGTCTTACGCTCCATCTCCCCAAATAGCATGCTTACCTTCTGTTTCTCCCAAACTTAAGCTTTTTATAGTCTAGTTATTATCACATGAATACTGAAACTCTTTCATTAAAACATAGATTTCCCAGCAGAAGAAAAATATGTGAAAATTTAAACTAAGCAAGTCATGGTGATTACTCTTAGAGTGCTAACCGGTGACATCAGTATCTGATGGGTAAGGATTTACATATATGACATTATAATCAAGCTTAAGTCTCAAACTAGTTCAATCATCAAGTAATTTTAGTTTCCTCATAGGCTAAATAAATAACAAACCAACAGAAAACTGGATTCATGCAATATGCTTAACACTGTTAACTAAAACAAAAACAATTTTTTTTAACAATATACGATCTAAATGCACTATATGAACAAACACAATATGCAAAATGAATGCAACCTACACTAAATCCAAAAATACAAAAATAACCCTAAAACCCCCAAACTTAAAAACTGCAATGTCCTCATTGAAGGTAAAAGGAAAAAGGAAACTCCCCTAGTCAGCCTCGTCTGCTACATGAAATGATGTGGCGCTCAGTTTTTACTGAATTTTACCTTAAGTCTGAGACAACCTGCATGCCGCGCGGCCGCGCGCTTATTAGCCTTGATTTCGGCGCGGCCGCGCCCTTCCTCAATTTTCTGATATGAAGCTTTTGACATACATTGAGGATGGGCTTTTGAACTTTGCTTCATTCCAAGTAGCCTTGACCTGAGAAAAACATACAACATTTATTAAGCCCTCTAAACTACCAAAACTTAATATGCAATATTTACAAATAGGAGGGTTGAACATAGGAGGATATATGCATGTGAATTTCCAAAACCTCCTATATGTGTGTATATATAATGTGTTAGTGCATCAAAAATGTGTTCAATAAGCTTTATAGTCCCAAAAATATGCGCACTAATACCTAAGTTCCAAAAATATAGGCAATGAGCTCCTAAATCCAAAAGTATTCAAAAATTTATAACTAAATCAAAATGCATAGAATTAAACAAAGGAGAGGGAAATGGAGATAAGTAAGTAGAATTAAACAAGTAGGGAGAGAGAGAGATTTGATGGGGTGCCTCCCATCGAGCGATTGGTTTATAGTCCGATAGCTGGACTTTGTCTTGCCACCGCTATCCGATTCCTCGACGATATTTGAGAAACTCTACATCCATTAGAACTGCCATTTGCGTTAGGAGGTTCCCCTTCACGAGAGGCTTCGGATTTAAGTCGCCTAGCATATGATGTGTATATGAATTCCCCATTTTGAAGTTCGGGGAGCTAGGCATTTCTTCCGTTGTATTTGCAAAAAGATTTTTGCATTGAGGCATGAATAATACAACATGCTCTTCTTCCATTCTCTCTTCTTCAGACCACCATGGTTTCAGAAACATGGAATCTCTCATATCATCAAGATCCGTATCTGTGATGTGACTTCCAAGGGGGCATAGGTGTGTAAACTTCACTGGCTTTTCCAACTTTGGCAGAGAAGGCACCTGGGGTGTTGTCACGGTTGGCTCACATTCATAATTTTTCACATCCCCAAGTGTCTCCTCTATATTCATTTCTTTCAGTTCGTCCAGTTGCAAGTGCACTTCTGGCTCTCCATCAGTTTCAGCGTCCAATTCATAGCACCAAGTATTCTGAGGGCCATTGTTCACGACTTCAAATAGTTGAGGTAATGGATTCTGAAGATCTTGAGTCTTTATACCTTGCTCAATCACTTCCTCCTTCTTTAAAGCTATGCTAATTTGATCCGCCCAATTCTTAAGATTCTCAATCGACTTCGATTGCTCAATCAAGATCTCCTTTGTTGATGCTATGGAATTTCCCCACAAACTTTCCAATCTTGCCTTTTCTATTTCAGCCTCGGAATCCATGTACTGAGTCTCATTGGTTAGGGTATTAATGATTTGTGCCATCTGGTTCTGAAAATTCTGGTTCGATATTTTTTGGCTCCTAATCATCTCTTCTTGGGTTGCTAAGACCCTATACATGAAGTCCTTTATTGACTGTTCTTCTTGTAAACACAGAGATTGATATGTGAGGTCTGGTGCATATATTGAACTTTGCTCACAGTATTGGTCTTGATAATAGCTCGCTGAAGAGTTTGGGTGATACTCCAAATCTGGATGATAATTGGGATACTCATTGTGGTTAAAGTAATCACCCCCAAACTGGTCTTGTCCAAAACTGATGGGCACTGATGGCTCGAATAGTTGCCAGCACAATGATCATAAGTAACTGCCGTCTCTCGACTCCGTTGGGCTGTAACAGTTTCCAACTTCCTCAAGAGATGCTCTAGCTGTGCTGATAATGTAGTAATTGGGTCGAGGCCATCATTCCCTATTTCCCTTGGTTGATCTTGCCTTGTGTAAAATCATGGATAAGAGTTGAGATCCATTGTACCTGAAAAGAGAATATAGGAAGATCATTAAAACAAAATAAAAATGTTTAAATTAAGACTAATCTGATTGAAACTAATGTTGGCAAACAGTCATCAAATTAATTCCCCTGCAACGGCGCCAAAAGCTTGTTGCCCCGATATATGTAATGACAAATACGCGCAAGTATACGCTGTCAACAAGTAATAAAGAGTAAGTATAGATATCGTTCCCATGGATAATTAAATAATAAAAGTTTGCCAAACCACTAGCCCATAACCATTTCAGTCTTATTTAAACGAGTGATCAAGTGCTTTAGAATTAAAACTAATTAAGTAAATTTATAACTAATTAACCCTAGAGTAAAATAAGATAATGAAGATATGAGATCTCAACTTTCCCTAATGATTCATCTAAATCAACATACTCCCAGTTAGGTCAAATTAATTGTCACAGAATGTTAATCGAGAACACGAAAGTGAGATAAGGCCATCTTTCAATGCACCTAATCCATATCACATATAATCCACAGATGATAGAACGCACATGAACACCCGCATTACCTAAACCACTATATGTCTATGCGGTCTACAAATAATTAAGGTTTAAGTACAGGTTCTCAATGGACTACAAGCGGCGATTCAGTATATGTCTATCCTAAGCACAAATCATACATCTAACGCCATGTTGACATACAATCACCCGCAACTACGATTAGATCAAAACCCACATTTCGTCTTTCAAGTCCATATAGGTTATCATAGTAATTGGTAGCTAATCAATTAAGAAATTAAAGCACAACACGTAATAGACAATCACATAACAATCAATAGATTAACATGGAAGAATATCAAAGTAAATTACACATTAGGTTCCATTGAAACCTCAAAATAAGTTTAAGTCATAAATGACTCAAATATATCATCCACAAATTGAATAAACATCATTCGAATACAAAATGATAACAAGGAGAGTATAAAGATAGAGATGCAAATCTGTGTTCTTCCCCCAAGCTTGGATCTTTGATGCTATCCAAATGCTTCAATCTTCACTTCTAATCAAACCCTAGAAACTAACTAACTAAACCTAATCTAATCTACTCCTAATCTAAACTAGACAAAAAATTAAAGAGAAGAGAAGAAGAGAACTAGGGCTAGGGCAAAGGAAGATGTTTGATAAAATGGGCAAAATCCCTCATATATAAGCCTCCAAGACAATCCCCGATCTGCCTAAGTGAAAGTCAAATTCTGGTCAAGTTTTAAGCTAGCGCGGCCGTGTGGCATTAAGCTTTGTTCCTGGCGCGACCGCGCGGGTGCAAAACTGAGAGTTCTGGCCTAGATATTGGCGCGGGCGCGCGTGCTGCCTTAGAAAACTCGGCACGGCCGCGTGGCACCTGCAACTCTGCTGAATTCTATTTTTAGCTGCTACTTGCTTCTGCTGCTGCACTTGGCTGCCATCTTCTTAATGCCAAGCTTCTTGATCCCTATTTTTTATGTCCAACATCAAGCCATCATTCCATTGCTTAGCTTCTTGCCCCTTTTTGCACTATATCATCCTTTTGAGCCACTTGTGCACTAAGAGAGTTCCAAAACAAGAAAACTGCAAAACAAAGCAAAAACATATGAAAAGCACAAAGATACCCGAGTTTAAGCAACAAAACAAGTTAGATAATATCTGAATAAGTGGTCATAAAAACCACTTATCAATTACAGAACTATAATATTGACAACCAGGTCGTTCCCAGGAAAGAGGGGTTTTCCAATAAGGATTTCTCCTCATTGGCGCGTAATTATATAACCTAACCCCTTTCCTCGACAAAACTTTCTAGACATTGTCAATAATGCTATCTAATAATATTATTCAAATAATATGAATTACTGATTTGATAATTTGAAATACTGTGCAATGACAATTATTGAATCACTAATATAAAATATCAATGTAGCAATTATTGGAACAATAATATAAATATTGAACAGTAATTACTGTAATAATTATTAAATGAGTGACTTCTTACGTAAGAACCAATAATTCAAAATAATGTGTAATACTGTGTGCTACTGTGCAACAACGAGTATTACTGTATTTTTATCATCGGATATTTCAACAGTTTAACGATAACAGTTTTACCGTTATTTTTATAAAAATTTACTTATGTCGCTTTCTATATCTGGCATTCAATCAGTTGTGGGGTCCACCAATGACTGCATCGTCGTACGGATATTCTCCGACAAAAAGAATGTTCCTCGACCAAATGAATATTCCCTGACACAACGAATATTTTATAACCACTTGCTTACTTTGTAAAATTTGCACATACCACCCATAACTTACCACATTTATCAAATCAACACCTTACTATTTCAAAATAATATATAAAGAAAATTAAATCTTTATTCATAAAATTTGGGGTCTTACAGCAGATGGATATCTGCAACCGTCTTCAGTTGCAGATAGTGGTTGCATATTATCTTGTCGCTGACTGCACGACGGCAACCACTTTTAGCGACTTGAGTGGCAGCGACTGCACGATAGCAGCCGAAGTCGTCGCTAAGCTGAGTCACGTCTTAGTGTTGAAATGGCCCACGTGTCCACGACCACCATTAAAAACCACCATTAGCGACCACCACCAGTCGCTGATATAGCCAAATCACCCCTGGTCGCTGATACGTATTAGCGATCGTATGCGGTCACTGATTAATAAAATAAAATTTTTTTTGCCTGTTTTTTTGGATTTTCCAAAAAAATTATACCTATTTGTACCTATTTTATATATCATCAACACACAACAGTATATATAAATCACTAAAACTATTTTAAATTAATCGATCCACGTCCATAAATTAACCAACACACAAACAAATCGCTCGAGCGACTAAAATATATATGAACTATATATATTGAATCTAAAACTATAATTATGGACGTTTGCATTTGACATCAAACAACTTAACAAGAAAACGATTAAAAACTCTTACCAGTCATATTATAGACCTCCTACAAAGAGAAACGGCTTCCTGAAGAAAAGATACAATAGAAGAATTCGATACGTAACTAAACATGCATGCATAAAGCTAAATTCATGACAAAATTACCTCGACATCATCATCGATATCCGCGCTAAGTGTAAGAAGTAGATTACGATCTAGATATATAGTCATTGGTCGTCGTTGTACGTCGTTAAAGTTTGTCCCCAGTACTCCTTGAGAAGTGTAAGCTAGTTGTGGTCCACCTCTCTATGAAATTGGGAAACATCCTCAGTTTTATAGTCCAAGGCCTTTCAGCTTTACTCCTGTTTTTGCAAGATCAACTGCCATAGAGTGAAAGGTTGCCAAATTCGACATTTTTTTCTCGTAGTCTTATCTGACTCAAGGTATGAGAGACAAAGGAAGAGCTGCATGAAATTCAATAATTTTGAATAAGTATTTCACCATACTGTACTTCATCTCGAATTCCCAAAACAAAGTGGTTAATTCCCGAACAAAGTGTTAATTCACTCCTGAACCGTTAATTAACCACTTTGTTCAGGAATTCAACAGGAAGTACAGTTGAATTAATTGAACCACTTATCGGGAACTATTGAATTTCATGCAACTCTCAAGGAGTCTCTTATATTACATGTAAACCTTGAGTCAGATAAGACTATGAGTAAAAAATGTCTCAGTTAACAACCCTTCAATCTATGGCAGTTGATTTTGCAAAAAAAGGAGTAACAACTAAAAGGCCTAGGACTTTAAAACCGAGTATGTTTCCCAATTTCATGGAGAGGTGGGACAAACCAGCTTTTACACTTCTTAAGGAGTATAGGGGGGAAAATTTATCGTGCTAGTCTTGAATCTATATATAGTGAATGGTCAGAAGTAGCAATCTGTTTGTTCACAAAGTATAATATCATCAAGATGTGTATTTAGTGTGACGCCCCCAAAATAGGTTCAATACTCAACCCATTCTGAGTCGCCAAATACATGGTACAAAATTCAAATACAATCTTTTATAACATACGGTCGTGTAAAATATGACCACACAAACTATGAGCTTTAATACAAATCGTATATAATACGAAATATAAACACTCAAATTCATTCTTTATTCATTACAATGATTATCTCACTATTTTATAGAATAGTGAGGATTTCTACAGATCTAACTCTGATCATCACACTGTTCCCCGACTAGTTCCCGCGATATTCTCATTTCCTGAAGAGAACAATAGATGAAAATGGTGAGCTCAACTAGCCTAGTAAAGAATATTTTGACTAAGATAATGAAGAATAAATTATCTTTAGTCTTCAACAAATCAGATAAATATTATGGACAACAAGTTTTAGATCAACAACTGCAGCAGAAATATCAATTCATTAGAAGAGTTACGTAGAGAATGTAGTCTACTATCTTCTATGATTTAAAAGTCCATCATCAATATTTTATCCCTGTAACATCAATCAATATATATCTCAAATCAAATATTCATTTTTGCACTACTGGCCAAAGATATTCATCTTTGCTCTACAGGCCAAAGATATTCAGTTATATCACCATTTAGGACTGAGGATGATGAAAAATAATATAAATAACGAATCCAGTGAGATAAAGGACAATGATTAGGTATTCGTAATTTAGTTTATTCAAGTTCAATAATACTCCGTAATAATCAATTGTGGAACAAAATTCAAGAATGAAGATCAAAACTTGGATCCAATCAAAGATAGGAACCTTAACAGAAACTTGGACAAATAGAAGAAAATTTAATTTTTCTGTGAATAGTGCCGTATACGTGAATAGTAATCCCGACGGAAAAAAGTAAGAATTTTATATTAAAATCCATGCTAATATTTTGGTATAATGATATTGAAAATAATAACATCATTTACGAAAGAAAATAACATCTCTTACCTTAACAGGAGAGTAGTTTTGGCTGGAATATTGGATATTATGTGGACGAAAACATACACTGTTATCAACACTCAAAGTATTTAAATACTCGCAAGAAATACGCTCGATATTATAGAAAGAAAATTTTCTGATACTGGTGTGATTTTCGTTTCTAACTAAGCACCTTATTTATAAAAAAATGCTAGAACGCCAGCTTTGACAAACCTGCAACCGGAGGCTTTCACCGTTTGAAAATTGAACGCACACCAGCTTAGAATTCAGCATTTTTCCACAAAAAATAAAAGTGGAGCTTTTATTTCTGAAACTTTAATAATTCATAATAAATAGCCATTTTATCAGAAAAATACGAACCTTATGTCCATTCCATATAAAATTTAATTCTCTACAACTTTGTAGAAGAAAGTTTTTCCAAATTCCGAACGAAAAAAATGACTCAAGTTTACATACGGATGATTTTTCGACACCCCCACTCTTTGAAAACCATGCAGCAATCACAAATGAGCAATAATTCTTCCAACCCACATGTTTATATATCGTGAATTTATTGTAAAAAAATATATCATCACTATTATATTATTATATTATCAGATTATACACTTATAATGTAATATTATAATAATATATTTAAATGAATTATTTTATCAGAACAGATAAAATATCCATTCTCGTAATTGTCACTTTTGCTAAAAATTCCTCCGTTTAAATCCACATTGAGTAAATATTTCCTTATCATATATATCAACAATTAATTATTCATAAATAATATTACAGAACTATAATATTTACAACCAGGTCGTTCCCAAGGAAGAGGGGCCTTCCGATAAGGATTTCTCCTTACTGGCGAGCAATTAACCAACCCCTTTCATAGGAAGAACTTCCTTAGACATTGCCAATAATGCTATCTAATAATATTATACAAATAATATGAATTATTGATTTGATAATTTGAAATACTGTGCAATGACAATTATTGAATCAATAATAGGAAATATCAACGTAGCAATTATGCAATTATCAATGTAGCAATTATTGAGTCAATAATATAAAATACTGAACAGTAATTACTGTAACAATTATTGAGTAGGGACTTCTTACGTAAGAATCAATAATTAGAATTACTGTGCAATACCGTGTGCTACTGTGCAACACCGCGTATTACTGTATTTTAACCACCGGTTATTTCAACAGTTCTAACAGTAACAACTACACCGTTATTTTTAGAAAACTCATTCTTGTCGTTTTCTTCATCCGACAGTTATTCCGTTGTGGGGCCCACAAATGGCTGCGCCGTCGTACGAATATTCTCCGACAACAAAAATATTTCACGACCAAACGAATATTCCCTGACAACAATGAATATTTTATTACCACTTGCTAACTTTG
This sequence comes from Panax stipuleanatus, assembly GCA_020205555.1. Lineage (NCBI taxonomy): Eukaryota > Viridiplantae > Streptophyta > Magnoliopsida > Apiales > Araliaceae > Panax > Panax stipuleanatus. The sequence continues at coordinate 102,125,783 of CM035125.1, forward strand.
AAAATTTTGCACATTTCTCTTATAACTTAACACATTTATCAAGACAACACCTTACTGTTTAAAACAATATATAAAGAAAATTAAATCTTTATTTATAAAATTTGGGGTCTTACATCAAGATATATATGTTTATATACTCAAATGACAACGATGTAATTAAAAAAGAATGACAATGATTTAATTAAAATAAATAAAAAAGAGAACATACTCTATCAATAACTCAACTGCAGCATCATTAAGACTTACTTAATATTTTAAATGTTTTGGAACCAAATATCAGCATTTTCTTGGAAAATACTTTCTCTCACAATCTCTATCATCATGAAAGTATATATCATATGAATCTGCGATCAATTAACGTAATTAGTCTTGAATCTGACTCCACAAAGCAGTATCTCCGAAATATATACAACAATAAGGGAGAAAGATGAAAGTGTGCACTTGCTGAAATATTACTTGTCACAATTAGATGGAAACTTTAAATTATATACAATGTAACACAAATACGTACCTTCATCATCGCCCATGAGTAATGATTACTAGGATAAGAGTCAAGAACTTCTTTGTATGCAGGATTCGACATAGCAGTTGCAGCTAATACTCCAACAAGTTCCTCGACAGCCAAAAAAATAGGGTTGTGTACTTCTTGTTTGTGTCCCATACTCGAATAATAAGATAATTGAATTATTGCGGGCATTCCTCATTGTTCCATCATAACAGATGACAGCATCCCGAAAGAGGGCCATTAAGCTATTGAACAGAACGTCTCACCTATTTTTCTGGGAGAACTACCCATCTGAGGAATTCAGAGTGGTTAGAAGTTGTTTATGTCATGGACTGGACCCATATCAAGCGATTATTTATTTCATTAATATGAATCATCGCTTGATATGGGTCTAGTCCATGACATAAACAGCTTCTAACCACTCCGAATTACTCAGATGGGTAGTTCGCACAAAAAAATAGGTGATACTGCTATGTTCAATAACTTAATGGCACTACTTAGGGATGTTGTCATCTGTTATGATGGAACAGTGAGGAATGTCTTCAGTAATTCAATTAACATAATATTCGAGCATGGGACACAAACAAGAACTACACAACCCTATTTTTTTGGCTGTCGAGGAACCTGTTGGAGTATTAGCTATAACTGCTATGTCAATATCTGCATACAAGAAAGTTCTTGACTCTTATCCTAGTAATCATTACTCATGGGCAATGATGAAGGTACGTATTTGTGTTACATTACATATAATTTGAAGTTTCCATCTAATTGTGACAAGTAATATTTCAACAAGTGCACACTTTCATCTTTCTCCCATATTGTTGTATATGTTTCGGAGATACTGCTTTGTGGAGTCAGATTCAAGACTAATTACGTTAATTGATCGCAGATTCATATGATATATACTTTTATGATGATAGAGATTGTGAGAGAAAGTATTTTCCAAGAAAATGCTGATATTTGGTTCCAAAACATTCGAAATATTAAGTAAGTCTTAATGATGACGCAGTTGAGTTATTGATAGATTATGTTCTCTCTTTTATTTATTTTAAGTAAATCATTGTCATTCTCTTGTTTTTAATTACATCGTTGTCATTTGAGTTAATTTTTTTGTAATATATTATAAAATAATGCTACTTTCACATAATTTTGGGTCACATAATGCTCACATACACACACATGCGTACTATGTGTATGTGAGCTTTATGTGACCCAAATTATATGATAGTAGCATTATTTTATAAGTAATATTAATACTACGTAATTTATTGAGAAACTAATAATTAAGTAATATTAACTAAATAAATTAATACTAATTACTACCTCCGTCCCACAATAAGTGCTTTTTTAGGCTTAACAATTTTTTCCAAAATAAGTAATGTGTTAGAACTCCAATACAATTTTTACAATATTTTTCCATATGTGCCCTTATGCATCCAATGGTATTTATTGCGTATTTATTGGAAAGTTAAAAGGTTGAAGAAAGAGAAAGAGAGACCGAAAGGCAATAAAAAAAAGTGGCAAACAAAACAAAAAAAGTATATTAAGGGTATTTTTGCCATTTTAGTTTGTGTATTGGTTTGTGTGATTTAAGCTAAAAAAACACTTATTATGGAACGGAGGCAATAATTTATTTTAATTAGTATTGGGAAACTAATAAGTAATATTAACTAATTAAGTAATATTAATACTAATTAATTTATTTTAATTAGTATTGGGAAACTAATAAGTAATATTAACTAAGTAAATTAATACTAATTAATTTATTTTAATTAGTATTGGGTATATAATAAGTAATATTAACCAAGTAAATTAATACTACTTAATTTATTTTAATTAGTATTGGGTATATAATAAATAATATTAACCAAGTAAATTAATATTGAGAAACTAATAAGTAATATTAACTAAGCAAATAAATATTGGAAAACTAATAAGTAATATTAACTAAGTAATATTAATACTAATTCAAACTAAATAGTTATAAATTTAGGAGTGAAAACTAAGTAAATGCTACTTAGTTGATTTTAGTAGTGAAATTTATTATTTTATTTTATTTTCTTTACTTTAGTTTAGTTTTTATTATTTTTTGTTATTTTATTATATTTAATTTAATGTAGATTAATATTTAATTTATATATTTTAGTAATTAATATTATATAATAATAAACTAACATAAGCCTCAATATCATATTATGAACATGCATGCACTCAAATTGCACAAATTAAAGCCAAATTAAAACTAAATATCACATATATATAAATCTAACCCATATTCAAACTAAATAGCTAAATCAAACACATATAAACACATAATATGCAATATATATATATATATATATATATATATATATATATACTTTCAAATCAATATATAAATAAATTAAAGTAAAGAAAGAGAGAGATTGAATAATACCTAGATGGGGTTGCCGGCGGCGATGGACGGCGGCTACGAACGGCGACGACGGACGGCGACGACAGACGGCGGCCGGCGTATGGCAGGCGGCGGAGGCGGGCGGCGCCTTCTTCTTCTTCATCCTCTCTTCCCTCCCTCTTTCTCTTTTGTTCGCCTCTTCTGCAGAAGACCGATCTGATCATATTTATAAAGTATCAGCGACCGCCATTGGCGACCGTACGCGGTCCCTGAGTTTTAATTGACAGATGGTCGAGCTACTGAGGAAGTTAAACCGTTCTGAGACCACTATCTGCGACCGAATGCAGTCGCAGACTTGAATTAATTTCCCCCGCCAACTCAGGCGCAAAAATTTAAGGCGGCAAACTCAACTCGGCGACCGGTTATTGACCTCACGGTGGTCGCTAGTTACAAATAGCGACTACTTTGGATAACGGTCGCTAAGCTAAGTCTGATATTAGAGACCGAATATGGTGGTCGCAGATAATATTGGTCGTTGATGGGCCTGTTTCTTGTAGTGTTATGTGACAACATGATATGTGCGGATACACTAATGTGTACTTTATGAGAAATATTAAAATAGGTTAAATAAATAATTATTATTTAATAATTATTTCAATAAATAAGTATAATTGAAATAATAAAATTTTATGATAATGTGGAATGATAGTACTCAACTAAATTATATTTCAGTATTATCAAATGTACATGGATTATATAATGATGTGTGTGTGTATATATATATATATATACCCCCAACTTGTTATAATATTATAACATTAACTCATTAAAGCTACATTGTAACTTAAAAGAGATTAAAACCTAAGTATGCATATATACATTTGTGTAGGGATATTTATATGTATGTATATTACACCTTAGTATTGTTATTAGCCATTACAAATGCTGAGTATAAGATTTGTCCCACATTCATTGTCTCTTTCTCTCCTTCACGTGTATAGCCTTTGGCCTAGTCTATCCCCTTCATTCTCAATTCTCAGCAATCTAACAATCAAATGATGAAATGGGGAGTGGTCTCAATAGTGATTGAGGAACTATTCCACCAACTCCTCTCAATCCATTGGCTTTTCCTTTCTCCATTTGAATTCAAACATTATGCAATAGCTTTGTATGGGTAATGAATTCTTTATAAATTACTCTTCTCTTCTCATTTCATTTTGCTAAGTTTTCTGATAATTGATATAAAGTGTGAGCATATTGAGTTGAGAGAGAAATCTGAAATTGAGAGCAAGTTAGCAAATTCATGTTTCAAGAGGTATAACTACAATTCTACATTCTTGATCCTTAGCTTGACAAATTTCTAGAATTTCCATGAACTCATTATTAATTTAATTGTAAGTTGACATATATGAGTTAGTTAAGTTTATATACATATTATAGATGCAATGTGATGATATACAAGCATGCTAACTGAATAATTTTGAAATTTGGGTTAAGCTCTGCAATTGCAGAAACCATTCTGGGCTGTAACTGGAGTGGCGTGGCCGCGCCTGATAAGTAGGTTTTATACCTACTTATTGGATATCAACTTGCTATGATTATGGCTTAAACTCAAGTATTTTATTATCTTTTAATGCGTTTTATCTTTGTTTTGCATATCTTAGGCAGGAAACTTAAGAAGGCATGGAATGACATGATTAAGGCATGGAATGGCATGATAATGGACATAATGGCGCGGACTTGGCAACAAGGAAAGGTGGGATGGCATGAAGACGAATTTAGCATGAGGAAGTGGATAAGAATGCAAAGGGCCTCAAAGCAGCAGAGTGAAGGAGCAAGAAGCAAGAAAGAAAGAAGAAAAGAAGTAATAAGAATGCAGCACAAGCACCAAATTGCACCAGCAGAAGAAATAGGTCCCCGCGGCCGAGCCAGGATAGCAAGTAATAGCCGCGCGCCCGCGCTAATGCCCAAAAGTCCAGAGTCTGCTCTGAGGATGCGCGCCTGCGCCTGGAGAACAAAGCAAGGCCGCGCGGCAGCGTCGGTCAAGAATTGCTGACTTTTCATTTTTTTTCCCAGTTGAGTGTAATCTTTATAAGGCTTTATGTTGCATTAAACGAGACTTATCACTTATCATTATCAGACTTCATTTATTACAAGCGAGTTCTTACATTTTTAGGGTTAGAGAACTTAGAGAGGTGGAGAGCTTCACTTTTTTTCTCTTCTAGTTCTAAGTAGATTTCATTTTCTAGGGTTCACTTTTGTTGGGTTTGTGGTCTGAACTTGAGAATTGAAGGCTTCTATTGGAAAGAGAACCACAAGATTTGCATTTCCATTCTCTCTACTCTCTTATTTTAATTGTTGCTTCTAATGCTTGGCTTAAATCCCATAATGGTTGGTGGTTCAAAAATGAACTAACTACCATTATGGGATTCTAATGGATCTTATTGCTTAGTTTAGGGTTTTATGCCTCTTTGAAATGTATGGTTGAAAATGTATGGTTTGCCTAGCATGGTTGTGTTGTATGTTTAGATGTTTGATCACCATCTACTGTAATAGTTTATACGGAATTGAAAGAGGAAGTACAAGCTTAGATTTTGCCATGCTTGCATATGTTCGTAAAATTTACATGTGATGAATTTTATGATTCGTTATCCGGATAGAAATATACCGGCTTGCCATATGTAGCCAATAGGGAGCTTGCACTTAAATCGATTTTGCTTGTAAATTGCATAGACATATAATGATTTAGGCTTTATCAATGTTCATGTGATTTCTATCTCTTTTGTGGATATTATATGATATGGAATTGGTTTATTGAAAAATAGCCTTTTCTCACATTCGTGCTCCCGGCTAGCATTCCTAAGTAATCAATCATACTTGACACGAGGTGTGTAATCTAGGCGATGCGATAGGAGAAGTTAGGATCCTATATTTCTCCAATTTGAATCTCTTGTCTGTTAATTAATTAAGTTTACTTTAAAATCAGTCTAGTTATTAAGTCACACTTTAATACTCGTTTGAGCAGCTGAAGATAACTATAGAATTGTTTCATGATAGTTTAAACATAACCTCTTTTCTCCGTGGGAATGATCTTTACTTATCAAATATATTACTTGTCGACCGTATATGCTTGCACGCGTTTTGTGCCCGTTTTGTTAACACCAAAATGGCGCAACAAGTTTTTGGCGCTGTTGCCGGGGATAAGTTGTTAGTTTATTACTATTGACATTAGTTTTAGTTAGATTTGTCTGACTTGAATAAATCTCTTCTTATCTCATGTCTAATTTATTTTCGTTTGTGTTTCAGGTACTTGTGGTTAGTTTATGCAAACACGAGCCTCCAATCCTGAGTTGGTGCCTCTGCAAGGGAACATTAACGGCAGAGCTTGGAGAGCAAACACTAGAAATACTAACCAACAAGAGGAACCTGAACAACCCGAACAAATGGCTGCCGAAGAGCAAAGAGCCAACAATAGAGCCTTTGGGGACTACTCTATACCAAAAATTTTGATCTGCAGTCTACTATAGTTAGGCCAGCGATAGTTGCGAATACTTTCGAGATAAAACCAGGGACATTGCAGATGGTTCAAAACACTGTCCAATTTGGGGGTACAGCTACAGAAGATCCAAATGAGTATATCCTGAGCTTCATTGAGATATGGGATACCTTTAAATTAAACAACATTTTGAATGATGCAGTGAAACTTCGATTATTCCCATTCACCTTGAGGGATAAGGCGAAGAGTTGGTTGCTTTCATTACCCTTAGGATCAATCTCCACGCGGGAAGACTTAGCACAAAAATTTCTAACCAAATTCTTCCCCATGGCTAGGACTACTTCCATGAGGAGTGCTCTGACTCAGTTTGCACAGCAACAAGGGGAATCATTGTATGAGGCATGGGAACGCTATAAAGAGATGCTCAGGAAATGCCTGCACCATGGAATGCCTGACTGGATGGTGATAAATTAATTCTATAATGGTTTGGGGTGGCAGTCAAGGCCAATCATTGACGCCGCATCGGGAGGAGCTCTATGGGCCAAAGATTATCCGACAGCCTATGATCTGATTAAAACTATGGCGGCCAATGAATATCAAAATCCAATAGCAAGAATGGTTCAACCTAAAGTGGTCGGAGTATTGGATGTGGATGCCATCACAGCATTGTCAGCATAAATGGCGACCATGAACAAGAAGATAGATTCTATGGCTGAAAGTAGAGTTCAACAAGTTGCATTTGTTTGTGAGTTGTGTGCCGGAGGACACCCGACAGATCAATATGCCACCACTATAGAGTCGGTCCAGTTCGTCAGCAACTATAAAAAGTCGCAGAATCAATTTTCAAACTTCTACCACCCGAGCAATCAAAACCATCCTAACTTCAGTTGGAGCAACCTCAACAACAAACTCAATATCAACCTCCTCCACAATAACAACCATATCAAAGTGCCCAACAGTCCCAACTATCAACCCTACCAACCAAAATCTCAGCCACAACACTCTCAGCAGTAGGATGTCCCGAGACAGTCACACCCACCCGGATTTTATCAACCCCAACATCAACACAATCTAGCTCCTACTCAACAATCAAACTCAAATTGGCCAAATTGCCAATGCAGTCCTCAATAGACCACAAGGGATTCTTCCAAGTAGTACTGAAGCGAATCCAGGGAGAAGGGATGGCAAAGAGCAATGCCAAGAAATCACCTTAAGGTCTGGGAAACAAACTGCTGAGACGGAGGCTCTCGCGGCCGTGCCCATAGAAGAGCAAAACATGGCACGCCCGCGCCCAAGTGCAAACAATTCTGAGAAAAATTTGAATGATGGGAATGATGTGGGTAATGCAGTTGAGGCGGATAAGGAGGTAGCCACTGAGAAAACCCATGTTCCACCCCAAGTAGTCTACCCTCCTGCACCATATCCACAAAGAATTCAGAAGCGAAAATTGGATAAGCAGTTCGCCAAGTTTTTAGAGGTATTCAAGAAACTGCAAATCAATATTCCCTTTGCCGAAGCCTTGGAACAAATGCCAAGCTACGCAAAGTTTATGAAGGGGATACTGTCAAGGAAGAAGAGGCTAGAGGACTATGAAACAGTGGCCTTGACAAAGGAATGTAGTGCCGTGTTACAGAGAAAGTTACCTCCAAAGCTTAAGGACCTAGGGAGTTTCACAATTCGTTGTTCTATTGGGGAGTTGTCCTTCAACAAGTGCCTATGCGACTTGGGGGCAAGCATAAATTTGATGCCACTATCGGTGTTCACTCAATTGGGATTGCCGGCTCCTAAGCCGACAAGCATATCTTTGTAGCTAGCCGATAGATCCATCACCTACCCTAGAGGCATTGTTGAAGATGTGTTAGTAAAGGTGGGCAAATTTATATTCCCTGCAGACTTTATCATACTGGACTTCGAAGAAGACAAGACCATTCCAATTATTATGGGGAGACCGTTTCTAGCCATCGGGAGAACACTCATAGATGTACAAAAGGGCGAACTGACTATGAGGGTTCAGGACCAAGAGGTCACCTTCAATGTCTTCAAGGCTATGAAGTTTTCCACTGATGAGGAAGAATGCTTCAGAATTGATACTGTCGACAGGATTCTGCAGGAGGAGACTGAACATTTCATGAGTATGGATCCATTAGAAACTGCTCCTCTACAAGGAGATTCTGAAGTGGGAGATACATATGTGGTGGAGTGCTTACAGATCTTGAACACGGTGCCTCAGATGAGAAAGTTTAAAATGCCCATCGAACCACTTAGACAGACTGGGGAGTCATCAGAGTGACTAAAGCCTTCTCTAGAGGTGGCTCCCACACTTGACCTGAAACCTCTTCCGGATCATTTGAGATATGCATATATGGGAGAATCTTCTACGTTGCTGGTTATTATTGTCTCTGCTCTATCATCCGATCAAGAGAGCAAATTACTGCGGGTCCTTAAAGAGTTTAAATCAGCTATTGGTTGGACCATAGTTGACATCAAGGGGATCAGTCCTTTATACTGCATGCATAAGATACTCTTAGAGGATGACAGCAAGCCATCAATAGAGTAACAACAGAGATTGAACCCGATCATGAAAGAGGTTGTCAAAAAGGAGATCCTCAAGTGGTTAGATGCTGGAATAATTTATCCAATATTAGATAGCTCTTGGGTGAGCCCGGTGCAGTGCGTCCCGAAGAAGGGAGGCATGACAGTCGTGACTAATGAAAAGAATGAGCTTATACCTACCAGGACAGTTACGGGATGGAGAGTCTGCATGGACTATCGTAGACTGAATAAAGCTACAAGGAAAGATCATTTCCTTCTCCCATTTATTAATCAAATGCTGGATAGGCTAGCAGGCCACAACTACTATTGCCTCCTAGACGGTTACTCGGGGTATAATCAGATTGTAATAGCCCTCGAGGACCAAGAGAAGACCACCTTCACGTGCCCATATGGTACATTTGCATTTAGAAGGATGTCTTTCGAGCTATGCAATGCACCAGCCACTTTCCAAATATGCATGATGGCTATATTCTTTGACATGGTCGAACATAACGTAGAAGTCTTCATGGATGATTTCTATGTCTTTGGGGACTCTTTCGACATCTGTTTAGAGAATCTGGTATTGGTGTTAAAAATATGTGTTGAGACTAACCTCGTTCTGAACTGGGAGAAATGCCATTTTATGGTAAAGGAGGGCATTATTTTGGGTCACAAAGTTTCTGAAAATAGTCTAGAGGTGGATAGAGCTAAATTGGAGACTATAGTAAGTTTACCGCCACCATCCTCAGTAAAAGAAGTCCATAGTTTTCTCGGGCATACAGGCTTCTACCGGCGTTTCATCAAAGACTTCTCGAAGATTACTAAGCCTTGTGCAGTTTACTCGTGAGTTTACTCGTGAAGGACGTCCCGTTCAAATTCAACGAGGAATGCTTGGTAGCCTTTGAACACTTAAAAAAGAAATTAACTATGGCTCCCGTCATTACAGCACCAGACTGGTCTCTCCCTTTCGAACTGATGTGTGATGCAAGCGACTTCGCCATGGGGGTGGTATTAGGACAGCGCAGGGATAAGGTGTTTCATGTGATTTATTATGCAAGCAAAACCCTGACAGACGCCCAGTTAAACTACACCACCACTGAGAAGGAACTTCTTGCAGTGGTATATGCTTTCGACAAATTCGGGTTATATTTGATTGGCACAAAGGTAATTGTATACACAGATCATGCTGCGATCAGATACCTGATTTCAAAGAAGGATGCTAAGCCTCGACTCATTCGGTGGATACTTCTTCTCCAAGAGTTTGACTTAGAAATTAAAGACAGAAAAGGGACCGAGAACCAAGTGGCTGACCACTTATCTCGACTGGAGAATCCGGGGATGGACAGAAACGACAAAATGCCATGCTTGCATATGTTCATAAAATTTGCATGTAATGAATTTTATGATTCGTTATCCGGATAGAAATATACCGGCTTGCCATATGTAGCCAATAGGGAGCTTGCACTTAAAAGTGATTTTGCTTGTAAATTGCATAGACATATAGTGATTTAGGCTTTATCGATGTTCATGTGATTTCTATCTCTTTTGTGGATATTATATGATATGGAATTGGTTTTTGAAAAATAGCATTTTCTCACATTCGTGCTCCCGGCTAGCATTCCTAAGTAATCAATCATACTTGACACGAGGTGTGTAGACTAGGCAATCCGATAGGAGAAGTTAGGATCCCATATTTCTCCAATTCGAATCCCTTGTCTGTTAATTAAGTTTACTTTAAAATCAGTCTAATTATTAAGTCACACTTTAATACTCGTTTGAGCAGCTGAAGATAACTATAGAATTGTTGCATGATAGTTTAAACCTAACCTCTTTTCTCCGTGGGAACGATATTTACTTATCAAATATATTACTTGTCGACCGTGTATACTTGCACGCATTTTGTGCCCGTTTTGTTAACACCGAAACGGCGCAATAGCTCCCCTCCTCAAAACAAAAACGGCGCGGGCGCGCCGTTCAGCAGAATATGAAATCCATTTTTGTGTTTTCTGTTTTGATGAGCATGTTAGTTTAACTTGAGTATGCCTATATATGTCCCTGGCATGCTAACGTAGGTTGCCTTACATGTAATCACTTACCTTAGCTTGATTTTAGTGTTTTCTAAGGAAAACCTAAAGTTTTCAAAATACAAACTTGGTGAATCTTGTGACCCTTGTATTCTGAACTTGAGCATGCTTATGTGGTTTCTTTATGTGTGTACATGGGTATTATATTTATAGAATGTAAAGTTGCTTTGCAAGCTTGGTTGGTTTAACATGAGCTTTTCAAAGAAAACTTAAAAGATTGAAAACTAACGATGTTAAAAACTACCTTATGTGCATTCTGAAATTTATGACTATCATGATAAGATATCGTATGCACATAGACATGATTGACATGTACACCTAACAAGCCATGCACGTTGCAAACTAATCAAGCATAGTTTCAAATGAGTTCTAAAGAAGTAAAACTATGCTACTTTGGAATACTTGAGTAGAATAACTCGAGCATGTATGTTAAGGTTTATTAACTTCATTACGTAGTATAATGACTAATCATGAGAAGCCTTTTGAATTGAACTCATTAAGCCTTGTTAAATGAGAAGTGATATAAAACTATGTAGAAGGCAAGACGAAGACCAAACCTAGCCTTGAACCTCATAACATATGTGTTCTGCATGTATCATCATCTAAAGTACGTTGTTGGATGAGTTAGTTTTTAGCAGGAGCAAGCCATCTCTGGTTTGAACTGGGAGCAGCGCGATCGCGCCACTCCCTAGTTCAAATCCAGCGCGGCCGCAGCCGCCCTGCAGTGCATTCTGACCATATTGTTTCTAATCTGAAACTGCATGCATGCTACTACTAATGTCCTAAACTACAATACATGTATAGTGGGGTGTTGAAGTGTTAATGAGCATGTTGACAATAGGAGACCATAGATTGATAAGTGTTTATACGACTTTGAAAATGCTAATTCAACGATGATTACAAGCTATTTATTTGATTATATAATAACATAGAAACTGATTATGTGCTACGTGTACGTAAGATATGTAACGACATATGTGTAAGATTGTATGACTAAGTTAGGATCTTATATATGTGCTTAACTTACATATCAAATATATGTATTCGACTTATGTAACTAATGAAAATACATGTATATGGAACTATGTTATAATAGGATATCTTAGTCTGTGAAGTGTTGATAAGCTATAGGTTGATAAACTACGCATAAGGCAAGTTCTCTATCTTATACAACTTTGAATATTGTGCAAGTATCTTAACCCTTGTATTTACTTTATACAATGGACCTTGTAAGCAAGTTTCCTAACTTCATTTGATTTTGATATTAAATGCAAGTTCTCTAACTCTTTTCACTTTACATATTGTGTAAATCCGAATTGTTGCCATATCGACTATATTTTCATCAAACAAATATTTGTTGCTATTCGAAAATCAATTTTGTATCTTGAGGTTGTTGCAAGCATTTGAACTTATTGTTCCTAAATGCATTTCAAAAGTTGTCTAAGCCATTTGATTCGGCTAGACTAATATCGTATGTTATAAAGCTATCCAAACCAATTGACTTGGTGCAGACTCTTATAATTCTACTAAGATAAACAACTCTTCTGGAAGGGGAAATTATATACAACTGTCGGGGAACCGACGTGCGCACATGAGTATGATTAAATGCTATGCATAACATAGGGTACTTTAGGCTGATCACCTGTTGTACTTGTTTTATTGGATTTTCAGCATAATACTGTTAATTCTAGTAATAGTTCATAGTCCTTAGTGATTGCTTGGTGTTCATTATTCTTGAACCTTAAAATGGTTAAAACTCGAATCTTGTTGATATCTATATTAGTCTCCCTTATTGCTATATTACTTGCTGAGCAAACTCGTTGCTCATTCTTGCTTTTCCTAAAATATTTCAGTTAAGGCAGAGCAGTGCGGACCCTTAGGCACAGATAAGGGCAAGGGCAAGGCTACGGCATAGCTTTGTACTCTTTTAAGAATATTATGATGATTGTAATAAGACTTATATCACATTATGTATTAGTTATGTTAAGTTATAATTAAGATGATGGATATGTTTAAGTCAAGAGACCGTGGGAACCAAATATTTATATTAAATAAATGTAAATTATTCTATTATTCCGTTGCATGAGATGTTAGTATGTTATTTGAATTTAGATAGTGATGCACCGAATTCGAGACGCGAGCAGTCTGAATTTGGGGGCGTCACAGGTTGGTATCAGAACGTTAGTTATAAACCTTAGGAGCTAGAGTCCTTAGATTATAACCTTAGAAGAACTTAGAAGAGAGATGGAGATAAAACTCATGTAGAGTTTTCCTAGAGAGACTTAGTGTGTTATAAAATATAGTTTCATTCTATACATTGAACTTATGTTTTATTTAACATTCAAATAGAGTTTGTTGTTTGTTGTCTTGTGTTTGTGGTTGTAGGATGACAGACATGGGGGGACCTAGTAGAGTGGCAGAGGAGGAGCCACGTGATATACATGTAGTATATGAGGCACCTTTAGTAGCCGAGCCTGTGCAGGCAGTAGCACCGTCCGAGTTTGATGATGAGGACGAGATAGAGGTAGAGTCTGATCCAGAAGAGGAACCCAAGGAGGACAAGCCCATGGAGAACTCTGACGAGGCTACGATTGAGGAGAGGATGTTGGGAGAATATGAGGAGCGGATCTTGGAGTTAGACTGTCGAGTTCAGGAGCTAGAAGCTGAGGCTCAGGAGAGAGAGACCAAGTTCCAGAAACTGAGGGATGAAGACCACTAGAGGAAGTTAGTGATGCAGGATATGGAGGTGGAGATTGCTTACCGAAATGAGGTAGGGATTCAGATGGGGAATCTTTTTCACAAATCAGTATCTAGGAATGTGGACTTGGCAGGAAAACTAGAGGAGGTTGAGCAGAGAGAGTTGAGCAAGAAGGCAGAGAAGGAGGCTCTCCGTACTGAGCTCGAGTTAGAAGTGATGGAGAGAATCCACTTCGAGGAGAAGTGGGAAGGAGCTAATGACAGGGCAGAAGATTTAGAGGATGAGGTAAGATGTCAGAAGAGAAAAATGAACAAGATGGGTTATGTTTTTCGCTCGGCCATAGAGAGAGTGATTGATGGTGTATACCACTATTCGGCAGAGTAGGGGCAGACCCGACACACCATGAGCTGGGATTTGATGGCATACATATCCTACGTGGAGTACAAGAGCGCAGTGGAGCACTGAATGTTGGGATGAGACCCATTAGTGTAGTGGTAGTAGTAGTAGTACATCCTTTTATGTGATGTACACATTGTGATGTAATCCTAATCTTTTGTTTAAGATATGGGATAGATATGTAACCTTGAGTAAACTTATGTTAGAGGGGTAGTATGATAGTGTTCCTCGTCTTTCGTGATATTAGGGGATATATGTTGACATTTATAGAAGTATGCTAGGGATGATCATATTAATGTAATGATTTGGCATATGAATATAAATGATCTTATTTCAGAAACGTGTTATAAAATTTTATTCCTTTTGTATTTGAGAAATGTTTAAGTAATATAATTAGATAATAAAAATGAAATTTTGTGATGCAGATAATGGCACGCAGATGTGGACTAGCTGCACCGGAAGATTAAGTTAACAATGAGAGGGAACAAGTAGACCCGATATAAAAACTAGTTGATTTGTTAGGAGAAGCCCTTTGGGGAAGCAACAATGAACCCGTTCACCCCAATCCCCAACCGGTTCCAGTTACGAACTTCAAGGACTTTAGGAGCATAGGACCTCCAGAAATGGAGGGTACTACCGATCCTATAATGGCGCAAACATAGATAAAGGAGATAGAGAAGGCCTTCACCATTGCTCGTGTGGGTGAGGATCAAAAGACTGTATTCGCTACATATATTATGAGGGGTGAAGCAAACTACTGGTGGGAGGCAAATCAGCAAAAGGCGGGAGAAGGGATTATAACCTGGGATAGGTTTAAGACTTTGTTCTTTGAGAATTATTTCCCGAAGAGCATGAAGAATAGGATGGAGGTAAAATTCCTAGAACTTAAGCAAAGAGATGACGGTGGCACAATATGTGGGTAAGTTCAACGAGATAGCCCGATTTGCAGAACACCAGGTAGGGGATAAAGAAAGGAAAGCCAGACGTTTTGAGCGAGGACTGAAACCTTGGTTGTTCAACAAGGTGTCGGTTCTCCAGATTAACTCATTTGCCATGTTGTTGGAGAAGGCTATCATTGCAGAGGGAGGTAGTGAAGCCTTAAGTCAGTATAACAAAGAGAAGAAGAGTAAGAACACTGGAGGAGAAAGTCGTGGAGGGAGCAGCAGCGGAGGAAGTAATCTAGGGAAGAGAAAGTGGGATAACAATAAAAATAACAATAACAGAAACAACAATGAAGCGGGAAGTTGCCAAGGAGGTTTTAAGAAGCGAGCGAAAGGATGCCCAAAGTGTGGGAAGAACTACCAGGGAGAGTGTTGGTAGGGGCGCAGTACCTGTTACAACTGTAGCCAAGAGGGGCACAATTCACCCAACTGCCCGAAGCCAAGGAAGATTAAGGGATGTTTTTCTTGTGGCTCAACTGAGCATCAGATCAAGGATTGGCCAAAGAAGGGGAATAGCGGAGGAAGTTGACAGCAAGGGGGAGGTAGCAAGCTAATGATCGGTGGACCAACGCAATCCAACCGCCCAGCCGCCCAGCCGCCAGAACCTTTAACAGGACTGTCCAAGATGCAGTAGCTGCGAAGGACGTGGTGTCAGGTATTATCCCAATCAATAATATAAATGTATATGTATTAGTCAATTCGGGTGCTACCTGTTCATTTGTGTCTGAAGAATTTTCTAGTAGACTAAACACACCCCAAGAACGATTAGAAAATCCTTTGAACATAGAAGTTGCGAATAAGGAAGTAATCCTCGTAGAATTCATATACCAAAATTATCACACAAACATTAGAGATCATGAACTAGGCGTAGACTTGATTCCGATTAGATTGGGAGAATTTGACGTGATATTGGGAATGGATTGGTTGTATAACCATGCTGCTATAATTGACTGTCAGAATAAAAGTGTGAACCTTCAGACTCCGAATTGGTCTAAGGTAGTGTTTTATGGTAGCTCATCACTTAAGCAATCGTGTTGTCTTACGGTGATGCAGGCCAAGAAATTGTTAAGAAAAGGATGTGTAGGTTACTTAGCTTACGTAGTAGATACTCAAAAAAAGAGAGTAGAAATAAAGGATATATCCGTAGTGAGAGAATTCCAAGACGTATTTTTGAACGATCTGCCTAGTCTTCCTCCAGACAGAGAAATTGAATTCATAATAGACCTAGCATCGGGAACTGCACTGATTTTGAAAGCCCCATATCGTATGGCGCCAGTAGAAATGAAGGAATTGATGATACAATTACAAGAATTACTAGATAAAGGTTACATACGACCGAGTGTGTCTCTTTGGGGAGCACCAGTGTTGTTTGTTAAGAAGAAGAACGGATCGATGAGGCTCTGCATACATTATTAAGAATTGAACAGAGTAACAATCAAGAATAGGTATTCGTTACCAAGGATAGACGACCTTTTCGACCAATTAAAGGGAGCAAAGTGTTTCTCAAAGATAGATATGCGAACAGGTTATCACCAGTTGACAGTACGAGAGGAGGACATACCAAAGATGACATATCGAACCCGTTATGGGCACTATGAGTTTTGGTAGTGTCATTCGGATTAACTAATGCTCCAACAGCATTCATGGACTTGATGAACCAAGTTTTTCAAGCCATACTTGGATAAGTTCGTAGTAGTTTTCATCGATGACATCTTGATCTACTCGAAGATGGAGGAAAAGCACGCCGAACATTTGAGGATGGTTATGGAAGTGCTAAGGAGAGCGAAGACGCTGCAAAGGTAGAGGCAGTGAGTAATTGGGAACAACCGAAGACTCCAACGGAGGTAAGAAGTTTCTTAGGGTTAGCTGGGTACTATCAAAGATTCATCCAAGATTTTTCTAAGATAGAAACCCCATTGACCAATCTAACGAGGAATACAATAAAATTTGTATGGACGAAAAAATGCGAGGAAAGTTTTCAGGAGCTGAAGAAGAGATTAAGTGAAGCGTATGTATTATTATTACCAGACGATGCGGGAGGTTTCGTGGTGTATAGTGATGCATCGCACAAGGGACTTGGCTGTGTGCTCATGCAACATGGCAAGGTCATTGCGTATGCATCAGGATAATTAAAGGATTATGAAAAACGATGACTTAGAATTGGCGGCAGTAGTTTTTGTGTTAAAGATTTGGAGACATTATTTGTACAGAGAGAAATGTGAGATATACACGGACCACAAGAGTCTGAAATATATCTTCACACAGAAGGAGTTGAACATGCGACAAAGAAGGTGGTTAGAATTGATCAAGGATTATGACTGCGAGATTCTTTATCACCCGGGAAAGGCGAACGTAGTTGCCGACGCACTAAGCAGAAAAGAGAGGGAGAAATTGTTCCAATTAACGACTCAGGAGGAGTTAATAAGGGAAATGGAGAAACCAGAAATAGAGGTAAAGGGACCGGGGAGGTCTGAAGAGAAAGTATTTGCAATGGAAGCTCGTCCAACATTATTGAATAGGGTAAAGGAATCAAAAGAGAAGGATGAGGAATGCGATAAAATAAGAAAGAGGATAGTAAAAAATGGAGAAGAAAGATTCAAAATGAATAAGGACGGCATCTTGAAATTTGAAGGAAGAGTATGGGTACCGGTTGTAACTGAACTAAGAGAAGAAATTTTCACGAAGCACACAATATGACGTATTCTGTCCATCCAGGAGGCACAAAGATGTACCGAGATCTAAGGTAACATTTTTGGTGGCCCAATCTAAAAGAAGAGGTCGCAGAGTGCGTCAGCAGATGTCTCACTTGTTAACGAGTCAAAGTAGAGCAGCAAAGGCCGAGTGGTCTACTTCAACCGTTGGAGATACCAGAATGGAAATAGGAGCACATTACGATGGACTTCGTGGTGGGACTTCCAGTCACATAGAAAGGTTATGATGCCATTTGGGTTATTGTGGATTGACTAACGAAGACAGCTCATTTTCTATAAATCAAAATCCGATATAATTTAAATCAATTAGCGAGTTTGTACTTAAAGGAAATTATTTCACGATATAGAGTGCCGGTGCTAATTGTCTCGGATCGAGATCTGCGCTTCACGTCAAACTTCTGGAAAAGCTTATAAGAGAGGATGGGAACCCAGTTAAGGTTGAGGACTGCGTATCATCCTCAGACAGACGGACATAGTGAGCGGGCTATACAAACGCTAGAGGACATGCTTAGAACTTGCGTGATGGACTTCAAGGGAAATTGGGACGATCACCTACCTCTAGTAGAATTTGTTAATAACAACAGTTATCATGCGAGTATCGGCATGCCACCGTACGAAGCTCTTTACGGGAGAAAATGCAGAATGCCATTATGTTGGGACGAAGTCGGAGAATGATGAATTTTGGGACCGGAATTAGTGCAGCAAACAGCAAATGTAGTGACAATAATAAGAGCCAGATTTGCATCGACAAGATTAAGACTTTAAAGTCGGTAGTTTCTTATTTTTGAAGGTATCTCCCTGGAAAAGAAAGATACTGATTCGGTAAGAAGGAAAAATTGAGCCCAAGATTCATAGGGCCATTCGAGATGTTGAAACAAGTGGGCGAAAGTGGCATACAAAGTAGCATTACCACCTGAATTGGAACACATCCACAACGTGTTTCACATTTTCATGTTGCGTCCGTATAAGCCTGACTATAAGCACGTGATCTCCTATGAGCCCATTCAAGTAGAGAAGAATCTGGCATATGAAGAAATTCCTGCCTAGATACTAGATAGGAAAGAGCAAATGCTAAGAAATAAAGTTATATCTTCTAAAAAAGTAATTTGGCGAAACAACGATGCCGAGGAGGCCACGTGGGAATTAGAAAATAAAATGAGGTGAGACTATCCCCATCTTTTTGTGTAACCTTGTACCAATTCCGAGGTTGGAATTTTTATAAGGGGGTGAGGATGTAATACCCGTGAATTTTATAAATAATATTAATATTGATATTAATAAACGTATTAATATTTATTTTAATATAAATGTTTATGTGACGCGAGATGGAAAACTCAACTAAATTAAATTGAATTTATGATAATTGAGAGGATGTGGAAAATTATGATGAGCTCGTGAAATGCCTTGTGTGGCACGATGATGGAATTTAGGATGGTTTAATTAAATTAAAGAATGAATGAATTAATAAGTGAAGAATTAATTAATTTTTTATTATTATGAGTAATAGCGTATTAATGAGTAAATAATTAATTAACATAGTAGATTAATGTTTATTCAACTAATTGCTATGTACAATAAAATGTAATGATTAATCATATGTTATAGAGTACCTACATCTATTTAATATACAATGAGGTGTGACACTACAAGGTGACTATATAATATAGAAAACTATATGGTAAAATTTAATGAATCATATAAGTTACATAAATAAGCTTATGTGACAACATGTTATGTGCGGATACACTAAATGTGTACTTTATGAGAAGCATTAAAATAGACTAAATAAATAATTATTATTTAATAATTATTTCAATAAATAAGTATAATTAAAATAATAAAATTTTATGATAATGTGGAATGATAGTACTCAACTAAATTATATTTCGGTATTATCAAATGTACATGGATTATTTAATGATGTATATATATATACCCCCAACTTGTTACAATATTATAACATTAACTCATTAAAGCTACATTGTAACTTAAAGGAGATTAAAACCTAAGTATGCATATATACATTTGTGTAGGGATAGGGATATTTATGTATATTACACCTTAGTATTGTTATTAGCCATTACAAATGCTGAGTATAAGAGTTGTCCCACATTCATTGTCTCTTTTACTCCTTCATGTGTATAGCCTTTGGCCTAGTCTATCCCCTTTATTCTCAATTCTCAACAATCTAGCAATCAAATGATGAAATGGGGAGTGGTCTTAATAGTGATTGGGGAACTATTCCACCAACTCCTCTCAATCCATTGGCTCCTTGTTTCTCCCATTGAATTCAAATATTGTGCAATAGCTTTGTATGGGTAATAAATTCTCTATAAATTAAGCTCTTCTCTTCTCATTTCATTTTGCTAAGTTTTCAGATAATTGATATAAAGTGTGAGCATATTGAGTTGAGAGAGAAATCTGAAATTGAGAAGCAAGTTAGCAAATTCAAGCTTCAAGAGGTATAACTACAATTCTATATTCTTGATCCTTAGCTTGACAAATTTCTAGAATTTCCATGAACTCATTGTTAATTAAATTGTAAGTTGACATATATGAGTTGGTTAAGTTTATATACATATTATAGATGCAATGTGATGATATACAAGCATGCTAACTGAATAATTTTGGAATTTGGGTTAAGCTTTGCAATTGCAGAAACCATTCTGGACTAGAACCGGAGTGGCGCGGCCGCGCCCTTCCTCAGTACAAAAATGGCGCGGGCGCGCTGTTTTGCAAAATATGAAATCCATTTTTGTGTTTTCTGTTTTGATGAGCATGTTAGTTTAACTTGAATATGCCTATATATGTCCCTAACATGCTAACGTAGGTTGCCTTACATGTAATCACTTACCTTAGCTTAGTTTAATATTTTCTAAGGGAAACTTAAAGTTTTCAAAATACAAACTTGGTGAATCTTTTGACCCTTGTATTCTGACCTTGAGCATGCTTATGTGGTTTAGTTATGTGTGTACATGGGTATGATATATATAGAATGTAAAGTTGCTTTGCATGCTTGGTTGGTTTAACATGAGATTTTCAAAGAAAACTTAAGAGCTTAAAAACTAACGATGTTAATAACTACCTTACGTGCATTCTGAAATTTATGACTATCATGATAAGATATTGTATGCATATATACATGATTGACATGTACACCTAACTAGCCTTGTAAGTTGCAAACTAATCAAGCATAGTTTTAAATGAGTTCTAAAGAAGTAAAACTATGCTAATTGGGAATACTTGAGTAGAATAACTCGAGCATGTATGTTAAGGTTTATTAACCTCATTACGTAGTATGAAGACTAATCATGAGAAGCCTTTTGAATTGAACTCATTAAGCCTTATTAAATGAGAAGTGATATAAAACTATGTTGAAGGCAAGAAGGAGACCAAACCTAGCCTTGAACCTCATAACATATGTGTTCTACATGTATCATCGTCCAAAGTGCGTTGTTGGATGAGTTAGTTTTCTGCAGGAGCAAGCCATCTCTGGTTTGAACTGGGAGCAGTGCGGCCGCGCCACTCCCTAGTTCAAATCCAGCGAGGCCGCACCGCCCTGCAGTGCATTCTGACCATATTGTTTGTAATCTAAAACTGCATGCATGCTACTACTAATGTCCTAAATTGCAATGCATGTATAGTGGGGTGTTGAAGTGTTAATGAGTATGTTGACAATAGGAGACCATAGATTGATAAGTGTTTGTACGACTTTCAAAACGGCTAATTCAACGATGATTACGAGCTATGATATTTGATTATATAATAACATACAAACTGATTATGTGCTATTGGTACGTAAGATATGTAACGACATACGTGCAGGATTGTACGACTAAGTTAGGATCTTATATATGTGCTTAACTTATATATCAAATATATGTATTCGACTTATGTAACTAATGAAAATACATGTATATAGAACTATGTTATAATAGGATATCTTAGTCTGTGAAGTGTTGATAAGCTATAGGTTGATAAACTACGCATAAGGCAAGTTCTCTATCTTATACAACTTTGAATATTGTGCAAGTATCTTAACCATTGTATTTACTTTATACAATGGACCTTGTAAGCAAGTTTCCTAACTTCATTTGATTTTGATATTAAATGCAAGTTCCCTAACTCTTTTCACTTTACATATTGTGTAAATCCGAATTGTTGCCATATCGACTATATTTACATCAAACAAATATCTGTTGCTATTCGAAAATCAATTTTGTATCTTAAGGTTGTTGTAAGTATTTGAACTTATTGTTCCTAAATGAATTTCAAAAGTTTCTAAGCCATTTGATTCGGCTATACTAATATCGTATGTTAGAAAGCTATCCAAACCAATTGACTTGGTGTGGACTGTTATAATTCTACTGAGATGAACAACCCTCATGGAAGGGGAAATTATATACAACTGTCAGGGAACTAACGTGCGCACATGAGTACTATTAAATGTTATGCATAACATAGGGTACTTTAGGCTGATCACCTATTGTACTTATTTTATTGGATTTTCAGCATAATACTGTTAATTCTAGTAAGAGTTCATAGTCCTTAGTGACTGCTCAGTGTTCATTATTCTTGAACCTTAAAATGGTTAAAACTCGAATCTTGTTGATATCCTTCTGTCCATAGTGACATTTATTGAAAATAATTGATACTTCTTGTTATTCTTAAATTATCATGTATTGCTATACCCTTTAGATTTGAAATCTATATTATTCTCCCTTATTGCTATATTACTTGCTGAGCAAACTCGTTACTCATTCTTGCTTTCCCTAAAATATTTCAGTTAAGGCAGAGCAGTGCGGACCCTCCGGTACGGACAAGGGCAAGGGCAAGGCTACAACAGTAGCTTTTTACTCTTTTAGGAATATTATGATGATTGTAATAAAACTTATATCATATTTTGTATTAGTTATGTTAAGTTATGATTAAGATGATGGATATATTTAAGTTACGAGACTGTGGGACCCGAATATTTATATTAAATAAATGTAAATTATTCTATTATTCTGTTTCATGAGATGTTAGTATGTTATTAGAATTTAGATAGTGATGCACCAAATTCAAGACGCGAGCGGTTTGAATTTGGTGGCGTCACACTTGTTCTTTCTTGATGGATCACCTCTAGAGGCCAAACACTTAGCTAGCTAACGTTGATCAAAGAAAGGAATCAATCCAGTAGATTCAAGTAGAATGCGAAAAGGACTTGGAGTTGAACTCGTACCTGAGGAAGCTAGAATCTTCAAGGGTATGAATCTTATTCTTAATCTTTTGTTTAATTAATAATTGTGCATAAAGGATGATCCGGGTATATGGTTTGTAAAATTTTAAAACTCTTATTTACCATGCTTCCGCTTATTTTATGCAATTTGATTGTATCCATGAATCTTACAAACCTAACAGGAACAACCGAGGACACCAACGGTGGTAAGAAGTTTCTAAGGGTTAATCGGGTACTATCGAAGATTTATCCAAGATTTTTCTAAGATAGCGACCCCATTGACCAATCTAACGAGGAAGATGGCGAAGTTTGTTTGAACCGAAAAATGCGAAGAAAGTTTCAAAGAACTGAAGAAGAGGTTGAGTGAGGCGCCTGTATTGTCATTGGCGGATGATGTGGAAGGTTTCGTGATATATAGTGATGCGTCGCACAAGGACTTGGCTGTGTGCTAATGCAACATGGAAAGGTCATCGCGTATGCGTCACGACAATTGAAGGATTACAAAAAATGATAACCTACTCATGACTTGGAGTTAGCGATAATAGTTTTTGCGTTGAAGATTTGGAGACATTATTTGTATGGGGAGAAGTGTGAGGTATATACAGGCCAAAAGAGTCTAAAATATATCCTCACACAGAAAGAGTTGAACATACGACAAAGGAGGTGGTTGGAATTAATCAAGGACTACGACTACGAAATTCTTTATCACCTAGGAAAGGCAAACGTAGTAGCCGATGCTTTGAGTAGAAAAGGAAGGGAGAAGTTGTTTACGTTGACATCTCAGGAGGAACTAATAAAAGAAATGGAAAGGCTAGAAATAGAAGAAGAGAAACCCGAAGAGTCCGGGGGAAAATTATTGGTAATGGAAGCTCATTTGACATTGTTGGATAGAATAAAGGAATCACAAGAGAAGGATGAAAAGTGCGAGAAAATAAAGAAAAGAATATTAGAAAATGAGGAAGAAAAGTTTAGGATGGATAAGGACGGTATATTACAATTTGAAAACCGAGTATGGGTGCCGACAGTAACTGAACTAAGAGTGGAGATTTTACACGAGGCACACAATTTGGCATATTCTGATCATCCAGGATGCACGAAAATGTACCGGGATATTTGACAACACTTTTGGTGGCCCAATTTAAAATGAGAGGTTGCTTAATACGTCAGTAGATGTTGAAAGTAGTATACACACAAGTCAATCATGTTTGATGATAAAGTATATACTTTATAACAATCTTATTCATTTATTAATAAAAGAGTTATTTAATTAAAGGCATTTAAGTATCTACGTGATGCTGTTATAATAAAATGTGATAAACCCATAGTTTTAAGCAATGCTTTTAGAATCATGATGATGATTATGATAGTAGTGTGCATACAAGCCAATCATGTATGATGATAAAGCACGTACTTTGTAAACAATCTTATTTATTTATTAATAAAATATTCATTTATTAAAGGCATTTAATTATCTACATGTTGCTGTTTTTATAATATGTAAATAACCCATAGTTTTAAGCAATGCTTTTAGAATCATGATGATGATCATGCTAATGAGATCTAAATTCTTAGAAAGTTTTAAAACTAAAATAGTTCCCAATCGTGGGATTACTAAAAAGGGGATTAGTAAATCCGGATAGATTGGTACATATGTTGCTTGCTCATTGGATAAGGATGATTGATCTCATGATCATTTGTGTGGAGACACTAAAGCAAGTATGTAGGTGCTTATTGGAGAATAAGTTCACTGAACGTGATTCGCTATGGAATACCTAATGGAGATTTACTCGCCTGTCAATAGGAATTCCTAATGTGATAGTAGTACAAGTAATCCTTGGACTTGAGATCATCATAGTATCTTGTATGTAACAAATTATACTTTGACTTATTCCTTAAGACCTTTTAAGGCATATATAGGGTATGCTTGGGTATAATGAGTTACATATGGAGATAATGAATGATCAATAAAGAATCTACCACCTCTAGTAAAAGAGGAGATATGTCCTATGTAATTCGTTAAATGACAACCCAGGAATCCTTGGCCAAGGTGAAATGAAATTAGAAAGGAGTTTCTAATTTGCATTATTTGGAGTTGTGCATTTTCTAATCGAAATACATATAATTAAATAAAATAAGACTTAACAGTAAATCCATGTCTTATATTTAATTGGGACATTGTATGGTGGAAGGATTGAATTGTACGGTAACTATTTACTCACAGGTTCTTTTTGATTAATGTTGAAATCTATATTATCTGGAAAGTCGTTGATCGCTAGGGAGGCTTATCCCTATTGTAGAATAAATATTATTTATTTAAATAAATTATTAGTTTAATTTATTTATTTAAATAAGATTAAAATTGTTTTAATTGATTTATTCACAACCGGTTTAATATGGAGAACCTAAAGGGTCACACCATAAAAGGAAGAATAATTATTTAAGAAGGTAATGGCATAATCGTAATAATGCATTAAGTATAATTAATTTAATCTATGGTGATAGAATAAATTAAATAGCTTAATATTTATTATTTAATATTTTGGAAATATTAAATATAAATTAATAAGAGGAGTCTTATTAATATTATTACAATTATTATTATTTTAATTTCTAAAGGAGTTTAGTAATTAATTTAATATTTAGTACTCTCATTTATTCCTAATAAGATTAGGAGACAAATTAATTAAATGAATTTAATTAATTATTCCCATGTGGTGGGAAGCCTAAATTAATTAAAGGAGTTTAATTAATTAAAAGAAATCCCATGTCTAATAGGATTAGAAGGGTTGACCAATGTCTATATAAGAGAAGTCTTATAATAGATATTAGATTGATGTAATTCCTAATTGTTGGAGAGTACTCCTTTTCTATAGAGGATAGAAAACTAAGGTTAAGCCAAACACCCTCCTTCTTGATAATTCATCTTCCTTGGTGGATCACCTCTAGAGGCCAAACACTTGGGTGGCTAACGTTGATCAAAGAAAGGAATCTAACCCGAAAATTCAAGGAGATCACGAAGAACAAGGAGTTGAACTAGTACCTGTGGAAGCTTCGTTCTACAAGGGTATGATTCCATAACTTCTTATTTATCGTTTTAAATTAATAATTTGCATAAAGGATGATCCGGGTAATGGTTTTGTAGAAATTTTTTTTAAACTCTGATATATCATGCTTCTGCTAATTTTTGCAATTTGATTGCGTCACGATTTCGTACAAACCCAACAGATTATGCTATTGAGATCTAAATTCTTAGATAGCTTAAAACTAAAATAGTTCTCAATCGTTGGATTACTAAAAAAGGGATTAGTGAATCTAGATAGATTGATACATACGTTGCTTGCTCATTTGATGAGGATGATTGATCTTATAATCATTTGTGTGAAGACACTAAAGCAAGTATGTAGGTGCTTATTGGAGAATAAGTTCACTGAATGTGGTTCACAGAGGAATATCTAATGGAGTTTTACTTGCCTATCAATAGGAATTCCTGTAGTGATAGTAGTACAAGTGATCCTTGGACTTGAGATCATCATAGTATCTTGTGTATGATGAGTTATACTTTGACATGCCCCTTAAGACCCTTAGGGTATATCAAAGGGTATGCTTGGGTGTAATAAGTCATATATAGAGATAATGAATTATCAATAAAGAATCTAACACTTCTAGTAAAAGAAGAGATATGTTCTATGTGATTCGATAAATGACAACCTAGGAATCCTTGGCTAAGGTGGAATGAAATTAGAAAGGAGTATCTAATTTGCATTATTTGGAGTTGTGCATTTTGGAATCGAAATACATATAATTAAATAAAATAAGACTTGACAGTAATTCTATTTCTTATATTTAATTGGGACATTGTATGGTGGAAGGATTGAATTGTACGGTAACTATTTACTCAAAGGTTCTTTTATGATTCATGTTGAAATCTATATTATCTGGAAAGTCGTTGATCGCTAAGGAGGCTTATCCTTATTGTTGAATAAATGTTATTTATTTAAATGAATTATTAGTTTAATTTATTTATTTAAATAAGATTAGAATTGTTCTAATTGATTTATTCACAACCGGTTTAATATGGAGAACCTAAAGGGTCACAACATAAAAGGAAGAATATTTATTAAAGAAGAAAATGATATAATCGTAATAATAAGTTAAGTATATTTAATTTAATCCATGATGATAGAATAAATTAAATAGCTTAATATTAATTATTTAATATTTTTGAAATATTAAATATAAATTATTAAGAGGAGTCTTATTATTATTATTATTATTATTATTACTATTACTATTATTATTATTTAATTCCTAAAGAAGTTTGAGAATTAATTAATAAGATATTCTCTCATATATTTATATATTCCTAATAAGATTAGGAGGCTAATTTGTTAGTTCCCAAAGGCACAATAGTTATCTAGAAGCGAGGTTGAATAGATATTTTAAAACTTTTTTTCTTTTCAAAATACTTTATCAGACTTGTTAAGCATAGCAAAATATATGATTTGTTTGCTTTACTTTTAGATAAACCAAGTTTAAGGGTGATAAGCAGTTATAGCAGTTTATAACAGATATAGCAGTTATAGCAGATATCAGACACAGTGATTTTAAGTGGTTCAGAGCACACAAGGCTCCTAGTCCACTCTTCTACTCCACGAGTAGGAAATCCACTAAGGATGACTTTACACTTCTTTGAATCACTTAGATTCCTTCAAGACGAACAGTCTTGGAACTTCTTAGTTCACTTAGAACTCTTCAAGTCCAGCAGACTTGGTATACACTTGATTGACAGTTAAGTTCTTGGGTTGTGCTACTCAATTGCAGTTAAGCATAAGTTCTAAAGAACTGAGTAGCTGTGCAAGCGTTTCTTCAGATCGTAGAGTTTGGACATTGAGTGATCTTGAGATTTTTAGTTCTTGCTTGCTTATTATAGAATCTATGTCTGATTTGCTTATGAAGGAGCCTTTGAAATGTTTCTGTTGAAGGTATCCGTTGCAGCATTAAATGCTTCAGACGTTTTTGAGCTTTGATATTAACTTCCTGCAAATCTGATGTTCTGCAGTCTGGCCCACTAACACAGCAGACTGCTTTCTCACCTAACACCTGAAAAGGTGTTTTCAACAGGCATGCAATCCTTTCCTTAGCTTCTTCAATACTCTTCTTCGATGCATACGAAGGATGAATGTTGGATCATTGGGACTATCAAAATGTCAACGTCTATAAGTTTTTCTTCATTTGTTACTCTTCCACCTTCAACAGATAGACGAACTTTAATGCTGACTGCAGGGTCACTACGATCGTGGTCTTTGTACCATGATCGCTGTGTGTTGGCTTGCTCATGCTTGATTCAGCTTAGATAGTAGAGAACACTACGATTTCTCTTAAACTCTGATAGACTACAATTTTCACTTGCTTGCCTTGAAGACTACACTTTTTCGAGAGCTGACTGCGATTCTTGACTTGGCTTGGCAGGCGCTCGGATCATCTTCATAATTCTGAGTGTCGCTGCCAAGATAGACTACGTTTCTAAATTAACTTCTTCGATACTCCACGATTCTGCCTTGACTTATGAAAAGTTTTGGTTGGCTCGACAGACTACAAATCTGTTGAGGCCTAAGAATTACATCTCAAAATAGATCAACCTAACAGCTTTGATCTTTCTTCTATACATTCATTTACAGAATGATAAACATTACAGCATAGATCAACCTAACAATTTTGATCTATCATCTAAGTCCTTGTACATTAATTCTTTTAAGGACTTTACACATAAGCATATATATTTACTTTCAACATCAAATTTGAATATACAATTCCCAACAATCTCCCCCTATTTGATGTTGACATAACCAAGGAGATTTGTATCATATCATCAATTTCTAAATGTAGGATGCTAGAAAGTAAATATGACTTAGTGTTTCAGTGAGCAGCTGAAATCTTTAGAGAATAAGCATAAATTTATTGATGTTTGAAGAAGATATTACATTCTAACACATATACATCAATAAGAAAACAAATTTTGAACTTATCTCTATTTTCTTTGCCTCTTGCTCTTTGGAGGGTTGGCATGCTCTGCAGCTCTCCTTCTTCTGTTGGCTTCATCTCTCCATGAAATATCTTCCAACTCACTTTAACTTAGTCTCTCACTATGATCATGTATGTTCATAAAGATAGGATCTCCAACTGGCATGTTGAGGCCAATACTGGATACTCCTTTGGTCTTCAGCCTTCTCCACATCCACAGCTCCAACATTTCCCATTTCAGCAACTTCAGAGACTGCGATTTCTTGAGGGGCTGAGCAGGCTTCAT
Source organism: Panax stipuleanatus (assembly GCA_020205555.1). Classification (NCBI taxonomy): domain Eukaryota; kingdom Viridiplantae; phylum Streptophyta; class Magnoliopsida; order Apiales; family Araliaceae; genus Panax; species Panax stipuleanatus. The sequence goes on from CM035125.1 coordinate 102,155,048, forward strand.
GATCATTCTTCTAGTAGATCCCCCTCATCTATAGCATTCTCTGCTTCAGAAAGTTCTAGGAACTCCCCCTCAACATGAGCATGGCTCATCTCAACTTCTTCTTACACCTCCTCCTCAGCATGAGTACTAGGTTCGGGCAGCTCCTCCTCAGCATTGATAATAGCCTGATTAGTTGCAGCAGTCTTTTCTACACAACTGATGTAGGCTAATACATCTTCTATGACTTTGGTCTCTTCCAGGGTTGGACCAGATGCTTGAGGTTGAGAGCTTTGTTCAGCCTTCTCAGTAGCAATCCTTCTATCATCTTCCTTCAGAATTTCCTCATTTGCAAGGACATATTTCTTGACAAGCTTCTTCTTCGTTCTCTTTGGCTTAGTCACAGCCTCAGTTCTTTCTTCAGCTTCAGCTCTGACAGTTTGTTCAGGCTGAGAGGCTGTTGCAGCACCTCCTTCTGGAATTATAGTCAGTCTGGACTCCATGATTGGTGTGGACTCCATGACCTCAGTGAGTGAAGGGTTCTTGGTTCGATGACTGCATTTTTTCTTCTAAGGCTCAGTGCTTCCTTCAGCCTTATCTTCACTTTTCTCCCTCTTATTCTTCTTCTTCTCCTTTAGAACCCCTTCTGTGATTCAGTTGCCTTAAGAATGAGTTCCCTGTTAGTGGCAAGACCTCGAATCTCAATACCAGAACCAAAACCCCTTTGGGGTGCATCAGTGGTTGAGCCTTAAGGCCCTTCTATTATCAGAACACCTTCATGCACTTTTCTCTTCCCTTTGCTCTTTCTGACCAGTGCCAAGGGTTCTTCTTGGTTAACTTCTTCTTCTTCCTCTGTTTCCTTCACAGTAGACATATTACCTTGCCTAATTGACTTCTTCACTTCACCAGTCCTTCCACTAGATTCAGACATTATCTTCACATTTTTTGCAGGGTTTCTCTTCCAATTCTGAAACAGCTGCTGGGTCATTTTCCTGTTGGGATTGATGGGAGCACCTTCTTTATCCCCAATTTTGTCACCCAGGGTAGATTGCAGGATTATGCTGATGAATCTCCCATAGAGCATCTTGGCAGAGCTCTTAGTTTTCTTTGGGCTGAGCATCCACTTACCAAACCATTCCATCAGCAGAGCCACATAGTTGAGTTGAATTCTGAAGCAGATAGCTGTCATGAGCTTCAGTTGTTTCTCATTTCCAGAGTCGTGAGCAGAGCCCTTCCAGCGTATACATTTTCCAACAATGTCAACCAAGAATTCATACTTCTGGGGAAACTCTTTCTTCTTGTAGCCCTTGATTCCTTCATACTTAGTGTGGTACATCTTCTATAGTCCTTCATGAAAGTCAATGACGTCCATAGATGGAAGGCCCTTTGATTTAAACCCTAGGGCTAGGTTTATGCTTTCAGCATTGAGTTGAATCTGCACGCCCTTGACCTTTGAGGTGATGACGTCATCTTCAAAGACCCCATTGCAGTAAAATTCCTTCACCAGATTTGGGTAAATCCTCGTGCTGGTGCTAAGAGCTTCTTCGAGACTAGCTCTTTTTAGAAGGGACAAAATTTTGTGGAACTGAGGCTCAGCTATCTTGAACTCGTCGAAGCACAGCTGGTATCCAAAAATAATGTTGGAAGTAGCCATTGATTTGTTGATTATCTATAACAAACAAACTCGGTTTAGCTTTCTGAAGCTTATGGTTTCTTTTGAGAGAGAGAGAGAGAGATAAACTTTTGAAATTCAAAGGTAAACTGACAAAAGATTGTTCAAAATGTATTTATAACTTCCCTCCATATGATCTGCAGAGTGAGGCACGTGTCGAGTTCTACTGTACTCCACAGTTTTAAGTCATATAGAAAGTACGTTTATGCCCTTAGCTCCGCCTGAGCTAGTGAATCTTTTTTAGAGGAATACGATTACCGAGGCTACTCCATGATTGTTGAGTTCATTGCAACCCCAGCTTCACCACCGTTGTCTCTACGGCTTCTTGTGATGCATTCTGAAACAACATCCTTTATGGGTTAAGGTTGCTCAGGAAGGTCCAACCTCTTAGTCTGACACTAAGGGTTAGGTTTGTCTCTGAGGAGCTTATCAGAAGGGTTGCTTAGACTTGGTAATGCTGTCATCATAGTGAGCTTTTCTGCCATGTCAAGATAACTCCACGATCGTGGTTTCTCTTAGTTATATCTACGATTTTAACATAGCCTTTCTATCTGCATGGTTAGCACCAACTAGAGCATAGAATTTATGGTTGTAGATTAAGTATACCCAACTCACTTATTAATTTATTAAACTTGGATATATCTAAGGGCTTTGTAAAAACATCAGCAAGTTGATTTTCAGTAGGGATGTATTGCAAAGATATAGTTCCATTTTAAACATGATCCCTAATAAAATGATATCTTATTTCCATATGCTAGTCCTAGAATGCATGACAGGATTATGTGTTATTGCTATGGCACTTGTGTTCTCACAGTGAACATGTATAGATTTGAAATCAAACCCATAGTCTGCTAGCTGGTTCTTCATCCATAGAATTTAAGAACAGCAGCTGCCTGCAGCAATATATTCAGCTTCTGCTATTGAAGTTGATACTTAGTTTTGCTTCTTGCTGAACCAGGGCACTAGTCTATTTCCTAGAAGTTGACAAGTGCCACTGGTACTCTTTCTATCTATTTTGCAGCCTGCAAAATCAGCATCTGAATATCCTGTTAGCTCAAAGGAGGACTCCTTGGGATACCAAAGTATCAAGTAAGGTGTGCCTTTGAGATACCTAAAAATCCTTTTTATAGCAGTTAAGTGTGATTCCTTAGGATTAGCTTGAAATCTAGCACATATACATGTTGCAAACATTATATCTGGTCTACTGGCAGTTAAGTAGAGAAGGTAGCCTATCATACCTTTGTATTGAGTAATGTCAATACATTTACCTTTCTCATCTTTGTTAAGCTTAGTTGCTGGAGCAATTGGTGTTTTCATGGGAGAGGCTGATTCCATGCCATACTTCTTAAGTAAGTCTTTGATGTACTTGGCTTGGTTAATGAAGATACCTTCATCAGTCTGCTTCACTTGCAGTTCAAGGAAGAAATTTAGCTCACCCATCATGATCATTTCGAACTTGCTCTGCATAAGCTTGGCAAATCTCTTACACAGATTTTCATCAGTAGAACCAAAGATAATATCATCTACATATATTTGAACTAGTAAAACTTTATCTTTGTGCTTCCTACGAAATAATGTGGTATCTACTCTACCTCTAGTGAATCCTTTTTCAATAAGAAAATTAGTTAGTGTTTCATACAATGCTCTAGGTGCTTGTTGAAGTCCATATAGGGCTTTGTCTAATCTATAGACATAATTAGAGAGAGTTGGATTGATGAAACCTGGAGGTTACTCTATATATACTTCTTCTTGAAGTTCACCATTCAAAAATGCACTCTTAACATTCATCTGGAAGACTTTGAACTTCATATGAGCAGCAAAGGCAAGGAATATCCTGATAGCCTCTAGCTTGGAAACTGGTGCAAAGGTCTCGTCGTAGTCAATGCCTTCTTCTTGAGAATAACCTTTGGCCACTAGTCTTGCCTTGTTCCTTGTGATCACCCCATCTTCATCCATGTTGTTTCTGAAGACCCATTTGGTGCCAATAACTGGGTGATTCTTTGGTCTAAGGACTAATCTCCAGACTTGGCTTCTTTCAAATTGATTCAGCTCCTCTTGCATGGCTTCTATCCAACTCGAGTCTTCCATTGCATCTTCTATCTTCTTGGGTTCCATTTGGGACAGAAAGCTCAGATAGAAACACGCATTCTGAGTTACAGACCTTGTCCTGATCCTTGCAGTTGGATCTCCAATGATCAGGTCTTGAGTGTGATCTCTCGCCCATTTGTTCCCTATTGGAACATCTGTTCTGGTGCCTTCTTGTCTGAACTCTTCAAGGTTAACTTCTGTTTCTTGTTGCAGAGGATCGTCGTCTGGTGCAGCTCTCTCCACGATCTCTTCTTCAGGCTCGACGATTCCACCTTCTTGGACTGTGATCGTGGTGTTGGACTCAACCACTTCAATCGTAGTGCCTGGATCGTCGGTCGCAGTGTCTTGTGGTGCAGACTTGTCTGAGTCTGTTTCATCAAAAATGATGTGAATCGAGACTTCAACACTTAGCGACTTCTTATTGAACACTCTATAGGCTTTGCTGTCTTTGGTATATCCAAGAAAGATTCCTTCGTCTGACTTGGGTTAGAACTTAGTCAGATATTGTTTTCCATTATTGAGAATGTAGCATGCACAGTCAAACACATGGAAATAACTGACATTTGGCTTTCTTCCTCTCCACAGCTCGTAGGGAGTTTTCTTCAATGTAGAGTGAACAAGAGACCTGTTCTGAGTGTAGCACACAGTGTTGATAGCTTCTGCCCAGAAGTATTCAGGAAGATGAGCTATTGCTAGTAGAGTCCTTCCTATTTTGATCAACGTTTTGTTCTTCCTTTTAGCTACTCCGTTTTACTATGGAGTTTGTGGAGCTTAGAAGTTATGACTGATGCCATTGTCTGCACAGAACTGATCCATTTCTAAGAAGTCAAACTTTCTACCATGATCACTCCTTATGGCCTTGATCTTTTCTCCTTTTTCGTTCATCACCATCTTGAACATCTTAATCTGTTGGGAGCTTGTTTTATCTTTAGAATTAAGAAAGAACACCCATGTGACTCTGGTGTAGTCATCTACTACGACCAGTGAGTATCTCTTCCCTCCAAAGCTTATAGTCGGAATTAGGACGAAAAGATCCATGTGAAGTAACTGTAGGGTCTTGTCAATTGAGTTGACTTCTTTGCCTTTAAATGAGCTCCTTGTTTGCTTTCCAAGCTGACAGGCGTTGCATGGCCTTTCTTTGATGAAGCAGAACTTGGGTAAGCCTGCTACAAGATCTTTGGAGGCCAGTTTTGACTAGCTCTTGAAGTTAAGATGAGATAACCTCCTATGCCAAAGCCAACTCATTTCTTTAGAGGCTTTAGCAAGAAAGCAGATTGTATCATCATAACTCAGTTGAGTAAGATTAACAGTGTACACGTTGCCATCTCTTTCACCAGTCATCTTTATAGAAGAGGTCTTCAGATTTCTGACTTAACACTGATTATTGTGGAAAGTGACTTGATGACCCTTGTCACAAAGTTAGCTGATGCTCAGAAGATTATGCTTTAATTCTTCCACATAGGCTACTTTGCTGAAGAACACTACACCATTCCCAGCTGAGCCATATCCTCTTGTCTTGCCAGAGATATTATCTCCAAAAATGACTGTTGGACCCTTCTTCTTTGTGAAGTTAGACAAGAGGGCCTTGTTCCCGGTCATGTGCCTTGAGCATCCACTATCCAGATACCATGTTGAGGTCGTGGAGCTCAATTCCTGCAGTAAGGTTAAGCTTTTATTTTGGTACCCAGACTTGCATGGGTCCTACATTGTTAGTACCCTTAAGAACCTAGATTTGCTTGACCTTGGGTCTATTATGCAGAGAATTATAATAGCATACTGCAGCCTTGTGACCATATCTACCACATACAAAACATCTAGAATTATGCATGCTTGTATATGTGTGTGGATTCTTTCTCCATTTGGACTTGTGTGGATATTTGGTGACCTTCTCCTTATGTTGGTTCTTCTTTTTCCATGCAGCCTTGTGATTTAGAGCTTGTGATGAGTGAATCTTAACTCCACGATTCCTTCCTGGTTGGTTCGTGGAGTCGGTTTTTCTTGACTCCGCGACCCTTCGAGGTTGGAGAGTGGTGACTGAGTTACTCTTCACCTTTATGAATCCCAGGCCAGCATGAGATCCGTTATGTCTTGGGACATGACTTGGATCAGAAGAAGAAGGATGTATTGGTTCTTCCTTCTTTATGGATTTCACAAATATAATGCCTCTATTAAAATTTAAAGCACTATCAATGTTAATTTCCTGTAACTTTTCCACACATGGTTCTGAGATAGATTCCCCAAAGCCTAAGCCTTTTTTGTCAGATGCACTTCTCTGATTGGAGATCAGGGAATCCATGGATGAGGAAGACCTATTTCACATTTAGATTGCCTTTTCTAGCTCCTCAATCTTAGAGGTTAGATTTAACTCTCTTTGTTTGCTCAGTTCATTGGTCTATCTTAAGAGTTTATTCCCAGCTTCAAGTTTAGAGAGAGAGGCAGTACCAAGTAGAGTTGTTTCAAGTTCTTTTTGAACTTTCTCTTTCTCTTTTTGAAGACCAAAATAATCTATAGACAGAACTCTGAACCACTTCATATATTGCTGCAGATAAGATGTTATGTCATGAAGGGCAGTTCTTAATTCATCAATGTCTACATCAGGAGAGTTAAAGTTGGATACCTCATCGATGCTTACTTCATGATGGTAATTATTTTTCTTGTCTTTTGCATATTTGGCCATCAGACACAGTTTGGCTACTTGAGGTTCTTCATCATCTCCAGACTCAGGACTGGTGTCATTGTCTGAGTCACTCCACGAGCTTCCAGCTACTAGACCTTTGTCTTTCTTCTGAAGCTTTTTGTAGCCTTTAAACTCCTTCTTTGGATTTGTCTTTCTTTTCAGCTCTTCTCTGATAGGTTTGTTGTAATTTGCAATAAAGTGGCCAGGCTTCTTGTAGTTGTAGCATAAGTCATTGATCTGCTCCTGGCTGTTGTTGTTGTTGAATCTCTTTGGTCTGCTGCTCTTGCCTTTGCGCATGAATCTCTTGAGTCTTCTTACCAGCATTGCAATGTCCTCATCATCATCTTCCTCAAAGTTAGATTCATTTTCAGTAGGAGCTTTGGAGGTAGCTTCTGTTGCCTTGAGAGAAACTCCTTTATCCTTCTTTCTTCCTTCAGATAGAGTCTTAGCACGTAGAATCAGCTCTAGTTCGTAGGTAAGAAGGTTGCTATAAAGTTGTTGAACAGTCATCTCATGAAGGTTCTTTGATTCTCTGATTGCAGTGGTTTTGGCATCCCAATAGCTTGGTAAGGACCTCATGAACTTGATGATAAGATCTTTGTTTGGATAGATCTTTTCAAAAGCTTGAAGTGAGTTGAGCAGCATAGTGAATCTTTCACAAGTGGAAGTGACGTTTTCTCCTGGAACATGGGTAAACATCTCATACTGTTGAGTCAGAAGAGATTGCTTATTTTCTCTGACTTCTTCTGTTCCTTCGTGCATGATGAGCAGTGCTTCTCAAAATTCTTTGGCATTCTTGCAGTTGACCACATTTTAGAACAGATCATCTTCTAAAGACTGGAATAAAATGTTCTTGGCCTTTTTGTCTAGTTGGATATTTTTCTTCTCGTTGTCAGTCCATTCTGATTTGATCTTGATTTGTATTCTGTTTGGATCTTCTGGTGTTGGTGAAAGTTTTGTTGGAACGTAGGGCCCATTCTAAACAGTTTCAAACAGATCTTCATCTATCGAATCTATATAGGCTTGCATACGAACTTTCCAGTTAGCAAATTTATCTTTGTTGCACATTGGTGGCTTGATGCCTCCACCTGTCTTGGATTCTCTTATCAGTAGTGCCATCAGATCTACTCAAGGTTTGTAGGCTAGTTGAGAGAACCGGCTCTGATACCAATTGTTAGTTCCAAGAGGCACAATAGTTATCTAGAAGCGGGGTTGAATAGATATTTTAAAACTTTTTTTCTTTTCAAAATACTTTATCAGACTTGTTAAGCACAGCGGAATATATGATTTGTTTGCTTTCCTTTTAGATAAACCAAGTTTAATGGTGATAAGCAGTTATAGCAGTTTATAACAGATATAGCAGTTATAGCAGATATCAGACACAATGATTTTAAGTGGTTCAGAGCACACAAGGCTCCTAGTCCACTCTTTTACTCCACGAGTAGAAAATCCACTAAGGATGTCTTTACACTTCTTTGAATCACTTAGATTCCATCAAGACCAACAGTCTTGGAACTTCTTAGTTCACTTAGAACTCTTCAAGTCCAGCAGACTTGGTATACACTTGATTGATAGTTAAGTTCTTGGGTTGTGCTACTCAGTTGCTGTTAAGCATAAGTTCTAAAGAACTGAGTAGCCGTGCAAGCTTTTCTTTAGATCGTAGAGTTTGGACGTTGAGTGTTCTTGAGCTTTTTAGTTCTTGCTTGCTTATTACTGAATCTATGTCTGATTTGCTTATGAAAGAGCCTTTGAAATGTTTTCGTTGAAGGCATCCGTTGCAGCATTAAATGCTTCATACGTTTCTGAGCACTAATGTTGAGTTCTTGCAAATCTGTTGTTCTGCCATCTGGCCCACTAACAAAGCAGACTGCTTCCTCACCTAACACCTGAAAAGGTATTTTCAGCAGGCATGCAGCCCTTTCCTTAACTTCTTCAATACGCTTTTTCGATGCATACTAAGGATGAATGTTGGATTATTGGGACTATCAAAATATCAACGTCTATAAGCCTTTCTTCATTTGTTACTCTTCCTTCTTTATCAGATAGACGAACTTTCATGCTGACTGGAGGGTTACCACGATCGTGGTCTTTGTACCATGATCGCTGTGTGTTGGCTTGCTCATGCTTGATTCAGCTTAGATCGTAGAGAACACTACGATTTCTCTTAAACTCTAATAGAATACGATTTTCACTTGCTTGCCTTGCAGACTCCACTTTTCCTAGAGCTGACTACGATTCTTGACTTGGCTCGGCAGGCGCTCGAATCATCTTCACGATTCTGAGTGTGGCTGCCAATACTACGTTTCTGAAATAACTTCTTCGATACTCCACGATTCTGCCTTGGTTTCTTCAAAGTTCTGGCTGACTCGACAGACTACGAATCTGTTGAGGCCTAACAATTACATCTCAAAATTGATCAACCTAACAGCTTTGATCTCTCTTCTGTACATTCATTTATAGAATGATAAACATTAAAGTACAGATCAACCTGAAAATTTTGATGTATCATCTAAGTCCTTGTACATTATTTCTCTTAAGGACTTTACACATAAGCATATATATTTTACTTTCAACATCAACTTTGAATATGCAATTCTCAACATAATTAATTAAAGAGTTTAACTAGTTATTCCCAATAGAATTGGGAAGCCTAATTAATTAAAGGAGTTTAATTAATTACTATAAAACCCTAATCATAAATTAAAGGAGCCTTATTTTGATTTGGGGTTAATATTCTTTCCAAGAGTTGGGAGAGTACATATAATTCGATAGAGATAGAAACTAGGGTTTAGCCAAACACCCTTCTTCTTGAATTCTTGTTCTTTTTTGGTGGATCACCTCTAGAGGCCAAACACTTAGGTGGCTAACGTTGATCAAAGAAAGGAATTAACATGGTGGATTCAATTAAAATGCGAAAAGGATTTGGAGTTGAACTCGTACCTGAGGAAGCTAGAATCTTTAAGGTATGAATCTTATTCTTAATCTTTTGTTTAATTAATAACTATGCATAAATGATGATCCGGGTATAGGTTGTAGTTAGTAGTAGTGCATTATAATTAGTTGCATATAGTAGTTAGTTGCATGTTTAGGTTACATGATAGTCTGCATTTTATTACTTATTAGTAAATTTTGCATAAAAATTTTCAGTTTTCTTTTGTTGGTTTACTTAGTGATTTGTTTAGTTGCATTGCATTGAATGATCCTATGTTTTAGTCTGTTGAATTCCAGTTTGGCTGATGATGATTTTGGAATTATATAGATTTTTGAACTTGGTAGATAACTTAAGCTTAGTCATAGTTTCAATACATGATGTGATCTTTACCTGTTGCTTTGATGTTACCAGATAACACGATATTGTTATTATTTACTTGTTGGTTTAGATTAGCACATGCTTGTGTGAAGGGAAAAATCTATTTTTAAGAATAGAATTTTGTAGAAAATGAGTAATGACCATAATGACACAAAATTCATGTTTGGGGGAAAACATTGGGTATGCATGCTAAAAAGAAAAAGAAATAAAATAAAATGAGAAAAAGAAAAAAAGAAAAAAATATAATAAACTCCTTGACTAGCTAAGTCCTGTGGCCTTTGATATTCAAGCAAGTACGCCCTAGGGGATTGTCTCTACACCCAGTGCCCTAAAGCCTTTTGGTTTGGGAGTCGTTGGTCTAAAGCTCGTTAAATGGGTATCATTGAAAAGCCTAAGAGGGCGTGGCATTGCACAGTTGAGTGTAACCACGGGAATGCGAGAGTATCGCCCTCATGTGTAAATAAAAGCATAATAAGCCCTTTGTTGACCTTTAGTTTGGATTGATGTGTTGGTTTGGTTGTTTCATATGTTTAAAGTTTTCTTGACTTAAAGCCTTATTTTTCCTTCTTAGAAGCATATCATGTGGAATTTTTACCTTTATCAAGCTTATTTGTGGATATTAGCACACATACACTACATCATTATCAATAGGTTTTGATTTGTGGATTGCATGTCTTTATCACTTTAGCTTGGGTTGATGCTTTGTTCATAGATCTTGTAATTTCTCTAAGGCACTTCCTATTGGAATTCATATTTGGCTGAAAATTTGGGATTCATTGTCATAGTAGCGTAGTTTGCATAACATGTAGATTGCATTTGTGTTTGTTGCTTGAGGACAAGCAATAGTTTAAGTTTGGGGGTATTTGATAAGTAGGTTTTATACCTACTTATTGGCTATCTACTTGCTAGAACTATAGCTTAATCTCAAGTGTTTTAGTTACTTTTTATGCGTTTTATCTTCATTTTGTAGTTTGCATGGCGGAAACTCTTTTGTTAGCAACATGGATGGAAATGGCATGGAAACTGCGTGTTGGCAAGCTTGTGGTGGAGTGAAGATGGAATCGACATATGAAAGTGAGCAGGGCAAGTGGAAGTGACATGGAAGTGAAAAGAAGAAGAAGCTTGAAGCTAGCAGCAGCAGCTAAAGGACCAAAAGTGCACCAGCAAAAGACTAGCCAACATCCTATAGAAAAACATAGTAGTGCGGCCGCGCCCTTATAGAGTTTGGACACGGCGCGCCCGCACCAGGGAGAAGTCTCAGCCAGGAGCAGCGCGCCCACACCCCGTTTTACTTATAGGGTGGCGCGGTCGCGCTAGAGTAATATTGACCAGTGTTGACTTTTCATTAAAAATCCTATTTGCTTGTTTTTCCTTATAAGGGTATATTGGGATGTTATAGACTGATCTTTCAATCGTTATTTTTACTGTTTTAGGGTTTTCGAGAGAGAAAGAGAGCTTGTAGCCTACTGTTCCTTATCTTTGGCTTCTCTCTTGATTTCTCTTGAATTATCTTACATTTTTCATAGATTTGAGTTTGGATTGGACGTTTGAAGAACTTGGCTCCACATTGATGGTTAATCATTGAAGTAGAGATTTTATATTTGTATATTCCTATCACTTAGTTTCTCTTTACTTCATTAATTACTTTTCAATGTATGAACAAGTTATGATAATGGTTTTTGCTTCAGTTATGAACTAATCTCCATTATAGGGTTTTAATGGATCTTTTTGTTTAAGTTTAGATTTGTATGCTTCTATGTTGAGCTCTAATTAATTATGTATGGATTGCCTAATATGGTTTGTTTTTCTTGTTTAGTTGCTTGATCACCAACTACCCTAATAACTTATGAAAATGGAAAATGGATTATAAGTGTAGATTTGACCATATTAGCATGTGTTCATAATTTTTACATGTGATAGACTTCATAATTTGCAATCCAGATAGACATATATCGTATTACCGTGTGTAGTCAATTGAGAGAGCTTGTGCTTAAATCTGTATTGCTATTAAGTCACATAGAAATTATGACGCCCCCAAATCGGGGTTACTTGACCCCCGAGTTTGGTGCTCACGATCCAACATTTAAATATCATCTAACTACCCATTTATGGATGAATATAAACATACATCTCATTAACTGACATCGTTAATACATTGTCCCAGGTTATCTAACCTTAACATAACAAACTTACCCTTAGATATACAAAAGGGTTATACAAAACAACATAATAAATATGTTCATTATAACTACTCCAGCAATACACATTTGCCTTTGTCTTTCTCTACCCCTCCAACTACTTCGTTCCTAGCTGAAATATTATATTTAAGCAAGAGTGAGCAACAAATTTGCTCCGCAAGTTAATCATACAATAAAGTATAAGAATCAATAATATAAAACTATCAATTTGATAGAATATCACCAAAGTTCGAAGGACTTTGAAATAGCTGAACAAATCGTTAATCAATAACAAGACTTTCTCGCATCTTATGCAAAACAATAATTTAATAGTGAAAGAGTAAAACGCTTTTGAAGTTTCTACGATATTCAATTGAATAACAATAATCAATTCTATGCACTAAAAAAGTGGAAATATTTTCCAGATTTTATGCTGAGCAATCCATTGGATCAAGAACTTCTCTTCTCGAGTAACTATCAAAGATTTGACTTTGATATACCCAGGTGTATCAGATAACCATAAAGATTAAATCATACCCCTCAGCAAGTACTTAGAGCGGCCAACTCCTTGTACCCTATATTATGCATAATACTCAATAATAGTGCACAGTTCGATTTACGACAATAAAGTTTGTTCATCTCAATCTCACATCACGAGTCTGTACCATAACAATATGGTTTAGATTTGCTTTTAAAGAAATACTATGATTTCAATATCTAATCGCTTTCTCGATCTAGCCAGAATAATTGGCATAGACCTGTCAATAATAATTGAGTTCTCTTCTCGAACCTATCAAGTTTCAACTAGTGTTTCTCTAGCCAAAACAATTAGCTACGACATATCTCAACATGATTCAATAATAGACAGAAATTAACTGTACTATTTGCAATCAATAATAACTTCTACGGATGTGAATAACCAACAACAGTTATTCCCCAAGTATATTCTCAAAATCAATAATTCAATTTGAATTAATAAACATGCACTAACTGCGAATAATCAACAATAATGCTTAGACGTGGTATAATCAGCAATAATTAACCACCACTATATTTGAAAAGTAATAACTCGAGATTGAGTTAAGGAAACTTGACTTCTTCGTTGATTACTGCTACACAATATATTCTATCTGCGTTTGAAAGACCTATTATTAACAATAGCGGTCTCATAATTATCACAACAATTCACAACACATAGCACTGAAATTTACAGTTAATATATCTGCTAGACACATCATCACATAGTCACATTAGTGTTTATAACTTGTATAAACACTTATCAAGTCTAACTATTTTGGTTTAGTTGGACTTCGGTCTCAATTCGGTGTCCTGGTCACCCTATCCGATAATTAACACATTTATTGTCATTTAAACTCGATTTCAAAGCTTCAATATTATTTTAAATAAGTCATATATCATTTCAGTTTCTCATTTAAGTAAGTTAAAACAAAGCTGACTTCTCTTTCTGACCTTTTTAGTTTCTCATTTCAGGAAGCTGAAATACACTATTCACAAAAATACAAAATCAGCCTATTATTTTTTAATCTTTTGGCCAATCATATATACATATATTCCATACACAAAAAGTATTTTTCTAGAATTTTTCAACTTAAGTATTTTCCAAAAATCCATTTCTAGTTAATTCCTTAAGAATATAACTACCTCACGCTTAATTCCAAAATTTCCCAACTCTTGACGGGATCTTATACACGTTAACGTGAGTCTCCAGTTTAAATTTCAAGGCCATCGAAGTTATACAACTCCGGTTATAGCGTTTTTCGTCGGAAAATCTCAAAAATTGAAATGGCCATAGCTTGCTCAATTCAAGTCGGAATGAGTTCATTTTTGGACACAAGCTACTTCATTCCATATATGTTGATGTCCCAAAAGGCCGGAATTTATTACATAATTTAAGTGGACGAAATTTCCATTACAATTTTTGGACAGCCTACTATTTTGACTTTTTTAGATTTTGCTTGCTTTGCTAAATCCAGTCCATACAAAAATTTATAATTCTTTTTTCAGTGATTCCACTTGGATCTATTAGAAGACTCATATATGTAACTCCAAAATCTAACCACACTCAAAAATTCAAAGTAGAATGAGAGATATGGTCATTTCCATATCATACTTTGTTTTTCCAAAAAGCTATTTTTAAACTTTTGGTGATTTTTAAGAAAACTTCTATGTTTTCACATAAAACTAACATAACTCATCATAATACTTAAAATAACTCATATACTCATGGATATACTATGATCCATGATCTATATCATCAAATAATCAACAAACACAAGATCAAACACAACAAAAGCTAAGAAAAATTTGATTTTCTTACTTTTGAAAAACATAATTCATATTTCTCACTTTAAATCTGACTTTTGATCCACAAAAGGGTTCAATCTATACATGAAACACTTTTAAACATATGAATCTAAGGTTTTTAACCTCAGGATCAAAACTTCATACTATCAACAATCAAATCAAAATAAAAAGGAATTTAATCTATATACAAATAGAAATCCTAATACCTTCTCTTGAATCCTCTTTTTCTTCTTTCAAATACTTAGATTAGGGAAATAAGAAACTAATACAAGCTCTCCTTCTTTTTCTTCCTATATGGCCTAACTTCTCACTTTCTCTTTCTTATTTCTATTTTGTTCTTTCTATTTCTCTTTCTAGATAGCTTAGGAAATGGAAGATGAAATAAAGATGAGAGAGAAATGAATTTGTTTTTGGTGTATCTCCCACATCCTTCTCTTGTGGCCGGCCACTTGGCCCTCCTTTTGCCCCAAAATATTGCCATATCTTAGCAAATCTTATCATATTTACCATATCTTATCAAATCCTTACAAAATCTTATCAAATATATCCAATATCTATCATTCTCTCTCATAATCTTCTCATATCTTATCAATATCTTTTCATATCTTATCAATATCTTTTCATATCAAGCATATCAAGGCATAATGTTTAATCACATGCTTCTCCTCTTTCCTTCCTCGTATACCCGGCCACTAGGGCCTTCCTTATCCTTCTAATTTGCTTTACATTAAGAATATCTAATAACTATAATGCCCCTCCATAAGTGGGCTTAAGCTTGGGCTTGAAATTAATTTCTTTGGGCTAGCAAATTCTTATTCTTTTGGTTACTAACTTAAAATACACTTGGGCTACAACCATTAATTAATTGTGCCACTCATATACTTGCCCTTTATATCAAATATTGGGCTAGCTCAACAATTTAATTGTTATAAAATCAAATTAGCTATAAGCCTCGTGCTCAAATAAATACTTGGGCTACACATTAATTTTTTGGGCCCTAAAATCAACTTAGTCCCACACTCATTAATTTTTATTTTACCCTAATAATTTAATTAGGGTTCTCAATCACAGATTAGGGTTTCTAATCCCTCATTAGGGTTTACTAAGTTTATACCCTATCTGATCAATCATTGATCAAAAATTCTATACAACACAAACACATATTCATTAATACAATTATTATAACTGTATCTTCTACCGAATCCCTATCCATAACTAGGGTTAGGGTTTCTATTCTTTGTTAAACAAAATTAGTACTCATATTTCTCAATCAATACATAGTTTGAACACTTTGCTAAACTCTTATCACAGATACTCAGCACAATATTGATAATCAATATCAATATTAAATAAAAAAAAATTATTCGTAAAATTTTGAATTATTCAAAATTCTGGGTCCTCACATTCTCCCCTCCTTATAAGGATTTCGTCCTCGGAATCACCGCTTTCTTATTCTCTACAATCTTTTAAAGTTGTATCATCAATTTATTTTTATCAACACAATATTCATTTGTGTCTCATATACTAACCTGTGACTTGAATCTATAAAAGAAAATAATTCACAGTGATATCTATCCCATATTTTCTGCGTAATTTAATTACTCAACTAAATCGTTACCTGTCACCACCTCCTGGGCAGCTACTGCATCTTGCACCGTCATGTTGAATGTACAAGCCGTTGGTCTTCCTGGCTGTGTAGGTCCTCTAATCATCAGGGTTCCGCCACCGGGTCCCTTGTTGGTACTCCCCTTCTCCACATTCTTCTTCAGACAATTCCGAACCAGATGATCTGTCGATCTACAAGCAAAACAACCTTGTATTTTCTTCAGACTAGGACAATTGGGCGACATGTGTCCCTCTTGACCACAGTTATAACAGACTCCCTTCCTCTTCAAATAAATTCCTGGATGATTCTTCCCACAAGTTGCACAAGGCTCACCTCCCTTCCTATTCTCTTCTGACTTATTACCCGATTGGGTATTCTCACTCCATTTTCGCTTGTTCGGATTACTACCACCACTACTACCTCCTTCATTTGTTTTCTTCTTCTTCTCCTGATGCTATCGGGATGCAGCTTCGCTTCCCCCTTCATCAATTATCGCTTTCTCTAACGAAGCCGCAAACGTATTAATCTGCAATACAGCTACCTTGTTGTATATCCCTGGCTTTAATCCATTCTCAAATCTTCTCTCCTTTCTTGCCTCTGTGTCCACCTGATAAGGTGCAAATCTCGCTAACTCATTAAACTTAGCAGTATATTCTGATACTGACACATTCTCTTGCTTTAGTTCTAGAAACTTGACTTCCATTCTGGCTTGCATACTCGGCGAAAAATAATTCTCAAAGAACAACTCTTTAAACTTTGTCCAAGTCACTACAGCTGTCTCAGCTCTAGCCTGATTGGTTTCCCACAAGTAATTGGCTTCTCCCTTCATCATATAGGTGGCAAAAGTTGTCTTTTGCTCTTCTGCCACTCTCACAATAATAAATGCTATCTCTATCTCCTTTACCCAAGTTTGGGCTTCAATAGGATCTGTAGTTCCCTTGAATTCTGGCGGTCCTACAGCTTTAAAATCTTTAAAGTTTGCCAATCTATTAGCTGGCTGTTCTCTTGCTCTTGCTCTTGCTGTTGGCGCCTTATGTTGCATAGCTTGGGCTAACATATCCACAAATTTTTTGTATTGGGTCTGCTTGACTTCCTTCATTATTCACTGATTGCTCTTCTCTTTGATTTCGATTCTGTCGTCTAGGCGGCATTATCTGATTTAAATGAAAATCTTACATTAATCCTTTTTCTCTACACAAATTCTTATTAGTAACATAAGAATTTAACACAACTTTCTCATATAATCGCATATTTATTCAAATAGCACATAGCACTTTTAGTACTTTAACACCTACTGTTATAATCAGTCACTATCCCTTTTTGATAAATATCGGGATTGACAACACAACCTTACACAAAAAGTTACAATTACCACAACTTTACACAAAAAGTTGTAATTCTTCAAAATCATCTTAATATTCACATTGAAAATAAAGATTACATTCATACAAACAAATATATTACATATGCTCACTCATTGTTCTTGATATTACAATCTTTAGATTACACCTTGTTACCAAAAGGTACTACTGCTTATACTTAAGCTGTCTACAGTCTACTCCCTTCTCCCGCCTTCTTACTAGGACACTTGTTAAATACGTGACCCATTCCTCCACATGAAAAATATTTTCTCCTATTTGGCTTAGGAAAATTTGGAGAAATATGTCCTTCCTGTTTACAATTGAAACACATGTTCTTCCACATCATACATTCTCCCAAGTGAGTCTTTCCACACTTCCCACAGACTTTCTTCTTTTTCGGGTTTGAGTTCTCTGAGTTATTATCACTGTCGTTGTCCCTTTTCTGCTTATTGCTTCTCTTCTTCTGCATGACTACTCCCTTAGATGATCCACCACCTTCAGCCTTCATTCCTTCTACTTGTGTCTTCAGTTCGTTTCGTTCTTCGGTCATCTCGCGTAATGCTCACTCCGCCTTCCACAACTCCTCCAAGAGAAATACTTTACTCCGGAGTTCTTGAACTTCTACAGATACTTGATCTTTTTCTCCCACTTTGGTCTTAATCTTCGTCTCCACCTTAACTTACTTCGGATTCTGCCTCCCCATCTTCATTCAGATACATTTTGGGATACTCATCCTGATCACTCCCTATATTCACCATGGGTTCATCTTTTCTAACTTCCTCAACTGACTTGCTGTGCGCTGGCACCTCGGCTACTGGCATTAGTGCAACAGCTGCCAACACTTTTGTACTCATTTCATCTTCTCCTGACATCCTACAATTAGTTTAAACAACTTGATTAATACTTTACCAGTACGAATTTCATACTCACTATGTGTCCCCACATCTTTCTATTGATGTACTTTGGCAATCCTTCACTTAGTACTCTAAATGAGTTTTCTCTATCTAGCTTATGGTTATAATCCTAGGGTCTTTCCCCCCACTTAAGGTTTATAACCTATAGCTCTGATACCAACTTGTACGCCCCCAAATCCGAGTTACCTGACCACCCAGTTTGGTGCTCACGATCCAACATTTAAATATCATCTAACTACCCATTTATGGATGAATATAAACATACATCTCATTAACTGATATCGTTATTACATTGTCTCAGGTTATCTAACCTTAACATAACAAACTTACCCTTAGATATACAAAAGGGTTATACAAAACAACATAATAAATATGTTCATTATAACTACTCCAGCAATACACCTTTGCATTTGTCTTTCTTTGCCCCTCCGGCTACTTCGTTCCTAGTTGAAATATTATATTTAAGCAATAGTGAGCAACAAATTTGCTCTGCAAGTTAATCATACAATAAAGTATAAGAATCAAGAATATAAAACTATCAATTTGATAGAATATCACCAAAGTTCGAAGGACTTTGAAATAGCTGAACAAATTGTTAATCAATAACAAGACTTTCTCGCATCTTATGCAAAATAATAATTCAATAGTGAAATAGTAAAATGCTTTCGAAGTTTCTACGATATTCAATTGAATAACAATAATCAATTCTACGCACTAACAAAGTGGAAATATTTTCCAGATTTTATGCTGAGCGATCCATTAGATCAAGAACTTATCTTCTCGAGTAACTATCAAAGATTTGACTTTGATATACCCAGGTGTATCAGATAACCATAAAGATTAAATCATACCCCTCAGCAAGTACTTAGAGGGTCTAACTCCTTGTACCCTATATTATGCATAATACTCAATAATAGTGCACAGTTCGATTTACGACAATAAAGTTTGTTCATCTCAGTCTTACATCACGATTCTGTACCATAATAATATGGTTTAGATTTTCTTTTAAAGAAATACTATGATTTCAATATCTAATCGCTTTCTCGATCTAGCCAGAATAATTGGCATTGACCTGTCAATAATAATTAAGTTCTCTTCTCGAACCTATCATGTTTCAACAAATGTTTGTCTAGCCAAAACAATTAGCTACGACATATCTTAACACGATTCAATAATAGACAGAAATTAACTGTACTATTTGCAATCAATAATAACTTCTACGGATATGAATAACCAACAACAGTTATTCCCCAAGCATATTCTCAAAATTAATAATTCAATTTGAATTAATAAACATGCACTAACTGCGAATAATCAACAATAATGCTCAGACGTGGTATAATCAGCAATAATTAACCACCACTATATTTGAAAAGTAATAACTCGAGATTGAGTTAAGGAAACTTGCCTTCTTCGTTTATTACTGCTACACAATATATTCTATCTGCGTTTGAAAGACCTATAATTAACAATATCGGTCTCACAATTAGCACAATAATTCACAACACATAGCACTAAAATTTACAGTTAATATATCTCCCAGACACATCATCACGTAGTCACATTAGTGTTTATAACTTGTATAAACACTTATCAAGTCTAACTATTTTGGTCTAGTTGGACTTCGGGTCTCAATTCGGTGTCCTGGTCACCCTATCCGACAATTAACACATTTATTGTCATTTAAACTCAGTTTCAAAGCTTCAATATTATTTTAGATAAGTCATATATCATTTCAGTAAGTTAAAACAAAGCCGACTTCTCTTTCTGACCTTTTTAGTTTCTCATTTCAGTAACCTGAAATGTTCATTTCAAGAAGCTGAAATACCCTATTCACGAAAAATACAAAACCAGCATATTATATTTCAATCTTTTGGCCAATCATATATACATATATTCCATACACAAAAAGTATTTTTCTGGAATTTTTCAACTTACTTAAGTATTTTCCAAAAATCCATTTCTAGTTAATTCCTTAAGAAAATAACTACCTCACGCTTAATTCCAAAAATTCCCAACTCTTGGCGGGATCTTATACACGTTAACGTGAATCTCCAGTTTAAATTTCAAGGCCATCGGAGTTATACAACTCCGGTTATAGCGTTTTTTTGTCGGGAAATCGCAAAAATTGAAATGGCCATAACTTGCTCAATTCAAGTCGGAATGAGCTCATTTTTGGACACAAGCTACTACATTCCATATATTTTCCTATCCCAAAAGTCCAGAATTTATTACATAATTTAAGTGGACGAAATTTCCCTTACAATTTCTGGACAGCCTACTATTTTGACTTTTTCAGATTTTGCTTGCTTTGCTAAATCCAGTCCATACGAAACGTTATAATTCCTTTTTCAGTGATTCCACTTGAATCTATTAGAAGACTCATATATCTAACTCCAAAATCTAACCACACTCAAAAATTCAAAGTAGAATGAGAGATATGGTCATTTCCATATCATACTTCGTTTTTCCAAAAATCTATTTTTCAACTTTTGGTGATTTTTAAGAAAACTTCTATGTTTTCACATAAAACCAACATAACTTATCATAATACTTAAAATAACTCATATACGCATGGATATACCATGATCCATGATCTATATCATCAAATAATCAACAAACACAAGATCAAACACAACAAAAGCTAAGAAAAATTTGATTTTCTTACTTTTGAAAAACATAATTCATATTTCTCACTTTAAATCTGACTTTTGATCCACAAAAGGGTTCAATCTATACATGAAACACTTTTAAACATATGAATCTAAGGTTTTTAACCTCAGGATCAAAACTTCATACTATCAACAATCAAATCAAAATAAAAAGGAATTTAATCTATATACAAATAGAAATCCTAATACCTTCTCTTGAATCCTCTTTTTCTTCTTTCAAATACTTAGATTAGGGAAATAAGAAACTAATACAAGCTCTCCTTCTTTTTCTTCCTATATGGCCGAACTTCTCACTTTCTCTTTCTTATTTCTATTTTGTTCTTTCTATTTCTCTTTCTACATAGCTTAGGAAATGGAAGATGAAATAAAGATGAGAGAGAAATGAATTTATTTTTGGTGTATCTCCCACATCCTTCTCTTGTGGCCGGCCACTTGGCCCTCCTTTTGCCCCAAAATATTGCCATATCTTAGCAAATCTTATCATATCTACCATATCTTATCAAATCCTTACAAAATCTTATCAAATATATCCAATATCTATCATTCTCTCTCAGAATCTTCTCATATCTTATCAATATCTTTTCATATCTTATCAATATCTTTTCATATCAAGCATATCAAGGCATAATGTTTAATCACATGCTCCTCCTCTTTCCTTCCTTGTATACCCCGCCACTAGGGCCTTCCTTATCCTTCGAATTTACTTTATATTAAGCATATCTAATGACTATAATGCCCCTCCATAAGTGGGCTTAAGCTTGGGCTTGAAATTAATTCCTTTGGGCTAGCAAATTCTTATTCTTTTGCTTACTAACTTAAAATACACTTGGGCCACAACCATTAATTAATTGTGCCACTCATATACTTGCCCTTTATATCAAATATTGGGCTAGCTCAACAATTTAATTATTATAATATCAAATTAGCTACAAGCCTCATGCTCAAATAAATACTTGGGCTACACATTAATTCTTTGGGCCCTAAAATCAACTTAGTCCCCCACTCATTAATTTTTATTTTACCTTAATAATTTAATTAGGGTTTCTCAATCACAGATTAGGGTTTCTAATCCCTCATTAGGGTTTACTAAGTTTATACCCTATCCGATCAATCATTGATCAAAAATTCTATACAACACAAACACATATTCATTAATACAATTATTATAACTGTATCTTCTACCGAATCCCTATCCATAACTAGGGTTAGGGTTTTTATTCTCTGTTAAACAAAATTATTCTCATATTTCTCAATCAATACATAGTTTGACCACTTTGCTAAACTCGTATCACAGATACTCAGCACAATATTGATAATAAAAATCAATATTAAATAATAATAAAAATTATTCGTAAAATTTTGAATTATTCAAAATTCTAGGTCCTCACAGAAATATAGTGGTTTAGGTAATATTAGATGTTCACACATATTCTATCTCTTTTATGGATTGTGTGTGATATGAATTTGGTACATCGACGGATGGTCTTATCTCACTTTCGTGCTCTCGGCTAGCAATCCGAAATAATCAAATAGGCTTAGCAAGAGGTATTGAACTTGAATATAGCATTAAGTGAAGTTGGAATCCCATATCTTCCTTTTCTGAATCATTTACTTGATAGTTAGTTAGTATTTGTTAATCTTTAGTGTTAGATAAATCACCTGTTGATCAATCGTTTAACCAGCCCGAAACCACTCCAAAACTGTTGCATGTTAGATTATAAATATTCATTTTTCTCCGTGGGAACGATCATCTACTTACTCTATATTACTTGTTGACTGTGTATACTTGCACGTGTGTGTTTGATTTCATTAACACCGAAACAAGCCAACAAGTTTTTGATTTGTCGAAAGCATACACCACTGCTAATGTGACACCCCCAAATCCGGGTACTTCATTTCCACATGATCTGGTGTTCACTTTCTAATATAACATACATATACCCAATAAAACTTCAAAGTAGAATACAACCTTTATTCAAAATAATTAAAATCTCCCTTGAACAAAGGTTACAACTTTCTCAAAATCAATCCCAGGGTTTAATCTAACCTTGGCATAAACAATAAAGTGCGGAAATAAAACATAACCTAGAAGTCTTATTACAATCATTCAAAATAATTAAACAAGTCTTCACTTGTTTAGCTTTCCTTTTCCTTTACTTGTGAGCAAACAACAGCTCACTGGAATACAAACAATAACAAAGACATGAAAGAATATCTCTAAAAAGATTTTTCAAAAAAAACTTTGATTACGTCAACAATAAAGAATTGAATAATAATTCTTTCATCACAATTATAATTCGAATATAGAATTCATCTGAGGGTCATAAGACCTTGAAATTTTGTCATAGGTTATAAATATTTCTATTTAAAATCTTTAACAGTCACTAAGACTATGGACCTTAACTCGTACTTAGGGGGATCAGCCCTTCGTACCATGTATTATGCACAAACATCTCAACGCTTCCGCGTAGTAACCTCCCCTAATAAATAGGGTTGTTCAACTCAGTATTTGAATACAAGTCCGCACCAAAGAAAGTTTGGTTTAGATAAGCTTACAAGGGTAATTTATAATTCAAGTTCATCAACTAAGAATTAGTTGAATCGACTTCCAATAGTTTATAAATAAAAGAATTATGAACTAATATATGCCTTAGAATTAAACTTAAAGCATTTAAAAGATAAGCTGGATCTTACTTGAACAATAAGTCAAGACCACGTCAATTAAATAAACCATTGTCCAATGCAGAAATAAAAAGGACATTCTCAATATATTCCATAAAGAACTTGCATAAAATTAATGAGTTTAGGGTTTAGAAGACTTGCCTTAAGTGCAAGCTACTTAACACAATCACGTACTTCAACACTTTCTATATACATATACATTTAATCACAATAACCTAAATTAGTTAACACATAACTAATTCACATAATTGGTTAACCCTCATGGTTAACTCATTCTAATTAAATAAATAATAATCAACCATGACATAGTTAATTACATCACATAACATACTCATATAATTAAATCAATTATGTATTTAACTAAATTATAATTAAACAATTATAATTTAAACACTTAATCTAAGTATAATTACTCAAATTATAATTACCTCTTATTATAAATAATTATCATTTATAATCAATTAAACTACATCATGCAATATAGTCACAATTTATAATTAATCACGCCATTATAAACTTATAATTTTATAATTAAACATGCATTTATTAAATTATAATTACATAAATTATAATTTAAATTATCATCTATTTGATTAAAATAAATCAACTAATATTCATTATAATTACAAAATTATAATTTAGATACAACTTTTACTCTGATTATATCTATTCACATTATAATCACATAACACATTAATCAATTCAGAATTAAACAATAATCCACATAATACTTTAAGATTTTCAAAATCTCTTTCTTTTCCAAATATGCAATTGTCAAATGCATGTTGATAATATGGAACTGCAATTGGATACATAATCATTATCTTAGCAACAATATAAATTAGGCATGAAGACAATCTGCACAATTGTTCAAAACACACTGCCACTGCACAGAACTTGGCGCAGCTGTGTAGCTAAAGGCCTTGGCACCGGCGCAGCTACGTAAGTGTGAAGTCTGAGAAAACCAAGTGGCGCAGCTGTGCTGCGCTGCTTCTGCCCTTGCTGCCGGCACAGCTGCGCAGGAACACGGACAAAAGTAGGCAATTCGGCACTCCGCTTCACCGCTCGACCCCCATATGCCAACAATCGGCAAATCACAGCAAAACAAACAACATAGGACACATATATGCAACAATACATATGTACAACATGTACTTAAACACAAAAATCACCTAAGTAACAAGAATCAGTGTTTTAAAAACTCAAATTTTGATATTTTCATAAACTCATACTTTAACAAAATAAGTCACTGTAAATCCAATTCCCAATCAATTTCAACTTATAACACATGCATTATTTCATGGTTGAAGACAACATCAAAAATAATTCTAAACAAGCATATTAATACATACGACTTTCATCAATTTACTATAAAATTGGTCAAAATCATATAAACTCATAAGAACACAAGTTTTCCATTTAAACATATTTTAATAACAATTTGATTTTCTAAAAATCCTTTATAGCATATAATTCATGTACAAGCATGTTAGAGTACAATTGATACATACTATTTCATGTCTTCATCCTTTTCATGAAATTCATATTCACAGAGACTCAAAACATGAATAACAGTAAAACATATAGAAAAGTAAGGGAATTAAAATTACCCTTTATTTTGATGATTTGAAGAAGACTATAAAAGTGATGGTGATTTCTTCTAGCTTCCCAAGCTTTTCTCCCTTTTTCCTTTTTCTTCTTTCTCTCTAACTCACTGTGTATTTCTAACTTTCTCTGCTCTTTTCTCTCTTTGTTCTTTAGCTTTAGGCTTAAACTAACGTAGTATAGACTAACGTAGAATAAAAACTGACATATAATACGTACTAATAGGTATAGGATTAATTGTATATAATATAACTGACAAAATATATTAAATATAATTTCATTTATAAATTTTTGAAATTTAAAAAGCCATAAGACTTTGTTTGGCTAAACCACTTGTTTTTAAAAAATAGATTATTAGCTAAGGTCTTGTTTGGAAAAAAATGAGACTAAAAGAGGTGCAAGGGCCCTATTTGGCAAAAGTCCTTTAAAACAAAAGTAAGGGCCTTGTTTGGTTAAAATCATTTAAAACTCTTTTTCTTATTTTAATAATCATTTAACACATACTTTTAAATGTTACACTTTAATTAATTAAATATTACACATCTAATTTAATCACATAAAAATTGTCACATAATTATAATTACTCGCTAATTATAATTCATGTAACACTTCATCACATAATTCATCTAATTTAATTATCTCAATTAAATTAGAGCTATACTATAAAATTAATATACATCATCTAATTAATATATAACACTTAATTAAATCACTCTACAAAATCACATAATTTATTTAATTCAATAAATAAATCACATAAAATATTTATTTAACTCAATAAATATTTCAAATTATTATATAAAATCTCAATTGCTACAGCTAATAACTCCTTCTCAGTGGTCATGTAATTGAGTTGTGTATCCGTCAAGGTCTTACTAGCATAATAGATCACATGAAATATCGTGTCTTTGCGCTGCCCCAAGACAACTCTCACTGCGAAGTCACTAGCATCACACATCAACTCAAAGGGTAAAGTTCAGTCAGGAGCTGTGATAATAGGTGATGTCGTCAACTTCCTCTTCAAGTGCTCAAAAGCTACCAAACAATCTTCATCGAACTTAAAAGGGACATCCTTCTCCACTAAACTGAACAAAGGCATTGTAATCTTGGAGAAGTCCTTTATAAATCGACGATAGAAACCCGCATGTCCAAGAAAACTGTGGACCCCCTTCACTGAAGTCGGTGGCAGTAGGCTCTCAATAATTTCCAATTTGGCTTTGTTAACCTCCAATCCTTTCCCTGACACCTTATGCCCGAGGATACTTCCTTCTTGTACCATGAAATGACACTTGTCCCAATTCAGCACTAAGTTGGTCTCAACACACCTCTTCAACACCATAACCAAATTCTTCAAACATATGTCAAATGAATCCCCAAGGACTGAAAAGTCGTCCATGAAATTCTCCACATTTTGCTCAACCATGTCGGAGAATATAGCCATCATACATCTCTGAAATGTGGCCGGTGCATTACATAAGCCAAAAGACATCCTCCTGAAAGCAAAAGTTCCATAGGGGCACGTGAAGGTAGTCTTTTCTTGATCCCCAGGAGCAATGACTATCTGATTATACCCCGAGTACCCATTAAGGAGGCAGTAGTAGTCATGACAAGCCAACCAGTCCAGCATCTGGTCAATGAATGGGAGAGGGAAATGGTCTTTATTGGTCGCCTTGTTCAGCTTGCGATAATCCATACAAAATCTCCATCCTGTGACTGTTCTGGTAGGGATCAACTCATTATTTTCATTGGGCGCTACAGTCGTGCCTCCTTTCTTTGGTACGCAATGCACCGGGCTCACCCATGAGCTATCTGATATAGGATATATGATGCCGACATCTAACCACTTCAGGATCTCTTTCTTGACCACTTCTTTCATGATGGGATTTAATCTTCTCTGTTGCTCCACTGTCGAGTTGCTGTCATCCTCAAGAAGTATTTTATGCATACAGAATGAGGGGCTTATCCACTTGATATCTGCTATGGTCCACCCAATCGCAGATTTGAATTCCCTTAATACTCGCAGCAGCTTACTTTCCTGACAAGATGTTAAGGCAGAGGCAATTATAACAGGCAACGTGGAAGAATTACCCAAAAATGTGTACCTTAGATGATTAGGAAGAGGTTTTAGATCCAATGTAGGAGGCATCTCCAGAGACGGTTTTAAACGCTCGGAAGACTCCCCTGTGTGTTCAAGTGGTTTAGCCAGACTTTTGAATTTACCCATCCGTGGCACAGTATTCAGAATTTGCACATACTCAACAACCTCTATATCTTCCATTCCAAAGTCTCCTAGTAAAGCACTCTCTAAAGGGTCACTGCTCATCACTTGTGTGGCTTCTTCATTCAATACCATGTCGATTGCATCAATCCAAAAACATTATTCTTCATCTGTGGGAAACTTCATAGCCTTGAATACATTGAAAGTAACCTCTTAGTCCTGAACTCTCGTCGTAAGTTCTCCCTTTTGTACATAGATGAGAGTTCGTCCAGTGGCTAAGAAGGGCCTACCCAGAATGATCAGGATATCCTTGTCTTCTTCATAGTCAAAAATAATGAAGTCGGCAGGAAATATAAACTTATCCACCTTTATAAGGACATCTTCTACAATACCCCTCGGATATGTGATGGACCTATCAGCAAGCTGCAATGATATGTTTGTCGGCTTCAGAGCCGGTAATCCCAACTATGTAAATACCGAGAGAGACATAAGATTGATGCTCGCCCCCAAGTCACATAGGCATTTGTTGAAGGACAATCCTCCAATAGAGCAAGGTATCGTGAAACTGCCAGGGTCCTTGGGCTTAGGAGGTAGCTTTCATTGCAACACCGCACTGCACTCTTCAGTTAAGGCAACTGTTTCATAATCTTCCAGTTTCTTCTTCCTCGACAGAATACCTTTCATGAACTTAGCATAGCTCGGCATTTGCTCCAAAGCCTCTGCGAATGGTATGTTAATTTGCAGCTTCTTAAACACCTCTAAGAATTTAGCAAATTATTTATCCAATTTTTTCTTTTGAAGCCTTTCAGGGTATGGCACAGGTGGGTATACAACTGGTGGTGTGGCATATAGTTTCTCAGCTTTTTCTTGCTTCTTTGCCTCTACTACATGCTTCCCATCACTTTCCTCATTCAAAACAGCCTCAGAATTTTCTGGGTATTGGCGCGAGCGCGCCAGGTTTCCTTCTTCTTGGGGCGCGGCCGCGCCAGGGTCAATTCCTGAAGTCTGCTTTCCACTCCTTAGAGTGATGGCCTGGCAATGCTCCTTTTCGTCCCTTCTCGAATTTGCCTCCGTTACTTGGTAGAGCTCCTTGTGGTCTGTTAGTGAGCATATTGGCCATTTGGCCCATTTGGTTTTCCATGTTCTTAATCGCCACAACTTGGCTCTTTATTATTGTAACAGATGAGATTTTTTTATGTGATTCTGGGGACAGAATTCTTTTTAAGGAGTGAAGATTGTAACGATTGAGAATTTTATATATTGATTGTAAATATTTATTGAATTAAAGAAATCTTTTATTTGATTTATTTATTGAGCTAAATAAATAAATTGTGTAATTGTTGTGGAGTAATTTAATTAAGTGCAATAGAATTAATTAAATTGATGTGTAAGTAATGATGTAGCATAATTCTAATTTAATTGAGAATAATTAAATTAGAGTAATATCATGTGCTAAGTGTTTATAATGATTTACTAATTTGTTACATGAATTATGACTAATAAGGGAACTACAATTGTGTAGCAAGTTAGTATTATTTGTAATTTTAATTAATTAATAAATGGTAGCTTTTATTTAATTAAATTAGAAGGTTGCAATTTAATTAAATCAAGTGTAGCATTTAAACTATGGGGTAAAAGATTTATTAAAAGAATTGAAAAGGGTTTTAAATTAATTTTACCAAACAAGGCCCGTACTTTTGTTTTAAACCCGTTTTACCAAACATGGCCTTAGTTACTATTAATTTGTTTTAAAAATAATATTATTTTGCCAAACATGGCCTTAGGACTTTTTAAATTCAAATTTTTGTAACTTATATAATTAAGTAGTAGTTAGTATATGTAATTAGTATAATACGTATTAGCTACATTAATATTGTGAGTTACATATATGTTATATGTATATTATATATCTATACTATACGTTAGTTTAGAAAAGTTAGTCTATTAGAGAAAGAAAGAACAAAATAGAGAGAAAAGAAAGAACAACGAAAAGATAGACAGGAAAGGAAGAAGAGAGAAGAAGAAGAAGGCTTTGAGAAAGCAAAAGAAAGCAAACACACCATCATCATCTTCATCTTTCCTCCTAAAGCTAGAAAGGGTATAATCTCTATGTTAAATCTTTTCAATATTGTGTTTTATGTACTCCATATTTTTCATAAATAAAACTTCTCTCTAAAAAATCTTTTTGTGTAAACTACTTGATCATGATGTATATATGTGATGTATATATATATATATATATATATATATATATATATATATATGCGTATATATGAAGTATATAGTTGTTTTAGCGATTCAGTCCACTTAATTACGATGAACGTGAAAAAATCATGTTCATAGTAATTTACTATGAGCTTATTTTGAAAATAGTCTTTAAATCATCAAAATTGGTATGTGTTTGTCAATTGTTGTTTAAATTGATCATGGATTATGTTAATATGTTAAGAATTAGAGTTAGTACAATTGGAATTTCATGAATTGGTTTAAAAACGAATTCGCAATAGCAATTTTCGTCAAGAACGCTTGATAATGTCGTTTTCTTCAAAAATCATGAAAACTGTGTTTTGATTATGTGTTGTAATGATTTTGTATATTATAATCATATTAAGAGTCTAAAATTTTATTTTCATTAAGTTTCATGCACATCATGTTGAGAAAAATCGGACTTTGGTGTGAAGAAATAAGCTAAATTGGATTATTTTTCTGCCGTTCGCGAGCTGGGGGAACCCACCAGTAGTGGGCCCTGCCCCAGAGAGGCTGTTACCCTTGGGGGACCCGCCCCAATGGGGCAACCTACTGTCTGGGAATTTTTTTTGTGCTTCGTTGAGTTTTTGTGGAGTGTTTGTTTAGCTAACGTATATTGATGACTTGTTAAGTGTAATAGACAATGAGATAACATACTTTTGATATGTTTAAGATGACTTGAAGTCTTATATGAATATATTATATGTGTACGTGTGCATTACTTTCATAAGGTACGCCTGATAGTTTAAAGCGTTATAAGCTTGTGAAGTGTATGTTGTGAGTATAGACTCACCTATGTGGCTAGTTAGCAACTTATGTTGTAAACCACGTTGTGAGTTGAACTTAAGAAAGAAGTTCAACGATGTTAACGTAAGAATCGTGTACTAATTGATATTATAAAAATAATGTAATATGTAGGGTAATTATGGAAGTGGTTTGTAATTATAAAGTGTAGCTTGAGCTTGAGGCAAGTTTTCTAATCCTTATTCATTTACGTTTAGCAAGTTTCCTAAGACCTTTCTTTTACGTTTATGCGAGCTTTCTCTTTGTATCTTTTCATTGTGCAAGTCCTCTAACCCTTGCTCATTATATCATGCAAGTTTATTTTCGATTCTTAACTTGTTATGTATTGTACAAGTTATGTTGTATTCTAATATTCATAATGCACAAGTATTGAAGTATTATTGAAGTATTGTGATCTTGACTTAATTGTTCAAGCAAGATTTACTTAATCTTTCAATTGCTTTAAGTTATTTCTAAAGCATGCCTACTTATTATGAAGTCTATTGTTATATCTTACAATTGGTTCATATTTCTTATATTATTGAACTGATAAAGTATTGTGAGTCGATTCAACTACTCCTTAGTTGATGATAGTTGAAACTCCAAATTTCCTTTAAGCTTATCCAAACCAAATTTTCTTTGGTGCGGACTTGTATTCAAATACTGAGATGAACAACCCTATTTATTAGGGGAGGTTACTACGTGAAAGCGTTGAATGTTTGTGCACAATACATGGTACGAAGGGCTGATCTTCCTAAGTACGAGTTAAAGGTACATAGTCTCAATGACTGTTAAAGGTTTTAAATTGAAATATTTGTAACCTAGGACATAGTTCAAGGTCGTATGACCCTCAGATAAATTCTATATTCGAATTTTAAATATGGTGAAAGAATTATTATTCAATTCTTTATTTTGGCGAAAGTAAAGTTATTCAAACTTTTTTTGAAGTTATTCAGTTATATCATATCATTGTTATATTTCAAGTGAGCTTTTATTTGCTCAATCTTGCACATTTTATAACCCCTTGTAGTTAACACCGAGAATGTTGACGTACCGTCAACCAGTAAAGGGAAAGGAAAGATGAGCAAGTGAAGACTTGTTGTCTTCAATCTTGATTGTAATAAGACTAGTTTATGATATTTCATTTCCGCACTTAATTGTTATGTTAAGGTTAGATAACCCTGGGATTTATTTTGGACAAGGTTTTAATCCTTTTATAAGGAAGATGATTTTTATTTAAGTAATTATGAAGGTTGTAATCTACTTTGTAATTCTTTATTATTGGGTAGATACATGTTTTATTTAGAAAGTGAACACCAAATCTTGTGGAAACGAAGTACCCGGATTTGGGGGTGTCACAGGTTGGTATCAAAGCAGTAGGTTATGAACCTTAGGTGGGGGGGAAAACCTTAGGTAGTAGCTTTATAGGAAGATCGAAAAGATAGTGGTGATAGGTAAAGATAATAAACTACCTTATGTGCTATGTATTTACGTTTAAGTATCCGAAGAGTGACGACTCGATATCACATAATAATAAACTTTAAAATTCTTTTGTCAGGATGACGAACGTTGGAGAGTCTAGTCCAGCTAGAGAGGAGTTACCTCAGGTGCCTAGAGAGGAGGAGACCCGAGACATCCATGTTGTCTGGGAGCAGTTGGTTAGGAGAGAGCCATCTCCAGTGATCACCGTAGCTGGTCGGGAGCATGAGCTGACACCTATTCCAGAGGAGGATGACGAGGATTAGTCAGAGGAGTCAGAGGAGGAAGAGGATCCCGAGGAGGAATTACCACCTCACTCTACTAGTGCTGAGATGTACGAGGCAGTCTACGACCGCAACGTGGAGCTTCAAGAATTGTTGGACGAGAGTTGGACTACTATACAGCAGCGGGACGAGATTATCGAGGAGATGGATAGTGAGCTAGGAGAAGTGCAATGGAAGCTAGTCCACGTAGAGAATGATAGAGACAAGGCACGGGTCGAGCTAGCGAAGCTGAAGCAAGACATCCAGGAAGAGTCGATGAAGTGTACTAGAGCAAAGAAAACAAGCTTGAGGGCTACTCAACGAGCCGATCGAGATGAAGACGAGGCTGAAGCCAAGAGGGCCAAACTAAGGGAAACAAAATACGCATTCCATACGGCCATAGATAGGGCCCAGGATCGTGTCTTCTATTACCCAGCTCAGTTCCAAGGTTTACCATGGTATGTGGTGGACCGAAGGACAGTGTTTCAGGTGATGGAGGAAGAACGCAGAGAGGCTGTGCAACGTCTTAACATGCTTAGACAGTAGAGTCCTTAACTATGTGTTTCTTTATGTAATACATAAATGTAAATCCCATAATTTGAGATAATAATGGGATAAAGTGATGATGTAGTCCTGCAACTTGTTCCAGTTCAGGAAAGATGATGTAAATAACATAGATGCTATCTATTCTATGTTTTTCAGAACTACGAGTAACGAATAAAAGAAGTTATTGATGTGCTATGTGTTCATATACGAACTGAATTATTTAAATGTTTAAGTATAAACTTGAATACTTAAGAATTTAGTAAATGATCTAATAAGAGTATTTCTTAACAGAAAATGCCTTCTAGAAGAAGACCTACATGTCAAAACCCCGAGGGTTCGACGAACAACAACAACAATAATGATGGGATAAATCGCAACTCGGTTCAACAGTTGGTGAACCTACTGACAAGAGCACTTGTGAATTAGCCGCAAGTGCAGGGCACGACGTTTAAAGAATTTAAGGCGGTAGGACTGCCGGAGTTCAAGGGATCGGTAAACCAGATAGATGCCCAGACGTAGGTAATGGAGATGGAGAAGGTCTTCGACGTGGCTAGGGTTAGCGAAGACCAGAAGACAGCTTTTGCGACTATCATGTTAAAGTCGAATGCTAGCTTCTGGTGGCAGGCCAATAAGACCAGAGAGGGTGAAGGAGTTATACCGTGGGAACGTTTCATAGAGATGTTCTTTGAAATGTACTTTTTCGTGAGCTCGCAGGACCAGATGGAGGTCCAATTTCAAGAGTTGAAGCAGGGAGGGATGACAGTGTTGGATTACGCCGCAAAATTCAACGAGCTGGACAGGTTCGCTATATACCAGGTCAGCACTGACGCAAGAATGGCGAGGAGATTTGAGCGGGGACTGAAACCCTGGCTCTACAGCAAGGTCTCCATGTTCCAGGTAAATACGTTTGTAGCTGTGCTGGAAAAGGCCATTCTCGCAGAAGAAGGGAGCGACGCCGTGACTAATTTTAATCAAGGCAAGAAGAAGAAGAATGAGACGGAGAACAAGGCTGGTGGTAGCGGGGCTATCAACCAAAAAAGGAAATGGAATGACAATACCTCTGCTGGGAGTCAGCGGGGAGGCCAGCAGAAGAGGAAGTTCGAAGCATATGCTACATGCGGGAAGAATCACACTGGAGTGTGCATGAAAGGGAAGCGGGTGTGCTACAACTGTGGTCAGGAAGGCCACATTGCACCAAATTGCCCGAACCAGAAGAAAGGAGCTTGTTACACATATGGATCCAAAGATCACATGGCTCGTAATTGCCCGAAGAAGCCAGCGACAGGGTTAACAGGGAATGGAGGAAATGACAGCGACATCACTCTGACTATCGCTGGACCATGCAGGCCGTTCGACCCACTGCTCGCACATTCAACATGACGGTGCAGGACGCTGTGCAGTCAAAAGATGTGGTGGCAGGTATTATTTCGGTCAATAGTATAAATGCATATGTATTATTTGATTCGGATGCTACTTGTTCATTCATATCTAATAATTTTGCTAAGACCTTAGACTTACCTAAATAGGAACTAGTTTACCGCTTGAACATAAAGATTGCGAATAAGGAAGTTATTCCTGTTAGGTTTGTTTACAAGAACTATAGATTGGACATTAAGGGCCCGAAATTAAGGGTAGATTTAATTCCGATTAAACCTGGGGAATTCGATGTCATACCTGGTATGGACTGGTTGTTCAACCATGGGGCGGTAATCGACTGTCAGAAGAAGTCGGTAAACCTTACGACTCCGTTGAAGGTAGTGTTTGATGGTAGTAAATCGCCTAGACAACCGAGTTGTCTGACGGTTATGCAAGACAAGAAACTTTTGGCGCAAGACTGTGTAGGATATCTAGCCTACATAGTAGATACGCGTAAGGAGAGCTAGAAGATAGAAGAGATATCGGTGGTTAGGGAGTTTGTGGACGTGTTTCTGGACGATATACCAGGACTTCCACCAGATAGGGAGATAGAGTTCGTGATCGATCGACTTAGCGCCAGGGACTGCTCTGATTTTGAAAGCTCCATACCGAATGGCTCCGATCGAGATAAAGGAACTGATGGTTAAACTGCAAGAATTGCTGGACAAGAAATATATTCAACCGAGCGTTTCTCCATGGGGAGCGCAAGTTTTATTCGTGAAAAAGAAGGATGGATCGATGCGGCTTTGCATTGATTATAAGGAGTTGAACAAAGTTACAATCAAGAATAGGTATCCTTTACATAGGATCGATGACTTGTTAAATCAACTGAAGGGAGCTAGATACTTCTCGAAAATTGATTTGAGAAGTGGGTATCATCAGTTGAAGGTGAGGAGAGAAGATATACCGAAGACAGCTTTTAGGACTCGGTATGGTCATTACGAGTTCTTGGTGATGTCATTTGGTCTAACGAATGCCCAGCTACATTTATGGACTTAATGAATAGAGCGTTTAAGCCATTCCTAGATAAGTTCGTAGTAGTGTTCATAGATGACATCCTGGTTTATTCCAAGACCGAGGAGGAACACACAGAACATTTAAGACTAACCTTAGAATCGCTGAGACGAGAGAAGCTTTATGCAAAATTCTTGAAGTGCAAATTGTAGTTAGAACGTGTTCAATTTCTTGGCCACGTGATTAACAAAGATTGGATTTCGGTAGATCCGACGAAGGTTGAAGCTGTAATGAATTGGGATCAGCCGAAGACGCCGTCTGAAGTAAAGCGTTTCTTGGGATTGGCGGGTTATTACTGAAGATTTATCCAAGACTTTTCTAGAATCGCAACTCCATGACGAATTTGACTCGTAAAACAGTTAAGTTTGTTTGGACGAAAAAGTGTGAGGAAGTTTTCAGGAGCTGAAGAAGAGGTTGAGTACTACGCCTGTTTTGTCTTTACCGGATAGTACGGGAAATTTCGTAGTATATAGTGATGCCTCACATAAGGGATTAAGTTGCGTGCTAATGCAGAGCGGTAAGGTCATTGTAACGATTAAGATTTTATATTTAATTTTAAATATTTATTGAGTTAAATAAATATTTTATGTGATTTATTTATTAAGTTAAATAAATAAATTATGTGATTTATGGAGTGATTTAATTAAGTGTTATGTATTAATTAAATGAATGTGTAATATTTATTTAATTAATGTATATTAATTTTATATTATAGTTCTAATTTAATTGAGAGAATTAAATTAGATGAGATGTGTGTTAGGTGTTACGGGAATTATAATTAGCGAGTAATTATAATTATGTGACAAATATTTATGTGGTTAATTGATTTTAATTGATTAAATAAGAATGTCCTATGTTTAATTAATTAAAATGTGACATTTAAAATATGTGTTAAAATGATTTGTTAAAATAAAAGAAAAAGAATTTTAAATGATTTTAAATAAACAAGGCTTTGCATTTGTTTTTAAATCTAGTTTCCAAACAAGGCCTTAGCTAATAATCCGTTTTTAAATAAAGAGTTTGCCAAACATGACCTTATGGCTATTCAAATTCATGACCTTATGGCTATTCAAATTCAACTTTTGTAACTTACGTAATTAGTAGTAGTTAGTGTATATAATTATTATTAGGAGTTACATGTTTTATGTAATATATGTATTATATGTATATTGTATATACTACAACTACGTTAGTTTTACAAACTAAGAAAAACAAAGAAAGAAAAGAGCAGAGGAAAAAGAACAGAGAAGAAGGGAAGAAGAAGAGAAAGAAAGGAGAAAGAGACTTTGGCAAGAATTCTCGCTAAGCCATCATATTCTTCTCCTAAGCCTAATCAACGGGTATAACTTCTAAATTTAGTTTTAATAATGTGTTTTATGTTATGGAACTTCTCTGTAAAAACATTTTCATGAAAGTGGTATAATCATGAATTGAATATATGTATTTTGTTCATGTTATACTAATAGTGATTGTATGCCATAATAATTTTCAGAAATCAAAGTTGTCAGAAATATATTTTAAATGAATAGTATGAGTTCATATGGAATTTCATGTATTTGGTTGATTTTAGAGTAAAATTGATGAATTAGTATATACTATCATGCTTATTAGGAATTTGTTTGATGTTATCTTCAATCTTATATATAATGCATGTATATAAAGTTGAATTGCTTGAGAAATTTTATTACAGTAGATTATTTTATAAAAAATATTAGTGTTTATGAAAATGGCCAAATTGGACTTTTAAAACTGTTGATTCTTGTTGTTTAGATGACTTTTGTGTTTTAGAAACATGTTATATATATGTATTAGTGAATATGTATCATTTACAATGTCTAAGTCACTGTGAATTGCCGTTTGTTGGCTTGTTTGGGTTAATCGGTGAAGTAGAGTATCGTGGCTGTCTGCCTCTGTCTGTGCTCCTGCGCAGCTGCGCCGGTAGTACAGCCAAAATCAGCGCAGCTGCGCCGCTTGCCTTTCCTAGATTCGACCCCTGCACAGCTGCGCCGGTACCAAGGCTGCTGGCTGCGCAGTTACGCCGTGTCTTGGGCAGAGGCAGTGAGTTTTAATCAAGTGTGCAGTTTATTTTTATGACTAAGTTACATTGTTGCTAGAATAATGATCATTTATTTAAGTTGCAATAGCATGTTGATAACATGAAGTTGACAATTTCATAATTTGAGAGAATTTTTTTTTTTAAAACCTTAATATAGTATTTAAATTAAGCTATAATTGTTTAATCGTAAAATAAGTTACTTAATTATAATTTGATTAATTATAATTAAGAGTAAAGGTTTAAATTATAATTATGTGAAATTATAATGTATAGAAGTTGACTTATTTTAATCAATTAGATGTTAATTTAAATTATAATTTATGTAATTATAATTTAATAAATGCATGTTTAGTTATAGATTATAAATTGATAATTACATGATTAATTATAAATTGTGTAATTATAATGCATGATGTAGTTTAAGTGATTTTAAATTATAATTATTTATAATTTAAATGGTAATTATAATTTAAGTAATTATAATTTAAGTAATTATAATTTGATTAAGTGTTTGAATTATAATTATTTAATTATAATTTAGTTAAATACATAATTAATTTAATTATGTGAGTATGTTATGTGATGTAATTAACTATGTGATAGTTGATTATTATTTATTTAATTAGAATGAGTTAACCATGAGGGTTAACCAATTATGTGGATTAGTTACATGTTAACTAATTTAGGTTATTATGACTGGATGTATATAGGAAGTGTTTAAGTACGTGGTTGAGTTAAGTAGCTTGCGCATAAGGCAAGTTTTCTAAACCCTGATCTTAGATTAATTTTATGCAAGTCTTCTAACCCTAAACTTGTTAATTTATACAATTTCTTTGAGTTCATATATTCATTGTTGAGAATGTCCTTTCCATTTCTGTATTGGACAATTGTTTATTTAATTGAAAAGATATTAACTTATTGTTGAAGTAAGATCCAGTTTATTATTTTAAATGCTTTAAGTTTACTTCTAAAGCATATGTTAATTCATAATTTTTTTATTTATGAATTATTGAAAGTCGATTCAACTAATCCTTAGTTGATGAACGTGAATTCTAAATTACCCTTGTAAGCTTATCCAAACCAAACTTTCTTTGGTACGGACTTGAATTCAAATTATTGAGTTGAACAACCCTAATTAATGGGGGAGATTATTACGCATAGCGTTAAGATGTTTGTGCACAATACATGATACAAAGGGCTGATCCCCCTAAGTACGAGTTAAGGTCCATAGTCTTATTGACTGTTAAAGGTTTAAATAGAAATATTTATAACCTAGGACAAGAGTTCAAAGGTTATATGACCCTCAGATAAATTCTATATTTGAATTTTAATGTTGATAGAGAATTATTATTCAATTATTTATTATTGAAGCAAGCTAAGTTGTTCAGATTCTTCAAAAGATATTCTTTCATGTATTTATTATTGTTAAACTCCAGTGAGTTGTTGTTTGCTCACTCTTGCATTAAATAACAATTGCATTTAAGGTTGATAACGTTGATGCCCCGTCTACGAGTAAAGGCAAGGGAAAGATGAACAAGTGAAGACTTGTTTAATTATTTTGAAATGATTGTAATAAGACTTTTATGTCATGTTTATATTCTGCACTTTATTGTTTATGTCAAGGTTAGAGTACCCCTGGGATTGATTTTTGAGAAGGTTGTAACCCTTGTTTTAAGGGAGATTTTATTATTTTGAATAAAGGTTGTAATTTATTTTGAGATATATTGGGTAGATGTTTGTTATTATTAGAAAGTGAACACCAAATCATGTAGAAACGAAGTACCCGAATTTGGAGGTGTCACAGTCATTGCCTATGCATCAAGACAGCTGAAAGATTATGAGAAAGGGTATCCGACCCATGATTTAGAATTGGCGGTAGTAGTGTTTGTCTGAAGATTTGGAGACACTACTTATATGGAGAAAGGTGTGAGATATACACAGATCATAAGAGTCTGAAGTATATCTTTACAGAAAAAGATTTAAACATGCGCCAAAGGAGATGGTTGGAACTGATCAAAGACTACGACTGCGAGATACTTTACCATCCGGGTAAAGCTAACGTAGTCGCCGACGCCTTGAGCAGAAAAGGTCGGGAGAAGCTGAACATGTTAACTGATCAGGAACAGTTAATAGAACAGATGACTAGATTGGAACTGGAAGTGAAGTTTCTGAAGGAATCGGATGAGAAGTTGTTTAACTACTGGTTCTACTCTGGTAGACAAAGTGAGAGAAGCACAACTTCACGATGAAGAGTGCGAAAAGATCCAGAAAAGAATAGACGATGGTGAAGAAATCAAGTTCAAGATCGATAATGAAGGTCTGGCTACGATTTAAAGGAAGAATCTGGGTACCGCCAGTACCAAAAGTCAAAGAGGATATTTTGAGCGAATCTCAAAGCTCGAGATATTCTATTCACCTTGGAAGTACAAAGATGTACCAGGATCTCAAACACCATTTCTGGTAGGCCGAATATGAAGAGGGACAGTTGCTGAATGCGTTGCAAAATGCTTAACATGCCCGAAAGTCAAAGCAGAACACCAGAGACCTAGTGGATTGGCTCCAACCGTTGGAAATTCCAGAGTGAAAGTGAGAGCATATCACGATGGATTTTGTAGTGGGTCTTCCAGCGACTCAGAAGGGTTTCGACGCAATTTGGGTGATTGTGGATCGACTGACAAAGTCAGCCCACTTTTTACCGATCAGGATTAAGTACAACTTGGATCAGTTAGCGAAGCTGTACGTTAAGGAAATCATTTCTCGACATGGGGTTCCGGTGTCGATTGTGTCCGACAGAGATCCGCGTTTCACGTCAATTTCTGGAAGCAATTAAAAGAATGTCTGGGAACGCAATTGCGAATGAGTATGGCGTACTATCCTCAGACTGACGGCCAGAGCGATAGAACGATTCAGACACTAGAGGATATGCTGAGAGCTTGCGTTATGGACTTCAAGGGAAGTTGGGATGATCATCTACCGTTGGTGGAGTTCGCCTACAACAATAGTTATCATGCGAGTATTGGCATGCCGCCTTACGAAGCATTATACGACAGGAAATGCAGAACGCCTTTTTGCTTGGATGAAGTCGGTGAACGTCAACTTTTGGGACCGAAACTGGTACAACAAACTGCCGAAATCGTGAAGCTGATTAG
This sequence comes from Panax stipuleanatus, assembly GCA_020205555.1. Taxonomy (NCBI): domain Eukaryota; kingdom Viridiplantae; phylum Streptophyta; class Magnoliopsida; order Apiales; family Araliaceae; genus Panax; species Panax stipuleanatus. Next base: position 102,195,284 of record CM035125.1, read on the forward strand.
AACAAGATTGGTTGCTTCTCAAGACAGACAAAAGAAATATACCGATCAACATCGATATAACCGAGAATTCTTACCGGAAAGCTTCGTTTTCCTGAAGGTTTCTCCCTAGAAAGGAAAGATTCGATTTGGTAAGAAGGGAAAGTTGAGCCCCCGATTTATTGGACCTTTTGAGGTACTGCGAAAAGTTGGCAAAGTGGCTCACGAGGTGGCGTTACCTCCGGAGCTAGACAATATACACAACATATTTTATATTTTTGTGTTGCGACCGTACAAACATGACTATAAACATGTAATAAAATACGAGCCTTTACAGTTTGATAAAGACTTAACTTATGAAGAGGTTCCTGTTCAAATAGTTGATAGGATGGAACAAGTACTTAAAAATAAAGTGATACCTTCTGTTAAGGTAATCTGGAGGAACCACTATGCTGAAGAAGCCACGTGAGAACTCGAAGATGTAATGAGAAAATCGTATCCTCAATTATTTGCTTAGCCTTTGTGTAACCCTTCATATATCGATTCTGGGGACAGAATCTTTTTAAGGGGGGAAGAATGTAAAAGATGATATTTTTTTTATCTGATTCTGGGGATAGAATCCTTTTAAGGAGGGAAGATTGTAACAAATGAGAATTTTATATGTTAATTATAAATATTTATTGAATTAAATAAATATTTTATTTCATTTATTTATTGAGCTAAAAAAATAAATTGTGTGATTGTTGTGGAGTAATTTAATTAAGTGCAATAGAATTAATTAAATTAATGTGTAAGTAATGGTGTAGAATAATTCTAATTTAATTGAGAATAATTAAATTAGAGTAATATTATGTGCTAAGTGTTTATAATGATTTACTAATTTGTTACACGAATTATGATTAATAAGGGAACTACAATTGTATAGCAAGTTGGTAATATGTGCAATTTTAATTAATTAATAAATGTTTGCTTTTATTTAACTAAATTAGAATGTTGCAATTTAATTAAATAAAGTGTAGCATTTAAACTATGGGGTAAAAGATTTATTAAAAGAATTGAAAATGGTTTTAAATTAATTTTACCAAATAAGGCCCTTACTTTTGTTTTAAACCTATTTTGCCAAACATGGCCTTAGTTACTATTAATCTGTTTTAAAAATAATGTTGTTTTGCCAAACATGGCCTTAGGGCTTTTTAAATTCAAAATTTTCTAACTTATATAATTAAGTGGTAGTTAGTATATGTAATTAGTATAATACTTATTAGCTACATTAATATTGTAAGTTACATATATGTTATATATGTTATATGTATATTATATATCTATAATATACGTTAGTTTAGAAAAGTTAGTCTGTTAGAGAAAGAAAGAACAAAACAGAGAGAAAAGAAAGAACAGAGAAAAGATAAAAAGGAAACGAAGAAGAGAGAAGAAGAATAAGGCTTTGAGAAAGCAAAAGGAAGCAAACACACCATCATCATCTTCATCTTTCCTCCTAATCCAAGCTATAAAGGGTATAATCTCTTTGTTAAATCTTTTCTATATTGTGTTTTACGTACTCCACGTTTTTCATAAATAGAACTTCTTTGTAAAAAAAAATCTTTTTGTGTAAATTACTTGATCATGATGTATATATGTGATGTATATATATATATATATATATATATTTATGCTTATATATGAAGTATATAGTTGTTTTAGCGATTCAGGTCACGTAATTACGATGAACGTAACGAAATCATGTTCATAGTAATTTATTGTGAGCTTATTTTGAAAATAGTCTTTAAATAATCAAAATTGGTATGTGTTTGTCAATTGTTGTTTAAATTGATCATGGATTATGTTAATATGTTAAGAATTAGAGTTAGTACAATTGGAATTTCATGAATTGGTTTAAAACGAATTCGCAATAGCAATTTTCGTCAAGAACGCTTGATAATGTCGTTTTCTTCAAAAATCATGAAAACTGTGTTTTGATTATGTGTTGTAATGATTTTGTATGTTATAATCGAGTTAAGAGTCTAAAATTTTGTTTTCATTAAGTTTCATGTACATCATGTTGAGAAAAATCAGACTTTGGTGTGAAGAAATAAGCCAAATTGGCTTATTTCTCTGCCGTTCACCAGTAGTGGGCCCCACCCCAACGAGGCTGTTTGCCTTGGGGGACCCACCCCAACGGGGCAACCTGCTGTCTGGGAATTTTATTTGTGCTTCGTTGAGTTTTTGTGTAGTGTTTGTTTAGCTAACATATATTGATGACTTGTTAAGTGTAATAGACAACGAGATAACATACTTTTGATATGTTGACTTGAAGTCTTATATGAATATATTATATGTGTACGTGTGTATTACTTACATAAGGTACGCCTGATAGTTTAAAGCGTTATAAACTTGTGAAGTGTATGTTTGAGTATAGATTCACGTATGTGGCTAGTTAGCAACTTATGTTGTAAACCACGTTATGAGTCGAACTTAAGTAAGAAGTTCAACCATGTTAACGTAACAATCGTGTACTATTTGATATTATAAATATAATGTAATATGTAGGATAATTGTGGAAGTAGTTTGTAATTATAAAGTGTAGCTTGCGCTTGAGGCAAGTTTTCTAATCCTTATGTTTTTATGCTAAGCAAGTTTCCTAAGACCTTTCTTTTACGTTTATGTGAGCTTTCTCACTATATCTTTTTCATTGTGCAAGTCCTCTAACCCTTGCTCATTATATCATGCAAGTTTATTTTTTATTCTTAACTTGTTATGTATTGTACAAGTTATGTTGCATTCTAATATTCATAATACACAAGTATTGAAGTATTATTGAAGTATTGCGATCTTGACTTAATTGTTCAAGCAAGACCTACTTAATCTTTTAATTGCTTTAAGTTATTTCTAAAGCATGCCTACTTATTATGAAGTCTATTGTTATATCTTACAATTGGTTCATAGTTCTTATATTATCGAACTGATAAAGTATTGTGAGTCGATTCAACTACTCCTTAGTTGATGATAGTTGAAACTCCAAATTTCCTTTAAGCTTATCCAAACCAAACTTTCTTTGGTGCGGACTTGTATTCAAATACTGAGATGAACAACCCTATTTATTAGGAGAGGTTACTACGCGAAAGCGTTGATTGTTTGTGCACAATACATGGTATGAAGGGATGATCCCCCTAAGTATGAGTTAAAGGTCCATAGTCTAAATGACTGTTAAAAGTTTTAAATAGAAATATTTATAACCTAGGACATAGTTCAAGGTCGTATGACCCTCAGATAAATTATATATTCAAATTTTAAATATGATGAAAGAATTATTATTCAATTCTTTATTTTGACGAAAGTAAAGTTATTCAATCCTTTTTTAAAGTTATTTAGTTATGTCATATCATTGTTATATTTCAAGTGAGCTTTTGTTTGCTCACTCTTGCACATTTTATAACCCATTGTAGTTAAAATCGAGAATGTTAACGTACCGTCAACTAGTAAAGGGAAAGGAAAGATGAGCAAGTGAAGACTTGTTGTCTTCAATCTTGATTGTAATAAGACAAGCTTATGATATTTCATTTTTGTGACAAACGAGATTTATGTAATTTAATTTGACTATTTATTGAATTAAATAAATATTTTTCGATAATTTAATTATTGAGTTAAATAATTAATTAATGAATTTGTTGTAGATTAATTTAATGTTATGTGTTACATTGATTAAAATAATGTGAAGAATTTTAATATCTAATGTATGTATTTAATTGAGCTTAATTGATTAAATGAATTAATTAATAAGCGTGATGTTAATCTAATTAATTTAATAATTAATTAGAGATTTAATGATTTGGCATAATTAATAAATGAGAATTTTAATTATGTGACTATGTGATTTATTGTGGAATTATGCTATTTTATTTAATTGATTTAAATAAGATTATTTAATTAATTGAGTGTGACATTATTTAACTATATAAAAAGAGTTAATTAAATTAATGGGAAAGGCATATATGAGGCTAGCCAAACAAGGCCCTAAGGGGAGTTGCATCAGTTAACCCATTACGGATTAACTGACACCACTAACTCACCCATTATATATTATACATATTATACTTATATCTTATATCATATGTCATATCAGTTCCTACCTTCATCAGAGAGAAAATTGAGAGAAAAGATTTGAGAATTGATTAGAGAGGAATTGGAGAATTCAATTTTATATCACTTTCAAGCAGCGAAAGCAAGGGAAACCCTAATCTAAGTTTTATATTTCACGTATTATATTTTCTCCCAACTGAGTTCTCCGATAATGGGATTTTATAAGTTTCTTGTTTATTAGTTAATGTTAGATGTCTATTAACAGACATAACTCAATTATATATGATTTATATCCGTTTTGGAGTAATTAATCCATGAAAGCATGTCTAAATTGGAGTTTTGAAAAGTTATAGAGTTTTTTTTTTTCATTTACGTGTTTTAAAGGTTCTCTGTGAATGGAAAATTTGGAAATTATTGATTCTATGTCTATATATGTGTTATAAATTGTTCATAACATGTTTTAAACCATATATGCATGATTTACAGTGACTAAATTCATGCAATTATGCCTTAGTTGGATTTTCAAAAGTTATAGAGTATAAAAGTTGTATATATGGCCCATATGGCCCTTACGTACAAATTAAATGCTTTAATCAATTGTTTAACTTTAAATTGACGATTGAATATAATTATACATGTTTAAACGAACAAAACGGAATTTAAAACAGGACAGATTCGGTATATTAACGAATCTGTAACGTTGAAATACATGCTTTTCTTCAAAGTTTTACAAAATATTGAAAACAACGAAATTAAATATTTTGATTTGTGTAATTATATGATTTAAAGTGTTAGAAGCATGCTAGAATCGATTTATGATGTTCCTGTGAAGTTTATACTTCATGGGTAACATTACAAATCGTTATATTTCTATAAATTGGAGTTAATTGGGTTGTTCTGTGTGTTCTTCGCGAACTGCAGAATCTGGGTCTGCGTCGCAGCGTAGCCGCACCGTTCCAAGGAATAAATGGAGTGCGCCCCGGCCGCTCCAAAGAACAAATGGAGCCATCCGCGCCCTACCTGCAGAATTTCAGAAATTTTTCTAAGTGTTCAAGTTTTAAAGATGTGTTTTAAAACTTAATGTAATGAACATGAAGATATGTTAAGCATATAATAAGATGTTAATAACTTATATTATGTGATTAATTAATAAGTTAATTTCATAACTTAAAATTGTTATTATAAAGTCCAATAACGTATTCAAAGACCAATGTTGTGATTCGATAGGTATATCGAACTATTGATTAATGGGTATTGTGAATGTATTGATATGTAGGATTTAATAAGGAACGTGAATTAATTGTAGCTTGTGCAAGAGGCAAGTTTTCTAAACTCAAACATTTAAATTGAGCAAGTTTCTAAATCTTACTTTTACATTGAACAAGTATTCTATTCCTAAATTATTATTATTAAACAAGTTCCTTAAATTCTAAATTATTCATTGATCAAGTCTTAGACTTGTATTCTATATCGAGTAAGTTCTGGTTCTTAATTGTTCAAGTTAAAGATTTCATATTAGATGTTTTAATTCTTTTAAAGCAAGATTTTAGTTATACAATACTTATTCGATTGTATATCTCTTGAGATTCATTATTCAATTTGGTTATCAATTTATTGTTGAACCTTGTAAGACTAGTGAACCCTTGTTGATTCGACTAGTCAATAGTTGATGAGCGTTCTAAATTCTAGAACTTTTATTGAGCTTATCCAAACCAAACTTCCTTTGGTGAGGACTCTGATGTCAAACTGAGATGAACAACCCGGTAATCGGGGATTATTTATGCTTTAGCGTTGAGATATTGTGCACAGTATGGTACTAAGGGTTGATTCCCCTAAGTACGAGAAGTAGAGTCCATAGTCTTATAACTGTTAAAGGTTTAAAGTATAAACACTTTACAACCTAGGACATAGTTCGAGGTCCTATGACCCTTAGATGTTCTTTTGATTCTTGTTATTCATTTTTGATTCAAAAGTCGAGTTTTCTTATTCAGAAGTCTTTGATTCACTCACATGTTATTATATCGTTGTTATATTGTTATACTTGTGGGCAATCATGCTCACTCTTGCGTGATAATAACATTGCAGTTAAGAATGAAAGATCTGACGAGCCTTCCACTAGCAAAGGCACGGGGAAAGTTAACAAGTGTTGAAGACTTGTTATTTAATTTAAGAATGTTCATTGTTAAGACTTGATGTTATTTAAGACTTATTTATTTGTTTATGTTTCCGCACAGATGTTTCAGGTTAGTTTGACCTGGGATTGTATTTATTATTCAGATGTTGTAACCCCATAAGGGGAGGATTTATTTCTATTTAATGCATAGTTTGCATTTATTATGGGTAGATAGATAGATGATATTTGTACAGTGAACACCAAATCCCGTTGAATTGAAGTACCCGAATTTGGGGGTGTCACAGGTTGGTATCAGAGCTGTAGGTTATGAACCTTAGGGGCGGGGGAAACCTTAGGATAATAGCCTTTGAGAACATAGTAATGATAACTCTTATCGAGTTCTAAGAAAGATAATAAATTAACTTATGTGCTATGTGCTTATACTTATATACTCGAGTATCGATTAGCATCATGTAATAACTAAGACTTAAAATTTGATTTGTCAGGATGACGGATGCTGGAGAACCTAGTCAGTCTAGGGACATTGTACCCCGAGAGGCTAGAGACGAGGAGCCCCGAGACATCCACACAGTCTGGGAGCAGTTAGTTCGACGAGAGTCATCTCCTTTGATCATAGTCGTTGGTCGGGAGCATGAGCCAGTGTTCAATTCAAAGCAGGACTCTGAGGAGATAGAAATTTAGGCTAATGCGGCTGAAGAGGATGATGAAGACCCTAAAGACTTCCCACCAAACTCTATCAGTGCTGAGATGTATGACGAGCTGTATGACCGTAACATTGAGTTACGAGATACTGTTCAGGAGCTGAGGGAGAGGACGGTTACTCAACAGTCTACCATTGAGCATAAGGATGGTGAGATGGAGTCTCTTTACACACGTCTTGGAGATGTAGAGTGGGAGTTGGTCCACGAGAAGGGCCAAGGTGAAGAAAAGTCAGAGGAGATATAGAAGTTGAAAAACGAATTGAAAGAGAAATTAGCAAGGCTTGCCATAGCAGAGGAGGCCTAGGTAAGGGATTCACGACGTGCAGATCTTATAGAAGATAACTGTCGGGCAAAGAAGGCCAAGCTTGAGGAATTGATGATGTTGACTGCTCAGGAAGAGCTAATTTTAGCAATGGAGAAGATGGAATTGGAAGTGAAGTATCCGATGGAGATTGACGAGAAGCTGTTCCAGATGCAAGCTGGCACAACTTTGCTGGATAAGGTTAAGGAAGCTTAACTTCAGGATGAAGAATGTGAGAAGGTAAGGAAGACGATATTTGAAGGAATTGAATCGAGATTCAACATAAACAGTGAGGGACTGCTGAAATTTGAGGGTAGAGTTTGGGTACTGCCAGTGCCAGAGATTAAGGAAGACATTTTGAGCGAGGTTTATAGCTCATGGTATTCGATTCACCCTAGCAGTACCAAGATGTACCAGGATCTTCGACAACATTTCTGGTGGCCAAATTTGAAATAAAATGTTGCAGAGTATGTTGCCAAATGTTTGACATGTTAGAAAGTGAAAGCAGAACATCAGAGGCCGAGTGGGTTGCTACAACCTCTAGAGATTCCAGAATGGAAATGGAAACACATTACGATGGATTTCGTGGTTGGCCTCTCGACGAGTCAGAAAGGCTACGATGCAGTATGGGTTATCGTTGACCGATTGACAAAATCCACACACTTCCTTTCTATCAGAATCAGATTCAACTTAGACCAGTTGGCAAAGATATATGTAAAAGAGATTATTTCGAGACACGGAGTTTCGGTGTCAATTATTTTCGATAGGGATCCGCGCTTTACATCGAAATTCTGGAAGCGACTACAGGAATGCATAGGGACACAGTTGAGAATGAGTACGGCCTATCACCCACAGACAGATGGGCAGAGTGAAAGAACGATCCAGACATTGGAAGAAATGCTGAAAGCATGCATCATGGATTTCAAAGGCAATTAGGATGACCACCTACCGCTCGTGGAGTTCGGTTACAACAACAGTTACCACGCAAGTATTGGCATGCCGCCTTACAAACCGTTATACGAAAGAACGTGTAGAACTCCACTATACTGGGATGAAGTTGGTGAGAGACAGTTACTCGTACCAGAACTGGTACAGCAAACAGCAAAGATAGTCAAAGTGATCCGGACAAGACTGGTAGCAGCTCAGGATAGGCAGAAGAAATACGTCGATCCACACCGTAAATATGTTGAATTTGAATTGGATAGCTTTGTATTTTTGAAAGTCTCTCCCTAGAAGGGAAACATCAGATTCGGTACGAAAGGGAAATTGAGCCCGAGGTTCATTGGACCCTTTGAGATACTGCGAAGGATTGGAGAAGATGCGTATGAGGTAGCCTTACCTCCGGCGCTAGAGAATATCCACAAAGTCTTCCATTTTTAGTTTTATGCCCCTACAAACCAGATTACAAACATGTTGTAGACACTCAAAATTTTCCTTGCCCTAATACTAACCTGGTATGAGGACAAAACCGTCAATCAATCCAAATTTGGCCACCAACGCCGGTCCTTCAACCTAAATCTGATTCCCAATATCGGTAATTAAGTTTTGACAGTCAATCGGACCATCAATCAAGTTTCGACAGTCAATCAGACCATCAATCAAGTTTTGACAGTTAATCGGACCATCAATCAAGCTCCGACAGTCAATCGAACCATTAATCAAGTTCCGACAGTCAATTAGACCATCAATTAAGTTTTGATAGTCAATCGGATCATCAAGCTCAACCCCGGTCTCAACCCAGGAAGTCAATTCAACCCCGATAGTAACCCGGGAGGTATCAATCAACCCCGGTCTCAACTCGGGAGGTATTAATCAACCCCGGTCTCAACCCGGGAAGTCAATTCAACCCTGACAGCAACCCGGGAGGTATAAATCAACCCCGATCTCAAACCAGAAGGTATTAATCAACCCCGGTCTCAACCCAGGAAGTCAAGATCAACCCCGGTCTCAACCCGGGAAGTACCAATCAACTCCAACCTCAATATCGGGACATGTCAAGCCATCTCCGGTCTCAATCCGGGAAACACAGTTCATCCCCCGGTAGCAACTCGGGAAGTCAAACTCGACCCCGGTCTCAACCCGGGAAGTACAGGTCATCCCCGGTCTCAACCCGGGACGTCAGGTCAACATCAAACATCAACCTAAAGCATCACAACAATTCTAGAGAAAAACCTAGAACGACCACGTCAGCCTCAAAGACAACCCTTTGGTTAAAAGACTCGACTGGGATCCAAGTCTTGGAATTAGCTCCCGGAAGTCAACCAGCGACCATGCCGACACTACAGGCAGCCACGGGAGGGGTACAATGATCATTTCATCAACTCTCAGCCGACTTGGTCAAACGTAAGCCAAATCAATGCTGCCAAAGTAAGAATGAACCCTAACGACGATCCCGAGTGGCAACTACGCAAGACAGCTCAACGAACAAACTGCGGGGAATCAAAGACCTGGTTATGAACCTGTCTTCCTGGACCCTGAAAATGTTTTTTATCATGTCATTGCGACACTCTTAGTGAGAGCTTTCTGAAAAGGTATCGCACGCCTTAAACGGACGCTCCGATCAAAAGTTAGAAAGATTCCGACCAGATATCGCAATGCTCGGAGTGCACGTACTTCGAGACGACCAAGCCGGGCACGTGGACCCCACCTAGGGGATCCTCAGCTCTACCTGCGGCTGCCACAGGTAGAGTGGAGGCTTCCTGGCCTATAAATAAACGTGCCCTCCGTTCATTTGAAAGAATTCAGAAACGTAGCAATGCCCTGCCAGTTTGATTTTTTGACTTTTACACGTCTTCCAAACCCAAATATTTTCACTCCAACATATGGATATACCCATATACTACCACATATCAAAAAACCACTGATAGATTTGGGCGTTTAAAGCCTACGATTTGGCAAAAAGCCCGTTTTGCAGGCTATTGTAAGTATTTTTACGATCAGCAAGTTGTTATTACTACTTTGCACTGTTTTACACTTGCACACGAAATTTCACTTTCTAAATATGCCTGGAACTTAGTTCCGTTGCCGTTTTCGTCAAAACTTGATACATTTTTGTACATAAACTCCGTTTTCAATATTTCTACAACTCAAATTGACAATCCGTTAGCTCCAGTAGCTTCAATGCACTAGCGCGCACATTTTGGCAACTTCGTCGGACTGGGTTATCATCCCAGTTCGGTTTTGGACCTCTTTTGTATTTATTTAACTGCAAATTTACTAACATTTCAATTTTAACAACCCCGGATGTCAAATTCGAGGTATGTTACTGCTTTTATATATATTTACGCATATATAAGCGACATTCACCATCACTGGTACTCATATCAGTCCTGGTTGACTACATTTCTGTTAATATATATATTTTTCAGTCGGCCTGGACTATTTTGTGGCCATTTTACTGCTTTTGCACACTTCCCCATACTGGGTGCTCTCCCCAGTCACTGGGTGACTACTTTCTGTCAATTTCAATTCTAGCACGGGCACTGGCGTGAAAACTCATTGCCTTTATTACTGTTTATATATATATATATATATATATATATATATATATATATATTTTATTTCTATCACAGCCTAGATTATTTCGTGGCTATTTATAATTTTTATATATATATATATATATATATTTCTATTCCAGTCCGGGCTTGCGAGTGAAAACTCATCGCCCTTTTACAGCTTATATATATATAATTATATATATTGCTTTATTCAATTTATTCAACTGCTGTATTTAACATTCATTTATATATGAATTTGCACTGATTTTTCTGCGTGGGGACTAGATTTATCAAATCTCGCCAATTCTATCTTTCAACGATTCAAACAGGTCCCGACAGAACCTAGAAGCTATAATAGGTTGAGATTTCTTTAAATCTAGTTATTTTTATAGTTTCAGCTTCAAAAGAAACATCGCGTCCCTTAGATCGCTATCTAGTGGGAACGAGATGCTTCGGCCGTGCGGACCGGGATTTACTGAATGAATCCTTGGTTCTGGCTATCTTGGGATATTTATCTGTTTCTGTACAAATTTGAACTGTGAAGGTTTTCTAGCCACTTATATGTGAGCCTAAGAATAGTGGGAATCATGATCAAACTGATCAGAATCTGTTTCCCATGATGGACAAACTTCGATTTACAGATGTACCTTGCCAGTTTTTCTGTAAAATGTACATGCACACAGACCTTAAAACGGTTATCCAGATTTAAGGTCTCAACATAGTAAAAATATGGATTGTCGTGTCAGCGTCCCTCTAATGGTTTTCATACCCATGAGGAGACCGACACTTTACATTTCTGTGGTCGAGGATGCTTCACAGCCCGACAAATCACCACTTGCATGCAGCCTTAAGGCTATAAAGATAAAATTGAGAGTAGCGATATGCTTCAATTCCTATGTCAGCGTAAGGGTTTGATAAAACCAACTTTCAAAACATCAACGTCAATTCAATTCAAAAGCTTTTGCAAAAAATCAAATTAAATGCTTTTGCAAAATAAATCGAAGACAGATTTTCAAATCAAATCAAACCCTTCGTATATAGGCTCAACGAAGCCTGTCAAAGCTTTTAATCAATCCAAAGGCCCAATTTTCAAATAGCATTCACTCACGCATTCCAGTTTTAAGGGAAATATTGAAAAGATTGCGGTACCGTGTTTACACGGGAGTCGTGGGGTGCCTAACACCTTCCCCACACTTAACCAAGCCCCTGAACTCAAAACTCCGATTTCAAAGATCAAGTTTTGACAGTGTCCAGCAATTGGGCCTCTTTTCAAATCAAATTCGGTTGAGTTGGTACAACCATTTTCAAAACTACCAACTGGCGACTCTGTTTAAATCAAATCAAATCGTCAACATATACATATGTTGGCCTCTTTCCTAAAAACCCTTCAAAACCTTTTTTGCAATAAAAAAGAATAAGGGTAGAGATAACTTAGGAAGATCTATTTGAGGAAAACCGGGTTATAAATCGACCCGCGATATTTCTTAAATTTTCCAACGTCGACAGGTGGCGACTCTGCTGGGGACAGTAGAGGGCTTAGGCCACTTTTAATCTTTCAAAACATTTCCCTTTCAAAACTATTGAATGCGTGAAATCCTGTGTCTCTACAATCAATGGATGAGTGAATGTTGTGTCCTTCAATGAATGTATGAATGCTATGCCTTTACATTGAATGAATGAGAATGAATGCTTTAGTGCTTCGCACCCATATTAGTGCTTCGTACAAACTGTTATTGCATGCATAAGTGGTAAGGCCGATGTATATGAATGTATGCTGTACGTCCCTCCACCAGGAGGCTAAACCGGTCGGTGATAAGTAAGAACTCTGGGGATGACTAAGTCTCCGGGGCTGCCTCCTAAAAATGCACCACCCAGATTCGCTCCAGTTGAACGATCGGATTAACTTCCCTTCTAGTAGATTGCGATGATCTGGGAACCTTCATGCCAAAACAAAAGCCGCGAGAGTAACCTAGGATAGGTCAGCTTCTGATCAACCGAATCCAACGGGATGCTTCTTCATGCCTTCCTCTTTTAATTCCATGTCAAGTCTCCAATTTTTGAGGAGCACAATGTAAATGGCAATAATGAAAGATTTACTTTCCTATCAAATATCCTGTCATCCTGCCATCAAAACAACTAACCTCGGTTTTGCAGGATAAACTTAAAAAACACCCATTATAAATGCATCCAGTCATTACCCACCACAAGGAACTGACACTCCGATGTTTTGGTGTCGGTAGGAAAAAATTGGTCCTATCACTAGATCAAAGGCCAGAAAAGCACCCAGTCCATCTACGGACATGGCTTCAAGTGCTTCACCAGAATCTACCCCTATGTCTAGGGAAGAATTCGAAGGATTGAAAAATCAGATAGCCGAGCTAGCTGGTTTCCTTCGAGAGCAAAGCAAGACCTTTAAAGAGAAACAATCTCAAACTCATCCAGAACCAGAAGCATCTGGTAGTGGTGCTGGCGGTCAAGATACAAAAAATGCCGAAACTCAGATCCCTGGACCCCTAGAACCAGGATACAATCAACAAAACTCCAGAAATCACCATCCTAGGCAAAGAACAGGAAGCTAGTGACCTTCTCAAGAAAATACAACAAATGGAAGAAACTCTCCATTCTATTAAAGGAACTGGGGCATTTGGCAGTGTGAATTATTCCGACCTCTGTATATTCCCCAGGGCTCGTTATCTTGAGAAATTCAGAACTCTCGAGTTCGAGAAATATAATGGGTAGGGAGATCCATACACACATATGAAAGTTTTCATCGGAGAACTCGGATCCTATGCTGAGGACGAGAAACTTCGAATGCAGCTATTTCAAAGAGTTTAACTGGAGAAGCCAGAGCCTGGTATGCCCGTCTGGACAACTCCAAAATCCACAGTTGGGAAGAATTGGCCCATGCCATTCCTCAGCCAGTACAGTTTCCAATCTCAACTAGCTCCAGATCGGTATCAAATTACCAAAATCAAGAAGAATAATGCTGAATCATTCAGAGAATATGCCCAGCGATGGAGACGGGTTGCAGCACAAGTCACCCCATCCATGACTGAAGCTGAAATAGTCATGACTTTCATCGATATTCAAGAAGCTCCTTATTATGAAAGGGTCCTAGCAAGCATAGGAAAACCTTTCTTTGAAATGATCAAACACGGCGAAATGGCCGAAATGGGACTTAAATCCGAGAAAATAAAAGACCTAACAGCACTCGAAGCTGTTTCTGAGCATATTCAATCCAAAAATTACCGAAGTAATCCCCGGAGGGTGCACAAAAAGAAAGATAAAGAAGTTTCCTTCGTGTTACAAGGACAAAAATTAAGCGGTAATTCAAATAATACACCGATTTAAAGGAGGAACTATACCCCTTTCCAAGATGCAACACAGCCTTCATATCCTTTATTCTAGAAAAACTATGGAGGTCAGACGCAGAAGGACTTTCACCCCACTAGGGGATTCACTCGAGAACATCGTCAAACTTCTGACAGCTCAGAAGAAGATTGGCCAACTCGTTCCGCCAACTAACACTAATGCAAGGAACTTCGACCCTAGCAAGAAATGTACTTATCATTCCGGATCACCGGGACATGACACCTAAGATTGTTGGTCCCTCAAGCATAAAATCCAAGATTTGATTGATAATAGAGAGATTGTGGTCACAAAGCCCGATCAACCCCATGTCCAAGATAACCCTCTCCCACAGCACAAGGAGGAGAGTGTCAATATGATCAACACTTCAAGTGGAGAAGGATCCAAATACCTCTGCTATATTGAAGAATCAACTCAATCCAACAACATTAGCCCAATGAGTTGGGAGGCTTTTGAAAAATAATTCCTGATAGAGCAAGAAATAAAGTCTATCAATGAACAAATCGAACAGTTGGCTGAACTGGTCGTCTACCAACATCAACTTACCAGAAAGATGTTGAAGAAAATCCATCAATCTATTAGCAGTCGCTCTCCTCCAGCGAAAGTTAATTCTAATCAAGATCATAGCCGGACTTGTGAGCTTACACCCTGGACTGACAAGGGGATCAAAGAAGCAAGTGTCCAAGCAGGTAGGAAGTTTCTATTTCAAAGGAATTTTACCAATTTGAACCAGTTAATGGAAGAAATCCTACAAATGATGTCAGTACCATTCCAAATCTCCCGGCCATGAATGTTGGGCACTTCGTAACCTAATTAAAGACATGATTGAGAAAGGTGACCTAATCAGAGGAGATCAAATCCTCGACATGACAGATAAAGATAGCCTCTGGATCCCCGATGCATGGTATCAGGACACAGTGGCTGTCATATCCTGCGATAAAGAATTAATTATCACACCCCTGGTACTGACAGGTAAAGGGGTCCAAGAAATATAAAATCCTGTGAAGGTGGCTGCACCTCAGCCTCTAATTTTGCCCTTCAGGCCTTAGTATCCAATCATCAGTCTAAAGAAGGTCTCATGGAATTACGGGGACATTGAAAGCTCTACTTCAAACAACATTTCCATCTTGTCAAAGGATAATCCATTGTACATGCCTCAGCGGGTGATTAAACCAGTTACCAAAGAAAAAGAAAAGGTGGTTGAAGAAAAGATAAGAGAGTTCCTCAAAAAGATGGGACATAATGAAATCAAGATAGTGCAAAGCTTGAAAGACGCACCCAAGCAAATATCCATCCTAGACTTGGTCCTATCATTAGAGGATCACCGTAACATCCTAGTGAAGGTACTAGAAGAAGCTCATCTGCCACACACGGTAGACACTAGAGAAATTCCGTCATGTGATAGAACACATTTTCTATAATAATGTGATTTCCTTCACAGACAATGATATCCCGGCTGAGGGAAGGGGCCACCACAAGTCCCTGCATATAACCGTTATGTCCTCCAGATATGTGATCGGAGGAGTTCTTATTGATAGAGGATCTTCCCTCAACATTTATCCATATGACAAGTTGGAAAGAATGAAGATCAATCCAAATCGGATCAGAGCTAGTCACATAGTTATCCGGGCTTTCGATGGATCTCGCCGCCAGGCTATGGGGGAAATCGAGCTTCCTCTAGAAATTGGTCTTCACACCTTCTACATATCTTTCCAGGTGCTCAACATAGCCATCGAATACAACTTGTTATTGGGCTAGGCCATGGATCCATATGGCCGGGGCTGTTCCATCCACCCTCCATCAGCAACTCAAGTACATTATCAATGGCAGTCTCATCACAGTGAATGCCGAACTGGAATACCCTACCCACATACATGGGGACATGCCAGTGATTAGCCTGGACGCCGGGGTTGAGACTGCAAGTTTTCAAGCTCTCGAGGTGAGCGATATTCAATATCTACTGATTGGGCACCAGCCCTGAAGCCTAAAATTTCCACTGAAGTAATGACAGTGGGCCAAGAAATGGTAGCTAGTGGGTTTCCAGCATGGAGAAGGGTTAGGAAAAAACAAGTACAGCATTAAGATGCTAATTCAAATCCCAAGTTAGATGGGAAGAGCAGGACTGGGATTTTTATCCAGGTCAAACCACTGGAATCCACACAAACATCCCAAAGCGCAAGCCTCCACAATTCTGCTCCCAAACCTCACAAATGCCGGACGGGTGAAACCTATGAGGAAGATCCCTACGGGGGCATCAACCATGCTATTTCCTTCAATCATACCTGTCCATGAAAGGAAAGCCCCCAAGCCTGAGGCCGATAGCGAAAATGAAAAAAAAAAGATCCTGTACGAAGGACGAAACCCGTTTGCTAACATGAAAGTCATTATCAACTACGAGGGGATGAATGATGAACTCCCAGATAGTGACGATGAGGATTGTGCTCACTTTCCTCGCAGCAAACAGAGGACCAATCCACAGAGAAGCCTCGACCATATCCTAAAGGATGTCTTAGTTGTCATTCAAGACGAGAAGGACGAGCACACTTCCAGCATCATCCCTATCCATGAGAATCTAACACTGAATAATTGGAGCAGTGTCCCTTGCCTCAGTTGAAAAGGGTAAAAGAGCAGACAGTCAATCTGCCATTAATCATGCTTTCATTTACTGCTTACTTTTGATTGCACAGCTGGAGCAGTTACTTTTGTCATGCTTTACAAATGCTATGTGTATTTAAGTAGTTGTATATATTAATGAAATCATTTTTATTTTCGGAACCCAAGCATTGGATATGTGTGTCTCGGCTGATGAGATGCCAACCTGTCAACATAACTCCAACCATGATGCAAGATTGAGCTTCGACTTGACGAATCTTGTTCAAGAGGAGGAAGATGACTATGAGGTGCCAGAGGAGATCAAGGAATGGGTCGAGGACAAACCTCGACCAAACCTCCACCATCAATATAGGAACCTCCGAAACCATCAAAGAAATCCAAATAGGTTTAGACCTCACCTCAGATCAAAAAGCCAACTTGATCTAGCTCCTAACACAGTACCAGGATGTATTTGCATGGTCGCATGAAGACATGATCGGTCTATCCACAGACATTGTCATCCATCGGATTCCCATCAAAGAAGGGTTCAAACCAGTCAAACAAAAGCTTAGACGATTGAAACCTGAGTGGAGTTTAAAAGTCAAAGAAGAAATCGTTAACCAATTCAAAGCCGGGATCATCATGGTATCAACATATCATGAATGGCTATCAAACATAGTCCCCATGCCTAAACCAGGAGGGAAGGTACGATTCTGCATGGATTACCAGGATCTAAACAAAGCCTGCCTCAAGGATGATTTCCCAATACCTTTTATCCACATCCTGATTGACAATATTGCGCAGTACGACATGTATTCCTTCGTAGACTGCTTTGCTGGTTACCATCAAATCTTGGTTGCTAAAGAAGACCGGGAGAAAATAGCTTTTATCACTCCCTGGGGAACTTTTTGCTACCGACGACTATCCTTCGGCCTCATCAATGCCGGAGCAATGTATCAGCGAGCCATAATATCCCTCTTTCATAATATGATGCACAAGGAAATAGAAGTCTATGTTGACGACATCATCATCAAATCCCGGAGGGAGGATGATCACATAGACCATCTCAGGAAGCTATTCAACAGGTTGCACAAGTACAACCTCAAGCTAAATCCCACCAAATGCACTTTTGGCAGTCAAGGCAGGCAAACTGCTAGGATTCCTGGTGAGCAATCGGGGCATTAAGTTAGTCCCTACAAAGATCAAAGCCATTTCTGAAATGCCCGTGCTTCGTATAGAGAAGGAGATATGAGGATTCCTAGGAAGGATCAACTTCATAAGTCGG
Organism: Panax stipuleanatus; assembly: GCA_020205555.1. Taxonomy (NCBI): domain Eukaryota; kingdom Viridiplantae; phylum Streptophyta; class Magnoliopsida; order Apiales; family Araliaceae; genus Panax; species Panax stipuleanatus. The sequence goes on from CM035125.1 coordinate 102,213,216, forward strand.
TTCATTTCCCAGCTCACAGCAACCTGTGAGCCCATCTTCAAGTGTTCAGGAAGAATTCCTCCATCAAATGGAATAAGGATTGTCAATAAGCCTTCCTTACCATTAAAAAGCAGCTTGTCGAAGCACTTGTTTTGGTACCTCCGAGGGATAGAGTCCCCTTATTCATGTACCTGTCCGTCAATGCCAGTGCCATGGGCTGTATGCTAGGACAGAAGGATGATAGTAGCAAAGAGAGAGATATCTACTACATCAGCAAAAGATTCAGCAGTGGGGAACAGAAGTATACCCTGATCGAGAAGACATGCTGTGCATTAGCATAGGCCGCCATGAGGTTGCAACATTATTTGCATGGGCATATGACGTATCTCATATCCCGTATGGATCCACTCAAATACGTCTTCAACAAACCAATATTAAATTACCGACTGTCCAAATGGCAGTTGATTCTACAATAGTTCGACATTGTCTATGTGACTCAGAAGTCTATCAAAGGCCAAGGCATTGCAGATCAATTAGCAGAAGCACCTTCAGGAGGGTTCGAGCCCCTGGAGATATATTTCCTAGATGAAGGGATTATGACAATTCAACAACTCCAGTCTGAGAACAAAATCCAACCATGGAAAATGTATTTTGACAGAGCGGTAAACATGGAAGGTTCCGGAGCTGGGGAAGTCCTTATCTCTGGTACAGGTGATCAATATCCTGTGGCTACCAAACTTCAATTTGGCAACACCAACAACACGGCCGAGTACGAAGGCTGTATACTGGGGTTGAAACTAGCCCAATCCATGGGTATCAAACAATAATTGGTCTTTGGAGATTCCGAGTTGGTCATCAGACAAACCACTGGCAAGTATCTCACAAAAGAACTGCATCTGCTGCCCTATCATCGGTAAGTCCTCAAATTGTCCCAGGAGTTTGAAGCAATAACCTTCGTCCACATTCCTCTGGGTCGAAATGACTTTGCCGATGCACTGGCAATGTTGGCTTCATTAATCCGTATATCCAACATGAGCGGGTTTCCTAACATCCAGTTCACAAATCAAAAAGCCCCAACGTACGAGAATTACATTGGAGAAGTATCCGACGAAATACCTCCTGCCAAGCAACCTTGGTTTCAAGACATCAAGGAATACCTCCGTGATGGATCTACACCTACTGGTGCAATCTAATCAAAGCGGAAACGGATCCTCAGAATGGCTATGAAGTTCTATCTGAGCGGAGATGCACTTTATAAAAGGGATGCTGGAATAGGCCTGTTACGATGCCTCGACAAGAAGCAAGCCCAAAGACTAATGGATGAAGTCCATGTGCGAAGTCTGTGGTCCACACATGAGCGGCCATCTGCTGGCCAAAAACATAATTAGAACAGGACATTACTGGCTCTCGCTCAAAGCTGATTGCGATGATCATGTCAAGAGATGCTTTCAATGCCAAATATATGGAAATGCCATCCCCGCTCCTCCAAATGAGCTGCACAACATGAGTACACCATGGCCTTTTCTATGTGGGGAATGGACGTGATAGGTCTAGTCAAACCCAAAGCTCACAATGGTCATCGGTTCATCTTCACCATGATCGACTACTTCACCAAATGGGTTGAAGCAGCCTCTTTTCCTAAAGTCACAAAAGAGGTCATCATCAGTTTAATCAGAAACAATGTCGTTGTCAATATGGACAACCGGAGGTGATCGTATCAGATAACACCAAAAACCTAAACAATAAAATGATGGTAGAACTGTGTGCCAAGTTCCACATCAAGCATCTCAACTCCGTCATCTATCGACCCAAGATGAACGGTGCTGTTGAAGCGGCCAACAAAAATATCAAGAAGATCATGCAGAAATTATCCACCAATCACAAGGACTGGCCAGACCTGCTACCTCTCAACCTGTTAGCCTACAGGATGTCAATGCGTACCTCTACTGGGGCTACCCCCTATTCACTGGTCTATGGCATGGAAGCAGTCCTTCCCATAGAAGTAGAGATGGAGTCTTTATGACTATTAATAGATGCTCAGATGGACGAAGATCAATGGTTACAAGACCGATATCATCAATTGTCCCTGATAGACAAAAAAGGGCCACAGCCATTTTCCACAGACTGTTATACCAGTAAAGGATCGCTAGGTCCTACAACAAGAAAGTCCAAATTCGGCAATTCAAAGATAACGATTTGGTGCTAAAGAAAATCCTGGCCAATCAGGATGAAGCCAAAGGAAAATTTACCCCAAACTAGGAAGGCCCTTTCATTGTCAAGGAAGTGCTGACAGGGGGAGCTATCAGGCTATAAGAAATGGACGGGAACGAATTTCCCTAAATCATCAATTCAGACATCGTGAAAAAGTACTACGTCTGAAGCACATGCATACCCGCATCTGGGTCCTACAAATCAAATTAGGTTCAGCTTTTCACTAGAGAAGCCTGAACTACGAATGACCTGATCTCCTTCAGCCCGGGAGTATGTAGCCAACCATCTATGGTGCGGTCAAATCAAGCAAAAATCCAAAGAACTTGCAAATTCTAGCATCAAATTCCAAAGCTTATCGAACCAAATTCAAACCCCAGATAAACCCCAGCCATCTACGGCGCGGTTTGACCCTCAAGAAAAAATAAAAAATGGAAGACCAGTTCCAAGACACCGAAGATAAATAAAATCTAAATGTTGTCAAGCTGTCTGGCTACCAAACCCATTTGAGGAACTCCCTTGACAGCTCAACTTTCAGTCCATCAAGGAGAAGCTTAAAATGTATCAATAATTGCGAGTCATGACGGAAGTGGTAATCACTCATCGATGACAATACATATCTAAGCAGGGAAGTATCCCAAAAATATATTTCTCTGATATATAAACTTCTTTATATACATAGTGCCCTGTACATGACAAAAATGGCTAATCTAGTCTGTGCAGGAAAAATAAAGCTAGTATATGGACCCAAGGACAAGCGGGTCAGCAATGCCAGCATGGCATCTCTCTCTGAGGATGGAGGATCATCTATAAGAGTAGTCCACTCAGCCTCCATACGGCTAAGAACATCCACAGCCATTTGTAAGGTGGCACTGTGGTCATCAATGTAAGCACTCATATCGGTAACCAAATCATGGGTGTATGATCGAAGAGCAGTACTATCAGCAATGTGGAAATCATGGGAAGCTATAGCCTCATCCCTCTCTGCAAAAGCTGTATCCCGAGAAATCAAAGTCTCCTCAATCTCAACATATGCTACATCTGTAGCTAAGCGAAACTCGTCTCGCTCCATAATGGCAGTGTTTAAAGTAGAGCAAAACTCCTCCCGCTCAATCAATCTAGTATGCAAAGTGATCCTGAGACCATCCCTCTCAGCAAAAGCTAAATCCATGCCAGACAGGGCAGCCAACAGCTGCGCTCTAGCTGAATCTCTCTCAAAGGTCATCCTGAATAGAGAATCTGACAAAGTTAGATATGTCCCTATGGGAATAAGCGGGGGATCACTAATCAAAACTACCGCCAAATCTACGAACAACTCATCCTCATTAGGAGAATCTGGAACCTCCATGAGCTCCTCCTCGTTAGAATTCGCAAGCGGAGGTAAATGAAGTTCTGCTACTGCGACTGCGGTCTCTGCCTCTAACCATGCAGAATACTCCGGAGAATGACCTGGATGTCTACTAAAGAACTCAGCCCTCTCCCTGTGAGTCCAACACTCATAAACTCTAACCAAGTCAGCCAGTGACATTGATGAAGCCGACATCCTCTGATCAGTAGAATCCTCAAAATGGTGCATACTCTGCCACTGATCAAACTGCTCCATAACTGCAAAGGGATGACAAGTAGTCATATCCCTCAATCCTGCTAAAGGCAAATAATCCATGCCAGATGCATTAGTAATGAAGCTGAACGGGGTCGCCATCCCTGAGCATAACAAAACTGCGAACGGATGCTCAATATCCGACAAAAATGCTAACCAGGACTCTGAGTAGAAGCAATCAGGCGAACGGAAGGAGTAAACTGAGGATATCTCGTGGCTAAAATAATAGGCATGTGGTCTAAAGGATCCAATCGTTCGTATGTGTGACATCAACCACATATACAGCACGACCGAGCTACCATAGAAAAACCCCGATGGATGGGTACTGTAATAGGTGAGCGACCTCAGAGTCTTCGCCAAGATTATAGGGATAATGGTACTACCCTGCCTAACGGCTCTAACTACGACAACCAATCCCACATCAAGGTGATCTAAATGTAATGGCATGTAAATATACGCCACAATGCACATCAACAACATGTTTATCCTGGCTGTCTGCCAATCCTTTGCGAAAATGACGAAATCCCCGACATGACGGTCATAGCTATCAAGCTCACCATAGCACTCTATCAAGAAGTCAAGGGAGATCACATGCCCTAAAGCAATCTCATCCATGACTATGCTCTGCCGAAGATCGGACAGCCGAGTAAACGGTCTCCGCATATCACTGATAGCCGTCCGAGCACACGACGACTCTAAATCCAAGCCATAAAATCTCTGGTACTCCTCCAGAGTAGGCGAAAGCTCACACCACCCAATGCGGAATACCTGTCTCTCCGGTACCCATAAGGGTAAGACGCCATTAATAAAGCCATCTGGAACCTTAAAATCTACAAGGGCCATCGAATGCCCCAGCATCTAGTCAGCTGTCCCCCTAGCTGGAAAGGGCAGACTATCATACCATGACCGCAACGATGCCGCCACCTCTGACAGTGGCAAATGCTCTATACGGCTAACTGCAGACGTCGTCATCTGTAGCACCGTATCATAAGACCGTCCAGAGGTCAAGTCAAATCACAACTATCAGAATTCATACACATGATACATGCATGATGACAATGATATAAACATAATGCAGCAGATAAAGATGACATAAATATCTACAAAAAGCTATCTACTGCATACATCATCCCTATATCCTGGTACAAAGTGAAAGGAAGAATACAGGGAAATGGGGCACCACCACCCAGCTAATACAGTGGTCTATCAAAATGATGGCATAGATGCCAAATAGCCAAAATAGTGGCTAACCAAAAATATAGCTGCCATAGCTATCACAGGAAGTCAAAGACCTCGGTATCAAATCTATCGACCTGCTCCAGATCCTCAATCTGCACAAAGCTATTGGGATCAGGCATATCTGGGCGGCATAAGGGAGGATCTGCCCCTGTATAACTGCTACTGAATGGACCTGAAGAAGGGCCTACTCCAGAGCTGGATGGGTCAAATGAAGATGCCTTTGATGGATCTCGGCCAAGGTCCCTGATAAAGAAACGAGCCTGGTCCAACTCCTTAGTCAGATGTGCTATCTAGTGTGCATGAGTAGGCTCTCTAATACAAGCTATCCGATCCGTCATCATCACGGACTCGGCAGCATGTCTGCAATAAAATGGGTGGCATGAGTCTAAGCCCCAATAGTGCGAGGACTCTACCAACTGTAGAAGGTTGCATGGCTATATGGGCCCTCTGATAGATCAAAGCCGTCTATACCCTCCAAAGGGATGTCTGTTAAAGGCACGAACAATGGCCAATGATGCCAAGCAGGAGGAGCAATGGGAATGCGGATCTCCCCTATGACACTCCGAATGGCATGCTCTCCAAGATAGAGTTCCCAGCCTGCCTCCGTTAATATAGGGACTCTGCGGGTCGATAAATCAAACTCCCGACCAGTGGGGAAACCTTCATCAAATTCGACAGTCAAGTGCTCGGATGTGTACGGCGTCCAGGTGATCGAGCCCGCCTTCAAAAGCTCTAACTGCAGACGGGCATGAGTGACTCCCTCAGCAACAGGGACCTCCATCAAAATGGAGTGATGCCATCTCCGTCCACGTGGATAGGTCTCTAGGCCTAATGCTGAAATGGGCCATAGGCAAGGAAGCCTCTCAAATGCCCAAAGCTATCCATGCAAATACCAAAAGTCCTCAGTGACCAAGACTACCAAAAATAAGTGTAGAAATCAAAAAGGTACAGAATGATGTACTCACCAGCAAAAACTAATGGAATCCTAACCAAGCCTCCGTCACACTCTCCGAAAGCAGGCGCATGCCCCGAAGAAAATAGGCAAAGGTATAGGAGCCCCAATCAAAGTCACTGAAGGGCTCTACATGCTGAGTGGCGCTGATCAAAGCAAAGGACATAGTCGACGAGTTGTCCGCCACAAAATAACCCCTGATGATCAACAAAAACAATCGCCTCAGAATGCGATCTCTAGCCCTCCGATCATAAGGCGGAGGCAACTGCAAAGTCCCGTCCTGGGCGTCTATACTCCAGGGACCAGATCGGACTGCCCGACCCTTGAATACAGATTGAGGGACTCCTAATAGGGATCTAAATACGATGGGAGAAATATCAGACATGACAGGCACTGTCTCGCCCTTAAACTCAATGCCGGTGATAAATCACCAGTCCATACAAGTCATCATCACCTCGCAATCAAGCAGATGAAGGGACTAAGTCTGGTGAAACCAGCGCTCAGACAAAGCCCTCATATACCCCCAAGGGCAACGGCGGGGCAGGATCTAGAAGAAGGCCTGAAATCTCCAGCCATCCAAGATTTCCCTATAATCCTCGTGCAGAGTCTGATAGAGGGAGTGCACACTAAACAAGTTCCCTCGTGACTGTGACAAGCCAGAGACCTGCATCAAAAATTAACCCATGTCAAAAACCTGTGCCCCGAGAATGGCCAGAAGATGGGAAAAGAGTCAGAGAGAAGAAAGACTTCAAGTCACCTCGTTGGCCTAAAGATATCTCGAAGGATGGTGACTCAAGTCGCCCAACAACTCCTGTGTCTGTACAATAATGCCCGGGACCTCCGCACGTGGAACTTGAGCTGGAACAGGAGCAACAAAAGCAGCCTCCTAGTTATCAATGTCAATGGGCTTCTCGTCCTGTGCTGGACGTATCCTACTTTCTACCAATTTACGAGGCGTCCTAGCTGGACAGGCCTGTGGGACGGCAGAAGCCCTCCTCCGTCTAACGCATGATGAAACCACGGTAGTGCTATCGGGTCTATCGCGATCCATCGGGATCCATCGCATACACCACTACTCAAAATCACCTCAGACAGGGTGTGGTAAGCCTAAAACCTGTGGCTTATTAATGAATCAATCCAACATACATATCTAAGTCCTAAAACATGTATGGGTCTATCAAAAATACCCCGTACAGTCAAAACTGCCTTTTTTCAAACTTCCAGAAACTCAAAACCTGCATTAAGTCAGTAAAAAACTCCCCTGCAGAGTCAAAAATACATGCTTTTCAAAACCTAAGATGTTGGAGAAATTTTGCCAGAGTCTCATTTGTAAAATGGACTGTCTACATGCATATAGGCATGTCTAGGTGGCCATTCAGTAGCACACCTACCCAAAAAACCAAAACAGTTCATATATATCCAAAAAAATCAAAAACCAGCCTCACATGGTCTCCAAAATACCATAGGCAATTTTAGTCGAAAGTCCAGGCTCACTAGGCCTCAAAAAGGATGATTAAACTGATCAAAAAGTGGAAAAATTGACTGTCTCAGAACCTGAATTTTCTTACATCCAAACGTGCATTACAGTAAAATATGCATACATATGTAGACAAAAAAAATTTCACAGGCCATATAGACATACATTTTTTATACATTACGTTTAAAAGCACCCTAGCTGGTTTACATGCTTTTAAAGGTCAAAAATGATGAAAGAAGGATGGTAAACATTAACTGCGCCGCGCTGAACGCGTAGGAACTGACGAATTCAGAATCCGATTGCCAGAACTCCGTAGATCTGAAAAGAAGATCGAAAATCCTTTCGCTGCTCAAACAGGAAACTTGCAAAATAAAAATCCCGCAGCACATTAAGTAGCCCAGGTGGCCGCACCTCCAGCTGCAGCTGCCGCACCTCCACCTGTGATAGCCCAGGTGGGTCCCACCAGCCCCGGGCCCGGTTTGATTCGAGTCAAAACAGAGTTTAAACGGGCCGCTGAATCAAATCTGAAGAGAAATCGCTACGCGATTGAGCAGTTTGTCCTAAAAGCCTGCGTTGACGCAGTGTAATCCTAACGAAGAGGGAAACTCTATAGAGACCCTTGACATTCATCCTGGAGCCATGTCCGAGGATCAACAAATCAAACTGCAAAAGAAATGCGCAAAACTGCTAAAAACTGCCATTTCCGAAGCAGTTTCAGCCATTGGCTCAGCCCCAGCAAAGTTCGGGTTCTGACCAAAGTAGTTACAGTCGTTGGCTCAGCCCCAGTGAAGTTTGGGTTCTGACCAAAGAAGTTACAGCCGTTGGCTCAGCCCCAGCGAAGTTCAGGTTCTGACCAAAGCAGTTTCATCCGTTGGCTCCACCCTAGCGATGTTGGGGTTCCGACCAAAGCAGTTTCAGCTGTTGGCTCAACCCCAGCGAAGCATCGGGTACTGACCGGTGAAAATTTAGCCGTTGGCTCAACCCCAGCGAAGGGTACTGATCGGTGATAATCCAGCTGTTGGTTCCAGTCCAGCGAAGCATCGAGTACTGACCGGTGACAATCCAGCCATTGGTTCCAGTCCAGCGAAGCATCGGGTACTGACCGGTGAAAACTCAGCCGTTAGTTTCAGTCTAGCAAAACATCGGATACTAACCGGTGAAAACTCAGCCGTTGGTTCCAGTCCAGCGAAGCATCGGGTACTGACCGTTGACAACTCAGTCGTTGGTTCCAGTCCAGCGAAGCATCGGGTACTAACCGATGATAACTCATCAGTTGGAGCAACCCCAGAGAAGTTCGGGTGCCGATCGAAGTCAATTTCAGTCTTCAGACTAGTCCCATGAGATGTCGGGAGACGATCTCGATTGAGAGTCATATAATAATCCATCTTCACAAAGGACAGATAATGGAATCTGTTATATACATCCTCAAAGAAGATCATTAAGGTAGTATCAATCCTGGCCACTTCTTTAATACCTAAAAAGCTATCGCAGAGGACGTCATCCCCAGCAGATCAAGACGGGAAAATTTATCATAGCTCACCCCCTCAGAATCTACGAAGCTATTGCAGAGGATGTCATCCCCAGCAGGTCAAGACGGGAAAATCTGTGATAAATTATCTTCAACAAACTCATCAGAGTCAAACAAATTATCGTAAATGATGTCATCCACCTCCGAGAATGGCAAAACTGGCTCGCGATAACTTCCTAATACCATCAATGGCTATACCGAATAGCGTCATCCCCAGCAAAGTGATAACGCACACAGCCAAAAGTAGCCCCATTTTACTCCAAGACGCCCAACTTCAAAAATTTCTAGTGTCTACTAATCTTTACCCTATCCATTCCACTATATTACATGGACATGATAAAGAGGGGCATCTGTAGACTCTCAAAATTTTCCTTGCCCCAATACTGACCCGACAGGAGGGCAAAACTGTCAATCAATCCAAATCTGGCCACCAACGCCGGTCCTTCAACCTAAATCTGATTCCCCATATTGGTAATCAAGTTTTGACAGTCAATCGGACCATCAATCAAGTTTTGACAGTCAATCAAACCATCAATCAAGTTTCGATAGTCAATCGGACCATCAATCAAGTTTCGACAGTCAATCGAACCATCAATCAAGCTCCGACAGTCAATCGGACCATCAATCAAGTTCTGACAATCAATCAGACCATCAATCAAGTTTTGATAGTCAATCGGATCATCAAGCTCAACCCCGATCTCAACTCGAGAAGTCAAAATCAACCCCGGTCTCAACCCGGGAAGTCAATTCAACCTCGGCAGCAACCCGGGAGGTATCAATTAACCCCGGTCTCAACCCAGAAGGTATTAATCAACCCTGATATCAACCCAGGAAGTCAATTCAACCCTGGCAGTAAACCGGGAGGTATCAATCAACCCCGGTCTCAACCCAGGAGGTATTAATCAACCCCGATCTCAACCCGGGAAGTCAAGATCAACCCCGGTCTCAACCCGGGAGGTACCAATCAACCCCAACCTCAATATTGGGACATGTAAAGTCATCTTCGGTCTCAATCCATGAAAACACAGTTCATCCCCCAGCAGCAACCGGGGAAGTCAAACTCGACCCCGGTCTCAACCCGGGAAGTGCATGTCATCCCCGGTCTCAACCCGGAACGTCAGGTCAACATCAGACATCAACCTAAAGCATCACAACAACTCCATAGCAAAACCTGGAATGACCACGTCAGCCTCAGAGACAACCCTGAGGTCAAAAGACTCGACTGGGATCCAAGTCTTGGAATCAGCTCCCGGAAGTCAACTAGCGACCATGCCGACACTACAGGCAGCCCCAAGAGGGGTACAATGGTCATTTCATCAACTCTCAACCAACTTGGTCAAACTCAAGCCAAATCGATGCCGCCAAAGTCAGAATAAACCCTAACAACGATCCCGAATGGCAACTACGCAAGACAGCTCAACAGACAAACTGCAGAGAATCGAAGACCTGGCTATGAACCCATCTTCCTGGACCCAAAAACTAGTTTTTTCCCATGTCATTGAAAAACTATCGGTGAGAGCTTTCTGGAAAGGTATCGCACGCCTCAAACGGGCACTCCGATCAAAAGTTAGAAAGATTCCAACCGGACATCGTATTGCTCGGAGTGCACGTACTTTGAGATGACCAAGCCGGGCACGTGGGCCCCACCTAGGGGAGCCAAAGCTCTACTTGTAGCTGCCGCAAGTAGAATGGAGGCTCCTTGGCCTATAAATAAACTTTCCACCCCCCCCCCCGATTCATTTGAAAGAATTCAGAAACGCAGCGAAGCCCTGCCAGTTTGATTTTCTGACTATTACACCTCTTCCAAACCCAAATATTTTCACTCCATCACGTAGATATACCCATACACTACCACATATCAAAAAACCACCGGTATATTTGGGCGTTTAAAGCCTACGATTCGGCAAAAAGCCCGTTTTGCATGCTATTGTAAGTATTTTTACGATCAGCAAGTTGCTATTACTACTTTGCACTGTTTTACACTTGCACACGAAATTTCACTTTCTAAACATGCCCGAAACTTAGTTCCGTGGCCATTTTTGTCAAAACTTGATACATGTTTGTACATAAACTCCGTTTTCAACGTTTCTACAACTCGGATTGACGATCCGTTAGCTCCAGTAGCTTCAATGCACTAGCACGCACATTCTGGCAACTTCGCCAGATTGGGTTATCATTCCAGTCATGTTTTGGTCCTCTTTTGTATTTATTTAACTGCAAATTTACTAACATTTCAATTCTGTCAAGCCCGGATGTTAAATCTGAGGTAGTTTGCCGCTTTTATATATATTTACACATATATAAGTGACATTCACCATCACTGGTACTCATATCAGTCCTGGTTGACTACATTTCTATTAATATATATATATATATATATATATATATATTTATATATTTTCAGTCGGCCTGGACTATTTCATGGCCATTTTATTGCTTTTGCAAACTTCCCCATACTGGGTGCTCTCCCCAGTCACTGGGTGACTACTTTCTGTCAATTTCAATTCTAGCACAGGCACTGGCGTTAAAACCCAGTCGCCCTTATTACTGTTTATATATATATATATATATATATTTTCATTTCTGTCACATCCTGGATTATTTCTTGGCTATTTACAGTTTTTATATATATATATTTTGATTCCAGTCCGGGCTTGCGAGTGAAAACCCATCGCCCTTTTACAGCTTTTATATATATAATTATATATATTGCTTTATTTAATTTATTCAACTACTGTATTTAACATTTATTTGTATATGAATTTGCACTGATTTTTCTGTGGGAGGACTAGATTTATCAAATCTCGCCAATCCTAGCTTTTAACGATTCAAACAGGTCCTGACAGAACCTAGGAAGCTATAATGGTTGAGATTTCTTTAAATCTAGTTATTTTTATAGTTTCAGCTTCGAAAGCAACATCGCGTCCCTTAGATCGCTATCTAGTGGGAACGAGAGGCTTCGGCCGTGCGGACCAGGATTTATTGAATAAATCCCTGGTTCTGGTTATCTTGGGATATTTATTTGTTTCTGTACAAATTTGAACTGTGCAGGTTTTCTAGCCACTCATATCTGAGCCTAGGAATCATGAGATTCATGATCAAACTGATCAGAATCTGATTCCCACAATGGACAAACTTCGATTTACAGATGTACCTTGCCAGTTTTTCTGTAAAATGTATATGCACACAGACCTTAAAACGGTTATCCAGATTTAAGGTCTCAACATAGTGAAAATATGGATTGTCGTGTCAACGTCCCTCTGATGGTTTTCATACCCATGAGGAAACCGACACTTTACATTTCTGTGGTCGAGGATGCTTCGCAGCCCGATAAATCACCACTTGCATGCAGCCTTAAGGCTATAAAGATAAAATTGAGAGTAGCGATATGCTTCAATTCCTATGTCAGCGTAAGGGTTTGATAAAACCAGCTTTCAAAATATCACTGTTAATTCAATTCAAAAGCTTTTGCAAAAAATCAAATTAAATGCTTTTGCAAAACAAATCAAAGGCTGATTTTCAAATAAAATCAAACCCTTCGTATATAGGCTCAATGAAGCCTGTCAAAGCTTTCAATCAATCCAAAGGCCCAATTTTCATACATCATTCACTCATGCATTCTAGTTTTAAGGGAAATATTGAAAAGATTGCGGTACCGTGTTTACACGGGAGTCGTGGGGTGCCTAACACCTTCCCCACACTTAACCAAGCCCCCGAACTCAAAACTCCAATTTCAAAGATCAAGTTGCGACAGTGTCCAGCAATTGGGCCTCTTTTCAAATTAAATTCGGTTGAGTTGGTACAACCATTTTCAAAACTACCAACTGTCGACTCTGTTTAAATCAAATCGTCGATATATACATATGTTGGCCTCTTTCCTAAAAATCCTTCAAACCTTTTTTACAATAAAAAAGAACAAGGGTAGAGATAACTTATGAAGATCGATTTGAGAAAAATCGGGTTATAAATCGACCCGCGATAATTCTTAAATTTTCCAACGTCGACACATGTGATTGAATATGAACCCCTGCCATTTTGAGAAAGACTTATCCTATGAAGAAATTCATGTTCAGATTGTTGACAGGAAAGAGCAAGTTCTCAGAAATAAAATAATACCTTATGTTAAAGTAGTATGGAGGAACCACAATGCTGAAGAAGCTATGTGAGAACTCGAAGAGCATATGATGAAGAATTATCCTCATTTATTTACTTAATTTATGTGTAAGCTATTCTGGGGACAGAATCTTTGTAGGGGGGAGAATATAACGGGATGAAATTTTTAATTGAACCGTGATTCTGGGGACAGAATCCTTTAAAAGGGAAAAAGATGTGACAAACGAGATTTATATAATTTAATTTGACTATTTATTCAATTAAATAAATATTTTTCGATGATTTAATTATTGAATTAAATAATTAATTGATGAATTTGTGGTAGATTAATTTAATTATGTGTTACATTGATTAAATTAATGTGAAGAATTTTATTATTCAATATATGTATTTAATTGAGCTTAATTGATTAAATGAATTAATTAATAAGCATGATGTTAATCTAATTAATTAGAGATTTAATGATTTGACATAATTAATAAATAAAATTTTAATTATGTGACTATGTGATTTATTATGGAACTATGCTATTTTATTTAATTGATTTAAATAAGATTATTTGATTAATTAGGTGTGACATTATTTAACTATATAATAAGAGTTAATTAAATTAATGGGAAAGGCATATATGAGGCTAGCCAAATAAGGCCCTAAGGGAAGTTGCATCAGTTAACTCATTACGGATTAACTGACGCCACTAATTCATCCAGTACTCACCCATTATATATTATACGCATTATACTTATATCTTATATCATATGTCATATCAGTTCCTACCTTCATCAGAGAAAAACTAGGGAGAAAATTGAAAGAAAAGATTTGAGAATTGATTAGAGAGGAATTGGAGAATTCAAGTTTATATCACCTTCAAACAGAGAAAGTAAGGCTAAACCCTAATCTAAGTTTTATATTTCACGTATTATATTTTCTCCCACCTGAGTTCTCTGATAATGGAATTTCATGAGTTTCTTGTTTATTACTTAATGTTAGATGTCTATTAAAATACATAACTCAATTATATGTGATTTATATCTGTTTTGGAGTAATTAATCCATGAAAGCATGTCTAAATTGGAGTTTTGAACAGTTACAGAGTTTTTTTTTTCATTTACGTGTTTTAAAGGTTCTCTGTGAATGGAAAATTTGGCAATTGTTGATTATATGTCTATATATATGTTACAAATTATTCATAACATGTTTTAAACCATATATGCATGATTTACAGTGATTAAATTCATGTAATTATGCCTTAATTGGGTTTTCAAAAGTTACAGAGTATAAAACTTGTATATATGGCCCATATGGCCCTTACGTACAAATTAAATGCTTTAATCAATTGTTTAACTTTAAATTGACGATTGAATATAATTATACATGCTTAAATGAACAAAACGGAATTTAAAACGGACGGATTCGGTATATTAACGAATCTATAATGTCGAAATTCAAGCTTTTCCTCAAAGTTTTACAAAATATTAAAAACAGCAAAATTAAATATTTTTATTTGTGTAATTATGTGATTTAAAGTGGTAGAAGCATGCTAGAATCGATTTATGATGTTCCTGTGAAATTTATACTTCATGGGTAACATTACAAATCGTTATATTTGTATAAATTGGAGTTAATTGGGTCGTTTTGTGTGTTCTTCGCGAACTGCAGAATCTGGGTCTACGTCGCAGCGCGACCGCATCTTTCCAAGGAATAAATAAAGCGTGTTCGCGCCGTGCAGCTCGCCCGCACAACTCCAAAGAACAAATGGAGCGCGGCCGCGCCTTACCTGCAGAATTTCAAAATTTTTTCGAAGTGTTCAAGTTTTAAAGATGTGTTTTAAAACTTAATGTAATGAACATGAAGACATGTTAAGCATATAATAAGATGTTAATAACTTATATTATGTGATTAATTAATAAGTTAATTTTGTGACACCCCCAAATCCTGGTACTTCGTTTTCACAAGATTTGGTGTTCATTTTCTAAGTAAAACATACATCTACCTAATAATAAAGAATTGCAAGATAAATTACAACCTTCATAAATATTTAAATAAAAATCTTCCTTATAAAAGGATTACAACCTTGTCCAAAACAAATCCCAGGGTTATCTAACCTTGACATAAACATTTAATGCAAAAAATAAAAACATAACTTAAAGTCTTATTATAATTCAATCAACAATTAAAACAGGTCTTCACTTGTTCATCTTACCTTTCCCTTTACTCGTTGACGGAACGTCAACGTTCTCGGCTTTAACTACAAGGGATTATTAAATATGCAAGAGTGAGCAAACAAAAGCTCACTAGAAATATCAACAATATAACATAACTGAATAGTTTCAAGAGATTTGAATAACTTCTCTTTAAAGAATTGAACAATAATTCTTTCATCAACATTTATAATTCGAATATATAATTCATCTGAGGGTCATAAGACCTTGAACTTTTTTCCTAAGTTATAAACATTTCTATTTAAAATCTTTAACAGTCATTTAGACTATGGACCTTAACTCGTACTTAGGGGGATCAGCCCTTCGTACCATGTATTGTGCACAAACATCGTAACGCTTTCGCATAGTAACCTCCCCTAATAAATAGGGTTGTTCATCTCAGTATTTGATTCAAGTCCGCACCAAAGAAAGTTTGGTTTGGATAGCTAAAAAGAAAATTTGGAGTTTCAACTATCATCAACTAAGGAGTAGTTGAATCGACTCACAATCAAGAATAATTCAATAATAACGAATTATAAAATAACTTATGTTTTAGAATTTAAACTTAAAGCATACGAAAGATAAGATAAACCTTACTTAAACAATTAAGTCAAGGTCACTTTAATAATTTTATGAACTTTAAATAAGTACTTATCCATTGCAGAAATAAAAGGACAATTTCAAATACAATAAATATTTGAATTTAAAACACTTGTATAATTAACGAGTTTAAGGATAGAAGACCTGCCTCAAGCGGAAGCTACTAATACAATCACGTTCTTTAACACTTCCTACACATATATGTTTAATCACAATAATCTAAATTAGTTAACATGTAACTAATTCACATAATTGGTTAACCCATATAGGTTAACTCTTTCTAGTTTAATTAATAAGTTAATAATTAATCGTCACATAATTAATTACACCACATAGGCATGCTCACATAATTAAATCAATAATAATTATGTGTTTCATATTAATTAAATTATAATTAAATGAATTATAATTTAAATATTTAATCTAATTATAACTACTCAAATTATAATCACATCTTATATTAATTAAATTATAAACAATTTATAATTTATAATTAATTAAACTGCATCATGCATTTACTAAATTATAATTACACAAATTATAATTAATCATACAAATATTGAATTATAATACACAAATTATAACTTATAATTAATCATGTATTTATTAAATTATAATTACATAAATTATAATTTAAATTAACATTTACTTGATTAAAATAAATCAAATAATATTCATTATAATTTAACAAAATTATAATTTAAATTAAACCTTTACTCTTATTATAATTATTCAAAATTATAACCACACTTTATATTTTATTAATATAATATATTAATATTCATTTTCAAGTCATCAAATTATCACCTTCAATTAGTTTTTTATGATACAACAAAATACATAAAAGAAATAACTCATCTTGACTTTTTGCACCCCCCCCCCCACCCCCACCAGGGCGGGGGTTTTACTCTTGATAGGCCCGCCGGGGCGGGCCCTTTGTAGGGTCTGCAGACATGCTCGTGAACTGTGTGCAGAGAAAAAGTCAATTTAACTTATTTCTCTGCACCAAATTCTAATTTCAGTCAATACAATTCATATCAATTTTACAGAAAACATAAACTTAAAGCTTCTAACATAATTGTAACATATATAAACATTGCAACACATAATCAAAACAACCAACTTCATGATTTTTTTGAAGAAAAGTCATTGTTAAGTGTTCTTCATGAAATTGAACACTTTACTTTTGTTTTTAAACCAATTCACACCATTTCCAAGCATAACCAATTAGTTTCTAATCATGCTAACATAATTTACGATTACATCACACAACAATTAACAATTAAACTCAAATTTTGATTTTAAAATAGCCATTTATCAAAACCAATGCACTATAAATTTTGATGAACACGATTTCTTCATGTTTATCATATAAGCATGAATTAAACTATTAATTAGGCATGAAATTCATATACGAGCATGCTAGAACACAATTGATACATATTATTTCATGTTTACACAATTTTCACCGTAACTCAATTAATAGAGAACTTTATACTTTATAAAGAATATATAAACAAAATTTCTAACAACTAAAGATGAGAGTTATACCCTTATGCTTAATGGATTGAAAGGAGAGGATGATGATGATAACCTCTAAGCTTTTCTTCCTCTTCTTCTTCCTTTCTCTTCTTTTCTCTCTAGACTACTCTGTATTCTCTCTAACTTTTCTCTGTTTTGTTCTAACACTGACCAATTCTAACTTAACGTATATCTATATTACTTAACTGATAATATAATATAGATATAATAGATATAGCATATAAATATATATATGTAACTTACAAATTATAATTACATATAATAACTCCTACAATAATTACATAGGTTACACTTATTTGAATTTGAAAAGCCATAAGGTTTGTTTGGCAAAAACTGCTTATTTTTTAAAAAATTAACTTTTTGAGCTTAAGGCCCTGTTTGGTAAAATATGATAAAAACAAAAGTAAGGGTCTTGTTTGGTAAATCCTTTTAAAATTCTTTTCTTTATTTTAATAAATCCTTTTAACACATACTTTAAATGTTACACTTTAATTAATTAAATCTTTAACATTCTTATTTAATTAATTAAAATCTAACATCAATTAATCACAAAAAAAAAAATTTGTCACATAACAATTATAATTACTCGCTAATTATAATTCATGTAACACTCATCACATAACTCATCTAATTTAATTATCTCAATTAAATTAGAACTATACTATAAAATCAATACATATTAATTAAATTAAATATTAAATATTCACTTATTTAATATATAACTCTTAATTAAATCACTCCACAAATTCACATAATTTATTTATTCAACTCAATAAATATTAAAATTTAATATATAAAATCTCAATCGTTACAATCTTCCCTCCTTAAAAGGATTTTGTCCCCAGAATCACACATAAAAAAATCTCGTCTATTATAAATTTCATAACTTAAAATCGTTATTATAAAGTCCAATAACGTATTCAATGACCAATGTTGTGATTCGATAGGTATATCGAACTATTGATTAATGGGTATTGTGAATGTATTGATATGTAGGATTTAATAAGGAACGTGAATTAATTGTAGCTTGTGCAAGAGGCAAGTTTTCTAAACTCAAACCTTTAAATTGAGCAAGTTTTTAAATCTTACTTTTACAATGAGCAAGTATTCTATTCCTAAATTATTATTGTTAAACAAGTTCTATAAATTCTAAATTATTAATTGATCAAGTCTTAGACTTGTATTCTATATCGAGTAAGTTCTTGTTCTTAATTGTTCAAGTTCAAGATTTTATATTAGATGTTATAATTCTTTTAAAGCAAGATTTTAGTTATACATTACTTATTCGATTGTATATCTCTTGAGATTCATTATTCAATTTGGTTATAAATTTATTGTTGAACCTTGTAAGACTAGTGAACCCTTGTTGATTCAACTAGTCTATAGTTGATGAGCGTTCTAAATTCTAGAACTTTTATTAAGCTTATCCAAACTAAACTTCCTTTGGTGCGGACTCTAATGTCAAACTGAGATGAACAACCCGGTAATCGGGGATTATTTACGCTTTAGTGTTGAGATATTATGCACACTATGGTACTAAGGGCTGATCCCCCTAAGTACGAGAAGTAGAGTCCATAGTCTTATATCTATTAAAGGTTTAAAGTATAAATGCTTTACAACCTAGGACATAGTTTGAGGTCCTATGACCCTCAAATGTTCTTTTGATTCTTGTTATTCATTCTTGATTCAAAAGTCGAGTTTGTTTATTCAGAAGTCTTTGATTCACTAGCATGTTATTATATCGTTGTTATATTGTTATACTTGTGGGCAATAGTGCTCACTTTTTGCGTGATAATAACATTACAATTAAGAACGAAAGATCTGACGAGCCTTCCATTAGCAAAGGCAAGGGGAAAGTTAACAAGTGTTGAATACTTGTTATTTAATTTAAGAATGTTCTTTATTAAGACTTGATGCTGTTTAAGACTTATTTATTTGTTTATGTTTCCGCACAGATGTTTAAGGTTAGTTTGACCTGGGATTGTATTTGTTATTCAGATATTGTAACCCCATAAAGGGAGAATTTATTTCTATCTATTGCATGGTTTGCATTTATTATGGGTAGATAGATAGATGATATTTGTACAGTGAACACCAAATCCCGTGGAATTGAAGTACCCAGATTTGGGGGTGTCACAATTTCTGCACTTAATTATTATGTTAAGGTTAGATAACCCTAGGATTTATTTGGATAAGGTTGTAATCCTTTTATAAGGAAGATGATTTTTATTTAAGTAATTATGAAGGTTGAAATCTACTTTGCAATTCTTTATTATTGGGTAGATACATGTTTTATTTAGAAAGTGAACACCAAATCTTATGAAAATAAAGTACCCGGATTTGGGGTTGTCACAATTAACTCTTCGGTGTTCGCCATATACTTCAACATTATCTCCTCCATTTCTGATTTCTTTTCCGGCTGAGGAGTTGGAGCTGGAGGATGTTGATGTTGTTGGTTCTGAAACCATGGAGGGTAAGACGGTCTAGGAGCATATTGTTGTTGTGGGTGTTGTTGAGGTTGGTGTTGTTGTTGAGAACCTTGATTGTTACTCCAACTAAAATTTGGATGATTTCTATTGTTCGGATGGTACGAGTTCTAGAATTGATTGGGTGGCCTTTGGTAGTTGCTCACAAAATGAACCGTCTCTACAGTGATAGCACATCGATCCGTCGGGTGCGATCCCGCACATAACTCACAGACGAAGGCAACTTACTGTACCTTGGACTCGACCATAGAATCAATCTTTTTGGACATCGCTGCTAGTTGAGCTAATAATGTGACGCCCCCAAATTCAAGTCCCTTCGAACCTCGGATCCGGTCCACCACGATACTACTATCGTCAAACTATTACATCTTTTATTCATAACTTAATGAATATAACTTCGCTTTATTACAAAATTAGAATATAAATTCATTTCGTTTCCAGGATCTGTATAATGACCCCAAACTTTAATAAGTATTCAATCTTGGTCATTTACCATTCCTGTCTTTTCATCATAATCGATGTTATAAAAATGCAGAATAATTTAAACTTTTCAATATCCTTTGAATAAAATCTTTTTATTGATTGCATAACATTGAATCAATTACATATCCTTAAATCAACCTATGTTATGATTCACTCTATTCGAATTACTGTATAAACTTATACATCTCAATTCGATATCCTCTATATATATTGATAGTATAACTTTACAACTCAATATGTATTAAACATTATAACTACTATCATGTACATCTCCTAGAACCTAAACATGGTTCAAGAGCATATATTTAAATAAATAAATCAATCTCATTCGATACTATTGAACTCTATCAATCAAGTAGCACGTAATCTTTACCGTGAGTCCTTAACCTGCAAAAATGGTTATTTGCAAGAGTGAGCTCGACAGCTCAGCAATTCTAACAGTTTTCATACATCACATAGCATATAATATCATGCTCAGTTCATGCATTCATAATCATTTAAATATAATACGCATGTTACTCACATAACAGGCATAAAGGTTAACTTCACAAGTATATCATCAAAGATCAACTTTCAATCTCAAACATATCTCATATACATTTCATATATATAAGTCAACATCATCATAGCATAATACAATTCAACTAACAATTATCGAATTTATATAACAAATAGGAACTAAAAGACTTGCTTAATTCGTAGTTTATCAACTACTACTTAACTGCTTAAAGCTAGCTGCACTGCGTGTTTTTCTACACAGTTATATAATCATGGATTTATAGCCATCAGTTATACATTCATACATTCTTAATGAAATAACAATTGTTACATTATTTCGAACTTGGTTCTTAGAACCTTGTTTCACTTTCTTATCATACTCTTATAATAGCTAGGTATGTATAGGTATACCTTAACCATACATATTTAATAACAACATTCATAACCCTTATCACACACTTGATTTACTATGTGTTCGACACGTATTTAAAACTCATAGATACGGGTTCCACATTGTTCTTACGTTTTGCAAACCTTAGGAAAATTTATCAATTCCGAGTTTTATATCACCATTACATCAATGAACACTCAACACATCATTTAGACTCTGTTTCATAACTCATGATAACAATGTAAGCTTACTACAAGGTTTAGATTACATTTTAAAAATAATCAAGCAGCAGTGCCCTGTGGCGCAGCTGCGCTGAGTTAAGCCTTGTGATGGGCGCAACTGCGCCCTTCCCTGATCAGTCCAGAATTGGCCTTTTGCTTTCTGGTTCTACTTAGGTTTTTTAGCATGCATAGGTACTAACACATAGCATATTACACATGCTCACAACCATCCAAATTATTTATGTATAGCTAGTATAGTTTATCTTTAACGCTTACTTTAAAACATGCTTGTATAGTGCATATCACGTCTAACTAGCGGGGTGCACATACCAATCATGACTAGAGGCATACAAGTCCTATCATGCTTGCACATAAGGTCAGAATCTAAGTAACTCCATGGTCGTCCATCTTACTTTCAAAACTTCCTAAGTTTTATTCTCAAAATCAATGTCATGCTTAACTAATCATGCATGGCTACTTTGAATCATATGGCATACTCATTTGTACATGTTTCTACACATGCTTACAAGGTTAAAATATAACCACTCCATGTTTATAAAACTTAGTTTGCAAAACTATCCGAGGTTGCCTTTGAAATCATTTTAAACCAAATCAAAGCAATCTAACACATACGAAACAACTTTGAATCTTATGTCATGCATAGCTAGACTTCACATACATGCTATCAAGATTAGAATCTAAGGTACACAAGTTTTGTCAAAGTTTGCTTTCAAAACCTTTATATAATCTTTGGAAAATAATTATTTAAGCAACTCATGATATGCAAAGGTACTCAAGACCATATGTCATACTTATTTGTATGCTTGACTAAGCCATTTACATAAGCTATAAATATTAGAATTCAAAAGTCTCAAGGTTAGTCTAGATTTGTTTTCAAAATCTTCAAGTATCTTTTCAAAACACACACTAATCATGCTAAAGCAATGCATTATTATTAAGGTATCATTTAACCACATATCATGTCTGTTTTCATGCATATTTAGACCATAAAAACATGCTCAAAAAGTCAGAATATAAACATGATACGTATATATCAAAGTTCATTTCAAAATTATAAGTCCATTTTCAAGACTATAAGTTCATTCCTTAAATGTGTACTAACTAAGTCAAACATGTTCATACTAGGACAAGGTACACTACTACACATGCTAAACCTGTTATCATGCTTTTCTAAGGGATAACAATAAGTTAACATTATTCAAAAAGTAGTAGAAATTGAAAACTAGGATCAGTGCAGGGCGCAGCTGCGCTGCACCGAAGTACAAAATGGGCGTCGCTGCGCCGTGTCTCGGCCAGAACTAGAGCAGCTTCTGCTACAGCAGAAAGCAAACCCAACATCAAAATTTCTTATGAAACATGATCCTATCTAACCGCATTACATTTCTATCATGCATATAAGCTTAGTTAACAGCTAACAATCCTTTCTCCATCAAATTATCATATAATTCACACATTACTTAAGAACTTATTGAACTCAAAAGAAGAAGAGGTTATACCTCTGTTAAGTTTGATACGAACTAGCTGCTAAGTTGCTTTTCCTTCAACTGATTTCTCCCTCTCATTCTCACAGTATATTTATATTAACTCCACTTAGAAATCTCAGCAATTGATTTTGAGAAGAGAGGAACTCTATTTATAGAACTTCATTATACAGACAATGACTTTGTCCAACTTTTTGGCCCAGCAGGAAGAAGAAGAACATATTGGATATAAAGGAGTTGGTGGAGTAGCAATCATGGCTACTATTGGAGCCACTCCCCCATTGATCATTGGCTATACTTTGCTAAGTTTGAGAAGAAGAATAGAGTAGGCTAGCCTTGTAGCCATTCACGTGAGGAGAGGAGTGACAACCGATTTGGGACAACTCTCTAGTACTCATCAACTTGGCAAATAAATATAACACTTAGGTTTATGATATGTACACACTATATACACTTAGGTTAAAAACTTTAATTGGGTGTACACATGGATAACATTATTTCATAATAGCAAGTTGGGGGTATATATCTTATACACATAATATAATCCATGTATATTTTATAATACTGAATATAATCTAATTGGGTACTGTCACACCACATTGTTACAACTCTATTATTTCAATTATATTTAATTATTGAAATAATCATTAAATAACAATTGTTTATCTAGTGTAATTTATTATTCCATACATACACCTTAATGTATCCATTCGTCACATATTGTCACATAAACATCATTTATGTAACTTATATCATTCCTTCAATCTTACTATATAGTTCTTATATAATATAGTTACTTTGAAGTGTTACACTTCATATCATATTGATGTATTTATAACATATAATTACATATCATTGCCCATAGAAATTAATTCTCATAATAATATTAATTAGTCCCTTTAATTATTCATTCATTAACTTATTTAATGAATGCTTATTCCACCACTTTGTCACACTAGGCATACCTCACAAGCTCAATATTAAGCTTATTATCACTTCCACCACACTTCAATATTCCTTTGATATAAGTTTTGTGTGACACATACACTTTAATGCTAAGCTACCTTAAATAATTATACACTTATACTATGTATAACCTTTACGCTTAGAATAATTAAGATTTACTCTATTAATTATTTAAATTATAAAATCTACGATAAAATAGTAACTTAAGTTATTTAATACATTAAAATAACTTAGTTTTCTTTTATAGATTTAACCCTCTTGGAAATACATAAGATATAATTACTATTATGTATTCCGTCATAACATGATATAAAATGTTCTTATTTCATTTTCTCCAATAGAGGCATTAATCATCATAAAACGATTTACTCATATTATTTTAATATAATATCTAAGTATTATTAAGATAATTATATGTACGACACATGTACACATATTATATAGAAAATAGACCATAAGTTTATTTTCTATTATGATAAATTATTCCCATCAATTTATTACATATAGCAAATATGTTTTAATATATTTGCCATATTAATTAATCATACCTATTACCTCATACAAAGACATATAAGGTAATATTATTATTTAAAATAACATTCTCCCTTTTATTAAAATAATTAAATATTAAAAATTATTTTAATATCCTTTATTAGAAATATATAATAATTATTTCTCTTTCCTTTCTATAAATTGTCCCCCAAATAATTTCTTTAATCTATACATTTAACCATATCTCAAATATTAATTAATTCTCTAATCAATATTTATTTAAAGATATATTGTTTTAACAACATATATATAAATTTATTAACGTCTTTTGCACATTCACATATTACCATGCTAAGTAATATATATAAAGGCACTTACTATAATCACATGCTCCACACATGTATTAACTCACTATTTACTTAAGTGATCCTACACCCTTTACTATATCACCATAGTTAATTAAGGCTTTAATATTCAAATTATATTATTCCATAATATAAGTTTCAATTTAAATTAACCAACATTTATACTTATTAGTTAATTCCCTTAACTAATTCATGTTTTACTATCTCAATCCATCCATGGATAGCTTAAGCACTAATAATAACCTATATTACAATCATACTAGTCACTAGTATATATACTCAAGAAGATGGTGATTACACATTAAAGATATTTAATGTCACCAACTTACTATGATAAAATAATTCTATAAATTATTTAGTATCGATAGATTAGTCTTATCCATCTCTTTTTCTCCAAATAAATCGTCTCCTCAATAAATAACAAATATATAATAATAATAATATACTTATTAAACACAAAATCACATATTGCATAGTTAGTATTACCCTATGCAACACAATACCACATACTCATAACACATTTATATATTCTTATTTGAACCCATATCATGCCTTAAGAATTTTATTTACTAAATTCTTATTTTATAATTTCTGAAAATTCGGGTTCTTACAGATAACGCCGTGATGGCATCCACTTCCAATACCTCGGCAACTTTTGGTTGAGGCATTCTAGCTGACAGGATTTTGGAAGTCATTTGCCGCTATGGTTTCTATCAAATCATAAGCTTCCTCATAGCTCTTTGCCCATAATGCTCCTCCCGCAACGGCATCAATGCTCAGCCGAGATTGCCATCCCAAACCATTGTAGAATGTATTAATTACCATCCATTACGGTATCCCGTGATGTGGACACTTCCGTATCATCTCCTTGTATCGTCCCAAGCCTCATACAAAGATTCTCCTTGTTGTTGCTCAAATTGAGAAAGAGCACTCCTTATCTTTGCAGTCTTAGCCATAGGAAAGAATTTAGCTAAGAACTTCTGTGCTAAGTCCTCCTAAGTAGTCATGGAACCCGGTGGTAGCGAATGAAGTCAACTCCTTGCCTTGTCCCTCAAGGTGAAAGGAAAGAGCCTGAGTCTCACCGCATCATCCGATACACCGTTATACTTGAATGTGTCACAAATTTTAATAAAGCTCAGAAGATGCTCGTTAGGATCATTAATAGCTGAACCCCCAAACTGAATGGTGTTCTGTACCATTTGGATTGTCCCTGGTTTGATTTCAAAGGAATTTGTGGCTATTGCAGGCCTAATTATGCTCGACTGTAGCTCATTGATTTTTGATATAGAATAATCCCTTAAAGCTCTATGTTCTTCGGCCGCCATCTCTACCGTTGTTTCAGTTTCCTATTGCATATTAGCAGTACATGTATTTAATCTCCAAGCTCTCCCGTTGATGTTTTTCTCTCTAGGCACCAAAGCAGAATTTTTAGATCGAGTGCACATACACTAACCCAGGGTACCTGAAACAAAAGAAAAATAAAATTGAAATGAGTTAAGATGTGAATTGTCTAAGTCAGACCAATTTAACTTAAACGGATGACGAAAGTAATAAAAATAAACACTATCCCCGGCAACAGTGTGACGCCCCCATAATAGGTCTAATCAACCCAACCCATTTTGAGTTGCCAAATACATGATACAGAATCCAAATACAAAAGTTTATATCAAAAGGTCATGAGCAGGACGACCATACAAGCTATGAGTGTCAATACAAATCGTATATAATATGAAATATAAACACTCAAATTCAGTCCTCAATAGTTACAATTATTTTTACACTATTATACAAAAATAGTGAGGACTACTTGTGACGAACAAGATTTTTATAATTTAATTTGAATATTTATTGAATTAAATAAATATTTTTTGATGATTTAATTATTGAGTTAAATAATTAATTGATGAAATTGTGGTAGATTAATTTAATTATGTGTGTTACATTAGTTAAATTAATGTGGTGAATTTTTATATTGAAAGTATGTATTTAATTGAGCTTATTTGATTAATATATTAATTAATAAGCATAATGTGTTCTAATTAATTTAATAATTAATTAGAGATTTAATGATTTGACATAATTAATGAATGAGAATTTTAATTATGTGACTATGTGATTTAATATGGATTTATGCTATTTTTAAGTGATTTAAATAACATTATTTGATTTAATTGGGTGTGACATTAAAACTATTTTATAAAGCTTTAATTAAATTAAATGGAAAAGGGGGAATAAGGAACAAGCAAACAAAGCCTTATTGGGGGTTGGGGTCAGTTAACCCATTATGGGATTAACGGACGACCCATGACTTCACTATTATATACGTATATCATATTAGTGGTATATCATATATCATATATTGCATTCATCAGTTAAGAAAGTAGAGAGAAAACACAGAGAGAAAAAGAGAGAAATTGAGAGAAAAGACTTGAGAATTAGTTAGAGAAGAGATTGAAGAATTTAGTTGCATCATCATCACTAACTAGCAAGGGTAATTCTTTCTCCTACGTTTTTAAATTCAAGTTCTTACAGTTTCCATTAACGTATTCTTAAAAAGTTCTCTCTGAATGACTAATTTGATGATTAATGCATGATATGGTTTTATATGTGTTATTATATGATCATAACATGTTTTATACCATGTATGCATGATTTAAAGTAATAAATTTCATACAATTATGCTTGATTTGATTTTACAAAAGTCATAGAGTAGAAAAGTTATATATATGGCCATACGGCCCTTACGTACAAATTTTATGCCATGAATCGATGGTTTAACTTTAAATTGAAGATTGAATGTGATTGTGAACGTTTAAACGAACAAAATGGAAGTTAAACGAACGGATTCGGTGTTATAACGAATCCGTAACGTTGAATTTCTTGTATTTCTTTCAAAACTTTATAAAGTATGAAAACAGTGAAATTAGATGTCTTGGATTGTGTGATTACATGATTTAGAATGCTATGATCATGCTAGAAATGTTGTATAGTGTTTCTGTGAAGTTCATACTTTATGGGTAGTAATTAAATTATTATAGTAGCATTAAACGGTGAATTCTGGGCCTGGTTCTCTATTATTCGTGAACTGTAGATTTTGAAAATGGCGTGTGGAGCTGCAGCACCAAGTTTAAGCCTAAGAGTGGGGCTGCAGCACCAGTGGAGCTGTAGCGCCAGCTTTAAGCCTAAGAGTGAGGCAGCAGCGCCAGTGGAGCTGCAGCGCCAGACTTAAGCTTAAAGTCCGAGCTGCAGCTCCACTGGCGCTGCAACGCCATTTTTAGTTCAAATGGTGGAGCTGCAGCGCCACTTGGCAGATTTTGCCCAGAAATAAGATTTTAATTGTTCATGTCCAGGAAATGTAATTGTAACCTAATGTAATAAATATGAAGACATGATTAAACATATAATAAGAGGTTAATAACTTATATTACGTGAGTAATTAATAAGTTAATTACATGACTTGAATCGTTAATTGTATAGTCCAATAACGTGCTCAAGACCGATGCGTGTGATTCGATACGTATATCGAGTTATTGATTTATGTGTATTGTGAACGTATTGATATGTAGGATTTAATAAAGAACATGAATTATAAATTGTAACTTGTGCAAGAGGCAAGTTTGCTATCCTTAAACTTATTTAATATTTTGCAAGTTTTCTAAACTCAAATCTTACTTTTACATTGAGCAAGTTCTTATCCTTGTCTATTCAAGTTGAGATTTTCATATGAGATATTACTATTCCTTTAAGTATTACTTCAGTTATACAATACTTATTCGATTGTATACTCTTGATATTTATTATTCAAGTTGAATATCGTTGTTATTGTTAAACCTTATAAGACTAGCGAACCCTTATTGATTCGACTAGTCCATAGTAGAGGAACGTTCTAAATTCTAGAATTTTTATTGAGCATATCCAAACCAAACTTCCTTTGGTGCGGACTCTGATGTCAAACTGAGATGAACAACCCTTTAATAGGGGATTATTTACGCTTTAGCGTTGAGATATTGTGCACAGTATGGTACTAAGGGCTGATCCCCCTAAGTACGAGAAGTAGAGTCCATAGTCTTATGACTGTTAAAGGTTTAAAATTTAAACACTTTACAACCTAGGACATAGTTCGAGGTCTTATGACCCTCAGATGTTATTTTGATTCTTGATATTCATTCTTGAGTCAAAAGTTGAGTTTCTTTATTTAGATGTCTTTGATTAACTCGCATGTTATTATATTGTTGTCATATTATTATACTTGTGGGCAATCGTGCTCACTCTTGCGTAATAATAACATTGCAGTTAAGAACGAAAGGTCCGACGAGCCTTCTACTAGCAAAGGCAAGGGCAAAGTCAACAAGTGATGAAGACTTGTTGTTTATTTTATGTGTTTATGTTTCAGACTTATGTTAAAGTTATGTAAGACTTATTAATTGTTTATGTTTCCGCATTTGAGATTTAAGGTTAAGTATGACCTGGGATTGATATATTTATTTTCAGATGTTGTAACCCATAAGGGGAGGATTATTTCTATTTATTTCATGGTTTGCTTTTATTATGGGTAGATAGATAGATGATATTTGTATAGTGAACACCAGATCCAGTGGAATTGAAGTACCCTGATTTGGGGGTGTCACAGGTTGGTATCAAAGCTGTAGGTTATGAACCTTAGGTGGGGGAAAACCTTAGGATAGTAGCCTTTTAGAGATCGAGAACATAGTAATGATAACTCTTATCGAGTTCTAAGAAAGATAATAACTTATCTTATATGTTATGTGCTTATACTTATATACTCGAGTATCGATTTGCATCACGTAATAACTAAGACTTAAAATTTTATTTGTCAGGATGACGAATGCTGGAGAACCTAGTCAGTCCAGGGACCTTGTACCCCTAGAGACTAGAGAGGAGGAGCCTCGAGATATTCACGTAGTCTGGGAGCAGTTAGTCCGACGAGAGCCATCACCCTTGATCACAGTCATTGGTCAGGAGAATGTGCCGGTGTCTGATTCAGAGGAGGACTCTGAGGAAGACCCTGAGGAGATTGAGGTTCAGGCTGAGGTAGCCGAAGAGGAGGAGGAAGACCCTGAAGTGTTCCCACCGAGCTCTATCAGTGCCGAGATGTATGACGAGTTGTATGACTGTAATATAGAGTTACGTGATACTGTTAAGGAGCTAAGGGAGACTGTTCAGGAGCTGAGGGAGCGATCGGTTACTCAACAGTCTACCATTGAGCTGAGGGATGGAGAGGTTGAGGCTCTTCACACACGGTTGGGAAATGTAGAGTGGGATTTGGCTCACGAGAAGGGCCAAACCGAGCAGAAGTCAGAGGAAATGGAGGAATTAAAGAATTAACTAAAAGAGAAATCAGCAAGGCTAGCCATAGCAGAGGAGGCCTGGGTAAGGGAATCACGACGAGCAGATCTCGCAGAAGATAACTATCGGGCGAAGAAGGCCAAGCTTGAGGAGACGTACTCTACGCTTCAGTATGCAATTAATGAGGCCCAGGATCGGGTTATGAGGTACCCAATTCAGTTCGAAGGACTACTGTCATATATGCTAGATCGCAGGACGATGTCCCGGATTATGGAAGAAGAGCATGGCAAAGCTGTTCGTCGCCTTAATGGACAGTGATAGGAACATTTGATTTTGTGAAACCTATCTGGTAGTTAATAATGTGAATTCTAATGTGTTTTTAAACAGAGGAATATTTTATGTTTTAAATCCTGTAGATTTTTTATCTCGGTATAGTTGATGTAAATAGCAGTGATGCTATCGTGTTATGTTAAAACTTTTTGATTTAATAAAATATCAGAGTTTATTTGAGATAATATGTTGATTGATTTTGTTTAAATGTTTAAGTTAAGCCTTGGATATTTAGAGAATTGAATAAAGATCTAATAAGCATATTTCTTAACAGAAAAATGCCGCCAAGGAGACGATCTAACCGTCAACAGGCCCAAGAAGGGTCAACGAACAACAACGACGACGCCAATGCTAACCCCGTTCAGCAGTTGATGAACTTACTTGTTGGAGCGCTTAACAACCAACCTCAAGCTCCACCGAACACAACGTTCAAGGACTTCAAGGCGATGGGACCGCCAGAGTTTAAAGGCACCATGAACCCGATAGAAGCTCAAACCTGGGTCATGGAGATGAAAAAAGTTTTTGACGTCGCCAGAGTCAGAGAAGACCAGAAAACTGCCTATGCAACGTTCATGCTGAAATCCGAAGCTAGTTATTGGTGGCAAGCAAATAAGGTCCGAGGAGGTGAGGCTGTGATTACCTGGGAGAGGTTTAAAGAGATGTTCTTCGAGATGTACTTTCCAACCAGCTCGCAGAATCAAATGGAGCTCCAGTTTTGGAACTGAAACAGGGGAATATGTCCGTACCGAAATATGCGGCGAAATTCAATGAGTTGGCTAGGTTTGCCACGTATCAAGTGCACACCGATCAGAGGAAGGCAAGGAGGTTTTAACAGGGCCTGAAGCCCTGGTTGTATAGCAAAGTGTCAATGTTCCAATTGAACACTTTTGCTGGGGTGTTGGAGAAGGCCATTCTCGCTGAAGGCGGGAGTGACGCTATTACAAATGATAACCAAGATCAGAAAAAGAAGAAGAGTGAAGGTGAAGGAGTTAACAAGGCTAGTGGTAGCAACACGGTGGGAATTAACAATTAGAAGAGGAGGTGGAATGATAACTCATCAACTGGGAATCAATAAGGAGGTCAGAAGAACAGGATCGAAGCATGTTCGACCTGTGGGAAATCTCACCTGGGGGTCTGTATGAAGGGAAAACGAGTATGCTACAATTGTGGTCAAGAAGGCCACATAGCACCTAACTGTCCGAACTCAAAGAAGGGAGCTTGCTTCACTTGCGGCTCAAAGGACCATCTGGCAAGGGACTGTCCCAAGAAGGGATCTGGACGGGCAGGATCAGGAGGGAACAGGGGAAACAGCGGTGGAAGTGCTCTAACTATCACGGGACCAACCGCAACCAACTGACCAACCGCCAGAACCTTCAATATGACCGTGCAGGATGCTGTACAGTCTCGCGATGTGGTGTCAGGTGTCATTTCGATTAATAAAGTTAATGCTTATGTACTATTTGATTCGGGTGCAACTTGTTCATTTATATCCGATGATTTTGCTAAGAACTTAGAATTGCCTATAGACGAGTTAGAATACCCCATGAACATAGAGATTGCGAATAGAGAAGTGATCCCTGTTAAGTATGTACACAAGATCTGTAAGGTGAATATTAAGGGTAACATTATGAACGTAGATCTTATCCCGATTAGGCTTGGGGAATTCGATGTTATTCTGGAAATGGATTAGCTAGTCAATTATGGGGCTATAATTTATTGCCAGAAGAAGTGTATCAACCTTATGACCCCATCAAAGGTTGTGTTTTATGGTAGTAAATCGCCTAGACAAGCGAGTTATCTGACAATGATGCAGGCCAGGAAATTGTTAAGACAAGGCTGTGTAGGATATTTAGCCTACATAGTCGATAGTCGTAAAGAAAACCCGAAAGTGGAAGATATACCAGTCGTGAGGGACTTCATAGACGTATTTTCGGATGATCTGCCAGGACTTCCGCCAGACAGAGAGGTTGAGTTTGTGATCGATTTGGCGCCAGGGACGGCCGCAATATCGAAGGCACCGTACCGGATGGCTCCGGTAGAGATGAAAGAGTTGATGGTACAACTGCAAGAGTTACTAGATAAGAAGTACATCCAACCGAGCGTATCACCGTGGGGAGTGCCAGTGTTGTTTGTGAAGAAGAAGGACGGGACGATGCGGCTTTGCATCGACTACAGAGAACTGAATAAGGTCACAATTAAGAATAGATATCCATTATCGAGGATCGACGATCTGTTTGACCAATTGAAGGGTGCAAGGTACTTTTCAAAGATAGACTTGAGGAGTGGCTATCATCAGCTGAAGGTGAGGCCAGAGGATGTTCCGAAGATAGTATTTAGGACTCGATATGGTCACTACGAATTTTTGGTGATGTCTTTTGGTCTAACGAATGCTCCTGCAGCATTCATGGGCTTAATGAATGGAGCGTTCAAGCCATTTTTGGACAAATTCGTGGTGGTCTTTATCGACGACATTTTGGTATACTCGAAGACCAAGGAAGAACATGTAGAACATCTGAAGTTAACCTTAGAGGCGTTGAGAAGAGAGAAGTTGTACGCTAAATTTTCAAAATGTGAATTTTGGATTGAAAGAGTGCAATTTCTTGGACATGTGATCGACAAGGACGAAATTTTGGTAGATCCCTCTAAAGTCGAAGCTGTGATGAACTGGGATCAGCCGAAAACACCATCGGAAGTGAGAAGTTTTCTTGGATTAGCGGGCTATTATAGAAGATTCATTCAGGACTTTTCCAAGATCGCAACTCCGCTGACGAATTTGACTAGAAAATCGTTGAAATTCGTTTGGATGGAGAAGTGTGAGGAAAGCTTCCAAGAGCTTAAGAGGAGGTTGAGTTCAGCACCTGTGTTATCCCTTCTGGACGACACAGGAAATTTTGTGGTTTATAGTGATGCGTCGCACAAAGGATTTGGCTGTGTGCTCATGCAAAACGGCAGGGTCATTGCGTATGCGTCACAACAATTAAAAGATTATGAGAAAGGATATCCGACCCATGACTTGGAGTTAGCTGCAGTGGTATTTGCTTTGAAAATTTGGAGACACTATCTCTATGGGGAGAAGTGTGAAATATATACAGACCACAAGAGTCTGAAATATATTTTTACACAAAAAGACTTGAATATGAGCCAGAGAAGGTGGCTAGAGCTAATTAAAGACTATGACTATGAAATTTTATACCATCCGGGTAAGGCTAATGTGGTTGCCAACGCCTTAAGCTGGAAGGGTCGGGAGAAATTGATGATGTTGACTACTCAGGAAGAGCTAATTTCAGCAATGGAAAAACTGGAATTGGAAGTGAAGTATCAGATGGAGTTGGACGAGAAGTTGTTTCAGATGCAAGTTGGTACAACCCTATTGGATCAAGTTAAGGAAGCCTAACTTCAGGACGAAGAATGTGAGAAGGTAAAGAAAAAGATATCTAAAGGAACCGAACCGAGATTCAAGATAAACAGTGAGGGACTACTGAGATTTAAGAATAGAGTGTGGGTACCGTCAGTGCCAAAGATTAAGGATGACATTTTGAGCGAGGCTCATAGCTCACGGTATTTGATTCACCCTGGTAGTACCAAGATGTACCAGGATCTTCGACAACACTTCTGGTGGCCGAATTTGAAACAAGATGTTGCTGAGTGTGTTGCAAAGTGTCTAACCTGTCAGAAAGTGAAAGCAGAACATCAGAGACCGAGTGTTTTTCTACAACCCCTGGAAATCCCAGAATGGAAATGGGAACACATTACAATGGATTTCGTGGTTGGCCTTCCGACGACTCTGAAAGGCTACGACGCAATATGGGTTAACGTTGACCGACTAACGAAATCCGCACACTTCCTTCTGATCAAAATCAGATTCAACTTAGACCAGTTGGCAAGGTTATATGTGAAAGAGACTGTTTCGAGGAACGGAGTTCCAGTATCAATTATTTTCGACAGAGATCCGCGCTTCACATCGAACTTCTGGAAGCAACTACAGGAATGCATGGGGACACAGTTGAGAATGAGTACGGCTTATCACCCTCAGACAAACGGGCAGAGTGAAAGAACGATCCAGACATTAGAAGATATGTTGAGAGCATGCATCATAGATTTTAAAGGAAATTGGGATGATCACCTACTACTTGTGGAATTCGGTTACAACAACAGTTATCACGCTAGTATTGGCATGCCGCCTTACGAAGCGTTATATGAAAGAAAATGCAGAACTCCACTATACTGGGATGAAGTTGGCGAGTGACAACTACTAGGTCCAGAACTGGTACAGCAGACAGCAAAGATAGTCAAAGTGATCAGAACAAGACTGGTAGCAGCCCAGGATAGGCAAAAGAAATACGCCGATCCACACCGTAAGAACATTGAGTTTGAATCGGGTAGCTATGTATTTTTGAAAGTCTCTCCCTGGAAAGGGAAGATCAGATTCAGAAAGAAAGGGAAATTGAACCCGAGGTTCATTGCACCCTTTGAGGTACTGCGAAGGATTGGAGAAGTTGCGTACGAGGTAGCTTTACCTCCGGCGCTCGAGAATGTCCACAATGTCTTCCATGTTTCAATTTTACGACCCTACAAACCCGATTACAAGCATGTGATTGAATATGAACCCCTACATTTTGAAAAAGACTTATCCTATGAAGAAATTCCTGTTCAGATTGTTGACAGGAAAGAGCAAGTCCTCAGAAACAAAGTTATACCTTCTGTTAAGGTAATTTGAAGGAACCACAATGCTGAAGAAGCTACGTGGAAACTCGAAGAGCATATGATGAAGAATTACCCATATTTATTTACTTAATTTATGTGTATGCGATTCTGGGGATAGAATCTTTGTAAGGGGGGAGAATAATGTAACGGGACGAAATTTAATTGAACCGTGATTCTGGGGACAGAATCCTTTTAAGGGGGGAAAGATGTAACGAACAAGATTTTTGTAATTTAATTTGAATATTTATTGAATTAATAAATATTTTTTGATGATTTAATTATTGAGTTAAATAATTAATTGATGAAATTGTGGTAGATTAATTTAATTATATGTGTTACATTAGTTAAATTAATGTGGTGAATTTTTATATTGAAAGTATGTATTTAATTGAGCTTATTTGATTAATATATTAATTAATAAGCATAATGTGTTCTAATTAGTTTAATAATTAATTAGAGATTTAATGATTTGACATAATTAATGAATGAGAATTTTAATTATGTGACTATGTGATTTAATATGGATTTATGCTATTTTTAAGTGATTTAAATAACATTATTTGACTTAATTGGGTGTGACATTAAAACTATTTTATAAAGCTTTAATTAAATTAAATGGAAAAGGGGGAATAAGGAACAAGCAAACAAAGCCTTATTGGGGGTTGGGGTCAGTTAACCCATTATGGGATTAACGGACGACCCATGACTCCACTATTATATACGTATATTATATTAGTGGTATATCATATATCATATATTGCATTCATCAGTTAAGAAAGTAGAGAGAAAACACAGAGAGAAAAAGAGAGAAATTGAGAGAAAAGACTTGAGAATTAGTTAGAGAAGAGATTGAAGAATTTAGTTGCATCATCATCACTAACTAGCAAGGGTAATTCTTCCTCCTACGTTTTTAAATTCAAGTTCTTACAGTTTTCATTAACGTATTCTTAAAAAGTTCTCTCTGAATGACTAATTTGATGATTAATGCATGATATGGTTTTATATGTGTTATTATATGATCATAACATGTTTTATACCATGTATGCATGATTTAAAGTAATAAATTTCATACAATTATGCTTGATTTGATTTTACAAAAGTCACAGAGTAGAAAAATTATATATATGGCCATACGGCCCTTACGTACAAATTTTATGCCATGAATCGATGATTTAACTTTAAATTGACGATTGAATGTGATTGTGAACGTTTAAATGAACAAAATGGAAGTTAAACGAACGGATTCAGTGTTATAACGAATCCGTAACGTTGAATTTCTTGTATTTCTTTCAAAACTTTATAAAGTATGAAAACAGTGAAATTAGATGCCTTGGATTGTGTGATTACATGATTCAGAATGCTAAGATCATGCTAGAAATGTTGTATAGTGTTTCTGTGAAGTTCATACTTTATGGGTAGCACTTAAATTGTTATGGTAGCATTAAACGGTGAATTATGGGCCTGGTTCTCTATTATTCATGAACTATAGATTTTGAAAATGGCGTGTGGAGCTAAAGTGCCAACTTTTGCCTAATAGTGGGGCTGCAGCGCCAGTGGACCTGCAGCGCCAGCTTTAAACCTAAGAGTGGGGCTGCAGCGTCAGACTTAAGCTTAAAGTCTGAGATGCAGCTCCACTGGCGCTGCAGCGCCATTTTTAGTTCAAATGGTGGAGCTGCAGCGCCACTTGGCAGATTTTTCCCAGAAATAAGTTTTAATTGTTCAAGTCCAGGAAATGTAATTGTAACCTAATGTAATAAATATGAAGGCATGATTAAACATATAATAAGAGGTTAATAACTTATATTACGTGAGTAATTAATAAGTTAATTACATGACTTGAATCGTTAATTGTATAGTCCAATAACATGCTTAAGACCGATGTGTGTGATTCGATACGTATATCGAGTTATTAATTTGTGTGTATTGTGAACGTATTGATATGTAGGATTTAATAAAGAATGTGAATTATAAATTGTAGATTATGCAAGAGGCAAGTTTC
This sequence comes from Panax stipuleanatus, assembly GCA_020205555.1. Classification (NCBI taxonomy): domain Eukaryota; kingdom Viridiplantae; phylum Streptophyta; class Magnoliopsida; order Apiales; family Araliaceae; genus Panax; species Panax stipuleanatus. The sequence continues at coordinate 102,250,398 of CM035125.1, forward strand.
CTATCCTTCAACTTATTTAATATTTTGCAAGTTTCCTAAACTCAAATCTTACTTTTACATTGAGCAAGTTATTATCCTTGTCTATTCAAGTTGAGATTTTCATATGAGATATTACTATTCCTTTAAGTATTACTTCAGTTATACAATACTTATTCGATTGTATACTCTTGATATTTATTATTCAAGTTGAATATCGTTGTTATTGTTAAACCTTATAAGACTAGCGAACCCCTATTGATTCGACTAGTCCATAGTTTATGAACGTTCTAAATTCTAGAATTTTTATTGAGCTTATCCAAACCAAACTTCCTTTGGTGCGGACTCTGATGTCAAACTGAGATGAACAACCCTTTAATAGGGGATTATTTACGCTTTAGCGTTGAGATATTGTGCACAGTATGGTACTAAGGGCTGATCCCCCTAAGTACGAGAAGTAGAGTCCATAGTCTTATGACTGTTAAAGGTTTAAAGTTTAAACACTTTACAACCTAGGACATATTTCGAGGTCTTATGACCCTCAGATGTTATTTTGATTCTTGATATTCGTTCTTGAGTCAAAAGTTGAGTTTCTTTATTCCGATGTCTTTGATTAACTCGCATGTTATTATATTGTTGTCATATTATTATACTTGTGGGCAATCGTGCTCACTCTTGCGTAATAATAACATTGCAGTTAAGAACGAAAGGTCCGACGAGCTTTCTACTAGCAAAGGCAAGGGCAAAGTCAACAAGTGATGAAGACTTGTTGTTTATTTTATGTGTTTATGTTTCAGACTTATGTTAAAGTTGTGTAAGACTTATTTAATTATTTATGTTTCCGCATTTGAGATTTAAGGTTAAGTACGACCTAGGATTGATGTATTTATTTTCAGATGTTGTAACCCCATAAGGGGAGGATTATTTCTATTTATTTCATGGTTTGCTTTTATTATGGGTAAATAGATAGATGATATTTGTACAGTGAACACCAGATCCCGTGGAATTGAAGTACCCGGATTTGGGGTGTCACACTACTACTACTCTTAACTCTGCCCATCACTTGATTTTCCGACTAGTCCCTGCAACATTCTCATTTCTTGAAGAGGATAATAGAATAAAAGGGTGAGCTCAACTAGCCCAGTAAAGAATATTATGACTAAGATAATAAATAACAGTTTATCGTTAGTTTTCAACAAATCAGATAAAATATTATGGACAACAAGTTTTAGATCTACAACTACAGTGGAAGTAACAATGCATCAGAAGAGTTAGTAGGAAATAATATCTACTATCTTCTATGATTTAAAAGTCCATAATTAATATTTTATCCTTGTAACATCAATCAATATATAACTTGAATCAAATATTCATCTTTGCACTACAGGCCAAAGATATTAATTTGTATCACCAGTTGGTCATGTTCATCTCAACACCTGTCCATCTTTACACAACGTGCCAAAGATATTCATCAGGTAATCAATCATCTTTGCACTACAGGCCAAAGATATCCATCAATTAATCATCCATCTTTGCACTACAGGCTAAAAATATTCTTTTGTATCACTATTTAAGACTGAAGATGATAAAAAATATTTTAAAGAACGAATCTAGTGAGATAAAGGACAAAAATTAGAAATTTATAATTTAGTTTATCCAAGTTCAAGAATACTCCATAATACTCAATTGTGGAGCAAAATTCAACAACGAAGATCAAAACTTGGATCCAATCAAAGATAGGAACCATAATAGCCAACTTAGACAAGGGAAAGAAAATTTAATTTTTCTGTGAATAGTATCATATTAGTGAATAGTGCCGTATACGTGAATAGTGACGTACACGTGAATAGTAACCCCAATATGAAATGGTAAAAGTTTCATAATAAAATTCATACCAATATTTTGGTGTCATGATATTGAAAGAAATAACATTATTTTTGAAAAAAAAAATAACATCCCTTACCTCAAAAGAATAGTACTTCTGACTGGATATAATGCTGAAGGAAACTTGCACTATATAGCAACACTCAAAGTATCTAAATACTCAAAAAATACGCTCGATATTATAGAGAGATAAAACTTCTGATTCTGGTGTGTTTTTCAAATTCTAACTAAGCACCCTATTTATAGAAAAATGATTAGGACGCCAAAGCAGAAAATTTAATAAAATATTATTATATTTCTTTATTTTTTCAACGGACGCCAACCAGCAAAATTTTCCAGCAATTACCCAATCATAAGTGGGACCCACCCACATAAAACATGTTTTAATCACCTTTTGTAACAAAAATAATCCAGACCCAATATTCCAGAACTTCAATAATTCATAATAAATAGCCCTTTTATCAGAAAAATACGAATCGTATGTCCATTTTATAGAAAATTTAATTCTCTACAACTTTGTAGAAGAAAGTTTTACCAAATTCCGAACGAAAAATGACTCAAATTTACATACGGATGAACTTGCAGGCTATAATCAAACTTCAGTATAAAACGGAGCCCACCAACATATTTAACATGTTTTTTGTAACAAAAATACTCCGGACCCAATTTGCTCTCTTTCTTTTCATATCGTGAATTTATTGTAAAAATATCACCATTATTATATTATTACATCATATACTTATAATGTAATATATAATAATATATTTGAATGAATTATTTTATCGAAGAAGATAAAATATCAACTCTCAATAATTGTCTCTTTAAAAATTTCTCCATTAAATAAATATTTTTTTTATCATTTTTATCAATAATTAATTATTCACAAATAATATTACAGAATCACAATAGTGACAACCAAGTCGTTCCTAGGAAAGAGGGGGCTTTCTGATAAGGATTTCTCCTTACTGGCGCACAATTAGATTAACTAACCTCTTTCCTAGACAGAACTTCCTAGACATTGCCAATAATGCTGTCTAATAATATTATTCAAATAATATAAATTATTGATTTGATAATATAAAATATTGTGCAGTGACAATTATTGAAACAACAATAATATAAAAAATTGTGTAATATCGTGTGCTACTGTGCAACAACGCGTATTACTTTATTTTAACCACCGGATATGTTAACAGTGTTAACGGTAACTGTTACGCCGTTATTTATAGAAAACTTATTCTTGTCGTTTTCTTCATCCGACAGTTTTCCATTATGGGACCAACAAATGGCTGCGCCGTCGTACGAATATTCCCCAACAACAAGAATATCCCACGACCAAACGAATATTCCCCGACAACAATGAATATTTTATAACCACTTGCTTATTTTGAAATATTTGCGCATTTTACCCATAACTTGCCACATCTATCAAATCAACCCCTTACTATTCAAAATAATATATAGAGGAAATTCAATTTTATTCATAAAAAGTTGGGGTCTTATAACCTCCCCTCCATATGAAATTTCATCCTCGAAATTGACGTACATACCTGGTGTTTCGAAAAGGTGAGGATACCTCGCTTTCATTTTCGATTCCAACTCCCATGTCATTTCCTCAATAGCCTGGTTCCTCCACAAGACTTTGACTTGTGGTATAACCTTTGTGCGTAGGACATGTTCCTTCCTATCCAAGATCTTGACAGGTACCTCCTCATTCGTTAAATCTTCGACTATCTTGTCTGGTTCTAACTCAATAATGTGGTTTGGGTCTTTCACATATTTACGAAGCATGGATATGTGAAAAACGTTATGAACGCGAGACATGCTTAGAGGTAAAGCGAGTCTATAGGCTACATTTCCTACTCGGTCAAGAATCTCAAATGGACCAATAAATCGTGGGTTGAGCTTTCTTCTCTCCCCAAATCTCGTAACTCCTTCCCATGGAGCAACACGTAACAATACATGATCCCCAACATTAAATTCCACGTCCTTTCGATGAAGATCCGCAGAACTCTTTTGTCAATTATATGCTATTTGTATACATTGTAGGATCATTTGAATCTTTTCAACAGTCATACGTACCAACTCTGGTTCCAACAATGTTGCTTTACCCACCTCATCCCAACATACTGGAGAACTACACTTTTGCCCATACAACGCCTTGAATGGAGTCACGCCTATACTTGCCTGATAACTGTTGTTGTAGGAGAATTCCACCAATAGTAGGTACTTATCCCAACTCCCTTTGAAGTCTAGAACACAGAGTCTCAATAGATCTTTAAGAGTTTGAATAGTCCTTTCCGATTGCCCGTCCGTTTGAGGATGATATGCCGAACTGAATCGTAAATCCGTGCCTATAGCTTTATGCAAACTGACCCAAAATCGTGAACTAAATCTTGGGTCACGATCCGAAACTTTGGATACTGGCATGCCATGCAACATCACAATCTCATTCACGTACATACGAGCAAGACGCTCCAGGGAATAAGTTTCCCGTATCGACAAGAAATGAGCAGACTTGGTTAATCTATCAACAATAATCGAAATAGCATCTATGCCTTGAGAAACCTTCGGAAGACCCGTAACGAAATCCATGGTAATGTGTTCCTACTTCCACTTTGGAATCTCAAGTAGTTGCAATGGACACTTTGGCACTTGATGCTCCGCCTTGACACGTTGACACGTTAAACACCTCGAGACAAACTCTACGATCTCTCTCTTCATATTGCACCACCAAAATATATGTCGAAGATCACGATACATTTTGGTACTCCCAGGATGGATTGCAAACGATGTGTTGTGTGCCTCCATCATGATTCTATACTTCAAATCAGAATCGTTAGGAACACAAAGTCTGGAGTTGACTAGAAGTATTCCTTCTTCATCGATTCTTGCTTCTGAAACTGCACCTTCTTGCACCTTCATCTTCATCTTCATCAGCTTTGGGTCTGTAGCTTGAGCAGCTTTAACTTTATAAATCAAAGCTGGTTCTACGCGTATACTTAACATCATCATGTGGGTCCACGGAGTCTTAAACTCTATCTCCATCTGTTGTAAGTCACACAGAATAGGCCTTTGTGTTGACAGCATCACACTCGTTCCCACATATGATCTTCTACTCAACGCATCAACTACCACGTTCGCTTTACCAGGATGGTATTGGATGGTATGGTCATAATCTTTCAATAGCTCAAGCCAATGCCGTTGCCGCATGTTGAGTTCCTTTTGAGTGAAGAAATATTTAAGGCTCTTATGATCCGTATAAATCTCCACTTTCTCTCCATACAGGTAGTGTCTCCAGATCTTCAACCTGAAAACGACTTCTGCCAACTCTAGATCATGAGTAGGATAATCCCTCTCATATTCCTTGAGTTGTAACGAGGCATAGGCTATGACTTTCCTATGTTACATAAGAACACATCCTAACCCTTTGCCCGAAGCATCGCTGTAGATAACGAATCCATCCGAACCAGATGGTATTGTCAGAACAGGTGCCGAGATAATTCTCCTCTTGAGCTCTTGGAAGCTCTTCTCGCATTCCTCGCTCCATACGAATTTTGTATCTTTTCGAGTCAGCTTAGTTAACGGAGTACTGATTCGAGAAAATCCTTCCACGAATCTTCGATAATAACCAGCTAAGCCCAGAAAGCTACGTACTTCGGTCACCGACTTCGGTTGCTCCCAACTTTGTATTTCTTCAATCTTCGCCAGGTCAACAGATACTCCATGTTTTGATACCACGTTCCCAAGGAATGCTACCTCCTCAAGACAAAACTCGCATTTCTTTAACTTGGCATATAGCTTGTTATCACAAAGTCTTTGAAGTACCAGCTTCAAGTGGTGCTCATGATCTTCACGACTTTTGGAATAGATGAGGATGTCATCAATAAAGACAACAACGAACTGATCCAAATATTCCTTGAACACACGGTTCATCTGATAGTAATGTGCATACAAGCCAATCATGTATGATGATAAAGCACATACTTTGTGAACAATCTTATTTATTTATTAATAAAATATTCATTTATTAAAGGCATTTAATTATCTATATGGTGCTGTTTTTATAATATGTAAATAACCTATAGTTTTAAGCAATGCTTTTCGAATCATGATGTTGATCATGCTAATTAGATCTAAATTCTTAGAAAGCTTTAAAACTAAAATAGTTCCCAATCGTGGGATTACTAAAAAGGGGATTAGTAAATTCGGATAGATTGGTACATAAGTTGCTTGCTCATTGGATGAGGATGATTGATCTCATGATCATTTGTGTGGAGACACTAAAGCAAGTATGTAGGTGCTTATTGGAGAATAAGTTCACTGAACGTGACTCGCTATGGAATACCTAATGGAGTTTTACTCGCTTGTCAATAGGAATTCCTAATGTGAAAGTAGTACAAGTGATCCTTGGGCTTGAGATCATCATAGTATCTTGTATGTAACAAATTATATTTTGACTTATTCCTTAAGACCTTTTAAGGTATATATAGGGTATGCTTGGGTATAATGAGTTACATATGGAGATAATGAATGATCAATAAAAAATCTACCACCTCTAGTAAAAGAGGAGATATTTCCTATGTGATTCGTTAAATGACAACCTAGGAATCCTTGGCCAAGGTGGAATGAAATTAGAAAGAGGTTTCTAATTTGCATTAATCGGAGTTGTGCATTTTCTAATCGAAATACATATAATTAAATAAAATAAGACTTGACAGTAGATTCATGTCTTATATTTAATTGGGATATTGTATGGTGGAAGGATTGAATTGTATGGTAACTATTTACTCACAGGTTCTTTTATGATTAATGTTGAAATCTATATTATCTGGAAAGTCGTTGATCGCTAGGGAGGCTTATCCCTATTGTAGAATAAATATTATTTATTTAAATATATTAGTAGTTTAATTTATTTATTTAAATAAGATTAGAATTGTTCTAATTGATTTATTCACAACCGGTTTAATATAGAGAACCTCAAAGGTCACACCATAAAAGGAAGAATAATTATTTAGGAAGGTAATGGCATAATCGTAATAATGCATAGTATAATTAATTTAATCTATAGTGATAGAATAAATTAAATAGCTTAATGTTTATTATTTAATATTTTAAAAATATTAAATATAAATTAATAAGAGGAGTCTTATTAATATTATTACAATTATTATTATTTTAATTTCTAAAGGAGTTTAGTAATTAATTTAATATTAGTACTCTCATTTATTCCTAATAAAATTAGGAGACAAATTAATTAAATGAATTTAATTAATTATTCCCATGTGGTGGGAAGCCTAAATTAATTAAAGGAGTTTAATTAATTAAAAGAAATCCCATGTCTAATAGGATTAGAAGGGTTACCCAATATTTATATAAGAGGAGTCTTATAATAGATATTGATTTGATGAAATTTCAATTGTTGGAGAGTACTCCTTTTCTATAGAGGATAGAAAACTAAGGTTTAGCCAAACACCCTCCTTCTTGATAATTCCTCTTCCTTGGTGGATCACCTCTAGAGGCCAAACACTTGGGTGGCTAACGTTGATCAAAGGAAGGAATCTAACTCGGAAATTCAAGGAGATCACGAAGAACAAGGAGTTGAACTAGTACATATGGAAGCTTCGTTTTACAAGGGTATGATTCCATAACTTCTTATTTATTATTTTAAATTAATAATTTGCATAAAGGATGATCCGGATAATGGTTTTGTAGAATTTTTTTTAAACTCTGATATACCATGCTTCCGCTAATTTTTGCAATTTGATTGCGTCACGATTTCGTACAAACCCAACAGTGGCATCAGAGCCAAACCTTTATGCAATTATTAATTTATTTTTGATTTCATATACATATGAGTATGTATTTAAAATAATTTATTGGGCATAATTTTATTGTATAAAGTTATATTTTTTAAGAAAAAAAAATTACGTTTTTTTTGGGACGAATCACATTTTTTTTGGGTGCTAATCTTGGATTCTGCAAAGAAAATGTGTTATCTCTTTCTTACTCTAAAAAGAAGGTGACCCATCAGGAAAAGGCTCTTTTAATAAACCTGCAGGACTCTTTTAATAAAAGAAGGTGACTTCTTTTTAAAAAATAAATGTGAATTTATATTATATATATATATATATATATATATATATATAACCTGATTCGTTATATAAATATATATAATATATACGGTAATATCAAATATATATATATATATATATGATATATTTATATATATTATATTCTAAATAATTTTATAATTAAAATAAAGAGTTTATTTTAATCTTGAAATTGGATTTCATGCAATTTAAAATTGTCCATTAAATGATACTCATATATATATGGAATGTTTTAATTCATGAGATGAATATTTAATTTATTGATATATATGGTGATATGTATGATAATAAATGGGGATTGATTATGGACTATTTGACCAATGTGATTGGATTTTATTTTAGTTGAATGCTTGAATGAATGAGGTTTATTAAATGGGGTCTGTGTACCTCGTCTTCTCTAATTTTTTTTCTTGATGTAAAATTCTATCTCCCTCCTATGTACTTCCCCTTGACTGCTGATCAAGGTTTCTATTTAAATTAAATAGTTTAATGTAATAGAAATAGTTAGAATTATCTTGAAAAAATTGGAGACCAAGGAGCAAGGAGCGCGTGAAGACCCGTTTGTATGGAGCTCGGGTTTAAATGTAATAGTTATATTTAAATTTAAATTATTGCACTCCTATGTTTGACCTTTTGGATCACTTGGTGGCTCTAGTGAACCAAACTAAAATAAAAGTCCATAATCAATCCGGGTAGAATATAGTATTCTATATTGCATGCTAAATATTATATATATATTATATTTTATGCAAATATGCTTCGCATGTTTAATAAAATGACGCGTATTTATATATATATATATATATATATATATATATATATATATATATATATATATGCATGCGGGCTAAACAAGATGAGACAAATAATAACAAACCCCTCAAAGAAATAATATTAAGTCCGAAGCGTTCAAATGATATTTGGAATATCGAACGTCGCCTTCTAGCATGATAAATTATAGAGCATTAAATATTTAATATGAGCTTGTTGTGCTATCCACAAGGTGAGTATTGCATATTTAAGATGTTAATTAATCACATTTGATGCTTATCAAGAACATTGAATGATCTAGTCTTGTTGTGCTATCCACTAAGGACGAACATTTTTCTTTTTTGAATTTATGGAAGTGCTAGGCTGGACTTAACTTAAATCATTTTAGTTCGGATGTGCACACACTTGACCATTATGATTTAAGAGGCAAAATAAAAGGAGTTATATAGTGATGTAATTGACAAGAGTTGTCTACTTATTTATTTGTATATCGCTTGTTGTGCTATCCACAAGGTTATATACATTTGAAATGAGATCCTTTTTCTCACTAGCAAATCTTTAAATAGATGTTGCCGAACTATATAAGTGAGGGTAATATAGTTTGATAAAAATAGTGGGAGATACCAATTTAAAATAAAGACCTAAATTTATTTTGGTATGCAAAATTAATAAAATGAATGTTTGCTAAAATGTTGTTTTTCACATGCAGAATTTTAAAAATGTCAAAATCACTAATTTCACTGCGAAGCATACTTGATGCTAATAAGCTTACCGGGCCGAATTATACGGACTGGCTAAGAAATCTGAGAATAGTTCTCACTGCTGAAAAGATTTCTTATGTCCTAAACTCAGCTGGCCCTGGAACTGTTCCAGAAACAGCCTCTGAGGAAGAGATTGCCACCATTGTAAAGTGGCAAGATGATGCATCTGTGGCTCAATACATCATGCTCGCATCCATGAATAACGAGCTTCAGCGTCAGCACAAAAACATGGATGCTCCTACTATGTTGATTCACCTCAAGGAGTTGTATGGTGAACAAAGTAGAACTGCTAGATATGAGATATCTAAGGAGCTCTTCCGATCTCGGATGATCAAGGGCAAAGTGAACATACAGGAATAAAAGAAATCTGATCCAGCTAGCAAAGGAATGTGCTTCCATTGCAATGAGCCGAGTCATTGGAAGAGGAACTGCAAGAAGTTTCTGGCAAAGAAGAATCTTGGAGAAGCTTCGACTTCCAATCAAGGTTTGTTCATGATTGAAATTAATTTTTTAGAAAGTTAAAATTCTACTTGGGTATTGAATACCGGCTGTGGTTCTCACATATGTAATAATGTGAAGGGACTGGTCAGAAATAGAAAGCTGAGCAATGATGAGGTCATCCTACGAGTGGGGAATGGAGCAAAGGTTGCTGCATTAGCTGTAGGGACTTATTGTTTAGTAATGCCTTCGGGCAAGTCCATTTATCTTAATAATTATTATTATGTTCCGAATATTATTAAAAATATTATTTCAATTTCTGTATTGGATATGGAAGGATTTAACGTTGTTATAAAGAATAATAGTTGTTCTATTTATAAAGACGATGTTTTATATGGTATTGGAAATTTGCGAAATGGACTTTATACACTTGACTTACAAGAAAATATTTTTCAAATTGAACAAACTAAGAAAAGGAAAAGAGATGATATTAATTATACTTACATGTGGCACTGTAGACTCGGTCATATCAATGAAACAAGATTATCCAAGTTGCATAAAGATGGGCTCCTTGAGTTATCTGATTATGAATCATATCCAACTTGTGAATCTTGTTTCATGGGTAAAATGACTAAATCTCCTTTTAGTGGAAAAGGAGAAAGAGTTAGAGAGTTGTTGGCATTGATTCACACAGACGTTTGTGGACCTATGACAACAAATGCACGGGTTGGGTATTCTTATTTTATTACTTTCACTGATGATCACTTAAGATTTGGATATGTGTATTTAATGAAATACAAGTCAGAATCATTTAAAAAGTTCAAAGAGTTCAAAAGTGAAGTAGAGAAACAAACGGGCAAGAGTATAAAGATACTTCGATCAGATCAAGGTGGAGAATACTTAAGCGGTGCGTTTCTCAATTGTCTAAAAGAAAATGGTATAATCTCACAATGGACTCCTCCAAGTACACCACAGTTAAATGGAGTATCTGAAAGGAGAAATCGAACACTGTTGGACATGGTTCGATCCATGATGAGTTTTACCGACCTTCCAATTTCTTTCTGGGGATATGCCCTAGAAACGGCTGCATACCTACTTAACAAGGTACCTACCAAATCCGCCCCAAAGACTCCATATGAGATGTGGAAGGGGTGGAAACCAAATCTTAAGCATGTTAAGACTTGGGGTTGCCCAGCTTATGTCAAAAAGTTTGAAAATGATAAGCTACAGACTAAATTCGATAAGTGTAGATTTGTGGGATACCCTAAAGAAACTTTAGGGTATTATTTCTATCATCTAACTGATCAAAAGGTGTTTGTTGCGAAACATGCTGCCTTCTTGGATAAGGAGTTTATCCATGAAGGGGTCAGTGGGAGTAAGATATATCTTGAAGAAGTTCAAGAACCACAAATTATCATGGATCAAAGTCAGGTACCTGACCAAGTAGAAGAACCTACTATACTACACCCTGTTCGTAAATCTTGAAGAGTACCGAAGATACCTGAGAGGTATGGATTCGTTATAGAGGATGACGATGAGGTACACAACATGAATGATGATGATCCATTGAATTACGAACAGGCTATGAGTAATAAAGACTCAGGGAAATGGCTTGAAGCCATGAAATCCGAAATGGACTCCATGTATGAAAACAAAGTATGGACTTTGGTTTCACCACCTGAAGGCATTAAGCCTATTGGGTATAAATGGGTCTTTAAAAGAAAGACTGGAGCGGACGGTAAGGTAGAGACCTATAAGGCCCGACTGGTTGCAAAAGGTTTCAAACAAAGACAAAGAGTTGACTATGATGAAACCTTTTCACCAGTAGCTATACTCAAGTCCATTCAGATTTTGCTTGCGATTACAGCTTATAACGACTGAGATCTGGCAGATGAACGTGAAAACGGCCTTCCTCAATGGGAAACTTGAGGAGGATGTGTATATGACACAGCCAGAGGAATTTGTTTCAAAGGTTGAAACAAATCAAGTCTGTAAGCTGCAACGATCCATTTATGGATTGAAGCAAGCTTCTCGTAGATGGAACATTCGTTTTGATGAGACAATCAAAGAGTTTGATTTTATCAAAAACGACGATGAACCATGTGTGTACAAGAAGCTTAGTGGGAGCGCAATTTCATTCCTTGTATTATATGTTGATGATATATTACTGATAGGGAATGACATTCCTATGCTACAATCGATTAAAATCTGGTTATCTAAACACTTCTCCATGAAGGACTTGGGAGAAGCATCCTATATTTTGGGGATAAAGATCTATAGAGATAGATCTACAAGGATGCTTGGTTTATCCCAAGGAACGTACATTGATGCAATGCTAAAGAGATTTAGCATGGAAGATTCCAAAAGAGGTCTCATGCCGATGAGCCATGGAATACATCTCTCCAAGAAACAGGCCCCAAAGACACTTGAGGAGAGAAACCGTATGAGTAAGATCCCTTATGCTTCTGCAATAGGATCTATCATGTACGGTATGATATGTACTAGACTGGATGTTGCTCATGCACTTAGTGTAACGAGCAGATACCAGTCGAATCCAGGAGAAGAATACTGGAAGGAAGTGAAGAATATCCTAAAATACTTGAGAAGGACTAAGGATATTTTTCTTTTCTACGGTGGGTCTGAATTAAAACTCGAGGGCTTTACAGACACAAGTTTTCAAACGGACCAAGATGACAGTAAATCTGTTTCGGGGTATGTTTTTACCTTGAACGGAGACGCAGTAAGTTGGAAGAGTTCCAAGCAGCAAACAGTTGCTGATTCAGTGACAGAGGTAGAGTATATAGCTGCAAGTGAAGCTGCAAAGGAAGCTATTTGGATGAAGAAATTCATAATTGAACTTGGTGTGGTTCCTAGCATTGGAGAAGCAGTTCCTGTTTACTGTGACAACACAGGAGCAGTTGCACAGGCTAAGGAACCGAGGTCTCATCAGAAATCTAAACACGTGTTGCGGCGATTTCACTTGATCAGGGAGATCATTGTAAGAGGAGACGTCACCTTGGAGCGTGTAGACTCTCAAGACAACATTGCAGATTCATTTACTAAAGCTTTAACACAACAGCAGTTTGATCGTCACTTAGAGAAGATGGGTATGAGATACCATGGCGATTGGCTTTAGTGCAAGTGGGAGATTGATAGTAATGTGCATACAAGCCAATCATGTATGATGATAAAGCACATACTTTGTAAACAATCTTATTTATTTATTAATAAAATATTTATTTATTAAAGGCATTTAATTTTCTACATGGTGCTGTTTTTATAATATGTAAATAACCTATAGTTTTAAGCAATGCTTTTAGAATCATGATGTTGATCATGCTAATGAGATCTAAATTCTTAGAAAGCTTTAAAACTAAAATAGTTCCCAATCGTGGGATTACTAAAAAGGGGATTAGTAAATCCGGATAGATTGGTACATATGTTGCTTGCTCATTGGATGAGGATGATTGATCTCATGATCATTTGTGTGGAGACACTAAAGCAAGTATGTAGGTGCTTATTGGAGAATAAGTTCACTGAACGTGACTCGCTATGGAATACCTAATGGAGTTTTACTCGCTTGTCAATAGGAATTCCTAATGTGAAAGTAGTACAAGTGATCCTTGGGCTTGAGATCATCATAGTATCTTGTATGTAACAAATTATATTTTGACTTATTCCTTAAGACCTTTTAAGGTATATATAGGGTATGCTTGGGTATAATGAGTTACATATGGAGTTAATGAATGATCAATAAAAAATCTACCACCTCTAGTAAAAGAGGAGATATGTCCTATGTGATTCGTTAAATGACAACCTAGGAATCCTTGGCCAAGGTGGAATGAAATTAGAAAGAGGTTTCTAATTTGCATTAATCGGAGTTGTGCATTTTCTAATCGAAATACATATAATTAAATAAAATAAGACTTGACAGTAGATTCATGTCTTATATTTAATTGGGATATTGTATGGTGGAAGGATTGAATTGTATGGTAACTATTTACTCACAGGTTCTTTTATGATTAATGTTGAAATCTATATTATCTGGAAAGTCGTTGATCGCTAGGGAGGCTTATCCCTATTGTAGAATAAATATTATTTATTTAAATATATTAGTAGTTTAATTTATTTATTTAAATAAGATTAGAATTGTTCTAATTGATTTATTCACAACCGGTTTAATATAGAGAACCTCAAAGGTCACACCATAAAAGGAAGAATAATTATTTAAGAAGGTAATGGCATAATCGTAATAATGCATTAAGTATAATTAATTTAATCTATAGTGATAGAATAAATTAAATAGCTTAATGTTTATTATTAATATTTTGGAAATATTAAATATAAATTAATAAGAGGAGTCTTATTAATATTATTACAATTATTATTATTTTAATTTCTAAAGGAGTTTAGTAATTAATTTAATATTAGTACTCTCATTTATTCCTAATAAAATTAGGAGACAAATTAATTAAATGAATTTAATTAATTATTCCCATGTGGTGGGAAGCCTAAATTAATTAAAGGAGTTTAATTAATTAAAAGAAATCCCATGTCTAATAGGATTAGAAGGGTTGACCAATATTTATATAAGAGGAGTCATATAATAGATATTGATTTGATGAAATTCCAATTGTTGGAGAGTACTCCTTTTCTATAGAGGATAGAAAAATAAGGTTTAGCCAAACACCCTCCTTCTTGATAATTCCTCTTCCTTGGTAGATCACCTCTAGAGGCCAAATACTTGGGTGGCTAACGTTGATCAAAGGAAGGAATCTAACCCGGAAATTCAAGGAGATCACGAAGAACAAGGAGTTGAACTAGTACATGTGGAAGCTTCGTTTTACAAGGGTATGATTCCATAACTTCTTATTTATCGTTTTAAATTAATAATTTGCATAAAGGATGATCCGGATAATGGTTTTGTAGAATTTTTTTTAAATTCTGATATACCATGCTTCCGCTAATTTTTGTAATTTGATTGCGTCACGATTTCGTACAAACCCAACATCATCATATCCATGAAAGCAGCAGGAGCATTAGTCAATCTAAAAGACATGACTAAGAATTCATAATGCCCGTACTGAGTTTTGAATGCAGTTTTTAGAATATCCTCAGTTTTAATCTTCAGCTGATGATATCCACAACGAAGATCGATCTTTGAAAAGAATTGTGCACCTTGCAACTGGTCGAACATGTCATCAATGCGAGGTAGCGGATACCTATTCTTGATGGTGACATGGTTCAACTCCTGGTAGTCAATACAAAGTAGCATACTCCCGTCTTTCTTCTTTACGAATAAAACAAGATCACCCCAAGGAGACGTACTAGGACGTATAAAACCGATGTCTAGCAACTCTTGTAGTTGGACCTTTAACTTCTGAAGTTCAATAAGAGCCATTCGATATGGGGTTTTAGAAATGGGTTTTGTACCTGGTTCAAGGTTAATAAATAATTCAACTTCACGTTCTAGGGGTAGACCCGAAAGTTCTTTCGGAAATACATCAAGAAACTCATTAACAACAGAAATATCATTCAAACCTAATGTATTATGGTTTAGATCAGTGACATGGGCTAAGAAAGCTTGACATCCATTTTTAATAAATGAATAGCTTTATGACTTGAATTAACATTGATTGTTTTAGTGGTTTGGTTCTTTGGATTCGCACAACAGGTTGGTTAGGAATATGAAAACTAACAACATTACGAAAACAATCAATTTTGGCATGATAAGTGTTAACCAGTCAATTCCTAAAATCACGTCAAATGCAAGTATTTTCAAAGATATAAGATCAACAGGTAAGATGAGGGTGCCAATTTGAATCAAGCAAGATTTATAAACTGTAGATGTAACGAAGGTTTCACCCAACGGAGTTTCAATAGATAAGTCAAAGTTTAATTTCTCGGGAGTCAAATTCAAACGTTGAGCACAAGCAGGTTAAATAAAAGAATAGGTAGCACCAGTATCTAATACGGCATAGACTTCGTAAGGGTTTATGATTAGCTTACTCGTGATCACCTCGTTCGGGTTCCTCGCATTTTGGGCAGTCACGACAAATTCTCTTCCAGGAACCACCGCCTTTGACTTGTCCAAAACAGGCTTTGGAGGCACCATCCCCGCTGGACTTGGTTTCGCTACAAGGCACTCTCGAGCTATATGACCTTCCTTTCCATAGTTGTAGCATACGTTGAATTGTTATGGGCAGTTTGGGCTGATGTGTCCCTCTTTTTTGCATTTATAACAAACGACCGGTGGTCGTTCTCCTCCCCTAAAAACAGTTGATGCTAGTGCTGATGTCTTCACGTTGTCATTGTTGTTCCTTCTCTTTTTGAAATCTCCCCCTGACTCGCTTCTTCTATGGCCATGATTACCACCAGAGTGGTTACCACTTCTTTCATGATACTTTCCTCCCCGCTGGTTGTCATTGCTCCGTTGACTGCTGCCACCAGTACGACCCTGGTTGTGGTCCCTCGGTTGAACAGACTTATTATCTCACTCTAATAATTGAGCCATGTTCACAACATTTGAATATAGAGAAAATTTGTGAGAAATGAGGTATTGATGAATTTTTGGTTTCAAACCTCTTAGAAACATCCGCGTCATACACACCTCATTATCCACCAAATGAGACGCAAACCGGGATAACTCTGCGAACTTAGCCTCGTACTAGGACACAGTCATGTTATTCTGTTCCAGTCTGATAAACTTTACCTCTTTCATATGACGAATACTTTCAGGAAAGTACTACTCATTGAACAGTTTCTAGAACGCTTCCCAAGATATCTTGAGTGCGGTAGGCTGGGTACGCTTCACAGATTCCCACCAGTAATCTGCCTCTCCACGGAACATAAAGGTGGCGAATGGAACCTTTTGTTCCTCCGTGCATCCTAATACATCAAATATCTTGGTAATTTGCTTAACCCACGTCTTCGCCTTGATCGGATCCGGCTTTCCCAAAAACTCTGGTGGTCCCAACTCTTTGAACTGCTTGGCCGTGACAAGCCGTGAGTTGCTATTATTTCCACCCGTATTTTGCACACGAGTCTCCATCGTCTGGTTTTTCATGAACTGCAAAAAGCTTCTAAACATCCCATCATTCATCGTCTAATCAGTGGTGTTGTTAACATAAGGAATATTGCCTTCCTGTTGCACGTTCTCCTGGTTGGTGATTAAAGGTGTCTCAACGGTCTCATTCACTCCATTGTTAACATTTTCAGCTGCCATTCTCAAATACTGCCACAAAACAAGGGTTAATTAAACAAATTAACATATCACATATTAACCCTATGCTCCGACTGACCAATTAAATGTCAGATAAGCTTAGGTAGGACACACTAGTGAAGGATTTACTTGTCTCTCCCCTCCTAGTTCTATTCCCCGATCTCCTCCATAGACCATATCCCTAAGCTCTGATACCAACTGTGACGCCCCCAGAATAGGTCCAATTAACCCAACCTATTCTGAGTCGCCAAACACATGGTACAGAATCTAAATATAAACTTTTATATCAAAAGGTCGTGAGCAGGATGACCATACAAGCTGTGAGTGTCAATACAAATCGTATATAATACGAAATATAAACACTCAAATTCAGTCCTCAATAGTTACAATTATTTTCACACTATTAAACAAAAATAGTGAGGACTACTACTACTCTTAACTCTGCCCATCACTCGGTTCCCCGACTAGTCCCTGCAACATTCTCATTTTCTGAAGAGGACAATAGAATAAAAGGGTGAGCTCAACTAGCACAGTAAAGAATATTATGACTAAGATAATAAAGAACAGTTTATCGTTAGTTTTCAACAAATCAGATAAAATATTATGGACAACAAGTTTTAGATCAACAACTGCAGCGGAAGTAACAATGCATCAGAAGAGTTAAGTAGGAAATAATGTCTACTATCTTCTATAATTTAAAAGTCCATAATCAATATTTTATCCCTATAGCATCAATCAATATATAACTTGAATCAAATATTCATCTTTGCACTACAGGCCAAAGATATTCATTTGTATCACCAGTTGGTCATGTTCATCTCAATACCTGTCCATCTACGGGCCAAATATATTCATCAGGTAATCATTCATCTTTGCACTACAGGCCAAAGATATTCATCAAATAATCATCCATCTTTGCACTACAGGCCAAAGATATTCTTTTGCATCACCATTTAAAACTGAAGATGATGAAAAATATTTTAAAGAATGAATCTAGTGAGATAAAGGACTAAAATTAGAGATTCGTAATTTAGTTTATCCAATTTAAAGAATACTCCATAATAATCAATTGTGGAGAAAAATTCAAGAATGAAGATCAAAACTTGGATCCAATCAAAGATATGAACCATAATAGCCGACTTGGACAAAGAAAAGAAAATTTAATTTTTCTGTGAATAGTACAGTATTCGTGAGTAGTGCCGTATATGTGAATAGTGTCGTACACGTGAATAGTAACCCCAATATGAAAAGGTAAACGTTTCATAATAAAATTCATACCAATATTTTGGTGTCATGATATTTAAAGAAATAACATCATTTTTGAAAAAAAAAATAACATCCCTTACCTCAAAAGAATACTACTTCTGGCTGGATATAATGCTGAAGGAAACTTGCACTGTATAGCAACATTCAAAGTATCTAAATACTTACAAAAATACGCTCGATATTATATAGAGAGAAAACTTCTGATTCTGGTGTGTTTTTCAAATTCTAACTAAGCACCCTATTTATAGGAAAATGCTTAGGACGCCAAAGTAAAAAATTTAATAAAATATTATTATATTTAAATTTTTTTCAACGGAGCCAACAACAAAATTTTCCAGTAATTAGCCAACCAAAAGTGGGACCCACCCACATAAAACATGTTTTAATCACCTTTTGTAACAAAAATAATTCAGACCCAATATTCCGGAACTTCAATAATTCATAATAAATAGCCCTTTTATCAGAAAAATACGAATCTTATGTCCATTCCATAAGAAATTTAATTATCTACAACTTTGTAGAAGAAAGTTTTTCCAAATTCCGAACGAAAAATGACCCAAATTTACATATGGATGAACTTGTAGGCTATAATCAAACTTCAGTAAAAAACGGGGCCCACCAATATATTGAACATATTTTTTTAACAAAAATACTCCTGACCCAATTTGCTCTCTTTCTTCTCATATCGTGAATTTATTGTAAAAATATCACCATTATTATATTATTATATTATTACATCATACACTTATAATGTAATATTACAATAATATATTTGAATGAATTATTTTATCAAAGAAGATAAAATATCAACTCTTAATAATTGTCTCTTTAAAAATTCATCCATTAAATAAATATTTTCTTATCATTTTTATCAATAATTAATTATTCACAAATAATATTACTGAATCACAATAATGACAACCAGGTCGTTCCAAGGAAAGAGGGGGCTTTCCGATAAGAATTTATCCTTACTGGCGCGCAATTAGATTAACTAACCCCTTTCCTAGACAGAACTTCCTAGACATTGCCAATAATGTTGTCTAATAATATTATTCAAATAATATAAATTATTGATTTGATAATATAAAATATTGTGCAGTGACAATTATTGAAACAACAAGAAATATAAAATACTGTGTAATACCGTGTGCTACTGTACAACAATGCGTATTACTTTATTTTAACCACCGGGTATTTCAACAGTTTTAACGGTAACTGTTTATTTGTAGAAAACTTATTCTTGTCGTTTTCTTCATCCGACAGTTTTTCGTTATGGGACCCACAAATGGCTGCGCCGTCGTACGAATATTCCCCGACAACAAGAATATTCCACGATCAAACGAATATTCCCCGACAACAATGAATATTTTATAACCACTTACTTATTTTGAAATATTTGTGCATTTTACCCGTAACTTACCACATCTATCAAATCAACCTCTTACTATTCAAAATAATATATAGAGGAAATTCAATTTTATTTATAAAAAGTTGGGGTCTTACAAACGGCGCCAAAAACTTGTTGGCTTGTTTCGGTGTTAATCAAATCAAACACACACGTGTAAGTATACACGGTCAACAAGTAATATAGAGTAAGTAGATGATCGTTCCCACGGAGAAAAATGAATATTTATAATCTAACATGTAATAGTTTTGGAGTGGTTTTGGGCTGCTTGAACGATTGATCAACAGGTGATTTATCTAACACTAAAGATTAACAAATACTAACTAACTATCAAGTAAATGATTCAGAAAAGGAAGATATGGGATTCCAACTTCACTTAATGCCACATTCATATTCAATACCTCTTGCTAAGCCTATTTGATTATTTTGGATTTCTAGCTGAGAGCACAAAAGTGAGATAAGGCCATCTCTCGATGTACCAAATTCATATCACACACAATCCACAAAAGAGATAGAATATATGTGAACATCCAATATTACCTAAGCCACTATATTTCTATGTGACTTAATAGCAATACAGATTTAAGCACAAGCTCTCTCAATTGACTACACGCGGTAATACGGTATATGTCTATCCGGATTACATATCATGAAGTTTATCACATGTAAAAATCATGAACACATGCTAATATGGTCAAATCTACAATTATAATCCATTTTCCAATTTCATATAAGTTATTAGTGTAGTTGGTGATCAAGTAACTAAAAATGCAAAAAAACCATATTAGGCAATCCATTCATAATCAATTAGAGCTCAATATAGAAGCATACAAATCTGAACTTAAACAAAAAGATCCATTCATAACGGAGATTAGTTCATAACTGAAGCAAAAACCATTATCATAACTTGTTCATACATTGAAAAGCAATTAATGAAGTAAAGAGAAATTAAGAGATAGGAATATACAAATCTAAAATCTCTACTTCAATGATTAACCATCAATGTGGAGCCAAGTTCTTCAAACATCCAATCCAAACTCTAATCTATGCAAAATGTAAGATAATTCAAAAGAAATCAAGAGAGAAGCCAAAGATAAGGAAGAGTAGGCTACAAGCTCTCTTTCTCTCTCTAAAACCCTAAAACAGTAAAAATAATGATTGGAAGATCATTCTATAACATCCCAATACAACCTTATAAGTAAAAACACGCAAACAAGATTTTTAATGAAAAGTCAACACTGGTCAATATTCCTCTGGTGCGGCTGCGCCACCCCGTAAGTAAAATGGGCAGCGGGCGCGTTGCTCCTGGCTGCTGTGTTTTTCTGTAGGATGTTTGTTAGTATTTTGTTGGTGCACTTTTGGTCCTTTAGCTGCTGCTGCTAGCTTCAAGCTTCTTCTTCTTTTCACTTCCATGTCACTTCTACTTGCCCTGCTCACTTTCATATGTCGGTTCCATCTTCACTCCACCACAAGCTTGCCAACACGTCGTTTCCATGCCATTTCCATCCACGATGCTAACAAAAGAGTTTTTGCCATGCAAACTACAAAATGAAGATAAAATGCATAATAAATAACTAAAACACTTGAGATTAAGCTATAGTTCTAACAAGTAGATAGCCAATAAGTAGGTATAAAACCTACTTATCAGGGTATAAGGTTTGTAAAATTTTAAAACTTTAATTTTTCACGCTTCCGTTGTTTATATGCAATTTGTTGCATGCTTATGATTATTACAAACCTAATAGTGGCATTAGAGCCAAACCTTTATGCAAGTTATTAATTGTTCAGATTTGATATGTGTTTAGAATAATTTTTTTGGGCATAATTATTGGCATAGAATCATATTTTTGGAGAAAAATTGCATAATTCGCAAATTGGAAAAATAGTTCATGGACACTGGCGCCACGACGTCGAATTACAGTATAAGGGTTTTCAAATGGATGACCCGGCGTCGCACTGTCGGTTTGCAGTATACATGGGGCGCCGCATCGCTGGTCACAAATTTTTGAAAAAATGGGTAACCCGGCGCCGCAGTGCCCGAATCCAGTTCATTCGGGGCGTTGTAGCACCGGTACCCATAATTGAATAAAATTTTATTTTATTTAATAATTTAATTTTTAATTAAAATAAAAGGTTTAGTTAAATTAAAAATTAAATTCCATATTTTTTCAATAATTCTCAATGAAATAGAATTTCATATTAATCAAAATAAAGGAGTTTATTTTGATAAGGAATTGGATTCCATATATTTTGTTATTTCCATAACTGTTTTAAAAGTTAAAATAAAGTAGTTTATTTTGATTTGGAATTGGATTCCATATTAATTAAAATAAAGTAGTTTATTTTGATTAAATAATTTGATTAAAAATAAAGGAGTTTATTTTTTATTCAAAAATGGATAAATTAAAATAAAAGGTTTATTTTGATTTAAATTTGGATTAAAATAAAAGATTTTATTTTAATTCAGAATTAAATTTTATGCTAACTAAAATTGTCCATTAAATTGATATCAATGTATATATTGAATGTTTATTATGCATGAGACGAATGTTTTATTTATTGATGTATATTTTGATGTGTATGATAATAAATGGGGTTGATTATGGACTGTTAACCAATATGATTGAATTTTATTTTAGTTGGATGCTTGAATGTATGGCTTTTATAAATGGGGTCTGCGTACCTCGTCTTCTATAATTTTTCTTAACGTAAATTATATTTTTATCATATATAATTCTCCTTGACTGGTGATCAAGATTTCTATTTATTATAAATAGTTTATGTAATTGGATTAGTTAGAATTACTTGAAGAATTGGAGATCAAGGAGCAAGGAGCACGTGAAGTTTCGTTTGTAATGGAGCCCGGGATTGAAATGTAATAGTTATATTTAAATTTAATTCTTGCACCCTAGGTTTGACCTTTTGGTTTACTTGGTGGCTCTAGTGAACCAAACTAGAAAAAAGTCCATAATCAATCCGGGTAGAATATAGTATTCTTTATGCGCGCGCTTATTATATATTATATATTATAAAATATGTTTCGCATGTTAATTAATATGACGTGTATTATATATATATATATATATATATGTGTGTGTGTGTGTGTGTGTGTGTGTGTGCATGCTCGTTAAACAAGATGAGACAAATAATTACAAACCCCTCAAAGAATTTATATTAAGTCCTAAGCGTTCAAAGATATTTGGAATATCGAACGTCGCCTTCTAGCATGATAAAATTAATAGAGTATCAAATATTTAATGAGTTTGTTGTGTCACCACAAGCCAAGTATTCAGTATTTAAGATGTTAATTTATCACATTTGATACTTATAAAGAAAATTAAACAATATTGTTTTGTTGTGTTTTTCACAAGGACAATATTTTTTTTTGAATATATGGAAGTGCTAGGTTGGACTTAACTCAGATAATTTTGATTCGGATGTGTTACCACTTGATCAAAATAATTTGAGAGGCAAAATAAAAGGAGTTACATGTTGATGTAATTGACAAAGAGTTGTCTACCTATTTATTTATATATGGTTTGTTGTGTTTTCCACAAGGCTATGTACATTTAAAATGGGATCCTTATTCTCACTAGCAAATCTTTAATTAAATTTTTCGAACTATATATTGTGAGGGTAATATAGTTTGAAGAAAATAGTGGGAGATACCAATTTAAAACAAGACCTAATTTATTTTGATAAAAGAACGTATGCTATTATGTTGTTAATTACAAATTTATTTATGAAATTTTATAATATCTAAATTACTATCACTGCGTAGCATATTAGATGCTATTTAACCGGACCGAATTAAACGGATTGGTTAAAGAATATGAGAATAGTTCTCAAAGCTGAAAAGCTATTTATGTCCTTAATACACCTATTCATGCAATGGTTGCAAACAATGTCTCTAAGGAAGATATTGTAATAACCAAGAATTTCTGTGTTACATTGTAAACAAATATATTAATCTATGATATATTGTGGATGACTAGGTGATTAAGTGATTATGTGAATAATATGATATATGTATTTAAACGAAGTCTCACTAATAAGTTAAATAAGTTAGTGGACTATCCTAAGTATTTTAATAATCCAAAAATTTGATTTAAGGTGTTAAACCTTAATTACATACTCAATATACTTAAATACAGCAAGTCTAATTAGGTTATGCAAGTGAAATAATATTATTAATTGATAAGAATATGTAAATATCAATAATGATGAGCATTAGTTCAAGAAATAATAAATTTAATAGACTAAGGAGGGTGAGTAATTTAAACAAGCCCAATTAATTATTTAAGCATTGGACTTGTAGATAAATTGATTTAATAGCAACTAAATTGTTAAACTAGCCCAATATTATATGTATAGGGCAAGTATAATGATGGCACAATTTAATTAGTAGTGGAGGCCCAAGTTCATTTTAGTTAGTAAGCAAACTAAGAAAAATGCAAGCCCAAAAGAAATTAAATAAAAGCCCAAACTTAGCCAACTTGAGGAAGGATATTTTAGTCACTAAATAAAGAATATAATAAAATAAAATTTGGGTGGATAAGAGGACATGTGGTCGAAAATGGGAGAGGAGGAACAAGGGAGGTGAATGTAATGATTACATTTACTTTAGTAGGTAAAATACTTTATTAGATGTCTTGTTTTTATTTGGCCACCACTTTTGTGATTGCTTGCAATGATCAACTTACTCAATGAGAGAGAGAAAGGATAAGGATAGATAGATATAATATATCTGTTCAATTTTTTTTAACTAGTAAACTAAAGTTATCATTTTGCTCTCATTTTATTTCATAAGCTAAGCTAGCTAAGAAAGAGAAAACAAAAGAAATTAGAGAGAGAAAAAGAGAGAGAGTTCGGTGGGAGCAAGGAGAAGAAAGGAAGAGAGTTTGATCCTAAATGCACCCTAGGTTCATAACTTACTACGGTTGAAGAAGAAGAGAAGATAGAAAATCAAGGTATAAAACGAATCTCTAAGCTTTATTCTCCTTTCCTTTAATGATTTGATGGAAAAGAGGGTTTAGGATTTGGAAGTTCTAAACTCTTTAATCTATGTATTTTCTATAAATTCAAGTATGGATCTAACTTTTTTAAGTGTTAGAAAGTAGATTAAAAGAAAATAAATGAAACTAGGTTTCTAGAAAGCTAGAAAACCCTAGTTTTCTCTCCCTTTGATCAACTAGTATTTTAGATCTACACCTTCTTTTCGCGATCCGTCAAGTAAGGGTGCTAGATATATGTGTTGACTAATAAACTCAAGTGGTAGCACTCAAAAATCACGTGTTGAAAAGTCGTGGTGTGGTTTGAATCAAAACAGTCCATGTAGTGGACAAGAGAGGTAAAAAGCTTGCTGATCAGTCAGTCCCAAGGGCATTTTGTCACTTTTCTTTGATTTAAAAATTTGGGTAAAATATTTAGGGACAATATCAGAGGTTATGTAGGTCCTGTAAAAATTTGATAACTTTTGGCCATATAGAATGAGAGTTATGGATTTTACGGCTAAGGACTACTTTTAATAATCTACCCAAATAACTCTCTGTGTGTAACTCCAAAAATTATGAAATTTTTACTGAATGTACATGTATATAGCAGGAGAATACCATGAAAATTTTAGAATTGTTGGACATAATTTTGATTTATGATAAATCTGGCAATATTTGTCTATTATGGATTATTTAAATATAGTAAATGGATTTTAAAAATTTCAGGAAAAATTTATTTTCATGAGGAGATTATATATATTTGCTTTCCAGAAAAGAAATGATTTTAGAGATGATTTTCTATTTTTCATATAAATGATGGTATATGGATAAATGAATTAAATTAAATATATGATGTGGAAAATATAGAAAATAAGGTTTTACGACTTGAGACCCTTAAGCATGGTTATGCAGAATTTTGATGAAGGTTTCAGTCAGTTGTGAAGAGTTTTATGTTTAAGGCGTTTTAGAATGCTTAAAAGAATTAATTAATAAAAGGAAAATAATTAAAATAAATTGTTTATAAATTTAATAACTAACTTAAAATATTTTTACTTGACTAATGATATTAGATTGAAATATTATTAGTAATATTAGACTTAAATGTTATTAAAAAGTTAATAACATTAGCTTAAAATATTATTACATAATTATTAATATTAAACGAGAAATTAAAATATAGAATTAAGTTATTTTAAATATAATTGTTGAATTTGGTATTCAAGGAACTATATTATGTATATAGTAGACTGAAAAGAGAATTCAGGGTATTGAATTGGATTTCGGGTAGCTGAAATGATTTCGGTTTACTGAATTTGATTTTAGTCTGCTGAAATAGTGATTTCAAGATGTTGAAATGTTATCTGGTTTATTGAAATAGTATTTTTAATTTATTGAAATGCTATCTAGTTTACTAAGATAACATATAAAGAAAAAACTTATAAGTATAAGTTATGATGTGATTAAAAGATTATCAAGGTATAATAGTAGTACTAAGACTTTAATGTAATGTCTAATACATAACTATCTAATTGAATGTTAGACAATTTAATATAAGATGATGAGACTATAAGTGAGTTATGTTATGACTAATTGAAAGATCAATTATAGGTCTTTTCTCTAAGAAGTTAAAGTAAATTGCATAGCAGTAGACTACGATCGAGACAAGTTCTCTAACTCAAACTTGAGTTATATTTTCAAAGCATATTAGTGAATAATTCTTGATGATTATTCACATCTATATTGATTGTTGATATTCGCACTTTGTGCAATTGAATTCCTGTTCTATTATTATTGAACTGTGAATTAGTTAAAGTTCTTTCATTCATGAACTTTTTATCATATAGATCTATGCTAGTTGTATCAGCTAGATCAAGCATGTTTAAATTTGTTAAATCAAATATGTTTTGAAAGCGGTGCCTAACCAATTGAAATGGTAAGGACTCATGACTGAGAAAAAGAATAATTTTATTAAAGTATTCTTGGAAAACAATTGTTGCTAGTATACTGAGTGATTATGTATATTTCATAGGGTATGAAAGGCCGATCTCCTTGATTACCAATCCTTATTAAAAGGACCAGTTTAAATACTAACAACCTTAGTATATGTTCATGGTTATTTCAAACCACTCAGCATCTGTTATTCAGTTGTCAAGATTTAATTCATGTTCTTTCACTAGCCATTTATCTAATTAAACTTTGAAAGTTAAATTCTTTTCTAATCATGATATATCTCCTTTATATTTAAACTTGCTAAGTAAATTAGTTGCTTACCCTTGCTATGTCATGACATTTATTTCAGCTAAGCTTGAAGGTTCGAGTAAGAAAGACAAGGGCAAGGGCAAGGTCCAAGAATAGTTAATATAAGTGTTAATGTACTATGATACGCTATGTTTAATGATTATGTAAACCTTTGTGTTACTATATATAATTAAGGTACTTTTAAGTTAAGGTAATAGACCTTGGGTTATGTTTGTAAGACTTTAATGTAATGAACAATATATGTTTATTATTCCGCAATAGTATATAGAATGCTTATGATGATGATGTATCGTGAGCACCAAACTCGAGGTTAGAGAATCCGCATTTGGGGGCGTTACAGATATTGCTACTTTTATAAAGTAGCAAGATGATGCATAGTTGGCTCAATGCATCATGCTCGCATTCATGAGTAACAAGCTTCAGCGTCAGCATGAAACTTTGGATGCTCCTACTATATTCCTACACTTTAAAGTGTTAAATGGTGAGGAAAGTAGGACTAATAGATATCAGATATCTAATGAGCTCTTTCAATCTAGAATGACCGATGGTAATATAGTAAAGACACATGTCCTTAAGATGATCAATCTGATTGAACAAATAGGACAACTAGGTTTTGTCATGTATGGAAAATTAAGCCAAGATTAAATCTTGCACTCACTCCCGGACTCCTTCTCACAATTGTTGCGAATTTTCAGATGTACAAGCTAGAGGTCAGCCACGCTAATTTTCTTAAACATTTTGAAAAACTGTTGAGAGTCACTTTCCAACCAACAAAGACCAAGTCTTACTGGTAGGGGCCAAAGGATCTTCTGAAAAGAAGAATAATTCAAAGAAGGTAAATAGAAAGGCAAATACAAAGGATAATAAGAATGAAAGTAATACAAATAGAAAAGGAGTTTACTTCCCTTGCAATTAGCCTGGACACTGAAATAGAAACTGCGAGAAGTATCTTGCAGACGCAAACCAGAAGAAGCTTAGTGAAGCTTCAGTTAAATATACAGGTTTGTCAATAATTGAAATAAATCTTTCAGTAAGTAAAATTTCTACTTGGGTATTGGATACTAGCTATGGTTCTCATAAATACAGATTTATAAAGGGACCAAACAGAAGTAGAAAGCTAAATAAGGGGAAGTCTTCCTGCGTGTGGGAATGGAGAAAAGGTTGGTCCATTAACCGCATGAACTTATTGTTTAGCACCGCGTACGGGCAAGTCCATTAGTTTAAATAATTAACAATTTACTGAATGGACTTTACATACTTACATACTTGAGTTACATGAAAATAATTTTAAATTGAACAAACTAGTAAAAGAAAAGGAGATGATCATTCAAAGAGTTGAATATTTGTATTTGGTGAAATACAAGTCTGAAACATTTGAAAGGTTTAAAGAATTCAGAAGTAAAACCAATTGGCAAGGTATTATGATTCTTCGATTGGAACGATGAATAAATACTTTGGCAATAAGTTTTATATAAGATCATCTTAAATGGTTTTCTCACAATGGACGCTTCTTGATACACAATAATTGATTGGTGTATCTAAAAGGAAAAATCGTACCTTGTTGGATATGGTGTTGTCCATAATGATTTTTTCGACATTCCAGTATCCTTCTAGGGTAATGCCCTGGAAACGGCTGCATATCTACAAAATAAGGTAATCTCAAAATCCGTCCTCAAGACTTCATCAAAGTTATGGACAGTGAGAATTCCTGATCTTAAGTATGTTAAGATAAATGGTTGTCCAGTTTGTGTGAAAAGGTTTCAAAAGGATAAGCTTGGGACAAGATTTGACAAGTACAGATTTGTGGGACATCCTAAAGTAAGTTTAGGGTATATGTTCTATAATCCTATTTAGCAAAAGGTGTTTGTTGCGTAACACGCTGCCTTCTAAGATAAAGATGTTTATCATTGAAGGGCTAGTGGGAGGATAATAGATCTTGAATTAGTTCAAGAACCAAAAATCACTATTATTCAAAAGGAGGAACTTGTAGATAGACCTATTGTACCGCAATCGAATCGTGAATCTAGAATAGTACTAAAGATACATGGGAGGTATAGATTCATCATAGATGATGCTGATAAGGTACACATAATAGAGTATGATAATCCAGTTATATACGATGAGGCTAAGAGTTGTAGACACTCAAAGAAATGGTAGATGAACATAAAATCTAAAATAGATCTTTGAAGAAATGCTCAACACCATTCGAATTTTACTTGCGATTGTAGCTTATTTTTATTAAATTTGGCAAATGGACGTAGAGGCGCCCTTCCTCAAATACAGATTATTAGAGGAGAATGTATGTATGATACAGCCAGATGGATTTATTTTAATAGTTGAAGCAAATCAAGTATATGAGCTATAAAAATCCATTTATGGATTGATGCAAGCTTCTCAAAGATGGAAAATTCATTTTCATGAGACAATCAAAAGAGTTTGATTTTATCAAAAACGAGAAGGAATCTAGTATGTACAAAAGGGTCAGTGGGAGAGCTGTGACATTTCTAGTATTATATGTTGATATACTACTGATAAGGAATGACATACTAGTGCTATAATCAGTAAAGATAAAGTTGTCTAAACATTCCTCCATGAATGATTTGGGTAGAACATCCTAAATAGAGGATATAAATCTATATAGATAAATTTAAAAGGATGTTCAGCTTAACCCAAGGAACGTATATTCATTTGATGCTAAAGGCATTTAGCATGACAAACTTCAAGAGATGTCTCATGGTGATGAGCCATGGAGTGTATCTCTCTAAAATTATCCTCAATAAAAGAAAGATCGCATGAGTTACTATCATGTATGCAATGAAATGTACGAGACTTGATGTTGATCAGTCATATTCTGGAGAAGATCACTGTAAGATAGTGAAAAACATCTTAAAGTACTTAATCGATACTAAGGATGTAATCATGATTCATGATAGGTCTGAATTAAAACTAGAGGACTAAACAAACTCAAGTTTTTTAGACTGACCAAGACGACAGCAAATCCACTTTAGGGTAAGTCGTTACCTTGAAAGATGGTGTAATGAATTGGAAAGATTCCAAACAGCAAAGAGTTGCTGGTTAAATGATAAAGACAAAGTATATAGCTATAAATGAAGCTGCAAGTTGATGTTTCGGATGAAAAGTTTATTATAGAACTGAGAATAGTTCTTAAGTCTCATCTTGGATCCAAACATGTGTTGTGGCACTTTCATTTGATTAAAGAATCATTGAAATAGGAGAATTCACTACAGAGATAGTGAACTCTCAAGAACAACATTACATATCCATTTATTGAAGCTTATCCAGCACCAGGATAATCGTCACTTAGAGAAGAAAGGAATGAGATACTATGGCAATTTGCTTTAAGTGAAAATGGAAGATTGAAAGTAGTATATGAAAGAAGTATGCACATAAGCCAATCATATTTGATGATAAAGCATTTACTTTGTAACAATCTTATTCATTTATTAATAAAAATATTATTTAATTAAAGACATTTATTTATCTACATGGTGCTAATTTTATAATATGTGATAAACCCATAGTTTTAAGTAATGCTTTTAGAATCATGATGATGATCATGCTAATGAGATCTAAATTCTTAGATAGCTTAAAAACTATAATTGTTCCCAATCGTTGGATTACTAAAAAGGAGATTAGTGAATCCAGATAGATTGGTACATACATTGTTTGGTCATTGGATGCGGATGATTGATCTCATGATCATTTGTGTGGAGACACTAAAGCAAGCATGTAGGTGCTTATTGGAGAATAAGTTCACTAAACGTGGCTCGCTTAGGAATACCTATTGAAGTTTTACTTGCCTGTTAATAGGAATTCCTGTAGTGATAGTAGTACAAGTGATCCTTGGACTTGAGATCATCATAATATCTTGTGTATGATGAGTTATACTTTGACATGTCCCTTAAGACCCTTAGGTTATATCAAAGGGTATGCATGGGTGTAATAAATCATATATGGAGATAATGAATGAACAATAAAGAATCTACCACTTCTAGTAAAAGAAGATATATGTCCTATGTGATTCGATAAATGACAACTCAGGAATCCTTGGCCAAGGTGGAATGAAATTAGAAAGGATTTTCTAATTTGCATTATTTGGAGTTGTACATTTTGGAATCGAAATACATATAATTAAATAAAATAAGACTTGACAGTAATTCCATGTCTTATATTTAATTGAAACATTGTATAGTGAAAGGATTGAATTGTACGGTAACTATTTACTCAGATGTTCTTTTATGATTAATGTTGATATCAATATTATCTGAAAAGTCGTTGATCGCTAAGGAGGCTTATCCTTATTGTAGAATAAATGTTATTTATTTAAATAAATTATTAGTTTAATTTATTTATTTAAATAAGATTAGAATTGTTCTAATTGGTTTATTTACAGCCGGTTTAATATGGAGAACCTAAAGGGTCACAGCATAAAAGAAAGAATATTTATTAAAGAAGAAACTAACATAATCGTAATAATAAGTTAAGTATATATAATTTAATCTATGGTGATAGAATAAATTAAATAGCTTAATATTTATTATTTAATATTTTAGAAATATTAAATATAAATTAATAAGAGGAGTCTTATTATTATTACTATTATTATTATTTATTTACTAAAGGAGTTTGAGAATTAATTAATAAGATACTCTCTCATATATATATTTCTAATAAGATTAGGAGGCTAATTAATTAAAGAATTTAATTAGTTATTTCCAATAGAATTAGGAAGCCTAATTAATTAAAGGAGTTTAATTAATTAATATGAAGCCCTAATCTTAAATTATTTAGGAGGGTTGTCTACATATATAAATAAGAGGAGTCTTATTTTGATTTGGGGTTAATGATCTTTCCAAGAGATGGGAGAGTACACATAATTTTATAGAGATAGAAATTAGGGTTTAGCCAAACACCATTCTTCTTGAATTCTTCTTCTTTCTTGGTGGATCACCTCTAGAGGCCAAACACTTGGGCGGCTAACGTTGATCAAAGAAAGGAATCAATCCGGTGGATTCAATTAGAACGCGAAAAGGATTTGGAGTTGAACTCGTACTTGAGGAAGCTAAAATCTTCAAGGGTATGAATCTTATTCTTAATCTTTTGTTTAATTAATAACTGTGCATAAAGGATGATCCGGGTATAAGGTTTGTAAAATTTTAAAACTCTTATTTTTCACGCTTCCATTGTTTATATGCAATTTGTTGCATGCTCATGATTATTACAAACCTAACAGATGTCTTACTTGCCAACGGGTCAAAGCAGAGCACCATCGGCCGAGTGGATTACTTCAACAACTGGAAATACTGGAATGAAAATAGGAGCACATTACGATGGATTTCGTGGTGGGACTCCCAGTCACACAGAAGGGTTATGATGCCATTTGGGTTATTGTAGACCGACTAACGAATATAGCTCATTTTCTACCAATAAAAATCCGATTCAATCATTATCAGTTACCAAGTCTGTACGTAAAGGAAATTATTTCACGACATGGAGTGTCTGTGTCAATTGTCTTTAATCGAGATCCGCGCTTCACGTCAAATTTTTGGAAAAGCTTGCAAGAGAGGATGGGAACACAGTTAAGGTTGATTACTGCTTATCATCCTCAGACAGACGGACAGAGTGAACGAGCAATACTAACGCTAGAGGACATGCTTACAGCTTGCGTGATGGACTTCAAAGAGAATTGTGACGATCACCTACCCTTAGTAGAATTTGTTTACAACAATAGTTATCATACGAGTATCGGTATGCCACCGTACGAAGCTCTTTACTGGAGAAAGTGCAGAACACCATTGTGTTGGGACGAAGTCTGAGAACAACAAATTTTGGGACCGAAATTAGTGCAACAAACAGCAGATGTGGTGACGGCAATAAGAGCCAGATTGGTAGCAGCTCAAGATCGCCAGAAAAAGTATGTAGATTTGCATCATCAGGACCGAGACTTTGAAGTTGGCGATTTCGTATTTTTGAAAGTATCTCCTTGGAAAGGTAAGATACGATTCGGTAAGAAAGAGAAATTGAGTCTGAGATTCATAGGATCGTTCGAAGTTTTAAAGAGAGTAGGCGAAGTGGAGTACGAGGTAGCTTTACCGCCCGAACTGGAACACATCCACAACGTGTTTCATTTTTCTGCATAACGTCCATACAAGCCTGACTATAAGCACGTGATCTTCTATGAGCCCATTCAAGTAGAGAAAAATCTAACGTATGAAGAAATTTCTGTCAGATATTAGATAGGAAAGAGCAAACATTAAGGAAAAAAGTTATATCATCTGTAACAGTAGTTTGGCGAAACCACGACGCCGAGGAGGCTATGTAGGAATTAGAAGATAAGACGAGAAGAGACTATCCTCATCTATTTGTGTAACCTTGTACCAATTCCGAGGATAGAATTTTTATAAGGGGGGAGGATGTAATACTCGTAAATTTTTATAAATAATAATAATATTGAGAATAATAAAGGTTTGAATATTTATTTAATATAAATATATATTGTTGTGGCATAGAATGTGAGAATTCAAGTTAAATTGAATTAAGTATATGGTATGTGAGAAATATAGAGGAAATAATGAAAAGCTTAATTTAAAGCTTATGTGAATTGCCTACTGTGGCATAATGAAAGATTAAGAAATTCATTAAGTAAATTAATGAAGGAATGATTTAATCATGAGATTGATTAGTATTATTATATTAAATTAATAAGGTGATAGACTAATTTCTATTGTGATAAATTGATTGCTATGTGTTAATTACTTGTAATGTGTAGTCATATATAATAAATTTTCTTCATTCATTAAATATAAAATGAGGTGTGATATTAGAAGATGAATAAAGATTATATAAAACTATATGATAAAAGTAAGTGAATCATATAATTTTACTAAGTTACATAAAAGAGCTTATGTGACATCATGATGTGTGGTGGAGCAATCAAATGTGTATTTTAAATATATGGGAGAAAATAAATTTAAGTAAATAAATATTTATTTCAATAATTATGTGCAATTAAAATAATAAGTTTTATGAAAATAATGGGTTATTGGTACCCAACTAAATTATATTCTAACCTAATGTAAATATTATTTGGACTAAACATATGTACATGGATTATATGATTATATGTATTTGTATGTGTTTAATGTATGAGTGGGTGTACATATATATACATTTGTGTAGAGGTATATGAAATAAACCTAAGTATACTTCAACTATTTTACTGAGTATTAGGGTTTGTCCCAAAACTTCATTCACGTGTTTAGGCCATTGGCCTATTCTATGCTTCTTCACTATTTATGGTAGCAATGATGGTGAGGAGAATGGAGGAGAAGAAGTTGATAACTTCTTTCCACCAAACGCTCTCAACCCAAAGGATTCTTCTTCTTCCTCTTGGTTTGATTATGCGTGCAAAACCCAATTTTGGCCCATGGTTTCTCTATAAATAAAGACCTTCTTCTTCTTTCTTCATCACTTGAAATTCTGAGAATTCTAGTCCATATAGAGAGTGAGTGCTGAAGAATTGGGGAGCAATCAGGGATTAGGAACAAGAAATAACTTTACAACTTCAAGAGGTAATGCCTATTAACTTGTCTTGGATTTCTAGTTTTTCATGAATACTTGATATTTAAGTCAAAAATTGATGGCTAAAGCTTGATGAAATCTGTAAATTGATGTTAGACATTGTTAATATGTGTGAATACGAAAACAACGAAGGTTAAACGAATTAATTTGATTAAAAAACTGAATCTGTAGTGAAGAAATTCGCTAAACATATGAAACTATGGAAATATGG
Organism: Panax stipuleanatus; assembly: GCA_020205555.1. Lineage (NCBI taxonomy): Eukaryota > Viridiplantae > Streptophyta > Magnoliopsida > Apiales > Araliaceae > Panax > Panax stipuleanatus. The sequence continues at coordinate 102,285,300 of CM035125.1, forward strand.
CATGAACTTTGAATTTAATTCTTGAATTTAGTTGTTTAATTGGTTTGAGTTGTTAGAATCATGCCAGAGATGCTTGGTAGTAGGTTTATGGAGTTTATATATAATGGGTATACTTAAATTGTTGTTTGTATGTGGTTTTGGGAGTATTGGGTCGCAACTATTATGAAGAACAGAGAGCAAGGGCCTAGTCTAGGCTTCTTCGCCCCGGTGGAGTTACCAGTTCAAAACTCTCACCCCAGCGAAAGCTTCGCCACGGAGAGCTTCCTGTAGTATAAATTTTTGCCCCGACAGAAATGGGCAGAATGGTTTAAAATGTTTATTTTGCTTGTTCATTCCAGGGAGATGCTAACCCAACCTAACCTACCTAACCCAATGAACATGAATAAGCTGTAAACAAGTAAGAAGGCATATCGTAAGTTGTTTTAAGTTGGCATGAGGCTTAAGTTATAGCATTGATAAGAAGATTTAAAAGTTGAAAACCAAACTTGATAAATCTTGTAACTTTTTGGATTTCGACTTTTTGAGCATGCGTATGTAACTTAGTTATGTTTTTAAATGAGTATGAAATGTGGATTCAAAGTACTTTGCATACTTACCTTGTTTAACATGATATTTTCAAGAAAACTCATTGTAGACACTCGAAATTTCACATTCCTGTTACTAACCTTGCAAGAGGGCAAAAGCATCTTTTCACACCCCAGAGACAACCCTGGAGGATTAAATCATCAAACTAAACCCCCGGAGATAGCACCGGGAAATCATTAAACTAGACGCCCAGAGACAGCCCTGGGAAATCATCAAATCAATCTCCCAAGAGATAGCCCTGTGAATCATCAAATCAACTTCAGTGATAGCCTTGAAGATAGACGAAAGTCAACAACAGTCCAACCCCAGAGACAACCCCGAGAAAGACAGCTGCAGTTGTGAAGCTCGGAACCAAATCGAAAGGGCAAAAGAGTAATCTTGCTAATTTAACATCAAATCAGATCAAATTACTGTGAAGAAGGTCACACAGAACCGTCACAACAATCCCGAGTGAAAACTGCGTCATATAGCTCAACGGACTAACTGTGAATACTCAAATATCTGTTCATAGACCTATCTTTCTAGACTCAAAAAAGGTCAATCCCCATGTCATTGTGTAGCTCTCGAAAAGGGCTTTCCAGAAAGGTATAGCACGCCTCCATCGGATTCCCAGATTGCAAGTTATGAAGGTTCAAGCAAATAAAGCGTTGGTCGAAGTGCACGTACTTCGAGATAGTAGGGCCCACCAGGCCCAACCGCATGTAGACCTGCATCCATCGGGGTCTATAAACACCCCCTCCCCCCCTTAGCTTACAGAAAAAAAGAGAGAGAAGAAGAAAGGGTCGCGACGAGAGAAATAGAGGCTAGGAGAGTCAAACGGAGGCTCTAACGTACTCCGATTCTTATAAAACTTCTTTGTAAATGTTCATACACATATATACTACAATATATCAAATTTTAACAGGTGGGAAATGAGTATCGGGGCGCTAAAAGCCATTCGAGAGTCGTTCTCACGATATAATGTAAGATTTCTCCAGATCTGTCTTCTTCGCCTACTCTGATACGTATATAAGTGCTATATACATATATTTAGTTGCTTATATTGGCCAGATTTGAAGTTTTCACCATTCATTTCTTGTAGATAGTCAATATTTGAGCTGTATTGACTAGATCTGTACTGGATCTAGCCAGATCTAGCTTTTAACAGGTTCAAAAGTTGTAAAACTTGAAACTGGAAGCTAGAATGGCTAAGATCTGTACAGTTCTAGTTTTCTTTTTCTTTTTTTGTAAATATTTAGTGACCACGTGACGCTAGATTTGTATCTAAAGGAAACTGGAAGCTATGAGCTACTCGCGTACGGAGATTTAATTGATGGATCTTTCGTTTAGCGATGTCCAGTATAGTTTTACTTTTTATTGCAATATATTCATTATGCAAGCTGTTTATTTGGTATTTTGTGAGCCTAGGAGCTACAGGATCTACGATTCAACTCATGGATCTAGATCCGATTCCAATGATGGACCTGATTGAGTTGTACAGTCAGCTTGTAAATTTTGTAATTATAAATATAGAACCTTAAAATGGTTATCCGGATTTAAGGTCCCTGTAATAATGAAAACCATATGTGTGGTGTCCGGGCAATGCCTATAAGGAGCCTGACACTTATATATATATATATATATATATATATATATATATATATTATTTTGTCGAGGAAGCTTTGCATCCCTAAAATAAAATTAAATAAAGCCGAATATGGAATAAAATGGAAGTATAAAAGGGCTTCAATTCCCGTGCGAGCGAAAGGGTTTGAAAACCATTTTTCAAAACATCACTTTCATATTCTTGTATAAAAATGGACTTTTTAATAAATCAAACCCTTGGTATATAGGTCCAACAAGCACAACACTACTTTTAAATAAAGCACTTAGGCCCAATTAACTGTAGCACACACACATACATAATGATTAGGGAATGAAAAGCGCGATAACCGTGTTTCACGGAAGTCGGGGGGTGCCTAACACCTTCCCCCCGCTTAATCAAGCCCTGGAACTCTATGAATCTCGGTTTCCAAGACCAATTAAACAGAGTCCAATAATTGGGCCATATTGCAAATCCTTTTAAATCTCGGTTAAGTTGGTACAACCATTTTAACTCATACCAACTGGCGGCTCTGTCTAATTCGGACTAATAAAATCAAATCTTTTCAAATCGTCGACATTGTATGTTAGGCTCTTTCTGAAATCTCACCCTCAGATCAAACAAATCCACATAGAAAACATAAATGGTAAGAAACACATAGGAAGAGGGATCAAAATTCTCCTGGCGTCGATAAGTGGCGACTCTGTTGGGGATAGTAAATGGTTTAAGCGGCATTTTCAAAAAATCTAATTTCCTTCTTTGTGCTTGTATGTAACATGACGTCTTTACATTGAATGGATGTGAATGTCTCTTTTACCGCACTTTATATTAGTTCTTCGCACAATGTCATCATTTTACATGCGGTGAGGCGCGATGAATGTATGTTGTGTGTTCCTCCACTAGGAGGCGAACATGTCGGTCACTGATTATTGGACTCCGGTGGCGATTAAGTCCAAGTGAGGCTCAGGAAAGGTACCACTCAGATCCGCTCCAATTGAAAGATCGAATTAGCTTCCCATCTAGTAGATTGCGATGATTTGAGAACCTCCATGCTGAAAAGCCAGTGAGAGTAAGCCTAAGATAGGTCAGCCTCTGATAAACCAAATGTGAATGGAAGGCTCTTCATACCTTTCCCTTTCAATTCTATGTAAAATATCAAATGTTGTAAATATCAATTCTTGTCAAATATTATAAATTGTAAATTCTTGCAAATTTATTGTAAAATATCAAATCTTGTCATGATATCCTGTCATCAAAACAACTGACCTCTATTTTATAGGAAATTATTAAAAAACCCCTAAACTTGACACATTGCATAGCATGTATACTGTTCGATTCTATCAAGACTAAACTACCTACTTTTATTGTAGGCAAGATTGGTCCCACTACCAGATCCAAATATAAGAAGACAAAAAGCATGCCCACTAACATGGAAGAAAGTACTCAAGAGGGGATAGGCTTCATGTCTCGAGAAGAATTCGAGGGACTCAAAAATTAGATAGCAAAATTAACTGTTTTCTTGAAAGAACATAGCAAAAGTACTCAGGGTTAAAAATACCAAATCAAACAGAGTCCTCCGAACAAGATGGCAGTAAGGGTACTGACAAGAAAAACGAAGCTCAGATACCTGGACCTCGAAACAATGAAAAGACCAACAAAACCCCTGAAATCATCAATCTCAGAGAGGATCGAGTGACTAAGGATATCCGAAAGAAAGTCCAACAAATGGAAGAAACTATCCGGTTAATAAAAGGGACTGGATCCTACGGAAGTGTCAATTACTCAGACCTTTGCATCTTTCCCGGGCTCGGTATCCAGATAAATTCTAGATCCCAGATTTTGAAAAATATGATAGAGTGGGAGATCCCTACACCCATTTGAATGTATTCAATGGAGAACATGGATCCTATGCAGAGGACGAGAAGCTGAGAATGCAGTTGTTTCAGAAAAGTCTGATAGGAAAGGCCAGAGCCTGGTATTCCGGACTAAGCAATTCCAAAATACATAGCTGGGAAGAGCTAGCTCATGCCTTCCTAAATCAATACAGCTTCCAGTCACAAATGGCTCAAGACAGATATCAAATTACCAAAGTTAAAAAGTAGAACATTGAGTCATTCAGAGAATATGCCCAAAGATGGAGGCGTCTGGCAGCTCAAGTCATCCCATAAATAACAGAGCACATTCAGGCTAGAAATTATGGGAGTAATCCTCGGAGAGTTCATAAGAAGAAAGAAGAGGATGTATCTTTGGTACTACAAGGTCAAACTCAAAGAGGCAACCAAAACCTTCATATTCAAAGGAAAAATTATTCCCCTTTTCAAACATCTGCACAACCTGCAAATTCGACTTTCCAAAGAGCTGGAGAGGCTAAACGTCGAAGGACATTTAGGGGACTCACTTGAGAATATACTCAAGCTTCTGACAACACAGAAGAAAATTGCTCAGCTCCTTCCACTAGCCAATCCAAGTGGGAAAATTTTTGACCCAAGCAAGAAATGTGCTTACCATTCTGGATCTCCTGGCCATGACACCCAAGAATGTTTATCTCTAAAGGATAAGATCCAAGACTTGATAGACAGTGGTGAGATTGTGGTGTCAAAACCAGAGCAGCCACATGTTCAAGATAACCATTTTCCTCAACACAATGAGTAGGTAGTCAACATGATCAGTATGGGGAATGGAGAAGGTTCCAAGTACCTCAAATACGTAGGGAATTCTCCACAAACAAGCAAGGATAGCTTTGATAAATGGGACTATTCAGAATTTCGCTTCCTGATAGAATGAGAAACAAAGTCTATCAAGGATCAGATTGGTCAACTGGCAGAACTGATGGTATACCAGCACCAAGTGACGCGACAGTTGAAAACTCAAGTCAACCAAAGGAGAGTAAATCCTCCCACGCCCAAAGTTCTTCCAATTGCAAGGAAGGATCATTGTCGGTTCGATGAACATGAAACCTGAGCAGACAAAGTTTCCAGGGAAGAAAGAGTCCTAGCTCATAGAGAGTTTGCTTTCAAGAGAAAGTTCACAGCTTTAGATCAGCCCATGGAAGAAATTCTCCAGATGATGATCAATTAGGGAAAAGTCATATAGCTATTACCTCCAGTGGACCCTCGATCAAGGAAGTTCAATCCTTCTAAAATATGTCAATATCATTCCAACACTCCTGGTCGCAATACAAAAGAATGTTGGGGACTTCGTCACCTAATCTAGAACCTAATTGAAAGCGGCGAATTGTTAAAAGCAAGTCCAGACAATGGCTTTCCTGATGAAGAGGCGATATTTCGTCCTCTATCATGGAGTCTAAAGGAAGTTGTAGCAGTCATTTCCTGTGAGAAGGACACAACTGCCATACCCCTAATAATTCAAGGAAAGGGGGATAAAGAGGGAAAAAATCCTTTAAAAGTGGCTGCACCAGAACCATTGATGTTGCCATTCAGACCGCAGTATCCCTTGATCAACTTAAAAAGAGTCCCATAGAACTATGGGGAGAACGAGGGGTCAACATTAAATCATACGGCTGCTATATCAAAAGAAAACCCGTTGTAGCTACCTCAGCGAGCGATAAAGCTAGTCACCAAAACCATGGGTAGAGTGCCCCGAGGAAAAGATTGAAGAATTCCTCAGCAAAATGGGGCATAATGAAGCCAAGATGGTGCAAAGATTAAAAGAGGCACCTCGATAGATATCCATTTTGGATTTGGTCTTATCTTTAGATGACCATCGTAAAATCTTAATGCAAGTGCTGGAAGAAGCACATCTACCTAAGGCAGTGGACACAAAAAAGTTTCGTCACTTGATAGAGCACATCTTCAACAGCAATGTGATATCTTTCACTGATGATGACATACCAGTGGAAGGGACTTGTCATTGCATATAGCAGTGATGCCCTCTTGATATATGATAGCAGGCGTGTTGATAGATGGAGGGTCTTCCTTGAACATCTGTCCTTATGACACTTTGGAAAGAATGAAGATCAGTCCAAATCGAATCTAGAGCAGTCATATAGTCATAAGAGACTTCGATGGGTCTCAACGAAATGTTGTAGGAGAAATCAAACTACCCGTGGAGATTGGTCCACATACATTCTACGTATCCTTCCAAGTGATGAACATCACCACGAGATATAAATTACTGTTGGGAAGACCGTGGATTTATAGGGCAGGAGCAGTCCCATCCACCCTTTATCAACAGGTCAAGTACATTATCAATGGCAATCTGGTCACTGTTAATGCCGAACCAGAGTATCCTATCTATATACAAGGTGATATGCCTATGATCAGCCTCAACAAAGGAGTTGAGCCAGCCAATTTTCAAGCCTTTGAAGTGAGCAACACTCATTATCGACCTATTGGGGCTCCATCCTTGAAGCCAAGAATTTCTTCCGAAGTGATGTCCGTCGGTAAAGAAATGATCTCTTTATATTTTTATCACAACAAAAGGCTAGGGAAAAATCAACAAGGGATCAAACATCCAGTCCAGATACCTAGCCAGGCAAGGAAGATTAGGCTATTCCAACGGATCAAATCATAAAAATTAGCACAAACATTAGCCAGTTCATGCATCCACCCTTCTACTACCAAATCTCACGGATGCCGTATTCGTTAAACCAACAAGGAAAGTTCCTGCTTCTGTGTCAGATATGCTAATTCCTCAGGTCAAACCGACCGGTGAGAAAGAAATCCAGATTCCTATTAAGGAAAGCAAGGAAAGGAATGAGAGGTTCCTACAAGAAGTGCAAGATCGATTTGCAAAGGCGTATTTTCTGGCACATATTGAGGGTATAAACGACAATATCCCAGATGATGACTATTCAGAAGATCAAATCCTAATCCCTGGCATCAATAGCGACAAGGAGAACAGTTCAAAGAAAAGCACTGACCCTGATGTGAATTCAGTCATGGTCATCATCAAAGAGGATGAGGATAACAACAACCCCTTCATAACCTCAGTCAATAAGGACCTGCCCCTAGATAACTGGAGCAGCACTCCGTGCATCAGTAGTAAAGGGTAAAAGGGCAGACAGTCCATCAACCCTGAAGTGTAGACATTATATACTACTTACTTTTGTTGCATAGTACTAGCAGTTACTTTTGCCATGTTTTCATTTGTAATACCCGAGAATTTCCATATATTATTAAATAAATATATTAATGGAAATGAGAATTTATTTGAATATAAACGATTTTGTGTTATGATATGAATTAATTCAATTATATATAATTGAATAATTATAATAATTGAGAAATTGGTGGAGTTTGTGATAAACTCGATGATTGCCTTGTGTGGCACAGTGACGTAATATAAGAATGATTATATTAATTTAAGCGAACAATTAATCTATATTAATTGTTAATCGAAGAATATTAATTAACTGTTATAAAATACTAATGAGGATTGATTAATAATATGTGATTATTATTATTGCAAGAAACATAATACTAATGAGCAACGTGTTTATAAATATAATAAGATTTATATCAAAGTGATAGTTAATCATATAAAGGTTAATTAAATTGTTATGGAGGTTAACAATTATATTGATTGATGTAGGATATGTGTATATTATTAATTAATATTCAATTTATAAGATGAGAAATTATATGTGCAAGCATGCGAATTAAATGTATAGTAACTATATGTTATGATATGTGTAGGTGACAAATGATGTGTGGATATACATTAAAATAATGTATCATGGATCTATTATAAATAATTGTTGAGTAATACAATTTAATAATATATGATATAATGTAATGTGGTAGTATCCGATTGTATTATATCGGTAAGATAAAATGTACATAGATTATATGTATTCAAATTGCATTTATTACATTATGGGGAGAACATTGTAATTATAACCTAAGAGTACATATAATATATAACATAAGTGTAGCATATAGTCCATTTGTTTGTCCCAATATAATAGTCACTCTCCTTTCCCTCATTTACGTGCACAGCCATTATGGCCTAAGCCTATTGCTTCTCCTTAAACTCAGTAAATTTCCATAGCCTTGTAGCAATGATGAGCAAGGGAGTGGTTTTAATGATGGATTCTAACAACTAAATACCTACCATTCTATAACCTTCATGCAATTTGTCAATCCGTTAGTTTGATTTGGGAGTTAGAAGCTTGGACTGTGTATTCATTCTTCTATATAAAGGAACTCCCTGCACCTTCATTTCATTGCTGAAATATTTCTAAGAGAAGAGAGTATACTGTGATTGTCTATTTAGTTCAGAAGGAATTTCTATAGTAGCATCAGCAAGCTTACTCCATAACAGAGGTATAAATCCTCTTCGTGTCTTCATTTTCATTTTCTGTCAAAAGAACTCCATTGTTGTTCTCTGAGTTTTGTTGAAATTCTTGATTATGCCAAATTGGTTCATGATTGGTTTGTAGAACCCTTATATTGTTGTTATATGAACAAACACACATGATGGAACCACTGAATAGTCTTTCATTTCCATTGTTCCTCTTCAATTTCTGTAAATACATGAAATTCGTAAATTAGTTAGAGTTCATGAAATTGGGAATTGATAATTGCTATTGACTGTTATATTTGGATCAACGCACATTCTCTATTTTCTGATGGGGATGACTTTCATGGCTGATACCATTGTACCTTTTTGAATTTGATGCTGGGGTCGCCAACGCTCTCTCTTCCAGATATGCTTTATGAATTTACCTCCGTTGGGGATATCTTTATGTTCACGAGTAAACCTCAGTAGGGATTCCTGATGCATATTCTGATGATAACTTACACTAGTTTATATCATCAGATCCTTCCCGATGCTACGCCGGGGCCGTCACCAATGATTTGAATTTCTATCCTGTTGATGCCGATATTCCTGCCGGGGATAGGATCTTTGAAGCCTACTTGAACGGTAGTTTACAACGGTTTGACCATCATCAAACCTCCTCGATGCCTACATGAATGGTAGTTTACAACGGTCTATCTAAACTGATTTGATGCCTACTCGAACGGTAATTTACAGGGTTGACCATCATCGAACCTCCTCGATACCTACTCGAATGGTAGTTTACAACGGTCGGCTGAACTGATTTGATGCCTACTCGAACGGTAGTTCACAAGGTTGAACATCACTGAACCTCCTCGATGCCTACTCGAATAGTAGTTTACAATGGTCTATCTGAATAGATTTAATTCCTACTCGATTGGTAGTTTGCAAGGTTGACCATCACCGAACCTCCTCGATGCCTACTCGAACGGTAGTTTATAACGGTCTATCATCGTCAAAACTTCTGCTTTGATGTCTCAGCTGGAGATTTCTTATATAACAGATTCCATCATCGGTCCTTCCCGATGAAGATATTTTTACATAGTCGTTCTTGCCAGGTGTTTCGGATGTCATGCTGGGTTAATGCCAGTGACTTATAATGTCAAATTCGCTGATCTTGGCAGAAATAGTTTTTCAACAGTTTACACCATCGGCCCTTTTCCGATGCTATACCAGGGTTGTCGCCAACGGTTTACAATATCAAGTACTCTAATCTTGGCTAAAGTAATTCTGAACGACTTACACCACCGGATCTTTCCCGATGCAATGCTGAAGTTGTTGCCAACGGTTCACACTGTTAGGTACTCAGATCTTCATCTAAATGTTTTTCATCATCGGACCCTTCCACGATGCTACGCTGGAGCTGTTACTAATGGTTTACAAAAAATTTCAGAACAGGCCCTTTTTGCTCAATCGCGTAGAACCTTTTTTTGCTGATTTGAATTTTTGGCCTTAGGGGACTCCACTGTAGCTCAAATTTGATCAAACCAGAGGGGGTGGGACCCACCCTAGGCTACCGCAGGTATAGTCGCGACAGACCGTGGGTGGATTTATACCCCCCTGACCTTTTGAAAAATAATTTTTAACTTGAAAAAAACTTAAAATCCAAAGTTTCTCTCTCAGATCTACTCAATTCGAGCTGCTTTTCGCAGAATCCATCACCGTACAAACGTTCTGCACAACTCGGGTAACATTTACATCATTTCTTTTCAAGTTTTGATCTTTAGAACGTTAGTTTTCATGCAGTATATGAGTTTAAACGCAATGTATCAAATATGTATGCATAGATGATTTAATAAAAATGATTAGACCTAGTAAGTACGTGTATTTTACTATGATGAACATTTCAGAGTGAAAATTTTTCATTTTTGGGACTGTCAATTTGCACCCTTTTTGCCTGGTTTATTCATTCTATTTGAGGAAAAATGAGCCTGGATTTTCAAATAAAAATGCACATGGTAATTTAGCTGCTATGGTGAGTTTGATTTTGATGTTTTTTATATATACGAAATGCTCATGATTTTGGGTTGGAGTGGGACTGAATGGCCACCTAGTTATGCATACGTGCATGCGGATAGTCCGTTTTACAAAGGAAACTCTGGCAAAAAAAATTCACGAGTTTGGACATTTAATAGGCATGAAATTTTAACTCTACTAGGGAAGTATGTTAAACTAATGCATGTTTTTACATAAGATATGCATGATGCAACGATTTGAATTTAATGGCTTTAATTTTGAAGCGTACCTCACCATTTCTGAGGCGATTTAGAGATTTTGTTCAGGTTATGGTTACAGATAGACCGAGCAGTTCTCGTCGGGTTTCTTTAGGTGTTAGGAAGAGGGCTTTTGATGTCCCTTTGCCTCGTCTGGCCTGGCAGCCTCGCTGGTTGACCGAGTCAATAATTCATCCCATTCAGGTGGATAGGACGGAGGCTATAGACGAGGAGGATTATTGTCCTATTGAGGATCCTGCTCCTTCTTCTTCTACTCTCCGCCGGGAACTTCCACTTATTAGCTTGACCATTCCAGATTTGCTGGATGATTTGAGACGATATTCGTTTATTTATCTTCACGCGAACGAGGTAATAGTGGTTTTCATATTTTTTTTTCCTCTTTTTCCAATTTTGGGGAAATGGTTTGATCTTGATTTTGAACTTGATGCAGGTTCTAGGCTTTACTCAGCCCAGGGGGAACTGGTTCAGCATTCACTCTTTGTACTGGACCCTTCATCTGGAGTACCAGGCTATTGTCCACTCTTGGGGCTTTGAGGCCTTCTTTTCCATTCCACCCCGTCACTGCCTATGGGGTTATCTGAGGGCTTTGTCTGAACGCTGGTTTCACCATACTCAGTCACTCTATCTGTTGGACTGTGAGGTGATGATGACACCGATGAATTGCCGATTCATCACTAGGATGGAGTTTATAGGGGAACCAGTGCCTTTCGTGGTGAATATTTCTCCGACTGCGGTTCGATCCCTCTTGGGAGTTCCTGTTACTGCCCTCATCGGGCTGTCCATTCTGGCCCTTTGAGCATTGAGGCTGTGAATGGGGTTTTATCAGTGCCTCTGCCTGATGATCAGAGAGATAAAGGTCGCATTCTTAGGCGATTGTTCTTGGTCATTATTACAATTTTTTCCTAGAAGATAACCGCTCAACGGTTTCTTTTGCTTTGGTCAGCGCCACTCGGGATGTGGACCGTATCAGAGAGTTTGATTAGGGCTCATTCACCTTTGCCTACTACATTAGAGGGATGCGCCTACGCTCAAAGGGCGTAACCAAGGCTTGGCTAAACTTTTACCCATTTCTACTGGTGAGTGATTTCTCCTTTATCTTTTAGTTTTCATCATTTAGGTTGTTGATCTTTATCACTAAGGACATTTGATCTTTGCATTTCTAATTTTAAGCATATGAGAGGCTCCCTTGCCTACGCTTGGTTACTACTGTAGGTCAAGAGACCTATCTGTGAGGACGTCAATGGCATTTTCCACCTTTACAGAGGTCCCTGTGGCAGAGTGGTTTACTCATTCTCGCTTGTAGTTGGAGTTGTTGACCGTCGATTCCATTTTATGGGTTCCTTACACTCCTGATCGTCTAACAGTCGATTTTGAGAATGATTTTTTGACCGGGATGGAGTATTTATTATCCACTCGTCGGATCCCTTTCTTGATGGAGGGAGGCTGGGAGCTCTACTTAGGATAGCGCACCATCAGGAGTACTGTAGGGGAGATTCACATTCCATATCTTCCCCCAGAGGGACGTCATTGGTCTTTATCTCAGTCGATCACAGAGATTCCCCTGAAGGGTTTGGACGGCTTTACATTATCAGAGGGCCCTTATACTCAAAAGGCCTTCTATCGCTGGTGGACTCCTTGCACTATTGGGGCGCAGACTCGTGCCACTCAGTTCTTGGCAGACATGGTTCCCGGGTCTGTGATGATGACAGACTGGATTACGTGTGTTCGAGAGCCCACTCATTTGGAGCAGATTACCAACTTGACCCAGCAATTGAACAGGGCACATTTTTTTATCAGGCATTTGAGCAGAGATCCCTCAGAGGCAAATTTTTTTGATCCGTCCAGCTCTGGTGCTAGCCCCTCAGGTGGCCCATATTCTAACAGCTTTACTAAAGCAGATTCCCCGCTATACCGATATGATATCCTGTCTCGCAGAGATACGGCGACTCAGGTGGAGTTTCAGTAGGTTGATCGGCTGGATACAGATATCATAGATTTCTTTTGATAGGCTCGTTATCTCTTTTGATAGGCCTCTGTTAGATATTGGGCGGATGTGCCCCATTTCCCTATACTTTTTATTTCTTTAGCTTTAAGACAGGGATGATGCATTAGATGATGATGTATTTAGGAATGTATGTATAATGCTTTTCTATTTATTGCATCATATTATCATTTATGATTGTCATCTATCATGATGCATGCATTATATATCATGGATATGCATGTATATTGTTAAGTTTAGCATTGACCCCTGGATGGTCTCATGATACGGTTCTACAGATGTCTTCATCCACCGTGACCAGGATCAAGCATATTCCTCCCACTTTGATAACATTGTCTTTGAGGTCGTGGTATAATAGTCTGCCCCAACTGGATTGAGTGGCAGTTGATCATAAGCTGGGATATTCCATGGCCCTTCTAACATTCCAAGTTCCAATGGGCTTCGTAGAAGGCATGTTATCATGCTGGATTCCTAAGAGACAGGTCTTCATGTTCGGGATTTATGAGTTGACTCCTACGCTGGAGGAGTATGAGAGGATTACATACCTTCTGCTGGACCGGCCCTATGCTAGGGTAGCTGTTGGAGAGGTGAGGCGGCAGTTTATGACCTTGACTGGTATGCGATACACTATCGTCTAAGATGAGATTACCTCAGGGCATGTAGTATCCTTGGATTTCTTGATCGACCATTTTGGATTACTAGATAGCTATCTACTACACTCAGGAGATTTTTCCATTACTGAGGATGAGTGGCGGGCTGCCCAGGTAGATGCTTTATTAATTTGCGTTGTGGCTTATCTATACATGCCATTGTATATGGACCATCTGGATATTGGCCTGATCATAGTAGTTAGTGCTCTCAGAGAGGGTCACACCATCTTTCCCGTGATATTAGCAGAGACCTTGATGTCAGCCTCATTCTGCCGTACCCATACTATTGAGTTCTTCAGAGGTAGTGCAGTGTTGTTATACATCTAGTTTATGATGCATTTGAGATCGATCGGTATTTTCAGACCCCATGGATATTTCTTGACACATGAGATATCTGCAGCTTATTCTTCTCAACCGGCTGACTGTGTAGATACAACATCAAATTTGTCTTCTTGGCCATGATTGAGGATCCTTTCTCCATTTTGCATTTCTAAGGATTTAGCTCCCTTTACAGCTTTGTCACCCATGCAGCGGGTATGGACTTTTTGCCATTAACTGGTCTGCGAGGAGTGACTACATATCATCCTTTGGCTGTCATGGGACAGTTCAACCAGTACCAGAATTTTTATTCTTTTGATGGAGCTTTTGATCAGCGGTTACCAACCTCATTTTTGTCAGAGGATGATTTATCTAGAGTTTATGATTATTAGATCCATCAAGAGAGGGATGATTTTTCCTCGAGTCATCCGGGTCGTTCCTCGGAGTATTCTGCATGGCTAGAGGCAGATATTGCATCATCTATGGCTGCTTATTTAGAGCCTAGCACTGATTCTGATGAGGAGGAGCCTATGGAGGACCCTGTTTTTCCCACCGAGGATGAGCTGTTTGCTAGTTTAATAGCTGTAAAGACCATGAATTTTAAACTCCTTATTAATTTAATATGTGATTTAAAATTCTAAGAGTAAATTTTTTGAGCTTATTTAAACCTTATGTGGTTATGTGATTATGTGAATTGAACCTATGCGAATAAATGCTAGGATTTTATTAAAGGAAATCACTAATGGTTATTTAAATTAGTAGATTAACCCTGAGACTTTTATATAAGAGTAATGATAAAATGTGTTAGTAATTACATATTCAAATTACGTGAATATAGTGTAGAGATTTAATCGTGTTTGATTAATTTCAATTGGGAGTAATTAATTGATAATGTGTTGATTAATTAATAATTAATGAGTAAGAGATTAATAAATATAATAATATTATATTTATTTGGTTAACTGATTTATTATTTTTATACAAGCATGTGATAAGTAAACCTTTAATATATAGTAGTTACCTCTATATATTATATAAGGTGCAGGGTAACATATTTGATATGGCTATATAATATGTATATAGACTATATAATAAATTTAATTACTTTATGTAAGTTACATTATATTATGACTTATATAACATAATATGGGTGGTAGACATTAATGTATGCCCTAGTGACATATAGTAATAAACAATTGCTAGTTGGTAAATGATTTCAATAAGTTCTTAATTGAAATGATAAACGTTATGGGATAATGAGTAATAATAATATCCAATTAAATTATAGTTGGATAATGTACATGGATTATATGTGTATCCTTAATGGATACATTGTATTATTGATTTCTAATTGAAATGACATGGTAACAACCATTTTTAATGTATACCTTATGTATATACTATATGTATATATTATATAACCTAGTGTGATTATAACCAAGCATTGGACATAAGTATTATACTACACTTACAATTGGATGAGTTTGTCTTGTCCCATAGTATGAGCCTAATTGCTCCTCCCCGTGAAACACCCACATGGCTAGTCTACCTACCTTCTCCTCAATTTCTTCACAAAGCTTAGTTAATCATGAGATGGGGAGTGGAGATAATGATGAATTGCACCAACCCTTACCAACTTCTTATAATCCATTATGTAATCATACAATCTTTGGTTTTGATTTGATGAACAAAGTCAAGAACCGAATATTGAAATTGCCTATAAATTAGCTCTCTTCCTTCTCTATTGCAATTGCTGAGATTTCCATACAAGTATAGAATTAGTAGAATTGCTAGTGAGTTATAGTGAGTAAGAGATTTAGCAGCAAAGCAAATACAGAGGTATAATTCCTATTGCTTCCATTCATGTTCTTTATTTTTCTATTCTGAGATTTCTAAATTCTTATTCTTCCATGTTAATTCCTTGATTATGCTATTTAGATGTTAATTGGATTATGAAGTATGTTGTTTAAGTGTTAAATGAGATAGTAATCCTGCTATAACTGTTTTATGTCTGGGACATGAATGAAATTCATAGGATTTTTGAAATGGGCTAAAGTTACTGTCGAAAACTGCGCAGCTTCTAGTCTGACCACCAGCCTTCGCAGCTGCGCTAGTATTGCACTGGCCAGCGGCGCAGCTACGCTAGTACCTGTCTGCAGATTTTTATTTTTTTTTGTATTCTGTTCATGCTAACTTATGATACTAGTTTAGAATGAGCATGCTAGCATGAGTGATATATATATATATATATATATGGATATATTGAGGCAATGTAAGCATGTTTCACTAATAGTTGCACAAATTCTTATAGTTTGAGATAAACTTAGCGTTTCATAAACTAACTTCGAATTTGGAAACAAACTCGATATGTATACTTGCCATGTTAGCATTCTGACCTTGCAAGCATGATAGCATGACTTAGAATTACATGAGGAGCATGTCAACTTGCATACATAAGTTTCATAATGGAATGTGAACATGTGAACCCCACTATTGAACATTTCTAACGAAAATATAAGTTTCAAAGGTGAACTTTAACATGTAGATATTGTGTATGCATTCTAATTTAATGAGCATGTTAATATGACCTAGATAGGCATGAAGAGCATGCTAATTGGTATATATATGTTTAATAATATGCACGGTCATATTAGACCTCATTAGGGAAAACTTATTAACGAAACGTGAGCATTGAGCATGGACTTGGCATGTTACATTGAGATATGAATTCTAATTTTATAAACATGACCGTATGGTCTATATTGACATGAAATGTACGTTTAAAGTGTTGAACACACTAGCATGCACGATTGCAAGATTTCAATGATTTCAAAAGAGAAACTTAAGACTTTCAAAGTAAACTTAACCGAGACTTGTGTCTTTTAGATTGCGACCACTTAAATACATGTATGTGACTTATATATGCATTCTAATACATGTGAATAACGGTTACGAGATGCTTTACATATACCGTGTTGTCTTTTTGACTTAGTTTACTTTGCAAATGGAAACTTAGAATGTGGAAGCTAAATAGCATTGATTACCATGTGAATTACATTATGATCATGCAAGCATAAGTATTAAGATTTCATTATGCCTATAGGCGTATTGACATAAACCTCATTTGTTTATATACAAATTTCACATGTGCATGCTCAATCATAGAAAATGAACTTCAAGTATGAACTACGTGATTAAAGTATATGTGTGTAGTATACTCGAGCATACATATTAAGTATTATTTAGCCTCGTTGTGAGATAGTATGACCGGAATAGCGAACCTTTGAAGTATAAACTTGTTTAACTTAAGGTTTACCGGCATGAAAACATATGACTTTGAATTGGATTAGGATGAGCATGCTAGATTCGAACTCGAGTTTATAAAACTTATAAGCATGTGTGTTGATTTATATAAGTGACTGGAAGTGCTATGTGTTCAAGCCTCTATTGATGTATAGGAGTTAGACAATCTAAAGTTATTAAATCTAAGACAGGATTGGATTGACTTACGTGAAATATGTGATAGAATTATATGATAATCAGACCCTTGTTGGTATAGACTTATATTAGTTTATACATGTTAATTGAAAGGCCGACTTATTAATGCTAGGTTGTTTCGACGAGTTTAATTAAAGCTAGAATTATTTATAGCTGAGAAAATAGGCAAGTTCCTGAACTTCACTCTTTGATTGTGCAAGTTCCTTTGAACCCGTTCTTATATTATTTGCAAGTTTCCTTACTTACACTCATTTATAGTGCAAGTATCTTATCTTTGGGTTTACCTTATTCGAGGAACGTTGTAAGCAAGTTCCCTACCGAACACTACTTTTATTGTGTTGCAAGTTTCCTAACTTCATTCGATTATTATATTGGGTGCAAGTGTCCAAACATGTGCATTTACTTTATGCAAGGAATCTATAATTGTGCAAGTCCCCTGACTTACACTCCTTATTTGTGCAAGTTTCCTAGCTTCATTTGATTGTTATATTGAACGCAAGTATCCTAACCTATGCATTTATTTTATGCAAGGGATCTATTATTGTGAAGTTCCCCGAACTTACACAAATTCATATATTGTACAAATTTCTAAACTGCACTTTTATTGTGCAAGTTCCCTATCCTTCTCATATTGTATTGAGTAGGTTATTGTTGAATTGAAAGTTGTTTACTTAATGCTTGAATTTTATTTCCAAGCATGTTATTTAGTGGTTTAACTCTTCTACGATTATCCCACATCGCTATTATTGATATTCGCACTTAGTGCATTTGAGTTCGTACAGTCTTAGACTTGTACATTATTCAAAGTTCTAAATTTCTTGAACTATGTCAGATAGAGTCTGAACCTTTGTTCGGTCAGACAAGTGTATGAAGTTTTCTTTAAAGCTATCCAAACTAATTGATGGTAAGGATTCTTAGACGGAACAGAACACCCCTCATATGTTAGGAGTGTGCTCAGGTATCTAATATATGATACGAGTAAGCAGATGTAAGTGTTATGCATATACATGTTGTACCCGAGGCTAATCTCCTCGAGGTACTGATTTTCTGTAGCCAATAACCAAAGGGTCAATTAGCTATTGAACCCATTGGAAAGTTATAGTTTAAAGTCTAATTGACTATTAGTAATTCTAAAAGCAATTAGTATATTTGCTTTTAGATATTCATATTGTTGAATCTTTCAGATATTCATATTGTTGAATCTTTCTAATATTCATATTGATGAATCATTCTAATATTCATATTGTTGAATCTTTCTAATATTCATATTGTGGAATCTTTCTAATATTCATATTGTTGAATCCTTAAGATATTCATATTATTGAATTCATTGTCAGATATTTTCCATTCATCAAGATATATCCTTTATTGTTGTATTTAAACTTGCTGAGCAAACTTGTTGCTCATTCTTGCTATATCATGACTTATATTGCAGTTAAGCTCGAGACTTCAGGGAAGGACAAGGGTAAAGAAAAGATTGTAGGATAGTTTGCAAGGAGCAGACTTTGTCTTTATGCTTTGTTTAATTACTATTATTGTAATATGAACCCTAATGATTATTCTAGGACATGTTTGTAAGATTGTTTTAAGGTTATCGAATCTTGGGACTAGTAACACCTTTTGAATGAACGACGTACATTTATTTTATTCCGTATTTCTAGTTATCATATGTTATTTAGAGGTGGATGTTAGTTTTGTTTTGTGACGACCGGACCGGGGTCGGAGGACCCGGATTCGGGGGTGTCACAATAGCAGCCTTGATCAGTGACACCCATAGTTCTTCAGCTGCTGCTGCTCCACCTTCTGTAGAGTCTTTGGAGAAGGTGATACATCTTTTAACTTTTGAGAGGGATCAGGCTAGAGCCTTAGTTTTGACGACCCTTTTAGGCTAGATGCTGCTTTTGTCGAGAGAGATGAGGCTCGGGATTCCAGGGATGCTTCTGTTGTTGAGAGAGATGATGCTTGATCTACCAGGGATGCTTCTGTTGCTGATAGTATGGCTCTCAGATCATACACTAACGGAATTATTGCAGATATGAGTGCCTTTATGGATGACCATGGTAGCACCTTATAAATGGCGGTAGATCTTTTAGCTCGTATTGAGGTTGCAGGCCAAGAGCTCAGAGATGCGCCTTCATCTCCAGAGAGGAATGCTATATCAGATTTGCTGTCCCGTTTGACCGCTGGCTTATAGACTAGCTTTTATTTTCCTGCATGGACTAGATTAGCCATTTTTGTCATGTACAAGAGACATTGTATATATTAAACATTATTATATGGAAAGGAAATATATTTTGATTTACTTCCCTTTTGCATATGTCTTGATCTTTACTTGATGATGGCCATTTTCTTTGTGACTTGCTGTTTTGATGTATCACAAGCTCTTCCTTTATGGACTGACATTGAGATTTTGGAGGGTCTCTTAGAAAGGTTCGCCGATTATGGAGGTTTTATAAGATTTGGGTTTTATATAAGGTTTGGTGTCTTGAGACTGGTATTTAATTAGATATTTGAGTGTATAGGTAAAGTGTTTGACTTTTCTTTTGAAGGTTAAACCGTACCATAAATGGCTGCCTACGTACTCCCGAGGTTGAGGGAGATCAGGTCTTTCGTAGTTCAAGCCTTGTAGTGAAGACCTGAATTGATATGATTTGATTTTTTTTTCAGAACCAGGATGGCGGTTTACAGGTAACTCAGACATATTACCTTTTCATAGTGTCTAAATTGATAAGCTGGGGAAATTATTCCCCATCCATTTCTTGCAATCTGAGGGCTCCTCCAGTCAACACTTCCTTGACAATGAAATGGCCTTCCTAGTTTGGGGAAAATTTTTCTCTATCTTCATCTTGATTGGCTAGGATCTTCTTCAAAACTAAGTCATTTTCTTTGAATTACCTAGACCGAACCTTATTATTGTAGGACTGGGCAATCCTTTGCTGATATAACTGACCATAGAAGATGGTTGCCGCCCTTTTCTCAGCTATTAGAGATAAGTGGTGGTATCTCTCTTGTATCCATTGGTCTTTTTTTATATGAGCATCTATCAATACTCTTAATGATTCCATTTCTACTTCTATGGGGAGTATAACTTCCATGCCATAGACCAATAAATAGGGGGTAGTCCCAGTAGAAGCGCGCTTTGACGTTCTGTAGGCTAACAGAGTCAGAGGCAATAAGTCAGGCCATTCTTTATGATTGGCGAACATCTTTTGCATGATCTTCTTGATATTCTTGTTTGCTACTTCAACATCACCATTCATCTTGGGATGATAGATGAAGGAATTAAGATGTTTGATATAGAATTTACGGCATAATTCCTTCATCATCTGGTTGTTCAGATTCTTAGCATTGTCTAATACGATCACCTATGGTTGTCTGTATCGACAGATTATGTTATTTCTGATGAAACCAATGATCACCTCCTTAGTGACTTTGGGAAAGAAGGCAGCTTTGACCCATTTGGTGAAGTAGTCGATCATGGTGAAGATAAACCAATGACCATTGCTGGCTTTGGGATCTATTGGCCCAATCACGTCCATCCCCCACATAGAAAAGGGCCATGGCAAACTCATCTTGTGCAGTTCGTTTGGAGGAGCGTGGATGGCATTTCCATGGATTTGACATTGATAACATCTTCTGACGTGATCATCATAGTCGGCTTTGAGAGATATCCAATAATGCCATGTTCTTACTATCTTCTTAGCAAGTAAAGGACCGCTCATGTGTGGACCACAGACTCTACTGTGGACTTCATCCATAAGTCTTTGGGCTTAGTCTTTGTCTATGCACCTTAGCAAGCCTATTCTAGCATCTCTTTTGTAGAGTGCATCTTCTCTTAGGTAGAACTTCATGGCCATTCTATGGAACCACTTTCTTTCAGCTTGGCTTGCCCAAGTGGGCATAGATCCATCTCACAGATATTCTTTGATGTCCTGATACCAGGGCTATTTGATGGGAGGTAGTTCATCAAATACTTATCTAATGTAATTTCCATAGGCTAGTGCTTTCTGTCTTGTAAATTTAATATCAGGGATTCCTCTCCTATCGGATATGTGGATCAAGGAAGCCAGTGTTGCTAATTCATCGGCGAAATCATTTTTATTTCGAGGGCTGTGGATGAAGGCTATTTCTTCAAACTCCATAGCCATCTTGATAACCTGCCGATGATAAGGCAGCAAATGCAATTCCTTGGTGTGATATGCTCCGATTGTTTGTCTGATGACCAACTCGAAATCTCCAAAGACTGCTAATCATTGGATATCCATGGATTGGGCCAATTTTAATCCAATTATACAGCCTTAATACTCAGATGTGTTGTTGGTGTTGGCAAACTGTAGTTTGATGGTTATAGGATTTTGTTCTCCCTTGATGGATACAAGAACTGCCCCTGCTCCTGCACCTTCCATGTTTACAGTCCCGTCGAAGTATAGTTTCTAGAATTGGTCAGTATCTTCTCAAGGGTTTTGCTGAATTGTCATTATTCCATAATTTGGGAAATAAGTTTCCAAGGGTTCAAAGTTCCCTGATGGTGCTTTGGCCAATTGATCTGCAATTCCTTGACCTTTGATGGACTTTTGAGTCACGTAGATGATATCGAATTGCTGGAGGATCAATTGCCAATTGGACATTCAGTAATTTAACATGGGCTTGTTGAATATATACTTTAGAGGATCCATGTGGGATATGAGATAAGTTGTGTGTCCATGAAGATAATGTTGTAATCTCATGGCGGCCCATACTAAAGCACAACAGGTCTTTTCAATTAAGGTGTACTTCTACTCACCAATGCTGAATCTTTTGCTGAGGCAAAAGATTAGCTCTTTCCTTGCTTCTATCATCTTTTTGCCCCAGCATACAGCCCATAGCGTTGGCAATTATCGATATGTACATGAATAAGGGAATTTTATCCCTTGGCGGTACCAAAAAGGGAGCTTCCACCAGTTGCTTTTTGATTGCGAGGAAGGCTTTTTGAGTCTTTATTCCATTTTTTGGAGGAATTTTTCCTTAACAGTTTGAATATGGGCTCACAAGTTGCTATGAGTTGGGAGATGAATCTGCTTATGAAATTGATTTTCCAAAGAAATCCCCGTATCTCCTTTTCTGTTTGGGGTACAGGCATCTCAGTGATGACTTTAATCTTGGCGGGATCCAGATCAATGCCTCTGTTCCTTACCAGAAATCCCAATAATTTGGCGGATTTAACACTGAAGGCACATTTGGCTGGATTCCGCTTCAAGTTGTATTTGCAAAGCCTATTGAATAGCTTTCTGAGATGGTCAATGTGGTCATCTTCCTTTCGGGATTTGACGATGAAGTCATCCACATACAACTCTATCTCCTTGTTCATCATGTTATGAAAAAAGGCCATAATGGCTTGCTGATATGTAGCACCAGCATTGATAAGGCCGAAAGACAATCGCCTGTAGCAGAAGGTTCCCCAATGGGTGATAAAGGTTATTTTTTCCCTATCTTCTTCGACAACCATAATTTGGTGATATCCGGCGAAGCAGTCCACAAAGGAGTACATTCTATACTTTGTCTTGTTGTTTATCAGTATGTGGATAGAAGGTACTGGAAAGTCGTCTTTAAGATAAGCTTTGTTCAAATCTCGGTAATCCACGTATACTTATACCTTCCCTCCGGGCTTAGGTACATGAACTATATTGGACAGCCATTCAGGGTAGGTTGAGACGATGATAATGCATGCTTTGAATTGCTTGATAACTTCTTCTTTGACCTTCAAACTCCACTCGGGCTTTAGTCTCCTGAGTTTCTGTTTGACAGGCTTGAATCCCTCTTTGATGGGTAGTTGGTGAATGACAATGTCAGTAGACAAGTCAACCATGTCTTCATGTGACCATGTAAACACATCCTGGAACTAAGTTAGGAGTTCAATCAGGTCTGTCATTTGGTTTGGGGTAAGGTCGTTACCTATTTAGATTTCTTAAGGATTTTTTGAGGTTTCGATATTGACTGTGGTGGTTTGATCGAGGTTTGGTTTAGGTTTGTCTTAGACCCATTCCTTGATCTCCTTAGGCACCTCATAGTTATCTGTCTCCTCTTGATCAATCTCCATCAAGTCAAAGTCCAGTTCTACATTAAAGTTATAGTCACCGTTGAGACTTGGCAATTCATCAGCAAGGCTAAACAAATCCAAAATTGGAGTCCTGAAAACAAAATGCTTTCACTTAATATATGGCATTGTTTAACAATACACAACATCAATGATGTGACGCCCCCAAATTCCAGGACCGCCACTTGGTCTCTCGAATTCGGTTCATCACGTGCTCATGGTAATACATCACAATAATAATAATTAAATATCACACGATCACAGCGGAAAATCTATTCTAGAATAATTTACAATGATTTATTATAATTATTCCCCCAAGTCTCGCAACCTACAGTACTTAATAGATTACATAATAATATCAGTTAACGACTTATTACATAATCTAACTTAAGCTTAAACATAATCAAATCCAGTCTTACTACATCATCTTCATACAATATTAATATATTTAAAACATAACAGACATAAGCTAGTTGGTAGCTTTGCCCTTGCCCTTATCAACGCCCGAAGGTTCACCATGCTCTGCCTTAACTGAAATGTTTTAGGGAAAGCAATAATGAGCACAAATTGCCCAGCAAGTAATATACAATAAGGGTGAGTAATAAGATTCTCAATTCTCGAAAAGGTATAACAAGATTTGATAGTTCAAGAATAACAAGAATATCAACAGTTCTCAATATCAGTCGCTAAGGACAGGATAATATCAATATGATTCAATAATAAGTTAATTCAAGATTTCAAATAATTGAATACTGAGTAGTCACTACGGACTATGAACTTTTACTAGAATTGACAGTAATAAATTGAAAATCCAACAAAAACAGGTACAACAGGTGATCAGCCTAAAGTACCCTTGTTATGCATAACAATCAACCATACTCAAGTGTGCACGTCGGTTCTCCGACAATTATATATTCCCTTCAAAGAAGGTTGTTCTTCTCAGTCAAATACAAGATCCCGCACCAATCAATTAGTTTGGGTTGCTTTTCAATAACATAAGTCCAGCCGAATCAAATGGCATAGACACTTTCACAATATTCAAGAACAATACTAAGTTCAACATGAATAATAGCTTTAATGAAATAAGAGTTCAAGTATGCTAATTCGATTCAACCGATTAAATAGGAAACTAGTTCGCAATACACAAGATAGGATACTTGCATAGTAAAAGAGTATAAGTTAGGAAACTTTCACAATCATAGATTTTCTTGCATAAAGTAAATGCGTCGGTTAGGATACTTGCACTTTAAAAGAGTGTAAGTAAGAGAACTTGCCTTTAGCGTAGTTTATCCACGAAAAGCAAATCAACACTTTCGAATTCCTATCGTAATACAGTTACGTATATATATGATATTCATTAGTCATATAATTAACTTCACATTTTCTCTTTGAATATACGATCAACACATAAGCTAAGTTTTACCTAGCTACACAGTTATATAGAATATAATTTCTATCCTTAACGTTCCTCCTTTAGAGTTTAAACGCATTCTCATATTATATAAGATCTCAACAATTAGCAAACATACTTGCATATTATTAATATCACATAAGACCACAATCAATACTAAATATATTTCATTTTAGCAAGTTACGGCATCTCCTTAAGTTAACCGTCAAAATCGGGTTCAAGTAACATCATATACTATCACGTAGCATGTATTCATATTTAAAGGATACTTTCATGCTTGTATAACTTTTCCAAATCCAATCGTACATGGTATAGGTTCTTAAGTTAATACTTAAAGCCATTCAAGGACACGAACTCATATGGTCTAACATGATTGCTTTTAAACACATAAGATGTTCATATAACTTGTATTAGTCATGCTCATGAGTACTCGTATTGCATATATGTAGCTAGCATTGTTATTATCTTGAAAACATGCTTTGTTCATGCTAAACTTTAATCACGGCAACTAATCATGGTATATATACATGCATGACATATGAATGAGTCTAAGAGTACTATCACATGTGTCCATAAATGTCAAATTCTAATTCTCGTCATAACATACCAACGTTCATGTTCAAAGCTTATACTTTGTTAGTATAGTTCATTAATAAGGTCTATCATGTTCATGCTTCCTTATGAAACCTATATATGTAAGTTAACATGCTTTTCATGCATTTCAAGGCCCTATAAATATGCTCGAAAAGTCAGAATGTATACATGCTTCATATATGTTAACGTCGTTTATGAAACTTTAAATTCGTTTCCAAACTATGTGTCGTTTGGTTAACCATACATGCTAATATACTAAAACATGCTTACATTGCCTCATTAGGTTTATATATATGTATTAATCATGCTCCCATGCTTGTTTGAACAAAAATCAAACAATTGGTACATAACAGTTTTGTTGCAGAATGCAGAAAACTGAACACAGAGGCTGGCGCTGCGGCGCGGCAACAGTAGCTTAATACTGGCGCTGCGGCGCGAGTGGCGCTGCGTGCGGCGCTGCGGCGCGGGCTGCGGCGCGAGTGGCGCTGCGGCGCGGACTGCGGCGCTGCGGCGTCGAGGCAGTTTTCTGCGGTTCAGACTGCAGCGAAAACCGACCCAAAACCTCCCATTTCATCGATTTCAACATACCCAGATGCTATTAGACTTGTTTAACTTACTAACACATACATATATGCTCATGTGGCAGCTGACCCCACAGAGACATATAGCATCATGACCTATCATACCATGTATTGCATTGCATTTGCATTTATATTATTTTTAGTGTCTAGCAATATTTATCATGTTCATTCCATTGCATTTCATAAACATGATAAAGAGGGGAATTTGTAGACACTCGAAATTTCGCATTCCTGTTACTAACCTTACAGGAGGGCAAAAGTGTCTTTTCACACCAGAGACAACCCTGGAGGATTAAATCATCAAATCAAACCCCCAGTGACAGCACCAAGAAATCATCAAACCAGACCCCCGGAGATAGCCCCGGGAAATCATAAAATCAATATCCCCAGAGACAGCCTTGGGAATTATCAAATCAACTTCAGTGACAGCCCTGAAGATAGACGAAAGTCAACAGCAGTCCAACCCCGAAGATAACCCCGAGAAAGACAGTTGCAGCCATGTTAAGACCGATACCAACCCGGAAGGGAAAAAGAGTAATTTTGCCAACCCAAAATCAAATTAGATTAAATTACTGTGAAGAAGGTCACACAGAATCGTCACAGTAATCCCGAGAGAAAACTGCTCCAGACAGCTCAACGGACTGACTGCGAAGACTTAAAGATCTTGCCATAGACCCGTCTTCCCGGACTCGAAAAAGGTCAAACCCCATATCATTATGTATCTCTCAGAAAAATCTTTTCGGAAAGGTATAGCATGCCTCCATCGGATTCACGGATTGCAAGTTATGAAGGTTCGAGAAAATAGCGTGTTAGTCAGAAAACACGTACTTCGAGATAATAGGGCCCACCAGGCCCAGCCGCAGGTAGACCTGTGGTCATCGGGGTCTATATATACCCCCTCCCCCTTATCTTATAGAAAAAAAAGAGAAAAGAAGAAAGCGGTGAGAAAAATAGAGGCTATGAGACTTAAACGGAGGCTTTAACGTACTCTGATTCTTGTAAAACTTCTTTGTAAAAGTTTATACACAAATATACTATAACATATCAAATTTTAACGGGTGGGAAAAAAGTTTCGGGGTGCCAAAAGCCGTTCTCGCGATATACTGTACGATTTCTCCAAATCTGTCTTCTTCGCCTACTCTAATACGTATATAAGTGCTATATAAATATATTTAGTAGATTATATTCGCCAGATCTAAAGTTTTCACCATTCATTTCTTTTAAATAGTTAATATTTGAGCTGTATTGATTAGATTTGTAATGGATCTAGCCAGATCCAGCTTTTAACCGGTTCAAAAGTTGTAAAACTTGAACCTGGAAGCTAGAATGGCTAAGATCTGTACAGATCTAGTTTTCTTTCTAGTTTTTTGTAAATATTTAGTGACCACGTGCCTTAGATTTGTATCTAGAGGAAACTGGAAGCTATGAGCTACTCGCGTACTAAGATTTAACTGATGGATCTTCCATTTAGCAAAGTCTAGTATAGTTTTACTTTTTATTGCAATATATTCATTATGAAGGCTGTTTATTTGATATTCTGTGAGCCTAGGAGCTACAGGATCTACGATTCAACTCATGGATCTAGATCCAATTCCATTGATGGATCTGATTGAGTTGTACAGTCAGCTTGCAAATTTTGTAATTGTAAATATAGGACCTTAAAACGGTTTTCCAGATTTAAGGTCCCCGTAATAATGAAAACCTTATGTGTGGTGTCTGGGCATACTTTGATGACTTTCAATCCCATAAGGAGTCCGACACTTATATATATATATATATATATATATATATATATATATATATATATGACTTAGTCGAGGATGCTTCACATCCCGAGAATAAAATCAAATATAGTCGAATATGGAAAAAAATAGAAGTATCAAAGGGCTTCAATTCCTATGCGAGCGAAAAGGTTTGAAAATCATTTTTCAAAACATCACTTTCATATTCTTGTATTAAAATGGACTTTTTAATAAATCAAACCCTTCGTATTGTTGCGCCGTTTCCGTGTTAACAAAAACGGACACAAAAACACGTGCAAGTGTACACGGTCGGCAAGTAATAACTCTGTAAGTCGAGATCGTCCCACAGAGAACGGAGTCAGACCTAATCTATTATGCAACAGTCCATGAATTATCTTTGTCTGCTTAAATGGTTGTCACAATGTTCTTTAATTAATTATACTAAATTTAAACTAGACTTAAGAAGGGTTCAAATTAGAGGGATATGGGATCCTAACTTCATCTAAAGCATCACCTAGGTTAACCACACCTCAAATCATACACGGATAATCATATAGAGATGCTAGTCGGGAGCACGAATGTGAGACTTGGCTATCTTTCAATACACTAAGTCCAAATCATATAATGTCCACAATTAAGATAGAAATCACATGAACATCGTCAAAGCTTAAACCATTATAGTTCTATGTGACTTACAAGCTAAACCAATTTACGCACAAGCTCCCCTTAGACTATATACAGCCATACGGTATATTTCTATCCGGCTAGCGAATCATGAAACTCAACCAATGCAAATTTCACAAACATATGCTAACATAGAGAAATCTAAGTTTACACTTCATTTTTCAAATTCATATAAACTATTAGAGTAGATATCGATCAAGCATCTAGGCATACAAACAACCATGTTAGGCAAACCACATATTATCATCCATATAGATCAAAGAGACATAAACCCTAGGTTTAGCAAATAGAATCCATTAGAATCCCATAATGGAAGTTAGTTCATCACTGAACCTCCCACCATTATGGGATTCAAACCAAGCATTAAGCAACTAAGAAATGAGATAAACAAGAGAAAGAAAGTGTAAAATTGTGGTTTCCCCCTTTCAATAGAAGATAGCAAACTCAAGTCTGGACCACAAATGAGTTCCAAGATGAACCCTTAGAAATGTAATAACACTGGAGCAAGAAGGAAGAAGAAGAGAAGCCTCTTAAACCTTCACACTCTCTAACCTAGAATATATGAACAACCACTTCCAAGTTAATCTGATAATTCTAATAAATGCTAAGTGATCTCTGTTCAAAGGCAAACCTAAGCCTTATAATTACTACATTCAGCCGAGCAAACAAAATAAAAGGTCAACTCTTCAGTCAAGCCCCGGCGCGGCTGCGCGACCTCACTATGCTTCTCTGGCGCGGGCGCGCCAACGCCCAGAAAATGCCCCTCTAGTCTGCCAACCGGCACGGGCGTGCCGGTATCCTATGTGTTCTGGGCGCGGCCGCGTGTGCTACTTCCTGCTGCAGCTTAACTTTCTGGTGCCTTCTTTCTTGGACATTCCTTTGCTCCTTTCTTAGCTGCTTCTTGCTCCTTCACAATGCTGCATTGAGGCCGTCATCATATGCTCCTCACCTCAAACCATCTTCATGCCAAGCCACCATCTACTTCACTTAGGTTCTCCACCAACTCCAAAAGCCTGCTTTTTCCCATACTATGCCACTTTGTCCGTCTCCATGCTAATCCACCAGCCTTGTTGCCGAGTTCATACTATATGCTTATTTTCACGCCATATCATGCTTTATCACACCGTTTCCTGCCTTTTGGAGTTTCCTACCTAAAATATGCAAAACAAAGATAAACGTATTAAAAGACACTAAAGTGCTTGAGTTTAAGTCATAGTCAGAGTAAGTTGGCGTCCAATAAGTAGGTATATAACCTACTTATCAAATACCCCCAAACTTGAACTATTGCTTGCCCTCAAGCAAAAACACAAGTGCAACTACATGGTATGAAATTAACTACATGAAAATGCAACCCAAGGTAACAGCCATCATATGAATTCTAATCAAATTCGCCTCAGAGAGATAATAAGAACAATGATCAATGTATCGGCTCAAGCTACAGTTATATAGACATACAATCTGTAAATCCCAACCTGCTACTCAGATGCAGTGTATGAGTGCAATGTCATGAATAAGCTTGATACAGGCAAAGATTTCACATGCTATACTTCTACGGAAGGAAAAATTGAGGTTTTAAGCTAAGAATTTCTCATGAAGACCAAACAATGACCAAACCAACACAAAGATACAAGCTGAAGCGCAACAAGGGCTTATTATGCTTTTATTCACCCGACTGTGCAATGCTAGGCCTTCTTAGGCTTTTCAATGATACCCATTTAACGAGCTTTCGACCAACGACTCCCAGACCAGACGGCCTTAGGGCGCTGGGTGCAGAGACAATCCCCTAGGGCGTACTTGCTCGAGTATCAAAGGCCACAAGACTTCGCTAGCCAAGGCGTTTATTCTATTTTTATATTCTTTTTCACAATTTATTTTCTTTTCTTTTTCTTTTTCTTTTTCTTTTTCTAAGGAGAGTGCGTCTTACGCTCCATTTCCCTTACAACATGCATACCCAAAGTTTTTCTTCAGACTTGTATTCTAGCGTTGTTAAGGTCATTATTGCTTTTATTACACCAATCTAGCAATTAAAAACAAATTTTTTTTCTTAGAAGATAAGCATGTATTAATCTAGCCAATAAGCAACAAAAGACACACTGCTCTATCCGTTGACATCTAAGCAACAGATTTAGATTACAAAATGTATAAAATATAACTAAGCCTAAACTACTAACAGAGCTCAATAATCTACCATATCTCGATGTCATCACTGGCCAGATCCGAATTCAACAGACTAAGACAAGGGATTATGCAATGCAATGCAATTAAACACTTACTAATGCAACAAACTGAAATAACACTGAAGAGAAAGAGAAAATAACTAAAAACTAAAAAATCTTATGCAACAATTAACTGAAACTATACTGAAATGCAATGCAACTAAATGCAGACATTTAACTATATACAAACTACACCCAATACCCCCAAACTAGAAATATTCAATGTCCCCATTGAAGGAAAAGGGCTAGAAAACTCCCCTACTGGTCGGCATTGCCACCCTCCTCGGGTGGTGAATCTGGCGGAGGGTATGGCATCTCGGAAGCAAACACGGGCCACTCCAGCATGGTGCCCTGCTATGCAAAGGCCTCGGCAAGTGCACGCGTCAACCCATCAGGGAACCCAACAAAATTTGGGTGCAGGGTGTCGATCTTCCTCTCAATACGCCGCATTTGGCGATAATTATCTGCGGGAGGAGGGGCTGCTGCCTCGTCTGGCTGCGACTATGGGGGTGGGACTGGTGGAGGAGCTGATATAATAAATCCTTTTCCCCTCAGATGTGCTGTGCCCCCTGCCCAATCTTAAAAATTCTTGATTATGTTATGAGTGACATCCCCACTGGGCATCTGAATCTGCTCATCGGGCCATTCAAGCCCTGCCTTCGCACAAAGATGGGCTACAATGGATGCGTGCGGGATAGCGCCTGTGGTACTTCCTCTCATAAATCGTAGCATGTTCTGATTAATCAAATGGCCCACGTTAATGTATTTTCCCGTGATAATGCCCTATAAGATGATGGCTCGCTCGACAGTAACTTCATGCTGATGAGTGGATGGCATCAGATTGACACAAAGGAACAAGTTCCACACCTTAGCGTAGCGGTTCAGTTTAGAGGCGGGAAAGGTGGTATATTCATCAGTGGTGTCCTTTTTGATCTTCCACATTGTGCCAGGCGCACATAAGTCCCGAATCACCTAATCCAATTCAGTCTCGAATCTTTCGGCCTCGACCGAATTTACTTGCCCCGCTGGCACTGATGGCAGACTCAGAACCTCCCGAATTGTAGCTACGCGGTAATCGACTGTTTGGCCTCTAACAAAGGACCGACCACTTTTCGTGATACTCAGTTTGCGTAGAATTCTCGGACCAACGCCAACGGCACCGGCGGTGGTGTGGCACAAACGCCCTGCCAGCCCATCTCACGAATCATAGTCCTCATGTCTCCGTCCTCCTTCGTCGGCTTTAATCCTCTTTCCTTAACCACTGACTTAGCCGAGATCCGATAGTATGTTATTTGGGCTTACGATGCTAATGAACTTGGTTAAATTAATAGGGATGTCGTCGTCAGAGCCACTGCAATCGGGCAAAACAGCCGAAGAGGAAGCGGCAGTGCGTGATCGTTTCGGACCCATGGCGAATTGGTTGGAACCTGGATAGAACCCTTGATGAATAATACTGAAGAACAACATCCCCCAAACTTGTATGGCGGCTACTACTTCCACAAAAACTATTTATCCACTTTGAAGAACAAACCCTTACTTATGAAACTTCCCCCAACTGGTATTGCAACTCTCAGCAATAATACCCAAACTCGAACTTGGTTGATGACAAGGGGATGAAATCGGACAGGGGATAGAGGATTGAAGAGGAATTAAGAACAGGAATTAGGGCTTGGAGAGGGAGATAGATATAATGGAGAAGGGTCTGATGATATGATAGTGGGGGAGGTTATAAGAAATAAGGCATAAAGGGGTTTGAAAAGCTGGAACGGCCAATATAAAACTGAAATGTCGAAGGGCTTCGGGCGCGGGCGCGCCTGGTTATACATGAAGGGTCGCGAGATCGCGCGGGTCAGGGTTGCTATCTGGCTTGCTGAATATTGGCGCGGGCGCACCTGTAAACACCCTGAGGTTGGCACGGGCGCGCCACCCCTGAACCAGGCCAAAAAATTTTGCTCTATGTTCTTATTCTACAGCAACTTAGTGATGATATAAGAAGCAACTTGGATCCGTTATTGCACCTATACATAAAGTAACCACAATTAAATATTGCTTGATTCCCGTATCCAATGCACATGAGTAAGATGAATGAACTGCTATTCCTTAGCAATGCTATGTATGAATCGTTTCTATGTGAATTCCCAATAAAATTACTTTAGGTTTCTATACAGACTGCTAACATGTCCAAAATATGTTCAAAGAACTTTCAGGTCCAAAATTCTGTGCAACTATGGCTAATTGCAACAAAGTATGCAATGAATCATGTAAATCCCATAGAGGTATGTACAGAGCGTATCTACTCCCAAAAAATTCATGCTACATGCCTAAAGTTCAAAAATGTAGGCGATGAGCATTCTAACCCCTATAATGTTCAAAAATAGGAAACCCTTTTCTACATACATAGAATTAAACGGGGAAAGAGAGATTGAAGAGATAAGTCACCAGAATTAAACAGGG
This sequence comes from Panax stipuleanatus, assembly GCA_020205555.1. NCBI lineage: Eukaryota > Viridiplantae > Streptophyta > Magnoliopsida > Apiales > Araliaceae > Panax > Panax stipuleanatus. Next base: position 102,318,227 of record CM035125.1, read on the forward strand.
GAGAGAAATGTATAGAAAAGCAATGCAAGAATTAACAAGAGGAAGAGAAAGAGATGATGGGGTGGCTCCCATCTAGCGCTTGTTTATAGTCCATAAGCTAGACTCTGTGGGATTCGGTCAAGTTGTCGAAAGGATTGAGGCGACCTCCTGTCTGGAAACCTCTCCACCATAGTAATGCTTCAGCCTTTGTCCATTGACTTTGAAAGGTCCTTATCAAAAATCTCTAATGCACCGTGTGGATATACAGTCTTGACAGTGAAAGGCCCTGACAATCTTGACTTGAGCTTTCCTGGGAAGAGTCTAAGTCTGGAGTTGAATAATAGCACCGCTTGCCCCGGCTCGAATGTTCTTTCCATAATCTTGCGATCATGCCACCTTTTCAACTTTTCCTTGTATAATTTGGAATTTTCATAAGCTTGCAATCGAAATTCGTCCAATTCATTGAGTTAGAGTAGACGTTTCTCCCCTGCAGCCTTTAAGTCGAAGTTCAATTTATGGATTGCCCAATAGGCTCTATGCTCAAGCTCCAGAGGAAGGTGACACGCCTTTCTATACACAAGCTAAAACGGCGACATTCCCAGTAGTGTTTTATAGGCAGTTCTGTAAGCCCATACTGCATCATCCAACTTCAATGACCAATCTTTCCTTGTGGGGTTCACAATCTTTTCCAGTATTCTTTTTACCTTATGATTTGACACTTCAGCTTGGCCATTAGTTTGGGGATGATAAGTTGTAGCTACTCGATGATTTACCCCATACTTAGCTAATAAAGCTATAAACTGGCGATTGCAAAAGTGAGTGCCCTCGTCGCTAATGATAGCCCAGGGAGTTCCAAACCTCGTGAAAATGCTCTTTTGTAGAAATCTCAGAACCACCCTAGCATCATTTGTCGGTAGAGCTGCCACTTCCACCCATTTAGATACGTAATCGACTGCCAGAAGGATGTATAAGTTCCCACATGATGAAACGAACGGCCCCATAAAGTCTATCCCCCAGATATCGAAGATCTCCACCTCGAGGATTGTACTCAGGGGAATTTCATTTCTCTTTGATATATTTCCTACCCTCTGACATCTATCACATCTTTGAACAAAGCTGTAACCATCCTTAAAGATAGTAGGCCAATAAAATCCTGCTTGCAAGACCTTGGTCACTGTCCTTTCACCTCCATAATGGCCTCTATACAAAGATGCGTGGCAATCCTGCAGCACACTCTCCGTCTCGCTAAATGGAATGCACCTTCTAATCATCTGATCAGCACACTGCTTGAACAAGTACGGTTCATCCCAAATAAACCATTTCACATCATGCAGAAACTTCTTCTTTTGATGCCTAGTCAAGTCAGAAGGAATGATATTGCCCACTAGGAAGTTTGCAAAATCTGCGAACCATGGCACTTCGCCTTTCACCACAAACAATTGCTCATCTGGGAAGGATTCATTTATCATCACTTTGTCATTTGCATCGCTTCCCGGATTTTCCAATCGTGACAAGTGGTCAGCCACTTGGTTCTCAGTCCCTTTTCTATCCTTTATTTCTAGATCAAATTCTTGTAAGAGAAGGATCCACCTAATCAGACGAGGTTGGTCATCTTTCTTTGCTATCAAATATCGGATCGCTGCATGGTCGGTGTACACAATCACTCTAGTCCCAATCAAATAAGCACGAAATTTGTCGAATGCGTACACCACCGCCAAAAGCTCTTTTTCTGTAGTAGTGTAGTTCAACTGGGCATCAGTAAGGATCTTGCTAGCATAGTATATAACACAAAAAACCTTGTCCCTTTGCTGGCCCAATACAGCTCCCACAGTAAAATCGCTGGCATCACACATTAGCTCAAAAGGAAGGTCCCAATTCGGAGATGTGATCACCGATGCCGTAGTTAACTTCTTCTTCAAGTGCTCGAATGCAGTCAGGCATTCCTCGTCAAATTTAAAGAGGACATCTTTTTCTAACAAACTACAAAGTGGCTTTGTAATCTTCGAGAAGTCCTTTATAAACCGACGATAGAAGCCTGCATGTCCCAAGAAGCTACGAACACCTTTTACAGAAATAGGCGAAGGCAAGTTCTCAATAGTCTCTAACTTAGCCCTGTCCACCTCTAATCCTTTCTTCGAAACCTTATGTCCCAAAATGATACCCTCTTGTACCATAAAATGGCACTTCTCCCAATTCAGTACAAGATTCGTCTCGACACACCGTTTTAACACCATCACCAAATTCTCCAAACATAGGTCAAAGGAGTCTCCAAAAATAGAAAAATCATCCATGAAGACTTCAACATTTTGCTCAACCATATCGGAGAAAATGGCCATCATACACCTCTGAAAGGTAGCCGGGGCATTGCACAAACTGAAAGACATCCTTCTAAACGCAAATGTACCATATGGACACATAAAGGTAGTCTTTTCTTGATCTTCTGGGGCTATCATTATTTGATTGTATCCTGAGTACCCATCCAGAAGGCAGTAATATTCATGACCGACCAGCCTGTCTAGCATCTGATCAATGAACGGGAGGGGAAAATGATCTTTCCTAGTAGCCTTATTTAGTCTGCGGTAGTCCATGCAGACTCTCCACCCCGTCACTGTTCTGGTAGGAATTAGTTCGTTATCTTTCTTGGATACCATGGTCATACCCCCTTTCTTCGGCACACACTGCACCGGGCTCACCCAAGAGCTGTCTGATATTGGATAGATAATCCCTGCATCTAACCACTTTAAAATCTCCTTCTTAACCACTTCCTTCATGATAGGATTTAATCTGCGCTGTTGCTTCACTGATGGTTTGCTATCATCTTCCAGCAGGATTTTATGCATATAAAATGCTGGGCTGATCCCCTTTATATCTGCTATGGTCCATCCAATTGCCGATTTAAACTCTCTTAGTACCCGTAGCAGTTGTTCTTCCTGACAAAATGTTAGCGCAGCAGAAATAATAACAGGCAACTTTGAAGATTCACTTAAAAATGCATACCTTAAATGATCTGGAAGAGGTTTAAGATCAAGATCAGGAGGCATCTCAAGAGAAGGCTTGAGTCGTTCTGATGTCTCCCCAGCAAGTTTTAGTGGCTCGATAGGCATCTTAAACTTTCGCATCTTTGGTGCTGTGTCAAGAGTTTGCACGTATTCAACAACTTTATTATCCTCAATATCTGAATCTCCCAATATAGCACTCTCTAAATGCTCAGTACCCACCAGATTTCCAACTCCTTCATTCATCACCCTATCTATCAAATCAATCCGGAAGCACTCTTCCTCGTCGATGGGAAACTTCATAGCTTTAAAAACATTGAAAGAGACTTCTTGATCATGCACTCTCATTGTTAACTCTCCCTTCTGGACATCTATAAGAGTTCGCCCCGTGGCAAGGAAAGGTCTCCCAAGAATGATTGGGATATTTTTGTCTTCTTCGTAATCAAGGATGATGAAGTCAGCTGGGAAGATAAATTTGTCCACTTTAACCAAAACATCTTCAACAATACCCTTAGGATACGTGATGGATCTGTCAGCAAGTTGTAGTGATACATTTGTCGGCTTGGGAGCCAGCAATCCCAATTGATTGAATACGTACAGAGGCATCAAATTTATGCTAGCTCCTAAGTCACAGAGGCATTTGCTAAAAGACAAATTTCCAATGGAACAAGGTATTGTGAAACTGCCCGGGTCCTTAAGCTTTGGAGGTAATTTACACTGTAATACCGCACTGCACTCTTCTGTTAAGGCCACTATCTCAAAGTCCTCTAATCGTTTCTTCCTTGACAGAATACCCTTCATGAACTTTGTGTAACTTGGCATTTGTTCTAATGCCTCTGCGAAGGGTATGTTTATCTGCAATTTCTTAAACACCTCCAAAAACTTCGCGAACTGTCTGTCGTCCCTTTGCTTGTGCAATCTCTGTGGGTAAGGAACAGTAGGGTACACAGGTGATGGGTTGGTTATGATTTTCCCAGTGGTTTCCTCCTTATCTGTCGCGACAATCTTTCCTCCATCATTTCCATCAACCAACACTGTCTCAGAATTCTCTGTAGCTTGGCGCGCCCGCGCCAGGTTTTGGCCTTCTTGAGGCGCGGCAGCGCCAGCCTCCAAGTCTGAAGTCTGCCTCCCAGACCTTAGGGTGATGGCTTGGCACTGCTCCTTTCCCTCCCTTTTCCCTGGATTCGTCTCTGTATTACTGGGAAGAGTCCCTTGAGGTCGATTGAGAACCGCATTGGCAATTTGACCAATTTGAGTCTCCATCATCTTGAGAGATATTGTTTGGCTCTTCACGATTAACTTAAGTTCATCGATTTCCACTCTCTCCTCTGACTTCTTTTCTGGCTGAGGTACTGGTAGGGGGATGATGTTATTAAAAACTAGGAGGGTAGGGGGGTTTTTGTGCATACTGGTGGTGAGATTGCTGTGGTTGATATTGTTGTTGTTGTGATTGAGGCGATTGATATTGGTGTTGTTGGTTTGATGTATGGTATTGTGGCTGAGATGTTTGAGGATGGGGGTGTTGGACATTCTGAGTATTACTCCAACTAAGGTTAGGATGATTCCTATTGTTGGGACTGTAAGAATTTTGAAATTGATTGTGGGGTTTTTGGTAGTTGCTCACAAACTGTACTGATTCTGTACGAATAGCACATTGGTCTGTTTGATGTGACCCTGTACAAATCTCACAGACACAAGCAACTGTCTTGACTTTTTCTTCGGCCAATGAATCAATCTTCTTTGCCATGGCTGCCATCTGGGCAGACAATGCTGTAATGGCATCCACTTCTAACATCCCTGTAACTTTCGGTTGTACCATCCTGGCCGTTGGATTTTGATACTCATTTGCTGCCATGGTCTCAAAGAGCTCATATGCTGTCGGAAAATCTTTAGTCCAGATAGCTCCCCCAGATGTAGCGTCAATAATTGGCCTTGATTGCCATCCCAAACCATTGTAAAAAGAGCTAATCACCATCCACTCTGGCATGCCATGGTGTGGAAACTTCCGGAGCATTTCCTTATAATGTTCCTAAGCTTCATATAATGTTTCCCCTGGATGCTGTGCAAAGGTACTCAGGTCTCTCCTCATTGCAGCAGTCTTGGCCATAGGAAAGAACTTGGTCAAGAATTTCTTAGCACAGTCTTCCCATGTAGTTATTGACCCTGAAGGCAGTGAGTGCAACCAACTTTTTGCCTTATCCCTCAAGGTGAAAGGGAATATTCTAAGTTTCACTGCATCATCGGGGATGTTGTTGTATTTAAACGTGTCACATATTTCTATAAAGCTCATAATATGCTCGTTGGGATCTTCGGAAGGCAAACCCCCAAATTGGAGATTATTTTGTATCATTTGTAATGTTCCTGGCTTTATCTCAAAAGTGTTCGCCGCAATTGCTGGCCTCACTATACTTGATTACAGATCGGTGAGTTTGGGCATGGAGTATTCTTGCAAGGCCCTCTACTCTTCAGCCATTTGATGAAGTGGATCAGGATCTTCTCGAGGATTGATGTTTCTAATATTAGCTCTCTACGCTTGACCGTTGATGTGCTCTTGGTGAGGCACTAATTCAGGATGTGAGGCTCGAGTGTGCATAAACTATCCACGAGTACCTGAAACACAAGTAAAAATAAAATTAGAAATGAGGTAAGAAGAGATTTGTTCAAGTCAGTCAAATTTAACGAAAACTGATGTCAATAGGATTAAACTAAAACCGTGTCCCTGGCAACGGCGCAAAAAACTTGTTGAACCATTTTCGTGTTAACAAAAATAGACACAAAAACACATGCAAGTGTACACGGTAGGCAAGTAATAACTCGATAAGTCGAGATCGCCCCACAGAGAACGGAGTTAGACCTAATCTATTATGCAACAGTCCATTAATTATCTTTGTCTACTTAAACGGTTGTCACAATGTTCTTTAATTAATTATACTAAATTTAAACTAGACTTAACCAATTAATAAACGAAGGGTTCAAATTAGAGGGATATGGGATCCTAACTTCATCTAAAGCATCACCTAGGTTAACCACACCTCAAATCATACACGGATAATCATATAGAGATGCTAGTAGGGAGCACGAATGTGAGACTTGGCTATCTTTCAATACACCAAGTCCAAATCATATAATGTCCACAATTAAGATAGAAATCACATGAACATTGGCAAAGCTTAAACCACTATATTTCTATGTGACTTACAAGCTAAACCAATTTACGCACAAGCTCCCATTAGACTACATACGGTCATACGGTATATTTCTATCCGGCTAGCGAATCATGAAACTCATCCAATTCAAATTTCACAAACATATGCTAACATGGAGAAATCTAAGTTTACACTTCATTTTTCAAATTCATATAAACTATTAGAGTAGATGTTGATCAAGCATCTAGGTATACAAACAACCATGTTAGGCAAACCACATATTATCATCCATATAGATCAAAGAGACATAAACCCTAGGTTTAGCAAATAGAATCCATTAGAATCCCATAATAGAAGTTAGTTCATCACTGAACCTCCCACCATTACGGGATTCAAACCAAGCATTGAGCAACTAAGAAATGAGATAAACAAGAGAAAGAAAGTGTAAAATTGTGGTTTCCCACTTTCAATAGAAGATAGCAAACTCAAGTCTGGACCACAAATGAGTTCCAAGATGAACCCTTAGAAATGTAATAACACTGGAGCAAAGAGGAAGAAGAAGAGAAGCCTCTTAAACCTTCACACTCTCTAACCTAAAATATATGAACAACCACTTCCAAGTTAATCTGATAAGTCTAATAAATGCTAAGTGATCTCTGATCAAAGGCAAACCCAAGACTTATAATTACTACATTTAGCCGAGCAAACAAAATAAAAGGTCAACTCTTCAGTCAAGCCCCGACGCGGCCGCGCGACCTCACTATGCTTCTCTGGCGCGGGAGCGCCAATGCCCAAAAAATGCCCCTCTGGTCTGCCAACCGGCTCGGGCACGCCGGCTTCCTATGTGTTCTGGGCGCAGCCACGGGTGCTACTTCCTGCTGCAGCTTGACTTTGTGGTGCCTTCTTTCTTGGACAATCCTTTGCTCCTTTCTTAGCTGCTTCTTGCTCCTTCACAATGCTGCATTGAGGTCGTCATCATATGCTCCTCACCTCAAACCATCTTCACGCCAAGCCACCATCTTCTTCACTTAGGTTCTCCACCAACTCCATAAACCTGCTTTTGCCCATACTATGCCACTTTGTCCGTCTCCATGCTAATCCACTAGCCTTGTTGCCGAGTTCGTACTATATACTCATTTTCACGCCATATCATGCCTTTATCACACCGTTTCCTGCCTTTTGGAGTTTCTTACCTAAAACATGCAAAACAAAGATAAACACATTAAAAGACACTAAAGTTCTTGAGTTTAAGCTATAGTCAGAGTAAGTTGGCGTCTAATAAGTAGGTATAAAACCTACTTATCATGTATATAGGTCCAACGAAGCACATCACTACTTTCAAATAAAGCACTTAGGCTCAATTAACTGCAGCACACACACACATACACAATGATTAAGGAATGAAAAGCGTGGTAACCGTGTTTCACGGAAGTCGGGGGGTGCCTAACACCTTCCCCCAGCTTAATCAAGCCCCCGAACTCTATGAATCTCGGTTTCCAAAACTAATTAAACAGAGTCCAATAATTAGGCCATATTACAAAACCCTTTCAAAACTCAGTTGAGTTGGTACAACCATTTTAACTCATACCAACTGGCGGCTCTGTCTAATTCGGACCAAAAAAATTAAATCTTTTCAAATCGTCGACATTGTACGTCAGACTCTTTCTAAAATCTCACCCTCAGATCAAATAAATCTACATAGAACACATAAAGGGTAAGAAACACATAGTAAGAGGGATCAAAATTCTCCCAGTGTCGACACTCATAGGTTTGAAAACTAATTTTGTTGAAAACTATACTACTTGTATTTTGAACTTTTGAATAATTATAATAGGACACTTTATGCCTCTAGAGATAATCGATATGTTCACACACCTAGTTAAATACGATATAAACTACTCAAGCTTGAATTAAAATGAGTTTCTAAGTATAGAACTATACTAGTTACGTGAAAATGAATCAAATACATGAAAGCATGCGTAGAAAAGTTATTTATCTTTATTATGTGGTTTAATGAGTACTATGGTTAGTCTTGGACGTAACGAACTCTCTTAGCTTTGTAAAATAGAAATTTTACGAATAAAACTATCAATTATTGAAAGTAAATACAAAAGACCAAACCTAGTTTAAAAGTTCCTTAACATGTATGTATGAATGCCTTAAGCTATAATACATGACTCAAGCAATTCTTTAAGTGTTCAAGCATATATTGACTATATGGAATTAAGATTTACCAAAGTATTTCTAAGGTTTTCAAAAGTAAGAACAAAGTGAATTATACATCTATGAGTTTAAATGTGTGTCGAATACATGGAAAAACATGTGTGATAAATGTATGTTGATATATATATCAAGTATGTGTGACTAATGTATACCTATACATACGTAAATAGGATAATATAGTTCATTGATATTAAGCTATAGGTGGTAATCAACGCAAAAGGCAAGTTTTCTAACTTCATTTAATTCTCATATTGAATGCAAGTTCCTTAACTCTCTTAACATTACATATTGTATGAATCCGAATTGTTGCTATATCGACCATGTTTACATCAAGCAAATATCTATTACTATTCAGAAATTAATTTTATATCTTGATGTTGTTGCAAGCATTGAACTTATCGTTCCTAAATGCATTATAAAAAGTTATCTAAGCCATTTGTTTCTGCTAGACTAATACCATGTGTTAGAAAGTTATCCAAACCAATTGACTTGGTGTGGACTCTTATAAATCTATTAAGATGAACAACCCTCATTGAAGGGGAAATTATATAACTGTCGGGGAACCGACGTGCGCACATACTAGCTTGTTTAAATGTTATGCATAACATAGGGTACTTTAGGCTGATCAGTTATTGTACTTGTTACATTGGATTTTCAGTATAATACTGTTAATTCTAGCAGGAGTTCTTAGTCCATAGTGACTACTCAGTGTTCATTCTTCTTGAACTTTGAAATGATTAAACTTTTGAATCTTGATGATATCTTTCAGTCCATAGCGACTCTCATTTAGAATAATTGATTTTCTCGTTATTCTTGAACTATCATTTACTGTTATTCCCTTGAAGTTCAAACTTTATATTGTTCACCCTTATTACTTTATTACTTTCTGGGTAAATTTGTTGCTCATTCTTGTTTCCCTAAAAACTTTACAGTTAAGGCAGAGCAAGGCAGTATCTCCGGGAATGACAAGGGCAAGGGCCAGGCTACGGATTAACTTTAGTCCTTCAAGATTATAAAAGTTATTATTATTATTATGTTGTATTAAGAAATGACTAAATTATGTTTTAAGTTATGTCCTAAACTTATTTATGTATTGTTGTAGTGACTGGTTTCGAGACCTTAGGACAAGAATAATTATGTTATAACAATGTAAATTATTCTATTTTTCTGTTGTTGGTGATTTTAGTATGATATTAGAATTAGAATGTGAAGCACCGAATTCGAGGAATAAGTACATGAATTTGGGGGCGTCAAACAAGTAGAACTTTGACTTACTGAATGATTAATTTCATTCATGAACAAACCTGAATCTGTACTTGAAGCTTCAATAAGCTTTTTCTGCTTAAGTTCTGCAAGATACTCCTTGTAGTTTCTTTTCTAGTGTCCAGACTTATTTTAGTGGAAGCGAACTCCTTTGCTATCTGCATCATTTTTCTTCTTATTATCCAAAGTTTTTGTCTTTCTTTTTGCCTACTTTGAACTTTTCTTCTTTTCAGAAGATCCTTTGGCCCTCTTCCTTTTCTTGGAAGAATCATCGACAAGTAAGACTTAGTCTTTCTTAGTTGGAAAGTGACTCTCTGCAGTTTTCAACATGTTAAGCAATTCAGGAAAGTTGACATCAAGCTTGTTCATGTGGAGATTTACGAGAAATTATGAGAAAGAGTCAGGGAGTGACTACAAGATCAAATCTTGACTCAATTCTCCATCCATAACAAAACATAGTCATCCCAATTGTTCAATCAAATTGATTATTTTGAAAACATGTGTGTGTACTGTAGTGTCATCGGTCATTCTAGATCGAAAGAGCTCTTTAGATATTTAATATCTAGCATACCTACTCTGCTCACCATACAAATTATGAAGGTGAAGCAACATGGTAGGTGCATCTATTTTCTCGTGTTGACATTGTAACTCGTTACTCATAGATGCCAACATGATGCACTGAGCCACCGCAACATAATCTTGCCACTTTCTAAAAGTAGCAATCTCTTCCTAAGAGGCATTTTCTACAACAGTTGTAGGGACTTATGAATTTAGGACATAAGATAATTTTTCAGATGTGAGAACAATTCTTAAATTTCTTAACCAATCCATATAGTTAGGACCGGTTAACTTAGCATCCAATATGCTCCGCAGTGATAGTGAGTTTAACATTTGTAAAAATCTGTAAGTGAAATTTAATGACAACATTAGCATGAATTCATTTTATTAATCATCAAATTAATTAGGTCTTTATTAAAATGATGTCTCCCACTATTTTTTTCAAACTATACAACCCTCTTTTTGTATATAGTTTAGACATACTTTGTGACTTTGTAAAATCTGCTTAATGAGAAATGATCCAATTGCAATAAATATATAACCTTGTGTGTGCACAACAAAACTACAAATTTATTCAAAAGGTAGACAACTCTTATCGATTACATCTCTATGTAACTCCTTTTATTTTGGCTCTTAGATTATAATGGTCAAATGTGTGTACATCCAAACTAAAATAATCTAAGTTAAGTTAAACATAGCATTTCCATATAAGTGAAAAGAAAAATATAGCCATTGTGTGTGCATAACAAAACGGTATTGTTCAATTCCTAATAAACATCCAATGTAATAAAGCAACATCTTAAATATTTAATACTTATCTTGTGTGTGCACAACAAGCTCATATTAAATACTAATACTCTATCGTTTTACCGTGCTAGAAGGCTACGTTCAATATTCTCCAATGTCTTTGAACGCAATCAACTTAATATATTATCTTTTGAGGGTTTTGTTATTAATTATCTCATCTTGTTTAGCGCGCATGCAAATATATATATAAAAATATGCGTCATATTAAATATACATCCACATGTATAATAATATATATATACTATATAATTAGCGTCCATAATAGAATACCGTATTCTATTTGGGATGAATATGGACTTAATTCTAATTTGGTTCATTGGACCACCATGAACCAAAAGGTCAAACCTAGGGTGCAAGAATAATTTTTTGAATATAATAAATTATATTCAACATGGGCTTTATTACAAATGGGTCTTCAATGTTCCTGCTCTTCAACTCCAATTTATTGAGTAATTCTACAAAATCCTATTATAAACTATTTTTAATAAAACAGAAACCTTGATCTACAGTCAAGGGGCAGTACATAGGAGGGAGATAGAAGTTACATCGAAAAATTAGAAAGGCAAGGTACGCAGACCACATTTATAAAACTTATTCATTGAAGCATCCATCAAAATTAAATCCTTCCACATGGTTAATGGTCCACAATCATCCCATTTATTATCATATATAATAAAACATTCATCTCATCAAAATAAACATTTAATTTTATATTGATATCATTTATTGGGCAATTCTAGTTAACATAAAATCAAATTTCAAGTTCAAAATAAACTCCTTTATTTTAACTTTTAAATTTGTTTGAAAAAAAACACGTGGAATCCAATTCCTTATCAGAATAAACTCCTTTATTTTAGATAATATGAAATCATATTCTATATCAAAATAAACTCCTTAATTTTAGGAAACATAAAATCCATTTCTTAATCACAAATAAACTCCTTTATTTTAGGAAATATGGAATCACATTCCAAGTATAATAAAATCTTTTATTAAAATCCAACTTTTTTTAATCAAAATAAACTCTTTTATTTTAATTTTCTAAAAAATTAGAAAATCGGGTAAAACAGGGGGTCAGCACTGCGGCGCCAGAAGGCTACGGTGCTTAGACATGGACTGACGATACTACGTTGTGGCGTTGTTTCATTTTTCTTCGAGATTTTTCACACCCAAATCAGATTTTTGATATTTTATTCCAAAAAATGTAATTATATACTAACAATTATGCCTAATTAAATTGTTCTAAACACATATCAACATACATTTTGTAATGATCACAATGATAAAACAATCTTTATAAATAAGATATATGTTAAATTATTGAATAAAATGATATTTTATTGATAATTTGAGTTTTATGTGACTTATGGTCATTATTTGATGGCGTTAAGTATTATGTGCGCATTTTTTAATGTTTAGAGGGTTAATGTGGAAAATAAATTCTTTTCGAAAAAAATACGTAAAAACACTATTCATGCTAAAAACACAAAATCATTTTTTCTAATTTTCAAATTACGACATAGCAATTCTTCGGAAAAGGGGGATCGGTGGCGAAATTGGATTTTTCAAAAATCGAAAGTCTATTTTTTGGCTAACCGAGTGAATTACGAAAAGTAACTGAAAAAGTTAGGAAACTTAACTAAATATGAAAAAGTGTAACTAAAATTAGTCTGACTAACTAAGCCTAAAAATTTGGAGGCTTAGCTAAGAAATTTAGATTTGGCTAGGGTTGAGCCAAGAAATGAGCCTAGAGTTTGTGAAGCTTAGCTAGGGTTTAGTCAAGGGTAACCAAGGTTATAGATGGCTTGGCTTAGGGTTAAGCCATGACTCAAGACTTAAGGTTAAAACCTAAAACTTGGAGCCTAAGTTTGCATGTGTAAGGTAAGGGGCATTTTGGACCTTAATTGCCAAATTTTTAGGCAAGGAGAAGAGTATTGGCAAGTCATCTAGCATGACTCACCATACCTAAGACATAGACTATGATGGTCAATGTTTCATTTAAGTGATTGTGGCCATTAAGTGCCTTGAGTTAGTTTTAATTATGGTTTGTTTAGGCTAACTCAAGGGGGTGGTTAGTAAGTTATTAAACATGAGGGGGAAAACCTTGTGTGACTTAAGTTGGGTGACCAACTTACAAGAAATGAATACAAGCTTTTATATAAGCAAAGTTCAAAGTATCATCTCTTCATTTACAAGAGATATTCTAAGTGTTAGAGTGAACTAAAGAGAGCAAGAGAAAGCTTGAGAGATAGAGAGAAAAGAGATCTAAGAGGGTTGGATCAAATAGAAGAAGGAAGAGCAAGGATTAAAGCTTATATCAAACTAAAGAAGAAGGAGAAGAGCTAAGAAGGTAAGAACATCAACTCATCTACTCTATCCCTTTTCTTTTAAAGCTTTATAGTTTATTAGAGAAGTGCTTTGTTGGTGGATGAGTTATGTTTTGTGAGATCATAGAAGGATCTTGGAGAGATAAAGGTTATGTGTTTTATAATAGTTAAAATAGTTTAATCAAGCATGCCAAGTGAATCAAAGTATAAAACCTAAGCCTAAGCATAAAGATGGAAGAGCAAGCTAATAGTGGACTATAAATGGACCAAGATATGTGTTTGTTATATGTTAAGGTATGATTTTAAAAGTTGAAATCATAGCTATGTAAGTTGTGAAAATATTCCAAGTGGATTGGAGGAAAAATACGTCAGGCAAAATTTTTCGTAAAAGGGTGTCAAATAAAGAAACCCTAGCTTAGTACTTCATTTGAACCAAGTTTATGGGTATTTGATGTCTCCATAAAATTATTTCTTTCTAGGAGATATGTATTTGCTTGAATATTTGAGACGTGGTATCAAGAATTAGTTCAATCTGACTTCGGATGAACAAGTTATGAAGTTTAAAAAAATTGACATTGTAAATGTCTTTTGGTGAAAAATAGCACCCGAATGGGTTTTAAGCTGATTTCCTAACAAGTTAGAAACTTGTGAAAAATTTTCTATTTAGGAGAATTTGAAGAATTTGTTACAAGGAAGAAATAGACGCAAGAACGAGCTCATTCCATTATCGGATGAGTAAGTTATGATGTGTCAAAGTAGGAGCGTTGAAATTGCACGAAACAGAAGATTTTCAAAAAACTAAGATTTTGACCGAGCAAACTCCTGACCACCAGCGCTGGGGCACTGGAAAATAACCTTGGTTGGACGCTGGGGTGCTAGGCTCCAAAGAAGGAAAAGTTAGCTTTGATCCCTTTTACTAAGTTGGGCTTAGCTCTTTCGTCCGAACTCCGATTAAGGTGATTTAGGATTATTCATAAAGATATGAAGTAGAACTCAGCTTTTATTCTTTAGGATTTGAGATTTGAGGTCGGGATCAAGGTCCAAGTTGAGCATGTTTAGGTTTGTTGTGTATTCGGAGGCAAACCGTGATGGTTTCTTCGAACCTCTGGAGCGCCAAACCATGTTTGACTAGTATTTCCGAGTTCTAATCATTGGACTTCGGAAATATACTCTAGAGGAATGTAAACCAAGGAATGGTAAATGTATTGGACGTGTTAATCATACTCAATGGCGTGCTGGTTAAGCGTTCAAATTAGTTAAGTCGGGCGTACGACGTACGAACGTCGAAACGCCGAGTTAAATGTTAATAAACTTAAATAGTATTCTAATTCTTGTGAAATAGACATTATAAAACATGGAATAGTGTTAAATTAAATCATGAGTGACGTTTATACGTGGCTAATTGGTAGGTTTATGTGCACAGAATGTGTAGGACTGTTAAAAGGCGATTAACGCTAAGGTTGTCAAGACCGCTAAGGCAAGTATTCTAACTTCATGAAATCTTTATTTGAATGTTGGTTTTAAAGTATGTGGATGTATATTCTTATGAAAAATCTTAATGTATTGTATACACTCGAAATTTCGCTTTCCTTGGATTAACCTTTCAGGAGGGTAAAATAGGAAATTCACTTTGGAGACAACCCCGTGGTAGGGCAAATGCATCTTTTCACCCTGGAGACAACCCCGTGGAGGAATCAAAGTACCAACAGTGCCCAGACACGACACGAAACGCACAAGGATCACAAAGCTGAGAAAGTGGCCATAAGAAGTCACCGTATCAACTATTGAACTGCGTGTTGTTCAAGACGAGCCGATTGATCACCCTCAAAAACTGGAAGATACCTTTTAGCTTATTTCATCATCTTCCCGGACTCCGATTCAGTCAGACTCAACCTTATTTCACAGACTTTCGCAACGACTTTCTGGGATTTTTGGGTACGGAGCTCAACTTTCACCAAACCAAGACAAAAGGAACGAACTTCGAGATAACCTGGCCTATGAGACCCAGCCTCAGATGTACCTACTCCATCCGTAGGTACACCTGTGGCTAGCCCTGGAGCTTTAAATCAGCAACCAATAGTTCATTCAAAAAAAGAAGAAAAAGAACATAGAGAGAGAGAGAGAGAGAGATTTTAGAGAGAGAAACCCTCGGGTTTGAGCATTTCTACACAACTTTGAGTTGTTTAATCTTCCATATTTTACGTATTGAGTGCTTAGAGTGTTATAGAGTGATCCTGAGCTAAAAAAAGCTTGTTAACGCGTCCCTCAAGGTGAAAAAATGCTCATTTTAGGCACTTTCTTTGTAAATCTTTGTTCAATATACTAGATTTGGGTTATATATTGCTTGAATCTAGTTAAACTTGTTTTTTTTACGTATATTATGTAGTAGTTGGTAGATCTTGAGTTTTTACAGGTTATATTGTGCATATATTGTTGTAAATCAAGTCTGGAGACTAAATCTACCTAGATCTAAGCCGGATCTAGTCTTTTGGGCAGTTATGGAGCATGAAGCTCTAACCTATGTGCTAGATCGGTTTACTACTTTTAATAGGTCCCGATTACCCTGTATAGCCCTAGATCTATATCTAGAGGCGAGGGGGTCCGAAATGGTTTGAGATGGCAATTTTAACCGATGATATCACCTAATATCAAGTCTAGGACGTTGTACATACACATTTAAGTTTGATGATGTGAGCCTAGGAATCCTAGTGTCGAGATCCAATGATCAGATCTTGACTTGATTCCCACGATGGACGTTTCATTTTCAATGTAAGTTTTAAATAACGTAAAATCATTATACGTGTAATATTGGGTCTTAAAACGAGTTTGAGGGGTTAGTCCCGAGAATTCGGATTTAAGATCCCGTGATACTAAAAATTATATTTGTGGGTGTTTGGGTTCATCGAGATGGCTTTCATGCCTAATGATGATCCAACCTTTTTGGCACTTTCTGGCATACATTATCACCCAAAATGATTTTCAAATAAAAATCACAAAGAGCTTTCATGAAGAATAAAGCAATTTGGGGTAGCTCACCTAATCAACATAAAGGTAAAAGGAAGTATCGAAGTCCTCAATTCCTAGTTTGGCGAAGGATTTGAAAACCCTTTTTCAAAACATCACTTCAATTTCCATATCTTGTTTAAAATGAACTTTTTGTTATATCAAATCCTTCGTACCTAGGTGTAAAAGAGGTACAAAACTACTTTCAAACAATCCAAATAAATTTTAGAAAAACTTAAAATAAAACCATTGAGCACAATAAACACACACAGTTTATGCTTAGGAAATCAATAAGATGCAGTAACCATCTTTTCACAGAAGTCGGGGGGTGCCTAACACTTTCCCCTCGCTTAAGCTAGCCCTCGAATTCTAAGAATCTCGATTTTAGACCAATACTACGGAGTCACATATTGGACCATATTGCAAAAATCTTCAAAATTCGGATGAGTTGGTACATCCATTTAAACCATACCAGCTGGCGGCTCTGTCTTATTTGGTTAAATCATCAAAATTAATCAATAAAATCAAACTTTGTAAAATAAGTCTACTAATATCGTTCTTTTCCTTAAAATCTCACCTTCCAACAAATCAATCGACACATCGAAAGATAAAGGGTAGAAAGAAGGAAAACAAGGAAAAAACAATCAAAAGAACAAAAAAAAGCATACCATTTTTCCTAGCGTCGACAGGTGGCGACTCTGCTAGGGACGACAGAGGGCTTGAACCGCGTTCAATCTTTTTAATTTCCACTTTTGCATGTGCATTTTGTGTGAATGATCTTTGTGTGTGATAAATGTCTCTAATCTTTAAGTGCTTTATATTAGTGCCTCGTAAAATGTCATCATATAGCATCCGGTGAGGACGATGAATGTTTGAATGTATGTTGTGTCGTGCCTCCATTAGGAGGCAAACCGGTCGGTTGTTTATTACTGGACTCTAAAGAGTGTTATTTTGTGAGGCTCGGGAAAGGCACCACTCTGATCCGCTCCAATTAAAAGATGAATTCCTTCATCAAGTAAGTTACGAAGATCTGGGAAATTTCAAAAAGCGCGTGAAAGTAACCTAAGATAGGTCAACCTCTGATAAACCAAACTCGCAGGATATCTCTTCATGCCCTATTACTTTCAGAATTTACAAATGTCATCCATCTTAAACTATCAATTGTACATCCTTCTTATCCTGTCATCAAGTCGACTAACCCCTTATTTTGCAAGAAAAGATTAAAAAACCCATAAATCGATGCATATCATATCATGCATCCATACCATCTGCCAATATCTAGACTAAACTAGATATCGATATTGTGTAGATTGGTCCTAGAACTCGATTCTGAGCCAAGAAGGCCCGTTCACCACCAGTCAAAATTGCTAAAGGAAGTTCATCAGAGCCTATTCCCGTATCTCTTGAGGAGTTTGAGGAATTTAAAAAGTAGACTGCCGAGATAACTACCTTGTTAAGAGAACAGTGTAAAATATCTCAAGAGTCCAAACTGAAAACTCCAACTAAACCCTCTGTACAAGGAGATATGCGAATGCCGTAAAAGGACAGTGATACCCAGATGTCCACACCTATCTCCCCCTCGATGTCAAAGCAGGCAAAGAGGCCCCAGTCGAAAAGATGACAAGGGAAATAGTAGACCTCCGAGAAGACAGAGAAAATAGATATATCAGGAAGAAAGTTAGACAATGGAGGACATTATCTAGTTTATTAAAGGGACAAGATCCCACGGGAGCGTGAATTATTTGGATCTATGTATTTTCCCAAAGGCAAGGTGCCCGAATAAATTTTAAGTCCCAAAATTTAAAAAGTACAATGGATTGGGCGATCCCTGCACCTATTTGAAAGTCTACATTGGTGAGCTTGGATCTTATACCGAGGATGAGAGCCTCCAAATGCAGCTATTCTAGAAGAGCCTTACCGGTGAAGCCCGAACTTGGTACGCCCGAATTGATAACTCCAAAGTCCAGGGTTGGGAAGATTTAGCCTATGCATTTCTCAAGCAGTATAGCTTCCAATCTCAAATGGCACATGACCGTTACCAAGTGACTAAAGTAAGGAAACTGAGAAGTGAATCGTTCAGGGAGTATGCATAGAGATGGAGGCGAATGGCCGCCCAAGTTAGGCCCCCAATGGATGAAGGTGAAATGGTGATGACTTTTATTGACATCCAAGAAGCTCCATATTATGAGAGAGTCAAGGAAGGAATAGGCAAACCCTTTTTTGAAATGATAAAGCATGGGGAAATGGAATAACTAGGTTTGAGATCCGACAAAATTAAAGATCTTACCGCCTTGGAGGCAGTTGCAGAGAATATACAATCGGGTAATTATTCGAGTGTTCCCAAAAGGGTACATAAAAGAAAGGAAGATGATGTCTCTTTAATATTGCAAGGGCAATCAACGAGCAAGAGTAATAGTCCCCCATACAGAAGCAATGCAAGTACCCTGCATTTCAGTCATCTACAAACATCCGAAATCCTACAGCACCAAGGATTGGGGAGAACAGGCATAGAAGGATATCCACTCCATTAGGGGATTCATTGGAGAATATATTGGCACTGCTGGTTGCACAGAAGAAGATTACTGAGCTTGCTCCACCTGCCGATCCTAAAAGAAAGCAATATAACCCCAGTAAAAAATGTGTCTATCATTCTGGAGCACTAGGGCATGACACTCAAAACTGTTAGACCTTAAAGCACAAGATTTAGAATATGATTGACAGTGGGGAGATTGTGATAAAAGTGCCAGAGCAGCCCAATGTTAATAATAACCCCTTACCTCAGCATGATGCAGAAGGAGTCAATATAATTAGTGCAGCAAGTCGGGAGAACCACAAGTATTTAATGAAATAGGGAGAAGCTCCCGCCATAACTGATCCTTCCATATGGGGTTACCCTGAAGAAAAGTATACGATCGAGCAGAGCTTGACCTTAATCAAGTTGCAAGTGGACCAATTAGTGGAGCTAGTTGTAAACCAACATCAGTTGACTCGCCAGTTGATCGATCAAGTCCTGTGAGGGTAGATCAACATTCCACCTCCTAAAGTTGTCCTATTTCTAAAGAGAGATCAGATTCATCTCCAAGCACAGAGCCAATGGACGGAGAAAGTAGTAAGGGAGGCTAGATTTCACTCTCGGCTGGAATTTGCAGCCAGGCAAAAATTTACCCCACTAAGGCAGTCTAGGGAAGAAATCCTGTGAATGTTGATCAACGAGGGAAAGATCACAAAGTTCTCACCACCCCTGGATCCTCGATCAAAATGTTTTGACCCTAGTAAAACCTGCCTATATCATTCAAATGCCCCTGGACATGCTACTTAGGAATGTTGGGCCCTACGCCATCTAATTTAGAATCTAATTGAATCAGGAGAGCTGGAAATGATAAGGGATGCTGAGATTTTCCCTGATGAAGAGATAGTATATCATCGAAGGGTGAAAGGTGCAGAAGAAATAGTGGCAGTTATCACTAGCATAGAAGAAATTTCCACCCTGCCTCTAACTATCCGAGGATTGTCCAAAAGGGGAGACGAAACTCTCCTCAGCCGCATGTCTCTATTTTTAATCTGAAAAAGGTTTCTGGGAACTATGGAGAGGGTATAAGGTCAGAGACTGAATGTACTGTGATCCTGTTGAGGGATAACCTATTGTGCCTCCCAGGGCTGGTAATGAAGCCAATAGCTAAAACCATAGGAAAGGTGCCATCAGAGAAGATTATAGATTTCCTTAACAAAGTAAGAAACAATGAGGCAAGAGCGGTAAAGCAGCTGAAGGAGGCACCACCCCAAACCTCCATCCTTGACTTGGTGCTAGCCTCTGAGGACCACCGTCAAATTCTAATCTGAGTGTTGGAGAAGGCTCACTTGCCCAAAAACTTTGATACTGACAAGTTCCAGCATCTGATTAGCCACGTCCTAGAGAGCAACGTGATATCTTTCACCGATGATGATATACCAACCGAAGGAAATGGATATTACAAGCCACTGCATATCGCGGTTATATCATCTAGGTATATGATAGGAGACATACTTATCGATGGGGGCTCATCCCTGAATATTTGCCCTCAGGATACCTTGGAGAAGATAAATATCAATCCAAATCGAATATGAGATTGCCATGTGGTAATCCGAGCTTTTGATGGATCACGAAGGAATACAGTGGGGGAAATTGAACTTCCCATGGATATCGGTCCATTTATTTTCAACATATCCTTCCCAATATTGAACATCACTACTGGGTATAACATATTGCTGGGGCGACCATGGATTCATATGGCTGGAGCCGTTCTATCCACTTTTCACCAGTATTTGAAATATTTCATCAACGACAACTTGGTAACTGTCAGTGCCGAACATGAATATCAGATTCATACTCTGGAAGATATGCCCGTGATCGGTCTGAACCAAGATGTTGAACCTGCGAGTTTTCAAACCTTCGAAGTGAGCACACCCTAATACCAATCTTTGGGCTGCCAGCATTAAAACCTCAAAAATCCCCCGAAGTGATGGCAGTTGGTCAAGAGATGCTTTCTAGAGGATACCAACTAGGCCAAGGGCTAGGGCTAAAAGTCCAGGAGATTAAGAATCCAATACATATTCCAACTTAGTTAGGCAGGGCTGGACTGGGCTATCTCGGTGGTTCCAAACACCATAATCCTCACAAGCATATTCCTATCCACATGATGATTCCCCTCAAGTTAAACCTCTCTGAGGCAGGGTTCAAGGAACTATAGAAGAATATCCCCATCAATGTCTCGAATCTCTTGATACCTTAGGTCAATCAGAGTGGAGATGAGAAGTCTTATGAGGAAAGACCTCTTAAAGATGAGGCTGTGGAGGCTAGAGAGGCCAAAAATAAGAAGTTTATAAAGGAGATTCAGTCACGATTTCTGTGCAATTTTAGCCTCGCCAAAGGTGCTCCTAAGGATTCATCTGGATAAGATCTAATAAACGATCATCCCGATGCCTCGGTCATTAATTGGAAGAGTGTTAGCATCCCAAAGAAGGATCTTGGGTCTAGTTCAGAACCACTCATGGTCATCCTCAGAGACAAAAGTGACTCCGGTGATACCTCTGTCGTAGCCATCCCTAAAGATCTGACCACTAGTAATTGGACGATTACTCAGATCATCAGAAAAGGGTAAAAACAGAAAGTGATCTGTTAGCGGAGAGACTATCCTTTATATTTTAGTCTATTTTATTATATCTGCAACTTGTTATTTCCTTTTGTCATATTAACTCCTGAACCCTTTTGTAAATGACAACTGTTTTATATATATTAAGCAATCAAGTTTTCTTCTCAGGTTTCAAAATTTGAGTATTTCTAGCCTTGTCCTTAACTTGTCAAATTCGAGTAGTGACAATGATTTTGATATAGAATTGGACTTTGACATGATGGGGATTAAGCAAGAAGCGGTAGACGATGATGAGGTGCCTGAGGAAATTAAAGGATGGGTCGAAGACATACCCAACCCAACCTTGAGCAGACCACCTCTATAAACATCGAAAATCCTGACCACCCTAAAGAGCTACAAATTGGAACCAACCTTCCCTCTAGACAAGAAAAAGACTTAATTAACCTCCTAACCCAGTTCTAAGATGTTTTTTCTTGGTCTCATGAAGACATGATAGGTTTGTCAACAGACATAGTCGTCCATCGATTACTAGTTAAGAAAGGATTCAAACTAGTTAAGCAGAAGCTAAGAAGTTTAAAACTAGAGTGGAGCCTGGAAGTCAAGGAAGATATTATTAAATAGTTCAAAGCCGGTATCATTATGGTAGCAACGTACCCAGATTGGTTATCTAATGTGGTCCTAGTGTTGAAGGCTGGTGGAAAGGTGCGAGTTTGTGTAGATTATCGAGATCTCAACAAGGCTAGCCTTAAAGATGACTTCCCAATACCATTCATCCATGTGTTTATAGATAACACAGCGCAGTACGAGATGTACTCCTTTGTCGATTGCTTTGTCGGATACCACCAGATTATGGTTGCTGAAAAGGACCGGGAAAAGACCACCTTCATCACCCCCTGGGGCACTTTCTGCTAAAGAAAATTGGCTTTTGGCCTCACTAACGCTGGCGCTACTTATCAAAGAGAAATGATGGTGTTATTCCATGATACGATGCACAAAGAGATAGAAGTATATGTGGATGATATCATTGTAAAGTCCAAGGAGGCAGATGACCATTGTACCCATCTTCGAAAGTTGTTCGAGCGGCTTCATAAATATGATTTAAACCTGAACCCAACAAAGTGTGCCTTTGGCATAAAATCTAGTAAACTCTTGGGATTCCTTGTAAGCAATCGAGGTATCAAATTGGACCCAACCAAGATAAAAGCCATCATTGAGATGTCGGAGCCTAGAACCGAGAAGGAAATCTGAGGTTTCCTAGGAAGGATAAACTTTATCAGTTGATTCATCTCGAAGTAGACGGCCACTTGTGAACCCATTTTCAAGTTGTTGAGAAAGAACTCCTCTGGGAAATGGAACGAAGACTGTCAAAAAGCCTTCCATACTATCCATAAGCGGTTGATTGAAGCACCCATTTTGGTACCCCCAAAAGAGGGAGTCTCGTTGTTCATATACGTATAAATTAACTACGACGCCATGGGATGCCTATTGGATCAGAAGGATGACATGGGTAAAGAGAAGGCCATTTATTATCTCAGCAAGCAATTCAGTAGCGGAGAGCAGAAGTACACACTAATAGAAAGGACATACTGCGCTTTGGCCTGGGCGGCCATGAGACTACAACATTACCTGCACGGCCATACAACTTATCTTATATCTCGCATGGATCCTTTGAGGTATATTTTTAGCAAACTGATATTGAATTGTCGATTATCCAAATGGAAACTAATCCTTTAGTAGTTCGATATCATTTATGTGACCCAAAAGTCCATTAAGGGACAAGGAATCACGAACCATCTATCAGCAGCAATGACAGGAGGTTATGAACCCCTCAAAACATACTTCCCTGACGATCAGGTAATAGCGATTCTGCAAGTCAATAAAGAAGATATGGGTTAATTCTAGAAATTGTACTTTGACGGCACTACAAATGCAAAAGGAGCCGGAGCAGGGGCAGTTCTTGTATCCATCACTGGGGAGCAGTACCCCGTGGAAACTAAGCTATAATTTTGCAACTCCAACAACACGATAGAATATAAAGGATGCCTCCTAGGGTTAAAATTAGCTCAATCCATGGGAGTCAAAAGGTTGGCAATATTCAGAGATTCAGAACTAGTCATCAGACAATCCACTGGGGCATAGAGTACTAAAGAATTACATCTATTGCCATACCAACACCATGCTATCAAGATGGCGGGAAAGTTTGGAAGACATTTCCTTTATATATATCCCTCTGAATAGGAACGACTTCGCCGATGCATTGGCTATGTTAGCTTCTTTGGTGAACCTATCAGCACGGGAGGGTATGCCTGCTATCACAT
This sequence comes from Panax stipuleanatus, assembly GCA_020205555.1. Lineage (NCBI taxonomy): Eukaryota > Viridiplantae > Streptophyta > Magnoliopsida > Apiales > Araliaceae > Panax > Panax stipuleanatus. The sequence goes on from CM035125.1 coordinate 102,341,976, forward strand.
TCACGGAGTAAAAAGCCCCATCTTATCGAAATTATGTGGGGGAAATATTAGATGAGATAGCCCCGAATGATCAGCCTTGGTATCAAACCATCAAGGATCATTTGCGAGACAGATCCCTCCCCGAAGAAGTGAACCCAACTGTAAAGAAGCAAATACAGAAGATGGCCATAAACTTCTATTTAAGTGGGAATGCTCTCTATAAGAGAGATCCGGGTATAGGTCTTCTGAGATGTCTAGGCAGGGATCAAGCCCAAAGACTTTTAAATGAAGTACATGGTGGAGTGTACGGAGCACGTATGAGTGGACCCCTACTTGCTAAGAAGATATTAAGGATGTGACATTACTAGATATCCCTCAAAGCTGATTATGATGATCACGTCAGGCGCTGCTATCAATGTCAAATTCATGCTAACATTATTCATGCACCGCCTAATCAGCAATATTGCATGACATCACCATGATCGTTTTTCATATAGGAAATGAATGTGATCAGACCCGTTATACCTAAAGCAAGTAATGGTCATAAATTTATCTTTACCATGATTGATTATTTTTCCAAGTGGGTAGAAGCAGCGTTTTTCCCCAAGGTTACCAAGGAGGTCATTGTTGGTTTCATCGGGAACAACGTCATCTGTTAATATGGACAACCCGAGGTTATAGTCTTAGACAACGCCAAGAATCTGAATAACGAGATGATGAGGCAACTGTGTAGTAAGTTTAATATCAAGCACCTCAACTCAGTTATATATCGCCCAAAGATGAATGGTGCGGTAGAAGCCGCTAATAAGAATATCAAGAAGATTATGATGAAGATGTCTTCAAATCACCGGGAATGGCCTAATTTGTTTCCTTTAACCCTGCTCCCATACCGTACATCGAGCCGAACTTCTACTAGAGCCTCACCATATTCACTGGTATATGGCATGGAGGTAGTACTCCCCATTAAAGTGGAAATGGAATCATTGAGAGTGATACTGGATGCCCAGATAGTAGAAGACTAATGGATACAAGATCCATACGATTAGCTGTCCCTTATAGATGAAAAGACAGCCGCATCAATCTTTCATGGTCAACTATACCAGCAATGAATGTCCTGGTTCTATAATACGAAAGTAAGACTTTGGGCATTCAAAGAGAATGATTTGTCACTAAAGAAGATTATTCCGGGCCAAGATGCAGTAAGAGGAAAATTTGCCCCGATTTGGAAAGGACCCTTTGTCGTCAAAGCAGTTCTGTCGGGCGAAACCCTAAGGTTAAAAGAGATGGACGGTTAAGAATTTCTTCAATTGATCAATTCTGATTCTGTGAAGAGGTATTATGTCTGAGACCCCCTTTTCACTTGAACTTGAAAAAAAATATCAAGTCAAGTTTTCAGGCAAAGCCTAAACTACGAAAGGCCTGATCTCCCCTTATCCACGGGAGTACGTAGGCAACCATTTATGGTGCGGTCTAACCATAAAAAAATTAAACCCTTTTGTGGACACCGGGAAAAAGACTGGTTCATGTAATGTCTGTCTTTCCTAAATTTATGTTGTTTGTTTTACCCTTTGGTGATTCGCTATGTCTATGGATTTTATTAAAGGGTGAGTTTTTAGGAAATTGGTACCGATATAAGTGTGAACGACTTTGAAAAGATTGGTTTTATTATTTATAACTGGATAGAATGAGACAGAGCCGCCAGTTGGTATAATGTCAATGGATGTAGCAACTCATTCGATTTTGAAGATTTTTGCAATATGGTCCAATATGTGACTCCTTAGGATTGGTCTGAAATCAAAATTCTTAGAATTCGAGGGCTAGCTTAAGCGAAGGGAAGGTGTTAGGCACCCTCCAACTTCCGTGAAAAAACACGATTATTGCATCTTCTTGATTTCCTATGCATAAAGTGTATGTGTGTGTATGAGTGTGTGTGTGTGTGTGTTCTTTATTTTAAGTTTATTTAGCTTATTCTAAGTCTTTTTCTGAGTTAGGGGAAAGTAGTGTTGTACCACTTTTGCGCCTAGGTACGAAGGATATTTTTTAACAAAGAGTTCATTTTAAATAAGATATATGAATTGAAATGATGTTTTGGAAAACAAGGTTTCAAATCCTTCGCCCAACTAGGAATTGAGGACTTCGATACTTCCTTTTATTTATCTTTATGTTTATCAGATGATCTACCCCAAGTAGCCTTTTCCTTTATGAAAGCTCTTTGTGGTTTTATTGGAAATCATTTTGGTACTTATATATGCTAAAAGCGCCAAAAAGGGTCGGACCATCATCGGGCATGTAAGTCATCTCGAAGACTAACCCCTCGAATCCATTTTCAAGATCCAAACATTACATATACAATGATTTTTGCGTTATTTAAACATTACATCACAAAAACCGGTCCATCGTGGGAATCAAGTTGGATCCAATCATGGGATCTCGACACTAGGATTCCTAGGCTCATATTATTCTGCGCAAATATATATGTACAATGTCTTAGACTTGATATTAGGTGATTTCATCAGTTGAAATCATCGTTTCAAACCATTTCGGACCCCTTTACCTCTAGATATAGATCTAGAGCTATACGGGGTAACCGAGACAGATTAAATGCATTAAAATGTGTAGATATACTATGGATTGAAATAGATCTAGCATATAGGTGATAGTAGTGTGCATACAAGCCAATCATGTATGATGATAAAGCACATACTTTGTAAACAATCTTATTTATTTATTAATAAAATATTTATTTATTAAAGGCATTTAATTATCTACATGGTGCTGTTTTTATAATATGTAAATAACCCATAGTTTTAAGCAATGCTTTTAGAATCATGATGTTGATCATGCTAATGAGATCTAAATTCTTAGAAAGCTTTAAAACTAAAATAGTTCTCAATCGTGGGATTACTAAAAAGGGGATTAGTAAATCCGAATAGATTGGTACATATGTTGCTTGCTCATTGGATGAGGATGAATGATCTCATGATCATTTGTGTGGAGACACTAAAGCAAGTATATAGGTGCTTATTGGAGAATAAGTTCACTAAACGTGACTCGCTATGGAATACCTAATGGAGTTTTACTCGCCTGTCAATAGGAATTCCTAATGTGAAAGTAGTACAAGTGATCCTTGGACTTGAGATCATCATAGTATCTTGTATGTAACAAATTATACTTTGACTTATTCCTTAAGACATTTTAAGGCATATATAGGGTATGCTTGGGTATAATGAGTTACATATAGAGATAATGAATGATCAATAAAGAATCTACCACCTCTAGTAAAAGAGGAGATATGTCCTATGTGATTCGTTAAATGACAACCCAGGAATCCTTGGCCAAGGTGGAATGAAATTAGAAAGAGGTTTCTAATTTGCATTAATCAGAGTTGTGCATTTTCTAATCGAAATACATATAATTAAATAAAATAAGACTTGACAGTAAATTCATGTCTTATATTTAATTGGGACATTGTATGGTGGGAGGATTGAATTGTATGGTAACTATTTACTCACAGGTTCTTTTATGATTAATGGTGAAATCTATATTATCTGGAAAGTCGTTGATCTCTAGGGAGGCTTATCCCTATTGTAGAATAAATATTATTTATTTAAATAGATTATTAGTTTAATTTATTTATTTAAATAAGATTAGAATTGTTCTAATTGATTTATTCACAACCGGTTTAATATAGAGAACCTAAAGGGTCACACCATAAAAGGAAGAATAATTATTTAAGAAGGTAATAGCATAATCGTAATAATGCAGTAAGTATAATTAATTTAATCTATAGTGATAGAATAAATGAAATAGCTTAATGCTTATTATTTAATATTTTGGAAATATTAAATATAAATTAATAAGAGGAGTCTTATTAATATTATTAAAATTATTATTACTTTAATTTCTAAAGGAGTTTAGTAATTAATTTAATATTAGTACTCTCATTTATTCCTAATAAGATTAGGAGACAAATTAATTAAATGAATTTAATTAATTATTCCCATGTGATGGGAAGCCTAAATTAATTAAAGGAGTTTAATTAATTAAAAGAAATCCCATGTCTAATAGGATTAGAAGGGTTGACCAATATCTATATAAGAGGAGTCTTATAATAGATATTGATTGATGTAATTCCAATTGTTGGAGAGTACTCCTTTTCTACAGAGGATAGAAAACTAAGTCAACCACCCTCCTTCTTGATAATTCTTCTTCCTTGGTGGATCACCTCTAGAGGCCAAACACTTGGGTGGCTAACGTTGATCAAAGGAAGAAATTTAACCTGAAAATTCAAGGAGATCACGAAGAACAATGAGTTGAACTAGTACCGGTGGAAGCTTCGTTCTACAAGGGTATGATTTCAGAACTTCTTATTTATCATTTTAAATTAATAATTTGCATAAAGGATGATCCGGATAATGGTTTTGTAGAAATTTTTTTAAACTCTGATATACCATACTTCCGCTAATTTTTGTAATTTGATTGCGTCACTATTTCGTACAAACCCAACAGTGGCATCAGAGCCAAACCTTTATGCAATTATTAATTTATTTTTAATTTCATATACATATGGGTATGCATTTAAAATAATTTATTGGGCATAATTTTATTGTATAAAATTATTTTTTTAAGAAAAAAAAATGACGTTTTTTTTTGGGACGAATCACAATTTTTTTTTGGGTGCTAATCTTGAATTCTGCAAAGAAAAGGTGTTGTCTCTTTCTTACTCCAAAAAGAAGGTGACCCATCAGGAAAGGACTCTTTTAATAAAAGAAGGTGACTTCTTTTTAAAAATATAAATGTGAATTTATATTATATATATATATAACCTGATTTGTTATATAAATATATATAATATATACGGTAATATCAAATATATATATATATATGATATATTTATATATTATATTCTAACTAATTTTATAATTAAAATAAAGAGTTTATTTTAATCTTGAAATTGGATTTCATGCAATTTAAAATTGCCCATTAAATGATACTCATATATATATGAAATGTTTTAATTCATGAGATGAATATTTATTTATTGATATATATGGTGATATATATGATAATAAATGGGGATTGATTATGGACTATTTGACCAAGGTGATTGGATTTTATTTTAGTTGAATGCTTGAATGAATGGGTTTTATTAAATGGGGTCAGTGTACCTTGTCTTCTTTAATTTATTTATTTTTGATGTAAAATTCTATCTCCCTCCTATGTACTTTCCCTTGACTGCTGATCAAGGTTTCTATTTAAATTAAATAGTGTAATGTAATAGAAATAGTTAGAATTATCTTGAAGAAATTGGAGACTAAGGAGCAAGGAGCTCGTGAAGACCCGTTTGTATGGAGCCCGGGTTTAAATGTAATAGTTATATTTAAATTTAAATTCTTGCACTCCTAGGTTTGACCTTTTGGTTCACTTAGTGGCTCTAGTGAACCAAACTAGAATAAAAGTTCATAATCAATCTGGGTAGAATATAGTATTCTATATTGCATGCTAAATATTATATATATTATATTTTATGCAAACATGCTTCGCATGTTTAATAAAATGACGCGTATTTTATATATATATGTGCATGCGCGCTAAACAAGATGAGACAAATAATAACAAACCCCTCAAAGAAATAATATTAAGTCCGAAGCATTCAAATGATATTTGGAATATCGAACGTCGCCTTCTAGCATAATAAATTAATAGAATATTAAATTTAATATGAGCTTGTTGTGCTATCCACAAGGCGAGTATTACGTATTTAAGATGTTAATTAATCACATTTGATGCTTATCAAGAAAATTGAACGATCTAGTCTTGTTGTGCTATCCACAAGGACGAACATTTTTTTTTTTGAATTTATGGAAGTGCTAGGCTGGACTTAACTTAAATCATTTTAGTTCGGATATGCACACACTTGACCATTATGATTTAAGAGGCAAAATAAAAGGAGTTATATAGTGATGTAATTGACAAGAGTTGTCTATCTATTTATTTGTATATCACTTGTTGTGTTATCCACAAGGTTATATACATTTAAAATGGGATCCTTATTCTCACTAGCAAATCTTTAATTAGATGTTGCCGAACTATATAAGTGAGGGTAATATAGTTTGATAAAAATAGTGGGAGATACCAATTTAAAATAAAGACCTAAATTTATTTTGGTATGCAAAATTAATAAAATGAATATTTGCTAAAATGTTATTTTTCACATGCAGAATTTTAAAAATGTCAAAATCACTAATTTCACTGCGAAGCATACTTGATGCTAATAAGCTTACCGGGCCGAATTATACGAACTGGCTAAGAAATCTGAGAATAGTTCTCACTGCTGAAAAGATTTCTTATGTCCTAAACTCACCTGGCCCTGGAACTGTTCCAGAAACAGCCTCTGAGGAAGAGATTGCCACCATAGTAAAGTGGCAAGATGATGCATCTGTGGCTCAATGCATCATGCTCGCATCCATGAATAACGAGCTTCAGCGTCAGCACGAAATATGGATGCTCCTACTATGTTGATTCACCTCAAGGAGTTGTATGGTGAACAAAATAGGACTGCTAGATATGAGATATCTAAGGAGCTCTTCCGATCTCGGATGACCAAGGGCAAAGTGAACATAAAGGAACAAAAGAAATCTAATCCAGCTAGCAAAGGAATGTGCTTCCATTGCAACGAGCCGGGTCATTGGAAGAGGAACTACAAGAAGTTTCTGGCAAAGAAGAAGCCTGGAGAAGCTTCGACTTCCAATCAAGGTTTGTTCATGATTGAAATTAATTTTTCAGAAAGTCAAAATTCTACTTGGGTATTGGATACCGGCTGTGGTTCTCACATTTGTAATAATGTGAAGGGACTGGTCAGAAGTAGAAAGTTGAACAATGATGAGGTGATCCTACGAGTGGGGAATGGAGCAAAGGTTGTTGCATTAGCTGTAGAAACTTATTATTTAGCAATGCCTTCGGGCAAGTCCATTTATCTTAATAATTGTTAGTATGTTCCGAATATTATTAAAAATATTATTTCAATTTCTGTATTGGATATAGAAGGATTTAACGTTGTTATAAAGAACAATAGTTGTTCTATTTATAAAGACGATGTTTTATATGGTGTTGAAAATTTGCGAAATGGACTTTATACACTTGACTTACAAGAAAATATTTTTCAAATTGAACAAACTAAGAAAAGGAAAAGAGATGATATTAATTATACCTACATGTGGCACTGTAGACTCGGTCATATCAATGAAACAAGATTATCCAAGTTGCATAAAGATGGGCTCCTTGAGTTATCTGATTATGAATCATATCCAACTTGTGAATCTTGTCTCATGGGTAAAATGACTAAATCTCGTTTTAGTGGAAAAGGAGAAAGAGTTACAGAGTTGTTGGCATTGATTCACACAAACGTTTATGGACCTATGACAACAAGTGCACGGGGTGGGTATTCTTATTTTATTACTTTCACTGATGATCACTCAAGATTTGGATATGTGTATTTAATGAAATACAAGTCAGAATTATTTGAAAAATTCAAAGAGTTCAGAAGTGAAGTAGAGAAACAAACGGGTAAGAGTATAAAGATACTTCGATCAGATCGAGGTGGAGAATACTTAAGCGGTGAGTTTCTCAATTGTCTCAAAGAAAATGATATAATCTCACAATGGACTCCTCCAGGTACACCACAGTTAAATGGAGTATCTGAAAGGAGAAATCAAACACTGTTGGACATGGTTCGATCCATGATAAGTTTTATCGACCTTCCAATTTCTTTCTGGGGATATGCCCTAGAAACAGCTGCATACCTACTTAACAAGGTACCTACCAAATCCGCCCCAAAGACTCCATATGAGATGTGGAAGGGGAGGAAACCAAATCTTAAGCATGTTAAGACTTGGGGTTGCCCAGCTTATGTCAAAAAGTTTGAAAATGATAAGCTACAGACTAAATCCGATAAGTGTAGATTTATGGGATACCCTAAAAAAACTTTAGGGTATTATTTCTATCATCCAACTGATCAAAAGGTGGTTGTTGCGAAACATGCTGCCTTCTTGGAAAAGGAGTTTATCCATGAAGGGGTCAGTGGGAGTAAGATATATCTTGAAGAAGTTCAAGAACCACAAATTACCACGGATCAAAGTCAGGTACCTGACCAAGTAGAAGAACCTACTATACCACACCCTGTTCGTAAATCTGGAAGAGTACCGAAGATACCTGAGAGGTATGGATTCGTTATAGAGGATGACGATGAGGTACACATCATGAATGATGATGATCCATTGAATTACGAACAGGCTATGAGTAATAAAGACTCAGGAAAATGGCTTGAAGCCATGAAATCCGAAATGAACTCCATGTATGAAAATAAAGTATGGATTTTGGTTTCACCACCTGAAGGCATTAAGCCTATTGGGTGTAAATGAGTCTTTAAAAGCAAAATTGGAGCAGACGGTAAGGTAGAGACCTATAAGGCCCGACTGATTGCAAAAGGTTTCAAACAAAGACAAGGAGTTGACTATGATGAAACCTTTTCACCATTAGCTATGCTCAAGTCCATTCAGATTTTACTTGCGATTGCAGCTTATAACGACTATGAGATCTGGCAGATGGACGTGAAAACGGCCTTCCTCAGTGGGAAACTTGAGGAGGATGTGTATATGATACAGCCAGAGGGATTTGTTTCAAAGGTTGGAACAAATCAAGTCTATAAGCTGCAACGATCCATTTATGGATTGAAGCAAGCTTCTCGTAGATGGAACATTCGTTTTGATGAGACAATCAAAGAGTTTGATTTTATCAAAAACGATGATGAACCATGTGTGTACAAGAAGGTTAGTGGGAGAGCAATTTCATTCCTTGTATTATATGTTGATGATATATTACTGATAGGGAATGACATTCCTATGCTACAATCCATTAAAATCTGGTTATCTAAACACTTCTCCATGAAGGACTTGGGAGAAGCATCCTATATTTTGGGGATAAAGATCTATAGAGATAAATCTAAAAGGATGCTTGGTTTATCCCAAGGAACGTACATTGATGCAATGCTAAAGAGATTTAGTATGGAAGATTCCAAAAGAGGTCTCATGCCGATGAGCCATGGAATACATCTCTCCAAGAAACAGGCCCCAAAGACACCTGAGGAGAGAGACCGTATGAGTAAGATCCCTTATGCTTCTGCAATAGGATCTATCATGTACGGTATGATATGTACTAGACCGGATGTTTCTCATGCACTTAGTGTAACGAGCAGATACCAGTCGAATCTAGGAGAAGAGCACTGGAAGGTAGTGAAGAATATCCTAAAATACTTGAGAAGGACTAAGGATATTTTTCTTGTCTATGGTGGGTCTGAATTAAAACTCGAGGGCTTCACAGACTCAAGTTTTCAAACGGACCAAGATGATAGTAAATCTATTTCGGGGTATGTTTTTACCTTGAACGGAGGCGCAGTGAGTTGGAAGAGTTCCAAGCAGCAAACAGTTGCTGATTCAGTGACAAAGGCAGAGTATATAGCTGCAAGTGAAGCTGCAAAGGAAGCTGTTTGGATGAAGAAGTTCATAACTGAACTTGGTGTGGTTCCTAGCATTGGAGAAGCAGTTCCCGTTTACTGTGACAACACAGGAGAAGTTGCACAGGCTAAGGAACCGAGGTCTCATCAGAAATCTAAACACGTGTTGCGGCGATTTCACTTGATCAGGGAGATCAATAAAAGAGGAGACGTCACCTTGGAGCGTGTAGACTCTCAACACAACATTGCAGATCCATTTACTAAAGCTTTAACACAACAGCAGTTTGATCGTCACTTAGAGAAGATGGGTATGAGATACCATGGCGATTGGCTTTAGTGCAAGTGGGAGATTGATAGTAGTGTGCATACAAGCCAATCATGTATGATGATAAAACACATACTTTGTAAACAATCTTATATATTTATTAATAAAATATTCATTTATTAAAGGCATTTAATTATCTATATGGTGCTGTTTTTATAATATGTAAATAACCCATAGTTTTAAGCAATGCTTTTAGAATCATGATGTTGATCATGCTAATGAGATCTAAATTCTTAGAAAGCTTTAAAACTAAAATAGTTCTCAATCGTGGGATTACTAAAAAGGGGATTAGTAAATCCGAATAGATTGGTACATATGTTGCTTGCTCATTGGATGAGGATGATTGATCTCATGATCATTTGTGTGGAGACACTAAAGCAAGTATGTAGGTGCTTATTGGAGAATAAGTTCACTAAACGTGACTCGCTATAGAATACCTAATGGAGTTTTACTCGCCTGTCAATAGGAATTCCTAATGTGAAAGTAGTACGAGTAATCCTTGGACTTGAGATCATCATAGTATCTTGTATGTAACAAATTATACTTTGACTTATTCCTTAAGACCTTTTAAGGCATATATAGGGTATGCTTGGGTATAATGAGTTACATATAGAGATAATGAATGATCAATAAAGAATCTACCACCTCTAGTAAAAGAGGGGATATGTCCTATGTGATTCGTTAAATGACAACCCAGGAACCTAATAAATGAAATAGCTTAATGTTTATTATTTAATATTTTGGAAATATTAAATATAAATTAATAAGAGGAGTCTTTTTAATATTATTACAATTATTATTATTTTAATTTCGAAAGGAGTTTAGTAATTAATTTAATAGTAGTACTCTCATTTATTCCTAATAAGATTAGGAGACAAATTAATTAAATGAATTTAATTAATTATTCCCATGTGATGGGAAGCCTAAATTAATTAAAGGAATTTAATTAATGAAAAGAAATCCCATATCTAATAGGATTAGAAGGGTTGACCAATATCTATATAAGAGGAGTCTTATAGTAGATATTGATTGATGCAATTCCAATTGTTGGAGAGTACTCCTTTTCTATAGAGGATAGAAAACTAAGCCAACCACCCTCCTTCTTGATAATTCTTCTTCCTTGGTGGATCACCTCTAGAGGCCAAACACTTGGGTGGCTAACGTTGATCAAAGGAAGAAATTTAACCTGAAAATTCAAGGAGATCACGAAGAATAAGGAGTTGAACTAGTACCGGAGGAAGCTTTGTTCTACAAGGGTATGATTCCATAACTTCTTATTTATCATTTTAAATTAATAATTTGCATAAAGGATGATCCGGGTAATGGTTTTGTAGAAATTTTTTTAAACTCTGATATACCATGCTTCCGCTAATATTTGCAATTTGATTGCGTCACTATTTCGTACAAACCCAACAATAGGTTAGGGCTTAATGCTCTATAACCCCCGAATAGCTAGATCCGGCTTAAATCTAGGTAGATCTAATCTCCGAACTTGATTTACAACTAAATATGGGATAAATGACTGATGGGATCTATAGATCTACCACCTATACACAAATATATGTATAAAACAACAAGTCTAACAATGTTTAACACAATATCTCACATAAATCTAATACATTAAACACTAGTTACAAAGAAAATGGCTAAAATGAGTGTTTTTCACCTTGGGGGATGCGTGAACAAACGTTTTATCACCCAGGATCAACTAAGAACACACTCAAGACTCAAAGTATTTATGAAACAAGATTAAACAACACAAAATGTGTGTACATTGTTAAAACCTGAGGGTTTCTCACTCTAGAATAATTTTCTCTCTCTAAAACTTTTTTTTCTAAATAAGCTAATGTTGCTGATTTAAGGACTCGGAGCCAGCCGCAGGTACACCTGCGGCTGAGCCTCGTGGGCCCTACAGTCTCAAAGTTTGTTTCGTCGGTCTTGGTTTAGAGAAAGTTGAGCTTTGTAGGCCAAACTTCCGAAAAGTCTTTGCGAAAGGCTGCAAAATAAGGTCTAGTCTGACTAAATTGGGGTCCGGGAAGATGATGTTGGTAGTTGAGAGGTATCATCCGGTTCTTGACTGCAGTTAATTGGCTCATCTTTGATAGCATGCAGCTCGACGTTTGCTGAGTTGACTTCTAACGAACATTTTCTCAGCTTTGATATCCTCGTTCAATTTGCGTCTTGTTTTTACGTCATTGGCCCTTTGAATCATCCACAGGGTTGTCTCCGAGGTGATCAGATGCTTTTCCCCTACCTCAGGGCTATCTTCAAAGTAAAATTATGCTTTTGCCCTTCTACAAGGTTAGTATAAAGAAAGTGAAATTTTGAGTGTCTACAAATGCCCCTCTTTGTCATGTTTATGCAATGTAATGGAATGAACACGACAAAGATTACTAGACACGGAGAATGCATGACAAGGTATATCTGATGATGCAATATCATGTATAAAATATGTAATGATATGTAAGATTATAAGAAGGTCATTCCCCTCTACTGGGGAGGATAAGGATTACGTCGTCGGGGTTAAGCCCGCGCCCATATTGGGTTATAACCAACGAATTACATTATCGGGGCTGAGCCGACCTGCGTTGGGTTGTTGCAAACGGATTCCACCATCAGGCATCATCGGGGGTCGAGCCGATGTCTTCACTAGGTTGTTGCCAACGGATTACATCATCGGGGGTCGAGCCGATACCTTCACTAGGTTGTTGTCAACGGATTATGATAGACACATAATTTATACATTTTATTATCCCAAAGTTTGTCCTTTTAATTATATTAGTTTATTAAATTAATATATTTTATTTTATTTTGTAAGGTTTATATTTATTGCAATAAAGTCAAAATCTTGGTGATCAAGCAATTGAATGCTCTTAATCATGTAAGAAATATTCAAGAAGAATCCTGCAAGGAGAAGAAAAAAGAGGTGGAACAATCTTGATGTAAAAATCAAATCCAATAAGAGAAAGGAAAGTCTATCTAGAAGGTCTCTTTGAGAAGTTGATTGCCACTAGGAAGTTGAAACCTACATGGAAAGGGAACAAAAGTGTCCAAGTTCAATGAATCTAAATTAGGGTTCAAAGCTATTTTCCCTATAAATAGGTCTCTTGTTTTAGAGAGGAGGGAGGATGAGGTATTATATTAGTTTAGGTTAGGAGTAGAAGTAGATTAAATTATTTTTTCATTGTACACTTGTTAGAGAATCATCAATAAAGGGAGTTTTCTTATTTATTTTAAATCTTATTCCTCTTCTTCTTTATTTTAGTTAGTTAATCTATTTTTCATGTCTAGCTAATTTTTTTATATCTAGGATGCTGATGAAATTAAATAATTATTCATGATAATATTTTTCATCTCTTCTATTATTTATGCTTTTATGTTTAATTGATTTCACCTTCATGTTTCGTTATTGAAATACCTTCGTTTTATAGTTCTTATATAATTTTAAATTAATTAAGAGGTTTTGATAGATTATTGATAAGATATGAGTTTTTCATAATCCATGCTTGCTCGAAGAAGTTTTGATGGGTTATAGTTAATCCTTAAATTTTCATAGTCTATGCTTGCCCACGTTAATTGTAAAATTACTAAATTAAAAGGAAGGGGGATCAAAATCATAGTTGAGTTAAAAATAGAAGAGATTGAATTATATGTTATGTTTATTACTTAATGGATTCGAATTCCTAAATTGTCTCCTCATTATTAATTTTCATATTCTAGTTAATCAATTCTCAATCTTTATTTCTAATTCGCCTAAAACAGATATTAAGGATATATTAAAATTAATATAGTCTATGTGGGTTTGACCTGTACTTGCCAGTTCTTCAACTTGACACTGTCCACTTGCAGTTACATAATTTTATCACATCAGATTACATCATCGGGGGTCGAGCCGATGTCTTCACTGGGTTGTTGCTAATGGATTACATCATTAGGGGTCAAGCCGATGTCTTCACTAGGTTGTTGCCAACGGAATATATCATCGGGGGTCGAGTCGATGCCTTCATTGGGTTATTGCCAACAGATTAGATCATCAGAGGTCGAGTCGATGCCTTCATTGGGTTGTTGCCAACGGATTACATCATCGGGGGTCGAGTCGATGCCTTCACTGGGTTGTCGCCAACAGATTATATCGTCGGGGGTTATAAAAGTGACTCGGATCACAATCTCTAGTCTTCCTCCTTTCAACATCGGGATTTCTGATCTTCATTGATTTCCTATCTTTTTGAAGCATTTTTAGGGTTTTTGGGGTCTAAAAATAACCCAGAAGGGTTCCTTTCTAAGTAAAGTGACCTTTCTGCACCCAAAAAAATGCATTTTGGATTGCATTTTACCAAACAGAAGCCTGCCGGGCCCACCTAAGGCAGCCGCACCTATACCTGAGGCTGGAGCAGGTATGGTTGAGGTTGTCCATGGCTGGGTTAATACCCTCGGGCAAGCTCATTTTCATGCATTTGATTCGAGCTTTCTTGAGTTTTCTTTGAAAAATCTGACCTTCTATCTCAAATCTACTCAGTTCAGGCTTGAGTTGGAGCGATCCGTTACCGTACGTCCCTTCCATGCACTACGGGTAACGTATAGACTCCACTTTTTTGTGTTTTCACCGGTGAAAAACCATACTTTATTCATTAAACGCATTATATTGAACATGTATGCACAGATAGCTTGATGGACATGTTATACTGCAATGCTTGCTTACGTATCATCTTATAGACCGTATGGATGCGACATATTACAATTTATCAGTTAGTCTAAACATGCAATTTAACTATGTATTAGAAAAATTATTTAAATTGCTATTTTTTTCTTGGCTGTGGTGGTGTACCCTCATAGGGTGGTTTAATGCATGCTTCGGGCATGTGGATAGTCCATTTTATAGGGGAAACTCTGGCGAAACTTTTTCGTGAGTTAGATGTCAAGGTCCTAGATGCATGTTTAGATATGCTAGGATACGAGTTGAAAATGATGTACACATATAACGGCATATGTAGGACATGCATGATGTGATGACCTAAATTATATTCCCAGGATTATATTGATAGTAGTGTGCATACAAGCCAATCATGTATGATGATAAAGCACGTACTTTGTAAACAATCTTATTTATTTATTAATGAAATATTCATTTATTACAGGCATTTAATTATCTACATGTTGCTGTTTTTATAATATGTAAATAACCCATAGTTTTAAGCAATGCTTTTAGAATCATGATGATGATCATGCTAATGAGATCTAAATTCTTAGAAAGTTTTAAAACTTAAATAGTTCCCAATCGTGGGATTACTAAAAAGGGGATTAGTAAATCCGGATAGATTGGTACATATGTTGCTTGCTCATTGGATGAGGATGATTGATCTCATGATCATTTGTGTGGAGACACTAAAGCAAGTATGTAGGTGCTTATTGAAGAATAAGTTCACTGAACGTGATTCGCTATGGAATACCTAATGGAGTTTTACTCGCATGTCAATAGGAATTCCTAATGTGATAGTAGTACAAGTGATCCTTGGACTTGAGATCATCATAGTATCTTGTATGTAACAAATTATACTTTGACTTATTCCTTAAGACCTTTTAAGGCATATATAGGGTATGCTTGGGTATAATGAGTTACATATGGAGATAATGAATGATCAATAAAGAATCTACCACCTCTAGTAAAAGAGGAGATATGTCCCATGTGATTCGTTAAATGACAACCCAGGAATCCTTGGCCAAGGTGAAATGAAATTAGAAAGGAGTTTTTAATTTGCATTATTTGGAGTTGTGCATTTTCTAATCGAAATACATATAATTAAATAAAATAAGACTTGACAGTAAATCCATGTCTTATATTTAATTGGGACATTGTATGGTGGAAGGATTGAATTGTATGGTAACTATTAACTCACAGGTTCTTTTATGAATAATGTTGAAATCTATATTATCTGGAAAGTCGTTGATCGCTAGGGAGGCTTATCCCTATTGTAGAATAAATATTATTTATTTAAATAAATTATTAGTTTAATTTATTTATTTAAATAAGATTAAAATTATTTTAATTGATTTATTCACAACCGGTTTAATATGGAGAACCTAAAGGGTCACACCATAAAAGGAAGAATAATTATTTAAGAAGGTAATGGCATAATCGTAATAATGCATTAAGTATAATTAATTTAATCTATGGTGATAGAATAAATTAAATAGCTTAATGTTTATTATTTAATATTTTGGAAATATTAAATATAAATTAATAAGAGGAGTCTTATTAATATTATTACAATTATTATTATTTTAATTTCTAAAGGAGTTTAGTAATTAATTTAATATTTAGTACTCTCATTTATTCCTAATAAGATTAGGAGACAAATTAATTAAATGAATTTAATTAATTATTCCCATGTGGTGGGAAGCCTAAATTAATTAAAGGAGTTTAATTAATTAAAAGAAATCCCATGTCTAATAGGATTAGAAGGGTTGACCAATGTCTATATAAGAGAAGTCTTATAATAGATATTAGATTGATGCAATTCCAATTGTTGGAGAGTACTCCTTTTCTATAGAGGATAGAAAACTAAGGTTAAGCCAAACACCCTCCTTCTTGATAATTCATCTTCCTTGGTGGATCACCTCTAGAGGCCAAACACTTGGGTGGCTAACGTTGATCAAAGGAAGGAATCTAACCCGAAAATTCAAGGAGATCACGAAGAACAAGGAGTTGAACTAGTACCTGTGGAAGCTTCGTTCTACAAGGGTATGATTCCATAACTTCTTATTTATCGTTTTAAATTAATAATTTGCATAAAGGATGATCCGGGTAATGGTTTTGTAGAAATTTTTTTAAACTCTGATATACCATGCTTCCGCTAATTTTTGCAATTTGATTGCGTCACGATTTCGTACAAACCCAACAGTGGCATCAGAGCCAAATCTTTATGCAATTATTAATTTATTTTTGATTTCATATACATATGGGTATGTATTTAAAATAATTTATTGGGCATAATTTTATTGTATAAAATTATATTTAAAAAAAAAAAAAAAAAAAAAAAAAAAAAAGAAGACTTTTTTTGGGACGAATCACAATTTTTTTTTTGGTGCTAATCTTGAATTCTGCAAAGAAAAGGTGTTGTCTCTTTCTTACTCCAAAAAGAAGGTGACCCATCATGAAAGGACTTTTTTAATAAACCTGCAGGACTCTTTTAATAAAAGAAGGTGACTTCTTTTTAAAAAATAAATATGATATATTTATATATTATATTTTAAATAATTTTATAATTAAAATAAAGAGTTTATTTTAATCTTGAAATTGGATTTCATGCAATTTAAAATTGCCCATTAAATGATACTCATATATATATGGAATGTTTTAATTCATGAAATGAATATTTATTTATTGATATATATGGTGATATGTATGAAAATAAATGGGGATTAATTATGGACTATTTGACCAATGTGATTGGATTTTATTTTAGTTGAATGCTTGAATGAATGGGTTTTATTAAATGGGGTCTGCGTACCTCGTCTTCTCTAATTTTTTTTTCTTGATGTAAAATTCTATCTCCTTCCTATGTACTTCCCCTTGACTGTTGATCAAGGTTTCTATTTAAATTAAATAGTTTAATGTAATAAGAATAGTTAGAATTATCTTGAAGAAATTGGAGACCAAGGAGCAAGGAGCGCGTGAAGACCCGTTTGTATGGAGCCCGAGTTTAAATGTAATAGTTATATTTAAATTTAAATTCTTGCACTCCTAGGTTTGACCTTTTGGTTCACTTGGTGGCTCTAGTGAACCAAACTAGAATAAAAGTCCATAATCAATCCGGGTAGAATATAATATTCTATATTGCATGCTAAATATTATATATATTATATTTTATGCAAACATGCTTCGCATGTTTAATAAAATGACGCGTATTTTATATATATATGTGCATGCGCGCTAAACAAGATGAGACAAATAATAACAAACCCCTCAAAGAAATAATATTAAGTCTGAAGCGTTCAATGATATTTGGAATATCGAACGTCGCCTTCTAGCATGATAAATTAATAGAGTATTAAATATTTAATATGAGCTTGTTGTGCTATCCACAAGGCGAGTATTGCGTATTTAAGATGTTAATTAATCACATTTGATGCTTATCAAGAAAATTGAACGATCTAGTCTTGTTGTGCTATCCACAAGGACGAACATTTTTCTTTTTTGAATTTATGGAAGTTCTAGGTTGGACTTAACTTAAATCATTTTAGTTCGGATGTGCACACACTTGACCATTATGATTTAAGAGGCAAAATAAAAGGAGTTATATAGTGTTGTAATTGACAAGAGTTGTCTACCTATTTATTTGTATATCGCTTGTTGTGCTATCCACAAGGTTATATACATTTGAAATGGGATCCTTATTCTCACTAGCAAATCTTTAATTAGATGTTGCCGAACTATATAAGTGAGGGTAATATAGTTTGATAAAAATAGTGGGAGATACCAATTTAAAATAAAGACCTAAATTTATTTTGGTATGCAAAATTAATAAAATGAATGTTTGCTAAAATGTTATTTTTCACATGCAGAATTTTAAAAATGTCTAAATCACTAATCTCACTACGAAGCATACTTGATGCAAACAAGCTTACCGGGCCGAATTATGAGGACTGGCTAAGAAATCTGAGAATTGTTCTCACTGCTGAAAAGATTTCTTATGTCCTAAATTCAACTGTCCCTGAATCTGTTTCAGAAACAGCCTCTGAGGAAGAGATTGCCACTTTCAATAAGTGGCAAGATGATGCATCTGTGGCTCAATGCATCATGCTCGCATCCATGAATAACGAGCTTCAGCGTCAGCACGAAAAAATGGATGCTCCTGCTATGCTGCTTCACCTCAAGGAGTTGTATGGTGAACAGAGTAGGACTGCTAGATATGAGATATCTAAGGAGCTCTTCCGATCTCGGATGACCGAGGGTACTGCCGTCGAGACTCATGTCCTGAAAGTGATCAATTTGATTGAACGCCTTGGACAGCTTGGGTTCGTCATGGATGGAGAGTTGAGTCAAGACTTGGTCTTGCAGTCACTCCCTGAGACCTTCTCGCAGTTTGTGGTTAATTTTCACATGAATAAGCTAGATGTCAGCTTGCCTGAGCTGCTTAACATGCTGAAAACTGCAGAAGGTCACTTCCCATCCAAGAAGAACCATATCTTGATGGTGGATTCTTCCAATAAAAGGAAGAGACCTAAGGTATCTTCTGAAAAGAAGAAATCCAAGAAGGCTAAGGGAAAGGGGAAAGAAAAGGAATAAAAGAAACCTGAACCAGCTAAAGGAATGTGCTTTCATTGCAACAAGCCGGGACATTGGAAAAGGAACTGCAAGAAGTATCTAGCAGAGAAGAAGCTTGGAGAAGCTTCGACTTCCAATCAAGGTTTGTTTATGATTGAAATTAATTTTTCTGAAAGTCATAATTCTACTTGGGTATTGGATACCGGCTGTGGTTCTCACATATGTAATACTGTGCAGGGACTGGTCAGAAGTAGAAAGCTGAACAATGATGAGGTGATCCTACGAGTGGGGAATGGAGCAAAGGTTGCTGCATTAGCTGTAGGAACTTATTATTTAGCAATGCCTTCGGGCAAGTCCATTTATCTTAATAATTGTTATTATGTTCCGAATATTATTAAAAACATTATTTCAATTTCGGTATTGGATATGGAAGGGTTTAACGTTGTTATAAAGAACAATAGTTGTTCTATTTATAAAGACGATGTTTTATATGGTATTGGAAATTTGCGAAATGGACTTTATACACTTGACTTACAAGAAAATATATTTCAAATTGAACAAACTAAGAAAAGAAAAAGAGATGATATTAATTATACCTACATGTGGCACTGTAGACTCGGTCATATCAATGAAACAAGATTATCCAAGTTGCATAAAGATGGGCTCCTCGAGCTATCCGATTATGAATCATATCCAACTTGTGAATCTTGTCTCATGGGTAAAATGACTAAATCTCCTTTTAGTGGAAGAGGAGAAAGAGTTACAGAGTTGTTGGCATTGATTCACACAGACGTTTGTGGGCCTATGACAACAAGTGCACGGGGTGGGTATTCTTATTTTATTACTTTCACTGATGATCACTCAAGATTTGGATATGTGTATTTAATGAAATACAAGTCAGAATCATTTGAAAAGTTCAAAGAGTTCAGAAGTGAAGTAGAGAAACAAACGGGCAAGAGTATAAAGATACTTCGATCAGATCGAGGCGGAGAATACTTAAGCGGTGAGTTTCTCAATTGTCTCAAAGAAAATGGTATAATCTCACAATGGACTCCTCCAGGTACACCACAGTTAAATGGAGTATCTGAAAGGAGAAATCGAACACTGTTAGACATGGTTCGATCCATGATGAGTTTTACCGACCTTCCAATTTCCTTCTGGGGATATGCCCTAGAAACGGCTGCATACCTACTTAACAAGGTACCTACCAAATCCGTCCCAAAGACTCCATATGAGATGTGGAAGGGGATGAAACCAAATCTTAAGCATGTTAATACTTGGGGTTGTCCAGCTTATGTCAAAAAGTTTGAACATGATAAGCTACAGACTAAATCCGAAAAGTGTAGATTTGTGGGATACCCTAAAGAAACTGTAGGGTATTATTTCTATCATCTAACTGATCAAAAGGTGTTTGTTGCGAAACATGCTGCCTTCTTGGAAAAGGAGTTTATCCATGAAGGGGTCAGTGGGAGTAAGATATATCTTGAAGAAGTTCAAGAACCACAAATTACCACGGATCAAAGCCAGGTACCTGACCAAGTAGAAGAACCTACTAAACCACACCCTGTTCGTAAATCTTGGAAAGTACCGAAGATACCTGAGAGGTATGGATTCGTTATAGAGGATGACGATGAGGTACACATCATGAATGATGATGATCCATTGAATTACGAACAGGCCATGAGTAATAAAGACTCAGGGAAATGGCTTGAAGCCATGAAATCCGAAATGGACTCCATGTATGAAAACAAAGTATGGACTTTGGTTTCACCACCTGAAGGCATTAAGCCTATTGGGTGTAAATGGGTCTTTAAAAGAAAGACTGGAGCGGACGGCAAGGTGGAGACCTATAAGGCCCGACTGGTTGCAAAAGGTTTCAAACAAAGACAAGGAGTTGATTATGATGAAACCTTTTCACCAGTAGCTATGCTCAAGTCCATTCGGATTTTGCTTGCAATTGCAGCTTATAACGACTATGAGATCTGGCAGATGGACGTGAAAACGGCCTTCCTCAATGGAAAACTTGAGGAGGATGTGTATATGACACAGCCAGAGGGATTTGTTTCAAAGGTTGGAATAAATCAAGTCTGTAAGCTGCAACGATCCATTTATGGATTGAAGCAAGCTTCTCGTAGATGGAACATTCGTTTTGATGAGACAATCAAAGAGTTTGATTTTATCAAAAATGACGATGAACCATGTGTGTACAAGAAGGTTAGTGGGAGCGTAATTTCATTCCTTGTATTATATGTTGATGATATATTACTGATAGGGAATGACATTCCTATGCTACAATCAATTAAAATCTGGTTATCTAAACACTTCTCCATGAAGGACTTGGGAGAAGCATCCTATATTTTGGGGATAAAGATCTATAGAGATAGATCTAAAAGGATGCTTGGTTTATCCCAAGGAACGTACATTGATACGATGCTAAAGAGGTTTAGCATGGAAGATTCCAAAAGAGGTCTCATGCCGATGAGCCATGGAATACATCTCTCCAAGAAACAGGCCCCAAAGACACCTGAGGAGAGAGACCGTATGAGTAAGATCCCTTATGCTTCTGCAATAGGATCTATCATGTACGGTATGATATGTACTAGACCGGATGTTGCTCATGCACTTAGTGTAACGAGCAGATACCAGTCGAATCCTGGAGAAGAGCACTGGAAGGCAGTGAAAAATATCCTAAAGTACTTGAGAAGGACTAAAGATATTTTTCTTGTCTACGGTGGGTCTGAATTAAAACTCGAGGGCTTCACAGACTCAAGTTTTCAAACGGACCAAGATGACAGTAAATCTGTTTCGGGGTATGTTTTACCTTGAACGGAGGCGCAGTGAGTTGGAAGAGTTCCAAGCAGCAAACAGTTGCTGATTCAGTGACAGAGGCAGAGTATATAGCTGCAAGTGAAGCTGCAAAGGAAGCTGTTTGGATGAAGAAGTTCATAACTGAACTTGGTGTGGTTCCTAGCATTGGAGAAGCAGTTCCCGTTTACTGTGACAACACAGGAGCAGTTGCACAGGCTAAGGAACCCAGGTCTCATCAGAAATCTAAACACGTGTTGCGGCGATTTCACTTGATCAGGGAGATCATTGAAAGAGGAGACGTCACCTTGGAGCGTGTAGACTCTCAAGACAACATTGCAGATCCATTTACTAAAGCTTTAACACAACAGCAGTTTGATCGTCACTTAGAGAAGATGGGTATGAGATACCATGGCGATTGGCTTTAGTGCAAGTGGGAGATTGATAGTAGTGTGCATACAAGCCAATCATGTATGATGATAAAGCACGTACTTTGTAAACAATCTTATTTATTTATTAATGAAATATTCATTTATTACAGGCATTTAATTATCTACATGTTGCTGTTTTTATAATATGTAAATAACCCATAGTTTTAAGCAATGCTTTTAGAATCATGATGATGATCATGCTAATGAGATCTAAATTCTTAGAAAGTTTTAAAACTTAAATAGTTCCCAATCGTGGGATTACTAAAAAGGGGATTAGTAAATCCGGATAGATTGGTACATATATTGCTTGCTCATTGGATGAGGATGATTGATCTCATGATCATTTGTGTGGAGACACTAAAGCAAGTATGTAGGTGCTTATTGAAGAATAAGTCCACTGAACGTGATTCGCTATGGAATACCTAATGGAGTTTTACTCGCATGTCAATAGGAATTCCTAATGTGATAGTAGTACAAGTGATCCTTGGACTTGAGATCATCATAGTATCTTGTATGTAACAAATTATACTTTGACTTATTCCTTAAGACCTTTTAAGGCATATATAGGGTATGCTTGGGTATAATGAGTTACATATGGAGATAATGAATGATCAATAAAGAATCTACCACCTCTAGTAAAAGAGGAGATATGTCCCATGGGATTCGTTAAATGACAACCCAGGAATCCTTGGCCAAGGTGAAATGAAATTAGAAAGGAGTTTTTAATTTGCATTATTTGGAGTTGTGCATTTTCTAATCGAAATACATATAATTAAATAAAATAAGACTTGACAGTAAATCCATGTCTTATATTTAATTGGGACATTGTATGGTGGAAGGATTGAATTGTATGGTAACTATTAACTCACAGGTTCTTTTATGATTAATGTTGAAATCTATATTATCTGGAAAGTCGTTGATCGCTAGGGAGGCTTATCCCTATTGTAGAATAAATATTATTTATTTAAATAAATTATTAGTTTAATTTATTTATTTAAATAAGATTAAAATTATTTTAATTGATTTATTCACAACCGGTTTAATATGGAGAACCTAAAGGGTCACACCATAAAAGGAAGAATAATTATTTAAGAAGGTAATGGCATAATCGTAATAATGCATTAAGTATAATTAATTTAATCTATGGTGATAGAATAAATTAAATAGCTTAATGTTTATTATTTAATATTTTGGAAATATTAAATATAAATTAATAAGAGGAGTCTTATTAATATTATTACAATTATTATTATTTTAATTTCTAAAGGAGTTTAGTAATTAATTTAATATTTAGTACTCTCATTTATTCCTAATAAGATTAGGAGACAAATTAATTAAATGAATTTAATTAATTATTCCCATGTGGTGGGAAGCCTAAATTAATTAAAGGAGTTTAATTAATTAAAAGAAATCCCATGTCTAATAGGATTAGAAGGGTTGACCAATGTCTATATAAGAGAAGTCTTATAATAGATATTAGATTGATGCAATTCCAATTGTTGGAGAGTACTCCTTTTCTATAGAGGATAGAAAACTAAGGTTAAGCCAAACACCCTCCTTCTTGATAATTCATCTTCCTTGGTGGATCACCTCTAGAGGCCAAACACTTGGGTGGCTAACGTTGATCAAAGGAAGGAATCTAACCCGAAAATTCAAGGAGATCACGAAGAACAAGGAGTTGAACTAGTACCTGTGGAAGCTTCGTTCTACAAGGGTATGATTCCATAACTTCTTATTTATCGTTTTAAATTAATAATTTGCATAAAGGATGATCCGGGTAATGGTTTTGTAGAAATTTTTTTAAACTCTGATATACCATGCTTCCGCTAATTTTTGCAATTTGATTGCGTCACGATTTCGTACAAACCCAACATATATTATCTCCAAGCAGTAGAAAATTTGAAATTTTTAAAAGGACAGGAATATACCTGACCTTGCTTTGAATCCTACAAACTCATTGTTCAGGTATGGATTCTGACAGACCCAGCAACTCTTCATCCAATCGAGTTTCATCTGGAGTTCGCCGTCAGAGGCCTGCCTCTGACATTCCCATTCCTCAAATTAGCAGGCAGGTTCAGCGGTTGACAGAGCCGGTGCATCGTCCTCTTGATGAGGACAAACCCTTTTGGACGAAGAGGATATCCCTGAGCCTGAGGTTCTGCCTCAGCCCACTGCAGCGCCCAGATTTCTTCCTGGTATTCAGGTAGCCATTCCTGAGTTACTGGGTACGGACCTGAGCCGTCATCCCTTTATTCATTTGCAGGCGAACGAGGTATATGATCTTTATATTAATTTATCTTGATTTCTCTTTTCTGCCAGCAACCGATTTTCTTAACCTTAAGGCCGTGCAGGTCCAATAGTTTACCCAGCCCAGGGGTAATTGGTTTAGTGTATATTCTCTGTATCATTCACTTCACCTTGAGTACCAAGCTCTAGTGGCTTCTTAGGGGTTCCAAGCCTTCTTCACCATTCTTCCCCGTCGCTGTCCTCTATGCTATTTAGGAGCTTTATCTAAGCGATGGTTCCACCAGAGTCAATCTTTTCATCTCCTAGATTGTGAGATTATGATGACACCTATGGACTGGAGATAGATCACCGATCTGGAGTTTACTGGAGACAGAGTGCCTTTGGAGACTGGTATTACCCCGACAGCTATTCGCACCCTTCTGGGGCTTTCTTCTCAGGAGTGAACCTTCAAGGCCCGTAGTATTCGGTCTGGATGTTTGAACATCGATGCTGCTCGAGGAACTCTATAGCAGCCATTACCTACGAATTTGAGGGAGAGATATCGCATCTTGCGGTGTCTGTTCCTGACCATCTTGAGGGGTTGTTTCATTGCGAACAACTCCTCCACTGCCCCTTTTTTCCTGGTGGGTGTTGTTTGGGATGTGGACCGCATAGGGGACTACGACTGAGGTTCTTTTACATTTGCGATCTTTCTTCATGAGATGCGACTGCGATCTGAGGGAGTGGCCGATGCATGGCTCGAATTCTACTTATTTCTTCTGGTGAGTCATTTTGACTGAATTTCACTTGTCTGATTTTTGATTGGTTTATCTTTTCCCATGACTAATGTCGGGTTCTTTGGATTAACAATTTTGGGCTTATAAGAGGCTTCCTTGCCTTCGCCCTATCTCTGTTCTGGGCTTGGATACTTATCCTCGAAGGTGTAGATGGCACCAGACTACTCTATTAGAGGTCTCGGTCGCGGAGGGCTTCACTCATGCCCGCCTTCAGCTAAAGACATTGGGGGTTTCTAACATAGTGTGGGTCCCCTATTTTGCAGAGCATTTGTCTGAGGGGTTTGAGGATAGTCTATCGATAAGACTAGAGTATTATCTATCTACTCGCCGGATTTCATTTCTGTTTGATGGAGGTTGGGAGCTCTACCTCGGGGAGCGTGCTTTCAGATGTATCACTGGGGAGATTCGCCTTCCTTCCCTTCCCCCGACTCATCGATTCTGGCCTTAATCTCAGCCGATGGCAGCGATTCCCACAGCTGGCTATAAGGGGGTCCTATCACTTTGAATTGATTTGTCCACTTGGTGGGGCCCTCGTACTATAGGAGCTCAGACCCGAGCTACCCAATTTCTAGGAGATGTGGTTTCGAGGTCTCTTGTGATGATGGATTTGATATCATGCTTCTGGGCACCTTCTCATCAGACTCAGATCCCTGATTTGCGACGTCAGTTGGAGCAGATGACGACGTATTATCGTCAATTGGGTGGGGACCCTTCATTAGCTAGTACTTTTGTTGCTCAGGATCGAGAGGCTGGACCCTCAGGCATCGGTGGCTCTCACGAGGTTGGACCATCGGTACGGGTGGTCCTGATGATGGGAGTGATCCTTTTGCTCATCACCCCAGTATGCTGGAGATGTTTTATCATTCAGATCCGCAGGATACACCATATCGCCCAGCTATACAGGATATGCCCACTCAGGAAGACTTGGCTCAGTTTGACGGCTCTATCACCTTTGTAGATGACATCGTGATGACTCCATAGGTCCTTTGTTAGTCATTAGGCATTTGTGCCCCAGTATCCTATACTTTTTATTCCTTAGTATTCACATGTATCATACATATGACAGTGATGTATATATAAAACTGAGATATTCGGCAGATATTTATGTATGATGATGTTTTCTATTTATTTATTGTACATGTTATGTTATCACTCATTATGACGCATGCTTCATATATATTTAAATGATTTGATAGAGTATGGTCTTTTGACACAGTTTTACAAATGGCCTCTTCTGCAGTGGCTCGTCTTGAGCATTCCCCGACTAGTTGGATACCTACCAGTCTGAGAGTCTGGCATGTCCTTCTACCATATTCTGACCGCATTGCAGTTCGTCGCATGTTGGGTCATTCCCTATCTTTTCTATCCTTCCAGGTTCTAGAGGGATTTATTGATGAGATGCTTACTCATTGGATCCCAGAGCGCCATGTCTTCAGGTTTGGCTCTGATGAGTTGATTCCCACTTTAGAGGAGTACGGTCTCATTTCTAGTTTATATATGGATGGACCTTGTGCTCGGATGGCGGTGGGCCATATGCACCGCCAGTTCATGACAGTCGCTGGATTTAGGAGGGCAATTATTCTGGCCGAGGTGGGTGGTAGTAATATCATTTTGATTGACTTCCTGATAGACCATTTTGCATTTGCTAATAGCTTCGCCGTTCATCATGGAGATTTTGCTATTTTAGAGGAGAGATGGCATACTGCACGAGTGGATGCACTAGTCATGTGCCTCATATTATATTTATATATGCCATTTTATGCTAACCACTTGGATGTAAGAATTTTAATGGTTGTCAGGGCTCTCAGAGATGACTTCACCATTCTTCCTCTCATCTTGGTGAAGACATTGATATCAGCATCCTTCTGTCGGACTATTGGGGATTAGGAGTTTAGAGGTAGCCCCGTTCTCCTATACATCTAGTTCATGACCCACCTTAGACCGATTGGCCAGCTTTGTCGTCATGAATTTTTCTTTGGACATGGTATGTCGCAGATCTATTCCTACCGCCCGACTTCCTGTATCGATGAGGCATCTTGGACTACATTCCTGGGTTCCATGGAGGAGCCTTTTGAGATAGTCATGTATTTCAGTTATTGCTCCTTTCTGAGTTTTACCACCCATGTGCCTGACCTGGATTTTCTTCCCTTAGCTGGTTTGAGGGGTGTGACGACCTATCATCCTCTGGCGGTGATGGGCCAGTTCGATCAGTATCAGGATGTCCATTCATTTGAGGGGACTGAGGACTATCGCTTTCTCATCTGCTCAGCTACTGAGGCCGATTTAGCTCACGTCTATGAGTTTTGGTCTCATCGACGGACAGCGGAGTTTAGAGATTGCCATCCAAGCCGATCTGCAGAGTACTCAGCTTGGCCGGAGTCGGATTTAGCACTATATGCATCAAATCAGATTGAGGCAGGATCTTTATCTGATGATGAGGGTTGGTCTGCTGATGCTGAGGAGCCTATGGAGGATCCTATATCTCCTACCGAGGATGCTTTGTTCGCGTAGTTGACAGCTTCTTTAGTTAGTACTGTTCTGAGTTCATCATCGATTTCCATGGAGACGATGTATAGATAGCTTCATCTAGTGACCTTTGAGAGGAATCAAGTTTGGTCCCTGATGTTGACCACTTTAGCTGATCGGGATGCTGCTATTGCTGAGAGAGAGAGAGAGGCAACTCTTGTTGCCAGAGGCCATGTCATTGCTGATAGAGATGCTACCCAAACGTTTGTAGATGGACTCACTGGTTATGTTCAAGGTGTAGTGCAGAGTAAGGAGGGAGTTTATCGTATGGCAGTAGAGCTGCTGAGACGCATCGATGTACTAAACAGTTGAACATAACTCCCTCCTGAGCTTATGCCATACGATAAACTCCCCCCTATACTCCCTGAGCTTATGCTCCTCAGGGATGCTCCTCAGACTGCAGAGACGACTGGATATTTGGCTATGTTGATTCGTCTTACAGCCGATTTATAGCCCTGTTTTATTTTCCTGTATAGACTATGTCATTATCTTTTGTCACATATTAGAATCAACTTTTGTGTTCTAAACAGTTGTATATATAAAAAGGAAATAAGTTTAGTTCACTTCTCTTGTCTGAGTATGTCTAGCCTTGTACACTGTCATCATTCTCGCTTCATGATTTATTATGTCAACATAAAACTGGTCTCGTTATACTTGCGCCAGATGAAAGTGTTTGGTTTGTTTTTTGAGGGTTAGACCGCACCATAAATGGTTGCCTACGTACTCCCGTAGATGAGAGATCAGATTTTTTGTAGTTCAGGCTCAGACCTGAAAACTAGACTTGATATATATATTTTCTTTTCTTTTTCTTTTTCTCTTTCTCTTTCTCTTTCTCTTTCTCTTTTTTTTTCTTTTTTTATCAAGACAAAGTATTCCAGTTCGAATGAAAAGGGTCTCAAACATAATACCGTTTCACAAAATTAAAGTTGATCAATTGTGGAAATTCCTCACTGTCCATCTCCTCCAGCTTCAGGGCTCCGCCAGATAGAATTGCTTTGACAACAAAAGGTCCTTTCCAATTTGGGGTAAATTTCTCTTTAGCTGCATCCTAGCCCGGAATGATCTTCTTTAGTACCAAATAATGCTCTTTAAACTCTCGAGGTCTCACCTTCTTGTTGTAAGATCGGGACATTCGCTGCTGATATAGTTGGCCGTAAAAGATAGCAGCCGCCCTCTTTTTATCTATCAGGGATAACTGATCGTATCGATCTTGTATCCATTGGCTCTTCTCTATCTGGGAATCTAGCATCACCTTAGCGATTCCATCTCCACTTCAAAAAGAAGTACGACCTCTAGGCCATAGACTAATGAATAAGGTGTTGCCCCAGTCAAGGTTCAAGTCGACGTTCGGTATGCAAGTAGGGTTAAGAGCAACAAACCAGGCCAGCCCCAGTGATTTGCCGACATCTTCATCATTATCTTCTTGATATTCTTATTAGCGACTTCCACCACGCCGTTCATTTTAGGACGATAAATAACCAAATTGAGGTGTTTGATATTAAACTTACTGCACAGTTTCCTCATCATCTTGTTATTCAGATTCTTCGCGTTTTTTCATATGATAACTTCTGGTTGTCCATACCGACAGATGACGTTGTTTCTAATGAAACCAACGATGACCTCCTTGGTGACCTTGGGGAATGAAGCTTCTTCAACCCACTTAGTAAAGTAGTCGATCATAGTGAAGATGAATATGTGACCATTACTAGTTTTAGGCTCAATAAGTCCGATCACGTCCATTTCCCACATGGAAAAGGTCCATGGTGATGTCTTGCAATGCAATTGATTCGGGGGTGTATGAAAAATATTGGCATGTATCTGGCATTGATAACAATGCTTGACGTGATCATCACAATCAGCTTTGAGGGATATCCAATAATGTCTCGTCCTTAGAATTTTCTTAGCAAGCAGGGGTCCACTTATATGTGTTGCGCACACCCCCACTATGTACTTCATCCATAAGTCTCTAGGCCTGATCTCTGTCTAGACATATCAAGAGGCCTACGCATGAGTCCCTCTTGTAGAGAGCATCTCCACCTAGGTAGAAACTAATGGCCATCTTCTGTATTCGCTTCTTTGCGGCTTGACTCATTCCTTCAGGGGTTAATCTATCTCGCAAATATTCTTTAATGTGGTGGTACCAAGGTGGTCCAGTAGGTGCTATCTCATCTGATATTTCCCCTACATTGTTTCCATATTACGATGCACTCTGTACAATGAAAGTGATGACAGGCATTCCCTTTCTTGCTGATAGGTTCACCAACGAAGCTGAAGTAGCCAATGTATCGACAAAATCATTTCGGTTCAGGGGGATATGCATGAAGGCAATGTCTACAAACTCTCCTGCCAATTTGAGAATATGGCATTGGTAAGGCAGTAGATGTAATTCCTTGGTGGTGTAGGCCCCGGTGGACTATCTAATGACTAGCTCCGAGTCTCCGAATACAGCTAATCGTTTAACTCCCATGGACTGAGCCAGTTTTAACCCTACAATGCATCCTTCGTATTTTGTTGTGTTGTTGGAATTATTAAAATGCAACTTGGTTGCCATGGGGTATTGATCTCTCGTGATGGATACCCGAACTACCCCTGCTCCCTCACCTTCAATGTTAGATGCGCCATCAAAATATATTTTCCAAAATTGACCCCTATCTTCCCTACTGGCCAGCTGAATAGTCATCACTTCCTCCTCAGGGAAATAGGTTTCAAGAGGTTCATAACCTCCCGTTGGTGCGGCCGACAAGTGATCTGCAATTCCTTTACCTTTGATGGACTTTTGGGTCACATAGATGATGTCGAATTGTTAGAGGATCAACTTCCACTTGGATAATCGGCAGTTCAACATCGGCTTGCTGAAGATGTATTTCAATGGATCCATCCTAGAGATGAGATAAGTTGTATGGTCGTGTAAGTAATGCTGTAACTTGTGGCTGCCCAAGCTAATGCATAACAAGTTCTTTCTATTAGTGTGTACTTCTGCTCTCCGCAGCTGAAACGTTTAATGAGATAATAAATCGCCCTTTCTTTCCCCATATCATCCTTTTGCCCCAGTAAGCAACCCATGGCGTTGGAATTGTCTGAGATATACATGAATAATGGGATTCCAGCCCTTAGGGGAACCAAGATAAGTGCTTCAATCAACCTCTTCTGGATGGTACGGGAAGCTTTTCGGCAGTCTTTGTTCCATTTTCCCGAGGAGTCCTTTCTTAATAATTTGAAAATGGGTTCATAGGTGGCTGTCAGTTGCGATATGAACTAGTTGATGAAGTTTATTCTTCCTAGGAAACCTCAGATTTCCTTCTCAGTGTTTAGTTTGGGCATCTTAGTGATGGCTTTTATCTTGGCAGGATCTAATTCAATGCCCCGGTTGCTCACAAGAAATCCCAAAAGTTTACCAGACTTTACACCAAAAGCACACTTTGCTGGGTTTAACTTCAAATCGAATTGCGGAGCCGTTCAAACAACTTTTGAAGATGGGTGCAATGGTCATCAGCCTTCCTGGACTTCACGATGATATCATCCACATAAACTTCAATCTCTTTATGCATCATATCATGAAATAAGGTCATCATGGCCCTCTGATAAGTAGCACCAGCATTGGTAAGGCCAAAAGCTAGCCTTCGATAATAGAAAGGTCCCCAAGGAGTAATGAAGGTGGTCTTTTCCCTATCTTCTTCAGCAACCATAATCTGATGATATCCGGCAAAGCAATCGGCGAAAGAATACATTTCAAACTATGTCGTATTGTCAATTAACACGTGGATGAACGGCATTGAGAAGTCATCTTTAAGGTTGGCCTTATTAAGATCCCGATAATCTACACAGTACTTGCACCTTCCCTCCAAATTTTGACACTAGGACTACGTTGGACAACCACGCAAGCTATGTTGATACCATAATGATTCAGGTTTTAACCGTCATAATTTCTGCTTGGATGGTTTGAACCCTTCCTTAATTGGTAGTCAATGGACAACTATATTGATGGATAGCCCTATCATGTCTTCAGGAGACCAGGAAAAAACGTCCTTGAATTGAGTTATGAGTTTGATTAGTTCTTTTTCTTAGCTAAAGGGGAGGTTGGTTTCGATCTGTAGCTCTTTGGGATTGTCAAGGGTTTCAATATTTATGGTGGTGGTTTGATCCAGGTTGGGTTTAGGCTTATCTTCGACCCATTCTTTGATTTCCTCGGGCACCTCGTCATCATCCACTTCCTCTTGCTCGATCCCCATCAAGTCAAAGTCCAATTCTATATCGAAATCATATTTTTTACTCAAATTTGGCAAGTCATGGACATGACTCAAATTTGGAAACCTGAGACAAAAAACTTGATTGCTAAATATATAAAAACGGTTGTCAATTACAAATAGATTCAGCAATTGGTATGACAAAAGGCAATAAAAAGTCACCTAAAATAAAACAGGCATAAATATATAAAGGTAAAGCTCCTAGTTAATGGGTCATTTTCTGATTTTTACCTATTTTGGACGATCTGAGGGGTGATTGTCCAATTACTGGTAGTTAGATCCTGGGGGATAGTTGAGATAGATGCATCGTTGGAGTTGTCGGTGTCTTCAAGGATGACCATTACTGGTTTGGAACAGGTCTCTAGATCCTCTTTTGGGATGTTCACACTTCCCCAATTAAGGACTGGGAGGATGGTTTGATCATTTGACAGGCCGACCCTATTGGATTTCTTCACTGCACCTTTAGAAAGGCAAAGGCTACTCACAAATTGCAACTGAATCTCCTCAAGAAACTTCTTATCTTTGGCCATCCGGGCAATATCCTTGAGAGGCTCTTCCTCACCAATCTCCTTATATCCGTTCTGATTGACTTTAGGGATCAACAGGTTTGAGATAATAGCAGGGATCTTCTTCAATAGCTTCTTAAACCCGGCTTCATTGAGGTTTGGCTTGAGAGGAATCAAATGGCTGACCGTCATGTGTTTGTGAGGATTAAGATATTTGCATCCCCCAGAGTATCCTAACCCAGCCCTTCCTAACTGCGTGGGTATGTGGATTGGGTTTTTGATTCCCTGGCCATTTCTACCCAACCCTTGATCAAGTCGATGTCCTCTGGAAAGCATCTCTTGGCCAACTGCCATTACTTCTAGAGATATCTGGGGAGTTAATGTTGGCGCACCCACAGAGTGGTATCGTGGATTGCTTACTTCTAAGGCTTGAAAACTGGTGGGCTCAATACCTTCATTCACGCTGATCAGGGGCATATCTCCCAGATTATGGATAGGATAATCAGGTTTTGTACTGACGGTGACTAGAGTGTCATTAAAAATGTATTTTAATTGTTGATGAAAAGTTGAAGGAACAACACTAGCCATATGGATCCAAGGTCGTCCCAGCAACAGATTATATCTGGTAGTGATTTTCAGGATTTAGAAAGGTATATTGAATGTGAATGGGCCAATCTCCACAAAAAGTTTAATTTCCCCAACTGTATCCCTTCTTGATCCGTCGAATGCTCGCACCACTACATGACTTTCCCGAATTCGATTCGGGTTGATCTTCATCCTATCCAGAGTATTCTACGGACAAATGTTCAAGGATGATCCATCATCGATAAGTACGCCTCCTACTACGTACCCAGAGGATACGACAGCGATATGCAATGGTTTACGATGCCCAGTTCCCTCAGTCGGTATATCGTCATCAGTGATTGATATCACATTACTGTCCAATACATGGCTGATCAAATGCCAGAATTTTTCAATATCAATGGTTTTGGGCATATGTGCCTCCTCCAAAACTTGGATTAGAATTTGATGATGGTCGTCAGAAGCCAATTTGATAAGAAGTTTTGGTTTGATTAGTTGACAGGTCAACCCCATTGGATTTCTTCACGACACCTTCAGAAAGGCAAAGGGTGCTCATAAGTTGCAACTGAATCTATTCCAAAAACTTCTTATCTTTGGCCATTCGGGTAGCGTCCTTGAGAGTCTCTTCCTCACCAATCTCCTTATATTCGTTCTGATTGACTTTAGGGATCAGGAAGTTTGAGATAATAGCGGGGATCTTCTTCAACGGCTTCTTAAATCCGACTTCATTAAGGTTTGGCTAGAGAGGAATCAAATGGCTGACCGGCATATTTTTGTGAGGATTACAATATTTGAATCCCCCAGAGTATCCTAACCTAGCCCTTCCTAACTATGTGGGTATGTGGATTCTTGATCCCCTGGCCATTTTTACCCAACCCTTGATCTGGTCGATGTCCTCTGGAAAGCATCTCTTGGCCAACTGCCATTACTTCTAGAGATATCTGGGGAGTTAATGTTGGCGTACCCACAGAGTGGTATCGTGGATTGCTTACTTTGAAGGCTTAAAAACTGGTGGGCTCAATACCTTCATTCACGCTAATCAGGGGAATATCTTCTAGATTATGGATAGGATAATCAGGTTCTGCACTGACGGTAACTAGATTGCCATTGACGATGTATTTCAATTGCTGATGAAGAGTTGAAGGAACGGCACCAGCCATATGGATCCAAGGTCGTCCCTGTAACAGATTATATCCGGTAGTGATTTTTAGGATTTGGAAAGGTATATTGAATGTGAATGGGCCAATCTCCACAAGAAGTTCAACTTCCCCAACTATATCCCTTCTTGATTCGTCGAATGCTCGCACCACTACATGGCTTTCTCGAATCCGATTCGAATTGATATTCATCCTATCCAGAGTATCCCGCAAATAGATGTTCAAGGATGATCCGCCATCAATAAGTATGCCTCCTACTACGTACCCAGATGATACGACAGCGATATGTAATAGTTTACGATACCCAGTTCCCTCAGCCGGTATAGCATCATCGGTGAATGATATCACATTACTGTCCAATACATGGCTAATTAAATGCCAGAATTTTTCAATATCAATGGTTTTGGGCAGATGTTCCTCCTCTAACACTTAGATTAGAATTTGATGATGGTCGTCAGAAGCCAATACTAAATCCAGAATGGAGATTTGATATGGTGCATCTTCTAACTGCTTCACTGTTCTTGCTTCACTGTGCCCCATCTTATAGAGGAATTATGTGACCTTTCCCATTGATACATTCCCCAATATCTTGGTTGCTGATTTGACTAAATGACCCGTGAGGTAAAGTAGATTCTCCTTAGGCACGATGGTTATATAATCGGGTGCCAATTTTATGCTTTCTCCATAATTCCATGGTACCTTCTTCAGACTAAGAATTGGGATTTGAGGCCAATGAGCCAACATTAGTGGCTTTGGTGCAGGTATTTCCAGAGTAGTCTTGTCTCCCTGTCCAGATAATCCTTTTATGGTTATGGGTCCGCTAGACGCTCCTTCTATGCAAAGGATAACAGCTACCATTTCCTCCAAACTTCTTGCCACTCGAGGGTATATTATCTCTTCTTTCGGGAATATCTCAGTTTTGCTCATTAGCTCTAGCTCTCCTGATTCAATCATATTCTGAATTAAGTGTCGCAAGGCCCAACATTCCCCCGTGGCATGTCCAGGGGCATTCGAATGATAGAGGCATGACCTACAAGGATCGAAACACTTTGATCGCGGATCTGGGGGTGGTAGGAATTCTGTGATCTTTCCTTCATTGATCAATATGCACAGAATTTCTTCCTTAGACTGCCCCAAGGGGTTGAATTTTTGTTTGGCTGCAAATTCTCGTCGGTGCTG
Organism: Panax stipuleanatus; assembly: GCA_020205555.1. Lineage (NCBI taxonomy): Eukaryota > Viridiplantae > Streptophyta > Magnoliopsida > Apiales > Araliaceae > Panax > Panax stipuleanatus. The sequence goes on from CM035125.1 coordinate 102,377,509, forward strand.
AATTCTACCTTCCCTAGCAATCTTTTTTGTCCATTTGTTCTACTCTTAGTAGCGAATCGGGTCCCTTCTTGAGATTTGCACATCCTGGATGGATATGGTGTCGGTTTACCTTGGTAGGACTTGGTCTATTAGTTATTGGGTCAACTGATGTTGGTATACGACCAGATCTGCTAATTGGTCTACTTGCGCCTTAATCAAGGCCAAGTCTTGATCCATCATATACTTCTCTTCTGGGTATCCCCATATTATAGAGTCATTTATAGAGGGTGCTTCCCCCAGCTTCCTCAGGTATTTATGATTTTCCCTACCTCATGTATTAATCATGTTGACTCCTTCCGCATTATGCTGAGGTAAAGGGTTATTGTTGACATTCGACTGCTCTGGCATTTTGACTACAATCTCCCCACTGTCAATCAAGTTTTGAATCTTGTGTTTTAAATTCCAACATTCCTGAGTGTCATGCCCCAGTGAGTTGGAATGGTAAGTACATTTCTTAATGGGATCAAATTGCCTTCCATTTGGATCAGAAGGTGGAGCAAGCTCAACGATCTTCTTCTGGGCTATCAATAGTGCCAATATAATCTCCAAAGAATCCCTTAAAGGAGTAAATATTCTTCTTCGCTTGTTCTCCCCAACCTTCAATGCTAGTAGGATTTCAGGAATTCACAGGATGAGTGTTCTAATTCTGGATAGGCGAACTGTGGCTCTTATTGGCAGCTTGTCCTTGCAATATCAAAGACATATCTTTTTCCTTCCTTTTAGATTCTCTTTTGGGAGTGCTCGCATAGTTTCTTGACTGTATGTGCTCTGCTACGGCCTCCAAAGCACTGACATCTTTGATTTACCGAACTTCAAACCCATTTCAGCTATTTCTCCATGTTTGATCATTTCAGAGAAGGATTTATCTAACCCTGCAAGGACTCTTTCGTAGAAAGGGGCTTCTTATATGTCAATGAAAGTTGTCACCATCTCACTGTCATCCATTGACGGGTTAACTTGGGCCGCCATTCGCCTCCACCGTTGTGCATACTCCCTAAAAGACTTATTACTCAATTTTTTGACTTTGGTAACTTGGTAGCGATCAGTTGCCATCTGGGATTAGAAACTATACTGGTTGAGGAAAGCGTGGGCCAAATCTTCCCAACCTCGGACTTTGGAATTATCTATTCGAGAGTACCAAGTTTGGGCTTCACCGATAAGGCTTTTCTGGAATAGCTGCATTCAGAGATTCTCATCCTCGGCGTAAGTTCCAAGTTCACCTATGTAGACCTTTAAGTGAGTATAGGGATCACCTAATCCATTGTATTTCTCAAACTCTGGGATTTGGAACTTCTCAGGGTATCTGGCTTTAGGGAAAATACATAAATTAGAATAAGTAACATTTCCGTGGGATCCTGTCCCCTTCATAGATCGGATAGCCTCCTCCATCTGTCGCGTCTTCTTCCTGATGTCTCATGTTTCTCTGTCATCTCGAAGGTCTACTATATCCCTTGTCATCTTCTAGATCGGGGCTTCTTTGGCTATTTTGACGTCGAGTGGGGATATTATGGTAGATACCCGAGTATCACTATCCTTTCCTAGTGTTCGGACTTCTCCCTGAGCGGAAGATTTAATTTGATTCTTTAGTTTGGGTTCTTGAGACACTTTTCTATTCCTGAAGCGGGAATAGTCGGTCGGGTAAGTAAGAAGTGGACGTTACCCCCTCCTTCCTCCCCTCGGGCGAGGTTACACTGTTGTCTTAACAGGGTGGTCATCTCGGCGATTTGTTTCTTAAACTCCTCGAATTCCTCTTGAGATACAGGGATGGGTTCTGATGAACTTCCTTCAGCCATTTTGACTGGTGATGAACGAGCCTTTTTGGCTCGAAATCGAGTTCTAGAACCAATCTGCACAAAACCAGTATCTAGTTTAGTCTAGATATTGGCAGGTGATATGGATGCATGATATGTTATACATAGATTTATGGGTTTTTTAATATTTTCATGCAAAATAAAGGGTTAGTCGACTTGATAACAGGATAAGAATGGTGTAAAAACGATAGTAAAAAGTGGATGATATCTGGAAATTCTGAAAGTAACAGGGCATGAAGAGGCATCCTGTGCGTTTGGTTTCTCAGAGGATGACCTATCTTAGGTTTACTCTCACAGGCTTTTTGAAATTTGTTCCCAGATCTTCGTAATTTACTTGATGAAGACATCCATCTTTCAATTGGAGTGGATCTGAGTGGTGCCTTTCCTAAGCCTCACAATGGAAACATCCACAGGAGTCCAATAATAAACAACTGACGGGATTGCCTCCTATTGGAGGGACCACACAATATACATTCACGTCCTCACCGCATGCAAAATGATGATATTGTGCGAAGCACTAATAAAAAAAAGCTTAAAGATTGAAACATTAATCACACACAAAGATCATTCACACAAGATACACATGCAGAATGGATTTTAAAAAGATTGCACGCGGCTTAAGCCTTCTCTAGTCCCCAGTAGAGTCACCACCTGTCGACGCTGGGAAAAAGACTGGTTCATGTGATGTCCGTATTTCCTAAATTTGTGTTCTTTGTTTTACCCTTTGGTGATTCGCTATGTCTATGGATTTTATTAAAGGGTGAGTTTTTAGGAAATTGGTACCGACATAAGTGTCGACGACTTTGAAAAGATTGATTTTATTATTTTATAATTGGACCGAATGAGACAAAGCCGCCAGTTGGTATAATGTAAATGGATGTACCAACTCATCCGATTTTGAAGATTTTTGCAATGTGGTCCAATATGTGACTCCTCATGACTGGTCTGAAATCGAGATTCTTAGAATTCGGGGGCTAGCTTAAGCAAGGGAAAGGTGTTAGGCACCCCCCAACTTCCGTGAAAAAATACGGTTATCGCATCTTCTTGATTTCCTATGTATAAAGTGTATGTGTGTGTGAGTGTGTATGTGTGTGTGTGTTCTTTATTTTAAGTTTATTTAGATTATTCTAAGCCTTTTTCTTAGTTAGGGGAAAGTAGTGTTGTACCTCTTTTGCGCCTAGGTACGAAAGATTTGTTTTAACAAAGAGTTCATTTTAAACAAGATATATAAATTAAAATGATGTTTTGGAAAACAAGGTTTAAAATCCTTCGCCCGACTAGGAATTGAGGACTTTGATACTTTCTTTTATTTATCTTTATGTTTATTAGGTGATCTACCCCAAGTGGCCTTGTGACGCCCCCAAATCCATGACCGCCACTTGGTCTCTCGAATTCGGTTCATCACGTGCTCATGGTAATACATCACAATAATAATAACTAAAAAATCACACAATCACAGCGAAAATTCTAATCTAGAATAATTTACAATGATTTATTATAATTATTCTCCCAAGTCACGCAACCTGCAGTACTTAATAGATTACATAATAATATCAATAACGACTTATTACATAATCTAACTTAAGCTTAAACATAATCGAATCTAGTCTTACTACATCATCTTAATACAACATTAAAATATTGGAAAACATAAAAGACACAAGCTAGTTGGTAGCCTTGCCCTTGCCCTTATCAATGCCTGAAGGTTCACCATGCTCTACCTTAACTGAAATATTTTAGGGAAAGCAAGAGTGAGCACAAATTGCCGAGCAAGTAATATACAATAAGGGTAAGTGATATAATTCTTAATTCTCGAAAAGGTATAACAAAGTTTGATAGTTCAAGGATAACAAGAATATCAACAGTTTTCAATAATAGTCGCTAAGGACATAATAATATCGATATGATTCAATAATAAGTCAATTCAAGATTTCAAGATAACTGAATACTGAGTAGTCACTAAGGACTATGAACTTCTACTAGAATTAACAGTAATAAACTGAAAATCCAACAAAAATAGGTACAACAGGTGATCAGCCTAAAGCACCATCGTTATGTATAACAATCAATCATACTCAAGTGTGCACGTCGGTTCTCCGACAATTATATATTCCCTTCAAAGAAGGTTGTTCTTCTCAGTCAAATACAAGATCCCGCACCAATCAATTAGTTTGGGTCGCTTTTTAATAATATAAGTCTAGCCGAATCAAATGGCATAGACACTTTCACAATATTCAAGAACAATACTAAGTTCAACATGAATAATAGCTTTAATGAAATAAGAGTTCAAGTATGCTAATTCAATTCAAACGATTAAGTAGGAAACTAGTTCGCAATATACAAAGATAGAATACTTGTATCCAAAGAGATAAGGTTTAGATACTCGCTTACGATATCCGTTGAATAAAGTAATGCAAGGGTTTAGGATACTTGCCTTATTCGTAGTTTACTCACGTAAAGCTAGCCAACACTTTCGGATTCCTATCGTAATACAATTACGTATATATATGATATTCATTAGTCATATAATTTAACTTCACATTATATCTTTAAATATACGATCAACACACAAGCTAAGTTTTACCCTAGCTACACAATTATTTAGTATCTGATTTCTATTCTTAACTTCCTCTTTTCTCAAGTTGATCATATTCATACATCGTTACTATCATGTGAGACTACCACAATTAGCAAACATATTCGCATATTATTAATATCACATAAGACTACAATCAATACTAAATATATTTTATTTTAGCAAGTTATGGCATTCTCATAAGTTAACTGTCAAAATCGGGTTCAAGTAACATCATATAATATCACGTAGCATGTATACATGTTTAAAGAATACTTTTATGTGTATACAACCTTTCCTTGTTCCAATCATATATGCAATAGATTCTAAGTTAACACTTTCAATAATTTAAAGCCATTCAAGGTCATGGAATTCACAAGGCCTATCATGCTCGCTCTTTAAACATATAAGGTATTCATATAATTTACATTAGGCATACTTATGAGTATTCACATTTCATACATGTAACTATTACAGTTATTAGTTGAAAACATGTTTCGTTTACGCTAAATCATGACATCTAGCATGGTATGTATATATGCATGACGTTCATGAAGTCAATGGTATTATCCAACACGTTCATAAACTTCAGAATTTAAACTTCAAGTTAACATGTCAAGGTTTACGTTTCGAACTTACACTTTCACTTAGTAAAATTCACAAATGAAGCCCACATGCTCATGTCATATTATGAAACATATATAGGCAAGTCAACATGCTTTTCATACATTTAAAGGCCCTATAAACATGCTCTAAAAGTCAGAATGTATATATGGTCTTTACATGTCAATATCAACTTTCAAAACTTCTATTTTTGTTATAAAGGTCCACTAGTTGGGTTCAAATGTTCATATTATATCACGATACATATATACTTAAGTCAATATGCATTCCATGTGTTTCTAGGTCATACAAACGTGTCTCAAAAGTCAGAATACTATTATGGTATTTATATATCAAAGTTCCTCTTTTCATAACTTTAAGTTTTCTTTGAAATACTCAACTAAAACAACTAGCGTGGATTACTATAACCTAGTAACCTTATTCCATATGTTAATGTGAGTTATAAGCATACTCTACTAGTACAACATGTTTAATACATCAGTAGATATAATAGAAATTATCAACAAATTCTGCAGTGGCGCGTAGCCGTGCCCAAATTGTACTAGGGAGACGCGCGGCCGCGCGGCTCCCGTTCCAGTCCAGAGAGCTCCTGCCTCAGCAGATATCAAGCCCAAATCACAAAATTACTTCACAATTTCGATTCTAGATAACTACATTGCAATACCAACATCCTTATATATCTATATAACACTTAATCAAGCATTCTACAATCCAATCACACTCTAATATGGCAAAATCAAGAAATCTTGAGATATACAGAGAAACAAAAATGAAGAACAAGGAAGCTTTATTATACCTCTGCTAGAATCTGAACTTGCTACTACTTCACAATGCTATTATACTACTATGTGTATTATTCTCAACTTAACTTAAGCAATTTATCAGCAAATTAATTAGAGAGGATGAGAGCCATATATATAGAAAAACCATTGTCTAGACATTGCTTATACACACCAAATTAAACCAACGAGATTTTTGATTTGCTTGATGGTTAATAGAGAGTAGATAATTGGTTGTTGAGACTCATCATCATGCCCATTCCCTTGCTCATCATGATCTAGCCTATGTTATGCTAGTTGCTGAGTTTGGGGAGAAGAATAAGGAATAGGCCTTAGCCGTATGTCAAGCATGTGAAGGAGAATGTGACTACTAATATGGGACAAGGCAAAGAAATTCTCAGCATTTTGGCAACATTGATATATATATACAACACTTGTTTTACTATGCACATTCATATATATATATATATATATATATATATATATATATATCCAAGTTGTATTTGTATAATTCATTCTTAGGTTGTAATTAAAATGTCACAATGTAATTCACGTACTGTAATAAGTGTAATTTTCACACATATAATCCATGTACATTTTATTACACCGGTATAATTTAATCGGATACTATCACATTTATTTTTAAATTCTACAATCAACAATTGATTACAATATATCCATAACATATTATTTTAATGTATACTCATACATAATTGTCACCTAAGCATTATCATGTAGCTCTCTCAATTCAATATCTTTGCTATATAGTTTACGTATAATTGTTTAACCACATTGCACTACTTCGTACAACATATAGGTAGCTAACATACCTTATACATTTAATTCGCATGCTTGCACGTAACAATTAATACAACCTCATTTTATTAATAACTTACTTATTTGTTTTATTATTCATAATGTCAAATAAATAAATTATTCATCTTATTGATTAATTAACACTAATATTAATTAATCCATTCCTCATTGATTATTAATAACACCTAATTAATAATCATAGGATTAATTATCATATTAACAAATATAATTCCCAGCATATTTATAACCAAGTATTTTATTGTTATTATTATATTTCTTGCAATAATAATAATCACATATTATTAATTAATCACCATTAATATTCCACAACAATTATTTAATATTCTACGATAACAATAAATTAATATTCTACAATAACAATTAATATAAATTAATTATTCGCTTAAATTAATATAATCATTCTTATAATGCGTCACTGTGCCACACAAGGCTATCAATGAGTTTATCGCAAACTCCATCAATTTCTCAATTATTATAATTATTCAATTTTATATAATTGAATTAATTCATCTCATAACACAAAATCATTTATATTCAAATAACTTCTCATTTCCATTAATGTATTTATTTAATAATATTAGGAAATTCTCGGGTATTACAGGCCTTTTCCTTTATGCAAGCTCTTTGTGGTTTTATTAGAAATCATTTTGGTGATTATGTATGTTAAAAGGGCCAAAAAGGGTCGGATCATCATCGGGCATGTAAGTCATCTCGATGAATCTGAGCACCCACAATCAAAGTTTTCACTATCACGAGGTCTTGAATCCGACTTCTCGGGACTAACCCCTCGAATCCATTTTCAAGATCCAAACATTACATGTACAATGATTTTTGCATTATTTAAACATTACATCATAAAAACCGGTCCATCGTGGGAATCAAGTCAGATCCGATCATGGGATCTCGACACCGGGATTCCTAAGCTCACATTATTATGCGCAAATATTTATGGACAATGTCCTAGACTTGATATTAGGTGATTTCATTGGTTGAAATCACCATTCCAAGCCATTTCGGACCCCTTTACCTCTAGATATAGATCTAGGGCTATACGGGGTAACCGGGGTCAATTAAAAGCATTAAAATGCGTAGATCTACCATGGATCTAAATCGATCTAGCATATAAGTTAGGGCTTCATGCTCCATAACCCCCGAATGGCTAGATCCGACTTAGATTTAGGTAGATCTAGTCTCCGGACTTGATTTACAACTAAATATGCAATAAATGACCAATGGAATCTATAGATCTACCACCTACACACCAATATATGTATAAAACAACAAGTCTAACAATTTTTACACAATATATCATATAAATCTAGTACATTAAACACTAGTTATAAAGAAAGTGGCTAAAATGAGTGTTTTTCACCTTGGGGGAAGCGTGAACAAGCGTTTTATCACCCGGGATCAACTAAGAACACTCTCGAGACTCAAAGTATGTATGAAACAAGATTAAACAACTCAAAATGTGTGTATATTGCCCAAACCCAAGGGTTTCTCACTCTAAAATTAGTTTCTCTCTCTAAAACTTCTTTTTTTCTATATGAACTGATGTTGCTGATTTAAGGTCTCGGAGCCAGCTATAGGTACACCTGTGGCTGGGCCCGTGGGCCCTGCTATCTCAAAGTTCTTTCCTTCGGTCTTGATTTGGAGAAAGTTGAGCTTCGTAGGCCAAACTCCCGGAGAGTCTTTGCTGAAAGCTACGAAATAAGGTCGAGTCTGACTGAATCGGGGTCCAGGAAGATGATGCTGGTAGCTGAAAGGTATCTTCCGATTCCCGACTGCAGTTAATTGGGTCATCTTTGATAGCACGTAGTTCAATGTTTGTTGAGGTGACTTCTTGTAGACACTTTCTCAGCTTTGCGATCCTCGTTCAGTTCGTGTCTTGTTTGGAGGGTTGTCTCCGGGGTGATCAGATGCTTTTCCCCTACCTCGGGGTTGTCTCCGAAGTAAAATTATGTTTTTGCCCTTGTACAACGTTAGTATAAAGAAAGCAAAATTTTGAGTGTCTACACCTCTTACCTCATAGTAAACTCAAACCTCAAACTTGTCAAAAAACCAAAAACAGCCAGATAAAACCCTCATAGTCGACTGCCCATACTGAAAGAATCTTCCGGTGTCTCAGCATCGCTCTACCCTATTTGTAGAAGGATGACAAGGGCCACTCTATATCAACATAATAAACCATGAAGCGGAAACGACAATCAATATACAGGTCTTGACGTGCTCAAACGAGGGAAGTGAGCTGAACCTGTTACTTTTTAAATATACAACTATTTTGAATAAAAAAATTTGTTCCAATATGCGACAAAACATAATAACATAGTTTGTGCAGGAAAGTAAAATAGGACTACAAATCTGCAGTCAGATGAGACAACATCTCTAAGTACCCAGCTTTATCTGCAGTCACAGGACCAGCCCTGATCTCCTACTGCAGTATATCAACCCGTCTCAGCAACTCTACCACTAACCTAAAGATACCCTCCTGACTCTGGATGACTTCTTGAGAATGACCAATGAGCCCGTCCAAAAAAAATCGGACTGCATCTCTATCCGCTATAACCTCATCCTGAGCAGTAATGGCCGCATCTCTATCATCAATGGTTACATCCCTACCTGCCACAACGGTCAACAACAAGGCCCAAGCCTGATCCCGCTCAAAAGTCAAGAGAAGCACATGACGATCAAACTCATCCCTAGAGGATGAAGCAAAACTCGGACCTGTGCTAACCATAGCCGCTGTCAAACCTGCAAACAACTCCTCCTCAGTAGAAGATATGCGGTCCTGTATCGGCTCCTCATCATCAATCGGCCTATCCCCTGCCTTGGCCTGATCCGCTACAACCGGAGCTGCATCCAACTCTAACCAGGCTGAATACTCTGCTGATCAGCCCGAATGGCTATCTCCGAACTCTATAGTCTGCCGATGGGACCAATACCCATAAACCCGGGCCAAATCTATCTTAGTGGCTGAGCAAATGGGAAATCGATAATCCGCAGTCCCCTCGAATGCATAAATATTTTGATACTGATGAAACTAACCCATCACCGCTAGAGGATGATATGTGGTCACACCCCTCAAATCGGCCAAATGCAGGAAGTCTAGATCAACCACATGAGTGATAAAGCTCAGGAAGGAGCAATAGCCAGAATACATGATAATCTCAAATGGCTCCTCCATGACATCTAAAAATGCGATCCAAGACATCACGTCCACGCATGAAGATGGACGAAATGAATAGGTCAATGTCATTCCATGACCAAAATAGAACCCGTGTCAACGAAGCCTACCAATATGTCTCAAATGGGTTATGAATCAGATATATAAAAGAACAAAGCTACCACAAAACTTCTAATCATAGACAAACCGACAAAAAGATGCTGAAATAAAGGTCTCCACTAAGATAAGGTGGAGAATGGTAAAGTCATCTCTGAGAGCCCTGACGGCCATCGACATCCCTACGTCCATATGATCGGCATAGAAGGGAATGTATAAGTAAGATAAGATGCACATGATCAGAGCATTTACCAGTTCAGTCTGCCATCGCTCCTCAGAAATAGCAAAATCTACCCGATGGACAAGGAAGCTGTCAGCAGAGGTGAAATGGTCTATTATAAAGTCAATCGAGATAATGTGGCTACCACCAACCTCGGCTAAAATGACTGCCCTCCTCAAACCGGTCATAGTCATAAACTGGCAGCGCATATGTCCCACTGCCACTTTGGCGCAGGGCCCATCCATCGACAAACCTGAAATGTGATCGTACTCCTCCAAGGTAGGAGTCAGCTCATCTAGCCCAAATCAAAAGACGTGGCGCTCTGGGATCCAATAAATGAGCATCCCGTCAACAAATCGCTCTGGAACCTGGAAGGATAACAGAGATATGGAGTGGCCCAACATGCAACCAACTGCAAAGCGTTCAGAATGTGGCAGAATGCCGTGCCAAACCCTCAAACTGGTAGCTATCCGACTAGGCAGAAGGTGATCCGAGCGAACAATGAAAGAGGAAGTCATGTGTAAAAACTGTGTCAAAAGACTACACAGGGGTCAATCTCTATCCAAGCATTTCAATATAAAGCATGCATGGTAATGAGCAATAATATAGGATATTAAATGAATAAATGAAAAAAAAAGATAACATTATACATACATCGAAATGAAATACATCAGTTTATATATACATCACTGTCATATCTATGATACATGTGAAAACTAAAAATAAAAATAAAAAGTACATGATAATGGGGCACATGCACCCAGTGACTAACAAAGGGCCTATGGAAGGATCACAATGTCATCCACAAAGGTGATAGTGTTGTCGAACTGATCAACCTGAGCTAAGTCACCCTGAGTAGGCATATCCTGTATATCTGGGTGATAAGGCGTATCCTGCGTATCTGAGCGATAAAGCATCTCCTGCATACCCGGGCGATAATAAAAGGGATCCTCTCCATCCGTAAAACCACCAGTGTCGGATGGTCCAGCCTTATGTCCCTGAGAATCAAAAGTACCAGCTAATGACGTATCTTTGCCCAAATGGCAATAATACATCGACAACCTCTCCATATGATAAGTCAAATTGCGATCTGGCATTGATGAGAAGGATTCTAAAAGCAAGCGATCCACTCGGTCATCACAATGGAACCTAGAACCATGTCTCCTAAGAACTGAGTAGCCCTGGTCTGAGCTCAAATAGAGCAAGGATGCCACCAAGCAAAGAAGTCATCTGTGGTAATGGGGTAGTCTGATAGGTGAAATCCCTCATACCCTGCTACAGGAATCTTTGAAACAGGCAGAGCCAAAAGCCAAAACTACTGGGGCAGAGGTAGGAAGGGAAGACAAACCTCCCTAGTGATGCATCTAAAGGCACGCCCTCCAAGATAAAGCTCCCAACCTCCATCAAACAAGAAGGGAATCAGACAAGTAGACAGATAATACTTAGGTCCTATCGGGAGACCATCCTCAAATTACTCAATTAGATGCTATGCAGTATAGGGGACCCACACTACGTCAGATGCTGATAACAACTCTAGCTGGAGGCGGGCATGGGTGAAATTCAACAAAACCGGAACCTCTGATAATGTGGACTAATGCCATCTAAGACCCTGAGAGTAGGTGTCCAATCCCAGAACAGTGAAAGGTTGGAGGCAAGGAAGCCTCTCATAACCATGGAAGTTTCAATTCAAAGAACCCGATATTAGTCATGAAAAGGAAAATCAAGATTTAGAGAATCATAAATCGGTCAAGATGACTCACCAAAAGAAATGGGTAGAAGCCGAGCCAAGCATCGGTCACTCCCTCCGAGCGCAATCGCAACCCAAATCAGGAACAGATACCTGGATACCAGGAAGAAATTTGGGAACAGCATTAGGACGAATCTAGGGCTCATGGACATCAGCCTCCTCATCAATATCACCCATATCCTCATTAAGAGGACGATGTACGGACTCTGTCAATCGACGAACCTGTCGGGTAATTCGTGGAATGGGAATATCTGAAGCGGGCCTTCGAAGGCAAACCATGGATGAAGCCTATGGGAAACAGAGTTACTAGGTCTGTCTGACTTCATACCTGGGCAACGAGTTCATGGGAATCAGAATAAGACGAGGTGAGTCTTTATCTTCATTTTATTTTAATATGTAATTATGATAACCTAGAGACATTAGACTCCTAGGAGTTTAATTTGGATTATAGAATCATGCATGTCCTACACGTGTCTTAAATAGATGCGTACATCATTTTGACATAAATATCCTAGCATAGCTATGCATACATATAGGATCCTGTCATTTAACTCATAAAAGAATTTTGTCAGAGTTTCCTCTATAAAATGGACTGTCCACGGGCATACATACACGCATTTAATCACCCTATGAGGGTACACAGTCATAACCCAATAATAAGATAGCAATTTAACTAGTTTTTCTAATACATTGTCAGAATACATATCTAGATTAACTATTGAAACAAGCTCTACTGCATCCATACGGTCCATAAGTTGATACGTAAGCATGCATTGCATTATAACATGTATCTCAAGCTATCTATGCATACATGTTCAATATATTGCATTTAATAAAGAAAGTACAATAAAACACTGGTGAAAACACAAAAAAGGAAGTCTATATGTTACCTGAGTGCGTAGAACGAACCTACGATGGTGGAATACCCAAAATCAAGCCCGATTTGAATAGATCTGAGAAGAAGGGTCAGATTCTATAGAGAGAATGAAAGGAACCTCGAATCGAATGAGTGAATATGAGCCTACCAGGGGGTATAAGGAAAATTGCGACTAGCCTCAGGCACACCTGCTCCATCAACAGGTGTACCTATGGCTGGCCAAAGTGGGCCCTGCAGCTCCCTGTTTGGTAAAATGCAGTCTAAAATGCATTCTTACAGGTCTCAAAAAAGGTGTTCACTAAGATAGGTACCCTTCCGGGTCATTTTTAAGCCTCAAAAACCCTAAAAAAACCTCCAAAAAGGGGCAAACCCCCAAGGAAAATCAAAAACCTCACCGTGGAACGACAGAAGACCAGAAAGTCAATCTAAATCACTTTTATCAGTAACCGATCTTATTATCCACTAGCATTAACCCCAGTGAAGGCGTCGTCTTGACCCCGATGTATTATCCATTATCATTGGCCCCAGTGAAGACGTCAGCTTAACCCCGATGTAGAATCCACTGGCATTGGCCCCAGTGAAGGCGACAGCTTAACCCCCGATGTATTGTCCATTATCATTGGCCCTAGTGAAGACGTCAGCTTATCCCCGATGTAGAATCTATTGGCAACAACCCAATGAAGACCTAGGCAGTACCTAATGGTGGCGATGCAAGTTGACAATGAGTCAGTATGCGATTTGCTATGCGAATTGACAATGAGTCAGCATGTTGTCGACGTCGGGAAAAAATCTGGTCTAACTTGGACCTAACCTTTCTCTTTTCCTAAGTCTTGTGGTCTTCTACCCTTATTACATTGTTTATTTTATAAAGGGTGAAAAGGTTTTTAGGAAAAAGCCAACATGTATCAAGTTGACGATTTGAACGGTTTACAGAGTCGCCAGTTAGTAGATTTGAAATGATTGTACCAACTCAACCAAATTTTAGTTAAAAGTAGGCCCAATTGCTGGATACTGTCGAAACTTGATCTTTGAAACCAAATTTTAAAGTTCGGGGGCTTGGTTAAGTGAGGGGAAGGTGTTAGGCCTATCTAGATTTCTTTGAGGTTTTCTGAGGTTTGGATATTGACAATGGTAGTTTGATCAAGGTTTAGTTTGGGTTTGTTTTCGACCCATTCTTTGATCTTCTCGGGTGCCTCATAGTCATCTTCCTCCTCTTAATCAATCTCCATCAAGTCAAAATTTAGTTCTACATCAAAGTTATAGTCACTGTGACAGGTTGGCATCTCATCAGCAAGGACAAACAAATCTAGTTCTGGAGTTCTGAAAACAAAATGCTTTCGCTTTAATATATGAAATTGTTTAAACATACAAAGCATTTAGCAAAGCATGACAAAAGTTACTGCTATAGCTGTGCAACAAAAATAAGCAATAAATGAAACCACGTTTCAGGGCAGACGAACTCTCTGCCCTTTTACCCTTTTGAATGAGGCAAGGGACACTGCTCCTGTTGTCTAATGTCAGGTCCTTTTAAATAGGGAGGATCAAGGAATTGTGCTCGTTTTTCTCATCTCCGATGATGACTGAAACATCCTTCAGATCAGGGTCGAGATTCTCCTTTAAACTGCCTCCATGATCCTCTTCGTCACTTTCTGGGATATCATCATTCATCCCCTCGTAATGCATCAGGAAATACATGTTAGCAAATGGGTCTCGTCCTTCATACAAGAACTCTTTTTTCCCTTTTTGTTATCCCCCTCGATCTTAGGGGCTTTTCTCTCATTTATCGGTATGATTGGAAGAAACAACATGGCTGACACAACAGCAGGAATCTTACTCATTGGCTTCATAAATCTGACATCAGTGAGGTTTGGCAGTAGAATAGTAGCAGCATGAGCCTTTGGATGCTTGTGTGGGCTCCGATGGTTTGATCCGGATGAAAAGCTTAACCCGACTTTCCCTGACTGACTCGGGATTTGCAACTGACTTTTGATCCCTTGCTGATTTTTTTCTAACCCTTCTCCAAGGCAGAAACCCAAAGATACCATCTCCTGACCCACCGTCATTACTTCGGGGGAAACTTTTGGTTTCATAGCTGGTGCCCCAATAGGTAGGTATTGAGTATTGCTCACCTCTAATGCTTAAAAACTTGCAAGTTCAACCCCTCCATCCAGACTGATCACTGGCATGTCTCCCTATATGTAGGCAGGGTATTCTGGTTTGGCATTTACTGTGATTAGGTTGTCATTGATAATATACTTTAGCTGCTGATTGAGGGTGGATGGAACTGCTCCTTCCATGTGGATCCACGATCTTCCAAGCAATAAGTTATATCTAGTGGTAATGTTGAGTACCTGGAAAGATACATAGAAAGTGTGGGGACCAATCTCCAGTGGCAGCTCAATCTCTCCCACAGCTTCTCGGTGAGACCCATCGAAAGCCCAAATAACCACATAACTGGTTCTGATCCAATTTTGATCCAGTTCGGGTTGATCTTCATTCTTTCCAAGGTGTTGTAGGGACAGATTTTCAAGGGACGATCCTCCATATATCAATACTCCTCCTATCACATACCCTGAAGGCATCACTGCTATGTGCAGCGACTTGCAATGACCCATCCCCTCCGTGGGTATATCATTGTCAGTGAAAGATATCACATTGCTATTAAAGATGTGCTCTATCATATGACAAAATTTCTCAGTATCGACCGTCTTTGGAGGATGGGTTTCCTCCAGTACTTTCACCAGAATGTTGCGATGATCCACCGAGGATAAGACCAGGTCTAGGATGGATACCTGTTTGGGTGCATCCTTCAAGCTTTGTACCACCTTGATCTCATTATGCCCTATTTTGCTGACGAATTCTTCAACTTTCTCTTCAACCACTTTTCCTTTAGCTTTGGTGTCTGAATTGATCACCCGCTGATGAAGGTACAATGGATTCTCCTTTGGTACAATGGTAATGTTGTTTGAGGTTAAACCTTCATCCTTCCCATAGTTTCATGGGATTCTTTTCAGACTGATTACTAGATATTGGGGTCTAATGGGCAATATAAAAGGTTCAGGTGCAGATACCTTCACAGGATTCTGTGCTTCTTGGACCCCTTTCCCTGGCAGTATTAAGGGTGTCCCGGCTAGCTCCTTCTCACATGAAATAACAGCCACTGTTCCCTGATTCCATACCATGGGAACAAAGAGTGTTTCCTCATCGGGGAGGTCATAACCTTAATTCCCTCTTATCAGCTCACCTCTTTCAATAATATTCTGAATCAGGTGACGAAGTCCCCAGCAATCCTCGGTGTCATGAATGGGCGCATTGGAGTGATACTGGAAGACCCTGGAAGGCTTGAATTTTCTAGATCGAGGGTTCACCGGGGGTAACAAATCTGCAACCATTCCCTCATTTATCAGTATTTGGAGGATTTCCTTCATCGGCTGGTTCAGATTAGTGAAATTCCTCTAAAAGGCGAATTCCCTATCAGCTTGGAACTTTTCTTCTTAGCCACCTTGTTGGCCCAGGGTTCATACTCATGAAACCGGTAATGATCCCTCATAGAAATGGGACTAATCTCCAATGTAGGAGGACTTGCTTCAGACTAGGTTTATCAGCTGCTTGGTTATCTAATGTTGATACACGATTAGATCCGCTAGCTGTACAATTTGTTCCTTGATAGACTTAATTTCCTATTCTATCAGGAATCGCCTTTCTGAGAGTTCCCAACTGTTTGGGCTATTGGTGCTGGATTAAGTTGCCTCTCCGACATACCGGAGGTATTTGGATCCCTCTCCACTCCCCGTGCTAATCATATTGACACTCTCTTCTTTGTGCTGAAGGAGGGGATTATCCTGCACATGCGGTTGTTCTGGTTTGGTCACCACAATCTCTCTGTTGTCTATCAAGTCTTGGATCTTGTGCTTGAGAGCCCAACAGTCTTGTG
The DNA here is from genome assembly GCA_020205555.1 of Panax stipuleanatus. NCBI lineage: Eukaryota > Viridiplantae > Streptophyta > Magnoliopsida > Apiales > Araliaceae > Panax > Panax stipuleanatus. The sequence continues at coordinate 102,394,232 of CM035125.1, forward strand.
TATCATGGCCCGGAGATCCGGAATGGTATGCGCACTTCTTACTTGGGTCAAAATTCCTTCCCCCAGTACTGGTTGGTGGAAGGAGTTGAATAATCTTCTTATGTGCCATCAACAGTTTCAGCACATTTTCTAGTGAATCCCCTAAAGGGGTGAACGTTCTCCAACGTCTGGCCTCCAAACTTTTCTGAAATGGACGATTAGAAGGTTGGGCTGGAGCTTGAAAAGGGGAATAGTTCCTCCTTTGAATGGGCATACTGCTCGACTCGCTCCTCTGATTCTGTCCTTGCAGTACTAAGGACACTTCCTCATCCTTCTTCTTGTGTACTCTCCGAGGATTACTCCCATAACTCCTGGACTGAATATGCTTGGCAACAGCTTCTAAGGCGATAAGATCTTTTATCTTCCTAGATTTCAGCCCCATTTCAGCCATTTCTCCGTGCTTAATCATCTCTTAGAATGGTTTTCCTATGCCTGCTAGGACCCTTTCGTAATACGGAGCTTCTTGGATGTCGATGAAGGTCATGACTATCTCAGACTCAGTTATAGGTGGGGTGACTTGTGCTGCCACCCGCCTCCATCGTTGGGCATATTCTCTGAATGACTCGATGTTCTGCTTTTTTATTTTGGTGATTTGATATCTGTCTGGAGCCATCTGGGACTGGAAACTGTATTAATTGTGGAAGGCATGTGCTAACTCTTCCCAGCTATGAATTTTTGAATTGTCCAGTCGGGCATACCAGGCTCTAGTCTCTTTGGTCAAACTCTTCTGGAATAATTGCATTCTGAGCTTCTCGTCCTCTACATATGATCCTAGTTCTCCAATGAATACCTTCAAATGGGTGTAGGGATCTCCCAATCCATCGTATTTCTCAAATTAAGGGACTTGAAACTTTTTTGGATAACGAGCCCCTGGGAATATACATAAGTCTAAATAATTAACACTCCCAAATGCCCCAGTCCCTTTAATAGACCGGATGGTTTCTTCCATTTGTTGTACTTTCTTCAGAAAATCATCATCCTTCTGCTCTTTGTTGAGGATGATGGTTTCAGGGGTTTTGTTGGTCATATCATGATTATGGGGTTCAGGAATCTGAGTGTCTTTCTTTCCAGTCTCTTGACTGCCACCGGGTGTGGATGGCTCTGTATGACCGGGTGTTTGTTTCCCTTGAAGGCTTTTGCTTTATTCTTTCAAGAAAATAGCCAATTCTGCTATCTGGTTCTTTAATCCTTCAAACTCCTCCCTAGAAACAGGGGTGGATTCGGGTTGAGCACTTGAAGCCATGCCTGAAGATGGACTTAGTGCTTTCTTAGATTTCGACCTGGTAACGGGACCAATTTTTACCTACAACAAACATAGGTGTGTTAATTTCCTGATGTAGGTATTTGTCGGATATATGCTATGTGTTTATTTTTAAGGTTTTTTAATCTTATCCTGTAAAACAGAGGTAAGTTATTTTAATGACATGATAGTATGATAGGATATGGAATGTATATTTGCATTATGAAATTTACATGGAAATTTGGAAAATTTACATTGAATTGAAAGAGGAAGGCATGGAGAAGCTTCCCTGTGGATTTGGTTAATCAGAGGCTGACCTATCTTAGGCTACTCTCGCGACTTTTCGACAAGAAGGTCCCCAGATCATCGCAATCTACTAGAGGGGAAATTAATCCGGTCTTTCAATTGGAGCGGATCTGAGTGGTGCCTTTCCTGAGCCTCGCAGAATTAGTCTTCTTTGAGTCCAATAATCAAACACCGACGGGTTCACCTCCTGTTGGAGGAATCACATAACATACATTCACATACATCGCGTCTCACCGTATGAAAATGATGACATTGTGCGAAGCACTAATATAAAGTAGTAAAGCATTCATTCACATTCATTCAATGTAAAACGCAACATCCACACACACGCAGATATGAAAGGAAATTTTTAAAAGATTTGAACCCGGCTTAAGCTCTCTACTGTCCCCAGCAGAGTCGCCACCTGTCGACGTCGGGAAAAAATTCGGTCTGACTTGGACCGAACCTTTCTCTTTTCCTAAGTCTTGTGGTCTTCTACCCTTGTTACCTTGTTTGTTTTATAAAGGGTGAAAAGGTTTTCAGGAAAAGACCAACATATATAATGTCGACGATTTGAACAGTTTACAGAGTCGCCAGTTGGTAGATTTGAAATGGTTGTACCAACTCAACTGAATTTTATTTGAAAGTAGGCCCAATTGCTGGACACTGTCGAAACTTGATCTTTGAAACTGAAGTTCTAAGTTCGGGGGCATGGTTAAGTAAAGGGAAGGTGTTAGGCACCCCTCGACTCCCGTAAAAATACGGTACCGCATCTTTTCAATATTTCCCTTGTTATTTGCAATGTGTGTGTGAATGCTGGAAGAAATTGGGCATACGTTTGTTTGTTTTGAAAGTATTGTCGTGCTTCGTTGAGCCTATATACGAAGGGTTTGATTTAATTTGCAAAAGTCTTTTTTAGACAAGATATTAAAATGAGTTTTGCCCTTATGCTGACGTAGGAATTGAAGCATGTTGATACATTCATTTTTTATCTTTTCAGCCTTTTGGCTCAATTTGAATGGTGATTGTCGAACTGCGAAGCATCCTCAACCACAAGATATAGACAAATGTCGATCTTCTCATGGGCATGACAGCCATCGGAGTGACTCTGGCATGACAGACCATTAGTTCATTATGTTCGAGACCTTAAACCCGGATAACCGTTTTAAGGTCTTTCGGATGTACATTTTTACAGAAAAACTGGCAGGGTACATTTGTAATGTGGAGTTTGTCCATCATGGGAATTAGATTCTGATCATTTTGATCATGAATCCCTCGATTCCTAGGCTCACAAAGAGAAGCCAAGAGAACCTGCACAGCACAAATATGCACAGAAAATGTATATCTACATCTATACGTCGCAAAAACCAAGGATTCATCAGTTAAATCCTGGCATGTGCGTAGCCAAAGCTTCTCATTCCCACTAGATAACGATCTAAGGGTCACGCGGTTGCTTTAAAATGAATAAAACTAGAAAAAAAAACTATATTTAAATAAATCTGAGCCATTCTAGCTTTCTGGTTCCGGTTGGACCTATTTTGAACCGTTTGAAAGGTAAAATAGGCTAGATTTAAAGAAATCTAACTTGCCATAATTGATATTTAAAAAGAATTCATATCAAATGAATATTTGCGTTAGATATTTAATCACAATGATCAGAGAATATATATATATATATATATATATATATATATATATATATGTATAATTATATATATACGAAAGCCGTAAAGGGAGACAGATTTCAAATCATATGCCCTAACCGGAATGGAAATATTTATATATTTAAAAAAGCTGTAAAAAGCCACGGAGTAATTCAGGCTTAACAAAATAGAAATATAAATATGTATAAAAGCAATAAAGGGCGACGGATTTCAAATCATATGCCCGGACTGGAATGAAAATATATATATATATATATATATATATATTTATAAAAGCTGTAAAAAGTCACGGAATAATCTAGGCTCGACAGAATTGAAATATATATATATATATATATATATATATATATATATAAGCTGTAAAGAGCCACGAAATGATTCAAGCTCAACTGAATGTAAATATATATATATATATATATATATAGGAAAGCTGTAAAGGGCGGCGGATTTCTAATCCCAGGCCCGAACAAAAATATAAATATATATATTTTTATATATTTAAAAAAAGAGATAAGGAGGCCACAGATTTCCAATCCAGACCGAACTGAAATATAAATGTTAATATATACAGTTAGTATATATATATTAAAGCAATAAAGGCCACGAATTTAGCAATCCAGGCCAAACGAAGTCAGAAAAATTTATATATATATATATATATATATGGTTATATATATAAAAGCAGTAGCTACCACGGATTTGCCATCCAGGCTTGACAGAATTGAAAAGTTAGTATATATAAAGTTAAATATATACATAATTAAGTTAAAAAGGCCACGAATCAGCGATCTAGGCAGTGAAAGGTAGTACATATATGTATATATATACATAAAAGCGAATAAAAGCCACGGATCGTCGATCCGGGCTGTGCAAATGCAAAAAAACGTATATATATACTAAAATGTACTAAAAAGTACGTAAAAATAGCCACGAAACTGAGTTCCGGGCAAGATCCAGAGATGAAACTTTACGTGCAAGTGCAAATAGACGTAATGAAGTAGAAAATGAGTTCTGATCGTAAACATACTTACAATGGACTGCTACACGGGCTTTTTGCCACTTCGTAGACTTCAAACGGGCGTTTCCACCGGTTAATTTTTGGTATGTTATAGTATATAAGTATACCTACGTGTTAGAGTAATAAAAACGAGGTTTGGAGTACAAGAATTTGGTCTAGGAAACGAAATGGGCGGAGTTTCAGAGCATTTTCTTTTTTCTTTTTTCTTTTTTTTTTCTTTTTTCTTTTTTTGGCAAGGGGCACTTGTATTTAAAGACCCGATGGAAGTGGTCCTACCCGTAATAGCCGCGGGTCTACCTGCTGCTCCACATGGCAGGGCCCACATGGTGGTTCCTGTTGTCTCGAAGTACGTGCACTCCGAGCAACGCGAGGTCAAGTTTGAAACTTTCTAACTTTTGATCGGAGCGTCCGTTTGAGGCGTGCTATACCTTTCTGAAAAGCCCTCGCCGAGAGCGTCACAATGACATGGGACTAAACCTTTTTCAATTTCAAGAAGATGGGTTCATAACCGGATCTTCATTTCTTCGCAGTTTGTCCGTTGAGCTGTATTGTGTTATTTTCACTCGCGATCAATGTTATGGTTCTTTCTAACCTTTATTGCATGAATTCGGCTTGATTTTGACCGGATTGGCTTTAAGATGGTAAAATGACCATTTTTCCCCTCCAAGGGTTATCTCCTGTACTGGCACGGTCTTCAACTATTTTCCCGGTGTTATCTCCGAGGTTTTGATCCCAGTCGATTCTACTTGTCCTCAGGGTTATCTCCGAGGCTGACTTAGTTTTCCAGGGTTGTCTTTGGGGATGATGTGATACTTCTAGGTTGTCTCCGAAGTTGATTTGGCCTCCTGGGTTGTGAGCGGGGCTTGACCTGACCTCCCAGATTGTAATCGGGGCTGAACTGGATCTCCCGGTGTTGTCGTCAGGGTTTGACTTAACATCCCGGTATTGTGACCGGGGCTGAGTTGACATCCCGGTATTGTGACCGGGGCTGAGTTGACATCCCGGTATTGTGACTAGGGCTGAGTTGACATCCCGGTATAGTGATCGGGGCTGAGTTGACATCCCGGTATAGTGACTGGGGGTTGAGCTTGACATCCTGGAGTTGTCACCGGGACTTTTTATCATCCCGATATTATCATCGGGGCTTCACCTGACATCCCGGTGTTGCTGGGGTTTGACTTGACATCCTGATATTGTGGTCAGGGTTGAGCTTGACACCCCGAGGTTGTCGCCGGGAGGCAAAAGACGATTTTACCCTCCTGCAAGGTTAGTAACAGGAATGCAAAATTTCGAGTGTCTACACATGTGATTTGCGATGCAATTTAACAATGAGTCAGTATGCGATTTGCGATACAATTTGACAATGAGTCAGTATACAATTTGTGATGCGATTTGATAATGAGTCAGTATACGATATGCAATGCGATTTGATAATGAGTCAGTATGCGATTTGCGATGCAATTTGACAATGAGTCAGTATGCGATGTACGATGCGATTTGATAACAATTCAAAATGCAATCTGTGAAGGTATCGGCGCAACCCCGATGTAGAATCCACTGGCATGTACCCCAATGAATGCGTCGGCTTGATCGCGATGTAGAATCCACTGGCATCGACTTCAGTGAAGGCGTCGGCTTGACCTCGATGTAGAATCCACTTGCATCGACCCCAGTGAAGGTATTGGCTCAACCCCGATGATGAATCCATTGGATACAACCCGACGAAAGTGTCGGTAATGCCCCGACGACATTCTCACAATCCTTATCTTCCCCAGCAGGTGGGGATAACCCTTTTTAATTCTGAATCATACATCTTTACACATGGCATTGCATCATTAGATATACCTTGTCAATGATTTTTGTGTCTAGTAATCTTTATCGTGCTCATTCCATTGCATTGCAAAAATATGACAAAGAGGGGCATCTGTAGACACTCGAAATTTTATTTTCCTTGGACAAACCTTTCAGGAGGGTAAAAGCGGAAATTCACTTTGGATATAACCCCGAGGTAGGGTAAAGGCATCTTTTCACCCCGGAGACAACTCCATGGAGGAATCAAAGTGCCAACAACGCCCAGACACGACGCGAACTGCACGAGGATCACAAAGTTGAGAAAGTGGCCATAAGAAGTCACCGCAGCAACCATTGAACTGTGAGATGTTCAAGACGAGCCGATTGATAACCCTCTGAAATCGGAAGATACATTTTAGCTTATTGTATCATCTTCCCAAACTCCAATTCAGTCAGATTTGACCTTATTTTGCAACCTTCCACAAGGACTTTCTGGGATTTTTGGGTACAGAGCTCAACTTTCACCAAATTAAGATTGAAGGAACGAACTTTGACGCAACCAGACCCATGGGGCCCATCCTCAAATGTACTTGTTCCATCCATAGGTACACTTACGACTGGCCCTAGAGATTTAAATCAGCAGCTAGCAGCTCATTTAAAAAAAAGAAGAAGTTAGAGAGAGAGATTCTAGAGTGAGAGAACCCCTCAGATTTTGAGCATTTCTTCACGTGTCTAAAGTGTTATAAAGTGATCCCGAGCCAAAAGAAGATTGTTCACGCGTCTCCCAATGTGAAAAACACTCATTTTAGGCACTTTCTTTGTAAATCTTTGTTCAATATACTAGATTTATGTTACATATTTCTTGAATCTAGTTAAACTTGTTGTTTTTTACGTATATTGTGTAGTAGTTAGTAGATCTTGAGTTTCTACCGGTTATATTGTGCATATATTATTGTAAATTAAGTCCGGAGACTAGATCTACCTAGATCTAAGCCGGATCTAGCCTTTAGGGGGGTTATAAAGCATGAAGCTCTAACCTATGTGCTAGATCGGTTTAGATCCATTGTAGATCTAGATGTTTTACTTCTTTGAATAGGTCTCGGTTACCCCGTATAGCCCTAGATCTATATCTAGAGGCGAGGGGGTCCGAAATGGCTTAAGATAGCGATTTCAACCAATGAAATAACCTAATATCAAGTCTAGGACGTTGTACATACACATTTAAGTTTGATGATGTGAGCCTAAGAATCCCGGTGTCGAGATCCAATGATCGAATCTTGACTTGATTCCCACGATGGACGTTTCATTTTCAATGTAATGTTTAAATAAAGTAAAATCATTGTACGTGTAATATTGGGTCTTAAAACGAGTTCAAGGGGTTAGTCCTGAGAATTTGGATTTAAGATCTCGTGATAGTAAAAATTATATTTATAGGTGTTTGGGTTCATCGAGATGGCTTTCATGCCCGATGATAATCCGACCCTTTTTTGGTGCTTTTTGGTATATATTATCACCCAAAATGATTTTCAAATAAAAATCACAAAGAGCTTTCATTAAGAATAAAGCGATTTGGGGTAGCTCACCTAATCAACATAAAGGTAAAAGGAAGTATCGAAGTCCTCAATTCCTAGTTGGGCGAAGGATTTGAAAACCCTTTTTCAAAACATCACTTCAATTTCCATATCTTTTTAAAATGAACTTTTTGTTATATCAAATCCTTCGTACCTAGGTGCAAAAGAGGTACAGCACTACTTTCAAACAACCCAAATAAAGTTTAGAAAAACTTAAAATAAAAGCACTAAGCACAATAAACACACACACACACATACACACACACTTTATGCTTAGAAAATCAATAAGATGCGGTAACCGTGTTTTCACAAAAGTCGGGGGTGCTTAACACTTTCCCCTCGCTTAAGCTAGCCCCCAAATTCTAAGAATCTCAATTTCAGACCAATGCTATAGAGTTACATATTGGACCATATTGTGAAAACCTCAAAATTCGAATGAGTTGGTACATCCATTTAAACTATACCAACTGGCGGCTCTGTCTCATTTGGTCCAATCATCAAAATTAATCAATAAAATCAAACTTTGTAAAATAAGTCGACTAATGTCGCTCTTTTCCTTAAAATCTCACCTTCCAACAAATCAATGGACACATCGAAAGATAAAGGGTAGAAAGATGAAAAACAATCAAAAAACAATCAAAAGAACAAAAAAAAGCAAATCATTTTTTCCCGGCGTCGACATGTATGCTTCGGTTTACACAATATTTAACGGTTGTATTAAGTCCAGATTTATACAAACTCTTTAGTCGTTGTATAAGCGTTCAGCTATGCTATAATGCATCAAACACATAAATTGCTCAAGTTTTCAAGTTCTGATATGTATGAACTATTTAAGAAGTATGTCAATGCCATTTGTATCGTCTAGACACATGTTAAAACTTTTCAATGATCTAGATATTCTCTTTTGAATTGTTATTAAGTTTAAGTTCAGTTTCCAAACCAATTTCTACTTGGTACGAATTAGTCTGAGAATGAACAACCTTAATATTGGGAAAAATGTTTTATATGTCAACATGTAATGTTGAGTGATAGGAAGAAAGCAAATTAATTCGTTCGCCATGTAGTATTGATCAATACAGGGTATAAAGGGCTAATCACCCAACGTACTTGTAAGTTATGACGGTTTACAGTGGAATAGTTGTTCAAACCCTTTTGAAATGAAAATGAAAGTTCCAAGTCTTATGACCGCTCAGCTTAAGTCACTACATCATTTCAAAAATACGTTTTGAAAATAAAGGAAGCAATTTTCTATCATTTGAGATCTCTTCACAACTTTTGTTCAGTTATTGAAAGTTTAGAAGTATGAAAACATGATTCTTTATTTTGTTGTTTAATATGCAACTGTTATACTTGTTGGGCATGTAAATGCTCATTCTTTCTCAAAATTAAATATTTTCAGCGAAAACTAAGCATGTGGAAGGTTCGGGAAAGGACAATGGTAAAGGAAAGATGAACAAATAAGAGGGTTATGGAACCTATTTGTAATAGATAGGTTTATTGTAAATAATTACTACTTTAATTATCATGACAAGAAGATTTAAAGGTCTTAGAACCTGGGATGTAATAATAGGTTTTTAATAATTAGTAATTACTTTCCTATTAGTATGAATGCATGGTTATATGTATGATAGTGTTAATACCGTGAAGCACCAGATCCAGAGTTTAAAGGTACTCGAATTTGGGGGCGTCATAGGTTGGTATCAAAGTTATAGCTTAAAAACCTTAGGTGGAGCAACTTAGGCTATAACTTAGAGAAGTTAGAAGAAGTCAGAAACTAAAATAAACTCAGAGTTTGCTAAGAGATGAATTGAGAAAATTCATCAGTAAAAGTCTAAAGAAGTAAAAATAACATAAATTGAACTATTATTTGTAATATCAAATGTGATTTGATGAAATGTACTACTAAGATAAATTTTTTATCTGTAGATGTCAGGAGATGAGATGAATCATAATATCCATGTCTTGGTCGAGTAGTTGTTTGCTCTGCCGGTACCTGCACCTGAACTTGTGCCGATGATTATATTTGATAGTGAGGACGAGGAGGAGATTGAATCTTATGGAGGATATGGTTTGCCATCCGAGATTACGGGTGGTATGACGCAGCAGCCTTTACCCCATGTGGTAGAGACTGAGGAGAGTACAGGGATACCGACAACAGTGGAATTCGAGGAGGATCCTGAGGATATAGAGGAGGAGGAAACAAACCCCGAGGTAGTGGAAGCGTTAGTTCAGCTGGGTGCATTGGTGCTCCACCTGGTAGATCAAAATTTGGAGCTCAGCATTAAGCTCTATGAGGCCAACCATTTGGCTCAATTGTATGAAATGAAGGTACATGACCTTTAAATGGAGAAATAGACAATAAATGCCTACTAGGCTCCAAAGATCTTAAGCAGTAGGTTAGGGTGCATAAGCGTAAGGTTGAAAAGATGTACTTTGCGTTTTCGAGGTATATGGATTGTACCATAGATCTACTGATCTTTTATCCGATAGAGGACGGTCAGACCCAACACTCCATCACCCGACAAAGGGTGGTGATTATAGCTAAGAAATAGCGCGATAGCGCGGCTGCTAGGGGACTAGCATAGATTTTTGAGATGGTTTTGTAAATATATAATTGTGTAATTATATATTTTGTGTAATGTGAATCCCAACTTTTAATATACATAGCGCAATACTTTTGTAAGTCCTAACTTGTATGTAAGTTAAAGATTAGAATAGGTAAATCCCTTTCTTTTGGTAATTAATAGAGGGATATGTGTAAGTAAATAGCTGGAGGAGCTATGTTATGTAAATATAGTGGATAGCTATATAGTTGTAATGTACAAAATGAAGCATATTGATATAAGGTTTTATTAATAATGTTTGTTACGTGAATGTGTTGCATTGAATAAAAATTCTTAAAGAGAATGACAAGTATAATAATAATAATAATAATATTTTATTTTTACTAGAAAATGCCGCCAAGAAGACGTCAAAGAAATGAAGTGGCAGAATCTCGGAATGAGAATAATAATAGGGATAGAGATCTCGTTCAGCAGTTGTTAGATTTATTGTTAGGGTATAATAACAGAGGAATCCCGCTAACACATGAGTAGTTCCGCCGGCTGTGCCAGGGACTAGCTTTAAGGAGTTTAAAGTTGTGGGAACTCTTGCATTAAGGGGTATCACTGAACCTATAGAGGCTATGTCATGGATAAAGGAGATGGAAAAGGCGTTTGTTATCGCCAGAGTGGGAGAGGAGCAAAAAACTATTTTTGCTACCTACTTACTGAAAGGTGAGGCCAACTTCTGGTGGGAGGCTAACCAGAGTTGGGCCGGAACACGAATAGTTGCTTGGGATAGGTTCAAAGAAATATTTTTTGAGAACTATTTCCCTCAGAGTCAGTAGAGCAATATGGAAATACGGTTCTTAAATTTGAAACAATAGAACATAACAGTGTCCCAGTATGCAGCAAAGTTCAATGAACTGGTGTGTTTTGCTCCGCATCAGGTTGATATGGAGGAGAGGAAGGATAGAAGGTTTGAGCCGGGACTTAAACCCTGGCTCTACAACAGGTTGTCCGTGTTGCAGATAGGATCATTTGGAATGATCCTGGAAAAGGCTATTATAGCCGAAAGGGGAAGTGAGGCTTTGAGCCTCTACAATAAAGAGAGAAAGAATAAGGGAGGGATCAGCCAAGATCGAGACGTGCGGTGGCACCGACCAAAAGAGGAAGTGGAATAATTATAAAAATAAATAAGGGGACCTTAAGAAGAGGGTTGAAGCCTGCAAGACTTGGGGGAAGAACCATTTAGGAGTCTTCTTGAAGGGTAAGTCTGTGTGTTATAAGTGTGGGCAGGAGGGAGACATCTCTCCTAACTGCCCTAATCCAAAAGAAGAAAGTGTGTGTTTTGTCTGTGGTTTGACGGACCATATGGCAAGGAATTGCCTGAATAAAGGAGCCAGCGTAGGGAGTGCAGCAAAGGGAATAGCGGTAGGAAGCTAACGATAGTAGGTCCAGCTCCACCAAGTATGCCGACAACCTGGACCTTCAGCATAACGGTCCAAGATGCAGTTGCATCTGCTGATGTAGTATCAGGTATCGTCCCGATCAATAATATTACTGCTTATGTATTGTTTGATTCGGGTGCGACCAGTTCTTTTGTCTCGCATGAATTTGATAGAAAGTTATGTATGCCTCTAAAGAATCTAGATACTCCTCTGAATATAGAAGTTGTGAAAAAAGAAGTAATCCCTGTTGAGCACATTTATAGAAATTATTACGTTAAGATACGGGGTCATGAACTATTGGTAGATTTAATTCCCATTCAGATTGGAGAATTTGATGTAATATTGGGAATTGATTGATTATTCAATCATCGGGCAGTAATTGATTGCTATAAGAAGTTAATAAACCTTAAAACTTCGAAGCGTTCTAAGGTAGTGTTTCACAAAAGTAAATCGCCAAGGCACTTTTGTTGTCTGACGATAATGCAAGCAAGGAAGTTGCTTAAGAAAAGATGTGCGAGTTATTTAGCCTACGTTGTAGATACCCAATGAGTGGGGTCAGATATGGGACAAATACCCGTAGTAAATGAGTTCATGGATGTATTTCCAGATGAACTGTCAGGTCTTTCGCCGGATAGGGAGATCAAATTTGTGATAGACGTTGTGCCTGGTACGACACCAGTGTCAAGAGCACCATATAGAATGGCGCCAGTTGAGATGAAGGAGTTGATGATTTAACTTCAAGAATTTTTAGACAAGAGTTACATTCAGCCAAGTGTATCCCCATGGGGAGCACCAGTGTTATTTATGAATAAGAATGATGGGTCGTTAAGACTTTGTATCGACTATAGGGCGTTGAACAAGGTGACAATTTTCATAGATGATATCCTTGTCTACTCTAAGACACATGAAGATCATGTTGAACATCTGAGGATGTGTAGAAACACTGAGAAAAGAGAAGTTGTATGTTAAGTTCACGAAATGTGAATTATGGCTAGAGAGGGTGCAATTTTTGGGGCATGTGATTAATAAGGAGGGAATATCCGTTGATCCAAAGAAGGTGGAGGTCGTGATTAATTGGGAACAACCAAATACGCCAACTGAAGTGCGGAGTTTCTTAGGGTTAGCGGAATACTATCAAAGATTTATCCAAGTTTTTTCGAAGATAACTACCTCGTTGATAAATTTGACGTGGAATTCGGTGAAGTTTCTATTGACAGAAAAGTGTGAAGAGAGCTTTCAAGAGATTAAGTGTTGCGCCGGTCTTATCCTTACCGGATGAGACTGGTAATTTTGTGGTATATAGTGATGCTTCGCATAAGGGAATTGGATGTGTGTTTATGTAGTCATTGCATATGTGTCACGACAGTTGAAAGATTATGAGAAGAGGTATCCTACTCACGATCTGAAATTAGCAGCAGTGATTTTTGCCTTAAAAATTTGGAGGCATTACATGTATGGCTAGAAGTGTGAGATATATACAGACCACAATAGTCTAAAATATATCTTTACACAGGAGTTGAACATGAGATAAAGGAGGTGGTTAGAATTGATCAAAGATTATTGTTGACTTGGTCATATTCTAACCTTAGGTTTTGATGATGACTTTCCTATTGTACAAAAAAAATATTTACTCATGCATGTACATGATATTAAAAGAATTCTTGAAGCTTTAATTTATTAAGGGATTGAAGACATGAAGGCTTGGAGAATTGCTTAAGTCTATTGGATATCATGTAAGATCCTAACTTTAATTATTTCTCAATCAAGGCTCTAGGATTTGCATTGCATCATGGATATATTTAATTAATTATGAAAATAATTAATTAAGCTTTCAAAATTAATAAGAATCAAATATTAACTAATTGGAATTAATTTTTGAAAAGCTGATTGTGAAACTTTTCCATAATTAAAGGAATAAATTAATTGGGTTGCTAAAAATAAAAATGGAAGTGTGTTTTAATAAGCTACCCATCCGTATGGAATATGGAATATTTAAATACCTTCCTTCCATAAATAAAGTTCCTTAAATTGATTTCTTACTTCCTTAATCAGAGTTGGTTAATTAATCCCACAATTGAAGCTGCCTAATTTGAGTGGGTCATCAGAATTGATTCTCGTTCCTATTTAAAACCTTATTTAGATATGTGAAACATAATTGAATCCTTGAATTAATGGGAGCGTGAATCATCGTGATTGACTAGAAATATGTGTTATATTTTTATTGCCTTAATTGGAGGAAATTAGCTCGGGCATATGATTTAAAGTATAGTATTTGTTTTCACATATATCTTGGGATTTAGTCATTCATTATTTGTGTTTTCTATATTTATTAACTGATTGAGTTTTTCATAAATTGATTAAGCAAATAAATTTTTATATTTTTAGAATCGATTAGCATGGATCAAATAATTGAAGTAATTTTTGAAAAGTTAATTAGTGAGGACAAATTTAAATAAACTTGGATTTCAAAATTAATATGGAAATAATTTTGAATTGCATGAAAACAGTATGGAAGTGGTTAATTTATTATGTAGCAAATTAATTGGGCATATAAAATAAATATGGAAATATTTTAATGAAATCCTAATATTCCAAATTTAAAATAAGTTGTTCATTCCGTTTAATAAAAGATATATTGATATCTTCCTTCCAAAAAAGTTGTTAACCCAAATAAGGTTGGCTAATCAAAAGTTAAAAGATTCCATAAATTAAAAGTGTAAAGTTGATTCTATATAATCTCTTGGCTGATTGGCACTTCTGTCCCTCCAAGTTGTCACTTCACTTTTAAAGTCGTCCCTAAAATATCATTTTTGTCAGTTAGGTCCTTAAAGTGGCATTTTATTGGCGTTTCTATTCCTTTAACCCATTTTAACCTAAACCCGACTCATTTTGACCAAGTTTAACCCAACCCGACCCAGTTTGACCCAACCCAAATTTTTAATATTTTAAAATATATTAGTATTTTTAAAAAAGTTTAAAATAATAATTATATTTAACTTTTTAAAAAAATAATATTTAATTATTTAAAATAAATTATTATTATTAAAATAATAATTATTTTAATATTTTTAAAAAAATAATTATCTTAAAAATAGTTTTTTTAAAATTTAAAAATAAAATATTAGTATTTTTATAAAAAAAATTAATAATTATATTTAATATTCTAAAATAAATAATTTTTATTTTTAATATTTTAAAAGTAAAAAAAATTGTAAATATTATTTTTAAAAATAATATTTACTTTTAAAATATTAAAAATAATATTTATTTTAGAATACTTAAAATAATAATTATTTTAGAATATTAAATACAATATTTATTTTAGAATATCAAAAATAATATTTAATTTAGAATATTAAAAATAATAATTATTTTAGTTTTTTTATAAAAAAAATTGACTAATTATTATATTTATATTTATATTTATTTTTTAATATTTACTTTTAATATTCTAAAAAAATTATTTTTTTTAATATTCTAAAATAAATATTCTTAATAATTATTGTTTTTGAAGGAGAAATAATATTTAATATTCTGAAATAATTATTAAATAATAATTTTTAAAAAAATTAAAATAATCTTAATAATTATTATTTTAAAAATTATTATTTTAAAATTAAAATAATCTTAATAATTATTATTTTAAAAATTATTATTTTAAAAACTAAAATAAGCTAAATAATTATTATTTTAAAAACTAAAATAATCTTAATAATGATTATTATGAAATAATAAGTTTTTTTAATTTTTTTAATAAGTATTTCTGAATATTAAATATTATTTTTCCTTCAAAAACAATAATTATTAAAAATATTTATTTTAGAATATTAAAAATAATAAATTTTTTATAATATTAAAAGTAAATATTAAAAAATTAAAATAAATATAAATATAAATATAATAATTATTCAAAAAAAATTTAAAAATTATTATTTTTAATATTCTAAAATAAATATTATTTTTAATATTCTAAAATAAATATTACATTTAATATTCTAAAATAATTATTATTTTTAATATTCTAAAATAAATATTATTTTTAATATTTTAAAAGTAAATATTATTTTTAAAAATAATATTTACAAAATTATTTTTTACTTTAAAAATATTAAAAATAAAAAATATTTATTTTAGTATATTAAATTTTATTTTTATTTTTATTTTTTTAAAAAACTATTATTTTATTTTTAAATATTAAAAATAACTATTTTTAAAATAATTATTTTATTTTAAAATATTAAAATAATTATTATTTTAGTAATAATAATTTGTTTTAAATAATTAAATATTATTTTTAAAAAATTTTAAATATAATTATTATTTTAAACTTATTTTAAAAATATTATTATATTTTAAAATATTAAAAATTTGGGTTGGGTCAAACTGGGTTGAGTTGGATTAGGTTAGGTTAAACTTGGTCAAAATGAGTTGAATTTAGGTTAAAATGGGTTGAAGGAACAGAAACGCCAATAAAATGCCACTTTAAGGAACTAACTGACAAAAATGGTATTTAGGGACGATTTTGAAAGTGGATGGCAATTTAGAGGGACAAAAGTGTCAATCAATCATAATCTCTTTAAACCCGAAGACATTAATTGAATACTTTAATTTATGCATCATTACCTTTTTGGAATTAACATGTCTGTGGGCAACAAATTTATTATAAGGTAGTCAGTTAATTAATTTAATCAATGTTTGTTCCAAAATATTTGTCGTTTATAACTTTCTAGAAGAATAAATTATTTATTTTCCTATATTATCCCTATTTTCTCTCATTGTCCCAATAAATTCTTTCCCTTGTATTAATAGTTTTCAATTTCTCATAAAGGAGTAGTGATGGAATTTCAAACAAACTTTACTGATATTAAATGACTTTCTTAATCCATGTGCCAAAACCTATAAACGACAATCTTTTAAGAACGGAGGGAGTATTAATTCTCATTGAAGTGCAGAAAGTCAATGAGGTAATTAAAGTGAATGAGTAGACCTACCAAATCTTAAGGAAGTATAATGTTTTAGCCAAGCAAGTCTCATGCGCTTACCTTAATGGGTAGGGGTGTTCATCGATAAAAATCGAATCGGTACCGAAAAAATCGAACCGGTACCGAATCAAAAATACCGAAAAATCAAGAATTGGTACCGGTACCGAAAAACCAGTTTCGGTACCGGTTCGGTACAAATTCGATTTCGGTTTTTTCGGTTCGATTTTCGGTTATACAGCAAAAAATTAAATAATTAAATAATTTTTTTTATATTAATAAATTTTTTTAAAACTAAGAATTTTTTTTTATGTATTAATAGAATTTCATTTTATAATCTACCATTTCATTTTATAATCTACATTTCTTTTTGTAATCTACCATTTCTTTTTGTAATCTATCATTTCTTTTTATTATTATTAATTTATTATTATTATTATTATTATTGGTGTTATTATTATTTATTTTATTTATTTAAAAATCTATACTGTTACAATTTCATGCATGCTAGAAATTTTAAATAGCATACATTTTTAATAGTTGGGATTAATTGTATCAATTAAAATTGAATAATTTGTATTAATTTTAAATTTCGGTTTTTTTTCGAATTTTCGGTTTTACCGAATTCAAAAATTTAAGAACCGGTACCGGTACCGAAAAGTATAAAAAAAATCGAAAAAAACCGGTATCGAAAAAACCGGTACTGAAAAAAACCGGTACCGCCCGGTTCCGTAAAAAACTGAAAAAAAATCAAAAATTTTGAGCACCCCTATTAATGGGTGATATATTGATATCAGTGGAGCATCTAATAAGAAATAAAATTAAAATACAACTTGGTTGAATTATAGGGCTGTAAATGGTAACCGAAAAATTCGTATTCGTTCGCATTCGTATTCAAAAAAAACGGATATTATTTGTATTCGAAAAAAATGGATATATCTGTATTCGGTTTAAAAGTATCCGCAAATACCCGGATACGAATACGGATATAAGCGTTAAGGGTGTAAACGAATATATACGTATTCGAATACAGTAGTATCTGTATCCGTTTATTTACGGATACCTTTAAACTGAATACGGATAATATTCACTTTTTTCCTAATACGAATAATATCCGGTTTTTTTCGAATACGGATGCGGACGAATACGAATTTTTCGGTTACCATTTACAACCCTAACTATAACTAGAATTAAAAATAATAATGAGTTTTAAAATATTATTTATTAATGAATGAATGTTAACTTATTTATTTTTAATAAATATTTAAATTCAATAATCAATGTTCTAAATTACAATTCAAATAAGTTTTCATCATTTTTGAAATCTTAAATTTCAAAATGAATGCTCTACTTCACTACAACAAAACAGACTATCTGCGACCGCATAGCAGCGACCGTTGTTGGTTGCAGATGCACAGCAGCGACCGACTGCAGTCGTTGATACTGGTCGCAGTAAATCTAGTCGCTACAAGTCAAGTGACGACCACTTTCAGCGACCACATTATCAGCGACAGCTAATAGCGACCGACGCGGTCGCCAGATTGTGTCAAGTCTCGTCAGTTTGTATCGTGACGTGGATCCACGTGTCAGCGACCAGTATCAACGACCGCAAGCGGTTGCCTTCATCAGCGACCAGTAGTAGCGACCGCGTCTGGTCGCTGATAGGGAAAAGCCTATATCCGTTGCTGATAAGTACTAGCGACCAGTTGCGGTCGCTGATACTAAAATTAAAAAAAATAGTTTATTTTGTACCTGCTTATATCCCAAAAAATTGACCTGTTTTGTACCTGTCCCAACTCACAGCAATTTATATACAATCCAAATCCATAGGTCCATCCATATAATAATTAAGACCAACACAATAATATGCAATATTAAAACCAATAAACATAAACATCCATGAATATAAAACGTCTGTACATTAATTTATTCATTCAATAAACAAATAAATAATACAAGTGTAGAACAACAGCTGAGAAAATCAAGAGAATACAAATGTCTGGGCCGCATCAAATATCGTTCGAATAAGGCTGTAACAACAAAAGAAGAAAACACGTTAAACATATATGAAAAATAAAAAACGACCCTAGCATTTCTAATGTATTACATTAATAACATGAAGCCTAAACAATTAATGACAAGATTACCTCATATATCCTGATGCTCTGCTGCTCTAGCCACTGCCTCAGCTAGATCCTCAGGACTCAGGGAGTGCAGATGCCTGCCTAGTGTAAGGAGAAGATTTTGATCTTGACATATTGCTCTCACACAGTCAGCAGGACTGTGCGGCATCGGATGGCATGAGGACTGAGTAGCAGAGCTGTCCGTGCCGCTGATAGTCAGTCGTCGTCGTTGTCCTTGGCCTTTGACGTAGTTTTCTTCACAACTGACGCCCTCTCCCATAATTCTTGATTAATCGAAGACCGCGGGGTGCCTTCAGGATAACGCTCGTTCATTAGGCTCTTATAAGTGTCCTGTCAGCATACAAATAATCAAATTGCTAAAAATAAATATAAAATGCTTAAGAATTAATTAATGAAGAAAATATAAAGTTATAAAAAACAAATTACCGCTATCTGCACAGCCTCAGGCAAACCATCGCAGGTGGCCACGTACACATCCAGCCAATGAATGGGCTCACCCTGAGACTGAGTCTCCTATAAAATATGCTCGTATATTAATATGTAAACATGTGATATAATGTATACATAATGATTGACATTTGTAAACATGTGATATAATTGTGTTCAAACATATAAAGAGGGATACAATTTTAGAAGAAAAAAATTGAAATTATATACTTGACATATTGTTATTGATATACTATAACACAATGTGGGCAAGGAAATCGCACGTGGCAAAATTCTTATATCAAATGAATAGTAATTACATAACTTCAAGTTATTGAAATACTATAAAAAAAAAATCAAAATTAATGTGTATTGATGTTCAAAATTTATATATTCATTAATAAATAGATGCTCATTTTCTGTGTGTGGAGTAATACTGTAGTGTGTATGAATATTTATACTTTATATTAAATTCAAAAGTTTACATTGAATATTTAATTATTTTTTCTCAAATACTTGATTAAAACTTTAATAATATGTTCATGGGGACTTTTATTTATAATTTTGCCTCAATACATAGATTACAATTTACATAGTTATAAAAAGTTTATTTTATTTAATTATATTTATGGAGAGTGTGAGTTATAATGTATATGTGAAAACTGACAACTAGTTAATTCAACTTGATCCAAAATTTACTTTGGACTTACTTTAAATATTTGGACTTCTAATTTCTAAATAATTGAAAAAATGAAAGTGATAAATACTCCCTCCGCCCAACAATTCATAACGTGAATTAATTATTCAACCTCCTTCTAGATTAATTCTAAATTAATTCGGACTTAACACATTTTAACAATAAAATTATATTGTTCTTTGTTTCCGCCTCCCAACATTACAAGTAAGTTTTTAAAGTAAAAAACTTATAAAAAGCTAATAGATATAGTTTTGTTCTTCTAGTATATAATTTTCTAATTAAATGATACATTTTAGATATTTTAACTTTATAATAGTAAAAATCCATTAACTATACTTAAATCAATTTATTTCAGTTTATTAATATTATAATAGAAGTGTTATTTCTTACTTTTTAAAAGTGAAATGATATATTTTTAAAATAATTTTCGTATGATACTGAAAACTAATTATTATATAAGGAAGACCACTTTAAAAAATTTATTTTACTTATTAGAATTCCGGATACGGATTAGAATCCGGATATCCGCTATTTGCCGAATATATTTACGGTCAGATGTTAAACGAATACGAATACGTCTATTAGAGCTGTAAATGGTAATCGAAAAATTCGTATTCGTTCGCATCCGTATTCGAAAAAAAAATGAATATTATTCGTATTCGAAAAAAAATGATATATCCGTATTCGATTTAAAAGTATTCGCAAATTAACGAATACAAATACGGGTATAGGCGTATTCATATTCGTTTAACATCTAATCGTAAATATATTCGGCAACCCCAGAAAATTGTGCAATCATAAAGAAAACAATACATACTAATTAACCACAAGAATTTTTTGATATTGGGGATACCTTGCACTATAATTATGAGTAATGATAAGTTAGACACATCAAAGTCTAATCTTTTTTTATTTGTATCTAAGAATTATATGAATGCATTTCATATGAAAATGAAATGCATTCATTTTCGTACCGTTCTAAAAAGACACATTCATATGAAAACGGTATGAGTGAATTTTAAAAGAATGAGATGCATTTTATAAGGACTATATTCATATGAAATGTGTACCGTTTTCATACCAAGAGTCCAGTCCCAAAGACCATGATATAGCCTATAACTGTGATAACCAAAATTCGAAAAGGAGTTAATGAATCAGGATGTTCAAATATTCCTAGACGAAATGCATTTCTTATTATCAGGACTCTAAAAACATCAACTAGGTTAGATCCAACCTGTAGCAGTCTTCACGTTGGAGAATACTGGGGCAACTAGAAAGGCCAACGAAATTTGCAAGTTCACGTAGATGAGATAAAACACAAATTGGATGTTGTAGTTGTTAAGCGTGAAAAATTTCAACCCTACAAGAATAAGATGTATTAAAACAACTATAACAAAATCCAAATCATGGAAGAGTTCATTGGTTGTGTCACTACCTATAATTGAGCCAAATATCACAAAACATAACATATACACTGAAGATATGACAAGAAAATAAGCATAAGTAATCATCCAATATGGGCCATCACCAAGCCCATGCATTTTTATCTGATTCTTAAATTTTGTTCCTTCTTATAAACCAGAGATGATAAAATGACCTACAACAGAAAGAATGGTCAATGACTACATATGAAGAGGTAAGTAAATGAAATAGGTATATATTCATAAAATTATCAGATATAAACAATTACTTATCAAAAAATGACTACGCTATTATACGCAATTACTTCGAAAAGGAGCATGCTAGCTTATGATTTCTTCATAGATTTGATCATAGATAAAAATAGAATAGATGTTAACAAGTTAATGTTTTCTATAGCAGCAAGATAAGAATTTATAAAGAACATATAAGAAACTCAACAATTGTACAAACCTCAACAAATTGAAACCAAATGCCTTTGATTAAAACCAATGTACCACAAACAACAGACTTCACTTACAGGGAATAGTTGTAGAATGACCCATGTAAAAGAGAGAGGTCCCAGGAGAGAAGAAAAATTCAGTCTAAGTTGGGTTTCAGGCTTGGGAATTTCTTTGACAAATTCAAATAGCATATTTGTAGCAGGACCCAACAAAAATTGAAGGTAGACATTTGACATCTATAGAAATATGTAGTAAAACCTTAAATATGTCAGAACTTAGATTTGAATAAAACTTCATACAAGATTTATCATACACGTGATTAAATGAAACCAAATAGCTTATAAAAATAAACTCAAAGTTCTCTAAGTGCATATTTCCTCTATTTTCCCGGTAAACAAAATGAAAATTAGATTCACAACTGAATCGCATTCGGTATAAATAACCATATATACATACTTACAGTGATAAACACATCCATAGTTAAAACAATTAGAAACAATGGATAAGGAGTTGATAATTGAAAAGGAGTATAAGATCAACCATAAACTAGCTTATAAAAATCAGAAAACTATATAATATTTAAAATGTACCTCAAATAACGAGAAACGATGTTGATAAATTCAGATTTCTCATTAGCACTGCAAAATTCACAAATAAGATTTTGTAAACCAATGCAATTAACAGCGAATTGAAATACCAAAAAAAGTATAATCAAACGATTCGAAAATAGTAGAAATTCATTAAACTTACCTGTGATCTGTTAGGGAATGGGATGATTACAATAAAGAACCAGCTAAGAAAAAGAAGAAACAGAGTATCAAGAAAGCAAAAATGGTGGAAGAACAAGGAAATGTAAGAAAATGGGCTAGAGAGAGAAATATAGAGAAAGAAACAATTTCATTTTCATAATTCACGATATCCTTTTACGATACCAATACATTTTTATATAGCTTTAATTCTACTCATATAACCAAACATTACACTAGCTACACATTTTAACTATAACTACAGTTAACTAATTAAGACTAACATTTTTCCTATTTATTAATATTCCTATCACATAACATTCCACCCTTCTTAAAATATCCTTGTCCTCAAGGATTGAAAGAAACCAAAAGTTGGGTGGTTGCATCTTTAAAATGCATTCCTCCCGGGTCAAACACCATAATTTTTGCAGCCAACACAACTAACCACTAAAACTCTTGACAACAATTCCAAATGAAATTCACTATACCATTCTGTCCCATTTTCTTGAGCATTGAACCACCTCTCTTTATAGTTTGAAATTCGTAATAAAGTGGTATTAAATGCAATACAATAACTTGCCAAATTGTTATTGTAAGCAACCATGTGCAGGCCATTTTCATCTGCCTCTAAAGCTTTTTTATTGTGTACCCTTCCCTGCTCAAATAGGTATGCTGCATAGTCACGTTCCCCATTTGTATATGCTTGTAGCTACCTTTTGATAATAGGATCTCATCAAATCCCACTGCTGCCTCGCAGATTCTCTACAAACTTGGTATTCATCTCCATCAGCATGTGGCTTTGGTTCTTCATCCCTAAAAGTGGAATTTTGTCCTAATGCTTCCATTTTCTTTACCATATTCCTCCAGTTCATAGTGCTAGGTTTATGTTTCAAACTCCTGGGCGTGTTAAACAAATATTCCAGAACAGTCCATGGGAGTTCTGACTCAGAAACTATGGGACTAGTTACCGAATGTGCTGCAGAACCAATAAGAACCTCAAAATAATTCCTGTTATTATAGCCCATAGACCACACATTATCCTGAAGTTCACTTTCAGATGAATGATAAGTTGAGTCAGATGTCATATCTATTAGATAGTCATTAGATTCAATAAGGTATGCCGCATCTTCTGTAATGTTAGCACTATCATCAGTACATCTTGCATTAGATGATGGATGTGTGGAGGAAGCATAAAATTCAAGCAATACATTCATAGCCTTCTCAACATCATATTTGCACTGACCCAAACAAACAGGTACATCAAAAAAATTTGAGCCAATTGTAGTGAAAACCCCAGAAAAGTCAGCCATGTAGTCGACCTTGTAATCAGCCCATAGAATCTCTTCCAACTTCCTTGTGCTAGCAACCTTGATCTTCCTCCCATTTATTTTTAAAGTATATTCATCCAATATTGTGACCGTTCCATAGCACTTATTTCCTTCATTAGAAACCATGAATTCTTTATTCCATGTACTAGTTTCAACTCTACTAACATCCGAGTGGCCATCTCTGTCTCTGAACTTCTGCCCACAGTCGCATAACAGGCCCTCATCTTTAGAGGACAAGGAAGGTTTTTCTGCATCTTGTTCCATTTTATTGACTTCCATTTCCTTCACAACAATGGCTTTTTGTGGTGTTTCAGATTGTTCCACCAAATCCTCAAGATAATATTGATGAATTTTAGCATGGCTATAAGCAATAGAGAGGGATTTTGGACATAACTTTTGCACCCAACTTCTAAACTCCTCATTCAATCCCTTTATAAAGCACTCAACAAAAATTATCTCTGTTAACCCTTGGTTTTTATTTGAAACCACCAATTGCAACTTGTGAAACCTTTCAATATACTCAAATACTGAGCCTTCTTGATGGAGCCTATTGAATCTAAGCCTAACAATCTCAGTTGGATCCAACCCTTCCCTAATGAAATTTTCATTCATAATTTCCAACATAGTATCAAGTGTGCTCCAAATTGACTTAAAAACAACATCTATGTTTTGAACCATTTTTGGAATGAAACAAGATAGAAATTAGAATCGTAGATGAAGAAAATTAATCTATCTACAGAATTGGGACAATGATTTTCTAGTTTCAAAATATCACTGGGTTTAATTGCTCACAAAAAAATGGATCAAAAGGGAAAACATGAAAGTCTAAAATATAGAGTACAAAAGAGTTTGAGAGAAATGATGTAGGCCTTAAGAAATTGAGGAAGAAGAACAAATTGGTCCCAAAAATGACAAAATATAAAATAAATGCAAGGATTAACAAGAATTGAGACTTACAGAACTTTTGATTATATTCCCCTGTAGTCGAACACAACGAATTTGCCTGTTAAAGATCTAGGGTTTCCAAGTGGCTTTCTTCGACAAGTTAGCAGCAGCAAAATTAGATAGTAACAAAGTTGGTAGGGTGTAAATTTTTAATGGTTTTTTTTGTTTGAAAATGATAAAGAAAAAGAATTTGAAGAAAGAATACAAAATTAAAATTGATGGAGATTAAGATGGAACAGAGGGTTAAATTAGAAAAAGATGAAGAAAATTTTTTAAATTAGGGCCAAGGAAGGAGTAGCTCTGATACCAATTGTTATGGAATGAGATGATTACAATAAAGAACCAATTAAAAAAATGAAGAAACAGAGTATCAAGAAAGAAAAAATGATGGAAGAACAAGGAAATGTAAGAAAATGGACTAGAGAGAAATATAGAGAAAGAAACAATTTTATTTTCATAATTCTTGATATCCTTTTACAATACCAATACATTCTTATATATCTTCAATTCTACTTCTATAACCAAACATTACACTAACTATACATTTTAACTATAACTACAGTTAACTAACTATGACTAACATTTTTCCTATTTATTAATATTCCTATCACATAACATGATCTGAGAGAGTCCAGAAACAGCCGATTGAAGCTTCTTGAGCTTCTCAGAATCAGCGTTGTAGCCATTAGAGACTAATACAGAGCTCTGATCCAGATAAAAAAAGTAAATATAAAATTGTTACTATAAGATTGGAGGGGTTTTAGGTTAGGGCCTAGAGGGAGAGTGAGAGTGTGTGAGAGAGAGAGAGAGGCAGAGAGTAATATGCTGCGTTTGGATTCAAGGAATAAAGGTAGGAATGGAATGACTCATTCCTATGGAATAAAAAAATTTATGTTTGGTTATGATTGGAATGAATTGAATCATCCTTTTTTTTGCTATTTTCGACAGAAATTTAACATTCTTACCCAAGATTTCATGTACAAAGCCTTATGAGTAGTTTTTTTTTATCATTGAGTCATGAGGGTCTTGGGGGAGGGAGAGTATGGAATAACTCATTCCAACTCGAATGGAATAACTCATTCCAATCTCCATTCCATTTCTTCAATCCAAACGCAACATAAATTATTTTAAAAGATTCTATAGCGACGTACTACTGTCGCCTCATGTTTTTTAAGTACCAATCCTCCGCCTAATCTATGGCAATTATAACTCTATAGTGACCATACTAAGATCCTATAGCGACGGCACTACCTTCGCCTTATTTTTTTTAGCACCAAATAGTTGGCGCCAATCTTCTGCCAATACCCGTTGGCGTATGGGTTTTATCGCGAGCTTACGTTTTTTAGTACCAAATAATTGGCTCCAGGTTTCTTGCCTAATCTATACCGACAGGGTATAAATACCTGTCAACTTAAGGGTCATATGGCGATGGGTTTTAGCATTGGTCGCCATATCTCGTCGTCGTATCGACTTTTTCTTGTAGTGGTTGTAGCACCGTGTAGCACCGGAATCGAGTTTAAAGGTACCCGAATTTGAGGGCGTCAAATCTTCTCTTTAATCATCACTGGATCTTTCAGTTCATACTATCTTCGCCGAAAATATTTTTATTTAAAAAGCAAGTGTGAGAATTCGATCGCTCATCAATTTCCAGCAGTTGAATAACAACAAAATCAAAAATCAAATATTCTTTTCTTATAAAACTTCAATAACTGAACGAGAGTTATGAAGCAATTTGAATAATAGGAAAAATTTTAGATTCCTATCACTTAAAACATCTACAACATTTATCTTTACATAACACATTTCGTTTAACAATTCTACGATATAACTTATCACTTACACCAATATATGTGAAAAGAATCACATTTTCGACATACATTCGCAAAACACAATACATAGTACACATCGAGTTCTCAACAGTTATCTGTATGGTAAGCTGAGCGGCTAAAACTAATGAATTAGTTTTGTGACACTGCAAAATCTGGGTACTTCAATCCCACAGATTTGGTGTTCACTGTCCAATAAAATCAAATCTATCTACCCATAAATAAAGGATAATAACATAATTTAAACTTAATAAATAATCTTCCCATTAAAGGGTTACAAAATCTTAAAGTAAATCCCAGGTAATCTAACCTTAAATTACTACAATCATCTGCGAAAATGAAACATAATAATAAATAAGTCTCATTACATGAACTTTATCAAATATAAGTAAAAAAGTCTTAATCACTTGTTTAGCTTGCCTTTGTCCTTACTCGTTGATGGCTCGTCAGATTTCTCAGTCTTAGCTGCAAAGTTTTTATGCAAGGGTGAACAAACAATTGTCCACAAGAATAATAATGGAATAACAATATATATGATAATAATCAATGAATGCTGAAAAACATTATCTGATAATCAAGAACTAATGGAACTCTCGGCTTTTAAATCAAGATAAGAAATAAGATCAAAAGTACATCTGAAGATCACAAGACCATGTCCCTTATCAAGTATTTCTACTTAAACCTTTAACAATTATAAAACTGTATGGACCTTTCTTCTCGTACTCTGGGGGATCAGCCTTTTGTACAATGTATTGTGCACAAATATCTTAACGCTTTCGCGTAATATAATCCCCTATATTAGGATTGTTCAACTCAGCTTTGATATTAGAATCCACACCAAAGGAAGTTTGGTTTGGATTAGCTTCAAAGGAATTCTAGATATTTAGAACGCTCATCAACTATGGGCTAGTTGAATTCAAAAAGGTTCACTAGCCAATGAATAGTTTAATAACATCAACAACGTAAACTCTTGAAATGATATCTCTAAAAGTAGTATGCATACAAGCCAATCATGTATGATGATAAAGCATAGACTTTGAAAACGATCCTATCAAGCATTTCTACTTAAACCTTTAACAATTATAAAACTGTATGGACATTTCTTCTCGTACTCCGGGGGATCATCCTTTTGTACAATGTATTGTGCACAAATATCTTAACATTTTTCGCGTAATATAATCCCCTATATTAGGATTGTTTAACTCAGCTTTGATATTAGAGTCCGCATCAAAGGAAGTTTGGTTTGGATTAGCTTCAAAGGAATTCTATATATTTAAAACGTTCATCAACTATAGGCTAGTTGAATTCAAAAAGGTTCACTAGCCAATGAATAGTTTAATAACATCAACAACGTAAACTCTTGAAATGATATCTCTAAAAGTAGTATGCATACAAGCCAATCATGTATGATGATAAATCATATACTTTAGAAACAATCTTATTTATTTATTAATAAAAGTATTCATTTATTAAAGGCAATTAATTATCTATATGATACTATTTTTATAATATGTAAATAATCCATAGTTTTAAGCAATGCTTTTAGAATCATAATATTGATCATGCTAATGAGATCTAAATTCTTAGATATCATAAAACTAAAATAGTTCTCAATCGATGGATTACTAAGAAGGGGATTAGTAAATCCGGATAGATTGGTACATATGTTGCTTGCTCATTGGATGAAAATGATTGATCTCATGATCATTTGTGTGGAGACACTAAAGCAAGTATATAGGTGCTTATAGGAGAATAAGTATACTGAACGTGACTCGCTAAGAAATACCTAATGGAGTTTTACTCGCTTGTCAATAAAAATTCCTAATGTGATAGTAGTACAAGTGATCCTCAGACTTGAGATCATCATAGTATCTTGTGTATAATAAATTATACTTTGACTTATTCTTTAAGACCGTTAGGGTATATCAAAAGGTACGCTTAGTTATAATAAGTTATATATGGAGATAATGAATGATCAATAAAGAATCTACCGCTTCTAGTAAAAAAAGAGATATATCCTATGTGATTCGTTAAATGACAACCCAAGAATCCTTGGCCAAGGTGGAATAAAATTAGAAAGGAGTTTCCAATTTGCATTATTTGAAGTTGTACATTTTCTGATCGAAATACATATAATTAAATAAAATAAGACTTGGCAGTAATTTCATGTCTTATATTTAATTGGG
The DNA here is from genome assembly GCA_020205555.1 of Panax stipuleanatus. Lineage (NCBI taxonomy): Eukaryota > Viridiplantae > Streptophyta > Magnoliopsida > Apiales > Araliaceae > Panax > Panax stipuleanatus. The sequence goes on from CM035125.1 coordinate 102,422,970, forward strand.
ACATTATATGGTGGAAGGATTGAATTGTACGGTAACTATTAACTCAAAGTTTATTTTATGATTAATGTTGAAATCTATATTATCTGGAAAGTCGTTGATCGCTAGGGAGGCTTATCCCTATTGTAGAATAAATATTATTTATTTAAATAGATTATTATTTTAATTTATTAATTTAAATAAGATTAGAATTGTTCTAATTGATTTATTCACAACCAGTTTAATATGGAGAACCTAAAGGGTCACACCATAAAAGGAAGAATAATTATTTAAGAAGATGATGACATAATCGTAATAATATGTTAAGTGTAATTAATTTAATCTATGGTGATAGAATAAATTAAATAGCTTAATGTGTATTATTTAATATTTTGGAAATATTATTTATAAATTAATAAGAGGAGTCTTATTAATATTATTACAATTATTATTATTTTAATTACTAAAGGAGTTTAGGAATTAATTTAATATTAGTACTATCATTTATTCCTAATAAGATTAAGAGGCAAATTAATTAAAAGAGTTTAATTAATTAATCACAATAGGTTGTGAAACCTAATTAATTAAAGGAGTTTAATTAATTAAATTAAACCCTATTTCTAATTGGATTAGAAGGGTTGACCAATATCTATATAAGAGGAGTCTTATGCTAGATATCAGTTGATGCAATTTCAATTGTTGGAGAGTACTCCTTTTCTATAGAGAATGAAAAACTAGGGTTTAGCCAACCACCCTCCTTCTTGAACAATTTCTCTTCCTTGGTGGATCACCTCTAGAGGCCAAACACTTGGGTGGTTAACGTTGATCAAAGGAAGGAATCAATTCCGGAGATTCAAGAAGATCGCGAAGAATAAGTAGTTGAACTCGTACCTGTGGAAGCTTAGTTCTACAAGGGTATGATTTCATAAATTCTTATTTATCGTTTTAAATTAGTAATTTGCATAAAGGATGATTCGAGTAATTGGTTTGTAAAAAATTTTAAACTCTGATTTTACCATGCTTCCGCTAATATTTACAATTTGATTGCACCATGATTTCTTACAAACCTAACAATGGCATCAGAGTCAAACATTTATGCGAATTAATAATTGTTTTGATTTAATATATATACTGCTATGTGTTTTGAACAATTTAATTGGGCATAATAGTTAGTTAGGAATTATGTTTTTTTGGAGAAAATTGCACAATTCGCGAACCAAAAAAACATACACTATCCAGCGGCGCTGCAGCGCCTGTCCCAGGCTTCACTGTCGCGCCGCAGAGCCGGCTCCGTGTCCTTAATGCTGACGTGGCGCTGCAGCGCCTAAGGCCAGTACTTTAGCAGCGCCGCAGCGCCAACCAGCTGTCTCAATTTTTGGTGACGTTGTGATGCCCCCAGAATAGGTCCAATCCAACCACCCCATTCTGGGTCACCAAATACATGGTACAGAATTCAAACACAAACTTTTATATCACACGGTCGTGCAAAATACGACCACACAGCTGTGAGTGTCAATACAAATATGTAAAAAATATAAATATTCAAACTAAGTCCTCATTACAATTATTATCACACTATTTTATAAAAATAGTGAGGACTACTACTGCTCTAACTCGGACCATCACTCTGTCCCTCGACTAGTCCCTGCGACATTCTCATTTCTTGAAGAGGACAATAGATGAAAAAGGTTAGCTCAACTAGCCCAGTAAAAAATATTATGACTAAGATAATAAAGAACAATTTATCGTAAGTCTTCAACAAATCAGATAAAATATTATGGACAACAAGTTTTAGATCAACAACTGCAGCGAAAATAACAATGCATCAGAAGAGTTAAGTAGGAAATAATGTCTACTATCTTCTATGATTTGAAAGTCCATAATCAATATTTTATCCCTGTAACATCAATCAATATATATCTTGAATCAAATATTCATCTTTGCATTACAGGCCAAAGATATTCATTTATATCACCAGTTGGTTATGTTCATCTCAACACCTGTCCATCTTTGCACTACGGGCCAAAGATATTCATTAAATAATCATCCATCTTTGCACTACAGGCCAAAGATATTCTTTTGTATCACCATTTAAGACTGAAGATGATGAAAAATATTTTAAAGAACGAATCCAGTGAGATAAAGGACAAAAATTAGGGATTCGTAATTTAGTTTATCCAAGTTCAAGAATACTCTATAATAATCAATTGTGAAGCAAAATTCAAGAAAGAGCAAAACTTGGATCCAATCAAAGATAGGAACCATAATAGCCAACTTGGACAATTAGAAGAAAATTTAATTTCTTTCGGTGAATAGCACCGTATTCGTGAATAGTGTCGTATACGTGAATAGTGTCGTATACGTCAATAGTAACCTCGACATGAAAAAGATAGAAATTTCACAAAAAAATTATACTTCGTGAATAGTACTCGTGAATAGTACCGTATTCGTGAATATTGTCGTATACGTGAATAGTAACCCTGACGGAGAAGGTAAAATTTTTATAATAAAATTCATACCAATATTTCGATGAAATGATATTGAAAGCAATAACATCATTTATGAAAAAAATAATATCCCTTACCTCAAAAGAATAATACTTCTGACTGGAATATCGGATATAATACTGAAGAAAACTTGTACTGTATAGCAACACTCAAAGTATTTAAATACTCACACAAATACGCTCGATATTATAGAGAGAGAAACTTCTGATTCTGGTGTGATTTTCAAATTCTAACCTAAGCACCCTATTTATAGGAAAATGCTTAGAACACCAAAGCAAAAAATTTAATAAAATATTATATGTATTAAAAAAAAATTCGCACACCTCCTTGACCAATTCATCAGCCCACACAAGTGGAGCCCACTATTAAAAAAATGTTTTTTATTAAAAAAATATTTATAACCCCAAAAATCAATTATTTTGGAACTTCAATAATTCATAATAAATAGCCCTTTTATCAGAAAAATACGAATCTTATGTCCATTTCATAGGAAATTTAATTCTCTACAACTTTGTAGAAGAAAGTTTTTTTAAATTTTGAATGGCAAATGAATGAAATCCACATACGGATGATTTTTCACACCTCCATTTCGACAAAATACTGATAAAACACATCAGAATTAATTCCTTCATTTATATCCACATAAAATAAATATTTCTTTATCATATCAATCAATAATTAATTATTCACAAATAATATTACAGAGCTACAATATTGACAACCAGGTTGTTCCCAGGAAAGAGGGGGCTTTCCGATAAGGATTTTTCTTTACTGGCGCGCAATTAGGTGACCAAACTCCTTTCCTAGACAGAACTTCCTTATACATTGCCAATAATGCTGTCTAACAATATTATTCAAATAATATGAATTATTGATTTGATAAAGTAAAATATTGTGCAATGACAATTATTGAAACAACAATAATATAAAATACTGTTCAATACCGTGTGCTACTGTGCAACAACGCATATTACTTTATTTTAACCCCCGGGTATTTCAACAGTTTTAACGGTAACCGTTACGCCGTTATTTTTAGAAAACTCATTCTTGTCGTTTTCTTCATTCGACAGTTTTTCGTTATGGGGCCCACAAATAGCTGCGTCGCCGTACGAATATTCCCCGACAACAAGAATATTCCATGACCAAACGAATATTTTTCGACAATAAGAATATTTTATAACCACTTGCTTATTTTGAAATATTTGCGCATTTTACCCATAACTTACCACATTAATCAAATCAACCCCTTACTATATCAAAATAATAAATAGAGAAAATTCAATTTTATTCATAAAAGTTGGGGGTCTTATAGACGTGGCGTGGCAGCGCCGGATGCTAGTTCACTAGCAGCGCTGACGTGCCACCCCACCAAGAAAATATAAAAATTATTTTATTTTATTTTTTTAGATAAAATGTTTATTTTAATTTAAAAAATTAAAATTAATTTTTTTTTTGTAATTCCAGATTAATAAAAGAGTTTATTAGATTTGAAATTAGATTAAAATAAAGATGTTTATTTTAATTAGAATTGGATTTCATGCCAACTAATTAAAGTTAGAATTGAATTCTATGATAACTAATTAGAGTTGAAATTGGTTTCCGAAACTAATTAGGATTGCCTATTAAATCGATATCAATGTATATATTAAATGTTTAATTTATTGATGCATATGATGATATGTATGAAAATAAATGTGGTTGATTATGGATTATTGACCAATGTGATTGGATTTTATTTTAGTTGAATGCTTGAATGAATGTGTTTTATTAAATCGGGTCCGCGTACCTCGTCTTCTTTAATTTTTCCTTGATGTAAAATTCTATCTCTCTCCTATGTACTTCCCTTTGAAAAAATTTTATTTAAATTAAATAGTTTATGTAATAGGACTAGTTAGAATTATCTTGAAAAAATTGGAGACCAATGAGCAAGGAGTGCGTGAAGACCCGTTTGTATAGAGCCCGGGTTTAAATGTAATAGTTGCGTTTAAATTTAATTCTTGCACTCCTAGGTTTGACCTTTTGGTTCACTTGGTGGCTCTAGTGAACCAAACTAGAATAAAAGTTCATAATCAATCTGGGTAGAATATAGTATTCTATATGTGCATGCTAAGTATTATATATATTATATGTTATGCAGACATGCTTTGCATGTTAATGATGCGTATTTTATATATATATATATGTGTGTGTGTGTGTGTGTGTGTGTGTGTGTGTGTATGTATGTGTGTGTGTGTGTGCATGCGCTAAACAAGATGAGACAAATAATAACAAACCCCTCAAAGAAATTATATTAAGTCTAAAGCGTTTAGAGATATTTAGAATATCGAACGTCGCCTTCTAGCATAATAAATTAATAGAATATTAAATATTTAATACGAGTTTGTTGTGTTTTCAACAAGGCAAGTATTACGTAGTTAAGATATTAATTTAATCACATTTGATACTTATCAAAAAAATTGAACAATATTGTTTTGTTGTACTATCTACAAGAACAATATTTTTTTTTTGAATTTATGGTAGTGCTAGGTTGGACTTAACTTATATCATTTTAATTCGGATGTGCACACACCACCATTATGATTTAAGAGGCAAAATAAAAAGGAGTTATATGTTGATGTAATTGACAAAGAGTTGTCTACCTATTTATTTATATATCGTTTGTTGTGCTATTCACAAGGCTATATACGTTTGAAATGAGATCCTTATTCTCACTAGTAAATCTTTAATTAGATGTTGCCGAACTATATAAGTGAGGGTAATATAGTTTGAAAAAAATAGTGGGAGATACCAATCTAAAATAAGATCTAATTTATTTTGATATATAAAATTAATTAAACGAATGTTTGCTAAAATATTGTCTTTTCACATACAGAAATTTAAAATATTGAAATCACTAATCTCACTACATAGCATACTTGATGCTAACAAACTGACTGGACTGAATTACACGGACTGGTTAACGAATCTGAGAATAGTTCTCACTGCTGAAAAGATTTTTTATGTCCTAAATTCACCTCTCCCTGGAACTGTTCCAGAAACAGCTTCTGAGGAAGAGATTGTCACCATTGTAAAGTGGAAAAATGATGCATTTTGGGCTCATTGCATCATGCTTGCATCCATGAATAACGAGCTTCAGCGTCAGCATGAAAATATGGATGCTCCTACTATATTGCTTCACCTCAAAGAGTTGTATGGTGAACAAAGTAGGACTTCTAGATATGAGATATCTAAAGAGCTCTTCCGATCATGGATGACCGAGGGTACCGCCGTTGAGACTCATGTCCTAAGGGTGATCAATCTGATTGAACGCCTTAGACAGCTTGGGTTCGTCAAGGATGGGGAGTTGAGTCAAGACTTGGTCTTGCAGTCACTCCCTGAGACCTTCTCGCAGTTCGTTGTTAATTTCCACATGAATAAGTTAGATTTCAGCTTGCCTGAATTACTTAACATGTTGAAAACTGCAGAAGGTCACTTCCCATCCAAGAAGAACCATGCCTTAATGGTGGATTCTTCCAAGAAAAGGAAGAGGCCCAAGGTATCTTCTGAAAAGAAAAAAATCTAAGAAGGCTAAGGGCAAGGCAAAAGTGAATGATCAAAAGAAACCTAATCCAGCAAGCAAAGGAATGTGCTTGCATTGCAACGAGCCAGATCATTGGAAGAGGAACTGCAAGAAGTTTCTGGCAAAGAAGAAACTTGGAGAAGCTTCGACTTCCAATCAAGGTTTGTTCATGATTGAAATTAATTTTTCTGAAAGTCAAAATTCTACTTGGGTATTGGATACCGGCTATAGTTCTCACATATGTAATACTGTGCAGGGACTGGTCAGAAGTAGAAAGCTGAATAAGGATGAGGTTGTCCTACCAGTGGGAAATGGGATAAATGTTGCTGCATTAGCTGTAAGCACTTATTGTTTAGCACTGCCTACAGGTAAGTCCATTTATTTAAATAATTTTTATTTTATTTCAAATATCATTAGAAACATTATTTCTATTTCTGTATTAGATATGGATGGATTTGAAATTATAATAAAAAATAATAATTGTTCTATTTATAATAACAATATTTTATATGGTGTTGGTAATTTGCGAAATGGACTTTACATACTTGACTTGCATGAAAATATATTTCAAATAGAACAAACTAAGAAAAGGAAAAGAGATGATATTAATTATACATATATGTGGCACTGTAGACTCGGTTATATCAATGAAATAAGATTATCCAAGTTGCATAAGGATGGGCTCTTAGAGCTATCCAATTATGAATCATATCCAACTTGTGAATCTTGTCTCATGGGTAAAATGACTAAATCTCCTTTTAGTGGAAAAGGAGAAAGAGTTATAGAGTTGTTAGCGTTGGTTCACACAGACGTTTGTGGACCTATGACAACGAATGCACAGGGAGGGTATTCTTATTTTATTATTTTCACTGATGATCATTCAAGATTTGAATATGTGTATTTAATGAAATACAAATTTGAATCATTTGAAAAGGTCAAAGAGTTCAGAAGTGAAGTAGAGAAACAAAAGAGCAAGAGTAGTAAGATTCTTTGATTCAATCAAAGTGGTGAATACTTAAGCAATGAGTTTCTCAATTGTCTCAAAGATAATGGTATAATCTCACAATGGACTCCACCAGGTACATGGAGTATCTAAAAGGAGAAATCGAACATTGTTGGACATGGTTCGTTCCATGATTAGTTTTATCGATCTTTGAATTTCATTCCGGGGTCATGCCCTAAGAACGGATACATATCTAGTAAATAAGGTACCCTCGAAATCCGTCCCCAAGACTCCATATGAGATGTGGACAGGGAGGAAATATGGTCTTAAGCATGTTAAGATTTGGGGATGTACAGTTTATGTGAAAAGGTTACAAAATGATAAGCTTGGGACAAGATTTGATAAGTGCACGTTTGTGGAATATCCTAAAGAAAGTTTGGGATATTATTTCTACAATCCTACTGAGCAAAAGGTGTTTATTGCAAAACACGTTGCCTTCTTAGAAAATGAGTTTATCCTTGAAGGAGCTAGTGGGAGAAAAATAGATCTTGAAGAAATTCAAGAACCACAAACCACTACAGATCAAGTGGATAAACTTGTCCAAGTAGAGACACTTTCTGTACAACACCCTACTCGTAAATTTGGAAGAGTACCGAAGATACCTGAAAGGTATAGATTCATCATAGAGGATGACGATGAGGTACACATCATGGATGATGATGATCCATTGAATTACGAATAGGCTATGAGTAATTAAGACTCAGGGAAATGGTAGATGACCATAAAATCTAAAATGGATCTTTGAAGCAATGCAAAAGACCATTTGGATTTTACTTACGATTGCAGCTTATTATTACTAGATCTGGCAAAATGGCCATCGAGACGCCCTTCCTCAAATATAAATTATTAGAGGAAAAAGTATGTATGATACAACCAGATGGTTGAAACAATTAATGTATATGAGCTATAACAATCCTTTTATGGATTGAAGCAAGCTTCCCATAAACGGAACATTCGTTTTGATGAAACAATCAAAGAGTTTGATTTTATCAAAAATGAGAACGAACTATGTGTGTGAAAGAAGGTTAGTGGGAGCGCTGTTTTATTTCTTGTATTATATGTTGATAATATATTATTGATAGGGAATGACATTCCTATGTTACAATCGATCAACATAAAGTTGTCTAAACATTCCTTCATGAATGATTTGGGTAGAACATCCTACATTAGGGATATAAATCTATATAGATAGATTTAAAAGAATGTTCGGCTTAACCTAAGGAATGTATATTCATTAGATGCTAAAGGCATTTAGCATGGCAAACTCTAAAAATGTGTCTCATGATGATGAGTTATGGAGTGTATCTCTCTATAATTGTCCTCAATAAAAGAGAGATCGCATGAGTTACTATCATGCATGCAATGAAATATACGAGACTTGATGTTGATCACTCATATTCTGGAGTGATCAACATCCTAAAGTACTTAACTGATACTAAGGATGTCATCGTGACACATGTTGGGTTTGAATTAAACTAGAGGACCAAACAGACTTAAGTTTTCAGACTAACCAAGACGACAACAAATCCATTATAGGGTAAGTTGTTACCTTGAAAGGTGGTGCAGTGAATTGGAAAGGTTCCAAACAACAAAAGGTTGCTTGTTTAGTGATAAAGACAAAGTATATAACTGTAAATGAAGCTGCAAGTTGATGTTTCGGATGATAAGTTCATTACAGAACTAGGAATAGTTCCTAAGTCTCATCTTGAATCCAAACATGTGTTGCGGCACTTTTATTAGAGAAATCATTAAAAGAAAAGAAGTCACTGAAGAGATAGTGAACTCTCAAGACAACATTGCAGATCCATTTACTAAAGCTTTAACATAACAACAGTTTGATCATCACTTAGAGAAGATGGGTATGAGATACCATGGTGATTGACTTTAATGCAAGTGGGAGATTGATAGTAGTGTGCATAAAAGTCAATCATGTATGATGATAAAACATATATTTTGTAAATAATCTTATTTATTTATTAATAAAAGAATTCATTTATTAAAGGCATTTAATTATCTACATGATGCTGTTTTTATAATATGTAAATAACTCATAGTTTTAAGCAATGCTTTTAGAATCATAATGTTGATCATGCTAATGAGATCTCAATTCTTAGAAAACTTAAAACTAAAATAGTTCTCAATCGTTGGATTACTAAAAAGGGGATTAGTAAATTCGGATAGATTAGTACATATGTTGCTTGCTCATTGGATGAGGATGATTGATCTCATGATCATTTGTGTGGAGACACTAAAGCAAGTATGTAGGTACTTATTAGAGAATAAGTTCAGTGAACGTGACTCGCTATGGAATACCTAATGGAGTTTTACTTGTCTGTCAATAGGAATTCGTAATGTGATAGTAGTACAAGTGATCCTTGGACTTGAGATCATCATAGTATCTTTTATGTAATGAATTATACTTTGACTTATTCCTTCAGACCCTTAGGGTATATCAAAGGGTATGCTTGGGTATAATGAGTTATATATGAAGATAATGAATGATCACTAAAGAATCTATCACTTCTAGTAAAAGAAGAGATATGTCCTATGTGATTCGTTAAATGACAACCCAGTTGTCCTTAGCCAATGCAAAATGAAATTAGAAAGGAGTTTCTAATTTGCATTATTTGGAGTTGTGCATTTTTTAATCAAAGTACATATAATTAAATAAAATAAGACTTGACAGTAATTTCATGTCTTATATTTAATTGGGACATTGTATGGTGAAAGGATTGAATTGTACGGTAACTATTTACTCACAGGTTCTTTTATGATTAATGTTGAAATCTATATTATGTAGAAAGTCGTTGATCGTTAAGGAGGCTTATCACTATTGTAGAATAAATATTATGTATTTAAATAGATTATTAGTTTAATATATTTATTTAAATAAGATTAGAATTGTTCTAATTGATTTATTCACAACAGGTTTAATATGGAGAACCCAAAGGGTCACACCATAAAAGAAAGAATAATCATTTAAGAAGGCAATGACATAATCGTAATAATGCATTACGTGTAATTAATTTAATCTATGGTGATAGAATAAATTAAATAGTTTAATATTTATTATTTAATATTTTAGAAATATTAAATATAAATTAATAAGAGGAGTCTTATTAATATTATTACAATTATTATTATTTTAATTTCTAAACGAGTTTAGAAATTAATTTAATATTAGTACTCTCATTTATTCCTAATAAGATTAGAAGGCAAATTAATTAAAGAAGATTAATTAATTAATCCCAATATGTTGGGTAGCCTAATTAATTAATGGAGTTTAATTAATTAAATGAAACCCTATGTCTAATAGGATTAGAAGGGTTCACCAATATCTATATAAGAGGAGTCTTATGTTAGATGTTAGTTGATGCAATTTCAATTGTTGGAGAGTACTATAGTGGATAGAAACCTAGGGTTTAGCCAACCACCCTCCTTCTTGATAATTCTTCTTCCTTGGTGGATCACCTCTAGAGGCCAAACACTTGGGTGGTTAACGTTGATCAAAGGAAGGAATCAATCCCGGATATTCAAGGAGATCGCGAAGAACAAGGAGTTGAACTTGTACATGTGGAAGCTTTGTTCTACAAGGGTATGAATTCCATAACTTCTTATTTATCGTTTTAAATTAATAATATGCATAAAGGATGATCCGGGTAATGGTTTTGTAGAAATTTTTAAACTCTGATATAGCATGCTTCCGCTAATTTTATAATTTGATTGCGCACATAATTTCGTACAAACCCAACATGGCTAGCCATACCAAACCTCTTTTTAATTTATTTTTATAATCTCCTTATTACATAGTTCATTTGTCACACCCCTTATAAACAATTAATTTAATTTAATATTAAATCATTAATAAAACCAATTAAATCTTACTAACAAAATTATAATTTCCATTTAATCATTATTAATTCTCCAATTAAGTTATTAAGTTAAATTAGAAAATAAAAATAACCATTACACTAAAATACAATTATTTAACAATTCAATTATCTTCTAATTTAATTATTTAAATTAAATTACAACATAACCAACACATTAGCGTAATAAAATACGCACAACTTATAAAATTATTTAATCATCAATTTAATTAATATTCACACTTAATTAAATTAATCCACCACAATTCATCAATTATTTATTTTATTCAATAAATAAGCCAACTAAAATATTTATTTAATTTAATAAATATTTTTAAAATTCTCATTCGTTACAAGTTTCCTGTCTCATCTACACTGTCTTTCACAACGATTTAGATATGTTACTAGTTCATCTTAAACCTCTGCTCATAACAAAGGAGTCGTTTAACTAAGATACTGCACATCAACAATTAAAAAGTACGATTGTACAAACAACTTAACCTAAATTATCATATTTACCTTTGTCTTGTTGAAATAATCAACACAGACTCATTCCTAATACAGTTCATGTCTAAACATAACTCTTACAACTTGAACAATTCAATCATAAAACAGTTCATCTTTCAAAAAAACACTCAAGTGCAGAAAATTAGCACTTGGTCACATTCACAATAAGCATCTTGTACAAATATAACAAATTTGCACATATATAAAACTTGGTCAGATACAACGTCTGAGTAAGTTAAAGAAACTAGCATTCAATTTAGAATATGAACGAAGTTAGAAAACTTGTCTTAAGCGCTGCATACAGTTTACGCTATACTGCTCTTCGAAATCCCTATATATCACATAAGGACCACATACCAATTAGTCATATAATGACCCCTATATTGGTTTATTTTACTTACTATAACTTATTTAATAACTTACGATGTTCGGATTTTATAATTTGAAATAACGTATTCAACTTTATACACTTCGGTATATTCTTCTTTTAACTTTGTTCATCGATGAGACTTAAATCTCAAAGTCTCTTCTTATGGTCTTACTATCTTTGTTTCATTTTATATGGTCACGTTACATAAATTTACGTGACCAAACTTTTAAAGTTGTCTTTCGGCATTACAACATTTGGAGATGTCTTAAATCTTATAATCATCTTCTACAATGGTTTTACATTAACTCTCGTTCATATCTTATAATGTCCGTTTCATTTGATTCGGAATATTTTACAAGTTATTATAACTAAGTCGGTTTTTCAATGTTTACACGTCCTTCATCAAACTTTGTTACTTTACACCCAAACCATACACTCATGTGTATGCTAAGTACGTTTATCTTATGCATAAACTAAACGTCTTTATTGATTTAAGTGTTTAACGCTTACGTTATTCACCTTTTAAACTTACATCCAACCTTTACTTAAGGTTCTAAGCAACCCTTAAAGTGTTACATTAAGTGAACTTTACGTTCATAATCGTTCCCCACACTTTTCCCAAGATCTTAGTAGAAAAATACTCATCATTGGGCTTTCCCTTGCATCGGCGCTGTAGCGCCCGGTATCAGTTCAAAAGTCGGTGCTACAGCGCCCACTAACAGAAGCTTAGCCTAGAGCTGGTTTTGCAACGCTGACTTCCTAGGCTTACCCGGTACAGCGGCGCCAGGATAATTTTTCAAAAAATTTCCTAAGTGTTCCACTATAGTTGAGACGCTAACTTTGAAATCTCGTAACTTCTTCGTTCCAACTCGGAATGAATCCGTTCTTAAGCCTACTTCTTGCTCCCATTACATACTATAATTTCCCCTAAACATAATTATTTTTTAAATCCTTTAATAAGCCTTTTAATTTGCACAAATTTCCTTGTTCGTTCATTGTACGTGGTAAGTTCACAATATTCATGATTTTTTTATTCCTTTACGTTTTATTTTATTGCATGTTTTATGTGTATATGAGCTTAATAAGTTGTTTATTATTTTCAGGTGAACTAAAGCTTAAAGGATGGAAACAAGTTGATTTGGAGCTGAATTGAAGAGAAAAAGAAAATTTGAAAATCTTGGATTTTTGAAAAGTTTCTAAAAGCATATTTTGGCATCTTTCTACATGGATTTGGATTTATATTGCTAATAAAATTAGGATTGCTTTGGACTGAGATTTTATTTCCTTATTAGATTCTATTTCTTTATGGAAACTAATTATGATTTGTAATTCTTTTTAGGATTTGGATTTCTAGTTCTTATAGGATTTAGGACTTTATCTAGCACTATAAATAGATATAATAGTCAGGGTATTATTCATTCTACCATTTAATCATCTACTACATTCTCTCATCTACACCATTGGAGTGCAGACTTGGAGGCATGTCAGGCTAGTTTTCTTTATTCAGTTCTAAGGGATGTTGAACCTTATTTATAATTAATGGTTAATTGAGTATTCGTTATTTATTCCTTCTTACATGAAATTCATTCTTGATAATTTGATTAAATTTCTGAATACTATTTGGCTTAACTAATTAGATTTTTGTAGGATTAAGTTGGTTAACGAATATCATATGCTAGATCAATGAATAATATTACATGTAATTGATATTGTTCCTAATCACAAGTGGCAATTAGTAATACCTGATTGTGAACAATCTTTTGATTATTGCTATGATTATCAGAAGACAAGTTAAACAATCCGAGCTTATGTGTTTGTTGCTTGGAATAATCTAATTCCCTAGTTCTTAATGTTGCTGTTATTTTAAATCTAGAGAGCTTGTTCTAGGTTATATAATGGTTAGAATCTTGTAAATAGCTTGTTTCAATGAGTGACAATCTAAGGGGAGTTTCGGGTAGCAGATCTTGTTTATACCTAGGGCTATTAGTTTTATTGAAGGATAAATAATATTACACTTGATTAATCTATTGTTGTAAAAAGGTGATACTGAACTAAAAAACTGAAACTTTTTATTCATTGTTAATTCTTATTAGTTTATTCTTATTAATTTAGTTAATCAATTCAAAATCTCCTTTTCATTAGAAATCATAGGATAAATATAAAACAAATCACTCTCTGTAGGATCGATCCTTGCTTACTACTGTGGTAATTGTTTGAATTTGTAAAGTGAAAGTGAGGTTAATTTAGGAGTGTAAACGATAGCTCCCAAATTTTGGCGCCGTTGCTGGGGGAGTGTTATTTGTTTTTGTTTATTTTTATTAATTTTTTCTTTTCTTTTTATTTTATGACTCAATCCTCTCACTTTATTGACTTAAATTTTGATCAAGAGAGTGTAATACCCGAGAATTTCCATGAATAAGGATTTATATTGATATTAATAAAAGTCGAATATTTATGTGAATATAAATAAATATTGTGATGACGTGGAATATAGAAATTATATTCGATTAAGATTGAAGTATATGAATATTTATTTGAAAATAAATGATTACGTGTTATGAGATGAGTTAACTCAATTATTTCAAATTGAATATATATAATAATTGAGAAAAATGTGAAATTTATGATAAGCTCGAAGAACGCCTTTTGTGGCGCGGTAATGAGGATTATGGTTTAATTAATTTAAAGGATGAAGGAATTAATAAATGATTAATTAGTGTTATATTGATTAATTGTTATTATAAGTGATAACCTATTAGAGAGTGGGATTAAATAAGTGAAGGATTTATTTAATATCATTATCAATTAATTGATATTATGAGGAATAACTATCAATGAGTAATTAATCGATAACGTGTTGATTATTTGTTATTATGAGTAAATAGAATATTAACGAGTAAATGATTTATAAATATAATAAGATTATATTCACTCGATTAATTGTTATGTGCAAAGTATGCGATAATTAAATGTATAATATATAGTAGTTACATATATATTATATAAAGTGTAAAGAGCAATGTGACACTTGTGTGACTATACAATATATGGAAACTATATGTTATGACTAAATAGATTAAATGAATACATCATGAGGTTATGTGACAATGTGAGTGTGTGAACATTTAATTAGTACCTCATGAATATATTGTAAATAATTGATAATTAATGAATACTTCAATAATTTAATAGAATTAAATGATAGAGTGGAACAAGGAATGTAATAATACCGATTAAACTGTGTTCGGTATTATGATATGTACATGGATTATATGATTATACATATATGTATCCCAACTTATTACATTGCAATATTATTTTATAAGGACCCAAGTGTACATGGATTATATATATGTGCAAATTAAATTTACTACATGGTAATATTATTTATTTATTGGGATTACATTGTAACTCTATTTGTAACCTAAGTGAATATACCATGTATAGGAATATAACCTAAGTATTTATATTACTACACTTGCTATGCTGCTGATATTCATTTCCTTGTCCCATAATAAGAGGCTCTCTCCCTTCTCACGTGTGTAGCATTATGAGGCCTAAGCCTATATCCTCAAACTCAGTAAACTTAGATTATAGCAAATGATCAATGGGGGAGTGGGTTTCATGATGAAGCTCAACAACTACTCACCAACTTCTCCTTAACCTTCATATAATTCATAATCCCATTGGTTTGATTTGGGGAGCAAAGCTATGGACTGTGTTTTGGGTTTTCTATAAGTATAGCTTCCCTCCTTCTAATTTCTTTTGCTGAGAATTCTATTGAGATAAGCTAGTATATTGAGAGAGCTATCAGTTGAGGAAGGAGTGATTAGTAGCAATCTCATATCCACCAAATTGCAGAGGTAGCATTCATGTTCTTCATTTCTTAAACTTCTAAATTTCTTGAAATTGAGCATGATTTTGATGATAATGTGATTGGGTAATGTTTGTTAGTTGATGTGCTAGCTTATAAGCATGTTAGAATTACAATGTAGTTGGTTTACAATCAAATTCGTAGGAATTTTGGTATTTGACTTTGCTAACTGCTGAAGCAGAAGCCATTTCTGGTGCTGGCCGAGACCCGGTGTATCTGCGCCAGTATTATACTAGGGCGCAGCGCAGCTGCACCAGTCCCTGGTTCTTGTTTTTCTGCTTCTGCTGCAATCTGCTAAGTGATAGCATGTTTATATTGTTTAAACAAGCATGATGACTGGTTTAGCATGTATGGTAGTATACCTAGACCTAATGTAAACATGTTTTACTATGTTTGCATGCATGATTGATAAAAACTTATAGTTTTGAAATGAACTTAGAGTTTTATAAATGAACTTTGATATATATACATGCCATGTTGATATTCTGACTTTGCGAGCATGTTAGTATGACTTAGAAATGCATGAAAAACATGTTAACTTGTGTATATATGTTTCATGATATAGCATGCAAATGTTGGACCTCATTAGTGAACATTTACTAATGGAAATATAAGTTTTGAAAGCGTACTTTGACATGTAGGTATCATATCTACATTCTGATTTTTGCGAGCATGATTATATGGTTTGTTAAGCATGAAAAGTTAGTTTAAGGTGTTGTGATTACACTAGCATACATGGTTTGAGTTTAAAATGATTTCAAAGGCTAAACTTGAAAGTTTTGGAAAACTAAAGTTGCATGAAAGAGAAGTCATAGTGTTCTAATATTTTTGGCATGCTTGAATGTGTTTTTAAACATCACTAAGATGTTATATATGTACACGCACTTGTTAGATACCGTGAAAGCTAGTTAAGCACGCATAAGACATAAATTAAAGAAATAAACGATGTTAGCCATGCATGAATGATATGGACACACGCAAGCATGATTATTGATCGAATATATGTCCACCTTATGTGTTAAATGACAAGCATAATAGCTTATGTGATTTCATGACGTTGTAATGCCTTAAATTATTTAAGATGTTAATCTTGAACCATATCATGTAAGATTGAACTTAAAAGGACTATGTAAGCATGCAATACTTTTGAGCATGTGTATATTCTGTGAGTCGATAAATACTTACGTGATGGACAGAAGCAGCTATACAAAAGCTCAACCCTGGTCTGGCCAGGGGACAGCGCATCTGCACAGTCTCTAGGCTTAATCAGGGCGCAGCTGCGCCAGGTCACTTTCAGTTCTGATGCAGTTTGCTTATTTTGATTTTAACAGTTCACTTATTATGATGTTCTAATCTGTTAAGGAGTTTATAATTGATACTGATATATGTTTATATGAGATGATGAAATAACATGATAACATTTAACTTATAAAAGGGATTCTAAAATTAGTGAAGATGATGTTGATTAAGTGTTATGATACTATATGTGATATAACTACGTACTTGATTTCATAATGTCTTATATACTGATTTTGTGTTAAGTATATGTACAAGTACGTAATGACATACATATAAGAGTTATATGACTAAAGAAGAACCCTATGTGTATATTTGAATTACATATCGAGCTTGTGAACCGAATGTGCTTAGCTAATGAATATCCTATACATGTAAATATATTATAATAGGATTCGAAAGTGTTGATTAAGCTTTACGTGGGTAGACTACGCATAAGGCAAGTTCCCTAACTTACACTCTTTTATTATGCAAGTATCTTAAACCCTTGCATTTACTTTATTCAACGGATATTGTAAGCAAGTTCTCGAACCCTACTCCTTATTGAGTATTTCTTAGACTTGTACTATTATTGTCGTATGAGTAAACCATTGAAATGACAATTCATATCTTATGACTCATTGCTTCATAGCTAAGATAAAGTTGATTATATTCTTAAAACTTTAATATCAAGTATTGAACTTATAATTGTTTTTATACACATTGAAAGAGCGGTCTATGCCATTTGATTCAGCTAGACCTATATCATGATTAGAAAACTATCCAAACCAATTGATTGGTGCGGAATCTTATACTTGACTGAGATGAACAACCCTCATTGAGGGGAAACTATAAACTGTCGGAGAACCGACGCGCGCACTTGAGTACAATTAAATGTTATGGATAATGTATAGTACTTTGGGCTGATCACTTGATGTACTTGTTTTATTGGGTTATCAACGTAATACTGTTAATTCTAGTAGAAGTTCATAGTCCTTAGTGACTGCTTAGTATTCATTGTTTTGAAATCTTGAATTGATTAAGCGTTGAATCTTATTGATATCTTCCCGTCCTTAGTGACTATTGTTGAAAACTATTGATACTTTTTGTTATCCTTGAACTACCATGTATTGTTGTACCCTTGAGAATTGAAAAACTATATTATTCCTTTGTTGCTATATTACTTGCTGAGCAAACTTGTTGCTCATTCTTGCTTTTCCCTAAAAATATTTCAGTTAAGGCAGAATAGGGTGGACCCTCGGGCACCGACAAGGGCAAGGACAAGGCTACGGAGTAGCTTTATATTATGTAGAACTCTTATGATAATGTAATAAGATTTTATTATGTATTAGTTATGATTACGTATCCTTAAGCTATGTTTAAGATGTAATCGATGTTTAAGTTGCGAAACCTTGGGACATGAATGATTATATTAAATAAATGTAATCTATTCGTAGTAAGTGTTATTCCACTGTGCGATATAGTATTATTGTATTAGATTATAGAACGTGACGAACCGAATTCGAGACTCTGTGGCAGTCCGAATTTAGGGGCGTCACATAGAGAAAACTGCAGATACAAAAGAAACTCTTGTTCCATTACTTGAAGAGGAAGAGATGGTAGTGGCACACAATAACAGAACTTTGAAAGAACTGGCTACTTTTGATCTGAATCAACCATCTTTTTGTATTGAGTATCCTACTTTAGATGTTTATTTTGAAATTAACTCTGGACTAATTCTTCTTTTGCCTTCTTTTCGTGGTCTTTCATGTGAAAATCTATATAAGCATCTAAAGGAGTTCCTGTGAGAACCCGAATTTTTAGAAATTATTAAATTAAGAATTTAGTAAATAAAATTCTTAAGGCATGTGTTGGGTTTAAATAAGAATATATATGCGTTATGAAGTATGTGGTATTGTGTTGAATAAGGTAATATGAACTATGCAATATGTGATTTTTGTGTTTAATAAATATATTATTATTATTATATATTTGTTATAAATTGTAGAGGTAAATTAGTTAAAGTAAAAGACATTGGTAAAATTTATCCATCGATATTAAATAATTTATAAAATTATTTTAGTATAGTAAGTTGGTGGCATTAAAAATCTTTAATGAATAATCACCATTTTTCTTGGGTATGTATACTAGTGACTAATATGTTGTAATATGGGTCATAATTGGTGCTCAAACTGTCCACGAATGGATTGAGATAGCAAAGCATGAATTAATTATGGAAATTAACTAACAAGAATAAATATTGGTTAATTTAAATTAAGTTGAAAGTTATATTATGGAATAATATAATTTGAATATTAAAACCTTAATTGACAGTGGTGATATAGTAAAGGGGTTGATTCACTCGAGTAAATGGTGAATTAATATATGTGTTTGGATAAAGAAAATGAAATGAGTATGTAATTAAATTTAGTATTGTTTTTATATAGTACTTAGCATGGTAATATATGTAAGAGTCTAATGTTCATAATGACGTTAATAAAATATATACGTGATTGAGGAGAGAAGAAAACCAATATATCTTTAGATAAATATTGGTTAGAGATTTATAAATTGATTTGATATACGGCAAAATGTGAAGATTGAAGAAATTATTTGGGGACAATTTATAGAAAGGAAAGAGAAATAATTATTGCATATTTTAAATAAAGGATATTAAAATAAATTCTAGCATTGAATTATTTTAATAAAGGGAGAATATTAATTTAAATTGTGATATTACTTTATATGTATGGCTTTGTATGAGGTAATATGTATGATTAAATAATATGGTAAATATATTAAAACATATTTGCTATATGTAAATAAATTGATATAAACAATTTATAATAAGAGAAATTAACTTATTATCTATTTTTTATATGTGATATGTGTACATGTGCCTTACATATAATTAATTTAATGAGACATAGATATTATATTAAAGATAATATCTTGAGACAATGAGTAAATCATTTTATTATGATTAATGCCTCTATTTGGAGAAAATGTAATAAACATAGTTTATGTATGTTTTATAGTGGAATACATAGTTTATATAGTAGTAATTATATCTTATGTATTTCCAAGAAGGTTAAATTTATAAAGAAAGCTAAGTTATTTTTATTTCACTAAATAACTTAAGTTACTATATTACCCGTAGATTTTATTAATGATAATAAAGATATTTGGATATTTCCGTTCACACCATATGTATTTATATGAATCTTGAAATATAATAGTTCGATGTAAATTGAATATGTGATGAGTAAGTAATGTGATGAAAGTGAATAAGATTATGAGATATGCCTAATGTGGCAAAGTGGTGGAATAAGCGATTCATTAAATAAATTAATGAAGGAATGATGAATAAATGGATTAATTAGTGTTATTATATGAATTAATTGCAATGTGCAAGTATATATGTTATGAGAGCATATAAATAAGTAATATAATTGTATTACATCATGAGTACATTATAAAATGTAATATTAAGAATATTATTATTTTGTGAGATTATATTATATTAAGCCTGGGATCTATAATTTATTAAGCTTACATAATTATGCCTTGTGTGACATGAATAGTAAAGTCAACTGGAGGTTTAACTAGAATTATTAGAAGAGAATTCATGGTAAGGGATTAAATGATTTATATTAATTAGTCATGGTAGTATTTCTGTGTGATTATAATAATAAGTGTTATAGAGATGATGGGTTGAGAATACCTAACTAAATTATATTTAGTCCAATTAAAATATTAATTGAATTAACCCAATGTACATGAGGTACATGATTATATGTATTGGTGTATATTCAAAATATGAGTATACTTGTTTATATGTATATGTACCCATAACTTAACATAATGTAGTAACATTAAGTCATTGGAATTGATTTAATGAGCCCAAAAGGAAGTAATTTTAATATGTTGTGGTCCATATTTGGTAGTGCAAACTAAATAAAATGCTTGTCCCAAATTATTTGTCCCAATCTATTTCCTTCATCACATATGAATAGGCCATTGCCTAAGCCTACCTTATTGTCAAACTCAGAAATCTCAAAGAAGGTGATGATGGATATGCAATGATGAATGAGGAGTGACTCCAATA
Organism: Panax stipuleanatus; assembly: GCA_020205555.1. Lineage (NCBI taxonomy): Eukaryota > Viridiplantae > Streptophyta > Magnoliopsida > Apiales > Araliaceae > Panax > Panax stipuleanatus. The sequence continues at coordinate 102,444,018 of CM035125.1, forward strand.
GTGAATGTCACTATTCCACCAAATCTCCATTGTCCACCATCTTCTTTTTCCTTCCTTTGGTTTGGTTTATTGGGCAAAGTCACCAATTGGATAATAGTTGGGCTATAAATTGGAAGCTCTCCCTTCTCTAATTGATTTGCTAAGTTTTCTGATAAGTCCCATATAGAGAGTGAGTTGCAATTAGAGTGAGGAATCTGGGTTGGAGACAAGGATTCTCAAATTAAATTCAATAGAGGTAATATTCATACTAACATTCTTAATTTAAAAGTTTGAAGAAATTCGTAGAATTTTCCTAAGTTAGTGATTAATTGAATTGTGAACTGACTTAGCAGTTGCTAACATGATGTTAGTTTAGTATACATATGTAAAGTACAATGTGATTGATATTGGGTATGTTAGGTGAGAATTTTCGAGTTTGGTTTCAAAATTCTGCAGAAGTAGAGCCAAGTCTGGTGCTGAACCGAAGTGGTGCGGCCGCGCCACTTCCCCTTTCAAAACCAGCATGACCGTGCTGGTGGGCAATGCTGGAAAAATGATTTTACTTCTTTCTGGTATTCTGAGCATGTGTGTATAACTTAAATAGGTATATAAATGGTCTGACTTGTGGCCTAAAGTGGCCTTGCATTCAATAGGTTGCACTAACTTGGTATTAATGATTTTCTAAAGAATACTTGATGTTTTGAAAACGAAACTTAACGAACTTTGTGCCTTTTAAATTTTGACTTTGCGAACATATGTATGCGGCCTAGTTATGTGTGCAAATGTGTTAGGAATGTGGTTTCAATATATATTGCATATCGAAGGTTGTTAAGCATGATATAAGCTATCCGAGCATGTTTCGAAGTAAGTTTTCAAAAGAGGGATTATTGTAAGACCCCAACTTTTATGAATAAAGATTGAATTTCCTCTATATATTATTTTAAATAGTAAGGTGTTGATTTGATGTATGTGATAAGTTATGAGTGAGATGTGCGAATTTTACAAAATAAGCAAGTGGTTATAAAATATTCATTGTTGTCGAGGAATATTCGTTTGGTTGTGGAATATTCTTTTTGTCGGGGAATATTCGTACGACGGCGCAATCATTGGTGGGCCCCATAACAAAAAACTGTCAAATGAAGAAAACGACAAGAATAAGTTTTCTAAAAATAATGGCAGAACTGTTACCGTTAAACTGTTAAAATACCCGGTGATAAAATACAGTAATACGCGTTGTTGCACAGTAGCACACGGTATTACACAGTATTTCAAATTATTGGTTCTTACGTAAGAAGTCACTTACTCAATAATTGTTACAGTAATTACTGTTCATTATTTTATATTATTGATTCAATAATTGCTACGTTGATATATTGATTCATTAATTGCTACGTTTATATTTTATATTATTGATTGAATAATGGTCACCACTGCATAGTAGTTTACAGTATTAAATCAATAATTGTCACACATATTATTTAAATAATATTATTAGATAACATTATTGACAATGTCTAGAAAGGTCTGTCAAGGAAATGAGTTAGGTTATATAATTGTGCGCCAATAAGGAAAAATTCTTAACGAAAAGCCCCTTCTTTCCTGGGAATGATCTAGTTGTTAATATTGTGATTCTGTAATATTATTTGTGAATAATAATTGATTGTTGATAAATATGAAAAGTAAATATTTATTCAATTTTGATATAAATGAAGGAATTTTTAAGAATGAGATATTTGTTGAAAGTTTGGCAATTATCTTCTCTGATAAAATATTCATTTAAATATATTATTATAATATATAATAATTGTTTAAATAATATATATATATATATATATATATATATATATATATATACATGCATGTGAAAAAGGGACGGATGTGATTTAATAATATTTGAATGCTTTGTATTCTTTTCTTTCCTAAGTTGGTGGGCAGAAGAATTTTTCCTGCATTCATTCACTTGTTTCAAAGTGTGGGCCCTCACCATAAGGAAATGGGAGGAATTAGACAGAGAAAAAGAAGTGGAGTTAGGCAGGTTAGGCAACCTGCTTAATTTTTTTCTCCCTCCGTTGCACTATAAAAGGGAGGTTACCCCTCCTTCCCTAAACATACCTTCAATATCAGAAATTCTTATTCTATAGTATTGTGAGTATTTCTCTTGAGTATAAGGATACTTTGAGTGTAGCTTTTTGTGCAAGATTTTCTCATAATAATATCGGATATTCCAGTCAAATCCAGTTTTTTACTAAGGTAAAGGATATTATTGTTCTCGTAAATGATGTTGTTTTCTTTCAATATTCGTAAATGATATTATTTTCTTTCATATTTTATATTATGAAAGTGATAATATTTTATTTCATATTCCTAAATTTAAACTTACTATGGTAAGTATTGCTTCTATAATTCTTGAAATAATTAGAAATTCCTTGAGTTTTGCGCTTCATCTAGTATCATTTTATCGGAATATTGGTATAAACTTTCTTTTGAAATTTTTACCTTTTCATGTCGGGATTACTATTCATGTATACGACACTATTCACGAATACGGTACTATTCACAGAAAAATTAATTTTTTTTTTATTTGTCCAAATTGTCTGTTATGGTTACTATCTTTGATTGTATCCATGTTTTGAACTTCATTCTTGAATTTTGCTCCATAATTGAATATTATGGAGTATTCTTGAACTTGGATAAATTAAATTACGAATTACGAATCCCTAATCTTTGTCCTTTATCTCACTGGATTCGTTATTTATCTTGTTTTTCATCATCCTCAGTCCTAAATGATGATATAACTGAATACCTTTAGCTTGTAGAGCGAAGATGAATGATTACCTAATGAATATCTTTGGCCCGTAGTGCAAAGATGGACAGGTGTTGAGATGAACATGACCACTGGTAATATAAATGAATATCTTTGGCCCATAGTGCAAAGATGAATATTTGATTCGAGATATATATTGATTGATGTTACAGGGATAAAATATTGATGATGGACTTTTAAATCATAGAAGATAGTAGACATCATTCTCTACTTAACTCTTCTAATGAATTGTTATTTCCGCTGCAGTTGTTGATCTAAAACTTGTTGTCCATAATATTTTATCTGATCTATTGAAGACTAACGATAAATTATTCTTTATTATCTTAGTCATAATATTCTTTACTTGGCTAGTTGGGCTCACCCTTTTCATCTATTGTCCTCTTTAGGGAATGAGAATGTTGCGGGAACTAGTCGGGGATCAGTGTGATGGTCAGAGTAGAGCAGTAGTAGTCCTCACTATTTTTTGTAAAATAGTGTGATAATAATTGTAATAAAAGAGGACTGAATTTGAGTATTTATATTTCGTATTATATACGATTTGTATTGAAACTCACAGTTTGTGTGGTCGTATTTTACACGACCGTATGTTATAAAAGATTGTATTTGAATTATGTACCATGTATTTGGCGACTCAGAATGGGTTGAGTATTGAACCTATTTTGGGGGCGTCACAGTTGGTATCAGAACTTAGGGATATGATCTCTGGCGGAGATCTAGGAATAGAAATAGGAGGGGAGAGACGAGTAAATCCTTCGCGAGTGTGTCCTACCTAAGCTTATCTGGTATTTAATTGGTCGGTCGAAACATAGGATTAATATGTGATATGTTAATTTGTTTAATTAACCCTTGTTTTATGGCAGTATTTGAGAATGACAGCTGAAAATCTAAGCAATGGAGTGAATGAGACCGTTGAGACACCTCTAATCACCAACCAGGAGAACGTGCAACAGAAAGGCAATAATTCTCCTGTAAACAATGCCACCGATCAGACGATGAACGATGGGATGTTTAGAAACTTTTTACAGTTCATGCAAAACCAGACGAGGGAGACTCGTGCTCATAATACAGGTGGAAATAATAATAACTCGCGGCTTGTCACTGCCAAGCAGTTTAAAGAGTTGGGACCACCAGAGTTTCAGGGAAAGCCAGATCCAATCAAGGCAGAAAATTGGATTAAGCAAATTACCAAGATATTTGATGTCTTGGGATACATGGAGGAACAGAAGGTTCCATTCGCCACGTTTATGTTCCGTAGAGAGGCAGATTATTGGTGGAAATCTGTGAAGCGTACCCAGCCTACCGCACTCAAGATGTCTTGGGAAGAACTGTTCAATGACAAGTACTTTCCAGAAAGTATTCGTTATATAAAGGAGGTAGAGTTTATCAAACTGGAACAGAACAACATAACTGTGTCCCAGTATGAGGCTAAGTTCACGGAGTTATCCCGGTTCGCATCTCATTTGGTTGATAATGAGGAACGTATGACGCGGATGTTTCTAAGAGGTTTGAAACCTGAAATTCGTCAGTACCTCATTTCTCACAAACTTTCTTTATATTCAGATGTGGTGAACAGGGCCCAATTGTTAGAACGAGATAATGATTATGTTCAACCAAGGGACAACAACCAAGGTCGTACCGATGGCAGCAGTCATCAGAATAATGACAACCAGCAGGGAGGAAAGTATCATGACAGAAGCGGTAACCATTCCGATGGTAATCGTGGCCATGATAATAGAAGGAGTGAGTCGGGGGGAGATTTCAAGAAGAGAAGGTATAACAATGAGAACGTGAAAACATCGACAGCAGCACCAACATCAACTGTTTCTAGGGGAGGAGAGCGACCGCCGGTCGTATGCTATAAATGCGGGCAAGAGGGACACATTAGTCCCAACTACACACAGCAATCCAAGGTGTGCTATAACTATGGAAAGGAAGGACATATAGCTCGAGTGTGTCCTATAGCGAAACCAAGTCCAGCGGGGATGGTGATTCTTAAGCCAGTTCCGGACAAGTCAAAGTTGGTGGTTCCTGGAAGCTCTTTTGTCGTGACTGCCCAACAAGCAAGGAACCTGAACGAGGTTATTACGGGTAAGCCGATAATAAACTCTTGCGAAGTTTATACCTTATTAGATACCGGTGCTACCCGTTCTTTTATTTCACCTGCTTGTGCTCAACGTTTGAACTTGACTTCTGAGAAATTAGACTTTGACTTATCTGTTGAAACTCCGTTGGGAGAAACCTTTGTTACATCCACAGTTTATAAATCTTTCTTGATTCAAATTGGTACTCTCACCCTACCTGTTGATCTTATATCTTTGAAAATACTTGCATTTGACGTGATTTTAAGAATTGACTGGTTAACCACTTATCATGCCAAAATTGATTATTTTTGTAAGATTGTTAGTTTTCATATTCCTAATCAACCTGTTGTGCGAATCCAAACCACCAAACCACTAAAATCAGTCAATGTCATTTCAAGTCATAAAGCTATTCGTTTATTGAAAAATGGATGTCAAGCTTTCTTAGCATATATCACTGATCTAAACCAGAATACGTTAGGTTTGAATGATATTTCTGTTGTTAATGAGTTTCCTGATGTATTTCTCGAAGAACTTCCCGGTCTACCCCCAGAACGTGAAGTTGAATTCTTTATTGACCTTGAACCCGGTACAAAACCCATTTCTAAAACCCCATATCGAATGGCTCCTATTGAACTTCAAGAGTTAAAGGTCCAACTACAGGAGTTGTTGGACATCAGTTTTATTGATCCTAGTACGTCTCCTTGGGGTGCTCCTGTTTTATTTGTAAAGAAAAAAGACGGGAGTATACGACTTTGTATTGATTATCGGGAGTTGAACCATGTCACTATCAAGAATAGGTAACCGTTACCTAGTATTGATGACCTGTTCGACCAGTTGCAAGGTGCACAATTCTTTTCAAAGATCGATCTTCATTCTGGATATCATCAGCTGAAGATTAAAACTGAGGATATTCCAAAAACTACCTTCAGAACTTGGTACGGGCATTATGAATTCTTACTCATGTCTTTTGGATTGACTAATGCTCCTGCTGCTTTCATGGATATGATGAACCGTGTATTCAAAGAATATTTGGATCAAAACGTGGTTATCTTTATTGATAACATCCTCATCTATTCCAAAAGCCGTGAAGATCATGAGCACCACTTGAAGCTAGTACTTCAAAGGCTTCGTGATAACAAGCTTTATGCCAAGTTAAAGAAATGCGAGATCTGGCTTGAGGAAGTAGCATTCCTTGGGCACGTAGTATCAAAACATGGAGTATCTGTGGACCCGAATAAAGATTGAAGCAATACAAAGTTGGGAGCAACCAAAGTCAGTAACCGAAGTACAAAGCTTTCTGGGCTTAGCTGGTTATTATCGGAGATTCGTGGAAGAATTTTCTCGGATCGCTACTCCATTAACTCAGCTGACTCGGAAAGATACAAAATTCATATGAAATGAGGAATACGAGAAGAGCTTTTAAGAGCTCAAGAGGAGACTCATTTCGGCACCTGTTCTGACAATACCATCTAGTTCGGATGGATTTGTCATTTATAGCTATGCTTCGGGCAAAGGGTTAGGATGTGTTCTCATACAACATGGGAAAGTCATAGCTTATGCCTTGTGATAACTCAAAGAATATGAGAGGAATTATCCTACTCATGATCTAGAGTTGGCAGCAGTCGTTTTCGCGTTGAAGATCTGGAGACACTACCTGTACGGGGAGAAAGTGGAGATCTATACGGATCATAAGAGCCTAAAATATTTCTTCACTGAGAAGGAACTCAACATGCGGCAACGACGTTGGCTTGAGCTGTTGAAAGATTACGACCATACCATCCAATACCATCCTGGAAAAGCGAACGTGGTAGCTGACGCGTTGAGTAGAAGATCATATACGGGAATGAGTGCGATGCTGTCAACACAAAGGCCCATTTTATATGACTTAAAAAGGATGGAGATAAAGTTAAAGACTCCAGGGACCCACAAAATGATGTCAAGTATACGCGTAGAACCAACTTTGATTAATAAAGTTAAAGCTGCTTAAGACCCGGAGCTAATGAAGATGAAGAAGAAAGTGCAAGAGGTGCTATTCCAGAAGCAAGAATCGATGAAGAAGGAATACTTCGAGTCAACTCCAGACTTTGTATTCCTAATAATTCTGATTTGAAGTATAAAATCATGATGGAGGCACACAACACACCGTTTGCAATCCATCCAGGGAGTACCAAAATGTATCGTGATCTTCGACATATATTTTAGTGGAGCAATATGAAGAGAGAGATCGTGGAGTTTATCTCGAGGTGTTTAACTTGTCAACGTGTCAAGGCGGAGCATCAAATGCCAAAGGGTCCATTGCAACCACTTGAGATTCCGAAATGAAAGTGGGAACACATTATCATGGATTTCGTTACGGGTCTTCCCAAGGTTTCTCAAGGCATAGATGCGATTTGGGTTATTATCGATAGATTAACCAAGTCTGCTCATTTCTTGCCTATACAAGAGACTTATTCACTTGAATGTCTTGCTCATATGTACGTGAATGAGATTGTGAGATTGCATGGCATGCCAGTATCCATCGTTTTGGATCGTGACCCCAGATTTACTTCACAATTTTGGATCAGTTTGCAGAAAGCTATGTGCACGGATTTACGATTTAGTTCGGCATATCATCCACAAACAGGCGGACAATCAGAAATGACTATTCAAACTCTTGAAGATCTATTGAGACTCTGTGTTCTTGATTTCAAAGGAAGTTGGGATAAATACTTACCATTATTGGAATTCTCCTACAACAACAGTTATCAGGAAAGTATAGGAGTGACTCCATTCGAAGCGTTGTATGGACGAAAGTGTCGTTCTCCAGTATGTTGGGACGAGGTGGGTGAAGCAATATTGTTGGGACCGGAGTTAGTACGTATGACTACGAAAAAGATTCAAATAATCCGGCAACGTATATAAACTGCACAAGATTGACAAAAGAGTTATGCTGATCTTCATCGAAGGGACGTGGAGTTCAATATCGGAGACATTGTGCTGTTACGTGTTGCTCCATGGAAAGGAGTTACGAGATTCGGGAAGAGAGGAAAGCTCAACCCACGATTCATTGGTCCATTTTATATCCTTGACCGAGTAGGAAATGTGGCCTATAAACTCGCTTTACCGCCTAGCATGTCTCGTGTTCATAACGTTTTTCACATATCCATGCTACGTAAATATGTGAAAGACCCAAACCACATTATTGAGTTAGAACCAGACGAGATAGCCGAAGATTTAACGCACGAGGAGATAGCTGTCAAGATCTTGGATAAGAAGGAACATGTCTTACGCTCAAAGATTATACCTCAAGTTAAAGTTTTGTGGAGAAACCATGAAATCGAGGAAATGACCTGGGAGCTAGAATAGGAAATGAAAGCAAGGTATCCTCAACTTTTCGACATACCAGGTACGTGCGTCAATTTCGAGGACGAAATTTCATAAGGAGGTGAGGTTGTAAGACCCCAACTTTTATGAATAAAGATTGAATTTTCTCTATATATTATTTTAAATAGTAAGGTGTTGATTTGATGGATATAATAAGTTATGGGTGAGATGTGCAAATTTTACAAAATAAGCAAGTGGTTATAAAATATTCATTGTTGTCGGGAAATATTCGTTTGGTCGTGGAATATTCTTTTTGTCGGAGAATATTCGTACGACGGCGCAATCTTTGGTGGGCCCTATAACAAAAAACTGTCGGATGAAGAAAACGACAAGAATAAATTTTCTAAAAATAACGGCAGAACTGTTACCGTTAAACTGTTGAAATACCCGGTGATAAAATACAGTAATATGCATTGTTGCACAGTAGCACACGGTATTATACAGTATTTTAAATTATTGGTTCTTACGTAAGAAGTCACTTACTCAATAATTGTTACAGTAATTACTGTTCATTATTTTATATTATTGATTCAGTAATTGCTACGTTGATATATTGATTCAATAATTGCTATGTTGATATTTTATATCATTGATTTAATAATGGTCACAGTAACCACTGCATAGTAGTTTACATTACTAAATCAATAATTGTCACACATATTATTTAAATGATATTATTAGATAACATTATTGACAATGTCTAGAAAGTTTTGTCGAGGAAATGAGTTAGGTTATATAATTGCGCGCCAATAAGGAGAAATTCTTATCGAAAAGCCCCCTCTTTCTTGGGAATAATCTAGTTGTCAATATTGTGATTCTGTAATATTATTTGTGAATAATAATTGATTGTTGATAAATATGAAAAGTAAATATTTATTCAATTTTGATATAAATGAAGGAATTTTTAAGAATGAGATATTTGTTGAAAGTTTGGCAATTATCTTCTCCAATAAAATATTCATTTAAATATATTATTATAATATATAATAATTGTTTAAATAATATATATATATATATATATATATATATATGCATGTGAAAAAGGGACGGATGTGATTTAATTATATTTGAATGCTTTGTATTCTTTTCTTTCCTAAGTTAGTGGGCAAAAGAATTTTTCCTGCATTCATTCACTTGTTTCAAAGTGTGGGCCCTCACCATAAGAAAATGGGAGGAATTAGACAGAGAAAAAGAAGTGGAGTTAGGCAGGTTAGGTAACCTGCTTAATTTTTTTCTCCCTCCGTTGCACTATAAAAGGGAGGTTACCCCTCCTTCCCTAAACATACCTTCAATATCAGAAATTCTTATTCTATAGTATTGTGAGTATTTCTCTTGAGTATAAGGATACTTTGAGTGTAACTTTTTGTGCAAGATTTTCTCATAATAATACCCGATATTCCAGTCAAATTTAGTTTTTTACTAAGGTAAAGGATATTATTTTTCTCATAAATGATGTTGTTTTCTTTCAATATTCGTAAATGATATTATTTTCTTTCATATTTCATATTATGAAAGTGATAATATTTCATTTCATATTCCTAAATTTAAACTTACTATGGTAAGTATTGCTTCTATAATTCCTGAAATAATCAAAAATTCCCTGAGTTTTGCGCTTCGTCTAATATCATTTTATCGGAATATTGGTATAAACTTTCTTCTGAAATTTTTACCTTTTCATATCGGGATTACTATTCACGTATACAGCACTATTCATGAATATGACACTATTCTTAGAAAAATTAAATTTTCTTTTATTTGTCCAAATTGTCTGTTATGGTTACTATCTTTGATTGTATCCATGTTTTGAACTTCATTCTTAAATTTTGCTCCACAATTGAATATTATGGAGTATTCTTGAACTTGGATAAACTAAATTACGAATCCCTAATCTTTGTCCTTTATCTCACTGGATTCGTTATTTATATTATTTTTCATCATCCTCAGTCCTAAATGGTGATATAACTGAATATCTTTAGCGTGTAGAGCAAAGATGAATGATTACCTAATGAATATCTTTGGCCCGTAGTGCAAAGATGGATAGGTGTTGAGATGAACATGACCACTGGTAATATAAATGAATATCTTTGGCCCATAGTGCAAAGATGAATATTTGATTCGAGATATATATTGATTGATGTTACAGGGATAAAATATTGATGATGGATTTTAAATCATAGAAGATAGTAGACATCATTCTCTACTTAACTCTTCTAATGAATTGTTATTTCCACTGCAGTTGTTGATCTAAAACTTGTTGTCCATAATATTTTATCTGATCTATTGAAGACTAACGATAAATTGTTCTTTATTATCTTAGTCATAATATTCTTTACTTGGCTAGTTGAGCTCACCCTTTTCATCTATTGTCCTCTTTAGAGAATGAGAATGTTGCGGGAACTAGTCGGGGATCAGTATGATGGTCAGAGTAGAGCAGTAATAGTCCTCACTATTTTTTGTAAAATAGTGTGATAATAATTATAATAAAAGAGGACTGAATTTGAGTGTTTATATTTCGTATTATATACGATTTGTATTGAAACTCACAGTTTGTGTGATTGTATTTTGCACGATCGTAGGTTATAAAAGATTGTATTTGGATTCTGTACCATGTATTTAGCGACTCAAAATGGATTGAGTATTGAACCTATTTTGGGGGCGTCATAATTATACTACGTGTAAATGAGTTTGATAAATATGATCATGCGTATTAAGGATCGTTGAGCATTCTTATGTGGGTTAGTGGTTTACATAGCTATTCCCTTGTTAAACGAACCTATTTAGTCTCGATTAAAGAATTTTGGAAAGGATGTTCTAAACCCGATTTGAGTTTTACCTCAAAGTATGTTTTAGATACTTGAGATGATTTTCAACTTGGTCATTAAATTATTGAACATATTGATCCTAGTTGAGCAAAGGAATTTAAAAGAAAAATTTAAGGGTTTTGGAAGGTAACCCCAACGTAAATAAATATGGGAAAACCAAATCTGGTCTGAAACCTGTCTTTATGTGAATATATCGTGTTTAAAGATATTAGTATGCTAACTAGAGAACTGGACCCTTAAAATCTTAGTTCTGGTTCTGGTAGGGAGTACCGCGGCAGCACCACTCCTAAGCTTATTAGCAGCGTGGCCGCGCCGTGCTGCAGAGTGGTCAAGAGCAGTTTGTTAAATGTTTGGACCTTGGCCATGTTTATATATTTTCCTTAAAGACCACAAGGTAGGAAACAAGATGGTTTCAATGGATTAAGCTTGAGGGTGTAATGCGGTAACAACATAGTTATCCTAAGATGAAGTGAAATGAATGTTTAAAAACCTAGTTAGAAGACGATATACAATTTGTTCTTATGTTAAGAGTGTATGAATATGTATGACTGATGGGTATGGATCCATAATTGTATAATTGGGTAGGGATATATGAAGTGCATATAGCTATAAGCAGTTAAGTTGTAGTTGATAAACTACGAGCCAGGCAAGTCTTTCAGTTCCTATTTGCTATATGAATTTGATAACTTTTGGTTGAATTATATTATGCTATGAGGATATTGATTTATATATGAAATGCATATGATATGTATGAAATTTGAAAGTTGATCTTCGATTATATGTTTAAGAAGTTAATCTTTATACTTGTTATATAAGAAGCAGCATGCATAGTAAATTTAAATGATTACGATTGCATGAACTGAGCATGATATTATATGCTATATGATGCATAAAAACTGTTAGAATTGCTGAGCTGTCGAGCTCACTCTTGTAAATAACCATTTTTGCAGGTTAAGGACTCACGGTTAAAGTTACGTGCTACTTGATTGATAGAGTTCAATAGTATCGCAAGAAGATTGATTTATTTATCTAAAGTTATGATCTTGAACCATGTTTAGGTTTTAAATGATGTACATGATAATTGTTTATGATGTTCAACTCATGTAGAGTAGTAAAGTCGTAATATTCGATATATATAGAATATCAAATCATGATGTAAAGTTTTATTATGTAATTTCGACGATTTGAATCATGGAATAAATTGATTCAAAGTTATAAAATTAATAAAAGTTGTTATTCAGAGAACATAGAAAAGTTTAAATTATTCCGCATTTTTATTAAGTATAAAATCGGATATGATGTAAAGACAAGAACGGTAAATGACCAAGATTTGGAAATTTATTAAGGTTTTGGGATCGACATGTAGATTCTGAAAATGGAAGGAATTTATATTCTAATTGGTAATAAAGCGAAGTTATATTAATTGAGTTATGAATAAAAGATATAAATAATCAGATGAATGTTGTATCGTGACGCACTAAGTCTACGGTTCAAGGGACCCGGATTTGGGGGCGTTATAGTTCCACGTGGTGTGTTCCACGATGAAAGCACAAGTAGTGACAGAGGAACATATCAAGTTTAGACTTTTTCCATTCTCCTTAGCAGATTTGGCTAAAGACTGGTTATACTATATGTATTCAAGATCAATACGATCATGGACTGATATGCAAAGGTTATTCTTGGAGAGGTATTTTCTTGCATCAAGAGTTGCCGATATAGGAAAGGAGATATGTGGAATTAGGCAGTTCAATGGAGAGAATCTCTATGAGTATTGGGAAAGGTTCAAGAAGTTGTGTTCCAACTGTCCACCTCACGGAATTGATGATCATCACTTGATCCAGTACTTCTATGAGAGGTTGCTACCAATGGATATAAGCATGATTGATGCAGCAAGTGGAGGAGCACTGGTAGACAAAACTCCAGACGCTACAAAGAACTTAATTACTACCATAGCAGCCAACTCACAGCAGTATTGTACTAGGATGACTCATAAATCACAAAGGGTAAATGAGGTGAGCACTTGTAATCTTGAACAACAAGTTTCTGAATTAACTGTTATAGTTCGACAAATGGCTGCAAGGAATACGCAAGGTTTTTAGCAAGCTCAACCTCAGTACCACACAGAAAACCAAGAAGTACCTGTCAATTTTGGGACATATATGAAGGATATGTTCAAGGCATTCATGAACCAAACACAACAGTTCATGAATCAGACACAACAGTTCCAGCAGGAGACAAGAACTTCTGTTCAAGATCTGAGGGACCAAGTTGGTCAGCTTGCAACCACAGTAGGGGTGTTGGAATCTCAAGGCTCAGGGAGGTCACTTTCTCAAACTATTGAGAATGTAAGTACAATAACATTGAGATGTGGTGCAGAGTATTGGAAGCAAGGAAAGTCAATGCTTTCAGAACAAAACAAGTCAGAAATAGTGAAACAAGCAGCAGTGTTGTAGTCAAGCATAAATTTCCACCTCTTTCAGCTTATGAACCGATACTACCTTTTTCCAAGTTCTAAGAAGGAATTGGAAAGTTGGAAAAAATTTAGAGTTGTATACAGAGTCGTATGAAAAATTTCTGGAAGAAATGGCGAATAGGGAACAAGAACTTAAAGATGATGAGAAGTTCACTAGTGGTAACTAGTTGAAAGTGCTTGAGGCTACTGCTGAATTTGAAGAAGAAATCGGGTATTCAAAGTTTGAAAATGATGAACAAGAGGAAGAGGACAACAATTTGATAAGTTCTGCAGATCTTTGCAAAGGGGATATAGATGATACATCGGTGCAAACAACAAAAACACTACATGATACATATCGTGGGACCTTAACTATAGAATTGGATGAGGCACATGTCCAATTCAACATATATGAAGTTAAAAGGTATCTTGGTAATATTAATTCTATTTTTTCTACTGATGTTGTTGACTCTATAGTGCAGGAATCTCTTGAGCAAATATACAAGGAGGATTTGAGGGCTTGAATGGAGCAAAATCAGGATCTAAAGGATGCTCCTAATGAATTGAAATTGTTACCAGTCCACTTGAAGTACACAAGTCCAATTACATAGTATGAGAAGGATGATGTCAAGCCAATGACAATAAACAAGGGCAACTGCTTGGCAGGCAACCTAAAGTCTCAGATTTGATTTTTCTATCCCTTTACTTATTAGTTTTTTTTTATTTACATATAGTTCTTTCTTCTTTGCATGATTTTCTTACATTGGGGACAATGTAAGGTTTGAGTGTGGGGGGGGGGGGGGGAGATTTAGGTTTTTATTTTATTTAGGGATATTGATCCGATTTTGATGAAAAATTTGAAATTTTGATGCCTTTCGAAAATTTTTGAAAAATTTGAGTTCTGTAATTCTATTTGCCTATGTGTTCGAAGGTTAAAGTCAAAAATTAAAAATCAGTGCTAAATTTCAAAATATGTTTGATGCTTAATTGGTTAATGATTGAGAAAAACTAAGTCATGATCCATAGTAATTTATTTGAATTAAATTTGTGTCGCATGAGTACTTGAACATGTGATATATGCTCATTTGGCTTAGTTATCTGTGAAGTTGTCTATGTGCACTAATCTCATGCTTTAGAACTATTGAACTGCTTATGCTTTTTGCAGGCCATGTGGAAAAAAATAAGAAAAGTTGAAAATCAAAGAAATTGTTGAAAAAGAAAAAAAAGAAGTAAAAGAGAAACCATGTGGTGGGATGAGATGGAGCGTAAAACGCACTCTCCTATAAACACGTGTGAATAAGTGAGATGGAGCGTAAAATGCACTCACTTACAAAAAAAAGATTGAGGAAGGTGGAACGGAGCATAAAATGCATTCACCAGAAACAAAGAGAAAAATGAAATGATTCTAGTAAAAAAAATAATGCAGGAAAAGTATGTATTGAGTCTTGAGTAGTGTGCACTGTTTTTGTTCCATGGTAACTAAATTGAGTAAGTGTGTGGATCATAGAAGAGTGCTTATGTGGATACAATTTGACTTAATGAAATTCAATGGTGAAAAGGTATGGTTGTTGCTTTGAGTTAATTGATGAAGCATTGCTTATATTTTTTGTGGGTTTAGTGTTGATAATCATGATTTGATCTTAAAATCTTTTGACATTATGGTTGAGTAGAGTTTTTTTAGAAATTAAACTTTTGGTTTACACGAGGACGTGTAAAAGACTAAGTGTGGGGGAATTTGATAAGTACACAATATTCATGATTTTTTTATTCCTTTACGTTTGATTTTATTGCATGTTTACATGAGTCTCTACGGTAGTGTCCTCGGTCATCCGAGATCGGAAGAGCTTCTTAGATATCTCATATCTAGCCTTCCTACTTTGTTCACCATACAACTCCTTGAGGTGAAGCAATATAGTAGGAGCATCCGTGTTTTCATGCTGACGTTGAAGCTCGTTATTCATGGATGTGAGCATAATGCATTGAGCCACAGATGCATCATCTTGTCACTTTACAATAGTGGCAATCTCTTCCTCAGAGGCTGATTCTGGAACAGTTCCAAGGACAGGCATATTTAGGACATAAGAAATCTTTTCAGCAGTGAGAACTATTCTCAGATTCCTTAACCAGTCCGTGTAATTCGGTCCGGTCAGTTTATTAGCATTAAGTATGCTACGCAGTGAAATTAGTGATTTTGACATTTTTTAAATTTCTGCATGTGAAAAGATAATATTTTAGCAAACCTTCATTTAATTAATTTTATATATACAAAAATAAATTAGGTCTTATTTTAAATTGGTATCTCCCACTATTTTTTTCAAATTATATTACCCTCACTTATATAGTTCGGCAACGTCTAATTAAAGATTTGCTAGTGAGAATAAGGATCCTATTTCAAATGTATATAGCCTTGTGTGTGCACAACAAAATATATATAAATAAATAGCTGGACAACTCTTGTCAATTACATCAACATGTAACTCCTTGTATTCTGCCTCTTAGATCATAATGGTCAAGTGTGTGCACATCCGAACTAAAATAATTTAAGTTAAGTCCAACCTAGCACTCCATATATTCAAAAGAGAAAAATATTGGCCTTGTGTGTGCACAACAAAATAATATTGTTCAATTTTTTTTATAAGCATCAAATATGATAAATTAACATCTTAAATACTTAATGCTTGCCTTGTGTGTGCACAACAAACTAATATTAAATATTTAATACTCTATTAATTTTATAATGCTAGAAGGCGACGTTCGATATTCCAAATATCTTTGAACACTTTAGACTTAATATAATTTTTTTGAGGGGTTTGTTATTATTTATCTCATCTTGTTTAGCACGCATGCATATATATATATATATATATATATATATATATATAAAATACGCGTTATTTTATTAAACATGCGAAGTATGTTTTGTATAAAATATAATATATATTATATTTAGTATTCACATATAAAATACTATATTCTACTTGGATTGATTATGAACTTTTATTCTTGTTTCGTTCACTAAAGCCACCAAATGAATCAAAAGGTCAAACCTAGGAGTGCAAGAATTTAAATTTAAACGTAACTATTATATTGAAACCCAGGCTCCATACAAACAGGTCTTCACGCGCTCCTTGGTCTCCAATTTTTGTAAGATAATTCTAACTATTTCTATTACATTAAACTATTTAATTTAAATAGAAACCTTGATCAGCAGTCAAAGAGAAATACATAGGAGAGAGATAGAATTTTACATTAAGAAAAATTAGAGAAGACGAAATACGCAGACCCCATTTAATAAAACCCATACATTCAAGCATCCAACTAAAATAAATTCAATCACATTGATCAATAGTCCCGTAATCAATAAATTAACATTCATCTCATGAATTAAAATCATTCAATATATATGAGTATCATTTAATTGACAATTTTAAATTGCATGAAATTCAATTTCAAGATTAAAATAAACTCTTTATTTTAATTATAAAATTATTAAAAATATTATATATATATATATATATATATATATATATATATAAAGTAACCGTATATGTATCATATATATATAATAACAGTATTTATAATAACGTGATTATATATATATATATATATATATATATATATATATATAAAGACTTCAGGTTACTTTTCTTTAAAATTGGTCCAGGATCTTTTTTTAAAACTAATCATTCAGGATCCTTTTTGAAATCAATTACTTATATTCACTTCCCCTTCCTGAAACAATCTGTGGGTCACTTTTCACTTTCACACAGCGGAAAGAAAAAAAAAACTTGTTTCGCGAATTGGAAGCTTTTGTGATAAATATAATAATTTTATATAATTAATTATACATAATAAATTATTTTAAATACATATTCATATATATATGGAATCAAAACAACTAATAATTGCATAAAAGTTTGGCTTTGATACTACTGTTGGGTTTGTACGAAATTATGGGCGCAATCAAATTGTAAAATAAACGGAAGCGTGGTATATCAGAGTTTTAAAATTTCTACAAAATCATTACCCGGATCATTCTTTATGCATATTATTAATTTAAAACGATAAATAAGAATTTATGGAATTCATACCCTTGTAGAATGAAGCTTTCACAGGTATAAGTTCAACTCTTTTTTCTTCGTGATCTCCTTGAATTTTTGGGTTAGATTTTTTTATTTGATCAACGTTAGTCACCCAAGTGTTTGGTCTCTAGAGATGATCCATCAAAGAAGAGGAATTATTCAAGAAGGATAGTGGTTGGCTAAACTCTAGTTTTCTATCTTCTATAGAAAAAGAGTACTATCCAACAATTGAAATTGCATCAACTAATATCTAACATAAAACTCATCTTATATAGATATTGGATCAACCCTTCTAATCCTATTAGAAACAGGGTCTCTTTTAATTTAATTAAATTTTTTTAATTAATTAGGCTTCCCAACATATTGGGATTAATTAATTAAACTCCTTTAATTAATTTGCCTCCTAATCTTATTAGGAATAAATGAGAGTACTAATATTAAATTAATTCTTAAACTCGTTTAGAAATTAAAATAATATAATTATAATAATATTAATAAGACTCCTCTTATTAATTTATATTTAATATATCTAAAAAATTAAATAATAAATAATAAGATATTTGATTTATTCTATCACCATAGATTTAATTAATTACACTTAATGCATTATTACGATTATGTCATTACTTTCTTAAATAATTATTCTTCCTTTTATGGTGTGACCCTTTAGGTTCTCCATATTAAACCGGTTGTGAATATATTAATTAGAACAATTCTAATCTTATTTAAATAAATAAAATAAACTAATAATCTATTTAAATAATTAATATTTATTCTATAATAGGGATAAGTCTCTCTAGCGATCAACGACTTTTCAGATAATATATATTTCAATATTAATCATAAAAGAACCTGTGAGTAAATAGTTACCGTAAAATTCAATCCTTTCATCATACAATGTCCCAATTAAATATAAGACATTTAATTTCTGTCAAGTCTTATTTTATTTAATTATATGTATTTTGATTAGAAAATGTTTAACTCCAAATAATACAAATTAGAAACTCCTTTCTAATTTCATTCTGCCTTGGCCAATGACTACTGGGTTGTCATTTAACGAATCACATAGTATATATCTCTTATTTTACTAGAAGTGATAGATTCTTTATTAATAATTTATTATCTCCATATATAACTTATTATACCCAAGCATACTCTTTGATATACCCTAATGGTCTTAAGGAATAAGTCAAAATATAATTTATTACATACAAGATACTATGATGATCTTAAGTCCAAGGATCACTTGTACTACTATCACATTAGAAATTTCTATTGACAGACAAGTAAAACTCCATTAGGTATTCCATAGCAAGTCACGTTCAGTGAACTTATTCTCCAATAAGCACCTACATACTTGTTTTCATATCTCCACACAAATGACCATGAGATCAATCATCCTCATCCAATGAGAAAGCGACATATGTACCAATCTATCCGGATTTACTAATCCCCTATTTAGTAATCCAGCGATTGGGAACTATTTTAGTTTTAAGATTTCTAAGAATTTAGATCTTATTAGCATGATCAACATCATGATTCTAAAAGTATTGCTTAAAACTATGGGTTATTTACATATTATAAAAATAACATCATGTAGATAATTAAATGCCTTTAATAAATGAATACTTTTATTAATAAATAAATAAGATTATCTCCATAGTATATGCTTTATCATCATACATGATTGACTTGTATGCATACTACTTTCAGTTGTTACCTAGGGCTATTAGTTTCATTGAAGGGTAAATAATGTTACACTTGATTAATCTATTGTTGTAAAAAGGTGATACTGAACTGAAGAACTGAAGCTTTTTATTCATTGTTAATTCTTATTAATTTATTCTTGTTAATTTAGTTAATCAATTCAAAATCTCCTTTTCATTAGAAATCATAGGATAAATATAAAACAAATCACTCTCTGTGGGATCGATCCTTGCTTACTACTGTGGTAATTGTTTGAATTTGTAAAGTGAAAGTGAGGTTAATTTTGGAGTGTAAACGACAACTTCCAGTACGTTCTTAACGTTTATCATTCGTTCGTCCGTAACTTACTCATCCGAACCCGGAATGAGTTCTTTTTTGAGTCTACGACTCACGTTTTTCTTGTTCTCTAACATTCTTATGAAACTCTAATTATCCAGGTTCATTATTTAGCATTACAATTTTACTACGATTTCAACTATTAACGTCTTTTACTAAAATTTTCGCCATAACTTCGTTATAGCATATTTTTATTCCGTTCCAAAGGGAACATTTTTTACACTTCTATATCTCCTAACTAGATATATTGCAACTAACATATATACGATGGTTTTGAACTTGTCAATCAACAACAAGCTCTAAAGATGGTTTTCAATTTGTCCATCAACAACTCGTTTCTTCGTTAGTTCTTCGTTTTTAACCTTTATTTTAATTACGATTTCACTTTAAACATGCATGTTAGTGTTTTAAATCCACTAATTCTTTCTTATTTCACCAGAACATACTATGATTC
Source organism: Panax stipuleanatus (assembly GCA_020205555.1). Classification (NCBI taxonomy): domain Eukaryota; kingdom Viridiplantae; phylum Streptophyta; class Magnoliopsida; order Apiales; family Araliaceae; genus Panax; species Panax stipuleanatus. The sequence goes on from CM035125.1 coordinate 102,464,118, forward strand.
AGGTGAATCATTCAACAACCACCAATAGAACACTTCCAAACAAATCTATAACTTGAAAAAGATGAAGATTTATGGTTCAAAGTTTATTACCTCTTGATTGCTTGGTGACTTGATGAATTTAGCTATCTTTTCCTTCTTGATTCTTTTTCTTTGCTCTCACTTCTCTCTCAATATTTGTCTTAGCTTTTGAATGTGTTAGTTGAACAATAATCTAACACTTTGAAGAAAATGCTTGTCTTTTTTAGAAAAAACAAGAGCTAAGGCACTTTGGTCATTAAAATAACTTTGCTTTCCTTATTAATTGTTCACTTAACTTAGAGTCCTGATTTGTTAACACCCTTAGGTTACAAACCATCCCCTCATCAACCTCCACACTTTAACCATGGTTAAGTCAAACTAACCAACCAAAGACTTTTATGTCATCTCATTTAATTCCACCTCGTTACTATGCAAGATATTTGTTTAACCTAACCACACCAAACTAACCATGGTTAAATGCTAACTCATGTGTGGTTAGTTAGTGGGAAAGTAGAAAATTTTAGCCACTTTTGTTGACTTTGACTTTCGTATTTATACCATATAATTTTTATATTCTATGCATATTATACTTCGTATCATTCTCGTATTATACGCCGTATTATTCTTCGTATTATACTCGTAACTTTCTCGTATTCTTCTCGTATTATACTTGTATAATAATTCGTATCATACTAGTATTCTTTTTGTATAATAATTTGTATCATAGTTAATTAACTTACAAAATTCATTACACAATCGAAAAACTGCATTTCTTATTCTTCAAATTTTATTTGGCATTTCATCTTTCCTAGTCATTCTTTCGTTAACGCATTCTTTGAAAAATTGAAAAACTAAAAAAAAAATTTGGGTGAATAATATTTTCGACGACGTTTCCAAAAACATGGTTAAACGATCCAAAAGACGATAAAAATATTTTTCGTTATTTTTATTTCGTCCGATTTCTACACGTTTTTCAAAAAAAACTTTTATTGGATAGTTAGACTTTTCAAAACACATTACCGGTAGATCTTGAAACGGAATGTCATTACGACATACCAATCTCCCTAAAAGACTTAGGTTATTCAAACCCTTAGGATTTAACTCTTAGATTTCGTCGAATGAATAGTGCTTTTACATAACTTTTCTCAAATTTTTTTATTTTCGTCTACGAAATTCTTTCTCGTTTATTCTTACGTAACCAAAATCCTAACGTGTAATAGCCATCTCAGGTCATAAAACAACCTTTAACCACATAACACATAATATTATCAATAAAAATATATTTTATTAAATAATAATTCTTTCTTAAGTCTAATTACAAGGGCATCTAATTTTCTCAAGATATTACATTTTTCCCTCCTTATAAGGATTCTGTCCCCAAAATTACTATTACAAAAGTTATGTCATAACATCAATGACTTTTCTTACAACCTTTATTAAACTTGATTATATTTCGAATAATATCCATCCTTAACTCATCAACTTCTTTTTTTCTATAGATCATCGTCTGACACAACCATCATAAGTTAATCATAATGACTAACTATACTTCTAATTATTTGGGATATCACAATTTCTATCAAGTATAATTTATTTTATTATATGCATTTCGATTCCAAAATGCATAATCTTGTTAATGTAAATTAAAAACTCCTTTCTAATTTCAACTCACCCTGGCCATGGATTCTTGAGTTATCATTTATCGAATCGCATAGGACATTCTCTTCCTTTACTGGAAGTGGTAAATTTTTTGGTGATCATTCATCTACCTCCATGTACACTTTATTATACCCAAGCATACCCTATGACATACTCTTAAGTATTAAGAAATATGTCAAAGTATAACTTAGAATACACAAGATACTATGATGATCTCAATTCCAATGATTACTTATATTACTATCACTTTAAGACTCCTATTGACAGACGTGTAAAACTCCATTAGGTGTTCATTTAAGCGAGTCATGTTCAGTGAACTTATTCTTCAATAAGCACCTAAATACTTATTTTAGTGTCTCCACAAAAATAATTATGAGGTTAATCATCATCTTCAACAGAGTAATCATAGTATGTACTAATCTCTCCGGAATCAACAACCCCACATTAGTGACCCAATAATTAGGAACGTTCTAGTTTTGAGCTATCTTAAATTTAGATCTCATTAGCATGATCATCATCATGATTCTAAATCATTGCTCTAAAACTATGGGTTTATCACATTTATTTAATTCAATCAATTAAAACTTGGATAATTAAGGAATGCCTTTAAATGAAATAAATCTTTTATTAATAAACAAATAAATTTACAAAGTAAATACTACTTTCAAATTTATCAAATTACTGAGTAACAATAGATAAAAACACACCTAAATTTACATCATCACCAAATTTCCATTGCTTACTGTCATAATCCACGATTCACAATCGGTGACATAAATATTTGATTCCACTCACAGTATTAAAATTGATCAAAATACAAAGGATACTAATAAAAAATACCTAATTATGCAGAATCAAGGACGAAAATTTAAGCTTTTCTTTCTTGTTATCGTAATCGACCACTTCTTTATCAGTAACCGAGAGAGAGTGCTGAACAATTGACCGCTTGATCAAATTGATCCAATCTTCCTTCTCTTTCTCCTAATCGGCGATGAAGAATATTAATCTCAGACTCATCAATTAAATTGGGATCTTCAAAACCCTATTTTCTAGATGTCTTGTAGCTTCACCTCACCGTCACTCTCCAAATCCATAGTCGACCACTTCGAATCGGAACTTTTGGGGCTGAAACCTATGAAATCACGTCGTCGGAGCCACGTGTGAGGAACAGAGAAAATCATGAAGGGTGTGAGGACATCCGTATACAAATCTGCATGAGAGACCGAATTGAGATTTCCTGAAGAAACATTAAATGAAATGAGATTTCATGAGAGGAAATCGTGAAGGGTGTGAAGGCTATGTTTCGTCTTCCATGAGAGAGCAGAGTTTGAAGGGTGATTTCCTGGTTTTGGCTGTTTCATATATTGGCAACATTTCTTGATTTAGCGAGCCCTGACTTTTGGAGATCTGAAATTGCTGAGCTTTAGATGAGAGAGATAACATGGGAGATGATGGTGTTTTAAATTAATGTGTATATTTGTCTTTTAATAATCTGGTGGGGCTGAGGGAAATGAATTGTTTTGGTATAAAACTTAATTCTTGAGTAAATTTATCAGTTTGACCTGTGGTGCTCGGGTGGTCTCATGACCAAGACCTTAAAGTTGAGGTTTTGAGTTCGAATCCTGGGCTTCACCAAGTTTTGGCAATTAATTGGAAAATGTTCATGTCAGCGGTGTCACGTGTGCCACGTAGGCATGTAAACGCACATGTGACATCTATGAGCTTAATATCCAAATTTTTGAACAAAAAGGGGCTCGATTTACGTTGACCAAAAGAAATGGGCTCAATACCCAAAAACACTTAAAGTTTAGTGGCTACATTTGCATTTTACCCAGTTATAACCTGTAAAAGTCCATCTGAGTTAGGGGCTCCAAGAGTTGACAAAAAGAAATGAGCTCAATATCCAAATATACCTAAAGTTCAGTGGCCACATTTGCATTTTACCTACTCAGAAAACTTGTAAAAAGTCCATCGTAGTTAGGGGCTATGAGAGAACTCTCCGATACTTAAGTCAGAACACTAATATGAATGAAGAGAATTATTATTGGAGTAAAATAGTATACATTGAATGTGCTGAAACATCCCTTATTTATTGTATGAGAGTCCACTCCTTCAGGAGTTGAAGAATTAGAATCCTACATGGTTTTAGAGACTTTTCAAGTTGTTACTTCTTAGTTGGTTAAACTTTCTGAAAATTCTATCATTTATTGAATTTAATATACTTCTAAAATACTCAATGAACAAAATTATTATTTTGTCCGATATAAAACTAATAGGTAGCAACTCACTATTCATAAATTATTTTTACCCGCATCACATGGCACATTAATAAAGTCATCATATAGGATATGGAATTATCTTGGATCATGTGCTGGCAGTAGGAAATGAATGCCAATTTAAATAGCTGAGGAATAAGCTGGAAAGAGTGTAGAAGATATTGTCTATTTTCGCCTAGTTTAGTATTTCTTTATTATAGTTTTTATTCTTATTCCTTTCCTGCTATCTAAAAGTCTTTGTTTATGAAACTTGATTTCTATTCAATAATTAATAAATACAACAGGGTTGTTGTTTCCAAAATTGTTCCTTCCAATTTTATTTGAGTCTCTTGCTGTTACAAATAATAACTTCTACTCCCTTTTAAAGTTCAAGATTTATTTTAATTTTTTAATGTCAATATCTTAACATTTGAAATATGTATGAACTTTTTAAATTTTTAACTAATATATACTTAATGGATTAAATATGTTTCACTATCCTAAACTATCTGACATATTCTACTTTGGTGATCCACCTTTCAATTTTGTCAATTAGATTATTGAACTATTAATTTTTTTTTAATTTCATTCAATTGAAGCTGCCACGTCAGAAAATTACTGACATGGCTATTTGGGTGGGGCAAAAATCAGCTGATGTGTGTAAAAAATAGTTTTTATTTTGAGATTAAACATTTGTGATATATTAAAGGGCAAAATGTCACCACTTTCATTAATACATTCAGACTAATTAATAAACATCAAAAGACCAAAATCGATCGAAAAAGGCCCTCTGAGAATCACAAATTGCTCATCAAAAAAAGCCCTAGCTCTTCCTTCTACACCACCACCGCCGCGATAATTCCTTCATACCCACCACTACTAGCAATAAAAGCCACCATTGCCGCCTGTACCAGCCCCAAACTCGGATTATAGGCCGTAGACTCCATATAAGAACCTTTATATACCTTTTCACTAAAATCCATTAGTGCAACCCCGGATGGACAACCACTATAAGGGGCGTGGGAATTACTCCCTCCGTTCCTAAAATATTGTCGTTTTAGAAGAAAAAATTTATTCCAAAATGTTTGTCGTTTACAACTTCCTAGAAGAATAAATTATTTACTTTCCTATATTACCCCTATCTTCTCTCATTGTCCAAATAAATTCTCTCCCTTATATTAATAGTTTTCAATTTTTCATAAAAGGGTAGTGATGGAATTTCAAACAAATTTTACTAGTATTAAATGACTTTCTTAATCCATGTGCCAAAACCTTAAACGATAATCTTTTAGGAACGGATGTAGTATTAAATTCTAAATCTGCAAATTTCAAGGATTCATATTCTTGAAGAACCCCATTTGCGCAATTACTATTAGGAAATGATAATTTATTTTTATGTTGCTCGAGATTCAATGGCATTTCTTGATCTAACAGATCAAAGGGGCCAAATGGGTTGGGGAGCATTGACAAAAGCGGTTTGTATTCCTGGGTAGATTATGAAGTGATCAGGATTTGGATATCGGCGGCGTCGCGGAGTTCTTGGAGGAACTGACGGCATTGGCCGCAGGGGGCGGCAGAGACGACTGCGAGCAAAAAGAGGATGGGAGAGTTGTTGACGGCGAAGTTGGTGATGAGGAACTGTTTGGCATGGACAGAGTGGTCGAGGTTAACACCGGGGAAAATTTGTGAGCAATTTGTGATTTGTGACCGGCATGGACAATTTGGCCTGAATCGATGAGTAATTTGTGATTCTTAGAGCTAGCTAAGGTTTTTTTCGATCGATTTTGGGGATTGCACTTTCATCGATTTGATTGTTTTGAAGCTTTTGGGGATGATGAGGAGCTTGAAGATGGCAACGGGGAGAGAGAAAAATATGAGTTCTTTGAGATTGTTAGTGGTAGATTTTGTGGTATTGTGATGGGTTTGGGATGATTGTTGCTTCTTTGCTCTCTCCTCTTTCATGACATTTAGTCTAAATAGAGGGGAGAGTGAGGTTGAGAAAAATTTGATTCTGAGACCTAGGGTTTTTTGATCGAATTTGGGGTTTTTAGTGAGTGAGTCTCTTTGATCGATTTTGATGGTTTTTAGCTTTTGAAGTTTTTTTATTAGTATTAATGTTTGATAGAAAGTGGTGTGACAATTTTTCCCTTTAATATATCACAAATGTTTAATTCCAAAATAAAAAACTATTTTTTTACACACATCAGCTGATTTCTGCCCTACCTAAATAGCCACTTCAGCAATTTCTGGCATGGCAATTTTAATTGAATGGAATTGAAAAAAATCAATAGTTAAATTGATAAAATTGAAATGTGTATCATCAAAATAGAATATGTCAGATAGTTTAGGGTAGTGAAACATATTTAAGTTATAATTAATTATTGCTTATCAACTAAATACTACGTACGAATCACAATATCATTACTTGAAAAATTTAGGTGAAATCATTCCAATTTTAAATTATAAAAAATCATAAATAAACTTTTTTTTAAGCTCTACTTTTTTAGGAATACAATATAATTTATAATCAAGTACATCATAAGAATTAATCAAGCATCACTAGAAGAGAAAGAAATAAACTCACAAACCAAACAAGTCTCACATAAAGAGAAAACAAGTTTAGCATAATAGAAGAAATGAACTCATCTAACTGAGAATCGAACCTGAGAACTAAGACTATGTTTGTTTGCAAGAATTATACTTGAGATAAAAATATTAATTTCAAGTATCTTGTTTGTTTTTAAATTTAGATTTATCTATTAATCTAGAAATTATAAAATGACTTAATAGTCTTAAAATTATAATTATAATCCCGGGTAAATATAGCCTAAAGGTCACCACAGTACCTCACATAAATGGACTTTAAAACAATGAAATTAGTAAAATTTATGAAATCCATATATGAAAGGGTATTATTTCGTGCAAATAAATATAAGATAGTTTCACATCTAATTTATGTTCAAATGGAATTGTTCTGAATCAATCATTTCTTAACAAAAGCTTCAATTCTTACATCAAACCAAAATAAACCACCACAGTTCTCACTATCTCAATCCATAATATTGTTTTAACAAACTCTTGAACTTGAAAGTGAAAACATATTGGCATAATAAAATAAAAATATAAAAAGATTGATGTTCCTCTACTTTTGATAATCTCCTTTTTCTGTTGCCTTAAACATGTCTTCAGCTATATCCCTTCATTAACATTGTAATCAATTCAGCAACCTGATAAACAGGAAATAATCAGAGAGCTAAATATTGTATTAAAAAATAGCATCAACCAGTTCGCAGAGTTTTGATAAACTAAACAAAAACGCCTTATTATGGACTGCAAATGCATGAAATGCTAAGAAACATGAATAGGGGTGCACTGGTGCAGGATACGGTCAAATCTCAAAATATGGGATATGGGTGTAGCGGAATTCGGCATATATTTTCCAATGCAAAACTGAAATACTGTATCATTATGCTTTCTGCTAAAAGAAATAATGCAATAATATAAGAAAGATGAATAAATTCCTAATTATATAGAGATTACTCATCAATAAATGTCTTCAAAATTAAGGAATTCATTACATAGCAAGAGTTCCATTTGCGTTTTAAAAAAGAAATGTGTCCACAAAAGAGTCGATTGTGGTATAAAATGAAACAATTTTCTCAAGTTTATTATTATAATTATATTATTATGAAATAACTACTAAACTAACAGCTTAATATTTTATACGTATTCCGATCTCTGGTTGGAATTTGCTGAACCTTGTGTAGTCAGGAGGTTTTCAGGGTTTGTTTGGCTACCATTAAGGAAACTAAGTGCAGTTGCATCAAGATTCAACTTTTGTTGAGAGCGCAGTTACTGAGTCCGGTTTAGGAGTACTTAATTAAACAGACTAGTGAAGAAGAAGTTGGGGAGTGGTTTGTGAAGAATAAAGAGAAGGAAGACGGATAATTTATCTGAAGTAGCTTCAGAATCTATTCCTTTAAAGGAAGGGACTATCAATTTTTCTTCAGCTTTTTGGCCAACTTCTCTTTCGATCTTGCTAGTCTCTAACCATCTGGAGCGACTCAAGGGAACACAAATGGGGGAGCAGGTTTTCAAGTGCATCGTATCAAAATGGATGGTAGTTGGGTTCGACAAAACTTTAATGCAGCAATAGGATGTACTTGGGATGTGGATACCCTAAAGAGTTGCAATCACTACTTTTGCTAGCTCTCCTTTTCACGTGGAAGCGCTTGCTCTTTTGCATTATCTTGCTATGGCGCTACAGTAGCAATGGGATAGTGTGGAATGCTTTACCAACTCCTTTATGCTGATAGACTTGCTGCTTAAGTATCCTGCTATATTATCTTGTTAGTAACCTATTTTTAAAGATATAGTATGGTTAGGGTCTTTGTTTTTAGATTGTAAGGTGTCAAAGGTCCCTAGAATGTTTGTGTCAAATGCTCATTAGTTGGCATGTTCTGCTAGGGCTTCTAGATGTACCAAGTTTATGTTCTAATGAATGAAATGCTTTACAATACCCAAAAAAAAGTGAAAATAAAAATTAAACGCACTTAACAGTTACAAACGATAAAAAGTAAATAATCTAATGATACAATTTAGAGAAGCTCATATTTTCCCAATAGTTTCTAAAATCGCTACAAAACTAACATCATATTTTAGACGTAATGATGAAATAAAATTATATACTTGGTGTTTGTAAATTTGTAAATGCGATTTATTTTGTGGAAAATAGAGAGCCTAACAAAAGAGAAGAACGAAAAGTACATAATCTAGCAATACAATTTAAAGAAGTTTATATTTTCCCTATGGTTTTTAAGTTTGCATCAACAACGAAACAGTTTCTAATTTAAGTTGTATGTTTGAATACATTGGTTTTTAGATGTACTAGGTTTATGTTCTAATGAAATGCTAGGGCATAAACAGTTTCTAATTTAACTTGTATGCTAGGGCTTCTAGATGTACTGATTTATGTTCTAATGAAATGCTTTAGTACTATTACCAAAAACAAGAAATTACAAAAAAACAAAAACAAAAAAACGTACTTAATAGTTACAATTAAAACGACAAAAAAGTAAAGAATCTAATGATACAATTTAGAGAAACTCATATTTTTCCTATGGTTTTTAAAATGGCTACAAAACTAATTGAACTTCATATTTTAGACGTAAAGATAAAATAAAATTAGATACTCAATGTTTGTAATTTTGTAAATGTGACTCATTTGTGGAAAACAGAGAGCCTAACAAAAGAGAAGAACGAAAAGTACAGAATCTAGCAATAAAATTTAAAGAAGTTCATATTTTCCCTATGATTTTTAAGCTAGCATCAACAATGTAACAATTTCTAATTTTACTTATATATTTCAACACATTGGTTTTTAAACGTGAATAAAGTTAATGACATTTCTCGAACACGAAACCTTCTAAACTAGAGGGGGAGCAGCTCAAAATTGGCGAAGAATATGTCATGGTTTACAAGGAAATATTGCATCCAAAAAAATTGCGAACAAATTTTCCCTTTGTTATAAAAAAAAAGCAAGTTCAGTGCTATACCCATGCAACATTTCTTGTAACCCTTGCATATTGTTGATCAATTTTGAACTTTACGGTAGCCGAATTCTAAAAGAAATCGACAAAGGATCCGAATCTAACAATAGAGGTTTAAAAGGTTCTAATGTTTTGTACCATTCCATAAATAATTACCTATTCTTAATTTAACTTATAAACTGAAATACATTGACTGCTAAATCAGAAACAAAGTTAATAACACTACTAATGCAAAACCTACTAAATTAAACCATATATATAATTTCTTAGCAATAGCAAATAATACTCCACACAAAGTTGATCAGCCCAAAATTAATAAATATAACACCTCATGAATAAATTTAAACAAGAAGTAAATAGGAGTAATTAATTAATTACCTACTGAATCACTTCCAAAACAGCGGCAATAGTTTCTTTCATCAAAGCCAGACGTTTCAAAGAAAACTCTAGCGTCATTATATCTAATTCTTTAAATTTCCTCTTATTCTCCGCCCTCCGGGCAATCAAGTCATTCCCCTCCTCATTATCATGATGTTCATTATTATTTTCTGAATCTTCCGCATACGAATCTTCCGCATACAAATCGTCCACATTCAACTCGTCCATAAAATCAACCACATTCGTACCAGCCACACACGAATAGTGCACATTCGAATCGTTCTCAAAAAGTACTCTTGGTACAAGAGGAGATGAACTATTCATCGGTTGTTCTTCTTTATTATCTCCCCATATTTTTGCACACAGCTTATAAAATTTTCCATCTTTGTCTCTATTCTTATTGTACTTATTCTTGATCCCTCGAATCTTTGTGCGGAATTGTATTTTGGTAAAATCAGCATTACCACGGAGAGATCGGTTAATGTGCTCCGCGACCTCATCAGTAACTGACGTTTTTTTCTCGTTCTTCTTATTCATATAAAGCAGACCCTTGAGTATCTTAATCTCATCAGTATCACTAAATAGTGTTTCCCTTTTCCGGGGCGTGGAAAAGTCTGAATCCGATTTGTCATAGTCTACATTTGGACAGTAATCGGAATCACTAGAATTGAACGAATAAGCACGTACACGTGCAGTTTTTTGTTTGACCTTGTTTGGTGGCGTTGGAGACCGTGACTGCGGCGGCTCCATCGGCGGAGTCTGTGACTGCAGCGGAGCTGGTACAGGAGGTGCCGGAGCCAGAGTCAGTGATTTGGCCTCCGCCGAAATCCTTGATTTCGCAGGTGCCGTAATCTGCGAACGCGGCAGAGGCGGGGACAGTGACCGTGGCGGAGGAGGTGGTGGTGAAGCAGGGGAAGGAGGTGGAGCTGGTGGACACCGGCGCTTCCTTCTCCGTGCTTTCATCCTCTTCTCTCTCCGTCGTTGACATTTGTAGTAATGAGAAGCAATAAGATTCATTTTTGTGAGGTTCATTTTCTCTGTTCTTGTATTGTAGATTACCAACACCAGTACATAATAGATTTTTAGAAGGAATGTAAAACGACGGAGAAGATTATACGTATCCGCCGAAAAAGAAGAGTGGACGCGGGATAATAATGATGAATTAGTTTAATAAATCTTATTAATTGAGTAATTAGGGAGATTTTTAGCATAAATTATGCAACTTTCCTTAAAAAAAACTTTTTGGCAGTGTTGGTTTAATTTCCATTTTATTTATTTTGTACCGAATTATAAATTAGAACAAATGAATACTAAGAAATCAACTAGTGAATTTTAAGAAAAAAATAATAGAGACTAATGTATAATATACTATTTTAATTTTTATAAACCGTATTTAAAATTTCAAGTAAATTAATGACCCCCTACTAAGATAAGGTAGGGATCTGATTTCATAATACACATCTCTTTTAGTGGAGGTGAACACTTTCTCCTATAGGCTCTCAATATTTTGGTTAGACGGAGTATGTGTTTTGTTTTAATTTAACTCTTTTTGGATAATTAAATCAAACTATATATGTTTGGATTCAAAGAGTCAGACAAGAAGAAATCAACAATTGAGTTTTACGAAATTATACTTCCCAAGTTCTACAAAGAAGAGCTCCATTAATAATTACTACCTCCGTCCCATAATAAGTGCTTTTTAGTTAAAATCACACATACCATTACACAAGCTAAAATGACAAAAATACCTTTAATATACTTTGTTTGTTTTGTTTGAGACTTTTTTTATTGCATTTTGGTCTCTCTTTCTCTTTCTTCAATCTTTCAACTTCCCAATAAATACGCAATAAATACCATTGGTTGCATAAGGGTACATATGGAAAAATATTGTAAAAATTATATTAAAATTCTAACACATCACTTATTTTGGAAAAAAATGTTAAGCCTAAAAAAGCACTTATTGTGGGACGGATGTAGTATATTTTTTTTGTTCTCACAAAAATTGTCCATTTTAGTATTCCCTCCGTCCCTAATTATTTGACGTTTGTTCAAATCTAGGAGAATTAATGACAATTTTTTCAAAATTAACCCTCATTACACTACCTATTTTTTGATACTTTAAACTCTTTCTCTCTACTTATCCCAACAAAACTCTTCTTATCCCAACAAAAGATTTAAGGGTATTATAGACAATTGAGTACTATATTTAATTATTTTCAATCATTATCTTAATTCTTGTGCCCACCTCTAAAACGTTAAATAATTAGGGACGGAGGGATTATTAATTAATGTTTTAAAAATTGGACCAAACCGACCGAGTGAATTGATTGGACTGAAAAACAGTCCTATTTTTGGTCCAATTTGGTTTGATTGAACTAATTTGGTAAAAAATTCTAATTGAATCGATTGACTACCGATGGAATTGAACAACCCAATGAACGATTTTGTTTTTCTATATATTTTTGGTACAAAATTTTTTTTATACAAAAATCAAACATTTCAGGAATCTAATAATAGATTAGAAGAATGTTAAATTAAGGGGGAGCTTAATTAGATCCCTGATTAGATTGCAAATATATATGATTTGATAATGAAGTCTGTATGATGATGAAGCATGTATACGACTTAATATTGGTGCTTATAAAATATATTTGTATGAATAAGTTTTGTACAGTCCTTAATTGAGAAATCAATGTACAAGGACTTAGAATAACATGATCAAACTTGTTAGGTTAATCATTGTCCTATTTCCATATGTAATAGATATGATCATTGTAAAGAGACTACTACAAGAAAGAAGTATTAATCGCAGAGTAAATCTACATGTGCTTAATTTATATTTGTACAAGTAAGTTTTGTAAAGTACTTCAAAAGAATTGATGTACAAGGACTTAAATTAGAAAGATCAAATAATATTAGGTTGATCTTATGAGAACTGATCTGATGATGTATAGATGATATGAATTCATGATCGTAAAGTCACTATGTCAGTTCACAATATAAAGATACTTTGCAGTGATAACCATGTTCATACAACATCAGAAGATCGTAGAGTTCACTCCATCTCACAGGCAGAAAATCAGTTAGTGAAGTGAACAAATGATCTCAAAGACACAAGAGTAACACAGAGTTGCTCAGGAAGTCAAAGAAGCTGGTAAACATCATCTGGCAAAATTAATCAATCTGCTGAGTAAATAAATGGATTGCAAAGTAAAGATTACTCAGTAAAGAGTGGTTATGGAATACTCCAAGCAGACACTGAATGAGAACAATATCTGAAGATTACTCTAAGATCGTTCAGTAAGATCAAGATCGTAAAGTCAACTTCAGAACTGTTAAGAAAAATATAAAGTGCTGACTACATAAATTAGAGGAGATCACCAAGCTCAGTTTGTGCCATGGATATAAAGTGAAGATCACTCGAGAAGAAGTATATGTCAAGAGAATATACTCTGATGATATCTGAGTATATCTCTTACACGAAGAGATCTCCAGAGGAAATTTAAAGGTCAGCTGCAAGGGCATTCTATCTAATCACATAACTCAGAACCGATTGTAGAGAAATCTGAACTTCAAGCAGAAGCAGCGAGTACTTGAGAACAAAGGAGAACAGATCACTTAGAAAGATATCATCGACTTCTCAAGACAACTAAGGGATCTGCTAAGCAAGTCAAGTGTCGACCCCAGGAAAAAAATCCCTCTTCTTAGATGTTTGGTTCTTACCCTTTATGTTTTCTATTTAGTTTTAATTTATCTTGCTTAAAAAGTTATATTTAGGAAGAGACCGACATAAAATGTCGACGATTTGAAAATATTTGATTTTATTGATAGATCCGAATTAGACAGAGCCGCCAGTTGGTATGAGTTAAATGGTTATACTAACTTAATCGAGTTTTGAAATATTTTATAATATGGCTCAATACGGGACTCCATTTAATTGGACTTGAAAATCGAAATTCATGGAGTTCGGGGGCTTGCTTAAGCGGGGGGAGGTGTTAGGCACCCCCCCCCCCCGACTTTCGTGAAACACTGTTATCGAGTCTTTTCATTCCCTAATTATTGTATGTGTGTGTGTGTTGCAATTAATTGGGCCTAAGTGTTTTATTTGAAAGTAGTGTTGTGCTTTGTTGGACCTATATACGAAGGGTTTGATTTATTGAAAAGCCCATTTTAAACAATAATATGAAAATGATGTTTTGAAAAGAGATTTTCAAACCCTTTCGCTCTCATAGGAATTGAAGCCCTTTGATACTTCTATTTTATTCAATATTCGGCTTGTTTAGATTTTATTCTCAAGATGCAAAACATCTTCGAGCTCCTTATGGGCATGAAAGCCATCGAAGTATGCTCGAGCACCACATATATGATTTTCACTATCTCGGGGCCTTAAATCCCGTTAACCGTTTTAAGGCCCTGGATTTACAAGTATAAAATGTGTAAGTTGGCTGTACAACTCAAAAAGGTCCATCACGGGAACCGGATCTAGATCCATTGATTGAATCGTAGATCCTGTAGCTCTTAGTGTGACGAACGAGATTTTGTAAATTATTTAAATATTTATTGAATTAAATAAATATTTTTCGATGATTTAATTATTGAGTCAAATAATTAATTGATGAATTCATGGTAGATTAATTTAATTATATGTGTTACATTGATTAAATTAATGAGGAGAATTTTATAATTCAACGTATGAATTTAATTGAGCTTATTTGATTAAATGAATTATTTAAATAAGCATAATGTTATTCTAATTAATTTAATAATTGATTAGAGATTTAATTAATTGACATAATTAATAAAATGAGAATTTTAATTATCCGACAATGTGATTTAATGTGAATTTATTATATTTTATTTAATTAATTTAAATAAAATTAATTGATTAATTAAAAGTGTGACAATTAACTATATGATAGTAAGTTAATTAAATTAAATGGAAAGGATTAATGAGGACTAGCCAAACATGGCCTTAGTGGGGGTTAGAGCCAGTTAACCCATTATGGGATTAACTGACAACCACTCACCCATTATATATTATACGTGATATACTTATACTTATATTATATCATACTTCATTTATCAGCCTTCTATATTCATCAATTAGAAAATTTAGAGAGAAATCTCAGATAAGAAAACATAGAGAATTTGAGAGAGGAATTGATTTGAAGATTCTAAGTTTATTTCATCAAACAGAGAAAGCAAAGGTAAACTCTCATCTAAGTTTTATATTTCACGTAT
The DNA here is from genome assembly GCA_020205555.1 of Panax stipuleanatus. NCBI lineage: Eukaryota > Viridiplantae > Streptophyta > Magnoliopsida > Apiales > Araliaceae > Panax > Panax stipuleanatus. Next base: position 102,479,218 of record CM035125.1, read on the forward strand.
TATGTTTTCTCCCAACTGAGTTCTCTGAAAATGAAATTTCATGAGTTTATTGTTTATTATTTGATGTTAGATGTTTATTAACATACATAACTCAATTGTATGTGATTTATATCTATTTTAGAGAAATTAATCCATGAAAACATATCTAAATTAAGTTTTCAAAAGTTTTCAGAGTTTTTCCATTTACGTGTTTTAAAGGTTCTCTGTGAATGAGAAATTTGGCAATTGTTGATTATATGTCTATATATGTGTTATAAATTGTTCATAACATGTTTTAAACCATATATGCATAATTTACAGTGATTAAATTCATGTAATTATGTTTTAATTGGGTTTTCAAAAGTTACAGAGTATGAAAGTTGTATATATAGCCCATATGGCCTTTACGTACAAATTAAATGCTTTAATCATTTGTTTAACTTTAAATTGACGATTGAATATAATTATACATGTTTAAACGAATAAAACGGAATTTCAACGGACGGATTCGGTATATTAACGAGCCTGTAACGTTGAAATTCATGTCTTTTCTCAAAGTTTCACAAAATATTGAAAACAGTGAAACAAATGCTTTAATTGGTGTAATTGTGTGATCTAAAGTGTTAGAATCATGCTAAAAACATCGTATGATGTTTCTGTGAAGTTTATACTTCATGGGTAACATTAAAAATCATCGTGTTAGTTTGATTTGGGATTTATTGGCTTATTACTGTGTTCTTCGCGAGTTGCAGAACTCGAATCTGGGAGTTTGTGCCCCGACGCAAATTTTCCTCATAGAAACGGGCCCCGGCTAATTGCGCCCCGGCACAGTTTTCCCTTAGGAGATACGCGCCCCGGCGAACTCCGCCCTGGCGTATATTCCTTATGTAAGGCGCGCCCCGGCGCGAATTTCAGAAAGTAAACTACTTGATTTTTTGGCATGTTAGTTTAACTTAGTCTAACTAACATAATAAGGTGTTAAGAATATAACAAGAGGTTATAACAGATTGTTAAACATGTAACGAGATGTTAAATCAATTTAATAACTTATATCATGTGATTAATTAAGAAGTTAATTTTATGACTTAAACCGTTATTTGTAAAGTCTAATAACGTGTTCGAAGACCGATGTGTGATTCGATAAGTATATCGAACTTATAATTAATTGATATTGTGAATGGATGGTTATGTAAGATTAATTAAAGGACATGAGTTATAAATTGTAGCTTGTGCAAGAGGCAAGTTTCTAAACCTTACTTTTACATTGAATAAGTCTCTTTAAATTCTAAATTATTTGTTGAGCAAGTCCTAGACTTATTTTTCATACCGAGCAAGTTCTTGTTCTTAATTGTTCAAGTTCAAGATTTCATATTAGATGTTATAATTTTTTAACGCATGATTTTAGTTATACAATACTTATTCGATTATATACCTATTGAGATTTATTATTTGAATTGATTATCAGTTTATTGTTGAACCTTGTAAGACTAGCGAACCCTCATTGATTTGCCTAGTCCATAGTTGATGAACGTTCTAAATTCCATACTTATTATTGAGCTTATCCAAACCAAACTTCCTTTGGTGCGGATTCTGATGTCAAACTGAGATGAACAACCCTGTAAAGAGGATTGTTTATGCTTTAGCGTTGAGATATTGTGCACAGTATGGTACTAAGGGCTGATCCCCCTAAGTACGAGAAGTAGAGTCCATAGTCTTATGACTGTTAAAGGTTTCAAGTATAAACACTTGACAACCTAGGACATAGTTCAAGGTCTTATGATCCTCAGATGTTCTTTGATTCTTGTTATTCATTCTTGATTTAAAAGCCGACTTTCTTATTCAGAAGTCTTTGATTCACTCGCATGTTATTATATTGTTGTTATTTTGTTATATTTGAGGGCAATCGTGCTCACTCTTACGTAATAATAACATTGCAGTTAAGAACGAAAGGTCCGAAGAGCCTTCTACTAGCAAAGGCAAGGGCAAGGTCAATAAGTGATGAAGACTTGTTGTTTATTTGATATGTTATTGTTTAAGACTTTTGTTAAAGTTGTGTAAGACTATTTATTTGTTTACGTTTCCGCATTTGAGATTTAAGGTTAGTATGACCTGGGATTGTATTTATTATTCAGATGTTGTAACCCCATTAGGGGAGATGATGGATTTATTTCTATCTATTGCATGGTTTGCATTTATTATGGGTAGACAGATGGATGATATTTGTACAGTGAACACCAAATCCTATGGAATTGAAGTACCCAGATTTAGGGGTGTCACAGGTTGGTATCAAAGCTATAGGTTATAAACCTTAGGTGGGGAAAAACCTTAGGGTAGTAGCCTTTTAAGAGATCGAGAATATACTAATGATAACACTTATCGAGTTCTAAGAAAGATAATAACTTACCTTATGTGCTATGTGTTTATACCTATGTACTCGCTAGTATCGATTAGCATCACGTAATAACTAAGACTTAAAATTTGATTTGTCAGGATGTTGGATGCTGGAGAACCCAGTCAGCCTAGGGACGTTGTACCCCGAGAGGCTAGGGAGGAGGAGCCCCGAGACATTCACACAGTCTGGGAGCAGTTGATTAGACGAGAGCCATCTCATTTGATCACAATCGTTGGTCGGGAGCATGAGCCAGTGTTTGACTTAGAGGAGGACTCTGAAGAAATTGAGATTTAGGCTGAGGAAGCTGAAGAGGAGGAGGAAGACCCTGAAGTGTTCCCACCAAACTCTATTAGTGCTGAGATGTATGATGAATTGTATGACCATAACATAGAGTTACAAGATACTATTCAGGAGCTAAAGGAGCAGACGGTTACTCAACAGTCTACCATTGAGCAGAAGGATGGTGAGATAGAGGCTCTTTACACATGTCTTGGAGATGTAGAGTGGGAGTTGGTCTACGAGAAGGTCCAAGGTGAAGAAAAGTCAGAGGAGATAGAGAAGCTGAAGAACGAATTGAAAGAGAAATCAATAAGGCTTGCTATAGCAGAGGAGGCCTGGGTGAGGGATTCACGACGTGCAGATCTTGCAGAAGATAACTGTGGGTGAAGAAGGCCAAGCTTGAGGAAACGCACTATACGCTTCAAAATGCTATTGATGCGGCCCATGATCGGGTTATGAGATATCCAGTTCAGTTCAAAGGTCTACCGTGGTACATGCTAGATCGCAGGACGATGTCCCGTATTATGGAAGAAGAGCGTAGCAAGGCTGTTCGTCGCCTTAGTAGGCAGTGATAGGAACAGTTTGATTATGTGATAACTTATTTGATAGTTAATAATGTAAATTCCGATGTGTTTATAAACAAAGGAATATTTTGATGATTTAAATACTGTAGATTCTTTATCTCGGGATAGTAGATGTAAATAGCAGTGATGCCATCGTATTATGTTAAAACTTTTGATTTAATAAAATATCAGAGTTATTTGAGATGATATGTGGTAAGTGATTATGTTAAAGTATTTAAGTTAAGTCTTAGATATTTAAAGAATTGTACAAGATCTAATAAGTGTATTTCTTAAACAGAAATAAGCCGCCGAGAAGAAGACCAAATCGTCGATCAACCCAAGAAGGGTCAACAAACAATAATGACGCTAATGCCAATGCGAACCCTGTTCAACAGTTAGTAAATCTTCTAACGGGAGAAATGAACAACCAGCCACAAGCTCCACCGAACACCTCATTCAAAGACTTCAAGGCGGTGGGACCGCCAGAGTTTAAAGGCTCCATGAACCCGATAGAAGCTCAAACTTGGGTTATGGAGATGGAAAAGGTTTTTGACGTCGCCAGAGTTAGTGAGGACCAGAAGACCGCTTACGCAATGTTTATGATGAAATCAGAGGCCAGCTATTGGTGGCAGGAAAACAAGGTCCGGGGAGGAGAGGGCATCATAACCTGGGAGAGGTTTAAGGATATGTTCTTTGAGATATATTTCCCGACAAGTTTGCAGAATCAAATGGAGGTCTAATTTCTGGAGCTGAAGTAGGGGAACATGTCCGTACCAGACTATGCGAAAAAATTCATTGAATTGGCTAGGTTTGCCACGTATCAAGTGCACACCGACGAGAGGAAGGCAAGGAGGTTTGAGCAGGGACTAAAACCCTGGTTATATAGCAAAGTGTCAATGTTCCAGTTGAACACTTTTGCTAGAGTACTGGAGAAGGCCATCCTCGCTGAAGGTGGAAGCGACGCGGTGACCAAGTATAATCAGGATCAGAAGAAGAAGAATAAAAGTGAAGGAAATAATAAAGCTAGTGGCAGCAACACGGGAGGAAGTAACAATCAGAAGAGGAGGTGGACTGACAACTCGTCAATTGGAAATTTTCAAGGAGGTCAGAAGAAGAGAATTAAAGCATGTCCGACTTGCGGGAAAGCTCACCTGGGGGTCTGTATGAAAGGAAAATGGGTGTGCTATAATTGTGGTCAGGAAGGCCACATAGCACTTAATTGTCCTAACCCAAAGAAGGGCGCCTGCTTCACATGTGGGTCGAAGGACCACTTGGCTAGGGACTATCCCAAGAAAGGATCTAGGGGGGGGGGGGGGAATCAGGAGGGAATAAGGGTAACAGCGGTGACAATGCTCTAACTATCACGGGACCAATCGCAACCAACCGACCGACCACCAAGACCTTCAACATAACAGTGCAGGATGCTGTGCAGTCTCGCGATGTGGTGTCAGGTATCATTCCGATCAATAAAGTTAATGCTTATATATTATTTAATTCTGGTGCTACTTGTTCATTTATATCCGATGACTTTGTTTAGAACTTAGAATTGCCTAAGGATGAGTTAGAATACCCTATGAACATAGAGATTGCGAATAGAGAAGTGATCCCTGTTAAGTATATACACAAAAATTATAGGGTGGATAATAAGGGTAACATTATGAACGTAGATCTTATCGCGATTAGACTTGGGGAGTTTGACGTTATTCTGGGAATGGATTGGCTATTCAGTTATGGGGTTGCAATTAATTGCCAGAAGAAATGTATTAACCTTATGACTCCATTAAAGGTTATGTTTTATGGCAGCAAGTCGCCTAGACAAGCGAGTTGTCTGACGATGATGCAGGCCAGGAAATTGTTAAGACAAGGCTGTGTAGGATATTTAGCCTATATAGTTGATAATTGTAAAGAGAACCTGAAATTGGACGAGATACCAGTTGTGAGGGACTTCGTAGACGTATTTTCGATTGATCTGCCAGGACTTCCGCCAGATAGAGAGGTTAAGTTTGTGATCGAGTTGGCGCCTGGAACGACTCCAATTTCGAAGGCACCGTATCGGATGGCTCCGGTAGAGATGAAAAAATTAATGGTATAACTGCAAGAGCTACTGGACAAGAAGTACATACAAACGAGCATATCGCCGTGGGGAGCGCCGATGTTATTTATGAAAAAGAAGGACGGGACGTTGCGGGTTTGCATCGACTATAGAGAATTGAATAAGGTCACGATTAAGAATAGATATCCATTACCGAGGATCGACGACCTGTTTGATCAATTGAAGGGAACAAGATACTTTTCAAAGATTGACCTAAGAAGTGGTTATCATCAGCTGAAGGTGAAGCCAGAGGATGTTCCGAAGATAGCATTCAGGACTCGATATGGTTACTACGAATTTCTGGTAACGTTATTTGGTCTAACGAATCCTCCTGCAGCGTTTATGGGCCTAATGAATGCAGTGTTCAAGCCGTTTTTGGACAAATTCGTGGTGGTGTTTATCGATGACATTTTGGTATACTCGAAGACCAAGGAAGAACATGTAAAGCATTTGAAGGTAACACTAGAGGCGTTGAGAAGGTAGAAGTTGTACGCCAAGTTTTTAAAATGCGAATTTTGGATTGAGCGGGTATAATTTCTCGGACATGTGATTGACAAGGATGAAATTTTGGTAGATCCCTCCAAAGTCGAAGCTGTGATAAACTGAGATCAGCCGAAGACGCCGTCGGAAGTGAGAAGTTTTCTTGGATTGGCAGGTTATTACAGAAGATTCATTCAGGATTTTTCCAAGATCGCAACTCCGCCGACTAATTTAACTAGGAAAGCTGTGAAATTAGTTTGGACGGAGAAGTGTGAGGAAAGCTTCCAAGAGCTTAAGAAAAGTTTGAGTTCAGCACCTGTGTTATCCCTTCCGGATGATACAGGAAATTTTGTGGTTTATAGTGACGCATCGCATAAAGGACTTGGCTGTGTGCTTATGCAAAACGACAGGGTCATTGCGTATGCGTCACGACAATTGAAGGACTATGAGAAGGGGTATCCGACCCATGACTTGGAGCTAGCTTGCAGTGGTATTTTCTTTGAAGATCTGGAGACATTATCTGTAAGATCCCAACTTTTATGAATAAAGATTTAATTTTCTTTATATATTATTTCGAAATAGTAAGGTGTTGATTTGATAAATGTGAAAAGTTATGGGTGAAATGTGAAAATATTTTAAAATGAGCAAGTGGTTATAAAATATTTATTGTTGTTGGGGAATATTCGTTTGGTTGTGGAATATTCTTGTTGTCGGGGAATATTCGTACGACGTCGCAGCTATTTGTGGGCCTCACAACGGAATAACTGTCGAATATAGAAAGCGACAGAAATAACCTTTTTATAAATAAATGGTAAAACTGTTACGGTTAAACTGTTGAAATATCCGGTGATAAAAATACAGTAATACGCGTTGTGCACAGTAGCACACGGTATTGCACAGTATTTCGAATTATTGGTTCTTACGTAAGAAGTCACTTACTCAATAATTGTTACAGTAATTACTGTTCAATATTTTATATTATTGATTCAATAATTACATGATATTTTATTGGTTCAATAATTGCTACGTTGATATTTTATATCAATAATTGCTACGTTGCAATTTTATATGATTGATTCAATAATTGATACCATTGATATTTTGTATTATTGATTCAATAATTGTCACTGCACAGTATTTCACATTATCAACTCAATAATTAATATTATTTGAATAATATTATTAGATAGCATTATTGACAATGTCTAAGGAAGTTCTGTCTAGGAAGGGTTATTTAATTGCGCCAGTAAGGAGAAATCCTTATCGGAAGGCCCCCTCTTTCCTGGGAACGACCTGGTTGTCAATATTGTAGTTCTATAATATTATTTGTGAATAATTAATTATTAATTTATATGATAAAGAAATATTTATTTTGTGGATATAAAAGAAGGAATTAGTGCTGATGTATTTTTATCAGTATTTTGGTGTGGAAGATCATCCGTTTGTGGATTTCAGCCATTTTCGGTTGGGAATTTGGAAAAACTTCCTTCTGCAAAGTTGTAGAGAATTAAATTTCATATGAAAAGGATATAGAATTCGTATTTTTCTGATAAAAGGTTATTTATTATGAATTATTGAAGTTTCGGAAATAAATATTTTTATTAAAAAATATGGGTGGGCCCCACTTTTGTTTTGTGTGAAAAAAATGTTGATCCAATTTGGTAGGCAGCCATCAAGTTTTTCCAAGCAAGTGTGCTCCGAGGCTGCAAATGTCAATCCTGGCATCCTAGTATTTTCCTATAAATAGGGTGCTTAGTTAGAAATGAAAATCACACCAGAATCAGAAGTTTTCTCTCTCTATAGTATCGAGCGTATTTTTGTGAGTACTTAGATACTTTGAATGTTACTATTCAGTGCAAGTTTCCTTCGGTATTATATCCGATATTCCAGCCAGAAGTACTATTCTTTTGAGGTAAGGGATGTTATTTTCTTTCGTAAACAATATTATTCTTTTCAATATCATTATACCAAAATAATGTCATGGATTTTATTATGAAATTCTTACTTTTTTCGTTGGGGTTACTATTCACGTGTACGGCACTATTCACGTATACGGCACTATTCACGAAAAAAATTAAATTTTCTTCTATTTGTCCAAGTTGCTTGTTAAGGTTCCTATCTTTGATTGGATCCAAGTTTTGATCTTAAATTTTTCTCCACAAAGTATTACTACGAAGTATTTTTGAACTTGGATGAACTAAAATACGAATCCTTGATCTTTGTCCTTTATCTCACTGGATTCGTTCTTTAAAATATTTTTCATCATCCTCAGTCCTAAATGGTGATATAACTGAATATCTTTGGCCTGTAGAGTAAAGATGAATGGTTACCTGATGAATATCTTTGGCCCGTAGTGCAAAGATGAACAGGTGTTGAGATGAACATGACCAACTGATGATACAAATGAATATCTTTGGCCTGTAGTGCAAAGATGGATATTTGATTCGAGATGTATATTGATTGATGTTACAGGGATAAAATATTGATGATGGGCTTTTAAATCATAGAAGATAGTAGACGTAATCCTCTACTTAACTCTTCTAATGAATTATTATTTCCGCTGTGAGTATTGATCTAAAACTTGTTGTCCATAATATTTTATCTGAATTGTTGAAGACTAACGATAATTTATTTTCCATTATCTTAGTCATAATATTCATTACTGGGCTAGTTGAGCTCACCCTTTTCATCTATTGTCCTCTTCAGGAAATGAGAATGTCGCAGAAACTAGTCGGGGGACAGAGTGATGGTCCGAGTTAGAGCAGTAGTAGTCCTCACTATTTCTAATAAATAGTGTGATAATAATTGTAATGAGGACTTAGTTGAATGTTAATATTTTTTACATATTTGTATTGACACTCACAGTTGTGTGGTCGTATTTTGCACGATCGTGTGATATAAAAGATTGTATTTGAACTCTGTACTATATATTTGGTGACTTAGAATGGGTTGGGTTGACTGGACCTATTCTGGGGGCGTCACATTATCTCTATGGGGAGAAGTGTGAAATATATACAGACCACAAGAGTCTAAAATATATTTTTACACAGAAGGACTTGAATATACGCCAGAGAAGGTGGCTGGAGTTAATTAAGGATTATGACTGCGAGATTTGATACCATCTGGGTAAAGCAAATGTGGTTGCCAACGCCTTAAGCAGAAAGGGTCGAGAGAAATTGACGATGTTGACCATCAGGAAGAGCTAATTTCAGCGATGGAGAAACTGGAATTGGAAGTGAAGTTTTCGGTGGAGATTGACGAAAAGCTATTCCAGATATAGGTTGATACAACTATATTGGATAAGGTTAAGGAAGCTCTGTAATACCCGAGAATTTCCATATATTATTAAATAAATATATTAATGGAAATGAGAATTTATTTGAATATAAATGATTTTGTGTTATGAGATGAATTAATTCAATTATATATAATTGAATAATTATAATAATTGAGAAATTGGTGGAGTTTGTGATAAACTCGTTGATTGCCTTGTGTGGCACAGTGGCGTAATATAAGAATGATTATATTAATTTAAGTGAACAATTAATCTATATTAATTGTTAATCGAAGAATATTAATTAACTGTTATAAAATACTAATGAGGATCGATTAACAATATGTGATTATTATTATTGCAAGAAACTTAATAATAATGAGCAACGTGTTTATAAATACAATAAGATTTATATCAAAGTGATAATTAATCATATAAGGGTTAATTAAATTGTTATGGAGGTTAACAATTATATTGATGGATGTAGGATATGTGTATATTATTAATTAATATTCAAATTATAAGATGAGAAATTATATGTGCAAGCATGCGAATTAAATGTATAGTAACTATATGTTATGATATGTGTAGGTGACAAATGATGTGTGGATATACATTAAAATAATGTATCATGGATCTATTATAAATAATTGTTGAGTAATACAATTTAATAATATATGATATAATGTAATGTGGTAGTATCCGATGGTATTATATCAGTAAGATAAACGTACCTGGATTATATGTGTGTAAATTACACTTATTACATTATGTGAAGTACATTGTGATTTAAATTATAACCTAAGAGTACATATATATATAACATATGTATATGGTGTGTATATACAAGTGTAGTATTTGCAAATGCTGAGGAGTTAAATCAATTGTCTCATTTTAAGTGTCCCATTTGCTCTTCACGTGCTTGACATACAGCTAAGGCCTATTCCTTCTTCTTCTCCCCAAACTCAGCAACTAGCATTTCATAGCTCATGATTGTGGAGGGAGTGGGATTCATGATGAATCCAACCACTAATTACCTACCCTTTGATAACCTTCATGCATTCCTATAATCCGTTAGTTTGATATGGGATACAATTGCTTTGTCTGTATAATGGGAGTTCTATAAATATAGCCTCATCTCCTTCACATTTCTTTTGCTGAGCATTTTGGCTAAGTGAGACTAGAGAGCATATATATATATATATCAGTGTTATTGAGATAGCAGCAAGCTTAAATCATTTACAGAGGTATAAATCCTCTTCGTATCTTCATTGTCATTTTCTGTCAAAATTTCTATTCGTGAATTCTTGATTTCAGTTGGAAGTTATGGTTTTGTGAATTGAGAATAATAATTAGTTGTTTAAAGGACTTATATATGTGATTAGAATTACTATATATGCTTCATTGCTCTTCAATTTCATTTTTGGTGTTTCCATTTCTGAGATTTCTGTAAAAACATCAAATATCGTGAAATTAGTTGGTGTTCATGAAATTGGGAATTGATAATTGCTATTGACTATTATATAAGCATATATGTACGTGTTAGTAAGTTAAACAAGTCTAATAGCATTTGGGTATGTTGAAATCGATGAAATGGGAGGTTTTTGGTCGGATTTCGCTGCAGTCTGAACTGCAGAAAACTGCCTCGACGCCGCAGCGCCGCAGCCCGCGCCGCAGCGCCACTCGCGCCGCAGCCCGCGCCGCAGCGCCGCACGCAGCGCCACTCGCGCCGCAGCGCCAGTAGTGAGCTGCTGTGCCGCGCCGCAGCGCCAGCCTCTGTGTTCAGTTTTTCTGCATTCTGCAACAAAACTGTTATGAACTAATTGTTTGATTTTTGTTTAAACAAGCATGAAAGCATGATTAATACTTATATATAAACCTAATGAGGCAATGTGAGCATGTTTTAGTATATTAGCATGCATGGTTAACCAAACGACATATAGTTTGAAAACGAACTTAAAGTTTCATGAACGACGTTAACATATATGAAGCATGTTAATATTCTGACTTTCGAGACATGTTAGTATGACCTAGAAACACATGAAATGCATACTAACTTATGTATATAGGTTCCGTGATATAATATGGACATGTGAACCCAACTAGTGCACCTTTCTAACAAAAATACAAGTTTTGAAGGTTGATATTGACATGTAAAAACCATGTATACATTCTGACTTTTCGAGCATGTTTATAGGGCCTTGAAATACATGAAAAGCATGTTAACTTGTGTATATGGGTTTCATAAGGAAGCATGAACATGATAGACCTTATTAATGAACTATACTAACAAAGTATAAGCTTTGAACGTGAACGTTGGTATGTTATGACGAGAATTAGAATTTGACATTTATGAACACATGTGATAGTACTCTTAGACTCATTCATGTGTCATGCATGTATATATACCATGATTAGTTGCCATGATTAAAGTTTAGCATGAACAAAGCATGTTTTCAAGATAATAACAATGCTAGCTACATATATGCAATACGAGTACTCATGAGCATGACTAATACAAGTTATATGAATATCTTATGTGTTTAAAAGCGACCATGTTAGACCATATGAGTTCGTGTCCTTGAATGGCTTTAAGTATTAACTTAAGAACCTATACCATGTACGATTGGATTTGGAAAAGTTATACAAGCATGTAAAGTATCCTTTAAATATGAATACATGCTACGTGATATTATATGATGTTACTTGAACCCGATTTTGACGGTTAACTTAAGGAGATGCCGTAACTTGCTAAAATGAAATATATTTAGTATTGATTGTGGTCTTATGAGATATTAATAATATGCAAGCATGTTTGCTAATTGTTGAGATCTTATATAATATGAGAATGCGTTTAAACTCTAAAGAAGGAACGTTAAGGATAGAAATTATATTCTATATAACTGTGTAGCTAGGTAAAACTTAGCTTATGTGTTGATCGTATATTCAAAGAGAAAATGTGAAGTTAAATTATATGACTAATGAATATCATATATATACGTAACTGTATTACGATAGGAATTCGAAAGTGTTGATTTGCTTTTCGTGGATAAACTACGCTAAAGGCAAGTTCTCTTACTTACACTCTTTTAAAGTGCAAGTATCCTAACCGACGCATTTACTTTATGCAAGGAAATCTATGATTGTGAAAGGTTTCCTAACTTATACTCTTTTACTATGCAAGTATCCTATCTTGTGTATTGCGAACTAGTTTCCTATTTAATCGGTTGAATCGAATTAGCATACTTGAACTCTTATTTCATTAAAGCTATTATTCATGTTGAACTTAGTATTGTTCTTGAATATTGTGAAAGTGTCTATGCCATTTGATTCGGCTAGACTTATATTATTGAAAAGCGACCCAAACTAATTGATTGGTGCGGGATCTTGTATTTGACTGAGAAGAACAACCTTCTTTGAAGGGAATATATAATTGTCGGAGAACCGACGTGCACACTTGAGTATGGTTGATTGTTATGCATAACAAGGGTACTTTAGGCTGATCACCTGTTGTACCTGTTTTTGTTGGATTTTCAGTTTATTACTGTCAATTCTAGTAGAAGTTCATAGTCCGTAGTGACTACTCAGTATTCAATTATTTGAAATCTTGAATTGACTTATTATTGAATCATATTGATATTATCCTGTCCTTAGCGACTGATATTGAGAACTATTGATATTCTTGTTATTCTTGAACTATCAAATCTTGTTATACCCTTTCGAGAATTGAGAATCTTATTACTCACCCTTATTGTATATTACTTGCTGGGCAATTTGTGCTCATTCTTGCTTTCCTTAAAACATTTCAGTTAAGGCAGAGCATGGTGAACCTTCGGGCGTTGATAAGGGCAAGGGCAAAGCTACCAACTAGCTTATGTCTGTTATGTTTTAAATATATTCATATTGTATGAAGATGGTGTAGTAAGACTGGATTTGATTATGTTTAAGCTTAAGTTAGATTATGTAATAAGTCGTTAACTGATATTATTAGGTAATCTATTAAGTACTGTAGGTTGCGAGACTTGGGGGAATAATTATAATAAATCATTGTAAATTATTCTAAAATAGATTTTCCGCTGTGATCGTATGATATTTAATTATTAATATTGTGATGTATTACCATGAGCACGTGATGAACCGAATTCGAGAGACCAAGAGGCGGTCCTGGAATTTGGGGGCGTCACAGGTTGGTATCAGAGCTGTAGTTATAAACCTTAGGAACGAGTGTCCTTAGACTATAACTTAGGCGAACTTAGAAGTTAGGAAGGAGATAAAACTCATGTAGAGTTTTCCTTGAGAGACTTAGTCTGTTATGAAATGTAACTTCATTCTATACAATGAACTTATATTTTGTTTAACATTCTAATGGAGATGCTATTTCTTGTCTTGTGTTTGTGAGTGTAGGATGACAGACACAGGGGTACCTAGTAGAGTTGTAGAGGAGGAGCCCAGGGATATACACGTAGTATACGAGGCACCTCTAGAGGCTACACCAGTGCAGGCAGTTGCACCATCCGAGTTTGATGACGAGGATGAGATCGAGATTGAGATAGAGACTGATCCAGAGGAGGAGCCGATGGAGGATGAGCCAGTAGAGGACTCTGATGAGGCTACTATAGAGGAACAGATGTTAGGCGAGTACGAGGAGCGTATTCTAGAGTTAGACTGTAGAGTTCAGGAGCTGGAGGCAGAGGCCCACGAGAGAGAGTCTGAGTTCCAGAAGCTGAGGGACGAGGACCACCAGAGGAAGCTGGCTATGCAAGAGTTAGAGGTGGAGATTGCCTACCGTAGGGAGGCAGGGATCCAGATGGGGACTCTATTTCACAGGTCAGTGGCTAGGAATGTAGATTTGGCAGAGAAGCTAGAAGAGGTTGAGCAGAGGGAGCTGAGTGAGAAGACTGAGAAAGAGGCACTCCGTACTCAGCTAGAGTTGGAGGTGATGGATAGGTTACACTTCGAGGAGAAGTGGGAAGCGTCTAATGAGAGAGCCGACGACCTTGAGGACGAGGTCAGGTGCAAGAAGAGAAAGATGAACAAGATGGGGTATGTGTTCCGTTCAGCTTTTGAAAGGGTGATTGATGGTGTGTACCACTACCCGGCAGAACAGGGACAGACTCTACATACCTTGAGCCGAGAGCTGGTTGCGTATATAGCACAGTTGGAGTACAAGAGCGCAGTGGAGCGCGGGATGATGGGATGAGATTTCCTTAGTCAGTCTAGTGGTAGTACTAGTTGTGTCTTTATGTATTGTATATACTATGTTGTAATCCCGATCTTTTGTGTAAGATGTGGGATGATGATGTAAACCCCGAGTTAGCTTTTGTTAGAGGGGTAGTATGGTAGTAGGTTGGTATATTCCCCGTCTTTTGTGATATTAGGGGATATATGTGATAACATTTATAGCAGTATGCTGGGGAAATCATGTAATGAAATGAAATGGCATATGAATATAAATGGAGTTGATTTTAGAAACGTGTTATAAATTTATTCTTTTAGTATTAAAAGAAATACTTAAGTAATATACTTGAATAATAATAAAATGAAAACTTGTGATGCAGATAATGCCGCCCAGACGTAGATTGACAGCACCCGAAGAATCTGTTAACAATGAGAGAGAACAAGTAGACCCGATCCAGAAACTGGTAGACTTGTTAGGAGAAGCCTTAAGGGGAAGGAACAATGAACCCGTTCGCCCGAACCCTCAAACTGTGCCAGTAACAACCTTTAAAGACTTTAAGAGTGTAGGACCCCCGGAGTTCGAGGGAACTACCGACCCAATCATCGCACAAACGTGGATCAAAGAGATCGAAAAAGCTTTCACTATAGCTAGCGTAGGCGAAGATCAGAAGACGGTGTTTGCCACGTACATGATGAGGGGAGAAGCGAACTACTGGTGGGAGGCTAATCAACAAAGAGCTGGAGAAGGGATAATAGCTTGGGATAAGTTTAAGACACTGTTCTTCGAAAATTACTTTCCAAAAAGTATGAAGAATAGGATGGAGGTGAAATTCCTAGAGTTAAAACAAGGTGAGATGACGGTGGCGCAATACGCGGCTAGGTTTAACGAACTAGCGCGATTTGCGGAGCACCAAGTTGGTGATGAAGAGAGGAAGGCTAGACGCTTTGAACAAGGGTTGAAGCCATGGCTGTTCAATAAGGTATCAGTTCTTCAAATTGATTCCTTTGCAACATTACTGGAGAAGGCAATCATTGCGGAAGGCGGCAGTGAGGCCTTAAGTCAGTATAACAAAGAAAAGAAAGGAAAGAATACTGGAGGAGAGAATCGTACGGGAGGAAGTAGTAGCGGAGGAAGCAACTTGGGAAAGAGAAAGTGGGAGAATAATAACAACAACAAAAACAACAATAATCAATCAGGGAATTTTCGTGGAGGTTTCAAGAAGAGGGCTGAAGGATGCCCGAAGTGTGGGAAGAATCACCAGGGCGAGTGCTGGAAGGGACGTGGCACTTGCTACAACTGCGGACAGGAAGGGCACATCTCGCCTAACTGTTTGAAACCGAAGAAGATACAAGGATGCTTTGCTTGTGGCTCGACGGAGCACCGAATTAAGGACTGCCCAAAGAAGGGAAGTGGCGGGGGTAGTAATCAGCAAGGAGGCAACAAGCTGATGATCGGTGGACCGGCACAATCCAACCGCCCAACCGCCAGAACTTTTAACATGACCAGTCCAAGACGCAGTGGCTGCGAAGGATGTGGTGTCAGGTATAATCCCAATCAATGATATAAATGCTTATGTATTATTTGATTCGGGTGCCACCTGTTCTTTTGTATCTGAAGAATTTGCTAGTAGACTTAGTACACCTCGAGAACTATTAGAAAATCCTTTGATCATAGAAGTTGCTAATAAGGAAGTGATCCCTGTAGAATACGTTTATCGAAATTGTCGCGCAAATATTAGTAAACATGAACTGAGCGTAGACTTGATTCCTATTAGACTGGGAGAATTTGACGTAATACTGGGAATGGATTGGTTGTATAACCATGCTGCGATAATTGACTGTCAGAACAAATGTGTGAACCTTCAGACTCCGAGTAAGTCTAAGGTAGTGTTTTATGGTAGCTCATCGCTTAAGCAATCGTGTTGCGTTACGATGATGCAGGCCAAGAAATTGTTAAGGAAAGGATGTGGAGGATATTTAGCTTACATCGTTGATACTCGGAAGAAGGGAGTAGAAATTAAGGATATATACGTAGTTAATGAATTCCAAGACGTGTTTCCGGACGATCTGCCTGGTCTTCCGCCAGACAGAGAAATCGAATTCGTAATAGACTTAGCACCGGGAACGGCACCGATTTCGAAAGCTCCATATCGTATGGCGCCAGTAGAAATGAAGGAATTAATGATGCAATTGCAAGAATTATTGGATAAGGGTTACATTCGACCGAGTGTTTCTCCTTGGGGAGCACCAGTACTATTCGTTAAGAAGAAGGACGGATCGATGAGGCTCTGTATCGATTATCGAGAATTGAATAGAGTAACGATCAAGAACCGATATCCGTTACCGAGGATAGACGACTTATTTGATCAACTGAAGGGAGCAAAGTGTTTCTCAAAGATCGACCTACGAACAGGATATCATCAACTGAAGGTACGGGATGAGGACATACCAAAGACTGCGTTTCGAACCCGTTATGGACACTACGAGTTTTTGGTAATGTCATTCGGATTGACTAATGCTCCGGCAGCATTTATGGACTTGATGAACCGAGTTTTCAAGCCATACTTGGATAAATTTGTAGTGGTTTTTATCGACGACATTTTGATCTACTCAAAGACAGAGGAAGAACACGCCGAACATCTGAAGATTGTTTTGGAGGCGCTAAGGAAGGAGAAGATGTATGCAAAATTTTCTAAGTGCGAATTTTGGATGGAGAAGGTTCAATTCTTAGGCCACGTGGTGGATAAGAATGGAATCTCTGTAGACCCTGCGAAGGTTGAAGCAGTAAGTAATTGGGAACAACCGAGAACACCGACGGAGGTGAGAAGCTTTCTAGGGTTAGCTGGGTACTATCGAAGATTCATTCAAGATTTTTCTAAGATAGCAACCCCGCTGACCAATTTGACTAGAAAGACGGTGAAATTTGTATGGACCGACAAATGCGAAGAAAGTCTTCAAGAACTGAAAAGGAGATTGAGCGAAGCACCTGTATTATCATTACCAGATGATGCGGGAAATTTTGTGGTGTATAGTGATGCATCGCACAAGGGGCTTGGCTGTGTGCTCATGCAACATGGCAAGGTCATTGCATATGCATCACGACAATTAAAGGATTACGAAAAACGATACCCTACTCACGACTTAGAGTTAGCGGCAGTAGTTTTTGCGTTAAAGATATGGAGGCATTATCTATACGGAGAAAAATGTGAGATATACACGGACCACAAAAGTCTGAAATATATCTTCACACAGAAGGAGTTAAACATGCGACAGAGAAGGTGGTTAGAATTAATCAAAGACTATGACTGCGATATTCTTTATCACCCGGGAAAGGCAAATGTGGTTGCCGACGCTCTGAGCAGGAAAGGAAGGGAGAAGTTGTTTAATTTGACGACTCAGGAAGAGTTGATAAGAGAGATGGAGAAATTGGAGATAGAAGTAAAAGGACCAGAAAAGTCTGGTGAGAAGTTAATTGTAATGGAAGCTTGTCCGACGTTGTTGAATAGAGTAAAGGAAGCTCAGGAAAAGGATGAAGAGTGTGAGAAAATCCGAAAGAGGATCACAGAAAGTGAGGGAGAAAAATTTCGAATGGATAAAGACGGTATTTTGAGATTTGAAGGGAGAGTGTGGGTACCAGCGGTAACTGAGTTGAGGGAAGAGATTTTGCACGAGGCACACAATACGACATATTCCGTTCATCCGGGAGGCACAAAGATGTACCGAGATCTAAGGCAACATTTTTGGTGGCCTAATTTGAAACGGGAAGTCGCAGAGTGCGTCAGTAAATGCTTGACTTGCCAACGCGTTAAAGCAGAACATCAGCGGCCAAGTGGTTTACTACAACCATTAGAAATACCAGAGTGGAAATGGGAGCATATTACCATGGACTTCGTGGTAGGACTTCCAGTTACACAGAAAGGTTATGATGCTATTTGGGTTATCGTGGATCGACTAACGAAGACCGCACACTTTCTACCAATCAAGATCCGCTACAGTTTGAACCAATTAGCAAGCCTATATGTAAAAGAAATTATTTCACGACATGGAGTGCCGGTGTCAATTGTCTCTGATCGAGATCCGCGCTTCACGTCCAATTTTTGGAAGAGTTTGCAAGAAAGAATGGGAACGCAGTTGAGGTTGAGTACAGCTTATCATCCTCAAACAGACGGACAAAGTGAGCGAACAATACAAACGCTAGAAGACATGCTTAGGACTTGCGTGATGGATTTTAAGGGAAATTGGGACGACCACCTACCCTTAGTAGAATTCGCATATAATAATAGCTACCATGCGAGTATTGGCATGCCACCGTACGAAGCTCTTTACGGGAGAAAGTGCAGAACGCCGTTATGTTGGGACGAAGTCGGAGAACGACGAATACTCGGACCAGAGTTAGTTCAACAAACCGCAGACGTGGTGACAGTGATAAGAGCCAGACTTGTAGCAGCTCAAGATCGCCAGAAGAAATACGCAGATTTGCATCGGCAGGACCGAGACTTCAAAGTCGGCAGTTTCGTATTCTTAAAGGTATCTCCATGGAAGGGAAAAATCCGTTTCGGCAAGAAAGGAAAATTGAGTCCAAGATTCATAGGACCGTTCGAGATACTGAAGCGAGTGGGCGAAGTGGCATACAAAGTTGCGTTGCCACCCGAACTGGAGCATATCCACAACGTGTTCCACATTTCCGTGTTGCGACCGTACAAGGCCGACTACAAGCACGTGATTTCTTACGAGCCCATTCAAGTGGAGAAGAACTTGGCGTATGAAGAAATTCCTGTCCAAATATTAGATAGGAAAGAACAAACTTTGAGAAATAAAGTTATTTCATCTGTAAAAGTACTTTGGCGTAACCACGATGTCGAGGAGGCAACGTGGGAGTTAGAAGATAGGATGAGGAGGGACTATCCCCATCTATTTGTGTAACCTTGTAGCAATTCCGGGACGGAATTTTTATAAGGGGGGGAGGATGTAATACCCGAGAATTTCCATATATTATTAAATAAATATATTAATGGAAATGAGAATTTATTTGAATATAAATGATTTTGTGTTATGAGATGAATTAATTCAATTATATATAATTGAATAATTATAATAATTGAGAAATTGGTGGAGTTTGTGATAAACTCGTTGATTGCCTTGTGTGGCACAGTGGCGTAATATAAGAATGATTATATTAATTTAAGTGAACAATTAATCTATATTAATTGTTAATCGAAGAATATTAATTAACTGTTATAAAATACTAATGAGGATCGATTAACAATATGTGATTATTATTATTGCAAGAAACTTAATAATAATGAGCAACGTGTTTATAAATACAATAAGATTTATATCAAAGTGATAATTAATCATATAAGGGTTAATTAAATTGTTATGGAGGTTAACAATTATATTGATGGATGTAGGATATGTGTATATTATTAATTAATATTCAAATTATAAGATGAGAAATTATATGTGCAAGCATGCGAATTAAATGTATAGTAACTATATGTTATGATATGTGTAGGTGACAAATGATGTGTGGATATACATTAAAATAATGTATCATGGATCTATTATAAATAATTGTTGAGTAATACAATTTAATAATATATGATATAATGTAATGTGGTAGTATCCGATGGTATTATATCAGTAAGATAAACGTACCTGGATTATATGTGTGTAAATTACACTTATTACATTATGTGAAGTACATTGTGATTTAAATTATAACCTAAGAGTACATATATATATAACATATGTATATGGTGTGTATATACAAGTGTAGTATTTGCAAATGCTGAGGAGTTAAATCAATTGTCTCATTTTAAGTGTCCCATTTGCTCTTCACGTGCTTGACATACAGCTAAGGCCTATTCCTTCTTCTTCTCCCCAAACTCAGCAACTAGCATTTCATAGCTCATGATTGTGGAGGGAGTGGGATTCATGATGAATCCAACCACTAATTACCTACCCTTTGATAACCTTCATGCATTCCTATAATCCGTTAGTTTGATATGGGATACAATTGCTTTGTCTGTATAATGGGAGTTCTATAAATATAGCCTCATCTCCTTCACATTTCTTTTGCTGAGCATTTTGGCTAAGTGAGACTAGAGAGCATATATATATATATATCAGTGTTATTGAGATAGCAGCAAGCTTAAATCATTTACAGAGGTATAAATCCTCTTCGTATCTTCATTGTCATTTTCTGTCAAAATTTCTATTCGTGAATTCTTGATTTCAGTTGGAAGTTATGGTTTTGTGAATTGAGAATAATAATTAGTTGTTTAAAGGACTTATATATGTGATTAGAATTACTATATATGCTTCATTGCTCTTCAATTTCATTTTTGGTGTTTCCATTTCTGAGATTTCTGTAAAAACATCAAATATCGTGAAATTAGTTGGTGTTCATGAAATTGGGAATTGATAATTGCTATTGACTATTATATAAGCATATATGTACGTGTTAGTAAGTTAAACAAGTCTAATAGCATTTGGGTGGGTATGTTGAAATCGATGAAATGGGAGGTTTTTGGTCGGATTTCGCTGCAGTCTGAACTGCAGAAACTGCCTCGACGCCGCAGCGCCGCAGCCCGCGCCGCAGCGCCACTCGCGCCGCAGCCCGCGCCGCAGCGCCGCACGCAGCGCCACTCGCGCCGCAGCGCCAGTAGTGAGCTGCTGTGCCGCGCCGCAGCGCCAGCCTCTGTGTTCAGTTTTTCTGCATTCTGCAACAAAACTGTTATGAACTAATTGTTTGATTTTTGTTTAAACAAGCATGAAAGCATGATTAATACTTATATATAAACCTAATGAGGCAATGTGAGCATGTTTTAGTATATTAGCATGCATGGTTAACCAAACGACATATAGTTTGAAAACGAACTTAAAGTTTCATGAACGACGTTAACATATATGAAGCATGTTAATATTCTGACTTTCGAGACATGTTAGTATGACCTAGAGACACATGAAATGCATACTAACTTATGTATATAGGTTCCGTGATATAATATGGACATGTGAACCCAACTAGTGCACCTTTCTAACAAAAATACAAGTTTTGAAGGTTGATATTGACATGTAAAAACCATGTATACATTCTGACTTTTCGAGCATGTTTATAGGGCCTTGAAATACATGAAAAGCATGTTAACTTGTGTATATGGGTTTCATAAGGAAGCATGAACATGATAGACCTTATTAATGAACTATACTAACAAAGTATAAGCTTTGAACGTGAACGTTGGTATGTTATGACGAGAATTAGAATTTGACATTTATGAACACATGTGATAGTACTCTTAGACTCATTCATGTGTCATGCATGTATATATACCATGATTAGTTGCCATGATTAAAGTTTAGCATGAACAAAGCATGTTTTCAAGATAATAACAATGCTAGCTACATATATGCAATACGAGTACTCATGAGCATGACTAATACAAGTTATATGAATATCTTATGTGTTTAAAAGCGACCATGTTAGACCATATGAGTTCGTGTCCTTGAATGGCTTTAAGTATTAACTTAAGAACCTATACCATGTACGATTGGATTTGGAAAAGTTATACAAGCATGTAAAGTATCCTTTAAATATGAATACATGCTACGTGATATTATATGATGTTACTTGAACCCGATTTTGACGGTTAACTTAAGGAGATGCCGTAACTTGCTAAAATGAAATATATTTAGTATTGATTGTGGTCTTATGAGATATTAATAATATGCAAGCATGTTTGCTAATTGTTGAGATCTTATATAATATGAGAATGCGTTTAAACTCTAAAGAAGGAACGTTAAGGATAGAAATTATATTCTATATAACTGTGTAGCTAGGTAAAACTTAGCTTATGTGTTGATCGTATATTCAAAGAGAAAATGTGAAGTTAAATTATATGACTAATGAATATCATATATATACGTAACTGTATTACGATAGGAATTCGAAAGTGTTGATTTGCTTTTCGTGGATAAACTACGCTAAAGGCAAGTTCTCTTACTTACACTCTTTTAAAGTGCAAGTATCCTAACCGACGCATTTACTTTATGCAAGGAAATCTATGATTGTGAAAGTTTCCTAACTTATACTCTTTTACTATGCAAGTATCCTATCTTGTGTATTGCGAACTAGTTTCCTATTTAATCGGTTGAATCGAATTAGCATACTTGAACTCTTATTTCATTAAAGCTATTATTCATGTTGAACTTAGTATTGTTCTTGAATATTGTGAAAGTGTCTATGCCATTTGATTCGGCTAGACTTATATTATTGAAAAGCGACCCAAACTAATTGATTGGTGCGGGATCTTGTATTTGACTGAGAAGAACAACCTTCTTTGAAGGGAATATATAATTGTCGGAGAACCGACGTGCACACTTGAGTATGGTTGATTGTTATGCATAACAAGGGTACTTTAGGCTGATCACCTGTTGTACCTGTTTTTGTTGGATTTTCAGTTTATTACTGTCAATTCTAGTAGAAGTTCATAGTCCGTAGTGACTACTCAGTATTCAATTATTTGAAATCTTGAATTGACTTATTATTGAATCATATTGATATTATCCTGTCCTTAGCGACTGATATTGAGAACTATTGATATTCTTGTTATTCTTGAACTATCAAATCTTGTTATACCCTTTCGAGAATTGAGAATCTTATTACTCACCCTTATTGTATATTACTTGCTGGGCAATTTGTGCTCATTCTTGCTTTCCTTAAAACATTTCAGTTAAGGCAGAGCATGGTGAACCTTCGGGCGTTGATAAGGGCAAGGGCAAAGCTACCAACTAGCTTATGTCTGTTATGTTTTAAATATATTCATATTGTATGAAGATGGTGTAGTAAGACTGGATTTGATTATGTTTAAGCTTAAGTTAGATTATGTAATAAGTCGTTAACTGATATTATTAGGTAATCTATTAAGTACTGTAGGTTGCGAGACTTGGGGGAATAATTATAATAAATCATTGTAAATTATTCTAAAATAGATTTTCCGCTGTGATCGTATGATATTTAATTATTAATATTGTGATGTATTACCATGAGCACGTGATGAACCGAATTCGAGAGACCAAGAGGCGGTCCTGGAATTTGGGGGCGTCACAAGCTCAACTTCAGGACGAAGAATGTTAGAAGGTGAAGAAGAAGATATCTGAAGGAACCAAATCAAGATTCAAGATAGACAGTGAGGGACTGCTAAGATTTGAGAGAAGAGTTTGGGTACCGTCAGTGCCAGAGATTAAGGAAGACATTTTGAGCGAGGCTCATAGCTCACGATATTTGATTAACCCTGATAGTACCAAGATGTACCAGGATCTTCGACAGCTTTTCTGGTGGCCAAATTTCAAACGAGATGTTGCAGAGTGTGTTCCCAAGTGTCTGATATGTCAGAAAGTGAAAGCAGAACATCAGAGGCCGAGTGGTTTGCTACAACCTCTAGAGATCCCAAAATGGAAATGGGAACATATTACAATGGATTTCGTGGTTGGCCTTCCGACAACTCAAAAAGGCTACGACGCAGTATGGGTTATCGTTGACCGATTGACAAAATCAACACACTTCCTTCTGATCAAGATCAGATTCAACCTAGACCAGTTGGCAAAGTTGTATGTGAAAGGGATTGTTACGAGGCACGGAGTTCCAGTGTCAATTATTTCCGATAGGGATCCACACTTCACATCGAATTTCTGGAAGCGACTACAGGAATGCATGGGGACACAGTTGAGAATGAGTACGACATACCACCCTCAGACCGACGAACAAAGCGAAAGGACAATCCAGACATTGGAAGATATGCTGAGAGCATGCATCATGGATTTTAAAGGCAATTGGGATGACCACCTACCGCTTGTAGAATTCGGTTATAATAACAGTTACCACGCAAGTATTGACATGCCGCCTTACGAAGCGTTGTACAGCAGAAAATGCAGAACTCCACTATGCTGGGATGAAGTTGGTGAGAGGCAATTGCTAGGTCCAGAACTGGTACAACAAACAGCAGAGATAGTCAAAGTGATCCGGACAAGACTGGTAGCAGCTCAAGATAGGTAGAAGAAATACGCCGATCCACACCGCAAAAAGGTTGAGTTCGAATCGAGTAGCTTGGTGTTTTTAAAAGTCTCTCCCTGGAAGGGAAAGATTAGATTCAGAAAGAAGGAAAAATTGAGCCCGAGGTTCATTGGACCCTTTGAAGTACTGCGAAGGATTAGAGAAGTTGCGTATGAGGTAGCCTTACCTCCGGCACTAGAGAATGTACTCAACGTCTTCCATGTTTCGGTTTTGCGTCCATATGAACCCGATTACAAACATGTGATTGAATATGAACCCCTATAATTTGAGAAAGACTTATCCTACGAAGAAGTTCCTGTTCAGATTGTTGAAAAGAAAGAGCAATTTCTCAGAAATAAAGTTATACCTTCTGTTAAGGTAATCTGGAGGAACCACAACGCTGAAGAAGCTACGTGGGAACTCAAAGAGCATGTGATGAAGAATTATCCACATTTATTTACTTAATTTATGTGTAAGCGATTCTGGGGAGAAAATCTTTGTAAGGGGGGAGAATGTAACGGGACGAATTTTTGTTTTTAATTGAACCGTGATTCTGGGGACAGAATCCTTTTAGGGGGGGGGGGGGGGGGGGAGGAAATGTGATGAACGAGATTTCGTAAATTATTTAAATATTTATTAAATTAAATAAATATTTTTCGATGATTTAATTATTGAGTCAAATAATTAATTGATGAATTCGTGGTAGATTAATTTAATTATATGTGTTACATTGATTAAATTAATGAGGAGAATTTTATAATTCAAAGTATGAATTTAATTGAGCTTATTTGATTAAATGAATTATTTAAATAAGCATAATGTTATTCTAATTAATTTAATAATTGATTAGAGATTTAATTAATTGACATAATTAATAAAAGAGAATTTTAATTATCCGACAATGTGATTTAATGTGAATTTATTATATTTTATTTAATTAATTTAAATAAAATTAATTGATTAATTAAAAGTATGACAATTAACTATATAATAGTAAATTAATTAAATTAAATGGAAAGGATTAATGAGGACTAGCCAAACATGGCCTTAGTGGGGGTTGGAGCCAGTTAACCCATTATGGGATTAACTGACAACCACTCACCCATTATATATTATACGTGATGTTGGGAATTGCATATTCATATTTGATATTGAAAGTAAATATAAATGCTTAAGTGTACAATCCTTAAGAGAATCAATGTACAAGGACTTAGATGATAGATCAAAATTGTTAAGTTGATCTGAGCTTTAAGGTTTATCATTTATGTAAATAAATGTATAGAAGAAAAGATCAAATGTGTTAGGTTGATGTATTTGAGCTGTAAAAGTTAAAGCCTTGACAGAATCGTAGTCTGTCAAAGGTAGCATTCAGAAGACAAGGCAGAATCGTGGAGCTTAAACGAAGACATCCAGAATCGTAGTCTGCCAAGAGAATTACAGTCTGCAGAAGACAAGGCAGAATCGTGGAGCATAAATAAAGATGTTCAGAATCGTAGTCTGCTAAGAGAATCAAGTCTGCAGAGGTCAAGGAAAGACTCATGGAGCTTGAGTGAATATATCAGAATCGTAGTTTGCCTTGAAAGCCACACTGAGAATCATGAAGAATATCCGAGCGCCTGCTGAGCTAAGTCATGAAACGCAGTGTGCTCCCAGAAGTGTGAAGTCTGCAAGACAAGCAAGCAGGAATCGTAGTCTACCAGAGAGCTTAAGAGAAATCGTAGTGCTCTCTACGATCAAGTCTGAGTCAAGCATATGCAAGCCAACACACAACTATTATGGCACAATAACCATAATCGCAGTGCTCCTCCATTCAGCATCAAAGCTCATAGTTCTGATGAAGGGAGGAAGAGCAACAAGTGAAGAAAGGCTAATAGCCGTTGACAACTTGATAGTCCCAATGATTCCATATTCATCCTTAGTTCAAATCAAAGAAGCTTATTGAAGAAGCTAAGGAAAGGACAAAACCGCCTGCAGAAAACACCTTTTCAGATGTTAGGTGAAGTTGCAGTCTGCTGTGTTAGTGGGCTAGTCGACAGTGCAGCAGGAAAGCAGGATGTCAACATCAACTGCACAGAAGACGTCTGAAGCATTAAATGCTACAACAGGAGCATTCAAACAGACATATTTTGAATGGTTCTTTTATAAGGAAATCAGACAAGGATTCAAACCAAGCAAGCAAGATACACCAAGATAGAATATCAAGAAAAAAGCTCAAGAACACTCAACAATCAACTCTACGATCCTGAAAGTGGAAAGCTTGCTTCACTACGCAGTTCCTCAGAACTGATGCTTAATTGCAACTGAGTAGCACTCCTCAACAACAACTGTCAATCCAAGTGAGGAACCAAGTCAGAGGACTTGAAGAGTTCAAAAGTGAACTAAGAAGAGATCCAAGTCAGTGGGCTTGGAGAGTTCAAAAGTGAACTAAGAGAAGTACCAATTCAGAGGACTTGAAGATTTCTAAGTGAACTAAGAGAAGTTCCAGGGCTGCTGGCCTTGAAGGAATCTAAGTGATTCAGTTGTAAGAGACATCCTTAGTGGATTTCCTACTCGTGGAGTAGAAGAGTGGATTAGGAGCTTTGTGTGCTCAGAACCACTTAAAACCTTGTGTCTCATTGTCTCTCATTAACTGCTACAACTGCTATATCTGTTATAACTGCCATAACTGCTTATCAAACCATAACTGTAATATCTTGAAGGGGAGCAAAACATATATTCCGCTGCTGTCAGTATGATCAATACTGACAAAATATTTTAAACAAAGAAATTTTAAAATATCTATTCAACCCCCCTTCTAGATAACTAACGTGCTTTTGGGAACTAATAATTGGTATCAAAGCAGGTTCTCTCATCTAAGCATACAAGCTTGAGTAGATCCGATGGCACAACTGATAAGCGAGACCAAGACAGGTGCAGGAAGCAAGCCACCAATGTGAAACAGAGATAAATTTGCCAACTGGAATGTTCGGATGCAGGCTTACATGGATTCAATAGATGATGATCTATTTGAAACTGTTTTGAATGGGCCCTATGTTACAACTAGGTTTGCACCAACTCCAGAAGATCCAAACAAAGTTGTGATTAGAGTCAAAGCAGAATGGACTGAAAATGAGAAGAAAAATGTTCAGCTTGACAAGAAGGCTAAGAATATTTTGTTGTAGTCTTTCGAAGACAGTTTGTTTGAGAACGTGGTAAACTACAAAAGAAGTATGGGAAGCATTGCTCATCATGCATGAAGGAACTGAAGAAGTCAGAGAAAACAAGCAATCTCTACTGACTCAACAATATGAGATGTTTGCTCATGTTCCAGGAGAAACCGTCACTTCCACTTATGAGAGATTCACTAGACTGCTCAACTTTCTCAGAGCTTATGGAAAGACCTATCCAAACAAAGATCTTGTCATCAAGTTCATGTCCTTGCCAAGTAGATGGGATGCCAAGACCACTACAATCAGAGAGTCAAAGAATCTGCATGAAATGACAGTTCAACAACTCTACGGAAACCTTCTTACCTACGAGCTAGGACTGACTCAACGAGCAGAAACCCTGTCAGAAGGAAGAAAGAAGGATAAAGGAGTTGCTCTTAAAGCAAAATAAGAGATCTCCAGAGCACATGTTGAAGATGAATCTGACTCTGAGGAAGATGATGATGATAATGATGATGATGATGAAGCTGCAATGTTGGCCAGAAGATTCAGAAGGCTCATACTTAAAGGAAGAAGTAGCAAACCAAAAAGATTCAACAAGAGCAGCCGTCAGGAGAAGATCAGTGACCTATGCTATAACTGCAAGAAGCCTGGTCATTTCATTGCCAACTGCAACAAGCCTATCAGAGAAGAGCTGAAAAGAAAGTTAAATCCAAAGAAGGAGCTCAAAGGCTACAAAAAGAATAAGAAGAAAGACAAAGGGCTTGTAGCTGGAAGCTCTTGGAGCGATTTAGACAACGACACCAATGTTGAGTCTGAAGATGATGAAGCACCTCAAAAAGCCAACACATGCCTGATGGCCAAAGATGCATTTAACAGGAACAGTGCTGAAGCAGTCATAAATGAGGTATTTGATTTTAACTCTCCTGATATAGACATTGATGATTTAAGAACTGGGATTCGTGACATGTCAACTGATCTATATCAAAATATGAGATGGTTAAGAGTTCTATCTAAATATTATCTTGATCTTCAAAATGAGAAAGAGAAAGTTCAGAAAGAGCTGAAAACAGCTCTACTAAGTTCTGACTCTCCCTCTAAGCTTGAAACTGAGAATAAAATCTTTAGAGAAACCAATGAACTGAGCATGCAAAGAGAGTCAAATCTAACCTCTAAGATTGAGGAGTTAGAAAAAACTATCTTTACATGGAATAGGTCTTCTTCATCCATGGACTCCCTGATATCCAATCATAGAAGTGTCTTTGATAGAGCAGGCTTAGGGTTTGGGGAATCTACCTCAGAACCCAGTGTGGAAAAGACAAAGGAAACTAACATGAGTAGTGCTTCTAATATAAATAGAAGTATCACATTTGTAAAGTCCACACAGAAGGATGAACCAGTGCAACCTTGCTCTTCTAATCCAAGACATGTTTCTAAACACTACGGATCTCATGTTGGTCTAGTGTTCAGAAAGGTGAAGAGTGACTCAGTCACCACTGCCTAATATCGACGAATCATAGAGTCAAGTAAAACAGACTCCACAGATCAACTTGAAAGGAATAGTGGTGTTGAGATTTACTCATTACAAAGCATGAACTCCAAGGCTGCATGGAAAAGGAAGATGCAATATAAAGGTAAGGCCAACAAATACCCACATAAATCAAAATGGAGAAAGAATCCGCACATACACACATAAAGTATATTGGATTCTTTGCATGTGGAAGATTTGGTCATAAAGCTGCATCATGCTTTCATAATATTGTGCATGGAAGACCCAAAGTCAAGCAGATTTGGGTTCCTATGGGTACTAACATTGTAGGACCCATGTAAGTCTGGGTACCAACATGAAAGCTGAACCTGTCTGCAGGAAATGAGCACCACGACTAAAACATAGTATCTGGACAGTGGTTGCTCAAGGAATATGACCGGGAACAAAGCCCTCCTGTCGAACTACATAGAGAAGGAGGGACCAACAGTTATCTTTGGAGATAACAGCTCTGGCAAGACAAGAGGCTATGGATCAGCTGGGAATGGTGCGGTGTCCTTCAGCAAAGCGGCTTATGTTGATGGACTAAAGCACAATCTTCTTAGCATCAGCCAACTCTGTGATAAAGGCCATCAAGTCACCTTTCTCAACAATCAGTGTCAAGTCAGAGATCTGGAGACATCCTCTATCAAGCTGACAGGAACAAGAGAAGAAAATGTTTACACTGTCAACCTTGCTCAGCTCAGTTCTGATGAGACAGTATGCTTCTTTGCTAAAGCCACTGAAGCAAAAAGTTGGCTTTGGCATAGAAGGTTATCTCATCTCAACTTCAAGAGTATGTCAAAGCTGGCTTCCAAAGATCTGATAGCAGGTTTACCCAAGTTCAGCTTCATCAAAGAAAGACCATGTAATGCATGCCAGCTTGGAAAGCAAACAAGGAGCTCATTCAAAGGCAAAGCAGTCAACTCAATTGACAGGCCTCTACAGTTACTGCAAATGGATCTCTTTGGGCCAATTCCAACTGTGAGCCTAGGAGGAAAAAGATACTCACTCGTCGTAGTGGATGACTACACCAGATACACATGAGTGTTCTTTCTTAACTCAATAGATGAAACAAGCTCCCAACTGATAAAGATGTTCAAGCTATTGATGAATGAAAAATGAGAGACTATGAAGGCAATAAGGAGTGATTATGGCAGAGAGTTCGACTTCTTAGAAATGGATCAGTTCTGTGAAGACAATGACATCAGTCACAACTTCTCAGCACCACAAACTCCTCAGCAAAATGGAGTAGCTGAAAGGAAGAACAAAAACTTATAGAAGCTGGAAGAACTCCACTAGCAGCTCATCTGCCTGAATTCTTCTGGGCAGAAGCCATCAACACTGCGTGCTATACACAGAACAGATCTCTTGTACACTGTATGTTGAAGAAGACTCCCTGCGAGCTGTGGAAAGGAAGAAAGCCAAATGTCAGTTACTTCCATCTGTTCGGCTGTCCATGCTACATAACAATGGAAAGCAAAATCTGACTAAGTTCCAACCCAAGTCAGATGAAGGAATCTTCCTTGGATATGCTACAGACAGCAAAGGTTACAGAGTGATCAACAAGAAGACATTAAGTGTTAAAGTCTCAATCCACATCATCTTTGATGAAACAGACTCGGACAAGTCTGCACCACAAGACACTACGATTATCGATACCGACACTACAAATGAAGTGGTCGAGCCTAGCACTATGACCGTAGTTCCTGAACAAAGAATCGTAGTGTCCGAAGAAGAAATCGTAGAGAGAGCTGAACCAGACGACGACTCTGGACGACAAGAACCAGAAGTCAATCTTGAGACCAGAACAGATGTTTTAACATGCAACAGGTGGGTAAGAGATCACACTCAAGATCTGATCATTAATGATCCAACTTCCAGAATCAGAATAAGATCTGCAACTCAGAATGAATGCTTCTATTTGAGTTTTTTTGTCTCAAATAGAGCCAAGAAGATTGAAGATGCAATGCAAGATGCAAGCTGGATTGAAGCCATGCAAGAGGAGCTAAATCAATTTGAGAGAAGCAAGGTCTAGAGATTAATTCGAAGACCAAAGAATCACCCAGTAATCGGCACCAAATGGGTCTTCAGAAACAAGATGGATGAAGATGGGGTGATCACAAGGAACAAAGTAAGACTGGTGGCCAAAGGTTATTATCAAGAAGGCATAGACTACGATGAGACCTTCTCACCAGTTGCCAGACTTGAAGCAATCAGAATATTCCTTACATTTACTACTCACATGAAGTTCAAAGTATTCCAGATGGATGTCAAGAGTGCATTCCTTAATGGTGAACTTCAAGAAGAAGTATATGTGGAACAACCCCCAGGTTTTGTCAATACAACCCTCCCTGATTATGTCTATAGATTAGATAAAGCCTTATATGGACTTAAATAAGCACCTAGAGGATGGCATGAAACACTAACAAACTTTCTTATTGAAAAAGGATTCACTAGAGGTAGAGTAGACACTACACTATTTCTTAGGAAGCAAAAAGATAAAGTTTTACTAGTTCAAATATATGTAGATGATATTATCTTTGGTTCCACTGATGAAAATCTGTGCAAGAGATTTGCCAAGCTTATGCAGAGCAAGTTTGAAATGAGCATGATGGGTGAGCTGAACTTCTTCCTTGGACTGCAAGTAAAGAAAATTGATGAAGGTATCCTCATAAGCCAAGCTAAGTACATCAAAGACTTACTTAAGAAGTATGGCATGGAATCAGCCTCTCCCATGAAAACACCAATTGCTCCAGCAACTAAGCTTGACAAAGATGAGAAAGGTAAAAGTATTGATATTACTCAATACAGAGGTATGATAGGCTCCCTTCTCTAGTTAACTACCAGTAGACCAGATATAATGTTTGCAGCATGTATATGTGCTAGATTTCAAGCTATTCCTAAGGAATCACACTTAACTGCTGTAAAAAGGATTTTCAGGTATCTTAAAGGTACACCCTACTTGGGTCTATGATATCACAAGGAGTCCTCATTTGAACTTACAGGATAGTCAGATGCTGACTTTGCAGGATGCAAAATAGATAGAAAGAGTACCAGTGGCACTTGTCAACTGCTCGGAAATAGACTAGTGTCCTGGTTCAGCACGAAACAAAACTCAGTATCAACTTCAACAGCAGAAGCTAAATACATTGCTGCAGGCAGCTACTGTGCTCAAATTCTATGGATGAAGAACCAACTAGCAGATTATGGATTTGATTTCAAATTTATACCCATACACTGTGATAACACAAGTGCCATAGCAATAACAAATGATCCTTTCATGCATTATAGGACCAAGCATATAGAAATAAGATATCATTTTATTAGGGATCATATTCAAAATGGAACAATATCTTTGCAATACATCCCTACTAAAAATTAACTTGCTGATGTGTTTACTAAACCTTTAGATGAATCCAGATTTATTAAATTGATAAGTGAGTTAGGTATGTTAAATTTGCAACCATAAATTCTATGCTCTAGATGGTGCTAACCTTGCAGATATAAAGGCTAAGTCAAAATCGTAGAGATGACAAAGAGGAACCACGATCGGGGAGTGATCCAGCAAAAGTAGATAAGGTTACTGTGATAGCAACATCATCAAGCCAAGCAACCCTTTTGATAAGTGTCTCAGGGACAAACCTGATCCTTAGGGTCAAACTAAGAGATTGGCCCTTCCTGAGCAACCTTAATCTAGAAGGGATGTTATTTAGAATGCATTACAAAAATCGTAGAGTCAACGGTCGAAGAGCAAGCAGAGGATTGAACTTAACAATCATGGAGTGGTTCTAGGCAATCGTAGTGCTCTCACAAGGACTCACTAGCTCAAGGGGAGCTAAGAGCAAAAAGGAGATTTCCATATGGATTAAAATTGTGGAGTTCTGCATAATCTGACACGTGTCCCACAATGCAGAACATATAGAGGGAAGTTAAATTCATTTTGAAATGCTTTCTGACAGTTTTCCTTTTAATTTCAAAAGACTATCTCTCTCACTCTCTCTCAAATAAAACCCTAAGTTTCAGAAAGCTAAGCCTAAGTCGTTCATTACAGGAAAATTAATCTACATAAATGGCTGCTTCCATTGTGGTTTTCGGTTATCAACTATGCTATGATGGATTCAAGGAGGCTGAACCTGAGATACTAAAAGTCCTTTCACTCCTGAAGAAAGCAGGCCTTAAGAATGCTCTGAGCACCGGCACACTGATATATCCAAAGCTGATAAAGGAGTTTTACTACAATGGAGTTGTTGATCAAGACTCCATTCTCACCAAGGTCAAAGATGTGCAAATTCGACTCAACGCTGAAAGCATAAACCTAGCCCTAGGTTTCAAAAATGAAGGTCTTTCATCCATGGAGACTGTTGACTTCCATATGGGTCTAAAGAAGATGGACTACACAAAAATTTAAGGAAAGAGTGGCTACAAGAAGAAAGAATTTCCCCAAGAATATGAGTTCCTTGCTGATATTATTGGAAAATGCATATATTGCAAGAGCTCTGGTCACGACTCTGTAAACGAAAAGAAACTAAAGCTCATGACAGCCATCTGCTTTAGAGTCCAACTCAACAATGGAGCCTTGCTGTTGGATTGGTTCGAAAAATGGATGCAAAGTCTGATGTAGACTAAGAGCACTACCAAAATGTTCTATGGGAGGTTTATCATCATTATCATTCAGGATGCAATGAGTGACAAAATTGGAGACAATAACGGTATTCCAATCAATCCAAATAGGAAGATAACTCAGTAACTGTTTTAAAATTGGAAAAGAAATCCAGCAAAAAATGTGAAGATGATGTCTGCAACCTCATCTGCTGCAAAGGAAGCCAGGGAGGAAGAAAAAGAGGTCAATCAAGAAAAACCTATAGCTCTAACCAGCATGAGTAAAGGGAAGAAGAAAATGTATGAAAGTGTTAAAACAGCTGAGGAGCCTCAAGGCTCAACCACTGATGCTCCTCAAGGAAAGGAGATTATGAAAGAAAAGAAGAAGAAGATGAAGAGGGGGATAAGTGAAGATAAAGCGGGAGGTAGTACTGAACCTCAGAGAAAGAAGAAACGGAGCCACAAAACTGGTAAGTCTACACTTACTACGATTGTGGAGTCATCACCAATCGTAGAGTCCAGACTAGCTGCCACTGCAGAAGGAAAAGCTACAACAGCCTCTCAGCATGAGCAAACTCAAAAGGCTAAAGCTGAAGAAGATGCAAAAGCTGTGCCCAAGCTAAAGAATAGGGTGAAGAAGTTGGCTAAGAAGTATGCTCTTACTAATGAAGAAATAATGGAAGAAGATGATAAAAGAAGGGCTGCAGAAAAGGCTGAACAGTCCACTAAGCAAGCATCTGGTCCAACTCCACAAGAGATCAGAATCATTAAAGATGTATTAACTTACATCAGAGATGCTGACCACTATGTTGCACCCGATCAGACTATAAATCAAGATGATATGGAGATGTTTGATGCTGTTGTTGATGAATCTCTGAGAGAAAAAATGGCCAAAAAGGTTACGCCAGAAATGATTGTGATAAGCTCAAATGAAGATGACAATGCTGAAGTACAAGAAGAAGAAATTCTGAAAGCTCCTGTTCAAGAAAGTGCTTCAGCTGAGGGGGAGCAGTTAGAAGCAATGGAGACAGAGAATGCTAAAGCTGAGGGGGAGCTACAAATAGATAATAATGAAGTCCTTTAGTAAATGAAGAATTCGTAGAGTCTGCTGCTGCAGAAATGGTGAATATTGCAAATGATGAGATGATTGATGTTGTGCAAGTTTATGATGCAGAAAGTGATGAAGAAGAATATGATGATCTCGAGGTCATATATGTGGGACGTGATGGTGAAAGAACAACAAACTACAATAAGCTGTTCAATTGTTTGCCCACGATGCCATATCATAGAGCTATAATTCTCAATTCCTGGGATCACATATTCTGGACTTTCAAGGCTTATCCGGCAATCTCAGTGCTTGCCCATGGTTTCCCAAGAGAACGGAGGTTTGCTCAAAATCTGATCAAGAATGCTTCAACCTTAGAACCTGAGCATGAGGTATATCCCACTCCTCTCTCATTTATTATCAACCACACTCCATCATCACACTTCAATCAGTTCTTTGAAGTACCCAAATGGTTGGAAGTGGTCCTGCATCCACTCAATCAATTTCTAGTTATAGAGTCCCAAAACTCTGTATCTGATGAACCAAATAACCAACTCGTTCTCGTAGAGCAAACTATGAATGATCCAATGATGATTGAGCACATCACAAGAGTTGTCGAAGAAATGCTTGCAAGCTCAACCATTGAAACACCAATCCTAGACGACACACTACGATTCATGTATAGTGATCAATCTGATGTAGAAATCATAGAGCCTCCAGAACAGCTCAACGAAATAAAAACACAGACATCTGAGCCAAACACTACGCCTATACAATAAACACAAACTCCTCTAACCCAAGCAGACATTCCATAATCCTCCAACAAGGAATATTTTGATATGACTCTTGCTCTCGCAAGTTTATCAAGGAGAGATGAACACACTACGGCTACTTCTCCTCCTCCTGAGATACAACGAATTCTCAATCAGCTGTCTCTCATGCCAACAAAGGAGGAGCTGAATGAAGCATTGAATAAAATAGGGTCAGAATCTGGAGAGATTTTTGAAGCTCACTCCATAGCGCTTCACATGAGATTCCATCATATAATCGAATCAGTCAAGCCTCTGCCAGAAGAGTTGGCAATTGAACTGTCCAAGAAGCTGAAGGAGATTGTCAAGGAAATGGCTGAAAGCCTAACTTAAAGGGATGCTATTCACTTTGCTGCCACAAAGAAACATAAGGAAGCTATGGAGATCATGTAGAAGAATCAACAATCTCAGAATGAGCTATTGACTAACCAAATTTTAGAATTGCGCACCTCACTTCAATTCTTCCAAGAATCCAGTATAACACAAATCAATTAGAATTACGATGCAATGGAACGGATTCAACAACAAAGACACACTGAGGATAGAGTTGCTAAAAATTATAGTGATATTTCTCAAAACCACTCACAGATGCATGAGCTGGTTGAAGGAATTAAGCGCCTCTCTGAAGATGTTCGAACCCTTGATGTTGACATAAAGGGGGAGAATAATGAGGAAGGAGATGAGGAAGGAGATAGAAACAGAGGCAGAGGAGGAAGTAGAAGGCAAAGGCATATGGGTCAATCGTCGTGTGGTGGCACTCAAAGAAGTCCTAGCTCTCAGCCTCCACGATTTGATCAACGACTGCAAAGTCCTTTCATGGCTGATCCCACTCAAAGGAGCAGGTTGCATTATGTTTCTATGCTAAATTGTAATATCTTTTCAAACATCAATAAATTCATGCTTATTCTTTAGAAATTTCAGTTGCTCACTGAAACACTAAGCCATATTTACTTTCTAACACTCTGCATTTAGAAAATAATGCTATGATCTAAATCTCCTTGATTATGTCAACATCAAATAGGGGGAGATTATTGGGAATTGCATATTCATATTTGATATTGAAATTAAATATAAATGATTAAGTGTACAGTCCTTAAGAGAATCAATGTACAAGGACTTAGATGATAGATCAAAATTGTTAAGTTGATCTGAGCTTTAAGGTTTATCATTTATGTAAATAAATGTATAGAAGAAAAGATCAAATTTGTTAGGTTGATCTATTTGAGCTGTAAAAGTTAAAGCCTTGACAGAATCGTAGTCTGTAAAAGGTAGCATTCAGAAGACAAGGCAGAATCGTGGAGCTTAAATGAAGACATCCAGAATCGTAGTCTGCCAAGAGATTTACAGTCTGCAGAAGACATGGCAGAATAGTGGAGCATAAATGAAGATGTTCAGAATCGTAGTCTGCTAAGAGAATCAAGTCTGCAGAGGCCAAGGCAAGACTCGTGGAGCTTGCGTGAATATATCAGAATCGTAGTTTGCCTTGAAAGCCAAACTGAGAATCATAAAGAAGATCCGAGTGCCTGCTGAGATAAGTTAAGAAACGTAGTGTGCTCCCAGAAGTGTGAAGTCTGCAAGACAAATAAGCAGGAATCGTAGTCTACTAGAGAGCTTAAGAGAAATCGTAGTGTTCTCTACGATCAAGTTTGAGTCAAGCATGTGCAAGCCAATACACAATGATTATGACACAATAACCATAATCGTAGTGCTCCTCCTGTCAACATCAAAGATCGTAGTTCTGATGAAGGGAGGAAGAGCAACAAGTGAAGAAAGGCTAATAGCCGTTGACAATTTGATAGTCCCAATGATTCCATATTCATCCTTAGTTCAAATCAAAGATTCTTATTGAAGAAGCTAAGGAAATGACTAAACCTCATGCAGAAAACACCTTTTCAGGTGTTAGGTGAAGTTACAGTCTGCTGTGTCAGTGGGCCAGTCGGCAGTGCAGCTGAAAAGCAGGGTGTCAACATCAATTGCACAGAAGACGTCTAAAGCATTAAATGCTAGAACGGGAGCATTCAAACAGACATATTTTGAATGACTCTTTTATAAGAAAATCAGACAAGGATTCAGACCAAGCAAGCAAGATACAACAAGATAGACTATCAAGAGAAAAGCTCAAGAACACTCAATGATCAACTCTATGATCCTGAAAGAGGAAAGCTTTCTTCGCTACTCAGTTCCTCAATACTGATGCTTAATTGCAACTGAGTAGCACTCCTCAACAACAACTATCAATCTAAGTGAGGAACCAAGTCAGAGGACTTGAAGAGTTCAAAAGTGAACTAAGAAGAGATCCAAGTCATAGGACTTGAAGAGTTCAAAAGTGAACTAAGAGAAGTACCAAGTCAGAGGACTTGAAGAGTTCTAAGTGAACTAAGAGAAGTTCCAAGGCTGCTGGCCTTGAAGGAATCTAAGTGATTCAGTTGTAAGAGACATCCTTAGTGGATTTCCTACTCGTGGAGTAGAAGAGTGGATTAGGAGCTTTGTGTGCTCTGAACCACTTAAAACCTTGTGTCTCATTGTCTCTCATTAACTGCTATAACTGCTATATCTGTTATAATTGCCATAACTGCCTATCAAACCATAACTGCAATATCTTGAAGGGGAACAAAATATATATTTTGTTGCTGTCAGTATGATCAATACTGACAAAGTATTTTAAACCAAAATTTTTTAAAATATCTATTCAACCCCCCTTCTAGATAACTAACGTGCTTTTGGGAACTAACAATTAGTATCAAAGCAGTTTCTCTCATCTAAGCATACAAGTTTGAGTAGATCCAATGGCACAATTGATAAGCGAGACCAAGACAGGTAGAGGAAGCAAGCCACCAATGTGCAACAAAGATAAATTTGCTAACTGAAAAGTTCGGATGCAGGCTTACATGGATTCAATAGATGATGATCTTTTGAAACTGTTCTGGATGGGCCCTATGTTCCAACTAGGCTTGCACCAACTCCAGAAGATCCAAACAAAGTTGTGATTAAAGTCAAAGCAGAATGGACTTAAAATGAAAAGAAAAAGCTTGACAAGAAGGCTAAGAATATTTTGTTCTAGTCTTTAGAAGACAGTTTGTTTGAGAACGTGTTCAATTGCAAAACTTCAAAAGAATTATGGGAAGCATTGCTCATCATGCATGAAGGAACTGAAGAAGTCAGGGAAAATAAGCAATCTCTACTGACTCAACAATATTAGATGTTTGCTCATGTTCCAGGAGAAAATGTCACTTTCACTTATGAGCTCAACTCTCTTCGAGCTTATGGAATGACCTCAAGTTCATGAGGTCCTTGCCAAGCAGATGGGATGCCAAGACCACTGCAATCAGAGAGTCCAAGAATTTGTATGAAATGATTGTTCAACAACTCTATGGAAACCTTCTTACATACGAGCTAGAACTGACTCAACGAGCAGAAACCTTGTTAGAAGGAAGAAATATGGATAAAGGAGTTGCTCTTAAAGAAAAAGAAGAGATCTCCAGAGCATATGTTGAAGATGAATCTGACTTTGAGGAAGATGATGATGATAATGATAATGATGATGAAGCTGCAATGCTGACCAGAAGATTCAGAAGGCTCATACTCAAAGGAAGAAGCAGCAAACCTAAAAGATTCAACAAAAGCAGCAGTCAGGAGAATATCAGTGACCTATGCTATAACTGCAAGAAGCCTGGTCATTTCATTACCAACTGCAACAAGCCTATCAGAGAAGAGCTGAAAAGAAAGTCAAATCCAAAGAAGGAGCTCAAAGGCTACAAAAAGAATAAGAAGAAAGACAAAGGGCTTGTAGCTGGAAGCTCTTGGAGCGATTCAGACAACGACACCAATGTTGTGTCTGAAGATGATGAAGCACCTCAAAAAGCCAACATATGCCTGATGGCCAAAGATGCATTCAGCTGGAAAAGTGCTAAAACAGTCATAGATGAGGTATTTGATTTCAACTCTCCTGATATAGACATTGATGATTTAAGAACTGGGATTCGTGACATGTCAACTAATCTATATCAAAATATGAGATGGTTAAGAGTTTTATCTAAAGATTATCTTGATCTTCAAAAAGAGAAAGAAAAAGTTCAGAAAGAGCTGGAAACAGCTCTACTAAGTTCTGACTCTCCCTCTAAGCTTGAAGCTGAGAATAAAATCTTGACAAAAACCAATGAATTGAGCATGGAAAGAGAGTCAAATCTAACCTCTAAGATTGAGGAGTTAGAAAAAACTATCTCTACATAGAATAGATCTTCTTCATCCGTGGACTCCTTGATATCCAATCAGAGAAGTGTCTCTGATAGAACAGGCTTAGGGATTGGGGAATCTACCTCAGAACCCATTGAGAAAAAGGCAAAGGAAACTAACATGAGTAGTGGTTCTAATCTAATTAGAAGTATCACATTTGTAAAGTCCACACAAAAGGATGAACCAGTGCAACCTTGCTCTTCTGATCCAAGACATGTTCCTAAACACTACGGATCTCATGCTGGCCTAGGGTTTAGAAAGGTGAAGAGTGACTCAGTCACCACTGCCCAATCTCGACGAATCGTAGAGTCAAGTAAAACTAACTCCACGGATCAACTTGAAAGGAATTGTGGTGTTGAGGTTTACTCAGCACAAAACATAAACTCCAAGGCTGCATGGAAAAGGAAGATGAAATATAAAGGTAAGGTCAACA
The DNA here is from genome assembly GCA_020205555.1 of Panax stipuleanatus. Taxonomy (NCBI): domain Eukaryota; kingdom Viridiplantae; phylum Streptophyta; class Magnoliopsida; order Apiales; family Araliaceae; genus Panax; species Panax stipuleanatus. The sequence goes on from CM035125.1 coordinate 102,519,302, forward strand.
AATACCCACACAAGTCCAAATAGAGAAAGAATCCGCATACATAGACACACAAATTTTATTGGATGCTTTGCATGTGGAAGATTTGGTCATAAAGCTGCATCATGCTTTCATAATATTGTGCATAGAAGACCCAAAGTCAAGTAGATTTGGGTTCCTAAGGGTACTAACATTGCAGGACCCATGCAAGTCTGGGTACCAACATGAAAGTTAAAACTGTCTGCAGGAAATAAGCACCACGACTACAACATGGTATCTGGATAGTGGTTGCTCAAGGAATATGACCAGGAACAAAGCCCTCCTGTCAAACTACACAGAGAAGGAGGGACCAAAAGTTATCTTTGGAGATAACAGCTCTGTCAAGACAAAAGGTTATGGATCAGCTGGGAATGGTGCGCTGTCCTTCAGCAAAGTGGCTTATGTTGATGGACTAAAGCATAATCTTCTTAGAATTAGCCAACTCTGTGATAAAGGCCATCAAGTCACCTTTCTCAATAATTAGTGTCAAGTTAGAGATCTGGAGACATCCTCTATCAAGCTGACAGGAACTAGAGAAGGAAATGTATACACTGTCAACCTTGCTCAACTCAGTTCTGATGAGACAGTATGCTTCCCTGCTAAAGCCACTAAAGAAATAAGTTGGCTTTGGCATAAGAGGTTATCTCATCTCAACTTCAAGAGTATGTCAAAGCTGGCTTCCAAATATCTGGTAGTAGGTTTACCCAAGTTTAGCTTCATCAAAGAAAGACCATGTGATGCATGCCAGCATGGAAAGCCAATAAGGAGCTCATTCAAAGGCAAAGCAGTCAACTCAATTGACAGACCTCTACAGTTACTGCATACGGATCTCTTTGGGCCAATTCCAACTGTGAGCCTAGGAGGAAAGAGATACTTACTGGTCGAAGTGGATGACTACACCAGATACACATGGGTGTTCTTTCTTAACTCAAAAGATGAAACAAGCTCCCAACTGATAAAGATGTTTAAGCTGGTGATGAATGAAAAAGGAGAGACTATCAAGGCAATAAGGAGTGATCATGGCAGAGAGTTTGACTTCTCAGAAATGGATCAGTTCTGTGTAGACAATGGCATCAGTCGCAACTTCTTAGCACCACAAACTCCTCAGCAAAATGGAGTAGCTGAAAGGAAGAACAGAACACTTATAGAAGCTAGAAGAACTCTACTAGCAGCAGCTCATCTGCCTGAATACTTCTGGAAAGAAGCCATCAACACTGCGTGCTATACACAGAACAGATCTCTTGTACACTCTATGTTGAAGAAGACTCCCTATGAGCTGTGGAAAGGAAGAAAGCCAAATGTCAGTTACTTCCATATGTTCGACTGTTCATGCTACATTCTCAATAATGGGAAGCAATATCTGACTAAGTTCCAACCTAAGTCAGATGAAGGAATCTTCCTTGGATATGCTACAGACAGCAAAGCTTACAGAGTGTTCAATAAGAAGACATTAAGTATTGAAGTCTCAATCCACATCATCATTGATGAAATAGACTCAGACAAGTCTGCACCACAAGACACTACGATTGACGATACCAACACTACAAATGAAGTGGTCGAGCCTAGCACTACGACCGTAGTTCCTGAACAAAGAATCGTAGTGTCCAAAGAAGAAATCGTAGAGAGAGCTGAACCAGACGACGACTCTGGACGACAAGAACCAAAAGTCAATCTTGAGGAGTTCAAACAAGAAGTCACCAGAACAGATATTCCAATAGGGAATAGGTGGGCAAGAGATCACACTCAAGATCTGATCATTAGTGATCCAACTTCCTGAATCAGAACAAGATCGGCAACTCAGAATGAATTCTTCTATTTGAGTTTTTTGTCTCAAATAGAGCCCAAGAAGATTGAAGATGCAATGCAAGATGCAAGCTGGATTGAAGCCATGTAAGAGGAGCTAAATCAATTTGAGAGAAGCAAAGTCTGGAGATTAGTTCAAAGACTAAAGAATCACCCAGTAATCGGCATCAAATGGGTCTTCAGAAACAAGATGGATGAAGATGGGGTGATCACAAGGAACAAAGCAAGACTGGTGGCCAAAGGTTATTGTCAAGAAGAAGGTATAGACTACGATGAGACCTTCGCACCAGTTTCCAGACTTGAAGCAATCAGAATATTCCTTACATTTGCTGCTCACATGAAGTTTAAAGTATTCCTGATGGATGTCAAGAGTGCATTCCTTAATGGTGAACTTCAAGAAGAAGTATATGTGGAACAACCCCCAGGTTTTGTCAATACAACCCTCTCTGATTATGTCTATAGATTATATAAAGCCTTATATGGACTTAAACAAGCACCTAGAGCATGGTATGAAACACTAACAAACTTTCTTATTGAAAAGGGATTCACTAGAGGTAAAGTAGACACTACACTATTTCTTAGGAAGCACAAAGATAAAGTTTTACTAGTTCAAATCTATGTAGATGATATTATCTTTGGTTCTACTGATGAAAATCCGTGCAAGAGATTTGCCAAGCTTATGCAGAGAAAGTTTGAAATGAGCATGATGGGTGAGCTGAACTTCTTCCTTGGACTGCAAGTAAAGCAAATTGATGAAGGTATCTTCATAAGCCAAGCCAACTACATCAAAGACTTACTTAAGAAGTATGGCATGGAATCAGCCTCTCCCATGAAAACACCAATTGCTCCAGCAACTAAGCTTGACAAAGATTAGAAAGGTAAAAGTATTGATATTACTCAATACAGAGGTATTATAGGCTCCCTTCTCTACTTAATTGCCAGTAGACTAGATACAATGTTTGCAACATGTATATGTGCTAGATTTTAAGCTAATCCTAAGGAATCACACTTAACTGCTGTACAAAGAATTTTCAGGTATCTTAAAGGTACACCCTACTTGGGTCTATGATATCACAAGGAGTCCTCATTTGAACTGATAGGATATTCAGATGCTGACTTTGCAGGATGCAAAATAGATAGAAAGAGTACCAGTGGCACTTGTCAACTGCTAGGAAAAAGACTAGTGCCCTGGTTCAGCAAGAAGCAAAACTCAGTATCAACTTCAACAGCAGAAGCTGAATACATTGCTGCAGGCAGCTGCTGTGCTCAAATCCTATGGATGAAGAACTAGCTAGCAGATTATGGATTTGATTTCAAATCTATACCCATACACTGTGATAACACAAGTGCCATAGCAATAACAAATGATCCTATCATGCATTCTAGGACCAAGCATATAGAAACAAGATATCATTTTATTAGGGATCATGTTCAAAATGGAACAATATCTTTGCAATACATCCCTACTGAAAATTAACTTGCTGATGTGTTTACTAAACTTTTAGATAAATCCAGATTTAATAAACTGATAAGTGAGTTAGGTATGTTAAATTTGCAACCATAAATTCTATGCTCTAGATGGTGCTAACCTTGCAGATATAAAGGCTAAGACAAAATCGTAGAGATGACAAAGAGGAACCACGATCGTGAAGTGATCCAGCCAAAGTAGATAAGGTTACTGTGATAGCAACATCATCAAGCCAAGCAACTCTTTTGATAAGTGTCTCAATGACAAACCTGATCCTTAGGGTCAAACTAAGAGATTGGCCCTTTTTGAGCAACCTTAATCCAGAAGGGATGTCATTTCAGAATGCATCACAAAAATCGTAGAGTTAACGATCGAAGAGCAAGCAAAGGATCGAACTCAACAATCGTGGAGTGGTTCTAGGCAATCGTAGTCCTCTCACAAGGACTCACTAGCTCAAGGGGAGCTAAGGGAAGAAAGGAGATTTCCACATAGATTAAAATCGTGGAGTTCTGCATAATCTGACACGTGTCCCACGATGCAGAACATATAGAGGGAAGTTAAATTTGTTTTGAACTGCTTTTTGACAGTTTACATTTGAATTTTCAAAGACTATCTCTCTCTCTTAAACAAAACCCTAAGTTTCAGAATGCTCAGACAAAGTCGTTCATTACAGGAAAATCAATCTACATAAATGGCTGCTTCTATTGTGGTTTCCGGCTATCAACTCTGCTTTGATGGACTCAAGGAGGCTGAACTTGAGCTACACAAAGTCCTTTCACTCCTGAAGAAAGCAGGCCTTAAGAATGCTCTGAGCACCAGCACACTGATATATCCAAAGCTGATAAAGGAGTTTTACTACAATAGAGTTGTTGATCAAGACTCCATTCTCACCAAGGTCAAAGATGTGCAAATCCGACTCAACGCTGAAGGTATAAACCTAGCCCTAGGTTTCAAAAATGAAGGTCTTTCATCCATGGAGACTATTGACTTCCATAAGGGTCTAAAGAAGATGGACTACACAAAAACTGAAGGAAAGAGTGGCTACAAGAAGAAAGAATTTCCCCAAGAATATGAGTTCTGGGAGCTGTCGTTTACACTCCTAAATTAACCTCACTTTTACTTCACGAACTTAAACAATTAGCACAGTAGTAAGCAAGGATCGATCCCGCAGAGTGATTTATTTTATATTTATCCTATGATTTCTAATAAAAAGGGGGTTTTGAATTGATTAAACTAAATTATCAAGAATAAAGTAATAAGAATTAACAATGAATAAAAAGCTTCAGTTCTTTAGTTCAGTATCACCTTTTCACAATTATGGATTAATCAAGTGTAACATTATTTACCCTTCAATGAAATGATAGTTCAACAACTCTACGGAAACCTTTTTACATACTAGCTAGAATTGACTCAACGAGCCGAAACCCTGTCAGATGGAAGAAAGAAGGATAAAAGAGTTGCTCTGAAAGCAAAAGAAGAGATCTCTAGAGCACATATTGAAGATGAATTTGACTCTAAGGAAGATGATGATGATAATGATGATGATGATGAAGCTGTAATGCTGGCCAGAAGATTCAGAAGGCTCATACTTAAAGGAAGAAGCAGCAAACCTAAAACATTCAACAAGAGCATCAGTCAGGAGAAGATCAGTGACCTATGCTATAACTGCAAGAAGCCTGGTCATTTCATTACCAACTGCAACAAGCCTATCAGAGAAGAGCTGAAAAGAAAGTCAAATCCAAAGTAGGAGCTCAAAGGCTACAAAAAGAATAAGAAGAAAGACAAAGGGCTTGTAGCTGGAAGCTCTTGGAGCAATTCAGAGAACGACACCAATGTTGTGTCTAAAGATGATGAAGCACCGAAAAAAGCCAATATATGCCTGATGGCCAAAGATGCATTCAGTAGGAAAAGTGCTGAAATAGTCATAGATGAGGTATTTGATTTCAACTCTCCTGATATAGACATTGATGATTTAAGAAATGGGATTCGTGATATGTCAACTGATCTATATCAAAATATGAGATGGTTAAGAGTTCTATCTAAATATTATCTTGATCTTCAAAAAGAGAAAGAGAAAGTTTCGAAAGAGATCGAAACAGCTCTACAATGTTCTGACTCTCCCTCTAAGCTTGAAGCTGAGAATAAAATCTTGAGAGAATCCAATGAATTGAGCGTGCAAAGAGTGTCAAATCTAACTTCTAAGATTGAGGAGTTAGAAAAAACTATCTCTACATAGAATAGATCTTCTTCATCCGTGGACTCCTTGATATCCAATCAGAGAAGTGTCTCTGATAGAACAGGCTTCGGGATTGGGGAATCTACCTCAGAACCCATTGAGAAAAAGGCAAAGGAAACTAACATGAGTAGTGGTTCTAATCTAATTAGAAGTATCACATTTGTAAAGTCCACACAAAAGGATGAACCAGTGCAACCTTGCTCTTCTGATCCAAGACATGTTCCTAAACACTACAGATCTCATGCTGGCCTAGGGTTCAGAAAGGTGAAGAGTGACTCAGTCACCACTGCCCAATCTCGACGAATTGTAGAGTCAAGTAAAATTGACTCCACGGATCAACTTGAAAGGAATCATGGTGTTGAGGTTTACTCAGCACAAAATATGAACTTCGAGGCTGCATGGAAAAGGAAGATGCAATATAACGGTAAGGTCAACAAATACCCACACAAGTCCAAATAGAGAAAGAATCCGCACACACACACATAAATTATATTGGATGCTTTGCATGTGGAAGATTTGGTCATAAAGTTGCATCATGCTTTCATAATATTGTGTATAGAAGACCCAAAGTCAAGAAGATTTGGGTTCCTAAGGGTACTAGAATTGCAGGACCCATGCAAGTCTGGGTAGCAACATGAAAGCTGAATTTGTCTGCAGGAAATGAGCACCATGACTATAACATGGTATCTGGACAGTGGTTGCTCAAGGAATATGACCGGGAACAAAGCCCTCCTGTCGAACTACATAGAGAAGGAGGGACCAACAATTATCTTTGGAGATAACAGCTCTGGCAAGACAAAAGGTTACGGATCAGCTGGGAATGGTGCGGTGTCCTTTAGCAAAGTGGTTTATGTTGATGGACTAAAGAACAATCTTCTTAGCATCAGCCAACTCTGTGATAATGGCCATCAAGTCACCTTTCTCAATAATCAGTGTCAAGTCAGAGATTTGGAGACATCCTCTATCAAGCTGACAGGAACAAGAGAAGGAAATGTATACACTGTCAACCTTGCTCAGCTCAGTTCTGATGAGACAGTATGCTTCCTTGCTAAAGCCACTGAAGAAATAAGTTGGCTTTGGCATAGAAGGTTATCTCATCTCAACTTCAAGATTATGTCAAAACTGGCTTCCAAAGATCTGGTAGCAGGTTTACCCAAGTTCAGCTTCATCAAAGAAAGACCATGTAATGCATGCCAGCTTGGAAAGCAAGCAAGGAGCTCATTCAAAGGTAAAGCAGTCAACTCAATTGAAAGGCCTCTACAGTTACTGCATATGGATCTCTTTGGGCCAATTCCAACTGAGCCTAGGAGGAAAGAGATACTCACTGGTCGTAGTGGATGACTACACCAGATACACATGGGTGTTCTTTCTTAACTCAAAAGATGAAACAAGCTCCCAACTATTAAAGATGTTGAAGCTGGTGATGAATGAAAAAGGAGAGACTATCAAGGCAATAAGGAGTGATCATGGCAGAGAGTTTGACTTCTCAAAAATGGATCAGTTCTGTGCAGACAATGGCATCAGTCACAACTTCTTAGCACCACAAACTCCTCAGCAAAATGGAGTAGCTGAAAGGAAGAACAGAAAACTTCTAGAAGCTGGAAGAACTCTACTAGCAGCAGCTCATCTGTCTGAATTCTTCTGGGAAGAAGCCATCAACACTGCGTGCTATAAATAGAACAGATCTCTTGTACACTCTACGTTGAAGAAGACTCCCTATGAGCTGTGGAAAGGAAGAAAGCCAAATGTCAGTTACTTCCATGTGTTCAACTGTTCATGCTATATTCTCAACAATGGGAAGCAATATCTGACTAAGTTCCAACCCAAGTCAGATAAAGGAATCTTCCTTGGATATGCTACAGACAGCAAAGCTTACAGAGTGTTCAACAAGAAGACATTAAGTATTGAAGTCTCAATCCACATCATCATTGATGAAATAGACTCAGACAAGTCTGCACCACAAGACACTATGATTGACGATACCAACACTACAAATGAAGTGGTCGAGCCTAGCACTACGACTGTAGTTCCTGAACAAAGAATCGTAGTGTCTGAAGAAGAAATCGTAGAGAGAGCTGAACCAGATGACGACTCTAGACGACAAGAACCAAAAGTCAATCTTGAGGAGTTCAGACAAGAAGTCACCAGAACAGATGTTCCAACAGGGAATAGGTGGGCAAGAGATCACACTTAAGATCTGATCATTAGTGATCCAACTACCAGAATCAGAACAAGATCTGCAACTCAGAATGAATTCTTCTATTTGAGTTTTCTATCTCAAATAGAGCCCAACAATATTGAAGATGCAATGCAAGATGCAAGCTGGATTGAAGCCATGTAAGAGGAGCTAAATCAATTTGAGAGAAGCAAAGTCTGGAGATTAGTTCAAAGACCAAAGAATCACCCAGTAATCAGCATCAAATGGGTCTTCAGAAACAAGATGGATGAAGATGGGGTGATCACAAGGAACAAAGCAAGACTGGTGGCCAAAGGTTATTGTCAAGAAGAAGGTATAGACTACGATGAGACCTTCGCACTAGTTGCCAGACTTGAAGCAATCAGAATATTCCTTACATTTGCTGCTCACATAAAGTTTAAAGTATTCCAGATGTATGTCAAGAGTGCATTCCTTAATGGTGAACTTCAAGAAGAAGTATATGTGGAACAACCCCCAGGTTTTGTCAATACAACCCTCTCTGATTTTGTCTATAGATTAGATAAATCCTTATACGGACTTAAACAAGCACGTAGAGCATTATATGAAACACTAACAAACTTTTTTATTGAAAAAGGATTCACTAGAGGTAGAGTAAACACTACACTATTTCTTAGGAAGCACAAAGATAAAGTTTTACTAGTTCAAAAATATGTAGATGATATTATCTTTGATTCTACTGATGAAAATCTGTGCAAGAGATTTGCCAAGCTTATGCAGAGTAAGTTTGAAATGAGCATGATGGGTGAGATGAACTTCTTCCTTGGAATGCAAGTAAAGAAAATTGATGAAGGTTTCTTCATAAGCCAAGCCAAGTACATCAAAGACATACTTAAGAAGTATGGCATGGAATCAGCTTCTCCCATGAAAACACCAATTGCTCCAGTAACTAAGCTTGACAAAGATGAGAAAGGTAAACGTATTGATATTGCTCAATATAGAGGTATGATAGGCTCCCTTCTCTACTTAATTGCCAGTAGACCAGATATAATGTTTGCAATATGTATATGTGCTAGATTTCAAGCTAATCCTAAGGAATTACACTTAACTGCTGTAAAAAGGATTTTCAGGTATCTTAAAGGTACACCCTACTTGGGTCTATGGTATCACAAGGAGTCCTCATTTGAACTTACAGGATATTCAGATGCTGACTTTGCAGGATGCAAAATGGATAGAAAGAGTACCAGTGGCATTTGTCAACCGCTAGGAAATAGACTAGTGTCCTGGTTCAGGAAGAAGCAAAACTCAGTATCAACTTCAACAGCAGAAGCTGAATACATTGCTGCAGGCAGCTGCTGTGCTCAAATTCTATAGATGAAGAACCAGCTAGCAGATTATGGATTTGATTTCAAATCTATACCCATACACTGTGATAACATAAGTGCCATAGCAATAACAAATGATCCTTTCATGCATTCTAGGACCAAGCATATAGAAATAAGATATCATTTTATTAGGGATCATGTTCAAAATGGAACAATATCTTTGCAATACATCCCTACTAAAAATTAACTTGCTGATGTGTTTACTAAACTTTTAGATAAATCCAGATTTAATAAACTGATAAGTGAGTTAGGTATGTTAAATTTGCAACCATAAATTCTATGCTCTAGATTGTGCTAACCTTGCAGATATAAAGGCTATATCAAAATCACAGAGATGATAAAGAGGAACCACGATCGTGGAGTGCTCCAGCCAAAGTAGATAAGCTCACTGTGATAGCAACATCATCAAGCCAAGCAACCCTTTTGATAAGTGTCTCAGGGACAAACCTGATCCTTAGGGTCAACCTAAGAGATTGGCCCTTCCTGAGCAACCTTAATTCAGAAGGGATATTATTTAGAATGCATCACAAAAATCGTAGAGTCAACGGTCGAAGAGCAAGCAAAGGATCGAACTCAACAATCGTGGAGTGGTTCTAGGCAATCGTAGTCCTCTTATAAGGACTCACTAGCTCAAGGGGAGCTAAGGGCAAAAAGGAGATTTCCACATGGATTAAAATCGTGGAGTTCTGCATAATCTGACATATGTTCCACGATGCAGAGCATATGGAGGGAAGGTTAAATTCGTTTTGAACTGCTTTCTGACAGTTTACCTTTGAATTTCAAAAGACTATATCTCTCTCACTCTCTCTCTCTCTCAAATGAAACCCTAAGTTTCAGAAAGCTAAGCCTAAGTCGTTCATTACAGGAAAATCAATCTATATAAATGGCTGCTTCCAATGTGGTTTCCGGCTATCAACTATGCTTTGATGGATTCAAGGAGGTTGAACCTGAGATACTCAAAGTCCTTTCACTCATGAAGAAAGCAGGCCTTAAGAATGCTCTAAGCACCAGCACACTGATATATCCAAAGTTAATAAAGGAGTTTTACTACAATGGAGTTGTTGATCAAGACTCTATTCTCACCAAGGTCAAAGATGTGCAAATCCGACTCAACGCTGAAAGCATAAACCTAGCCCTACGTTTCAAAAATGAAGGTCTTTCATCCATAGAAACTGTTGACTTCCATAAGGGTCTAAAGAAGATGGACTACACAAAAACTGAAGGAAAGGTTGGCTACAAAAAGAAAGAATTTCCCCAAGAATATGAGTTTCTTTGCTGATATTGATGGAAAATGCATATGTTGCAAGAGCTCTGGTCACGACTCTATAAACGAAAAGCAACTGAAGCTCATGACAGCTATCCGCTTTAGTGTCCAACTCAACTATGGAGCTTTGCTGATGGATTGTTTCTGAAAATGGATGCAAAGTACGATGAAGACCAGAGCACTGCCAAAATGTTCTATGGGAGGTTTATCAGCATTATCATTTAGGATGCACTGAGTGACAAAATTGGAGACAATGACGGTATTCTAATCAATCCGAATAGGAAGATGACTCAGCAACTGTTTCAAAACTGGAAAAGGAATCCAGCAGAAAATGTGAAGATGATGTCTGCAACCTCATTTGCTGCAAAGGAAGCCAGGGAGGAAGAACAAGAGGTCAATCAAGAAAAAGCTATAGCTCTGACCAGCAAGAGTAAAGGGAAGAAGAAAATGTATGAAAGTGTTAAAACAGCTGAGGAGCCTCAAGGCACAACCACTGATGGTCCTCAAGAAAAGGAGATTATGAAAGAAAAGAAGAAGAAGAAGAAGAGGGAGATAAGTGAAGATAAAGCTGGAGGTAGTACTGAACCTCAGAGAAAGAAGAAACGGAGCCACAAAATTGGGAAGTCTACACTCACTATGATTGTGGAATCATCACCAATCGTAGAGTCCAGACTAGCTGCTACTGCAGAAGGAAAAGCTGCAACAACATCTCAGCCTGAGCAAACTCAAAAGGCTAAAGTTGAAGAAGATGCAAAGGCTGTGCCCAAGCCAAAGATGAGGGTGAAGAAGTTGGCTAAGAAGTATGCTCTTACCAATGAAGAAATAATGGAAGAAGATGATAAAAGAAGGGCTGCAGAAAAGGCTGAACAGTCCACTAAGCAACAAGCATCTGGTCCAACTCCACAAGAGATCAGAATCATTGAAGATGTATTAACTTACATCAGAGATGCTGACCACTATGTTGCACCCGATCAGACTATAAATCAAGATAATATGGAGATGTCTGATCCTATTGTTGATGAATCTTTGAGAGAAAAAATGGCCAAAAGAGTTATGCCAGAAATGATTTTGATAAGCCCAAATGAAGATGACAATGCTGAAGTATAAGAAGAAATTCTGAAATCTCCTGTTCAAGAAAGTGCTTCCGCTGAGGGGGAGCAGTTAGAAGCAATGGAGACAGAGAATGCTAAAGCTGAGGGGGAGCTACAAATATATAATATTGAAGTCCCTTCAGTAAATGAAGAATTCGTAGAGTCCGCTGCTGCAGAAATGGTGAATATTGCAAATGATGAGATGATTGATGTTGTGCAAGTTTATGATGCAGAAAGTGATAAAGAAGAAGATGATGATCTTGAGGTCATATATGTGGGACGTGATGGTGAAAGAACAACAAACTACAATCAGCTGTTCAATTGTTTGCCCACGATGCCATATTATAGAGCTATGATTCTCAATTCCTGGGATCACATATTCTGGACTTTCAAGGCTTATCCGACAATCTCAGTGCTTGCCCATGGTTTCCCAAGAGAAAGAAGGTTTGCTCAAAAATTGATCAAGAATGCTTCAACCTTAGAACTTGAGCATGAGGTATATTCCACTCCTCTCTCAATTATTATCAACCACACTCCATCATCACACTTCAATCAGTTCTACGAAGTACCCAAATGGTTTGAAGTGGTCCTGCATCCACTCAATTAATTTCTAGTTATAGAGTCCCAAAACTCTGTATCTGATGAACCAAATAACCAACTCGTTCTCGTAGAGCAAACTATGAATGATCCAATGATGATTGAGCACATCACAAGAGTTGTCGAAGAAATGCTTGCAAGCTCAACCATTGAAACACTAATCCTAGACGACACACTATGATTCATGTATAGTGATCAATCTGATGCAGAAATTATAGAGTCTCCAGAACAGCTCAACGAAATAGAAACACAGACATCTGAGCCAAACACTACGCCTATACAACAAACACAAACTCCTCTAACCCAAGTAGACATTCCATCATCCTCCAATAAGGAATATTTTGATATGACTCTTGCTCTTGCAAGTTTATCAAGGAGAGATGAACACACTACGACTACTCCTCCTCCTCCTGAGCCACAACGAATTCTCGATCAACTGTCTCTCATGCCAACAAAGAAGGAGCTAAATGAAGCATTGAATCAAATAGGGTCAGAATCTGGAGAGATTCTTGAAGCTCACTTCGTAGCGCTTCACATGAGATCCGATTATATAATCGAATCAGTCAAGCCTCTGCCAGGAGAGTTGGCAACTGAACTGTCTAAGAAGCTGAAGGAGATTGTTAAGGAAATGGCTGAAAGCCTAAGTCAAAGGGATGCCATTCACTTTGCTGCCACAAAGAAACATAAGGAAGCTATGGAGATCATGCAGAAGAATCAGCAATCTCAGAATGAGCTGTTGACTAACCAAATTTTAGAACTGCGCACCTCACTTCAATTCTTCCAAGAATCCAATATAACTCAAATTAATCAGAATTACGATGCAATGGAATGGATTCAACAACAACAAAGACACACTGAGGATAGAGTTACTGAAAATCATAGAGATACTTCTCAAAACCACTCACAGATGCATGAGCTAGTTGAAGGAATCAAGCGCCTCTCTGAAGATGTTCGAACCCTTGATGCTGACATAAAGGGGGAGAATAATGAGGAAGGAGATAAGGAAGGAGATAGAAATAGAGGCAGAGGAGGAAGTAGAAGGCAAAGACATATTGGTCAATCGTCGGGGGGTGGCACTCAAAGAAGTCCTAGCTCTCAGCCTCCACGATTTGATCAACGACTGCAAAGTCCTTTCATGGCTGAACCCACTCAAAGGAGCCAAGGTCAAGCCTCTAGCTCACAAGGTATAACCTCCACTAGTTTTAGTATGCCAGTTGGAGATCATGCCTTCATGAACAGACATGATCATTCGAAACCACTGACCCGAGATGAGCTAGAGGACATTACAAGAAGAAATGAATCCTCAAGGAGAAGAAGAATCGCAGAGCATGCCAATCCTCCAAAACCAAATAGGCAGAGAAGATAGAGATAAGTCTAAGCTTAACTGTATATTGATGTTTCTATGCTAAATTGTAATATCTTTTCAAACAATAAATTCATGCTTATTCTTTAGAAATTTCAGTTGCTCACTGAAACACTAAGCCATATTTACTTTCTAGCACTCTGTATTTAGAAAATAATGCTATGATCTAAATCTCCTTGATTATGTCAACATCAAATAGGGGGAGATTATTGGGAATTGCATATTCATATTTGATATTGAAAGTAAATATAAATGATTAAGTGTACAGTCCTTAAGAGAATCAATGTACAAGGACTTAGATGATAGATCAAAATTGTTAAGTTGATCTGAGCTTTAAGGTTTATCATTTATGTAAATAAATGTATAGAAGAAAAGATCAAATTTGTTAGGTTGATCTATTTGAGCTGTAAAAGTTAAAGCCTTGACAGAATCGTAGTATGTCAAAGGTAGCATTCAGAAGACAAGGAAGAATCGTGGAGCTTAAATGAAGACATCCAGAATCGTAGTCTGCCAAGAGATTTACAGTCTGCAGAAGACAAGGCAGAATCGTGGAGCGTAAATGAAGATGTTCAGAATCGTAGTCTGCTAAGAGAATCAAGTCTGCAGAGGCCAAGGCAAGACTCGTGGAGCTTGCGTGAATATATCAGAATCGTAGTTTGCCTTGAAAGCCAAACTGAGAATCATAAAGAAGATCCGAGTGCCTGCTGAGATAAGTCAAGAAACGCAGTGTGCTCCCAGAAGTGTGAAGTCTGCAAGACAAATAAGCAGGAATCGTAGTCTACTAGAGAGCTTAAGAGAAATCGTAGTGTTCTCTACGATCAAGTTTGAGTCAAGCATATGCAAGCCAACACACAATGATTATGACACAATAACTATAATCGTAGTGCTCCTCTAGTCAGCGTAAAAGATCGTAGTTTTGATGAAGGGAGGAAGAGCAACAATTGAAGAAAGGCTAATAGCCATTGATAATTTGATAGTCGCAATGATTCCATATTCATCCTTAGTACAAATCAAAGAAGCTTATTGAAGTAGCTAACGAAAGGACTAAACCGCTTGCAGAAAATAGCTTTTCAGGTGTTAGGTGAAGTTACAGTCTGCTGTGTCAGTGGGCCAGTCGGCAGTGCAGCAGGAAAGCAAGATGTCAACATCAACTGCACAGAAGACATCTGAAGCATTAAATGCTATAATGGGAGCATTCAAACAGACATATTTTGAATGGCTCTTTTATAAGGAAATTAAACAAGGATTCAGACCAAGCAAGCAAGATACAATAAGATAGAATATCAAGAGAAAATCTCAAGAACACTCAACGATCAACTCTACGACCCTGAAAAAGGAAAGCTTGCTTTGCTACTCAGTTCCTCATAACTGATGCTTAATTGCAACTGAGTAGCACTCCTCAATAACAACTGTCAATCCAAGTGAGGAACCAAGTCAGTGGACTTGAAGAGTTCAAAAGTGAACTAAGAAGAGATCCAAGTCATAGGGCTTGAAGAGTTCAAAAGTGAACTAAGAGAAGTACCAAGTAAGAGGACTTGAAGAGTTCTAAGTGAACTAAGAGAAGTTCCAAGGCTGCTGGCCTTGAAGGAATCTAAGTGATTCAGTTGTAAGAGACATCCTTAGTGGATTTCCTACTCGTGGAGTAGAAGAGTGGATTAGGAGCTTTGTGTGCTCTGAACCACATAAAACCTTGTGTCTCATTGTCTCTCACTAACTGCTATATCTGTTATAACTGTTTATCAAACCATAACTGCAATATCTTGAAGGGGAACAAAACATATATTTTGTTGCTGTCAGTATGATCAATACTGACAAAGTATTTTAAACAAAGTAATTTTAAAATATCTATTGAACCCCCTTCTAGATAACTAACGCGCTTTTGGTAACTAACAATTGGTATCAAAGCAGGTTCTCTCATCTAAGCATATAAGCTTGAGTAGATCCGATGGCACAACTGATAAGTGAGACCAGGACAGGTGGAGGACGCAAGCCAACAATGTGCAACAAAGATAAATTTGCTAACTGGAAAGTTCGGATGCAAGCTTACATGGATTCAATAGATGATGATCTTTTTGAAACTATTCTGAATGGGCCCTATGTTCCAACTAGGCTTGCACAACCTCTAGAAGATCCAAACAAAGTTGTGATTAAAGTCAAAGCAGAATGGACTGAAAATGAGAAGAAAAATGTTCAGCTTAACAAGAAGGCTAAGAATATTTTGTTCCAGTCATTAGAAGATAATTTGTTTGAGAACATGGTCAACTGCAAAACTGCAAAAGAAGTATGGGAAGTATTGCTCATCATGCATGAATGAACTAAAGAAGTCAGAGAAAACAAGCAATCTCTACTGACTCAACAATATGAGATGTTTGCTCATGTTCCAGGAGAAAACGTCACTTCCACTTATGAGAGATTCACTACACTGCTCAAGTCTCTCAGAGCTTATTGAAATACCTCAAGTTCATGAGGTCCTTGCCAAGTAGAATGCCAAGACCATTGTAATCAGAGAGTCAAAGAATCTGCATGAAATGATAGTTCAACAACTCTACGGAAACCTTTTTACATACTAGCTAGAATTGACTCAACGAGCCGAAACCCTGTCAGATGGAAGAAAGAAGGATAAAAGAGTTGCTCTGAAAGCAAAAGAAGAGATCTCTGGAGCACATATTGAAGATGAATTTGACTCTAAGGAAGATGATGATGATAATGATGATGATGATGAAGCTGTAATGCTGGCCAGAAGATTCAGAAGGCTCATACTTAAAGGAAGAAGCAGCAAACCTAAAACATTCAACAAGAGCATCAGTCAGGAGAAGATCAGTGACCTATGCTATAACTGCAAGAAGCCTGGTCATTTCATTACCAACTGCAACAAGCCTATCAGAGAAGAGCTGAAAAGAAAGTCAAATCCAAAGAAGGAGCTCAAAGGCTACAAAAAGAATAAGAAGAAAGACAAAGGGCTTGTAGCTGGAAGCTCTTGGAGCGATTCAGACAACGACACCAATGTTGTGTCTGAAGATGATGAAGCACCTCAAAAAGCCAACATATGCCTGATGGCCAAAGATGCATTCAGCTGGAAAAGTGCTAAAACAGTCATAGATGAGGTATTTGATTTCAACTCTCCTGATATAGACATTGATGATTTAAGAACTGGGATTCGTGACATGTCAACTAATCTATATCAAAATATGAGATGGTTAAGAGTTTTATCTAAAGATTATCTTGATCTTCAAAAAGAGAAAGAAAAAGTTCAGAAAGAGCTGGAAACAGCTCTACTAAGTTCTGACTCTCCCTCTAAGCTTGAAGCTGAGAATAAAATCTTGACAAAAACCAATGAATTGAGCATGGAAAGAGAGTCAAATCTAACCTCTAAGATTGAGGAGTTAGAAAAAACTATCTCTACATAGAATAGATCTTCTTCATCCGTGGACTCCTTGATATCCAATCAGAGAAGTGTCTCTGATAGAACAGGCTTAGGGATTGGGGAATCTACCTCAGAACCCATTGAGAAAAAGGCAAAGGAAACTAACATGAGTAGTGGTTCTAATCTAATTAGAAGTATCACATTTGTAAAGTCCACACAAAAGGATGAACCAGTGCAACCTTGCTCTTCTGATCCAAGACATGTTCCTAAACACTACGGATCTCATGCTGGCCTAGGGTTTAGAAAGGTGAAGAGTGACTCAGTCACCACTGCCCAATCTCGACGAATCGTAGAGTCAAGTAAAACTAACTCCACGGATCAACTTGAAAGGAATTGTGGTGTTGAGGTTTACTCAGCACAAAACATAAACTCCAAGGCTGCATGGAAAAGGAAGATGAAATATAAAGGTAAGGTCAACAAATACCCACACAAGTCCAAATAGAGAAAGAATCCGCATACATAGACACACAAATTTTATTGGATGCTTTGCATGTGGAAGATTTGGTCATAAAGCTGCATCATGCTTTCATAATATTGTGCATAGAAGACCCAAAGTCAAGTAGATTTGGGTTCCTAAGGGTACTAACATTGCAGGACCCATGCAAGTCTGGGTACCAACATGAAAGTTAAAACTGTCTGCAGGAAATAAGCACCACGACTACAACATGGTATCTGGATAGTGGTTGCTCAAGGAATATGACCAGGAACAAAGCCCTCCTGTCAAACTACACAGAGAAGGAGGGACCAAAAGTTATCTTTGGAGATAACAGCTCTGTCAAGACAAAAGGTTATGGATCAGCTGGGAATGGTGCGCTGTCCTTCAGCAAAGTGGCTTATGTTGATGGACTAAAGCATAATCTTCTTAGAATTAGCCAACTCTGTGATAAAGGCCATCAAGTCACCTTTCTCAATAATTAGTGTCAAGTTAGAGATCTGGAGACATCCTCTATCAAGCTGACAGGAACTAGAGAAGGAAATGTATACACTGTCAACCTTGCTCAACTCAGTTCTGATGAGACAGTATGCTTCCCTGCTAAAGCCACTAAAGAAATAAGTTGGCTTTGGCATAAGAGGTTATCTCATCTCAACTTCAAGAGTATGTCAAAGCTGGCTTCCAAATATCTGGTAGTAGGTTTACCCAAGTTTAGCTTCATCAAAGAAAGACCATGTGATGCATGCCAGCATGGAAAGCCAATAAGGAGCTCATTCAAAGGCAAAGCAGTCAACTCAATTGACAGACCTCTACAGTTACTGCATACGGATCTCTTTGGGCCAATTCCAACTGTGAGCCTAGGAGGAAAGAGATACTTACTGGTCGAAGTGGATGACTACACCAGATACACATGGGTGTTCTTTCTTAACTCAAAAGATGAAACAAGCTCCCAACTGATAAAGATGTTTAAGCTGGTGATGAATGAAAAAGGAGAGACTATCAAGGCAATAAGGAGTGATCATGGCAGAGAGTTTGACTTCTCAGAAATGGATCAGTTCTGTGTAGACAATGGCATCAGTCGCAACTTCTTAGCACCACAAACTCCTCAGCAAAATGGAGTAGCTGAAAGGAAGAACAGAACACTTATAGAAGCTAGAAGAACTCTACTAGCAGCAGCTCATCTGCCTGAATACTTCTGGAAAGAAGCCATCAACACTGCGTGCTATACACAGAACAGATCTCTTGTACACTCTATGTTGAAGAAGACTCCCTATGAGCTGTGGAAAGGAAGAAAGCCAAATGTCAGTTACTTCCATATGTTCGACTGTTCATGCTACATTCTCAATAATGGGAAGCAATATCTGACTAAGTTCCAACCTAAGTCAGATGAAGGAATCTTCCTTGGATATGCTACAGACAGCAAAGCTTACAGAGTGTTCAATAAGAAGACATTAAGTATTGAAGTCTCAATCCACATCATCATTGATGAAATAGACTCAGACAAGTCTGCACCACAAGACACTACGATTGACGATACCAACACTACAAATGAAGTGGTCGAGCCTAGCACTACGACCGTAGTTCCTGAACAAAGAATCGTAGTGTCCAAAGAAGAAATCGTAGAGAGAGCTGAACCAGACGACGACTCTGGACGACAAGAACCAAAAGTCAATCTTGAGGAGTTCAAACAAGAAGTCACCAGAACAGATATTCCAATAGGGAATAGGTGGGCAAGAGATCACACTCAAGATCTGATCATTAGTGATCCAACTTCCTGAATCAGAACAAGATCGGCAACTCAGAATGAATTCTTCTATTTGAGTTTTTTGTCTCAAATAGAGCCCAAGAAGATTGAAGATGCAATGCAAGATGCAAGCTGGATTGAAGCCATGTAAGAGGAGCTAAATCAATTTGAGAGAAGCAAAGTCTGGAGATTAGTTCAAAGACTAAAGAATCACCCAGTAATCGGCATCAAATGGGTCTTCAGAAACAAGATGGATGAAGATGGGGTGATCACAAGGAACAAAGCAAGACTGGTGGCCAAAGGTTATTGTCAAGAAGAAGGTATAGACTACGATGAGACCTTCGCACCAGTTTCCAGACTTGAAGCAATCAGAATATTCCTTACATTTGCTGCTCACATGAAGTTTAAAGTATTCCTGATGGATGTCAAGAGTGCATTCCTTAATGGTGAACTTCAAGAAGAAGTATATGTGGAACAACCCCCAGGTTTTGTCAATACAACCCTCTCTGATTATGTCTATAGATTATATAAAGCCTTATATGGACTTAAACAAGCACCTAGAGCATGGTATGAAACACTAACAAACTTTCTTATTGAAAAGGGATTCACTAGAGGTAAAGTAGACACTACACTATTTCTTAGGAAGCACAAAGATAAAGTTTTACTAGTTCAAATCTATGTAGATGATATTATCTTTGGTTCTACTGATGAAAATCCGTGCAAGAGATTTGCCAAGCTTATGCAGAGAAAGTTTGAAATGAGCATGATGGGTGAGCTGAACTTCTTCCTTGGACTGCAAGTAAAGCAAATTGATGAAGGTATCTTCATAAGCCAAGCCAACTACATCAAAGACTTACTTAAGAAGTATGGCATGGAATCAGCCTCTCCCATGAAAACACCAATTGCTCCAACAACTAAGCTTGACAAAGATTAGAAAGGTAAAAGTATTGATATTACTCAATACAGAGGTATTATAGGCTCCCTTCTCTACTTAATTGCCAGTAGACTAGATACAATGTTTGCAACATGTATATGTGCTAGATTTTAAGCTAATCCTAAGGAATCACACTTAACTGCTGTACAAAGAATTTTCAGGTATCTTAAAGGTACACCCTACTTGGGTCTATGATATCACAAGGAGTCCTCATTTGAACTGATAGGATATTCAGATGCTGACTTTGCAGGATGCAAAATAGATAGAAAGAGTACCAGTGGCACTTGTCAACTGCTAGGAAAAAGACTAGTGCCCTGGTTCAGCAAGAAGCAAAACTCAGTATCAACTTCAACAGCAGAAGCTGAATACATTGCTGCAGGCAGCTGCTGTGCTCAAATCCTATGGATGAAGAACTAGCTAGCAGATTATGGATTTGATTTCAAATCTATACCCATACACTGTGATAACACAAGTGCCATAGCAATAACAAATGATCCTATCATGCATTCTAGGACCAAGCATATAGAAACAAGATATCATTTTATTAGGGATCATGTTCAAAATGGAACAATATCTTTGCAATACATCCCTACTGAAAATTAACTTGCTGATGTGTTTACTAAACTTTTAGATAAATCCAGATTTAATAAACTGATAAGTGAGTTAGGTATGTTAAATTTGCAACCATAAATTCTATGCTCTAGATGGTGCTAACCTTGCAGATATAAAGGCTAAGACAAAATCGTAGAGATGACAAAGAGGAACCACGATCGTGAAGTGATCCAGCCAAAGTAGATAAGGTTACTGTGATAGCAACATCATCAAGCCAAGCAACTCTTTTGATAAGTGTCTCAATGACAAACCTGATCCTTAGGGTCAAACTAAGAGATTGGCCCTTTTTGAGCAACCTTAATCCAGAAGGGATGTCATTTCAGAATGCATCACAAAAATCGTAGAGTTAACGATCGAAGAGCAAGCAAAGGATCGAACTCAACAATCGTGGAGTGGTTCTAGGCAATCGTAGTCCTCTCACAAGGACTCACTAGCTCAAGGGGAGCTAAGGAAGAAAGGAGATTTCCACATAGATTAAAATCGTGGAGTTCTGCATAATCTGACACGTGTCCCACGATGCAGAACATATAGAGGGAAGTTAAATTTGTTTTGAACTGCTTCTTGACAGTTTACATTTGAATTTTCAAAGACTATCTCTCTCTCTTAAACAAAACCCTAAGTTTCAGAATGCTCAGACAAAGTCGTTCATTACAGGAAAATCAATCTACATAAATGGCTGCTTCTATTGTGGTTTCCGGCTATCAACTCTGCTTTGATGGACTCAAGGAGGCTGAACTTGAGCTACACAAAGTCCTTTCACTCCTGAAGAAAGCAGGCCTTAAGAATGCTCTGAGCACCAGCACACTGATATATCCAAAGCTGATAAAGGAGTTTTACTACAATAGAGTTGTTGATCAAGACTTCCATTCTCACCAAGGTCAAAGATGTGCAAATCCGACTCAACGCTGAAGGTATAAACCTAGCCCTAGGTTTCAAAAATGAAGGTCTTTCATCCATGGAGACTATTGACTTCCATAAGGGTCTAAAGAAGATGGACTACACAAAAACTGAAGGAAAGAGTGGCTACAAGAAGAAAGAATTTCCCCAAGAATATGAGTTCTGGGAGCTGTCGTTTACACTCCTAAATTAACCTCACTTTTACTTCACGAACTTAAACAATTAGCACAGTAGTAAGCAAGGATCGATCCCGCAGAGTGATTTATTTTATATTTATCCTATGATTTCTAATAAAAAGGGGGTTTTGAATTGATTAAACTAAATTATCAAGAATAAAGTAATAAGAATTAACAATGAATAAAAAGCTTCAGTTCTTTAGTTCAGTATCACCTTTTCACAATTATGGATTAATCAAGTGTAACATTATTTACCCTTCAATGAAACTAATAGCCCTAGGTAACAACAAACTCTGCTACCCGAAACTCCCCTTAGATTGTCACTCAATAAAACAAGCTCTTCATAAGATTCTAACCATTATATAACCTAGAACAAGCTCTCTAGATTTAATATAAAAGTAGCATTAAGAACTAGGGAATTAGACTATTCCAAGCAACAAACACATAAGCTCGGATTGTTTAACTTGTCTTCTAATAATCATAGCAATACTCAAAAGCTTGTCCACAATCAGGTATTACTAATTGCTACTTGTGATTAGGAACAATATCAATTACACGTAATACTATTCCTTGATCTAGCATATGACACCAATTCACTAATTTAATCCTGCAGAATCACGTTAGTAAATTGAATAGCATACAAGAAGTTAAAATAGATTATCATAATAAATCTCATGTAAGAAGAAATAAATAAAATAAACTTGATCAAACAGTTAATTATGAATAAGGTTCAACATCCTTTTCGAACTGAATTGAAAGAATTAGTTCATGACTCCTAAATAAATCTAAATCTAATATGAAAGAAAATAAGAAGATGAAAAATACAAGAGAATATGAATTTTTCAATATGTTCCTATCAATCCCTATTTATAACCATTAAAATGCAGCCCTAAACATGCCCTAGTATTGAAGCAAATCCACTTCGAAAAAGGACAAGTTGCTCATTATTTTTTTGCCTACCCGCTGGGGCGGAACTTCCCTCGTTTAATTTCCCGCTGGGGCGAAATATACTACTGCCCAGCCTTTGTTGCTTTTTGCTCCAGCCGGCTCCTCAATTAAATTGCATGTTCGTGCAATTAATTATTTTGCATGCTGATTTCGTGGCCCAATATTCACTAAACCCCCGACCCACTTGCTAAATATATATGCTGAATACTTAGTTGTCATGCTACCTTACAAATCCGTGACCTGCTCTTCAATCTTCCTTGCATGCTACTTGGTGAGTGGTGACTAATCAAAGCCCACTTTATTACATAATTTATATGGTTGCCGCCCACATACTTTAATGTAATGATGCCCACCAACTAGGAACCCGTGGCCCACATCTTGTTGTGAATTTGATTTAACTTTCCTGTATGCATGAGCAACTCCAATTTTGAAATACAAGCCTTTGTATTACGTGGCCCACTAGGAATTCTTCCTTTGCAAAGATGCTGACCGTTCTTTCCATGCTAGCACGTGACCATGAGCTGCTCTAATTAAATTGCAAGTGCATGAAATCCTTCTTCAATTAGGGAATTATCACAGGCGGCCCATATGTTAACGAATTACTGCTTGCAAGCTTGGCTACTTGATTTCGTGAGCTGGATATCATCTACTTTCCCACGTGCTTGCTTAATAATTGAATCCAAGTGCTTGCTTAGTAACTTGGACTTTATAATTAACGGTTGGGTTGAATATTAAACATAATAAACTTGGCCCATATATTAATTCCTTTAATTGCATGACTCCTTAATTGCCGCATTGGGTTAGCCTAATTTCTCCTCTTTTCATGCCTTAAGCTTTAATTCACCTGAAAATAATAAATAACTTATTAAGCTCATATCCACATGAAATATGTAATAAAACTAAATATAATGGAATAATTATCATCGAATATTATGTACTTATCAAATTTTCCCACACTTAGCTTTTACACGTCCTCGTGTAAACCAAAATTTTAATTTCCAAAAATAATTCTATTCAACAAGTATATCAAAAGATTTTACGATCAAATCATGATTATCAATACTAAATCCACAAAAACATAATCAACGTTCATTAATTAACTCAAGATAACCACCTCGCCACTTTACCAATGAATTTCATTAAGTTAAATTGCAATCACATAAGCCCTCGTCTATGATCCACACACTTACTCAACTTAGTTACCATGGAGCAAAAACCCGACACACTACTCAAACACTCAAAACATATTTTTTTTTTGCTTTAATTTTTTTCTCTCTAGGACCCTTTCATTTTTCTAATTTGTTTCGGGTGAATGCATTTTATGCTCCGTTTCACCTTCCTCAATCATTCTTTTGTAAGTGAGCGCATTTTATGCTCCATCTCACTTATTCGCACGTGTTTATGGGAGAGTGTGTTTTATGCTCCATCTCATCCCACCACATGACTTCTCTTTTGCGTCTTTTTCAACAATTTCATTGATTTTCAACTTTTCTGATAATTTTTCACATGGTCCTGCAAAAAGCATAAGCAGTTCAATAGTTCTAAAGCATGAGATTGGTGCACATAGACAACTCCACCGATAACTAAGCCAACTAAGCATATATCACATGTTCAAGTACTCATGAGACACAAATTCAACTCAAATCAATTACTATGGATCATGACTTAGTTTTTCTCAATCATTAACTAATTAAGTATCAAACAGATTTTGAATTTTTAGCATTGATTCCCATTTCTGACTTTAACCTTCAAACATATAGGCAAAAATAGAATTTTTCAAAAATTTTTGAGGCATCACATTTTTAAGTTTTCTATAAAAAAAATGGCAGATCAATATCCCTAAAAATAAAAAAAAACCTAAATCATCCCCCTACACTCAAGCTTGACATTGTCCCCAATGTAAGAAAATCATGCAAAGAAGAAATAACTACATGCAAATAAAAAAAACTAAATAGTAAAGGGATAGAAAAATCAAATCTGATTTCTTGGGTTGCCTCCCAAGCAGCTGCCCTTGTTTATTGTCATTGGCTTGACATCTTCCCTCTCGTTCTATGTAATTGGACTTGTGAACTTTAAGTGGACTGGTAACAGTTTCATTCTTAAATGAGGAACATTGTGTACTTCATGATTTTGCTCCTTTCAAGCCACCAAATCCTCCTTGTATAATTGTATTCTATCAAAATATTCCTGCACTGAAGAATCCACATTATCAATAGCAAAAACATATTTAAAATTACCAAGATACCTCTTAGCCTCATCTGCGTTGAACTGGAACTTTGTATTGTCCACTTCCATGGTAAAGGTTTGATGGTGTGTATCACTCATTGCTTTTGTTGGTTGTATTGATGAAAATGAATCCACGTCTTTCTTGTCGAGATCTGCAGAATTTCTCAAATTATTTTCCTCTTCCTCTTGTTCCTTCTCTTCATCAAATTCCATATTACAGTCCGTTCCTGGAGTAAGCACTGAATCCTCCTGCTCCTCTTCGTCAAATCCCATTGTACTGAAGTTCTCAACAAATGGAGGAGGTAACTCCTCGAAGCCTTGCGATTCCAACCTCCCTATTATGGTTGCAAGCTGACCAACTTGATCCCTCAGATCTTGAACAGAAGTTCTTGTCTCCTGCTGGAACTGCTGTGTCTGACTCATGAACTGTAGTGTTTGGCTCATGAATGCCTTGAACATATCCTCCATAGATGTCCCAGAATTGACAGGTACTTCTTGGTTTTCTGTGTGGTACTGAGGTTGAGTCTGCTGAAGATCTTGCTGCATACTTGAAAGGACAGGTTGCATTGGTGGCCTAGTACCTTCATAGCTCAAGTCGGGATGATCTCTCCATCCGAAATTATGAGTGTCTACCCAAGGATCACATTGATGTGAATTTTTTTCGGAGAATGTCCCCACAACATTAACTTGATGAACAATTACATTCTCTTGCATTATGGGACAATCATTTGTCGCATGCCCTGATTTTGAGCAAATTCCACATACTTTTGCAACTTGCATATTCCCTGTTGTTAGTTGTTGCACCACAGCAGTTAAGTTCAAAACCTGTTGTACCAATTCACTCGTGCTTACCTCACTTACCCTTTGTGGAGCATGATCATTCCTTGTTACGTATTATTGTGAGTTAGCAGCCGTGTTTGCAATTAAATTTCTTGCTGCCTCCAGTGTCTTGTCTACTAATGCTCCTCCACTAGCCGCATCGATTATACTTGTTTCCATTGGTATCAATCCCTCGTAGAAGTACTGAATCAAGTGTTGCTCATCAATTTTGTGAGGTGGACAGTTGGAACACAACTTTTTGAACCTTTCCCAATACTCGTAGAGAGTTTCTCCATTGAACTACCTGATTCCACATATCTCCTTCTTTGTATCGACAACTCTTGATGCAGGAAAATACTTCTCCAAGTATAGCCTTTGCATATCAGTCCATGATCGTATCGATCCTGAAGGAAGATAGTATAACCAGTCTTTAGCTAAATCTGCTAATGAGAAAGGAAAAAGTCTAAGCTTGATCTGCTCCTCTGGCACTCCTTGTGATTTCATCGTGGAACACACCACATGGTACTCCTTTAGATGCGTATATGGATTTTCACCTGTAAGACCACGAAAAATAGGCAAAAAACGAATTAGTCTGTAGTTAAGTTCAAAAGCAACATCTAAGGTAGGATATTCAATACACAAGGATGGTTGATCAAGGTCTGGAGTAGCCAGTTCTTTTAAAGTCCGGTTGTTGTTCGGCACCGCCATCTTTTCCTTTTTAAGTGTTGGAACAAGAGTTTCTTTTGTATCTGCAGTTTTCTCTATCTGTTGATCAAAATTTAAGTTTATAGAGTGAGAGGACTGAGTCATAAAAGAAAAAATAAAAATAAAAATAAAATAATAAAAATAAAAATAAATGAAAACAAATAATAAACAAAAACAAATAACACTCTCAGGCAACGGCGCCAAAATTTGGGAGCTGTCGTTTACACTGCTAAATTAACCTCACTTTCACTTCACGAACTTAAACAATTAGCACAGTAGTAAGCAAGGATCGATCCCGCAGAGAGTGATTTATTTTATATTTATCCTATGATTTCTAATAAAAAGGGGGTTTTGAATTGATTAAACTAAATTATCAAGAATAAAGTAATAAGAATTAACAATGAATAAAAAGCTTCAGTTCTTCAGTTCAGTATCACCTTTTCATAATTATGGATTAATCAAGTGTAACATTATTTACCCTTCAATGAAACTAATAGCCCTAGGTAACAACAAGCTCTGCTACCCGAAACTCCCCTTAGATTGTCACTCAATGAAACAAGCTCTTCATAAGATTCTAACCATTATATAACCTAGAACAAGCTCTCTAGATTTAATATAAAAGCAGCATTAAGAACTAGGGAATTAGACTATTCCAAGCAACAAACACATAAGCTCGGATTGTTTAACTTGTCTTCTAATAATCATAGCAATACTCAAAAGCTTGTCCACAATCAGGTATTACTAATTGCTACTTGTGATTAGGAACAATATCAATTACACGTAATACTATTCCTTGATCTAGCATATGACACCAATTCACTAATTTAATCCTGCAGAATCACGTTAGTAAATTGAATAGCATACAAGAAGTTAAAGTAGATTATCATAATAAATCTCATGTAAGAAGAAATAAATAAAATAAACTTGATCAAACCGTTAATTATGAATAAGGTTCAACATCCTTTCCGAACTGAATTGAAAGAATTAGTTCATGACTCCAAATAAATCTAAATCTAATATGAAAGAAAATAAGAAGATGAAAAATACAAGAGAATATGGATTTTTCAATATGTTCCTATCAATCCCTATTTATAACCATTAAAATGCAGCCCTAAACATGCCTTAGTATTGAAGCAAATCCACTTCGAAAAAGGACAAGTTGCTTATTATTTTTCCGCCTACCCGCTGGGGCGGAACTTCCCTCGTTTAATTTCCCGCTGGGGCGAAATATACTACTGCCCAGCCTTTGTTGCTTTTTGCTCCAGCCGGCTCCTCAATTAAATTGCATATCCGTGCAATTAATTATTTTGCATGCTGATTTCGTGGCCCAATATTCACTAAACCCCCGGCCCACTTGCTAAATATATATGCTGAATACTTAGTTGTCATGCTACCTTACAAATCCGTGACCTGCTCTTCAATCTTCCTTGTATGCTACTTGGTGAGTGGTGACTAATCAAAGCCCACTTTATTACATAATTTATATGGTTGCCGCCCACATGCTTTAATGTAATGATGCCCACCAACTAGGAACCCGTGGCCCACATCTTGTTGTGAATTTGATTTAACTTTCCTGTATGCATGAGCAACTCCAATTTCGGAATACAAGCCTTTGTATTACGTGGCCCACTAGGAATTCTTCCTTTGCAAAGCTGCTGACCGTTCTTTCCATGCTAGCACGTGACCATGAGTTGCTCTAATTAAATTGCAAGTGCATGAAATCCTTCTTCAATTAGGGAAATATCACAGGCGGCCCATATGTTAACGAATTACTGCTTGCAAGCTTGGCTACTTCATTTCGTGAGCTGGATATCATCTACTTTCCCACGTGCTTGCTTAATAATTGAATCCAAGTTCTTGCTTAGTAACTTGGACTTTGTAATTAACGGTTGGGTTGAATATTAAACATAATAAACTTGGCCCATAT
Organism: Panax stipuleanatus; assembly: GCA_020205555.1. Lineage (NCBI taxonomy): Eukaryota > Viridiplantae > Streptophyta > Magnoliopsida > Apiales > Araliaceae > Panax > Panax stipuleanatus. Next base: position 102,547,524 of record CM035125.1, read on the forward strand.
ATTAATTCCTTTAATTGCATGGCTCCTTAATTGCCGCATTGGGTTAGCCCAATTTCTCTTCTTTTCCTGCCTTAAGCTCTAATTCACCTGAAAATAATAAATAACTTATTAAGCTCATATCCACATGAAATATGTAATAAAACTAAATATAAAGGAATAATTATCATCGAATATTATGTACTTATCAAGTTCCTTGCTGATATTATTGGAAAATGCATAGTTTGCAAGAGCTTTGGTCACGACTCCGTAAACGAAAAGCAACTGAAGCTCATGACAGCCATCCGCTTTAGAGTCCAACTCAACTATGGAGCCTTGCTGATGGATTAGTTCGGAAAATGGATGCAAAGACCGATGAAGACTAAGAGCACTGCCAAAATGTTCTATGGGAGGTTTATCAGCATTATCATTCAGGATGCACTGAGTGACAAAAATGGAGACAATGACGGTATTCCAATCAATCCGAATAGGAAGATGACTCAGCAATTATTTCAAAACTGGAAAAGGAATCTAGCAAAAAATGTGAAGATGATGTCTGCAACCTCATCTGTTGCAAAGGAAGCCAGGGAGGAAGAAAAAGAGGTCAATCAAGAAAAAGCTATAGCTCTGACCAGCAAGAGTAAAGGGAAGAAGAAAATGTATGAAAGTGTTCAAACAGCTGAGGAGCCTCAAGGCTCAACCACAGATGCTCCTCAAGGAAAGGAGATTATGAAAGAAAAGAAGAAGAAGAAGAAGAGGGAGATAAGTGAAGATAAAGCTGGAGGTAGTACTGAACCTTAGAGAAAGAAGAAATGGAGCCACAAAACAGGGAAGTCTACACTCACTACGATTATGGAGTCATCACCAATCGTATAGTCCAGACTAGCTGCCACTGCAGAAGGAAAAGCTGCAACAGCCTCTCCGCCTGAGCAAACTCAAAAGGCTAAAGTTGAAGATGATGCAAAGGCTAGTGCCCAAGCCAAAGATGAGGGTGAAGAAGTTGGCTAAGAAGTATGCTCTTACCAATGAAGAAATAATAGAAGAAGATGATAAAAGAAGGGCTGCAGAAAAGGCTGAATAGTCCACTAAGCAACAAGCATTTGGTCCAACTCCACAAGAGATCAGAATCATTGAAGATGTATTAACTTACATCAGAGATGCTGACCACTATGTTGCACCCGATTAGACTATAAATCAAGATGATATGGAGATGTTTGATGCTGTTGTTGATGAATCTTTGAGAGAAAAAATGGCCAATAGGGTTACGCCAGAAATGATTTTGACAAGCCCAAATGAAGATGACAATGCTGAAGTACAAGAAGAAGAAATTCTAAAAGCTCCTGTTCAAGAAAGTGCTTCAGCTGAGGGGGAGCAGTTAGAAGCAACGGAGACAGAGAATGCTAAAGCTGAGGGGGAGCTATAAATAGATAATAATGAAGTCCCTTCAGTAAATGAAGAATTCGTAGAGTTTGCTGCTGCAGAAATGGTGAATATTACAGATGATGAGATGATTGATGTTGTGCAAGTTTATGATGCAGAAAGTGATGAAGAAGAAGATGATGATCTTGAGGTCATATATGTGGGACGGGATGGTGAAAGAACAGCAAACTACAATCAGCTGTTCAATTATTTTCCCACAATGCCATATCATAGAGCTATGATTCTCAATTCCTAGGATCACATATTCTGGACTTTCGAGGCTTATCCGGCAATCTCAATGCTTGCCCATGGTTTCCCAAGAGAAAGGAGGTTTGCTCAGAAACTAATCAAGAATGCTTCAACCTTAGAGCCTGAGCATGAGGTATATTCCACTCCTCTCTCATTTATTATCAACCACACTCCATCATCACACTTCAATCAGTTCTACGAAGTACCCAAATTATTGGAATTGGTCCTGCATCCACTCAATCAATTTCCAGTTACAGAGTCCCAAAACTCTGTATCTGATGAACCAAATAACCAACTCGTTCTCGTAGAGCAAACTATGAATGATCCAATGATGATTGAGCATATCATAAGAGTTATCGTAGAAATGCTTGCAAGCTCAACCATTGAAACACAAATCCTGGACAACACACTACGATTCATGTATAGTGATCAATCTGATGCTGAAATTATAGAGTCTCCAAAACAGCTCAACAAAATAGAAACACAGACATCTGAGACAAACACTACGCCTATACAACAAACACAAACTCCTCTAACCCAAGCAGACATTCCATCATCCTCCAACAAGGAATATTTCGATATGACTCTTGCTCTCGCAAGTTTATCAAGGAGAAATGAACACACTACGACTACTCCTCCTCCTCCTCCTGAGACACAACGAATTCTCAATCAACTGTCTCTCATGCCAACAAAGGAGGAGCTGAATGAAGCATTGAATCAAATAGGGTCAGAATCTGGAGAGATTCTTGAAGCTCACTCCATAGCGCTTCACATGAGATTTGATCATATAATCAAATCAGTCAAGCCTCTGCCAGGAGAGTTGGCAACTGAACTGTCCAAGAAGCTAAAGGAGATTGTCAAGGAAATGGCTGAAAGCCTAAGTTAAAGGGATGCTATTCACTTTGCTGCCATAAAGAAACATAAGGAAGCTATGGAGATCGTGCAGAAGAGTCAGCATTCTCAGAATGAGCTGTTGACCAACAAAATTTCAGAACTACGCACTTTACTTCAATTCTTCCAAGAATCCAGTATAACTCAAATTAATCAGAATTATGATGCAATAGAACGGATTCAACAACAACAAAGGCACACTGAGGATAAAGTTGCTGAAAATCATAGTGATACTTCTCAAAACCACTCACAGATGCATGAGCTGGTTGAAGGAATCAAGCACCTCTTTGAAGATGTTTGAACCCTTGATGGTGACATAAAGGGGGAGAATAATGAGGAAGGAGATAAGGAAGGAGATAAAAATAGAGGCAGAGGAGGAAGTAGAAGGCAAAGACATATTGGTCAATTGTCGGGTGGTGGCACTCAAAGAAGTCTTAGCTCTCAGCATCAACGATTAAATCAATGACTGCAAAGTCCTCTCATGGCTGAACCCACTCAAAGGAGCCAAGGTCAAGCCTCTAGCTCACAAGGTATAACCTCCACTGGTTTTAGTATGCCAGTTGGAGATCATGCCTTCATGAACAGACATGATCATTCAGAAACACTGACCCGAGATGAGCTAGAGGACATTGCAAGAAGAAATGAAGCCTCAAGGAGAAGAAGCATCGCAGAGCATGCCAGTCCTCCAAAACCAAGTGGCAGAGAATATAGAGATAAGTCTAAACTTAACTGTATACTGATGTTTCTATGCTAGATTGTAATATCTTTTTAAACATCAATAAACTTATGCTTATTCTCAAGAAATTTCAGTTTCTCACTGAAACACTAAGCCATATTTACTTTCTAGCACTCTGCATTTAGAAAATGATGCTATGATCTAAATCTCCTTGATTATGTCAACATCAAATAGGGGGAAATTATTGGGAATTGCATATTCATATTTGATATTAAAAGTAAATATAAATACTTAAGTGTACAGTCCTTAAGAGAATCAATGTACAAGGACTCAGATGACAGATCAAAATTGTTAAGTTGATCTGAGCTTTAAGGTTTATCATTTATGTAAATAAATGTATAGAAAAAAAGATCAAATGTGTTAGGTTGATCTATTTGAGCTGTAAAGTTTAAAGCCTTTACAGAATCGTAGTCTGTCAAAGGTAGCATTCAAAAGACAAGGTAGAATCGTGCAGCTTAAACGAAGACATCCAGAATCGTAGTCTGCCAAGAGAATTACAGTCTGCAGAAGACAAGGCAGAATCGTGGAGCATAAATAAGGATGTTCAGAATTGTAGTCTGCTATGAGAATCAAGTCTGCAGAGGCCAAGGCAAGACTCGTGGAGCTTGAGTGAATATATCAGAATCGTAGTTTGCCTTGAAAGCCACACTGAGAATCATAAAGAATATCCGAGCGCCTGCTGAGCTAAGTCAAGAAACACAGTGTGCTCCCAGAAGTGTGAAGTCTGCAAGACAAGCAAGCAGGAATCGTAGTCTACCAGAGAGCTTAAGAGAAATTATAGTGCTCTCTATGATCAAGTCTGAGTCAAGCATATGCAAGCCAACACACAACGATTATGGCACAATAACCATAATCGTAGTGCTCTTCCAGTCAGCATCAAAGTTCGTAGTTCTGATAAAGAGAGGAAGAGCAACAAGTGAAGAAAGGCTAATAGCCGTTGATAATTTGATAGTCCCAATGATTCCATATTCATCCTTAGTTCAAATCAAAAATACTTATTGAAGAAGCTAAGGAAAGGACTAAACCGCCTGCAAAAAACACCTTTTCAGGTGTTAGGTGAAGTTACAGTCTACTGTGTCAGTGGGCCAGTCGGCAGTGCTGCAGGAAAGCAGGATGTCAACATCAACTACACAGAAGACGTCTGAAGAATTAAATGCTACAATGGGAGCATTCAAACGGACATATTTTGAATGGCTCTTTTGTAAGGAAATCAAACAAGGATTCAGACCAAGCAAGCAAGATACACCAAGATAGAATATCAAGAGAAAAGCTCAAGAACACTCAACAATCAACTCTACGATCCTGAAAAAGGAAAGCTTGCTTCGCTACTCAGTTCCTCAGAACTGATGCTTAATTGCAACTGAGTAGCACTCCTCAACAACTGTCAATCCAAGTGAGGAACCAAGTCAGAGGACTTGAAGAGTTTAAAAGTGAACTAAGAAGAGATCCAAGTCAGAGGGCTTGAAGAGTTCAAAAGTGAACTAAGAGAAGTACCAAGTAAGAGGACTTGAAGAGTTCTAAGTGAACTAAGAGAAGTTCCAGGGCTGCTGGCCTTGAAGGAATCTAAGTGATTCAGTTGTAAGAGACATCCTTAGTGGATTTCCTACTCGTGGAGTAGAAGAGTGGATTAGGAGCTTTGTGTGGTCTGGACCACTTGAAACCTTGTGTCTCATTGTCTCTCATTAACTGCTATAACTGCTATATCTGCTATAACTGCCATAAATGCTTATCAAACCATAACTGCAATATCTTAAAGGGGATCAAAACATATATTCCGCTGCTGTCAGTATAATCAATACTGACAAAGTATTTTAAACAAAGAAATTTTAAAATATCTATTCAACCCCCCTTCTAGATAACTAACGTGCTTTTGGGAACTAACACGTGATATACTTATACTTATATTATATCATACTTCATTTATCAGCCTTCTATATTCATTAGTTAGAAAATTTAAAAAGAAATCTCAGATAAGAAAACACAGAGAATTTGAGAGAGGAATTAATTTGAGGATTCTAAGTTTATTTCATCAAACAGAGAAAGCAAGGGTAAACCCTCATCTAAGTTTTATATTTCACGTATTATGTTTTCTCCCAACTGAGTTCTCTAAAAATGGGATTTCATGAGTTTATTATTTATTATTTGATGTTAGATGTTTATTAGCATACATAACTCAATTGTATGTGATTTATATCTATTTTAGAGAAATTAATCCATGAAAACATGTCTAAATTAAGTTTTCAAAATTTTTTAGAGTTTTTCTATTCATGTGTTTTAAAGGTTCTTTGTGAATGGAAAATTTGGCAATTGTTGATTATATGTCTATATATTTGTTACAAATTGTTCATAACTTGTTTTAAACCATATATGCATGATTTATAGTGATTAAATTCATGTAATTATATTTTAATTGGGTTTTCAAAAGTTACAGAGCATGAAAGTTGTATATATGGCCCATATGGCCCTTACGTACAAATTAAATGCTTTAATCATTTGTTTAACTTTAAATTGACGATTGAATATAATTATACATGTTTAAACGAAGAAAATAGAATTTCAAAGGACGAATTCGGTATATTAACGAGCCTGTAACGTTGAAATTCATGTCTTTTCTCAAAGTTTCACAATATATTGAAAATAATGAAATCAAATACTTTGATTGGTGTAATTGTGAGATCTAAAGTGTTATAATCATGCTAAAAACATCGTATGATGTTTATGTGAAGTTTATACTTCATGGGTAACATTAAAAATCATCGTGTTAGTTTGATTTGGGATTTATTGGCTTATTACTGTGTTCTTCGCCAGTTGTAGAACTCGAATCTGGGAGTTTGCTCCCAGACACAAATTTTCCTTATGAGAAATGTGCCTCGGCTAATCGCGCCCCGGCGCAGTTTTCCCTTAGGAGATATGCTCCCCGGTGAACCCCGCCCCGACGTATTTTCCTTATGTAAGGCGCGCCCCGTCGCGAATTTCAGAAAGTAAACTACTTGATTTTTTGGCATGTTAGTTTAACTTAGTCTAACTAACATAATAAGGTGTTAAGAATATAACAAGAGGTTATAACAGGTTGTTAAACATGTAACGAGATGTTAAATCAGTTTAATAACTTATATCATATGATTAATTAAAAAGTTAATTTTATGACTTAAACCGTTATTTGTAAAGTCTAATAACGTGTTCGAAGACCGATGTGTGATTCGATAAGTATATTGAACTTATAATTAATTGATATTGTGAATGGATGGTTATGTAGGATTAATTAAAGGACGTGAGTTATAAATTGTAGCTTGTGCAAGAGGCAAGTTTCTAAACGTTACTTTTACATTGAATAATTCTTTTTAAATTCTAAATTATTTGTTGAGCAAGTCCTAGACTTATTTTCCATACCGAGCAAGTTATTGTTCTTAATTGTTCAATTTCAAGATTTCATATTAGATGTTATAATTTTCTAACTCATGATTTCAGTTATACAATACTTATTCGATTGTATACCTCTTGAGATTTATTATTTGAATTGATTATTAGTTTATTGTTGAACCTTGTAAGACTAGCAAACCCTCATTGATTCGACTAGTCCATAGTTGTTGAACGTTCTAAATTCCATACTTATTATTGAGCTTATCTAACCAAACTTCTTTAGTGCGGATTCTGATGTCAAACTGAGATGAACAACCCTGTAAAGGGGATTATTTACGCTTTAGCATTGAGATATTGTGCACAGTATGGTACTAAGGGCTGATCCCCCTAAGTACGAGAAATAGAGTCCATAATCTTATGACTGCTAAAGGTTTCAAGTATAAACACTTGACAACCTAGGACATAGTTCAAGGTCTTATGACCCTCAGATGTTCTTTGATTCTTGTTATTCATTCTTGATTCAAAAGCCGAGTTTCTTATTCAGAAGTCTTTGATTCACTCTCATGTTATTATATTATTGTTATTTTGTTATACTTGTGGGCAATCGTGCTCACTCTTGCATAATAATAACATTACAGTTAATAACGAAAGGTCCAAAGAGCCTTTTACTAGCAAAGGCAAGGGTAAGGCCAACAAGTGATGAAGACTTGTTGTTTATTTGATATGTTATTGTTTAAGACTTATGTTAAAGTTGTGTAAGACTATTTATTTGTTTACGTTTCCGTATTTGAGATTTAAGGTTAGTATGACCTGGGATTATATTTATTATTTAGATGTTGTAACCCCATAAGGGGAGATGATGGATTTATTTCTATTTATTGCATGGTTTGCATTTATTATGGGTAGATAGATAGATGATATTTATATAGTGAACACCAAATCCCGTCGAATTGAAGTATCCGAATTTGGGGGTGTCACACTTAGGCTCACAGGATATTAAATAAAATGCCTGCATAATGAATATACTGAAATAAAAAATATAACTATACTAGACATCGCTAAACGAAGGATCCATTAGTCAAATCCTTGTACGCGAGTAGCTCATAACTTCTAGTTCCCTCTAGATACAAATATATGGTCACATGGTCGCTAAATATTTACAAAAACTAGAAAAAACTAGATCTGTACAGATTTTAGCCATTCTAGCTTCCAAGTTCAAGTTTTACAACTTTTGAACCGGTTAAAAGCTAGATCTGGCTAGATCTAGTACAGATCTAGTTAATACAGCTCAAATATTGACTATTTACAAGAAATGAATAGTTAAAAACTCAGATTTGACGAATATAAGCTACTAAATATACGTATATAGCACTTATATATGTATTAGAGTAAGTGAAGAAGACAGATCTGGCGAAATCTTACAGTATTTCGCGAGAACGGCTCTCGAACAGCTTTTGGCACCTCGAAACTCGTTTTCCACCGGTTAAAATTCGATATATTGTAGTATATATGTATATGAGTATTTATAAAAAAGTTTTTCTTAAAATCGGAGTATGATAGAAGCTCCGTTTAACTATCCTAGCCTCTATTTCTTTCGCCGCTACCCTTTCCTTTTCTCTTCTTCTCTTGAAAGCTAAAGGGGGAGGGGGTATATATAGCCATGATCAGCCGCGACCCTACCTGCGGCAGCCAAAGCTATGACTCCCCCAAATCTGGGTTCCCTAACCTCGGGTTTGGTGCTCACGATCCATCATACATATCACATCTAACTATTCATTTATTTTGAATTACAACATTCCTACCATTACTTAATACAAGTTATAACAATGTACCAGGTTAACTAACCTTAATATTAACTTACATACCTTAGATACTCAAAAGGTTTGCATAATTAATTTACATAAGATAACATAACAATTAAAGTTCACGATAAACTACTCTTGAACTTTGCCTTTACCCTTGTCTTTCTTCGACCCTTCGGCTACCTCGTCTTTGGCTGAAATATTTTATTTAAGCAAGGGTGAGCAACTAGTTTGCTCAGCAAGTTGAAGTACACAATAAAGGATATATATCATGAACAAAAGAGTCTAACTTTTATAGAACTGCAACAATAAATCAAAGATTTCGAAGTAGCTGAATAATAAATCATATTCAATAACAAGAATTTTCTTGAATTCTATGCTGGATAACATATCAAGAATGAAAGAGTAAAACTCTTTCAAAGGTTCAATAATTTTCAATTGATTAAGAGTTTAGCGATACTGCAATAATATTCAATAAAGTGGAATATTCCTAGATTTCATGTTGAGTGATCATAAATGGATCAAGAACTACTAGAGGAATCATCAGTTAATAAAACTAAATTACCTCAAGAATATAAGTTAGTTATAAAAATCAATTATACTCTTCTGCGAGTACATGAAGTGATCAACTCCATTGTATCATATATTATACATAATACTCAAAAATAGCGCAAGGGGTCGGATGTCCGACAATAAAGTTCCCTTTTTGATGAGAGTTATTCATCTCTGTCTTACATCATGAGTCCGTACCACAACAATATGGTTTGGATTGCTTTCAAAGAAATGCTATAATTTCAACATATAATATCAATATTGATCTAGCCAAAATAAATGGCATAGATCTTCCAATAATAAATCAGTTCATAATTAACATAACGTTTCATGTTTTAACAAATATTTGTCTCGTTAAAACAATTAGTTGAGACATGACTCATAAACAGTTCAAATAATAGAACATAAATCAATTGCACTATGTGCGAATAGCAATAATCATTATGGATGTGAATAACCAACAATAATTATCCACTAATCATGCTTTGAAATAAATAACTCAAGTTGAGTTAGAAAACTTGCAATAAATGCGAATATTCAATAATAATCATAGATGTGGAATAATCAACAATAACTATCCACTAACATGCTTGAAAAATAATAACTCAAGTTTGAGTTAGAGAAACTTGCTTGATCTGTTGACTACTGCTACATAATTTAATTTAACTTCTTTTGTAATACCTATCATTAATAAGATTGATCTCTCAATTAGCATCACATATCTCACTTATAATACCATTATTTCATAATAATTTATCTAACATGTAATCATATAATCAAATATCTGATACTACCATAAATCATTAGTAATATTATCGTCCTTTGATAATATTTCAATCACTATACCATATACATTAAGATTTAACACTTACTCTTTCATTTTATAAGTTTATTTTTTTATAATCTATGTAGACACTCAAAATTTTGCATTCCTGTTACTATCCCTGCAGGAGGGTAAAATCGTCTTCTACCTTCTAGAGACAACCCTGGAAGTCCAAATCATCAAAACAGCCCCGACGCCAACACCGGGAGACCAAAGTCAAGCCCCGGCGACAACATCGGGAGATCAAAACATAACTTTGGTGACAACACCTGGAGAACAAAGCCATCCCCGATAATAACACCGAAAGATCAAACCTATCCCCGACGACAACACCGGGATGTCAAGACAAACCCCGGCGACAATATCGGGAGATCATACCTAGCCCCGGCAACAACCACGGGAGGTACAGTCACCCTAGCGACAACACCGGGAGATCAAGTCAAACCCCATCGACAATCCCAAGAGATACAACAATGGGAGAGCAAAACAACCTTCGGAGACAGCCCTGAAGCATCAAATCATCCCCAGAGATAACCCTAAGAGACCAAGTCAACCCCAGAGACAACCCCGACGAAGAACAATGTTGGCTGGGATCAAACCACGGAGACAACCTCGAGAAAACGATCGAAAACCTTGTCAATCCTAGAGACAACCCCCGGAAGGGAAAAGTGGTCATTTTACCAACTTGACAGTCAAATGAAGTCAAAATCAAGCCATATCAGTGCAATGAGGGTCAGAAAGAACCATAACATCAATCCTGAGTGAAAACATCATAAGACAGCTCAACGGACGGAATGTAAAAATTTGAAGATCTGGTCATGGGGCCATCTTCCAAGATTAAAAAAAGGTCAAATCCCATGCCATTGTGTATCTCTCAGAAAGGGCTTTCCGAAAAGGTATAGCATGCCTCAAACGGACTCCTAGATTGAAAGTTATGAAGGTTCGAAGCAGACATCGCGTTGGTCGATGTGCACGCACTTTGAGAAAATGGGACCTACGGGAGCGGGGCCCACTCGGGGTGCCGCAGCTCAACCCGCAGCTGCCGTGAATAGACCTACGGCCATCTGGTCTATAAATAAGACCCCCCACCTTAGCAAAAATGAAGCAAAAAATAGAAAAATATAGAGAAACTCCGCCCATTTCGACTCTTAGCCCAACCTATAGTTCTCCAAAACTCGATTTTATTCTTTCAATACATTTGCATATGTATATTGTACAACATATCAAGTTTTAACCGGTGGAAACGGAGTTTTGAAGCCCTCCGAGTGGCATAAAGCCCGTAGCGCTGCCCATTGTAAGTCTTTTTTTACGATCAGAAGCTGTTTACTGCTTTATCATATATATGTGAACGTACATATAAAGTTATAGCTTATGGTTTCGCCTGGATTCAAATCCGTGGCTTTTCTAGCTTACTTTTAAGTATATATATATATATATATATATATATAAGTTTTTCTTTGCTTGCACAGTCTGGATTGTTAATCCGTGGCTTTTTACCGCTTTCATATATATATATATATATATAACTATATATATATACTAATTTGTTTGGCCTGGATTGCTAATTCGTTGCCTTTTTAGCTTTATTATATAAATAACTGACTATATATATACTAACATTCAAATCCGTCAAGCTTGGATTGTAAATCCGTGGCATTTATCGCTTATATATATATATATATATATATATATATTTATTCTGACTTCGTTAGCCTGGATTGCTAATTCGTGGCTTTTTATCGCTTATATATATATATATAATTATATATATACTAACTCGTTTGGCCTGGATTGGAAATTCGTGGCCTTTTCAGCTTTAATATATGTATATATATATACTAACTGTATATATTACATTCATTTAGTCAGGCATGGATTGGAAATCCGTGGCCCTTTTCAGCTTATATATATATATATATATATGTTTACATGTCCCAGTTAAGCCTGGATTGGAAATCCGTGGCTCTTTACAGCTTTTATATATATATATATAAGTATATATATATATATATATAAGTATATATATATATATATATATTAATTCAATGTGATTAAATATATGTTTTAACTATTCATTTGATATGAATCTGTTCTAATGTAAATTTTGTGGATTAGATACATCTAAATCTAACCATTCTTTCAATTGGTTCAAAATTGGTCAAAATCGGAACCAGGGAGCTAGAATGACTAAGATTTATTTAAATCTAGATTTATTTCTAGTTTTGTAAATATTAAAGTGACTATGTGACCCTAGATCCATATCTAGTGGGAACGGGAAACTTCGGCTACGCGCATGCAAGGATTTAACTGATGAATCCTTTGTCTTGCGACGTCTAGAGTACAATTTACATTAAATGTTAATATCTTTATTGTGCAGGCTTTTTGATATTATTCTGTGAGCCTAGGAATTATGAGATCTAAGATTATTCATACGGATATAAATCCGATTCTCACGATGGACAACTTGGCATTGTAAATACATCCTGCCAGTTTTTTCTTGTAAATTTAAATTAGAGGGAACTTAAAACGGTTATCCGGATTTAAGGTCTCAACATAGAAAAAATGTAGTTGGTATTGCTAGGGTCATTTTGATGGCTTTCATGCCCATAAGAAGACCGTCACTTGTATATACATTCTATGGTCAAGGATACTTCACCTCCCGACAAATAAAATTTAAATCAAGCGAATACGGAATAAAATGAAAGTATCAAAAGGCTTCAATTCCTATGTGAGCGAAAGGGTTTGAAAATCATCTTTCAAAACGTCATTTTCATATCTGGTCTAAAATGGACTTTTCATGAAATCAAACCCTTCGTATATAGGTCCAACGAAGCACGACACTACTTCCAATCAAGCACGTAGGCTCAATTACTTCAAGCACACATACACACATTGCAAATAAAAAGGAAAAAATTGAAAAGATGCGGTAACCATGTTTCACGGAAGTCGGGGGGTGTCAAACACCTCCCCCCCGCTTAACCAAGCCCCTGAACTTTATGAATCTCGATTTCCAAGGCCAAGTTTTAACAGCATCCAGTAATTGGGCCTACTTGCAAAAATCAAACAAAACTCGGTTGAGTTGGTACAACCATTTCAAATATACCAACTGGCGACTCTGTAAACCTTTCAAATCGTCGACATGATACATGTTGGCCTTTTCCTAAAAATTTCACCCTTCATAAGACAGATAAGACAAACAAGGGTAGAAAATAAAACAAATTAGGGAAAGGAAGATCTGTCCAAAGATTTTTCATGACGTCGACAGGTGGCGACTCTGCTGGGGACAGTAGAGGGCTTAAGTCGCAGTTCAAATCTTTTCAAAATTTCCCTTTTTTATCTGCGTGTGTGTAGATGCTGTGTTTACGTTGAATGGATGTAAATAAATGCTTTATTGCTTTATATTAGTGCTTCACACAATGTCATCATTTCATACGGTGAGACACGATGTATGTGAATGTATGCTGTGTGATTCCTTCACCAAGAGGTGAACCCGTCGGTGTATGATTACTGGACTCAAAACAGATTAATCCTGCGAGGCTCAGGAAAGACACCACTCAGATCCGCTCCAATTGAAAGACCAGATTAATTTCCCCTCGAGTAGATTGCGATGATCTGGAGACCTTCATACCGAAAATCCGCGAGAGTAGCCTAAGATAGGTCAACCTCTGATTAACCAAATCCGAAGGAAAGCCTCTTCATACATTCCCCTTTCAATTTAATGTAAATTTCAAATAAATGTAAATATACATTTCATTATAAATCATGTCAAACTATCCTGTCATCAAAACAACTGACCTTTGTTTTACAGGAAAAGATTAAAAAACTTCAAAAATAAACACACATGCATAGCATGCACCATGTTGATATATAGACATCAAGACTAACATACCTACTTTTATTATAGGAAAAAATTTGTCCCGTTACCAGATCAAAATCTAAAAAGGCACTAAGCCCATCTCCAGACATGACTTCAAGTGCCCAACCTGAATCCACCCAGGTCTCTCGGGAAGAGTTAGAAGGATTAAAGAACCAGATAGCTAAATTAGCTATTTTTCTTAAAGAGCAAAGCAAAAGTCTTCAGGGTAAACAAATACCCGGTCAAACAAAATCATCCACACCAAGTGGCAGTTAGGATACTGGCAAGAAAGATACTCAGACCCCTGAGCCTCAAAACCAAGATCTGACCAACAAAACTCCTGAAATCACCAATCTCAAAGATCAGGAAACTGGTGATATTAGGAAGAAGGTTCATCAAATAGAAGAGACAATCCGGTCCATCAAAGGAACTGGGGCATTTGAAAGTGTAAATTACTCAGATTTATGTATATTCCTAGGGGCTCAATATCCAGACAAGTTTCAAGTCCCTGATTTTGAAAAATATGATGGATTATGAGATCGTTACACCCATTTGAAGGTATTAATTGCAGAACTCGGATCATATGCAGAGGACGAGAAGCTCAGAATGCAGTTATTCTAGAAGAGTCTGACAGGAGAGGCTAGAGCTTGGTATGCCTGACTGGACATTACCAAAATTCACAGCTGGGAAGAGCTAGCACATGCCTTCCTAAATCAATACATCTTCCAGCCTCAGATGGCTCCAGACAGATATCAAATCACGAAAGTCAAGAAGCAGAGCACTGAGTCTTTCAGAGAGTATGCCCAACGATGGAGATGGATGGCGGCACAAGGCACGCCAACTATGACAGAGACTGAGATAGTCCTGACTTTCATTGACATCCAAGAAGCTCCATATTACCAGAGGGTACTAGCAGGTATAGGAAAACCATTCTCAGAGATGATCAAACATGGAGAAATGGCCGAAATGGGTCTAAAGTCTAGGAAGATTAAGCACTTTACTGCTTTGGAGGCAGTGGCCAAGCATATTTAATCTGGAAGCTATGGAAGTAATCCTAGGAGAGTATACAAGAAGAAGGAAGAGGAGGTGTCCTTAATACTTCAGGGACAGAATTAGAGAGGCAATTCAAGCAGCTTGCCAATTCAAAGGAGAAATTATTCCCCTTTTCAAACTCCTGCACAATCTTCTAATCCTCCCTTTCAGAAAGCTGGAGAAGTCAGACGTCAAAGAACGTTCACACCCTTGGGGGACTCCCTAGAAAATGTGCTAAAACTGTTGACAGCACAAAAAAGACCATTCAACTCCTTCTGCTGGACAGTTTAAGCGGACGAAATTTTGACCCGAGTAAGAAGTGTGCATACCATTCTGGAGCACCAGGCCACGACACACAAGATTGTTGGTCTCTCAAGTATAAAATCTAAGACTTGATAGATAATGGGGAGATTGTGGTGACAAAGCAAAAGCAACCACATGTGCAAGATAATCTTCTCCCTCAACACAATGAGGAGAGTGTCAATATGATTAGCATGGGAAAAGGAGAAGGATCCAGGTACCTCCAATATGTTGGAGAGTCAACCTAAGCAAGCACTAATAGCTCAGATAATTGGGAATTCTTAGAAAGGCAGTTCCTGATAGAACAGGAAATTAAGTCTATCAAGGACCAGGTTGGACAATTGGCAGAGCTAGTGGTTTATCAACATCAGATAACAAGACAGTTGATAAATCAGACCAACCAAAAAGAAGTCAATCCTTCTACTCCTGAAAGTAGTCCCATCGACATGAGGGATCATTACCAATTTCATAAGCGTGAATCCTGGGCTGAAAAGGTTGCCAAGGAGAAAAAGTTCCAAGCCAACAGGGAATTTGCATTCAAGAGGAATTTCACTAATTTAAATTAGCAGATGAAATAAATCCTCCAAATGCTGATCAACAATGGGATAGTCACATAATTGTTACCCTCGGTGGGATCTAGGAAGTTCAAACCGAATAGGATCTGCCAATATCATTCCAACACACCTGGTCATGACATAAAGGATTGTTAGGGACTTCGTCACCTGATTCAAAATCTGATTGAAAGCGGTGAGCTGATAAAGGCAAACCAAGATTATGGTTATCCTGGTAAAGAAGCACTCTTTCTTCCCATGGCAAGGAATCTGAAAGACGTAGTGGCTGTCATTTCCTGTGAGAAGGATATAGCTATAACACCCCTAATACTGCGGGGAAAAGGGGTCCAAGAAGAAAAAAATCGGTGAAATTAGTTGTGCCCGAGCCTCTAATATTGCCATTCAGACCGCAATATCCTGTCGTCAGCGTGAAGAAAGTCTTATGGAACTATGGGAAAGATGAAGGAGCAACATCAAACCACATTGCTATTGTATCAAAGGAAAACCCACTGTACCTGCCTCAGCAAGTAATCAACTCAGTCATTAAGTTAAGGGGAGAGTGGCTGAGGAGAAAATTGAAGAATTCCTCAACAAGATGAGGCATACTGAGATTAAAGTGGTGCGAAGCTTGAAAGAGGCACCCAAACAGATATCCATTCTAGATCTGGTCTTATCCTCGGAAGATCATCATAAGATTCTGGTGAAAGTATTGGAAAAAGCACATCTGCCAAAGACGGTAGATACTAAGAAGTTTCATCATGTGATAGAGCACATTTTCAATAATAATGTGATATCTTTTACTGACGATGATATACCTGCAGAAGGGATGTGTCATTGCAAGTCACTGCAAATAGCAGTGATGTCCTCAGGATATGTGATCTGAGGTGTGCTGAAAGATGGAGGATCGTCACTAAACATCTGCCCCTACGACACCTTGGAGAGAATGAAGATCAATCCAAACCAAATCCGGACTAGTCATATAGTTATCCAGGCTTTTGATGGATATCGTCAAGAAGCTGTGGTAGAGATTGAGCTTCCACTGGAGATTGGGCACAATACTTTCTACATATCCTTTCATGTATTGAACATAACCACGTGATATAATTTGTTGTTGGGAAGACAATCGATCCACATGGCAGGAACAGTTCCATCCACCCTTCATCAACAACTCAAGTACATCATTGATGGCAATCTGATCACTATAAACGCTGAGCCAGAATATCCTGTTTGCATATAGGGCGATATGCCTGTAATAAGTCTCGATGAGGGGGTTGAACCTGCTAGTTTTTAAGCTCTAGAAGTGAGCAACACTCAGTACTAACCTATTGAGGCACCAGTCTTAAAGCCAAAAGTTTCCCCTGAAGTGATGACGGTCGGTCAGGAAATGTTATCCCTGGGTTTCTGCCCTGGAAAAGGGTTAGGGAAAAATTAGCAAGGAATCAGAAGTCCAGTACAAATCCCTAGCAATTCAGGGAAAGCCAGATTAGGCTTCTCATCTGGATCAAACCACCGGAACCCGCATAAGCATCCATCGGTTCCTGCCTCCACCATCCTGTTGTCGGGTTTGTGAAACCAATGATGAAGATTCCTGCTGCTGTGTCAGGTATGCTATTTTTCCTAGGTCAAACCGATTAGTTAGAGAAGACTCCCAAAGCCTGATGAGGAAAGCAAAAAGGGTAAAGAAAAGTTCCTGCATAAAGGATGAGACCCGTTTGCAAACATGTATTTTCTAGTGCACTATGAGGGTATGAACGACAATATCCCCGATGATGATTCAGAAGATCAAATCCTAATCCCTCACATAAAAAGGGATAAGGGTAGCAGTTCAAAGAAGAAAATTGGCCCTGATGTGAAGGATGTTTTAGTCATTATCAAAGAGGAGATAGACGACATCAACTTCTTTATCCTTCCTATTCATGAGGACTTGACTCTAGACAATTGGAGCAACACTCCATGCCTCCATCGAAAAGGGTAAAAGGGCAGAAAGTCCATCTGCCCTGAAGCATGGTTTTATTTACTGCTTATTTTTGTTGCACAGCGATAGCAGTTACTTTTGTCATGCTTTTTGCTAAATGCTTTGTATGATCAAACAGTTGCATATATTAAAGTGAAAACATTTTGTGTTTAGGACTCCAAAGTTGGATTTATTTGGCCCTACTGATGAGATGCCAAATTTTTACAATGACTACGACTTTGATGTAGAACTGGACTTCGACTTAATGGAGATTGATCAAGAGGAGATAGATGACTATGAGGCGCCCGAGGAAATCAAAGAATAGGTCGAAGACAAACCCAAACCAAACCTCGACCAAACCACCACTGTCAATGTTGGAACCTCAGAAAACCATAAAGAAATCCAAATAGGCATAAACCTTACTCCAAACTAAAGAGCAGACCTGATTGAACTCTTAACTCAGCTCCAGGATGTGTTTGCATAGTCACATGAAGACGTGATTGGTTTGTCTATTGACATTGTCATTCATCGACTGCCCATCAAAGATGGATTCAAGCTAGTCAAGCAGAAGCTTAGGCTATTGAAACCTGAGTGGAGTTTGAAAGTCAAAGAAGAAATTGTCAAGCAATTCAAAGCCGACATCATCATAGTGTCTACTTACCCTGAGTGGTTATCCAACATAGTTCCCGTGCCTAAGCCCGGAGGGAAAGTACGAGTATGCATGGATTGTCGGGATTTGAACAAGGCTTGTCTCAAGGATAACTTCCCAGTACCTTTTATCCACATACTGATAGACAACGCAGCACAATATGATATGTATTCTTTTGTTGACTGTTTTATCGGATATCATCGAATCATGGTTGCTGAAGAGGATAGGGAGAAAATAGCCTTCATCACTCTATAGGGAACCTTTTGTTATAGACGTTTGTCTTTCGGCCTTATCAATGCCAGTGCCACTTATCAGCGAGCCATGATGGCCCTTTTTCATAACACGATACACAAAGAGATAAAGGTTATGTGGATGACATTATCGTCAAATCTCGGATGGAGGATGACCACATCAGCCATCTCAAAAAGCTTTTCAATAGGTTGCACAAGTACAACCTAAAGCTGAATCCGGCCAAATGCTCTTTTAGTGTCAAATCAGGAAAGTTATTGGGATTTCTAGTAAGCAACAGAGGCATTGAGCTGGATCCCGCCAAGATTACAGCTATCACCGAGATGCCCGTGCCCCGAACAGAAAAAGAAATATGGGGGTTCCTGGGGAGAATCAACTTCATTAGCAGGTTCATCTCTCAACTCACGACAACTTGTGAACCCATCTTTAAGCTGCTAAGGAAGAATTCCTCCATGAAATGGAATGAATATTGTGAAAAAGCCTTTTTTTCCATCAAGAAACAGTTGATCGAAGCATCTGTCTTGGTACCCCCATGGGATGAGATTCCCCTGTTTATGTACTTGTCAGTTAATGCCAATATAATGGGATGTATGCTGGGGCAGAAGGATGATAAAAGCAAGGAGAGAGCTATCTATTACCTCAGCAAATGATTCAGTAGCGGCGAGCAGAAGTACACTTTGATTGAAAAGACCTGCTATGCGTTAGCATGGGCCGCCATGAGATTACAACATTATCTGCATGGGCACACGACCTACCTCATATCCTGCATGGACCCTCTGAAGTACGTACTCAGCAAACCCATGTTGAATTGCCAATTATTCAAATGGCAGTTGATCCTATAATATTTTAACATTATCTACTTGACTCAGAAGTTTATCAAAGGTCAGGGAATTGCGGATCAACTGGCCAAAGCATTGTCAGGGGATTTTGAACCCTTGGAAACTTATTTCTCGAATGATGGGATAATGAAAATTCAACAAATCAGTCAAGAAAATATAGTCTAGTATTGGAAAATGTATTTTGATGGAGCCGTGAACACGGAAGGTGCCGGAGTTGGGGTAGTTCTTGTCTCTTTTATAGGAGAACAGTATCCTCTGGCAATCAAGTTACAGTTTGTCAACACCAAAAACACAGTTGAGTTTGAAGGCTATATAATTTGTTTGAAACTCGCCCAGTCCATGGGTATCAAATGTTTACTAGTCTTTGGGGATTCTGAGTTGGTTATCAAACAAACCACCGGGGTGTATCATACCAAAGAATTGCATTTGCTGCCATATCATCGACAGGTTATCCAGATATCAATGAAGTTTGAAGAAATAACCTTTATCCACATCCCTCGAGGTAAGAATGACTTTGTTGATGCGTTGGCAATGTTGGCTTCCTTTATCCACATATCTGATAGGATGGGAATTCCTAACATCCAATTTACAAGCCAAAAGGCCCCGACATATGGGAATTACATTGAAGAAATATCAGAAGAACTCCCTCCTATCAAACAGCCTTGGTACCAAGATATAAAAGAATATCTGCGAGATGGATCTATTCCTACCAGGGCAAGTAAAGCTGAAAGAAAGCAGATTCATAAGATGGCTATGAAATTCTATCTGAGTGGAGACGCACTCTATAAAAGGGATTCTAGAATAGGCCTTTTAAGATGCCTGGATAAAGATCAATCCCAAAGACTAATGGATGAAGTCCACGGGGGAGTCTGTGGCCCACACATAATTGGTTATTTACTTGCCAAGAAGATATTGAGAACAAGGCATTACTGGATCTCTCTCAAGGCTGACTGTGATGATCACGTCAGAAGATGCTACTAATGCCAAGTCCATGGAAATTCCATCCACGCTCCTCCAAATGAACTGCACAATATGAGTTTGCCATGGCCCTTTTCTATGTGGGGAATGGACATGATTGGGCCAATAGAATCCAAAGCCAACAATAGTCATCGATTTATCTTCACAATGATCGATTATTTCACCAAATGGGTTGAGGTTGCCTCTTTTCCCAAAGTCACCAAAGAGGTAATCATTAGTTTCATCCAAAAAATGTAATCTGTCGATATGGGCAATTGAAGGTTATCGTATCAGACAATGCTAAGAATCTAAAGAACCAGATGATGAGAGAATTATGCGATAAGTTTTAGATCAAGCATCTCAATTTCGTTATCTATCGCCCTAAGATGAATGGTGTTGTTGAAGCGGCCAACAAAAATATCAAGAAGATCATGCAAAAAATGTCTGCCAATCACAAGGGATGGCTTGACTTATTGCCTCTGACTCTGCTAGCCTACAGAACATTAATACGTATTTCTACTGGGGCTACCCCCTACTCATTAGTCTATAGCATGGAAGCAGTACTCCCTATAGAAAGTAGAAATGGAGTCATTGAGGGTGCTAATAGATGCTCAGATAGAAGAAGACAAGTGGCTGCAAGAGCAGTACCACCAGTTATCCCTGATAGATGAAAAGAGGGCTACAACCATCTTTCACGGGCAGTTATATCAGTAAAGGATTGCTCGGTCATACACCAAGAAATTTTGAATTAGACAAATCAAAGAAAATGACTTGATACTAAAGAAGGTCCTTGCCAATCAAGACGAAGCCAAAGGAAAGTTTGCCCCAAATTGGGAAGGCTCTTTCATTATCAAAGAACTGTTGACGGGAGGAGCCATCAGATTGCAAGAAATGGATGGGAAAGAATTTCCTCAACTCATCAATTCAGACACCGTGAAGACGTACTATGTCTGAGCCACCTGCAAGCCATCATCCCGATCCTGTAAAAAAATCAAATCAATTCAGTTTTTCACTAGATGCCTGAACTACGAATGACCTGATATGCCTCAACCCGAGAGTACGTAGGCAGCCATTTATGGTGCGATCAAACCAAACAAAAAATTCAAAAACCCCACAAATAAAGCTTAAAACTAAATAAACACTTTTCAACCGTTCAGGCCAAGCCTGAACTACGAATGACCTAATCTCTCTCAACCTGAAAGTACGTAGGCAGCCATTTATGGCGCGGTCTGATCTTCAAGAAAAAATAAAAACCAGTTCCAAGACACCAAAATTCCTATAAAACCCAAATACTATCAAGCCTCCCTGATCAACAGGCCCTTTTAAAGTACTCTCCGACATCTCAATGTCAATCCATCAAGGAAAAGCTTATGACAAGTCAAGACAGCAAGTCATGAAAAAGTGGTAATCACTCAGCAATGACAATACAAATCCAACAGGGAAGTGAATCAAAATATATTTCTCTGCTATATAATACTGTTTGATATATACAATGTATCATGTATATGACAAAAATGGTTGATCTATTATGTGCAGGAAAATGAAAGCTAGTCTATAAACCCATGGATAAACGGGATAGCAAGTCCAACATGGCATCCCTCTCAGAAGGTGGAGGAGCATCTGTAAGCTTATGGCCTAAGGTCTCTATGTCAGCTAGAAGGTCCACATCCATCTGCATAGTGCTACTATAACCATCCATGAAGGCACTCATATTTGCAATGATGCTGTGGGTGTATGACCTGAGTGCAGTGTTATCAGTAATATAAACATCCCGGGTAGCTAGAGCCTCATCCCGCTCAATGAAAGCAGCATCCCGGGTAACTAAAGCCTCCTCAATCTCAATAAAAGTTGCGTCCTGAGTAGCTCGAGCATCGTCCCTATCAACAAAAGCTGTATCCCTGCTAGAAAGGGCTGTCAACATCAGTGCTTTTGCCTGATCCCTCTCAAAGGTCATCCGAGCTAACGAATCGATAATATCTGGATCTCTCCCAGTAGGAATGCTCGGGGGATCACTGACTAAAGCTGCTATCAAACCAGCAAATAACTCGTCCTCGGTGGGAGAATCAGGGTCCTCTATAAGCTTCCTCATCAGAATCAAAACTCGGAGATGAGTGAACAATTTTGGCTAATGCAATATCTGCCTCCAACCATGCAGAGTACTCTAAAGAATGATCCGGATGGCTAGTCAAAAAATCAGCTCTCTCACGACGAGTCCAACAATCATAAATCCTGGTCAAGTCAGCTGGCGACAAAGACGAAGCTGATAGTCGCTAATCCAAAGCCCCCTCAAAGTGGTGGATGTCCTAAAACTGATCAAACTGTCCCATGACAGCCAATGGATGATATGTGGTCACCCCTCTCAAACCCGCCAGGGGCAGATAATCCATGCTAACTGCATGAGTAATGAAGCTGTAAGGGGAGCTAAGCCCAAGATCAAAAAATGATGCTTGATCATCGTCAAAAAGGCCAACCATGATGCCGCATCTGCACACTTCGCCGGCTGAAAGGAGTAAGACATAGCTATCTCATGAGTAAAGAAATACCAATGATGTCTGAAAGTGGTGATGAGTCTCAAGTGTGTGATAAACCACATGTACAGCAAAGCGACGCTACCCTTGAAAAACCCCACAGGATGGGTATGGCAGAATGTAGTCGACCTCAAGGTCTCGGTTAATATCATAGGCAGGATGGTACAACCTTATCTGAAAGCACAAACCACTACAATCAAGCTAATGTCCAAGTGGTCCATATAAAGTGGCATGTACAAATAAGATATGACGCACATCAACAGAACGTCCATGCGTGCAAACTACCACTCGTCTGCAGGGATGATAAAGTCTCCTGAATATCTCGCGCAGTTGTTCAGCCAGCTAAAGCGATTCGATCAAGAAGTCCAGGGACACTACACGCCTCACAGTAATCTCATCAGTGACGACTCTAGGCCTCAGACCAGTCATGGTCATGAATTGCCATTTTATGTGACTCATGGACAACCTAAAATAAGGCCAATGCAATGCCTAAACCGGTGATACGCTCATACTCCTCCAAAGTAGGAGTTAACTCTTGGATGTCGAATCTGAAAACCTGGCGCTCAGGTATCAAGTAAGACAACATGCTTTCCATAAAGCCTAATGGGACCTGAAAAGCTAAGATGGCCAAAGAATGCCCAGCACCTGATCAACTGTCGCCCTGTCTGCGGGAGGCAAATTGTCATACCAAGATCTCAAAGAAGATGCTATCAAAGAATGTGGCCTGTTCTTAATACGTCTGATGGTAGATGACGACATCTGTAGAACCGTATCATGAGACCATCCAGGGTCAAAGCTAAACTCACCTGTCTAAGTGCATATCCATAGCATAATACATGTATAATGATAGATGATAATTATTAATGAGAATAAGATGCAATAGATAGGAAATATCATGCATTGCTAAATACACTGTCTACTAAAAGCATCATCTCAGTCTACTAATAAAATGCAGAATAAAAAGTATAGGGAAATGGGGCACAACCGCCCAATGACTAACAGAGGTATATCAAAAGAGATAACGAGTAATGGGGCACAGCCGCCTAATGAGTGCATGATATTAATCTATTTTGATTCCTTTATACGTAGTCTATTGCATATTTGGTTGTTAATAAGGGGTTAATAGGATAGTTTATGGGTTTCAGGTCAAACTGGAGATGAAACGAGGAAAACAGATGATTGTTGGGTTTTTAATGCTAAGTTAGATTCATGGTCTTGGCTTGGGACTTGGATTTTATTGTAGAGATATTCTTTAGCTTTCTGTAACATCTTCAATCATCCAAATCGGAGTTTATATGATAGAGTTATGACCTTTTTACCAAGAGGAAGTTCAAACCTCAGAGTTTGGAAATTGAAATTTACATGGCAGCCACTTGGAGCCGATTTCAACCTTGATCTAATCAGAATCTGTCCATTCTCGAAGTATAAAAGTTGCAGATCTCATTGACAGCTTCGATTTGACAGGTAACAAGTCCCGTAACTCCTCCCGGATCAAAAGTTATGATAGTTTTACCAAAGGACGTCGCAGCAAAGAATAGACCTGCGCGGACCGCGCCCAAAATGGCCTATGAATAGCGCGGACCACTCTAGAACACCAGATTTTCTGACACTATAGCGCGGTGCGCGCCCAAAATAGCCTAGGAGCAGCGCATGGAGTGTTTGGCGGCGGGGAGACAACTTATTTTGGTGTTTTAGTGTCCAAGTTGAGTTATAATAGGATTTTGGGATGCCTAAAGTGTTAGGGTTTCTCTTAGGACTATAAATACTTGATTATAACTTAGATTTGGAGATCCTAGGAATTAGAAATTCTTGGAGGCTATTCATTCATTTAAACCCTAGTTTTGGAGAATCAAAGCATGTCAAGCTAAACTACTCAATTCAATTCTGAAGGGATGTCGAACCTTATTCATAATTAATGGTTTGATCAAGTTTACTTTATTTATTTCTTCGTATGTGAGATTTATTCTTATTATCTACATAAACTTCTTGTTTGCTATATTATTTGATTAATTTGATATGGCCAGTTAGATTAATCTGATAAATATCATCTGCTAGATTAAGAAATATATTAAGCAAATGATGTATGTCTAATCATAAGTAGCACTTAATGATACTTGATTGTGGACAAGCTTTTGGGTATTGTTAAGATTTTCAGAAGATAAGTTAAATAATTCCTGATTGTACAATTATTGCTTGGAATAATCTAATTCTCATTCTTCATGCTTCTATTGTTTTAAATCTAGACTGATAGTTCTGGGTTATATGATAGTTAGGATCTTTTGTTGGAAATCGTCGCATTAGATTTATATATAAGAAGAATTTTGGATAATTAGTGATCGCGGTTATCTAGGGTTGTTAATCTCATTGAAGGATAAATATTGTAAAACTTGATTAATCCATGATTGTGAAAAGGTGATACTGAACTGAAGAATTGAAGATTTTTACTTATTGATATTTCTTCTAAATTTACTTTTGTTAATTTAGTTATTCAAAACAAAATCCCCAATTCATTGGAAAATAATTAGATAAATATAAAATAATACACTCTCTGTGGGATCGATCCTTGCTTATTGCTATACTCATTCTTCTGATAGTAGTGTAGAAGTAAGGTATTAATTTAGGAGTGCTAACGACAACACCCAAATTTTGGCGCCGTTGCTGGGGAGTGTTATTTGTTTTTGTTTATTCTTTGTTTTTATTTTTTTATTTTTGTTTTATGAATCAATCCGCTCACTCTATTAACTTCAATTTTGATCAAGAGATAGATAAAACTGCAGATACAAAAGAAGCTCTTGGTCCATCACTTGAAGAGGGAAGAATGGCAGGTGCCAAACACCAACAGAACTTTAAAGAACTTACTACTCCTGACCTTAATCAACCATCCTTGTGTATCGAATATCCTACTTTAGATGTTGCTTTTGAACTTAACTCTGGACTAATTCGTCTTTTGTCTATTTTTCGTGGTCTTACAGGTGAAAATCCATATAAGAATTTAAAGGAGTTCCATGTGGTGTGTTCTACAATAAAATCACAAAGAGTGCAAGAGGAGCAGATCAAGCTTAGACTTTTTCCGTTCTCATTAGCAGATTTGGCTAAAGACTGGTTATACTATCTACCTTGAGGATAGATACGATCATGGACTGATATGGAAAGGCTATTCTTGGATTAATACTTTCCTTGCTTCGAGAGTCGCCAACTTACGAAAGGAGATATGTGGGATCAGGAAATTCAATGGAGAGAATCTCTATGAGTATTGGGAAAGGTTCAAGAAGTTATGTTCTAGCTGTCCACCTCACGGAATTGATGACTATCACTTGATTCAGTACTTCTATAAAGGGTTGCTACCAATGGATAGAAGCATGATTGATGCAGTAAGTGGAGGAGCACTGGTAGATAAGACTCCAGAAGCTGCAAGGAACTTAATTGCAAACATGGCAGCTAACTCGCTGCAATATGAAACTAGGATGGATCATACACCTCAAATGGTAAATGGGGTAAGTACAAGTAATATTGAACAACAAATTTCTGAATTAACTACTTTGGTTCATCAAATGGCTACAGGGAATATGCAAGTTGCAAAAGAGTGTGGAATTTGTTCAAAGTCGGGATATACCAGTGATGCTTGTCCAATATTGCATGAGGATGAAACTGTACAATACGTTAATGCTGTGGGAACATTCTTAGGACATCATCAGCATCAATATGATCCTTGGGCAGAAACTCACAATCTCGGATGGAGAGATCATCCCGACTTGATCCACAAAGTACCTGCTAATTCTGGAACATCTATGGAGGATATGTTCAAAGCTTTCATGAATCAGACGCAACAGTTCCAGCAAGAGACAAGGACTTCTATCAACATGTTGGAGAATCAGATGAGTCAGCTTTCTACCACAGTTAGCAGTATGGAATCTCAAGGCTTAAGGAAGTTAACTCCTCAGCTTGTTGAGAACTTAAGTGCAATGGGATGTGACGAAAAGGAGCAGGAGGATTCAGTGCTTACTTCAGGAACAGACAATAATATAAAATTTGATGAAGAGAACGAACAAGAGGAAGAGGGGAATGATTTGATAAGTTCTGCAGATCGCTACAAGAAAGACGTGGATTCATCTCCATCAATACAACCAATAAAAATAATGAGTGATACACACCATCGAACCTTTACTATGGAAGTAGACAATGAAAAGTTCCAATTCAGCGCATATGAGGCTAAAAGGTATCTTGGTAATGTTAAATCTGTTTTTGCTATTGATGTTGTGGATTATTCAGTGCAGGAATCTTTTGATCGAATACAATTATACATGGAGGATTTGATGGCTGGAAAGGAGCAGGATCATGAAGTACAAAATGCTCCTAATTTAGAGCTAAAATGGTTACTAGTCCACTTGAAGTTCACAAGTCCAATTACATAGAATGAGAGGGAAGATGTCAAGCCAATGACAATAAACAAGGGCAGCTGCTTGGAAGGCAACCCAAGAATTCAGATTTGATCTTTCTATCCCTTTCCTTTATAATTTGTTAGTTTTAGTAGTTTGCTACTTTGCATGATTTTCTTACATTGGGACAATGTAAGGTTTGAGTGTGGGGGAGGGAATTTTAGATTTTAGTTTTCTTTGTTTTTTTAGGTATAATAGTCTAAAATTTTCTAGAATTTGGAAATATGTTGAAATTTTTGCTTGGTTCCATGATTTTATTCGCCTAAGTGTTGAAGGGTTAGAGCTATAAATTGAAAATTGATGCTTAATTTTAAGATCTGTTGGTATTTAGTTGATCAATGAATGTTGAAAACTAAGTCAGTAACCAGTGTATTTGATTTGAATTTAATTTATTGATGCATGAGTACTTGAATATGTGAAGCATGCTTAGTTGACTAAGTTGTATGTGGAGTTGTCTATGTGCACTAATTTCTTGCTTTAGAACTGTTTTCACTGCTATATCAATAAAAGATCCTTGTGAGAAGAAAAAAAAGTGAAAAAAATTGATGATGAAATTGATGTATAGAAAAATAGTGAAAAATATGCTTCAATGTCCATTATATGAATTAACTGGGTATCCAAGCCTCGGGAAGTATCGGTACTCACGCTGAAAAGTGTGATGGATAAAAGCAGCTTGACTAGTCGACTTTTGTGGCCTTTGTTACTTGAATGAGTAAGCCCTAGGGGTGTCTTTACACCCAACGCCCTAAGACCATCTAGTTTGGGAGTCGTTGGTGGAAAGTTTGTTACATAGGTAGCACTGAAAAGCCTAAGAAAAGGAGACATTGCACATGTCAAGAAATATAAGAATACAAGAAAACATCAAAATATAGTCATCTGGGATATAAAGAAGGTTCTTTGAAAAGCAAGGCAAAGTACACAAAAATTTGTTTTGAGTTATGAGTTAGTGTGCGTGGTTTTTGCTCCATGATAACTAAGTTGGGTAAGTACGTGGATTGTGGGATAGATACTTATGTGGATGCAGTTCGATTTGATGAAATTCATTGATGAGGTGATAAGGTTAGTAGTCATAAATTAATTAATGAGATGTTAATCGGGTTTCTGTTGATAAGTATTAATTTTCATGAATTTTAACTTGAGCTTTTTAATACTATGGTTGGATAGAATTATGTGAATGATAACATAACCTTGGGTTTGGTTTACACGAGGACATGTAAAAGCTAAGTGTGGGGGAATTTGACTAGTGCATGATATTCATCTATTTTGATTCCTTTATGCGTAGTCTATTGAATGTTTGGTAGTTAATAAGGGCTTAATAGGTTTGTTTATGGGTTTCAGGTCAAAATGGAGATGAAACGAGGAAAACAGGAAGATTGTTGTGTGTTTAATGCTAAGATGGATTCATGGTCTTGGCTTTAGACTTGGATTTTATTGTAGAGATATTCCTTAGCTTTTCGTAACATCTTTAATCGTCCAAATTATAGTTCATATGAAAAAGTTATGACCTTTTTACCAAGCGGAAGTTGAAACCTCAGAGTTTGGAAGTTGCAATTTACATAACAATCACTTGGAGCCGATTTAAATCTTGATCCAATCAGAATCTATCAATTCTTAAAAAATGAAAGTTGTAGATCTCGTCTATAGTTTCAATTTGACAGGTAGCAGGCCTCGTAACTCCTCCCGGATCAAAAGTTATGATAGTTTTACCAAAGGACATTGCAGCAGAAAATAGACCTGCGCGGACTGCGCCCAAAATGGCCTATAAACAACGCGGATGGCACTAGAACACCAAATTTTCTGACACTGTAGCGCGGGGCACGCCCAAAATAGCCTAGGAACTAGCACGGGGGGCACTTGGCGGCGGGGAGACAACTTATTTAGGTGTTTTAGTGTCCAAGTTGAGTTGTAATAGGATTTTGGGATGCCTAAAGTGTTAGGGTTTCTCTTAGGACTATAAATACTTGATTATAACTTGGATTTGGAGATCTTGGGAACTAGAAATTCTTGGAGGCTAAACATTTATTCAAACCCTAGTTTTGGAGAATCAAAGCATGTCAAGCTAAACTACTCAATTCAATTCTAAAGGGATGTTGAACCTTATTCATAATTAATGGTTTGATCAAATTTACTTTATTTATTTCTTCATATGTGAGATTTATTCTGATTATCTACATAAACTTCTTGTATGTATACTATTTGATTAATTTGATATGGCCAGTTAGATTAATCTGATAAATATCATCTGCTAGATTAAGATATATATTAAGCAAACGATGTATGTATAATCATAAGTAGCACTTAATGATACTTGATTGTGGACAAGCTTTTGGGTATTGTTAAGGTTTTCAGAAGACAAGTTAAATAATCTCTGATTGTGCAATTATTGCTTGGAACAATCTAATTCTCATTCTTCATGCTTTTATTGTATTAAATCTAGCCTGATAGTTCTTGGTTATATGATAGTTAGGATCTTTTGTTGGCGATCATCACATTAGATTTACATATAAGAAGAATTTCAGATAATTAGTGATCGCGGTTATCTAGGGTTGTTAATCTCATTTAAGGATAAATATTGTAAATCTTGATTAATCCATGATTGTGAAAAGGTGATACTGAACTGAAGAATTGAAGATTTTTACTTATTGATATTTTTTCTAAATTTACTTTTATTAATTTAGTTATTCAAAACAAAATCCCCAATTTATTGGAAAATAATTGGATAAATATAAAATAATACACTCTCTGTGGGATCGATCCTTGCTTATTGCTATACTCATTTTTCTGATAGTAGAGTAGAAGTGAGGTATTAATTTAGGAGTGCTAACGACAACTCCCATTGCCCAATATCTAACAGAGGCCTATCAAAAGATATAGCGAGAAAGCTATTAAAAGAAGTCTATGATATCTGCATCTAGACTATCAACTTTCTGCAACTCCTCCTAAGTCACTGAATCAAGGCCAGTAAGAATGTCTGGGAGATAAAGAGGAGGATCGGCACCTACATAACTGCTAGAATATGGACCTCCTATGGGGCCAACTCTAGAGTTAGAGGGATTAAACTAATTTGCGTCTAAAGGATCCCTGCCTAGGTGCCTGATGAAAAACTAAGCCCGCTCTAACCGCTGGGTCAATCCTAAAATCTGCTCTAAATGAGTAGGCTCTCTAAGGCAAGCTATCCAGTCTGTCATCATAACAGACCCATGCACCATGTCTGCCATAAACTGAATAGCACGAGACTGAGCCCCAATAGTACGAGGACTCTACCCGATGAAAGGCCTCCAGACTGTGAGGACCTTCCTACAGGGTAAAGCCATATGTGCCCACCAAGGGAATATCTGTGACTGGCTAAGCTAAGGGCCAATGATGCCAAGCAGAAGGAACAAAGGGAATGTGGATCTCTCCTGTGACACTCCTAATAGCGCGCTCTCCCAAATAGAGCTCCCAACTCCCTCGGTCAAAAGAGGAATCCAACGAGTGGCAAATGTAAACTCTAGTCCAGTCGAAAAGCCATCCTCGAATCCAACTGTCAGATAGTCCAGGGTGTAAGGAACCCACATGATAGAGTTGACAGTCAACAGCTCTAGCTGCAAGCTGGAGTGGGTAAATCCCTCAGCTACAGGGACCTCTGTCAAAGTGGAGTGATGCCAATGTCGTCCCCACGGATATGTCTCCAAGCCTAAAGTAGTGGTACGGCATAGGCAAGGCAGCCTCTCATATGCCCAAAACTAGCAGTGCAAAGATCTAATGTCCTCACTAATAAAGATTGACAAACACAAATGAGGGATATTGAAAGGTGAAAGGGAAATTACTCACCAGCAAGAAGGGATAAAAACTTAGCCAAGCCTCCGTCTCGTTCTCAGAGCGTAGGCACATCCCACGACGAAAATAGGTGAAGGTATAGGTGCCCCAGTCAAAATCCCTAATGCGCTCCACGTATCGAGTTGCGCTAACTAAAGAGAAAGAGACCATCGAGGAGTTGTCTGTAATGAAACAACCCCGGATGATCACCAAGAATAGTCACCTAAGAATGCAATCTCTAACCCTCTGATCATCAGGCAGAGGCTCAGTCAAAGCCCCGCTCTGAGCATTAACACTTAAGGGACCAGAACGGATAATCCGACCCTTGATGGCTGTCGGAGGAACTCCTAAAAGGGATGTAACGGCAGTAGGTAAAATGTCAGCCACCAATGGCACTGGCTCCCCTGTGAACTCTATCCCTGTGATGAACCACCAGTCCATCGGTGTCATCATCACCTCACATTCCAACAGATGGAAAGAATAGGTTTGGTGGAACCAGCGCTTATATAATGCCCTCAAATAACCCCAAGGTCAACGACGGGGAGGAATAAAAAAGAAGGCCTCAAAACCCCAAGTGTTGATGATGGCCGGATACTCCGGATGCATAGTGTGATATAAAGGATGAACGCTAAACCAGTTCCCCCTAGGCTGCATGAAGCAGGGAACCTGCATCAAATTACCAATCTAGATTAAATCTGTGCCCTAAATTGGCAAAAGAAAGAAAAGTCCAGACTGAAAACTTCAGTTACCTCATTGTCGTAAATCTAGGGATGGCGGCTTAAATCGCCCAAAAGCTCCGGAAGCGGCACAACTAATGGCTGGAAGCTCCCTACGCGGAGCATGAGCTGGGGAACATCAGAAGCTCTTCTCTGCCTCACACCTGTAGTGACTCTGCTAGCACTACCCGGTCTATCTGGCTCCAGAATCTGGACAAAATCTCTAAATCACCTCAGAAAGGGTAAGGTAAGCCTCGAACTTACTACCTATTAAAATTAAATCATTGCTTCATGCATATTCTAAGTCCTAAAGCATGCATTAGTTAACATATATCCCCAGTAGAGTTAAAATTGCATTTTCATTAAATGCTCAGGCTTTTGAAAAAAATTTCGCCAGAGTCTCCTTTGTAAAATGGACTATCCATATGCACATAGGCACGACTAGGTGGCCATTCAGTATCACACCTACCTAAAATCATGAACAGTTCATATATATGAAAAAAAAATCAAAATCAAACTCCCCATGGCAGCTAAATTACCATATGTATTTTTAGTTGAAAATCCAGGCTCATTTGTCCTAAAATAAGATGAGTAAACTGGCCAAAAATGGCGCCAAATGACTGTCTTAGAAATCAAAAAATTTCACATCAAAACGTTCAGTGTAGTAAAACATGCATATTTACTGAGTTTAAATTTTTTTATCAAGTCATATAAGTATGCATATTCACTACATTGTGTTTAGAAGCATTCTATATGATATTTAACATTCTAATAGTCAAAACTGGAAAAGAAAGGATGTAAACGTTACTAGAGATGTGCAGAACGATTGTACAGTGACGGAATTTGAAAAAAGCAGCCCGAAATCAATGGATCGGAAGAAGAAATCTTGGATTTTCTTTATAGTTCAAACTTAAAAATGACTTATGAAAGCCACGTGGAGCCAAGTTATACTCGAAGGGAGTAGCAACTCTATCTGCGACAGCAGCAATTAGACATGCGGATCCCTAAAGTGGGTCCCACCCCCTCCGATTAGGTTCGATTAAAGTTAAAGAAGAGTTTAAAGAAGCTGAAAAGTCAAATAAGGAAAAAAATTGCTACGCGATTGAGCAGAATGGCTTGAAACCCTGATTCTAAGCGTCAAGCTCCTGATGAAGGAAAAAACTTCATGTAAGCCATTGGTAGAAACCTTGATGTGGTTTTCAGAATGCCGATGATGAAAATTGCTGAAAACTACCTCTGTCAGAGCATGGAGAAGGTCCGGCATTGTGAACAGTGGGTTTTGAATACGTCAAAGGGTCAAGATTAGTTCGAGGGTATGACCTATAAGGAAGATACCCCCACATCGAGATCATCTATGTCTGACGTTACAAACCATTGGCGATAACTTCAGTGTGGCATCAAAAATGAGCCGGTGATGAAAGCCGTTGAAAACTACTTCAGCGAGGGTCAGATTGTCTGACGTTGCAAACCGTTGGCGACAACTCCAACGTGGCATCGGGAACTAGCCGGTGATGAAAGCCGTTAATAAATATTTTAATGATGGTCAGAGTATATGATATGGCAAACCATTGGTGAGAACTACAGCGCAGCATCGGGAGAGTTTCGATGATGAGAACCTTGGATAAATTTTTCCCATAGAAGACATATGATGGAATCTGTTATATAAATCCCTAGCTGGAACACCGGGCAGGTTCGGTGATCCAACCGACCATGGTAAACTACCGTTCGAGTAGGCATCAAAAGAGTTCAATGAAAACCATCGTGGACAACATCATCCTCAGCAGGAGTGGCAGGAATAGTCAGTGAGGAAACACTGTGGCAACTAACACCATAAAAGCATAAAACATTCATAACATGGCATATCGTGCATTGTATTACATTTGCATGTCATATTTTTCTAGTGTCTAGCAGTCTTTATCCTGTTCATTCCATTGTATTGCATAAATATGATAAAGAGGGGCATCTGTAGACACACGAATATTTGCATTCATATTACTAACCCTGCAGGAGGGCAAAACTGTCTTCTACCTTCCAAAGATAACCCTGGAAGTCCAAATCATCAAGACAGCCCCGGCGGCAACACTGGAAGACCAAAGTCAAGCCCTGACGACAACACCAGGTGATCAAACCTAGCCCCGACGACAGCACCGGGAGATCAAAATCTAACCCCGGCGACAACGCCGGGAGACTAAAGCCATCCCCGACAACAACACTGGAAGATCAAACCTATCCCCGGCGATAACATCTAGATGTCAAGACAAACCCCGATTACAACACCAGGAGATCAAATCTAGCCTCGACAACAACCCCAAGAGGTACAGTCACCCCGACGACAACACCGGGAGATTAAGTCAAACCCTAGGGACAACATCGGGAGATACAAAAACCTTGGTAACAACACCAGGAGACCAAAACAACCTTCAAAGACGGCCCCAAAGCATGAAATCATCCCCAGAGATAACCTTGGAAGACCAAGTCAACTGCAGAGACAACCTTGAGGAAGAATAGAGCTGGTTAGGATCAAACCTCAAAAACAACCCCAAGAAAACGGTTGAAAACCTTATCAATTCTGAAGACAACCCTCGGAAGGGAAAAATGGTTATTTTAACGACTTGATATCAAATCAAGTCAAAATCAAGCCATATCGATGCGATGAGGGTCAGAAAGAACCATAACATCAATCCCGAGTGAAAATATCACAAGACAGCTCAACAGACGGACTGTAAAAATTCAAATATCTGGTTATGGACCCATCTTTCAAGATTCAAAAAATGATAAATCCCATGTCATTGTGTAGCTCTCAAAAAGGGCTTTTCGAAAAGGTATAGCACGCCTCAAACGGACTCTCAGATTGAAAGTTATGAAGGTTCGAAGCAGACATCGTGTTGGTCGGAGTGCACATACTTCGAGATAATGGGAGCCACGGGAGCAGGGCCCACTCAGGGAGCAGCAACTTTACTCGTGGCTGCCGCGAGTAGACCCGCGGCCATCTGGTCTATAAATAAGACCCCCCAACTTAGCAAAAAAGAAGAAAAAATAGAAAAAAGCAGAGAAACTACGCTCATTTAGATCTTAGCCTTACCTATATTGCTCCAAACCTCAATTTTATTCTTCCAATACATTTGCATACGTATATTCTATAACATATCAAGTTTTAACCTGTGGAAATGGAGTTTTGAAGCCCTCCGCGTGGCATAAAGCCCATAGCGCTGCCCATTGTAAGTTTTTTTTTACGATCAGAAGCT
Source organism: Panax stipuleanatus (assembly GCA_020205555.1). Classification (NCBI taxonomy): domain Eukaryota; kingdom Viridiplantae; phylum Streptophyta; class Magnoliopsida; order Apiales; family Araliaceae; genus Panax; species Panax stipuleanatus. The sequence goes on from CM035125.1 coordinate 102,582,442, forward strand.
GTTTACTGCTTTATCATATATATGTGAACGTACATATAAAGTTATAGCTTCTGGTTTTGCCTGGATTTCAAATTCGTGGCCTTTCTAGCTTACTTTTAAGTGTGTATATATATATATATATATATATATATATATATATGATTCGAATCTTAAGCTCACCCAACTCACCCCCCTTTAGCGACGGACCGGGTGACGGTTTGGTCCGTCGCTATATATACAACCGTCGTCTTAGCTTTAGCAACGGACAACATAAAGGCGACGGTTGTATATATAGCGATGGACGAAACGTCGCCCTGCCCGTAGCTAAAGGAGGGTGAGTTTGGGTGAGCTTTTAGTTGAGTGAGCCTAAGATCCTTATCGTATATATATATATATATATATATATATATATATATATATATATATATATATATATATATATATATATATATATATATATAAGTTTTTCTTTGCTTGCATAGCCTGGATTGCTAATCCGTGGCTTTTTACCGCTTATATATATATATAACTATATATACACACACACACACACACACACACACATATATATATATATATATATTTATACTAATCTTTTTGGCCTAAATTGCTAATCCGTGGCCTTTTCAGCTTTATTATATATAAAACTGACTATATATATACTAACATTCAATTCCGTCAGCCTGGATTGTAAATTCGTGGCATTTACCGCTTATATATATATATATATATATATATATATTTATTCTGACTTCGTTAGCCTGGATTGCTAATTCGTGGCTTTTTATCCCTTTTATATATGTAATTATATATATACTAACTCGTTTGGCCTGGATTGGAAATTCGTGATGTTTTTTAGCTTATATATATATATATATATATATATATATATATATATATATAAAAGCTTGTAAAGAGCCACGGATTTCTAATCCAAGCTTGGATTTCTAATCCAAGCTTAACTTGGAAATGTATATATATATATATATATATATATATATATATTCTTTATTCAATGTGATTAAATATCTATTTTAACTATTCATTTGATATAAATCTGTTCTAATGTAAATTTTGTGGATTAGATTCATCTAAATCTAACCATTTCTAACTTTTAATCGGTTCAAAATCGGTCAAACTGTAACCGAGTTTTATTTAAATATAGCTTTCTTTCTAGTTTTGTAAATATTAAAGAGACTATGCGATCCTAGATCCATATCTAGTGCGAACGGGAAGCTTCGGCTATGCGCATGTAAGAATTTAACTGATGAATCCTTTGTCTTGCGACATCTAGAGTACAATTTACATTATATGTCAATATCTTTGCAGTGCAGGCTTTTTGATATTATTCTGTAAGCCTAGGAATCATGTGATCTAAGATCGTCCATACGAATCTAAATCCGATTTCCACGATGGACAACTTGGCATTGTAAATACATCCTGCCAGTTTTTTCTTGTAAATGTAAACAAGAGGGACCTTAAAACCGTTATCAGGATTTAAGGTCTCAATATAATAAAATATAGTTGGTAGTGCTAGGGTCACTTTGATGACTTTCATGCCCATAAGAAGACCGACACTTGTATACACATTCTATGGTCGAGGATGCTTCACCTCCCGACAAATAAAATCTAAATCAAGCAAATGCGGAATAAAATAGAAGTATCAAAAAGGCTTCAATTCCTATGCTAGCGAAAGGGTTTGAAAATCATATTTCAAAACAACATTTTCACATCTGGTCTAAAATGGACTTTTCATGAAATTAAACCATTCGTATATAGGTCCAACAAAGCACGACACTACTTCCAATCAAGCACGTAGGCTCAATTACTTCAAGCGCACACACACTTTGCAAATAAAAAGGGAAAAATTGAAAAGATGCGGTAACCGTGTTTCACGGAAGTCGGGAGGTGCCTAACACCTTCCCCCCCGATTAACCAAGCCCCCAAACTTTATGAATCTCGGTTTCCAAGGCCAAGTTTTGACAACGTACAATAATTGGACCTACTTACAAATATCAAACAAAACTCGATTGAGTTGGTACAACCATTTCAAATATACTAGTTGGCGACTCTGTAAACCTTTCAAATCGGCGACATGATACATGTTTGCCTTTTCCTAAAAATTTCGCCCTTTATAAGACAGATAAGGCAAACAAGGGTAGAAAACAAAACAAATTAGGGAAAAGTAGATCTTTCCAAAGATTTTTTCTGATGTCGACAATCTAATAAGCTGAATACTAATACAGTAAATCGAATGTTAATACATCAAACCGAATGCTAATACAGCAACCCGAATACGAATTCAGCAAATCGAATGCAAATTCAGCAAACCGAATGCTAACCATTTTCCTTTGTCAGCATACTATATATTCCATATAGCATATTAAATGTCTAATCATACTATATTCTTAAAATAACTTAACTTCTCTTTATTATTCATGTTAAACTCTCATTTAATATTATTAATTATTTAATAATATTTTATTCATTCACAAGTATTATTAATCATTTAACAATATCTTACTCTTCTCATAATATTATTAATCATCTAATAATATCTTACTCATCCCATAATATTATTAATCATTTAATAATATTTTAATCCTTAAATTAATATTATTAATCATTGAATAATATTTTAATCACTCAAATAATATTATTAACAATTTAATAATATTTTAATTTAACTTTAATCTAAATATTAATAATTACTTAACAATATCTTAATCTAATATTATTAATCTTTTAATAATATTTTAATCATTTATTAAACTTATAAATAATTTATTTTAATTATTTAATCTTTATTAATTCATTTATTTAATAATCATAAAATGCCATAAATATAATATATCATCAACAATGACCAAAACTCCCTTCAAAAATCTGCATATACCATATCCATAAAATCATATTTTTCTAATTTTCAACATTACATAATTAATTTATCCATTTATCCAATACACAATCATTTATATGAAAAATATCAAAATAAATCCAAAAATATTTATTTTTTGGAAATCAGTATAATATTGTTCCCTTATGAAAATATATTTTTTCTGGAATTTTTAAAATTCATTTACTATTTTTAAATAGTCCAAATCAGCCAGATCTTGCTACATTTATCATAAATCAAAACTTTGTCCAACAATTCTGAAATTTTTAGGGGATGTTCCTGTTATATATATGTACTTTCAGAAAATATTGTATAATATTTGGAGTTATACACAAAGAGTTATTCAAGTTTACTTTTTAAAGTAGTCATTTCTTATAAAATCCATAACTCACATTCTACATGGCCAAAAATTCTCATCTTTTTGCAGGACTCATTCAACTCATCAAATTAACACTCCAAATTTTCTCAGAATTATTAAAGTACAGTAAAGTGACAAAAATTTCCCTGGAAGTGGCTGGTCAACAAGATTGTACTTACATATCTAAAACAACTCCTACAACTTGTAAACTCATTATTTTGAGTGCTACCGCTTGGGTTTACTAGTTAACTTACATATCTAGAACCCCTCTTTGAAGGATCGCAAAAAGAAGTTATAGATCTAAAACGGTAGACATTCAAAGTAAAAATAAATTACGATTTTCTAAACCCTTAAGAAGCTAGTTTTACTTTTCTATCTTTTGATCCAACTTTTGACACTCAAAAGGGTTAGATCTAAACATAAAATACTTATGAACATGTAAATCTAGAGTTTTGAAGTTTGGAATCATAAATCCAAGTTTTTATTTTTTTTATAATAAAAAATAACTTAAACAAAAGGTGTTTTATACCTTGATTTAAGGCTACTCTTCCTTGTTCTTCCAAAGTAGATGATGATATTGGGTAGTTTGAAAATCATAACCTATTCCTCCTCCCCCTTGTTCCAGCCGAACTCTCCCCCCTCTCTCTCTATTTGGTTTTCTTTTTGTTAGCTAATAGGAAGTGAGATGAAAGAGAAAGGAAAATAGATTTTATGTTAGTAATATATATTTTATGTATATCTAATCGTGACGCATTCGCGATGGCTTTGCCATTCTGCATAAGCACAAAGCCCAGTCCCTTATGCGATGCATCATTGTATACCTCAAAATTTCCTGTGCCATGAGGCAAAGACAATACATGTGTTGTACTCAACTTCTTCATCAACTCTTGGAAACTCTCCTCACACTTCTCCGTCCAAACGAACTTCACCGCCTTTCTAGTCAAATTTGTCAATGGAGTTGAATTTTGGAAAAATCTTTAATGAATCTTCTATAATAACCTGAAGAAACTTCTTACCTCCGATGGTGTCTTCGGTTGTTCCAAATTTTTAACAGCTTCTACCTTAAATGGATCCACCGATATTCCATCTTGGTCAATTACGTGCCCAAGTAACTGAACACGTTCCAACCAAAATTTGTATTTGGAGAATTTCTCGTACAACTTCTCTCTCCTTAGCTATTCCAACGTCAGTCTCAAATGTTCAGTGTGCCCCTCCTTGGTTTTGGAATATATTAAAATGTCATCAATGAAGGCCAGTATGAACTTATCCAAAATCGGCTTAAACGCCCTATTCATTAGGTCCATAAATGCCGCAGGTGCATTCGTTAGACCAAACGACATCACCAGGAACTCGTAATGACCATAACGAGTCCTAAATGTTATCTTCGGTACATCTTCTTTCCTCACCTTCAATTGATGATATCCACTTCTCAAATCTATATTTGAAAAGTACCTAGCTCCCTTCAGCTGATCGAACATATCATCGATCCTTGGCAACGGATACTTATTCTTAATTGTGACCTTATTCAACCCCGTGTAATCAATGCAAAACCGCATCGACACGTCCTTCTTTTTAACGAACAACACCGGCGCTCCCCACGGCGATACGCATGGTTGAACATACTTCTTGTCTAATCAATTCCTTCATTTCCACTGGAGCCATTCTGTACGGGGCTTTAGATATCGGGGCAGTCCCTGGCGCTAGATCGATCACGAACTCGATTTCTCTATCTGGCATAAGTCCCGGCAAATCGCCCTGAAATACATCCACAAACTCTATAACAACTGGTATTTCTTCCAATTTTTCACTCTCATTCTGAGTGTCAGCTATGTAGTCTAAGTATCCCATACATCCTTGTTTCAACAACTTCCTGGCCTGCATAATCGTTAGACAACTCACTTGTCTAGGCGACTTGCTAGCATAAAATGCTACCTTCGACGAAGTCGTAAGGTTAACACACTTCTTCTAGCAATCAATTATCGCCCCATGGTTGAATAACCAATCCATTCCCAGTATAACGTCAAATTCCCTAAGTTTAATCGGGATTAAATCTACCATCATCTCATGGTCCTTAATATTCACACTATAGTTCTTGTGTACAAACCTAACAGGAATTACCTCTATATTCGCAATCTCTATGTTCAAAGGGTAATCTAATTACTCTTTAGGCAACTCTAAACTATTAGCAAAATCATCGGATATAAATGAACAAGTAGCACCCAAATTAAATAATACATAAGCACTAATACTATTGACCGGAATGTTACCTGACACCGCATCCTTTGATTGCACAACATCCTGTACGGTCATGTTAAAGTTCTACTTTTCTGGGATAATCACGAGCCATATGGTCCTTTGAATCGCACGTGAAACAAGCTCCCTTCTTTGGGCTGGGACAATTTGGTGTAATATGACCCTCTTGACCACAGTTAAAACACACCCGTTTACCCCTCAGGCACATGCCAGTGTGATTCTTACCACAAGTAGCACATGCTTCAATCCTCCTCTTCTGACTTCCTTGTTGATTTTAGGTAGACGCACTATCATTCCACTTCCTCTTTTGGTTACTACAACCACCATTGCTACCACCAGCCTTGTTTTCATTCTCATTCTTCTTCTTATTCTATTCCTAATTATACTTAGTCAAAGCATCGCTTTCTCCTTCTGCGATGATCGCCTTCTCAAGCATTGTTGTAAACTTATTCAGCTAGAACATCGAAACTTTAATGTATAACCAGGGCTTCAATCCGTGCTCAAACCTTCTGGCCTTCCTTTGATTAGTGTTCACCTAATATGCTGCAAACCTTGCCAACTCATTAAACATTGCAACATACTCCGACATAGACATAGTACCTTGCTTCAGCTCTAGGAATTGAACCTCCATCTGGTTACGCGAGCTCGTTGGAAAGTACATCTCAAAGAACATTTTCTTAAATCTATCCCATGTAATTATACCATGTACTCCTCGAACTTTGTTTACCTGCCACCAGTAGCTGGCCTCTGACTTCAGCATAAACGTTGCGAAGGCAGTTTTCTAGTCGTCATTGACCCTGGAAACATCAAAAACTTTTCCATCTCTATCACCAAAGTTTGGGCTTCTATTGGATTCATGGAGCCCTGAAACTCCAGCGGTCCTATCACTTTAAAGTTTTTAAACGAAGTGGCTGGAGCTTGCGGCTGATTCGCAGGTGCTCTAGTTAATAGATTTACCAGTTGCTGCACTGGATTGGCGTTGGCCTCGTTGTTGTTGTTGGTAGACCCCTCAGGAGGTGGTTCCTACCGTGGTTATCTTCTTCTAAGAGGCATCTTTCTGTTAAGATATACTCTTATTAGATCATTACTCAATTTCTTAAATATTTAAGACTTAACTTAAATATTCTAAGATTAACACTTAACACATAACATTTCAATAAACTTTGATATTTTATTCATTCATAGTTTTAAAACATAGAAAAGGATAACATCTCTGCTATTTACATAAACTTTCATGAACTGGAAAAGTTTCAGGATTACATCATCATCTTATCCCATCATTTATCTAAACATCTGGGATTTAAAATTTTAATACATAAATAATCACATAGCTTATTACTCTTGCTATCTTGGCATATTAAAATGTCGCGCAGCTTCTCTACACTCTTCCTCCATGATACGGAACATTGTTCTACCATCCATCATATACCATAGCAAGTCTTTGAACTGAGCTGGGTAATAAAAAACTTGAACCTGGGCCCTATCAATAGATGAATGGAAAGTATAGTCCATCTCATTCATCTTGACCTTCTTTGCCTGAACCTTGTCTTCAACACAATCCGCACAGTGGGAAGCCTTCATCCAAGCGTCTTCTACTCTAGCACGCTTCACCGACTTCTCTCTAAAGTCACCCTTAAATTTCTCAACCTCAGCTAATAACTCATCCCTCTGGCTCTCTATATGAACTAGCTTCCACTCCACGTTTCCAAGACGTTCATCAAGATCTTAAATCGACTCATCCTTCTGCTCTATAGCAGTCTGCCGTACATCTGCCAGCTCCTCCAACTGAAAGTAATATACATACAAGCTAATCATGTATGATGATAAAGCTTATACTTTGGAGACTATCTTATTTATTTATTAATAAAAGTATTCATTTATTAAAGGCATTTAATTATCTACATGATGCTATTTTTATAATATGTAAATAACCCATAGTTTTAAGCAATGTTTTTAGAATCATGATGTTGATCATGCTAATGAGATCTAAATTCTTAGAAAGCTTAAAACTAAAATAGTTCCCAATCGTGGGATTACTAAAAAAGGGATTAGTAAATCTGGATAGATTGGTACATATGTTGTTTGCTCATTGGATAAGGATGATTTATCTCATGATCATTTGTGTGGAGACACTAAAGCAAGTATGTAGGTGCTTATTGGAGAATAAGTTCACTGAACGTGACTCGCTATGGAATACCTAACGGAGTTTTACTTACCTGTCAATAGGAATCCTAATGTGATAGTAGTACAAGTGATCCTTGGACTTGAAATCATCATAGTATCTTGTGTGTAATGAATTATACTTTTACTTATTTCGTAAGACCCTTAAGGTATATCAAAGGGTATGCTTGGGTATAATAAGTTACATATGGAGATAATGAATGGTCAATAAAAAATCTACCACTTCTAGTAAAATAAGAGATATGTCCTATGTGATTCGTTGAATGACAACCCAGTAGTCATTGGCCAAGGCAGAATAAAATTAGAAAGGTATTTCTAATTTGCATTATTTGGAGTTGTGCATTTTCTAATCGAAATACATATAATTAAATAAAATAAGACTTGACAGTAATTCCATGTCTTATATTTAATTGGGACATTGTATGATGGAAGGATTGAATTATACGGTAACTATTTACTCACATGTTCTTTTATGATTCATGTTGAAATCTATATTATCTGAAAAGTCGTTGATCGCTAGGGAGGCTTATCCCTATTGTAGAATAAATATTACTTAATTTAAATAGATTATTAGTTTAATTTATTTATTTAAAGAAGATTAAAATTGTTCTAATTGATTTATTCACAACCAGTTTCATATGGAGAACCTAAAGGGTCACACCATAAAAGGAAGAATAATTATTTAAGAAGGTAATGACATAATCGTAATAATGCATGAAGTGTAATTAATTTAATCTATGGTGATAGAATAAATTAAATAGCTTAATGTTTATTATTTAATATTTTGAAAATATTAAATATAAATTAATAAGAGGAGTCTTATTAATATTATTACAATTACAATTATTTTAATTTCTAAAGGAGTTTAAGAATTAATTTAATATTAGTACTCTCATTTATTCCTAATAAGATCAGGAGGCAAATTAATTAAATGAATTTAAATAATTATTCACAATGTGGTGGGAAGCCTAAATTAATTAAAGAGTTTAATTAATTAAATAAAACCCCGTGTCTAATAGGATTAGAAGGGTTGACCAATATTTATATAAGATGAGTCTTATAATAGATATCAATTGATGCAATTCCAATTGTTGGAGACTACTCCTTTTCTATAGAGGATAGAAAACTAGGGTTTAGCCAACCACCCTCCTTCTTGATAATTCCTTTTCCTTGGTGGATCACCTCTAGAGGCCAAACACCTGGGTGGCTAACGCTGATCAAATGAAGGAATTTAACCCATAAATTCAAGGAGATCATGAAGAACAAGGAGTTAAACTCGTACCTATGGAAGTTTCATTCTACAAGGGTATGATTCCATAACTTTTTATTTATCGTTTTAAATTAATAATTTGTATAAAGGATGATCTGGGTAATGGTTTTGTAGAAATTTTTAAACTCTGATATATCATGCTTCTACTAATTTGTGCAATTTGATTGCGCCACAATTTCGTACAAACCCAACACCAACTCCCCAACTCTATCCTGCAACTCGATGTTACGATCATATAATTCATCGTACATCTCAACACTAATAGAGTTAGGTGGAAACTCTTCGAGATCCTCCTCATCCTCCGTCTCCTCCTCATCCTCCTGTTCAAACTCAGGCTCATGCTCCTGACCCATAACAGAGATCAATGGAGATGGCTCTCTCTGTACCAATTTCTCCCAGACAATATGGATGTCTCGAGGCTCCTCATCTCTAGACACTTGAGGTGTCTCCTCCCAAGCTTGACTGGATCCTCCAATAATCGTCATCCTGACAACAAAATTTTAAGTTTGATTACTTCTTAATACTCGAGTGCACATAGGTTATTAACACATAAGCACATAAAGTCTTTTATTATTTATCTTCAATTAACTTCCTTAATCCATTCCTTAGAACTCGATAAGAGTTTATCACCACTATGTTTTCGTTCTCCTATAAGACTACTTCTTAAGGTTCCCCACTAAAGGTTCATAACCTAAAGCTTTGATACCAACTTGTGACACCCCCAAATCCGGGTACTTCATTCCCACAGGATTTAGTGTTCACTGTCCAAGATAACACATCTAACTACTCACAATAAAAGTCAATATAAAAACATAAACCTTAATAAACTTAAATGATAATCTTTCTCATTAAGGGGTTACACCTTTTCAAATATTCTCAGGTAATTTAACCTTAATAACATCATTCATTTACGGAAAATACATCAAATAGTCTTATTATATAAATTCAATCAAGTAAAAAACAAGTCCTTATCACTTGTTTAGCTTGCACTTGCCTTTACTAGTAGATGGCTTGTCAACTTTCTCAACTTTAGCTACAACGTTTTATATGCAAGAGTGAGCAAACAATTTCCCACAAGTATAACAGTAGCAATAATAGGAACATGATAATAATCAGTGGATATTGAATAATAGAAATCTCAAATTTTGAATCAAGAATAGGAAACAAGATCAAAAGTACATCTGAGGGTCACAAGACTATGAACTATGTTCTAGGTTGTCAAGTATCTCTACTTTAAACCTTTAATAGTCATAAGACTATATGGACCTTTCTTCTGGTACTTAGGGGATCAACCCTTCGTACCATGTATTGTGCACAAACATCTTAACACTAAGTGTAAATAATCTCCTATAATATGATTGTTCATCTCAGTTTTACATAAGAGTCTGATCCAAAGGAAGTTTGGTTTAGATTAACTTCAATAATAGTTCTAGAATTTTAGAACGCTCATCAACTATGGACTAGTCAAATCAATAAAGTTTCACTTGTCAATTAAGGGTTTATACAACATTAGAGAATTAAACAGTGATATTTACGATCAAGAATTGAACAACAACAATGTATAATAGAATAACCATTGTACACTCAAAGTATTACTTTTAGAAAAATTTAGGAATTCTCATGAGAAATAATGAGCTTGAACAATTTAAGCTCCGGAGAAAAAGAACGTTAGTTAGGAAACTCGCTCAATAAAAGCTAAGGAATAGGAAATATGCATAATTGTAATCAAGTTAGGGTAAGGAACATGCCTCGTGCGTTAACTACATAAGTATAACTCACGCTCCCCGAACACCCTACACATACCATTAGAATTGCAATGCCGATTAGCTACATCAACATTAGCCTTACAAATTAAATTTCATTTTAGTTGAACTCGTTATCTTAGTTCAATTTCTGACCATTACCACCATACACAATTCTGAAATCACAAGTCTTAACAATACAACACTTATTCACCATCTCTAGACTTTAACAAACAATAACTTGAAGTTTTTCACAACTTACTAATTTTATAATTTGAAATTATCAAATACATGTTAACAATATGTTATAACAATTTGTTATGTGTCTTACACATTACCATAATCATTAGACCAAATAAGATTAGGTTTTAAAGACTGAACAAACAAATAAAACAAACTATCTCTGCTCAGGGGAGCGATGCAGACTGCTCTCTGCTTCACTGCTCTTCACCCAACCTCCATTAAACGGCAAATCAAAGCTACCGAGAAAGTATAAACCAAATATATACAACAACAAGTATGTATATCATGACTCCAACAACAAAAACCACCTAAACAACCAAAATCTAAGGTTTTAAACCAAACTTTTGCTATTTTTCTCAAAATTCATCCATTTAGTAGAATAGTTCACCATGAACTCAATTTCCCACCAAATCAAACCGTACCACATGCATTGTTCTCATATCTAAAGATAGTAACATAAACAACTCTCAATTTGCAGATTAATACATGATTGAAGCTTCAATTTTTGATTCTAAAACCAACCAAAACATATATATTCCACAAGAACACAAATTCTCCATTTAAAACTTGACAATTTAATTTCTGAAAATCATTTATAATATACATACATCACATTATAAACATTTACCAATACATATAACAATTATCTAATCAATTCATCAATCACAACTCCAATTTTTCATAAAAACTCAAGAACACAAATAACTTAAAACAAAGAGTTAAATTACAACCTTTAATCCGTGTTTATGCTTTGTTAGATGATGAGAATTGCTCTGATAATCCCCTCTTGATTCTTAGAACCTCCAAATTTCTCTCAATTTTCCTCTTCCAAACTTACAGAGTTCTCACTTTCTCTCTTCCAAACTCTCTGTTTTTCTCTTCCTCTCTATACTGAGGCTCAGAGACTATAATACGTAATACTAAACAAAACTGATACATGATATAATGTGTAAACCCAAAACTGATAAAAACATAATACACACGTGTGATTTCATCAGTTACATAATTAGAAAATAAATTTCATAAGTTTTAAAATTCATAAGTCATAAGGTTTTGTTTGGCTAACACAACTAAACCCTTTTTAATTTATTTTTATATTACTTATATAATATGGTTCAATTGTCACACTCTAATTAATAAAATTCTAACATTTAAATTCAACTAAACTAAAGTTAATATTAACTCATTAAATCAAATTACAACATAATTATAATTCCCAATTAACCACTTAAAATTATAATTTTACTTAACAACTTATTAAATCTCTAATTTAATTATTGAATTAGAACAATATTATAATTTTAAATAACTCATTTAATTTAATTATCCCAATTAAATTAAAACGTCACACTATAAAATTACTCAAAATTAATTTAATTAACATATTACACTTAATTAAATTATCCTACAACAATTCCATCAACTATTTATTTAACTCAATAAATAAATCAACCAAAATATTTATTTAACTCAATAAATATTTAAAATCAACTATACAAAAATTTCATTCATTACACTTTTTCTTCGTGCTCCACCTCCCAGAATGTTTCCATATCCTCTTTCTCCTCCTAGATATCATCCACCTCATTCCGTAGACTTTGTACCTTTTTCAGCAACTGGGTGTTTCTATCGTGCACCGCCCTGAACAATGCCATCATTACCTCTGGAGGTGTCAACTCCTCATTTCGTACCACCGTGTTAAACAATGCTACCTCCATCTCATCTTCCTCATCAGAAACTACATCGAAGTATGATGCAGATCCAATGTTCTCAGAATCCTCTGATGGATCCTCCTCCTCTGGCTCTGTCTCCTCGACATTCACTAAAGGTACCTCAAATACTAGCATCGGTACTTGCTTTATCTGGTTGACAGACTCCTCGCTCACCACATGTATATCCCTATACATAGAGCTATCTCCTGACATCTACAATAAGATATAATATCCTGATTAGCACATAGCGACAAAATATTATAATTACATAACACATTTAGTCAATTTAAGGTTAATTTCCTCTTTTAATCTTCTTATAATGAATTTCCATAATTCATCACTTAGAAACTCTATTTGAGTTTATTTACTTCTGACTTCTACTACTCTTACTAAGATTATAGCCTAAGGTTTTCCCCCCCTTAAGTTTTATAACCTACCGCTTTGATACCAACTTGTGACGCCCCCAAATTCGGGTACCTTCATACCCTAGATATGTTGTAGACACTCAAAATTTTGCATTCTTGTTACTAACCCTGTAGGAGGGTAAAATCATTATTTTCCTTCCAGTGTCAATACCTAGATGTCAAGCAACCCCGACGACAACCCCGGGATATTAAGCTCAACCCCGGTCATTATATCGGGATGTCAAGTCAAACCCCGGCAACACTGGGATGTCAAGTGAAGCCCCGATGATAATACCGGGATGTCAAGCAACCCCTACGACTACCCCGAGATGTCAATCTCAACCCCGGTCACTATATCGGGATGTCAAGTCAAACCTCGATAACACCGGGATGTCAGATGAAGCCCCGATCACAAACCGGGAGGTACATAAGCCCTAATCACAACCCGTGAGGACCAATCACCCAAGAGACAACCTTGGGAAACCTCAGAGATAACCCTGAGGATGAACAGAGTCGACTGAGATCAAAACCTTGGAGACAACCCCGAGAAAACAGTCGAAGACCGTGCCAGTACAGGAGATAACCCTTGGAGGGGCAAAATGGTCTAACAACTTGAAGCCAATTTGGTCAAAATTAAGCTGAATTGATGCAATAAAGGTCAGAAAGAACCATAACATTGATCCCGAGTGAAAACAAGCACAATACAGCTCAACGGATAAATTATAAAGAAACAAAGATCCGGTTATGAACCCATCTTCTTGGACTCAAAAAAGGTTTAGTCCCATGTCATTGTGACGCTCTCGACGAGGGCTTTTTGGAAAGGTGTAGCACTCCTCAAACGGACGCTCCGATCAAAAGTTAGAAAGTTTCGAACCTGACATCGCGTTGCTCGGAGTGCATGTACTTTGAGATGACGGGATCCACCTTATGGGCCCTACCACGTGGAGCAGTAGGTAGACCCGCGGCTGGCGCGAGTAGGCCCGCTTCCATCGTGTCTTTAAATATAAGTGCCCCGTTGCCAAAGAAGAAAAAAAGAAGAGAAAACGATCTGAAACACTGTCCATTTCATTTCCTAGCCTAACTTCTTGTACTCCAAACTTTATTTTTATTCTTCTAACACGTAGGTATACTCATATACTACAACATACGATAAATTAACGGGATGGAAACGCCCATTTGAAGCCTACGAAGTGGCAAAAAGCTCGTGTAGCAGTCCATTGTAAGAATTTTTATAATCAGAACTCATTTCCTACTTCATTACGTCTATTTGCACTTGCACGTAAAGTTTCATCTCCGGATCTTGCCCGGAACTCAATTCCGTGGCCGTTTTTGCTTACTTTTTAGTATATTTTAGTACATATATACGTTTTTGTTTACATTTGCATAACCCGGATCAATGATCTGCAGCTTTTACTCGCTTTTATGTATATATATACATATATGTACTAACTTGCACGGCCTGGATCGCTGATTCGTGGCCTTTTAAATTAATTATATATATATTTGACTATATATATACTAACTTTTTATTCTGTCAAGCTCGGATGGCAAATCCGTGGTAGTTACTGCTTTTATATATATAACTATATATATATATATAAATTTTTCTTACTTCGTTTGGCCTGAATTGCTAAATTCGTGGCTTTTATTGCTTTAATATATACATACTAACTGTATATATTAACATTTATATTTCAGTTTGGCCTGGATTGGAAATTCGTCACCTTTTTACCGCTTTTATAAATATAAATATATTTATATTTATGTCCGGGCCTGGGATTGGAAATCCGCCACCCTTTACAGCTTTTAGATATATATATTTATATATTTACATTCTGTCGAGCTTGGATCATTTCGTGGCTCTCTAACGTTTTTATATATATTTACATTCTGTCGAGCCTGGATCATTTCGTGGCTCTTTACAGTTTTTGTATATATATTTATATTCCGTTGAGCCTGGATCACTCCGTGGCTCTTTTACAGCTTTATATATATATATATATATATATTCTGTCAAGCCTGGATCATTCCGTAGCTCTTTTACAGCTTTTATAAATATATATATATATATATATATATATATATATATATATATATATTTATATTTCTATCCGGGTCTGGGATTGCAAATCCGTCGCCCTTTACATCTTTATATATATATATATATTTAAATTTCTGTCCGAGTTTGAGATCTTAAATTCGTCGCCCTTTACAACTTATGTATATATATAATTATATAAATATATATTCTTTATTCATTGTGATTAAATTTCTACTTTAAATATTCATTTGATATGAATTGACACTGATATCCATTTGGCGAAATAGAGTTCTTTAAATCTAGCCCTTTCTACTTTTCAAACGGTTCAAAATAAATCCAACAGAAATCGGGATGCTAGAATGACTAAGATTTATTTAAATTTAGCTTTCTTTCTAGTTTTATTTATTTTAGAGCAACCTCACGACCCTTAGATCGTTATCTAGTGGGAACGAGAAGCTTTGGCTACGCGCATGTCAGAATTTGACTGTTGAATTCTTTGTTTTTACAATGTCTAGATGTAAATATCCATCTTCTATAAATATCTGTGCTGTGAAGGTTTTCTTGGCTTCTCTCTATGAGCCTAGGAATCAAGGGATTCATGATCAAATTGATCAGGATCTGATTCACACGATGGACAAACTCTACATTACAAATGTACCCTGCCAGGTTTTCTGTAAAATGTACATTCAAAAGACCTTAAAACAGTTATCCGGGTTTATGGTCTCAAACATAAAGAAATAATGGTTTGTCGTGCCAGAGTCACTGTAACAAACGAGAATTTTGTATTTTAATTTTAAATATTTATTAAATTAAGTAAATATTTTAGTTGAATTATTTATTAAGTTGAATAAATAATTTATGTGATTATGTTATGAAATAATTTAATTAAGTGCAATATGTTAATTAAATTGATGTGTAAGTAATTTTGTGGTGTAGTTCTAATTTAATTGAGATAATTAAATTAGATGAATATTATGTGGCATTGTTAATAAAGATTTACTAAGTTGTTACATAGAATTATGATTAATGAGTAAATTATAATTGTGTAGCAATTTAAGTCATGTGGCAATTTTATTTAATGAATGAATGTTAGCTTGTATTTAATTAAATTGGGATAGTAAGTTTAAATTAGATAAAGTGTGACATTGGAAACTATATAGTAACAAAGTTATTAAAATAAACTAAAAGGGTTTTAATTCTGTTTACCAAACAAGGCCCTTAAACCTATTTTAATGTAGTTTTACCAAACAAGGCCTTAGTCCTAAAAGTCTGTTTTTAAAAATAAAGGGTTTTGCCACACAAGCCTTATGACTTTTGATTTCAAATAACCTGTAAGTGACATATTATTAATATAGTATATTATATGTGTTGTCAGTTATATATTGTATAATAATGTTATATTATATGTATATCAGTTATTTTAGAACTACGTTAGAATATCAGAGTTAGAATATCAGAGTGTTAGAAAGAAAAGAGAGAAGAAGAAAGAAAGAGAGAAGAAGAGAGAAAGAAAGAAGGAAGAAAAGATCTGTGAATTTAAAAACAAAGAATCACCACCATCATCATCTTCATTGAAAGTTAGAAAGGTATAATCTAACTCTATAATGGTTAAACTATGTTCTTCATTATTTTTAACTTCTCTGTAATTGAAGTTTCATGAGAATTTGTATAATATAGTTTATATGTGTTAAATTGTATATATAAACTACAATTTATGATTTATATGATTGTTTATGTGATTCAATTCATGTAAATATGATGAACACGAAGAAATCATGTTCATAACATTTTATAGTGAACTAATTTGAAAAATAGTTTCTTAAATATCAAAATTTGTGTTTGATTGTGATATATTATATAAATTCAATTTAGATTATAACAATATGTTAAGAAACAAAATTAACATACTTTGAATTATGTGATTTGGTTTGAAAACAAACTCACAGTGTTAATTTTCTTCAAGAACGCTTAACAATGGTGTTTTCTTCAAAATCATAAAATTAAGGGTTTTGATTATGTGTTATGGTATTTATGTATATTAAAAACATGTTAGAAGTTTAAAGTTATAATTTTATAAAGTCTTATATGCATTATATGTATTAAATTCTGAGTTTGGTCAGAGTAGATAAGCCAAATTGGCTTTTTTCTGCACAAGTTCGCAAACTAAAATTTCCCACAGCGGGGATACCATCCCCAGCAGGCCGTTTATAGGCAAAACACCCGCCCCAATGGGGGTACATGCTAAAAAATTTGTGCTTTGTGATTTGTGTAGTTTATGTGCATTACATGATAAGCTAACCAAAAGTGATGAAATTGATGATATGTTAATTATACGTTGAGATGATAGAATGATTCATTAACGTATTTCACGTGATTAATTTGTAAGTTAAATACGATATGTAAACCCTTAATCGTAAAGTCTAATAACGCGTTCAAGACTGATGCTTCGTGATTCGATCAGACTTAGAATTAATTATTATTACAAATGTAATGATATGTAGGGTTAACCAATGACGTGAGTTAGTTGTATGGTAACTAATGTATATTATTATTGTTAATTACGTGTACGTAGGATAATTGTGGAACGTGATAGTAATTGCTAGCTTATGCTCGCGGCAAGTGTTCTAAACTCAAACTTTATTTTTATTGAGCAAGTGTTCTAAACTCAAACTTTACTTTTATTGAGGAAGTGTTCTAAACTCAAACTTTACTTTTATTGAGTAAGTTGTTCTATAATTTCTTGTTATAATTATGCAAGTTATTTTATTCTCTAATATCCTTATTGAGCAAGTATATTGTTGAAGTCATTATTGAATTATTACAACCTTGACTTAATTGTTCAAGCAAGGTTTTATTGAATCTTTCAAATGCTTTAAGTTAAATTCTAAAGCATAAGTTATTTCATAATTCTTTTATTATTGAATTCTTATTTCTTGTAAGTTGATTCAACTACTCCTTATTTGATGATAGTTGAACTCTAAATTACCCTTGAAGATTATCCAAACCAAACTTTCTTTGGTGCGGACTCGTTAAATAAATATTGAGATGAACAACTCTATTAATAGAGGATTACCATGCAAAAGCGTTAAGATGTTTGTGCACAATACATGGTACGAAGGGCTGATCCCCTTAAATACGAGTTAAGAGTCCATATACTTTAACGACTGTTAATGGTTTTAATAGAAATATTTATAACATGGGACATAGTTCAAGGTATTATGACCTTTAGATGAATTATAAATCTTATTATTGACTATCGATGATAGAAATATTATTCAATTCAGTTGAAGTTATTTAGTATATGTCATCCCTATTGATTGTTATTTCCATTGAGCTTTTGTTTGCTCACTCTTGCATTTATATAACCATTGCAGCCAAAGTTGAAAGAGTTGACGAAGCGTCAACTAGAAAAGGCAAGAGCAAGATGAACAAGTGAAGACTTGTTCATATTTATGATATGATGTGTAATAAAGACTTAATTCTATTATGTGATATTTTATTTTCCGCACTTATTGATGTTAATGTTAGATAACCTTGGGAATGATTTGATGAGCTGGAATCCTTTTTTATAAGGAAGATTTTATTTAGTTAAGGTTGTAATTTATTTTGCATTCCTTATTTACGGGCAGTAGTTATGTTTTATTTAGATAGTGAACTCCAAATCCTGTGGAAATGAAGTACTCGGATTTGGTGGTGTCACAAGTTGGTATCAAAGCGGTGCTTTAGGTTATGAACCTTAGGTGGGGAGCCTTAGAAAGGAGCCTTATAGGAGATCAAAAAGATAGTGAAGATAGCTAAAGATAATAAACTACCGTACGTACTATGTGTTTATGTTCATGTACGCGAAGAGTATCGATCGATTTCACATAATAATTAAACTTTAAAATTTTGTTGTCCAGACGACGACTGTTGGAAAGTCCAGTCAGGCTAGGGAGGAGTTACCCCAAATGCTTAGGGACGAGGAGCCCCGATACAATCCACATTGTCTGGGAGCAATTGATTCAGAGAGTGTAAGACCCCAACTTTTATGAATAAAGATGTAATTTTCTTTATATATTATTTTAAAATAGTAAGATGTTGATTTGATAAATGTGAAAAGTTATGGGTGAAATGTGCAAATATTTTAAAATGAGCAAGTGGTTATAAAATATTCATTGTTGTTGGGGAATATTTGTTTGGTCGTGGAATATTCTTGTTGTTAGGGAATATTCGTACGACTGGCGCAGCTATTTATGGGCCCCGCAACGGAATAACTGTCGGATATAGAAAGCAATAGAAATAACCTTTTTATAAATAATGGTAAAACTGTTACGGTTAAACTGTTGAAATACTAGGTGATAAAAACACAGTAATACGCGTTGTGTACAGTAGCACACGGTATTGCACAGTATTTTAAATTATTGGTTCTTACGTAAGAAGTCACTTACTCAATAATTGTTACAGTAATTACTGTTCAATATTTTATATTATTGATTCAATAATTGCATGATATTTTATTAGTTCAATAATTGCTACGTTGCTATTTTATATGATTGATTCAATAATTGTCACTGCACAGTATTTCACATTATCAACTCAATAATTCATATTATTTGAATAATATTATTAGAAGCATTATTGACAATGTCTAAGGAAGCTCTGTCTAGGAGGGGTTATTTAATTGCGCGCCAGTAAGGAGAAATCCTTATCGGAAGGCGCCCTCTTTCCTAGGAACAACCTAGTTGTCAATATTGTAGTTCTGTAATATTATTTATGAATAATTAATTATTGATTTATATGATAAGGAAATATTTATTTTGTGGATATAAAAGAATGAATTAGTGCTGATGTGTTTTTATCAGTATTTTGGTGTGAAAAATCATCCGTTTGTGGATTTCGGCCATTTTCAGTTGGGAATTTGGAAAAACTTCCTTCTACAAAGTTGTAGAGAATTAAATTTTCTATGGAAAAGACATAAAATTTGTATTTTTCTGAGAAAAGGCTATTTATTATGAATTATTGAAGTTGCAAAAATAAATGTTTTTTTAAAATGGTGGGCCCCACTTTTGTCATTTGTTGGTTGAATGTTGATTTTTTTTTTCTCACGAGGTGTGCTGGAGAAGCCGCAGGCGCAAAAGTCTACTTTGGCATCCTAAGCTTTTCCTATAAATAGGGTGCTTAGGTTAGAATTGAAAATCACACAAGAATCAGAAGTTTTCTCTCTCTATAATATCGAGTATATTTTTGTGAGTATTTAGATACTTTGAGTGTTACGATTCACTGCAAGTTTTCTTCGGTATTATATCCGATATTTCAGTCAGAAGTACTATTCTTTTGAGGTAATGGATGCTATTTTCTTTCGTAAATGATGTTATTCTTTTCAATATCATTATACCAAAATAGTGTCATGAATTTTATTATGAAAATCTTACTTTTTTCGTCGGAATTACTATTCACGTGTACGACACTATTCACGTATACGGCACTATCCACGAAAAAATAAATTTTCTTCCATATGTCCAAGTTGCTTGTTAAGGTTCCTATTTTTGATTGGATCCAAGCTTTGAGCTCTATTCTTGAATTTTGCTCCACAATTGATTATTACGAAGTATTTTTGAATTGGATAAACTAAAATACGAATCCTTAATCTTTGTCCTTTATCTCACTGGATTCGTTCTTCAAAATATTTTTCATCATCCTCAGTCCTAAAAGGTGATATAACTGAATATCTTTGGCCTGTAGAGCAAAGATGAATGATTACCTGATGAATATCTTTGGCCGTAGTGCAAAGATGGACAGGTGTTGAGATGAATATGACCACTGGTGATACAAATGAATATCTTTGGCCCGTAGTGCAAAGATGAATATTTGATTTGAGATGTATATTGATTGATGTTACAGGGATAAAATATTGATGATGGACTTTTAGATCATTGAAGATAGTAGACTTCATTCTCTACTTAACTCTTCTAATGAATTGTTATTTCTACTGCGAATATTGATCTAAAACTTGTTGTCAACAATATTTTATCTGAATTGTTGAAGACTAACGATAATTTATTTTCCATTAGCTTAGTCATAATATTCTTTACTGGGCTAGTTGAGCTCACCCTTTTCATCTATTGTCCTCTTCAGGAAATGAGAATGTCGCAGGAACTAGTCGGGGGACAGAGTGATGGTCCGAGTTAGAGCAGTAGTAGTCCTCACTATTTCTAATAAATAGTGTGATAATAATTATAATGAGGACTTAGTTTGAATGTTAATATTTTCTACATATTTTTATTGACACTCACAGTTGTGTGGTCGTATTTTGCATGACCATTTGATATAAAAGATTGTATTTGAATTCTGTACCATGTATTTGGCGACTCAGAATGGGTTGGGTTGACTGGACCTATTCTGGGGGTGCCACAGTTGGTATCAGAGCTTAGGGATATGATCTCTGGCGGAGATCTGGGAATAGAACTAGGAGGGGAGAGACGAGTAAATCCTTCGCTAGTGTGTCCTACTTAAGCTTATGTGGTATTTAATTGGTCAGTCGGAGCATAGGGTTATTATGTCATATGTTAATTTGTTTAATTAACCCTTGTTTTATGGCAGTATTTGAGAATGGCAGCTGAGAATTTTAACAACGAAGTGAATGAGACCGTGGAGACACGTTTACTCACCAACCAGGAGAACTGTGCAACAGGAAGGCAATGTTCATCCTGAAAACAACGCTGATTAGACGATAAACAATGAGATGTTTAGAAGTTTTTTGCAGTTCATACAAAACCAGACGAGGGAAACTCGTGTGCAAAATACAGGTGGAGATAATAACAACATGCGAATTGTAACTGCCAAGTAGTTCAAAGAGTTGGAACCACCAGAATTTCAGGGAAAGCCAGATCCAATCAAGGCGGAGACGTGGGTTAAGAAAATTACCAAGATATTTGATGTCTTGGGATGCACGGAGGAACAGAAGGTTCCATTTGCCACCTTTATGTTCCGTGGAGAGGTAGATTACTAGTGGGAATCTGTGAAGCGTACCCAGCCTGCCGCACTCAAGATGTCTTGGGAAGCGTTTCAGAAACTATTCAATGACAAGTACTTTCCTGAAAGTATTCGTCATATGAAGGAGGTAGAGTTTATCAGACTAGAATAAAACAACATGACGGTGTCCTAGTACGAGGCTAAGTTCGCGGAGTTGTCCAGGTTTGCACCTCATTTGGTGGAGAATGAGGAACGTATGACGTGGATGTTTCTGAGAGGTTTGAAACCCAAAATACGTTAATACCTCATTTCTCACAGATTTTCTCTATATTCGGATGTAGTGAACAGGGCCGAGTTGTTAGAACGAGATAGTGATTATATTCAACCAATGGACAACAACCAAGGTCGTACCAGTGGCAGCAGTCATAGGAGCAATGACAATCAGCGGGGAGGAAAGTATGACAGAAGCGGTAACCACTCCGGTGGAAATCGTGGCAATGATAGTAGAAAAAGCGAATCGGGGGGAGATTTCAAGAAGATAAGGTATAACAATGAGAACGTGAAGACGTCAACATCAGCAAAAGCATCAACTATTTCTAGGGGAGGAGAACGACCACCGGTCGTATGCTATAAATGCTGAAAAGAGGGACACATCA
Organism: Panax stipuleanatus; assembly: GCA_020205555.1. NCBI lineage: Eukaryota > Viridiplantae > Streptophyta > Magnoliopsida > Apiales > Araliaceae > Panax > Panax stipuleanatus. The sequence goes on from CM035125.1 coordinate 102,605,128, forward strand.
GCCCAAATTGCTTACAACAATTCAAAGCATGCTATAACTGTGGAAAAGAAGGATATATAGCTCGAGATTGTCCTGTTGCAAAACCAAGTCCAGCGAGGATGGTGATTCCCAAGGCGGTTTTGGAAAAGTCAAAGTCGGTGATTCCTGGAAGAGCGTTTGTCGTGACAGCCCAAAACGCGAGGAATCCACACGAGGTGATTACGGGTAAGCTAATCATAAACTCTTGCGAAGTTTACACCTTGTTAGACACCGGTGCTTCTCATTCTTTTATTTCACCTGCTTGTGCTCAACGTTTGAACTTGACTTCTGATAAATTAGACTTTGACTTATCTGTTGAAACTCCGTTGGGAGAAACCTTTGTTACATCTACAATTTACAAATCTTGCTTGATTCAGATGGGTACCCTTACCTTACCTGTTGATCTTATATCTTTGAAAATACTTGCATTTGACTTGATTTTAGGAATTGACTGGTTAACCACTTACCATGCCAAAATTGATTGTTTTCGTAAGGTTGTTAGTTTTTATATTCCTAATCAAGCTGTTGTGCGAATCCAAACCACCAAATCACTAAAATCAGTCAATATCATTGCAAGTCACAAAGCTATTCGTTTATTAAAAAACAGATGTCAAGCTTTCTTAGCTCATATCATTGATCTAAACCAGAATACGTTAGGTTTGAATGATATTTCCGTTGTTAATGAGTTTTCTGATGTCTTTCCGGAAGAACTTCTCGGTCTACCCCCAGAACGTGAAGTTGAATTCTTTATTGACCTTGAGCCCGGTACAAAACCCATTTCTAAAACCCCATATCAAATGGCTCCTATTGAACTTCAGGAGTTAAAGGTCCAATTACAGGAATTATTAAACATCGGTTTTATTCGTCCTAGTACATCTCCTTGGGGTGCTCCTGTTTTATTCGTAAAGAAGAAAGACGGGAGTATGCGACTTTATATTAACTATCGGGAGTTGAACCAAGTCACCATCAAGAATAGGTATCCGCTACCTTGTATTGATGATCTGTTCGACCAGTTGCAAGGAGCACAATTCTTTTCAAAGATCGATATTCATTCTGGATATCATCAGCTGAAGATTAAAACTGAGGATATTCCGAAGACTGCCTTCAGAACTCGGTACGGGCATTATGAGTTCTTAGTCATGTCTTTTGGATTGACTAATGCTCCTACTGCTTTCATGGATATGATAAACCGTGTATTCAAGGAATATTTGGATCAATTCGTTGTTATCTTTATTGATGACATCCTCATCTATTCTAAAAGCCTTGAAGATCATGAGCACCACTTGAAGTTGGTACTTCAAAAGCTTCGTGAGAATAAGCTATATGCCAAGCTGAAGAAATGCGAGTTCTAGGCTTGATGAAGTAGCATTCCTTGGGCACGTGGTATCGAGACGTGTAGTATCTGTTGACCCAACGAAGATTGAAGCAATATAAAGCTGGGAGCAACCTAAGTCGGTGACCGAAGTACGAAGCTTTTTGGGCTTAGCTGGTTATTATCGGAGGTTCGTAGAGGGATTTTCTCGAATCGCTACTCCATTAACTCAGTTGACTCAAAAAGATAAAAAATTCGTTTGGAGTGAGGAATGCGAGAAGAGCTTCCAAGAGCTCAAGAGAAGGCTTATCTCGGCACCTGTTCTGACAATACCATTTGGTTCGGATGGATTTGTTATCTACAGCGATGCTTCGGGCAAAGGGTTAGGATGTGTTCTCATACAACATGGAAAAGTCAGCTGTCGTTTTCGCGTTGAAGATCTGGAGACATTACCTGTACGGGGAGAAAGTGGAGATTTATACGGATCATAAGAGCCTTAAATATTTCTTCACTCAAAAGGAACTCAACATGCGGCAACGACGTTGGCTTGAGCTGTTGAAAGATTACGATCATACCATCCAATACCATCCTAGAAAAGCGAACGTGGTAGCTGACGCGTTGAGTAGAAGATCATATACGGGAACGAGTGCGATGATGTCAATTATACGCGTAGAACCAGCTTTGATTGATAAAGTTAAAGCTGCTCAAGTTACGGATCCGAAGATGATAAGGATGAAGAAGAAGGTGCAAGGAGGTGCCATTCCAGAAGCAAGAATCGATGAAGAAGGAATACTTCGGATCAACTCCAGACTTTGTGTTCCTAACGATTCCGACTTGAAGTATAGAATCATGATGGAGGCACACAACACACTGTTTGCAATCCATCCTGGGAGTACCAAAATGTATCGTGATCTTCAACATACATTTTGGTGGTGTAATATGAAAAGAGAGATCGCGGAGTTTATTTTGAGATGTTTAACGTGTCAACGTGTAAAGGCGGAGCATCAAGTGCCGAAGGGTCCATTGCAACCACTGAAGATTCTGAAATGGAAGTGAGAACACATTACGATGGATTTCGTTACGGGTCTTCCCAAGGTTTCTCAAGGCATAGATGCGATTTGGGTTATTGTTGATAGATTAACCAAGTCTGCTCATTTCTTGCCGATACGAGAGACTTATTCCCTCGAACGACTTTCTCATATGTACGTGAATGAGATTATGAGATTGCATGGCATGCTAGTATACATAGTTTCAGATCGTGACCCCAGATTTACTTTACGATTTTAGATCAGTTTGCAGAAAGCTATAGGCACGGATTTACGATTCAGTTCGTCTTATCATCCTCAAACAGACGGACAATCAGAAAGTACTATTCAAACTCTTGAAGATCTATTGAGACTCTGTGTTCTAGACTTCAAAGGGAGTTGGGATAAGTACTTACCATTGGTGGAATTCTCCTACAACAAAAGTTATCAGGAAAGTATAGGCGTGGCTCCATTCGAAGCGTTGTTTGGACGAAAGTGTCGCTCTCCAGTATGCTGGAATGAAGTGGGTGAAGCAACATTGTTGGGACCGGAGTTAGTACGTATGACTACGAAAAAGATCCAAATGATCCGGCAACGGATACAAACAGCACAAGATCGACAAAAGAGTTATGCGGATCTTCATCGAAAGGACGTGGAATTTAATGTTGGGGATCATGTATTGTTACGTGTTGCTCCATGGAAAGGAGTTACAAGATTTGGGAAGAGAGGAAAGCTCAACCCATGATTTATTGGTTCATTTGAGATCCTTGACCGAGTAGGAAATGTGGCCTATAGACTCGTTTTACCTCCAAGCATGTCTCGTGTTTATAATGTTTTTCACAAATCCATGTTGCGTAAATATGTGAAAGATCCAAATCACATTATTGAGTTAGAACCAGACGAGATAGCCGAAGATTTAACGTACGAGGAGGTACCTGTCAAGATCTTGGATAGGAAGGAGCATGTCGTACGCTCGAAAATTATACCTCAAGATAAAGTTTTGTGGAGAAACCATGCTATTGAGGAAATGACCTGGGAGTTGGAATCAGAAATGAAAGCGAGGTATCCTCACCTTTTTAACATACCAGGTACGTACGTTAATTTCGAGGACGAAATTTCATAAGGAGTGGAGGTTGTAAGACCCCAACTTTTATGAAGAAAGATTTAATTTTCTTTATATATTATTTCGAAATAGTAAGGTGTTGATTTGATAAATGTGAAAAGTTATGGGTGAAATGTGCAAATATTTTAAAATGAGCAAGTGGTTATAAAATATTCATTGTTGTCGAGGAATATTCGTTTGGTCGTGGAATATTCTTGTTGTTGGGGAATATTCGTACGACGGCGCAGCTATTTGTCGGTCCCACAACGGAATAACTATCGAATATAGAAAGCGACAGAAATAACCTTTTTATAAATGACGGTAAAACTGTTACGGTAAAACTGTTGAAATACCCGGTGATAAAAATACAGTAATACGCGTTGTGCACAGTAGCACACGGTATTGCACAGTATTTTAAATTTTTGGTTCTTACGTAAGAAGTCGCTTACTTAATAATTGTTACAGTAATTATTGTTCAATATTTTATATTATTGATTCAATAATTGCATGATATTTTATTGGTTCAATAATTGCTACGTTGAAATTTTATATCAATAATTGCTATGTTGCTATTTTATATGATTGTTTCAGTAATTGTCACTGCATAGTATTTCACATTATCAACTCAATAATTCATATTATTTGAATAATATTATTAGATAACATTATTGACAATGTCTAAGAAAGTTCTGTCTAGGAGGAGTTATTTAATTGCGCGCCAATAAGGAGAAATTCTTATTGGAAGGCCCCCTCTTTCATGGGAATGACCTAGTTGTCAATACTGTAGTTCTATAATATTATTTGCAAATAATTAATTATTAATTTATATGATAAGAAAATATTTATTTTGTGGGTATAAAAAAAGAAATTAGTGCTGATATATTTTTATCAGTATTTTGGTGTGGAAAATCATCCGTTTGTGGATTTCGGCCATTTTCGGTTGGGAATTTGGAAATACTTCCTTCTACAAAGTTGTAGAGAATTAAATTTCCTATAAAAAGGACATAGAATTTGTATTTTTCTTACAAAAGGGCTATTTATTATGAATTATTGAAGTTATAAAAATAAATGTGTTTTTAAAATAGTGGGCCCCACTTTTGTCATTTGTTGGTTGAATGTTGATTTTTTTCTCACGAGGCGTGCTGGAGAAGCCGCCGGCACAAAAGTCTACTTTGGCATCCTAAGCTTTTCCTATAAATAGGGTGCTTAGGTTAGAATTGAAAATCACACAAGAATCAGAAGTTTTCTCTCTCTATAATATCGAGCATATTTTTGTGAGTATTTAGATACTTTTGAGTGTTACTATTCAGTGCAAGTTTCCTTCGGTATTATATCCGATATTCCAGTCAGAAGTACTATTCTTTTGAGGTAAGGGATGTTATTTTCTTTCGTAAATGATGTTATTCTTTTCAATATCATTATACCAAAATAGTGTCATGAATTTTATTATGAAATTCTTACTTTTTTCGTCGGGGTTACTATTCGCGTGTACGGCACTATTCATGTATACGGCACTATTCACGGGAAAATTAAATTTTTTTCTATATGTCCAAGTTGCTTGTTAAGGTTTCTATCTTTGATTGGATCCAAGTTTTGAACTCTATTCTTGAATTTTGCTCCACAATTGATTATTACGAAGTATTTTTGAATTGGATAAACTAAAATACGAATCCTTAATTTTTGTCCTTTATCACTCTGGATTCGTTCTTTAAAATATTTTTCATCATCCTCAGTCCTAAAAGGTGATATAACTGAATATCTTTGGCCTGTACAGCAAAGATGAATGATTACCTGATGAATATCTTTGGCCGTAGTGCAAAGATGGACAGGTGTTGAGATGAAGATGACCACTGGTGATACAAATGAATATATTTGGCCCGTAGTGCAAAGATGAATATTTAATTTAAGATGTATATTGATTGATGTTACAGGGATAAAATATTGATGATGGACTTTTAAATCATAGAAGATAGTAGACTTCATTCTCTACTTAACTCTTCTAATGAATTGTTATTTCCGCTGCGAATATTGAATCTAAAACTTGTTGTCAATAATATTTTATCTGAATTGTTGAAGACTAACGATAATTTATTTTCCATTATCTTAGTCATAATATTCTTTACTGGGCTAGTTGAGTTCACCATTTTCATCTATTGTCCTCTTCAGAAAATGAGAATGTCGCAAGAACTAGTCGGGGGACAGAGTGATAGTCCGAGTTAGAGCAGTAGTAGTCCTCACTATTTCTAATAAATAGTGTGATAATAATTGTAATGAGGACTTAGTTTGAATGTTAATATTTTCTATATATTTGTATTGACACTCACAGTTATGTGGTCGTATTTTGCACGACCGTTTGATATAAAAGATTGTATTTGAATTTTGTACCATGTATTTGGCGACTCAGAATGGGTTGGGTTGACTGTACCTATTCTGAGGGCGTCACAGAGAGAGCTATCTACATTGATCACAGTAGTTGGTCAGGAGCTGATAAGTGTTTTTTATGACCACTTATTCAGTTATTAACTAACTTGTTTTGTTGCTTCAACTCAAGTATTCTTGTGCTTTTAATATATTTTTGCTTTCTTTTATAGTTTTCTGTAGTTAGAACTCTCTTGGTCCACATTGAGCTAAAAAGGTTGAAAGAGTGCTAAAAAGGGGCAAAGCAGTGAAATGGCATAATAATAAAGCTTGCAGTGTCCTAGTGTGGGAAGAAATTAGGAGGAATAAAAAGAATGTAGCAGACAAAATTTAGCAACATACTGTAGTATCAGAATCAGCAAGCAGCAGGAAGCAGAAATCAGCACCTGAAGCATGGCGCAGCTGCGCTAGCTTGATGCCTAAAGGCTGCGCAACTGTGCCAGAAGGCTTTGCCAGATCCCCTGCTGCACAGGTGCGCCACTTTAGCACTACCTCCCTGCACAGCTGCACCGATCTTCTATCTTGCTGATTGACTTATTTTTAAACTGCAGATTAGGTTTTGGCTTGGGCAAGGATGCAGACTCGACCTTGGAGGCTATATTAGGGCACATTTTGGCACATATTAGATATACTCCCCTCTTGGGAGCTTAGCCCTAGCTTAGCATTGTCTTTCCTTTTCCTTTCATTTTCATTGTCTAGATTAGATTAGGTTAAAATAGTTAGTAGCTAGAGTTTAGTTTTACTTGAAGATTGAAGCATTTGGATAGCATCAAAGATCCAAGCTTGGAGAAAGAACTAAGATTTGCATTCTCTATCTATATATTCTCCTTGTTATCTTTTTATATTCGGATGATATTTATTCAACTTGTGGATGATATATTTGAGTCATTTATGACTTAAACTTTATTGTGAGGTTTCAATGGAACCTAATGAGTAGTTTATATTGATATTCTTCCATGTTGGCGTTATTGATTGCTATGAGATTGTCTGTTACAATTCGTGCTTTCATTGTTTAATTGATTAGCTACCAATTATTGTGATAACCTATATGGACTTGACAGACGAAATATGGGTTTAGATCTAATCGTAGTAGCGGGCAATTGTATGTTTATATGGCGTTGGATGTATGATTTGTGCTTAGGATAGACATATACCGAAGCGCCACTCGTAGTCAGTTGAGAACTTGGACTTAAACCCTATTTATTAGTAAATCACATAGACATATAGGGGTTTAGATAATGTGGGTGTTCATGTGCGTTCTATCATCTGTGGATTGTATATGATATGGAATAGGTGCATTGAAAGATGGCCTTATCTAACTTTTGTGTTCTCGACTAACATTCTGTGACGATTAATTTGACCTAACTGGAAGTATATTGATTTAGATGAATCATTAGGGAAAGTTGAGGTCTCATATCTTCATTATCTGATTTTACTCTAGGGTTAATTAGTTTTGAATTAATTGTTTAGTTTTAATTTACAACAATTGATCGCTCGTTTAGATAAGACTGAGATGGTTATGGGCTAGTGATTTGGAGATCTTTTATTAACTAATTCTCCGTGGGAACGATACTGTACTTACTCTTTATTACTTGTTGACCGCGTATACTTGTGCGTATTTGTCATTATATACATCGGACAATAGGAGCATGAGCCAATCTTTGACCGAGATGACGAGGATGAGTCAGAGGAGGAGGAGGATCCTGAAGAGGAATTTCCACCTAACTCTATTGTCGACGTTGGTTAAAAAAATCTGTGGGTCGGGTCACAACCCGGATCCTTTAATCTATTTTCCTAAGTTCTCTCTACCCTCACTCTTTTTATCTAGGAAAAAGGTTTTGAAGGTTTTTTAGGAGAAAGGCCAACATGTATCATGTCGACGATTTGAACATTTTACAGAGTCGCCAGTTGGTAGATTGGAAATGGTTGTACCAACTCAACCGAGTTTTGTTTGAAAGAGGCCCAATTGCTGGACACTGTTGAAACTTGATCTTTGAAAATAAAGTTTGTAGCTCGGGGGCTTGGTTAAGTGTGGGGAAGGTGTTAGGCCACCCCACGACTCCCGTGTAAACATGGTACCACATCTTTTCAATATTTCCCTTTAAAACTGGAATGCGTGAGTGAATGCTATTTGAAAATTGGGCCTATTAATTTGATTGATTGAAAGTAGTGCTTTGCTTCGTTGAACCTATATACGAAGGGTTTGATTTGATTTGAAAATCAGTCTTTGATTTGATTTGCAAAAGCATTTAATTTGATTTTATTGAAAAGCTTTTCTTTTGATTGATTTGAAAATGATGTTTTGAAAGCTTGTTTATTAAACCCTTACGCTGCCATAGGAATTGAAGCCTGTTGATACTTCCAATTTTATCTTTATAGCCTTAAGGCTGCATGTGAATGGTGATTTGTCGGGCTATGAAGCATCCTCGTCCACATAATATACAAGTGTCGGTCTCCTCATGGGTATGAAAACCATTGGAGGGACGCTGACACGACAATCAACATTTTTTTATTATATTGAGACCTTAAATCTAGATAACCATTTTAAGGTCTGTTTACATGTACATTTTTGTAGAAAAACTGGCAGGGTACATTTGTAAATCGGAGTTTGTCCATCGTGGGAATCAGACTCCGATCGTTTTGATCGTGAATCCCACGATTCCTAGGCTCACATATGAGTATCCAAAACCTGCACAGTTCAAATTTGTACAGAAACAGATAAATATCCCAATATTGCCAGAACCGAGGATTCATTCAGTAAATCCTAGTCCGAACGGCCGAAGCATCTCGTTCCCACTATATAGCGATCTAAGAGACGCAAGGTTGCTTTTGAAATTGAAACTAGAAAGAAAGCTAGATTTAAGGAAATCTCACCCAATCTAGCTTCCCGGTTCAGTCTGGAGACTTTGAACCGTTTGAAAACTAGAATTGGCAAGATTTAAATAAATCTAGTCTGCCTGTAGATATGTCAGTGCCAATTCATATAAAATAAATATTTAAAGAAGAAGTTGAATAAAAAGCGAGTAAAGCAATATATATATATATATAAAAGCTGTAAGGGGCGATGGGTTTTCACGCTGGTGCCCGGACTGAAATTGAAATATATATATATATATATATATATATATATATATATATATATATTGACAGAAAGTTAGTCAACTAAGACTGGGAAGAGGACCAGTAATGGTGAAGGCTGCTTATATATGCATAAATATATATAAAAGCAGTAAAAAGGCCACAGAATGATCCAAGCCGAACTGGAATGTAAATATACAGAAAAGTAGTCAACTAGGGACTAGGAAGATAAACCAGTAATGGTGAAGTGTGCAAAAATAGTATAAAGGCCATGAAATAGTCCGGGCCAGACTGGAATGGAAATTGCAGAAAAGCAGTTAACCAATGACTGGGGAGATCACCCAGTATGACGAAGAGTGGAAAAACAATATAAAGGGCGATGGGTTTTCACGCCGGTGCCCGGACTGGAATTAATATATATATATATATATATATATATTATTGATGAAAATGTAGTCAACCAATATTGGGAAGAGAACCCAGTTATGGTGAAAATCGCTCATATATGCGTAAATACATATAAAAGCGGTAAAGTACCTCGGATTTGGCATTCAGGCTTGACAGAATTAAAATGTTAGTATATGGGACAGTTAAGTACCCGGACTGGGAAGATAACCCAGTCCGACGAAGTTGCCAGAATGTGTGTGCTAGTGCATTGAAGCTGCTGGAGCTGACGGATCGTCAATTCGAGTTGTAGAAATGCCAGAAAATTAGTTTATGTACAAAAATATACCAAATTTTGACAAAAACGGCCTTGGAACTAAGTTTCGGGCATTTTGACAAATCTACCGGTTATGTTCTTATTTGTGGTAGTATATGGGTATATCTACGTGTTAGAGTAAAAATATTTGGGTTTGGAAGAGGTGTAAATGTCAGAAAATTGAACTAGCAGAGCATTGCTGCGTTTCTATTTTTTTTAAATGAAGGGGGTCACCTTTATTTATAGGCCAGGGAGCCTCCACTCTACCTGCTGCTGCCACAGGTAGAGGTGCAGCTCCCCTGGTGGGGCTCGCGGTTCTGAGTTCCATCATCTCGAAGTACGTGCACTCCGGACAACGCGCAGTAAAAATTAAAACTATTTAACTTTTGATCGGAGCGTCCGTTTGAGGCGTGTGATACCTTTTCGGAAAGCCCACACCGAGAGTATCGCAATGACATGAGATAAAACATTTTTTGGTTCATAGAAGACGGGTTTATAACCAGGTCTTTGATTCCCCATAGTTTGTCCGTCGAGCTGTCTTGCGCTATTTGCACTCGGGATCGTCGTTATGCTTCATTCTGACTTCGATGGCATCAATTCGGCTTGAGTTTGACCGAATCAATTAAGAGTTGATAAAATGACCATTTTTCCCCTCCCGGGGTAGTCCTTGGTGGATCTGGCTTCCCAGGGTTATCTTTCGGGCTGAACTGCACTTCCCTGATTGATGCCGGGGCAGATCTGTACTTCCCGATCAAAGACCGAAGATGATTTGACACGTCCTAGGTCTATGTAAAGGTTGACCTGTACCTCCCAGGTTGATGCCGGGGCTGACTTGACGGCCCGATATTGAGATCAGGGCTGATCAGTAGTCTCCCGGGTTGCTGTCGGGGCTGATTTGTACCTCTCGGGTTGCTGCCGAGGCTGATTTGAAGGCCCGATATTGAGATCGGGGCTTGAACTATTGGTCCAATCGGAGATCGAGGTTGATATTGTAGCCCGATATTGAGATCGGGGTTGATCTGACGGTTCGATTGGAGATCGGTGCTGGATAGACAGTCCGATTGGAGATCGGAGCTGGATAGATACTCCGATTGGAGATCAGAGCTGGATAGACTATTCGATTGTAGATTAGAGCTGGATAGATGGTCCAATTGGAGATCGGAGCTGGATAAATGGTCTGAGTAGAGATCGGATCTGGATAGACCGTTCGATTGGAAATCGGAGCTGGATAGACATTTTGATTGGAGATCGGAGCTCGATAGACGGTCCGATTGGAGATCGAAACTGGATAGACTGTTCGATTGGAGATCGGAGCTGGATAGACGGTCCTGATTGGAGATCAAAGCTGGATAGACGGTCCGATTAGAAATCAAAACTGGATAGAAGGTATGATTAGAGATCGGAGCTAGATAGACGGTCCGATTGTAGATCTGAGCTGGATAAACGGCCCGATTGGAGATCGGAGCTGGTTAGATGGTCTGATTTGAGATCGGAACTGGATAGATGGTCCGATTAGAGATCAGAGCTAGATAGACGGTCCGATTAGAGATCGGAGCTGGATTGACGGTCAGATTGGAGATCGAAGCTGGATAGACGGTCCAATTAGAGATCGGAGCTGGATAGACTGTCCGATTGGAGATCGGAGATGGATAAATGGTTCGATTAGAGATCAGAGCTGGATAGACGGTCCGATTAGAGATCGGAGCTGGATAGACAGTCCAATTAGAGATCAGAGCTGGATAGACGGTCCGATTGGAGATCGGAGCTGGTTAGACGGTCCGATTGGAGATCGGAGTTGGATAGACTGTCTGATTAGAGATCAGAGCTGGATAGACGGTCCGATTAGAGATCAGAGCTGGATAGATGATCCGATTAGAGATCGGAGCTGGATAGACTATCCGATTGGAGATTGAAGCTGGATAGACTGTCCGATTGGAGATCGGCGCTGGATAGACGGTCCGATTGGAGATCGAATTTGACTGGAGTACTGACATTGGTGATTGAATTTAACTGGAGTACCGACATTGGTGATCGGATTTGATTGAAGTACCGACATTGGTGATCGGATTTGGGCTGTAGTACCGATATTGGGGATTGAATTTGATTAGAATGATCGGCATTGGTGTCCGATTTTATATTGTAAGTCTGGTATCGGTACCGGGGTTGATTTGATTGACGGTTTTGATGTCTTACAGTGTTCGTATTGGGGTAAGGAAAATCTCGAGTGTCTACATCTATTAGCACCGTGATGTACGAAGAGGTCTACGACCACAACATTGACCTGCAGGATCGAGTCGGAGAGCTTGAGGAACTGATGGACGAGAGTCGGACTACCACACAACAGAAGGAGGAGACAATTTAAGAACTGGACGATGATCTTGGAAACATAATGTGGGATCTAGTCCACATGGAGAGAGAAAAGGATGATGCACTGGCTGAACTAGCGAAACTGAAGAACAACATTAAAGAGGAGTCAGCGAAGCGTACCAGAGCAGAGGATGTGTGCTTGAAGGCTACTCAACGTGCAGATCGAGCAGGGGACGAGGTTCAAGAAAGGAAGGCCAAGCTGAGGGAGACAGAATACGCTTTTCATTCGGCTAGATATAGGGCCTAGGATCGTGCCTTTTATTACCTAGCTCAGTTCAAGGATTTACCGTGGTATATGGTGGATCGCAGCACAGTGTTTCGGGTGATGGAAGAAGAATGTGGAGAGGCTGTGCGACGTCTTAACATGCCTAGATAGTATAGTAATATACTATGTGTTTCAATATGTATTAAATAAATGTAAATCCCAGAATTTGAGATAATAATGGGATAAGATGATGATGTAATCCTGTAACTTATTTTAGTTCAAGAAAGATGATGTAGCAGAGATGCTATCCATTTTATATTTTAAAACTATAAATGAATAAATAATTAAGTTTATTGACGTGTTATGTGTTCAAGTGTGAATTAATTTATTTAAAATATTTAAGTTTGAACTTGAATATTTAAGAGATAAGTAAGGGATCTAATAAGAGTATGTCTTAACAAAAAGTTGCCTCCTAGAAGAAGACCTCTATGACAACAACCAGAGGGTTTGACTAATAATAATGACAATGATGGGGTGGACTCTAATTCGGTTCAGAAACTGCTGAGCCTACTGACGGGAGCTCTTGCAAATTAGCCGTAAGTCTAGGCTACTACATTTAAGTAATTTAAAGTGGTAGGACCGCCAGACTTTCAGGGATAGGTTAACCCGATAGAGGCCCAGACGTGGGTGATGGAAATGGAGAAGGTCTTCGATGTGGCCAGAGTTAGCGATGAGCAGAAGGTGATTTTTGCTCATGCTGAAGTCGAAAGCTAGCTTTTTGTGGCAGGCTAACAAAACTAGGGAAGGAGAAGGAGTGATAGCGTGGGACAGATTCAAAGAGATGTTCTTTGAAATGTACTTCCCAATAAGTTCGCAGAACCAGATGGAGGTTCAGTTTCTAGAGCTAAAGCAGGGAACAATGATGGTGTCAGAGTACGCTGTGAAATTCAACGAGTTGGCAAGGTTTGTAATGTACCAGATCAGTACTAACGAGAGAAAGGTGAGAAGATTTGAGCAGGGATTGAAGCTCTAGTTCTACAGTAAGGTCTCCATGTTCCAGTTGAACACGTTTACAGCTGTGTTGGAAAAAGTGATCATTGCGGAAGGTGGGGGCGATGCCTTGACCAAATATAATCAGGACTTAAAGAAGAAGAAGAATAAGACAGAAAATAAAGCTGGTGGTAGCAGTGCTAACAACCAGAAGAGGAAAGGGAACGACAATTCATCTGCTGAAAGTCAATAGGGAGGTCAACAGAAGAGAAGAATTGAAGCATGTGCTACATGCGAGAAGAATCACATTGGAGTGTGCTTGAGGGGAGGGCGAGTATGTTTCAACTATGGTTAAGAAGGCCACATTGTGCCGAATTGTCCTAACCCAAAGAAGGGAGCTTGCTATACATGTGGATCTAAGGTTCACATGGCCCGAATTTGCCCAAGGAAGCCAGCAAGAGGGTCAACAGGAAGTGGAGGAAATGGCAGCGATAACATTTTGGCTATCGCTGGATCCACCGCCGACGAGCCGACCCACTGCCAGGACGTTCAACATGATGGTGCAGGATGCTGTGCAGTTAAAAGATGTAGTGTCAGGTATTATTCCGGTCAATAGTATTAATGCTGCTAGTTCCCAGTAGGCACAACAATAGATCTAGAAGGGGGGTTGAATAGATCCTTTGCATTTTAAAACTCTTTTCCATTTTATTTTGTATTGCTAAGAAGTTAGCACATAACAAACATAAGAATCATTTCAAGCACAGTGGAATAAGTTAAATATCCCTTTTATTGATATATTTATAAACATTGATACATTGTTCTTGGAGTTAGTTTAGTTGTAATTAGTTAGTACATCCAAAGCAGTTATAGCAGTTAAGTACATAATGTAAAGACATAAAGTAAAAGACAGAATGTAAAAGACACAAAGGGTTTTAAGTGGTTCAGAGCCAACTCGACTCCTAATCCACTCTTCTGCACCCTCGTAGAAAATCCACTAAGGAATGGGCAGCACCCTGAATCACTAAGATTCCTTCAAGGCTAGCAGCCCTGGAACTTCAGTTCACTTTTGAACTCTTCAAGCGCTTTGGCTTGGAACTCTAGTTCACTAAGAACTCTTCAAGCCCTCCGGCTTGGAACTCTAGTTCACTAAGAACTCTTCAAGCCCTCTGGCTTGGAACTCATTTAGTCCCTTCGGACAAGGACCCTTTGGCCCTGGCTACTTGTAGTTATAGTTGTTGTTGTTGTTTATGCTTTGCTGCTAAGATGTCTTGAAGCTTGGTCATCTTTGTACTTAGCAGATAGGCTTGGTCCTCAGCATTCTGCTTTGAGTCTGGACCTATTTTTTGGTGCAACTGATCTTTATTCTATTCATCTCATCTTCACTTGGTGTCAGCTATGCACCATCACCACATAGGACTGCTAAGGCTTTTCATTGTGGGTCACCTTCTTCTGGTCCTTAGCATTGCTTCCTTCTTGATAGATAAGTAGACATGGTTCTGTATCTTTTCCTTTTCAGCTTCTGCTTCTTCATGGTGATCCGTAGAGTGGCTCATTTGATCTTTTTTATGCTCACCCACTTTTCTAAATGCTATCTTCATGGCCTTTTTGGCTCTCAGCTTGGCTGCCAACTTCAATGGCATTCTCATCCTTGTTGAGTGAAGCTCTAGTATGTTCAGTCCATCTTAAAGTCTGCTTCACTTCCACCTTCGTAGTCTCACTGCCACTGAAACTTGTTCTCTTTAGCTCTGGTGGAACTCGTAGAGTCAACAATATAGCATTCCAACAAACTCGACGAATCTGCAACTCAGCAACTTCTCTTATCTTTGAAGCTTGTCCTTTAAATACCCTTCCATGATCTTCCCGTTGGAAAGCAACAGTTGGAAAGTAGCCGTTGGAAGCTTTTTGAATTGCTTCACAGATCTCGAGTTATTTGGTGCAGACTGCTGATGTGACGTGACAGGTTCTTTTTTGACTTTACTGATACAGTAGCCTTCTTTCTCACCTACCGCCTCAGAGATGTCACTATTCCGTGTCAGGCTGGTATTCATCTTTATTTCTCCTTTCTAATTCCTTGATTCGAATCCTTAGGAGTTATCCTTTTGCATCGATGCTCTCAATCAACAACGTTTGGAGGTCAGTCTTCATATTGATTCATTGCTAGTGCTTCAATACTCAGATGCCCGAACACCACGATTCTGATGCAAGTGTTCTTGGACCTTTATTGTAGTGTGTCATGTTTAATGTTGCCTTGACTGGTTGATACAACACTACGATTCTGAAGAGTGTTCTTGGATCTTCAATGTGGAACACCTCTTCCTTCTTTTGTGTAGTGCTTCACCACTTCTGCTTGCCTTGACTAATCTCAGGAACTGATATCTTGACTTGTCGTTCTGACCTCTTCTGAATAGCAAGACATTTCAAATTTATGGCATACCCAACTCCTTTCTCCTGGTGATCTCCCGTTCACCTATCTTCAATGGTCTGACCCATGCTTAATCACTTCTGTCTTGTTCTTCACAAGCTGGTCGGTATATCTGTAGGTTGTATCAGTTCCTTCTTCACTTTGGCAAACAGTACGATCTTGAGTGATTCTCAAGATCGTTGTTCTCTGTTCTCTTGACAGCTACTGCACTTGCTGACTTTCTCTAGTCAGTTACTTTATATGAAGTCTTCTTCTGATTGGCTTGTGGAAGACTTTATCTTGATGGGCTTCACAACTCAGTCTGCATGTTGATAGAGTTGATTCATTAGATCTTCTATTAGCTTGTATGCCATTTGGTGAGTGCTCTCTGGTACTCTTCATGTAGAATGTATCTTTATAGCTCAGACCAGAGGCTTCATGCTTTGGATATTTTTGGAGGGCCCATTTGTTGAGAATCGTGTTGACACTATGATTCTTCCCTTAGCATTGTTGAGCAACCATTGTGGAAACCTTAGCTCTGCAGACTATGATTCAACTTTGTTACTGCAGACACTACGATTCCAAGATCAGACCTTGACAGACTATGATTCTACTTTTGTGCTTACTGTCCTCGTCTGATCTGGCCCGACTACTATCACTGCCTCTGATGATCAGTAGACTCCACTGCATTAAGTGTGATCTACGATTCTTGACTTAGCTTTAGAAGATTCTCAATCGGCTCATAAACAGACTGTCTCTTTAATTTTGAACGTGACTTCCTCAGCAGACTACGGCTCCGAGGAAGTTCTTCTCGACACACTACGATCCTTTCTCGTTTCTCCTAACAGACTACGAACTCCGAGATCTACTATCCTGCAGACTATGATTCCGCCTTGATTGCTCTCGAGTCTCCTTTGTCTCTCCTGGCAGACTACGATTTCTGATGCAGTGCTCGACGATCAGACAAGCCTATCTATTACATTGTAAAAGATCAACTTAACAAGTTTGATCTTTCTATACTAATAGTCCTTGTACATCATTTCTTTTTAAGGACTTTATATAAGCTGTTTTGCTTATGTAGGATCAACCTAACACATTTGAACAATTCATTCTAAGTCCTTATACATATATTCCTATTATCTATCAATGGACTTTACAGCTTCTGTCAATGCAAGCATACTTGCATATTCATTCATTTATATCATAATCAAATCATATATAAATAAGAATATTATTCTCATGAGTATTCCTAACAATCTCCCCCTATTTGATTATGACAAAAACAATTAGTGCATATGTATGAGATGAATGAAATTTATATACAGTGAGCATTTGTATTTCTAAAGCAGATATTCATGAATGTCATTGATGAAAATATGAAATTACATATGCTATGACACTCTACATTCTGGATCTAGAACATACTTAACTAGATAGAGATGTACCTCTTTTGCTCCATATATGTCTCCAAAATGTCTGTTGATTAGCTTCTGCTGCTCCTCATCTTTCTTTCCTTGTTTCCCTTGCTCCCCCTCAGATGCATGCTTCACATCTTTGTCTGATCAGTTTCTAGTTTTGTTGCATGCTCTTCTTCTTTGTTTAGCTCCCCCTCAGATTCTGCATTTATGGGGTCATCATCTTTTGGCTCCCCCTCAGATGATGATTCTTCTGCTGCAGCTGCTTGCTCTTTCTTCTTTGCCTTTGTCCTCTTGACCACCTTTGTATCTCTGCTTTGCTTCTTCTTAGACTGAACCTTCAATCTCCTCCTTGAGTGCTCTCCCCTTAGATGTCTCTTTTGATGTATCTTTTTCTCCCCCTTTTTGTCATTAATCACTTGTGAAAGCTGCTCCACATTTGCCATAAGCTGCTCCATCAGGTGGGAGGAGTTACCAACCTCAATCTTAAGTTCTTGTTGGCTTAGCTCAAGTTGGAGAAATAGAGACTGTTTCAGATCATCAATCTTGTCAGAGAGAAATAGGATTTGGTCTTCATTAGGCTTCTGAACTTGTAGAGCTTCTTCCTTCTGATCACTCATGGCCTTCAGAAATACTTGATCCCTTAGATGAAGCTTGAGGGATATGTCTGAGAGTCTGTCTTGAAGCCTTGTTGTCAACTCATTATCTTCTCCTGTTGACATGTCCTTTACTTCTGCAGCAATTTGAGAAATCTCCTCCACCAAATCTTTTGAGGACTTCTGAGGTTCTTGCTCTTGAGGATGTCTATCATCAAGTTTCTGAGCTACTGATTGATCAGCCTCCTGTTGAGTATCAGTGTGCACTCCATAATTTTCTTCATTCTGAGCATCAGATTGGACTCCACGATTCTCACTCTTGGATAGATCTTCAACGACTGTGAGAATCTGGTAAATCATTGAGTTCCATGTTGCTTGGTCAGAGTACATCTCAATTCATCATGACCATTTTCATTGGTAGAGTGAGAGAACTCTTCAATTGTAAACTTGGGCAGAATTCTTCTTCCATCTGAATCTATTCGACAGTCATAGGGGATGTAATGATTTTCAACATGTCTGTATATCTTGAAGTGAGACTTATCCCTGATTAGCAGAGTTGCAAACTTCTTCACTCTTAGAAAGTTTTGTGCCACCAATTCTAGGTTAGGGAGGTGAGAGAAGCACCATGAGAGATAACTGCTGTCTCTAGTGAGAGATGCCTTTGCGCATGGCATGTGAGGATGAAACCATTTTATAGCATGATCCTTGACTTCAGTATCATAAAGCAAGGTTGAGGAATCTAGCTTTATAGTATCTTGATGGTTGAGTAGATGTGCTGCAGTCATTTTCACCACTTGCAACCTTCCATTACCATGACTAATCCATTTCTTTGGAAGTTCATCTAGTGGTTCTTCATCAATTTCTACCACTATCCTTCTCGTGCATTGAACAGGACAATAAATATTAAGATCTTATGGTTCGTCATCCTCAGGACTGAAGTCTCCTTCAATTTCTTCATGATCTGAGCTGGAGTTAGATGGATGTAGACTTCCTTCAACTGACTCATCAGTTTGTTCATGCATCTGATCATTATCTTTATCATTATCAGCAGAGCTTGCTTTTGCCGACCCACTAGCCTCTTCTAGCTCTACTACCTTCAGCCTTTTGCTACCGTTCTTGGTAGACACTTTCATTTTTCTTTCTTGAGTATCTTCTTTTGCTGATACAGCTTTATCATCACCAAGCTCAATGACAGCTGTAGATGATTCTCCTTTCTTTCCTAGGAAAGCTTGAACACGCAGTCTATTGTTCTTTCTTTGTTTTGGGGATTCAGCTATAGGAGGATTCAGATCTCTTTTCATCTTCAGTCTTTGAAGTCTCTAACTCATCAGACAGACTTCCTTGAGATTCAACAGCAGGAGTGACATATTCTTCTTTGTTAGATTCTTCATCTTTTGTACCATCAGATGAACTTCTTGATACTTCAGCACTAAGAGATCTAACTGTTGTATGTTCAGATTCTCCCTTATGAGCAGAATGGCTACTCTGTGGGTTAGCCATAGGACTTGCATATTCTTCTTTATCCCAAACTTGCTCCTAGAAACTTCATCCTTAGATTTCTTAGTTCCCATCTCATTTTCTGACTCTTTGTTATCTTCTTCAGTAGATAAACTTCTTTGGGAAACTAACTTCTGCTTCTGCACCACTTTGGCTTTCTTCTTCAAAGGCTTTGCAGACTTGGGCTCTGGGATAATTGCTCCTTCAGAGGATGAAGACTTTTCTTCTTTCACTGCACTTGCTTTCCTCTTCTTTGAAGCACTCTTGCTGCTGCTGCCATGTGTTAGCCGTTTGTTCTCCATTGGATTCTTCTTCCAGTTTGCAAACAGCTGTGTAGTCATTATCTTATGGCTATGAAGAACTTCACGCTCATCATCCTTCATTTTGTTCTTCAACCTCTTTTTCAAAATAATGCTCGAAAATCTTCCATGGAAAACCTTAGTGAGTGGTTTCCCTGTTAACCTCTTCTTCTCTGCCCTTTCCAACCATTTGGACATTTGGTCAATCAGGATAACTCCAAAATTTATCTGCTTCTTTATAACTATTGCAGACATAATTTTCAGCTGTTGATCAATCACAGTATCATGTGCAGTGTCCTTGCATAGTATACATTTGCCTACAATCTCTGCAAGGAACTCAAACTCTTCAGGAAACTCCTTCTTCTTCATGTCCTTTAGACTAGGGTTTCTTCTGTATCCTATAATCTTCTTGGCTCCTTCGATGTCAACTTAATCAAGGCTTTTCAGTCCTAGGTCAGGAAAACACAAGCACTGATTTATGTCAGACGATTTCAGCTTCAGGATCTGACCTTGTACTTTGGTAGAGAGGATTCCAGAGTTCGTAGTCATGTTGGAGTAGAACTCTTTGACCTAGGTCAGCATATATGGTGTGATTGTCTCAAGACATTCTGAGAATCCAGCTTTCTTCACTAGTTCAAGAATATTTCTGAACTTTTTCTCAGATTTTTTGAATGTCTTAGCTCCGAGCTGAATGCCAGTAATTATTTTCCAATCTGGCATTAGAGAAGTTAGGGTTTTCTGATTATAGCTATGTGAAGATCTAGTGAGATGTTAAGAAGCGATTCGAGGTTTGATAATGGTTTGAGAAGATCTGGCTGTTTTGAAGTGTTTAGGTTTTGGCTTGAGAGGATGAGTGTATGGATTTGACAAGTTTGCAGCTTTTGAGAAACTCCTTAAGATGAAACTGCCAATAATTTGAATTTCCCTTTTGTAACTGTTCCTTCCACATTTTCTTAGTGGGACAGCTGTAAGATGCTGATAGGTCATAATCTGTAACTCCTTCATCGTGTTAGTTAATCAGATTTGACTTTTCTTCTGTTGACTATTGACTTCTTTGATTCTTAGAGTGACTTGTGTCTTTTCTTAGTACTCCGCGATTTCCCAGATCACTCTACAATCTTTGCTTCTTCTTTGATGATCGTAGTTTATGGTCATGCTTCAATAGACAATTTCTCCATTAGACTTTGAGGGATTGGCAATTCTTATTTGTTGCAAGTAATCTTCTGAGGAGCTGCTACATACTTCAGTAGAGATTCTTGTGATGCATTCCATATTAGCATTCCTTCTGAGTAAGGTAGCTCAGGAAGGGCCAACCTCTTAGCTTAATGCTAAGGATTAGGTTTGTCCCTGAGGTGCTTACCAGATGAAAAGCTTTAGACATGATTAGTACTGACATCACATTTGACTTCCCTGCTGGGGAGTTCATCTACCAACTCTGGATATTCATTTGTGTTGGTTTTAGGATAGGGTGTAATCGTGGTGTCCTTTTGCTCTTTTGCTATGGTCAGATGGTTGATCATAGACACTTCACGATTTTGAGATGGGTGGCTGATAGGGTTATCAGTAGCATATTTTGGGACATTACTACTGACTTTGATGGATATTCATTTGGTTCATCAGTCACAGAATTTTGGGACTCTGTAGTTGGAATCTTTCTGGTTTGGGTTAGCTCTTATTTATCTCACAACCTCTGGTAAGAGTTTCTCTTCTTCATTTTGCTCCTTGATCTTCACCATCTCCATGTCTTTATCTGTTTAGGCTGAGAGGCCGCTGCAGTTTCTCCATCTGCAGTTATAATTTGTCTGGACTCTACGATTGGTGATCACTCTACATCGTAATGAGGGAAAACTTCTTTGTTCTGTGACTTCTTTCTTCTCCTGAAGTTCACAGCTTCTTCAGCTTTTCACTTGATCTTTCTGAGTTAATCAAGTTACTATCTTTTCTGGTTGAGAGATCTGAAGAATTTGCTTCATCAATCATCTTTGACACTTTTAGAGCTGCTGCTCCTAGCAGATCACTGCTCCCCCATAGATGATGCTATCTCTTCATTGAAGTATAAATTTCTCTTCTTCATATTCATTAGAAGCTAGCCTTGAAGATTTCCTTCTGACTAGAATCTACTCCTTCGTATAAGCTTCCTTGAATCATGAAGAGAGATTTCTTCAGGATTGTTCACTCCACGATTGTTGACAGAACTATGAACGTAGTCTGCTTCATTGGATACCAGACTGGATGCTTCAGCTGCTTGTAGTCCTTCCTTAGAATCTTCACTATGAGCTAAGGATGGATGATGGATTCCTTTAGACTATCAACTAGTCATCATCCATCAGCCTTTCTTCAGCAATTTGCTTTTCCTCCTTAATCAGAACTAGAATCCTTGATGCTGATTAGAGAGGCACTACGATTAAGGTCATTATGACATAATCGTAGTGTGTTGGCTTGCACAGGCTTGGTATAGTCTTGATCGTAGAGAACACTACGATTTTCTTTTGGCTCTTTGATAGGCTGCATTCGTGGAGTTCTGCTTCTTTGATATTTCTTCTGAGTTGATTTGCTTTAAGTGGATAAGCATAGGGGATCTTGTTAATCTCGTCATGAATGACCAGCTTCCATATGGAGATCAGCAATCTTGTGAGCTTCATTTAAGTTAGCTCAACAAGTCTTCAAGAACAGGCTTTGGCATAGAATGATTTTGACAATAACATTGCTGAAATGTCTTGAGCCTCCATCTGTTTGAATCTTCATGACTGAAGCCGTCTGCTTCAGTATTCCTTAGTGTGGTCGAGTAGACCAAGTACTTGCAGGTTTAGATAATTTCTATTTTGGTACCCAAGTTTGATTGAGTCTTGCTAGGTTAGTTTTCTCAAAACCCCTATCTTCATATGCTAGAATTTTCATCAATTTTAGCATTAATGATCATATCTACGCATGTATCAGATTAGATAAGATATTTATCATGCATGCTGGTGAGAATGTGTAAAATTAATCATTTTAATAAGACACTCTTTTTCTTTGATGGTTTAACCCTTTGCTTGGTTATGTTCACAAGTTTTGAAAGTTTGCAGAGTAGGAATCAACTCTATTACTTAGTTGTAACTTGTTGATTCATGGAGGTGATCAGTTTTTAAGAATCTTCAAGATACTCCTCTAGAACTGATCATACTTTACGTATTATAAAAAACTTAGAACATAGGTTTGTACATACATACTAACCTTTCAACTAGGATTACTTCACTTAATCTTAATTAGATCTTGATATGCTTATAACCTATTTTAGACTTCTTTCAAGATGTTATCTTCAACCTAAAACTTCGGTGAAGAGAATGTTTGTTAGCAATTCAGTTTCCAACCTCAATGTACTTTCTCTCTTCCCCTTTTTAGGTAGAGTATGATTTCTTGATAGAGTACTATTATAGTACATAAGGTGATGCAACATGATGTACATATTTATATTAATGAGAAATTGTACCTTTATACTGTCAGTCTCTTTGATAGTCATTTACTTTGCACTAATGAGGTTATGTATTGATATGCATATCTTTACATTTATTTCTGACAACTTGTTGCTCCAGTTGTCCTTCGATCAGTCAGTGATAGCCTTGAAGAGACAAGCTAGGAGAGTCTTAACATCTTTAGTTCCTAGATCATCTTGAACGTCAGGGTTCACATCCAACTATTAGTTAGCCAAAACATATTTGAGAAGTTCTTCTTTCTCCTTTGGATAAGCGTTTCATAGCATGTATGGCCCTTCATCTTTCAGAATGGAGGATGCTTGATTCTTTGTGTTGATGTCTCTTGAATTCCCATCTATGGTCTTCCGACTACAAGATTGACTGTGGACAAGGATTGGTCTTGATGCTATGGCATTTAAGAATCTGGACCAATCTGAGCAGCTTCAGATGTATATACACATTTACATGTACACATTATTTTCAATGTATGAGCTCATCTGCATTTACAAGTTACTTACTACTAAACTAAGTTTAGAACAATGTTTGTGCCTAGGATAAGACTCGAAGCGATTAGCTTTTGAATATAGCATGAGAACCTGCTCTGATACCAATTGTTAGTTCCCAGTAGGCACAACAATAGATCTAGAAGGGGGGTTGAATAGATCCTTTAAAATTTAAAACTCTTTTCCATTTTATTTTGTATTGCTAAGAAGTTAGCACATAACAAACATAAGAATCATTTCAAGCACAGTGGAATAAGTTGAATATCCCCTTCATTGATATATTGATAAACATTGATACATTGTTCTTGGAGTTAGTTTAGTTGTAATTGGGTAGTACATCCAAAGCAGTTATAGCAGTTAAGTACATAATGTAAAGACATAAAGTAAATGACAGAATATAAAAGATACAAAGGGCCAACTCGACTCCTAATCCACTCTTCTGTACACTCGCAGGAAATCCACAAAGGAATGGGCAGCACCCTGAATCACTAATATTCCTTCAAGGCTAGCAGCCCTGGAACTTCAGTTCACTTTTGAACTCTTCAAGCCCTTTGGCTTGGAGCTCTAGTTCACTACGAACTCTTCAAGCCCTCCGGCTTGGAACTATAGTTCACTAAGAAATCTTCAAGCCCTCCAGCTTGGAACTCATTTAGTCACTCCGAACAAGGACCCTTTGGCCCTGGCTACTTGTAGTTGTAGTTGTTGTTGTTTGTGCTTTGCTGCTAAGATGTCTTGAAGCTTGATCATCTTTGTACTTAGCAGATATGCTTGGTCCTCAGCATTCTGCTTCGAGTCTGGACTTCTTCTTTGGTGTAACTGATCTTTATTCTGTTCAGCTCATCTTCACTTGGTGTCAGCTGTGCACCATCACCACATAGGACTGCTAAGGCTTTTCATTATGGGTCACCTTCTTCTGGTCCTTAGCATTCCTTGAACCCTTCTTGATAGTTAAGCAGATATGGTTCTGCATCTTTTCCTTTTCAGCGTCTGCTTCTTCATGGTGATTCGTAGAGTGGCTCATCTGATCTTCTTTATGCTCACCCACTTTTCTGAATGCTATCTTCATGGCCTTTTTGGCTCTCAGCTTGGCTGACATCTTTAGTGGCATTCTCATCCTTGTTGAGTGAAGCTCTAGTCTGTTCAGTCCATCTTAAAGTCTTCTTTACTTCCACCTTCGTAGTCTCACTACCACTGAGACTTGTTCTCTTCAGCTCTGGTGGAACTCGTAGAGGCAACAATATAGCATTCCAATAACTCGACGAATTTGCAACTCAGCAACTTCTCTTATCTTTGAAGCTTGTACTTTAAATACCCTTCCATGATCTTCCCATTAGAAAGTAGCCATGGGAAAGTAGCCGTCGGAAGCTTTTTGAATTACTTCGCAGATCTCGAGTTATTTGGTACAGACTGCTGATGTGACATGACAGGTCCTTTTTGACTTTTTGACACAGCAGTCTGCTTTCTGACCTACCGCCTCAGAGATGTCATTGTTCCTTGTCAGGCTGGTAGTCATCTTTATTTCTCCTTTCTAATTCCTTGATTCGAATCCTTAGGAGTTGTCCTTTTGCATCAACGCTCTCAATCAACAACATTCGGATGTCAGTCTTCATATTGATTCATTGCCAGTGCTTCAATTCTCAGATGCCCGAACTCAACGATTCTGATGCAAGTGTTCTTGGACCTTTATTGTAGTGTGTCATGTTTAATGTTTCCTTGACTGGTTGATACAACACTACGATTCTGAAGAGTGTTCTTGGATCTTCAATGTGGAACACCTCTTCCTTCTCTTGTGTAGTGCTTCACCACTTCTGCTTGCCTTGAATACTCTCAGGAACTGATATCTTGACTTATCGTTCTGACCTCTTCTAAATAGCAAGACACTTCAGATTTGTGGCATACGCAACTCCTTTCTCCTGGTGATCTCCCGTTCACCTATCTTCAATGGTCTGACCCATGCTTAATCACTTCTGTCTTGTTCTTCACAAGCTGGCCGGTATCTCTGTAGGTTGTATCAGTTCCTTCTTCACTTTGGCGAACACTACGATCTTGAGTGATTCTCAAGATCGCTGTTTTCTGTTCTCTTGACAGCTACTGCACTTGCTGACTTTCTCTAGTCAGTTACTTTGTATGAAGTCTTCTTTTGATTGGCTTTTGGAAGACTTCATCTTGAACGGCTTCACAACTCAGTCTGCATGTTGATAGAGTTGATGCTTAGATCTTCTGTTAGCTTGCATGCCATTTGGTGAGTGCTCTCTGGTACTTTTCACTGTAGAATGTATCTTTGTAGCTCAGACCAGAGGCTTCATGCTTTGGATACATTGGGAGTGCCCATTTGTTGAGAATCGTGTTGACACTACGATTTTTCCCTTAGCGTTGTTGAGCAACCATTGTGGAAAACTTAGCTCTGCAGACTATGATTCGACTTTGTTGCTGCAGACACTACGATTCTGAGATCAGAACTTGACAGACTACGATTCTGCCTTTGTGCTTGCTGTCCTCGTCTGATCTGGCCCGACTACTATCTCTGCCTTTGATGATTTGTAGACTCCACTACTTTAAGTGTGATCTACGACTCTTGATTTAGTTCTGGCAGATTCTAAGTCGGCTCATAGACAGACTGTCTCTTTGATTCTGAACGCGACTTCCTCAACAGACTACGGCTCCGAGGAAGTTCTTCTCGACACACTACGATCCTTGCTCGTTTCTCCTGGCAGACTACGAACTCTGAGATCTACTATCCTGCAGACTACGATTCTGCCTTGATAGCTCTCCAGTCTCTTTTGTCTCTCCTGGCAGACTACGATTTCTAATGCAGTGCTCGACGATCAGACAAGCCTATCTATTACATTGTAAAAGATCAACCTAACAAGTTTGATCTTTCTATACTTATAGTCCTTGTACATCATTTCTTTTTACGGACTTTACAGAAACCGTTTTGCCTATGTAGGATCAACCTAACACATTTGAACAATTCATTCTAAGTCCTTATACATATATTCCTATTATCTATCAAAGGACTTTACAGCTTCTGTCAATGCAAGCATACTTGCATATTCATTCATTTATATCATAATCAAATCATATATAAATAGAAATATCATTCTCATGAGTATTCCTAACAAATGCTTATGTATTATTTGATTCGGGTGCTACTTGTTCATTCATATCTGATGACTTTGCTAAGACTTTAGACTTACCTAAAGAGGAATTAGTTTACCCCTTGAACATAGAGATTGCGAATAGGGAGGTTATTCCTGTTAGGTTTGTTCACAAGGATTGTATATTGAACATTAAAGGTCATGAGTTGATGGTAGATTTGATTTCGATAAAACTTGGGGATTTTGATGTGATACTGGGTTTTTGATTGGTTGGTCAACCATGGGGCGGTAATCGATTTCTAGAAGAAATCGGTAAAACTTATGACTCCGTTGAAGGTAGTGTTTTATGGCAGCAAGTCACCTAGGCAAGCAAGTTGTCTGACAATTATGTAAGCTAAGAAGTTATTGAATTAAGGCTGTGTAGGGTAACTAGCCTACATAGTGGATACTAGTAGGGAAGTACTGGTCAGCCCCGGTCTCAACTCGAGAAGTAGAGGTCAGCCTCGGTCTCAACCTAAGAGGTATAGGGAAGCCTCTGTCTTAACCCGAGAGGTAAAGGTCAGCCTCGGTCTCAACCCGGGAGGTCAGATCAACTTCACAAACAATCCTAAAGCATCACTACATCTCTAGAGGAAAACCTAGAGGGACCAAGTTAGCCTCAAAGATAATACTGAGGAGAAATAGACTCGAATGGGATCCAAATCTTGGAAACAAACCCAGCAAGTCAACCGAAGGCCATCCCGACACTAAAGGCAACCTCGGGATAGGCAAAATGGTCATTTTACAAACTCTAAGCCGATTCGGTCAAACAAAAGCCGAATTGATGCCACCAAGATTAGAACGAACCATAACGATGATCTCGAGTGCAAACAGCGCAAGACAGCTCAACAGACAAACTGCAGGGAATAGAAGACCTGGTTATGAACCCGTCTTCTTGGACCCAAAAAATATTTTATCCTATGTCATTGTGACACTCTCGGCGAGGGGTTTTTGGAAAGGTATCGCACGCCTCAAAAAGACGCTCTGATCAAAAGTTAAAAAGTTTCGAATCAGACCTCATGGTGCTCGTAGTGCATGTACTTCGAGACAATAGAACCCGCCATGGGGCCCATGCCATGTGGAGCCACACATCTACCTGCGGCAGCAGTAGGTAGAGTGGAGGCTCCCTGCCCTATATATAGAGGTGCACCCTCCTCTTATTTAAAGAATTTAGAAACGCTACGAACCCCTGCCCATTTGGTTTTGCAGCTATTTTTTTTTCTTCTAAACCCAAATTTTTTCACTCTAATACGTAGATATACCCAAATACTACCACATATCAGAAAATAACAGATAGATTTGGACGTTTAAAGCCTACGATTTGGCAAAAAGCCCATGTAGCGGTCCATTGTGAGTATTTTTATGACCCGAAAGTTATTATTACTTCTTCGCACTTTTATACACTTGCATATCAAGTTTTGTTTTCTAAATATGCCCGGAACTCAGTTCTGTGGCCGTTTTTGTCAACTTTTGGTATATTTTTGTACATAAACGCATTTTCTGGCATTTCTACAACTCGGATTGACGATCTGTCGCTTCCAGCAGTTTTTATATATTCACATCTTCGTTATTAACAACTTTGCCAGACTGGGTTATCTTCTCAGTTCGGGTTTGGCTTTTTTTTGTATATATTTAATTGTATATATACTAACTTTTCAATTCTGTCAAGCCCGGATGTCAAATCTGCGGTAGTTTACTGCTTTTATATATATTTATGCATATATAAGCAACATTCACCACACTTGGTTATCTTCCCAGTCTTGGTTGACTACTTTTCTGTCTATATATATATATATATATATATTTACATTCCAGTTCGGCCTGGATCATTTTGTGGCCTTTTTACTATTTTTGGCACCATTCACCATTACTAGGTTATCTTCTCAGTTCTGGTTGGACTATTTTTCTGTCTAAATATATATTTTAATTCCATTCCGGGCCTCGGAGTGAAAACCCACCGTCCTTTATTATGTTGTATATATATATATTTCAATTCTATCCAGCTTGGATCCTTCTGTGGCTTTTGCAGCTTATATATATATATATATATATATATATATATTTCAATTCCAGTTCGGGAACCGGTGTGAAAACCTATCGCCCTTTACAACTTTCGTATATATAATTATATATATATATATATATATATATATATATTGCTTGACTCATTTATATTAAATTGTTGCTTTAAATATTCATTTGATATGGATCGGCACTGACATTTCTGGGGGCGAACTGGATTTATTTAAATCTCGCCAATTCTAGCTTTCAAACAGTTCAAAATAGGTTCAGACAGAACAGGGAAGCTAGAATGGCTGAGATTTATTTAAATATAGTATTTTTCTAGTTTCAGTTATAAAAGCTTCCTCGCGGCCTTTAGATCGCTATCTACTGGGAACGAAATGCTTCGGCCAGGTGCGAACCAGGATTTACTGATGAATCCTTAGTTCTGGCGATATTTGGATATATTTCTATATAAATTTGAGCTGTGCAGGTTTATTGGCTACTCATATGTGAGCCTAGGAATCGTGATATTCATGATCAAACTGATCAGAATCTGATTCTCACGATGGACAAACTGCACTTTACAAATGTACCCTGCCAGTTTTTTTTATAAAAATGTACATACAAAAGACCTTAAAAAGGTAATCCGAATTTAAGGTCTCAACATAGTGAAAATATAGTTTGTCATGTCAGAGTCCCTTAGATGGCTATTGTCGACATCGGGAAAAAAATCACGGGTCGGGTCACAACCCGAATCTTTCTCACTTCCTAAGTTATGTCTACCCTTACTCTTTTTATTGCAAAAAAAGGTTTTGAAGGGTTTTTTTAGGTAAAGGCCAACATGTATCATGTCGATGATTGAACGTTTTACAGAGTTGCCAGTTGGTAGATTTGAAGTGGTTGTACCAACTCAACCGAGTTTTGTTTGAAAGAGGCCCAGTTGCTGGACACTGTCAAAACTTGATCTTTGAAAACAAAGTTTGAGCTCGGGGCTTGGTTAAGTGTGGGGAAGGTGTTAGGCACCCCATAACTCCCGTGTAAACACAGTACCAAATCTTTTTAATATTTCTCTTTTAAATCTCTGTGTGTGAATGCTGGAAGAAAAATTGGGCCTATGTTTGATTGAAAGTATGTCTATGCATCGTTGAACCTATATACGAAGGGTTTGATTTGACTTGCAAAAAGTTTTTGATTTGATTTGATTTTTAAAAGCTTCTTTTTTCAAAAAGATTATTGCATGATGTTTTGAAAGAAGGTTTTCAAACCCTTATGCTAACATAGGAATTGAAGCATATTGATACTTTAGTTTTATCTTTTCAGCCTTAAGGCCCAATTTGAATGGTGATTTATCGGGCTGCGAATCATCCTCGACCACAGCATATATACAAATGTCGGTCTCCTCATGGGCATAATAGCCATCAGATGGACTCGGACATGACAAACCATATTTTCACTATGTTGAGACCTTAAATTCGGATAACCGTTTTAAGGTCTTTTTTATGTACATTTTTACAAAAAAACTGGCAGGGTACATTTATAAAGTGGGGTTTGTCCATCGTGGGAATCAGATTCTGATCAGTTTGATCATGAATCCCACCATTCCTAGGCTCACATAGGGTGGCCGAAAAACCTGCACAGCTCAAATTTATACAAAAAAAGATATATATCCAAATATCGCCAGAACCAAGGATTCATCAGTAAATCCTGGCTCGCACATGGCCGAAGCATCTCGTTCCCACTAGATAGCGATCTAATGGGGCATGAGGTAGCTTTTATAACTAAAACTAGAAAAATACTAGATTTAAATAAATCTCAGTCATTCTAGCTTCCCAGTTCTGTCTGAACCTATTTTGAACTGTTTGAAAGCTAGAGTTGACGAGATTCAAAGAAATCTAGTTCGCCCGCAGGAATGTCAGTGCCGATTCATATCAAATGAATATTTAAAGCAAAAATTTAATAAAAATGAGTAAAGCAATATATATATATAGTGAGTAAAGCCACGGAATGATCCATGTTGGACAGAATTGAAATATAAATATAAAAAGACATAAAAAGGCGGTGGATTTTCACTCCGAGGCCTAGACTAGAATTAAAATATACATTTAGATAGAAAAATAGTCAAACAAGGACTGGGAAGATAACCCAGTAATGGTGAATGGTGCCAGAAACAGTAAGAAGGCCACAAAATATTCCAGGCCGAACGAGAATGTAATATATATATATATATATATATATATATATATATATATAAAAGTAGTAAAAAGGCCACAAAATGATCCAGGCTAGACTGAAATGTAAATATATATATATATATAAAAGCAGTAAACTACCGCGGATTTGACATTCGGGCTTTATAGAATTGAAAAGTTAGTATATATACTGTTAAATATATACAAAAAAGCCAAACCCGGACTGGGAAGATAACCCAGTCTGGCGAAGTTTTTAATAACGAAGATGCAAGTATGTAAAAGCTGTTGGAAGCGTCAGATCGTCAATCCGAGTTGTAGAAATGTCAGAAAATGCGTTTAGGTACCAAAATATACCAAAAGTTAAAAAAACGGCCACGAAACTAAGTTCCGGGCATATTTAAAAAACAAAACTTGATATGCAAGTGTATAAAAGTGCGAAGAAGTAATAATACCGTTCTGATCGTAAAAACATTCACAATGGAATGCTACACGAACTTTTTGCCAAATTATAGGCTTTAAATG
The DNA here is from genome assembly GCA_020205555.1 of Panax stipuleanatus. Classification (NCBI taxonomy): domain Eukaryota; kingdom Viridiplantae; phylum Streptophyta; class Magnoliopsida; order Apiales; family Araliaceae; genus Panax; species Panax stipuleanatus. The sequence continues at coordinate 102,636,358 of CM035125.1, forward strand.
TCCAAATCTACCGGTTATTTTCTGATATGTGGTAGTATGTGAGTATATTTGGAAGACAAAAAAATGGCTGGAAAACCAAACGGGCAAGGATTCAGAGCATTTCTGAATTCTTTAAATAAGAGGGGGGTGCACCTCAATATATAGACCAGGTAGCCTCCACTCTACCTGCTGCTGCCTTAGGTAGAGGTGCGGTTCCACGTGGAAGGGCCCACGTGGTGGGTCCCATCATCTCGAAGTACGTGCACTCCGAGCAACGCGAGGTATGATTCGAAACTTTCTAACTTTTGATCTGAGCGTCCATTTGATACGTGCGATACCTTTCTGGAAAGCCCTCGCCGAGAGTGTCACAATGACATGGGATAAAACATTTTCCGTGTCCAAAAAGATGGGTTCATAACCAGGTCTTTAATTCCTCGTGGTTTGTTCGTTGAGCTGTGTTGCGCTGTTTGCACTCGGGATCATTATTATGGTTTATTCTGACCTTAGTGGCATCAATTCGGCTTGAGTTTGATCAAATTGGCTTAAAATTGGTAAAATAACTATTTTACCCTTCCCGGGGTTGCCCTTAGTGTCGGCATGGCCTTCGGTTGACTTCCTGGGGTTGTTTCCAAGGTTTGGATCCCATTCGAGTCTTTTTGTCCTCAGTGTTGTGTCTGAGGCAGACTTGGTCCCTTCGGGTTTTCCTCTAGAGATGATGTGATGCTTCAGGATCATTTTTGAAGTTGACCTGACTTCCCAGGTTGAGATCGGGGATGACTTGGACCTCCCGAGTTGAGACCGAGGTTGATCTGTACTTCTCGGGTTGAGACCGGGGCTAACCTGTACTTCTTGGGTTGAGACTGGGGCTGACCTGTACCTCTTGGGTTGAGACCGGGGCTGACCTGTACCTCCTGGGTTGGGATTGGGGCTGATCTGTACCTCCCGGGTTGAGATCAAGGCTAACTTGTACCTCCCGGGTTGAGACCGGGGCTGACCTGTACCTCCCGGGTGGAGACCAGGGCTGATCTGTACCTCCCGTGTTGAGATCGGGGCTGACCTGTACCTCCTGGGTTGAGACCGGGGTTGATCTGTACCTCCCAGGTTAAGACCGGGGCTGACTTATACCTCTCGAGTTGAGACCGGGGCTGAGTTGAAGGTCCGGTATTGAGAATCGAGGTTGAGTTGAAGGCCCGATATTAAGACCGGGGTTGATTTAACGACCCGATATTGAGACCAGGGTTGAACTGATAGCCCAGTATTGAGACCGGGGTTGAACTGATTGCCCGGTATTGAGACCGTGGTAGAATTGATGACCTGGTATTGAGATTGGTGTTGAACTGATTGCCCGATATTGAGACCGGGGTTGAATTGATGACTCGATATTGAGACCGGAGTTGAACTGATGGCACGGTATTGAGACCGGAGTTGAACTGATGACCTGGTATTGAGACCGGGGTGGATTTAAAAAGACAATCTTGCCCTTATACAGTGTTAGTAATAGGGAAACAAAATTTTGAGTGTCTACAGATGTCCCTCTTTATTATGTTCATGCAATGCAGTGGAATGAACAAGATAAAGATTGCTAGACACTAGAAATTCACATGCAAAGGGGAGGCAATGCATGGCATAATATGCGATGAATGTTATATTCCTTCAAGAAGGTAGGGTTATCATTAATTGATTACGTTATTCTCTGATAGGGATAACGTTACCCGTGATAACCCTCGTGGTGGCATTGTCAGCAGGATGTTGGTATGACATCCACTGACAGGTTATCAGAGTTAGGCTGCTGTCTCGTTCTGCTGAAGAGGTCACTAATAGGCTACCTTGAAATATTTTCGTCACTTTCTGCTGGAGATGACATCATCCATGATAGCCGAGGTGACTCTGATGAGGACGACATTGTTGCTGCCTAGTTATTCTAATGAGCGCTCCCGATGCCTATCTTTACGATAATCTACACCGGTAGTTTGCGACAGTAAGTTGAATTACCACTTCAACTCGTTGCCCCCTCTTAGGATGTTTATAACATATTCCATTATCGGGGATGGATTATTATATTTCTTTCACCGCCGGATTCCTCTTGATGCTTCGTTGGGGTTGAGCCAACGGCCAAACTGTCTCAGCTTGTACCCGACACTTCGTTGGGGTTGTGCCAACGGTTGAACTGTCTCGATTTGTACCAGACGCTTCACTGGGGTTGTGCCAACGACTGAACTGTCATCAGTCAGTATCTGACGCTTCGCTGGGGTTGTGCCAACGGCTGAACTGTCATCAATCAGTACCCAACGCTTTGCTGAGGTTGTGTCAACGGTTGAACTGTCATCGATCAGTACCCGACGCTTCGCAGGGGTTGAGCCAACGGCTGAATTGTCATCGGTCAGTACCCGATGCTTCGCTGGGGTTGTGTCAATGGCTGAACTGTCATCGGTCAGTACCCGACGCTTCACTGGGGTTGAGCCAACGACTTAAATGTCCATCGATCAGTACCCAACGTTTCGCTGGAGTTGTGCCAACGGTTGAACTTTCATCAGTCTGTACGCGATGCTTCGCTGGGGTTGAGCTAATGGCCGAACTATTATCGGTCAGTACCCGACGCTTTACTGGGGTTGTGCCAACGATTAAACTTTCATCGGTCAGTACTCGACGCTTCGAAAGTGGCAGTTTTCGACAGTTTTGCGGAGTTTTTCAGCAGTTTTTCAGTGTTCTTCATCATTGGTCCCCGGATATTACTTCGGGATGAATACCAAGGGTTTTTAGGAACCATCCCTTTCTGTCAGGATTATGCTGTTGAAACGTAGGATTTCAGGACCAACCGCTCAATCGCGTAGCGATTTTTCTTTAGATTTGACTTGGCAGTTCATATAAAATCCGTTTCAACTCAAATCGAATCAAGCCCAGGGGAGTGGGACCCACCCTGAGGAGCCGCAGGTAGAGGTGCTGCTACCGCAGGTGGGCCTGCTTCTACTTATGGCTTTATATTGGGCTGCGGGAGTTCATAATTTTTAAGTTTCATTTCGAGTTTCAAACGAAATCCAATTTTTTTTTCCAGATCTACGGAGTTGGGGCAACTTTTTTCTAATTCCATCAACTCCTATGCATTCAGCGCATCGCAGGTAACGTTTTACGACCTTTTTTCGTATGTTTTGACCGTTAAAAGCATGTAAACCACGTAGGGTGCTTTTAGACGCAATGTATGAAAAATGTATGCCTATATGACATGTTAAAACTTTTCTAACTTTATATGCATGCATATCTTACTGTAATTCCCTCTTTGATGTAAGAAAATTCAGATTCTAAAACAGTCATATTATGCTATTTTTGATCAGTTTACTCATCCTTTTTGAGGCCTAATGAGCCTGGATTTTTTACTAAAAAATGTCCATAGTAATTTGGCTTCCATGTGAAGTTTACTTTTGATTTTATTTCATAAATATGAACTGTTACTATTTTTGGGAAGGTGTGCTACTGAATGGGCACCTAGACATGCCTGCGTGCATGCGGACAGTCCATTTTACAAAGGAGCCCCTGATAATTTTTTTTCAAAAGTTTATGCATTTAAAAAAATATGCTGTTTTGACTTTGCTGGGGATTTTTTGATGGACCCATGCAGGTCTTCGGATTTATCTTTTGAAAAAAAACACGTAGTTTTGACTTTACTGGGTATTTTTGACTGACCCATGCATGTTTTAGGACTCAAAAATGCATAAAGTACCGATTTAAATAATAAGCCACAGGTTTTAGGCTTACCACACCTTTTCTGAGATGATTAGGAGACTTTATCCAGGTGATGGACCGAGATAGACCCGGCAGTGCTAGCAAGGTAGTTTTAGGCGATAGACGGAGGCAGTGCTTCCGATGTTCCTCAGCCACGACCAGCTCTAACGCCTCGCAGATTAGCAGAGTCGGTGATTCGTGCAGCCCAGGACGAGCAGCCGATTGATATTGATGATGAGCGGACTTATTTTGCTGCTCTTACTCCTGCTCAAGCCCCACGTGCGGAGGTTTCGGGCATTGTTGCGCCGACCCAGGAGTTGCTGAGAGACTTGAGTTGTCATCCATCGAGATTTCTTCACGCCAACGAGGTGACTTGAAGTTTCTTCTTTCTGGATTCTCTTTCTTTCTTTTGCCATTCTCGGGGCATAGGTTTTTGATATGAGTTGGTTTTTTGATGCAGGTTCCTGACTTTACGCAGCCTCGAGGGAACTGGTTCAACATGCACTCCCTGTACCATACTTTTCACCAGGACTACAGGGATATCGTTGATGGCTGGTGGTTTCAATCCTTCTTTTCTATTCTTCCCTACCGTTTCCCCTGGGGTATAAGAGGGCTTTGTCTGAGCGTTGGTTCCACCAGACTCATCCTCTTTATTTGTTGAACTATGAGGTGATGATGACGCCTATAGATTGGAGGTTCATCATCGGCATTGAGTTCGAGGGTGAGCCAGTGCTTGTCGTGGATGACATCATATCCACTGTCGTTCGGTCCCTGCTGGGAGTTCCTGCGCTGGGGATCAAGAGTCGGATGGTCCGATCTAGTCCCTTAAGTGTAGATGCCCAGAGTGGGGCTTTACTTGAGCCTTTGCCTGATGATCAGAGGGTTATAGATCGTATCTTGAGGCGATTGTTTCTGGTGATCATCAGGGTGATTTTCTGGCAAACAACTCATCGACTGTGTCCTTCGCCCTAGTTAGTGCTACCCGACATATAGAGCGCCTCAGTGACTTTGATTGGGGTTCCTACACCTTTGCCTATTTTCTCCGGGGCATGCGCATGCTTTCGGAGGGTTTGACGGGGGCTTGGTTAAGATTCTACCCATTTCTGCTAGTGAGTACATATTTCTTGTACCTTTTTGATTTATGTATTTATATTTGTCAGTCTTGGTCATTGAGGACTTTTGATATTTATATGGCCAGTTCTGGGCGTATGAGAGGCTTCCTTGCCTACAGCCCGCCACTGTTTTAGGTTTGGAGACCTATCCTCAGGGGATGGCATTGTCATCACTCCACTCTGACGGAGGTCCCTGTTGCTGAGGGCTTTACTCACTCCCGCATATAGTTGAAGCTATTGACTGCAGAAGCGATCTCGTGGATCCCATATACCTTCGAGTTTTTGATTGTTGGATTTGAGGGTGGCTTCCCCACTGGTCGAGAGTTTGCCTTATCGACCTGCAGAGTCCCGTTGTTGATAGAGGGAGGCTGGGAGCTCTATTTAGGAGAGCATGCTATCAGGTGTATTATAGGGAAGATCCGTATTCCCATTGTTCCTCCTGCTTGGCATTGTTGGCCATTGATCCAACCACTGACAGATATCTCTATGGAGGGCGTAGACGGCTTTGCCTTATCAGAAGGCCATTATATCCAGGAGGCATTTAGCAGTTGGTGGAGCCCTCGCACGATTAGAGCTTAGACTCGGGCTACCCAGTTCATGGCAGACATGGTGCCTGGGTCTGTTATGATGACAAATTGGATAGCTTACCTCAGGGAGCTGACTCATTTGGACCAGATCACAGAATTGACCCAGCAGTTGGAGAAAGCTCACCTATTTATCAGGAATATTGGCAAAGATCCGTTAGAGGCATCTTCTTTTGACCCTTCCCACTTAAGAGTAGGCCCCTCTTCAGGTCCATTTTCCAACAGTTTTGCAGGGGAAGATCCTCCCTCGTACCGCCCAGATATGCCTGATGACCGCGACTTTATGTCCACGGTATAGATGGAGCAGGTTAACCACCTGAGCGTAGATATTTTGGATCTTTTTGGATAGCTATTGTAGCTATATCTTTTGGTCGGCCACTATTTTGGCTATTTGGGCGGTTGTGCCTCAATTTGATAGACCACTGTTAGTAGTTGGGTGGTGGTGCCCCATATTCCTGTACTTTTTATTCTGTATTGTATTATCAGACAGGGATGATGCTTGTAGTAGATAGTTTGATGTAGTTATGCATGATATTTCCTATCTATTGCATCATATTTATCATTATCATTATGCATGTATTATGCCATGTGTATGCATTTTAGACAGATGAGTTCAGATTTGACCACTGGATGGTCCTGTGATACGGTGATACAGATGACGTCCTCTACCATTATCCGTATCGAGCATGTACCACCATCTGAGGTGGCATTATCTTTGAGATCGTGGTACGAGAGCCTGCCCTTCCCAGCTAGAGGGATAGTGGATCATATGCTGGGGCATTCGTTGGCCCTCGTAGACTTTCAGGTGCCATACGGGTTTGTGGATGGCATCTTATCCTGTTGGATACCAGCTAGATAGGTCTTTCTCTTTGGACATCATGAGTTGACTCCGACCCTTGATGAGTACCAGCGGTTTACTGGCTTAGCTTTAAAGGCGCCATGCGCTCGCACGACGATCAGTGATATAAGAAGACCGTTTATACGGATGTCAGATCTTCGCTAGAGCGTAGTCATGGATGAGATCATCTCTGGATGTGTGATATCCATCGACTTTTTGATTGATCGCTTCGATGAGCTCGACAGTTATGATTGACATGCCGTGGATTTTATTATATTGGCAGAGGCGTGACATTTGGCTAGGATAGACATTTTGCTGATATGCATTGTATCCTACATCTATATGCCGCTACGCTTGGACCATTTGGATGTGGGATTGATAGTTGTGATTCAGGCCCTTAAGCAGGGTAGCACCATCATACCGATGATATTAGCCGAGACGCTGAGAGCAGCCACCCACTATATTACCCACCCGGAAAAGTTTTCCAGAGGTAGTTCGGTCTTGTTGTATATATGGCTCATGTCCCATATTCGACCGATTGGATTTTTTAGGCATCAGGGGTATTGTTTTTCCCATGATATAGCTATGTCCTACTCCTTTCAGCTCGCGGTATGTACTGACGTAGAGGCATGGTCAGCGTTTCTGTCTGATATCGTGCATCCATTCTCGATTCTGCCGTGCGCAGGGCTATTCTCCCCATATAGCTTCATCACCCTTGCACCTGGTATAGACTACTTGCCCCTAGCGGGATTGAGGGGAGTGACTACTTATCATCCTCTAGCTATTATGGGCCAGTTCGATCAGTTTCAGAGTCTGCATCAGTTCGAGGGGGCTGTTGATCAGAGGATGTCAACTTCGTCTTTGTCATCTGCCAATTTGATTAGAGTGTATGTGTGTTGGACTCACAGGGAGAGGGCTGATTTCTCCAGTAGCCATCCGGACCGTTCTCCAGAGTACTCGGCATAGTTGGAGGCAGATATAGCATCCGCGGTAGTCGTCTATATAGCTCCGCTTGTGGATTTAGACGAGGAGGAGCATATGGAGGATCCTGAGTCTCCGATCGAGGATGAGTTGTTCATTGGTCTTACAGCAGCACTAGTTAGTGATCCGTCGATTATTCCTACAGGGACAGATCTGTCTTTGGTGGACTCACTAGCTAGGATGACTTTTGAGAGGGATCAGGCTAGAGCGCTGATGTTGACCGCCTTGTCTGGCAGAGATATAGCTTTGGCTGAGAGAGATGCGGCTCGAGCCGCTCAGGAGGCATGATTGATTGAGCGAGAGGAGATCCGATCTGCCAGAGACACAACTTTTTTGGAGATCGAGGAGACTTTGATTGCTAGGGATGCAACTTTTGTGGAGAGGGATGAGGCTATAGCTGCCCGTGATTTCCACATTACCGACAGTATTGCTCTTCGGTCTTATACTCATGGTCTGGTTACTGAGATGAGTGCCTATATTGATGACCATAGTGCTACACTGCAGATGACTGTGGATATTTTGAGCCGTATGGAGGCTGAGGGTATTGCTCTTGCAACTGCTCCTCCATCTACACAAAGAGATGGCATGTTGGCATTGCTGGCCCGCTTATCCCTGGGTCCATAGACTAGCTTTATTTTTCCTGCACATACTTGATCAGCCATTTTTGTGACGTACAGGACACTATGTATATACAAACAGTGTTATATATCAGAGAAATATATTTTTGATTCACTTCCCTATTTGGATATGTATTGTCATTGCTGAGTGATTACCACTTCTTTTATGACTCGCTGTTGTCGATATATCTTGAGCTTTTCCTTGATGGACTGACAGTTGAGATGTCAGAGAGTATCTCAGATGGGCCTGTTGATCAGGGTTTCTTGATAGGACTTAGCTTTTATATGGTTTTGGTGTCTTTGGACTGGTTTTTATTTTTCTTAAAGGTCAAACCGCACAGTAAATTCCTGCCTACATACTCCAGGGCTGAGGGAGATCCAGTCTTCGTAGTTCAAATTTTTGTGAGAACTTTGAGAAGTGTCTCTTTTGAGTTTGGTTTAATGATTTTGTGAATTTTTATTTGGATTGACCACACCAGAAATGGCTGCCTACGTACTCTCGGGTGTAAGGAGATCAGGTCATTCGTAGTTCTAGCTTCTAGTGAAAACCGAATCTGATTTGATTTGTAGGACCCGAATGCGGGCATGCATGTGCTTCAGACATAGTACCTTTTCACAATGTCTGAATTGATGAGTTGGGGAAATTCGCTCCAGTCCATCTCTTATAGTCTGATAGCTCCTCCTATTAACACCTCCTTGGCAATGAAAGAGCCTTCCCAATTAGGGGCGAACTTGCCTTTAGCTTCATCTTCATTGGCCAAAACTTTCTTTAGCACCAAGTCGTTTTCTTTGAATTGTCGTATTCGGACCCTCTTGTTGTAGGATCGAGCAATCCTTTGCTGATATAACTGCCCGTGGAAAATGGTTGTAGCCCTCTTTTCATCTATCAGGGACAGTTGGTGGTACTGGTCTTGCAGCCACTGATCTTCGTCCATCTGAGTGTCGATTAACACTCGCAATTACTCCATCTCTACTTCTATGGGAAGGACAACTTCCATGCCATAGACCAATGAATAGGGGTTAGCCCCAGTAGAGGTACACATTGATGTCCTGTATGCTAACAGGGTTAGAGGCAGCAGGTCAGGCTATTCTTTATGATTGGCAGATATTTTCTGCATGATCTTCATGATGTTCTTGTTGGCCTCTTCGACATCACCATTCATCTTAGGCCGATAGATGACGGAGTTGAGATGCTTGATGTGGAACTTACTGCACAGTTCTTTTATCATTTGATTGTTTAGGTTCTTGGCGTTGTTCGATACGATCAGCTCCGGTTGTCTATATCGACAGACGATATTGTTTCTAATAAAACCAATGATGACCTCTTTGGTGACTTTGGGAAAAGTAGGTTGCTTCAACCCATTTGGTGAAGTAATCGATCAAGGTGAAAATGAATGGTTTACCATTTACTTGCTTTGGGATCCACGGGACCAATCACATCTATTCCCCACATGGAGAAAGGCCATGGTGAACTCATGTTGTGTAACACATTTGGAGGAGCGTGGATGGTGTGACACCCCAAATACGGGTACTTCATTTTCACACGATTTGGTGTTCACTATCTAAATATAACATACAACTACTGCGCAATAATAAGGAATGCAAAATAAATTACAACCTTATCATTAAATAAAATTTTTCCTTATAAAAGGATTACAACTTAATTGAATAAATTCCAGGGTTTGCTAACCTTAATATAAACAATAAATGCGGAAAATAAAACGTAACATAAACGAAATCTTATTACAATCATAACCAAAAGATAACAAGTCTTCACTTGTTCATCTTGCCTTTCCCTTTACTCGTTGAAGGCACGTCAACGCTCTCGACCTTAACTGCAATGGTTATTTAATTGCAAGAGTTAGAAAATAAAAGCTCACTTGGAATACAACAATAATAATGACATAAACTAAATAGCTTACAATAGATTTGAATAACTTTTCTTTCATCAATAATAAAGAATTGAATAATAATCCTTTCATCAACATTTAGAATTCCGAATATTAAAATCATCTGAGGGTCATAAGACCTTGAACTATATCCTAGGTTATAAACATTTCTATTTAAAACCTTTAACAGTCGTTTAGACTATAGATTCTTAACTCGTACTTAGGGGGATCAGCCCTTCGTACCATGTATTGTGCACAAACATCATAACGCTTTCGCATGATAATCCCCTATTAAGTACGGTTGTTCATCTCAGTATTTGATACAAGTCCGCACCAAAGAAAGTTTGGTTTGGATAAGCTTAAAAGGAAATTTGGAGTTCAACTATCATCAACTAAGGAGTAGTTGAATCGACTCACAATAATTTAGGAGTTCAATAATACAAGAATCATGAACCAAGTATAAGTCATAACAATAAACTTCATATTAAATAGGCATACTTTAGAAATAACTTAAAGCATTTGAAAAATAGATAAACCTTGCTTGAACAATTAAATCAAGGTCACGTTAAGTCAATAATAAACTTTGATAAGATATTGGCTCAATATGAAATTTATAAAGAATTAAAATAACTCGCATCATTATAATCAATAAAGATAGCTCAAGTAAAGTTTGAGTTTAGAAAACTTGCCTCAAGCGCAAGCTACACTTTACAATACACAAATCACTTTCTCAATCGTTATACACATTACCTTACATTTACAATATCAATTAGTTCCTAATCATTACGTTTAACCGTTGAACTTCTTACTTAAGTTCAGCTTAACAACGTGGTTTACAACTTAACTCGCTAACTAACCACATACGTGAGTTTAAACTCACAACATGCATATCATACATGTATAACACTTTAAACTATCATATTGTACCCTATGATAATAATATCCAAGTACACACATAACATATTAATATGAGACTTCAAATTATCTTAAACATGTCAACAATATGTTATCTTATTGTTTTATACAATTAAAATGTCATCACATTAAGTTAGCTAATCATGTACTGTATAAAAACTACTCGGAACCAAACTAACATTTTCGAACAGCATGTAGCCCCGCTGGGGTGGGAGTTTCAAGGCCAAAAGCTCCGCTGGGGAGGCCCACTGGCTCGCTAACTGTGTAGAGAAATAAGCCAATTTGGCTTATTTTTTCACACCAAAGTTCGATTTTAACTAACATAATGCATATGAAACTTTGTAAAAACAAAATCTTAAACTTCTAACATGATTTTAACATACATAAACACCACAACACATAATCAAAACACTAATTTTCATGATTTTGAAGAAAACATCATTTTTAAGCGTTCTTGACGAAAATTAACACTGTTATTTTGTTTTTAAACCAAATTGACCAATTCCAAGCATGTTAATTTTGTTTTTCTTGATATATTATCATAATCTATTATCAATTTACATAATATATAACAATCAAACACGAATTTTGACAATTTAAAGACTATTTTTCAAAACTAGTTCACTGTAAATTGCTCTAAACATGATTTCTTTATATTCATCATATTTACATGAATTGAACTATATAAACAACAATATGAATCATATGTAAGCATGTTATAACACATATTAAACATATATGAATTATACAACACAATTTCTCACATAAATAAAGTTATAGAGAACTAAAACTTAAAGAACAACGAAATACAATTTCTTAAAACTATAAGTTAGAGGTATACCGTTTTTGCTTAAAAGAAGAAGATGATGATCCTTGGGATCATGATGAGTTCAATTTAGCAAAATCATCCCTTCTTATTCTTCTCCCTTTTCTCTCTCTGTTCTCTGTTTTTCTTTCTAACACAGACTAACCTTGTTTTGTTCTTCTAACGTATATACATATAATATAACTTGTATATATTATACATATAATACATAAATATAAAATATATAACTGACAATATATAATGGCCCTTAATAAATATAATAATTGCAATTAATATATAAGTTATAATATTTTAAATTTTAAAAACTATAAGGCTTGTTTGGCAAAACAGCTTATTTAAAAATAGGATTTTAGTAGTTATGGTCCAATTTGGCAAAACAGAATTAAAGCAGGTACAAGGGCCTTGTTTGGGTAAAACTAATTTAAAATCCCTTTTAATTCTTTTAATAAGTCCTTTAACACATATTTTTAATGTCATACTTTAATTAATTAAATCTTAACATTCTAATTAAATTAAATTAAAGCTAACATCACATAACCAAATAAAATTTGTCACATAACAATTATAATTACTCGCTAATCATAATCTCATATAACAATTATCACATAAAATTCATCTAATTTAATGATCTAAATTAAATTAGAACTATACCATAAAATCATTATACATCAATTAAATTAAATATTAAATATTCAATTAATTAATATATTACACTTAATTAAATTACTCCACAACAATCACATAAATTATTTATTTCACTCAATAAATAAATCAATTAAAATATTTATTTAATTCAATAAATATTTAAAATTCATATAAAATTCTCATTCGTTACAATCTTCCCTCCTTAAAAGGATTCTGTCCCCAGAATCACAATAAAAAAAACTCATCTGTTACATTCTTCCCCCCTTAAATAGATTCTGTTCCCAGAATCGGTATACAAGAAATTACACAAATAATTGGGGATAAGTTTTCATCATAACATCTTCAAGTTCCCACATAGCTTACTCAGCACTTGGGTTCCTCCAGATTATCTTAACAGAAGATATCACTTTATTTCTATGTACTTGTTCTTTTCTGTCAACTATTTGAACATGAACTTCTTTATATGTTAAGTCTTTATCAAACTGTAAAGGCTCGTATTCTATCACATGTTTGTAGTCGTGTTTGTACGATTGCAACACAGAAATATGGAAAACGTTTTGTATATTATCCCGCTCTGGAGGTAACACAACCTCGTAAGCCCCTTCACCAACCCTCCGCAGTATCTCGAAAGGTCCAATGAATCGGGGACTCAGCTTCCCCTTTTTGCCAAATCGAATCTTTCCCTTTCAGGGAGATACTTTCAGGAAAATGAAGCTTCCCGCTATAAATTTTCGATTATGTCGATGATGATCAGCACACTTTTTTGTCTGTCTTGAGCAGCAACCAATCTTGTTTTGATTACCTTAACGATCTCAGCAATTTGTTGCACCAATTTTGGTCCCAACAATTGTCATTCACCAACCTCATCCCAGCACAATGGAGTCCCGCATTTTCTACCGTACAATGCTTTGTAAGGCGGCATGCCAATACTCGCGTGGTAACTATTGTTGTTGGCAAACTCCACCAATGGTAGATGATCATCCTAGCTTCCTTTGAAGTCCATCACGCAAGGTCTCAGCATGTCCTCTAGCGTCTGAATTGTTCTCTCGCTTTGGCCATCAGTCTGAGGATGGTACGCCGTACTCATTCGTAATTGCGTTCCCAAGAACTCCTGTAGTCGCTTCCAAAAATTCGATGTAAAATACGGATCTCTGTCGGACACAATCGACACTGGAACACCGTGTCGAGGAATAATTTCCTTCACGTACAACTTAGCTAACTGATCCAAGTTAAACTAAATCTTGATGGATAAGAAATGGGCTGACTTCGTCAGTCGATCTACTATAACCCATATCGCATCGAAACACTTCTAAGTCGCTGGAAGACCAACCACAAAATCCATCGTGATATGCTCCCACTTCCATTCCGGAATCTCCAGTGGTTGCAATAATCCACTCGGTCTCTGGTGTTCTGCTTTGACCTTCTGGCACGTTAGACATTTCGCAACGTATTCAGCTACGTCTTTCTTCATATTCGGCCACCAGAAATGCTGTCTGAGATTCTGGTACATCTTCTTACTCCCAGGGTGAATCGAATATCTCGAACTGTGAGCTTCACTCAGAATCTCCTCTTTGACGTCCGGTGTTGGAGGTACCCAGATTCTTCCTTCAAATTGTAGCAGTCCTTCACTATCGATCTTAAACTTTATTGCTTCACCATCGGTTATTCTCTTACGGATCTTCTCACACTCCTCGTCGTGAAGTTGTTCCTCTTTCACCCTGTCCTTCAGATACTTGACTCCCGACTTCTCCCGACCTTTTCTGCTTAAAGCATAGGCAACCACATTCACTTTACCCGGATAGTAAAGAATCTAGCAGTCGTAGTCCTTGATAAGTTCCAACCATCTCCTCTGGCTCATGTTCAAATCCTTCTAGGTGAACATATACTTCAAACTCTTATGGTCTGTGTATATCTCACACTTTTTCCCATATAGGTAGTGTCTCCAAATCTTCAGAGCAAACACTAAAGCCGCCAATTCCAAGTTATGGGTTGGATACCCTTTCTCACAGTCCTTCAGCTGACGTGATGCATAGGCAATAACTTTGCCGCTCTGCATCAGCACACAAGCTAATCCCTTATGTGAGGTATCACTGTATACTACGAAATTTCCTGTACTATCAGGCAATGACAACACAAGCGCAGTACTTGGCCTCTTCTTCAGTTCCTGAAAACTGTCCTCACACTTTTCCATCCAAACAAACTTAACTGTTTTACGAGTCAAATTCAAATTTGTCAACGGAGTTGCAATTTTGGAAAAGTCTTAGATAAATCTCCGGTAATAACCTGCCAATCCCAAGAAACTCCTCACTTCAGACGGTGTCTTTGGCTTATCCCAATTCATCACAGCTTCAACCTTCGACGGATCTACCAAAATCCCATCTTTCTCAATCACGTGGCTAAGAAATTGCACATGTTCTAACCAGAATTTGCACTTCAAGAATTTTGCGTATAGCTTCTCTCGTCTCAGCGATTCTAAGGTCAGCCTTAGGTGTTCAGTCTTCTTCCTCAATTTTGGAATAAACCAAGATGTCATCTATGAACACTACTACGAACTTATCTAGGAATGTCTTAAATACCCTATTCATTAGGTCCATAAATGCCGCTGGTGTATTCATTAGACCAAATGACATCACCAAGAACTCGTAATGTCCATACCAAGTTCTAAAAGCTGTCTTCGGTATATCTTCTCTCCTTACTTTCAACTGATGATAACCACTTCTCAAATCAATTTTTGAGAAGTATCTAGCACCCTTCAGTTGATTGAACAAGTCATCGATCCTAGGTAAAGGATACCTATTCTTGATCGTAACTTTGTTCAATTCCCTATAATCAATGCAAAGCCGCATCGATCCATCCTTCTTCTTCACGAATAAAATTGGGGCTCCCCATGGAAAAACGCTCTGCTGAATATACTTCTTGTCCAGTAATTCTTGCAGTTGAACCATCAGTTCCTTTATCTCGACTGAAGCTATTCTGTACGGAGCTTTCGAAATCGGAACAGTTCCCGGTGCTAAGTCGATCACGAACTCTATCTCTCTATCTGGTAGAAGTCCTGGCAAATCGTTCGGAAATACATCCACAAACTCCCTAACCACTGATATCTCTTCTATCTCCTGGCTCTTTTTACGAGTATCCACTATGTAGGCTAAGTGTCATACACAGGCTTGTTTCAACAACTTCTTGGCTTGCATAATCGTCAGACAACTCGCTTGTCTAGGCAATTTGCTACCATAGAATACTACCTTCGACGGAGTCGTAAGGTTTATCGACTTCTTCTGACAATCGATCACTGCCCCATGGTTAAACAACCAATCCATACCAAATATAATATTGAATTCCCCAAGTCTTATTGGAATCAAATCTACCCTCAATTCATGACCCTTAATGCCTAATCTACAGTTCTTGTAAACAAACCAAACATGAATAACCTCCTTATTCGCAATCTCTATGTTCAAGGGGTAAACTAATTCCTCTTAAGGTAAGTTTAGGGTCTTAGAAAAATCATACCTGACACCACATCCTTTGACTGCACAGTATCCTGCACCGTCATGTTGAACGTCCTGGGTAGTGGGTTGGATCGCCTGTAGTGGTCCGGCGATAGCCAAAGTGCTGTCGCTGCCATTTTCTCTCCCTCCTACCGAGCCTCCAACTGGCTTCTTAGGGCAACTTCGGGCCATGTGATCCTTATATCCACATGTGTAGCAAGCTCCCTTGTTCAGGTTCGGGAAATTCGACGTAATGTGGCCTTCCTGACCATAGTTGAAGCATACTCGCTTCCCCCTCAGGAACACTCTAGTGTGATTCTTCTTGCATGTCACACATGCTTTGATCTTTCTCTTCTGCTGGTTTCCCTGTTGACTCCCAGCAGAAGTGTTATCGTTCCACTTCATTTTCTGGTTGATAGCCCCGTTACCACTAGCCTTGTTCTTTGTCTCATTCTTTATCTTCTTCTGATCTTGATTGAACTTGGTCACCACATCGATTCCACCTTCAGCGAGAATGGCTTTTTTCAGCACAGCTACAAATGTATTTAACTAGAACATGGAGACCTTGTTGTATTGCCAGGGCTTCAATCCCTGCTCAAACTTTCTCGCCTTCCTTGCGGTAGTACTGACCTGTTATGTAACGAACCTAGCCAGCACGTTAAATTTTGAGGGGTACTCCGACACCGTCATCCCTCCCTGTTTAAGCTCTATAAATTGGACCTCCATCTAGTCTGTGAGCTAACAGGGAAGTACATTTCAAAGAACATCTCTTTGAAACGTTCATACGCTATCACTCCTTCTCCTTCCCTGGTCTTATTAGTCTGCCACCAAAAGCTAGTTTCCGACTTGAACATGAAGGTCGCAAAAGCCATCTTTTGGCCTTTGCCAACTCTAGCTACATCGAAGACCTTCTCTCTCTCCATTATCCATGTCTGAGCCTCTATTGGATTCACCGACCCCTGAAACTCTGCCGGTCCTACTGCCGTAAATTCCTTAAATATCGTGCCCTACACTTGCGGCTGATTCGCAAGCGCTCCTGTAAGCAGGTTCACGAACTGCTGAACCGAATTGGGATTCTTCCCATCATTATTGTTGTTATTGTTGTTCGTTGAACCCTCGGGGTGTAGATATGTAGGTTTTCTTCTAGGGGGCATTTTTCTGTTAAGAAATACTCTTATTAGATCCTTTACTTATTTCTTAAATATTCAATTTCAATTTAAATATTTAAATTAATTCAATTCACACTTGAACACATAGCACATCAATAAACTTCTTTATTTATTCATAGTTTTAAAAACATAGAATAGATAACATTTCTGCTATTTACTTTATCTTTCCTTAACTAAACAAGTTACAGGATTATATTTTTATCTCATCCCATTATTATCTCAAATTCTGAAATTTACATTTATTTAATTAAAAAGAAACACATAACTAATAACTCTACTATCTAGACATATTAAGACGTCACACAGCCTCTCTACGTTCTTCTTCCATCACCCAAAATGCTGTTCTGCGATCCACCATGTACGATGGTAAACCTTGGAACTGAGTTGGGTAATAGAAGACACGATCCTGGGTTTACCTTGCATTTCCAAGCTCACTGTCCAGCTCTTCAATGGTCTTGTCCCGCTGCTGTATGGTTACTTCAAGCTCTCCGACTCGACCATGTAGCTCCACGTTGTGGTCGTAGCTCTCCTCGTATATCTCAGCACTAGTCGAGTGAGGTGGAAATTCCTCTTCAGGATCCTCCTCCTCCTCTTCTTCCTCTGACTCATCCTCATCTCGGTCAGATATTGGCTCAAGCTCCTGACCAGCTATGGTGATCAATAGAAATGGCTCTCTCTTAACCAACTACTCCCAGACAACATGGATGTCTTGGGGCTCCTTATCCCTCGGCATCTGGGGTAACTCCTCCCTAGCCAGACTAGAATCATTCGTCATCCTAACCACAAAATTTTAAAGTTAAATTATTACGTGATATAGAGTCATCGATCGATACTACTCGCGTACGTATTGTAAACACATAGCACATAAGGTAGTTTATTATCTTTAACTTTTATATATCTTTTCGATCTTCCTGTAAGGCTACTACCCAAGGTTTTCCCCCACCTAAGGTTCATAAACTAAAGCTTTGATACCAACCTGTAACACCCCCAAATCAGGGTACTTCATTTCCACATGATTTGGTGTTCACTATCTAAATATAACATACAACTACTGCCCAATAATAAGAAATACAAAATAAATTACAACCTTATCATTAAATAAAAATCTTCCTTATAAAAGGATTACAACTTAATTGAATAAATTCCAGGGTTTGCTAACCTTAACATAAACAATAAATGCGGAAAATAAAACATAACATAAACGAAATCTTATTAAAATCATAACCAAAAGACAACAAGTCTTCACTTGTTCATCTTGTCTTTCCCTTTACTCGTTGACGGCACGTCAACATTCTCAACCTTAGCTGCAATGGTTATTTAATTGCAAGAGTGAGCAAACAAAAGCTCACTTGGAATACAACAATAATAATGACATAAACTAAATAGCTTCAATAGATTTGAATAACTTTTCTTTAATCAATAATAAAGAATTGAATAATAATCCTTTCATCAACATTTAGAATTCTGAATATTGAAATCATGTTAGGGTCATAAGACCTTGAACTATGTCCTAGGTTATAAGCATTTCTATTTAAAACCTTTAACAGTCGTTTAGACTATGGACTCTTAACTCGTACTTAAGGGAATCAGCCCTTTGTATCATGTATTGTGCACAAACATCATAACTTTTTCGCATGGTAATCCCCTATTAAATAGGGTTGTTCATCTCAATATTTGATACAAGTCCGCACCAAATAAAGTTTGGTTTGGATAAGCTTAAAAGGAAATTTGGAGTTCAACTATCATCAACTAAGGACTAGTTGAATCGACTCACAATAATTTAAGAGTTCAATAATACAAGAATTATGAACCAAGTATAAGTCATAACAATAGACTTCATATTAAATAGGCATGCTTTAGAAATAACTTAAAGTATTAGAAAGATAGATAAACCTTGCTTGAACGATTAAGTCAAGGTCACGTTAATTCAATAATAAACTTTGATAAGATATTTGCTCAATATGAAATTTATAAAGAATACAAATAACTCGCATCATTATAATCAATAAAGATAACTCAAGTAAAGTTTGAGTTTAGAAAATTTGCCACAATCGCAAGCTACACTTTACAATACACAAATCACTTTCTCAATCATCTTACACATTACATTACGTTTACAATATCAATTTGTTCCTAATCATTACGTTTAACCATTGAACTTCTTACTTAAGTTCAACTTAACAACGTGGTTTACAACTTAACTTGCTAACTAACCACATACGTGAGTCTAAACTCACAACATGCATATCATACACGTATAACACTTTAAACTATCATATCGTATCCTATGATAATAATATCCAAGTACACACATAACATATTAATATGAGACTTCAAATTATCTCAACCATGTAAACAATATGTTATCTTATTATTTTATACACTTAACATGCCATCACATTAAGTTAGCTAATCATGTACTGCATAAAAACTACTCGGAACCAAACTAATATTTCTGGATAGCATGTAGCCCTGCTGGGGCGGGGTCCCCCACTGGTGGGTTCCCCGGCTCGCGAACTGTGTGCAGAGAAATAAGCCAATTTGGCTTATTTCTTCGCACCGAAGTCCGATTTTAACTAACATAATGTATATGAAACTTTGTAAAAACAAAATCTTAAACTTCTAACATGATTTTAACATACATAAACACTACAACACATAATCAAAACACTAATTTTCATGATTTTGAAGAAAACACCATTTTTAAGCGTTCATAACGAAAATTAACACTGTGACTTTGTTTTAAAACCAAATAGACCAATTCCAAACATGTTAATTTTGTTTCTTGATATATTATCATAATCTATTATCAATTTACATAATATATCACAATCAAAAATGAATTTTGACAATTTAAAGACTATTTTTCAAAACTAGTTCACTGTAAATTGCTATGACATTATTTCTTCATGTTCCTCATATTTACATGAATTAAACTATATAAACAACCATATGAATCATATGTAAGCATGTTGTAACACATATTAAATATATATGAATTATACTACATAATTTCTCATATAAATCAAGTTTCAAAGAACTAAAACTTGAAGAACAATGAAATACAATTTCTAAAAACTATAAGTTAGAGGTATACCCTTTTTGCTTAGAAGAAGATGATGATGATCCTTGGGATGATGATTAGTTCAATTTAGGAAAATCTTCCCTTCTTCTTCTTCTCTCTTTTCTCTCTTTTCTTTCTCTGTTCTCTGTTTTTTCTTTCTAACACAGACTAACCTTGTTTTGTTCTTCTAACTTATATACATATAATATAACTTACATATATATTATACATATAATACATAAATATAAAATATATAACTGACAATATATAATGACCCTTAATAAATATAATAATTGCAATTAATATATAAGTTATAATATTTTAAATTTTAAAAGCCATAAGGCTTGTTTGGCAAAATAGCTTATTTAAAAACAGGTTTTTAGTAGTTAAGGCCGGGTTTGACAAAACAGAATTAAAACAGGTGCAAGGGTCTTGTTTGGATAAAACTAATTTAAAATCCCTTTTTATTCTTTTAATAAGTCCTTTAACACATATTAAGATTTAATTAAATTAAACATTAACATTTTCATTTAATTAAATTGAAGCTAACAACACATAACCAAATAAAATTTACCACATAACAATTATAATTACTCGCTAATCATAATCTCATGTAACAATTATTACATAAAATTCATCTGATTTAATTATCTCAATTAAATTAGAACTATACCATAAAATTATTACACATTAATTAAATTAAATATTAAATATTCATTTAAATAATATATTACACTTAATTAAATTACTCCACAACAATCACATAAATTATTTAATTTACTCAATAAATAATTCAAATTAAATATTTATTTAATTTAATAAATATTTAAAATTCATATAAAATTCTCATTCGTTACAATCTTCCCTCCTTAAAAGGATTCTGTTGTTAGAGTTTATGCCCGAGAGACCAATTCTTTGATGTAATTGCTTAATATTTTTGATATTATATTTGATTGAATAAATAAATTATTCTATTATGGTTTTATTTACTGCGTTATATAAATGTTAACATAATAAAAGTCCTTAGAATAGTGATACAAATTATATGGCTTCAAGTATGTGACTTGTACATGAGATCATATAATTACAATTAGTATCATTACTCTTAAACGTCCTTAGTCGAGTGTCAATATTAATGGGACAACAATGATACATTTAGACTAGTATGTGGATTGACTGATGGCCAAATCTCATTGGTCATAACTATATGAGATATTGAGTCAATGCATAGGTACATATTAGAGAACAATGTACTGGACAAACCCACCATGAGAATTCTACATGGAGCATTATGCAGAGTGTCATAAGCAATTCTTATAGTGACAATGATGTAATCATCCTCCGACCTGAAATCACTATATTACTACACAGGAATTTATGTACTTTAATATCATTAGAAGTCACCTTTAATAGGGTGAACAATAAAGGTGATTATTGGGTACATCATGAATCGTGTGAGGAATATGAGTGATCTAGATGGAATTTAACCCTCCTATATATTAGGGGTGATATCCATAGGCCTCTTAATTAAGTAGGACTATGAAATGCATGGCCATGCTCAAATAGTGATTTATTTCATATAGTCTACTCATCGATTAAGAAAACTCTGATTAAATAATGAAGAGGATGACACATTCCATGCCTCGAGTTTAATCTAGGATGTCAAGGTTAAAAGGATTAAATTATATTGAAACATTGGTCACGAAAAGGTTGTATCGAATCACCGATTTTATTATTATTTGGGTAGCAGTGATCCATTACTAGATGCCGCTTACTGTTTATAATTTTATAATATGATTTTAAAATTATTGCCAACATAATAATAACCTATAGGGTCACACACTAAGAACGTAATTAAAAAGGAATTAATTTAAATTGTAAGGATTTAAATATATCAATATGATTGATAGTATTTAAATTAATAGGATAATTTGTATATATATGTATATTAATTAAGTAAGACTTGATTAAGATATAATATATATATATATATAAATTTAGATTTTATTTTTCTAATTGAATTAGGTTTTGGTTAATTCCTTTAACTGCTATATATATGATATATCAGCCGTTTTTAGGGTATTTTGATTATAAACCCAAAAAAAAACCTAGCCGCTCTTAGAGAGAGACTAGAGAGAAAAACTTCGAAAGTCCAGATCCTTGGCGGCTAGTATCGCAGCTTTCCTTGCTGCAAATCGTGTGACGATTCGTGGAACGTTCGTGTGGATACCGTTGAGACGCAGTTCCTTTGGATTGCGTTGAAGATTCGAGGCTGTTCCAGAATCTCCATCGTCTCCGCTCAGGCTTGAATAATCGGTAAAACAGATCTAAACCTCTGAATTAATATGTTTTCGCATGGATCCTATTTTAGGGTTTTGGAAAAATTTTAATTTCCGCTACGTTTTTGTGCCGAAATCCCTACATCTGTCCCCTGAATCACAACAAAAAAACTCATCTGTTACAGATGGCATTTCCATGTACTTGACATTGATAACATCTCTTGATGTGATCATCACAGTCGGCTTTGAGCGAGATCCAGTAATGTCCTGTTCTTAATATCTTCTTGGCCAGTAGATGACCGCTCATGTGTGGACCACAGACTCCACCGTGGTCTTCATCCATTAATCTCTAAGGCATCTTAACAGGCCTATTCCAGCATCTCTCTTATAGAGTGCATCTCCGCTCAAATAGAACTTTATAGCCATTTTGTGAATCCACTTTCGCTCAGATTGGCTTAGCCTTAGCGGGTGTAGATCCATCTCAGAGATATTCCTTGATGTCTTGATACCAAGTCTGTTGATAGGATGTATTTCATCTTATACCTCTCCAATGTAATTCCCATATGTCGGGGCCTTCTGATTTGTGAATTTGATGCAGGAAATTCCATTCCTATCGGATATGCGAATCACTGAAGCCAACGTCGCCAATGCATCAGCGAAGTCATTCCTACCCCGAGGAATATGACTGAAGGTTAGGTCTTCAAACTCAAGGGATATTTTGACGACCTGCCAATGATAGGGCAGCAAATGCAGTTCTTTGGTGTGATATGTCCCAGTGGTTTGTCTGATAACCAACACAGAGTCTCCAAAGTCCAGTAAATGTTTGATACCTATGGATTGAGTTAATTTTAACCCCATTATACAGCCTTTATACTCGACTGTGTTGTTGGTGTTGCCAAATTAAAGTTTGCTAGCCACAGGATATTGCTCTCATGTACCAAAGATAAGAACTGCCCCAGCTCCAGCACCTTCCATGTTTACTGCTCCATCAAAATACATTTTACATGGTTGGACTGTATTCTCTTGATGGAGTTGTTGAATTGTCATGATCCCATCATTCGAGAAATAAGTCTCTAGGGGCTCGAACCTTCCTGAAGGTGCTTCAGCTAATTGATCTGCAATGCTTTGATTACCTTCTAAGTTACATAGACAATGTCAAATTATTATAGGATCAACTGCCATTTGGACAGTTGACAATTCAACATTGGTTTGTTGAATACGTATTTCAGGGGATCCATACGAGATATGAGGTAGTTCATATGTCAATGCAAATAGTGTTGCAACCTCATGGAGGCCCATGCTAATGCACAACATGTCTTCTCAATCAATGTGTACTTCTGTTCACCACTGCTGAATCTTTTACTGATGTAGTAGATGGCTCTCTCCTTGCTACTATTATCCTTCTGTCCTAGCATGCAGCCCATTGCATTGGCATTGACGGACAGGTACATGAATAAGGGAACTCCATCCCTTGGAGGTACAAAAAATAGGTGTTTTGACTAGCTATTTCTTGATGGTAAGGAAGGCTCGTTGACAATACTCGTTCAATTTGGTGGAGGAATTCTTCCTTAGTAGCTTAAAGATGGGTTCACAGGTTGCCGTGAGCTGGAAAATGAATCGGCTTATGAAGTTTATTCTCCACTGAAATCCAAGTATCTCCTTCTCTGTTCGAGGTACTGGCATCTCAATGATGGATTTGATCTTGGCAGGGTCTAGCTTGATGCCTCGATTACTCACCAGGAATCCTAACAGCTTGCCTGCTTTGACGCCAAAAGCACATTTGGCGGGATTCAGCTTGAGGTTGTACTTATGCAACCTGTTAAACAGCTTCCTGAGATGGTATAGATGATCATCCTCCCTCTGGGATTTGATGATGATGTCATCCACATATACCTCTATCTCCTTGTGCATCATGTTATAAAATAGGTCCATCATGGCTCGCTGATATGTGGCTCCGGCATTGATGAGGCAGAAGGACAGTCGCCTATAGCAAAATGGTTCTCCAGGGAGTGATGAAAGCTATTTTCTCTTGGTCTTCTTCAACAACCATGATCTGATAGTAACCAGCAAAGTAATCTATGAAGGAATATATGTCGTATTGCACCGTATTGTCGATCAGGATATGGATAAATGGTACGGGGAAATTGTCCATGAGACAGGCTTTGTTCAAATCCCGATAATCCACGCATACTCATACTTTCCCTCCAGGTTTAGGTACGTGGACTATGTTTGACAGCCACTCCGGGTAGGTTGATACCATGATGATTACGACTTTGAATTGTTTAACAACTACTTCTTTAACTTTCAGACTTCATTCAGGTTTCAATCGCCTGAACTTTTGTTTGACTGGCTTGAACCCATCTTTGATGAGCATTCGATGGATAACAATGTCAGTAGATAGGCCAATCATGTCTTCATATGACCATGCAAACACATCCTGAAACTGTATTAGGTGTTCGATCAGGTCGGCTTTTTGGTCTTGGGTGAGGTCTATGCCTATCTGGATTTCTTTGATATTTTTGGAGGTTCCTATATTGATAGTGGTGGTTTGGTCGAGGTTTGGTTTGGGTTTATCTTTGACCCATTCTTTGATCTCCTCGGGCACCCCATAGTCATCTTCCTCCTCTTGACCAATATCTATCAAGTCGAAGTTCAGTTCTACATCAAAGTTGTAGTCACTTTGACAGGTTGACATCTCATCAGCAGAGACAAACACATCCAATGCTTGAGTTCTATAAACAAAAATTCTTTCATTTTAATATATACAACTTCTTAAATATATAGAGCATTTGGCAAAGCATGATAAAAGTTACTACTATAGTTGTGCAATCAAAAGTAAGTAGTAAATGAAAGCATGTTTAAAGGGCATATGGACTCTCTGCCCCTTTACCCTTTTCGATTGAGGCAAGGGACACTGTTCCAATTATATAAGATAAAATCCTCATAAGTAGGGAGGATCAAGGATTTGTGATCATCCGCCTCATCTCGTATGATGACTAAGACATCCTTCGAAATAGGGCCAGGGTTTTTCTTTGAACTGCCCCTTTTTCCTTCTTGATGTGAGGAATTTAAATCTAATCCTCGTTGTCGCTATCTGGGATATCATCATTCATACCCTCGTAGTTTATGATAACCCGCATGTTACCAAATGGGTCTCGTCCTTTGTACAGGATCTTCTCTTTTCCCTTTTTGCTATCCATCTCGGATTTGGGAGTTGTTTTCTCATTTGCTGGTATAATGGGAGGAAATAATATGGTTGATACCACAGCTGAGATTTTCCTCATGGGTTTCACCCATCCAACACCCGTAAGGTTTGGCAGCAAAATTGTGGAAGCATGAGCCTTAGGATGCTTGTGTGGATTCTGGAGGCTTGACCTGGATTTATAACCCAACCCGGCTCTCCCTGTCTGGCTCGGGATTTGTACTGGACTGTTGATACCTTGCTAATTCTTTCCTAATCCTTTCCCAGGTTGGAAACCCAAAGATACCATCTCCTGGTCCACTGTCATCACTTCAGGGGAGACTTTAGTCTTCAAGGCTGGTGCTCCGATAGGTAGATACTGAGTATCATTCACCTCCAGGGCTTGAAAACTTGCAGGTTCAACCCCTGTATCCAGGCTAATCACTGGCATATCTCCCTGTATATATTAACAGGGTATTCTGGTTTGGCATTGACCGTGATGAGGTTGTCGTTGATAATGTATTTGAGTTGTTGATGGAAGGTGGATGGAACTGCCCCTGCCATGTGGATCCACGGCCTGCCCAACAAGAAGTTGTATCCAATGGCAATGTTGAGCACATAGAAAGTGTGTGGGCCAATCTCTAATGGAAGCTCTATTTCTCCTATAGCTTGTTGGCGAGATCCATCGAAAGCCCGGATTACTACCTGAATGGTTTTGATCCGGTTTGGGTTGATCTTCATTCTTTCCAAGGTGTCGTAGGAACAGATGTTGAGGGATGATCCTCCATCTATGAGCACACCTCTGATCACATACCTAGAAGACATCACAGCTATATGCAGGGACTTATAATGGCCCGTTCCTTCAGCAGAAATATCATCATCAGTGAAAGATATCACATTACTGTTGAAAATGTGTTCTACCACATGACGAAATTTCTCAGCATCCACGGTATGTCGCAGATGGGCTTCTTCCAGTACTTTCACCAGAATGTTGCGATGATCCACCGATGATAAGACCAAATATAGGATGGACATTTGCTTGGGTGCATCTTTCAAGCTTTGCACAATTTTGATTTCATTGTGTCACATTTTGTTGAGGAACTCTTCAATTTTCTCATCGGTCACCTTTTCTTTGGCTTTGATGACGACTTTGATCACCCGCTGAGGCAGGTATAGTGGATTATCCTTTCGTACGATGGTAATGTTGTTTGAAATGGAACCTTCGTCATTCCTGTAGTTCCATGGGACCCTCTTCAGACTAACAATTGGATACTGAGGTCTGAAGGGCAAGATTAGAGGCTCTAGTGCGGCCACCATTCACAAGATTTTGTGTTTCTTGTACCCCTTTCCCTGGAAGTACTAAGGGTGTGAGGGATGGTTCCTTATCACAGGAAACTACAGCCACTGTATCCTAATTCCCTGTAGTGGGGATAAAGAGAGTGTCTTCATCTGGGAGGCCATAATCCCGATTCCTTCTTTTCAATTCATCGCTTTCAATCATGTTCTAAATCAGGTTACGAAGTGCCCAGCAATCCTCAGTGTTATGGCCGATTGCATTAGAGTGGTACTGACAGATTTGATCAGGCTTGAATTTCTTGGATCGAGGGTTTAATAGAGGTAATAAATCTACAACCATTCCCTGGTTGATTAACATCTGGAGGATTTCTTCAATTGGCTTGTTCAGGTTGGTGAAATTCCTTTGAAAGGTAAATTTCCTACCAGCTTGGAAATTCTCCTCTTTGGCCATCTTGTTGGTCCAGGATTCATGCTTATGAGACCGGTAGTGATCCATCATGGGAATGGGACTGATCTCCAGTGTGGGAGGATTTTCTTCACAATGGTTGGTCTGGTTTATGAGCTGCTTGGTAATTTAATGTTAGTATATAACCAGCTCTGCTAACTGTTCGATCTGCTCTTTGATAGACTTAATCTCTTATTTTATTCAAAAATGCCTTTCTGAGACTTCCCAACTGTCTAGGCTGTTGCTGCTAGGTGGAGTTGACTCTCCCACATAACAGAGGTATTTGGATTCTTCTCCATTTCTGGTGCTAATCATGTTGACATTCTCCTCTTTGTGTTGAGGTAAGGGATTATTATGTACGTGTGGTTGCTCGGGCTTTGTTACCACAATCTCTCCGTTGTCAATTAAGTCCTGAATTTTGTTCTTGAGAGACCAACAGTCTTTTGTATCATGGCCTGGAGATCCAGAATGGTAAGCACACTTCTTGCTTGGGTTAAAATTTCGTCCACCAGTATTGGTTGGTGGAAGGAGTTGGACAATCTTCTTCTGGGCTATCAACAATTTTAACACATTCTCGAGTGAATCACCTAACGGGGTGAACGTTCTTCAACGTCTGACCTCCATATTTTTCTTGAAATGGAGGGTTTTAAGGCTATGCTGAAGGTTGGAAAGGGGTATAATTCCTCCTTTGAATGGGCATACTATTTGATTTGCCTCTTTGATTCTGTCCTTGTAATACTAAGGACACCTCTTCATCTTTCTTTTTGTGTACCCTCCAGGGATTACTCCCGTAATTTCTAAACTGGATATGCTCGGCAACTGCTTCCAAGGCAGTCAGGTCCTTTATCTTCCAAGACTTCAGCCCCATTTCGGCCATTTCACCGTGCTTGATCATTTCAGAGAATGGTTTTCATATGCTTGCTAGGACCATCTCATAATATGGAGCTTCTTGGATGTCGATGAAGGTCATGACTATCTCAGTCTCATTCATAGGTGGAATGACTTATGCTGTAACTTGTCTCCATCGTTGAGCATATCCTCTGAATGATTCAGTGTTTTGTTTCTTGATTTTGGTTATTTGGTATCTGTCTGGAGCCATCTGAGACTGGAAGCAGTATTGACTAAGGACAGCATGGGCCAACTCTTCCCAAATGTGAATTTTGGAATTATCTAGACTGGCGTACCAGGCTCTAGCCTCTCTAGTCAAACTCTTCTAAAATAATTGCATTCTAAGCTTCTCGTCCTCTGCATAGGATCCAAGTTCTCTATTGAATACTTTCAGGTGGGTGTAGGGGTCTCCCAATCCATCGTATTTCTCAAAATTAGGAGTTCTAAATTTTTCAGGATAACGAGCCCAGGGAAGATACAGAGGTCAGAATAATTAACACTGCCAAAGGCCCTAGTCCGTTTGAATAGACCAGATGGTTTCTTCCATCTGTTGTACTTTCTTCAGAATGTCACCAGCTTCCTGCTCTTTGTTGAGGATGGTGATTTTAGGGGTTTTGTTGGTTGGGTCCTGGTTTTGTGGTCCATGAATCTGAGTCTTTGACTTTTTGGTCTCTTGACTGCCACCACTACCACCAAGTGTTCCTGGTTCTGTGTGAGCTTGGGCTTGCTTCCCTTTAAGAGCTTTTCTTTGTTCTCTCAGGAAATTGGCCAATTCAACTATCTGATTCTTTAGTCCCTCAAACTATTCCCTAGATACAGGGGTGGATTCTGGTTGAGCACCGAAAGTCATTTCCGTGGATGGACTTAGTGCCTTCTTAGACTTAGGTCTAGTGACATGAACAATTTTTTACCTACAACAAAATGTAGGCGTGTCAATTTCTTGATGTAGGTAGGGATAGGATACATGCCATGATGTGTTTTATAGTTTTTTAATCTTATCCTGCAAAACAGAGGTCAGTTGTTTTGATGACAGGATAATATGACAGGATGCATATGACAAGGAATGTAAATTTTTATTATGACATTTACATTGTGCTCCTTTACATTTGGAATTGAAAACTTAACATTGAATTGAAAGAGGAAGGTATGAAGAAGCTTCCCATCGGATTTGGTTAATCAGAGGCTGACCTATCTTAGGCTACTTTCGCAACTTTTTGGCATGAAGGTCCCCAGATCATTGCAATTTACTAGAGGGGAAACTAATCCGATCTTTCAACTAGAGCGAACTAGGTGGAGTTTTTTCATAAGCCCCTAGAGACTTAGCCGTCCCCAGAGTCATTACTTATCACCGACGGGTTTTGCCTCCCTAAGGAAGAATCACACAACATACACTCACATACATCGTACCTCACCGTATGCATATGATGACATTGGTGCGAAGCACTAATATGGGTGCAAAGCACTTAAAATATAAGAAAGCATTAATTCACATTCCTTCAATGTAAATATGCAACATTCACGCATTCATTCGATGTAAAAAATGCAGCATTCACACATACGTAGAACAAAAGAGATTTTTCTCGAAAATATTTGAATGCGGCCTAAGCCTTCTACTGTCCCCATCAGAGTCGCCACCTGTCGACGTCGGGAAAAAATTCGCGGGTCGGGTCACAACCCGAATCTTTCTCTCTTCCTAAGTTATTTCTACCCTTACTCTTTTTATTTCAAAAAAAGGTTTTGAAGGGTTTTTTAGGAAAAGGCCAACATGTATCATGTCGACGATTGAACGTTTTACAGAGTTGCTAGTTGGTAGATTTGAAGTGGTTGAACCAACTCAACCGAGTTTTGTTTGAAAGTGGCCGAATTGCTAGACACTGGCGAAACTTGATCTTTGAAAACAAAGTTTGAGCTCGGGGGCTTGGTTAAGTGTGGGGAAGGTGTTAGGTACCCCACAACTCCCGTGTAAACACGGTACCTCATCTTTTCAATATTTCACTTTTAAATTTGTGTGTGTGAATGCTGGAAGAAAAATTAGGTCTATGTTTAATTGAAAGCATGTCTATAAATCGTTGAACCTATATACGAAGGGTTTGATTTGATTTGCAAAAAGTCTTTGATTTGATTTGCAAAAGTGTTTGATTTGATTTGCAAAAGCTTTTTTTTTTTGAAAAGATTATTGAATGATGTTTTGAAAGAAGGTTTTCAAACCCTTACACTAACATAGAAATTGAAGCATATCGATACTTCAATTTTACCTTTTCAGCCTTAAGGCTCAATTTAAATGGTGATTTGTCTGGCTGCGAAGCATCCTCGACCATAGCATATATACAAATATCGGTATCCTCACTGGCATGATAGCCATCGGAGGGACTCTTACATGACAAACCATATTTTCACTATATTGAGACCTTAAATCAGGATAACCGTTTTAAGGACTTTTGTATGTACATTTTACAGAAAAATTGGTAGGGTACATTTGTAAAGTGGAGTTTGTCCATCGTGGGAATCAGATTCTGATCAGTTTGATCATGAATCCCACGATTCCTAGGCTCACATAGGGAGGCCGATAAACCTGTATAGCTCAAATTTATACAAAAAAAGATATATATCCAAATATCGCCAGAACCAAAGTTCATCAGTAAATCCTGGCTTGCACATGGCCGAAGCATCTCGTTCCCACTATATAGCAATCTAAGGGTCGCGATGTAGCTTTTATAACTAAAACTAGAAAAATACTAGATTTAAATAAATCTCAGTCATTCTAGCTTTCCAGTTTTGTTTGAACCTATTTTGAACTGTTTAAGAGCTAGAGTTGGCGAGATTTAAAGAAATCTAGTTCGCCCGCAGAACTGTCAGTGTCGATTCATATCAAATGAATATTTAAAGCAATAATTTAATAAAAATGAGTAAAGCAATATATATATATACAAAAGCTGTAAAGGGCAATGAGTTTTCACACCGGTGTCCGGACTGGAATTGAAATATATATATATATATATATATATATATATATATATATATATATTTATAAAAAAACTGTAAAAGCCACGGAATGATCTAGGATGGACAGAATTGAAATACATATATAAAAAGACATAAAAGGGCAGTGGGTTTGCACTTCGAGGCCCGGACTAAAAATAATATATATATTTAGACAGAAAAATAGTCAAACCAGGACTGAAAAGATAACCCAGTATTGGTGAATGGTGTCAAAAATAGTAAGAAGGCCACAGAATGATCCAGGCCGAACTAGAATGTAAATATATATATATATATATATATAGACAAAAAAGTAGTCAACCAAGACTGGGAAGATAACCCAGTGTAGTGAATGTTGCTTATATATACATATAAAAAGCAGTAAAAAGGCCACATAATGATCCAGGCCAGACTTGAATGTATATATATATATAGACAGAAAAGTAGTTAACCAAGACTGGGAAGATAACCCAGTGTGGTGAATGTTGCTTATATATTCATATATATATATATATATATATATATATATATATATATAAAAGCAGTAAACTACCACAGATTTGACATCCGGGCATGACAGGATTAAAAGTTAGTATATATACAGTTAAATATATACAAAAAAAGCCAAACCTGGACTGGAAAGATAACCCAGTCCGGCGAAGTTGTTAATAACAAAGATGCAAGTATATAAAAGCTGCTGGAAGCGACGGATCGTCAATCTGAGTTGTAGAAATGCCAAAAAAAATGCGTTTAGGTACTAAAATATACTAAAAGTTAACAAAAACGGCCACGAAATCAAGTTCTGGGCATATTTAGAAAACGAAACTTGATATGCAAGTGTATAAAAGTGCGAAAAAGTAATAATAACTTTCTGATCGTAAAAATACTCACAATGGACTGCTATATGTGCTTTTTGCCAAATCGTAGGCTTTAAATGTCCAAATCTATCGGTTATTTTCTGATATGTGGTAGTACGTGGGTTTATCTACGTGTTAGAGTGAAAAATTTTGGGTTTGGAAGACAAGAAAATGGCTGGAAAACCAAATGGACAGGGGTTCAGAGTGTTTCTGAATTCTTTAAATGAGAGGGGGTGTACCTTTATATATAGACCAGGGAGCCTCCTCTCTACCTGCTCCTGCTGCAGTTAGAGGTGCGGCTCAACTGTGGCAGGGTCCACGTGGTGGGTCTCATCTTCTCAAAGTACGTGCACTTCGAGCAACGCGAGGTCTTATTCCAAACATTCTAACTTTTGATCGGAGCGTCCGTTTGAGGCGTGCGATACCTTTCAAGAAAGCCCTCACCGAGAGTGTCACAATGACAATGGATAAAACATTTTCTGGGTCCAAAAAGATGGGTTCATAACCAGGTCTTTGATTCCCCGCAGGTTGTCTGTTGAGCTGTCTTGCGCTGTTTGCAGTCAAGATCATTGTTATTGTTCGTTCTGACCTTGGTGGCATCAATTCGGCTTGAGTTGAACGAATCGGTTTAGACTTGGTAAAATAACAGTTTTGCCCCTCCCGGGTTTTTCCTTACTGTCAGCATGGCCTTCGGTTGACTTCCTGGGATTGTTTCCAAGGTTTGGATCCCATTCGAGTCTGTTTCTCCCCAATATTGTCTCTGAGGCTGACTTGGTCCCTCCAGGTTTTCCTCTGGAGATGATGTGATGCTTCAGGATCATTTTTGAAGTTGACCTTACTTCCCGGGTTGAGACCAGGGATGACCTGCACCTCTCGGGTTGAGACCGAGGTTGATCTGTGCTTCTCAGGTTGAGACAGGGGCTGACCTGTACCTCCCGGGTTGAGAGCGGGGCTAACCTGTACCTCTCAGGTTGAGATTGGGGATGAGCTATACCTCCCGGGTTGGAGACCGGGGCTGACCTGTACCTCCCGGGTTGAGACTGGGGCTGATCTGTACCTCCCGGGTTGAGACCGGGGCTGACCTATACCTCCCGGGTTAAGACCGGGGCTGAGTTGTAGCCCCGATATTGAGACCGGGGTTGAGTTGACGGCCCGATATTGAGATTGGGGTTGATCTGACGACCCGATATTGAGACAGGGGTTGAACTAATAGCCCAGTATTGAGACCGGGGTTGAACTAATGGCCCGGTATTAAGACCGAGGTTGGATTGATGACCCGATAATGAGATCGGGATTGAACTGATGGCCCGGTATTGAGACCGGGGTTAAACTGATGACCCGATATTGAGACCGGGGTTAAACTGATGACCCGATATTGAGACCAGGGTTGATTTGGAAAGACAATCTTGCCCTCCTACAGTGTTTGTAACAGGAAAACAAAATTTTGAGTGTCTACAGCTATCAAACCTATGAGGAGACCGACACTTGTATATATGTTGTGGTCGAGGATGCTTCGCCGCCCGACAATCACCATTCAAATTGAGCCTTGAGGCTGAAAAGATAAAATTGAAGTATCGATATGCTTCAATTCCTATGTTAGCGTAAGGGTTTGAAAACCTTCTTTCAAAACATCATTCAATAATCTTTTTAAAAAAAGTTTTTGCAAATTAAATCAAACACTTTTGCAAATCAAATCGAAGACTTTTTGCAAATCAAATCAAACCCTTCGTATATAGGTTCAACGATGCATAGACTTGCTTTCAAACAAACATAGGCCCAAATTTCTTCAAGCATTCACACACTTTAGATTTAAAAGAGAAATATTGAGAAGATGCGGTACCGTGTTTACAAGAAAGTTGTGGGGTGCCTAACACCTTCCCCACACTTAACCAAGCCACCGAACTCAAACTTTGTTTTCAAAGATCAAGTTTCAACAGTGTCCAGCAATTGGGCCTCTTTCAAACAAAACTCGATTGACTTGGTACAACCATTTCAAATCTACCAACTGGCGACTCTATAAAGCGTTCAAATCGTCGACATGATACATGTTGCCTTTTCCTAAAAAACCCTTCAAAACCTTTTTTTGTAATAAAAAGAGTTAGGGTAGAGATAACTTGGGAAGAGAGAAAGATTCAGGTTGTGACCCGACCCGCGAATCTTTTCCTGACGTCGACAGCTGACATTAGAGTTGCTGAGAAGGGAAAATTCTCGAAGTGCAAATTCTGGTTAGAACGTGTGCAATTTCTTGGCCACGTGTTTGTCAAAGATGGGATTTTAGTGGATTCGTCAAAGGTTAAAGCTGTAATTTATTAGGATCAACCGAAGACACCATCAAAAGTGCGGAGTTTCTTATGATTGGCAGGTTACTACAGAAGATTTATCCAAGACTTTTTCGAAATCACAACTCCATTGACGAATTTGACTCGGAAGACGGTTAAGTTTGTTTGGACGGAAAAGTGTGAGAAGAGTTTCCAGGAACTGAAGAATAGGTTGAGTACTATGCCTATGTTCTCATTTCCAGATAATATAGAAAATTTCGTGGTATAAAGGATTAGGCTACGTGCTGATGTAGAATGGCAAAGTCATTGCTTATGCATTACGTCAGCGGAAGGAGTATGAGAAAGGGTACCCGACCCATGACTTGGAATTGGCGGCAGTGGTGTTTGCTCTGAAGATATGGAGACACTACCTTTATGGAGAGAAGTGTGAGATATACAAATATCATAAGATTCTAAAGGACATCTTTACACAGAAGGATTTGAATATGCGCCAAAGGAGATGGTTGGAGCTAATTAAGGACTACGATTGCGAGATTCCTTACCATCCGGGTAAAGCTAACGTTGTTACCGACGCTTTAAGCAGGAAAGGTCGGGAAAAGTTAATGATATTAACTTATCAGAATTAGTTGATAGAAAAGATGGCTAAGTTGGAGCTTGAAGTTAAGTATCCAAAGGAAGCAGATGAGAAATTATTTCAAGTAACTACTGGTTCAACCTTGGTGAACAAGGTGAAAGAAGCACAACTACATGATAATGAGTGCGAGAACATCCGGAAGAGAGTAACTGATGGTGAAGAGATAAAATTCAAGATTGATAATGATGGACTGCAATGATTTGAAGGGAGAATCTGGGTACCGCCAGTACCAGAAATCAAGGAGGAAATTTTGGGCTCATAGTTCAAGATATTCGATTCACCCTAGAAGTATGAAGACGTACCAGGATCTCTGACAACATTTCTGGTGGCCGAATATGAAAAGAGACGTTGCCGAATGCATTGCAAAATATTTAATGTGCCAGAATGTCAAAGCAGAACATCAGAGACCAAGTGGATTGCTACAACCGCTGGAGATTCCGGAATGGAAATGGGAGCATATCACGATGGATGTGACAACCCCAAATCCAGGAACTTCAATTCCACGGGATTTGGTGTTCACTGTACAAATATCATCTATCTATCTACCCATAATAAATGCAAACCATGTAATAGATAAAAATAAATCCTCCCCTTGTGGGGTTACAACATTTGAATATTAAATACAATCCCAGGTCATACTAACCTTAAACATCTGTGCAGAACATAAACAAATAAATAAATCTTACACAACTTTAACATAAGTTTGAAATATAAACATATAAAAGTAAATAACAAGTCTTCATCACTTGTTGACCTTGCCCTTGCCCTTGCTAGTAGAAGGCTCGTCGGACCTTTCGTTCTTAACTGCAATGTTATTATTATGCAAGAGTGAGCACGATTGCCCACAAGTATAATAATACAACAACAATATATTAACATGCGAGTGAATCAAAGACATCTGAATAAAGAAACTCAACGTTTGACTTCAAGAATGAATAACAAGAATCAAAAGAACATCTGAGGGTCATAAGACCTTAAACTATGTCCTAGGTTGTAAAGCTTTTATGCTTTAAACCTTTAACAGTCATAAGACTATGGACTCTACTTCTCGTACTTAGGGGGATCAGCTCTTAGTACCATACTGTGCACAAAATCTTAACGCTAAATCGTAAATAATCCCCTTTTATAGGGTTGTTCATCTCAGTTTAGACATCAGAGTCCGCACCAAAGGAAGTTTGGTTTGGATAAGCTCAATAAGTATTCTAGAATTTAGAACGTTCATCAACTGTGGACTAGTCGAATCAATAAGGGTTCACTAGTCCTATAAGGTTCAACAATAACATTGATATTCAACTTGAATAATAAATCTCAAGAGTATACAATCGAATAACTATTGTATAACTGAATCATGCTTTTAAAAGAGTTACAATATCTAATATGAATTTCGAACTGGAACAATTAAGAACACGAGCTTACTCGATATAGAAACACAAGTCTAAGACTTAATAAATGAAGAAATTAGAATTTAAGGAACTCGCTAAATAAATAAGTTAGGGATAGGATACTTGCCTCTTGCACAAGCTATAAATATAATTACAATTCACTTCCACAATGTCCTACACATTACATTATGTATACGACATCGATTAGTTTTCATAACTACCATGTTTAACTGTTGAACTATTCACTTAAGTTCAACTTACAACTTGGTTTATAATATTACTAAATGGCTAACCACATAACATGAATGTGAACTCACAACATACATATCACATATGTATAACCCTTTAAACAATCATAATCAAGTTTTAAAATTACGACATTCAAGTTCGCACTTAGTTTGTTAACTTGAACCTTCACATTATCTTATACATGTCAATAACTTAGTTTTATTAATCATGAACTTTAAATCATATAATATTCATGTATGTAACTTAGAACAACATCTTTTATTATCGAGAGCACTACACTTGTGTGCGTGCATGTCTGAAGCCCTCCGATTGCCTCCGAATACGCATCAATCATAAATATGGCCATTTTTACCCATTTTAACGATTTCAAATTGAAAAACTTAAAGAATGAAAGTTTTAGGTCTACTCGTTATCTTTTCGAATCTTGAATCGCCTTAATCGGAGTTCGGATAAAAAAGTTATGCTTATTTTACTACAGGAGGTCAAAACAGTCTCGAAAACAAAAAAAAAAAGCTCCCGGACAGCACCCACCCCCACTGGGGCGGGGCTTTATGCCCATGAGGACCCGCTGGGGTGGGGCCCCCTGCTGGTTCACTCCCTGGTTCGCGATTTTGACAGTTCGTTGGCCTAATTACTCCAATTAAATGCAAATTAAACACACACAGTGATTTCTATGAAGTATGAACTTCATAGAAACATCATACAATGTTACTAACATATTTTTAACATCTTAAATCATGCAATTACTCGAATCAAATCACAAAATTCACCGTTCTTGGTGTTCTTGACAGTTTTGAAGAAAAATACGAAAATCATCGTCACGGATTCGTTATAACTCCGAATCCGTCCATTCAAAGTTTGTTTTCTTTGTTTTAACATGAATTATCATAATCTACTAGTCAAATTTAAGTTAAACAAATCATTCATGGCATAAAAATTGTATGTAAGGGCCGTATGGGCTATATATAGAACTTCTATACTCTGTAACTTTCGAAAACCCAATTCAAACAAAATTATATGGTGTGATTACTGAAAGTTATGCATATATGGCATATAATATGATATTAACAATTAGTAACACCTATAAGGTCATATGATTAACAATCATCGACATAAAACATTTAATTTGCACGTAAGGCCATATATATAACTTTTCTACTCTGTGACTTTTGAATTCCAAATTAAAGCATGCCTTCATGGATTTGATTGTTTTAAACATACATATGTTATAGAAAGTATGTTATGAACATCAATTAACACGTATATGATCATAACTCAAGTAATTAACACCAATTTTATTCATAGAGAACTCAAGTTGGCTTTTTCATGGAAGAAATATATATTTACGTAAATAGAAAAGTTGAATCAAGAGGTTACCCTTGCTAACTCTGTGAAGATGATGTACTTTAATTCTTTAATTTCTTTCAACTCTCTCCTTTTCTCTCTGTATTCTTCCTGACTACTTTTCAAATGATTGATAATAGTAATATATAATATAATACGTATAACATGTATAGTGGGTGAGTGGTCATCCATTACTCCCTTAATGGGTTAACTAGCTCCAACTCCCCTTAGGGCCTTGTTTGGCTATCTCATTCCTTTCCCCTTTCCATTTATTTTAATTATAGCTTTATAATATAGTTTTAATATCACACCCAATTTAATCAAATAATGTTATTTAAATCAATTAAATAAAATGGCATAAATCCACATTAAATCACATAGTCCCATAATTAAAATTCTCATTTATTAATTATATCAAACCATTAAATCTCTAATTAATTATTAAATTAATTAGAACACATTATGCTTATTAATTAGTATATTAATCAAATAAGCTCAATTAAATGCATCATTGAATATAAAAATCTCTCCACATTAATTTAATCAATACAACACATATAATTAAATTAATCTACCATAAATTCACCAATTAATTAGTTAATTCAGTAATTAAATCATCAAAAAATATTTATTTAACTCAATAAATATTCAAATTAAATTATAAAATCTCGTTCGTCACAATGGATTTTGTGGTTGGTCTTCCAACGACTTAGAAGGGTTATGATGCAGTATGGGTTATCGTGGATCGACTGACGAAGTCAGCTCATTTCTTACAGATCAAGATTAGATTCAACTTGGATCAGTTCGCAAAGCTGTACGTAAAGGAAATTATTTCTAGACATGGTGTTCTAGTATCGATTGTATCAGACAGGGATCCGCGTCTTACGTCAAATTTTTGGAATCGATTACAGGAATGCTTGGGAACGCAGTGGCAAATGAGTACGGCGTACCATCCTCAGACTGATAGCCAGAGCGAGAGAACGATTTAGACTCTAGAGGATATGCTGAGAGCTTGTGTTATGGACTTTAAAGGAAGCTGGGATGATCATCTACCGTTGGTGAAGTTCGCCTACAACAACAGTTACCATGCAAGTATTGGCATGCCGCCTTACGAAGCATTGTACAACCAAAAATACAGGACTCCATTGTGTTGGGATGAGGTTGGTGAACGATAACTGTTGGGGCCAGAATTGGTGCAACAAACTGCTGAGATTGTGAAGTTGATCAGAACGAGATTAGTAGCTGCTCAGGATAGACAGAAGAAATATGCCGATTATCACCGACAGAATCGAGAGTTTGAATTAGGAAGCTTCATTTTCTTAAAGGTATCTCCCTAGAAGGGGAAGATTAGATTTGGAAAAAAGGGGAAGCTGTGTCCCCGATTTATTGGACCTTTTGAGATACTTCGAAGGGTTGGCGAGGTATCTTACGAGGTTGCATTACCTCCAGAGCTAGATCATATTCATAACATTTTCCATATTTTTGTGTTGCGACCATACAAGCACGACTACAAGCATGTGATAGAGTATGAACCTTTACAGTTTGATAAAGACTTAACATATGAAGAGGTTTCTGTTCAAATAGTTGACAGAAAAGAACAAGTACTTAGAATTAAAGTGATACCTTCTGTTAAGGTAATCTGGAGGAACCACAGTGCTGAAGAAGCTACGTGGGAACTCGAAGATGTTATGATGAAAAGTTATCCCCAATTATTTGTTTAATTTCTTGTATACCGATTCTGGGGACAAAATCTTTTTCAGGGGGGAAGAATGTGATGAATGAGTTTTTTTTAGTTGTGATTATGGGGACAAAATCCTTTTAAGGAGGGAAGATTATAACAAACGAGAATTTTGTATTTTAATTTTAAATATTTATTGAATTAAGTAAATATTTTAGTTGAATTATTTATTGTGTTGAATAAATAATTTATGTGATTATGTTATGAAGTAATTTAATTAAGTGCAATATGTTAATTAAATTGATGTGTAAGTAATTTTGTGGTGTAGTTCTAATTTAATTGAGATAATTAAATTAGATGAATATTATGTGGTATTGTTAATAATGATTTACTAAGTTGTTACATAGAATTATAATTAATGAGTAAATTATAATTGTGTAGAAATTTAAGTGATGTGGCAATTTTATTTAATGAATGAATGTTAGCTTGTATTTAATTAAATTGGGATAGTAAGATTAAATTAGATAAAGTGTGACATTGAAAACTATATAGTAAAAGAGTTATTAAAATAAAATAGAAGGGTTTGAATTTTGTTTTACCAAACAAGGCCCTTAAACCTATTTTAATGTAGTTTTACCAAACAAGGCCTTAGTCCTAGAAGTCTGTTTTTAAAAATAAAGGGTTTTGTCAAATAAGCTTTATGGCTTTTGATTTCAAATAATCTGTAACTGACATATTATTAATATAGTATATTATATGTGTTGTCAGTTATATGTTGTATAATTATGTTATATTATATGTATATCAGTTATTTTAGAACTACGTTAGAAATATTAGAGTTAGAATATCAGAGTGTTAGAGAGAAAAGAGAGAAGAAGAAAGAAAGAGAGAAGAAGAGAGAAAGAAAGAAGGAAGAAAAGATCTGTGAATTTAAAAATAAAGAATCACCACCATCATCATCTTCTTTGAAAGATAGAAAGGTATAATCTAACTCTATAATGGTTAAACTATGTTCTTCATTGTTTTTAACTTCTATGTAATTGAAGTTTCATGAGAATTTGTATAATATAGTTTATATCTGTTAAATTGTATTTACAAACTATTATATATGATTGTTTATGTGATTCAATTCATGTAAATATGATGAACACGAAGAAATCATGTTCATAGCAATTAAAGTGAACTAATTTGAAGAATAGTTTCTTAAATATCAAAATTAAATTGAATTTATATTATAACAATATGTTAAGAAATAATATGTTAAGAAACAAAATTTATATTAAATTGTGATATATTATATAAATTGAATTTGGATTATAACAATATGTTAAGAAATAAAATTAACATACTTTGAATTGTGTGATTTGGTTTGAAAACAAACTCACAGTGTTAATTTTCTTCAAGAACGCTTAACAATGATGTTTTCTTCAAAATCATAAAATTAAGGATTTGGATTATGTGTTGTGGTGTTTATGTATAATAAAAACATGTTAGAAGTTTAAAGTTATGATTTTATAAAGTCTTATATGTATTAAATTCTGAGTTTGGTGCGAGGAGATAAGCCAAATTGGCTTTTTCCTGCACAAGTTCGCGAACTGGGATTTTCCACAGCGGGGACAACCGCCCCAGCGGTCCCCTTATAGGCAAAACACCCGCCTTGGCGGGGGTACATGCTGAAAAATTTGTGCATTGTGTTTTGTGTAGTTTTTGTGCATTACATAATAAGCTAACCTAATATGATGACATGTTAAGCATATATTGAGATGATAAAATGATTCATTAACGTATTTCACGTGATTAATTTTTAAGTTATATACGTTATGTAAATCGTTAATCGTAAAGTCTAATAACGTGTTCAAGACTTATGATTCGTGATTCGATCAGACTTAGAATTAATTATTATTGCAAATGTAATGATATGTAGGGTTAACCAACGACATGAGTTAGTTGTATGGTAACTAATGTATGTTATTATTTTTAATTACGTGTACGTATGCTAATTGTGGAACGTGATAGTAATTGTTATCTTAGGCTCGAGGCAAGTGTTCTAAACTCAAACTTTATTTTTATTGAGCAAGTGTTCTAAACTCAAATTTACTTTTATTGAGCAAGTGTTCTATACTCAAACTTTACTTTTATTGAGCAAGTTGTTCTATCCTTTCTTGTTATAATTATGCAAGTTATTTTATTCTCTAATATCCCTATTGAGCAAGTATATTGTTGAAGTCAGTATTGAATTAATATAACCTTGACTTAATTGTTCAAGCAAGGTTTTATTGAATTTTTCAAATGCTTTAAGGTAAATTCTAAAGCATAAGTTATTCCATAATTCTTTTATTATTGAATTCGTATTTCTTGTAAGTTGATTCAATTACTCCTTAGTTGATGATAGTTGAACTCTAAATTACCCCTGAAGCTTATCCAAACAAAACTTTCTTTGGTGTGGACTCGTTAAATAAATATTGAGATGAACAACTCTATTAATAGGGGATTACCATACGAAAGCGTTAAGATGTTTGTGCACAATACATGGTACGAAAGGCTGATCCCCCCTAAGTACGAGTTAAGAGTCCATATAGTCTAACGACTGTTAAAGGTTTAAATAGAAATGTTTATAACATGGGACATAGTTCAAGGTCTTATGACCCTCAGATGAATTCTAAATCTTATTCTTGACTATCGATGATAGAGATATTATTCAATTCAGTTGAAGTTATTTAGTATATGTCATCACTATTGATTGTTACTTCCAGTGGGCTTTTGTTTGCTCACTCTTGCATTTATATAACCATTGTAGCCAAAGTTGAAAGAGTTGACGAATCGTCAACTAGCAAAGGCAAAAGCAAGATGGACTAGTGAAGACTTGTTTATATTTATGATATGATGTGTAATAAAGACTTAATTCTATTATGTGATTTTTTTTTTCTCGCACTTATTGATGTTAAGGATAGATAACCCTGGGAATGATTTGATGAGTTGAAATCCTTTTTATAAGGAAGATTTTATTTAGTTAATGTTGTAATTTAATTTGCATTCTATATTTACATGCAGTAGTTATGTTTTATTGAGATAGTGAACACCAAATCCTGTGAAAATGAAGTACCCGGATTTGGAGGTGTCACAGTCACTTCGATGGCTGTCATGCCCATTAAAAGACCGACAATTGTATATATTCTATGGTCGAGGATGCTTCGCAGCCCGACAATTCACCATTCAAATTGAGCCAAAAGGCTAAAACTATAAAAAATGGAAGTATCAACATGCTTCAATTCCTATGCTAGCGTAAGGGTTTGAAAACCTTCTTTCTAAACATCATTTTAATATCTTGTCTAAAAGGGACTTGCAAATAAAATCAAACCTTTATATATAAGCTCAACGAAGCACAATAATACTTTCAAATCAATCAAATATAGGCCCAATTTCTTCCAGCATTCACACACACATTGCCAATAAAAAAAGGAAAATATTGAAAAGATGTGGTATCGTGTTTTCACGAAAGTTGGGGGGGTGCCTAACACCTTTTGTAATACCCGAGAATTTCCTAATATTATTAAATAATTATATTAATGAAAATGAGAATTTATTTGAATATAAATAATTTTGTGTTATGAGAATGATTAATTCAATTATATTAAATTGAATATCTATGACAATTGAGAAAAATGTGGAGTTTACGATAAACTCGTTGAGAGCCTAGTGTGGCACAGTGATGGAAAATATTAATAATTATATTAATTAACGAAGAATTTTTAAGTGAACAATTAATTAATTGTTAATTGTTATTAGAGAATATTAATTGATTGTTGTGGGATATTAACTATGGTTGATTAATAATATGTGATTATTATTGCAAGAAATATAATAATCATAATCCACTTGTTTATAATTGTGCTGAGATTTATATTTGTTAATGTGATAATTAATCCTATGATTATTAATTTGGTATAATTAATAGTCAATGATGAATAAATTAATTAATATTATTGTTAATTAATCAACGAGATAAATAGTTTATTTATTTGACATTATGAATAATAAAATAAATAAGTGAGTGATTAATATAATAAGATTATATTAATTGATATGTGCAAATGTGCAATACTTGAATATATAAAGTATATGAAATACAACTATATTATATAGTGTAGAGAGACACTTAAGTGTGACCATGCATGTATATACATAAACTATGTTATATAATGCAATGCGAATATATTACACATAGAAACCATATATTACATGAAGCATAATGTGATTATGTTAAAACTATATGTTATGAATGCATGATAATACTTATGTGACAATAAATATGTGGGAATACACTGTATAATATATCATGAACATATTGTAAACTATTAATTTTAATAAAGTGAAACATCATGAATATATGGTGAACAATTTAATAATACATGAGATAATGTAATGTGATAACATCCGATTAAATTATACCAGTATGATAAAAATGTACATGAATTATATGTGTACAATTCACACTTATTACATTATGTGAATCCGTGTTAGTATCATTAGAATTACATTGTAACTATAATTGTGGCCTAATTATATAGTATATATACATGTAACATATTTTGGCATAAGTGTTGTGTATATATACAAATTATAGAATGCTGATATATGGCCTTGTCCCAATATAATAGTCACTCTCCTTCTCCTTCACGTGTATGGCAAAAAGGCTAAGGCCTATTCTCCCATTCTTCTCCCAAGCTTAGCTAGCAATAATTATATGAGGAGTGGCTCTAATGATGGCTTTCAACAACTATCTACCAACTTCCTCTTATCTAGCATGCAAATCAAATTTCTGTTAGTTTGAAATGGTAGGCAATTGCATTGTCTGTATCTTGTTTTCTCTATAAATATGGCTTCCTTTCTTCCCATTTCACATTGCTGAGATTTTGTTTGAGTTGATAAGTTGAGAGCATATACATATATCAGTATAATAGCATTGTGAG
Organism: Panax stipuleanatus; assembly: GCA_020205555.1. NCBI lineage: Eukaryota > Viridiplantae > Streptophyta > Magnoliopsida > Apiales > Araliaceae > Panax > Panax stipuleanatus. The sequence goes on from CM035125.1 coordinate 102,680,640, forward strand.
ATAGCAGCAAGCTTAATTCATAGCAAAGGTATAAGTACATGATTCATGTTCTTCATTTTCATTTTTCTGTCAAAAATTTCAATTTCTGATTATGCCAAATTGGACTATAATTGGATTGAAGGAAGTTTGTTTAGTTGCTATATGGCTTATATACATGTTTGAACTGGAATGTAGTTGTTTAAAAACTGTTTCCGTGAAGCCATTTTGTGAGTTGGGCTAGAAACTGCCGTAGCTGCCTGCTGTCTGGTGCGAACCAGTAGTGGCGCAGCTGCGCAGGTTTAAGCCTGGGATGAGGCGCAGCTGCGCCGGCACCCTGCTCCAGTTTTCTGCAATCTGCTTAAATCCTGTTGTGTGTTAAGTAATTAATATGGCTTAAACCAGCATGCTAGGTTGTGTAACATATATATATAAACATAATGAGGCAATGTAAGCATGTTTTAGTATATTAGCATGCATGGTTAACAAAACAACATGTAGTTTGGAAACGCACTTAAAGTTTTCAAAGGGAACATAAGGTTTATAAACGAACGTTAAACATATATGACGCATGTTAATATTCTGACTTTCGAGACACGTTAGTACCATCTAGAAACACATGAAATGAATGTTGACTTGTGTATACGTGTTTCATAGTATGACGTGAGCATGCTAAACCTCGATCAGTAAACATTTCGAGCGAAAATATAAGTTTTTAAAGGCAAACCTTGACATATAAAGATCATATATATATTCTGATTTTCGGGTATGTTTATATGGCCTTGACATACATGTCGGACACATTAACTTACGTATATAAATTTCATAATGTAGCATGAACGTGTTAGGGCGTATTAGCAAACTTTATTAATGAGAGTATAAGTGTTGAACGTGAACGTCGACATGTTACATTGAGATTTGAATTTCGATACTTATGAACATGTTTGATAGAACTTGTAGACTTGCTAAGGTATCATTCATGTTTTCCTACTATGTTACATGTAGTGAAATCAAATTTGCGTAAATAAAGCATGTTTTCAAACTAATGATAATAATAGTTGCATATATGTGATATGAAAACTCATGAACATGTTTAATGCAAGTTATGTGAATAATTTAAGTGTTTTAAAAAAAAGCGATCATGTTAGACCTTATGAGTTCGTATCCTTGAATGGCTTTAAGTTATTGAAAGTATTGACTTAGAATCCATATCATATATATTTGAATCGGGAAAAGGTTGTACAAACATAAAAGTATCTTTTAATATGTTTATATGCTATGTGGTGTTGTTGGCTTGCATGACCGGACAGAAACCATAAGGCACAGCTCAGCCTTGGCTTGGCCAGAAGGCTGCGCAGCTGCGCTGGCCCTAGGCTTAGCCATGGCGCAGCTGCGCCGGCCTGGAATCAGAAGCCATGCAGTTTTGACAATCTGATTTTTGGACAGATAGCTTATATGATGCCTACATTGCTAGAAATGGTTTACACCCTACTGATATGTGTACATAGGTGATGATTAAGTAACAAGATAATGTTTAACTTATATAATGGAAGCCCATGGGTCAAAGGATCATAGCTACTTGAACATGATGAGTTGCTATAATATCATTTATGTTACAACTATGTACTTGATTCGTAATAACATATAATCTGATTTCATGTCATATGAGAATAAGTATGACATGTGACTAAGATAGTAATATGTATGTATATTGAGTAATAAGTTGTGTAACGGATGTGTTAACTACTGAAAATCCTATACATGTAATACATTATAAATAGGATTCCAAAGTGTTGGCTAGCTTTACGTCAGTAAACTACGCATAAGGCAAGTTTCCTAACTTACACTCTTTTACGGTGCAAGTATTCTATCCTTGTATATTGTGAACTAGTTTCTTACTAAATCGTTGAATTAAATTAGCATACTTGAACTCTTAATTCATTAAAGCTATTATACATGTTGAACTTAGTATTGTTCTTGAATATTGTGAAAGTGTCTATGCCATTTGATTCGGCTAGACTTATATTATTGAAAAGAGACCCAAACTAATTGATTGGTGCGGGATCTTGTATTTGACTGAGAAGAACAACCTTCTTTGAAGGGAATATATAATTATCGGAGAACCGACGTGCAAACTTGAGTATGATTGATTGTTATGCATAACGATGGTACTTTAGGCTGATCACCTGTTGTACCTGTTTTTATTGGATTTTCAGTTTATTACTGTCAATTCTAGTAGAAGTTCATAGTCCTTAGTGACTACTCAGTATTCAGTTATTTGAAATCTTGAATTGACTTATTATTGAATCATATCCTGTCCTTAGCGACTGTTATTGAGAACTGTTGATATTCTTGTTATTCTTGAGCTATCAAATCTTGCTATACCCTTTCGAGAATTGAGAATCTTATTATTCACCCTTATTGTATATTGCTTGCTGGGCAATTTGTGCTCATTCTTGCTTTCCCTAAAACATTTCAGTTAAGGCAGAGCATGGCAAACCTTCGGGCATTGATAAGGGCAAGGGCAAGGCTACCAACTAGCTTATGTCTGTTATGTTTCAAATATATTAATATTGTGTGAAGATGATGTAGTAAGACTGGATTTGTTTATGTTTAAGCTTAAGTTAGATTATATAACAAGTCGTTAATTGATATTGCTATGTAATCTATTAAGTACTGTAGGTTGCGAGACTTGGGGGAATAATTATAATAAAGCATTGTAAATTATTCTAGAATAGATTTTCCGCTGTGGTTGTGTGATATTTAGTTATCATTATTGCGATGTATTACCATGAGCACATGATGAACCGAATTCGAGAGACCAAGTGGCGGTCCTGGAATTTGGGGGCGTCACACCTTTCCCCCACTTAACCAAGCCCCCGAACTTAGAATTCCGATTTCAAAGACTAAGTTTCGACAGTGTCCAGTAATTTGGCCTACTTTCATACAAAACTCGGTTGAGTTGGTACAACCATTTCAAATCTACCAACTGGCGACTCTATAAAATCTTTTAAAAAATTGTTGACATGATATATGTTGGCATTTTCCTAAAAAACTTCACCCTTCATAAAACAGATGAGACAACTAAGGGTAGAAAACAAAGACTTAGGAAGAGAGAAAGATTGGTCCATCGCGACATGATTTTTTCCCAACGTCGACAATTGTGTTACATGGTGCTACTAATTATTCATACATTCAATTGACAAGTACAAGTTTACTGAATATTACATCATAATAAATCCCTTTCCAAGTTCTTTGTAACCATTACATTCTTTGTTTGTCATAGTATTAACTCAAATCAAAAGTAATATTAGTCTATTACATGATAATCTATTTATCCATTTTGGCTTTGTGACGCCCCCAAATCCGGGTACTTTCCAACCCATGGATATGGTGCTACACGGTGCTACTATCTACTCATACATTCTATTGAAGATTTCAATGAAAAGCATAAGTTTAATCACTATTATATAATTTTAATCCCTTCCAAGTTCATTATAACCTTTACATTCGTTCTGTATCATAATATCATTCATTACAAAAATAATACTATACTATTCCAAGGATGAACTATTTATCCATCTTTGTCTTGCCCTTGTCCTTACAGGATCCTTTGGTCCGTTCGCTCTTAGCTGAAATCATATAATTTTAAACAAGAATGAGCATAACTAGCTCAGCAAGTTTAAACATTATAAACTGCAACCACAAAATCAAGAATCATATGATTTAATCTTCATTAACTGCACAATAGTTATGAAGTATTACGAATAATTAAAATAGCATTTTAATTCCTTTAAAACCATTCCCAAGGACTTATAGTCACTTAAGAAACTGAGTCGGTCAAAGACCATGAACATTCTCTTTAGTTTCATTCATGAAAATAACAACCTGACACTAAGACCGCATGTTCGATATAGCTTACGAGCACATCTAGTTGATCAGCCTATAGTACTCTATGTTGATCAACATTCATTTACTAAATGTATTTACGTTTAAGTTTTGAAAACCTCATGTGCTCGTCGATTTAACGACGTTAAAACCTTTGTGTATTCATACTCAGGCTTACCTTTGAATCCGTACCAAAGAAATTGACATAGGATAGCAACATTATGAATATTTTGAAAGATTTATGGAAAAATCAACCAAAATACTTTAAATCTCTGTCTAGCCGAATCAAATGGCATTGACTATTCAATAATAGTTTATGCATAGGAAATCATGCATATTGACAGCTTTTCCAACTTAAAGTATAGATAAGAGTTTAGAAAACTTGCCTCAAACGTCTTCAAACTTTTAAGTATACTTTACTTAGGGTCTTTACAGATTCTACATGATATAAACACATAGCATACCAATTAGATTATCATAATTGATACACATTGTGCAAACTATCTTTTCCTTCTTGCATAGCTTAGCCGAATTGTTAACCTAATAACATCTATTTAAGTTATTTAACTTTTGTTACGGCTTATATTAAAATTTCTATATCACAAACTGATACTCGTTGATCATCGTTTAAGCACAACGACGGACAAAACTCTAATTGGTTCGTTAACTCGAGCACATTTCCCTCGGATTACCGTTATCGAACTCCGTATAAAAATTACTTAAGTTTTATCTTTATTTCTTATCATTCTCGTACTTCACACCTCTATTACATATCATATAACCTTAAGGCGCGCATCAAACTCAACTACTATTCACGGTTTACGTTTTTGAATTTGAGTTTTAAGTTTAAATATTTTTAATCAACGTTTAATTCCTAAAATCATCGTTAAACATGTTGTTTAGGAATTCTCTCCTTATGTATATTAAGTATATACTTGCCCCATAATTACCACGCGAAAAGTTTGGTTAAAAAATGTCCACATTGGAAATCTTTTTATTAAGGGTGCTGCAGCGCCAGTCTCAGCTATAAAAGTCGCGCTGCAGCGCATGCTTGTAGTGAATAAAGCCCGGACCAGACGTTATGGCGCTGGAAAACAAAGCAGGGGGCGGCGCTGCGGCGCCTGCCTCGTGCCTTTGAATTTTTTTACGGTTTTTCAAATTATGAATTTCCTGAGCTCGTAACACTATCGTTATAACTCGGATTTGGCTCATTCTAATTCCATTAGCTCACATGTCTCATATTCTTCGAATGTATCCAGACAGAATAAGTTTCTGAATCCGTAAGCGATAAATTCACCATTTACATTTTTATTACGCGTTTGTTAAATGTTCGTGAACGTTCATAGCTCGTTTCTTCATTTTAAGTCAGAATTCAACAATTCTTGATTCTGCAATTCTTAAATACCAAATTCTACAATACGCCATCGAAAACCAATGTTTTCGAGTTAAATAGCGACTTTTAACTATCATTCCGGGAATATTACGATTTCGACGTGTAATCGTCTAATCTCGTAAATTTCACCATAAGTTCGTTACTTGAGATTTTTACGCCAAACCAAATGGAATCAATCCATTTGTTATTCTATCTATGATTTTAACCAACAATAAACATCTAAGTTTTAATGGTTTTACTTCATTAAATGTTTAACCATTCGATTATGGTTTCACTTGTTCTTGGTTATTAATGTTTTAAAGTCCACTAATATCCACCTTATCACTTCGTACAATACATGCTCCACCCATTATCACTTCTCTATCAATTTAAGTATTGAAGGAAGATGAAGATTAAGGTTGAATGTTTATACCTCTTGGTGTTCTTGAGTTTTTGAACTTTTGTTCTTGACAAAAGACTTAGCTAGCTTTCTTTCTCCTTTGACTGCTTGTTAAAGCTCTCTTTTCTCTCAACTTATTTGTGTTGGTGAAATTTGTAAACTAACAAATGAGAAACCAAGCTTCTCTTATATAGAATTATAAGATGTAGGGCAAAAGGGTCATTAATCCCACCTCCTCTACTATTCACACCTCCACAAACTTTCTTCTCCACCAAGTAAAGGTCATGTGCCCACCATGTCTCCCATATGTGTCACCATAGGGCCCCTCATAGGTTGTCCCATGGGTTTTACCCACCAAATGACCCATCGGTTTGACCCACGGGTTTAGTTCTTGGTTCAGGCTTAGAGTTAATTCACATTGGGCTTATTCTTGGCTTGATTTAAATTATCGTTGTGCCTTGATATAATTCTCATTGGGCCTCATTCATCATCCAATTGGACTTGACAATTGTATATGTCCAATAGTTAAAGTCCATTAAGACTTATCGTATTCTTATCGTATAATTCTCGTATTACCATTGTATATACTGCGTATGATACTTGTATTATACGTCATATTAATCTTAGCATTATACTCGTATAACACTTAGTATTATACTCGTATTCTTTCCGTATAATAACATTGTTATTACACTTAATCTTTTTCCCTAGAATTTCACTTTCTCTAACCCTTAGGGTTTCAAGTCCTTTGGCAAAAACTTAGTTTTCCATAACTGAAATATTATTCGATATTCCATGTCGTCTTCAAATCCTATCATTACGTGCTTTTCAGAATTTCAAAAATAATTTTCGAGCAAAAATGGATGAATAGTTATTTTAAAAAAAATTCTCGAATTTTTTTTATTTTTGTCTTAGAAATTCAAATTATTTAATTCTAGCACATAGCCAGAATCCTAACAATATTCAAACATTCTAGGCCATAGAACGACCTTTAAATAGCTTACTTAGTTTAATAAACATATATTCCAATTTTATTCAATAAACTCAAATAAAATTTATTTACATAAAAGTCCAATTTTCTCGGTTGTTACATTCTCCCCTCCGTATAAGAATTATGTCCTTAGAATTTCGATACAAGTTAGTAAAATAGTTGGGGATATGCTTTATTCATCTTATCTTCGAGTTCCCACGTTGCTTCTTCGGCATTGTGGTTCCTCCATATCACCTTCACCAAAGGTATTACCTTGTTCCTTAAGACTTGTTCTTTCCTATCAATAATTTGAATCAAAACTTCCTCATACTTTAATTCCTTCTCAACTTGAATAGGTTCATACTCGATTACGTGCTTATAAATCTGGCTTATAGGGACGCAATACGGATACGTGAAACACGTTGTGGATATGTCCCAACTCCGGAGGTAATGCTATTACGTACGCTACCTCTCCTACCCTTCTCAAAATCTCAAAAGGTCCTATAAACCTAGGGCTTAACTTACCCTTCTTCCTGAAGTGTATCTTTCCTTTCCAAGGTGATACCTTCAGAAATACGTACAAACCAACTTCAAACTCTCTATTCTTTCGATGCGGATCTACATACTTTTTTTGTCTATCTTAAGCTGCTACCAGCCGTATTGGTATCAACTTAACCACCTCTGCTATTTGTTGTACCATTTCAGGTCCTAACATCCGACGTTCTCATACCTCAACCCAGCAGAGTGGAGTTCTGCACTTTCGTCCGTATAACGCTTCGTAAGGCGGCATGCCTATACTTGCGTGATAACTGTTGTTGAAGGCAAAACTCTACCAACGGTAAATGATCGTCCCAACTTCCTTTGAAATCCATAACGCAAGACCGTAACATGTCTTCTAGCATATGAATTGTTCTCTCACTTTGTCCATCCGTCTGTGGGTGATACGTCGTGCTCAACTTCAACTGCGTTCCCATTTGCTCTTGCAAACTTTTCCAAAAATTCAAAGTGAATCGTGGATCACAATCGAAACTGGTACCCCATGCCTTGAAACATTCTCCTTGACATAAAGCTTAGCTAATTGGTCTAAATTAAACTTGGCTCTTGTCGACAATAATTGAGCCGACTTCGTTAAATGATCCACTATTATCCAAATAACGTCGTATCCTTTTTGTGTAGTCGAAAGTCCTACCAAAAAATCCATTGTGATATCCTCCCACTTCCATTTTGAAATCTCCAATGATTGCAGCAAACCACTAGGTCATTGATATTTAGGCTTAACTTTCTAACAAGTTAAGCACCTACTTACATATTCTGCTATTTCCCTCTTAATGTTTATGTTTGGCCACCAAAAATTCTATCAAAGGTCTTGATACATTTGGTACTACCAAGATGAATCGAGTACCTCAAGTTATGAGCTTCGTTCATTATCTCTTCCTTTAACTCCGTATCACACGGAGCCCAAATTTGTCCTTAAAATCTTAACAACACTTCGTTATCAAGACTATACTTATCTTCTGTACCGTCTGCAATTTTCTTCTTCATCTATTCACACTCGTCCTCCTTAAGTTGCACTTTCTTCACCTTTTCCACGATTGTAGGTTGAATATCCATTGTAAAAAACTTTCTCCCCTCCTCACACGGTAATTTTACTTCTATTTCCATCCTTGCCATCTCCGTTACCAACCCTTCTTGAGCCGTTATCTTTGCTAGTTTCTCTAGACCCTTTCTACTTAAAGCATCGGCCACCACGTTCGCCTTCCCTGGGTGATACAGGATATACCAAATGTAATCCTTTATCAACTCTAACCATCTTAGTTGTCTCATATTCAACTCCTTCTGTGTGAAAATATACTTCAGACTTTTATGATCTATGTATATCTCACATTTCTCCCCGTATAGGTAATGCCTCCAAATTTTTAAGGGAAAGACCACTGCTGCAAGTTCCAGATAATGAGTAAGATAACCTTTCTCATAATCCTTTAACTACCGAGATGCATACGCAATGACCTTGTCATGCTGTATAAGCACGCAACCCAGTCCTCTATGTGAAGCATCAATATAAACTACAGAATTTCTCGTATCATCTGGTAAAGATAACACATGTGCCTCACTAAACTTTTTCTTCGATTCTTGGAAACTGTCTTCGCACTTCTCCATCCATACATACTACAGCGTCTTCCCTGTCAAATTTGTCAACGGAGTAGCTATCTTAGAGAAGTTCTGAATGAAACTCCGATAGTATCCCGCTAACCCTAGGAAACTCCGCACCTCAGTCGGTGTTCTTGGTTGCTCCCAATTAATAAATGCTTTCCACCTTTGCTGGATCCATTGAAATCCCTTCTTTGTCGATAATATGCCCCAAAAACTGCACTCTCTCCAACCAAAATTCACACTTAGTGAATTTTGCATACAACTTTTCCTTTCTTAGTGCTTCCAACACTAATCTTAAATGTTTAGCATGATCTTTTGGGGTCTTAGAATAGACTAGAATATTATTAATGAACACTACGACGAACTTGTCCAAATAGGCATACAACGAACAGTATGGCTTAGACATTATGAGAGGACGATGAATGTGATGTTCATGTAATCGATCACGAATGAGAGAGATTAAAATTGTGATGCCACCAAATTCGGGTACCTTCGAACCCTGGACATGGTGCTACACGGTGCTACTATCTACTCATACATTCAATTGAAGACTTCAATAACATGCATAAGTTAACTAATTATTACATTATATTAATCCCTTCCCAGGTTCTTTATAACCATTACATTCGTTCAGTGTCATAATATCAATCATTACAATACTAATACTATGTTATTACAAGGATAACCTTCTGTCCATCTTGGACTTGCCCTTGTCTTTACCGGATCCTTCGATTTGTTCGATCTTGGCTGAAATCATTTAGTTTTAAGAAAGAATGAGCATAACTACCTCAGCAAGTTTAACATTGTATTTTGAAACCACAAAATCATGAATCATATGACTTCATCTTCAATAGTTGTACAATAGCTATGAAGTACTGTGAATAATTAAAATAACATTTTGATTCCTTTAAAAATCATTCCCAAGGACTTAAAGTCTCTTAGAAATCTGAGCTGGTCAATGAAAATGAACATTCATATCATTTTCATTCATGCAAAGAATAACCCGGCACTGAGGCCGTAAGTTCAATATAGCTTACGAGCACATCCAGGTGATCAGCTTGTAGTACTCTATGTTGTTCAACACTCATACCTTAAACGTATTTACGTTTAAGTGGTGGCAACTTCAAGTTTCTGTCGAGTTAACGACATAAAACATTTCTTTATTCATACTCAGTTTTACCTTTGAATCCGTACCAAGCAATTGGCATAGGGTAGCAACATTATAAGTATTTTGGAAAGATTTGTGAAAAACCAACCAAAATACTTTAAGTCTTAGTCTAGCCTAATCAAATGACATCAACTATTCAATAATAGTTTATGCATATGAAATCTTGCATATTGACAGCTTGTCCAACAAAAAGTGTAGACAAGAGTTTAGAAAACTTACCTTTGCGTCTCTGAACCTTTAAATGTACGTTACTTGGTCTTTACAACTTCTACAAAGCATAAACACATAGCATACCAATGAGAATTCACAATTGATATACAATGTATAACCTATCTTCTCCTTCTTGTATAACTTAGCCAAATTGTTAAACTAATAACATCCGTTCAAGTTATTTAACATTTATTACGGCTTATTAACATGCATATGTCATAAACTGACTCTCGTCGATCATAGTTAGACATAATGATAAAAGAAACCCTAGCCGGTTCATTACGTCAATCACATTCCCATCGAATTCTTGTTCTCGGACTCCGTATAGAAATTAAGTAAGTTTTAACTTCATTTCATATCATTCTTGTATTATGTACCTCTATTACATGTCATGTAACCTTACAGCATGCTCACAACTCGATTACGATTCATAGTTCACATTATCGAATTTTAAGTTTTAAATTTAAATAGGTTTTGTCGACGTTTAATTCTTAAAATCATTCTTAAACATGTTGTTTAAGTGATTTCTCTTTATGAATATTACCAATATACTTGCCCCATAATTACCATGTAGAAAGCTACATTAATAAACATTCACGTCGGAAAAATTTCACTTAAGGGCGCTGCAGCGCCAGCCATAAGCTTAAAACCGGCACTGCGACGCTGTCTCGCAAAGTCTGAGTCCCTGCATCGGAGCTGCGGCGCTGGAAACAAAGGCCTTGGTGGCGCTACTGCACCGGCCCCCAGCCTTAGAAAAAAATCCAAAAGTTGAATTTCACAAGCTCGTAACAAGATTGTTACAACTCAGAATTGGCTTGTTCAAAACCATTAGTTCATATATTCTATTCTCTATGATTTCATCAAGTTAGAATTCATTTCTGAATCCGTTGGCGAGATATTTGCCAATTAGTCTATTTTTACGTGTTCGTTAAACTGTTCGTGAACGTTCGACGTTCAATTCTTTGTTTTAAGTACGAATTCGTTCGTTCTTACTCCCGCAAGTCTTATTACCTAATTACACGTTATGCCATCAAAAACCACCGTTTCTGAATCAAACGGCGACTTTTAACTTCTATTCCAGGAAAATTTACGGTTTCGACTATTAACGTCTAATCGCATAACTTTCGTCGAATCTTTGTTGTTCATTATTTTTACTTCGAACCAAATGGAATCACTCCATTGGTCATTCATATTGTTTCTAACCAATGTAAACATTTATGTTTTAATGGTTTCACTTAGTTATCATGCAAACTCTCAAGAATTTTGATAGTTTCTTCATTAGTTCTTAATAAATTAATATGATTTCATTATCCATGGCTTATCAGTGTTCTTAGTTCAGTTTATAGCCAACCTTATGACTTCTTACGATTCATGCTCCACCAATTCACTTCTCTATCAATTCTATATTGAAAGACAAATGAATTATCATAATTTTCTTATCATTATACCTTTGTTGTTCTTGTTTGATTGAATATGGAGATTCAATCACTTCTTGCTCCTTATTTGCTTGGTTTCTTACTCAAAGAATAAGCTAGCTTCTTTTCTCTCTCTCAATATTTGCTCAATTTTGATCAACCAACAAAATGATCCACCAAAGCTTCTATTTATATATTTTGCATGGCTTATGGCAATTTGGTCATTAGACCAAACCTCATTTGCCCATGTACTAGCATGTGCTAGCACATGCTCCCCTCATGCCCTCCTTGTCACCCCATGGCCCCTAATGTGCTCATTGGTTTCCCCATGGGTTGCCCAATGAGTTTAAACCACCCGTTAACCCATCTGTTTGATCCACGGGTTGTATTATGAAATTTAATTAAAATTAAATCTATTTACTTCGTATAAAATTCATATTATACGTCATATTAATTCTCGTATACTCTTCGTATTATACTCATATAATATCTAGTATTATACGCGTATTCATTTTGTATAATTATTATTTATTATTATGCTTACCCAATTATTATTAGGTTTTACTTTCCCTAACCCTTATGGTTTAAGTCCTCACGCGAAAACTTCGTGAGCCATAACTAGAATATTATTAGATATTCCATCTCGTCTTTAAATCCTATCATTACTCGTTTTTCAGAAATTCAAAAATAATTCCCGAGCAGAAACGGATGAATTGTAATTTTACGAAAATTTCTAAGAAAACTTTTATTTTTATCTTATAAATTCACATCAATTATTTCTAGCACGTAGCCAGAATCCTAACCCTTTCTGCATCTCTAGGTCATAGAATGACCTTTAATTAGCTTGCTAAGTTTAATAAACAAATAATCAAATTTTATTCAATAAATCAAATAAAATTCATTTATATAAACGTTCGATTTTCTCGGGCGTTACATTCTCCACCCCCCCCCCCCTTATAAGAATTCTGTCCCCAAAATTTCAATACAAGTTAGTTAAATAGATGAGGATAAGCTTTCCTCATCTTGTCTTCGAGTTCCAACGTTGCTTCTTCGGCATTGTGGTTCCTCCATATCACCTTCACCGAAGGTGTGACTTTGCTTCAAAAAACTTGTTCTTTCCTATCAATAATTTGAATAGGAGTTTCTTCATACGTTAAGTCTTTCTCGACCTGGATTGGTTCGTACTCGATTACGTGCTTGTAATCCGCTTATAGGGACGTAATACCGATACGTGAATCACGTTATGGATATGTCCCAACTCTGGAGGTAATGCTATCACGTACACTACCTCTCCTACCCTTCTCAAATTTTAAAAGGTCCTATGAACCTAGGGCTTAACTTTCCCCTCTTCCCGAAGCGTATCTTCCCTTTCCAAGGTGACACCTTCAGGAATGCGTACGTACTGACTTCTATTCTTTCGATGTGGATCAACATACTTTTTCTGTCTGTCTTGAGCTGCTACCAGCCGTGTTTTTATTAACTTAACCACTTCCGCCGTTTGTTATACCATCTCTAGTCCTAACATTCGATGCTCTCCTACTTCATCCCAATACAGTAAAGTTCTGCACTTTCGTCCATACAACGCTTCGTAAGGCGGCATGCCTATACTGGCGTGATAACTGTTGTTGTAGGAGAACTCTACCAATGATAGATGATCGTCCCAACTACCCTTGAAATCCATCTGTTCTTGCAAACTCTTCCAGAAATTCGATGTGAATCGTTGGTCACGATCTGACACAATTGAAACTGGCACTCCATATCTTGAAACAATCTCTTTGACATAAAGCTTAGCTAATTGGTCTAAGTTATACTTGACCCTTATCGGCAAAAAATGAGTCGACTTCGTTAAACGATCCACTATTACCCAAATAACGTCGTATCTTTTCTGCATCATCGAAAGTCCCACCATAAAGTCCATCGTGATATGCTCCCACTTCCATTCCAGAATCTCCAATGACTGTAGCAAACCACTGGGTCGTTGATGTTCGACCTTAACTTTCTGACAAGTTAAGCACCTACTGACATACTCTGTTATCTCTCTCTTTATGTTTGTCCACCAAAAATTTTGTCGAAGGTATTGATACATCTTAGTACTACCAGAATGAATCGAGTACCTCAAGTGATGAGCTTTATCCATTATCTCTGCTTTCAATTCCGGTTCATGCAAAATCCAAATTTGTCCTTCAAATCTTAATAACCCTTCATTATCAATACTATATTTATCCTTAGTACCTTCTGCAATCTTCTTCCTTATTTGGTCGTACTCATTAGCTCTAAGTTGCACTTTCTTCACCTTTTCCACGATGGTAGGTTGAATATCCATTGCAAATAGTTTATCTCCTTCCTCATTTGGACACTTTACTTCTATTTCCATCCTTTCCATCTCTGTTAGCAACTCATCTTTAGTTATTAATCTCAATAGCTTCTCCCGAACCTTTCTGCTCAAAGCCTTAGCCACCACGTTTGCCTTCCCTGGGTGATACAGGATTTCACAGTTATAATCCTTTATTAACTCCAACCATCTTCGCTGTCTCATATTCAACTCCTTCTGCTTGAAGATATATTTCAAACTTTTATGATCTGTATATATATCACATTTCTCCCCATATAGATAATGCCTCCAAATCTTTAAGGCGTAAACCACTGCGGTAAGTTCAAGGTCATAAGTAAGATAACCTTTCTCATACTCCTTTCAATGTTGAGATGCATATGCAACGACCTTGTCATACTGCATGAGCACGCAACCCAGTACTCTATACGAAGCATCACTATATACTACGAAATTCCCCGTATCATTTGGTAAAGACAATACAAGTGCTTGATTTAACCTCTTCTTTAGGTCTTGAAAGTTGTCTTCACACTTCTCTGTCCACACGTACTTCACGGTCTTCCTTGTCAAATTTGTCAACGAAGTAGCTATCTTCAAGAAGTCCTGTATGAACCTTCGATAGTATCCTGCTAACCCTAGAAAACTCCGCACCTCAGTCGGTGTTTTTGGTTATTCCTAGTTAATAACTACTTCCACTTTTGCTGAATTCACTGAAATCTCATCCTTGTCAATGACGTGCCCCAAAAACTACACTCTCTAACCAAAATTCACACTTAGTGAATTTCGTATACAACTCCTTTCGTAATGCTTCCAACACTAATCTTAAATGTTCAGAGTGATCTTCTTTCGTCTTAGAATAGACTAGAATATCATAAATGAACACCACGACGAACTTGCCCAAGTACTGCATAAACACTCTGCTCATCATATCTATAAATGCGGCTGACACATTCGTTAACCCAACGACATCACCAAGAACTCGTAATGACTATAACGAGTTTTGAATGCTGTCTTAGGTACATCCTACTCTCTAACCTTCAACTGGTGATACCCGATCCGTAAATCTATCTTAGAAATTTTTTTTGCCCTTTTCAACTGATCAAAAAGATCATCGATCCTGACAATGCGTACTTATTCTTTATCGTTAGTTTGTTCAACTGTGACGCCCCGAAATCCGGTCTATCTTCACATCCGGATTCCGTCCATCACGACTACTTCTCATTCTATACATACACCATTATATCCTGAAGATTAATGATATATCATTCAATTCCCAGGTTCTATTACCTTAAAATCTTCATTCATTAAAAATAATAATAATTAAATTATTCTGATCACATTACAATCGTGACTTAACTAGTCACCATATCTATAGAATAGTTTTAACTAACTATTCTACAAGTTTTGGCTTGATCTTCACGCTTGTTCATAACATGAACAACTCTTCATCTTGTGATGTTAATGGTATTCGCAACCATAGCATCTCACTATAGCAGGACATCGATCATCTTGATCTTTATAAGGTCCTTTAATACATACTACCGTCGTTTGCTAAAAATGTTTTTATTTCAAGCAAGTGTGAGCATTCAATTGCTTAGTAAGTCATAGCAGTTGAATAATAACAACTCAAGAATCACAATTCTTTTAAGTCTTCAATAACCAAACAATGGTTACGAAGCAACTCGAATAATAAGAATACGTTTCGATTCCTATCATTTTAACACATACATCACATATACTTTGTCATACTTTCATCTTTCTACCTCTTTCAAACACTTTATGTATAGCTAGAATCAATAGCACAGACTTAACAATAATAGTTCATAAATAGCTGAACTTCCTAACATGAAACAGTTTAATCGTAGAACAGTTCAATCACATAAACATTGAAGTGTTAACATTGTAGCACAAGGCCTCATAGATACTATCATCTTGTACAACATTACATATTTGCACATACGAAATACTTTCTCATGCTCAACATCTGAGAAAGTTAAGAAACTAACATTCATAATAAAATATTAATGAAGTTAGGAAACTTGCATCAAGTAGAACTTGAACAAGGTTAGAAACTTGCCTTACGCACAGCTACCGCTTACGGTTAGTCTGTACTGTTCATCATAATCCCTATATAACACATAAGGAATAACACATATCCATTAGTCAAATACTTGAATTATGCATTAATTTAACTTCACTTTACTTCTTATGGTTCGCGTTCTTGAAATCTAAGTGTACGCGACCAACTTTACTTCTATTCCTTTCTTTTATTCTTTCGATAACATTACACTTAACACCCATCGAGTCTCTAACAGTCGTGAAATATAGTAAACTTGGTGGTTTCCCACAAACAACTAACAAACTAGTTTCCCGTCTCGTCTACACTATCTTACACAGTGAGTTAGATCAGTTGCTAGTTCGTATTAATCGTCGCTCTCTGACGGAATCATATAGCCTAGATACTATATCTCGACCATTATAGACTGTAGTTGCATTACAAATTAGACTTAACTTAACCGAACCATTATAACTATAACGTTCGTTAAGTTAAGCTCCATTACATATCTTACAACGTCCGGTCCATTTGACTCGAAACGTTATTCACATTATTACCATTACCTTGGCTTATCAACGTTATACGTTATACGTTATTCTTCATTCTCTTATTATCGTTCATTACGGCTTCTTAACATTCATATGTCATCAACCGACTCTCGTCGATCATCGTTAGACACCACGACAAGCGAAACCCTAATCGGTTTGCTAGGTCATACGTATTTTCATCTGATTCACGTTATCGGAGTCCGTATAGAAATTACATAAGTTTTAACTTTATTTCTTAACGTTCTCGCAAGCCACACCTCTATTACATCTCATGTAACCTTGAGGCGCGCCTTAAACTCGACCACGATCCCCGATTCACATTTTAGGGTTTTCGAGTTTTAAATTTAAATACGTTTATTCAACGTTTAATTCATAAAATCATTCTTAAACATGTTGTTTAAGTGATTTCTCTTCATGAATATTAATCATATACTTTCTCCATAATTACCATGTAAAAAGTTGGGACATAAAATGACAGTGTTTAAAATTTTTTCGTTAAGGGCGCTACAGCGCCGGCGTAGGCTTAATCTTAGTGCTATGGCGCCGGCCTGCAGAACCCAGATGCCCTGTTCTGGAGCTGCGGTGCCATATTTTTAGGCTTTGTTAACGCTGCAGCGTCAGCCCTGTTCTTTAGAAATTTTTTCAAAGTTTTTAAATTTCTAAAATTTCTGAGCTCATAACGCGATCGTTATAACTCGGAATTGGCTCGTTCCAAAGCCAATAGTTCACATATGACAGGTTCTACGATTTCATCCAGTCGAAATTCATTTCTGTAACAACCTAAAAATTTATAAAATTTTAAATGATTAAAATAAAGGTTAAAGGATAAAACCTAGAGTGGAAATAGAGGAATAATTTAAAATTTTTAAGTAAAACCTATATGGTTTACTATTTGAATGAGAATAAAGAAAAGTAGCGGTTACAAAAATTTCTAAACCCTAAAAATAAATTTATATGTACTTGAAGAAATATTAAGGATAAGGTAATACGATACCTATTAAGTTTG
The DNA here is from genome assembly GCA_020205555.1 of Panax stipuleanatus. Lineage (NCBI taxonomy): Eukaryota > Viridiplantae > Streptophyta > Magnoliopsida > Apiales > Araliaceae > Panax > Panax stipuleanatus. The sequence continues at coordinate 102,698,129 of CM035125.1, forward strand.
GTGACCTAATATATAAATTAGGTATTTGAATTAAATAACCTCAAGTGTTATTTTTATTTAATTGTCCTAGTATTTTAATTATATACTAGTAACCAAATCTAAGAGACTTATGAAATATGTATCAACCTATTAGATTATTTTGTATGATTATGTGAGTGTTTATAACTTATTAATTCAATTAGTACTATTAAGTTAATACACTTAGTGGAGTATGTTATGACTTATGTGAATTATGTGTATGATTAAATAATTATACATTATATAATATGTATACATTTATTTTGTATAAAAAGATAATTAAGAATAAAGTTTTATAACCTAACATTTATATTAGGTGGGATAATTAAATACCCTAAGAGATTTATTTTATACATCTCAAATAATTAATTTTATAACCTAAGTAAAGCAAGTCTAATTGGGTTATAAAATTAAAGATATATGAGTAAGGAATTTATTTACAAAGGTGTGTAGTGGAAACCTTAACTAAATGATTAGGGTAAGATAAAAATTAAAAGTATGGAGCTAAGTTGATTTTATGGCCTAAGAAATTTAATAAAAAGCCCAATTATTTATTTAAGCATTAGACTTGTAGCTAAATTGATTTAAGAGTAATTAAATTATTAAGCTAGCCCAATATCTCATGTATGGGACAAATATAATAATGGTCCAATTTATTATGGGTGGGAGCCCAAGTTAATTTTAATTAGTAAACATTTTAAGCAAAATCCAAGCCCAAAAGAATTAAAATAAAAGCCCAAGAATTAAGCCCAATTAGGGAGGGGTATGTTAGTTATTATGCTAAGTATTAAATAAATCAAATAATGGGAGGATTGGGCCTATAGGGCCAACATTTGGTGAGGAGGAATAAGGGGAAAGTAATTTACAAGCCCAAAAGATATTAAATCAAGGCCCAAGATTTCGGCCCAAGCTAGGAAGGAAAGGGAGCATGTGACTTAAATCTTATGGATAGATATGAAAACATATTGGATAGATATGAAAACATATTGGATAGATATGAAAAGATATTTGATAGATATGGAAAGATTTGTTAGGATTATGAAAGAGAATGAAGAGATCTTGGATAGATATGCAAGATATGAGAGAGAGAGAATATGAAAATTTGTTAGGAGATATAATATACATACATATGTTATATATATACATCTCTCCTACTATAAATACCTTTCCCTTAATTCCAATTAAATTTCTTTTTCAATTTTTTTTTAATTCTCCAAGTTAGCTAGCAAAAGAAAATATAAAGCTAAGAGAGAGAGAAATAAAGAACAAAAAAGAGAGAGAAGAGGGAGTTCGGCCATGAAGGAGAAGAAGAGAGGGAGAGTTCTTATGGTTCCATAGCTTCCTAACCAAGCTTAGGAAGAACAAGAAGGAAGAAAAGCTAAGGTATAACAAAAATCTCTACCTATATAGTCTAATTCTTTTTTATTTGATTTGAATTTTGATTTGTGTAAAGTTATGATCTTGAGGTTAAAACCTTAGATCTATGTGTTTAATAGTATTTCAAGTTTATATCTAACCCTTTTATGGACCAAAAGTTGGATCTAAACTAAGAAATATAAATTAGATTTTTCAAAATGTAGAAACTCTAATTTTTCTTAGCCTTAGTTGTGTTTAATCTTATGTTTGGTGATTCTTGATGTAATTGATCATGGATCATGGTAGATCCATATGTATATGATGTATGGGTATGTATTATGTTAGTTTTTGGTGGTTAATGTTTGAATAACAAAGAGATCTTGGAAGTTTTCTTAGAAATCACTAAGATGGAAAAATCAGATTTTGAGAAAACGCAACATGAAATTCAAACAACCATATCACTTATTCTATTTCAAATTTTTGGGTGTGGTCAATTTTTGGAGTTAGATATATAAGTCTTCTAACTTTTCAAGTGGAATCACTGAAAAAGGAATTATAGATTTTTGTGTGGACTGAATTTAGTAAAGGAAGCAAAAGCTAAAAAATGCTAAAAAACATTCTATCCAGAATTTGTAGGGGCTGTTTTGGTAACTTAATTTGTGAAATAAATTTCAATCTTTTGGGACATACAAATATATGAGATAAAGTAGATTGTGTCCAAAAATGAGCTCATTCTGACTTAAATCGACCAAGTTATGACCATTTCAATATTTATATTTTTTTGACAAAAATTACTATAACCGGAGTTCTATAACTCTGTTGGCCACGAAATTTAAACTAGATATCCACGTTAACATGTGTAAGATCCCGCCAAGAGTTGAGAATTTCTAGAGTTAAGCGTGAGGTAGCTAATTGCTTAAGGAATTAACTAAAAATGGATTTTTGAAAAATACTTAAGGGAGTTGAAAAATTCCAGAAAAATTATTTTTGTGTATGGATTATATGTATATATGTTTGGCCAAAGGATAAAAAAAATAATGAACTGATTTGGTATTTTCGTGAAAAAGGTATTTTCAGCTTCCTGAAATGAACAGTTCAGGGTGCTGAAATGGAAACTGAAAATGTTAGGAAAACAGTTTGGTTTCAGCTTGCTGAAATGGAAACTAAAAAGGTTAGGAAGGGAAGATAGTTTGATTTCAGTTTACTGAAATAAGGAATTCAATTTTTCTAAAATAGTAAACAGTTTACCAAGTTATAATAATAATTTATAAAGTGAACGAGTAAGTGTTAAGTTTAAGATAGTGCAATAGTACCCTTTAATGGTTGATGTATAGTAGCTGGGCTAAACGATTCATTAAGGGAGCGGACGTATATACGAATTAGTAACCGATCTAACTCACTGTAAAAATAGTGTAGACGAGACGAAAGCTAATTTGTTGGAAACCACTCAATATACTATATTGAATATTATTAAAGACTCGATGTATGCTAGGTTTAGACTTGTGTATATGTATAATGTTAAGGTTATCTAATATTTGACTATGTGTTTAAATGTTAGATAGTTACTTATAAGGTATGTTATGCTAATTGAAAGATCAATCTTATAACTGATAGGCCTTTTCCAATAAAGCAATTTAAATTAGATTGCGTAGCCGTAATCAACGATTCAGACAAGTTCCTATACTTTTTTATTGAGCAAGTTTTCTCTAACTCAAACTTGACTTATATTTTCAAAGCATGGTAGTAAATAATTATTGTTGATTATTCGCATCTCTACTAATTATTGATTCGCACTTAGTGCATGTTGCATATGTTCATCAGGTATGAAAGATTGACCACCTTTATTATTCTAAGGTTCAGTTAAAGTTGTTCATGATCCTGGTTGACATTAAACATTATTGGTTCAGTCATTCCTTAATTGAAACTCTGATTTATGCTCTTTCACAATTATTATATTGTTGAAAATTCAAAAGCTTATTATTCATTTTTAATCATGTTATATCTTCTTTTGAACTTAAATTTGCTGGGCAAAATTGTTGCTCACCCTTGCTATATCATGATAACCATTTTAGATTAAGACAAAACTTTGGATACAGGCAAAGACAAAGGCAAATTTCAGAATTGGATTTGGATGTAGGTTAAACTTGTAATAGTATTGAACGCAAATGGCATTGTATGTCATATAGGATAATGAATGCAGGTAATCAGTTAAAGTTAACAGACCTTGGGAATTATAAGCAAAAGTTTATTATATAAACAATTTATATTTATATCTTTCGCAGTAGTTATAGAAAAGATGTATCGTAACGTACCAGGTCCGAGGTTCTGGGGACCCGATTTGGGGGTGTCACAGTTGGTATCAAAGCTGTAGGTTATAAACCTCAGGTAGGATTATCTTAGGCTATAACTGCAGAGATGAGGATGATGAATAAACTCAAATAGAGTTGAAGTGATAAGAGATAAATTCAGAAAATTCATCATTAGGATAAGAAGATGATAAATAAGATTCAAAGAAGAATCTTGAAGAATTATAAGATAAGAATCTGGAGTTACCTGACTCCAATAGTAAGATGAAAAGTGATAATAAATAGACAAAGTCTATAAGATGAAAAGTGTAAAATCATAATATAATATGATTAAGGGGAAAGAAGATTGTAAAATAAAACGATCATGAGATAGAAAAGAATCGTAATATCACACGATTGTAAGATACGATCACAACGTGATCTGATGAGGTCCTATGAGGATAGATGATCAATCTATGGATTGAAGACTTTATAGAAGAATTGTTATACGAATATGATACTATGAAATAGTACGAGTTAAACTCAAAAGAGTTGTAGAATTGTAGATACGGATTAAATGAAATTCGTATTAAGTAAAGAGGGAGCTAGAATTATGTGGGATTTCAATTGAGGACTCATGTTAGTAGCTAAGTTGTATGATTCTGTGTATGGGCGGGGAATTTATGCTTGGTTTTAGAACCAGTTAGCTTCCAATATTGATATAGTGGTTGAGTTGAACAATTCCTTGTATGGGCAGGGAGTTGTCTTTTGTTTAACAAACCACTTAGCTTCCTATATTGATTAGTGGCTGAGTTGACCAATTTCTTGTATGGGCAGGGGATTGTGTTTGGTTCGACAACCACTTAGCTTCTTATACTGATAATCATTAAAATGTTGGTGTCGCGCTATTCGCTATATGTATGTTGAGAATGTGATTCTTTTCTCATGTGTATAACGAATAGGTAGAGAATATAAGATTAGGTACGAGTTCTTAAAACTCATACTTATGGTAAGTCTGTGACTCATAATCGTATGGTATATTTTTGAACCCCTAAGCATATGGACAGTTCCTGATTGGTTCTTGAACTACGTATTGCTAGGATAAGTTCATAAACTCATATTATTGTGGAAAGTTTCTGAACACATAACGTGTGGTATGTTTGATGAACTATAATGGGGTATAGAAAAGTTGTGAATGAAGAATTGAGGATTTTTAGTATAGTAAGTTTTAATGGTGATAGAATAGATAGAATTATTAAGCAATGGATCATTAGAGAAATTGGAGTTGATGGTGGAAGCATAGGTGTTCCAAATCTTCTAGCCGTACTAGATTTCAAAATTTTTAACATCAAGCTAAATTCGCACTAATGTGCCTTCAAAAATATAAATGAATTTTTGTTATCATCAACACATGGTTACAATTATGTAGAAGTGGGCTTCGTACCACTAACACATTATTACCTATTGCGGCATGATAACACCAAAAATGAATTTTTGTTATCCTCAAAATATGTTGACAAATGTGTATGTGTGGACTTCGGGACCCTGACACAGCGTTGCCTGTTGAGGTATGATAACACTAAAATGATTTTCAAAGATTTTTGAACCGGTTAAAAGAAAAAGTCTATATTAATTGTTTCGGTTAGGCAAAAATTATTTGAAATATCAAAATATATTTTATATATCATCAATGCATTATGGAACCTGGTGCAAAGATGATAAAAACGATGGAGTCATTAATGCAGTCTTACCTAAAGTCGGATGTGATCTAAAGATCGTCAGCCCACTATAGTATATTGTTGTATGACAAAGTCATAAAAATGACAGAATCTTCAACGGACTGTAAATACAGTGCGGTATAATGACGTCATAAAATAATTTTCAGAATTTTAAAGAAAAGTCAAGTGCCAATTAATGTTGACCAGATACATATTTCGATTAATGTTCAAATTATTGGTATATGTCTAAGCTATTTGATTCAGCTATACAAAGATTTATGAAAATTGAAGTATCTCTTTGAGAATTATCCCGAACCATATTATTTTGATTCGGAATCCAGGCTGAGTATGAACATCCCTAAATTGGGAAATATTTTTGCGCCAAAGGCGGATATGATGAACGCAAATGTTGTTCCAGTATGTAGCATCTGATCAATGCAGTGTATAACGGGCTGATCACCCATGCCCGTAAGTATGACGATTACAGATGAATTTCTGTTTAAACCTTTTCGAAATTGAAAAATGAAAGTTCATGGCCACTCAGCAAAAATATGAAAAGTTTTTAACTCCGTAGAGAGAAGTCTAGGTAGAATGTGATGATAGAATAGTTTCTCATAGAAGAAAGTCATATGTACTCATTAAATGAAAATAAAATCAGATAAAGTTTAAGTTGAAAACATAGTTTTGATGAATAAAAGGAGCAGGGATTAGTAAGCTGTAATTTCGAGGACAAAATTCTTAGAAGAAGGGTGAATGTGAAAACCCAAAAATTTATAAAATTTTAAATGATTAAAATAAAGGTTAAAGGATAAAACCTAGAGTGAAAATAGGAGAATAATTTAAAAGTTTTAAGTAGAACCTATATGGTTTACTATTTGAATGAGAATAAAGAAAAGTAGGGATTATAAAAAATTTTAAACCCTAGAAATGAATCTATATGTACTTGAAAGAATATTAAAGATAAGGTACTACGATACCTATTAAGTCTGCTGACCTAATATATAAATTAGATAGTTGAATTAAATAACCTCAAGTGTTATTTTTATTTAATTGTCCTAGTATTTTAATTATATACTAGTAACCTAATCTAAGAGATTTATGAAATATGTATCAACCTATTAGATTATTTTGTATGATTATGTGATTGTTTATAACTTATTAAGTCAATTAGGACTATTAAGTTAATACACTTAGTGGAGTATGTTATGATTTATGTGAATTATGTGTATGATTAAATAATTATACATTATATAATGTGTATACATTTATTTTGTATAAAAAGAGAATTAAGAATAAAGTTTTATAACCTAATATATATATATTAAGTGGGGTAATTAAATACCCTAAGAGATTTATTTTATACATCTCAAATAATTAATTTTATAACCTAAGTAAAGCAAGTCTAATTGAATTATAAAATTAAAGATATATGAGTAAGGAATTTATTTACAAAGGTGTGTAGTGGAAACCCTAACTAAATGATTAGGGTAAGATAAAAATTAAAAGTATGGAGCTAAGTTGATTTTATGGCCCAATGAATTTAATAAAAAGCCCAATTGTTTATTAAGCATTGGACTTGTAGCTAAATTAATTTAAGAGTAATTAAATTATTAAGCTAGCCCAATATCTCATGTATGGGACAAGTATAATAATGGTCCAATATTACGGGTGGGAGCCCAATTTAATTTTAATTAGAAAGCATTTTAAGCAAAATTCAAGCCCAAAAGAATTAAAATAAAAGCCAAAGAATTAAGCCCAATTAGGGATGGGTATGTTAATTATTATGCTAAGTATTAAATAAATCAAATGATGGGAGGATTGGGCCTATAGGGCCGAAATTTGGCGAGGAGGACTAAGGGGAAGTAATTTGCAAGCTCGAAAGATATTAAATCAAGGCCCAAGATTTCGGCCCAAGCTAGGAAGGAAAGGGAGCATGTTAATTAAATCTTATGGATAGATATGAAAAGATATTGGATAGATATGAAAAGATATTTGATAGATATAGAAAGATTTGTTAGGATTATGAAAAAGGAAGAAGAGATCTTGGATAGATATGCAAGATATAAGAGAGAGAAGATGAAGATTTGTTAGGAGATTTAATATACATACATATGTTATATATATACATATCTCCTACTATAAATACCTTTTCCTTCATTCCAATTAAAAAGTTTTCTTTATTTTTTTTCATTCTCCAAGTTAGCTAGCAAAAGAAAATATAAAGCTAAGAGATATAGAAATAAAGAACAAAGCTAGAAGCAAGAGAGAGAAGAGGGAGTTTGAACATGAAGGAGAAGAAGAAAGGGAGAGTTCTTCTGGTTCCATAGCTTCCTAACCAAGCTTAGGAAGAAGTAGAAGGAAGAAAAGCTAAGGTATAACAAAAATCTCTACCTATATAATCTAATTCCTTTTTATTTGATTTGAGTTTTGATTTGTGTAAATTTTTGATCTTGAGGTTAAAACCTTAGATCTATGTGTTTAATAGTGTTTCAAGTTTATATTAACTCTTTTATGGATCAAAAGTTGGATCTAAACTAAGAAATAGAAATTAGATTTTTCAAAATGTAGAAACTCTAATTTTTCTTAGCCTTAGTTGTGTTTAATCTTTTGTTTGGTGATTCTTGATGTAATAGATCATGGATTATGGTAGATCCATGAGTATATGATGTATGGGTATGGATTATGTTAGTTTTTGGTGGTTAATGTTTGAATAATAAAGAGATCTTGGAAGTTTTCTTAGAAATCACTAAGATGGAAAAATCAGATATTGAGAAAACGCAACATAAAATTCAAACGACCATATCTCTTATTCTATTTCAAATTTTTGAGTGTGGTTAATTTCTGGAGTTAGATATATAAGTCTTCTAACTTTTTCAAGTGAAATCACGAAAAAAATGATATATAGATTTTTGTGTGGACTGAATTTAGTAAAAGAAGCAAAAGCTGAAAATTGCTAAAAAACATTCTGTCCAGAATTTGTAGGAGCTGTTTTGGCACATTAATTTGTGAAATAAATTCCAATCTTTTGGGACATAAAAAATATGAGATAAAGTAGCTTGTCTCCAAAAATGAGCTCATTCCGAATTAAATCGACCAAGTTATGACCATTTGAATATTTACGTTTTTTCAACAAAAATCGCTATAACCGGAGTTCTATAACTCCGATGGCCACAAAATTTAAACTAGATGTCCACATTAAAATGTGTAAGATCCCGCCAAGAGTTGGAAATTTATGAAGTTGTAGCTAATTTCTTAAGGAATTAACTAGAAATGGATTTTTGAAAAATACTTAAGTGAGTTGAAAAATTCCAGAAAAATTATTTTTGTGTATGGATTATATATATATATATATATATATATATATATATATGTTTGGCCAAAGGATAGAAAAATAATGAACAGATTTGATATTTTCGTGAAAATGGTATTTCAGCTTCCTGAAATGAACAGTTCAGGGTGCTAAAATGGAAACTGAAAATGTTAGGAAAACAGTTTGGTTTCAGCTTGCTGAAATAGAAACTGAAAAGGTTAGGAAGGGAAGATAGTTTGATTTCAGTTTACTGAAATGAGGAATTCGATTTTTCTGAAATAGTAAACAGTTTACCAAGTTATAATAAGAATTTATAAAGTGAACGAGTAAATGTTAAGTTTAAGATAGTGCAATCGTTCCCTTTAATGGTTGATGTATAGTAGCTGGGCTAAACGATTCCTTCGGGGAGTGGAGGTATATACGAATTAGTAACCGATCTAACTCACTGTGAAAATAGTGTAGACGAGACGGAAGCTAATTTGTTAGAAACCACTCAGTATACTATATTGAATATTATTAAAGACTCGATGTGTGCTAGGTTTAGACTTATGTATATGTATAGTGTTAAGGTTATCTAATATTTGACTATGTGTTTAAATATTAGATAGCTTACTTATAAGGTATGTTATGCTAATTGAAAGATCAATCTTATAACTGATAGGTCTTTTCCAATAAAGCGATTTAAATTAGATTGTGTAGCCGTAAACAAAGATTTAGGCAAGTTCCTATACTCTTTTATTGAGCAAGTTTTCGCTAACTTAAACTTGAGTTATATTTTCAAAGCATGGTAGTGAATAATTATTGTTGATTATTCACATCTTTACTGATTATTGATTTGCACTTAGTGCATATTGCATATGTTCATCAGGTATGAAAGGCAGATCACCTTCATTACCCTAAGGTTCAGTTAAAGTTGTTCATGGTACTGGTAGACATTAAACATTATTGGTTCAGTCATTCCTTTATTGAAACTCTGATTTATGCTCTTTCACAATTATTATATTTTTGAAAATTAGAAAGCTTATTATTCATTTTCAATCATGATATATCTTCTTTTGAACTTAAACTTGCTGGGCAAAATTGTTGCTCACCCTTGCTATATCATGATAACCATATCAGATTAAGATAAAACTTCGGATACAGGCAAAGACAAATACAAATTCCAGAATTGGATTTGGATGTAGGTTAAACTTGTAATAGTATTGAATGCAAATGGCATTGTATGTCGTATAGGATATTGAATGCAAGTAATCGGTTAAGGTTAATAGACCTTGGGAATTATGTGTAAAAGTTTATTGTATAAATAATTTATGTTTATATCTTCCGCAGTAGTTATAGAAAAGATGTATCGTAACGTACCAGGTCCGAGGTTGTGGGGACCCAGATTTGGGGGCCCTACAATTTTTGAATCCGTCGATTGAAAATTGACCGATTCGTCCATTTTTACGTTTTCGTTAAACGTTCGTGAACGTTCGACGCTCGTTTCTTTGTTTCAGCTCCAAATTCGTTCGTTCTTGCTCTCGCAAGTCTTATTTACCTAATTACACGTGTTGGAATCGAAAACCACTATTTCTAAATCACACGGCGACTTTTTACTTCTATTCTGGAAAAATTTACGATTCGACGATTAACGTCTAATATCATATCTTCCGCCGAATCTTCGTTTCTCGATATTTTCTCTTCAAACCAAATGGAATCAATCCATTGGTTGTTCATGTACGATTCTAACCATCATTAACATCTAAGTTTTAATGGTTTCTTCTTCATTAAGTTACTTAACTATTTCATTATGGTTTTAACTTATTTTTTAATAACTTCTTAACCACTTGGTTATGGTTTTACTTGTTCATGATTATTAATGATTTAATGTCCCCAAATATCCATCTTATCATCTATCACACTTCATACTCTACCAATTCTCACTTCTCTATCAATTTGAGAATTGAAGGAAAGATGAAATCTTAAGCATAACACTTATACCTTTTAAGTGTTCATGAGTTCATACCTTTGTTCTTGACAAAAGAATTACATAGCTTCCTTTGCCCCTTAAATTGCTTGACATAAGCTCTATCGTTCTCTCTTCTCTTCTCTCACCATATAAGAGTTGGTGATTTTTTTCAAAACCACAAATGAAGCCTTAAGTTTCTCTTTTATAGGCAAAGCTAGACCAAGGGTAGTTTGGTCTTTAGACCAAACCTCCTCAACCTCCACCTCCTCCCACATGCAAACCCATGTCCCCCACATGCCTCCCATGTGCTAGCACATGGCCACCATATGCTCATGGGTTTCCCCATAGGTTGCCCCATGGGTATTACCAACCCATTTACCCATCGGTTCGACCCACGGGTTTAGTTATTAAATTTAATTCAAATTAAATCTATTTACTCCATATAAAATTCGTATTATACGTTGTATTAATTCTCGTATCCTCCTTGTATTATACGTGTATAATAACTAGAATTATACTCGTATTCATTATGTATAATAACCATTTATTATTACACATAATCATTTTCTTCCTTAATTTCACTTTCCCTAACCCTTCGGGTTTTAAGTCCGTAAGCAAAAACTTTGGGAGCCATAAATGAAATATTATTACATATTCCATCTCGCCTTCAAATCCTATCATTATGCGTTTCTCGGAATTTCAATATAAATTTTCTAGCAGAAACGGATAAATAGTGATTTTCATGATTTTCTTTCGAGAAAAACTTTTCTCGGCTAACTTAACTTTTCATGGTATATTACAGTCAAATCTTTCGACAGAATGTCATTCCGACATTCCAATCTCCCAGAAAGGCTTAGGGTTCAAACTCTAACCTCAAATCCTAACCCTTATGGTTAAACCTTAACCCTTAGGGTTTCGCACGTGAATAGTGTCTATTTCGTCTTTTTCTTGAAAATATTTTTATTCCCAAAAATCTTTTATTTTCGTCTTGAAAATTTATACTCGTTCATTCCAGCTTGTAGCCAGAATCCTCTGTATTTCTAATCATCCTATGTCATAGAATGATTAATAAATACATAACACATAATATAATCAATAAAATTCCTTTTAGTAATTATTAATTCTTAAAACTTAATTTTTGGACAATCCGATTTTTTGGGTTGTCACATTCTTCCCTCATAAAAATTCCGTCCTCGGAATTTCTCAAAACCACATCCCTATCCACATGCTTCATCTTACAACCTTTCAACGAAGAGTTAATCTCACCGCTCTTTATTTATATTGAAAAGTTTCAACATACGAATCCAATTAGGTATTTACCTAATTATTTCTTCTCATTATCTCTTCAACATCCTTCCTCCCAAGGATCATTATCTGTTATAATTGTCAGAAGCTAAACATCATGACAAATATACTTCTAACTTCTCGGGATATCACATTCACCCTTTCTTCTAAAAATTTCTCCCTCGAAATTGTTGTCATAACCTTTTCCTCAACTTCTCTTTACAGAAGTTATCATCGATCGTCCATTCAAGAACGTTTCATTCATAAAGGAACATCCCAGCAGTAAGGCCGTATGCTCGTAATTGTTAACAGACTCTTCTTCTCAACTTATATTCCAAGAAGTTCTCATCTTCCCACATTCTATAATCTTCACAATATACACACTAATTATGAAGTTTGAACGAATGACTATGAATATAAAGATTCCTTTAAAACATTTTGCTGAGGGGTCCTAGAAACCATGAACCATTGAACTTAATTTATCGGTATTTATCACAAACCAATTCCTTGTTTGGCCTGTTTACAATCACAAAGAAAGTAAACTACCTATTCCGATATGATAGATGATCAACCTATTGTACAACCCCAGAACATTGGGTTTATTCACCTCATACTTGTTTATCAGATTCCACACCAAAACAATTTGGCTTGATACAACTTCTCAAAGAAAGCTTGATTTCTTTTAAACATGATATACCATTTGTCTAGCCAAATCAATAGCTCAGACCACCAATAAATTCGACACCAAATTAAAATAGTCGTCTAGTCAAATCAATTAACAGCGACTCCTCTTTTTAAATTCTTTCACAATAATTCAAAACGTTAATGACGTCATGATACCGTACTGATTTCTAGCACATTAAGGACTTCGTCATTTCCTGACTTTGTCATATTACATACTGTCATACACTTTAGGGTATGCTCAGATGTAATAATAACTCCGTCTTTTTACCATCTATGCATTCAATGTACAGATGACATAAAATTCATTTTGATGTTTCAAATCAAATTCTATCTAGCTGAAAAGAGTAGCATAGACATACAAAGAATAGTTCTTTTTAAAATCCATTGGTTTTCAAAAGTTGAAACCAATATTTTTGATTCAAAGATATACACATCAGTACGATATCAATAAATTCAAAATATAACATAGCTAGAAGACTTGGAATTTTTTACTTCCTTCTTCTCCCTTCATTGTCATACTTGCGACAATCCTAACTTCTTCTAGCACTTAAGGTGCTATCTATATTGAAAATAACTTATTTTTAGTCTAACCTTTCCTATACCTTAGTATAGTTCATCAAACTTGGCACACTTTATGTGTTTAGGAACTTTTCACAACCATATGTGTTTAAGAACTTATCTTCACAGTATGTAATCCAAGAACAAACCAAGGACTGTCCATATGCTCAGGGCTCAGAAACATAGCATACAACTATAAGTCACAAACTTTGCATAATTATGAGTTTCACGAACTCAGACCTAACTTAATACACTCCACTATCCAATATATTCATGAGAAAAGATTCACCTTCTCCTCATATACATATTGATAGCGCGACATCACTATTCCAATGATTATCACTATAATAGACTGAGTGGTTGTTACACTGAAGCACAAACCTTTGCTCATAACAAAAGTTCATACTACTCAGCTATCACATTAGTTTTTAATTGAAATTTACAACCCTCTAACTCTCTCTTGACTTAATATAAATTTTGTTTAATTCGTATACCCTACAACTCTTCTGAGTCCTTTTTCTCGTACTATTTACAGTACCTGTCCAATATAGCCTTAGCTATAACTCATCCATCGTTTAACAGGAAACCTATTCTTTCGATTCAATATGATCACGTAGTGATCTTCTTTCCTTAATCATTTATCTCAACGATTTTCTTACCCTTCTCTCTCAGGCTATAGTCTTAGGTATCATACCTAAGGTTTATAACCTATCAACTCTGATACCAACTTGTGACGCCTCGAAATTCGGTCTATCTTCACATCTGGATTCCGTCCATCACGAGTACTTCTCATTCCATACATACATCATTATATCCTGAAGATTAATGATATATCATTCCATTCCCAAGTTCTATTACCTTAAAATCTTTATTCATTAAAAATAATGATAATTGCATTATTCTTATCACATTACAATCGTGACTTAACTAGTCACCATATCTACAGAATAGTTTTAACTAACTATTCTACAAGTCTTGGCTTGATCTTCACGCTTGTTCATAACATAAACAACTCTTCATCTTGGGACGCTAATGGTATTCACAACCATAACATCTCACCATAGCAGGACATTGATCATCTTGATATTCATCATGTTCTTTAATACATACTACAGTTGTTCGCTGAAAATATTTTTATTTCAAGCAATTGTGAGCATTCAATTGCTCAGTAAGTCATAGTTGAATAATAACAACTTAAGAATCACAATTCTTTTAAGTCTTCAATAATCGTACAATAGTTATGAAGCAGCTCGAATAATAGGAATACGTTCTGATTCCTATCATTTTAACACATACATCACATATACTTTGTTATACTTTCATATTTCTACCTCTTTCATACACATTATGTCTGGCTATAATCAATAGCACATAGTTAACAATAACAGTTCATAAATAACTGAACTTCCTAACATGAAACAGTTTAATCATAGAATAGTTCAATCACAGAAACACCGAAGTGTTAACATTGTGGCACAAGGCCTCATACATATTATCATCTTGTACAACATTACACATTTGCACATACAAAATACTTTCTCATGTTCAATATCTGTGAAAGTTAAGAAACTAACATTCATAATAAAATATTAATGAAGTTAGGAAACTTACATCAAGTAGAACTTGAACAAGGTTAGAAACTTGTCTTACGCACATCTACCACTTACGGTTTACGTTGTACCATTCATCACAATCCCTATATAACACATAAGAAATAACACATATCCATTAGTCATATACTTGAATTATGCATTAATTTAACTTCACTTTACTTCTTATGGTTCACGTTCTTGTAATCTAAGTTTACGAGACCAACTTTACTTCTATTCCTTTCTTCTATTCTTTCGATAACATTACACCTAACACCCATCGAGTCTCTAACAGTAGTAAAATATAGTACACTGATTGGTTTCCCACAAATAACCAACAAACTATTTTTTCGTCTCGTCTGCACTGTCTCACATAGAGAGTTAGATCGGTTGCTAGTTCGGTTTAACCGTCGCTCTCTGACGGTAACCATTTAGCCCAGATACTATATCTCGATTATTATAGACTACAGTTGCATTACAATTTAGACTTAACTTATTCGAACCTTTATAACTATAATGTTCGTTAAGTTAAGCTCCATTACATATCTTACAATATCTGGTCCATTCGATTCGGAACGTTATTCACATTATTACCATTACCTCAGCTTATCAACATTATACGTTAACCTTCATTCTCTTATTACCATTAGTTACGGCTTCTTAACATTCATATGCCATCAACCGACTCTCGTCGATCATCGTTAGACACCACGACAAGCAAAACCTTAATCGGTTCGCTAGGTTGTACGCATTTTCATCGGATTCCCGTTATCGGACTTCGTATAGAAATTAAATAAGTTTTAACTTCATTTCTTAATGTTCTCGCATGCCACACCTCTATTACATCTCATATAACCTTGAGGTGCGCCTTAAACTCGACCACGATCCCCGATTCACATTTTAGGGTTTTCGAGTTTTAAATTTAAATACGTTTTTTCAACGTTTAATTCATAAAATCTTTCTTAAACATGTTGTTTAAGTGATTTTTCTTCATGAATATTAATCATATATTTGCCCCATAAGTACCATGTAAAAAGTTGGGAAATAAAATAACCGTGTCAAAAATATTTCCCTTAAGGGCACTGCAGCGCCAGCGTAGGCTTAATCTTGGCGCTGCAGCGCAGGCCTGCAGAACCCGAATGCCCTATTCTGGCGTTGCGGCGCCGTTTTTCAATGCTTGGTTGGCCCTACGGCGCCAGCCCTGTTCTTCTGAAAATTTTTCTAAGTTTTTAAATTTCTGAAATTCCCGAGCACATAATGCAATTGTTATAACTCAAAATTGGTTTGTTCCAAAGCCAATAGTTCACATATGATATGTTCTACCATTCCATCTAGTCGGAATTCATTGACAGAAAATTGACCGTTTCGTCAATTTTTACATTTTCGTTAAGTGTTCGTAAACGTTCGATGCTCGTTTCTTCGTTTTAACTCCGAATTCGTTTGTTATTGCTTTCGCAAGTCTTATTTACATAATTACACGTGTTGGAATCGAAAACCAATGTTTGTGAATCACACGACGACTTTTGACATCTATTTCGGGAAAATTTACGATTCGACGATTAACGTCTAATCGCTAAACTTCCGCTGAATCTTTGTTTCTGGATATTTTCTCTTCAAACCAAATGGAATCAATCCATTGGTTGTTCATTTATGATTCTAACCATCATTAACATCTAATTTTTAATGGTTTCTTCTTTATTAAGTTCCTTAACCATTTCATTATGGTTTTAACTTATTTTTCAATAACTTCTTAACCACTTGGTTATGGTTTTACTTGTTCATGATTATTAATGGTTTAATGTCCACTAATATCTATCTTATCATCTCTCACACTTCATACTCTACCAATTCTCACTTCTCTATCAATTTGAGAATGGAAGGAAAGATGAAATCTTAAGGTTAACACTTATACCTTTTAAGTGTTCATGAGTTCATGCCTTTGTTCTTGACAAAAGAATTACAAAGCTTTCCTTGCTCCTTGAATTGCTTGACATAAGCTCTCTCTTCTCTTCTCTCTCCATATAGGAGTTGGAGATTTTTTTCAAAACCACAAATGAAGCTTTAAGCTTCTCTTTTATAGGCAAAGCTAGACCAAGGGTAGTTTGGTCTTTGGACCAAACCTCCTCAACCTCTTCCTCCTCCCACATGCAAACCCATGTCCCCCACATGCCTCATACGTGCTAGCATGTGCTAGCACATGGCCACAATGTGCTCATGGGTTGCCCCATGGGTATTACCTACCCGTTTACGCATCGGTTCGACCCACGGATTTAGTTATTAAATTTAATTCAAATTAAAACTATTTACTCTATATAAAATTCATCTTATACATCGTATTAATTCTCGTATCCTCCTCGTATTATACGCGTATAATAACTAGTATTATAATCGTATTCATTATGTATAATAACCATTTATTATTACACATAATCATTTTCTTCCTTAATTTCACTTTCCCTAACCCTTCGGGTTTTAAGTCTGCAAGCGAAAACTTCGCGAGCCATAAATGAAATATTATTACATATTCCATGTTGTCTTCAAATACTATCATTACGCGTTTCTCAGAATTCTAATATAAATTCTTGAGCAGAAATGGATGAATAGTGATTTTCTCGATTTTCTTCTGAGAAAAACTTTTCTCCGCTAACATAACTTTTCACGGTATATTACTATCAAATCTTTTGACAGAATGTCATTCCGATATTCTAATCTCCCAAAATGGCTTTGGGTTCAAACCCTAATCTTAAACCTTAACCTTTAGGGTTAAACCCTAATCCTTAGGGTTTCACCTATGAATAATGTCTATTTCATCTTTTCTTAGAAATATTTTTATTCCCAAAAATCTTTTATTTTCGTCTTGAAAATTCATACTCATTCATTCCAACTCGTAGCCAGAATCCTGCCCATTTCTAATCATTCTATGTCATGGAATGATTAATAAACACATACCACAGAATATAATCAATAAAATTTCTTTTATTAATTATTAATTCTTAAAACTTAATTTCTGGACAATTCGATTTTTTGGGTTGTCACATCAACTCTCGGTAGTCGATACAAAGCCTTAACTATCCGTCATTTTTGTTTACAAACAATATCGGTACTCCCCATAGAGAAACACTAGGTTGAATGTACTTCTTGTCCAACAGTTCTTGCAACTGAATCATCAACTCTTTCAATTCCACTGGCGCCATACGATACGATGCCTTCGAAACTGGTGTCGTCCCTGGCACAACATCTAAAACGAATTCGGTCTCCATGTCGGGTGGAAAACCAAGCAAATCGCTCAGAATTACGTCCGCATATTCCTCGACTATAGGTATCTGTTCCAATGTTGCTCCCAATCGTTGGGTATCAACAACATGGAACATGTAACCTTCACATCCTTTCCTTAATAATTTTCTGGCTTGTGTCATGGTTAGACAACAAGAGCGTCCCGGTGATTTACTAGTGTAGAACACTAGCTTGGGTTTCTTAGAAATCCGAAGGTTCACACTTTTATTTTGGCAATCGATAATCGTTCCATGGTTAAACTAAAAGTAGTATGCGTACAAGCCAATCATGTATGATGATAAAGCATATACTTTGGAGACAATCTTATTTATTTATTAATAAAAATATTTATTTATTTAAGGCATTTAATTATCTACATGATGCTGTTTTTATAATATGTAAATAACCCATAATTTTAAGCAATGCTTTTAGAATCATGATGTTGATCATGCTAATGAGATCTAAATTCTTAGAAACCTTAAAACTAAAATAATTCCTAATCGTTGGATTACTAAAAAGGGGATTAGTAAATCTGAATAGATTGGTACATATATTGATTGCTCATTAGATGAGGATGATCGATCTCTTGATCATTTGTGTGGAGACACTAAAGCAAGTATGTAGGTGCTTATTAGAGAATAAGTTCACTGAACGTGACTAGCTATAGAATACCTAATGGAGTTTTACTTGTCTGTCAATAGAAATTCCTAATGTGATAGTAGTACAAGTGATCCTTGGACTTGAGATCATCCTGGTATCTTGTGTGTAATGAATTATACTTTGACTTATTCCTTAAGACCCTTAGGGTATATCAAAGGGTATGCTTGGGGTACAATGAGTTATATATGGAGATAATGAATGATCAATAAAGAATTTACCACTTCTAGTAAAAGAAGAGATATGTCCTATGTGATTCGTTAAATGACTACCCAGTAGTCCTTGGTCAAGACATAATGCAATTAGAAAGGAGTTTCTAATTTGTATTATTTAGAGTTGTGCATTTTCTAATCGAAATACATATAATTAAATAAAATAAGACTTGACAGTAATTCCATGTCTTATATTTAACTGGGATATTGTATGGTGGAAGGATTGAATTTTACGGTAACTATTTACTCATATGTTCTTTTATGATTAATGTTGAAATCTATATTATCTAGAAAGTCGTTGATCGCTAGGGAGGCTTATCTCTATTATAGAATAAATATTATTTATTTAAATAGATTATTAGTTTAATTTATTTATTTAAATAAGATTAGAATTGTTCTAATTAATTTATTCACAACCGGTTTAATATGGAGAACCTAAAGGGTCACACCATTAAAGGAAGAATAATTATTTAAGAAGGTAATGGCATAATCGTAATAATGCATTCAGTGTAATTAATTTAATCTATGGTGATAGAATAAATTAAATAGCTTAATGTTTATCATTTAATATTTTGGAAATATTAAATATAAATTAATAAGAGGAGTCTTATTAATATTATTACAATTATTATTATTTTAGTTTTTAAAGAAGTTTAGGAATTAATTTAATATTAGTACTCTCATTTATTCCTAATAAGATTAGGAGGCAAATTAATTAAAGGAGTTTAATTAATTAATCTTAATATGTTGGGAAGCCTAATTAATTAAAAGAGTTTAATTAATTAAATGAAACCCTATGTCTAATAGGATTAGAAGGGTTGACCAATATATATATAAGAGGAGTCTTATTTTAAATATCAGTTGATGCAATTCCAATTGTTGGAGAGTACTCCTTTTGTTATAGTGGATAAAAACCTAGGGTAGAAAACAACCACCCTCCATCTTGATAATTCATCTTCCTTGGTGGATCACCTCTAGAGGCCAAACACTTGGGTGGCTAACGTTGATCAAAGGAAGGAATCTAACCCAAAAATTCAAGGAGATCACGAAGAACAAGGAGTTGAACTTTTACCTGTGGAAGCTTCGTTCTACAAGGGTATGATTCTATAACTTCTTATTTATCGTTTTAAATTAATAATTTTCATAAAGGATGATCTGTGTAATGGTTTTGTAAAAATATTTTAAACTCCGATATACCATGCTTCCGCTTATTTTGCAATTTGATTGCGTCACGATTTTATACAAACCCAACATAAACAACCAGTCCATCCTGAGAATTACATCGAATTCTCCCAACTTTATCGTTATAAGATCTACCGACAATTTATTACCTCTTATATCTACACAACAACTCTTATGAACATAATCAACAGGAACTACTTCTTCGTTTGCTACCTTAATATTCAAAGGTACTACAAGTCTTTCGGGGCATAATCCTAACCGTT
Source organism: Panax stipuleanatus (assembly GCA_020205555.1). Taxonomy (NCBI): domain Eukaryota; kingdom Viridiplantae; phylum Streptophyta; class Magnoliopsida; order Apiales; family Araliaceae; genus Panax; species Panax stipuleanatus. Next base: position 102,718,466 of record CM035125.1, read on the forward strand.
TAGCAAATTCACATGCTATGAAAGAACAAGTAGCACCTGAATCAAACAATACATACGCATTTATATCGTTGAACGGGATAATACCTGCTACCACGTCGCTTGATGCAACCGCATCTTGGACCGTCATATTAAAAGTGCGGGCAGTCGGTCTACTCTGTGGTACTGCGCCACCAATCGCTAGCTTACTATCACTATCTCCTTTCCCACCATCTGAACCCTTCTTCGGACAGTTTCGTGCCATGTGGTCTGTAGCTCCACACACAAAGCACCCATGATTCTTCTTAGGACTGGGACAGTTACGAGAAATGTGCCCTTCCTGTTCGCAGTTATAACAAGCCGCCTTGCCCTTGAGACAAACTCCCAGATAAGTCTTCCCACAAGTCTTGCATGCCTCCATCTTCCACTAAGAATATTCTTGCTTTAATCCAGTATTCCCGAAGTTAAAACCCTTCCACTTCTGGCCACTCCCACTGGCTCCCTCAATCTTGACTGACATGTCAGTCTTACCCTTATTCTTTTTCTCCTTGTGGTATTGACTCAAAGCCTCACTACCACCCTCGGCTATAATCGCCTTCTCTAACACGTCTCGAAAAGTAACACTTTGGAATACCGATATCTGGCTAAAGATCCAGGGTTTTAATCCCCGCTCAAACTGTCTAGCCTTCCTCAACTCTGTGTCCACTTGATGTGGAGCAAACCTCACCAGTTCATTGAACCTAGCTACATATTGGGAAACTGTCATGTCCCCTTGCTTTAGTTCTAAGAACTGAATCTCCATTCTCCCCTGCATGCTCGTGGGAAAGTAGTTCTCGAAGAATAACTCCTTGAACCGTGTTCACATAACAACTTCTGTTCTAGCCCTACCGTGGTTTGCCTCCCACTAGTAGTTGGCCTCTCCCTTCATCATGTAAGTCGCAAAAGAAGTCTTTTGCGCCTCACTGACATTTGAGATTACAAATTCCTTCTCAATTTCTTTTACCCAAACTTGGGCAGTAATAGGATCCGTAGTTCTATAGAACTCAGGCAGACCTATAATTTTAAGCTCCTTAAAGGTAGTCCCATGACCTACAGCATGATTAACTCGTATGTTCTCTCTCTCCCTATAATGAGCCGTAGCTAATAGGTTCACAAATTCTAGCATCGAGTTATTATTCCCTTGCTCTTCCTCATTATGAGGCCCTGCTTCCTGGTTTCTTTGACGTCTTCTTGGCGGCATTTTCTGTTAATGCGAAAACAGTTTCATTATTATTTATTTCTTCATTCGGTTATTATTAAAAATCAATAATAACTCAATCACATTGCCAAATATTTCAATAAACTACTTATATTCATATATTTCTACTTGTAGTATAACACTATATGTTCGTCATTACATGGCTTTAACCATTTACAATACTATCCCGTAATTGCTTGCCAAAAATTGGGATTTACAAAATACTACCCTTTGTTTATACAAAAGAGGGTTTTACGTAACTACTAGCTACACAATATTTACACAACTAAACTATAACTGGACTACATCTACCTCACGGTATTAGCATAATCCTCCTCAGCCATACTGGCCACAATATCCCAGCTAATGGTATGCTGAGTCTGTCATTCCTCCACAGGATACTCAATAATCTGGTGCTGGTAATCCTCGTGCGAACTCTTATGTATGTAAGACATTCGACTTATTTTCTGCTTCTTGTTCAGAAGCTCAGACCTCTAGTTTTAAGTCCTGGACTTTTTCCTTCGCAGGCACTTTCTCGTCGTGCTCGAACTCCCAGAAGACATGAATGTCCTCCTTATCCTCCTAGATGTCGTGGACCTCTTGCTTTAGGTCATAAACCTTTTTGCTAAGCTGGACGTTCTGGTCCAACACAGCCATGAATAAAGTGTTCATGGACTCCGATGGTGTCGACTCCTCCTCCTCCTCCTCTATAGGCAGTATCGGATTAATCGGCACTGTCTCCACCACCTCCTCTGACATACTGTCAAACAATGATGCAAAGTCAAAGTTATCAGAGTATTCAGACGGATCCTCCTCCTCCGGATCAGTCTCCTCTAGAACCACAACATGTACCTCTGCTATCGGCATCGGTACAACCTCTACAAAGTGGACTAAGTCCTCACTAACTTCATATGTTTCATTATACATGTCCATAATTCTTGGTATCTACAATAAGACACAATCACTTGATTAGTATACAATCAAATATTAGAAACACATATCACATTTAATATTTTTAAGGTTACTTTCTTCATTAAAACTCTACTTGAGTTTTATTTACTTCTACTTCTCTTCTCCAGGTTATAGTCTAAGATTTTTCCCCTTATGTTTTATAACCTAAGGCTTTAATACCAACATGTGACGCCCCAAATCCGGGTACCTTCAAACCCTGGACATGGTGCTATACGGTGCTACTATCTACTCATACATTCAATTGAAGACTTCAACAACATGCATAAGTTAACTAATTATTACATTCTATTAATCCCTACCCAAGTTCTTTATAACCATTACATTCGTTCAGTGTCATAATATCAATCATTACAATACTAATACTATTCTATTACAAGGATAACTATTTGTTCATCTTGGACTTGCCCTTGTCTTTACCAGATCCTTCGGTCAGTTTGATCTTGGCTGAAATCATTTAGTTTTAAGCAAGAATGAGCATAACTAGCTCAGCAAGTTTAATATTGTATTTTGAAACCACAAAAGCAAGAATCATATGACTTCATCTTCAATAGATGTACAATAGCTACGAAGTACTGTGAATAATCAAAATAACATTTTGATTCCTTTAAAAATCATTCCCAAGGACTTAAAGTCTCTTAGAAATCTAAGCTGGTCAATGACCATGAACATTCATACCATTTTTATTCATGAAAAGAACAACCCGGTACTGAGGCCGTTGTGATACCCCCAAATCTGAGTACTTCAATTTTCACGGAATTTGGTGTTCACTGTACAAATTTCATCTATCTATCTACCCATAATAAATACAAACCATGCAATAGATAGAAATAAATCCATCATCTCCCTTTATGTGGTAACAACATCTGAATAATAATACATAATCAATCCCAGGTCATACTTAACCTTAAATCTCTGTTGTCAAAATGTAAACAAATAATAAGTCTTAAACATTACACATAAGTCTTAAACAAATATTATCAATTAAACAACAAGTCTTCATCACTTGTTTACTTTTCCCTTGCCTTTGCTAGTGGAAGGCTCGTCAGATCTTTCGTTCTTAATTGCAATGTTATTATTACGCAAGAGTGAGCACGATTGCCCACAAGTATACAAATATAACAATATAATAACATGCTAGTGAATCAAAGACTTCTGAATAAAGAAAACTCGACTTTTGAATCAAGGATGAATAATAAGAATCAAAATAACATCTGAGGGTCATAAGACCTTGAACTATGTCCTAGGTTGTCAAGTGTTTATACTTTAAACCTTTAACAGTCATAAGACTATGGACCTTACTTCTCGTACTTAGGGGGATCAGCCCTTAGTACCATATTGTGCACAATATCTTAACGCTAAAGCATCATCATTCCCATATAATAGGGTTGTTCATCTCAGTTTGACATCAGAGTCCTCCCCAAAGGAAGTTTTGTTTGGATAAGCTCAGTAATAGTTCTAGAATTTAGAACGTTCATCAACTATGGACTAGTCGAATTAATACGGGTTCGCTAGTCTTACAAGGTTCAACAATAATTGATATTCAATGTGAATAATAAATCTTAAGAGTATACAATTGAATAAATATTGTATAACTGAAGTAAAACTTCAAAAGAATTATAATATCTTATATGAAATCTTGAACTTGAATAATTAAGAACAAGAACTTGATTGATATAGAATCATAAGTATAGAACTTGCTCAACGAATAACTTTGAAGTCAGAAAGCTTGCTCAATTTAAAGAGTATGAACAAGAAAAATTGCATAATCGTAAACGAGTTAGGGTAAGGAAACTTGACTCGTGCGCAAGCTACAAATATAGTTACAATTCAATTCCCCAACGTCCTACACATTACATTATGCATACGATGTCAATTAGTTTCATAACTCTTATGTTCAACTGTTGAAGTTTTCATTTAAGTTCAACTTACAACTTGGTTCCTAGTGTTAACTGATTAACTAACCACATAACATGAGTATGAATTCACAATATGCGTATCACATAGGTATAATTCTTCAAACAATCATAATCAAGTTTTACAATCACAATATTCAAGTTCGCACTTAGTTTGTTAACTTGAACCTTCACATTATCTTATACATGTCAACAACTTAGTTTATTAACATGAACTTTAAATCATATAATATGTGTTAATAACATGTTATAGTATAGCATTATATGTTCATCAAGTCCTCAAGTATGTTATAGCATAGTATTACACTTGGCACGACGTTTCGACGTTCATTCGTCGCACGCCTGATACGTCCCTCTTGCGTACGCTTAACATGCTCATGCAACTTATCTAAAACATCATTGATTAATGTTAAATATCATTATATTTTATAATATTCATGTTTTATAACTTAGAACAACATCTTTTATCGTCAAGAGCACTACACTTGCGTACGTACATGCCCGATGCTGTCCAATTGGCTCTAAATACGTATCAGTAACAACGATGGCCATTTTGACCCCTGCTAACGACTTCAAATCAAAAAACTTAAAAAATGAAAATTGTAGGTCTACTCGTTATCTTTTCGAATCATCCTGAATCGCTCTAATCGGAGTTCGTATGAAGAAGTTATACTTATTTTATCATAGGAGGTCAAACCAGTCTCGCCTTACACTATTTACCCGCTGGGGCGGGTCTAGGGGCTGTATAGGGCCCGCTGGGGAGGCATATGGACTGGCTGGAGCAGGTGGCACCAGCCAATTCAGCCCCAGTTCACGATTTTGACAGTTTTAGGCCAATTAAATGCAAATTAAACTAACACTGTGATTTTCATGATGTACAAACTTCATAGAAACATCATATAATGATTCTAACATAATTTTAACACTTTATATCATTTAATTATTCAAATCAAATCACATAATTTTCATTGTTCTCGGTATTTTGAAAGTTTTGAAGAAAAACATGAAAATTATCGTTATGGATTCGTTATAACTCTGAATCCGTCCGTTCAAAGTTCGTTTTCTTTGTTTTAACATGTATAATCATAATCTATTGTAAAATTTAAGTTACACAATCAATTCTAAGCATACAATTTGTTCATAAGAGCTATATATACAACTTTCATACTCTGTAACTTCACAAAATCCAATTAAGGCATATTTATATGAAATTGATGGTTTGAAAACATACATCGATGGTAGAAAACATGTTATGATTATATATTATCATGTATATACACATAGTTCATAAATTCATGCATTGATCACAAAATAAGCTTTTACAGAGAACTTTAAAACACCCATTAATGGAAAAACTCTGAAAACTTAAATTTGAAATCTTAGGAGGAGGGAATTACCCTTGCTAGTTTGTGAAGATGATGAAAATTACTCTAGACTTTGATTCTTCAACCTTCCTCCTTTAAACTCTCAATTTTCTCTCTAAACTCTCTCTGCTTCTCTGATATATGAATATACGATATATGGAAGCCTACTATAGATATAGGCTAAATATAATATACGTATGTATTATATATATATATAGAAACTGACGTTGTCGTGGTCAGTTAAATCCCTTAGTGGGTTAATTAGCCAACTTCTCCTAAGGCCATGTTTGGCTAGCATCATATATACCCTTTCCCATTAATTTAATTAACTTCTTATTATATAGTTTAATGTCACATCTTCATTAATCAAATAATCGTATTTAAATTAATTAAATAAAATATCATAAATTCACATTAACTCACATCATCACATAATTAAAATCCTCATTTATTAATTACATAAAATCTTTAAATCTCTAATTAATTATTAAATTAATTAGAATAACTTATGCTTATTAAATAATTCATTTAATCAAATAAGCTCAATTAAATTCATACTTTAAATAATAAAATTCTCCACATTAATTTAATCAATGTAACACATATAATTAAATTAATCTACCATAATTCTATCACATAATTATTTAATTCAATAATTAAATCATAGAAAATATTTATTTAACTCAATAAGTATTCAAATTAAATTACAAAAATCTCGTTCGTCACATATTTTCCCCTTAAAAGGATTCTGTCCCCAAAATCACGGATCAATTAATTCGCCCCGTTACATTCTCCCCCCTTATAAAGATTCTGTCCCCAGAATCGCTTACACATAAATTAAGCAAATAAATATGGATAATTCTTCATCATATGTTCTTTGAGTTCTCACGTAGCTTCTTCAGTGTTGTGGTTCCTCCAAATTACCTTAACAGAAAGTATTACTTTATTTCTGAGAACTTGCTCTTTCCTGTCAACAATCTGAACAGGAACTTCTTTGTAAGATAAGTCTTTCTCAATTTGTAGGGGTTCATATTCAATCACATGCTTGTAATCGGGTTTTTATGGTCGTAACGCTAACACGTGGAAGATGTTGTGGACATGCTCTAGCATCGGAGGTAAAGCTACCTCATATGCAACTTCTCCAATCCTTCGCAGTACCTCAAAGGGTCAAATGAACCTCGGGCTCAATTTTTCCTTCTTTTCGAATCTGATCTTTCCCTTCCAAGGAGAGACTTTCAAAAACACAAAGCTACCTGATACAAATTTAATATTCTTGCGGTGTGGAACGACGTATTTCTTCTGCCTATCCTGAGCTGCTACTAATCGTGTTCAGATCACTTTGAATATCTCTGTTGTCTTCTATACCAACTGTGGACCTAGCAATTGTCTGTCACCAACTTCATCCCAGTACAGTGGAGTTCTGCACTTTCTGCCGTACAACGCTTTGTAAGGTGGCATGCCAGTACTAGCGTGATAACTATTGTTGTAACCGAATTCCACAAGTGGTAGGTGATCATCCCAATTTCCTTTGAAATCAATGATGCACGCTCTCAACATATCTTCCACTGTCTGGATCTTTCTTTCGCTCTGCCCATCTGTCTGAGGGTGATATGTCGAACACATTCTCAAATGTGTTCCCATGAATTCCTGAAGTCGCTTCCAGAAATTCGATGTGAAGTGCAGATCTCGATCGAAAACAGTCGACACTGGAACTCTGTGCCTGGATACAATTTCTTTCACATACAGCTTCGCCAACTGATCTAGGTTGAATCTATCTCTTCTCAGAAGGAAGTGTGCGGATTTCGTCAATCGGTTAACGATAACTCATACTGCATCGTAGCCTTTCTGAGTTGTCAGAATGCCAACCATGAAATCTATCGTAATATATTCCCATTTCCATTCTGGGATCTCTAAAGGTTGTAGCAAACCACTCGGTCTTTGATATTCTGCTTTCACTTTCTGACATGTCAGACACTTGGCAACACACTCTGCAACATCTCGTTTCAAATTTGGCCACAAAAAATGCTGTCGGAGATCCTGGTACATCTTGATACTACCGAGGTGAATCGAATACCGTGAACTATGAGTCTCGCTCAAAATTTTCTCCTTAATCCCTAGCAGTGGCGGTACCCAAACTCTGCTCTCAAATCTCAACAGTCCCTCACTGTCCACCTTGAATTTTTGTTCATCCCTTTCGGATATCTTCTTCTTTACCTTCTCACACTCTTCGTCCTGAAGTTGAGCTTCCTTAACTTTATCCAGTAAAGTTGTACCAGCTTGTATCTGGAATAGCTTTTCATCAACCTCCATAGGATACCACACCTCCAATTTCATCTTCTTCATTGCTAAAATTAGCTCCTCCTGAGTGGTCAACATCATATATTTCCCCCTACCATTTTTGCTCAAGGCGTCGGCAACCACATTTGCTTTACCCTGGTGGTATAAGATCTCGCAATCATAGTCCTTATCTAACTCCAACCATCTTCTCTGGCGCATATTCAAATCCTTCTGTGTAAAAATATATTTCAGACTTTTGTGGTTTGTATATATCTCACACTTCTCCCCATAGAGATAGTGTCTCCAGATCTTCAAAGCAAATACCACCGCAGCCAATTCCAAATCATGGGTCGGATACCCTTTCTCATAGTCCTTCAATTGTCGTGACACATACGCAATGACCCTACTATTTTGCATGAGCACACAGCCTAGTCCTTTATGCGGCGCGTCACTATAAACCACAAAATTTCATGTGTCATTCGGAAGAGATAACACATGTGCTGTACTCAACCTCTTCTTAAGCTCTTGGAAGCTTTCCTCACACATCTCCGTCCAAACGAATTTCACAGCTTTTCTAGTCAAATTCGTCAGCGGAGTTGCGATCTTGGAAAAGTCCTGAATGAATCTTCTACAATAACTTGCCAATCCAAGAAAAATTTTCACTTCCGACGGCGTCTTCGGCTGATCCCAGTTCATCACAGCTTCGACTTTGGAGGGATCTACCGAAATTTTGTCCTTATCAATCACATGCCGGAGAAATTATAACCGCTCAATCCGAAATTAGCATTTCAAAAACTTGGCGTACAACTTCTCTCTTCTCAACTCCTCTAATGTCACCTTTAGGTGCTCTACATGTTCCTCCTTGGTCTTCGAATATACCAAAATATCGTCGATAAAGACCACTACGAATTTGTCTAAAAACGGCTTGAACACTCCATTAATTAGGCCCATAAATGCTGCAGGCGCATTTGTTAGACCAAATGACATCACCATAAATTTGTAATGACCATATCGAGTCCTAAACGCTGTCTTTGGAACATCCTCTGGCCTCACCTTCAGCTGATCATAACCACTTCTCAGGTCTATCTTCGATAAATATCTCGCTCCCTTCAACTGATCAAATAGGTCATCGATCATAGGAAACGGATACTTGTTCTTAATTGTGACCTTGTTCAACTCTCTGTAGTTGATACAGAGCCGCATCATCCCATCCTTTTTCTTCACAAATAACACCGACGCTCCCCACGACAATACGCTCGGTTATATGTACTTCTTGTCTTGTAACTCTTGTAGCTGTACCATTAATTTTTTTATATCTACTAGAGCCATCCGGTATGGTGCCTTCGATATTGGAGCCATTCTTGGGGCTAAATCAATCACAAACTCAACCTCTCTGTCTAGCGAAAGTCCTGGCAGATCATCCGAAAATACATCTACGAAGTCCCTCACGACTGGTATCTCCTCTATCTTTGGGTTCTCTTTACGACTATCGACTATGTAGGCTAAATATCCTACACAGCCTTGTCTTAACAACTTCCTAGCTTGCATCATCGTCAGACAACTCGCTTATCTAGGCGATTTACTGCCATAAAACACAACCTTTGACTGAGTCATAAAGTTAGTACTTTTTCTTTGTCAATCAATTACAGCCTCATAATTGAATAGTCAATCCATTCCCAGAATAACGTCAAATTCCCCAAGACTAATCGGGATAAGATCTACGTTCATAACGTTACCCTTAATATCCACCCTACAGTTCTTATGTACGTACTTAACAGGGATCACTTCTTTATTCGCAATCTCTATGTTCATAGGGTATTCTAACTCGTCTTTAGGCAATCCTAAGTTCTTAGCAAAGTCATCAGATATGAATGAGCAAGTAGCACCCGAATCATATAATACATATGCATTAACTTTATTGATCGGAATGATACCTGACACCACATCGCGAGACTGCACAGCATCCTGCACTATCATGTTGAGTGTCCTGGCGGTCGGTCGATTAGTTGCGGTTGGTCCCGTGATAGTCAGAGCATTACCACCAGCATTTCCCCTGTTCCCTCCTGTTCCTGCCCCTCCAAATACTTTCTTGGGACAGTCTCTTGCCAAATAATCCTTCGAACCACACGTGAAGCAGGCACCCTTCTTAGGGTTATGATAGTTTAGTGCTATGTGGCCTTCCTAACCACAATTATAGCACACCCACTTTCCTTTTATAACATCCCCAGGTGAGCTTTCTCGTAGGTCGAACATGCTTCAACCCTCTTCTTCTGGTTTCCCTGCTAATTATCGGTTGGTGTGTTATCAGTCCACCTCCTCTTCTGATTGTTACTTCCTCCCGTGTTGCTGCCACTAGCCTTGATATTTCCTTCGCTTTCATTCTTCTTCTTCTTCTGATCCTGGTTGTACTTGGTCACTGCATCGCTTCCACCTTCAGCGAAGATGGCCTTCTCCAGTACACCAGCAAAAGTGTTTAATTGAAACATTGACACTTTGCTATACAACCAGGGTTTCAGTCCATGCTAAAATCGTTTAGCCTTTATCTCATCAGTATGTATTTGGTATGTGGCAAACCTAGCCAACTCATTAAACTTTGCAGCGTAATCTGGTACAGACATATTTCCCTGCTTGGGCTCCAGAAATTGTACCTCTATTTGGTTCTGCGAGCTTGTCGGGAAATACATCTCGAAGAACATCTCCTTGAACTTCTCCCAGGTGATCACACCTTCTTCTCCATGGACTTTGTTTTCCTGCCACCAATAGCTGGCTTCTGACTTTAACATAAACGTTGCGTAAGCCGTCTTCTGATCTTCACTCACTCTAGCGACGTCGAAAACTTTTTCCATTTCCATAACCCAAGTCTGCACCTCAATTGGGTTCATGGTTCCCTTAAATTCTGGCTGTCCCACCGCCTTGAACCCTTTAAATGACGTAATTGATGGAGTTTGTGGCTGGTTATTCATTGCTCCTGTCAACAAGTTCACCAACTGCTGAATGGGGTTCGTGTTGGCATTGGCATCGTTGTTGTTATTCGTTTACCCTTCCTGGGCCGGTTGACGGTTGGGTCTTCATCTTGGCGGCATAATTCTGTTAAGATATACGCTTATTTGATCTTTATTCAATTCTTTAAATATTTAAGACTTAACTTAAATACTTTAACATAACACTTAATACATATCATCTCAAATAAACTCTGATATTTTATTTGATCAAAAGTTTTAAACATAAGAAGATAGCATCGCTGCTATTTACATTAACTATCCCGAGATAAAGAATCTTCAGGATTTAAATCATCGAAATATTTCTTTGTTTATAATCACATCGGAATTTACATTATTAACTACTTGAAGAAGTATTCATATAATCAAGATGTTCCTATCATTGCATACTAAGGCGTCGAACAGCTTTACTGCATTTTTCCTCCATAATACGGAACATCGTCCTGCGATCTAGTATACACCAAGGCAGACCCTCGAACTGAACTGGATAGCACACGACCCGATCCTGGGCCTTGTTAATTGTATTCTGAAACGTATAATTCGTCTCCTCCATCTTTGCTTTCTTTGTACGATCATTATCCTCTTCAAAATCTGCACGTCGTGAATCTCTCACCCAAGCATCCTCGGCTATGGCAAGCCTTGCCGATTTCTCTTTCAAATCATTCTTCAATTTCTCTTTCTCCTCTAACTTCTGCTCAACTTGGCCCTTCTTATGGACCAACTCCCACTCTACGTCTCCAAGATGTGTGTGAAGAGCCTCAACCTCACCATCCTTCTGCTCGATGGTAGACTGTGGAGTAACCGTCTACCGCTTCAGCTCCTGAATAGTATCCCGAAACTCTATGTTATGGTCATACAGCTCATCATACATCCCAGCACTGATAGAGTTTGGTGGGAACTCTTCATGGTCTTCATCATCCTCCTCAGCTGCTTGAGCCTGAATCTCGATCTCCTCAAAGTTCTCCTCTGAATCGAACACTGGCTCATGCTCCTGAACAACTGTGATCAAAGGAGATGGCTCTCGTCAAACTAACTGCTCCCAAACTGTATGAATGTCTCGGGGCTCCTCCTCGATCGCCACTCGAGGTACAACATCCCTGGGCTGACTGGATCCCCCAACATCCGACATCCTGACAAATCAAATTTTAAGTCTTAGTTATTACGTGATGCTAATCGATACTAGCGAGTACTTAAGTAAAAACACATAGCACATAAGGTAAGTTATTATCTTTCTTAGAACTCGATAAGAGTTTATCATTACTATGTTCTCTAAGGCTACTACCCTAAGGTTTTCCCCCACCTAAGGTTCATAACCTACAGCTCTGATACAAACCTGTAACACCCCCAAATCATGGTACTTCAACTTTCACCTGATTTGGTGTTCACTGTACAAATATCATCTATCTATCTACCCATAATAAATGCAAACCATGCAATAGATAAAAATAAATCCATCATCTCCCCTTATGGGGTTATAATATCTGAATAATAATGCTCAATCAATCCCAGGTCATACTTAACCTTAAATCTCTGTTACGAAAATGTTAACAAATAATAAGTCTTAAACATTACATATAAGTCTTAAACAAATATTATCAATTAAACAACAAGTCTTCATCATTTGTTTACTTTTCCCTTGCCTTTGCTAGTGGAAGGCTCGTCAGATCTTTCGTTCATAATTGAAATGTTATTATTACGCAAGAGTGAGCACGATTGCCCACAAGTATACAACTCTAACAATATAATTACATGCGAATGAATTAAAGACTTCTGAATAAAGAAAACCCGACTTTTGAATCAAGGATGAATAACAAGAATCAAAAGAATATCTGAGGGCTCATAAGACCTTAAACTATGTCCTAAGTTGTCAAGTGTTTATACTTTAAACCTTTAACAGTCATAAGTGTAATACCCGAGAATTTCTATATATTATTAAATGAATATATTAATGAAAATGAGAATTTATTTGAATATAAATGATTTTGTGTTATGAGATGTGTTAACTCAATTATATTAAATTGAATAATTTTAATAATTGAGAATATATGGAGTTTGCGATAAACTTGTTGAATGCCTTGTGTGGCACGGTGATGAGAAATATTAATGACTATAATAATTAATTAAGGAATTATTATGTGATCAATATTAATTGTTATTATGAAAGATGGAATATAAATAGTGATTAATAATATGTTGATTATTATTATTATAAATAATAGAAATATTAATGAGCAACTTGTTTATAAATATAATAAGGTTTATATTTATTTAATATGATAATTAAATCGTATCAATGATTAATCAATTGTTATAGAGATTAATAATTTCATTGATTTACGAGGAAGGAATTAATTAATATTATTACTATTAATTAATTGATAAGATTGGTAATTAATTAATTACCATTGAGAATAATAATATATAACGAGAAGACTATATATGCTCAATTAATTTCTATATGCGAGCATGTGACGATTAAGTGTCTAATGTATAGTAGCTACCTATATATTATATGAAGAGTAAAGTGTAATGTGACTATATTATATATAGAAACCATATACTAAGATTTATTAAGTTACATATCAATGCCTATGTGACAATGTGAGTGGGTGCACATTAAAATAATACATCATGGATATATGACGAACAATTTAATAATAAGGGAGATAATGTAATGTGATAATATCCGATTATATTATATCGGTATGATAAAATGTACATGGATTATATGTGTGCAAATTACACTTACCTATATTATGTGAATTATATTGTGACATTTTAATTAAAAACCTAAGTGTATAATATATGTATGTATGTATAGCCTAAGTATTAACAGTAGTTATTTACAAGTTGATAATGCTGAGCTTAGTAATGCTTTGTCCCAACACAATCCTTGTACACGTGAAACACTCAATGGCTAGCCTATTCCTTCTTCTCCCAATTCTCAGCAATGTAGCTAGCAATCATGGCATGGGGAGTGGCCTCAATAGTGTACATCACCAACTACTCACCAACCTCTCCTTAACCTCCATACAATCCATAATCCCGTTGGTTTAGTTTGAGAGGGAAAAGCATTGTCTGGTTAATCTATTTTCTATAAATTGAGCTCTATTCTTCTCATTCCATTTGCTAAGAAATTCCAAGTAAGAAGAGTAGAGAGTGACCATAAATATTAGTTGAGTAGGGAGTGAGATAGCAGCAAGTTCTATTTGAATTTTAGCAGAGGTATAATCCCTCTTTCATTGTTCTTCATTTATGATTATTGTCAAATTTTGATTCTTGAATTAAGTATGGAATTCATGATTATGTGATCAAGTAATGGTTGTTAGTTGTTCCTTAGTTGCTATACTAGCTTATATACATGTTTAGACTCTTATATGGTTGATTATAGTTGAATTGATGAAGTAAATTTTGTGTTTGGGCTGGAAACTGCCGAAGCAGGAAGATCACTAAGGTTGACTGGACACGGAGTAGCTGCGCCGGTTTTATACCAAAGCGCAGCGCAGCTGCGCCATCCTCTAGGACCAGAACCTGAAATTTTTCCTTAAACTGTTAGATGTTAGCTACTTGTATAAACTTAAACCAGCATACTAGAATGAGTAACTTGCTTATATAGATACGTAGACCTAATGTAAGCGTGTTCTATTATGCTTGTATTCAAGGTTGATGAAAAGTGTAGTTTTCAAAATAAAACTTAGGGTTTTAAAAATGGTTTTGATATGTTGTACTCATGGTTAATATTCTGACTTTTGTGGCACATTAGTATGATATAGAGACATATAAAATGCATGTTAACTTGCGTATATAAGTTTTATAATGAAATGTGAACATGCGAACTTCGCTAAGTGAACTTAGAATTTAAAAAAGGAACTTAGAGATTATGAAAAGGGGACTTGGATGTGTTATAATTATATTCGGACTTTGAACATATTAATATGACCTAGAAGTGCATGAAGAACGTGATACCATGTATATACATATTTCATGATATAACATGCACATGTTGGACTAATTAGTGAGCTTTACTAGTAAAAATATGAACTTTGAACGTGAATGTTAACATGCTACTCTAAGATTTGAATTCTAAAATTTATGGGCATATGTGATAGCACTCTTAAAATCATTCATGTATCATACATGTATATATACCATGACTAGGAACCTTGATTCAAGTTAAGCAAAAATGAAGCATATTTTTAAACCGAAATGATGCTAGTTGCATGTATGCGATATGAATACTCATGAGCATGCCTAATACAAGTTATATGAATACTTTATGTGTTTAAAAAGCAAACATGTTAGACTTTGTGATTTTCATGACCGTAAGTTGCCAAAAATGTTAACTAAGAACCATATCATGAAAGAGAGAACTTAGATGGACTTGGGAAGCATGAAGGTATCCTTTAATATGCGTACATACTATGTGATATCATATATTGATACTTAAATCCGATTTTTGACGGTTAACCTATTGAAATACTATAACTTACTAAAATAACATATATTTAGTATTGATTGTGGTCTTATGTGATAATAATGATATGAGAATATGTTTAACTTAAAAAGAAGAACGTTAAGGATAAAAGTTATATTAGTCAAGACTTGTGAATTAATGTGATACTATACATGGTATGACTGTATAGTAAGATTGAAGACTTAACTTATATGTGGATGGTATATATGAGATAAAGTATGATATTAAACTATATGACTAATGGATATCATATATATACATAACTATATTACGATAGGGATTCAAAAGTGTTGATTTACTTAACGAGGATAAACTACGCATAAGGAAAGTTCTCAAACTTACTCTTTTATGGTGCAAGTATCCTATCCTTGTGTTTACATTATTCAAGGAACGTTGTAAGCAGGTTCCTAACCTTATTCTTTATTGAGCGTTCATTAAGCTTGTGCTATTATTGTCGTACAAGTAAACTTTTGAGATTGCAATTCAGATGTTATAGATTATATACTTCCTGGATAAGATAAAAGTTGATTTATATTCTTCGAACTTCAAATCTTGAAATTGAACTTATAATTGTTGTGATCTATGCCATTTGATTCAGCTAGACTTATATTGTTGAAAGGCGACCCAAACCAATCGATTGATGTTGGATCTTGTGTTTGACTGAGATGAACAACCTTCTTTGAAGGGAAATTATATATTGTCGGGAGACCGACGTGCGCACTTTAGTACGATTGAACGATATGTATACCATAGGGTACTTTAGGCTGATCACCTGTTGTACTTGTTTTGTTGGATTATCAGTATATTACTGTTAATTCTAGTAAGAGTTCATAGTCCTTAGTGACTGCTAAATATTCTGTTATCTTAAAATCTTATATTGATTTAACATTGAATCATATTAATATTATTCTGTCCTTAGCGACTGTTATTGAGAATTGTTGATATTCTTGCTATCCTTGAACTATCATACCTTGCTATACATTTTTGGGATTCGAGAACTATATTACTCAGCCTTATTGTTATAATACTTGCTGAGCAAACGTGTTGCTCATTCTTGCTTGCCCTAAAACATTTCAATTAAGGCAGATCAGTGCGGACCCTCGGGCACAGACAAGGGCAAGGGAAAAGCTACTGAGTAGCTTTATTTATGTAGAATCTTATGATTTGTAATAGGAACTTATGCTATTATATATTAGTTAGGTTTATATATGCTTAAGATATGTTTAAGCTATGTAATCGATGTTTAAGTTTCGAGACCTTGGAACGTGAATAAATTATATTAATTAAATGTAATCTACTCAGTAATAGTTGTATATTATTCCGCTGTGCGATGCGACATTTAGTCGTAATATTTATTGTGGTGTTAGATATTAGAACGTGACAAATCGAATTCGAGTGACCAAGTGGCGGTCCGAATTTGGGGGCGTCACAATAAGACTATGGACCTTACTTCTCGCACTTAGAGAGATTTGTTGTGACGCCCCCAAAATAGGTTCAATAATCAACCCATTCTGAGTCGCCAAATACATGGTACAGAATTCAAATACAATCTTTTATATTAAACGATCGTGCAAAATACGACCACACAACTGTGAGTGGCAATACAGACATGTAAAAAATATTAACACTCAAACTAAGTACTCATTACATTTATTATTACACTATTTTATAAAAAAAATAGTGAGGACTTCTACAGCTCTAACTCGGACCATCACTCCATTCCCCGACTAGTACCCGCGATATTCTCATTTCCTGTAGAGAACAATGAAAGAAACGGGTGAGCTCAACTAGCCCGATAAGAATATTATGACTAAGATAATAAAAAAAATAATTTTTCATTAGTCTTCAACAAATCAGATAAAATATTATGGACAACAAGTTTTAGATCAACAACTGCAGTGAAATTAACAATTCATTAGAAGAGTTACGCAGAGAATGATGTCTACTATCTTCTATGATTTAAAAGTCCATCATCAATATTTTATCCCTGTAATATCAATCAATATATATCTCAAATCAAATATTCATCTTTGCACCACGACAAAAGATATTTGTATCACCAGTGGTCATGTTCATCTCAACACCTGTCCATCTTTGCACTACGGGCCAAAGATATTCATCAAGTAATCATCTTTGCACCACAGGCCAAAGTTATTCATCAAATAATCATTCATCTTTGCACTACAGGCCAAAGATATTCGTTTGTATCACCACTTAAGACTGAGGATGATGAAAAATAATATAAGGAAAGAATCCAGTGAGATAAAGGACAAAGACTAGGGATTCGTAATTTAGTTTATCCAAGTTCAAGAATACTCCGTAATAATCAACTATGGAGCAAAATTCAAGAATGAAGTTTAAAACATGGATCCAATCAAAGATAATTTGGATAAAAAAATATTATTTTTTTATTGTGAATAGTAACTCGTGAACAGTAACTCATCATAAAAAGATAAAAATTTCATAAAAAGTTCAGACCAATATTCTAGTGAAATGATATCAGATGAAGCGCAAAACTCAAATAATTTCTGATCATTTCAGGAATTATAGAAACAATACTTACCATAGTAAGTTCTGATTTAGGAATATGAAATGAAATTTTCTTTGAGTTGTCGTGAGGCATATGCTATGACTTTCCCATGTTGCATGAGAACATATCCTAACCCTTTGCCTGAAGCATCGATGTATATGACAAATCCATCCAAACCAGATGGCATTGTCAGAACAGGTGCCGAAATGAGTCTCCTCTTGAGCTCTTGAAAGCTCTTCTCGTATTCCTCATTCCATATAAATTTTGTATCCTTCCGAGTCAGCTGAGTTAATGGAGTAGTGATTCGAGAAAATCCTTCCACGAATCTCCGATAATAACAAGCTAAGCCCAGAAAGCTACGTACTTTGGTTACCGACTTAGGTTGCTCCCAACTTTGTATTGCTTTAATCTTCGTCGGGTTAACTGATATTCCATGTTTCGATACCACGTGCCCAAGGAATGCTACTTCCTCAAGCCAGAACTCGCATTTCTTCAACTTGGCATATAGTTTGTTTTCACAAAGCTTTTGTAGTATCAGCTTCAAGTGGTGCTCATGATCTTCACATCTTTTAGAGTAAATGAGGATGTCATCAATAAAGACAACCACAAAATGATCCAAATATTCCTTGAATATCTGGTTGATCATATCCATGAAAGTCGCAAGAGCATTAGTCAATCCAAAAGACATGACTAGGAATTCATAACGCCCGTATCGCGTTCTGAAGGTAGTCTTTGGAATGTCATCAGTTTTAATCTTTAACTGATGATATCCTAGAACGAAGATCGATCTTTGAGAAAATTGTGCACCTTGGAACTGGTCGAACAGGTCATCAATGCGAGGTAGCGGATACCTATTCTTGATGGTGACATGGTACAACTCCCGATAGTCGATACAAAGTCGCATACTCCCGTCTTTCTTCTTTACAAATAAAACAGGAGCACCCCAAGGAGATGTACTAGGACGTATAAAACCGATGTCCAACAACTCCTGTAGTTGGACCTTTAACTCCTGAAGTTCAATAGGAGCCATTCGATATGGAGTTTTAGAAATGGGTTTTGTACCGGTTTCAAGGTCAATAAAGAATTCAACTTCACGTTCTAGGGGTAGACCGGGAAGTTCTTCGGGAAATACAACAGGAAACTCATTAACCACAAAAATATTATTCAAATCTGACGTATTCTGATTTAAATCAGTGACATGGGCTAAGAAAGCTTGACATATATTTTTTAAGAAAAGAATAGCCTTATAACTTGAAATGACATTGATTGATTTTAGTGGTTTGGTTGTTTGAATTCGCACAACAGGTTGGTTAGGAATATGAAAACTAACAACCTTACGAAAATAGTCAATTTTGGCATGATAAGTGGTTAACCAGTCAATTCCTAAAATCACATCAAATGCAAGTATTTTCAAAGATATAAGATCAACAGGTAGGGTGAGGGTACCAATTTGAATCAAGAAAGATTTGTAAATCGTAGATGTAACGAAGGTTTCCCTTAACAGAGTTTCATCAGATAAGTCAAAATCTAATTTCTCAGAAGCCAAGTTCAAACGTTGAGCACAAACTGGTGAAATAAAAGAATTGGAAGAACCGGTATCTAATAAGGTATAGACCTCGCAAGGGTTTATGATTAGCTTACGCGTGATAACCTTGTTCGGCTTCCTCGCTTGTTGGATAGTCACGACAAACGCCCTCCTGGAACCACCGACATTGACTTGTCCGGGACAACCTTTGGATTCACCATCCCCGCTGGACTTGGTATCGCTACAGGGCACACTCGAGCTATGTGACCTTCATTTTCATAGTTATAACACACCTTGGATTGATGTGTGAAATTGGGACTGATGTGTCCCTCTTGTCCGCATTTATAGCATACAACCGGTGGTCGTTCTATTCCCCTAGAAACAGTTGATGTTGGTGATGCTATCGACATCTTCACGTTCTCATTGTTGTACCTTCTCTTCTTGAAATCTCCCCCCGACTCACTTCTTCTATTATCATGGCCACGATTACCACCAGAGTGGTTACCGCTTCTGTCATGATACTTTCCTCCCCGCTGGTTAACATTGTTCCGATGACTGTTGCCACCGGTACGACCTTGATTATTATCCCTTGGTTGAACATACTCATTATCTCATTTTAATAACCGGGCCTTGTTCACCACATCTGAATACAAACAAAGTTTGTGAGAAATAAGGTACTGACGAATTTCAAGTCTCAAACCTCTCAGAAACATCCGGGTCATACGTTCCTCATTATCCACCAGATGAGATGCAAACCGGGATAACTCTGCAAACTTAGCCTCGTACTGGGACACAGTCATGTTGTTCTGTTCCAGTTTGATAAACTCTACCTCTTTCATCTGACGAATACTTTCTGGAAAGTACTTGTCATTAAACAGTTTTTGGAACTCCTCCCAAGACATCTTGAGTGCGGCAGGCTGGGTATGCTTCACAGATTCCCACCAGTAATCTACCTCTCCACGGAACATAAACGTGTCGAATGGAACCTTATGTTCCTCCGTGCATCCCAAGACATCAAATATCTTAGTAATTTGCTTAACTCACGTCTCTGCCTTGATTAGATCTGGCTTTCCCTGAAACTCTGGTGGTCCTAACTCTTTGAACTGCTTGGCAGTGACAAGCCGCGAGTTGTTATTTTTTCCACCTGTATTATAAACACGAGTCTCCCTCGTCTAGTTTTGCATGAACTGCAAAAAGCTTCTAAACATCCCATCGTTCATCGTTTGATTGATGATGTCGTTTACAAGAGGAATATCGCCTTCCTGTTGCACGCTCTCCTGGTTGGTGATTAAAGGTGTCTCAACGGTCTCATTCACTCCATTGTTTAGATTTTCAGCTGCCATTCTCAAATACTGCCACAAAACAAGGGTTTATCAAACAAATTAACATTTCACATATTAATCTTATATTCCAACCGACCAATTAAATACCAAATAAGCTTAGGTAGGACACACACTAGCGAAGGATTTACTCGTCTCTCCCCTCTTACTTCTATTCCCAGATCTCCGCCAAAGATCATATCCCTAAGCTCTGATACCAACTGTGACGCCCCCAAAATAGGTTCAATACTTAACCCATTCTGAGTCGCCAAATACATGGTACAAAATCCAAATACAATCTTTTATATCAAACGGTCGTGCAAAATACGACCACACAACTGTGAGTGTCAATACAGACATGTAGAAAAAATAAACACTCAAACTAAGTCCTCATTACATTTATGATCACACTATTTTATAAAAAAAATTAGTGAGGACTTCTATAGCTCTAACTCGGACCATCACTCCATTCCCTGACTAGTACCCGCGATATTCTCATTTCCTGAAGAGAACAATGGAAGAAAAAGGTGAGCTCAATTATCCCAGAAAAGAATGTTATGACTAAGATAATGAAAAAAATAATTTATCGTTAGTCTTCAACAAATCAGATAAAATATTATGGACAACAAGTTTTAGATCAATAACTACAGCGGAATTAACAATTCATTAGAAGAGTTACGTAGAGAATGATGTCTACTATCTTCTACAATTTAAAAATCCATCATCAATATTTTTTCCCTATAACATCAATCAATATATATCTCATATCAAATATTCATCTTTGCACCACGGCCAAAGATATTTGTATCACCAGTGGTCATATTCATCTCAACACCTGTCCATCTTTACACTACGGGCCAAAGATATTCATCAAGTAATTATCTTTGCACTATAGGCCAAAGATATTCATCAAATAATCATTCATCTTTGCACTACAGGCCAAAGATATTCGTTTATATCACCATTTAAGACTGAGGATGATGAAAAATAATATAAGGAACGAATCCAGTAAGATAAAAGACAAAGATTAGGGATTCGAAATTTAGTTTATCCAAGTTCAAGAATACTCCATAATAATCAACTGTGGAGTAAAATTCAGGAATGAAGTTCAAAACTTGGATCCAATCAAAGATAATTTGGATAAAAAAATAATTTTTTTTTATCGTGAATAGTAACTCGTCATGAAAACATAAAAAGTTCATAAAAAGTTCAGAACAATATTCTAGTGAAATGATATCAGATGAAGCGCAAAACTCAAAGAATTTCTGATCATTTCAGGAATTATAGAAGCAATACTTACCGTAGTAAGTTCAGATTTAAAAATATGAAATGAAATATTATCACTTTCATAATATGGAATATGAAAGAAAATAATCTTCTTTATGAATATTGAAAGGAATAACATCATTTACGAGAAAAAAATATCCTTTACCTTAGTATAATACTCAATCTGATTGGAATATCGGATATTATGATGAGGAAAACTTGCACTGTTTTCAACATTCAAAGTATCTAAATACTCACAAGAAATACGCTCGATATTATAGAGAGAAAATTTTTAGATTTTGGTGTGATTTTCATTTCTAACTAAGCACCCTATTTATAAAAAATGCTTAGCACACCAAGATTGACAATGCAACCCTCGTTGGCTTTCTCCAGCACACCACCCTTGAATTTTTTTTCTTCAGCATTCTTCACACACAAAAGGACAAGAGTGGGGCCCACCATTCAAGAAAATCTCTATCAAAATATTTTAAATTTAAACAATATTTAGAAACTTCAATAATTTATAATAAATAGCCCTTTTATCAGAAAAATATGAACCTTATGTCCATTCCATATAAAATTTAATTCTCTACAACTTTGTAGAAGAAAGTTTTTTCAAATTTCGAACGAAAAATGACCTAAGTTTACATACGGATGATTTTTCACACCCCCACTCTGACAAAATATATACTGATAAAGACCTCCGTATACCAACTTTAAAAATTAACAATCAGCATTTTACAACAAGTGGGGCCCACCAACTCACGAAACATGTTTTTAGCATTTATTATAACAAAATCAATTCGGACCCAATTTGCTCTCTTTCTCCTCATTTTACTCATATATCGTGAATTTGTTGTAAAAAAATATCATTACTATTATATTATTATATTATCACATTATACACTTATAATATAATATTATAATAATATATTTGAATGAAATATTTTATCAAATAAAATATCCATTCTCAATAATTATCACTTTTGCTAAAAATTCCTCCGTTTAAATTCACATTAAATAAATATTTACTTATCATTTTTATCAATAATTATTATTCACAAATAATATTATAAAACCACAATAATGACAACCTAGGTCGTTCCCAAGAAAGAGGGGGCTTTCCGATAAGAATTTTTCCTTACTGGCGCGCAATTAGATTAACTAGCCCTTTTTTTAGATAGAACTTCCTAGACATTGTCAATAATGCTGTCTAATAATATTATTCAAATGTTTATAATTATTCATGTTATAATGTGAAATACTGTGCAATGGTTACTGTGACAATTATTGAATCAATAATATAAAAATTAACGGTAGCAATTATTGAATCAATAATATAAAATATTAAACAGTAATTACTGTAACAATTATTTAGTAAGTGACTTATTACGTAAGAACTAATAGTTCGAAATACTATACAATACCGTGTACTACTGTGCAACAACGCGTATTACTGTATTTTTATCCTCGGGTATTTCAACAGTTTAACGGTAACAATTTTACCGTTATTTTTATAAAAAAAACTACTTATGTAACGATTGTGATTTTATATAATAATTTGAAATATTTATTGAGTTAAATAAATATTTTATGTGATTTATTTATTGAGTTATTTAATTAAGTGTTATATATTAATTAAATGAATGTGTAATATTTATTTAATTAATGTATATTAATTTTATATTATAGTTCTAATTTAATTGAGAAAATTGAATTAGATGAATTATGTGATGAAGTGTTACATGAATTATAATTAGCGAGTAATTATAATTATGTGACAATTTTATGTGATTAATTGATGTTAGATTTTAATTGATTAAATTAGTTGATTAATATTTAATTGATTAAAATATGACATTAAGGTATGTGTTAAAATGATTTGTTAAAATAAAGAAAAAGGATTTTAAATGATTTTAAACAAACAAGGCCCTTGCTTTTATTTTAAAGGACTGTTGCCAAACAGGGCCCTTACACTAGCTTAAACCTAAATTACCTAAACTATGGTTAATTTAATAAATTAATTTTAAAAACTACATGTTGCCAAACATAGCCTTGTGACTTTTGAATTTTGTAACTGCTAATTTAAATTATAGTATTAAGTAATAGTTAATACGTATTAGTGATATATCAGTTATATATTGTTCCTATACTGCGTTAGATTAGAAGTTAGTCTGTATAGCTAAGAACAAAGAGAGAAAAGAAGAGCAGAGAAGTTAGAGAAGAGAATGAAGAAGAAACTTGTGAAGGTTAGAGTTAATCTTTGTATTCTTCTCCAATCATCAAAAAGGTAATTACTATATTATAGTTTTAAAGAATTGTAATTAATTGTTCTTCCTTATTTCGGATTTCTGTAAATTTAGTTTTATGTGAATTTCATAAAATTGTAAAATCATGAATTTAATTTATGTATTGTATCCATGTGTTGATTGTAGTAATTGTATGACATAAGAGGATTTTCAGAAATCAAATTACTGTAGAAATATATTTTAATAGAAAATTTATATTTATATGAGTTCATATGGAATTTCATGAGTGTGGTTAATTTTAATTGAGAAATTCATGCAATTGGTATGTGTTAATATCCTTATTAAGTAATTACTTGATGCTATCTTCAACTTCGTATATAATGCATATATATAAGTTCGAATTGATGGAGAAAAATAGTTACAGTAGATTATTTTTGAGAAAATATGAGTTTCATGAAAATGGCCAATTTGGATTTTAAAACTTGTGATTATCATTATTTAGATGGTTATTATGTTGTAGAAACATGTTGTGTTATGTATTATTGCTTATGTATGGAGTTACAGTGGCTACGTTACTGTAATTTTCCATTTGTTGGCTTGTATGGGATGTTCGGTAAAGCAGAGAAGTGTGGCTGTCTGCGTCTGGCCGAGTTGCTGTGCAGCTGCGCCGACAGCAAGGCCAGGAGCAGCGCAGCTGCACCGCTTGATTTTCCCAGTTTTGACCTCTGCGCAGCTGTAATACCCGAGAATTTCTTAATATTATTAAATAAATATATTAATAGAAATGAGAATTTATTTAAATATAAATAATTTTGTGTTATGAGAATGATTAATTCAATTATATAAAATTGAATAATTATAATAATTGAGAAATTGATGGGGTTTGCGATAAACTCATTGATAGCCTTGTGTGGCACAATATAAGAATGATTATATTAATTTAGGCGAACAATTAATCTATATTATTTGTTAATTGCTATTGTAGAATATTAATTAATTATTATCATAGAATATTAATTAATTGTTGTGGAATATTAACTGTGATTGATTTATCATATGTGATAATTATTATTGCAATAAATATAATAATAATAATGAACAACGTGTTTATAAATATAATAAGATTTATATTAAAGTGATAATTAATCATATAAGGGTTAATTAAATTGTTATGGAGATTAACAATTATATTGATTGATGAAGGATGTGTGTATATTATGAATTAATATTTAATAAGATGAGTGATTCTATATGCAAGCATGCGAATTAAATGTGTAACATATATTAGCTAACTATGTATTATGTGAAGTGTAATATGACGCTATTATATGGTAACGCTTATTGAATTATGGGAGTTACATGATAATAGCCTATGTGACAATATGTATGTAAGTATACATTAAAATAATGTATTATGAATATAAATAATAATTGATGATTATTTATATATGTAATGGAATATATGTGTCAATTTACACTTACTACATTATGTGAATAACATGATTATTGGGATTACATTATAATTATAATTGTAATCTAAATATATAGTATGAATATAGATATAATAGCCTAAGTGTATGATATATGTATATATGGCCTTAGTATTAATACACTTCATGTTGCAAATGCTGAGATATATGGCTTGTCCATTCCTCATCCTCTCCTACACGTGAAAGCCTATGCCTACTCTCTTCTCTCGAACTCAGCATTCTAGCAAATCATGATATGGGGAGTGGGCACAACAGTGTTCTTCAACCACTCTACCAACTCTTCCTTAGCTGATATACAAAGCTTCAATCTATTGGTTCAAATTAATGGACAATTACATTGTCTGTGTAAGGATTCTTCTATAAATAGCAGCCATGTTTCTTCGTTTTCAATTTGCTGAGAGTTTGCATAAGTAGTGAGTGAAAGAAATATACATATATCAGTAGGGGAAGTTGGATTAGCAGCAAACTCTATTTGAATCCTAGCAGAGGTATAATCCCTTTTTCTTTGTTCTTCATTTTCGTTTTCTGTTTCTGAAGTTTCCTTCAAATTCTTGATTATGCCAAATTGATTCATGATTGGGTTGTAGAACCCTTATATTGTTGTTATATGAACATACATACATGATGAAACCACTATATAGCTTTCTTGACTTTCATTTCTATTTTTGCTCTGCAATTTCTGTAAAACATCAAATTCGTGAAATTGGTTGGAATTCATGAAATTGGGAATTGATAAATGGCGATTGACTGTTATATAAGCATATATATATATATATATGTGTGTTAGTAAGTTAAAGAAGTCTAATAGCATCTGGGTATGTTGGAATCGATGAAATGGGAAGTTTGGGGACGGTTTTGGCTGCAGCGAACTGAGTCTGCAATGCCGCGCCGCAACGCCGATGCACAGCGTTAGCTGCGCGCTGCAGCGCCACAACGCGGCAGTACCAGCGTCTCTTATGCCGCAGCGCCAATCCCAGGGCATTATGCCCGCTCCGCAGCGCCACCAGCGCCGCAGCGCCAGATTGTGGCTGCTGTTACACCGCCGCAGCGCCGGCCTCTGTGTTCAGTTTTCTGCATTCTGCAACAAAACTGTTATGTACTAATTGGTTGATTTTTGTTTAAACAAGCATGGAAGCATGATTAATACATATATATAAACCTAACGAGGCAATGCAAGCATGTTTTAGTGTATTAGCATGCATGGTTAACAAAACGACATGAAGCTTGGAAACGAACTTAAAATTTCATAAACAATCATTAACATTATAAAGCATGTTTACATACTGACCTTGCAAGCACGTTAGTACCACCTAGAGACACATGAAGTGCATGTTAGCTTATCTATATTGGTTCCGTAATAAAATATGAATATGTGAACCTAACTAGTGCTCATTCCTAACAAAAATGTAAGTTTGAAGGTGGATATGATCATGTAAATGCTATATAGTCGTTTTGATGTTATGAGCATGTTTAGATAACTTTGAAATATATGAATCAAGCCTTAACTTCTGTTTATATAGTTCGTAAGGAAGCATGAACATGTTAGGCCCTATTAGTAAGATTCACTAATAGAAATACAAGCCTTGCACGTGAGCATTAACACGATACGTGGAGATTTAAATTCTGATATTTATGGACACATGTGATAGTACTCTTAGACTCATTCATGTGTCATGCATATATATATATACCATGATTGGTTGCCGTGATTAAAGTTTAGCATAAACAAAGCATGTTTTCAAGATAATAACAATGCTAGCTACATATAAGCAATACGAGTACTCATGAGCACGTTTAATACAAGTTATGCGAATATCTTATGGGTTTAAAAAAAAGCGAGCATGTTAGACCATATGAGTTCGTGTCCTTGAATGGCTTTAACTATTAACTTAAGAACCTATACCATGTACGATTGGATTTGGAAAAGTTATACAAGCATGTAAAGTATCCTTTAAATATGAATACATGCTACGTGATATTATATGATGTTACTTGAACCCGATTTTGACGGTTAACTCAAAGAGAATGCCGTAACTTGCTAAACTGAAATATATTTAGTATTAATTGCGATCTTATAAGATATAAGAATGTGTTTAAACTCTAAAGGAGGAACGTTAAAGATAGAACTTATATTCTATATAACTGTGTAGCTAGGTTAAGACTTAGCTTATGTGTTGATCGTATATTCGAAGATAAAATGTGAAGTTTAATTATATGACTAATAAATATCATATATACGTAACTGTATTACGATAGGAATTCGAAAGTGTTGATTTGCTTTCGTGGATAAACTACGCTAAAGGCAAGTTCTCTTACTTACATTCTTTTAAAGTGCAAGTATCCTAACCGACGCATTTACTTTATGCAAGAAAATCTATGATTGTGCAAGTTTCCTAACTTACACTCTTTTACGGTGCAAGTATTCTATCCTTGTATATTGTGAACTAGTTTCTTACTAAATTGTTGAATGGAATTAGCATACTTGAACTCTTAATTCATTAAAGCTATTATACATGTTGAACTTAGTATTGTTCTTGAATATTGTGAAAGTGTCTATGCCATTTGATTCGGCTAGACTTATATTATTGAAAAGCGACCCAAACCAATTGATTGGTGCGGGATCTTGTATTTGACTGAGAAGAACAACCTTCTTTGAAGGGAATATATAATTGTCGGAGGACCGACGTGCACACTTGAGTATGATTGATTGTTATGCATAACGATGGTACTTTAGGCTGATCACCTGTTGTACCTGTTTTTATTGGATTTTCAGTTTATTACTGTCAATTCTAGTAGAAGTTCATAGTCCTTAGTGACTGCTCAGTATTCAGTTATTTGAAATCTTGAATTGACGTATTATTGAATCATATTGATATTATTCTGTCCATAGCGACTATTATTGAAGACTGTTGATATTCTTGTTATCCTTGAACTATCAAACCTTGTTATACCTTTTCGAGAATTGAGAATTTTATTACTCACCCTTATTGTATATTACTTGCTGGGCAATTTGTGCTCATTCTTGATTTCCCTAAAACATTTCAGTTAAGGCAGAGCAGGGCGAACCTTCGGGCGCTGATAAGGGCAAGGGCAAGGCTACCAACTAGCTTGTCTCTTTTATGATTTTTTTTATATTTTAATGTTGTATTAAGATGATGTAGTAAGACTAGTTTTGATTATGTTTAAGCTTAAGTTAGGTTATGTAATAAGTCATTAATTGATATTATTATGTAATCTATTAAGTACTGTAGGTTGCGAGACTTGGGGGAATAATTATAATAAATCATTGTAAATTATTCTAGAATAGATTTTCCGCTGTGATCGTGTGATATTTAGTTATTATTATCGTAATGTATTACCATGAGCACGTGATGAACCGAATTCGGGAGACCCCGTAACGGTCCTGGAATTTGGGGGCGTCACAGGTTGGTATCAGAGCTGTAGTTATAAACCTTAGGAACGAGTGTCCTTAGACTATAACTTAGGCTAACTTAGAAGTTAGGAAGGAGATAAAACTCATGTAGAGTTTTCCTTGAGAGGCTTAGTCTGTTATGAAATGTAACTTCATTCTATACAATGAACTTATGTTTTATTTAACATTCTAATGGAGTAGCTGTTTGTTTGTCTTGTGTTTGTGATTGTAGGATGACAGACACAGGTGTACCTAGTAGAGTGACAGAGGAGGAGCCCAGGGATATACATGTAGTATACGAGGCACCTATAGAGGCTGTGCCAGTACAGGCAGTTGTACCATTCGAGTCTGACAACGAGGACGAGATTGAGATAGAGTCTGATCCAGAGGAGGAGCCGATGGAGGACGAGCCGATAGAGGATGCGCCAGTAGAGGACTCTGATGAGGCTACTATAGAGGAGCAGATGCTAGGAGAGTATGAGGAGAGGATCCTAGAGTTAGACTGCAGAGTTCAGGAGCTGGAGGCAGAGGCCCAAGAGAGAGAGTCCGAGTTCTAGAAGCTGAGGGACGAGGACCACCAGAGGAAGCTGGCTATGCAAGAGTTAGAGGTGGAGATTGCCTACCGTAGGGAGGCAGGGATCCACATGGGGACTCTGTTTCACAGGTCAGTGGCTAGGAATGTAGATTTGGCAGAGAAGCTAGAAGAGGTTGAGCAGAGGGAGCTGAGT
Organism: Panax stipuleanatus; assembly: GCA_020205555.1. NCBI lineage: Eukaryota > Viridiplantae > Streptophyta > Magnoliopsida > Apiales > Araliaceae > Panax > Panax stipuleanatus. The sequence continues at coordinate 102,748,197 of CM035125.1, forward strand.
GAGAAGACAGAGAAGGAAGCACTCCGCACTCAGTTGGAATTAGAGGTGATGGAAAGGATACACTTCGAGGAGAAGTGGGGGCCTGCCCATGAGAGAGCAGACGACCTGGAAGATGAAGTCAAATGTAAGAAGAGGAAAATGAATAAGATAGGGTACGTGTTCCGTTCGGCATTTGAGAGAGTGCTTGATAGTGTGTACCATTACCCGGCGGAGCAGGGACAGACTCTACATACCTTGAGCCGAGAGCTGGTTGTGTATATAGCACAGTTGGAGTACAAGAGCGCAGTGGAGCGCGGGATGATGTGATGAGATTTCCTTAGTCAGTCTAGTGGTAGTACTAGTTGTGTCTTTATGTATTGTATATACTATGTTGTAATCCCAATCTTTTGTGTAAGATGTGGGATAATGATGTGAACCCCGTGTTAGCTTTTGTTAGAGGGGTAGTATGGTAGTAGGTTGGTATATTCCCTGTCTTTTGTGATATTAGGGGATATATGTGATAACATTTATAGCAGTATGCTAGGAAAATCATGTAATGAAATGATTTGGCATATGAATATAAATGAAGTTTATTTAGAAACGTGTTATAATTTATTCTTTTAGTATTAAAAGAAATACTTAAGTAATATACTTGAATGATATTAAAATGGAAACTTGTGATGCAGATAATGCCGCCCAGACGTAGATTGACTGCACCCGAAGAATCTGTTAACAACGAGAGGGAACAAGTAGACCCGATCCAGAAACTGGTAGACTTGTTAGGAGAAGCCTTAAGGGGAAGGAACAATGAACCCATTCGCCCAAACCCTCAGACTGTTCCAGTAACAACCTTTAAAGACTTTAAGAGTGTAGGACCCCTAGAGTTCGAGGGAACTACCGACCCAATCGTCGCACAAACGTGGATCAAAGAGATCGAAAAAGCTTTCACTATAGCTAGCGTAGGCGAAGATCAGAAGACGGTGTTTGCCACGTACATGATGAGGGGAGAAGCGAACTACTGGTGGGAGGCTAATCAACAAAGAGCTGGAGAAGGGATAATAGCTTGGGATAAGTTTAAGACGCTGTTCTTCTAGAATTACTTCCCAAAGAGTATGAAGAATCGGATGGAGGTGAAGTTCTTAGAACTAAAACAAGGTGAGATGACGGTGGCGCATTACGCGGCTAGGTTTAACGAACTAGCGCGATTTGCGGAGCACCAAGTTGGTGATGAAGAGAGAAAGGCTAGACGCTTCGAACAAGGGCTGAAGCCGTGGCTATTCAATAAGGTGTCAGTTCTTCAAATCGATTCCTTTGCAACATTACTGGAGAAGGCAATCATTGCGGAAGGTGGTAGTGTGGCCTTAAGTATGTATAACAAGGAAAAGAAAGGAAAGAATACTGGAGGAGAGAACCGTACGGGAGGAAGCAGTAGCGGAGGAAGCAACTTGGGAAAGAGAAAATGGGAGAATAACAACAACAACAAAAACAACAATAATCAATCAGGGAATTTTCGTGGAGGTTTCAAGAAGAGGGCTGAAGGATGCCCGAAGTGTGGGAAGAATCACCAGGGCGAGTGCTGGAAGGGACGTGGCACTTGCTACAACTGCGGACAGGAAGGGCACATCTCGCCCAACTGTCCGAAACCAAAGAAGATCCAAGGATGCTTTGCGTGTGGCTCGACGGAGCACCAGATTAAGGACTGCCCAAAGAAGGGAAGTGGCGGGGGTAGTAATCAGCAAGGAGGCAACAAGCTAATGATCGGCGGGCCGGCACAATCCAACCGCCCAACCGCCAGAACCTTTAACATGACCGTCCAGGACGCCGTGGCTGCGAAGGAGGTGGTGTCAGGTATAATCCCAATCAATGATATAAATGCTTATGTATTATTTGATTCGGGTGCCACCTGTTCTTTTGTATCTGAAAAATTTGCTAGGAGACTTAGTACACCCCGAGAACGATTAGAAAATCCTTTGATCATAGAAGTTGCTAATAAGGAAGTGATCCCTGTAGAATACATTTATCGAGATTGTCACGCAAACATTAGAGAACATGAACTGGGCGTAGACTTGATTCCTATTAGATTAGGAGAATTTGACGTAATACTGGGAATGGATTGGTTGTATAACCATGCTGCGATAATTGACTGTCAGAACAAATGTGTGAACCTTCAGACTCTGAGTAAGTCTAAGGTAGTGTTTTATGGTAGCTCATCGCTTAAGCAATCGTGTTGCGTTACGATGATGCAGGCCAAGAAATTGTTAAGGAAAGGATGCGTAGGATATTTAGCTTACATCGTTGATACTCATAAAAAGGGAGTAGAAATTAAGGATATATCCGTAGTGAATGAATTTCTAGATGTGTTTTCGGACGATCTGCCTGGTCTTCCGCCAGACAGAGAAATCGAATTCATAATAGACTTAGCACCGGGAACGGCACAGATTTCGAAAGCTCCATATCGTATGGCGCCAGTAGAAATGAAGGAATTGATGATACAATTGCAAGAGTTGTTGGATAAGGGTTACATTCGACCGAGTGTTTCTCCTGGGGAGCACCAGTACTATTCGTTAAAAAGAAGGACGGATCAATGAGGCTCTGTATCGATTATCGAGAATTGAACAGAGTAACGATCAAGAACCGATATCCGCTACCGAGGATAGACGACTTATTTGATCAACTGAAGGGAGAAAAGTGTTTCTCAAAGATCGACCTACGAACAGGATATCATCAACTGAAAATGAGGGATGAGGACATACCAAAGACTGCGTTTCGAACCCGTTATGGACACTACGAGTTTTTGGTAATGTCATTTGAATTGACTAATGCTCTGGCAGCATTTATGGACTTGATGAACCGAGTTTTCAAGCCATACTTGGATAAATTTGTAGTGGTTTTTATCGACGACATTTTGATCTACTCGAAGACAGAGGAAGAACACGCCGAACATCTAAAGATTGTTTTGGAGGCACTAAGGAAGGAGAAGATGTATGCAAAATTTTCTAAGTGCGAATTTTGGATGGAGAAGGTTCAATTCTTAGGCCACGTGGTGGATAAGAATGGAATCTCTGTAGACCCTGCGAAGGTTGAAGCAGTAAGTAATTGGGAACAACCGAGAACACCGACGGAAGGTGAGAAGCTTTTTAGGGTTAGCCGGATACTATCGAAGATTCATCCAAGATTTTTCTAAGATAGCAACCCCGCTGACCAATTTGACTAGAAAGACGGTGAAATTTGTATGGACCGACAAATGTGAAGAGAGTTTTCAGGAGTTGAAGAAGAGATTGAGCGAAGCACCTGTATTATCATTACTAGATGATGCGGGAAATTTTGTGGTGTATAGTGATGCATCGCACAAGGGACTTGGCTGTGTGCTTATGCAGCACGGCAAGGTCATTGCATATGCATCACGACAATTAAAGGATTACGAAAAACGATACCCTACTCACGACTTAGAGTTAGCGGCAGTAGTTTTTGCGTTAAAGATATGGAGGCATTATTTGTACGGAGAAAAATGTGAGATATACACGGACCCCAAAAGTCTGAAGTATATCTTCACACAGAAGGAGTTGAACATGCGGAAGAGGAGGTGGTTAGAATTAATCAAAGACTATGATTGCTGATATTCTTTATCACCCGGGGAAGGCGAACGTGGTTGCCAACGCTCTGAGCAGGAAAGGAAGGGAGAAGTTGTTTAATTTGACGACTTAGGAAGCATTGATAAGAGAGATGGAGAAATTGGAAATAGAAGTGAAAGAACCAGAGAAGCTTGGAGAGAAGTTGTTTGTAATGGAAGCTCATCCGACATTGTTGGACAGAGTAAAGGAAGCTCAGGAAAAGGATGAAGAGTGTGAGAAAATTCGAAAGAGGATCACAGAAAATGAAGAAGAGAAATTTCGAATGGATAAAGACGGTATCTTGAGATTTGAAGAAAGAGTATGGGTACCAGCGGTAACCGAGTTGAGGGAAGAGATTTTGCACGAGGCACACAATACGACATATTCCGTTCATCCGGGAGGCACAAAGATGTACCAAGATCTTAGGCAACATTTTTGGTGGCCCAATTTAAAACGGGAAGTCGCAGAGTGCGTCAGTAGATGTTTGACTTACCAACGCGTTAAAGCAGAACATCAGCGGCCGAGTGGTTTACTACAACCGTTGGAAATACCAAAGTGGAATGGGAGCATATTACGATGGACTTCGTGGTAGGACTTCCAGTTACGTAGAAAGGTTATGATACCATTTGGGTTATCGTGGATCGACTTACCAAGACTGCACATTTTCTACCAATCAAGATCCGCTACAGTTTGAACCAATTAGCGAGTCTGTATGTAAAAGAGATTGTTTCACGACATGGAGTGCCGGTATCAATTGTCTCTGATCGAGATCCGCGTTTCACGTCTAATTTTTGGAAGAGTTTGCAAGAAAGAATGGGAACGCAGTTGAGGTTGAGTACAGCTTACCATCCTCAGACAGACGGACAGAGTGAGCGAACAATACAAACGCTGGAGGACATGCTTAGGACTTGCGTGATGGATTTTAAGGGAAATTGGGACGACCACCTACCCTTAGTAGAATTCGCATATAATAATAGCTACCATGCGAGTATCGGCATGCCACCGTACGAAGCTCTTTACGGAAGAAAGTGCAGAACTCCATTATGTTGGGACGAAGTCGGAGAACGACGAATACTCGGACCAGAGTTAGTACAACAAACCGCAGACGTGGTGACAGTGATAAGAGCCAGATTAGTAGCAGCTCAAGATCGCCAGAAGAAATACGCAGATTTGCATCGGCAGGACCGAGACTTCAAAGTCGGCAGTTTTGTATTCTTGAAAGTATCTCCATGGAAAGGAAAGATCCGTTTCGGCAAGAAAGGAAAATTGAGTCCAAGATTTATAGGACCGTTCGAAATACAGAAGCGAGTGGGCGAAGTGGCATACAAAGTTGCGTTACCACCCGAGTTGGAGCACATCCACAAAGTGCTCCACATTTCTGTGTTGCGATCGTACAAGGCCGACTACAAGCACGTGATTTCTTACGAGCCCATTCAAGTGGAGAAGAACTTGGCGTATGAAGAAATTTCTGTCCAGATATTAGCTAGGAAAGAGCAAACTTTGAGAAATAAAATTATTTCGTCTGTAAAAGTACTTTGGCGTAACCACGATGTCGAGGAGACAACGTGGGAATTAGAAGATAGGATAATGAGGGATTATCCCCATTTGTTTGTGTAACCTTGCAGCAATTCCAGGGACGGAATTTTTATAAGGGGGGGAGGATGTAATACCCGAGAATTTTCTAATATTATTAAATAAATATATTAATGAAAATGAGAATTTATTTGAATATAAATGATTTTGTGTTATGAGAATGATTAATTCAATTATATAAAATTAAATAATTATAATAATTGAGAAATTGACGGGGTTTGCGATAAACTCATTGATAGCCTTGTGTGGCACAATATAAGAATGATTATATTAATTTAGGCGAACAATTAATATATATTATTTGTTAATTGCTATTGTAGAATATTAATTAATTATTATCATAGAATATTAATTAATTGTTGTGGAATATTAACTGTGATTGATTTATCATATGTGATTATTATTATTGCAATAAATATAATAATAATAATGAACAACGTGTTTATAAATATACTAAAATTTATATTAAAGTGATAATTAATCATATAAGGGTTAATTAAATTGTTATGGAGATTAACAATTATATTGATTGATGAAGGATGTGTGTATATTATTAATTAATATTTAATAAGATGAGTGATTCTATATGCAAGCATGCGAATTAAATGTGTAACATATATTAGCTAACTATGTATTATGTGAAGTGTAATATGACGCTATTATATGGTAAGGCTTATTGAATTATGGGAGTTACATGATAATAGCCTATGTGACAATATGTATGTAAGTATACATTAAAATAATGTATTATGAATATAAATAATAATTGATGATTATTTATATATGTAATGGAATATATGTGTCGATTTACACTTACTACATTATGTGAATAACATGATTATTGGGATTACATTATAATTCTAATTGTAATCTAAATATATAGTATGAATATAGATATAATAGCCTAAGTGTATGATATATGTATATATGGCCTTAGTATTAATACACTTCATGTTGCAAATGCTGAGATATATGGCTTGTCCATTCCTCATCCTCTCCTACACGTGAAAGCCTATGCCTACTCTCTTCTCTCGAACTCAGCATTCTAGCAAATCATGATATGGGGAGTGGGCACAACAGTGTTCTTCAACCACTCTACCAACTCTTCCTTAGCTGATATACAAAGCTTCAATCTATTGGTTCAAATTAATGGACAATTACATTGTCTGTGTAAGGATTCTTCTATAAATAGCAGCCATGTTTCTTCGTTTTCAATTTGCTGAGAGTTTGCATAAGTAGTGAGTGAAAGCAATATACATATATCAGTAGGGGAAGTTGGATTAGCAGCAAACTCTTTTTGAATCCTAGCAGAGGTATAATCCCTTTTTCTTTGTTCTTCATTTTCGTTTTCTGTTTCTGAAGTTTCCTTCAAATTCTTGATTATGCCAAATTGGTTCATGATTGGGTTGTAGAACCCTTATATTGTTGTTATATGAACATACATACATGATGAAACCACTATATAGCTTTCTTGACTTTCATTTCCATTTTTGCTCTGCAATTTCTGTAAAACATCAAATTCGTGAAATTGGTTGGAGTTCATGAAATTGGGAATTGATAAATGGCGATTGACTGTTATATAAGCATATATATATATATATGTGTTAGTAAGTTAAAGAAGTCTAATAGCATCTGGGTATGTTGGAATCGATGAAATGGGAAGTTTGGGGACGGTTTTGGCTGCAGCGAACTGAGTCTGCAATGCCGCGCCGCAACGCCGATGCACAGCGTTAGCTGCGCGCTGCAGCGCCACAACGCAGCAGTACCAGCGTCTCCCACGCCGCAGCGCCAATCCTAGGGCATTATGCCCGTGTCGCAGCGCCACCCGCGCCGCAGCGCCAGATTGGGGCTGCTGTTGCCGCGCCGCAGCGCCGGCCTCTGTGTTCAGTTTTCTACATTCTGCAACAAAACTGTTATGTACTAATTGGTTGATTTTTGTTTAAACAAGCATGGAAGCATGATTAATACATATATATAAACCTAATGAGGCAATGTAAGCATGTTTTAGTGTATTAGCATGCATGGTTAATGAAACGACATGAAGCTTGGAAACGAACTTAAAATTTCATAAACAATCATTAACATTATAAAGCATGTTTACATACTGACCTTGCAAGCACGTTAGTACCACCTAGAGACACATGAAGTGCATGTTAGCTTATCTATATTGGTTCCGTAATAAAATATGAACATGTGAACCTAACTAGTGCTCATTCCTAACAAAAATGTAAGTTTGAAGGTGGATATGATCATGTAAATGCTATATAGTCGTTTTGATGTTATGAGCATGTTTAGATAACTTTGAAATATATGAATCAAGCCTTAACTTCTGTTTATATAGTTCGTAAGGAAGCATGAACATGTTAGGCCCTATTAGTAAGATTCACTAATAGAAATACAAGCCTTGCACGTGAGCATTAACACGATACGTGGAGATTTAAATTCTGATATTTATGGACACATGTGATAGTACTCTTAGACTCATTCATGTGTCATGCATATATATATATACCATGATTGGTTGCCGTGATTAAAGTTTAGCATAAACAAAGCATGTTTTCAAGAAAATAACAATGCTAGCTACATATATGCAATACGAGTACTCATGAGCACGTTTAATACAAGTTATGTGAATATCTTATGGGTTTAAAAAAAAGCGAGCATGTTAGACCATATAAGTTCGTGTCCTTGAATGGCTTTAACTATTAACTTAAGAACCTATACCATGTACGATTGGATTTGGAAAAGTTATACAAGCATGTAAAGTATCCTTTAAATATGAATACATGCTACGTGATATTATATGATGTTACTTGAACCCGATTTTGACGGTTAACTCAAAGAGAATGTCGTATCTTGCTAAACTGAAATATATTTAGTATTAATTGCGATCTTATAAGATATAAGAATGTGTTTAAACTCTAAAGGAGGAACGTTAAAGATAGAACTTATATTCTATATAACTGTGTAGCTAGGTTAAGACTTAGCTTATGTGTTGATCGTATATTCGAAGATAAAATGTGAAGTTTAATTATATGACTAATGAATATCATATATACGTAACTGTATTACGATAGGAATTCGAAAGTGTTGATTTGCTTTCGTGGATAAACTACGCTAAAGGCAAGTTCTCTTACTTACACTCTTTTAAAGTGCAAATATCCTAACCGACGCATTTACTTTATGCAAGGAAATCTATGATTGTGCAAGTTTCCTAACTTACACTCTTTTACGGTGCAAGTATTCTATCCTTGTATATTGTGAACTAGTTTCTTACTAAATTGTTGAATGGAATTAGCATACTTGAACTCTTAATTCATTAAAGCTATTATACATGTTGAACTTAGTATTGTTCTTGAATATTGTGAAAGTGTCTATGCCATTTGATTCGGCTAGACTTATATTATTGAAAAGCGACCCAAACCAATTGATTGGTGCGGGATCTTGTATTTGACTGAGAAGAACAACCTTCTTTGAAGGGAATATATAATTGTCGAAGGACCGACGTGCACACTTGAGTATGATTGATTGTTATGCATAACGATGGTACTTTAGGCTGATCACCTGTTGTACTTGTTTTTATTGGATTTTCAGTTTATTACTGTCAATTCTAGTAGAAGTTCATAGTCCTTAGTGACTGCTCAGTATTCAGTTATTTGAAATCTTGAATTGACGTATTATTGAATCATATTGATATTATTCTGTCCATAGCGACTATTATTGAAGACTGTTGATATTCTTGTTATCCTTGAACTATTAAACCTTGTTATACCTTTTTGAGAATTGAGAATCTTATTACTCACCCTTATTGTATATTACTTGCTGGGCAATTTGTGCTCATTCTTGCTTTCCCTAAAACATTTCAGTTAAGGCAGAGCAGGGCGAACCTTCGGGCGTTGATAAGGGCAAGGGCAAGGCTACCAACTAGCTTGTCTCTTTTATGTTTTTTTTTATATTTTAATGTTGTATTAAGATGATGTAGTAAGACTAGTTTTGATTATGTTTAAGCTTAAGTTAGGTTATGTAATAAGTCGTTAATTGATATTATTATGTAATCTATTAAGTACTGTAGGTTGCGAGACTTGGGGGAATAATTATAATAAATCATTGTAAATTATTCTAGAATAGATTTTCCGCTGTGATCGTGTGATATTTAGTTATTATTATCGTAATGTATTACCATGAGCATGTGATGAACCGAATTCGAGAGACCCCGTGACGGTCCTGGAATTTGGGGGCGTCACAGCAGCTGCGCCGGTACCAAGGCTGCTGGCTGCGCAGCTGCGCCGTGCACAGTGCAGTGGCAGTGACTTTTAGTCAAGTGTGCGGTGTGTTTTTATGTTTCCATTATATTATTGCTAAGATAATAAGCATGTATCTAGCTGCTATAACATGTGTTAACATGAAGTTGATAATTTCATAATTCGAGAAAAAGAAAGTTTTGAAAACTTAATATAGTATTTAAATTATAAGATATAATTATTTAATTGTAAAATAAGTTACTTAATTATAATTTTATTAATTATAATTAAGAGTAAATGTTTAATTTAAATTATAATTCTGTTAAATTATAATGAGTAGTAGTTGATTTATTTTAATCAATTAGATGTTAATTTAAATTACAATTTATGTAATTATAATTTAATAAATGCATTATTATTATAAATTGATAAATACATGATTAATGGTAAATTGTGTAATTATAATGCATGATATAGTTTAATTAAATATTAATTATGAAATTTTGATAATTTAAGAGGTAATTATAATTGAGTAATTAAAATTAAATTAAGTGTTTAAATTATAATTATTTAATTATAATTTAGCTAAAATACATAATTAATTTAATTATGTGAGTATGTGTGTGGTGTAATTAATTATGTGATAGTTGATTATTTATTTAATTAGAGTGAGTTAACCATGAGGGTTAACCACTTATGTGAATTAGTTATGTGTTAACTAATTTAGGTTTTTGTGACTTAATATATATGTGTAGGAAGTATTAAAGTACGTGAATTGTGTTAAGTAGCTTGCGCTTAAGGCAAGTCTTCTAAACCCTAAACTCGCTATTTCTACGCAAGTTCTTTGATGTTCATATTTTCATTGTTGAGAATGTCCTTTCCATTTCTGTACTGGACAATTATTTACTTAACCGAATAGATCTTGACTTATTGTTCAAGTAAGATCCAGTGTATTATTTTAAATGCTTTAAGTTTACTTCTAAAGCATATGTTAATTCATAATTCTTTTATTTATGAATTATTGAGAGTCGATTCAACTAATCCTTAGTTGATGAACGTGAATTCTAAATTACCATTATAAGCTTATCCAAACCAAACTTTCTTCGGTGCGGACTTGAATTCAAATTACTGAGTTGAACAACCCTAATTATTAGGGGAGGTTAGTACGCATAACGTTAAAATATTTGTGCACAATACATGGTACAAAGGGCAGATCCCCCTAAGTACGAGTTGAGGTCCATAGTCTTATTGACTGTTAAAGGTTTAAATAGAAATATTTATAACCTAGGACAAGAAGAGTTCAAAGCTCAGATAAATTCTATATTCAAATTTTGATATTGATAGAGAATTATTATTCAATTCTTTATTATTGAAGTAAGCTAAGTTATTCAGATCTTTGTAAAGATATTCTTTCATGTATTTATTATTGTTAAACTCCAGTGAGCTGTTGTTTGCTCACTCTTGCATTAAATAATAATTGCAGTTAAAGTTGATAACGTTGATGCCCCGTCTACGAATAAAGGCAAGGGAAAGATGAACAAGTGAAGATTTGTTTAATTATTTTGAAATAATTGTAATAATTTTAGGTCATGTTTTTATTCCACACTTTATTGATTATGTCAAGGTTAGAGTAACCCTGGGATTGAGTTTTGAGAAGGTTGTAACCCTTGTTTTAAGGGAGATTTTATTATTTTGAATTAAGGTTGTAATTTATTTTGAGATTTATTGGGTAAAGGTATGTTATAGATAGAAAGTGAACACCAAATCATGTGAAAACGAAGTACCCGGATTTGGGGGTGTCACAACTTATGTCTCTTTTTATATCCGACATTCATTCTTTTGTGGAGTCCACCAATGACTGCGCCGTCGTACGAATATTCTCGTACAAAAAGAATATTGCTTGACCAAACGAATATTCCCCGACACAACGAATATTTTATAACCACTTGCTTACTTTGTAAAATTTGAACATTCCACCCATAATTTACTACATTTATCAAATCAACACCTTACTATTTCAAAATAATATCTAGAGAAAATTAAATCTTATTCATAAAAAGTTGGGGTCTTACATCAGCCCTTAGTACTATACTGTGCACAATATCTAAATGCTAAAGCATCATCAATCCCCTATAATAGGGTTGTTCATCTCAGTTTAACATCAGAGTCCTCACCAAAGGAAGTTTAGTTTGGATAATCTCAGTAATAGTTCTAAAATTTAGAACGTTAATCAACTATAGACTAGTCGAATCAATAAGGGTTCGCTAGTCTTACAAGGTTTAACAATAATTGATATTCAATTTGAATAATAAATCTCAAGAGTATACAATTGAATAAATATTGTATAACTGAAGTAATACTTCAAAAGAATTATAATATCTCATATGAAATCTTGAACTTGAATAATTAAGAACAAGAACTTGATTGATATAGAATCATAAGTACAGAACTTGCTCAACGAATAACTTTGAAGTTAGAAAGCTTGTTCAATTTAAATAGTATGAATAAGAAAACTTGCATAATTGTAAACGAGTTAGGGTAAGGAAAATTGCCTCGTGCGCAAGCTACAAATATAGTTACAATTCAATTCCTCAACGTCCTACACATTACATTATGCATACGATGTCGATTAGTTTCATAACTTCTATGTTCAACTGTTGAACTTTTCATTTAAGTTCAACTTACAACTTGGTTCCTAGTGTTAACTTATTAACTAACCACATAACATGAGTATGAATTCACAATATGCGTATCACATAGGTATAATTATTCAAACAACCATAATCAAGTTTTACAATCACAATATTCAAGTTCGTACTTAGTTTGTTAACTTAAACCTTCACATTATCTTATACATGTCAACAACTTAGTTTATTAACATGAACTTCAAATCATATAATATGTGTTAATAACACATAATAGCATAGCATTATATGTACATCAAGTCCTCAAGTATGTTATAGCATAGTATTACACTTGGCACAAGTTTTTGACGTTCATTCGTCGCACGCCCGATTCATCCCTCTTGCATACGCTTAACATGCTCATGTAACTTGTCTAAAATATCATTGATTAATGTTAAACATCATTATATTTCATAATATTCATGTTTTATAACTTAGAACAACATTGTTTATCGTCGAGAGCACTACACTTGCTTACGTACATGTCTGACGCCCTCCGATTGCCTCCGAATACGCATCAGTCACAAAGATGGTCATTTTGACCCCTGCTAACGACTTCAAATTGAAAATCTTAAAGAATAAAAATTTTAGGTGTACTCGTTATCTCTCTGAATCATCCTGAATCGCCGTAATCGGAGTTCGTATGAAAGTTAGGCTTATTTTACTATAGGAGGTCAAAACAGTCTCGCCTTACACTATTTACACGCTGGGGCAGGTAAATACCCGCTGGGGTGGCATAGGGCCCGTTGGGGCGCCATATGGACCCGCTAGGGAGGGTGGCTCAAGCCAGTTTAGCCTCAATTCGCGATTTTGACAGTTTTAGACAAATTAAATGCAAATTAAACTAACACAATGATTTTTATGACGTACAAACTTCATAGAAACATCATATAATGATTTTAACATTCTTTTAACACTTTATATCATGTAATTACTCAAATCAAATCACATAATTTTTACTGTTCTTGGTATTTTTAAAGTTTTGATGAAAAACATGAAAATCATCATCACAGATTCGTTATAACTCTGAATCCGTCCGTTCAAAGTTTATTTTCTTTGTTTTAACATGTATAATCATAATCTATTGTAAAATTTAAGTTAAACAATCAATTAAAAGTATACAATTTGTTCATAAGGGCCATATATACAACTTTCATACTCTATAACTTCTCAAAATCCAATTAAGGCATATTTATATGAAATTGATGGTTTGAAAACATACATAGTGTAGACACTCAAAATTTCTTGCCCCTACTACTAATACTATAGCAAGGCAATGTGGGTTAATCAAGTCAAATTCGATCACCAATATCGGTACTCCAGTCAAATCCGATCACCAATATCAGCACTCTAGTCAAATATGATCACCAATATCGGTACTCCAGTCAAATTCGATTACCAATATCGGTACTCCAGTCAAATTCGATCACCAATATCGGTACTCCAGTCAAATCCGATTACCAATATCGGTACTCCTAGTTAAATCCGATCACCAATATAGGTACTCCAGTCCAATCTGATCACCAATATCAGTACTCTAGTCAAATCCGATCACCAATATCGGTACTCCAGTCAAATTCGATCACCAATATCAGTACACCAGTCAAATCCAATTACCAATATCGGTATTCCAGTCAAATTCGATCACCAATAGCGGTACTCTAGTCAAATTTGATTACCAATATCGGTACTCCAGTAAAATTCGATCACCAATATCGGTACTCTAGTCAAATCCGATCACCAATATCGGTACTCCAGTCAAATCCGATTACCAATTTAGGTACTCCATTTAAATTCGATCAACAATATCGGTACTCCAGTCAAATTTGATTGCCAATATCGATACTCCAGTTAAATTTGATCCCAGTATCGGTATTCCAGTCAAATCTGATCACTAATATTGGAATTTTAGTCAAATCTGATCACCAATATCGGTACTCTAGTAAAATTTGATCATCAATATCGGTACTCCAGTAAAATCCGATCACTAATATCAGTACTCCAGTCAAATCCGATCTCCAATCGGACCGTAAATCCAGCTCCGATCTCCAATCAGACCGTCAAATCAGCTATGATCTCCAATCGGACAGTCAATCCAGCTTTGATCTCCAATCGGATCGTCAATCCAGCTCTGATCTCTAATCGGACCGTTAATCCAGCTCTGATCTCTAATCAGACCTTCAATCCAGCTTCGATCTCTAATCGGACCGTCAATCTAGCTCTGATCTCCAATCAGACTGTCAATCCAGCTCCGATCTCCAATCGGACCATCAATCCAGCTCCGATCTCCAATCGGACTGTTAATCCAGCTTCGATCTCTAATCGGACCGTCAATCTAACTTTGATCTCCAATCGGACCTTCAGATCATCCCCGATCTCAATATCGGGCCCCCAATCCAACTTTGATCTCCAATCAGACTGTCAGATAATCTTCAATCTCAATATCGGGCCATCAAATCAACTCTGATCTCAAATCAGACAGTCAAATCATCCCCGATCTCAATATCAGGCCATCAAATCAACTCCGATCTCCAATCGGACCGTCAGATCAACCCCGATCTTAATATCGGGCCTTTCAAATCAACTCTAATCACCAATACCGGGACAACCACAGCCTCGAACACCAGTCAAGGGACGTCAATTCAGCCCCGGTCTCAACCAGGGAGGTACAGTTCAGCCCCGGTCGTAACCTGGGAAGTCAAGTTAACTTTGAAAATAGTCCTGATGCTTTACAACATCTCCGGAGGAAAACTTGGAATGACCAATTCAACTTCAGAGACTACACTGAGGCCAATCAGACTCGAATGGGATCCAAGTCTTGGAAACAACTCCTAGAAGTCAATTGAAGGCTATGCCGACACTAAAGGCAACCACGGGAGGGGCAAAATGGTTATTTAACCAACCCTAAGCAGATTCAGTCAAATTCAAGATGAAATGATGCCACCAAGGTCATAACAAATCATAATGATGATACCGAGTGAAAACAGTACAAGACAACTCAACAGACAAACTGCGGAGAATCGAAGACCTGGTTATGAACCTGTCTTCTTGGACACGAAAAATGTTGTATCCCATGTCATTGTGACACTCTCAAGGAGGGCTTTCCGGAAAGGTATAGAACGCCTTAAACGGACGCTCCTGATTAAAAGTTAGAAAGTTTCGACTTTGATCTCACATTTCTCGGAATGCACGTACTTTGAGACAATCAAGCCAGACTGGTGGGCCCCACCAAGGGAGTTGTACCTCTACCTGCAGTAGCAGCAGGTAGAGCCAAGGCTCCCTGGTTAATAAATATGCGGCCACCCCCCCTGATTTTCAAGAATTCCAAAACGCAGCGAACCTCTGCTCGTTTGATTTTTTCACCTCTTTTAAACCCAAATTTTTTCACTCTAACACGTTGATATACCCATATACTACCACATATCAGAAAATAACCGGTAGATTTGGATGTTTAAAGCCTACGATTTGGCAAAAAGCCCGTGTAGCAGTCCATTGTGAGTATTTTTACGATCAGCAAGTTTATATTACTTCTTTGTACTTTTATACACTTACACATTAAGTTTAGCTTTCTAAATATGCCCGGAACTTAGTTTCGTTGCCGGTTTTTCGTCAAAATTTGGTACATTTTTTCCATAAACTCAATTTATGGCATTTCTATAACTCGGATTGATGATCCGTCAGCTCCATCAGCTTCAATGCACTAAATTCTTCGTTTTGGCAACTTCGCCGAACTAGGTTATCTTCCCAGTGCGGGGTTGGCCCTTTTTTGGGTTTATTTAACTGTATATATACTAACATTTCAATTTTGTCAAGTCTGGATGTCAAATCTGAGGTAGTTTACTACTTTTATATATATTTATGCATATATAAGCAACCTTCACTACCACTAGGTTCTCTTCCCAGTCTTGGTTGACTACATTTCTGTTAATATATATATATATATATATTTCAATTCTAGTGCGGGCCTGCGAGTGAAAACCCATCGCTCTTTTACAATTATATATATATAATTGTGTATATATATTTCTATTACTTGCTTTTTATTTAATTTAATGCTTTAAATGTTCATTTGATATGAATCGGTATTTTTCAGTTACAAAAGCAACCTCGCGTCCCTTAGATTGCTATCTAGTGGGAACGTGACGCTTCGGCCGTGCGAAGCGGGATTTACTAAATGAATCCTCGGTTCTAGCAATCTTGGGATATATCTGTTATTGTACAAATTTGAACTGTGCAGGTTTATGGGCTATTCACATGTGAGCCTAGGAATTATGGGATTCGTGATCAAACTGGTCAGAATTTGATTCCCACGATGCACAAACTCCGCTGTACAAATGTACCCTGACGATTTTTTTTATAGGAATGTACATACAAAGACCTTGAAACGGTTATCCGGATTTAAGTTCTCAACGTAGTGAAAAAATATGGATTGTCGCATCAGCGTCCCTCCGATGGCTATCATGCCCATGAGGAGACCGACATTCGTATTCATTTCTGTGGTCGAGGATACTTCGCAGCCCGACAATCACCATTCAAATGCAGCCTTAAGGCTAAAAAGATAAAATTGGAAGTATTAACAGGCTTCAATTCCTATGGTAGCGTAAGGGTTTGATAACCATCTTTCAAAACATCACTTTCAATTCAAATAAAAAGAAAATCTTTTTGCAAATCAAATTAAATACTTTTGCAAATCAAATCAAATAATTTTGTAAATCAAACCCTTCGTATATAGGTTCAACGAAGCAAAGCACTACTTTCAAATAATTCAAACATAGGCCCAATTTTCAAACAACATTCACACACGCATTTTAATTTTAAGGGAAATATTTAAAAGGTGCGGTACTATGGTTACACGAGAGTTGTGGGGTGCTTAACACCTTCCCACACTTAACCAAGCCCCCGAGCTCAAAACTTTATTTTCAAAGATCAAGTTTCGACAGTGTCCAACAATTGGCCCTCTTTCAAACAAAACTCGATTGAGTTGGTACAACCATTTAAAATCTACCAACTGGCAACTTTGTAAAACGTTAAAATCATCGACATGATACATGTTGGCTTTTTTCCTAAAAACCCTTCAAAACCTTTTTCCTAAATAAAAAGAGTAATGGTAGAGATAACTTAGGGAAAGAGATAAAAGATCCGGGTTGTGACCCGACCCGCTGATTTTTTAACCGACGTCGACAAGTGGCGACTCTGCTGGGGACAGTAGAGGGCTTAGGCCGCTTTCCAATCTTTTCAAACATTTCCTTTTCAAAACTATGAATGCGTGAATTCTGCGTCTCCAAATTAAATGAATGCGTGAATGCTGCATCTTTGCATTGAATGAATGTGAATGAATGCTTTACTATTTTTTTAGTGCTTCGCACCCATATTAGTGCTTCGGACAAACTGTCATCATGTGCATAAGGGTAAGACACGATGTATGTGAATGTATGTTGTGTTCCTCTCACAAGGAGACAAAACCAGTCAGTGATAAGTATTGTCTTTGGGGATCGGCTAAGTCTCTGGGGCTCATGAAAATGCACCACCCAGATTCGCTCCAGTTGAAAAATCGGATTAATTTCCCCTCTAGTAGATTGCGATGATCTGGGGACCTTCATGCCAAAAAGCCAACAAGAGAGTAACCTAAGAAAGGTCAACCTCTGATTAACCAAATTCGACGGGAAGTCTCTTCATGCCTTCCTCTTTCAATTCTATGTCCAGTTTTCAATATTTAACTCTTGTCATCCTGTCATCAAAACAACTAACCTCGATTTTGCAGGATAAGAATAAAAAACACATCATGCATCCTACCTCTACCTACCTCAGGAAATTGACACGCCTACATTTTGGTGTAGGTGAAAAATTGGTCCTGTCACTAGATCTAAGTCTAAGAAAGCATTAGGTCCATCCACGAACATGACTTCGAGTGCTCAACTAGAATCCACCCCTGTGTCTAGGGAAGAGTTCGAAGGACTGCGAGATCAGATAGCTTAACTAGCTGGTTTTCTAAGAAAACAAAGCAAGGCTCTTAACGAGAAACAATCCCAAGTTCATACACAACCAGGGGTACCTAGTGGTAGTGGCAGTCAAGAGACTGAAAAAGCCGAGACTCAGATTCCTGGACCACAGAACCAGGACACAACCAACAAAACCCCTGAAATCACTGCACTCAACAAAGAACAAGAGGCCGGTGACATCAGTGAAGAAAGTACAACAAATGGAGGAAACTCTTCGGTCTATCAAAGGGACTGGGGCATTCGGCAGTGTCAATTACTATGACCACTGTATGTTCCCCAGAGCTTGTTATCCCGAGAAGTTCAGAACTCCCGATTTCGAGAAATATGATGGATTGGGAGACCCTTATACACATCTAAAAGTATTCATCAGAGAACTCGGATCCTATGCATAGGACGAGAAGCTTCGAATGCAACTATTCTAGAAGAGTCTGACTGGAGAAGCCAGAGCCTGGTATGCCCGTCTGGACAACTCTAAAATTCACAGTTGGGAAGAGTTGGCGCATGCCTTCCTCAATCAGTATAGCTTCCAATCTCAGCTGGCTCCAGAAAGATACCAAATAACTAACATCAAGAAAAAGAACACTGAATCATTCAGAGAGTATGCCCAGCGATAGAGACGGGTTGCAGCACAAGTTGTCCCAGCTATGACTGAGTCTGAGATAGTCATGTCTTTCATCGACATTCAAGAATCGCCATATTATAAGAGGGTCCTAGCAGGAATAGGAAAACCATTCTCTTAAATGATCAAACACGGTGAAATGACAGAAATGGAGCTCAAATCCGGGAAGATAAAAGATCTGACCGCCCTCGAATCTATCGTTGAACACATCCAGTCCGAAAATTACCGGAGTAATCCTAGAAGGGTACATAAAAAGAAAGACGAAGAAGTGTCCTTAGTGTTACAAGGACAAAATCCAAGAGGCGAGTCAAATAGTATGCCTATTCAAAGGAGGAATTATACCCCTTTTTAAAATCCTGCACAGCCTTCAAACCCTCCATTCCAAAAAAATATGGAGGTTAGGCGTCGAAGAACTTTCACCCCTCTAGGGGATTCACTTGAGAACGTATTCAAACTTCTGACAGCTCAAGAGAAGATTGTCCAACTGCTTCCACCAACCAACACTAATGGACTGAAATTTCGACCCAAGCAAGAAGTGTGCTTATCACTCCGGATCCCCATGCCATGACACTAAAGACTATTGGTCTCTCAAGAACAAAATTTAAGACTTGATTAACAATGGAGAGATTGTGGTACAAAGCCTGCGCAACCTCATGTGCAGGACAATCCTCTTCCATAACATAAAGAAGTGAATGTCAATATGATCATCACCACAAGTGGAGAAGGATCCAAGTACCTACGTTATGTGGGGGAATCAAATCCATCCAAAAATAGCACCCCATACAGTTGGCAAATGTTAGAAAGACGATTTCTGATAGAGCAAAAGATCAAATCTATCAAAGAGAAGATCGAACAGTTATCAGAATTGGTCATCTACCAGCATCAAGTCACCAAGAAAATGATCAAACGGTCCAACTGGTCAGACATCGAGTGTTCGTCCACATTAGAGATCAATCCAATGCAGGACCATAGCCGGTCTTATGAGCACGAACCATGGACTGACAAGGGGGTTGAAGAAGCAAGTGTCCAAACTGGAAGGAAATTCCTATTTCAGAGGAACTTCAACAACCTAAACCAATCGATTGAAGAAATCCTCCAGATGTTAATCAACGAGGGAATGGTTGCAGACTTGTTACCTCCATTGAACCCTCGAGCCAGAAAATTCAAACCTGACCAAATATGTCAGTACCATTCCCATTCACCCGGCCATGATACCGAGGATTGCTAGGCCCTTCGTAACCTGATTCAAGACATGATTGAAAGCGGGGAATTGATAAGGGGAAATCAAATTCTCGATCTTCCAGATAACGACACTCTCTGGATCCCCACTGTATGGAACCAGAACACAGTGGCTGTCATATCTTGCGATAGGGAGTCAACTCTCAAATCCTTAGTACTGCCAGGGAAAGGGGTCCAAGAAATATAAAATCCCGTGAAGGTGGCCGCACCCGAGCCTTTGATCTTGCCCTTCAGACCACAATATCCCATTATCAGTCTGAAGAGAGTCCCATGAAACTACGAGAACGATGAAGGTTCCACTTCAAATAACATTGCCATTGTGCCAAAGGACAATCCATTATGCCTGCCTCAGCGGGTGATCAAACAAGTCATCAAAGCCAAAGCAAAGGTGGCTGAAGAGAAAATTGAAGAGTTCCTCAACAAGATGGGACATAATGAAATTAAGATAGTGCAAAACTTGAAGGATGCACCCAAGTAAATGTCCATCCTTGATTTAGTCTTATCCTCAGTGGATCATCATAACATTCTAGTAAAAGTACTGGAAGAAGCCCATCTGCCACATACCGTAGATGCCGAGAAATTCCGTCATGTGGTCGAACACATTTTCAATAATAATGTGATCTCCTTTACTGACGATGATATCCCTGCAGAAGGAACGGGCCATCATAAGTCCCTGCATATAGCTGTGATATCTTCTGGATATATAATCAGAGGAGTGCTCATAGATGGAGGATCATCACTCAACATCTGTCCCTACGACACCTTGGAAAGAATGAAGATCAACCCGAACCGATTAAAACCAGTCATGTGGTTATCCGGGCTTTTGATGGATTGCGACGCCAAGCTATGGGAGAAATAGAACTACCCTTGGAGATTGGTCCACACACTTTTTATGTATCCTTTTAGGTGCTCAACAACTCCACTGGATACAACTTGTTGCTGGGTAGGCCTTGGATCCACATGTAAGGGGCAGTTCCATCCACCCTCCATCAACAACTCAAGTACATTATCAATGGCAACCTAATCACGGTCAATGCCGAACCAGAATACCCTGTCTGCACATAGGGAGACATGCCAGTGATCAGCCTGGATGCAGGGATTGAACGTTCAAGTTTTCAAGCCCTGGAGGTTAGTGATACGCATTATCTACCTATCGGAGCACCGACCCTGAAACCCAAGGTCTCCACCGAAGTAATGACAATGGACCAGGAAATGGTATCTTTGGGTTTCCAACCTGGAGAAGGGTTTGGAAAGAATCAACAAGGTATTGATAAGTGGTTTTATAACCACTTATTTAGATATCAACTCACTGCGATTGTTGTTTAAACTCAAGTGTTATCGTAGCTTTTCATGCCTTTTTACTTTCTTTTGCAGATTTATATTTAGGAACGCTCCGGGTGCATTTTGAGCTTAAAAGGATGAAAAGGTGCTAAAAAGGGGGACAACGCTTAAAGAGTAAGCTAGGCATGAGGGATTGACAGAAGCTAGGAGGAGATAGAATCAAGGAGGAATTCAGAAGGGCAGCAGGAGAGTGCAACAGCAAAGCAAAAGCAGCAGAATTTCAGAACCTGAGCCTGCGCCGCTGCGCCGGCTGCAGGCATAGGACCTGCGCAGCTGCGCCGGTCAAGCTCCATAGTTGACTTAGTTTTTAACGCAGTAGTTTTGGTTTGTTGGGAGCAGCAAGACAGGCTCGGCGGGAAAAGGCATATAAGGGCATTTTGGCAACAGAATATAGCTCTCTCCCCTTAAGGGAGCTTAGCCCTAATTTCCTTCTTCTATTTTTCATTTTCTTTTACATTTCTTGTCTAAGAGTAGATTAGAAGTAGAGATTAGACTAGTTTATAGTAGTTAATGTTGTAGGGTTTTATTAGACTTGATTGCTGAAGCATTTGAAGAACATCAACGATTCGTATTTTGATCAAGAGGAATCAGATTTGCATTTCTTACTCTTATTTTCTCTTTAATTCATATTTGTGTTCTTACGATGCTTATTCTACATGTGGATGGTATGTTGGAGTTGTCTATGACTTAAAGTATACCTTGAGGTTCCAATGGAATCTAATGAGTAGTCTATATAAATTTCTCTTCCATGTTGGTTCTTATTGATTGTTTTGTGACTGTCTACTGCGTTATTTATTTTCTTTGCTTAATTGAGTCATGACCAATTACTGTGATAACCCACATGGGATTGAAAGACGAAATGTAGGTTTAGATCAAATCGTAGTAGCGAGCGATTGTACGTTCACATGGCGTTGGATGTATAATTTGTGCTTAGGATAGACATATACCGAAGCGCCGCTCGTGGCCAATAGAGAACTTGACCTTAAACCCTAATTATTTGTAAATCACATAGACATATAGTGGTTTAGGTAATGTGGGTGTTCACGTGCATTCTATCATCTGTGGATTGCACGTGATATAGATTAGGTGCATCGAAAGATGGCCTTCTCTCACTTTCGTGTTCTCAGCTAGCACTCTTAACGATTAATTTGACCTAATTGGAAGTGAATTGACGTAGATGAATCATTAGGGGAAATTGGAGTCTCATGCCTTCATTATCTGATTCTACCTTAGGATTATTTATTTTAATTCCTTACCTAGTTAACTCAGTTTTAATTCCAACTCTTTATCTCTCGTTTAAATAAGACTGAGGCGATTATGTGCTAGTGGTTTGGCGACCTTTTATTTGTTAATTCTCCGTGGGAACGATCTTTACTTATCTTATATTACTTGTTGACCGCGTATACTTGCGCGTTAATTGTCGTTACATAAAAACAACAACAAGTTTTTGGCGCCGTTGCCGGGGAATTAATTGGATAACTGTTTGCCAACATTAGTTTAAATCAAATTAGTCTTAATTTAAACTTTTTATTTATTTTTAATTCTCTTCGCATATTCTCTTTTTAGGTACAATGGACTTAAATTTCTATTCATGGAACTGTACAAGACAAGAGCAACCAAGGGAAGCAAGCACTGATGGACTCGATCCAATTGCCACACTCTCAGCACAATTAGAGGAGCTCTCGAGAAAGCTGGATACTGTTTCAGTCCAACAGAGTCGAGAGCCAGTGACTTCATATGACTATGGTGCTGGAGCTTATATGAGCCATCAGGAGCCTATCATTAATGGACAGGAGCAGTATGGGGGTGGTTATTCCTACACTGAACCTTATCCCGACTATCAGCAAGAGTGGGGGTATCACCCAGACCCTTCAGTAAACTACTATCAAGACCAACACTGGGATCCAAATCCCGCATACGCCCCAGAATGCACCTTCCAGACTCCAGTTTACGAGCCTCAACACAATTTTGAGGGTGACACAGAAAATGCAAGCTTGGAGGAAGAAGGTGACATATCATTGAAGGACATCTTGATTGAGCAACAGAAATCAGTCAAGAATATCCAGAACTGGGCAGAGCAAATTAGTAGGGCCTTGATGGTAGAGGAGGAGCAAGGGCAGACCCATACTGTGAGCTATCAAGAACAATGCGAGCCAAGCCTAAATTTTGCACCAGGACCCACTTATCAATCCCCGTGTTTACAAGGAGAACAGTCAACAATGGACTTCATGTATAGAGCCTTAGCGAACCAAGAGGAGATGATTAGGAGCCAAGAGCTATCGAACCAGAATTTTCAGAATCAGATGGCCCTAATCAACAATACTCCAACAAATGAGACTCACTACATGAAGCCCGTGGCTGAAACAAAAAAGGAAGGATTAGAAATTATGTGGGGGAATTCCATAGCATCAACACAGGAGACCTTGGTTGAGCAAGAACAATCAATTGAGGATCTTCAAATTTGGGTGGAGCAAATTAACACAGCTTTAAGGAATGAGGAGGTGATTGAGGAAGGAACCGCTCAAGATCAGTCAAAGTCCAATGCCTCAGATAACTGAAGCCGTGAGTAATGATCCCCAGGATACTTGGTGCTATGACATGGGTGCAGAAACTGATAGAAAATCCGAAGTGCAATTGCAACTGGACGAGCCAAAAGCAATGGCAATAGAGGAGCCAATTGGGGATGTGGAGTATGAACCAACAGTGATAATACCCCAAGAGCCTCCTCTGCCAAAGTGTGAGACTCCAGTCAAGTTTGCACACCCTTGCCCCCTTGGTAGCCACATCACAGAGACGGGTCTCGATGACACGAGAAATTCCGCAGTCTTGACACTATGGTGGTCAGAAGAAAAGAGAAGAGAAGAAGAGTCCGTTGTGTGTTCTATGCCTCCATGCCCCGATCATTTCACATACACAACGGAACCATTGCCTAGCTCCCCTACTTTCCGTACGGGGAATTCTTGTTCATATCATGTGCTAGGTAGTTTAATTCCGAGTCCTCCTCTATTGGGAAGCCTCCAAAAGCATATAGCAATTCTGATGGATGGAGGGGTTCTCCAATATCGTCGGGGAGTCGGATAGCAGTAGTCAAACACAGTCGAGCTAGAGGACTATAAATCAAGCGCTAGATGGGAGGCACCCCATCATCTCTCTTTCTCCCTACCTGTTTAATTCTCCATTACATGCTTTCTATCACATTTCCCTCCCCATGTTTAATTCTCAGTAGTATAGTTCTTAGTTGTAAATATTTCCACATTTTGGTTGTACAAGGTACAATGCCTACATTTGTGGACTTAGACAGTGACGCATATATATTTTTGGGACTTAAAAGTGTTCTGATCATATTTTTGAAAATGAGCTTGTGCTTATGTGCGTATATAGAAATTTTTGGGATTTGATTTGCCTGTGATTATCCTCCTTCTTATTTATTTTTCTCCATTAATGTTAATTCTCTGCTTAATAGTTAATAGTTAAAGCAAAATTTTGTTAGTAGGGATTTAATATAATTTATGTGGTTTGGCAGGTAAAATGTGAATGTGTAGCATGCCCAAAGCCAAGCCCATGGTCAACTGCAATTGAGGAAATGCAAAGCAGAGTAGTGAAGTCTCTGGAACTTGGCGCAGCCGCGCCAAGGCAAGCATGACCACCCGAGCGGCCGCGCTAACTATCAGACAGGCTGCTGGCACTTTACTCCCTGCGCAGCTGCGCCTCCAATGCACTAGTACCCTGCGCAGCTGCGCCGTCCTTCCTTCTCCTGCCGAAATTTTTAAATTAAAATCGGCCAAGTTTATTTCTTTCCCCACTACTTAGAAACTCGACAGCCTAAATTCTAAAAACCCACTAACTCCCTCACTCAGCATCTCTCTCGTCTCTAACCCACAGCCCGAATCCTCATATCTCTAGTTCACTTCATAATTCCTCTCCCAATTGAAAGCCTAATATCGGTCTCTTCATCTAAACCCTGCACACTATCTGTTCCTGCCCTCCACGAAACCCTCAGCTCATTCCAAGCCTTTATTTGAATTTGAGAAAATACAGAAGGTGGAGGTGCACTGATTGATCAATCCGAATTTTGGAAGAAGGATTAAAGTTGTCTCTTAGTAAGGTAAGTTCATACAAGGTAGGGCCTCCACAATCCTTCTTGATAGAGGAAGAAGGGGCTGACTTGAGGATTCAATTGAAGGTGCCCATCACCTATTTGATAAAAGTTCTTAGACAAAAGGTGGGCATTCAGTTGACAAAAATTGAAAGACAAATAAGGCAGAGTTTTGACAGAGTTCTTGAGGCATCATCTTTTGGCAGAATTTGGGGCAGACAGTTTTGGCAGAAAGAGATTGTTCACTAATTCTGTAGGAAATCTAAGGCAATTAGGGTGCATTCCATTGTTTGATCAGTTTTGGTCTTGCATCCAGTACAGTTGCCTACTCCGGATTCCAGAATTCTATTCTCACAGCCTAGCAACATGCCTAAGAGAATCAGAACCCCACCTCCCCCGTCTCCTCCACATAGTGCGGATCACGGCGAAAGTAGTGCCAGCGAGACCTTGATTGACTTTAGATTCATTGACCTAGCTGCTCAGCGTTACTTCATCACTGTTTTGGACAAGAAAACCAGTGTGCGAGAAAGGGGGTTAAAACCGGGAAACAATGACCGGTTAATGAAAAGGAAGATAATAGAGCATGGATGGGAACTCGTTGCAGCCACACCACTGCCAGCTCCGATTCCCTTGGTCAAAGAATTTTATGCCAACGCCCACGAGGCACAAAATGGGATATCGTACGTGCGAGGGAGGCAAGTGCTGTACACAAAGGAGGCGATTAATGACATTTTTCATAAGGACACTCTTCCTTCGGGCCCGACAAATTGGGCAGAGTCTCAAAGGATGGGGACTGATTTGGACCTTCTGATCCAAGAGTTGTACATGTCAGGGACTCGATGGAAAACCTATGCTGGCACAAGTAGAAAGGTCAGCTTCCCACAGATTGCCCTGAGTCGCTATGCGAAGGCGTGGTATAGCTTCATATGCGCTAGCATTCTCCCGTCCAGCCATCATGTTGACGTCACCACTGATAGAGCTACACTCCTGTACGGCATTATCAAGAACAAGCGGATTGACATAGGGCACATCATCAATCAATCCATGCTTAGATTTATGAGAGGAAGCACTTCAGGGGGGATTCCGCATGCGTCAGTGATTACACGCCTATGCTTAGCAGCTGGAGTAGTATGGGAGGACGAGGCTCTACTGGACCCAATGGGGGATATTGACCACAAGACTATCAAGCAATACGTTATCTGGGAGGGCGCAAAGTCTCATCCCCGAGGGCTGGGGTTTGTGAGGGAAGATAATGTTGAAGAGGAAGATGATGAAGAAGATGAGCCAGAGCAGGCTCAGCAGGCGGCAGGGCTGATTCCCGCACAGTATGCTTTGCAGCAGAGGGAGATTCGACAGCTGAGGAGAAGGATGGATACCACGTACACAGACTTCCAGACTTATACATCTGGTTTCTCCCAGGCTTTATCTTATGCATTCGGGCAGTTGGGCATACATGCAGAGTTTCCTACATTTGGCACCGACAGTCAGTACCCTCCTCCAGACACACCACCAGAGCAGATTGATGAGGAGGAGGACGACGAGTCCGAGTAGGGGAGTACCCTTTTACCCTTTTACCTTCAATGCGGACATTGAACACTTTAAGTTTGGGGGTATTAGGGGGTTTATTTGCATGTAGTTTAATTCATATCATATTGCATTTTGTTTAGTTCATTTAGTGCATATAGTTCGTATTCGTATTTTGTTAAAAATGGTCAAATTTTTAAAATTTTTATTTTGATTTAGTTAACTGTGTTAGGACATGTTGCATGACATACTGCATAAATCCAGGTTGAAGTTGGTTTGTGAGTTAGTGGCCTATGATGAAAACTAAAATTTCTTAATTTTCGAACTAAGTTGAGACTTAAGCTTGATTTCATTGTTATATATGTAAATCCTTATCTGTCAGATACTGTGTAACCAATGAGCACGATAGAGTAACCATCGTGACATGCTAACCATCTTTGTTTTAATAAAGGAATTTTAGTTCTCATATGATAATAACTAGACTGTAAAAAAGCTTAAGTTTGTGGGAAACAGGGGACATGCATGATATATGCGGGGAGATGGAGCGTAAGACGCACTCCCTTGCAGGATAAGATAAAGAAAAAGAAAGCAAAAGAAAACGCATTGAAAAGAAAAAAAAATAGAATAAACACTTCGGCTACGTCGAGTTCTGTGGCCTTTGATATTCGAGCAAGTAAGCCCTCGGGGTGTCTCTACACCCAGCGCCCTAAGACCTTTTGGTCTGGGAGTCGTTGGTCGAAAGCTCGCTACATGGATATCATTGAAAAGCCTAAGAGGACTAGGCATTGCACAGTTGAATGTGTACACGAGTAAGTGCGATTACGCCCTCGTGATTCAATAAGAGGAATAATAAACCCCTGTTGTCTCTTAACTAAAGTAATACATGGTCATAGTTAGAAATTATCTGATTTACTGCTTTCCTTAAATTAAAACTGGTTTTTTTTCCCCTAAGAAGCATGGTATGTGATTTATTTGTTCAGAGCATGTTTAATGGTTGCTAGGCACACAACACATAATACATCAGTGCTGACAGATTTGGATTTGCAAGGTTATACTTTTGATCTTATCTTGGGTTGCTTATCTGTTTGATTGGCCTGTGACTTTTCTGAGGCATGGCATGTGAATATCCATTCTGACTGAGACCTGGATTCACTTTCATTCTAGTATTGATTGCATACATTATAGTTACTTACATTGCATTTGCGTTTGGTTTTGTTTGTGTTACTTGAGGGCAAGCAACGTTTAAGTTTGGGGGTATTTGATAAGTGGTTTTATAACCACTTATTTAGATATCAACTCACTGCGATTGTTGTTTAAACTCAAGTGTTATCGTAGCTTTTCATGCCTTTTTACTTTCTTTTGCAGATTTATATTTAGGAACGCTCCGAGTGCATTTTGAGCTTAAAAGGATGAAAAGGTGCTAAAAAGGGGACAACGCTTAAAGAGTAAGCTAGGCATGAGGGATTGACAGAATCTAGGAGGAGATAGAATCAAGGAGGAATTCAGAAGGGCAGCAGGAGAGTGCAGCAGCAAAGCAAAAGTAGCAAAATTTCAGAACCTGAGCCTGCGCAGCTGCGCCGGCTGCAGGCATAGGACCTGCGCAGCTGCGCCGGTCAAGCTCCACAGTTGACTTAGTTTTTAACGCAGCAGTTTTGGTTTGTTGGGAGCAGCAAGGCAGGCTCGGCGGGAAAAGGCATATAAGGGCATTTTGGCAACAGAATATATCTCTCTCCCCTTAAGGGAGCTTAGCCCTAATTTCCTTCTTCTATTTTTCATTTTCTTTTACATTTCTTGTCTAAGAGTAGATTAGAAGTAGAGATTAGACTAGTTTATAGTAGTTAATGTTGTAAGGTTTTATTAGACTTGATTGCTGAAGCATTTGAAGAACATCAAGGATTCGTATTTTGATCAAGAGGAATCAGATTTGCATTTCTTACTCTTATTTTCTCTTTGATTCATATTTGTGTTCTTACGATGCTTATTCTACATGTGGATGGTATGTTGGAGTTGTCTATGACTTAAAGTATACCTTGAGGTTCCAATGGAATCTAATGAGTAGTCTACATAAATTTCTCCTCCATGTTGGTTCTTATTGATTGTTTTGTGATTGTCTACTGCGTTATTTATTTTCATTGCTTAATTGAGTCATGACTAATTACTGTGATAACCCACATGGGATTGAATGACGAAATGTAGGTTTAGATCAAATCGTAGTAGCGAGCGATTGTACGTTCACATGGCGTTGGATGTATGATTTGTGCTTAGGATAGACATATACCGAAGCGCCGCTCGTGGCCAATAGAGAACTTGACCTTAAACCCTAATTATTTGTAAATCACATAGACATATAGTGGTTTAGGTAATGTGGGTGTTCACGTGCATTCTATCATCTGTGGATTGCACGTGATATGGATTAGGTGCATCGAAAGATGGCCTTCTCTCACTTTCGTGTTCTCGGCTAGCACTCTTAACGATTAATTTGACCTAATTGGAAGTGAATTGACGTAGATGAATCATTAGGGGAAATTGGAGTCTCATGCCTTCATTATCTGATTCTACCTTAGGATTATTTATTTTAATTCCTTACCTAGTTAACTCAGTTTTAATTCCAACTCTTTATCTCTCGTTTAAATAAGACTGAGGCGATTATGTGCTAGTGGTTTGGCGACCTTTTATTTGTTAATTCTCCGTGGGAACGATCTTTACTTATCTTATATTACTTGTTGACCGCGTATACTTGCGCGTTAATTGTCGTTACATAAAAACAACAACAGGTATCAAGAGCCCGATACAAATCCTGAGTCCAACTGGTAGAGCAGGATTGGGATTTTCATCCAGGGCAAATTACCAAAACCCGCATAAGCATCCCAAGGCTCATGCTTCCACAATATTGCTGCCAAATCTCATTAATGTCGGATGGGTGAAGACAATGAGGAAGATCCATGTTGTGGTATCAGCCATGCAGTTTCCTCTAATTAGTCCCGTCAATGAAAGAAAAGTCCTCAAGCATGAGGCAGATAGCGAAAAGGGAAAAGAAAAGATCCTGTACGAAGGACAAGACCCATTCGCTAACATGCGGGTCATCATAAACTACGAGGGTATGAATGATGAGACCCCAGACAGTGAAGACGAGGATCAAATTCAAATTCCTCGCATCAAGAAGGAAAAAGGGGGCAGTTCAAAGAAAAACCCCAGCCCTATTATAAAGGATGTCTCGGTCATCATCCAAGACGAGACAGATGATCACAAAGCCTCGATCCTCCCGATTCATGAGGATCTGACCTTGGATAACTGGAGCAGCGTCCCTTGCCTCAGTCAAAAAGGGACTCAAGCGTTGGATGTGTTTGTCTCTGCTGATGAGATGCCAACCTGTCAAAGTGACTATGACTTTGATGTAGAACTGAACTTCAACTTGATGGATATTGATCAAGAGGAGGAAGATGACTATAAGGTGCCCGAGGAGATCAAAGAATGGGTCGAAGATAAACCCAAACCAAACTTCGACCAAACCACCACTATCAACATAGGAACCTCCGAAAACATCAAAGAAATCTAGATAGGGTTAGACCTCACGCAAGACCAAAAAGCCGACCTGATTGAACTCCTAACACAGTTCTAGGATGTATTTGCATGGTCACATAAAGACATGATTGGCATGTCCACTGAAATTGGCATCCATCGAATGCCCATCAAAAAGGGGTTCAAGCCAGTCAAACAAAAGCTCAGGCGATTGAAACCTGAATGGAGTCTGAAAGTCAAAGAAGAAGTCATTAAGCAATTCAAAGCAGGGATTATCATGGTATCAACCTACCCAGAATGCCTTTTGAACATAGTCCCCGTGCCTAAGCCCGGAGGGAAGGTATGCGTATGCGTGGATTATCGAGCTTTGAACAAAGCCTGCCTCAAGGAACTTCTCGGTGCATTTCATCCTGATCGATAATGTAGCGCAGTACGACATGTATTCCTTCGTGGATTGCTTTGCTTATTACCATCAAATCATGGTTGCTAAAGAAGATAGGGAGAAAACAATTTTCATCACTCCCTGGGGAACCTTCTGCTATATGCAACTATCATTCGGCCTTATCAATGCCGGAGCCACGTATCTGCAAGTCATAATGGCCCTTTTTCATGATATGATGCACAAAGAAATAGAAGTCTATGTGGATAACATTATCATCAAATCCCTGAGGGAGGATGATCACATCGACCATCTTAGGAAGCTATTCAACAGGTTGCATAAATACAACCTCAAGCTAAATCCCGCCAAATGTTGTTTTGGCGTCAAATCAGGCAAATTGCTAGGATTCTTGGTGAGTAGTCGAGGCATAGAACTCGATCCTGCCAAGATTAAAGCCATCACTGAAATGCCAGTACCTCGAACAGAGAAGGAGATACGTGGGTTTTTGGGAAGGATCAACATCATAAGTTGGTTCATTTCCCAGCTCACAACAACCTGTGAACCCATATTCAAGCTACTAAGGAAGCTTTCCTCCACTAAATGGAACGAGGATTGCCAACAAGCCTTCCTTGCCATCAAGAAACAGCTGATCAAAGAACCAGTATTAGTACCTCTGAGAGATGGAGTTCCCTTGTTCATGTACTTGTATGTCAATGCCAATGCAATGGGCTGCATGCTAGGATAAAAAGATGATAGTAGCAAAGGAAGAGCCGTCTACTACATCAGCAAAAGATTCAGCAGTGGTGAATAGAAATACACCCTGATCGAGAAAATATGTTGTGCATTAGCATGGGCCGCAATGAGGTTACAACATTAACTCCATGGGCACACGACTTACCTCATATCCCGCATGGATCCACTCAAGTACGTATTCAACAAGCCAATGTTAAACTGTTGACTGCCCAAATGGTAGTTAATCCTACAACAATTCGATATTTCTACGTGACTCAAAAATCAATCAAGGGTCAAAGCATTGCAGATCAATTAGCTAAAGCACTTATGGAGGGTTCGAGCCCTTGGAGACCTATTTCCCAAACAATGAAATCATGACAATTCAACACCTCTAGCAAGAGAATACAGTCCAACCATGGAAAATGTATTTCGACGAAGTAGTAAACATGGAAGGTGCCGGAGCTGGGGCAGTCTTTATCTCTGGTACAGGAGAATAATATCTTCAGGCTACCAAACTTCAATTTGACAACACCAACAACATGGCCGAGTATGAAGGCTATATAATGGGGTTAAAACTAGCCCAATCCATGGGTATTAAACACCTACTTGTCTTTGGAGACTTTGAGTTGGTCATTAGACAATCCACTGGGGCATATCACACCAAAGAACTACATTTGCTGCCCTATCATCGGTAGGTCATCAGAATATCCCTGGAGTTTGAAGACGTGACTTTCAGCCATATTCCTCGAGGTAGGAATGACTTTGCTAATGCAGTGGCAATATTGGCTTCATTAATTCGCATATCCGAGAGGAATGGGTTTCCCATCATCAAATTTACAGTTCAAAAAGCCCCGATATACGAAAATTACATTGGAGAAGTATCAGATGAAATACCTCCTGTCGAACAGCCCTGGTATCAAGACATCAAGGAGTATCTACGAGATGGATCTACACCCTCTAGAGAAAGACAAATCGCGTGAAAGCGGATTTACAAGATGGCTATGAAGTTCTATCTAAGCGAAGATGCCCTCTACAAAAGGGATACTGGAATAAACTTGTTAAGATGCCTTGATAAAGATTAAGCCCAGAGGCTGATGGATAAAATCTACGGTGGAGTCTGTGGTCCACACATGAGCGATCATCTGCTGGCCAAGAAGATATTAAGAATAGGTCATTACTGGATCTCTCTCAAAGCTGACTGCGATGATCACGTCAAAAGATGTTTTTAATGCCAATTACATGGAAACACCATCCACGCTGCTCCAAATGAGCTGCACAATATGAGTTCACCATGGCCTTTCTCCATGTGGGGAATGGGTGTGATTGACCCAGTGGAACCCAAAGCCAGCAATGGTCATCGATTCATCTTCACCATGATCGATTACTTCACCAAATGGGTTGAAGCAGCCTCTTTTCCCAAAGTTACGAAAAGGGTCATCATTAGTTTCATCAGAAACAATGTCGTTTGTCGATATGGACAACCAGAGGTGATCATATCAGACAATGCCAAAAACCTAAACAATCAAATGATGAAAGAACTGTGCAGCAAGTTCCACATCAAGCATCTCAACTCCGTCATCTATCGGCCCAAGATGAATGGTGCTGTCAAAGCGGCCAACAAGAACATCAAAAAGATTATGCAGAAAATGTCCGCCAATCATAAAGAATGGCCTGACCTGCTGCCTCTCACCCTGTTAGCATACAGGACGTCAATAGCGTAGCTCTACTGGGGCTACCCCCTATTCATTGGTCTATGGCATGGAAGCAGTCCTCCCCATAGAGGTAGAGATGGAATCCTTGTGAGTGATGATTGATGCTCAGATATACGAGGATCATTGGTTGCAAGACCAGTACCATCAACTATCCCTGATTGATGAAAAGAGGGCTATAGCCATTTTCCACGGGCAGGTGTATCAGCAAAGGATTGCTCGATCCTACAACAAGAAGGTCCTAATACAATAATTTAAAGAAAATGACTTGGTGCTGAAGAAAGTTTTAGCCAATCAAGACGAAGCTAAAGGAAAGTTCGCCCCTAATTGGGAAGGCCCTTTCATTGTCAAGGAAGTGTTGACGGGAGGAGCTGTCAGACTACAAGAAATGGACGGGAATGAATTTCCCCAACTCATCTACTCAGACACCATAAAGAGGTACTATGTCTGAAGCACATGCATGCCTGCATCCGGGTCCTACGAAATCAAATCAGGTTTGGTTTTTCACTAGAAAGCCGGAACTAGGAATGACCTGATCTCCCTCATGCCGGGAGTACGTAGGCAGCCATTTCTGGTGCAGTCAAACCAAATAAAAATTCAAAAACTCATCAAACCAAACTCAAAACCCAAGATAAACACTTTTCAAACCATCTCTAATAGAAGCCTGAACTACGAATGACCTGATCTCCCTCCACCCGGGAGTACGTAGGCAACCATTTACGGTGCAGTTTGACCTTCAAGAAAAAATAATAAACCAATAAAAAACAAGTCCCAAGACACCGAAACTTCATAAAACTAAAATTCTATCCAATTTACCTGATCAACAGGCCCATCTAAGATACTCCCTGACAACTCAACTGTCAGCTCATCAAGGAGGAGCTCAAGATACATCAACAACCGCGAGTCATAAAAGAAGTGGTAATCACTCAGCAATGACAATACATCTCCAAACAGGGAAGTGAATCAAAAATATATTTCTCTGGTATAAAACTGTTTGATATATACATAATGCCCTGTACATGACAAAAGATGGCTGATCTAGTATGTACAGGAAAAATAAAGCTAGTTTACGGACCCTAGGATAAGCGGGCCAGCAATGCCACCATGGCATCTCTCTCTGAAGATGGAGGAGCAGCTACAAGTGCAATACCCTCAGCCTCCATACGGCTCTAAACCTCCACAGTCATCTGTAATGTGGCACTGTGGTCATCATATTATGCACTCATCTCAGTAATCAGGCCGTGAGTATAAGATCGAAGGGAAGTACTGTCAGCAATGTGGAAATAAATTAAAGCTATGGCTTCATCCTTCTCTGCAAAAGCTGCATCTCTAGCAATTAAAGTGTCCTCGATCTCAATGAAAGCTACATCTTTGGCTGAGCAGATCTCATCCCTCTCCACATCCACTACATCTCTGGCAGATCGGAGCTCCTCTCTCTCTATCAAGCCAGCGTCATGAGCAACTCAAAGTGCGTCCCTCTCAGATAAAGCTATATCTCTGCCAGATAAGGCGGTCAACATCTGCCCTCTAGCTGAATCCCGCTCAAAGGTTATCCTGAATAATGAATCCGCCAAAGTCAGATCTTTGTCTACAGGGATAGTCAGTGGGTCGCTAACTAAGCAGCTATCAAACCTACAAATAGCTCATTCTTAGTAGGAGAATTAGGGTCCTCTATAGGCTCCTCCTCATCTGAATCTATAATAGGAGCTGAAGGAATAAATACAGCTGTTGCCATATCTGCCTCCAACCATGCCAAGTACTCTGGAGAACTGTCCGGATGGCTACAAGAGAACTCATCTCTCTCTATGAGTCTAACACTCATACACTCGAACCAAGTCGGCAGATAACATGGATGAAGCTGACATCCTATGATCAGCAGACCCACTCAAATCGGTGTAAGCTCTGGAACTGATCAAACTGGCTCATAATAGCTAAGGGATGATAAGTAGTTACTCCCTTCAAACCTGCTAGGGGAAAGTAATCCATGTCAGGTGCATGAGTAATGAAGCTATATGGGGAGGCAAGCCCTGAGCATAGCAAAATCACGAACGGATGGTCAATATCTGCCAAAAATGTCGACCACATCGCTGCATTGGTACACTCCGCAGGCTGAAAGGAGTAAGATGTGCTTACCTCGCTAATATCATCGGGATAATGGTACTACCCTGTCTAAGGGACCGAACAACAACTACCAATCCCACATCCAGGTGATCCAAGCGCAGCGACATGTAGACGTATGCCACAATGCACATCAGCAGAATATCTACCCTGGCCAAATGCCACGCCTCTGCTAAAATAATGAAGTTCCCGATATGTCGATCGTAGCTATCAAGCTTCACAAAATGATTGATCAAAAAATCAATCGAGATCACACGTCCAGAAATGATCTCGTCTGCAACTACTCTCTGACGGAGATCGGACATCCGCAAGAATGGTCTCCTCATGTCACTAATAGCCGTCCGAGCGCACGACAAGTCCAAAGCCAAACCGGTAAGCTGCTCGTACTCCTCCAAAGTCGGCGTCAGCTCATATCACCTAAATCGAAAAACCTGCCTCTCGGATATCCAGCAGGATAGTATGTCATCCATAAACCCGTATGGCACCTGAAAATCTGTGAGGGCCAACGAATGCCCCAACATCTAGTCTACTGTCCCTCGAGCTGAGAAATGCATGCTCTTGTCCCACAATCGCAATGATGAAGCCACCTCAGACTGTGGCAAATACTCAATACGGCTCACGGCGGATGATGTCATCTATGTTACCATACCACAAGACCATCCAGGGGTTAAATCTGAACTCATCTGTCTAAATGCATACATATGACATAATACATACATGATGACAAGTATAAACATAATGCGATATATAGGAAATAACATGAATATCTATGATAAACTATCTACCGTGGGCATCATCCCTGTCTGATAATACAAAGTGAAGTGAAGAAATACAGGGAAATGGGGCACCACCACCCAACTACTATAGTGGTCTATCAAAATGATGGCACAATCGCCAAATAGCCAAAACAATGGCTGACCAAAAATATAGCTGCCATAGCTATCCGAAGAGGTCCAGATAATCTACGTCCAGGTGATCAACCTGCTCCATCTCCACTGTAGATACAAAGCTGCAGTCATCAGGCATATCTGGGCTGTACAAGGGAGGATCTGCCCCTGTACAACTGATGTTAAATGGACCTGAAGAGGGGCCTGCTC
This sequence comes from Panax stipuleanatus, assembly GCA_020205555.1. Classification (NCBI taxonomy): domain Eukaryota; kingdom Viridiplantae; phylum Streptophyta; class Magnoliopsida; order Apiales; family Araliaceae; genus Panax; species Panax stipuleanatus. The sequence continues at coordinate 102,784,677 of CM035125.1, forward strand.
CAGAGCTGGATGGGTCAAAAGAAGATGCCTCTGATGGATCTTGGCCAAGATGCCTGATAAAGAAGCGAGCCATATCTAACTCCCGGGTCAGATATGCAATCTGGTCTAAATGAGTCGGCTCCCTAAGGTAAGCTATCTAGTCCGTCATCAGCATGGACCTTGGCACTATGTCTGCCATAAACTGGGTAGCATTAATCTGAGGTCCAATAGTGCAAGGACTCCACCATCTGCCAAATGCCTCCTGGTTGAACGGACCCTCTGATAGGGTTAAGCCATCTATGCCCTCCATAGGGATTTCTGTCAACAGCATGATCAGCGGCCAATGATGCCAAGCAGGAGGAACAATGGGAATGTTGATCTCATCTATAATACTCCTGATGGCACGCTCTCCTAAATAGAGTTGCCAACCTCCCTCTATCAAAATAGGGACTCTGCGGGTTGATAATATAAACTCCCGACCAGTGGGAAAGCCTCCCTTGAATCCAACGGTTAAATACTCAGAGGTATAAGGCTTCTAAGAGATCGATCCAGCCGTCAAAAGCTCCAACTGTAAGCGAGCATGAGTAAATCCCTCAGCAACAGGGACCTCCATCAAAGTCAAGTGATGCCAACGCCGTCCTCGAGGATAGGTCTCTAAACCTAAAGCAATAGCGGTCCGTAGGCAAGGAAGCTTCTCAAATGCCCAAAACTGGCCATGCAAATATCAAAAGTCTTCATTGATCAAGACTGACAAATATAAATGCTAAAATCAAAAAGGTACAACAAAGATGTACTCACCTGCAAAAACGGGTAGAATCCTAACCAAGCCTCTGTCGAACCCTCCGAAAGCATGTGCATGCCCCAGAGAAAATAGACAAAGGTGTAGGAACACCAATCAAAGTCACTGAGGCGCTCTACATGTCGGGTAGCACTAATCAGGGCAAAGGACACAGTAGATGAGTTGTTCACCACGAAACAACCCCTGTTGATCACGAGAAATAGTCGCCTCAGAATGCGATCTCTAACCCTCTGGTCATCAGGCAGAGGCTCCAGCAAAGTCCCATTCTGGGCATTTATACTCAAGGGACCAGATCGGACCGACCGACCCTTGAGCGCCGCTGCGGAAACTCCCAACAGGGACTGAATGACAGTAGGAGTGATGTCAGCCACAACAGGCACTGGATCACCCTTAAACTCAATGCCGGTGATGAATCTCCAGTCCATAAGAGTCATCATCACCTCATAGTCCAGCAGGTGAAGGGACTTAGTCTGGTGGAACCAGTGCTTAGACAAAGCCCTAATATACCCCAGGGGCAACAACGGGGAAGGATGGAAAAGAACGCTTAAAACCCCCAGCCATCAATGATATCCCTGTAATCCTCATGCAGAATGTGATATAGGGAATGAACATTGAACCAGTTCCCTCGAGGCTGCATAAAACCGGGAACCTGCTTCCAAAAACCAACTCATGTCAAAAACCTGTGCCCCGAGAATGTCCAAAGAAAGAAAAGAATCCAAGAAGAGAAAAACTTCAAGTCACCTCATTGGCGTAAAAGGAACCTCGATGGATGACGACTCAAGTCACCCAGCAGCTCCTGTGTAGATACAACGATGCTTGGAACCTCCACCTGTGCAGCGTGAGCTGGAGCTGGAGCAGCAAAAGCAGCCTGCTCGTCATCAATGTCAATCGACGGTTCGTCCTGAGCTGGACGAACCACCAACTCTACCAATCGGCGAGGTGGTCTAGCCAGACGCGGCTGAGGAACATCGGAAGCTCGCCTCAGTCTAATACCTGAGGATACCTTGCTAGCACTGTCGGGTCTATCACGGTCCATCACCAGTACAAATTCTCCAAATCACCTCAGAAAGGGTGTGGTAAGCCTAAAACCTGTGGCTTATTATTTAAATAAGTACTCTATGCATCTCTAAGTCTTAAAACATGCATGGGTTAGTCAAAAATACCCAGTAAAGTAAAAACTGCATATTTTTTCAAAGCATAAATCCTAAAAACATGCATGGATCAGTCAAAAATCCCTAGTAGAGTCAAAACTGCATGTTTATTAAATGCTTTAGTTTTAAAATTTTTTTGCCATAGTCTCCTTTGTAAAATGGAATGTCCGCATGCACATAGGCATAACTAGGTGGCTATTCAGTAGCACACCTTCCCAAAAATAAGAACAATTCATATTTATAAATTAAAATAAAAAATAACCTCATATGGTAGCCAAATTACCATATACATTATTAGTTGAAAATCCAGGCTCACTAGGCCTCAAAAAGGATGACTAAACTGTTCAAAAAGAGCAAAATAACACTGTCTCAGAATCTGAATTTTCTTACATCCAAACGTGCATTACAGTAAGATATGCATACATATGTAGTCAAAAAAATTTAACAGATCATATAGGCATACATTTTTCATACATTACGTCTAAAAGCCCCCTACGTGGTTTACATACTTTTAACGGTCAAAACTTGTGAAAAAAAGACGTAAAACGTTACCTACGCGGCGCTGAACGTGTAGGAAATGACGGAAATAAAAAAATAGCTGTCCAAGCTCTGTAGATCTGAAAAAGAAGATCGGAATCAGTTTGGAACTCAAAACTGAAACTTGCAAAATGAAAATCTCGCAGCCTAATAAATAGCCCAGGTAGAAGCGGGCCCACCTGCGGCTGCCGCACCTCCACCTGCGGCTCCCTAGGGTGGGTCCCACTCTCCTTAGCTCGGTTCGGTTCGAGTTAAAACGGAGTTTCTATGTGCTGCCAAGTCAAATCTGAAGAAAAATTGCTACGCGATTGAGCGGTTTATCCTGAAATCCTGCATTTCATTAGCGTAATCCTAACAGAAAATGGATCTCTATGATAACCCTTGGTATCCATCTCAGAGCAATGTCTGGGACCCACATATGCAGATTGCTAAAAAACTATAGAAAAGCGGCATCAAACTGCCAAAAAATCAACACTGTCAAAGTTCGGGTACAGACCGAGTCCAGTTCAGCCGTTGGCTTTAACCCAATGAAGTATCGGGTATAGACCGAGTCCAGTTCAGCCGTTGGCTTTAACCCAATGAAGTATCGGATACAGACTGAGTCCAGTTCAGCCGTTGGCTTCAACCCAGTGAATTTCGGGTACAGACTGAGTCCAGTTCAGCCGTTGGCTTCAACCCAACGGAGTATCGGGTACAAACCGAGTCCAGTTCAGCCGTTGGTTTCAACCCGACGAAGTATCGTGTACAGATCGAGTCCAGATCAGCCACTGGCTTTTAACCCAATGAAGTATCAGGTACAGACCGAGTCCATTTCAGCCGTTGGCTTTAACCCAATGAAGTATCGAATACGAACCGAATCCAGTTCAGCTGTTGGCTTCAACCCAATATAGTTTTGTGTACAGACTGAGTCAAGTTCAGCCGTTGGCTTCAACCCAGCGAAGTATCGGGTACAGACCGAATCCAGTTCAGCTGTTGGCTTCAACCCAGCGAAGTATTGGGTATCGACTGATAACAGCAGCCGTTGGAGCAACCTTCACGAAGCATCAGAAATGATTCAGTGATAGAAACCATGTAATAGTCCATCCCCGATGATGGAATCTGTTATACACATCCTCAAAGGGAGCATCAGGAAGGTCTGGTGGTTCAACCCCCTGTGGTAAGCTGCTACTGTGAATTATCGCTAGGATAAGCATCGAAAGCATATAATATGGTAACTCGGCAACTGAGATATATTCCCATCAGAGTTGGCAGAGCTATCACGGACAACGTCATCCCCAGCAGAAAGTGACAAGAAATTTTATGATAGCTTAAATCTAATATCCTACTAGCAATCGCATGATAATGTGGTAGCAAGGATTATCACGGACAGCGTCATCCCTAGCAGAAAGTGGCATAAATGTTCAAAGGTAACCCTAGCCTCTTAGAGGTATCAAACCTGCACAACATATCATTTAATATTCACATTTCAAGTGTCTAGCAATCTTTATCCTGCTCATTTCATTGCATTGCATGAGCATGATAAAGAGGGGCATCTGTATACACTCAAAATTTCTTGCCCCTACTACTAATACTATAGGAAGGCAACGGTCAATCAAGTCAAATTCGATCACAAATATAGTTACTCCAGTCAAATTCGATCACCAATATAGGTACTCCAGTTAAATCCGATCACCAATATCGGTACTCCATCAAATTCGATTACTAAGATTGGTATTCCAGTCAAATTTAATCACCAATATCGGTACTCTAGTGAAATTCGATCACCAATATCGGTACTCCAGTCAAATCCGATCACCAATATTGGTACTCCAGTCAAATTCGATCTCCAATCGGATCGTCAATCCAGCTCCGATCTCTAATCGAACCGTTAATCCTGATCCGATCTCCAATCGGACCGTCAATCCAGCTCCGATCTCAAATCGGATCGTCAAATTAGCTCTTTCTAATCGGACCGTCAATCCAGCTTTGATCTCCAATCAGTTAGTCAATCCAGCTTCAATCTCCAATCAAACTGTTAATCCAGCGCCGATCTCCAATCGGAGCGTCAATCCAGCTCCGATCTCCAATCGGACCGTTAATCCATCTCTGATCTCCAATCGAACCGTCTATCCAGCTCCGATCTCCAATCGAACCGTCAATGCAGCTCTGTTCTCCAATCAGATTGTCAATCCAGCTCCGATCTCCAATCGAACCGTCAATCCAGCTCTAATCTCCAATCGGACCGTCAATCCAACTCTGATCTCCAATCGAACAGTTAGATCATCCCCGATCTTAATATCGGGTAATCAGATCAACTCCGATCTCCAATCGGACCGTCATATCATCCCCAATCTCAATATCGGGCCATCAAATCAACTTCGATCTCCAATCGGACAGTCAGATCATCCTCGATCTTAATATCAGACCATCAAATCAACTCTGATCTCCAATCAGACAGTCAGATCAACCTCGATCTCAATATCAGGACTTCTAAATTAACTTTAATCACCAATATCGGGACAACCACAGCCTCAACCACTAGTCTCGAGACGTCAACTCATCCCCGGTCTCAACCCGGGAGATACAGGTCAGCCCCGGTCGCAACCCGGGAAGTCAAGTCAACTTCAGAAATAGTCCTGAAGCTTTACAACATCTCCAGAAGAAAACCTGGAATGACCAATTCAACTGCAGAGACTACACTGAGGACAATCATACTCCAATGGGATCCAACTCTTGGAAACAACTCCCGGAAGTCAACCGAAGGCCATACTGACAGTAAAGGCAACCCCAAGAGGGGTAAAATGGTTATGCTACCAACCCTAAACCAATTCAGTCAAATTCAAGCTGAATTGATGCCACCAAGGTTAGAACGAACCATAACGATGATCCCGAGTGCAAACAGCACAAGATAGCTCAACGAACAAACTACGGAGAATCGAAGACATGGTTATGAACCCGTCTTCTTGGACCTGGAAAATGTTTTATCCCATGTCATTGTGACACTCTCGGCGAGAGCTTTACGGAAAGGTACAGCACGCCTCAAACAGATGCTCCGATCAAAAGTTAAAAAGTTTTAATCTCACGTTTCTCGGAGTGCACATACTTCGAGAAGACCAAGTCAGATGGGTGGTCCCCACCAAGGGAGCCGCACCTCTACCTGCGGTAGCAGCAGGTAGAGACAAGGCTATCTGGTCTATAAATATGAGGCCACCCCCCCTCATTTTCAAGAATTCCAAAATGCAGCGAACCCGTTCCTGTTTGATTTTCTGACTTTTCACCTCTTCTAAACCCAAATTTTTTCACTCTAACACGTAGATATACCCACATACTACAGCATATCAGAAATTAACTGGTAAATTTGGACATATAGAGCCTACGATTTGGCAAAAAACCCGTATATCAGTCCATTATGAGTATTTTTACGATCAGCAAGTTTATATTACTTCTTCGTACTTTTACACACTTGCACGTTAAGTTTCGCTTTCTAAATATGCCCGAAACTTAGTTCTGTGGCCGTTTTCATCAAAATTTGGTACATTTTTGTACATAAACTCAATTTCTGGCATTTTTACAACTCGTATTGACGATCCGTCAGCTCCATCAGCTTCAATGCACTAAATTCTTCATTTTGGCAACTTTGTCAGACTGGGTTATCTTACTAGTCTAGGTTTTACCATTTTTTGTGTTTATTCAACTGTATATACTAACATTTCAATTTTGTCAAGCTCGTATGTCAAATCTGAGGTAGTTTGCTTCTTTTATATATATTTATAAATATATAAGTAGCCTTCACCACCACTGGTTTCTCTTTCCAGTCTTGGTTGACTATATTTCTGTCAATAAATATATATTTATATATTTCTGTACGCCCTGAATCATTTCGTGGCCTTTTTACTGCTTTTGCACTCCTCACCATACTGGGTGATCTTCCCAGTCACTGGTTGACTACTTTTATGTTAATTTTCATTCTAGTACGGGCACCGGTGTGAAAACCCATTGCTCTTTTTACTGTTTATATATATATATATATATATATCATTTCTCTCAAGCCTGGATTATTTCGTGCCTATTTATAGTTTTTATAAATATATATATATTTCAATTCTAGTGCGGAACTGCGAGTGAAAACCCATCGCCCATTTTACAGTTATATATATATAATTGTGTATATATATTGCTATTACTTGATTTTTATTTAATTTAATGCTTTAAATATTCATTTGATATGAATCGGCATTTTTTAGTTACAAAAGCAATCTCGCGTCCCTTAGATCGCTATCTAGTGGAACCGAGACGCTTCAGCCATGCGAATTGGGATTTACTGAATGAATCATCGGTTCTAGTAATCTTGTGATATATCTGTTTCTGTACAAATTATAACTGTGCAGGTTTATGGGCTACTCACATATGAGCCTAGGAATCGTGGGATTCGTGATCAAACAGATCAGAATCTGATTCCCACGATGGACAAACTCCGCTATACAAATGTACCCTACCGATTTTTTTTTGTAGGAATGTACATACAAAGACCTTAAAATGGTTATCCAGATTTAAGGTCTCAACGTACTAAAAAAATATGGATTGTCGTTGTGGCGCCCCCAAATTCGGGACCGCCACTTGGTCTCTCGAATTCGGTTCGTCATGTGCTCATGGTAATACAATAATAACTAAAATCACACATTCATGATGGAAGATCTAATATAGAATAATTTACAATAATTTATTATAATTATTTTCCCAAGTCTCGCAACCTACAGTACTTAATAGATTACATAATAACATCGAATAAAGACTTATTACATAATCCTACTTAAGCTTAAACATAGTCTGAAACTAGTCTTAATACAACATCATAAATTTAAACATAAAGGAACAAGCTAGTCGGTAGCCTTGCCCTTGCCCTTGTCTTTCCCAGAGACACCTCCCTGTTCCGTCTTAACTGAAAGGTTTTAAATAAGCAAGAATGAGCATAAATTGACCAGCAAGTAATATACAACAAGGGTGAAGAGTTTCATAACACGAGTTGAAATATCGAAGTAAAATCTCTAAGATAGTTTAAGGTTTCAGGATAATATCATGAATAACGAATATCAATAATTCTCGAATCAAATCTTGGAATATAAAATGATTGTTCAATATAGTTCAACAGAAATATATGACTTCAAAGGCTATCAACGTATCCAACTGGATAAAACAATTTATATACTGAGCAGTCTCTAAGGACTATTGAACATCTACTAGAATTACCAATATTAAACTAATAACCCAAAAGAGACAAGTATAATAGATGATCAGTCTATGATACTTTATGTTATGCATAACCACAGTAATGATCACGCGTGTGTTGGGACTTCCAACAATAAACACTCCCTTTACCATAAGGGTTGTTGAACTCAGTTTTCAAGATTTTTGCACCAATAAAAAGGTTTGGGCAGTTTTTATAAACATGCATATAGTCTAGCCAAATCGAGTGGTATAGACACTTTCACAATATTCAAGAACAACACCAAGTTCGATATGAATAAAAGCTTTCACGAGAATTCAAACATACTAGCTCAAATGAACGGTTAAGCTACTTGCATTCAAAGAGATAAGGTTTAGATACTTGCTTATAATATCTGTCGAATAAAGTAATGCAAGGGTTTAGGATACTTGCACTATAAATGAGTGTAAGTTAGAGAAACTTGCCTTTAGCGTAGTTTATCCACAAAAAGTAAATCAACACTTTTGAATCCCTATCGTAATATAGTTATGTATATATATGATATTCATTAGTCATATAATCTAACGTCACATCTTATCTTTGAATATATGATCAATACATAAGTTAAGTTTTAACCTAACTACACTGTTATATATAGTATCATATTAATATAACATTTATCCTTAACGTTCCTCCTTTTGAGTTTAAACACCTTCTATATCACATAAGGTCACAACAATTAGCAAACATAACCTTTCTAGCACTTTATAGCATTATTGTGAGTTAACCGTCAAATCGGATTCAAGTAACAACATAGGATATCATATAGCATATATACATGTTAAAGGATGCCTTTATGCTTCTCAAGTCCATCTAAGTTCTCTCTTTCATGATATGGCTCTAAGTTACCACTTTTGACAACTTACGGTCATTCAAGATCATGAAAATCACAAAGTCTAACATGCTTGCTTTTTAAACACATAAGGTATTCGTATATCTTGTATTAGGCATACTCAAGAATATTCATATCGCATACACGTAACTATAATTGTTATTAGTTTGAAAGCATGCTTCGTTTACGCTAAACTTGGTTTCACGACACCTAAACGTGGAATATATACATGTATGACGTTAATGAGGTTAAGAGTACTATCAAACACGTCCGTATATTTCAGAATTTAAACCTCAATATAACATGTCAATGCTCACGTGCAATGCTTATACTTTCGTTAGTAGAGTCTAACATGTTCATACTATATTATGAAATCCATATACACAAGTCAACGTGCCTTAAAAGCATCTTCAAACATACTGAAAATATCAGAATTTAGAATCTTAATATAACACGTCAAAGTCCCTATTTAAAGCTTACATTCTTGTTAGTAACGTTCACTAATGAGTCCATCATGTGCATGTTATTCCATGAAAAATATGCGTGTAAGTTAACGGGTTATCCATGCGTCTCTAAACCATACTACTATGCTCACAAGATCATAATATCATCATGGTTATAGCATGTCAAAGTTTGTTTTTAAAACTTCCATTTTTGTTAGGAATGTGTACTAGTGAGGTTCACATGTTCATATTACCTTACGGAACCTATGTACATAAGTTAATATGTCTCATGCATTTCTAAACTATACTAACATGTATCAAAAGCTAGAACATCAATATAAGGCTAACATATCAAAGTTCCTCTTTTCATAACTTTAAGTTCCTTTTGAATTACTCAAGCTTTGGTAAGTGTTTTCATGAATGGCCACATAAACTAACAAGTCGGGGACTAAAATAGGCCTATCTACGTTACAATAGCATGCTTTATAATTCAGATAGCCTAACCAAGCCATCAATAGAATCTGCAGAGGGGCGCAGTCGCGCCCCAATTGTACTAAGGCGACACGCGGCCGCTCGGCTCCGTTTCCAGACCAGGAAGTGTTCTGCTATTGCAAAGCTTCCGGCAACATTCAGTTCCTTTATACCATCACGCTTGTAAACAACCACATTACTTCTATATCATGCATACTAACTTAACTAACATGCTAGCATCCTTTCACATACTCAACTACAACTAACTCAAGCTAATTCTTATGAATTAAATTTCAAGTGGGTTTAAGCGTTATACCTTTTTTTGCTTCAAATTGCACAAGGCTTGCTCAATTTTCAAAGTATACACTCACAACACCCTCTCTATTTCACTTAACAATTAATCTAGTAAAATGAAATGAGAAGGGGAGTGCTCAATTTATAGGAAGTTCACTAACCATGCAAAGCCATTGTCCAAGAATTGAAACCAAGAGATAAAAGGAGAGTTCATGGGATATTCAAGAGTTGGAACAATAGTGTTCTAACCACCACCTCAACCCATTCCCTTGTTCATCATCACCATCATTGTTAGCTAGATTGAGGAATTTGAGAGATGAATGGGATAAGTTAGCCTTTTTGTATTACACGTGAATGAGAAAATGAAGAGTGACTCTCTTTTAGGGACAAGTAATACTCGGCATTCTAGCAATGAAGGAAATACCATATATTATACACTTAACATACATGTATGTTTACCTTGGCTTAAATTCATTTAGGGCATACATGGGTCTAAAATGTCACAACAACATTACATGGTAGCACATTGAGGTACATGTATACACATTGATATATAATCCATGTACATTTTAATAATGTCAAATGATGAGTTAGTGGCATAATACATTAGTACAAACCTTATTATTCCAATTATATAACTTATTGAAATAATTATTGTTATTACATACTTTAATTTAATATACCATATAGTATTCATTAAAGTACTATAGCTACCACATAGTTACATAAGCAATTTTATTACTCTCATAATATAGTTTCTATATTGTATATTCTTACTAAAGTGTCACACTATACTTTATATAACATAGTTTGGTCCCATATGATATAATGTACATATCACATGTATTCTCATAAATCCAACCATGTGACTCACTTCTTTTATAATATAGTTTATATACATTACATAGCCTTACTAAGGTGTCACACTGCATGACTTTATATAATATAGTTGTAGTGATACATTACACTTTAACACATACTTGAACAAACATTTATCTTCTAGTATTAATAAAATATTTATTCATTAATATGTCATTACTCATAGTAATCTTTAATTAACAATATATTATTGATTAATCATCCACTTATTAATTATTTATTTAATTACTTAAATCCTCGTAATTCTCATCATTGTGCCACACAAAGCCTTTCATCGAGTTTATTATAAACCCCATATTTTCTCAATCGTCTTAAATATTCAATTTAATATAATTGAATTAACTAATCTCATGACACAAAGATTTATATTCAAATAAATATTCATTCTCATTAATATATTCATTTATTAATATTTGGAAATTCTCGGGTATTACATCCTCCTCCCCCCCTTATAAAAATTCCGTCCCGGAATTGCTATAAGGTTACACAAATAAATGGGGATAATCCCTCATCATCCTATATTCTAACTCCCACGTTGCCTCCTCGACATCGTGGCTTCGCCAAAGTACTTTTACAGAAGATATAATTTTATTCCTCAAAGTTTTCTCTTTCCTATCTAATATCTGGACAGGAATTTCTTCATATGCCAACTTCTTCTCCACTTGAATGGGCTCGTCAGAAATCACATGCTTGTAGTCGGCCTTGTACGGTCGCAACACAGAAATGTGGAACACGTTGTGGATGTGCTCCAACTCGGGTGGTAACGCAACTTTGTATGCCACTTCGCCCACTTGCTTCAGTATCTCGAACGATCTTATGAATCTTGGACTCAACTTTCCTTTCTTTCCGAAATGAATCTTTCCCTTCCACGGAGATACTTTTAAGAAAATAAAACTACCAACTTTGAAGTCTCACTCCTGCCGATGCAAATCTGCGTACTTTTTTTGGCAGTCTTAAGCTGCTACAAGTCTGGCTCTTATCACTGTCACCACGTCTGCGGTTTGTTGTACTAGCTCTGGTCTGAGTATTCGTCGTTCTCCGACTTCGTCCCAATATAATGGCATTATGCACTTTCTCCCGTAAAGAGCTTCGTACGGTGGCATGCCGATACTCGCATGGTAACTATTGTTATAAGCAAATTCAACTAAGGGTAGGTGGTCGTCCCAATTCCCCTTGAAGTCCATCATGCAAGTCCTAAGCATGTCCTCAAGCGTTTGTATCGTTTGCTCACTCTGTCCATCTATTTGAGGATGATAAGCCGTACTCAACCTCAACTATGTTCCCATTCTTTCTTGCAAACTCTTCCAAAAATTGGACGTGAAGCGCGGATCTCGATCAGAGACAATTGACACCGGCACTCCATGTCGTGACACAATCTCCTTTACGTACAGACGTGCTAACTGATTTAAACTGTAATGAATCTTGATTAGTAGAAAATGTGCAGTCTTTGTAAGTCGATCCACAATAACCCAAATGGAATCATAACCTTTCTGCGTGACTGGAAGTCCTACCACGAAGTCCATCGTAATATGCTCCCATTTCCATCCTGATATTTCTAACGGTTGAAGTAAACCAATCGGCCGCTGATGTTCTGCTTTAACGCGTTGGCAAGTCAAACATCTACTAACTCACTCTGCGACTTCCCGTTTCAAATTGGGCCACCAAAAATGTTGCTTCAAATCTCGGTACATCTTCGTGCGTCCCGGATGAACGGAATATATCGTATTATGTGCCTCGTGCAAAATCTCTTCCCTCAATTCGGTTACCGCTGGTACCCATACTCTTTCTTCAAATCTCAAAAGACCGTCTTTATCCATTCGAAATTTTTCTTCCTCATTTTCTGTTATCCTTTTCCTAATCTTCTCACATTCTTCATCTTTCTCCTGTGCTTCCTTTACTCTATCCAACAATGTCGGACAAGCTTTTATTAATAATTTCTCTTCAGACTTTTCTGGTCCTTTCACTTCTATCTCCAATTTCTCCATCTCTCTTATCAACTCTTCTTGAGTCGTCAAATGAAACAATTTTTCCCTTCCTTTCTTGCTTAGAGTGTCGGCAACCACGTTTACCTTTCCCGGGTGATAAAGAATATCGCAGTCGTAGTCTTTGATTAATTCTAACCACCTTCTCTGCCGCATGTTCAACTCTTTATGTGTGAAGATATATTTCAGACTTTTGTGGTCCGTGTATATCTCACATTTCTCCCCGTATAGATAATGCCTCCATATTTTTAACGCAAAAACTACTGCCGCTAACTCTAAGTCATGAGTAGGGTATCATTTTTTGTAATCATTTAATTATCGTGATGCATACGCAATGACCTTGCCGTGTTGCATTAGCACACAACCAAGTCCCTTGTGCGATGCATCACTATACACCACAAAATTTCCTGCATCATCTGGTAATGATAACACAGGTGCTTCTCTTAATCTCTTTTTCAACTCATGGAAACTCTCTTCATATTTGTCGGTCCATGCAAACTTCACCGTCCTCCTCGTCAGATTAGTCAACAGGGTGGCTATCTTAGAAAAATCCTAGATGAATCATCGATAGTACCCAGCTAACCCTAAAAAGCTTCTCACCTCCGTCGGTGTCCTCGGTTGTTCCCAATTACTTACTGCTTCGACCTTTGCGGGGTCCACTGAGATTCCATTCTTATCCACCACGTGGCCTACGAATTGAACCTTCTTCACCCAAAATTCACACTTTTAAAACTTTGCATACATCTTCTCTTTCCTCAGTGCCTCCAAAACAATCTTCAAATGTTCGGCATGTTCTTCCTCTGTCTTCGAGTAGATCAAAATATCATCGATGAAAACTACCACAAATTTATCCAAGTATGGCATGAAAACTCGGTTCATCAAGTCCATAAATGTCGTCGGAGCATTAGTCAAACCAAATGACTTTACCAAAAACTCGTACTGTCCATAACGGGTTCAAAACGCAGTCTTTGGTATGTCCTCATCCCTCACTTTCAGTTGATAATATCTTGTTCGTAGGTTCAATTTTTGAGAAATACTTTGCTCCCTTTAGTTAATCAAATAGGTCGTCTATCCTCGGTAGCGGATATCGGTTCTTGATCGTTACTCTACTCAATTCTCGATAATCGATACAGAGCCTCATCAATCCGTCCTTTTTCTTAACAAATAACACTGGTGCTCCCCAAGGAGACACACTCGGTCGAATGTAACCCTTATCCAACAACTCTTGTAATTGTATCATCAATTCCTTCATTTCTACTAGCGCCATACGATATGGAGCTTTTAAAATCTGTGTCGTTCCCGATGCTAAGTCTATTATGAATTCGATTTCTCTGTCTGGCGGAAGACCAGGCAGATCGTCCGAAAACACATCCTGAAATTCATTCACTACGGATATATCCTTAATTTCTACTCCCTTCTTTCGAGTATCAATGATGTAAGCTAGATAACCTACACATCCTTTCCTTAACAATTTCTTAGCCTGCATCATCGTAACGCAACACGATTGCTTAAGCGATGAGCTACCATAAAACACTACCTTAGACTTACACGGAGTCTGAAGGTTCACACATTTATTTTGGCAATCTATTATCGCTGCATGGTTATACAACCAATCCATTCCCAATATAACATCAAATTCTCCCAATCTAATAGGAATCAAGTCTACGCTCAGTTTATGTTCTCTAATGTTTGCGCGATAATTTCGGTAAACGTATTCTACAAGGATTATTTCCTTATTCGCAACTTCTATGTTCAAAGGATTTTCTAAACGCTCTCGGGGTGTACTAAGTTTACTAGCAAATTCTTCAGACACAAAAGAACAGGTGGCACCCGAATCAAATAATACATAGGCATTTATATCATTGATTAGGATTATACCTGAAACCACATCCTTTGCAGCTACGACATCTTGGACGGTCATGTTAAATGTTCGGGCGATCGATCGGTTGGGTTGCGCGGGTCCTCCAATCATTAACTTGCTTCCTCCTCCCTGACCTCTGCCATTCTCGCCACTCCCTTTCTTTGGGCAATCCTTTATCCGGTGCTCCATTGATCCACAAGCGAAACATCCCCTGATCTTCTTTGGCCTCGGGCACTTGGGCGAGATGTGGCCCCCCTGACCAGCAGTTATAACACATGCTTTTCCCCTTCCAGCATTATCCCTGATGGCTTCTTCCACATTTGTTACAAGTCTTAGTCCTTTTCTTAAAGCTTCCTTGGTGACTCCCACCTTGGTTATTATTTCGGTTGTTGTTGTTGTTGTTGTGGTTGTTGTGGTTGTTGTTGTTGTTGTTGTCCCATTTTCTCTTTCCGGAGTCAACTCCTCCGCCAATGCTTCCTCCACGATTTTCACTACCAGTGTTCTTTCTTTTCCTCTCTTTGTTATACAAGCTCAAATCTTCACTTCCTCCCTCGGCGATAATAGCCTTCTCCAGTAGTGTTACAAAAGCATCGATCTAAAGAACTGACACCTTCTTGAATAACCAAGGCTTCAAGTCCTTGTTCGAATCGTCTAGCCTTCCTCTCCTCATCACCAACTTGGTGCTCCGTAAATCGCGCTAGTTCGTTGAACTTAGCCGCGTATTGCACCACCGTCATTTCACCTTATTTTAACTCTAGGAATTTTACCTCCATTCTATTGTCCATGCTCTTCGGGAAGTAGTTCTCAAAGAACAGCGTCTTGAATCTTTCCCATGCTATTGTCCCTTCTCCAGCTCTCTGCTGATTTACTTCTCACCAATAATTCGCTTCTCCCCTCATCATGTACGTGGCAAACACCGTCTTCTGATCTTCGCCTACGCGAGCTATAGTGAAAGCTTTCTTGATCTCCTTGATCCAGGTTTGTGCGACGATTGGGCCGGTAGTACCTTTGAATTCTGGAGGTCCAACACTCCTAAAATCTTTGAAGGTTGTCACTAGGACAGCTTGAGGGTTGGGATGAACGGGTTCATTGTTCCTTTCCCTTAAGGCCTCTCCTAACAAGTCTACCAACTTCTGAATGGGATCTACTTGCTCCCTCTCGTTATTAACGGATTCTTCAGGTGCAGTCAGTCTACGTCTTGGTGCCATGATCTGCATCACAAATTTTCATTTTATTATTATTCAGTTATATTACTTAAGTATTTCTTTTAATACAAAAGAATAAATTTATAACACGTTTCTAAATAAACTCCATTTATATTCATATGCCATTTCATTTCATTACATGATTATCCTAGCATACTGCTATAAATGTCATCACATATATCCCCTAATATCACAAAAGACGGGGAATATACCAACCTACTACCACACTACCCCTCTAACAAAAGCTAACTCGGGGTTCACATCACTATCCCACATCTTACACAAAAGATTGGGATTACAACATAGTATATACAATACATAAAGAGAATACTACTAGACAACTACTAATCCGTCTAAGGAAATCTCGTCATATCATGCCACGCTCCACAGCGCATTTGTGCTCTAACTGCGCTATATAAGCTACCAACTCTCGACTCATAGTGTGTAGAATCTGTCCCTGTTCTGCCGGGTAGTGGTACACACCATCAAGCACTCTCTCAAATACCGAATGGAACACGTACCCCATCTTGTTCATTTTCCTCTTCTTGCATCTGACCTCGTCTTCCAGGTCGTATCCTATCTATCACCTCTAATTCCAACTAAGTGAGCAGTGCTTCCTTCTCAGTCTTCTCGCTTAGTTCCCTCTGTTCAACCTCTTCTAACTTCCCTGCTATATCCACGCTCCTAGCCATTGCCTTGTGAAATAGGGTTCCCATCTGGATTCCCACCTCTTTGCGATAAGCAATTTTTACTTCCAACTCTTGCATAGCCAGCTTACTCTGGTGGTCTTCGTCCCGTAGTTTCTGGAACTCTGACTCTCTCTCCTTGGCCTCTTCCTCTAACTCCTGGACTCTGCAGTCCAATTCTAGGATCCGCTCCTCATACTCGCCTAGTATATGCTCCTCTAGGTTAGGTTCATAGGAGTCTTCCATGGGCTCCTCCTCTGAAGGCTCATCCTCAACCAGCTTGTCCTCCATCAGCTCCTCCTTGGGATCAAGCTCTACCTCTATCTCAACCTCATCCTCGTCATCTGAGTCGAACGGTGCAACAGCCTATACTGGCACAGCCTCTAAGGGTGCCTAGTACACTACATGGATATCCATGGGCTCGTCCTCAGCCACTCTAGTGGGTACTCCCATATCTGTCATCTACAATCATAAACACAAGACAAGAAACAGCAACTCCATTAAACAAAACATAAGTTCATTGTGTAAAATGAAGTTACATTTCATAATAAACTAAGTCTCTCAAGGAAAACTCTATATGAGCTTTATCTTCTTCCTAACTTCTAAGTTCTCCTAAGTTATAGTCTAAGGACACTCGCTCCTAAGGTTTATAACTACAGCTCTGATACCAACCTATGACGCCCCCAAATTCGGGACCACCACTTGGTCTCTCGAATTCGGTTCGTCACGTGCTCATGGTAATACAATAATAACTAAAATCACACATTCACAGCGGAAGATCTAATATAGAATAATTTACAATGATTTATTATAATTATTCCCCCAAGTCTCGTAATCTACAGTACTTAATAGATTACATAATAATATCGAATAAAGACTTATTACATAATCCTACGTAAGCTTAAACATAGTCTAAAACCAATCTTAATACAACATCAAAAATTTACACATAAAGGAAAAGCTAGTCGGTAGCCTTGCCCTTGCCCTTGTCTTTCCCAGAGACACCTCCCTATTCTGTTTTAACTGAAAGGTTTTAAATAAGAAAGAATGAGCACAAATTGCCCAACAAGTAATATACAACAAGGGTGAAGAGTTTCATAACACGAGTTGAAATATCGAAGTAAAATATCTTAGATAGTTTAAGGTTTCAGGATAATATCATGAATAACGAATATCAACAATTCTCGAATCAAATCTTGGAATATTGAATGATAGTTCAATATAGTTCAACAAAAATATATGACTTCAAAGGCTATCAACGTATCCAACTGGATAAAATAATTTATATACTGAGCAGTCACTAAGGACTATTGAACATCTACTAGAATTACCAATATTAAACTGATAACCCAAAAGAGACAAGTATAATATATGAACAGTCTACGATACTCTATGTTATGCATAACCACAGTAATATTCACGCGTTTGTAGGGACTTCCAACAATAAACACTCCCCTTACCATAAGGGTTGTTCAACTCAGTTTTCAAGATTTCTGCAGCAATAAAAAGGTTTGGACAGTTTTTATAAACATGCATATAGTCTAGCCGAATCAAGTGGCATAGACACTTTCACAATATTCAAGAACAACACCAAGTATAATATGAATAAAAGCTTTCACGAGAGTTCAAACATACTAGCTCAAATGAACGGTTAAGCTACTTGCATTCAAAGAGATAAGGTTTAGATACTTGCTTACAATATCTGTCGAAAAAAGTAATGCAAGGGTTTAGGATACTTGCACTATAAATGAGTGTTAAGTTAGAGAAGCTTGCCTTTAGCGTAGTTTATGCACGAAAAGTAATTCAACACTTTCGAATCCCTATCGTAATATAGTTACGTATATATATGATATCCATTAGTCATATAATCTAACGTCACATCTTATCTTTGAATATACGATCAACACATAAGTTAAGTTTTAACCTAGCTACACTGCTATATAGTATCATATTAATATAACATTTATCCTTAACATTCCTTCTTTTGAGCTTAGACACCTTCTTATATCACATAAGGTCACAACAATTAGCAAACATAACCTTTCTAGCACTTTATAGCATTATTGTGAGTTAACCGTCAAATCGGATTCAAGTAACCACATAGGATATCATATAGCATATATACATGTTAACGGATGCCTTTATGCTTCTCAAATCCATCTAAGTTCTCTCTTTCATGATATGGCTCTAAGTTAACACTTTTGACAACTTACGGTCATTCAAGGTCATGAAAATCACAAAGTCTAACATGCTTGCTTTTTAAACACATAAGGTATTCGAATATCCTGTATTAGACATACTTAAGAATATTCATATAGCATGCACGTAACTATCATTGTTATTAGTTTGAAAGCATGCTTCGTTTACGCTAAACTTGGTTTCACGACACCTAATCATGGCATATATACATGTATGACGTTAATGAGGTTAAGAGTACTATCAAACACGTCCATATATTTCAGAATTTAAACCACAATGTAACATGTCAATGCTCACGTACAAAGCTTATACTTTCGTTAGTAGAGTCTAATATGTTCATGCTATATTATGAAATCCATATACACAAGTCAAGGTGCCTTAAAAGTATATTCAAACATGCTGAAAATATCAGAATTTAGAATCTTAATATAACACGTCAAAGTCCTTGTTTAATGCTTACATTCTTGTTAGTAACGTTCACTAATGAGTCCATCATGTGCATGTTATACCATAAAAAATATGCGTGTAAGTTAACGTGTCCATGCATCTCTAAACCATACTACTATGCTCACAAGATCAGAATATCATCATGGTTATAGCATGTTAAAGTTTGTTTTCAAAACTTCCATTTTCATTAGGAATGTGTACTAGTGAGGTTGACATGTTCATATTACCTTACGGAACCTATGTACTTAAGTTAATATGTCTCTCATGCATTTCTAAACTATACTAACATGTATCAAAAGCCAGAACATTAATATAAAGCTAACATATCAAAGTTCCTCTTTTCATAACTTTATGTTCCTTTTGAATTACTCAAGCTTTGGTAAGTGTTTTCATGAATGGCCACATAAACTAACAAGTCAGGGACTAATATAGGCCTAACTAGGTTACATTAGCATGCTTTATAATTCAGATAGCCTAACCAAGTCATCAACAGAATCTGCAGAGGGGTGCGGCCGCGCCCCATTTGTACTAAGGAGACGTACAGCCGCACGGCTTCGTTTCCAGACCAGGAAGTGTTCTGCTATTGCAGAGCTTCCAGCAACATTCAGTTCCTTTATACCATCATGCTTGAAAAAACCACATTACTTCTATATCATGCATACTAACTTAACTAACATGCTAGCATCCTTTCAAATACTCAACTACAACTAACTCAAGCTAATTCCTATGAATTGAATTTCAAGTGGGTTTAAGCATTATACCTTTTTAGCTTCAAATTGCACAGGGCTTGCTCAATTTTCAGAGTATACACTCACAACACCCTCTCTATATCACTTAACAATTAATTTAGCAAAATGAAATGAGAAGGGGAGTGCTCAATTTATAGGAAGTTCACTAACCATGCAAAGCCATTGTCCAAGAATTGAAACCAAGAGATAGAAGGAGAGTTCATGGGATATTCAAGAGTTGGTGCAATAGTGTTCTAACCACCACCTCAAACCATTCCCTTGGTCATCATCACCATCATTGTTAGCTAGATTGAGGAATTTGAGAGATGAATGGGATAAGCTAGCCTTTTTGTATTACACGTGAATGAGAAAATGAAGAGTGACTCTCTTTTAGGGACAAGTAATACTCAGCATTCTAGCAATGAAGGAAATACCATATATTATACACTTAACATACATATATGTTTACCTTGGCTTAAATTCATTTAGGGCATACATGGGTCTAAAATGTCACAACAACATTACATGGTAGCACATTGAGGTACATGTATACACATTGATATATAATCCATGTACATTTTAATAATGTCAAATTATGAGTTAGTGGCATAATACATTAGTACAAACCTTATTATTCCAATTATGTAACTTATTGAAATAATTATTGTTATTACATACTTTAATTTAATATACCATATAGTATTCATTAAAGTACTATAGCTACCACATAGTTACATAAGCAATTTTATTACTCTCATAATATAGTTTCTATATTGTATATTCTTACTAAAGTGTCACACTATACTTTATATAACATAGTTTGGTCCCATATGATATAATGTACATATCACATGTATTCTCATAAATCCAACCATGTGACTCACTTCTTTTATAATATAGTTTATATACATTACATAGCCTTACTAAGGTGTCACACTGCATGACTTTATATAATATAGTTGTAGTGATACTTTACACTTTAACACATACTTGAACAAACATTTATCTTCTAGTATTAATAAAATATTTATTCATTAATATGTCATTACTCATAGTATTCTTTAATTAACAATATATTATTGATTAATCATCCACTTATTAATTATTTATTTAATTACTTAAATCCTCGTAATTCTCATCATTGTGCCACACAAAGCGTTTCATCGAGTTTATTATAAACCACATATTTTCTCAATCGTCTTAAATATTCAATTTAATATAATTGAATTAACTAATCTCATGACATAAAGATTTATATTCAAATAAATATTCATTCTCATTAATATATTCATTTATTAATATTTGGAAATTCTCGGGTATTACAGTCGTGTCAGCGTCCCTCCGATGGCTATCATGCCCATGAGGAGACCGACATTCGCATTCATTTCTGTGGTCGAGGATGCTTCGCAGCCCGACAATCACCATTCAAATGCAGCCTTAAGGCTAAAAAGTTAAAATTAGAAGTATCAACAGGCTTCAATTCCTATGGTAGCGTAAGGGTTTGATAACCAGCTTTCAAAACATCACTTTCAATTCAAATCAAAAGAAAAGCTTTTTGCAAATCAAATTAAATACTTTTACAAATCAAATCAAAGACTTTTGCAAATCAAATCAAACCTTCATATATAGGTTCAACGAAGCAAAGCACTACTTTCAAATCAATCAAACATAGGCCCAATTTTCAAACAACATTCACACACACATTTCAGTTTTAAGGGAAATATTGAAAAGATGCGGTACAGTATTTACACAGGAGTTATGGGGTGCCTAACACCTTCCCCACACTTAACCAAGCCCCCAAGCTCAAAACTTTGTTTTTAAAGATCAAGTTTCAACAGTGTCTAGCAATTGGGCCTCTTTCAAATAAAACTCGATTGAGTTGGTACAGCCATTTCAAATCTACCAACTGGCGACTCTGTAAACGTTCAAATCGTTGACATAATACATGCTGGCCTTTTTTCTAAAAAACCCTTCAAAACATTTTTCCTAAATAAAAAGAGTAATGGTAGAGATAACTTAGGAAAAGAGATAAAAGATCCGGGTTGTGTCCTGACCCGCGGATTTTTTAATAGACGTTGACACATAGATGGTAGAAAATATGTTATAATTATATATTATCATGTATATACACATAGTTCATCAATTCATGCATTGATCACAAAATAGGCTTTTATAGAGAACTTTAAACTACTCGTGTTAATGGAAAAACTCTGAAAACTTAAATCTGAAAACTTAGGAGGACGGAATTACCCTTGCTAGTTTGTGAAGATGATGAAGATTACTCTAGACTTTTATTCTTCAACCTTCCTCCTTTAAACTCTCAGTTTTCTTTCTAAACTCTCTCTACTTCTCTGCTATATGAATATACGATATATGGAAGCCTGATATAGATATAGGCTAAATATAATATACGTATATATTATATATATAGAAACTGACGTTGTCGTGGTCAGTTAAATACATTAGTGAGTTAACTGGCCAACTCCTCCTAGGGCCATGTTTGGCTAGCATCATATATACCATTTCCCATTAATTTAATTAACTTCTTATTATATAGTTTAATGTCACATCTTCATTAATCAAATAATCTTATTTACATCAATTAAATAAAATATCATAAATCAACATTAACTCACATTATCACATAATTAAAATCCTCATTTATTAATTACGTAAAATCTTCAAATCTCTAATTAATTATTAAATTAATTAGAATAACTTATGCTTATTAAATAATTCATTTAATCAAATAAGCTCAATTAAATTCATACTTTGAATAATAAAATTCTCCACATTAATTTAATCAATGTAACATATATAATTAAATTAATCTACCACAATTCCATCACATAATTATTTAATTCAATAATTAAATCATCAAAAATATTTATTTAACAATAAATATTCAAATTAAATTATAAAAATCTCATTCGTCACAGCCGTAAGTTCGATATAGCTTACGAGCACATCCAGGTGATCATCATGTAGTACTCTACGTTGATCAACACTTATACCTTAAACGTATTTACGTTTAAGTGGTGGCATTTTCAAGTGATTGTCGAGTTAACGACGTAAAACATTTGTTTATTCATACTCAGTTTTACCTTTGAATCCTTTCTAAGAAATTGGCATAGGATAGCAACATTGTAAATATTTTGGAAAGATTTGTGAATAATCAACCAAAATACTTTAAGTCTTAGTCTAGCCGAATCAAATGGCATCGACTATCAATAACAGTTTATGCATATGAAATCATGCATATTGACAGCTTGTCCAACAAAAAGCGTAGACAAGAGTTTAGAAAACTTGCATTTGCATCTCTAAACCTTTAAATGTACGTTACTTGGTTTTTACAACTTCTACAAAGCATAAACACATAGCATACCAATGAGAATTCGCAATTGATATAAAATGTATAACCTATCTTCTCAGTCTTGTATAACTTAGCCGAATTGTTAAACTAATAACATTCGTTCAAGTTATTTAACATTTATTATGGCTTATTAACATACATATGTCATAAACCGACTCTCATCGATCATCGTTAAACACAATGATGAACGAAACCCTAGCTGGTTCATTACGTCAATCACATTCCAATCGAATTCCCGTTCTCAGACTCCGTATAGAAATTAAGTCAGTTTTAACTTCATTTCATATCATTTTTGTATTATGTACCTTTATTACATGTCATGTAACCTTACGGCACGCTCACAACTCGATTACGATTCATAGTTCACATTATCGAATTTTGAGTTTTGAATTTAAATAGGTTTTATCAATGTTTAGTTCTTAAAACCATTCTTAAACATGTTGTTTAAGTGATTTCTCTTCATGAATATTAACCATATATTTTCCCCATAATTACCATGTAGAAAGCTAGGTTAATAAATATTCACGTCGAAAAAATTTCACTTAAGGGCACTGCAGCGCCAGCCATATGATTAAAATATGTGCTACGGTGCTGTCTCGCAGAGTCTGAGCCCCTGCCTCGGCGTTGCGGCACTGGAAAAGAAGGCCTGGGCGGCGCTGCGGCGCCGGCCCCCAGCCTTAGAAAATAATCCAAAAGTTAAATTTCACGTGCTCATAACACGATCGTTACAACTCGAAATTGGCTTGTTCAAACGCCATTAGTTCATATATTCCATACTCTATGATTTCATCAAGTCGAAATTCATTTCTGAATCCGTTAGCGAGAAATTCTCCAATTAGTCTATTTTTACGTGTTCATTAAACGTTCGTGAACGTTCGACGCTCAATTCTTGGTTTTAAGTTCGAATTCGTTCATTCTTGTTCCCTGCGAGTCTTATTTACCTAATTACATGTTACGGCATCGAAAACCACCGTTTCCGAATCAAACAGCGACTTTTGACTTCTATTACGGGAAAATTCACGATTTCGACGATTAACGTCTAATTGCATAACTTTCGTCGAATCTTTGTTATTCATTATTTTTACTTCGAACTAAATGGAATCACTCCATTGGTTATTCATTATTGTTTTTAACCAATGTAAACATTTATGTTTTAATGGTTTCACTTAGTTATCTTGCAAACTCTCTAGAATTTTGATAGTTTCTTCATTAGTTCTTAATCAATTAATATGATTTCATTATCCATGGCTTATCAGTGTTCTTAGTTCACTATATAGCTAATCTAATGACTTCTTATGATTCCTACTCCACCAATTCATTTCTCTATCAATTCCATATTAAAAGACAAATGAATTATCATAATTTTCTTATCATTATACCTATGTTGTTCTTGTTAGATTGAATATAGAGATTCAATCACTTCTTGCTCCTTGTTTGCTTGGTTTCTTGCTTAAAGCATAAGCTAGCTTCTTTTCTCTCTCTTAATATTTGCTCAATTTTGATCGACCAACAAAATGATCCACCAAAGCTTCTATTTATTGATTTTGCAAAGCTTAGGGCAATTTGGTCATTAGACCAAACCTCCTTTTCCCATGTCTTGCCCATGTGCTAGCATGTGCTAGCATATGCACCCCTTATGCCCTCCTTGTTAGCCCATGTGCCCCTCATGTGCTCATGTGTTGCCCCATGGGTTGCCCCATGTGTTTAACCCACCCGTTAACCCATCGGTTCGATCCACGGGTTTAATTATTAAATTTAATTCAAATTGAATCCATTTGCTTCGTATAAAATTCGTATTATACGACATTAATTCTCAGTATACTCTTCATATTATACTCATTAATATCTAGTATTATACGCGTATTCATTCCGTATAATAATCATTTATTATCATACTTACCCAATTATTATTAGGTTTTACTTTCCCTAACCCTTAGGGTTTAAGTCCTCACGCGAAAACTTTGTCAGCCTTAACTGAAATATTATTAGATATTACATCCCGTCTTAAAATCCTATCATTATGCGTTTCTTGGAAATTCAAAAATAATTCCCGAGCAGAAACGGATAAATAGTGATTTTACAAAAATTTCTCAAAAAACTTTTATTTTTGTCTTATAAATTCACATTAATTATTTCTAGCACGTAGCCAGAATCCTAACCCTTTCTGCATTCTCTAGGTCATAGAACGACCTTTAATTAGCTTACTAAGTTTAATAAACAAATAATCAAATTTTATTCAATAAATCAAATAAATTTCATTTACATAAACATTCGATTTTCTCGGGCATTACAAAAACCTTAAGTAAAGGTTGAGTGGAAGTTTAAAAGACGAACAACGTGAACGTAGAATACGTAAATGATCCTCATGAATTGTGTTTGCATCGGGCGAACGTTCTAAGCATACATTGGTTGTATGACTTAGACATTGATGAAGGTACTAAGTACGATATGAAATTATCAAGAAGACCGTAACAAATGGTAAAAAAATAATGAAGATGTTAGGTTTATAAGATTCATGAATGCAATCAAATTACATAAAATAAACGGAAGCATGGTAAATAATAGTTTAAAATTTTTACAAACCATATACTCGGATCATCCTTTATGCACAGTTATTAATTGAATAAAAAGGTTAAAAATAAGATTCATACCCTTGAAGATTCCAGATTCTTCAGGTACGAGTTCAACTCAAAATCCTGTTCGCGTTCACTTGAATCCACCATGTTGATTCCTTCCTTTGATCAACGTTACCCACCCAAGTGTCTAGCCTCTGGATGTGATCCACCAAAGAAGAACAAGAATTTTAGAAGAAGGGTGTTTGGAAAAACTGTAAGAATCCGAATTTTCAGAAATTATATAAAATAAGAATTTAATAAATAAAATTCTTAAAGCATGAGATGGGTTTGAATAAGAATATATATTGTGGTATGAGGTATGTAGTATTGTGTTACATAGGGTAATATGAGCTATGTAATAAGTGATTTTGTGCTTAATAAATATATATCATTATTATATATTTGTTATAAATTGTAGAGATAAATTAGTAAGAAGATGAATAAGATTTATCTATTGACATTAAATAATTTATAGAATTATTTTATCATAGTAAGTTGGTGACATTAAATATCTTTAATGCATAATCACCAACTTCTTGTGTATGTATACTAATAACTAGTATGTTTCTAATATAGGTTATTATTAGTGCTTAAGCTATCCATGGATGGATTTGGATAGTGAAGCATGAGTTAGTTAATGTAATTAACTAATAAGAATAAATATTGGTTAATTTAAATTGGAAGTTATATTATGGAATAATATAATTTGAATATTAAAGCCTTAATTAACTATGGGGATATAATAAAGGGTTTAAGATCACTTAAATAAATAGTGAGTTAATACATATGTGGAGTATGTGAGTATAATAAGTGCCTTAATATATATTACTTGGCATGGTATTATATAAATGTGCGAACGCCGTTAATAAAATATATATATATACGTTGTTAAACCAATATATCTTTAAATAAATATTGATTAGAGAATTAATTAAAATTTGAGATATGGTTAAATGTATATATTAAAGAAATTGTTTTTGCGACAATCTATAGAAAGAGAAATAAATAATTTATATTTCTAATAAGAGATATTAAAATAAGTTCTAACATTGAATTATTTTAATAAAAAGGATAATATTATTTTGTATAATAATATTACCTTATATAGCTTTGTATGAGGTAATATGTATGATTTAGTAATATGGTAAATATATTAAAACATATTTGCTATATAGAAATAATTTATCATGATAGAAAGTAAACTTATTATCTATTTTCTATATATAATACGTGTACATGTGTCGTACATGTAATTACTTTAGTGAGACGTGGATATTATATTAATATCTTGAGAAAATGAGTAAGTCATTTTATTATAATTAATGCCTCTATTGGAGAAAATGTAATAAGAACATTTTATATCATGTTATGACGGAATATATAATAGTAATTATATCTTATGTATTTTCAAGAGGGTTAAATCCATAAAAGAAAGCTAAGTTATTTTAATGTACCAAATAACTTGAGTTATTATTTTACCATAGATTGTATAAATTGATTTATTAATAGTGTAAATATTGATTATTCTAAGTGTAAAGGTTATACATGTTATAAGTGTATAATTATTTAAGACAATTAGAGTGCATGGGTCACACCAACTTTATATTA
Source organism: Panax stipuleanatus (assembly GCA_020205555.1). Classification (NCBI taxonomy): domain Eukaryota; kingdom Viridiplantae; phylum Streptophyta; class Magnoliopsida; order Apiales; family Araliaceae; genus Panax; species Panax stipuleanatus. Next base: position 102,812,008 of record CM035125.1, read on the forward strand.
AAAGGATATTAAGGCGTGGTGAAAGTGATAACGAGCTTAAGATAAGCTGGTGAGATAGGCATAGTGTGGCCAAGTGGGGGGATAAGCAATTCCTTAAATAAATTATGAAGGAATAATTAAGCGGACTAATTAATATTATTATGAGAATTATTGCTCTGTACAAGTATACATGTTATGTGAGTTAGTGGCTATGCGAATAATTGCTAGGATTAAATTTATAAGGAGCCACTAACGATTGAATTTAATTAGTGGACTAGCCCTAAGATTTTTATATCAAAAGAATTTATAGGATGGCTAATAATTAAATATTCAATTTACTTGAATATAGTGAAAGAATTTAATTGTGTATATTATATTTACTCGATTACTTGTTTTGTGCAAGCATGAGATAATTAAACCTATAGTATATAGTATTTGCCTCTATATATTATAAAGTGCAATGAGACGTATTAATGTGGCTATATATGATATATAGACTATAAGTAAGATTAGATATTGAATGTGTACATGAGGTAATGTGACTATATGTGTGGGTGAACCTATTTAAGTACCACATGAATATTATAAGGAATAAGCAATTGTTAATTGAGGATTACTTCAATAATTTACTATAATTAAAATAATAGAGTTTGGATAATACAATGAGATAATACCCAATCGAAATATACTCAGTGTTAACGAAATGTACATCTGCAAATAAATTCACTACACGGTAGTATTAATTATTATTGGGATTACATTGTGACTTTATTAAAACCTAAGTGTATATTGTGACATCCCAAATTTTTAGAATTTATAAATGAGAATTTAATAAATAAAATTCTTATTATCTGATGTTTTGAGTTTAAGTATGTGAATACGTGTCATATATGGTGAAATATGTGAATCTATGTGAAGATAATTTAAATATTAATTTTAATATTTATTGGAGTAAATAAATATTTTAATTGAATTATTTATTGAGTTAAATAAATAATTATGTGATTATTATGGAGTAATATAATTAAGTGTAGTATATTAATTAAATGAATATTTAGTATTTAATTTAATTGATATAATGATTTTATGTTATAGTTCTAATTTAATTGAGATAATTAAATTAGATGAGTAATGTGATGAGTGTTACATGCAATTATAATTAGCAATTAATTGTAATTATGTGACAATTTTATGTGCTTAATTGATGTTAGATTTTTAATTAATTAAATTAGAATGTTAAGATTTAATTAATTAAAGAGTAACATTAAAGTATGTGTTAAAAGGATTTATTAAAATAAAGAAAAGAGTTTTTAAATGATTTTTTTTCCAAACAAGGCCCTTACTTTTGTTTTAAAACTGTTTTATCCAAACATGACCTTAACTACTAAAAATCTGTTTTTAAAATAACTTGTTTTGCCAAACAAGCCTTAGGGCTTTTAAAAAAATTCAAAGGTGTAACCTCTATTTTAATTGTAATTAGTATAGGATTTATTATATACATTAATATTGTAAGTTATATATTATGTATATATGTTGTATGTATATTTTGTATATACGTTGGTTAAAAGAACAAAACAAAGGTTAGTCTGTGTTAGAGAGAAAACACAGAGAAAGATGGAGTGAAAAGAGAAGAAGGGAAGAAGAAGAGAAAGAAAGGGGAAAGAGACCTTGAAAGAATTCTCGCTAAGCCATTATGTTCTTCTCCTAAGCCTAATCAAAGGGTATAACTTCTAAATTTAGTTTTAATAAGGTGTTTTATGTTGTGAAACTTCTCTGTAAAAATGTTTTTCATGAAAGTTAGTAATTTTGTTGAATATATGTTGGAATTTTGTTAATATACTGTTTATAAATTTAATTAGATGCCATAAACAATGATTTTCAGAAATCAAATTGATTGTAGAAACATGTTTTAATAGAAAAGTTATGTTCATATGAGTTCGTATGAGTTTTAGGTATTATGGTTGATTTTAGTTTGAAGAAATTGATGAAATTGATATATGTTAATATGTTTATTAAGAATTTGTTTGATGCTATCTTCAATTACGTATATAATGCATGTATATAGAGTTAAATTGCTTGAGAAAGTGATTTACAGTGAATGGTTTTATAAAATATATAAGTTTTATGAAAATATCAAATTTGATTTCTAAAACTTTTGATTATTGTTGTTTAAATGTTTTTATGTTTGGAGATATGTTATATGAGTGTATTGTATCAAGTATATGCTATCCATTGTTCCAGTAGCTTGTTATTGCCGTTTGATGGCATGTTGGGTTTAATCGGAAATAGGGAGGCTGCACTGCCTGCTTCTGTCTGCGTACCTGCGCAGCTGCGCCGGGAGCACGGCCAGAAGCAGCGCAGCTGCGCCACTGGGTTTTCTCAGGCTGGTCACCTGCGCAGCTGCGCCGTTGCCAAGGCTTATGGCTGAACAGCTGCGCCGTGTCCTGGGCAGAGGCAGTGAATTTTATTTAAGTGTGCAATTTATTTTTATGACTAAGTTACATTGTTGCTAGAATAATGATCATATATTTAAGTTGCAATAGCATGTTGATAACATGAATTTGACAATTTGACAATTGTAAAAGAAAAGAGGTTTTGAAAACCTTAAAGTATTAATTGAATTATTGTTTAATGGTGAATTAGTTAATTATAATTTGTATAATTATAATCAAGAGTAAATGTTTAAATTAAATTATAATTTTGTTAAATTATAATGAATATTAGTTGATTTATTTTAATCAATTAGATGTTAATTTAAATTATAATTTAATAAATGCATGTTTAATTATGGATTATAAATTGATAATTGCATGATTAATTATAATTTGTGTAATTATAATGCATGATGTAGTTTAATTGATTATAAGTTATAATTTGTTTAACTATAACTTAATATGTGATTATAATTTGGAATAATTATAATCAAGGTAAAAGTGTAATTTAAATTATAATTTATATAATTATAATTTAATGAGGGCATGAATAGAAATTGAGTATTGGGTTAAGTTAAGTATGCTTAAATTATGATTTAATGCATGATGTAGTTGATTCATTATAAATTATGATTGTTTAATTGTAGTTTGATTAAAGTGGATGTTCAAATCATAATTTGTTTAATTATAATTTAAAATGAGTATAAAATTATTAGTTGATTAATCATGATAAATGTAAAATGATTATGTGATGTGATTAATTATGTGGTAATTAATTATTAACTTATGAGTTAAAGAGGAGTGAGTTAACTTAAATTGGTTAATTAACGATGAGGATTAGCTATGTGATAATTAACTGATATTGTTAATTATACATATGATTTGACAGCGAGTGTCAAATGAGTAAATAGAAAAGAATTAGAAAGTATAAAGTATTATTTACTTAGACGTTTGATAGCATTGCTAGGTGACTAATAATTGATGCGTATGGTAATACGTTATGTAGGATCATGAAGCAGATTATATTAAGCTATTTTTCGGTAATTGGTAATCTACGAGCCAGGAAAGTCTTTCGGTTCCTATTTTCTATATGAACTTGATGATATTATGAACTGTTTTAAATTGTATTGCAAAGAGTATGCTATGTTGTATATGTTGCAAGTATGAAATGTTAAAGTCAATTTATGACTATATTGATTGATTTAATAATGTTGATTGAGTAAGGAACTCAATCTTTATATTTGTTATGTGATTAAAGCATGTATGCCATGTTACTTTAATATTGAGCATGTTAATTATGTGCTATGTGATGCATGAAAACTGTTAGATCTTGCTGAGCTGTCGAGCTCACTCTTGCGAATAACCATTTTTACAGGTCAAGGATGTAAGGTAAAGATACGTGTTAAGTGATTTATAGAGATCAATGTTCAAGAATATTAGTTATGTTCAATTTCAAATTATAGTTAATGTTTTGAATGAAATATGTCGCTGAGTTATAAATAGAGTTATCCAATGTAGATGGATATTGTTTTATTATGAAAGACTTTGTATAATCATTTTGTTGTAACGATTCATGATATAGATTTGAATCGAAGAGATGTAATGTAAAGGTTGCGATTCAGGGCAATATAGAAAGAAAGTTTATAAAAGTTTTAAATATTTCCCATTTTTAGTGATTTTTAATATCGAATAAGGATGTAATGAGAGATTAAAGTTGTATTGTTAACGATCGAGAAGGAAAATATTATTGTATAAATTTTGGGATCGTTACATATATAAGGTATACATATAATATAACCTAAGTGTTGTATTCATTTTTGCCAAGTTGCCATTACTGAGCATTTTACTGCCTTGTCCTAATATGATAGACATTTCCTCTCTCACGTGTATAACTTATGAGGGCTATAGTCTATTCCTATATTCATCAAACTCAACATTTGTAGCTAATAATGCAATGGGGAGTGGGTATTATGATGAGTTTCAACAACCCACCAACTACTCTCAATTACCTTTAATGTAATTCTAAATTCCATTAGTTTGATTTGGTGAGCAAAGCTATGAACTAGGTATTGGTTTGTCTATATAATGAGCTCTTCTCCTTCTTTTTTTAATTTGCTGAGAATTCTATTCAAGAAAGTTCACTGAGATATATAGATAGAGAGATAGATATCAGTTGAGAAGGATGTTGATATAACAGATTTTAGAGGTATAACTAACTGTCATTCATGTTCTTCAATTCTGTAAATTTCTAATTTCTTGATTCTTGGATTGAGCATAAATTGAATGTTAAGTTGATTTGAGGATGCTTATTAGTTGCTATGCTAGCTTACAATCATGTTAGAACTGTAATATAGCAGCTTACAATGAATTTCGTTGTGAAAATTTTAATTCGGTTCTGTTATTCGCCAAAGCAGAAGGCTTCCTGGTGCAGACCAGACACGGCGCAGCTGCACCCTGTTAATACTGGGGTGCAGCGCAGCTGCGCCAGTTCCTGCCTTTAAATTTACTTGCCGAGAACAGGCGTAGCTGCGCCAGTTTTGAACTAGGGCGCAGCGCAGCTGCGCCAGGTCCTTAATTCAGATTTCTGCTTCTGTTAAGTTTCCGTTATGTGCTAACATATAGTATCACTTTAGGCAAGCATTTGAACATGATTAACATGTATAAATGAGTATATTAACATGGCATGGGCATGTATAACCATGTCATTATACTTATGTATGAAAAGATTTATAGTTTACAAAATAAACTTAGAATTGTTAACGTGAACTTTGACATACTTAACATGTGTACATTCTGACTTTGGAAGCATGATCGTATGGTCTAAATAGGCATGAAATACAAGTCTAAAAGTGTTGAGCACACACTAATATACATGATTGAAGGTTAAGATGTTTTCAAAAGCTAAACTTGAAGGTTTTGGAAAGCTAAGTTGCGTAAGCATGATGACATTGTATTCTGATATTTGAACATTACTCTTAGCAGCACTAAGGTATAATGTATGTGCACACACTATGTTAGAAACCATGAAATTTAGTTAAGCTTGAATTAGATTTGTTTTAAAAAAAGAAAAGATGATAGTTATGCATATATGATGAAGATATTTGTGAGCATGCGTATTAACATTATTACGACACCTCTCATGTATACATGATGAACATAGTAGCCTTCCATGACTAGTTTATATATGACAAGGATTTTGAAAGGTAAAACTTAGAAAGTTTGAATGTAATGATGATATAAAACCCAGAGGTATAATTTCATTAAGGTTTGAGAAACGTAAGAGTAACATAAATCATGTATCTATGAGTATTATATATATGTCGAACACATAAAGTTAAGTGTGTGATAAATGTATATGTAGGATGATAGTAAGTATGTGTGGTTAAGGTATACCTATGCGTACATAGTTCTCTAAGAATACGATGAGCAAGTGAAACGAAGGTTCTAAGAACCAAGTTAGACAACAATGTATCAATTGTTATTATGTTGAGAATGTATGAATGCGTACAACGGATAAGTATGAATCCATAATTGTATAATTATGCAGAATTACATGAAGTGCAGATATCTTTAAGCAGTTAAGTCGTAGTTATTAAACTACGAATCAGGCAAGTCTTTCAGTTCTTATTTGATATATGAATTCTATAACTGTTAATTGAGTTATATTATGTTATGAGAATGTTGATGTATATATGTGAAATGTATATGAGATATGTATGAGATTGAAAGTTGATCTTTGATGATATACTTGTGAAGTGAATCTTTATGCCTATTATGTGAGAGGTAACATGTGTAGGAAATATTAATTGATTATGGATGCATGAACTGAGTATGATATTATATGCTATGTGATGCATGAAAACTGTTAGAATTGCTGAGCTGTCGAGCTCACTCTTGCAAATAACCATTTTTACAATTTAAGGACTCACGGTAAAGATTACGTACTTCTTGAATGATAAAGTTAAATAGTATCGCAGCGAGGATTACTATTTAGATTATTTGCTTGAACCATGTTTAGGTTCTAGGAGTTATACACGATAGTAATTACGATGTTTAAATACTTGCCGTGTTGTAAAGTTGTACTATGTGATACATAGAAGACTTCGTATTAAGATGTAAAAGTTTATACAGTAACTCAAATTGAATGAATCATATCATATAGTTTATTCAGGGATTTGTAATTGATTCAAAGTTATAAAATCAATAAAAAGATTTTATTCAAAAGAGTTTGAAAAAGTTTAAATTATTCCGTATTTTTATAATATCGAATATGATGTAAGACAGAATGGTAAATGACCAAGATCGGAACTCATTAAAGTTCGGGGTCATTATACAGATCCTGGAGATAGGAATGAATTTATATTTTAAATTGTAATAAAGCGAAGTTATAGTCTTTAAGTTATGAATAAAAGATGTAATAGTTCGACTAGTAGTACCGTGACTGCCCCGAATTCGAGGTAATAAAAAGGAACCCGAATTTGGGGGCGTCACAGGTTGGTATCAAAGTTTTAAGTTATAAACGTTAGGTAAGAGTACCTTAGACTATAACCTGAGAGAGGGAAAGATAAGATTGAAATATATACGTGAAGATTCAAAGAAGAATCTTGAAGTATCTAGAGAATGAGAATCAGGAGTTACCTAACTCCGGTAATGAAAATGTTAAGACGATGTCTATAAGATGAATATGACAAAGATAATAAGAATGAACTCGAATAGAGTTTAGTTGATAATAGGGAAAGAACCCTAAGGTAAATCGATGATCATGACGTGATCAGATTAAACTATGAAATGATAAATAGTCTGTAACGACTAAGTGGTTATAGCCTGATGCTATGAAAGAACGTACTATGAAATGGTACGAGATGAACTCATGAGGAGATGTATATGATGAAACATAGAAAGTTTGTAATGAGCAAAGAGCAAGTTAAGAGTAAGATAGAGTTAAGTGTTGGATTTCCATTGAGGACTCATGTGACGGCTTAGTTGTACAAACCTTTGTGTGGGCGGAGGTTTTGTGCTTGCGCTGAGTGCATCACATTGATAATCATTGGAATGTTGGTGTCGCGCTATCATTATACATATGGTAAAAAAGTGATTCTTTTCTCATGTTTATTTTGATAAATAGAGATTTCTAAGATTAAAATTAGATAATACTAAGATTAGGTGCGAGTTCTTAAAACTCATGTCTATGACAAGTTTGTGACTCATAATCATATGTATTTTTGAGCCCCTCAGCGTATGGACAGTCCCTGATTGGTTCTTGGACTACGTATTACTAGGACAAGTTCCTAAAATCGTATTATTGTGGTAAGTTCCTTAACTTCCATGGTGTGATAAGTTCAATGAACTATACTGGGAATAGATATATTATATATCTAGTATTAAGAGTTTTGATATAGTAAGCATTGATGGTATTGAAGATTGATAGAATAATGAAGCAATGTAGTAAGAGATTGAAGTTGATGGAGAAATTTGAATTTTCTAAATCTTCTAGCTATGCTAGATTTTCAAAATTTATTAACTTCGTGCTAGTGTTTGCACTTCGATTTTCATAAGAAAAACATTGGATCAGATGACTGAACTAATGAGTTTTAAAAACGATACCGTTATTCGTATGTCTATGCTAATTGTTTTGGCTAAGACAAAACTGATTTGAAAATCTTTCAAAATGTATTTTTGATCATATGCATCATTTGATATGGTGTAGAATGGTAAATGATGGAGTCATCAATGCAATCAAACCTAGTGTCTGGAGCGATCGTAAGATCGTCTGTCCATGATGGTATGATGTAGTATGATAAAGTCATAAAATGACAGAATCTTCAACGTACAACTAAGGTGGTACGATATCAAGATGTCATAAAAGGATTTTTGGTTTTCGTTTGAACTATGAAAAAGATCAATTAAGTGGATTAGATTCGATCGATGTCCGGATTGTTGATAAGAGTCTAAGCTATTTGATTCGGCTAGACGACTGTTAAAGAATAATTATGGAATTCAAGTATTCTTGTGTATTTATGCCAACCTAGAATGCTCTGGTGCGGATTTAAATATTGAAAAGCTGAGGTGAACAACCCAATAAAGGGGACATGTTTTCGAGAACAATGGTTCCGAACGTAACGCATATAGTCATTACAATACACTACGTTATGGCCCAACGTAGTGGTACAATAGGACGGCCACCTAGAGTACGCGTGGAGGGTGTTTTCAGTCTTTGTGATTAATAAAAACTTTGGTTTACAGTGTGAAGAATTATGCTGAAGCATTAGTAAACCTACAAAAAAGTTCACGGTCCCCTCGACATAATTTGAAATCTGAGTTATTCATACTACTTCCCGATTATTGAAAAATCGTGGAAGATTCTTATTCTTCTGAAGTATGAATGTAGTAAGTAGAATGTTCCTTAGAAAGGAGAAAGTGGAAGAATGCGATTGAGAAAGTTATAATATTAAAAATCTTCCAAAAAGAGAATGGATAAAATTATTCAGGAGAATATGTAATATTCGGAATAGCACCGAGTAGAGGAAGTTTCGGTGATTCCGAGGACGGAATCCTTATAAGGGGGAGAGGATGTAAGAACCCGAATTTTCAGAAATTATATAAAATAAGAAGTTAATAAATAAAATTCTTAAAGCATGAGATGGGTTCGCATAAGAATATATAATGTGATATGTGGTATGTAGTATTGTGTTACATAGGGTAATATGAGCTATATAATAATTGATTTTGTGCTTAGTAAATATATATCATTATTATATATTTGTTATAAATTGTAGAGATGAATTAGTAAGAAGATGGATAAGATTTATCAATCGACATTATATAATTTATAGAATTATTTTATCATAATAAGTTGGTGACATAAAATATCATTAATGCATAATCACCATCTTCTTGTGTATGTATATTAAGAACTAGTATGTTTGTAATATAGGTTATTATTAGTGTTTAAGCTATCCGTGGATGAATTTGGATATTGAAGCATGAGTTAGTTAAGGGAATTAACTAATAAGAATAAATATTGATTAATTTAAATTAGAAGTTATATTATGGAATAATATAATTTGAATATTAAAGCCTTAATTAACTATAGTGATACAGTAAGGGGTTTAAGATCACTTAAATAAATAATGAGTTAATACATGTGTGGAGTATGTGAGTATAGTAAGTGCCTTGATATATATTACTTGGCATGGTATTATGTAAATGTGCGAACGCCGTTAATAAAATATATATATACGTTGTTAAACCAATATATCTTTAAATAAATATTGATTAGAGAATTAATTAATATTTGAGATATGGTTAAATGTATATATTAAAGAAATTGTTTTGGGGAAAATTTATAGAAAGAGAAATAATTATATTATATTTCTAATAAGAGATATTAAAATAAGTTCTAACATTGGATTATTTTAATAAAAAGGAGAATATTATTTTGTATAATAATATTACCTTATATAGCTTTATATGAGGTAATATGTATGACTTAGTAATATGGTAAATATATTAAAATATATTTGCTATATAAAAATAATTTATTATAATAGAAAGTAAACTTATTATCTATTTTCTATATATAATACGTGTACATGTGTCGTACATGTAATTACTTTAGTGAGACGTGGATATTATATTATAATAATATCTTGAGAAAATGATTAAGTCGTTTTATTATAATTAATGCCTTTATTGGAGAAAATGTAATAAGAAATTTTATCTCATATTATGACGGAATACATAATAGTAATTATATATCTTATGTATTTTCAAGAGGGTTAAATCCATAAAGGAAAGCTAAGTTATTTTAATGTACCAAATAACTTAAGTTATTATTTTACCATAGATTGTATAAATTGATTATTCTTAAGTGTAAAGGTTATACATGTTATAAGTGTATAATTATTTAAAACAATTAGAGTGCATGGGTCACACCAACTTTATATTAAAAGGATATTAAGGCGTGGTGAAAGTGATAACGAGCTTAAGATAAGCTGGTGAGATAGGCCTAGTATGGTCAAGTGGGGGGATAAGCAATTCCTTAAATAAATTATGAAGGAATAATTAAACGGACTAATTAATATTATTATGAGAATTATTGCTCTGTGCAAGTATAAATGTTATGTGAGTTAGTGCCTATGCGAATAATTGATAGGATTAAATTTATAGGGTGTTACTAACGGTTTAATTAAATTAGTGGACTAGCCCTAAGGTTTTTATATCAAAAGAATAGATAGGATGACTAATAATTAAATATTCAGTTTACTTGAATATAGTGAAAGAATTTAATTGTGTAGATTATATTTACTCGATTACTTGTTTTGTACAAGCATGCGATAATTAAACCTATAATATATAGTATTTACCTCTATGTATTATTAAGTGCAATGAGACGTATTAATGTGGCTATATATAATATATAGACTATATCATAAGATTAGATATTGAATGTGTATATGAGGTAATGTGACTATATGTGTGGGTGAACATATTTAAGTACCACATGAATATTATAAGGAATAAGTAATTGTTAATTGAGGGTTACTTCAATAATTTACTATAACTGAAATAATAGAGTTTGGATAATACAATGAGATAATACCCAATCGAAATATACTCAGCGTTAACGAAATGTACATGTGCAAATAAATTCACTACATGGTAGTATTAATTATTATTGGGATTACAGTGTGACTCTATTAAAACCTATGTGTATATAAGGTATATATATAATATAACCTAAGTGTTGTATTCATTTTTGCTAAGTTGCCATTCCTGAGCATTATACTGCCTTGTCCCAATATGATAAACATTTCCTCTCTCATGTGTATAACTCATGAGGGCTATAGTATATTCCTATTTTCATCAAACTCAGCATTTGTAGCTAATAATGCAATGGGGAGTGGGTATTATGATGAGTTTCAACAACCCACCAACTACTCTCAATTACCATTCATTCAATTCTAAATTCCATCAGTTTAATTTGGTGAGCAAAGCTATGAACTGGGTATTGTTTTGTCAATATAATGAGCACTTCTCCTTCTTCTTTTAATTTGCTGACAATTCTATTCAAGCAAGTTCACTGAGATATATAGATAGAGAGATCGATATCAGTTGAGAAAGATGTTGATATATCAGATTTTAGAGGTATAACTAACTATCATTCATGTTCTTCAATTCTGTAAATTTCTAATTTCTTGATTCTTGGATTGAGCATGAATTGAATGTTAAGTTGATTTGAGGATGCTTATTAGTTGATATGCTACCTTACAATCATATTTGAACTGTAATGTAGCAGCTTAGAATGAACTTCGTTGTGAATATTGTGATTTGGGTCTGTTATCTACCGAAGCAGAAGGCTTCCTGGTGCGTACCAGACACGGTGCAGCTACGCCCTATTTATACTGGGGTAGTTCCTGCCTTTAAATTTGCCTGTCGAGACCCGGTGCAGTTGCGCCAGTTTTGAACTAGGGCGCAGCGCAGCTGCGCCAGGTCCTGAATTCAAATTTCTTCTTCTGTTAAGTTTCTGTTATGTGCTAACATATGGTATCACTTTAGGCAAGCATGTGAACATGTATAAATGAGTATATTAACATGGCATGGGCATGTATAACCATGTCAGTATACTTATTGATGAAAAGATTTATAGGTTACAAAATGAACTTAGAATTGTTAACGTGAATATTAACATACGTAACGTGTGCATTTTGACATTGGGAGCATGGTCGTATGGTCTAAATAGGCATGAAATGCAAGTCTAAAAGTGTTGAGTACACACTAACATGCATGGTTGAAGGTTAAGATGTTTTTAAAAGTTAAACTTGAAGGTTTTGGAAAGCTAAGTGGCATGAGCATGATGACGTTGTATTCTGATATTTGAACATTACTCTTAGCAGAACTAAGGTATCATGTATGTGCACACACTATGTTATAAACCATGAAAGTTAGTTAAGCATGAATTAGATATGTTTTAAAACAAGAAAAGATTATAGTTATGCATATATGATGAAGATATTTGTGAGCATGTGTATTAACATTATTATGACACCTCTCATGTATACATGATGAACATAGTAGCCTTACATGACTAGTTTAAGTATGACAAGGATTTTGAAAGGTAAAACTTAGAAAGTTTGAATGTAATGATGATATAAAACCCTAAGGTATAATTCCATTAAGGTTTGAGAAACGTAAGACTAACATAAATCATGTATCTATCAGTATTATATATATGTCGAACACGTAAAGTTAAGTGTGTGATAAATGTATATAGAGGATGATAGTTAGTATGTATGGTTAAGGTATACTTATACGTACATAGTTCTCTAAGAATACAATGAGAAAATGAAACGAAGGTTCTAAGAACCAAGTTAGACAACAATGTATCAATTGTTATTATTTTGAGAATGTATGGATGCGTATAACTGATAAGTATGAATCCATAATTGTATAATTGTGTAGGATTACACAAAGTGCAGATATCTTTAAGCAGTTAAGTCGTAGTTGTTAAACTATGAATCAGGCAAGTCTTTCAGTTCCTATTTGATATATAAATTCTATAATTGTTAATTGAGTTATATTACGTTATGAGAATGTTGATGTATATAGGTGAAATGTATATGAGATATGTATAGATTGAAAGTTGATCTTTTATGATATACTTGTGAAGTGAATCTCTATGCCTGTTATGTGAGAAGTAACATGCGTAGGAAATATTAATTGATTATGGATGCATGAACTGAGTATGATATTATATGCTATGTGATGCATGAAAACTGTTAGAATTGCTGAGCTGTCGAGCTCACTCTTGCAAATAACCATTTTTGCATGTTAAGGATCACGGTAAAGATTACGTACTTCTTGATTGATAAAGTTAAATAGTATCGCAACGAGGATTACTATTTAGATTATTTGTTTGAACCATGTTTATGTTCTAGGAGTTGTACACGATAGTAATTACGATGTTTAAATAATTGTCGTGTTGTAAAGTTGTACTATGTGATACATAGAAGACTTCATATTAAGATGTAAAAGTTTATACTGTGACACCCCCAAATCCGTGTAACATCGATTACAGGACATGGTGCTCACGATACAACAAGCATCATCATCTATCTATGTAAACTCCAACAATAATAATAATAATATAACTATTACATACTTATTCAAAATAAAATCCTAAGTCTTTACAACCTTTAATAAACCAAAACTTAAACTTAGCGTTTATCGCTACATTACATCATATGCGGAAATATAAACTTATTACATAAGGTAACTAGCATCATTTCATCTTAGACTTCCCCTTTGTTCTTGCCCGAGCCTTCAGCCTTCTTATCCTTAACTGAAAGGTTTAAGCAAGAATGACCACAAATTGCCCAGCAAGTATATAAAATAGTTTGAAAACATACATCAGGAGGAAAAGCATCTGTATGGCTATATCTCAACAGTTGAAAGAATTATCAAGTGTTAAACAAGAATGTAAAAGAGTAAGAGTTTAAGAATTCTCAATATCATACTAAGGGGTGTAGAATACCTTGAACAATACTTTGTTTCATCGAAAACCATCAAACGGTTTAACAACCAAATAGATTGCAAACGGTCTCTGCAAGTACTTCAGGTGATCAGCCTATCGTACCCTATATTGTGCACAAGTATAAAGTTTAAACTGCATAAGCATAAATGGGACTATATGCTCGACATCTGTTTGCCCGTTTATTCGGATTGTTCATGTTAGTATTCATGCGAGACCGCACCAAAGCAATTTGGATTGGTAAACATTTAAATAGCTTTAAAAGATTTGAATTATATAATTTTTCATCAGTAATAACTAGCCGAAACAAAAGGCCAGGAAGCATACTTAGAAACAGTTCGTTAAAGGAATAAGAACTTTACAGCATAACAGTTGAATTAATAACTGGATAATCATCAATAACGTTTCGCAAAATAATTGAAGTTGTAGAATTTTACCACAAAGGAACTTGTACGAATATTTAAATAATCACAAGCCCTAAACTTACCTTCGCTGCAATCAAATGAGTAAGGATTGAATAATTTCTCAATGAAAATAGGGTTAAGAAACTTGCCTGATACGTCTGCTATCGCTAACGCTAACAATTAACCTTCACGTAACCTAATCATATGTGTCACATTTAAGCAATTAGGTTCTCGAACTCAAATTTGAGAGAAAACAATTCCTATTACTAAGTTATCAAGTAACACGTATTCACTTAGCATGCAATTCAATTACATTAACATATTGCATCTGATAGGTCCAGGGGTTAAATATAAGAATCTGGAAAAAATAAAGTTTTTGAATCCGACATGATCTGGATCAGACCCGGCCCGGACCTGCCTAGACCGACGCAGCTTCGCCGGCTTATGCCCTATGAGGTGCGCAGCTGCGCTGCTCTTCAGCCCAGAAAATTTTTGCAGTTTTGAGCAGCCCACTTTGCGATTTAATTCTGACCAAACCATACATGATATAACCCTGATCTTTTGACACAATACACTCCATATAGCATTGTATTTTACAAAAATAACACATCCCAGAAACTAGCATGTTAAGACCACAAACCGACTGCCTTGAAAAGCATGCCAGAACTGATTTTCATACTTAGAAATTTTCAAATTTCCAGAATCTGCAGATTTTTCTTATAAACATGCTTGCTTCCGATTTTCATCTCTCTCTCTCAATTTAACTCCATTTCTTATGAAATTTGGTCAGGTTGTACATGATACTACATACTATTTTATAAAATTATTACTTACCACAAACGAGTCACAGAAACCATGATTCCAAGGCTCCAAAAAACCCAAAAATCACAGATTTCACTTTTAAACCAACTTTCACAAAATCATGATTTTGATTCTAGCATGCATGGGGTTAATTCCTACTGTCCAGACCACACATACTAACATCTATACACATGTTACAACAATCAAACTCACTAAATTACCATGATTTGAATAAATTGACATCTAAGAGGCATATTATCAAATACTTAGCATACAAACTCGAATTCCTTGATTCTTTACGTAATTGGAACATGTTAAAACCAAAATTTCATTCTTAATCTCCATATAATAGAAACCAACATTAACATAGCCTCACGAAATCAAAATAAATCATTTACCATAGTTATACATGTTTTTTCTTAAAGAACATAAAGATGGTTTCATGCTTACCTCTTGATGCGAATTTCTTTTTGTTCTAATCTGCTAGAGCCTCATTCCTTGCTTGTTAACTCCTCTGCAATCTTCAGAATTCGTCCCGCCCTCTCAAGCTCTATTTTCAATTTCCCTATTTGGGTGGAATTTTATCAAAGTGAAGTAAGAATGAATTTGGGGTTGGGTGTATATGTATATATCTTGATAGAGCTGAATTCTCTAGCTCTTCGACATCCACATATCGGTTACAAACATTGCTCATAATGTTGGGTTTGCTAGAAACATAAGCGTGCAATCAAATTACATAAATGCAGCGCAAGGGATGAAAAATCAGTTTTTAAAATTTTCTTACAAACCCTTAACCATGATCTTTCTTGTGCATCAATTATCAGTCAATACATAGAAGGAGATGATGAAATTATACCTTTGAAGATCCAAGCTTCCTCAGGTACAAGTTCTACTCCTTTGATTCCTCTGTAGTGGCTCCTTCCCTTGGTCAATGTCAGCCACCCAAATGTTTGGCCTCTAACGGTGATCCACCAAGGAAGATGAAGAACTCAGGAAGACGGGTTATTGGCTTAACCCTTGTTTCTATCTCTATAGAATATGTGTACTCCCAACCTTTGGAAAAATTCACGTACCTTATTTCTGATATAAGACTCCCTTATATAGATATTAGGTTAACCCTTCTAATCCAATTAGAATAGGGTTTTAATTAATTAATTAATTAAACACTTTTAATTAATTTATATCCTAATCTTATTAGGATTGAAAGAGAGTACTGATATTATATTAATTTCTAAACTCTTTTAGAATTAAAATAATAATAATATTAATAAGACTCCTCTTATTAATTTATATTTAATATTTTTAAAATATTAAATATTAAATATTAAGTTATTTAATTTATTCTATCACCATAGATTAAATTAATTACACTTAATGCATTATTACTATCATGCCATTTTCTTCTTTAAATAATTCTTCTTCCTTTTATGGTGTGACCCTTTAGGTTCTCCATATTAAATCGGTTGTGAATAAATCAATTAGAACAATTCTAATCTTATTTAAATAAATAAATTAAACTAATAATCAATTTAAATAAAAAACATTTATTCTACAATAGGGATAAGCCTCCCTAGCGATCAACGACTTTCCAGATAATATAGATTTTAACATTAATCATAAAAGAACCTGTGAGTTAATAGTTACCGTACAATTCAATCCTTCCACCATACAATGTCCCAATTAAATATAAAACATGGATTTACTGTCAAGTCTTAATTTATTTAATCATATGTATTTCGATTAGAAAATGCACAACTCCAAATAATACAAATTAGAAACCTCTTTTTAATTTCATTCCACCTTGGCCAAGGATTCATGGGTTGTCATTTAACGAATCACATAGGACATATCTTCTCTTTTACTAGAGGTGGTAGATTATTTATTGATCATTCATTATCTCCATATGTAACTCATTATACCCAAGCATACCCTATATATGCCTTAAAAGGCCTTAAGGAATAAGTCAAAGTATAATTTATTACATACAAGATACTATGACGATCTCAAGTCCAAGGATCACTTGTACTACTATCACATTAGGAATTCCTATTGACAGGCGAGTAAAACTCCATTAGGTATTCCATAGCGAGTCACGTTCAGTGAACTTATTCTCCAATAAGCACCTACATACTTGCTTTAGTGTCTCCACACAAATAACCATGAGATCAGTCATCCTCATCCAATGAGCAAGCAACATATGTACCAATCTATCCGGATTTACTAATCCCCATTTTAGTAATTCCACAATTGGAAACTATTTTAGTTTTTAAGCTGTCTAAGAATTTAGATCTCATTAGCATGATCTCATCATGATTTTAAAAGCATTGCTTAAAACTATAGGTTATTTACATATTATAAAAACAGCACCATGTAGATATTTAAATGCCTTAAATTAATATTTTATTAATAAATAAATAAGATTATTTATAAAGTATGTGCTTTATCGCCATACATGATTGGCTTGTATGCACACTAGTATCACATAAATCATTAGTTAGTGGTTTAGTGGGAGGGAGTTAAGAACATGAAAAGCCTTTGTTAAAAAAAAATATAACCTCCTCCTTGACAATTCTCTATATAATACGTATATACTCCTCCCCCTCTTGTCCCAATTCGTGTGATACAAGGTCCCAACAGCTGCCACTTCATTTAAATAAACATTATTTTAATCATTTAATCAATTAATAAACTATTTTGACCATTTTGCCCTCCGTAGCCAAACGTTACGATACTTATATCAATTCCTACTAAGGTCGACGTTCCGGACATCATGGAACTATCCGTTTCGTCAAATTCATCTCCAAAATTTGTGGTTGAATTTTTCCCCCAAAAAAGTCAACCGGTTGACTTTGATCAAAAAGTCAACCGTGACACATTATTGTGGTTACAGTCTGTCCTGAATAATTTTGACGTTTCAGACTCAAATACGCAGTCCACGTCTCTAAATTTCGCTCCGAACTCCAACTCATGTTTTAATACCATCCCACGAACTAATATAATTAATTATCTACTTACTCAATTTAAATAGTTAAATTAATCTAAACCAACTATTTAAATACATAGACCTTTAACTCCTAAAGTTCAATAGGAGCCATTTGATATGGATTTTAAAAATGGGTTTTGTACCGGGTTCAATGTCAATAAAGAATTCAACTTCACGTTCTGGGGGTAGACCGGGAAATTCTTTGGAAAATACATCAGGAAACTCATTAACAACAGAAATATCATTCAAATCTGATGTATTCTGATTTAAATCAATGACATGGGCTAGGAAAGCTTGACATCTATTTTTTAATAAACGAATAACTTTATGACTTGAAATGATAGTTTGGTTGTTTGAATTTGCACAACAGGTTGGTTAGGAATATGAATGCTAACAACCTTACGAAAATAATCAATTTTAGCATGATGAGTGATTAACCAATCGATTTCAAAAAAACATCTCATCAAACGCAAGTATTTTCAATGGGATAAGATCAACACGTAGTGTGAGGGTACCAATTTGAATCAAACAAGATTTGTAAACTATAGATGTGACGAAGGTTTCTATCAAACAGAGTTTCAACAGATAAGTCAAAGTCTAATTCCTCAAGGATCAAGTTCAAACGTTGAGCACAAGTAGGTGATATAAAAGAATGGGTAGCACCGGTATCTAATAAGGTGTAAACTTCGGAAGAGTTTATGATTAGCTTACCCGTGATCACCTCATTCGGGTTCCTAGCATTTTGGGCAGTCCGACAAACGCTCTTACAGGAACCACCGACTTTGACTTGTCCAAAATCGCCTTTGGAATCACCACCCCAGCCGAACTTGGTTTCGCTACAGGACACTCTCGAGCTATATGACCTTACTTGCCACAGTTATAACACACGTTGAATTGTTGTGGGTAGTTTCGGCTGATGTGTCCCTCTTTCCCGCATTTATAACATACGACCGGTGATCGTTCTCCTCTCCTAGAAACAGTTGATGCTGGTGCTGACGTCTTCACGTTGTCATTGTTGTACCTTCTCTTTTTGAAATCTCCCCCCGACTCACTTCTTCTATTATCATGAATACGATTACCACTGGAGTGGTTACCGCTTCTGTTATGATACTTTCCTCCTCGCTGGTTGTCATTGCTCCTATGACTGCTGCCACCGGTACGACCTTGGTTGTGGTTCCTCGGTTGAACAGACTTATTATCCCGCTCTAATAATTGAGCCCTGTTCACAACATCTAAATATAAAGAAAATTTGTGAAAAATAAAGTATTGACGTATTTTGGGTTTCAAACCTCTCAGAAACATCCGCGTCATACGTTCCTCATTTTCCATCAAATGAGGTGCAAACCTAGACAACTTTGCGAACTTAGCCTCGTACTGGGACACGGTCATGTTGTTCTGTTCCAGTCTGATAAATTCTACCTCCTTCATATGACGAATACTTTCAGGAAAGTACTTGTGATTGAATAAATTTTGGAACGCTTCCCAAGACATCTTGAGTGCGGCAGGCTGGGTACGCTTCACAGATTTCCACCAGTAATCTGCCTCTCCACGGAACATAAAGGTGGCGAATGCAACCTTCTGTTCCTCCGTGCATCCCAAGACATCAAATATCTTGATAATTTACTTAACCCAAGTTTTTGCCTTGATCGGATCCGGCTTTGCCAAAAACTCTGGTGGTCCCAACTCTTTGAACTGCTTGGCAGTGACAATCCGCGTGTTGTTATTATTTCCACCCGAATTTTGCTCATGAGTCTCCTTCGTCTAGTTTTACATGAATTGCAAAAAGCTTCTAAACATCTCATCGTTTATCGTCTGATCAGTGTTGTTTTCAGGATGAACATTGCCTTCCTGTTGCATGTTCTCCTAGTTGGTGATTAAAGGTGTCTCCGCGGTCTCATTCACTCCATTATTAACATTCTCAGCTGCCATTCTCAAATACTGCCATAAAAAAAGGGTTAATTAAACAAATTAACATATCACATATTAACCCTATGCTCCGACTGACCAATTAAATACCACATAAGCTTAGGTAGGACATACTAGTGAAGGATTTACTCGTCTCTCCCCTCCTAGTTCTATTCCCCGATCTCCGCCAGAGATCATATCCCTAAGCTCTGATACCAACTGTGACGCCCCCAGAATAGGTCCAATCAACCCAACCCATTCTGAGTCGCCAAACACATGGTACAGAATCCAAATACAAACTTTTATATCAAAAGGTCGTGAGCAGGACGACCATACATGCTGTTAGTGTCAATACAAATGTAAAAAATATAAACACTCAAACTGAGTCCTCATTACAGTTATTATCACACTATTTTACAAAAATAGTGAGGGCATCTACTGCTCTAATTTGAACCATCACTCTGTCCCCCGACTAGTCCCAGCCACATTCTCATTTCTTGAAGAGGACAATAGAAGAAAAGGGTGAGCTCAACTAGCCCAGTAAAGAATATTATGACTAAGATAATGGAAAATAAATTATCGTTAATCGTCAACAAAACAGATAAAATATGATGGACAACAAGTTTTAGATCAACAACTGCAGCGGAAACAACAATATATCAGAAGAATTAAGTAAAAAATGATATCTACTATATTATATGATTTAAAAGTCCATCATCAATATTTTATCCCTATAACATCAATCAATATATATCTTGAATCAAATATTTATCTTTGCACTACGGGCCAAAGATATTCATTTGTCTCACTAGTTGGTCATGCTCATCTTAACACCTATCCATCTTTGCACTACGGGCCAAAGATATTCATCAGGTAACCATTCATCTTTGCACTACAGGCCAAAGATATTCATCAAATAATCATCCATCTTTGCACTACAGGCCAAAGATATTCAGTTATATCACCATTTAGGACTGAAGATGATGAAAAATATTTTAAAAAACGAATCCAGTGAGATAAAGGACAAAGATGAGGGATTCGTAAATCAGTCTGTCCAAGTTCAAAAATACTCCATAATAATCATTTGTGGAGCAAAATTCAAGAATGAAGTTCAAAACATGAATCCAATCAAAGATAGGACCCATAATAGACAACTTGGACAAATAAAAGAAATTTTAATTTTTCTGTAAATAGTACCGTATTGTGAATAGTGTCGTATACGTGAATAGTGTCATATACGTGAATAGTAGTATCGACATGAAAATGTAGAGATTTTATATGAAAAATCATACTTCGTAAATAGTACTCGTGAATAGTATCGTATTCGTGAATAGTGTCGTATACGTGAATAGTGCCGTACACGTGAACAGTAACTCCGACGGAAAATGTAAAAATTTCATAATAAAATTCATACCAATATTTCGATAAAATGATATTGAAAGCAACAACATCATTTACGAAAAAAAATAACATCCCTTACCTCAAAAGAATCAGACTTCTGGCTGGAATATCGGATATAATACTGAAGAAAACTTGCACCGAATAGCAACACTCAAAGTATCGAAATACTCACAAAAATACGCTCGATATTATAGAGAAAGAAACTTATGATTCTGGTGTGATTTTCAAATTCTAATTCAGCACCCTATTTATAGGAAAATGCTTAGAGCGCTAAAGCAGAAAATTTAAAAAAATATTATATTTATTAAAAATCTTCCGCACACCTCCTTGACCAATATCATCAGCTCACCACCAGTGGGGCCCACCCACTAAAAAAATGTTTTTATTAAAAAAATATTTTTAACCCCAAAAATCACTTCCGACCCAATATTCTGAAACTTCCATAATTCATAAAAAATAGCCCATTTATCAGAAAAATACGAATTCTATGTCTTTTTTATAGGAAATTTAATTCTCTACAACTTTGTAGAAAAATTTTTTTCCAAATTCCAAACGAAAAATTACCGAAATCCACATACGGATGATTTTTCACACCTCCATTCCGACAAAATACTGATAAAACACATCCGCACTAATTCTTTTTTTTATATCGACAAAAATAAATATTTTTTTATCATATAAATCAATAATTAATTATTCACAAATATTATTACAGAACTACAATATTGACAACCAGGTCGTTCCTAGGAAAGAGGGGGCCTTCCGATAAGGATTTCTCCTTACTGGCACGCAATTAAATAACCCTTCCTAAACAGACCTTCCTTAGACATTGCCAATAATGTTATCTAATAGTATTATTCAAATAATATGAATTATTGATCTGCTAATGAGAAATACTGTGTAGTAGCAATTATTGAATTAACAATAATATAAAAATACTGTGCAATACCGTGTGCTACTGTGCAACAACGTGTATTACATAATTAAACCACCGGGTATTCCAACATTGTTAACTGTAACAACTACGCCGTTATTTTAAAAAACTCATTCGTGTCATTTTTTTCATCCGACAATTTTTCGTTATGGGGCCCACAATTGGCTGCGCCGTCATACGAATATTCCCCGACAACAAGAATATTCCACGACCAAATGAATATTCCCCGACAACAATGAATATTTTATAACCACTTGTTTATTTAAAATATTTGCGCATATTACCCGTAGCATTCCACATTATCAAATTAACCCCTGACTATTTCAAAATAATATATAGAGGAAATTAAATTTTTATTCATAAAAGTTGGGGTCTTACAAAGGCCACAAGTCAAACCTTGCAGATCAAATCAAACCTGGCTGAAGCCATCACATCATAAACCATGCTGAGCTTTTAGACACCCTTGGTCACAAATCTGCATAAAATCAGAAGAAAATCATCAAAGCCAATTGCTCTAACAAATCAAAAACAATGACTGGGGCATCCAGGCATTAAAGCCAAAATCCACTACCTGTTCATCATGGGGGTCATGCGGTAAAAGACTCTTGTAATCTCGGTATCTTATCAGCCCATCTGTCAAATATACAATGAAGCAATTACCCCCGATGACAAGCAAGGCTGGGGCAATTTTAAAATAAATGACAACCCAATATTGGGACCTTTACAATAAGATTGGGGCAATTTCAGAAACAGTAACAACTCAATACTGGGGCATTTGTTGGCCATCCTAAAAAGGAGAATGTGCCAGTCAGCACCATCAGTATGGTACGTCATCATTAGAGCTTCCTTCATGACATTTCCATGGTGATCCGGTATGATTAGTGGGTCTCTTTTCTAATTATATTTTTCTCAAAATACAGTGACCCACATGTGAGGTACGACTCTTTCATCACTCTATGTGCTTTCAGTCTCCATTTACATGCATTAGTGATAATTTACATGCTAAGCATTCTTAGAAAAAGGTTTTAAAAGAGAAGGGTTTTGCTTAATTGGTTATAAATTGGATTAATTCTGATAAGCGTCCATGGAGCAAGAATCACGAGAACGATTAGATAATTAAGACTATTCAACCTTTTGATTAGGCATGACATCTTAGTTCAAAGCCCTTTTTGGAGCAGACTTGACCTTATATGCATGGCTGCACTTTTCAATTGACCTGACTCTTAGTTGTGGTTTATGAGCTATGACAGTAGCAATGACAATTAATGAAAAGATAAAAAATAAGTAGCAAGTCTAATGTCTCGAGTCGTATCATGGGTTACTAGAGTAATTAAGCCTGAGGGGTGTCTTTGCACCTGGTGCCCTAAAACCATCTGGTTTGGGAGTCACCGGCCCAATGCTCGCTACACGGGTAACTTAGTGCTTAAGAAAATGAGCATTGCAAGAGGGGAAGGCAAAACCTGAGCAGATCCGAATCGTGGTATAGGTTACTCGAGCAATTAAGCCTGCGGGGTGTCTTCACACCTGGTGCCATAAAGTCGTGTAGTTTGGGAGTCACTGGCCCAACACTCGCTAAATGGGTAATTTAAGCCTAAGAAAATGGACCTTGCACAAGCTCAGGCAAGGAGCAAATAGAGTTGACCACCTGACTTATCTTGAAGTATGGCATTTGTTACTCGAGCAAGTAAACCCGAAGGGGTGTCTTTACACCTAGTGCCCTAAAGCCGTTAGGTTTGGGAGTCATTGGTCCAAAACTCATTAAATGGGTAACTCTGAATAGCCTAAGAAAATGAGAAAAGTTAGGCGAGAAAAAATAAGAGAGAAAAAAGAAAATTAAGAAAAATTTACAAAGTCATGGAAAGGAAACCCCTGCTAAGCGTTGCGTCACTTATAGTGCATATGTCATATGAAGTCAATTCTGTGAAGAATAACGTCTAGAGAAAAGATGAAGTATCTCTGATAAAGGGAGATAAGTCTTTTGAATCTGATCCTACCCATGTACAATGACCATGGATACTTAAAAG
This sequence comes from Panax stipuleanatus, assembly GCA_020205555.1. Lineage (NCBI taxonomy): Eukaryota > Viridiplantae > Streptophyta > Magnoliopsida > Apiales > Araliaceae > Panax > Panax stipuleanatus. Next base: position 102,836,401 of record CM035125.1, read on the forward strand.
TTTTTTTATGATTTTATAACTTGTTAAATGAAAATTTTGATTTTCTTAGGAAAAATTTCTTTTTCATACTCAAATTTAAGATTTTTAGCAATAAGATAAAAGAAATCAGCATGCATGCATTCAATTTCATGAACTTTAACTTCTTTGACAAGATTATATTAATCCTAACGGCCTGAGCCGTCAAGCTTTTGCAACATTTTGGTATTTGTCTAATGTGCAGGATATTGTTCACTCTAGATGTGGTCAACAAAGCGAGTTTCTTCTATGAGCCCTGGTAACAATATGCGAAAGGGCTGGGGCATTACGCCATTCAATGAAATGGAAGGAGTGTAAGGCTGGATCAAGCCTCTCATAAAAAAAAGGGAAGAACTCCTAAAAGAAATCACAGCGACATAAGCTTGCCCCGATAAAAGAAGGGAAATTTTTTTAAGAGAGTCCTTAACTCAAAAACAGACGCCCAACGACAAAAGGTCTAGCAAATGAAGTCTACGTCATCAAACACGTTAACTTGCGCCAAGTTTTCATAAGTCAAGGCCTCTGCACCAAAGTTCAAATTTGGGCAGTAAAAGAACAGGCCACATCCTCTAGGACGTCAGCAACACTCGGGTCATCAGTTAAGCCAACATTTAACTCAGCAAGGTCGCAAGTAAAGAGCTTGCCCTTTTTATAATCAATGATCAAACCGTTGGCATCAATCCAACCTAGCATCAGAGAGGGATCCGATGATGTAAGTCGTTGAACACTATTTCAGTGAAGATATCAGGATATCTCCTAGTAAAGGCATTAGTGTCTGGACCGCCAGAAGGACCAGCATCAGATCCAGATCCAGAAGAAAAAATAGCAGCCTCTGCGGGATCCCCACCAAGACGGTGTATGAAAAGAGAACATCTGAATCTGCTTTACGAATGCCAAAAGTAGCCATATGGGAGCTGGAGCTGCTAGGCTTATCAAAATCTATGCATGAAAAGAAACTCCAACTCGCCTTAGAAAGGGTGAGGGTAAGGCACCGTAGTTAACTACCATCAGGGTAGGCACCGTTGTCAACTACCAGTAGGGTAGTGTGACGCCCCCCAGAATAGGTCCATTCAACCCAACCCATTCTGAGTCGCCAAATACATGGTACAGAATTCAAATACAAACTTTATATCATACGGTCGTGCAAAATACGACCACACAACTGTGAGTCTCAGTACAAATATGTAGAAAATATTAAGATTCAAACTAAGTCCTCATTACAATTATTATCACACTATTTATCAGAAATAGTGAGGACTACTACTGCTTTAACTCGGACCATCACTCTGTCCCCCGACTAGTCCCCGCAACATTCTCATTTCCTGAAGAGGACAACAGATGAAAAGGGTGAGCTCAACTAGCCCAGTAAAGAATATTATGACTAAGATAATGAAAAATAAATTATCGTTAGCCTTCAACAGTTCAGATAAAATATTATTGATAACGTGTTTTAGATCAATATTCGCAGCGGAAATAACCGTTCATCATCAATATTTTATCCCTGTAACATCAATCAATATTCATCTCATCAAATATTCATCTTTGCACTACAGGCCAAAGATATTCATTTGTATCATCAGTGGTCATGTTCATCTCAACACCTGTCATCTTTGCACTACAGGCCAAAGATATTCATAAGGTAATCATTCATCTTTGCTCTACAGGCCAAAGATATTCATCAAGTAATCATTCATCTTTTAGGACTGAGGATGATGAAAAACATTTAAAAAAACGAATCCAGTGAGATAAAAGACAAAGACTAAGGATTCGTATTTCAGTATATCCAATTCAAAAATACCTCGTAATAATCAATTATGGAGCAAAATTCAAGAATAGAGCTCAAAACTTGGATACAATCAAAGATAGTCACCTTAACAAGCAATTTGAACAAATAGAAGAAAATTTAATTTTTCCGTGAATAGTGTCGTATACGTGAATAGTGCCGTATACGTGAATAGTAACCCCGACGGAAAAAGTAAGAATTTCAACATAAAATCCATGACAATATTTCGGTATAATGATATTGAAAAGAATAACATCATTTACGAAAGAAAATAACATCCCTTACCTCAAAATAATAGTACTCCTGACTGGAATATCGGATATAATTTCGAAAGAAACTTGCACTGAATGCTAATACTCAAAGTATTAAAATACTCACAAAAATACGCTCGATATTATAGAGAGAGAAAACTTCGAATTCTGGTGTGATTTTCAATTCTAACCTAAGCACCCTATTTATAGGAAAAGCTTAGGATGCCAAAGGAGACTAAAATAATAAAATAATATTATTTTATTTTAAAATTTTCAAGCCGCCGGCTGCTGCCCAAAATTCTGATTTTTCAACCAAAAGTGGGTCCCACCCTTTATTAAAAAAATATTTATTTTCTGAAAACTTCAATAATTCATAATAAATAGCCCCTTTGTCAGAAAAATACAAACTCGATGTCCTTTTATCGGAAATTTAATTCTCTACAACTTTGTAGAAGAAAGTTTTTCCAAATTCCCAACATAAATTATCCGAAATCCACCAACAGATGATTTTTCATACCAAAATACTGATAAAAACACATCAGCACTAATTCCTTCTTTAATATCCACAAAATAAATATTTTCTTATCATATAAATCAATAATTAATTATTCACAAATAATATTATAGAACTACAATATTAACAACCAGGTCGTTCCCAGGACAGAGGGGGCCTTCCGATAAGGACTTCTCCTTACTGGCGCGCAATTAAATAACCCCTCCTAGACAGAACTTCCTTAGACATTGTCAATAATGCTATCTAATAATATTATTCAAATAATATGAATTATTGAGTTGATAACGTGAAATACTGTGCAACGACAATTATTGAATCAATACTACAAAATATCAACTGTAGCCATTATTGAATCAATCATAAAAAAAATAGCAACGTAGCAATTATTGAGTCAATAAAATATCAATGCAGCAATTATTGAGTCAATAATATAAAATATCAACGTAGCAATTATTGAGTCAATAATATAAAATATTGAACAGTAAATACTGTAACAATAATTGAGGAGGTTCCTTCTCACGTAAGACTCAATAATTCGAAATACTGTGCAATACCGTGTGCTACTGCGCACCACCGCGTACTGTATTTTAACCACCGGGTATTTCAACAGTACTAACGGTAACAACCACGCCGTTATCTTGTAAAAAAGTTATTTCTGTCGCTTTCTATATCCGACAGTTATTCCGTTGTGGGGGCCCACAAATAGTTGCGCCGTCGTATGAATATTCCCCGACAACAAGAATATTCCACGACCAAACGAATATTCCCCGACAACAAGAATATTTTATAACCACTTGCTCATTTTAAAAATATTTGCACATTTCACCCATAACTTTCATATTTATCAAGTCAACACCTTACTATTTCGAAATAATATATAAAGAAAATTAAATCTTTATTCATAAAAGTTGGGGTCTTACAACCTCCCCTCCTTATAAAATTTCGTCCTCGAAATTGACGTACGTACCTGGTATGTCGAAAAGGTGAGGATACCTCGCTTTCATTTCCGATTCCAACTCCCAGGTCATTTCCTCAATTGCATGGTTTCTCCACAAAACTTTAACTTGAGGTATAATTTTCGAGCGTAGGACTTGCTCCTTCCTATGCAAGATCTTGACAGGTACCTCCTCGTACGTTAAATCTTCGGCTATCTCGTCTGGTTCTAACTCAATAATGTGATTCGGATCTTTCACATATTTACGCAACACGGATATGTGAAACACGTTATGAACACGAGACATGCTTGGAGGTAAAGCGAGTCTATAGGCCACATTTCCTACTCGGTCAAGAATCTCAAATGGACCAATAAATCGTGGATTGAGCTTTCCTCTCTTCCCAAACCTTGTAACTCCTTTCCATGGAGCAACACGTAATAACACATGGTCTCCAACATTAAATTCCACGTCCTTTCGATGAAGATCTGCATAACTCTTTTGTCGATCCTGTGCTGTCTGTATACGTTGTCGGATTATTTGGATCTTTTCTGTAGTCATACGTACTAACTCTGGTCCCAACAATGTTGCTTCACCCACCTCATCCCAACATACTGGAGAACGACACTTTCTCCCATACAACGCTTCGAATGGAGCTACGCCTATACTTGCCTGATAACTGTTGTTGTAGGAGAATTCCACCAATGGTAAGTACTTATCCCAACTCCCTTTGAAGTCTAGAACACAGAGTCTCAATAGATCTTCAAGAGTTTGAATAGTTCTTTCCGATTGTCCGTCTGTTTGAGGATGATAAGCCGAACTGAATCGTAAATCCGTGCCCATAGCTTTCTGCAAACTGATCCAAAATCGTGAAGTAAATCTGGGGTCACGATCCGAAACTATGGATACTGGCATGCCATGCAACCTCACAATCTCATTCACGTACATATGAGCAAGACGTTCAAGGGAATAAGTCTCTCGTATCGGCAAGAAATGAGCAGACTTGGTTAATCTATCAACAATAACCCAAATCGCATCTAAGCCTTGAGAAATCTTGGGAAGACCCGTAACGAAATCCATCGTAATGTGTTCCCACTTCCATTTCGGAATCTCCAGTGGTTGCAATGGACCCTTCGGTACTTGATGCTCCGCCTTTACACGTTGACAAGTTAAACATCTAGAGATGAACTCCGCGATCTCTCTCTTCATATTGCCCCACCAAAATGTATGTCGAAGATCACGATACATTTTAGTACTCCCAGGATGGATCGCAAACGGTGTGTTGTGTGCCTCCATCATGATTCTATACTTCAAGTCAGAATCGTTAGGAACACAAAGTCTGGAGTTGACTCGAAGTATTCCTTCTTCATCGATTCTTGCTTCTGGAATTGCACCTTCTTGCACCTTCTTCTTCATCTTCATCAGCTCCGCATCCGTAGCTTGAGCAGCTTTAACTTTATCAATCAAAGCTGGTTCTACGCGTATACTTGACATCATCGCACTCGTTCCCACATATGATCTTCTACTCAACGCGTCAGCTACCACGTTCGCTTTTCCAGGATGGTATTGGATAGTATGATCGTAATCTTTCAACAACTCAAGCCAACGTCGTTGCCGCATGTTGAGTTCCTTCTGAGTGAAGAAATATTTAAGGCTCTTATGATCCGTATAAATCTCCACTTTCTCTCCGTACAAGTAATGTCTCCAGATCTTCAACGCGAAAACAACTACTGCCAACTCTAGATCATGAGTAGGATAATTCCTCTCATATTCTTTGAGTTGTCGCGAGGCATAGGCTATGACTTTCCCATGTTGCATGAGAACACATCCTAACCCTTTTCCCGAAGCATCGCTGTAGATAACAAATCCATCCGAACCAGATGGTATTGTCAGAACAGGTGCCGAAATAAGTCTCCTTTTGAGCTCTTGGAAGCTCTTCTCGCATTCCTCTCTCCAAACGAATTTCGTATCTTTCCGAGTCAACTATGTTAATGGAGTAGCGATTCGAGAAAATCCCTCTACGAACCTCCGATAATAACCAGCTAAGCCCAGAAAGCTTCGTACTTCAGTCACCGACTTAGGTTGCTCCCAGCTTTGTATTGCTTCAATCTTCGCCGGGTCAACAGATACTCCACGTTTCGATACCACGTGCCCAAGGAATGCTACTTCCTCAAGCCAGAACTCGCATTTCTTTAACTTGGCGTATAGCTTGTTCTCACGAAGCTTTTGAAGTACCAGCTTCAAATGGTGTTCATGATCTTCACGGCTTTTAGAATAGATGAGAATGTCATCAATAAAGACAACAACGAATTGATCTAAATACTCCTTAAATACACGGTTCATCATATCCATGAAAGCAGCAGGAGCATTAGTCAATCCAAAAGACATGACTAAGAACTCATAATGCCCGTACCGTGTTCTAAAAGCAGTCTTTGGAATATCCTCAGTTTTAATCTTCAACTGATGATATCCAGAACGAAGATCGATCTTTGAAAAGAATTGCGCTCCTTGCAACTGGTCGAATAGGTCATCAATACGAGGTAACGGATACCTATTCTTGATGGTGACATGGTTCAACTCCCGATAGTCAATACAAAGTCGCATACTCCCGTCTTTCTTCTTTACGAATAAAACAGGAGCACCCCAAGGAGACGTACTAGGACGAATAAAACTGATGTCTAACAACTCTTGTAATTGAATCTTTAACTCCTGAAGTTCAACAGGAGCCATTCGATATGAGGTTTTAGAAATAGGCTTTGTACCGGGCTCAAGGTCAATAAAGAATTCAACTTCACGTTCTGGGGGTAGACCGGGAAGTTCTTCGGGAAATACATCAGGAAAGTCATTAACAACGGAAATATCATTCAAATCTGATGTATTCTGATTTAAATCAGTGACATGAGCTAAGAAAGCTTGACATCCGTTTTTCAATAAACGAATAGCCTTAGGATTTGAAATGATATTGACTGATTTTAGTGGTTTGGTGATTTGGATTCGCACAACAGGTTGATTAGGAATATGAAAACTAACAACCTTACGAAAACAATCAATTTTGGCATGGTAAGTGGTTAACCAGTCAATTCCTAAAATCACGTCAAATGCAAGTATTTTCAAAGATACAAGATCAACAGGTAAGGTAAGGGTACCAATCTGAATCAAGCAAGATTTGTAAACTGTGGATGTAACAAAGGTTTCTCCTAACGGAGTTTCAACAGATAAGTCAAAGTCTAATTTATCAGAAGTCAAGTTCAAACGTTGAGCACAAGCAGGTGAAATAAAGGAATGGGTAGCACCGGTATCTAACAAGGTATAAACTTCGCAAGAGTTTATGATCAGCTTACCCGTAATCACCTCGTGTGGATTCCTCGCGTTTTGGGCTGTAACGACAAACGCTCTTCCAGGAATCACCGACTTTGACTTGTCTGCAACCGCCTTTGGAATCACCACCCCCGCTGAGCTTGGTTTCGCTATAGGACAATCTCGAGCTATATGTCCTTCCTTTCCACAGTTATAGCATCCTTTGAACTGTTGTGGACAGTTTGGGCTGATGTGTCCCTCTTTCCCGCACTTATAGCATATGACTGGTGGTCGTTCTCCTCCCCTAAAAATAGTTGATGCTGGTGCTGATGTTAACGTCTTCACGTTCTCATTGTTATACCTTCTCTTCTTAAAATCTCCCCCCGATTCGCTTCTTCTACTATCATGGCCACGATAACCACCGGAGTGGTTACCGCTTCTGTCATACTTTCCTCCTCGCTGGTTGTCATTGCTCCGATGACTACTGCCACCAGTACGACCTTGGTTGTGGTCCCTCGGTTGAACATAATCATTATCTCGTTCTAATAACTGGGCCCTGTTTACTACATCCGAATATAAAGAAAACTTATGAGAAATGAGGTATTGACGTATTTCGGGTTTCAAACCTCTTAGAAACATCCGCGTCATACGTTCCTCATTCTCCACCAAATGAGGTGCAAACCTGGACAGCTCCGCGAACTTAGCTTCGTACTGGGATACCGTCATGTTGTTTTGCTCGAGTCTGATAAACTCTACTTCCTTCATATGACGAATACTTTCAGGAAAGTACTTGTCATTAAACAGTTTCTGGAACGCTTCCCAAGACATCTGGAGTGCAGCAGGCTGGGTACGCTTCACGGATTCCCACCAGTAATCTGCCTCTCCACGGAACATAAACGTGGCGAATGGAACCTTCTGTTCCTCTGTACATCCCAAGACATCAAATATCTTGGTAATTTGATTAATCCACGTCTCCGCCTTGATCGGATCTGGCTTTCCCAGAAACTCTGGTGGTCCCAATTCTTTGAACTGCTTGGCAGTGACAGCTCGCGTGTTGTTATTATCTCCACCTGCATGTTGCACACGAGTCTCCCTCGTCTGATTTTGCATGAACTGCAAAAAACATCTAAACATCTCATCGTTTATCGTCTGACCAGCGTTATTTTCAGGATGAACATTGCCTTCTTGTTGCACGTTCTCCTGGTTAACGATTAAAGGTATCTCCACGGTCCCATTCACTTCGTTGTTAACATTCTCAGCTGCCATTCTCAAATACTGCCATAAAACAAGGGTTAATTAAACAAGTCAACATATCACATATTAACCCTATGCTCCGACTGACCAATTAAATACCACATAAGCTTAGATAGGACACACTAGCGAAGGATTTACTCGTCTCTCCCCTCCTAGTTCTATTCCCCGATCTCCGCCAGAGATCATATCCCTAAGCTCTGATACCAACTGTGACGCCCCCCAGAATAGGTCCATTCAACCCAACCCATTCTGAGTCGCCAAATACATGGTACAGAATTCAAATACAAACTTTATATCATACGGTCGTGCAAAATACGACCACACAACTGTGAGTCTCAGTACAAATATGTAGAAAATATTAAGATTCAAACTAAGTCCTCATTACAATTATTATCACACTATTTATCAGAAATAGTGAGGACTACTACTGCTCTAACTCGGACCATCACTCTGTCCCCCGACTAGTCCCCGCAACATTCTCATTTCCTGAAGAGGACAACAGATGAAAAGGGTGAGCTCAACTAGCCCAGTAAAGAATATTATGACTAAGATAATGAAAAATAAATTATCGTTAGCCTTCAACAGTTCAGATAAAATATTATTGATAACGTGTTTTAGATCAATATTCGCAGCGAAAATAACCGTTCATCATTAATATTTTATCCCTGTAACATCAATCAATATTCATCTCATCAAATATTCATCTTTGCACTACAGGCCAAAGATATTCATTTGTATCATCAGTGGTCATGTTCATCTCAACACCTGTCATCTTTGCACTACAGGCCAAAGATATTCATCAGGTAATCATTCATCTTTGCTCTACAGGCCAAAGATATTCATCAAGTAATCATTCATCTTTTAGGACTGAGGATGATGAAAAACATTTAAAAAAAACGAATCCAGTGAGATAAAAGACAAAGACTAAGGATTCGTATTTCAGTATATCCAATTCAAAAATACCTCGTAATAATCAATTATGGAGCAAAATTCAAGAATAGAGCTCAAAACTTGGATACAATCAAAGATAGTCACCTTAACAAGCAATTTGAACAAATAGAAGAAAATTTAATTTTTTCGTGAATAGTGTCGTATACGTGAATAGTGCCGTATACGTGAATAGTAACCCCGACGGAAAAAGTAAGAATTTCAACATAAAATCCATGACAATATTTCGGTATAATGATATTGAAAAGAATAACATCATTTACGAAAGAAAATAACATCCCTTACCTCAAAATAATAGTACTCCTGACTGGAATATCGGATATAATTTCGAAAGAAACTTGCACTGAATGCTAATACTCAAAGTATTAAAATACTCACAAAAATACGCTCGATATTATAGAGAGAGAAAACTTCGAATTCTGGTGTGATTTTCAATTCTAACCTAAGCACCCTATTTATAGGAAAAGCTTAGGATGCCAAAGGAGACTAAAATAATAAAATAATATTATTTTATTTTAAAATTTTCAAGCCGCCGGCTGCTGCCCAAAATTCTGATTTTTCAACCAAAAGTGGGTCCCACCCTTTATTAAAAAAATATTTATTTTCCGAAACTTCAATAATTCATAATAAATAGCCCCTTTGTCAGAAAAATACAAACTCGATGTCCTTTTATCGGAAATTTAATTCTCTACAACTTTGCAGAAGAAAGTTTTTCCAAATTCCCAACATAAATTATCCGAAATCCACCAACAGATGATTTTTCATACCAAAATACTGATAAAAACACATCAGCACTAATTCCTTCTTTAATATCCACAAAATAAATATTTCCTTATCGTATAAATCAATAATTAATTATTCACAAATAATATTATAGAACTACAATATTAACAACCAGATCGTTCCCAGGACAGAGGGGGCCTTCCGATAAGGACTTCTTCTTACTGGGGCGCAATTAAATAACCCCTTCTAGACAGAACTTCCTTAGACATTGTCAATAATGCTATCTAATAATATTATTCAAATAATATGAATTATTGAGTTGATAACGTGAAATACTGTGCAACGACAATTATTGAATCAATACTACAAAATATCAACTGTAGCCATTATTGAATCAATCATAAAAAAAATAGCAACGTAGCAATTATTGAGTCAATAAAATATCAATGCAGCAATTATTGAGTCAATAATATAAAATATCAACGTAGCAATTATTGAGTCAATAATATAAAATATTGAACAGTAAATACTGTAACAATAATTGAGTAGGTTCCTTCTCACGTAAGACTCAATAATTCGAAATACTGTGCAATACCGTGTGCTACTGCGCACCACCGCGTACTGTATTTTAACCACCGGGTATTTCAACAGTACTAACGGTAACAACCACGCCGTTATCTTGTAAAAAAGTTATTTCTGTCGCTTTCTATATCCGACAGTTATTCCGTTGTGGGGGCCCACAAATAGCTGCGCCGTCGTACGAATATTCCCCGACAACAAGAATATTCCACGACCAAACGAATATTCCCCGACAACAAGAATATTTTATAACCACTTGCTCATTTTAAAAATATTTGCACATTTCACCCATAACTTTCATATTTATCAAGTCAACACCTTACTATTTTGAAATAATATATAAAGAAAATTAAATCTTTATTCATAAAAGTTGGGGTCTTACAGGTAGGCACCATTATCAACTACCAGCATAGACATCGGGAAGGTCCGGTGATTTCAGAACATCATCCCCAGTAGAGATGTAAAATATTATCTCAGTTTATCTTCATCAAACAAGCATCGACAACGCTGACGAAAATCAAATCGTTGGAGTCAACACCAGCATAGACATCAGCAGCACTAATGGAAGTCAACCATTGGAATTAGCCCCAACATAGGCATCAACAATAATTGATAAAGGTAAAATCATTTATGAGGTGTGATTTACGAAAGGCGAAGCATGATTTGCGATACGATCTACGATTTGTGATGTGCGAAGAGCGATGTTCGAAGTGCGAAATGTGATTTGCGAAGTGTGATTTGCAAAGTATGATTTGCGAAAGCATTTTTACATTCATCATAACATTCATTGCATTGCGATTTGCATCATTAAGTATACGTTGTCATATTTCAAGTGCCTAGTAATCTTTTTGTTGGTCATTTTACCTATCAATATAACGCGCAAGTATACGCGATCAACAAGTAATAAAGAGTAAGAAAGATATCATTCCCACGGAGAATTAACAGATAAAAGGTCGCCAAAGCACTAATCCATAATCATCTCGGTCTTATTTAAACGGGGGGTAAAGAGTTTTAAATATTAAACTAATATTAACTAGGCAAGGAATTTACACATAAACTAAGTAATTCTAGAGTTAAACTCAGATAATGAAGATAAGAGACTCTAATTTCCCCTAATGATTTGTCTAAGCCTATTCACTTCCAATTAGGTCAAATTAATCATTACAGTTTGTAAGCCGAGAACACGAAAGTGAGAGAAGGCCATCTTTCGATGTACCTAATCCATATCACTTGCAATCCACATATGATATAACGCACTTGAACACCCACATTATCTAAACCCCTATATGTCTATGGTGTTTACAAATAAATAGGGTTTAAGGTCAAGTTCTCTATTGACTACGAGCGGCGCTTCGGTATATGTCTATATTAAGCACAAATCATACATCCAACGCCATGTGAACGTACAATCTCCCGCCACTACGATTAGATCTAAACCTACACTTCATCTTTCAAGTCCACATAGGTTATCACAGTAATTGGTCATGACTCAATTAAGCAATGAAAGCATACATCGCAGTAGATAATCACATAGCAATCAAATAAGAACCAACATGGAAGAAAATCAAATTAAAATACTCATTAGGTTCCATTGGAACCTCAAAATAAGGTCTAAGTTATAAATGACTCAAACATATCATCCACAAGTTGAATATACATCATAAGATTACAAATAGGAAGCAAAGATATTTAAAAGATAGAAAATAGCAAATCTGAGTGCTCAAGCTCCTTGTTGAATCTCCAATGGAATTCATTTGCTTCAATCTTCAAACCTAATCTAACCCCAGAAACTAACTAACTAAACTAAACCCTAATCTAGACTTAATCTACTCCTAATCTATACAAGAAATGTAAAGGAAATGGAAGAACAAGCGAGGGCTAGGGCTTAAGGCCAATATCTGATCCCCTTTCTTTCCAAAAAAGAGCCCTCTATATATCCTTTGCTCAAGCCAAGCCCGTTCAATTGAAAAGTCAAATCTGGCAGCTTGTTGGACTGGCGCGGCCGTCCCAAAATACACTAGAAATCCGCGCGCCCGCGCCAAGGATTTTCTGCTGCAGTGTCCTCAGTTAAAACGACCATAACTTTTGATCTGGGAAGAGTTACGAGGCCTGTCACCTATCAAATCGAAGCTATCGAAGAGCTCTATAACTTTTAATTTTTGACAATTGAGAAATAATGGATAGATGAAGGTTGAAATTAAGCTCCAAGTGACAGCTGTGCAATGAAAACCCAAAACCGTGAAGTTTAACGTCTGTTGGTATACGGGGCATAACTCTCGCCTCCGAACTCCGATTGGGATGATTCAAGATGTTCTGGAAAGCTTAGAAGACGCTATACAATATGAACCAAGTTCCAATCCAAGAACATGAAATGAACATGAACCCCCCAAACTATGTTCGGATTGCATTTCCTTCCCATTGTCATACCATCATTCCATTCTTGCTCCTTTTGGCCTCATTTTGTCCTTTTTAGCTCATTAAGCACCAAGGGAGTTCCAAAACATGCAAACTGCAAAACAAAGCAAAAAAACATGAAAAACACAAAGATACTTGAGTTTCGACAGCAGAACAAGCTGGTTACTATCCGAATAAGTGGTCATAAAGACCACTTATCAAATACCCCCAAACTTAAACGTTGCTTGCCCTCAAGCAACCAAAACAAAACTAAACAAAAGATGCAATGCAGTATATACAATGTATGCAATCTACACTATCATGAATGCAAATCCAAGTCCCAGTCAGTATTGAACTTTCAAAACAATGCCTCAGAAAACCATGAGATAATAGAATAGATAAGCTACCCAAGACAAGACCATAAGGCATATTCTGCAAATCCAAAGCTGTCAGCACTGATGTATTGTGCGTTGTGTGCCTAGCAACCATTAAACATGCTTTTGAACAAATTTATCACATACTATGCTTCTTAGGGGAAAAATAAGTTTTAACTTAAGAAAAATAGTAAATCAGATAAGTCCTAACCAAGACTATGCATTACTTAAGCTAAGAGTCACAGGGGGTTTTCATTAAGCTTTTATTACTCAAGAGGGCGTATTCGCACTTTTTCGTGTACACAATCGACTGTGCAATGCCTAGTCCTCTTAGGCTTTTCAATGATATCCGTGTAGCGAGCTTTCGACCAACGACTCTCAGACCAGACGGCCTTAGGGCGCTGGGTGTAGAGACACCCCGAGGGCTTACTTACTCAGATATTAAAGGCCACAGAACTCGACGTAGCCGATGTGTTTATTATATTTTTGTCTTTTTCATTGCATTTTTCTCTTATTTTTCTATTCTTTTTCTTTTTCGCAGAGGAGTGCGTCTTACGCTCCATCTCCCCGCTTAGCATGCATAACCCTTGTTTTTCCCCAAACTTAAGTTTTTTACAGTCTAGTTATTATCTTATGAGAACTGAAATTCTTTTATTAAAACATAGATTTCCCACCAGAAGACAGGTATGTAAACATTTAAACTAAGCATGTCATGATGGTTACTCTATTGTGCTAACTGGCTACATAGTATCTGACAGATAAGGATTTACATATATAACCTTCATATCAAGCTTAAGTCTCAAATCAGTTCAAAAATCAAGTGAATTCAATTTCTTCATAGGCCAAATACATAACTCACCAATTGAAACTGGATTCATGCACAATGTCCTAACACAGAATGCAAAACAAAATGTAAAAATTTTAAAATTTTGACAAATTTTAACTATTTACAACCTACATGCACTAAATGAACTAACACAACATGAAATGAACTAACTACATGCAAAAATAAAACCAATACCCCCAAACTTAAAATGCTCAATGTCCTCATTGAAGGTAAAGGTAAAAAGAAACACCCCTATTTTGCTTCGTCGTGTCCCTCATCCTCATCGTCCTCCTCAGGTGGTGTCTCTGGAGGTGGATAAGCAGCGGCGGAGCCATATGTAGGGAACTGCACCTGAACTCCCATCTGGGCGAACGCGTGGGGCAATGCCCCGCAGAAGTCTGTAGTGAAGGCTTGGAAGTTTGTGCTCATGGCATCCATTCTGCGCTGCAGACACCTCTCCATCCTGTCTATATGCTCGTGAACTGAGTGAGAGGACTCGGACTGTACTGGTGGTGGCACTCGCTCAGAAGTCTCCCCAGCCTCTGTCTGCTCTAGCAAAATAAATCCCTCCCCCAGAGAATGCGATCTGCCACCTTTCCATATCTTGAACGACTCAATGGCAGGGTGGTCAAGGGTGCTCATGGGCATCTACATTGGCTCTGCATATGACCACATAACTCCATTCGCAATACATAGCCTGGTGATCACTGATGCGTGCGGGATACTAGCTGAATTACCGCCTCTCAGAAATTTGCGAATAGAATTGTTGATCATGTACCCCAAGTAGATCCTCTTGCCCTTAACAATCCCCTAAAGAAAAATAGCTCGATCCTTAGTAACCTCATTCTGATGCTGTGTCGGCATCAAATTTTCACAAATAAAGCTGTACCACGCCTTCCCATATCTACTCAAGGCGGATTGGGGGAAATACAGCTTCAGATCAGTCCCTTGCTTCAGCTTCCAAGTAGTGCCTGGGTTGCACAGATAATCACAGATAGTGTCTAACTCTGATCCCCACTCCCTAGCATAAAGAGAGTCAGGCGTATCCAATGCAATGTTCGGTAGATCGAATAACTCGTTGATGTGCTCCTTTGCAAAAGACACTTCACATCCCCGCACGAAGATCTTATTGGACGTTGTGAATTTTGCATTGGCATAGAATCCCTGTACCATAAAGATTGGGGCTGCTAAAGGCTCCTCACAGAATAAATTCCAACCCCTCCCTCTGATCATAGATGCCATACGCCTGTCCAAGTTTTCATCAGGCGCTAACCCTCGCTCTGGCACAAATGTCCTGCCAACCAAAGTCGTGTGAAAGAATTTTTGAGCCTTCAGACTGACAAACTTGTGGTCATTATGTGACGCCCCCCAGAATAGGTCCATTCAACCCAACCCATTCTGAGTCGCCAAATACATGGTACAGAATTCAAATACAAACTTTATATCATACGGTCGTGCAAAATACGACCACACAACTGTGAGTCTCAGTACAAATATGTAGAAAATATTAAGATTCAAACTAAGTCCTCATTACAATTATTATCACACTATTTATCAGAAATAGTGAGGACTACTACTGCTCTAACTCGGACCATCACTCTGTCCCCCGACTAGTCCCCGCAACATTCTCATTTCCTGAAGAGGACAACAGATGAAAAGGGTGAGCTCAACTAGCCCAGTAAAGAATATTATGACTAAGATAATGAAAAATAAATTATCGTTAGCCTTCAACAGTTCAGATAAAATATTATTGATAACGTGTTTTAGATCAATATTCGCAGCGAAAATAACCGTTCATCATCAATATTTTATCCTTGTAACATCAATCAATATTCATCTCATCAAATATTCATCTTTGCACTACAGGCCAAAGATATTCATTTGTATCATCAGTGGTCATGTTCATCTCAACACCTGTCATCTTTGCACTACAGGCCAAAGATATTCATCAGGTAATCATTCATCTTTGCTCTACAGGCCAAAGATATTCATCAAGTAATCATTCATCTTTTAGGACTGAGGATGATGAAAAACATTTAAAAAAAACGAATCCAGTGAGATAAAAGACAAAGACTAAGGATTCGTATTTCAGTATATCCAATTCAAAAATACCTCGTAATAATCAATTATGGAGCAAAATTCAAGAATAGAGCTCAAAACTTGGATACAATCAAAGATAGTCACCTTAACAAGCAATTTGAACAAATAGAAGAAAATTTAATTTTTCCGTGAATAGTGTCGTATACGTGAATAGTGCCGTATACGTGAATAGTAACCCCGACGGAAAAAGTAAGAATTTCAACATAAAATCCATGACAATATTTCGGTATAATGATATTGAAAAGAATAACATCATTTACGAAAGAAAATAACATCCCTTACCTCAAAATAATAGTACTCCTGACTGGAATATCGGATATAATTTCGAAAGAAACTTGCACTGAATGCTAATACTCAAAGTATTAAAATACTCACAAAAATACGCTCGATATTATAGAGAGAGAAAACTTCGAATTCTGGTGTGATTTTCAATTCTAACCTAAGCACCCTATTTATAGGAAAAGATTAGGATGCCAAAGGAGACTAAAATAATAAAATAATATTATTTTATTTTAAAATTTTCAAGCCGCCGGCTGCTGCCCAAAATTCTGATTTTTCAACCAAAAGTGGGTCCCACCCTTTATTAAAAAAATATTTATTTTCTGAAACTTCAATAATTCATAATAAATAGCCCCTTTGTCAGAAAAATACAAACTCGATGTCCTTTTATCGGAAATTTAATTCTCTACAACTTTGCAGAAGAAAGTTTTTCCAAATTCCCAACATAAATTATCCGAAATCCACCAACAGATGATTTTTCATACCAAAATACTGATAAAAACACATCAGCACTAATTCCTTCTTTAATATCCACAAAATAAATATTTTCTTATCATATAAATCAATAATTAATTATTCACAAATAATATTATAGAACTACAATATTAACAACCAGGTCGTTCCCAGGACAGAGGGGGCCTTCCGATAAGGACTTCTCCTTACTGGCGCGCAATTAAATAACCCCTTCTAGACAGAACTTCCTTAGACATTGTCAATAATGCTATCTAATAATATTATTCAAATAATATGAATTATTGAGTTGATAACGTGAAATACTGTGCAACGACAATTATTGAATCAATACTACAAAATATCAACTGTAGCCATTATTGAATCAATCATAAAAAAAATAGCAACGTAGCAATTATTGAGTCAATAAAATATCAATGCAGCAATTATTGAGTCAATAATATAAAATATCAACGTAGCAATTATTGAGTCAATAATATAAAATATTGAACAGTAAATACTGTAACAATAATTGAGTAGGTTCCTTCTGACGTAAGACTCAATAATTCGAAATAATGTGCAATACCGTGTGCTACTGCGCACCACCGCGTACTGTATTTTAACCACCGGGTATTTCAACAGTACTAACGGTAACAACCACGCCGTTATCTTGTAAAAAAGTTATTTCTGTCGCTTTCTATATCCGACAGTTATTCCGTTGTGGGGGCCCACAAATAGCTGCGCCGTCGTACGAATATTCCCCGACAACAAGAATATTCCACGACCAAACGAATATTCCCCGACAACAAGAATATTTTATAACCACTTGCTCATTTTAAAAATATTTGCACATTTCACCCATAACTTTCATATTTATCAAGTCAACACCTTACTATTTCGAAATAATATATAAAGAAAATTAAATCTTTATTCATAAAAGTTGGGGTCTTACAACCTCCCCTCCTTATGAAATTTCGTCCTCGAAATTGACGTACGTACCTGGTATGTCGAAAAGGTGAGGATACCTCGCTTTCATTTCCGATTCCAACTCCCAGGTCATTTCCTCAATTGCATGGTTTCTCCACAAAACTTTAACTTGAGGTATAATTTTCGAGCGTAGGACATGCTCCTTCCTATCCAAGATCTTGACAGGTACCTCCTCGTACGTTAAATCTTCGGCTATCTCGTCTGGTTCTAACTCAATAATGTGGTTCGGATCTTTCACATATTTACGCAACACGGATATGTGAAACACGTTATGAACACGAGACATGCTTGGAGGTAAAGCGAGTCTATAGGCCACATTTCCTACTCGGTCAAGAATCTCAAATGGACCAATAAATCGTGGATTGAGCTTTCCTCTCTTCCCAAACCTTGTAACTCCTTTCCATGGAGCAACACGTAATAACACATGGTCTCCAACATTAAATTCCACGTCCTTTCGATGAAGATCTGCATAACTCTTTTGTCGATCCTGTGCCGTCTGTATACGTTGTCGGATTATTTGGATCTTTTCTGTAGTCATACGTACTAACTCTGGTCCCAACAATGTTGCTTCACCCACCTCATCCCAACATACTGGAGAACGACACTTTCTCCCATACAACGCTTCGAATGGAGCTACGCCTATACTTGCCTGATAACTGTTGTTGTAGGAGAATTCCACCAATGGTAAGTACTTATCCCAACTCCCTTTGAAGTCTAGAACACAGAGTCTCAATAGATCTTCAAGAGTTTGAATAGTTCTTTCCGATTGTCCGTCTGTTTGAGGATGATAAGCCGAACTGAATCGTAAATCCGTGCCCATAGCTTTCTGCAAACTGATCCAAAATCGTGAAGTAAATCTGGGGTCACGATCCGAAACTATGGATACTGGCATGCCATGCAACCTCACAATCTCATTCACGTACATATGAGCAAGACGTTCAAGGGAATAAGTCTCTCGTATCGGCAAGAAATGAGCAGACTTGGTTAATCTATCAACAATAACCCAAATCGCATCTAAGCCTTGAGAAATCTTGGGAAGACCCGTAACGAAATCCATCGTAATGTGTTCCCACTTCCATTTCGGAATCTCCAGTGGTTGCAATGGACCCTTCGGTACTTGATGCTCCGCCTTTACACGTTGACAAGTTAAACATCTAGAGATGAACTCCGCGATCTCTCTCTTCATATTGCCCCACCAAAATGTATGTCGAAGATCACGATACATTTTAGTACTCCCAGGATGGATCGCAAACGGTGTGTTGTGTGCCTCCATCATGATTCTATACTTCAAGTCAGAATCGTTAGGAACACAAAGTCTGGAGTTGACTCGAAGTATTCCTTCTTCATCGATTCTTGCTTCTGGAATTGCACCTTCTTGCACCTTCTTCTTCATCTTCATCAGCTCCGCATCCGTAGCTTGAGCAGCTTTAACTTTATCAATCAAAGCTGGTTCTACGCGTATACGTGACATCATCGCACTCGTTCCCACATATGATCTTCTACTCAACGCGTCAGCTACCACGTTCGCTTTTCCAGGATGGTATTGGATAGTATGATCGTAATCTTTCAACAACTCAAGCCAACGTCGTTGCCGCATGTTGAGTTCCTTCTGAGTGAAGAAATATTTAAGGCTCTTATGATCCGTATAAATCTCCACTTTCTCTCCGTACAAGTAATGTCTCCAGATCTTCAACGCGAAAACGACTGCTGCCAACTCTAGATCATGAGTAGGATAATTCCTCTCATATTCTTTGAGTTGTCGCGAGGCATAGGCTATGACTTTCCCATGTTGCATGAGAACACATCCTAACCCTTTGCCCGAAGCATCGCTGTAGATAACAAATCCATCCGAACCAGATGGTATTGTCAGAACAGGTGCCGAAATAAGTCTCCTCTTGAGCTCTTGGAAGCTCTTCTCGCATTCCTCTCTCCAAACGAATTTCGTATCTTTCCGAGTCAACTGTGTTAATGGAGTAGCGATTCGAGAAAATCCCTCTACAAACCTCCGATAATAACCAGCTAAGCCCAGAAAGCTTCGTACTTCAGTCACCGACTTAGGTTGCTCCCAGCTTTGTATTGCTTCAATCTTCGCCGGGTCAACAGATACTCCACGTTTCGATACCACGTGCCCAAGGAATGCTACTTCCTCAAGCCAGAACTCGCATTTCTTTAACTTGGCGTATAGCTTGTTCTCACGAAGCTTTTGAAGTACCAGCTTCAAATGGTGTTCATGATCTTCACGGCTTTTAGAATAGATGAGAATGTCATCAATAAAGACAACAACGAATTGATCTAAATACTCCTTAAATACACGGTTCATCATATCCATGAAAGCAGCAGGAGCATTAGTCAATCCAAAAGACATGACTAAGAACTCATAATGCCCGTACCGTGTTCTAAAAGCAGTCTTTGGAATATCCTCAGTTTTAATCTTCAACTGATGATATCCAGAACGAAGATCGATCTTTGAAAATAATTGCGCTCCTTGCAACTGGTCGAATAGGTCATCAATACGAGGTAACGGATACCTATTCTTGATGGTGACATGGTTCAACTCCCGATAGTCAATACAAAGTCGCATACTCCCGTCTTTCTTCTTTACGAATAAAACAGGAACACCCCAAGGAGACGTACTAGGACGAATAAAACCGATGTCTAACAACTCTTGTAATTGAATCTTTAACTCCTGAAGTTCAACAGGAGCCATTCGATATGGGGTTTTAGAAATAGGCTTTGTACCGGGCTCAAGGTCAATAAAGAATTCAACTTCACGTTCTGGGGGTAGACCGGGAAGTTCTTCGGGAAATACATCAGGAAAGTCATTAACAACGGAAATATCATTCAAATCTGATGTATTCTGATTTAAATCAGTGACATGAGCTAAGAAAGCTTGACATCCGTTTTTCAATAAACGAATAACCTTGGGATTTGAAATGATATTGACTGATTTTAGTGGTTTGGTGATTTGGATTCGCACAACAGGTTGATTAGGAATATGAAAACTAACAACCTTACGAAAACAATCAATTTTGGCATGGTAAGTGGTTAACCAGTCAATTCCTAAAATCACGTCAAATGCAAGTATTTTCAAAGATATAAGATCAACAGGTAAGGTAAGGGTACCAATCTGAATCAAGCAAGATTTGTAAACTGTGGATGTAACAAAGGTTTCTCCTAACGGAGTTTCAACAGATAAGTCAAAGTCTAATTTATCAGAAGTCAAGTTCAAACGTTGAGCACAAGCAGGTGAAATAAAGGAATGGGTAGCACCGGTATCTAACAAGGTATAAACTTCGCAAGAGTTTATGATCAGCTTACCCGTAATCACCTCGTGTGGATTCCTCGCGTTTTGGGCTGTAACGACAAACGCTCTTCTAGGAATCACCGACTTTGACTTGTCTGCAACCGCCTTTGGAATCACCACCCCCGCTGAGCTTGGTTTCGCTATAGGACAATCTCGAGCTATATGTCCTTCCTTTCCACAGTTATAGCATCCTTTGAACTGTTGTGGACAGTTTGGGCTGATGTGTCCCTCTTTCCCGCACTTATAGCATATGACTGGTGGTCGTTCTCCTCCCCTAAAAACAGTTGATGCTGGTGCTGATGTTGACGTCTTCACGTTCTCATTGTTATACCTTCTCTTCTTAAAATCTCCCCCCGATTCGCTTCTTCTACTATCATGGCCACGATAACCACCGGAGTGGTTACCGCTTCTGTCATACTTTCCTCCTCGCTGGTTGTCATTGCTCCGATGACTACTGCCACCAGTACGACCTTGGTTGTGGTCCCTCGGTTGAACATAATCATTATCTCGTTCTAATAACTGGGCCCTGTTTACTACATCCGAATATAAAGAAAACTTATGAGAAATGAGGTATTGACGTATTTCGGGTTTCAAACCTCTTAGAAACATCCGCGTCATACGTTCCTCATTCTCCACCAAATGAGGTGCAAACCTGGACAGCTCCGCGAACTTAGCTTCGTACTGGGATACCGTCATGTTGTTTTGCTCGAGTCTGATAAACTCTACTTCCTTCATATGACGAATACTTTCAGGAAAGTACTTGTCATTAAACAGTTTCTGGAACGCTTCCCAAGACATCTGGAGTGCAGCAGGCTGGGTACGCTTCACGGATTCCCACCAGTAATCTGCCTCTCCACGGAACATAAACGTGGCGAATGGAACCTTCTGTTCCTCTGTACATCCCAAGACATCAAATATCTTGGTAATTTGTTTAATCCACGTCTCCGCCTTGATTGGATTTGGCTTTCCCAGAAACTCTGGTGGTCCCAATTCTTTGAACTGCTTGGCAGTGACAGCTCGCGTGTTGTTATTATCTCCACCTGCATGTTGCACACGAGTCTCCCTCGTCTGATTTTGCATGAACTGCAAAAAACTTCTAAACATCTCATCGTTTATCGTCTGACCAGCGTTATTTTCAGGATGAACATTGCCTTCTTGTTGCACGTTCTCCTGGTTAACGATTAAAGGTATCTCCACGGTCTCATTCACTTCGTTGTTAACATTCTCAGCTGCCATTCTCAAATACTGCCATAAAACAAGGGTTAATTAAACAAGTCAACATATCACATATTAACCCTATGCTCCGACTGACCAATTAAATACCACATAAGCTTAGGTAGGACACACTAGCGAAGGATTTACTCGTCTCTCCCCTCCTAGTTCTATTCCCCGATCTCCGCCAGAGATCATATCCCTAAGCTCTGATACCAACTGTGACTCTTGTCCCAACCTTGGACAGCACCTCACAATGATACCTATCAGTTTGCCACCGCAGAACGGCGTCCCCTACGGAGAGTCTGGCTTCGGTGCATCCCCCATACACATGAAGTCACCAGATAGAGGCTCGGGGCTCTTTACTTATGGCTCTGATACCAACTGTGACGCCCCCCAGAATAGGTCCATTCAACCCAACCCATTCTGAGTCGCCAAATACATGGTACAGAATTCAAATACAAACTTTATATCATACGGTCGTGCAAAATACGACCACACAACTGTGAGTCTCAGTACAAATATGTAGAAAATATTAAGATTCAAACTAAGACCTCATTACAATTATTATCACACTATTTATCAGAAATAGTGAGGACTACTACTGCTCTAACTCGGACCATCACTCTGTCCCCCGACTAGTCCCCGCAACATTCTCATTTCCTGAAGAGGACAACAGATGAAAAGGGTGAGCTCAACTAGCCCAGTAAAGAATATTATGACTAAGATAATGAAAAATAAATTATCGTTAGCCTTCAACAGTTCAGATAAAATATTATTGATAACGTGTTTTAGATCAATATTCGCAGCGGAAATAACCGTTCATCATCAATATTTTATCCCTGTAACATCAATCAATATTCATCTCATCAAATATTCATCTTTGCACTACAGGCCAAAGATATTCATTTGTATCATCAGTGGTCATGTTCATCTCAACACCTGTCATCTTTGCACTACAGGCCAAAGATATTCATCAGGTAATCATTCATCTTTGCTCTACAGGCCAAAGATATTCATCAGGTAATCATTCATCTTTGCTCTACAGGCCAAAGATATTCATCAAGTAATCATTCATCTTTTAGGACTGAGGATGATGAAAAACATTTAAAAAAAACGAATCCAGTGAGATAAAAGACAAAGACTAAGGATTCGTATTTCAGTATATCCAATTCAAAAATACCTCGTAATAATCAATTATGGAGCAAAATTCAAGAATAGAGCTCAAAACTTGGATACAATCAAAGATAGTAACCTTAACAAGCAATTTGGACAAATAGAAGAAAATTTAATTTTTCCGTGAATAGTGCCGTATACGTGAATAGTAACCTCGACGGAAAAAGTAAGAATTTCAATATAAAATTCATGACAATATTTCTGTATAATGATATTGAAAAGAATAACATCATTTACGAAAAAAATAACATCCCTTACCTCAAAATAATAGTACTCCTGACTGGAATATCGGATATAATTTCGAAAGAAACTTGCACTGAATGCTAATACTCAAAGTATTAAAATACTCACAAAAATACGCTCGATATTATAGAGAGAGAAAACTTCGAATTCTGGTGTGATTTTCAATTCTAACCTAAGCACCCTATTTATATGAAAAGCTTAGGATGCCAAAGGAGACTAAAATAATAAAATAATATTATTTTATTTTAAAATTTTCAAGCCGCCGGCTGCTGCCCAAAATTCTGATTTTTCAACCAAAAGTGGGTCCCACCCTTTATTAAAAAAATATTTATTTTCCGAAACTTCAATAATTCATAATAAATAGCCCCTTTGTCAGATAAATACAAACTCGATGTCCTTTTATAGGAAATTTAATTCTCTACAACTTTGCAGAAGAAAGTTTTTCCAAATTCCCAACATAAATTATCCGAAATCCACCAACAGATGATTTTTCACACCAAAATACTGATAAAAACACATCAGCACTAATTCCTTCTTTAATATCCACAAAATAAATATTTCCTTATCATATAAATCAATAATTAATTATTCACAAATAATAGTATAGAACTACAATATTAACAACCAGGTCGTTCCCAGGACAGAGGGGGCCTTCCGATAAGGACTTCTCCTTACTGGCGCGCAATTCAATAACCCCTCCTAGACAGAACTTCCTTAGACATTGTCAATAATGCTATCTAATAATATTATTCAAATAATATGAATTATTGAGTTGATAACGTGAAATACTGTGCAACGACAATTATTGAATCAATACTACAAAATATCAACTGTAGCCATTATTGAATCAATCATAAAAAAAATAGCAACGTAGCAATTATTGAGTCAATAAAATATCAATGCAGCAATTATTGAGTCAATAATATAAAATATCAACGTAGCAATTATTGAGTCAATAATATAAAATATTGAACAGTAAATACTGTAACAATAATTGAGTAGGTTCCTTCTCACGTAAGACTCAATAATTCGAAATACTGTGCAATACCGTGTGCTACTGCGCACCACCGCGTACTGTATTTTAACCACCGGGTATTTCAACAGTACTAACGGTAACAACCACGCCGTTATCTTGTAAAAAAGTTATTTCTGTCGCTTTCTATATCCGACAGTTATTCCGTTGTGGGGGCCCACAAATAGCTGCGCCGTCGTACGAATATTCCCCGACAACAAGAATATTCCACGACCAAACGAATATTCCCCGACAACAAGAATATTTTATAACCACTTGCTCATTTTAAAAATATTTGCACATTTCACCCATAACTTTCATATTTATCAAGTCAACACCTTACTATTTCGAAATAATATATAAAGAAAATTAAATCTTTATTCATAAAAGTTGGGGTCTTACACATTATAATCGATGCCACCTCCCCCTGGCTCATAATCGTTCCCCCTAGATGATGACTCCCTCCTACTTCGTTTGGATGCCATTTAAATTGAGAATTAAGGGAAAAATCCAACACTATCCACTAATCAACCCAATTCAATAATCTTGCTTAGCTCTTGAACCCCAAATCACTGTCTCAATTGATCAAGTTGAGAGGATGAGGGTGGATTGGTGATTTCGATTGAGGAGGTAGAAGGGTTTTCGAATTTAGGGCTTGGGGTATAGTGAGAGGATTTGTGATGGATGTTCAAGATGGAAGGGATGGGAGATGATTATTTGAAGCTTGAGATAACTGGAGGAAATGAGGGATGAAGTGGTTTTCAAATTTTAGAGAGGAAACTCTGAAGTTCGATAGCTAATGAAATGAAGTGGTACCTCCAAATTTGTCGAATTTTTGCTTAAGTCAAGCCCAGTCTGCCCGTCGCGCTGCCGTGCCAACTAAGGCTTAAACGGCCGCGGCCGCGCCCTTTGCTGATTTTCAATTGCTGCAGATTTGGCATGAATTGATGATGGCTCTTTGACTCTTGATTCATTTAGCATGGATTGAACCTGAGGAAAAACATATAGCCTTTATTAAGCCCTTCTACACTATCAAAAGTAAATACTAACTATTTACATTAAGAGGATTGAACATGGAAAGATATATGCATTTAAATTCCCAAAAATTCTCTATATGCGTATACGCAATACACAAGTGTATCAAAGATATGTCCATTACCTGATATTCCCAAAAAGTATACGCACTAATGCCTAAACCCAAAAATGTAGGCATTGAACTTTTAAAACCAAAAAGTGTTGAAAAATTTACAACTATTACTTAAACCACTGAGAATTAAACAAGGGGGAGGAAAAGGTAGATAATAATTTGAATTAAACAAGGAGGAGAGAGAGATGATGGGTTGCCTCCCATCAAGCGCTGAGTTTATAGTCTGTTAGCTAGACTCTGTCTGGCACTGCTATCCGATCCCCCGACAATATTTTAGAACCCCTCCGTCCATCAGAATTGCAATGTGCTGTTGGAGGCTTCCCATCATGAGAGGACTCGGATTTAAACTACCTAGAACATGATTTATATAGGAATGCCCCGTTGTGAAGATCGGGGAGCTAGGCACTAGTTCTGTTGTGCTAGTGAAATGATTGGGGCATTGAGGTTCTACCCGCACAACGGTCTCTTCTTCCATTCTCTCTTCTTCATGCCACCATGGTTTTAAGGATACGAACTCTCTCTTATCCTCGATATCATTCTCTGTTATGTGGCTACCAAGGGGGCAAGGGTGTGCAAACTTCACTGGTTTTTCCAACATAGGCGGAGAAGTCACCTGGGGTATTGTCACAGTTGGTTCACAAACATATTTTTCCACATCCCCAAATGTCTCCTCGATGTCGCCTTCTTTCAGTTCATCCAGCTGCATGTGCACTTCCGGCTCTCCATCAGTTTTTGCATCCATATCATAGCACCAATCATTCTGGGGGCCTTGACTCACGACTTCAAACAGTTGAGGCATAGGACTCTGAAGAACTTGAGTCTTTGTCTGCTCAATCATGTCCTCATTCCTTAAAGCCATGCTAATTTTCTCCACCCAATCCTGAAGATCCTCAATCGACTCCTCTTGCTCAATCAAGATCTCCTTTTCTATTTTAGCCTCAGAATCCCTGAATTGAGTCTCACGGTAATTCTGAAGCCCTTTACTCACGGCTTCCACTACTTGAGAGAGTTGATTCTGGAGATTCTGAGTCTGCATCCCTTGCTCAATCAACTCCTCTTTCATCAATGCCATACTAATCTGATTTGCCCAATTCTGAAGATTCTCGATTAACTGTGATTGATCAATTAAGGTATGTCTTAATGATGTTATGCCACCTCCTTCCTCCAGGCTTGCCTTTTCCGTGTCACCTTCAACATCTATGTATTGAGGCTCATGAGTTGGAGTCTGGAAGGTGCATTCTGGTGCGTACATTGGACTTGGCTCGCAGTAGTGATCTTGATAGTAGCTCCTTGAAGGCTCTGGGTGATACCCCCAATCCTGCTGATAATTGGGATAGGGCTCATTGTAGGAGTACTCACCCTCATACTGCTCCTGTCCATAACTGATAGGCTCCTAATGGCTCGTATAGCTCCTAGCACCATAGTTATAAGTCACTATCGTCTCTCAATTCTATTGGGTTGAGACAGTATCCAACTTCCTCGAAAGAACCTCTAACTGTGCTGATAGTGAAGCAATTGGGTCAATGCCATCATTCCCTACTTCCCTCGGTCGCGCTTGCCTTGTGTAGTTCTATGGATAGAAATTTAAGTCCATTGTACCTAAAAAGAGAATATAAGAAGAGAATTAAATAAAAATAAAAATGTTTAAATTAAGACTAATTTGATTTAAACTAATGTTGAAAAATAGTTATCCAATTAAGTTCCTCGGCAACGGCGCCAAAAACTTGTTGGTCATTTTACCGATCAATATAACGCACAAGTATACGCGGTCAACAAGTAATAAAGAGTAAGAAAGATATCGTTCCCACAGAGAATTAATAGATAAAAGGTCGCCAAAGCACTAATCCATAATCATCTCGGTCTTATTTAAACGGGCGGTAAAGAGTTTTAAATATTAAACTAATATTAACTAGGCAAGGAATTTACACATAAACTAAGTAATTCTAGAGTTAAACTCGGATAATGAAGATAAGAGACTCCAATTTCCCATAATGATTCGTCTAAGCCGATTCACTTCCAATTAGGTCAAATTAATCATTACAGTTTGTAAGCCGAGAACACGAAAGTGAGAGAAGGCCATCTTTCGATGTACCTAATCCATATCACTTGCAATCCATAGATGATACAATGCACTTGAATACCCACATTATCTAAACCCCTAAATGTCTATGGTGTTTACAAATAAATAGGGTTTAAGGTTAAGTTCTCTATTGACTACGAGCGGTGCTTCGGTATATGTCTATATTAAGTAGAAATCATACGTCCAACGCCATGTGAACGTACACTCTCCCACCACTACGATTAGATCTAAACCTACACTTCGTCTTTCAAGTCCACATAGGTTATCACAGTAATTGGTCATGACTCAATTAAGCAATGAAAGCATAAATCACAGTAGACAATCACAAAGCAATCAAATAAGAACCAACATGGAAGAAAATCAAATTAAACTACTCATTAGGTTACATTGGAACCTCAAAATAAGGTCTAAGTCAAAAATGACTCAAATATATCATCCACAAGTTGAATATACATCATAAGATTACAAATAGGAAGCAAAAAGATTTAAAAGATAAAAAATAGCAAATCTGAGTGCTCAAGCTCCTTGTTGAATCTCCAATGGAATCCACTTGCTTCAATCTTCAAGTCTAATCTAACCCTAGAAACTAACTAACTAAACTAAACCCTAATCTAGACCTAATATACTCCTAATCTATACAAGAAATGTAAAGGAAATGGAAGAACAAGCTAGGGCTAGGGCTTAAGGCCAATATCTGATCCCCTTTCTTGCCAAAAACTGAGCCCTCTATATATCCTTTGCTCAAGCCAAGCCCGTTCAATTGAAAAGTCAAATCTGGCAGCCTGTGAGACTGGCGCGGCAGCGCCAAGGATTTTCTGCTGTAGTGCCCTTTGATAAAATGACCATAACTTTTGATCCGGGAAGAGTTACGGGGCCTGCCACCTATTAAATGGAATCTATCGAAGAGCTCTACAACTTTTATTCTTTGAGAATTGAGAAATAATGGATGGATGGAGGTTGAAATTGAGGTCCAAGTGACAGCTGTGCAATGGAAACCCAAAACCGTGAAGTTTAACGTCCGTTGGTATACGGGGCATAACTCTCGCCTCCGAACTTCGATTGGGATGATTCAAGATGTTCTGGAAATCTTAAAAGACACTCTAAAATATGAACCAAGTTCCAATCCAAGAATATGAAATAAACATGAACCCCCCAAATGATGTCCGGATTGCATTTTCTTCCCATTGTCATGCCATCATCCATTCTTGCTCCTTTTGGCCTCATTTTGTCCTTTTTGCTCATTAAGCACCAAGGGAGTTCCAAAACATCCAAACTACAAAACAAAGCAAAAACACGTGAAAAGCACAAAGATACTTGAGTTTTGGCAGCAGAACAAGCTGGTTACTATCCAAATAAGTGGTCATAAAGACCACTTATCACTTTTTCATGTTCATTTCATTGCATTGCATAAACATGACAAAGAGGGGCATCTGTAGACACTTGAAATTTTTTTATCCTATTACTAACTTTGCAGGAGGGTAAAAACATCTTTTTCACACTCCAGAGATAACCCTGGAGGACCACAACATCAAATCCAACCCAGGAGACAGCCCCGAGATATCAAATCAACCCTCGGAGATGACCCTAAGGAAGAACAAAATCGGCTGGGATCACACCTCGGAGATAACCACAAGAAACAGTCGAAAGCCCCGGCAACCCTGGAGATAAACCCTAGAAGGGCAAAACGGTCATTTGGCCAACTCAACATCAAATCAAGTTAAATCACTGCCATGAAGGTCATGCAAAACCATAACGTCAATCCCGAGTGAAAATAACACAACACAGCTCAACGGACGTACTGCGAAGACTCGAAGATCTGGTCATGGACCCGTCTTCCTAAATTCGGTAAAGGTCAAATCCCATGTCATTGTGTAGCTCTCGAGAAGGGCTTTCCGAAGAGGTATAACACGCCTCCATCGGATTTTCGGATTAAAAGTTATGAAGGTTCAAGCAGACTGCACGTTGGTCAGAGTGCACATACTTCGAGACAGCTGGACTCACCAGAAACAGCCGCAGCTAGATCTGCGGCTGCAGCAGGTAGACCCGCGGCTGATTGGGTCTATAAATAAGGCCTCCCATTAGCCAAAAAAAGGAGAGAAAAAAGAAGAAAAGAGAGAAAATTCCGCCCATTTCAGCTCTTAACCCTACCTACAGTGTTCCAAACTTCAATATTGTTCTTTGTAAACACTTGTATACGTATATGTACTAACATATCAAGTTTTAACCGGTGGAAACGGAGTTGTCAAGCTTCAAAAGCGGTTTAAAGCCTTACTCGCTGTATACTGTAAGGTTTCTTCAGATCTGAAGTTTTTTTACTACTTTAATATATATATATATATATATATATATATATATATATATATATTAAAGGTAAAAAAGCCACGAATTTGCAATCCAGGCCAAACTAAAAGTTATAAATATATATATATATATATATATATATATATATATATATTTATAAGTGTTCATTATGCCTAGATTCTAAATCTGTGGCTTTTTACTAATTTAATATATATATAATCATATCTATATATATATATATTATATTTATATTAACTCGTTGACCTTGATTGTTAATCCATGGTCTTTTTCAGCTTCAATATATATATATATATATATATATATATATATATATATATATATATATATATATATATATATACACACCTGGATTATGAATCCGTGGCTCTGTCTAGCTTTAATATATATATAATTAGTATATATATATATATACTAATTACTTTATAGTATAACTATAAGAAGTGATAAAATCAGTTCATATGTATTAACAACAGTTTTAAATAAAAAGAAATTTTATTAATTGATAAAATAATTACAAACAGAATCAGATAACTTACAAGTAGACTCGATTATAGAAAGCCTAACATGTTATAACTAAGATAGAAGGTAAGAGGGTTAAAGATTTATCAGATAGGAATCTGAGTCTTTCTAAACTCTCTATTGGATTTCTAATCCTGCCTTCCACAAATGACTCGGCTTCCCTTATAGAGAATAAGAAAAGGCTTACTGATTACATCTCAATAATTACAAAACATCTTTAACTATTAAAGAACAATAATGCTCTTACAAAAGACCTAGGCATTATTGAACCTTTTGACTAAATACAGACGCGTGAATACAATTTTTGAATAAAAAACAGACTCATTATTATAACTTTTGACTATGACGACCAAATGGCCGACAAAGCAAACATGACTCAGCTAAATTACAACAGACTTTACTTTTACTTTCGGCTGCTTTTGAAAAAGGAGCACGCACTGATGACTATTTTTGAAGGCAACAATCTCTGTCTGCCGCATTCAATATGCTATAACTGTAGACTTCCTAGGCAAAAGGATCCTGAGCATCTTGGAGGGAAATGCTGCAGTACGGATCATTAGGGCTAGAAGCTTCATGACTGGATTTGGAAGAAGATGATGAGCAAATTGAGGGAACAGAGTCCTCACTGAGCTTATCAACTCTTTTTTGAATAAGCCGAGGTAACTATTTTAACTCAACATTAGAACAATGATCAATATCCGCAAAATCTAATTTAGTTTGACTAGATTTTTTGGATTTACTAGAAGAAGATTCTTTGGGAGGAGGAATCGTTTTAATGGGAGTAGGGTTTACTGGAAATTCTTTCTGAACCTGACCAACGATGCGATAAACATCAAATTTATCCCACCATTTAACAGAAAATTCACGAGTCACATAAGTCAATTGACTAATATAATTACGAGTGATGACTGTTTTATCTTTGGCTGACTCAAGATTAATTTTAACAGTGGGAGAATAAAACCCATAATTTCATTTAAGGATCCATGGAATTTTATATTTACTGATGAACAAAAGAATAACTGGAATACACTCATTTTTAGGATTATAGGGAAAACAACAACAAAAATGAGTAAGAACCGACTGGAGTTCAATAGGCAGAACACTATGGGTGAGACCAAATCTTTTCCACCAAAGAACAAACCAGTGAGGAATTTGACTTTTAAATTTGTGGTCAAACTGAATGTACCACGAATGACTAAATGAAGGAGTTTGAAATAGGAAAACTCTATTCCAAGCTTCCATATAATCATAATAGCAGAAATGGCTATCATGATCATTTAACTGACAAAGATCAGACGGATGACTACCCCAGTCAGACATGAAGATAATATGTTTAATATATAGGGAATGATAGATGACCTTAGAACTGTTATTTCTATCATAAATAGGTTTGACTAGAATTGACTGTGTTTGAAGAAGGATGTCCTTATAATACACAAGGGATTTATAAGGAGCGAGAGGGAGAAAATGCCAACCAGGTGGGAAGAACTGGGTAGCCAATTTAAATGGATCGTCAATGGATTTCATATGAGATTCGATATGAAATAAATTGACGGAATAAACGGGGATATACTGGGAATGAGTATGTTGACCAGGGTTAGGGTTACTGGATGAAGACGAAGCAAAGGGATCAATGGGCCTAGGAGACTGGGCCAAAACTTTATTGAAGGGCTTTGGAACAGTTCCAAGAACTGTATACCTATTTGCTATATCAATAGGAGTAACTGGATTAACTGGATGGGGAATTACGGCTCCCAAGGGCCTTTGACAAGGAAGGCCTGGGCCTAGAGGGCCTGGAGGCCGAACATTCTTGTTTCCACCTCTAACACTCATTTGGTTGGGGTACCTGAATTAATAAATTCTCTTGTAAAAAAATTAGGAACAGAATTTTGACTTCCTTTAATATACTCAATATCAAAATCAAAAATATTTAAAAGAGATTGCCATATGGCAAAAATATGCTTAGCAGCAATGTTTTTAACATTTTTTTCTAAAATATATTTTGCTGACTTAGAATCAATTCGAACCAAAAATCTTTGATTTAATAAATCGTTTTGAAATTTACTAATACATAAAACCAAAGCTAGAATTTCTTTTTTAATTGTACTATAATTAAGTTGAGCCTGATTCCACGCGCTAGAGTGGAATCGAACAATTTGTTCAGAAGAAGCAGGAGTTAATTTCTGTTTCAGAATGCCACCAAAACCAATTTCAGAGGCATCAGTTTCGACAATCTTAAACGCAGATTCATTAGAAATGCCAAGGCAAGGCAAAACTTTAACATATTTTTTAACCTGTTGGACGATGGAAGTATGCTCATCAGTCCAAGGAGGAGGATTTTTTTGTAAACGAAGAAACAAAGGTTACAGATTTTTCTTAAATTTTGATAGAATTTACCTACATAATTCAGAGATCCAAAGAACCGCTGAAGTTGGGTTTTATCAATGATTTTTTCTGGGAATTTATCTGCGAATTGGATAACTTGTTGAATAGGACGGACTAGACCACGATGAATATCATGACCTAGAAATTTGACTTTTGTTTGGAACAGACTACATTTAGTAGGAGACAGAACCAAGCCATTAACTTTGATAGCTTTGAAGAACGAATTCAAATGTTTGAAATGTTCATCGATTGACTTAGAGAAGAATAAAATATCATCAATGTAGACAATGATGAAATGACTGAAAGGATTCAAAATTTTATTGAGAATATTTTGAAACTCACTAGGAGCATTCTTCAAACCAAAGGCATCAACTACCCATTCATAATGACCAAAGGGAGTGGGTAAAGGCAGTTTTATATCTATCGCTAGGATGAATACTAACTTGCCAAAACCCTGACTTAAGGTCGAATTTACTAAAAATGGCAGCGTTACTAATCCGACTAAGGAGGTCTTCCTTATTAGGCAGAGGATACCTAATCCATTCTAAGACCTTATTAAGGGGCTTGTAATTAATAACTAGTCTGGGAACACCTCTTTCTTTCTCAGCTTCATTATTTACATAAAAAGCTGGACAAGACCAAGGCGATTTACTATGTTTAAGTAAACCTTTTGCAAGAAAGTCGTTAATTTCTTATTTATAAAGTTCCATTTGCTGATGACTCATCTGTATAGGTCTACCCTTAGTAGGAATAAGATGTTCCTTAAACTCCTTAGCATAAGGTAGCCTAACCACATGTTTTCTTCTATGCCAGAAGGCATTAGGAGAATCAGCACATAAATTTTTGGTCATAAACACACGAAGTTCTTCAATCTTATCTTGAATTTTTTCAAGAAGGAGAAGATCTTCAACCTGTTTATATTTAATTTCCTGTTTTAAATATTTTAACTGTGAGGTTTTACAGTTTAACAAATTAAGTGATTTTGAAATAGATTCATCTTGAATAAATTTCAAATCTCTTTCTTTAGGTTGAGTAATAAATTCAAAAATAACTTTCTGACCTAAGTGCTAAGTTGTTAAACCATTATTACTAGTAGTAAATGGATATAATAAATATATAAACGAAAATCCTAAAATAATCTTATCTGTCAAGTTGCGAATTAAAACAAATGATGTTTTAAAACACATATTATCTTGGCAAATATGAACTTTAGGGAGTTTATATTTTATCTCCATCATACTACCATTAGCAGATTTTAACCGTTCACTAATTTTTTTATAGAACTTAGTAGGTATTAAACCTTCTTAAATGCAATTAAGATCCGCACCAGTGTCAACTAGAGCAGGAAGTTGAATTGCAAAAGTTCCATCAATAACAAGGCGAACAATAATACACCATTTTTGAATTGTAATGTATTTTAACCTTTTTAATGAATTACCTTGAACCATAAAAAGTGACTCATCCTCTTTGACATTAGAGGATTCAGCTTCTTCTTCATTATCTGAAGAATCAGTAATGTGAAGTTCTGAACCTTTAGTAGCCAAAGTTGCCATTTCTTTTCGTAAATTAGAAATCTCAGTCTTAAGACCAGAAATTTTCTTTTTAAGTTTATTAACTTCTTGATTTAACTCAGGAATGGTAATTTCTTTATCAGTAGTTTTAAATCTCTCTAAAGTTTTATGAACTGCTGTTATCATTTCTATACGAATGATATTTATCATACCAATCCTAAAATGTAAGGTTCTCTTAATTAGTTTTTATAAATTTTTCCCATTTATTAACAATTTTATCTCTGTCATGCTTATCGTATTTATTATGAAAAGCATGCCTTTTCTCTTTATTAGACATGGAATTAAAATCTGCAACCAGACTATCCCAATGTAATTTAAATGCTTTAGTGATGACTCTTAACTGATGATTAATAGGGGCTTCAAAATCAGAAGGGGCGGTCCTACAGAAACTGTAGGAGACACATCATCTTGTTCATCTTCTATCTGAGTAGTAGGAGTGTAACAAGGATGACTAGTTTGACCCTGATTCAAAACTCCTTTCATTTTAATATCAGAAATAGAAAAATCACTTAAAACTTCAGTATCTCTTCAAGAAATAACAGAAGGAACTGAAGAATTAGTAAATTCTTCTATTATTAAAGGTATTCTGGTACATTCAAAACTGACTTTGACAGTACCATTAGCAAATTATTTAATATTTTCTAAATTCAATAAATTATTAATAACTGGTTTTTGTGGAATCTCTTGAGGAAGGATCCACTGACTAGGAAACGTAATATCTTTCCAAAGAATAGTCCTTGGAGTTTGGATATTAGCGTTACTAGTACTGATTTGAATTAAAACAATATGATCTTTTGGGCTTTTATTAATAGCATGAATATTTAAATTGGTTTTCATTACTTTATAATAAATTCTGTAAATTAAGGCTATAGGTTGTGAACCCTCAATCATATGAGTTATCTCACCTGCAGTCTTAATATTCAGAGTTAATGCTTTTAACAGATTAACATCACTTAAACTCAAAGGGAGATCGGGAAAGCAATTAAAATGGATAGGTCAATCATGCAAACTCGATTCCATGATACCAATTATGCTAGGAGCATAGTTAAGGTATCTTGCATCTCTAAGACATAGAAAGATGCTTGAGTTTATTCCTTTAATAGATAAAGGCTTGACTGCGACCTGAACTAAACCAATATGAATAAAATTATAACCTTTCTTTTTATGTTTATTAATCACATCAGAAGAAAGAAGATTATAATTTTCATATTCTTTGTTGATCGCATAGACACGTTCAACCAATTTAACATTATAATCAGTTTTAAAATTATCAATAAATGTTGACTAATAAATCTCTTTAGGAGACACACTAGGTATGTTCCAATTACTAAGAGTTTGATTAATGTTTTCGTAACTATGTTCTTCTTGGTTGACTATGTCTGGAACCGGAGGTAGGGCTGATCTATTACTAACTGAAGAACTAGACCTGAATAATCTACTCATTTTTAAAAATTAAAATTTTTAATAATTCTATGCTCTTCCATACATACCCTTCTTTCCTTAAGCAGACGCATACCTATGTCCTAGGTCAAACACCCGACACTGCTCCACACTTAGACTTACAAAGGGCAAAAAGACCGGGGCGAACACGGTGTTCTACAGAAAGAGCTTAGGTGACTTCTTGAACAAAGAAAAATTAAAAACTTTTGATTTTCAAAAATGACTTTGATTAAGCAAATATAAGATCAACACTTAGTAAACAAACAACACATGGCTCTGATACCAAGATGGCAGAAGGAGAACAGATAGGGATGAGAGAGATCAGAGAAGAGTGGCGCATACAATCCGAATCACAACTATAATATAACTATAAGAAATGATAACAGCAGTTCATATGTATTAACAACAGTTTTAAATAAAAAGAAATTTTATTGATTGATAAAATAATTACAAACAGAATCAGATAACTTACAAGTTGACTCGATTATAGAAAGCCTAACATGTTATAACTAAGATAGAAGGTAAGAGGGTTAAAGATTAATCAGATAGGAATCTGAGTTTTTCTAAACTCTCTATTGGATTTCTAATCCTGCCTTCCACAAATGACTCGGCTTCTCTTATATAGAATAAGAAAAGGCTTACTAATTACAACTCAATAATTACAAAACATCTTTAACTATTAAAGAACAGTAATGCTTTTACAAAAGACCTAAGCATTATTGAACCTTTTGACTAAATATAGACGCGTGAATATAACGTTTGAATAAAATACAGACTCATTGTTACAACTTTTGACAATGACGACCAAATGGCCGACAAAGCAAACATGACTCAGCAAAATTACAACAGACTTTACTTTTACTTTCGGCTACTTTTGAAAAAGGAGCACGCACTGATGACTATTTTTGAAGGCAACAGTCTCTGTCTGCCGCATTCAATATGTTGTAACTATAGACATCCTAGGCAAAAGGATCCTAAGCATCTTCGAGGAAAATGCTGTCGTACAGATCATTAGGGCTAGAAGCTTCATGACTGGATTTGGAAGAAGATGATGAGAAAATTGAGGGAACAGAGTCCTCACTAAGCTTATCAACTCTTTTTTGAACAAGCCGAGCTAATTATTTGAACTTAGCATTAGAACAATGATCAATATCCGCAAAATCTAATTTAGTTTGACTATATTTTTTGGATTTACTAGAAGAAAATTCCTTGGGAGCAGGAATCGTTTTAATGGGAGTAGGGTTTACTGGAAATTCTTTCTGAACCTGACCAATGATTAGATAAACATCAAATCTATCCCACCATTTAATAGAAAACTCACGAGTCACATAAGTCAATTGACTAATATGATTGCGAGTGATGACTGTTTTATCTTTGGCTGACTCAAGATTAATTTCAATAGTGGGAGAATTAAACCCATAATTCCATTTAAGTATCCATGGAATTTTATATTTACCGATGAACAAAAGAATGACTGGAATACACTCATTTTTAGGATTGTGGGGAAAACGACAACAAAAATGAATAAGAACAGACTGGAGTTCAATAGGCAAGACGCTATGGGTGAGACCAAATCTTTCCCACCATAGAACAAACCAATGAGGAATTTAACTTTTAAATTTATGGTCAAACTGAATGTACCACGAGTGACTAAAGGAATGAGTTTGGAACAGCAAACTCTATTCCAAGCTTCCATATAATCATAATAGCAAAACTGGCTATCATGATCATTTAACTGACGAAGATCAGATGGATGATTTCCCCAATCAGCCATGGAAATGATCTATTTAATATAAAGAGAATGATAGATGACCTTAGAACTATAATTCCTATCATAAATGGGTTTGACTAGAATTGACTGTGTTTGAAGAAGGATGTTCTTATAATACACAAGGGATTTAGAAGGAGCAAGAGGAAGAAAATGCCAACCAGTTGGGAAGAACTAGGTAGCCAATTTAACTGGATCGTCAATGGATTTCATATGAGATTCTATATGAAATAAATTGACAAAATAAACGGGGACATACTGGGAATGAGTATGTTGACCAGGGTTAGGGTTACTATAATAAGACGAAGCAAAGGGATCAATGGGCGTAGGAAACTGGGCCAAAATCGTATTGAAAGGCTTTGGAACAGTTCCAAGAACTGTATACCTATTTGCTACATTAATAGGAGTAATTGGAGTAACTAGATGAGGGATTATGGCTCCCAAGGGCCTTTGACAAGGAGGGCCTGGGCCTGGAGGGCCAGGAGGCCGAACATTCTTGTTTCCACCTCTCACACTCATTTATCTGGGGTACCTGAATTAATAAATTCTCTCGTAAGAAAATCAGGAACAAAATTTTGACTTCCTTTAATATATTCAATATCAAAATCAAAAATGCTTAAAAGAGATTGCCAACGGGCAAAAATATGCTTAGCAGCAATGTTTTTAACATCCTTTTCTAAAATGTATTTGGCAGACTTGCAGTCAATGCGAACTAAAATTTTTGATTTAATAAATCATTTTGAAATTTACTAATACATAAAACCAAAGCTAAAATTTCTTTTTTAATTGTACTATAATTTATTTGAGCCTGATTCCACGTGCCAGAGTGAAATCGAATAATTTGTTCAGAAGAAGCAGGGGTTAATTTCTGCTTCAGAATGCCACCAAAACCAATTTCGGAGGCGTCAGTTTCCACAATTTTAAATGCAGATTCATTAGAAATGCCAAGCAAGGCAAAGCCTTAACATATTTTTTAACTTGTTGGACGATGGAAGTATGCTCATCAGTCCAAGGAGGAGGATTTTTCTGTAAACGAAGAAACAAAGGTTTACAGATTTTTCTTAAATTTTGATAGAATTTACCTACATAATTCAGAGATCCTAAGAACCGCTGAAGTTGGGTTTTATCAATGATTTTATCTGGGAATTTATCTGCGAATTGGATAACTCGTTGAATAGGACGGACTAGACCACGATGAATATCATGACCTAAAAATTTAACTTTTGTTTGGAACAGACTACATTTAGTAGGAGACAGAACCAAACCATTAACGTTGATAGCTTTGAAAAACGAATTCAAATGTTTGAAATGTTCATCGATTGACTTAGAGAAGACTAAAATATCATCAATGTAGACAATGATGAAATGACTGAAAGGATTCAAAATTTTATTGAGAATATTTTGAAATTTTCTAGGAGCATTCTTCAAACCAAAGACCTGAACTACCTATTCATAATGACCAAAGGGAGTGGTAAAGGCAGTTTTATATCTATCGCTAGGATGAATACTAACTTGCCAAAGCCCTAACTTAAGGTAGAATTTACTAAAAATGGTAGCGTTACTAAGCCGACTAAGGAGGTCTTCCTTATTGGGCAGAGGATACATAATCCATTCTAAGACCTTATTAAGGGGCTTGTAATTAATAACTAGTCTGGGAACACCTCTTTCTTTCTCAGCTTCATTATTTACATAATAAGCTGGACAAGACCAAGACGATTTACTATGTTTAATTAAACCTTTTACAAGCAAGTCGTTAATTTTTTGTTTACAAAGTTCCATTTGCTGATGACTCATCTGTATAGGTCTAACCTTAGTAGGAATAAGATGTTCCTTAAATTCCTTAGCATAAGGTAGCCTAACCACATGTTTTCTTCTATGCCAGAAGGCATTAAGAGAATTAGCACATAAATTTTTGGTCATAAACACGCGAAGTTCTTCAATCTTATCTTGAATTTTTTCAAGAAGGAGAATATCTTCAACCTGTTTATATTTAACTTCCTGTTTTAAATATTTTAACTGTGAGGTTTTACAGTTTAACAAATTAAGTGATTTTGAAATAGATTCATCTTGAATAAATTTCAAATCTCTTTCTATAGGTTGAGTAATAAATTCAAAAATAACTTTCTGACCTAAGTGCTCAGTTGTTAAACCATTATCACAAGTAGTAAATGGATATAATAAATATATAAACGAAAGTCCTAAAATAATCTTATCTGTCAAGTTGCGAATTAAAACAAATGATGTTTTAAAACACATATTATCTTGGCAAATATGAACTTTAGGGAGTTTATATTTTATCTCCATCATACTACCATTAGCAGAATTTAACTGTTCACTAGTTTTTTTATAGAACTTAGTAGGTATTAAACCTTCTTGAATGCAATTAATTTCCGCACCAGTGTTAACTAGAGCAGGAAGTTGAATTGCAAAAGTTCCATCAATAACAAGGCGAACAATAATATACCATTTTTGAATTGTAATGTCTTTTAACCTTTTTAATGAATTACCCTACACCATAAGAAGTGACTCATCCTCTTTGACATTAGAGGATTCGGCTTCTTCTTCATTATCTGAAGAATCAGTAATGTGAAGTTCTGAACCTTTAGTAGCCAAAGTAGCCATTTCTTTTCGTAAATCAGAAATCTCAGTCTTAAGACTAGAAATCTTCTTTTTAAGTTTATTAACTTCTTGATTTAACTCAGGAAGGGTAATTTCTTTATCAGTAGTTTTAAATCTCTCTAAAGTTTTATTAAGGCTAATAACAGGTTTATGTTTTCCTTTAATAACCTTGCCTTTACCAGAATTGTTTTTAGAAAACAAATCTTTTAATTGTTTCATGTACTGTAATTTCAACTCTTCATCTGTAAGTTTACTAATTAATTCAATTAAAAAAGAGCTCTCTTGGTCTTCTTTGCTAAGAACGTTAATAGTTTTACAACAATCAGACCTACAATTATCAGTACAAAGGGTGACTTCATTTTCTTCACTAGCAGTTTGATTATCTTCATCATTACCAGAGGAATAAGGTATATCAGAATAATTGTTGCTATCAGCATCATTATTCTCTATTCTAATTAACTCTAATATTTTATCAGTGTCTTCAACCGAAATATTTAACTCACTCAATTTCTGTTTAATTTTACACTAACTCTTGTAATGACCCTTTTTACCACAATTATAACAGGTAATTTTACTCTTATCCTGTGACTTAGAAGTAGATTTTTACTATGCGATCTCTTTTTAGTCTTGGGTTTTTCATAATAGTTGTCTTGATTTTTAGACTGACTAGACCGCTTCTTATGATGCTTACGTGATTTGCGATTTTTAACTTGTTTCTTCCTATGCTTCCTTCTGGAAGGAGCTAATAGGAGGCAAGACATATTGTTCGCAAAATGTGCCAAGCTCTTATTTAGCTTTTTTCTTATCTTTAGCATCTTGTTTAGCAATTTTAAAATCAATACACATTTTTAACCCAATCTTTTGACTATAACTAATTATGTCACCATAAGTCAGGTTATCATAATCAATATACCCAAGAGTTTTACTAAGTTTTTCTCTAACTTTGTGAGCAAACAAGTTAGGAAGGCCATTAACAAAAATTTTCTTTTCAAAAGGGTTTATTACTATCACTACGCATCTTGACTCAAGAAATAAAAACATCTTTGTACCACCTAAAATCACTTAGGGTGAAACAAGTGAGATTACTTAACTGATCATGTATTCTCTCAGTGATATTACTAGGAGTTCCAATAAAATGTTTTATTATAGTAAAAATTAATGTTAATACCATCAGGAATATCAAAACCAATATCTTCTCTGAAGATAGGCTGACCATTGTCATCTAACTGGCGAGCATGGATTATAGAATTCCTTGCATCTTCGTCAAGGTGTTTTTCTCACCAAGAACGAAGGACACCAGTGAAACCATTAGTTAATATTTCAACTATTTCAGGCTGCGTTAGACTGCTGAAAGATGTAATATAACTATTGACTACCATAGACAAATGATTCATTTTGGTAAGAATCTGATGTTCACTAAACCCATCAATATTCCATTCGTAAATTTTATTAGATGAAACCGAAAATTGATTATCTAGATTTTTCTCCTCATACTGAAGATCAGGGGGAGTAGGTCTAGAATACCAATTTTTTGTAATACTAGTGTTATTAAAGGTTAACTTATTTAATTGTTCAGTAATATCTGCGATAGAAGCAGTTTCATAGTTAATCTCTGATTGACTATTACTTTCATCATCAGAGTCTGCAACTTGATCGATGATTGCAACAGTACCACTGGCTTCACTAGAACTTGAACCAATTTTTTTAAGTAACTTATCAATAGACTTAACCAGATCAGAATCTTTATTAGGCAATCCCATTCCTTCTCTTTTTTTTTGGGAGAGATAATAAAGGTTGATCTAATTTTTTATCAAGAATTTTAACCATAGAATGATCAAAAAAAAAATCAATTTTTTATCTAAATGTTTACCAATTGTAGCCAAATACTGATTAGTAAAATTATTTTGTTCAATAATTTTCTTTTCATCAGTTTTTCCATCAGCAACTTTAAATGGACTGGCAATAACTGGAGTATTTTTAACATGTAAAAGAACAGTTTCTAAAGGAGGATGACTAGCTAAGATTTTAGATTTATCCTCTTTTGTCCACTGACTTTTAGTAAGAACTTTACATTGTGAATGATATGCATCATACCAATCATAAAATGTAAGGTTCTCTTGATTAATTTTGTTAAATTTTTTTCATTTATTAACAATTTTATCTCTGTCATGCTTATCATATTTATTACGAAAAGCATGGCGTTTTTCTTTATTAGATGTGGAATTAAAATCTTCAACCAGTTTATCCCAATCTAATTTAAATGCTTTAGTGATGACTCTTAACTGATGATTAATAGGGGCTTCAAAATCAGAAGGGGTCGGTCCTACAGAGACTGTAGGGGACACATCATCTTGTTCATCTTCTACTTGAGTAGTAGGAGTGTAACAAGGATGACTAGTTTGGCCTTGATTCAAAACTACTTTCATTTTAATATCAGGAATAGAAAAATAACTTAAAACTTCAGTATCTCTTCTAGAAATAACCGAAGGAACTGAAGAATTAGTAAATTCTTCTATTATTAAAGGTCTTCTGGTACGTTCAAAATTGACTCTGACAGTACCATCAGAAAATTATTTAATATTTTCTAAATTCAATAAATTATTAATAACTGGATTTTGTGGAATCTCTTGAGGAAGGATCCACTGACTAGGAAACGTAATATCCTTCCAAAGAATAGTCCTTGGTGTTTGGATATTAGCGTTACTAGTACTGCTTTGAATTAAAACAGTATGATCTTTTGGGCTTTTATTAAGAGCATGAATATTTAAATTGGTTTTCATTACTTTATAATAAATTATGTAAATTAAGGCTATAGGTTGTGAACCCTCAATCATATGAGTTATCTCACCTGCAGTCTTAATATTCAGAGTTAATGCTTTTAACAGATTAACATCACTTAAACACCAAAGGGAGATCGGAAAAGCAATTGAAATGGATAGGTCCATCATGCAAACTCGATTTCATGATACCAATTATGCTAGGAGCAAAGTTAAGGTATCTTGCATCTCTAAGACATAGAAAGATGCTTGAGTTTATTCCTTTAATAGATAAAGGTTTGACTGCGACCAGAACTAAACCAATATGAATAAAATTATAACCTTTCTTTCTATGTTTATTAATAACATCAGAAGAAAGAAAATTATAATTTTCATATTCTTTGTTGATCGCATAGACACGTTCAACCGTTTTAACATTATAATCAGTTTTAAAATTATCAATAAATGTTGACTGATAAATCTCTTTAGGAGACACACTAGGTATGTTCCAATTACTAAGAGTTTGATTAATGTTTTCGTAACTATGTTCTTCTTGGTTGACTATGTCTGGAACCGGAGGTAGGGCTGATCTATTACTAACTGAAGAACTAGACCTGAATAATCTACTCATTTTTAAAAATTAAAATTTTTAATAATTCTATGTTCTTCCATGCATACCCTTTTTTCCTTAAGCAGACGCATACCTATGTCCTAGGTCAAACACCCGACACTGCTCCACACTAAGACTTACAAAGGGCAAAAAGACCGGGGCGAACACGGTGTTCTACAGAAAGAGC
Source organism: Panax stipuleanatus (assembly GCA_020205555.1). Taxonomy (NCBI): domain Eukaryota; kingdom Viridiplantae; phylum Streptophyta; class Magnoliopsida; order Apiales; family Araliaceae; genus Panax; species Panax stipuleanatus. The sequence goes on from CM035125.1 coordinate 102,880,458, forward strand.
TTAGGTGACTTCTTGAACAAAGAAAAACTAAAAATTTTTGATTTTCAAAAATGACTTTGATTAAGCAGATATAAGATCAACACTTAGTAAATAAAGCTCACAGAGTTTCCTTAGGTTTTGTGTTGACAAACCTCACAGAGGTTCTCTCCTCCTTCTCTCCCCCTTCTCTCTACCTTCTCTCTAGTTAGAAGAAGGTCGAAGCCCTTATGGTTTCGGCCTCCCTTCGTAAACATATCCAGATTATTGTAATCCTTTCCCAAATGTTTATAATTACAAGAAAGAGATTACTTTATCGAATCAACGGTCATCTTCTTTATGTTTCAAAATTATTTTAAGTTTTAAGTTTTATTAAAAAATTCGTCCGCTGTTAAATGGTGTGGGACCCTGGGGGGCTAGCGTCGTCTGATACCAAGAAGGCGGAAGATGAACAGATATGAGAAGATGAGTAATAGAAGGAAAAGAAGAGTGGCGCATACAAATCTGAATCACAACTATAGTATAATTATAAGAAATGATAACAGCAGTTCATATGTATTAACAACAGTTTTAAATAAAAAGAAATTTTATTGATTGATAAAATAATTACAATCAGAATCAGATAACTTACAAGTAGACTCGATTATAGAAAGCCTGACATGTTATAACTAAGATAGAAGGTAAGAGGGTTAAAGATTTATCAGATAGGAATCTGAGTCTTTCTAAACTCTCTATTGGATTTCTAATCCAACCTTCCACAAATGACTCGGCTTCTCTTATATAGAATAAGAAAAGGCTTACTGATTACAACTCAATAATTATAAAACATCTTTAACTATTAAAGAACAGTAATGCTTTTACAAAAGACCTAAGCATTATTGAACCTTTTGACTAAATACAGACGTGTGAATATAACTTTTGAATAAAATACAGACTCCTTATTATAACTTTTGACAATGACGACTAAATGGCCGACAAAGCAAACATGACTCAGCTAAATTACAACAGACTTTACTTTTACTTTCGGCTGCTTTTGAAAAAGGAGCACGCACTGATGACTATTTTTGAAGGCAACAGTCTCTGTCCGCCGCATTCAATATGTTGTAACTTTAGACATCCTAGGCAAAAGGATCCTGAGCATCTTGGAGGGAAATGCTGCCGTACAGATCATTAGGGCTAGAAGCTTCATGACTGGATTTGGAAGAAGATGATGAGCAAATTGAGGGAACAGAGTCCTCACTAAGTTTATCAACTCTTTTTTGAATAAGCCGAGCTAACTGTTTTAACTCAGCATTAGAACAATGATCAATATCCGCAAAATCTAATTTAGTTTGACTAGATTTTTTGGATTTACTAGAAGAAGATTCCTTGGGAGGAGGAATCATTTTAATGGGAGTAGGGTTTACTGGAAATTCTTTCTGAACCTGACCAACGATTCGATAAACATCAAATTTATCCCACCATTTAATAGAAAACTCACGAGTCACATAAGTCAATTGACTAATATGATTGCGAGTGATGACTGTTTTATCTTTGACTAACTCAAGATTAATTTCAAAAGTGGGAGAGTAAAACCCATAATTCCATTTAAGGATCCATGGAATTTTATATTTACTAATGAACAAAAGAATGACTGGAATACACTCATTTTTAGGATTGTGGGGAAGACGACAAGAAAAATGAGTAAGAACAGACTTGAGTTCAATAGGCAAGACACTATGGGTGAGACCAAATCTTTCCCACCATAGAACAAACCAATGAGGAATTTGAATTTTAAATTTGTGGTCAAACTGAATGTACCACGAGTGACTAAAGGAAGGAGTTTGGAACAGCAAAACTCTATTCCAAGCTTCCATATACTCATAATAGCAAAACTGACTATCATAATCATTTAACTGACAAAGATCAGATGGATGATTTCCCCAATCAGCCATGAAAATGATCTGTTTAATATAAAGAGAATGATGGATGACCTTAGAACTGTAATTCCTATCATAAATGGGTTTGACTAGAATTGACTGTGTTTGAAGAAGGATGTCCTTATAATACACAAGGGATTTATAAGGAGCAAGAGGAAGAAAATGCCAACTAGTTGGAAAGAACTGGGTAGCCAATTTAACTGGATCGTCAATGGATTTCATATGAGATTCAATATGAAATAAATTGACGGAATAAACGGGGACATACTAGGAATGAGTATGTTGACCAGGGTTAGGGTTACTAGAAGAAGACGAAGCAAAGGGATCAATGGGCCTAGCAGACTGGGCCAAAACCGTATTGTAAGGCTTTGGAACAGTTTCAAGAACTGTATAACTATTTGCTACATCAATAGGAGTAACTGGAGTAATTGGATGAGGGATTATGGCTCCCAAGGGCCTTTGACCTGGAGGGCCTGGGCTTGGAAGGCCAGGAGGCCGAACATTCTTGTTTCCACCTCTCACACTCATTTATCTGGGGTACCTGAATTAATAAATTCTCTCGTAAGAAAATCAGGAACAAAATTTTGACTTCCTATAATATATTCAATATCAAAATCAAAAATGCTTAAAAAAGATTGCCAACGGGCAAAAATATGCTTAGCAGCAATGTTTTTAACATCCTTTTCTAAAATGTATTTGGCTGACTTGCAGTCATTACGAACTAAAAATCTTTGATATAATAAATCATTTTAAAATTTACTAATACATAAAACCAAAGCTAAAATTTCTTTTTTAATTGTACTATAATTTATTTGAGCCTGATTCCACGCGCCAGAGTGAAATCGAACAATTTGTTCAGAAGAAGCACAGGTTAATTTCTGCTTCAGAATGCTACTGAAACCAATTTCGGAGGCGTCAGTTTCAACAATTTTAAATGCAGATTCATTAGAAATGCCAAGGCAAGGCAAAACCGTAACATATTTTTTAACTTGTTAGACGATAGAAGTATGCTCATCAGTCCAAGGAGGAGGATTTTTCTGTAAACGAAGAAACAAAGGTTTATAGATTTTTCTTAAATTTTGATAGAATTTACCTACATAATTCAGAGATCCTAAGAACCGCTGAAGTTGGATTTTATCAATGATTTTATCTGGGAATTTATTTGGGAATTGGATAACTCATTGAATAGGACGGACTAGACCACTGATGAATATCATGACCTAGAAATTTGACTTTTGTTTGGAACAGACTACATTTAGTAGGAGACAGAACCAAACCATTAACTTTGATAGCTTTGAAGAACGAATTCAAATGTTTAAAATGTTCATCGATTGACTTAGAGAAGACTAAAATATCATCAATGTAGACAATGATGAAATGACTGAAAGGAATCAAAATTTTATTGAGAATATTTTGAAATTCACTAGGAGCATTCTTCAAACCAAAGGCCTGAACTACCCATTCATAATGAGCAAAGGGAGTGGTAAAGGCAGTTTTATATCTATCACTAGGATGAATACTAACTTGCCAAAGCCCTGACTTCAGGTCGAATTTACTAAAAATGGTAGCGTTACTAAGCCGACTAAGGAGGTCTTCCTTATTGGGCAGAGGATACCTAATCCATTCTAAGACCTTATTAAGGGGCTTGTAATTAATAACTAGTCTGGGAACACCTCTTTCTTTCTCAGCTTCATTATTTACATAAAAAGCTGGACAAGACCAAGACGATTTACTATGTTTAATTAAACCTTTTACAAGCAAGTCGTTAATTTTTTGTTTACAAAGTTCCATTTGCTGATGACTCATCTGTATAGGTCTAACCTTAGTAGGAATAAGATGTTCCTTAAATTCCTTAGCATAAGGTAGCCTAACCACAAGTTTTCTTCTAAGCCAGAAGGCATTAAGAGAATCAGCGCATAAATTTTTGGTCATAAACACGCGAAGTTCTTCAATCTTATCTTGAATTTTTTCAAGAAGAAGAATATCTTCAACCTGTTTATATTTAACTTCCTGTTTTAAATATTTTAACTATGAGGTTTTACATTTTAACAAATTAAGTAATTTTGAAATAGATTCATCTTGAATAAATTTCAAATCTCTTTCTTTAGGTTGAGTAATAAATTCAAAAATAACTTTCTGACCTAAGTGCTAAGTTGTTAAACCATTATTACTAGTAGTAAATGGATATAATAAATATATAAACGAAAGTCTTAAAATAATCTTATCTGTCAAGTTGCGAATTAAAACAAATGATGTTTTAAAACACATATTATCTTGGCAAATATGAACTTTAGGGAGTTTATATTTTATCTCCATCATACTACCATTAGCAGAATTTAACCGTTCACTAGTTTATTTATAGAACTTAGTAGGTATTAAACCTTCTTGAATGCAATTAAGATCCGCACCAGTGTCAACTAGAGCAAGAAGTTGAATTGCAAAAGTTCCATCAATAACAAGGCGAACAATAATATACCATTTTTGAATTGTAATGTCTTTTAACTTTTTTAATGAATTACCCTGCACCATAAGAAGTGACTCATCCTCTTGACATTAGAGGATTCAGCTTCTTCTTCATTATCTTAATAATCTGTAATGTGAAGTTCTGAACCTTTAGTAGCCAAAGTAGCCATTTTTTTTCGTAAATCAGAAATCTCAGTCTTAAGACTAGAAATTTTCTTTTTAAGTTTATTAACTTCTTGATTTAACTCAGGAAGGGTAATTTCTTTATCAGTAGTTTTAAATCTCTCTAAAGTTTTATTAAGGCTAATAACAGGTTTATGTTTTCCTTTAATAACCTTGCCTTTACCAGAATTGTTTTTAGAAAACAAATCTTTTAATTTTTTCATGTACTGTAATTTCAACTCTTCATCTGTAAATTTACTAATTAATTCAATTAACAAAGAGCTCTTTTGGTCTTCTTTGCTAAGAACGTTAATAGTTTTACAATAATCAGACCTACAATTATCAGTACAAAGGGTGACTTCATTTTCTTCACTAGCAATTTGATTATCTTCATCATTACCAGAGGAATAAGGTATATCAGAATAATTGTTGCTATTAGCATCATTATTCTCTATTCTTATTAACTCTAACATTTTATCAGTGTCTTCAACCGAAATATTTAACTCACTTAATTTCTGTTTAATTTTACACTAACTCTTGTAATGACCCTTTTTACCACAATTATAACAGGTAATTTTACTCTTATTCTGTGACTTAGAAGTGGATTTTTTACTATGCGATCTCTTTTTAGTCTTGGGTTTTTCATAATAGTTGTCTTGATTTTTAGACTGACTAGACCGCTTCTTATGATGCTTACGCGATTTGCGATTTTCAACTTGTTTCTTCCTATGCTTCCTTCTGGAAGGAGCAATAAGAGGCAAGCCATATTGTTCGCAAAATGTGCCAAGCTCATATTTAGCTTTTTTTCTTATCTTTAGCAGCTTATTTAGCAATTTTAAAATCAATACACATTTTTAACCCAATCTTTTGAATATAACTAATTATGTCACCATAAGTCAGGTTATCATAATCAATATATCCAAGAGTTTTACTAAGTTTTTCTCTAACTTTGTGAGCAAACAAGTTAGGAAGGCCATTAACAGATTTTTATTTCCAAAATCATGACTCGAGAAATAAAAACATCTTTGTACCACCTAAAATCACTTAGGGTGGGACAAGTGAGATTACTTAACTGATCATGTATTCTCTCAGTTATATTACTAGGAGTTCCAATAAAATATTTTATTATAGTGAAAATTAATGTGTTAATACCATCAGGAATACCAAAACCAATATCTTCTCTGAAGATAGGCTGACCATTGTCATCTAACTGGCGAGCATGAATTATAGAATTCCTTGCATCTTCGTCAAGGATTTTTTCCCACCAAGAAACGAAGTACACCAGTGAAACCATTAGTTAATATTTCAACTATTTCAGGCTGAGTTAAACTGCTGAATGATGTAATATAACTATTGGCTACCATAGACAAATGATTCATTTTGGTAAGAATTTGATATTCATTAAACCCATCAATATTCCACTCATAAATTTTATTAGACAACACAGAAAATTGATTATCTAGATTTTTCTCCTCATATTGAAGATCAGGGGGAGTAGGTCTAGAATACCAATTTTTTGTAATACTAGTGTTATTAAAGGTTAACTTATTTAATTGTTCAGTAATATATAGGATAGAAGTAGTTTCAGAGTTAATCTCTGATTGACTATTACTTTCATCATCAGAGTCTTCAACTTGATCGATGATTGCAACAGTACTACTGGCTTCACCAGTACATAAACCAATTTTGTTAAGTAACTTATCAATAGACTTAACTAGATCAGAATCTTTATTAGGCAATCTCATTCCTTCTCTTTTTTCTGGGAGAGATAATAAAGGTTGATCTAAATTTTTATTAGGAATTTTAACCATAGAATGATCAAATTTTTCTTCAATTTTATCTAACTGTTTCCCTAATTGTAGCCAAATACTGATTAGTAAAATTATTTTGTTCAATAATTTTCTTTTCATCAGTTTTTCCATCAGCAACTTTAAATGGACTGGCAATAACTGGAGTATTTTTAACATGTAAAAGAACAGTTTCTAAAGGAGGATGACTTGCTAAGATCTTAGATTTATCCTCTTTTGTCCATTGACTTTTAGTAAGAACTATACATTGTGAATGATATTTATCTACCAATCATAAAATGTAAGGTTCTCTTGATTAATTTTTATAAATTTTTTCCATTTATTAACAATTTTATCTCTGTCATGCTTATCGTATTTATTACTAAAAGCATGCCTTTTCTCTTTATTAGATATGGAATTAAAATCTGCAACCAGACTATCCCAATCTAATTTAAATACTGTAGTGATGACTCTTAACTGATGATTAATAGGGGCATCAAAATCAGAAGGGGATGGTGATTTATCTGAGAAGAAGATCAACAGCACCCTCCGGCAAGGAAGGAGCCGGACCTCAACAGTCAACAGTCAATAGTTAGACGACGCTGGGCCCCCCTGGGTCCCACAGTCATCGGATGCTCCAGTCATCATCAGATGCAATCAACGCATCCGACAAAGTCAAAAGTAAAGGACAACTTTACTTCAGTAAAAGTAATTTACTTAAGCAAAAGTAAATGTAAATACTCTAACTTTAGTTAAATGTTTTTAACTTTAGTTAAATATTTTTACTTTACCTTTAGTAAATGTAAAAGTAATTTACTTTTAACCTAAGTTAAATGTTTTTAACTTAAGTTAAATGTTTCTTACTTTAGTTAAATGTTTTTACTTTATCTTTAAGTAAATGTAAAAGTTACTTCGGTAAATATAAACCGGTAACTTTAGTTCTATTTAAAGGAACTCAAGTGTTAGAGTTTCCTTAGGTTTTGTTTGACAAACCTCACAGAGGTTCTCTCTTCCTTCTCTCCCCTTTCTCTCTACCTTCTCTCTAGTTAGAAGAAGGTCGAAGCCCTTATGGTTTCGACCTCCCTTAGTAAACATATCCAGATTAATGTAATCCTTTCCCAAATGTTTATAAATACAAGAAAGACATTACTTTACCGAATCACCGGTTATCTTCTTTATGTTTCAAAATTGTTTTAAGTTTTAAGTTTTATTTAAAATTTTTGTCCGCTGTTAAATGGTATCAGAGCCATGCGGTGTTGTGTCTTGGTGTCACTATTTGTTCTCCGGTCAAACACAGAGGTCTGAGTTTAAACTTATTTTTACTTCTTCTTTAGACTTCTGTTGCTCCGTCCTTAGAGCACCTAGTTTAAGTCACCTAAGCTCTTACCGTAGAACACCCTGGATCGCCATAGGTCCCGTCGAGCCGTTGTAAGTCTCAAGAGTGTGAGCAGTTAAGGCAAAAAGGGAATCACTAGATCCAAGGGTATGCGTCTGCTTAAGGTAAGAAGGGTATGTACTTAAGCGACTTTGGTCTGTCTTTAAGTGGAATGTCAACAGATCTAGAGATTAGGTTTGAACAAAGTTAAAACAAAGTAGACTGTTTAGATCGAGTTCATCAGTTAGTCAAGAGTCAGCCGTGGGATCCACTATATCAGACACAGTCTGATAAGTTTTTATAAAAAAATTTAAATAAAATTTTTTGAAATCAACAGTCGGTGACCAAAATTTCGGTGAAATTTTTTCTCTTTTGTTAAAATTAAACATAATTTTTGGGGGGAAAAAGGATTGAATCCCTGGATTTTTTTTTTGGGGTCGAAGGAATAGGAGATGGTGATCTATCTGAGAAGAAGATCAACAGCACCCACCGGCAAGGAAGGAGCCGGACCTCAACAGTCAACAGTCAGATGACGCTAGCCCCCAAGGTCCCGCAGTCATCGAATGCTCCAGTCATCATCAGATGTAATCAACGCATCCGACAAAGTTAAAAGTAAAGGACAACTTTACTTTAGTAAAATTAATTTACTTAAGTAAAAGTAAATGTAAATACTTTAACTTTAGTTAAATGTTTTTAACTTTAGTTAAATGTTTTTACTTTACCTTTAGTAAATGTAAAAGTAATTTACGTTTAACTTATTTATTCAATGTGATTAATATCAGTTTTAACTATTCATATGATGTAAACTTGTTCTAATGTAAACATTTGGACTAGATTTATCTAAATCTAGTCATATCTAACTTTTAACCGGTTCAAAAGTTATAAAACTGGAACCGTTGAGCTAGAATGACTAAGATTTATTTAAATCTAGTTTTCTTTCTAGTTTTGTAAATATACGCGACCCTAGATCTGTATCTAGAGGGAACGGGAAGCTTGGCTACGCGCATGCAAGGATTTAACTGATGAATCCTTTGTTTTGCGATGTCTAGATTATAATTTACATTTTATTTCTATATATCTGTCATGCATGCTTTTTGATGATATTGTGTGAGCCTATGAATCATGAGATCTACGATTAATCACATAGATCTAGATTCGATTCCCACGATGGACAAATTTAAACTATTTATACAGCTTGCAGGCCTTTTGTAAATGTAAATTGGTGGGACCTTAAAACGGTTATCCGGATTTAAGGTCTCAATATAGTAAATTATGGTTTGTGGTGCTCGGATCACTTCAATGGCTTTCATGTCCATAAGTGGTCCGACACTTTTATAGATATTTATTTATGCTTTGCATCTCAAATAAAATCCAAGTGAAGCCAAATACAGAATAAAAATGGAAGTATCAAAAGACTTCAATTCCTATGTGAGCGAAAGAGTTTGAAAACCACTTTTCAATACATCACTTTCATATTTTGTCTAAAAAGGACTTTTCATTAAATTAAACCCTTTGTATATAGGTCCAACGAAGCACGACATAACTTTTAAATAAAGCACTTAGGCCTAATTATTGCAATTCACACACACACAAACACATAATAATTAGGAAAATTGAAAAGATGCGGTAACCGTGTTTCACGAAAGTCGGGGGCCGCCTAACACCTTCCCACTGCTTAATCAAGCCCCCGAACTCTATGAAATCTCGGTTTCCAAGACCAATTAAACATAGTCCAGTAATTGGGCCATATTGCAAAATCTTGCAAAACTCGATTGAGTTGGTACAACCATTTAACTCATAACAACTGACGACACTGTCTAATTCAGACCAATAAAATCAAATATTTCAAAATCGTCGACATTCTATGTTGGTCTTTTTCTAAAAATTCACCTTTCAGATAAAACCAATTCAAATAGAAAATAGAAGGGTAAAGACAAATAGGAAAAGAGATCAAGATTTTTTTTCGACGTTGACAATAGTGCAAGGTGTTAGTTCTCAGAGGGCACACAATAGATCTAGAGGGGGGGTTGAATAGATTTTTTTTTGTTTTCAAACATCTTTTTCATTTTATTTTGCATTGCTAAGTATTTAGCACATGACAGACATAAGAATCATTTCAAGTACGGCGGAATAAGCTAAAGATCCCCTTCATAGATATCTTGATCACCATTGTTCTAGAGTTAGTTTATGTGTAAGTGATTATTACAGTTATAGCAGTTATAGCAGTTAAACATACATAAGGTAAATGACTGAATGTAAAAGACACAAGGGTTTTTAAGTGGTTCAGAGACTCAACTCCTAATCCACTCTTCTACTTCAATAAGCAGGGATTCCACTAAGGAAGTCTTTACATCTTGAATCACGAAGATTCCTTCAAGGCCACCAGCCTTGGAACTTCAGTTCACTAGGAACTCTTCAAGTCCAGCAAACTTGGAACTTCAGTTCACTACGAACTCTTCAAGTCCAGCAGACTTGGAACTTCATTTCACTAAGAACTCTTTAAGGCCAGTAGCCTTGGAACTCAATTTAGTCCCTCGAACAAGGACCCCTCAAACCCTGGCTTCTTGTTGATGTTGTTGTTGGTGCTGAGTTGCTAAGATGACTTGAAGCTTGTTCATCCTTTGGTACTTAGCAGTTTGATGTAATCCTCTTTGGATTCTGCATTGAGACTGGATCACCATTGGACAGACTGCTAAAATGTTCATGAAGCACAACATCATTGAGTGCTTAGCAGTCTATCACTTCTTCTTTGATGCAGCTGATCTTGTGGTTGATGCTTGTCTTCATCTGATCTCAGCTTTCACACTTTCACCACTTGAGGTTTGCTAAGTCTTTTCACTTTTGGTAGACTCCGTCTGCCACTTAGCATCCCCTGAACCTTGCTTAACTGATGTGTAGATCTGGTTTTGCATCTGTTCTTCTTCAGCTCTTGGAGGTTCATGGTGATTCATAGAGTGGCTCTTTGGATATTCTTTCTGGTCTGCCACTCTTCTGAATGCTATCTTCTTGGCCTTCTTGGCTCTCAGCTTAGCTGCCATTCTGATTGGCATTGTCATTGTTGTTGAGTGAAGCCTTTATCTATTAAAGCTCTTCTCTTAGCTTGCTTCACTTCTACTTTCGTAGTCTCACTACCACTGAGACGTGTTCTATTTAGCTCTGTAGAACTCGAGAGTCAATAACTTATCAGCCCAATAACTCTTCAACTCAGCAAGCTTTCATCTTTGAAGCTTCAACTGTTAAATACCCTTCCATAAACTTCCCGTTGGAATATAGCCGTTGAAAGCTATTTGAATTGCTTCGCAGATCTTGAGTTATTTAGTGTAGACTGTTGATGTGACGTGACAGCCCCTTTTTGACTTTCTTGACACAGCAGTCTACTATTTCATCTATCACTTTAGAGATGTCACTTTAACGCGTCAGGCTGGTAGTCACCTTTATTTCTTCTTTCTGACTCCTAGATCAGAACATCAGGAGTTGTCCTTCTGCATCGATGCTCTCAATCAGCAACGTTCGTATGTCAGACTTTATATTGAGACATTGCCAATGCTTTAATACTCAAATGATCGAACTCTACGATTCTGATGCAGATGACCTTGAGTTTGATCGTAGTTTATCTGATGAATGTTGCTCGTTGATTGGTTTAGACAACACTACGATTCTAAGAGTGTTCTCTAAATTTGCAATGTAGAACCTCTCTTCCCTTACTCGTGCAGTGCTTGAACACTTCTGCTTGCCTTGACTGATCTTAGGAACTGACACATTGTCTCTTCCCACGGTTGGCGCTTAAACATGCTGTCTCCATGTTTCTGAACATGACTTCCTTAGCGGACTACGGCTTCGAGAAAGTCCTTCTCGACATACCATAATCCTGCCTTATTTTTCCTGGCAGACTACGAACTTCGAGAGCTACTATCCTCACAGACTACGATTCTATCTCGATAGTCTCCAAGTCTTCCTTGTCTCTCCTGACAGATTATGAAGGCTAGTGCAGTGCTCGACGCTCAGACAGGCCTATCTATTACATTGTGTAAGATCAACCTAACAAGCTTGATCTTTCTATTTTTAGTCCTTGTACATCATATTCTTTTTAAGGACTTTACAAAGCTGTTTTGTACATGTAGGATCAACCTAACATATTTGATCATTTCAGTCTAAGTCCTTATATATATAATCCTATTATCTATTTAAGGACTTTACAACTTATATCAATACAGACATATTTGCATATTCATTCGTTAAGATCATGATCAAATCTTATATAAATAGGAATAGCATTCTCATGCTTATTCCTAATAATCTCCCCCTATTTGATTATGACAAAAACATTAAGTGCATATGCATGAGATGAATGAAACTTAATATATACAGTGAGGAGCTGTATTTCTAAAATAGATAATCACGAATGTCATTGATGATAGTATAGAATTACATAAATTTTGACACTCTACATCCTGAATCCAAAACCTACATATATAGCTAGAAATGTACCTTTTTTGCTTTATTTTCTGCTCCATGTATGTCTCTAGGATGTCTGTGATCAGCTACTCAATTTTCTTTCCTTATTCAGTCTGCTCCCCCTTAGATGTATGCTCCAATTCTTCATCTTTGCCTTGCTCTGGCTTAGATGCATGCTTTTCTTTTTTGTCTTTATCTTTATCTTGATCTGGCTCCCCCTTAGACCTCCTCTCCATAGGGTCACCAACCTTTGGCTCCCCCTCAGATGATGAAACATTTGCTGCTGCAGCTTTGATCCTTTTCCTCTTCTTTTCCTTCTTTGCTTTTCTGCTGCTTGTGCTCTTGCTCCTCTCTTCAGCCTTCATTCTTCTCTCCTTGTTCTTCCTTGAATGCCTCTTTTTCTGCCCCTTTTTGTCATAAATCACTTGGGAAAGCTGTTGGACATTTGTCATGAGCTGCTCCACCAGGTAAGATGAGTTGCCAACCTCAAGCTTGAGTTCTTGTTGGCTTAGCTCCAGCTATAGGGATAGAGATTGATTCAGAGAGTTAATCTTGTTAGAGAGGACAATATTTGATCTGCACTTTCCTTTTGAACTTGCACAGCTTCTTCCTTATGATCATTCATAGCCTTCAGATAAATTTGATCTCTCTCTTTAAACTTGAGAGATATATCTGATAGTGTGGCTTGAAGTTTGTTGTGAAACTCACTGTCTCCCTCTCTTGACAACATCGTAGCTTCTGCAGTAATGAGAGATATCTTCTCAACCAACTCTTTAGAGTTCTTTAGTAACTCTTGCTCTTGAAGAGTTTGGATATTCGGTTTAGCAGACTCCTGCTGAACAGTTGGTTGAACTCCACGATTCTTATACTTGGACAGGTTTTCAGAAGTAGTGAGAATCTGATAGATCATTGAGTACCAATCAATGTTGGAAGATGAAGGTATATCAGATACTGCTTCTTGGGCAGAGTAAAACTTCTTAGACTGAGCTTGATCATCTTCAATGGTAGAGTGTAAGGACTCTACGATCATGGACTTGGGTATAATTCTTTTTCCATCTGAACCTACTCGACAATCGTAGGGAATGTAGTGGTTTCCAGCATGTCGATAGATCCTGAAGTGAGACTGATATTTGATTAGCTGTGTTACAAATTTCTTTACTCTTGGAAAGTTCTGTGCCACCAGCTCCAAGTTGGGAATATGAGAGAAGCACCATGAGAAGTAACTATTGTCACCAGTGATGGATGCCTTTACCCATGGCATGTGAGGATAAAACCACCTTATTCCATGATCCTTGATTTCAGGCTCATATATCAAAGTTGAAGTGTCCAGCTTCATTGTCATGAGATTGTTGAGTAGATTTGATGTGGTCATCTTCACCGCATTCAGCCTTTCATTTCCAAAGTTAACCCATTTTCCTAGAAGTACATCTAGTGGTTCATCATCAACTTCCACCACTATTCTTTTCTTGATACGAATAGGACAGGGGATATAAAAATCATCTGGCACCTCATTCTCAGGACTTAGTCTTCTTCACTTTCTTCTTGTCCTAACTTGGAGTCAGACTGGTGCAAACTTCCTTCAACTAACTCATCAGTGTATTCTTGCATTTGATCATCGTTTTCAGCAGAGCTAACTTTTGCAGACTCACTTGGCACTTCGTTCTCGGTAGTCTTCAATCTCTTGCTACTTGATTTTGCAGACATTTTTCTCCTTTTTCCCTTAGCATCTTCTCCCTTAGATTCAGCCTCATCATCACTGAGTTCAATGATTGGTGTAGAAGATTCTCCTTTCTTCTCAAGGAAGGATCTAGTAAGAAATCTGTTGCTCTTTCTTTTAATTGGAGGTTCAGCTACAAGAGATTCAGACTTTTCTCCATCTTCAGAATTTTAAGCCTCTGAATCATCGGATGAGGTTCTTTGGGGTTCAGCAACAGGGGCGGATAATTCTTCTCCAGACTCTGAGTCCTTTGAAGTAGCAGAAGAACTCCTTGGGACTTCAGCAGTGGGAGATCTAATTTCTTCAGACTTAGATCTTTCCTTATCAGCAGAGCAGCTACTTTGGGGCTCAGCCATAGGACTCACATCTCCTTCTTCATCTTCAAACATTGCTTCCTCTTTCTCAGATTTCACTTCCTCCTCATTAGTAGATTGGCTGCTTGAGGATTCAATTTTAGAGCTTTTAGTTTCCTTTTCTTCATCTGACTCTGTTCTTCTCTCTTTGGTAGTCAGACTTCTTTGGGGAACTAATTTTGACTTCTTTACCACTTTAGCTCTCTTCTTAGATGGTCTTACAGGCTTGGACTCTGGAATGATTGAGTCCTCAGAGTGTGATAGCTCCTCCTCCACAGCACTTGCCTTTCTCTTCTTAGTAGTGCTCTTGCTACTGCTTCCATATGTCACCAGTCTTTTATTTTCCATTGGATTCTTCTTCCAGTTTACAAACAGCATTGGAGACATCACCTTCTGACTGTTCAGGACTTCACCCTCATCATCTTTAATTTTATTCTTCAGCTTCCCCTTCAGAATGATGCTCAAGAATCTTCCATGAAAAACCTTTGTGAGTGGTTTCTCTGTTGACTTCTTCTTTTCTACTTTGTCCAGCCACTTGGACATTAAGTCGAACAAAATAACTCCAAAGTTGATTCACTTCTTCATTACTATTGCAGACATGATTCTCAACTGTTGATCGCTCACAGTGTCATGTGCAGTATCCTTGCTTAGTATGCATTTCCCCATAATTTCTGTAAGGAACTCGAACTTTTCAGGAAACTCCTTTTTCTTCATATCCTTCAAACTAGGGTTCCTTTTATAATGCATAGCTTTCTTTCCTTCTTCAATATCTACCTCTTCAAGGTTCTTCAGACCCGAGTCTAGAAGACCTAAGAACTAATTAATGTCTGTAGGTTTTAACTTCAGATTCTGGCCTTTGACCATAGTCGATAGAGTTCCAGAACTCATAGTCGCATTTGAGTAGAACTCTCTTACCAGGTTTGAGTCGATTTGGGTGCTTGATTCCAGGCATTCAGAGAATCCAGCCTTCTTTACCAACTAAAGAATATCTCTGAATTTCTTCTTAGATTTCTTGAACTTCTTAGTTCTGAGTTGAATACCAGTGATTACACGCAAATCTTCCAATAGAAGAGTTAGGGATTTCTGGGTTTATGATTTTGTGAGAGTATTGTGAGATATCAGGAAGCAATTTGAAGATAGATAGTTGTTTGAGAGGATTTGATTATTTGGAGGTGTTTAGGTTTTGGCTTGAGAAAGAGAGTGTATGGATTGGACAGGCTTGCAGCTTTTGATGAACTCTCGATAGTATAACTGTCGCTGATTTGAATTTTCCCTCTTGTAACTGTTCCCTCCACTTTTCTTAATGGGACAGTTGTAAGGCTCTAATAAGTCACAATTTATAACTTCTTCTAACACGTCAGTTTATCATATTTAACTTTTTTTCAGTTGACTATTGACTTCTTCAGTTCGTGGAGTAGCCTTATGACTTAGCTTAGTACTCCACGATTTCTTCGTCTGGTCTATAGACACAACATCCATTTTGATGATCGTAGTCTGTAGCCATACTTTAATAGACAACTTCTTCATTAGACTTCAAGAGGGTGACAATAATCATTTGCAGCTTATATTCTTCTGAGAAGTTACTGCTTGCTTCAGTAGAGATTCTTGTGATGCAATCAATATCTGCACTTCTTCTGGGTTAAGGTTGCTCAAGAAGGGCCAACCTCTTAGTCCAAGACTAAGGGTCAGGTTTGTCCCTGAGGCGTTTATCAGATGAAAAGCTTTGTAAATATGGTGGCTATAATGACATCACATTGGGATTTTCTGCTGGAGAGTTCACTTACCAACTTTTGATACTCTTTAATGTTGGTATTCGTTTAGGCTGCAATCGTGGTGTCATCATGCTCTTACACTACGATCACTGAGGCTAATCGTAGGTACTCCACGATTTGAGTGGTTGGTTGATATGGTTATCAGTGGCACGTTTTGGGACGTTACTACTGACTATGGATCTTCATTTGGTTCATCAGTCACAAAGTTTTGGGACTCTATAATTGGGATATTTCTATTTTGGGTTAGCTACTGTCTCTATGATCTTGACAAGAATGGTCTTGATATTTGTGGAGTGGTTAGCAGACATGCACCATAGTTGACCTATCTTTCAAGCTTATCTCAGATCTTCTGGTAAGAATCCTACTTCTTTATTTGTCAGAACATATTACTTGACAAGCCTCTTCTTTGACTTGGACACAGCCTTTGCACTTTTCTTCAGCTTCAGTCCTGACAGTTTGTTCAGGCTGAGAGGCTGTTGCAGCTTCTCCTTCTGCAGTAGTAATCAGTCTGGACTCTAAGGTTGATGATGACTCCTCAATCGTAGTGAGTGAAAACTTCTTTGTTCTATAGCCTGCGTTTCTTCTTCATCTGAGGTTCAAAACTACCTTCAGCCTTATCTTTACTCGATACTTAAATATCTATCAACAATGATTTGAAGATTTAAAGAATTTGCTCCATTGACACCATTAGTGTTGCAGCTCTTAGCAGATGACTGCTCCACCATAGTTGATGCCATCCTCTCAGAGAATGATGAACTATTCTTCTCCACATGCATAGGTAAGGTAGCCTTGCATATCTCTTTTAGGATGAGATCATCATGATCGTATAAACCTTCTTGAATCATAGAGAGATATTTTCAGGACTGATCACTCCACGATTGTTGACAAGACTACGAACGTAGTTTTTCTCATTTAGAATTCAATATCTTATGCATTTGTGGAGTTATGCTTTAATGATGCATTCTTCATAACCCAATATTGCTTGATGATCCTTTGATATGAGCTTCCTTGATGTTCCCCTTGGGATGATATTCTATGCATGGATAAGTATGAAAGATCTCTTTCATCTTGACATGAATGGCCAGCTTCCATATAAAGATCATCAGATATGAACTTCATTCATGGGGACTTAACAAGTCTTCAAGAACAGGCTTTGGCATTGGATAATTTTGTTAAGAGCATTGCTGAAATGTCTTGAGCTTCCAGCTGGTTGAATCTTTGTGATTAAAGTCATCTGCTTCAGTATTCCTTAGTGTGGTCAGATAGACCAAGTACCTGCAGGTTAGGTAAATTTCTATTTTTGGTACCCATGATTGTTTGGGTCCTACTAGGTTAGTTTTCTAAAAATCTCAATTCCTCATATTCTTGAATTTATATCACATTAGCATCAACAACCATATATATGCATATATCAGATTTAGATATGACATTTATGATGCATAATGATGAATGTGTGAATGATTAAGTATTTTGATATGACACTCTTTTTCTTTGATTATTTCACCCTTTGCTTGGTTATGTTCACAGAATTTGAATGTTCACAGAGTAGGAATCAACTCTATTGCTTATTTGTATCTGGTTGATTCGTGGAGATGATCAGTTTCTAAGAATCTTCAAGATACTCCTCTAGTGTTGAGTATACTCTATATTTTATCAAAAACACAGAACATTGGTTGTATATATTTACATACATACTAACACTTCAGCAAGGGTTAATCCATTTAAGCTTAATTAGATTTAGATTAGCTTATAACATACTCCATACATCTTTCAAGATGTTATCTTCAACCTAAAGCATGGGTGGAGAGAAAGCTTGTTGACAATTAAGTTTCCAACTTTAATGTACTTACTCTCTTCCTCTTTTTAGGAAGAGTATGGTCCTTTGATAGAATATTGTTATAGTACATAAGGTGATGCAACTTGATATACATATTAATATTAATAAGGAAGCATACCTTTGCACTGTCAGTTTCTTGATAGTCATTTGTCCTGTTATAATGATGTTAGGCATTGATGTGCATATCATTACATTCATTGCTGACAGCTTATTGCTCCATTTGTCCTTCGATTAATCAGGCATAGTCTTGGAGTTGAAGTCATAGGAAAGTCTTGGCAGCTTTGGTTCTTTGATAACCTTGAACCTCAAGGTTCAGATCTAACTGGTTATCCAAACACACATTAAAAGAAATCTTCTTTCTTCTCTGGATGAGCATTTCATTGCATGTATAGGCCTTTCATCTTTCAGAACAGTGGATGACAAACTCTTTGCTTTTGATGCCTTTGACTTACCATTACTGTTTTGCAGGCTGCTGATTGAATTTGGACACGGATTGGTCTTGTTGCTACAGTATTTAAGAACAGAGACCAATCTGAGCAGCTTAAGATGAATATGCACATTTACCTGTATGCATAATTTCTAACATGTGAGCTCATCTGCATTCATAAGTGACTTACTGCTAAACTAACTTTAGAACATAGTTTGTGCCTAGTGTCGACGTTGGAAGATTTAAGAAATACCGCGGGCCGGTTCATAACCTCGTTTTCCTCAAATCGATCTTCCTAAGTTATTTCTACCCTTATTCTTTTTTATTGCAAAAAATGTTTTGAAGGATTTTTAGGAAAGAGGCCAACAAGTGTATATGTCAACGATTTGGTTTAAAGAGAGTCACCAGTTGGTAGTTTTGAAAATGGTTGTACCAACTCAACCGAATTTGATTTAAAAAGAGGCCCAATTTGTTGGACACTGTCGAAACTTGATCTTTGAAATTGTAGTTTTGAGTTCGGGGCTTGGTTAAGTGTGGGGAAGGTGTTAGGCACCCCACGACTCCCGTGTAAACACGATACTGTAATCTTTTCAATATTTCTCTTAAAACTGGAATGCGTGAGTGAATGCTGTTTGAAAATTGGGCCTTTGGATTGATTGATTGAAATCTTTGACAGACTTTGTTGAGCCTATATACGAAGGGTTTGATTTGATTTTTTGAAAATCAGTCTTTGATTTGATTTGCAAAGGCATTTACTTTGATTTGCAAAAGCTTTTGAATTGAATTGACAATGATGTTTTGAAAGCTATTTATACGCTGCCATAGGAATTGAAGCATATCGCTACTCTCAATTTTATCTTTATAGCCTTAAGGCTGCATACAAGTGGTGATTTGTCGGGATGCGAAGCATCCTCGACCACAGAAATATAAAGTGTCGGTCTCCTCATGGGTATGAAAACCATCGGAGGGACGCTAACACGACAATCCATATTTTCACTATGTTGAGACCTTAAATCCGGATAACCGTTTTAAGGTCTGTGCATGTACATTTTACAGAAAAAATTGGTAGGGTACATCTGTAAACTGGAGTTTGTCCATCGTTGGAATCAGATTCTGATCAGTTTGATCATATGAGTCCCATGATTCCTAGGCTCACATATGAGTAGCCAATAAACCTGCACAGTTCGAATGTGTACAAGATAAATGTATGCGTCATCATGTCACAATGGAACCAAGGATTCATCAGTAAATCCTGGCTACGTGTGGCCAAAGCATCTCGTTCCCACTAGATAGCGATCTAAGGGACGCAAGGTGGCTTTTGAAGCTAAAACTATAAAAATAACTAGATTTAAAGAAATCTCAGCCATTATAGCTTCCAGGTTCTGTCGGGACCTGTTTGAACCGTTGAAAGCTATAATTGGCAAGCTTCCAGGTTCTGTCAGTGCAAATTCATATACAAATGAATGTTGAATGCAGCAGTTGAATAAATTGAATAAAGCAATATATATAGTTATATATATAAAAGCTATAAAAGGGAGATGGGTTTTCACTCGCAAGCCCGAACTGGAATTGAAATATATATATATATATATAAAAACTGTAAATAGCCACGAAATAATCCAGGCTGTGACAAAAATAAATATATATATATATATATAGTAAAAAGGGCGATGGGTTTTCACATCGGTGCCCGTAATGGAATTGAAATTGACAGAAAAATAGTCACCCAGTGACTGGGGAGAGCACCCAGTATGGGGAAGTGTGCAAAAGCAATAAAATGGACACAAAATAGTCCAGGCCAACTGAAAAAATATATATATATATATATATATATGTATATATATATATATTAACAGAAATATAGTCAACCAAGACTGATATGAGTACCAGTGATGGTAAAAGTCGCTTATATATGCGTAAATATATAAAAGCGGTAAACTACCTCAGATTTGAAATTCGGGCTTGACAGAATTGAGATGTTAGTACATTTGTAGTTAAATATATAAAAAAGGGTCAAACCCGGACTGGGAAGATAACCATGTCTGGCAAAGTTGCCAGAATGTGCATGCTAGTGCATTGAAGCTACTGGAGCTGACGGATCGTCAATCCGAGTTATAAAAATGTTGAAAATTGAGTTTATATATTAAAATGTATCAATTTTTAACGAAAAAGGCCACAGAACAAAGTTTCGGGCATATTTAGACGATGAAACTTTGTGTGCAAGTGCAACGCAGTGCAAAGTAGTAGTATTGACTACTTGATCGTAAAAATACTTACAATGGGCTGCACTGATGGCTTTTTGGCAAATTATAGGCTTTAAACGTCCAAATTTATCAGTAGTTTTTTGATATGTGGTAGTATATGGGTATATCTACGTGTTAGAGTGAAGATATTTGGGTTTGGAAGAGGTGTAAAGTCGGAAAATCAAACTGGTAGAGCTTCACTGTGTTTTGGCTTTTTTTGAAATGAGCGGGGGGCGCGTTTATTTATAGGCCAGGGAGCCTCCACTCTACCTGCCGTAGCCGAAGGTAGAGTTGTTGCTCCCCTAGGTGGGGCCCACGTGCCCGGCTTGGTTGTCTCGAAGTACGTGCACTTCGAGCAATGCGATGTCCGGCCGAAATCTTTCTAACTTTTGATCGGAGCGTCCGTTTGAGGCGTGCGGTACCTTTCCAAAAATCTCTCGCCTAGAGTGTCGCAATGACATGGGAAAAACATTTTTTGGGTCGAGGAAGACGGGTTTATAACCAGGTCTTCGATTCCCCGCAGTTTGTCCGTTGAGCTGTCTTGCGTAGTTGCCACTCGGGATCGTCGTTAGGGTTTATTTTTACTTTGTCGGCATCGATTTGGCTTGATTTTGACCAAGTCGGTTGATAGTTGATGAAATGACCATTGTACCCCTCTCGGGGCTTCCTGTAGTGTCGGCATGGTCGCTGGTTAACTTCCGGGAGCTGATTCCAAGACTTGGATCCCAGTCGAGTCTTTTGACCTTAGGGTTGTCTCTGAGGCTGACGTGGTCATTCTAGGTTTTTCTCTGGAGTTGTTTTGATGCTTCAGGTTGACATCTGAAGTTGACCTAACGTCCCGGGTTGAGACCGGGGATGACCTGCACTTCCTGGGTTGAGACCAGGGGTTGATTTTGACTTCCTGGGTTGAGACCGGGGATGAATTGACTTTCCCAAATTGAGACCAGAGATGTCTTGACATGTCCTCGGTTGATGTCGAGGTTTCCTTGACTTCCCGGATTGAGAGTAGGGTTGACTTTAGGGCCCGATTTTGAGGTAGGGGTTGATTGGTACCTCCCGGGTTGCTGCCGAGGTTAAATTGACTTCCCGAGTTGAGACCGGGGTTGATTTTGACTTCCTGGGTTGAGACTGGGGTTGAGCTTGAGGATTCGATTGACTGTTGGAACTTGATTGATGGTCCGATTGATTGTCAGAGCTTGATTGATGGTCCGATTGACTGTCGGAGCTTGACTGATGGTCCGATTGACTATCTAAGCTTTATTGACTGTACGATTGACTGTCAGAGCTTGATTGAAGGTCTAATTAACTGTTGGAGCTTGATTGATGGTCTGATTGACTGTCAGAGTTTGATTGATGGTCTGATTGACTGTCGGAGCTTGATTGATGGTCCGATTGACTGTCGGAGCTTGATTACTGATATTGGGAATCAGATTTAGGTTGAAGGACCGATGTTGGTGGCCAAATTTGAATTAATTGATGGTTTTGCCCTCCTACCGGGTTGGTATTGGGGCAAGGAAAATTTTGAGTGTCTACAGATGCCCCTCTTTATCATGTCTATGTAACGTGGTGGAATGGACAGGATAAAGATTAGTAGACATTGAACATAAAGAGTGCCAGAGCCATTTTGAAGCTGGGCGTCCTGGATGCGTTATCACTTTGCTGGGGATGACGTTATCTAGTATAGCCATTGATGGTATTAAGAAGTTATTGCGAGCCAGTTTTGTCATTCTCAGCGGTGGATGACATCATTCACGATAATTTGTTTGACTCTGATGAGTTTGTTGAAGATAATTTATCACAGATTTTCCCGTCTTGACCTGTTGGGGATGACGTCCTCTGCAATAGCTTCGTAGATTCTGAGGGGGTGAGCTATCACAGATTTTCCCATCTTGATCTGCTGGGGATGACGTCCTCTGCGATAGCTTTGTAGGTATTGAAGAAGTGGCCAGGATTGATACTACCTCAATGATCTTCTTTGAGGATGTGTATAATAGATTCCATCACCTGTCCTTTGTGAAGATGGATTATTATATGACTCTTACCCATAGATCGTCTCCCGACATCTCATGGGACTAGTCTAAAGGTTGAAATTGACTTCGGTCGGCACCCGAACTCCGCTGAGGTTGCACCAACGGCTGAGTTGTCATCGACCAGTACCCGATGCTTAGCTGGACTGGAACCAACGGCTGAGTTATCACTGGTCAGTACCTGATGCTTCGCTGGGATGGAACCTACGGCTGAGTTATCAGCGGTCAGTACACGATGCTTCGCTGGGCTTGAACTAAAGGCTAAGTTGTCACCGGTCAGTACCTGATGCTTCGCTGGACACGAGCTAACGGTTGAGTTGTCACCAATCAGTACCCGATGCTTCGCTGGATTGGAACCAACGGCTGAGTTGTCATCGGTCAGTACCCGATGCTTCGCTGGACTGGAACCAACGGCTGAAACTGCTTCGGTCAGAACCCGAACTTCACTGGGGCTGAGCCAACGACTGAAACTACTTCGGTCGGAACCCGAACTTTGTTGGGGCTGAGCCAACGGCTGAGTTGTCACCGGTCAGAACCCGATGCTTCGTTGGGGCTGAACCAACGGCTGAAACTGCTTCGGGAATGGCAGTTTTTGGTAGTTTTGTGTAATTTTTACGCAGTTCTTTTGCAGTTTAATTTGTTGATCATCGAACATGGCTCCAGGATGAATGTCAAGGGTCTCTGTAGAGTTTTCCTTTTTGTCAGGATTACACTGCTTGAACGCAGGATTTCAGGACAAACCGCTCAATCTCGTAGCAAATTCTCTTTAGATTGGATTCGGCGGCCCATTTAAACTCCGTTTCCACTTGAATCAAACCGGACCCTGGGCAGGTGGGACCCACCTGGGCTTCCGCAGGAAGAGGTGCGGCAGTCATAGGTGGATTTTCATTTTGCAAGTTTCCCGTTTGAGCAGCGAAAGGATTTTCGATCTTCTTTTTCAGATCTACGGAGTTCTGTCAGTCAGATTCTGAATTCGTCAGTTCCTACGCGTTCAGCGCTGCTCAGGTAACGTTTTTCATCATTCTTTATCAATGTTTGATCGTTAAAAGCATGTGAACCGCCTAGGGTGCTTTTAAACGTAATGTATGAAAAATATATGTCTATATGACCTATGAAAAATTTTCTGTCTACATATGCATGCATATTTTACTATAATGCACGTTTGGATGTAAGAAAGTTCAGGTTCTGAGATAGTCAGATTTTTCACTTTTTGATCGGTTTAGTCATCTTTTTCGAGGCCTAGTGAGCCTGGACTTTCAATTAAAAATGCCAATGGTATTTTGGGGACTATATGAGGCTGGTTTTTGATTTTTTTTAGTAAATATGAACTGTTTCTATTTTTGGGTAGGTGTACTAATGAATGGCCACCTAGGCATGCCTGTGTGCATGTGGACAATCCATTTTACAAAGGAGACTCTAGCAAAAATTTTCCAAAATTATAGGTTTTGAAAAGCATGCATTTTTGACTCTGTGGGGAGTTTTTTAATGACCCAATGCAGGTTTTGAGCTTCTGGGATTTTGAAAACATGCAGTTTTGACTGTACAAGGTATTTTTAATGGACCCATGCATGTTTTAGGACTTAAATATGTATGCTAAATTGATTAATTAATAAGCCACAGGTTTTAGGCTTACCACACCATGTCTGAGGTGATTTCGAGTACTGGTGTATACGATGGATCGTGATAGACCCGATAGCTCTACCGGGGTTTCATCAGGCGTTAGACGAAGGAGGGCTTCTGCCGTCCCACAAGCCCATCCAGCTAGGATGCCTCGCAGATTGGTAGAGAGCAGGATACGTCCAGCACAGGACGAGAAGCCCATTGACATTGATGACGAGGAGGCTACTTTTGTTGCTCCTGTTCCAGCTCAGGTTCCACGTGCGGAGGTCTCGGGCATTGCTGTGCAGACACAGGAGTTGCTGGGTGACTTGAGTCGCCATCCCTCGAGATATCTTCAGGCCAACGAGGTGGCTTGAAGTCTTTCTTCTCTCTGAATTCTTTTCCCATCTTCTGGCCATTCTCGGGGCACAGGTTTTTGACATGGGTTAATTTTTGATGTAGGCCCCTGGCTTGACATAGCCTCGAGGGAACTGGTTTAGTGTGCACTCCCTCTATCAGACTCTGCACGAGGATTATAGGGAGATCGTGGATGGCTGGGGATTTCAGGCCTTCTTCTCTATCCTACCCCACCGTTGCCCTTGGGGGTATCTGAGGGTTTTGTCTGAGCAGCTGGTTTCACTAGACTCAGTCCCTTCATCTGCTTGATTGCGAGGTGATGATAACTCTTATGGACTGGAGATTTATCACCGACATTGAGTTTGAGGGCGAGACAGTGCCTGTCGTCTCTAAAATTTCACCCATCACAGTTAGGTCCCTATTGGGAGTCCCTCAGTCGGTATTCAAGGGTCGGGCGGTCCGATCTAGTCCCTTGAGTATAGATGCCCAAGATGGGACTTTGCAGTTGCCTCCGCCTGATGATCGGAGGGCTAGAGATCGCATTCTGAGGCGATTGTTTTTGTCAATCATCAGGGGTTTTTTTGTGGCGAACAACTCGTCGACGGTGTCCTTTGCCTTGATCAGCGCCACTCAGCATGTAGAGCGCCTCAGTGACTTTGATTAGGGCTCCTATACCTTTGCCTATTTTCTTCGGGGTATGCGTCTACTTTCGAAGGGTGTGACAGAGGCTTGGTTAGGATTCCATCAGTTTTTGCTGGTGAGTACATCTTTCTGTACCTTTTTGATTTCTGCACTTATTTTTGGCAGTCTTGGTCACTGAGGACTTTTGATATTTGCATGGATAGCTTTGGGCATTTGAGAGGCTTCGTTGCCTACGGCCCATTTTCGTATTAGGTCTGGAGACCTATCCATGTGGACGGAGATGGCACCACTCTATTTTGACGAAGGTCCCTGTTGCTGAGGGATTCACTTATGCTCGTCTGCAGTTGGAGCTTTTGACGGCGGGCTCGATCACCTGGACGCCGTATACATCTGAGCACTTGACCGTCGGATTTGATAGAGGTTTCCCCACTAGTCGGAAGTTTGCTTTATCGACCCGCAGAGTCCCTATGTTGTCGGAGGGAAGTTGGGAGCTCTATCTTGGAGAGCGTGCTATTCGAAGAGTTACAAGGGAGATCCGCATTCCCATTGCTCCTCCTACTTGGAATCATTGGCCATTATCAGTGCCTTTGACAGACATCCATTTGGAGGGTATAGATGGCTTTAATCTATCAGAGGGCCCCTACAGCCAGGCAGCCTTCTACAGTTGGTGGAGTCCACACACTATCGGGGCTCAGACTCGTGCCACCCATGTTATGGCAGACATGGTGCCGGGGTCTGTGATGATGATGGACTGGATAACTTGTATTAGAGAGCCTACTCATGCAGACCAGATAGCACATCTGACCAGGGAGTTGGACCAGGCTCGTTTCTTTATCAGACACCTTGGCCGAGATCCATCAGAGGTATCTTCATTTGACCCATCCAGCTCTAGAGCAGGCCCCTCTTCAGGTCCATTCAGTAGCAGTTATACAGGGGTAGATCCTCCCTTATACTACCCAGATATACCTGATCCCAGTAGCTTTGTGCAGACAAAGGATCTGGAGCAGGTCGATCGGTTTGATACCGAGGTCTTCGACTTCCTGTGATAGCTATAGCAGCTATATTTTTGGCCAGCCACTGTTTTGGCTATTCGGCGTCTATGCCATCATTTTGATAGAACACTGTATTAGCTGGGTGGTGGTGCCCCATTTCCCTGTATTCTTCCTTTCACTTTGTACCAGGATATAGGGATGATGTATGTAGTAGATAGCTTTTTGTAGATATTTTTGTTATCTTTATCTAATGCATCATGTTTATATCATTGTCATCATGAGACAGTTGCAATTTAACTTAACCTTTGGATGGTCTTGTGATACAGTACTACAGATGACGACGTCTGCAGTTAGTCGTATAGAGCATTTGCCACGGTTAGAGGTGGCTGCATCGTTGCGGTTATGGTATGATAATATGCCCTTTCCAGCTAGGGGGATAGTTGACCAGATGCTGGGGCATTCGATGGCCCTTGTATATTTCAGGGTTCTAGACAGCTTTATTGATTGCCTACCCTTATGGGTACCGGAGAAACAGGTATTCTGCATTGGGCGGTGTGAGCTTTCGCTTACTCTGGAGGAGTACCAGAGATTTACTGGCTTGGACTTAGAGTCACCATGTGCTCGGTTGGCTATTAGTGATATGCGGAGACCATTTACTTGGTTGTCCGGTCTTCGACAGAGCATAGTCATGGATGCTATCATTTTAGGGCATATGATCTCCCTTGACTTCTTGATAGAGTGCTATGGTGAGCTTGATAGCTACGACCGTCACGTCGGAGATTTCTTTATTTTTGCAGAGGATTGGCAGACAGCCAGGATAGACATGTTGTTGATGTGCATTGTGGCGTATGTTTACATGCCATTACGTTTAGATCACCTTGATGTGGGATTGGTTGTCGTAGTCAGAGCCCTTAGGTAGGGGAGTACCATTATCCCTATGATCTTGGCGGAGACACTGAGGTCGCTCACCTATTGCAGTACCCATCCATCGGGGTTTTTTTGGGGTAGCTCAGTCATGCTGTATATGTGGTTGATGTCACACATCTAACTGATTGGATCATTTAGACCTCATGCCTATTGTTTTAGCCATGAGATATCCTCAGTTTACTCCTTTCGTCCGCCTGATTGTGTCGACTCAGAGTCCTGGTTAGCATTTTTATCGGATATTGAGCATCCGTTCGCAATTTTGTTATGCTCAGGGATGGCGACCCCGTTTAGTTTCATTACTCATGCATCTGGCATGGATTATTTGCCTTTGGCAGGATTGAGGGGTATGACTACTTATCATCCCTTGGCAGTTATGGAGCAGTTTGATCAGTGGCAGAGTATGCACCATTTTGAGAATTCTGTTGATCAGAGGATGTCTGCTTCATCGATGTCACCAGCCGACTTGGTTAGAGTTTATGAGTGTTGGACTCACAGGGAGAGGGCTGAGCTCTCCAGTAGACATTCGGGTCATTCTCTGGAGTATTCTGTATGGTTAGAGGCAGAGACCGCAGTTGCAGTAGCAGAGCTTTATTTACCTTCGCTTGTGGATTTTGACGAGGAGGAGACCATGGAGGATCCCGATTCTCATACTGAGGATGAGCTATTTATAGATTTGGCGATAGCTTTGATTAGTGATCCCCCAGTTATTCCCACAGGGATAGATCCAGCTTTGTCAGATTCTCTATTCAGGATGACCTTTGAGAGAGATTCAGCTAGAGCACAGTTGTTGGCTGCCCTGTCTGGGAGCGATTTAGCTTTTGCTGAGAGGGATAGTCTCAGGACCACCTTGGATACTGGATTGATTGAGCGGGAGGAGCTTCGCTCTGCTTTAGCTACTGCCATTGTGGAGCGAGACGAGGTTCGCTCAGCCAGAGAGGGATGAGGCTATCGCTTCCCGTGATTTCCACATTGCTGATAGTACTGCTCTCCGAACTTACACCCATGGTTTGGTTACCGAGATGAGTGCTTACATTGATGACCACAGTTGTAAGACCCCAACTTTTATGAATAAAGATTTAATTTTCTTTATATATTATTTCAAAATAGTAAGGTGTTGATTTGATAAATGTGAAAAGTTATGGTTGAAATGTGCAAATATTTCAAAATAAGCAAGTGGTTATAAAATATTCATTGTTATCGGGGAATATTCGTTTGGTCGTGGAATATTCTTGTTGTCAGGGAATATTCGTACGACGGCACAGCTATTTGTGGACCCCACAACGGAATAACTGTCGGATGAAGAAAACGACAAGAATGAGTTTTCTAAAAATAACGGCGTGGTTGTTACCGTTAAAACTATTGAAATACCCTGTGGTTAAAATACAGTAATACGCTGGTGTTGCACAGTAGCACACGGTATTGCACAGTAATTCTAATTATTGATTCTTACGTAAGAAGTCATTACTCAATAATTGTTTCAGTAATTACTGTTCAATATTTTATATTATTGATTCAATAATTGCTACATTGATAATTGCATAATATTTTATTGATTCAATAATTGTCATTGCACAGTATTTGAAATTATCAAATCAATAACTCATATTATTTGAATAATATTATTAGATAGCATTATTGGCAATGTCTAAGGAAGTTCTATTTAGGAGGGGTTATTTAATTACGCGCCAGTAAGGAGAAATCATTATCGGAAGGCCCCCTCTTTCTTGGGAACTGATCTGGTTGTCAATTTTGTAGTTCTGTAATATTATTTATGAATAATTAATTATTAATTTATATGATAAGAAAATATTTATTTTTGTGGATATAAAAGAAGGAATTAGTGCTGAGGTATTTTTATTAGTATTTGTTGTAAATTTGGCTTATTATATGTACCCCCACTTACTCATTTTTCAAAATAATCGGTATGAAATTATTCAGAATATATATATATATTATATATGTGAAAGTGACATGTGGGGTGAGGCCCACATGTGGGATGAAAAATGAAAATGGGGTGGGGGGGAATGTTACGTGTAGGGGAGGGAGTAATATTATTATTATATATATTTTTTTAATTACCTACCTTATACGGTAGGTAATATATATATATATATATATATATATATATATATATATATATATATATATATTATTTAAAGTTTTGTTTTATTAGAATATTTTATTACACAGTAATGAATAGTAAAATCAAATTTTCCGCCGGTGCGCGCCCGTGAATTCGTCCGAAATTTTTCACTGTGCAGTCCATGATTTTTATTCAAATAGTACCCTTCCATTCTCCTATAAATAGGATGCTTAGTTTAGAATTAAAAATCACACCAGAATCAGAAGTTTTCTCTGTCTATAATATCGATCGTATTTTTGTGAGTATTTAGATACTTTGAGTGTTGCTATTCAGTTCAAGTTTCCTTCAGCATTATACCTGAAATTCCAGTCAGAAGTACTGTTCTTTTGAGGTAAAGGATATTATTTTTTTTCGTAAAGGATGTTATTTTCTTTCGTAAATGATGTTATTCTTCTTAATATCATTATACAAAAATATTGGCATGGATTTTATTATAAAATTCTTACTTTTTTCGTCGTGGTTACTATTCATGTATACGACACTATTCACGTATACGACACTATTCACAAATACAGTACTATGCACGAAAAAATTATATTTTCTTTTCTTGTCCTTTATTTCAATGGATTCGTTCTTTAATAGTATTTTTCATCATCCTCAGTCTTAAATGGTGATACTTGATGAATATCTTTGGCCTGTAGTGGAAAAATGAATGATTACCTGATGAATATCTTTGGCCCGTAGTGCAAAGATGAACAGGTGTTGAGATGAACCTGACCACTGGTGATACAAATGAATACCTTTGGCCCGTAGTGCAAAGATGAATATTTGATTCAAGATATATATTGATTGATGTTACAGGGATAAAATATTATGGACTTTCAAATCATAGGAGATAGTAGACATTATTTTCTACTTAATTCTTCTGATGCATTGTTATTTCCGCTGCAGTTGTTGATCAAAATCTTGTGGTCCATAATATTTTATCTAATTTGTTGAAGACTAACGATAAATTATTATTTATTATCTTAGTCACAATATTCTTTACTGGGCTAGTTGAGCTCACCCTTTTCATCTATTGTCCTATTCAGAAAATGAGAATGTCGCATGAACTAGTCGGGGGACAGAGTAATGGTCCGAGTTAGAGCAGTAGTAGTCCTCACTATTTCTAATAAATAGTGTGATAATAATTATAATGAGGACTTAGTTTGAATGTTAATATTTTTTATATATTTGTATTGGCACTCACAGTTGTGTGGTCGTATTTTGCACGACCGTGTGATATAAAAGATTGTATTTGAATTCTGTACCTTGTATTTGGCGACTCATAATGGGTTGGGCTGACTGGACCTATTCTGGGGCCGTCACAGTTGGTATCAGTGGTTAGGGATACGATCTCTGGCGGAGATCGGAGAATAGAACTAGGAGGGGAGAGACGAGTAAATCCTTCGCTAGTGTGTCCTACCTAAGCTTATCTGATGTTTAATTGGTCAGTCGGAGTATAGGGTTGATATGTTAATTTGTTTAATTAACCATTATTTTATGGCAGTATTTGAGAATGGCAGCTGAGAATGTTAACAATGGAGTGAATGAGACCGTGGAGACACCTTTAATCACCAACCAGGAGAACGTGCAACAGGAAGGCAATGTTCATCCTGAAAACAACACTGATCAGATGATAAATGATGAGATGTTTAAAAGCTTTTTGCAGTTCATGCAAAACTAGACAAGGGAGGACTCGTGTGCAAAATACAGGTGGAGATAATAACAACACGCAAATTGTCACTGCCAAGCAGTTCAAAGAATTGGGACCACCAGAATTTTTGGGAAAGCCGGATCCGATCAAGGCGGAGATGTGGGTTAAGCAAATTACCAAGATATTTGATGTCTTGGGATGCACGGAGGAACAGAAGGTTCCATTTGCCACCTTTATGTTCCGTGGAGAGGCAGATTACTGGTGGGAATCTGTGAAGCGTACCCAGATTGCCGCACTCAAGATGTCTTGAGAAGCGTTCCAGAAACTGTTCAATGACAAGTACTTTCCTGAAAGTATTCATCATATGAAGGAGGTAGAGTTTATCAGACAGGAACAGAACAACATGACTGTGTCCCAGTACGAGGCTAAGTTCGCGGAGTTGTCCAGGTTTGCACCTCATTTGGTGGAGAATGAGGAACGTATGACGCGGATGTTTCTGAGAGGTTTGAATCCCAAAATTTGTCAATACCTCATTTCTCACAAATTTTCTCTATATTCGGATGTAGTTAACAAGGCCCAGTTGTTAGAACGAGATAGTGCTTATGTTCAACCAAGGGACAACAACCAAGGTCGTACTGGTGGCAGCAGTCATCGGAACAATGACAACCAGCAGGGAGGAAAGTATCATGACAGAAGCGGTAACCACTCCGGTGGAAATCGTGGCCATGATAGTAGAAAAAGCGAATCGGAAGGAGATTTTCAAGAAGAGAAGGTACAACAATGAGAACGTGAAGATGTCGACATCAGTACCAGCATCAACTGTTTCTAGGGGAGGAGAACGACCACCGGTCGTATGCTATAAATATGGGAAAGAGGGACACATCAGCTCAAACTGCCCACAATAATTCAAAGTATGCTATAACTATGGAAAAGAAGAACATATAGCTCGAGATTATCCTGTAGCGAAACCAAGTCCAGCGGGGGTGGTGATTCCAAAGGCGGTTTCGGATAAGTCAAAGTCGGTGGTTCCTAGAAGAGCGTTTGTCGTGACAGCCCAAAACGAGAGGAACCCACACGAGGTGATTATGGGTAAGCTAATCATAAACTCTTGCGAAGTTTACACCTTGTTAGATACCGGTGCTACCCATTCTTTTATTTCACCTGTTTGTGCTCAACGATTAAATTTGGCACCTGAGAAGTTAGACTTTGACTTATCTGTTGAAACTCCGTTAGGAGAAACTTTCGTTACATCTACAGTTTACAAATCTTGCTTGATTTAGATTGGTACCCTTACCTTACCTGTTGATCTTATATCTTTGAAAATACTTGCATTTGACGTGATTTTAGGAATTGACTGGTTAACCACTTACCATGCAAAAATTGATTGTTTTCGTAAGGTTGTTAGTTTTTATATTCCTAACCAACCTGTTGTGCAAATCCAAACAACCAAACCACTAAAATTAGTCAATGTTATTTCAAGTCACAAAGCTATTCGTTTATTAAAAAATGGATGTCAAGCTTTCTTAGCTCATGTCACTGATCTAAACCAAAATACGTCATATTTGAATAATATTTCTGTTGTTAATGAGTTTCCTGATATATTTTCTGAAGAACTTCCCTGTCTACCCCCAGAACGTGAAGTTGAATTCTTGATTGACCTTGAGCCCGGTACAAAACCCATTTCTAAAACCCCATATCGAATGGCTCCTATTAAACTTCAGGAGTTACAGGTCCAACTACAGGAGTTGCTAGACATCGGTTTTATACGTCCTAGTACGTCTCCTTGGGGTGCTCCTATTTTATTCCTAAAGAAGAAAGACGGGAGTATGCGACTTTGTATTGACTATCTGGAGTTGAACCATGTCACCATCAAGAATAGGTATCCGCTACCTCGTAATGATGACATGTTCGACCAGTTGCAAGGAGCATAATTCTTTTTAAAGATCGATCTTCGTTATGGATATCATCAGCTGAAGATTAAAACTTTGGATATTTCGAAGACTGTCTTCAGAACTCGGTACGGGCATTATGAATTCCTAGTCATATCTTTTGGATTGACTAATACTCCTGCTGCTTTCATGGATATGATGAACAGAGTATTCAAGGAATATTTGGATCAGTTCGTGGTTGTCTTTATTGATGACATTCTCATCTATTCCAAATGTCGTGAAGATCATGAGAACCACCTGAAGCTGGTACTTCAAAGGCTTCGTGAAAATAAGCTATATGCCAAACTGAAGAAATGCGAGTTCTGGCTTGAGGAAGTAGCATTCCTTGGGCACGTGGTATCAAAACGTAGAGTATCTGTTGACCCAGCGAAGATTGAAGCAATACAAAGTTGGGAGCAACCTAAGTCGGTGATCGAAGTACGAAGCTTTCTGGGCTTAGCTGGTTATTATCGGAGATTCGTGGAAGGATTTTCTCGAATCGCTACTCCAATAACTCAGCTGACTCGGAAAGATACAAAATTCGTATGGAATGAGGAATGCGAGAAGAGCTTTCAAGAGCTCAAGAGGAGACTTATTTTGGCACCTGTTCTGACGATACCATCTGGTTCGGATGGATTTGTCATTTACAGCGACACTTCGGGCAAAGGGTTAGGATGTGTTCTCATGCAATATGGGAAAGTCATAGCCTATGCCTCGTGACAACTCAAAGAATATGAGAGAAATTATCCTACTCATGATCTAGAGTTGGCAGCTGTCGTTTTCACATTAAATATTTGGAGACACTACCTGTATGGAGAGAAAGAGGAGATCTATACGGATCATAAGAGCCTCAAAGATTTCTTCACTCAAAAGGAACTCAACATGAGGCAACGACGTTGGCTTGAGTTGTTGAAAGATTACGACCATACCATCCAATACCATCCTGGAAAAGCGAACGTGGTAGCTGACGCGTTGAGTAGAAGATCATATGCAGGAACGAGTGCAATGATGTCAAGTATACGTGTAGAACCAGCTTTAATTGATAAAGTTAAAGCTGCTCAAGCTACAGATCCGGACCTGATGAAGATGAGAAAGAAGGTGCAAGAAGGTGCAGTTCGGAAGGAAGAATCGATGAAAAAGGAATACTTCGAGTCAACTCCAGACTTTGTGTTCCTAACGATTCTGAATTTAAGCATAGAATTATAATGGAGGCACACAACACACCGTTTACAATCCTTCCTGGGAGTACCAAAATGTATCGTGATCTTCGACATACATTTTGGTGGACAATATGAAGAGAGAGATCGCGGAGTTTATCTCGAGATGTTTAACTTGTCAATGTGTAAAGGCGGAGCATCAAGTGTCGAAGGGTCCATTGCAACCACTTGAGATTCCAAAATGGAAGTGGGAACATATTACCGTGGATTTCATTACGGGTCTTCCCAAGGTTTCTCAAGGCATAGATGCGATTTGGGTTATTGTCGATAGATTAAACAAGTCTGCTCATTTCTTGCCGATACGGGAGACTTATTCCCTTGAACGTCTTGCTCGTATGTACGTGAATGAGATTGTGAGATTGCATGGCATGCCAGTATCCATAGTTTCGGATCGTGACCCCAGATTTACTTCTCGATTTTGGGTTAGTTTGCAGAAAGCTATGGGCACGGATTTACGATTCAGTTCAGTATATCATCCTCAAACGGGCGGGCAATCGAAAAGGAACTATTCAAACTCTTGAAGATCTATTGAGACTTTGTGTTCAGACTTCAAAGGAGTTGGGATAAGTACTTACAATTGGTGGAATTCTCCTACAATAACAGTTATCAGGCAAGTATAGGCGTGGCTCCATTTGAGGTATTGTATAGGAGAAAATGTCGCTCTCCAGTATGTTGGGATGAGGTGGGTGAAGTAACATTGTTGGAACCAGAATTAGTACGTATGACTACAGAAAAGATCCAAATGATCCGACAACGTATACAAACAGCACTGGATCTACAAAAGAGTTATGCTGATCTTCATCGAAAGGACGTGGAATTTAATGTTGGGGATCATGTATTGCTACGTGTTGCTCCATGGAAGGGAGTTACGACATTTGGGAAGAGAGGAAAACTCAATCCTCGATTCATTGGTCCATTTGAGATTCTTGACCGAGTAGGAAATGTGGCCTATAGACTCGCCTTACCTCCAAGCATGTCTCGTGTTCATAATGTTTTTCACATATCCGTACTTCGCAAATATGTGAAAGACCCAAACCGCATTATTGAGTTAGAACCAGACAAGATAGCCGAAGATTTAAAGTACGAGGAGGTACCTGTCAAGATCTTGGATAGGAAAGAACATGTTCTACGCTCAAAGGTTATACCTCAAGTCAAAGTTTTATGGAGAAACCATGAAATTGAGGAAATGACCTAGGAGTTGGAATCGGAAATGAAAGCGAGGTATCCTCACCTTTTTGACATACCAGGTACGTACGTCAATTTCGAGGACGAAATTTCATAAGAAGGGGAAGTTGTAAGACCCCAACTTTTATGAATGAAGATTTAATTTTCTTTATATATTATTTCAAAATAGTAAGGCATTGATTTGATAAATGTGAAAAGTTATGCGTGAAATGTGCAAATATTTCAAAATAAGCAAGTGGTTATAAAATATTCATTGTTGTCGGGGAATATTAGTTTGGTCGTGGAATATTCTTATTGTCGGGGAATATTCGTACGACGGCGCAGCTATTTGTGGACCCCACAACAGAATAACTGTCGGATGAAGAAAACGACAAGAATGAGTTTTCTAAAAATAACGGCGTGGTTGTTACCGTTAAAACTGTTGAAATACCCAGTGGTTAAAATACAGTAATACGCGGTGTTGCACAGTAGCACACGGTATTGCATAGTAATTTTAATTATTGATTCTTACGTAAGAAGTAATTACTCAATAATTGTTACAGTAATTCCTGTTCAATATTTTATATTATTGATTCAATAATTGCTACATTGATAATTGTATAATGTTTTATTGATTCAATAATTGTCATTACGCAGTATTTCAAATTATCAAATCAATAACTCATATTATTTGAATAATATTATTAGATAGCATTATTGGCAATGTCTAAGGAAGTTCTGTCTAGGAGGGGTTATTTAATTGCGCGCCAGTAAGGAGAAATCCTTATCGGAAGGCCCCCTCTTTCCTGGGAACGACCTGGGTGTCAATTTTGTAGTTCTGTAATATTATTTGTGAGTAATTAATTATTGATTTATATGAGAAGAAAATATTTATTTTTGTGGATATAAAAGAAGGAATTAGTGCTGAGGTATTTTTATTAGTATTTGTTGTAAATTTGGCTTATTATATATACCCCCACTTACTCATTTTTCAAAATAATCGGTATAAAATTATTCAGAATATATATATATATATATATATATATATTATATATGTGAAAGTGACATGTGGGGTGGGGCCCACATGTGGGATGAAAAATGAAAATGGGGTGGGGGGAATGTTACGTGTAGGGGAGGGAGTAATATTATTATTATATATTTTTTTAATTACCTACCTTATACGGTAGGTAATATATATATATATATATATATATATATATATATATGTATTATATTTATTTAAAGTTTTATTTTATTAGAATATTTTATTGCACAGTAATGAATAGTAAAATCAAATTTTTCGTCGGTGTGCGCCCGTGAATTCGTCCAAAAATTTTTACTGTGCAGTCCGTAATTTTTATAAAAATAGTACCCTTCCATTCTCCTATAAATAGGATGCTTAGTTTAGAATTGAAAATCACACCAGAATCAGAAGTTTTCTCTCTCTATAATATCGAGTGTATTTTTGTGAGTATTTAGATACTTTGAGTGTTGCTATTCAGTGCAAATTTCCTCCAGCATTATACCTGAAATTCTAGTCAGAAGTACTATTCTTTTGAGGTAAATGATATTATTTTTTTTCGTAAAGGATGTTATTTTCTTTCGTAAACGATGTTATTCTTCTCAATATCATTATACCAAAATATTGGCATGGATTTTATTATGAAATTCTTACTTTTTCTGTCGGGGTTACTATTCACGTATACGGCACTATTCACAAATACAGTACTATTCACATAAAAATTATATTTTCTTTTCTTGTCCTTTATTTCACTTGATTCGTTCTTTAAGAGTATTTTTCATCATCCTCAGTCTTAAATGGTGATACTTGATGAATATCTTTGGCCTGTAGTGCAAAAATGAATGATTACCTGATGAATATCTTTGGCCCGTAGTGCAAAGATGAACAGGTGTTTAGATGAATCTGACCACTGGTGATACAAATGAATACCTTTGGCCCGTAGTGCAAAGTTAAATATTTGATTCAAGATATATATTGATTGATGTTACAGGGATAAAATATTGATTATGGACTTTCAAATCATAGGAGATAGTAGACATTATTTTCTACTTAATTCTTCTGATGCATTGTTATTTCCGCTGCAGTTGTTGATCAAAATCTTGTGGTCCATAATATTTTATCTAATTTGTTGAAGACTAACGATAAATTATTCTTTATTATCTTAGTCACAATATTCTTTACTGGGCTAGTTGAGCTCACCCTTTTCATCTATTATCCTATTCAGGAAATGAGAATGTCGCAGGAACTAGTCGGGGGACAGAGTAATGGTCCGAGTTAGAGCAGTAGTAGTCCTCACTATTTTTAATAAATAGTGTGATAATAATTGTAATGAGGACTTAGTTTGAATGTTAATATTTTCTATATATTTGTATTGACACTCACAGTTGTGTGGTCGTATTTTGCACGACCGTGTGATATAAAAGATTGTATTTAGATTCTGTACCATGTATTTGGCGACTCAGAATGGGTTGGTCTGACTGGATCTATTCCGGGGCTGTCAAAACAGTGCCACCTTGCAGATGACTGTGGATGTTCTTAGCCGTATGGAGGCTGAGTGGATTACTCTTACAGATGCTCCTCCATCCTCAGAGAGAGATGTCATGCTGGCATTGCTGACCCGCTTATCTTTGGGTCCATAGACTAGCTTTATTTTTCCTGCACAGACTAGATCAGCTATTTTTGTCATGTACAGGGCACTATGTATATAAAGCAGTTTATATATTAGAGAAATATATTTTTGAGATACTTCCCTGCTTAGATATGTATTGTCATCTCTAAGTGATTACCACTTCTGTCATGACTCGCAGTTGTTGATGCATTTTGAGCTTCTCCTTGATGGACTGACAGTTGAGGTGTTAAGGGAGTTCCTCAAATGGGTCTGGTAAACAGACAGCTTGACAGCATTTAGCTTTTATTTGTCTTTGGTGTCTTGGAACTGGTCTTCCATTTTTTGTTTTTTCTTGAGGGTCAAACTGCGTCGTAGAGGGCTGCCTACGTACTCCCGGGTTGAGGGAGATCAGGTCATTCGTAGTTCTGGTTGTTGAATTGAATAGGCTTGAAAAGAGTTTATCTGGGGTTTGAATTTGGTTCGATGAGCTTTGGAATTTGATGCTGGAATTTGCAAGTTCTTTGGATTTTTGCTTGATTTGACCGCACCTTAGATGGTTGCCTACGTACTCCCGGGCTGAAGGAGATCAGGTCATTCGTAGTTCAGGCTTCTCTAGTGAAAAGTCGAACCTGATTCGACTTGTAGGACCCGGATGCTGGTATGCATGTGCTTCAGACGTAGTACTTTTTCACAGTATCTGAATTGATGAGTTGGGGAAATTCATTCTCGTCCTTTTCTTGTAGCCTGATAGCTCCCCATGTCAGCACTTCCTTGACAATGAAAGGGCCTTCCCAGTTTGGGGAAAATTTTCCTTTGGCTTCATCCTGATTGGCCAGGATTTTCTTTAGCACCAAATCATTTTCTTTAAATTGCCAAATTCAAACTTTCTTGTTGTAAGATCTGGCAATCCTTTGTTGGTATAACCGTCCGTGGAAAATGGTTGTGGCCCTCTTTTCGTCTATCAAGTACAGTTGATGATATCGATCTTGCAACCATTGATCTTTGTCCATCTGAGCATCTATTAACACTCGTAAAGACTCCATCTCTACTTCTATGGGGAGGACTGCTTCCATGCCATAGACCAGTGAATAAGGGGTAGGCCCAGTATGGTTTGCATTGACGTCCTATAGGCTAACAGGGTGAGAGGTAGCAGGTCAGGCCAGTCCTTGTGATTGGTGGACATTTTCTGCATGAGCTTCTTGATGTTTTTGCTGGCCGCTTCGACAGCACCGTTCGTCTTGGGCCGATAGATGACGGAGTTAAGACGCTTGATGTGGAACTTGTCGCACAGTTCTACCATCATTTAATTGTTCAAGTTTTTGGCGTTGTCTGATATGATCACCTTCGATTGTCCATATCGACAGACGATATTGTTTTTGATGAAAGTAATGATGACCTCTTTTGTGACTTTAGGAAAAGAGGCTGCTTCAACCCATTTGGTGAAGTAGTCGATCATGGTGAAAATGAACCGATGACCGTTGCTGGCTTTGGGTTCGATTGGACCTATCACGTCCATTCCCCACATAGAAAAAGGCCATTTTGCACTCATGTTGTGCAGCTCATTTGGAGGAGCATGGATGGCATTTCCATGTATTTGGCATTGAAAGCATCTCTCAACGTGATCATCGCAATCAGCTTTGAGCGATATCCAGTAGTGTCCTGTTCTGATTATCTTCTTGGCCAGCAGGTGGCCGCTCATGTGTGGACCACAGACTCCGCTGTGGACTTCATCTATTAGTCTTTGGGCTTGCTCATTGTCGAGGCATCTTAACAGGCCTATTCTAGCATCCCTTTTGTAGAGTGCATCTCCACTTAGATAGAACTTCATGGCCATTTTGAGAATCCGTCTTTGCTCTGATTGGCTTGCACCAGCGGGTGTAGATCCATCACGGAGATATTCCTTGATATCTTAAAACCAAGGTTGCTTGACAGGAGGTATTTCGTCTAATACTTCTCCAATGTAATTCTCGTATGTTGGGGCTTTTTGATTTATGAACTAGATGTTGGGAAACCCGCTCCTATTGGATATGTGGATTAATGAAGCCAACGTTGCCAGTGCATAGGCAAAGTCATTTCGACCCCGAGGAATGTGGACGAAGGTTATTGCTTCGAACTCCTGAGCCATTTTGATGACTTGCCAATGATAGGGCAGCAGATGCATTTCTTTTGTGAGATACTTGCCGGTGGTTTGCCTGATGACCAACTCGGAATCTCCAAAGACCAATAAGTGTTTGATAACCATGGATTGGGCTAGTTTCAACCCCAGTATACAGCCTTCGTACTCGGTCGTGTTGTTGGTGTTGCCAAATTAAAGTTTGGTAGCCACAGGATATTGATCACCTGTACCACAGATAAGGACTACCCCAGTTCCGGAACCTTCCATGTTTACCGCTCCATCGAAATACATTTTCCATGGTTAGACTGTATTCTCTAACTGGAGTTGTTGAATTATCATAATCCCATCATCTGCAAAATATGTCTCTAGGGGAACCCTCCTGAAGGTGCTTCTGCTAATTGATCTACAATGCCTTGGCCTTTGATAGACTTCTGAGTCACGTAGATAATATCGAACTGCTATAGAATCAACTGCCATTTAGACAATCGGCAATTTAACATTGGTTTATTGAAGACGTATTTGAGTGGATCCATGTGGGATATGAGATACGTCGTGTGCCTATGCAAATAATGTTGCAATCTCATGGCGGCCCATGCTAATGCACATCATGTCTTTTCGATTAGGGTGTATTTTTGTTCCCCACTGCTGAATCTTTTGCTGATGTAGTAGATAGCTCTTTCTTTGCTACTATCATCCTTCTGTCCTAGTATACTGCCCATGGCATTGGCATTGACGGAAAGGTACATGAATAAGGGGACTCCATCCCTCGGAGGTATCAAAATAGGTGCTTCGACAAGCTGCTTTTTGATGGCAAGGAAGGCTTGTTGACAATCCTCATTCCATTTGATGGAGGAATTCTTCCTTAACAGCTTGAAGATGGGCTCACAGGTTGCTGTGAGTTGGGAAATGAATCGACTTATGATGTTGATCCTTCCTAGGAATCCTCGTATCTCATTCTCAGTACGAGGCACGGGCATTTCAGAAATGGCTTTGATCTTGGCAGGTTCTAACTCAATGCCCCGATTGCTCAACAGGAATCCTAGCAGTTTACCTGCCTTGACGCCAAAAGCACATTTGGCGAGATTTAGCTCGAGGTTGTACTTGCTCAACCTGTTAAATAGCTTCCTGAGATGGTTTATGTGATCATCCTCCCTCTGGGATTTGATGATGAGGTCGTCAACATAGACTTCTATTTCTTTGTGCATCATATCATGAAATAGGGCCATCATAGCTCGCTGATACGTTGCTCCGGCATTGATGAGGCCGAAGGATAGACGTCGATAGCAAAAAGTTCCCCAGGGAGTGATAAGAGCTGTTTTCTCTCCGGTCTTCTTTAGCAACCATGATTTGATGGTAACCAGCAAAGTAGCCTACAAAGGAGTATATGTCGTACTGCGCAGTATTGTCAATCAGGATGTGGATAAAAGGTACCGAAAAATTGTCCTTGAGATAGGCTTTGTTCAGATCCCGGTAATCAACACAGACTCGTACCTTCCCTCTTGGTTTAGGCACGGGGACTATATTTGATAGCCATTCGGGAAATGTTGATACCATGATGATCCCGGCTTTGAATTGCTTAACGATTTCTTCTTTGACTTTGAGACTCCACTCAGGTTTCAATAGTTTGAGCTTTTGTTTGACTGGTTTGAACCCTTCTTTGATGGGCATTCGATGGATGACAATGTTTGTGGATAGACCGATCATGTCTTCATGTGACCATGCAAACACATCCTGGTACTGTGTTAGGAGTTCGATCAGGTCGGCTTTTTGATCTGAGGTGAGGTCTAAACCTATTTAAATTTCTTTGATGGTTTCGGAGGTTCCTATATTAATGGTGGAGGTTTGGTTGAGGTTTGGTTTAGGTCTGTCTTCGACCCATTCCTTGATCTCCTTTGGCACCTCATAGTCATCTTCCTCCTCTTGATCAAGATCCGTCAAGTCGAAGCTCAATCTTGCATCATGGTTGGAGTTATGTTGACAGGTTGGCATCTCATCAGCAGAGACACACATATCCAATGCTTGGGTCCTGAAAACAAAAATGCTTTCATTAATATATACAACTGCTTAAATACACATAACATTTGTAAAGCATGACAAAAGTAACTGCTCCAGCTGTGCAATCAAAAGTAAGCAGTAAATGAAAGCATGATTAAGGGCAGATTGACTGTCTGCCCTTTTACCCTTTTCGACTGAGGCAAGGGACACTGCTCCAATTGTCCAGTGTTAGATCCTCATGGATAGGGATGATGCTGGAAGTGTGCTCGTCTGTCTCGTCTTGAATGACAACTGAGACATCCTTTAGGATATGGCTGAGGCTTTTCTAGGGATTGTTCCTCTGTTTGCCACGAGGAAAGTGAGCATGATCTTCGTCGTCACTATCTGGGAGTTCATCATTCATCCCTTCGTAGTTGATAATGACTTTCATGTTAGCGAATGGATCTCGTCCTCCGTACAGGATCTTTTTTTTCCCTTTTCACTATCGACCTCAGGCTTGAGGGCTTTCCTTTCATGGACAAGTATGATTGAAGGAAATAGTATGGCTGATTCCCCCGTAGGGATCTTCCTCGTAGGTTTCACCCATCCAGCATTTGTGAGGTTTGGCAGCAGAATTGTGGAGGCATGAGCCTTGGGATGTTTGTGTGAATTCCGGTGATTGGATCCAGATAAAAATCCCAATCTAGCTCTTCCCATCTGACTTGGGATTTGGATTGGCATCTTAATTACGTGCTTGTTCTTTCCTAACCCTTCTCCAGGCTGGAAACCCGCAGCTACCATTTCTTGGCCCACTGTCATTACTTCAGTGGAAATTTTAGGCTTCAGAGCTGGTGCCCCCATCGATAGATATTGAATATCTCTTACCTCGAGAGCTTGAAAACTTGCAGGCTCAACCCCGACGTCCAGGCTAATCACTGGCATGTCCCCATGTATGTGGGTAGGGTATTCCGGTTCAGCATTCACTATGATGAAACTACCATTGATAATGTACTTGAGTTGTTGATGGAGGGTGGATGGCACAGCTCCGGCCATATGGATCCATGGCCTGCCCAACAACAAGTTGTATCCGATGGCTATGTAGAGCACCTGGAAAGAGACGTAGAAGGTGTGTGGGCTAATTTCTAGAGGAAGCTCGATTTCCCCCATAGCCTGGCGGCGAGATCCATCGAAAGCCCGGATAACCATGTGACTGGTTTTGATCCGATTTAGATTGATCTTCATTCTTTCCAACGTGTCGTATGGACAAATGTTGAGGGAAGATCCTCCAGACATAACGGCTATATGCAGGGACTTGTGGTGGCCCCTTCCCTCAGCTGGGATATCATCGTCTGTGAAGGAAATCACATTGTTGTTGAAAATGTGTTCTATCACGTGATGAAATTTCTCTGTGTCTACCGTGTGTGGCAGATGAACTTCTTCTAGTACCTTTACTAGGATGTTACGGTGATCCTCTGATGATAGGACCAAGTCCAGGATGGATATTTGCTTGGGTGAGTCTTTTAAGCTTTGCACTATTTTGATTTCATTGTGTCCCAATATTTTGAGGAACTCTTTTATCTTTTCTTCAGCCACCCTTTTTTTTGCTTTGGTAACTGGTTTAATCACCCGCTGAGGCAGGTACAATGGATTATCCTTTGACAGGACAAAAATGTGGCTTGAAGTAGAGCTTTCAATATCCCCGTAGTTCCATGGGACCTTCTTCAGACTGAGGATTGGATACTGAGGCCTGAAGGGCAAAATTAGAGGCTGAGGTGCAACCACCTTCACAGGATTTTGTTTGTCTTGGACCTCTTTACCTGTCAGTACCAGGGGTGTGATGATTGATTCTTTATTGCAGGATATGACAGCCACTGTGTCATGATACCATGCATCGGGGATCCAAAGGCTATATTTATCTGTCATGTCAAGGATTTGATCTCCTCTGATTAGGTCACCTTTCTCAATCAGGTCTTAAATTAGATTACAAAGTTTCCTGCATTTTTCTGTATCATGGCCGGGAGAATTGGAATGGTACTGACATATTTGGTCAGGTTTGAATTTTTTGGATTGCGGGTTCAGTGGAGGTAGCAAGTTTTCAAC
This sequence comes from Panax stipuleanatus, assembly GCA_020205555.1. Classification (NCBI taxonomy): domain Eukaryota; kingdom Viridiplantae; phylum Streptophyta; class Magnoliopsida; order Apiales; family Araliaceae; genus Panax; species Panax stipuleanatus. The sequence continues at coordinate 102,924,396 of CM035125.1, forward strand.
CATTCCCTCATTGATCATCATTTGCAGGATTTCTTCCATTGATTGGTTCAAATTGGTGAAATTCCTTTGAAATATGAACTTCCTACCTGCTTGGACACTTGCTTCTTCGATCCCCTTGTCAGTCAAGGGTGTAAACTCACAAGTTCGGCTATGATCTTGATTAGAATTAACTTCCGCTAGAGGAGAGCGACTGCCAATAGATTGATGGACTTGCTTCAACATCTTTCTGGTGAGTTGATGTTGGTAGACGACCAGTTCAGCCAACTGCTCGATTTGTTCCTTGATAGATTTTATTTCTTGCTCTATCAGGAATTGTTTTTCAAAATTTTCCCTACTCATTGGGCTGATGTTGTTGGATTGAGTTGATTCTTCAACATAGCGGAGGTATTTGGATCCTTCTCCACTTGAAGTGTTGATCATGTTGACACTCTCATCCTTGTGTTGTGGGAGAGGGTTATCTTGGACATGCAGTTGATCGGGCTTTGTGTCCAAAATTTCTCCATTATCAATAAAATATTGGATCTTGTGCTTGAGGGACCAACAATCTTGGGTGTCATGTCCCGGTGATCCTGAATGAAAGGAACACTTCTTGCTAGGGTCGAAGTTCCTTGCATTAGTGTTAGTTGGCGGAAGGAGTTGGCCAATCTTCTTCTGAGCTATTAGAAGTTTGAAGATGTTCTCGAGTGAATCCCCTAGTGGGGTGAAAGTCCTTCTGCGTCTGACCTCCATATTTTTTTGGAATGAAGGATTTAAAGGCTGTGTTGCAGCCTGGAAAGGGGTATAGTTCCTCCTTTGAATGGGGGTATTGTTTGAATTACTGCTTAAATTTTTTCCTTGTAACACCAAGGAAACTTCTTCATCTTTCTTTTTGTGGACCCTCTGGGGATTACTCCCGTAATTTTTGAATTAGATATGCTCAGCAACAGCTTCGAGTGCTGTTAGGTCTTTTATTTTCCCGGACTTGAGTCCCATTTCGACCATTTTGCCGTGTTTGATCATTTCAGAGAAATGTTTTCCTATGCTTGCTAGGACCCTTTCATAATAAGGAGCTTCTTGAATATCGATGAAAGTCATGACTATTTCAGATTCTGTCATGGCGGGGGCGACTTGTGCTGCCCGTCTCCGTTGTTGGGCATATTCTATGAATGATTTAGTGTTATTCTTCTTGATTTTGGTAATTTGATACCGGTCTGGAGCTAACTGAGATTGAAAACTATATTGACTGAGGAAGGTATGGGCCAATTCTTCCCAACTGTGGATTTTGGAGTTGTCCAGACGGGCATACCAGGCTCTGGGTTCTCCAGTTAAACTCTTCTAAAATAACTACATTTGAAGTTTCTCGTCCTCAGCATAGGATCCGAGTTCTCGGATGAAAACTTTCAGATGTGTGTATAGATCTCCCAACCCATCATATTTCTCGAACTCGGGGGTTCTGAATTTCTCAGGATAACGAGCCCCGGGGAATATACAGAGGTCTGAGTAGTTGACACTGCCAAATGCCCCAGTTCCTTTGATGGACCGGAGGGTTTCTTCCATTTGTTGCATTTTCTTGAGAATGTCGCCAGCTTCCTGTTCTTTGCCTAGGATGGTGATTTTTGGAGTTTTGTTGATTGTATCCTGGTTCTGGGGTCCAGGGATATGAGTTTCGGCCTTTTCTTTATCTTGACCGCCAGCACCACTACTAGATTCTTCTGGTTCTGGATGAGTTTGAGATTATTTCTCTTTGAAGGCCTTACTTTTCTCTCAAAGGAAACCGGCTAGCTCAGCTATCTGATTTTTCAATCCTTCGAATTCTTCCCTAGACACAGGGGTGGATTCTGGTGAAGCACTTGAAGCCATATCCGTAGATGGGCTGGGTGCTTTTCTGGCTTTTGATCTGGTGATAGGACTAATTTTTCCCTACCAACACCAAAACGTAGGAGTGTTAGTTTCCTGTGGTAGGTAATGACTGGATGCATTTGTGATGTGAGTTTTTTAAGTTTATCCTGCAAAACCGCGGTTAGTTGTTTTGATGGCAGGATGACAGGATATTTGACAGGAAAGTAAATTTTTCATTATTGTCATTTACATTGTGCTCCTCAGTAATTGGAGACTTAACATGGAATTAAAAGAGGAAGGCATGAAGAAGCATCCTGTCGAATTCGGTTGATCAGAAGCTAAACTATCCTAGGTTACTCTCGCGGCTTTTGTTTCGGCATGAAGGTTCCCAGATTATCGCAATCTACTAGAAGGGAAGTTAATCCGATCGTTCAACTAGAGCGAATCTGGGTGGTGCATTTTCAGGAGGCAGCCCCGGAGACTTAGTCGTCCCCAGAGTCCTTACTTATCACCGACCGGTTTAGCCTCCTGGTGGAGGGACTCACAGCATACATTCACATACATCGGCCTCACCACTTATGCATGCAATGACAGTTTGTGCGAAGCACTAATATGGGTGCAAAGCACTTAAGCATTCATTCTCATTCATTCAATGTAAAGGCGTAGCATTCATACATTCAATGAAAAGACGCAGCATTCACTTATCCATTGACTGTGGAGACGCAGGATTTCACGCATTCAATAGTTTTGAAAGGGAAATGTTTGAAAAGATTGAAAGCGGCCTAAGCCCTCTACTGTCCCCAGCAGAGTCACCCACTGTCGACGTTGGAAAATTTAAGAAATACCGCGGGTCGGTTCATAACCCGGTTTTCCTCAAATCGATCTTCCTAAGTTATCTCTACCCTTATTATTTTTTATTGCAAAAAGAGTTTTGAAGGATTATTAGGAAAGAGGCCAACATGTGTATATGTCGACGATTTAATTTAAACAGAGTCTCCGGTTGGTAGTTTTGAAAATGGTTGTACCAACTTAACCGAATTTTATTTGAAAAGAGGCCCAATTTGCTGAACACTGTCGAAACATGATCTTTGAAATCGGAGTTTTGAGTTCGGGGCTTGGTTAAGTGTGGGGAAGGTGTTAGGCACCCCCACGACTCCCGTGTAAACACGGTACTGCAATCTTTTCAATATTTCCCTTAAAACTGGAATGCGTGAGTGAATGCTGTTTGAAAATTGGGCCTTTGGATTGATTGATTGAAAGCTTTGACAGGCTTTGTTGAGCCTATATACGAAGGGTATAATTTGATTTTTTGAAAATCAGTCTTTGATTTGATTTGCAAAGGCATTTAATTTGATTTGCAAAAGCTTTTGAATTGAATTGACGATGATGTTTTGAAAGCTGTTTATCAAACCCCTACGCTGACATAGGAATTGAAGCATATCACTACTCTCAATTTTATCTTTATAGCCTTAAGGCTGCATGCAAGTGGAGATTTATCGGGCTGCGAAGCATCCTCGACCACAGAAATATAAAGTGTCGGTCTCCTCATGGATATGAAAACCATCGGAGGGACGCTGACACGACAATCTATATTTTCACTATGTTGAGACCTTAAATCTGGATAACCGTTTTAAGGTCTGTGCATGTACATTTTACAGAAAAAACTGGCAGGGTACATCTGTAAACTGGAGTTTGTCCTTCGTGGAAATCAGATTCTGATCAGTTTGATCATGAATCCCATGATTTTTAGGCTCACATATGAGTAGCCAATAAACCTGCACAGTTCAAATTTGTACAGAGATAAATGTATGTGTCATCACGTCGCAATAGAACCAAGGATTCATCAGTAAATCCTGGCTGCGCGTGGCCAAAGCATCCCGTTCCCACTAGATAGCGATCTAAGGGACGCGAGGTGGCTTTTGAAGCTGAAACTATAAAAATAACTAGATTTAAAGAAATCTCAGCCATTATAGCTTCCAGGTTCTGTCGGGACCTATTTAAACCGTTGAAAGCTAGAATTGACGATATTTGGATAAATCTAGTCTGCCCGCAGAAAAATCAGTTCAAATTCATATACAAATGAATGTTGAATGCAGCAGTTGAATAAATTGAATAAAGCAATATATATAGTTATATATATATAAGCGCTATAAAACGGGTGATGGATTTTCACTCGCAAGCCCGGACTGGAATTGAAATATATATATAAAAAACTATAAATAGCCACAAAATAATCCAGGCTGTGACAGAAATAAATATATATATATATATATACAGTAAAAAGGGCGATCGGTTTTCACACCGGTGCCCGTACTAGAATTGAAATTGACAGAAAAATAGTCACCCAGTGACTGGGGAGAGCACCCAGTATGGACAAGTGTGCAAAAGCAGTAAAATGGCCACAAAATAGTCCAGGCAGACTGAAAATATATAAATATATCTATTGACAGAAATGTAGTTAACCAAGACTGATATGAGTACCAGTGATGGTGAAAGTCGCTTATATATGCGTAAATATGTATAAAAGCAGTAAACTACCTTGAATTTGAAATTCGGGCTTGACAGAATTGAGATGTTAGTACATTTGCAATTAAATATATGCAAAAAAGGGTCAAACCTAGAATGGGAAGATAACCCAGTTCGGCGAAGTTGCTAGAATGTGTGTGCTAGTGCATTGAAGCTGCTGGAGCTGACGGATCGTCAATCCGAGTTGTAGAAATGTTGAAAATAGAGTTTATATATTAAAATGTATCAATTTTTAACAAAAACGGCCACAGAACTAACTTCTGGGCATATTTAGACGATGAAACTTTGTGTGCAAGTGCAACGTAGTGCAAAGTAGTAGTATTGACTAGTTGATCGTAAAAATACTTACAATGGGCTGAACTGCGGGCTTTTTGCCAAATCGTAGGCTTTAAACGTCCAAATCTATCGGTGGTTTTTTGATATGTGGTAGTATATGGGTATATTTACATGTTAGAGTGAAAATATTTGGGTTTGGAAGAGGTGTAAAGTAAAAAATCAAACTGGCAGAGCTTCGCTGCGTTCTCGCTTTTTTTGAAATGAGCGGGGGGCACATTTATTTATAGGCCAAGGAGCCTCCACTCTACCTGCGGTAGCCGCAGGTAGATATGAGGCTCCCCTAGGTAGGGCCCATGTGCCCGGCTTGGTCGTCTCGAAGTACGTGCACTACAGGCAATGTGATGTACGGCTAGAATCTTTTTAACTTTTGATCGGAGCGTCCGTTTGAGGCGTACGATACCTTTTCGGAAAGCTCTCTCCGAGAGTATCGCAATGACATGGGAAAAAACATTTTTTGGGTCCAAGAAGATGGGTTTATAACCAGGTTTTCGATTCCCCGTAATTTATCTGTTGAGCTGTCTTGCATAGTTGCCACTCGGGATCGTTGTTAGGGTTCTTTCTGACTTTATCGGCATTGATTTGGCTTGAGTTTGACCAAGTCGGTTGATAGTTGATGAAATGACCATTGTACCCCTCCCGGGGTTGCCTGTAGTGTCGGCATGGTCGCTGGTTGACTTCCGGGAGTTGATTCCAAAACTTGGATCCCAATCGAGTCTTTAACCTCAGGGTTGTCTCTGAGGCTGACGTGGTCATTCTAGGTTTTGCTCTGGAGTTATTGTGATGCTTCAGGTTGACGTCTGAAGTTGACCTGACGTCCCGGGTTAAGACCGGGGATGACCTGCACTTCCCGGGTTGAGACCGGGATTGATTTTAACTTCCTGGGTTAAGACTGGGGATGAACTGACTTTCCCAGATTGAGACTGAATATGGCTTGACATGTCCTCAATTGATGTCAAGGTTATCTTGACTTCCCGGATTGAGACCAGGGTTGACTTTACAGCCCGATATTGAGGTCGGGGTTAATTGGTACCTTCCGGGTTGCTGCCGGGGTTGAATTGACTTCCTGAGTTGAGACCGAGGTTTATTTTAACTTCCCGGGTTGAGACCGGGGTTGATCTTGAGGATCTGATTAACTATCGGAACTTGATTGATGGTCCGATTGATTTTCAGAGCTTGATTGATGGTCCGATTGATTGTTGGAGCTTGATTGATGGTCCGATTGACTGTCGGAGCTTGATTGACGGTCTGATTAACTGTCGGAGGTTAATTGATGGTTTAATTAACTGTCGGAGCTTGTTTGATGGTCTGATTGACTGTCAAAACTTGATTGCTGGTCCGATTGACTGTCGGAGCTTGATTACCGATATTAGGAATCAGATTTAGGTTGAAGGACCGACGTTGGTGGCCAAATTTGAATTAATTGACGGTTTTGCCCTCCTACCGGGTTGGTATTGGGGCAAGGAAAATTTTGAGTGTCTACACCTAAGATTAGACTCAAAGCATTAGCTTTAGGGTATAGCATGAGAACTTGCTCTGATACCAATTGTTAGTTCCCAGAGGGCACACAATAGATCTAGAAGGGGGGGTTGAATAGATTCTTTTTGTTTTCAAACATCTTTTTCATTTTATTTTGCATTGCTAAGTAATTAGCACATGGCAGACATAAGAATCATTTCAAGTACAACGGAATAAGTTAAAGATCCCCTTCATAGATATTTTGATCACCATTGTTCTAGAGTTAGTTTATGTGTAAGTGATTATTATAGTTATAGCAGTTATAGCAGTTAAAGATACATAAGGTAAATGACTGAATGTAAAAGACATATGGGTTTTTAAGTGGTTCAGAGACACAAGCTCCTAATCCATTCTTCTACTTCAACAAGTAGGGATTCCACTAAGGAAGTCTTTACATCTTGAATCACTAAGATTCCTTCAAGGCCAGCAGCCTTGGAACTTCAGTTCACTAAGAACTCTTCAAGTCCAGCAGACTTGGAACTTCAGTTCACTAAGAACTCTTCAAGTCCAGTAGACTTGGAACTTCAGTTCACTAAGAACTTTTCAACGCCAGCAGCTTTGGAACTCAATTTAGTCCCTCGGACAAGGACCCCTCAGGCCCTGGCTTCTTGTTGATGTTATTGTTGGTGCTGAGATGCTAAGATGACTTGAAGCTTGTTCATCCTTTGGTACTTAGTAGCTTGATGTGATCTTCTTTGGATTCTGCATTGAGACTGGATCATCATTGGACAGACTGCTAAGATGTTCATGAAGCATAACATCATTGAGTGCTTAGCAGTCTATCACTTCTTCTTTGATGCAGCTAATCTTGTGGTTGATGCTTGTCTTCATCTGATCTTATCTTGCACACTTTCACCACTTGAGGTCTGCTAAGTCTTTTCACTTTTGGTAGACTCCATCTGGCACTTAGCATCCCCTGAACCTTGCTTAATTGATGTGCAGATCTGGTTTTGCATCTATTTTTCTTTAGCTCTTGGAGGTTCATGGTGATTCGTAGAGTGGCTCTTTGGATCTTCTTTCTGATCTGCCACTCTTCTAAATGCTATCTTCTTGGCCTTCTCGGCTCTCAGCTTAGCTGCCATTCTGATTGGCATTCTCATTGTTGTTGAGTGAAGCCTTTATCTGTTAAAGCTCTTCTCTTAGCTTGCTTCACTTCTACTTTCGTAGTCTCACTGCCACTGAGACGTATTCTATTTAGTTCTGTAGAACTCATAGAGTCAATAACTTATCAGCCCAATAACTCTTCAACTCAGCAAGCTTTCATCTTTGAAGCTTCAACTGTTAAATACCCTTCTATAAACTTCCCGTTGGAATATAGCCGTTGGAAGCTATTTGAATTGCTTCGCAAATCTTGAGTTATTTGGTGTGGACTGCTAATGTGACGTGATAGTCCCTTTTTTGACTTTTCTGACACATCAGTCTACTATTTTACCTACCACTTCAGAGATGTCACTTTAACGCGTCAGGCTGGTAGTCACCTTTATTTCCTCTTTCTGACTCCTCGATCAGAACATCAGGAGTTGTCCTTCTGCATCGATACTCTCAATTAGCAACGTTCGTATGTCAGACTTTATATTGAGATATTGACAATGCTTCAATACTCAGATGATCGAACTCTACGATTCTGATGCAGATGACCTTGAGTTTGATCGTAGTTTGTCTGATGAATGTTGCTTGTTGATTGTTGAGACAACACTATAATTCTTAGAGTGTTCTCTAAATTTGCAATGTAGAACCTCTCTTCCCTTACTCGTGCAGTGGTTGAACACTTCTGCTTGCCTTGACTAATCTTAGGAACTGACACCTTGTCTGAATGCTTTGGCTTTTCTAGATTGTAAGACTCTTCCAATTAGTCATGCTCAGCTCTCTTTCTCCTTGTGATCTCCCTTTCACATATCATCAATGGTCTAACCCATGCTTAATCTTCTTCGTCTATTCTTTATAGGTTGGCCAGTATCTCTGTATAAACCGCATTAGTTCCTGCTTCTTATCTGACAAGCACTACGATCATGGTCATATCCAAGATCGTTGTCTTCTGCTTATCTTGACAGCTACTGCATTGTTGGCTTCCTTTTGTCAGTCACTTTATCTGAAGTCTTCTTACTATTGCTTGTGGAAGACTTCCCTTGAATGGCTTCACTTCTCAATCAGGATGCTGATTGAGTTGGTGCTTTGATCTTCTGATTGCTTGCAGGCCATTCGTTAAGTGCTCTCTAGCTTCCTATAGGTAGATTGCATCTTTACAGCTCTGACCAAAGGCTACATTCTTTGGATACTTTGGGAGTGGTCATATGTTGAGAATCGTGTTGTTACTACCATTCTACTTTGGCGTTGTGAGCCCTTGTTAGACTTTGTAGAAGCCTTAGTTCTGCAAACTACGATTTTGCTTTGGCTCTGCAGACACTACGACCCCTAGAGCAGATCATATGACAGACTACAATTTCTACTTTAGCACTTATTGTCCTTGTCTGATCTAGCTCGACTATAATTTCTGCCTCTAATATGATCAGTAGACTCCACGACTTCACGTGTGGCCTACAATTCTTGACTTGGCTTGGCAGGCGCTCGGTTGGCGCTTAGACAGGCTATCTCCACGATTCTGAACATGACTTCCTTAGCAAACTATGGCTTCGAGAAAGTCCTTCTCGACACACCACGATCCTTGTCTTATTTCTCTTGGCAGACTACGAACTTCGAAAGCTACTATCCTCATAGACTACGATTCTGTCTCGACAGTCTCCGAGTCTTCCTTGTCTCTCCTGGCAGATTACGAAGGTTGGTGCAGTGCTCAACGATCAGACAGACCTATCTATTACATTGTGTAAGATCAACCTAACAAGCTTGATCTTTTTATATTTAGTCCTTTTACATCATATTCTTTTTAATGACTTTACAAAGCTGTTTTGTTCATGTAGGATCAACCTAACATATTTGATCATTTCAGTCTAAGTCCTTATACATATAATCCTATTATCTATTTAAGGACTTTACAGCTTATATGAATACAGACATATTTGCATATTCATTCATTAAGATCATGATCAAATCTTATATAAATAGGAATAGCATTCTCATGCTTATTCCTAACACAAGGGATGAAAGTATATACTTTATATATATTTCCAAGGGATTTAGTTTTGTTGGAGTAAGTAGTAACTTAATTAATTAGATTAAGTAACTAAGATAGTGGTAATTAGAATATTTAATATAGGAGAAGGTTAAATGGGTGATTTAATTAAGCAAATTAATTAGGAGTTATTCCTTAATAACTAAATTACTATTGCAAGCTAACCTCTCCAAGCCTAATTTCCTTCCTCTTTGCCGTGTAAATAGAGAAGAGAGTGAAGTGTGAAGTTTACTCTCAAAACAAACTTAGGCACCAAGAATTTTGACTTAGAAATTTGCTCAAGTCTTCTTCTTTCTTCTCTCTATAACAAGTGCTACCCCTCTCCCAAATTTCTTGTGAATTAAAAATTTCCAATTATGATATAGTGATGGAAGCATGAGTTTGTGAAGATTAGCCTAAGTGGAATCAAGATATAGATAACTAAAGAAGATTAAAGCTTGGGTTTAAAAAAGTTGAAGAGCATAAGGTATAACATTCTTATATAAATTTAAATTTTATTAAAGTATATGAGTATGTAATGTTTTGGGTGCTAAACCTCAAATTATGGGAGTTTAGTAATTTATTATGTAATTTTCAATGAACTTTCGTTGTAATCAATTTATTTTGGTTCATATAAGTGTAATATAGGTGTTGTATGGTTTTTAAATCAATAGAATGAAAGTTTGGTTTTATTGGTAAACTTTAGTTTACTAAAGTTTATGGTTTTATTGATTTTACACTTGAAATATGTATGGATTCATGATTATAGAGACTTGGTGGATAGGTTGGTGTTGTGGGATAATATAAGGATGGAATAGAAGAAAAATCGTTAATAAACGAGTAAGAAATTGAATGGAACAAAGAATGCATGTAATATATTTGATTAATGGCTATAAAGGATAAAAATGGGCAAAAAACTAAGTATTTAACGAAGCCGACACTTGGAACAGGTCTTATTATGTTAATAGAGGCTTAGTTAGTAAGTAAGTCAGGTTGAATCGCGTTACGGCGAATTTTGAACGTTAAACGAAACGTTAAAAAACTGTTGCGGGCAGCCACTTTGAGCCCCTATTATGCCATCCTAAAATCCTTAATTTTTAGTCCTGATATTTTTTAAAAATACTTTGATATACCAAGTACAACATAACCAAAAATCAGATCAATCAGAGTTATGTGCAGCGTTTGAGAAATTCGTGAAATGGCTATGTTGGTATTAGCAAAACAGGCAGCAGCAGCCAAGCCAGGCAGGGAGTCAGCGCGCCTGCGCCCGCCCGTGCACGCTTGCGTGCGCCTGCCGGTAGCGCCTTCCTGAAAATTTTTCCTGACATGATTTTTGACCAGCTTACATGTACTGTTTTTGCAATCCATTTTTTAAAAAAAATACTATGTTATGAGGTCTAAAACATACTGAAAATTCACTATTATACGACTTAAGGATTGAGAATTAAAAATAGGCGAACAAGCATGTCAGAGTTAAGATTTGGGCGACGTCGAGGGTCGATGCGTCGTGCATTTTTGACGTTCGACGTTCCGAATTACTTTCCAACGTAATAATAAGACATAATAAATCTAATCAAGCCCTACGGGGCAAAATTGGACCAAAAATGATATTTTATGCTGTGAAATTTCCTTCCGGGTATAAATAACGCATTAAAAATATATAATAAATATAAATTTACATATTTAAGCGAAATAAAAACTAAAGTAGCTTATAAATATTATTTTGCGATTCAACTAAAGACGAGAAGCCTTTAAAAATTTATCTTGTGACAACCCGTATTTTCAAAAATTATTATAATAAGAATTTAATAAATAAAATTCTTATTACGAGATGTTTTGAGTTTGGATATGTGTATATATGTGTTATATGTGGTAAAGTATATGATGTGATGTGAATATAAAAGATATATATATATATATATATAAATTTATAGGTTGGAGGAATGAGGTTTAGTAGTTAATTTATTTCAACTATTAAAGAAGGAAAACGAAATTGTTTGAAAAGGAAATTAAGTTAATTAAGTTGGAAGTTATATTATTGAATAATATAATTTGATTATTATGCCTTGTTGGTACTATAATTGTTATGAATTAAATTTCATAAATAATGAGAGTAATTCACTTAATTAAAATAGTGAATTAATGTAAATATATTTGTTTTAATAAAATGAGAGGGTAATGTGTTACATATAAATGTAATATGTTAATGTAATTTGATTGAGAATTTCGTAAATAGTTAAGATAATTATCGAGTAAAATAAATATTTTAGTTGAGATATTTATTAAATAAAGTAAATACTTGATGAAAATTATTATGGAATAATTTATTCATGTATGATGATATTAAGTAAATTGATGATAAATAATTTTATAATCGGTGCGTATTTTATTACGCTAATGGAATGACAATGCTCTAATTTAATTAAATAATTAAATTAGAGGATGAATGATTTATTAAATAAATTTATTATGTTGATAAGGAGTGATTTGATAAATTAAGTGATTAATAAACCCAATGTAACTTAATATAAAATTATAAGATTGGTTTGGTTATGTATGATAAATGTACCATATAATAGAGAAATATTAAAATAAATTAAAAAGGAATTTTGGTTTCTAGCCAAATATGGCCTAGAGACCCTTTGTATTTTCTAACTACTGAGACTCTTGGTTTGTGTAACTGAGGACTAAGTAAATATACGTAACTTATTTTTCTAAGGTTAAGAACACAAAAGAGAGGAATAGAGAAATTGAGAGAATTCTCTGTAAATTGAGCAAAAAAATTCTGAGAATCAAAGAAGAGGAAGAAGATTAATCAAGCTTCTCTGATCATCTAGCTAATTAAAAATAAACAATCTAGTTTAAAGTTTCGAGTTCTTAGTTTTGTTTTCTAAGTTCTCTATAATTGAAGTTCTATGGTTAATTTGTTGAGAAATTAGTTTTATGTGTATTGGGATTACATAATCTGTTATATGTTGTCTATAGATGATTTTTGAAGTATCGAATTCATGAAAGCATGTTTGAAAGTGAAGAATTTGAGTTTTGGTTTTTATATATATTACATGGTCTGTTTTGGAGTCAAAATTGGTTTTGAATTCATACTATAAACTATAAATTGATGATGGATGTTGTTAATACGTTGAAATACAAAAATAACGGAAGTTAAACGGATCGATTTGGTTGAATAACGAATCTGTGGTGAATGAATTCACTAAATAGGTGTAAAACATGAAAAAGTAGCATGAATACTAAATTGGAACGCTTATAATGAATAGCTAATATTTTTGAAGTGTTATAATTATCATGTAGATGTGTAGTTCTATGAATTACGAATCCATAGAGTCAAAAATGGACTCAATCGGATGTGCGTAGCTTGATTTATGAAGATTAGAATGAGAAAATGGTCAGAAATTCGTGAAGAACCAAGCCTGGAACCTCCTCCGCCCCTTGTGGTGCAGCTGCGCCTGTCATTGTCAAAAAAAACCAACAAACAAATACTGTTTTAACCTGCTGTGGTAGAACAGCCATAACTTTTTTATACGAACTCCGATTGAGGAGATTCAAGATGATTCGGAACGCGCACGAGTAGACCTACAACTTTGGTTCTTTAAGTTTTTCAATTTGAGGTTAGTAGCAAGGGTCAAAATGGTTATTTTTGGGACTGATGTGTATTTAGAGACAATCGAAGGGCGTCGGGCATGCACGTATGCAAGTGTAGTGCTTCTGACAATTAAAAATGTTATCCTAAGTTATAAAACATGAATGTTAATAAATATAAGGATGCTTAACATTAATAAATGATGTATTAGATAAGTTATATAAGCACACTAAGCATACACAAGAGAGACGATTCGGGCGTGTGACGAATGAACGTCGAAATGCCATGACAAGTGTTAATGAATGTAAAAAGTGTTGTAAGTCAAATGAAATGAACATTATAAGATATGAAATGGGGTTAGTATAAAACCAAGAAGTAGTCCTAGCAAGACTTAAACACTTGAATGAATTTCGAATATTACGAAAAAGAAATATAGTGAAATATAAATCGATAGTTAACACAATCAAATTGAACATTGTGTATTGATAATAGGAAGGGTTAGGAGATGTAGAGTGAAGTTTACATTACAACTAATATGCTTTGCTATGTGACTAATAGTTGATGTGCATGATTATATAATTGTGTAGGGCACGTGAAGTGCAGATATTTGTAAGCTATTAAACTGTTATTGGTAAACATCGATCAAGGCAAGTCTTTCAGTTCCTATTTTCTACGTGAACTCGATAATGAACTGTTTTAAATTATTTTGCAAAGAACATGATATGTTTTATATGTGTTGTAAGCCTGAAATGTTAAAGTCAATTTATGACTACATTGCTTGATTAAAGAATATTGATTGAGTAAGGAACTCAATCTTTATATTTGTTATGTAAAGTAAAGTATGTATGCCATGTTACTTTAATTATTATGAGATGTATGTTGAGCATGTATTTATGTGCTATGTGATGCATGAAAGCTGTTAGATCTTGCTGAGCTGTCGATCTCATTCTTGCAAATAATCACTTTTGCAGGTTAAGGATTCAAGGTAACGCTATGTGCTACTTGAAAGAAATGAATCAGATGTAATGCATGAAGACTTATATACTTTGGCTGAATTGTTATTATTTTGCACCCTGTTTAAGGTTTCAAATACTATATTTGATAATGTATGATGGTTAACAGCTGTTGAGTTGTAAAGTTTAAATTTTACCCGATGTATAAGGGTTATTGAATGTGATTGTAAGTTTTAGTTTATAATAACTCTGACGAAGCGATTCATGAAATAAAGTTGAATCAAAGTTCTGTAATGATAAAGGTTGAGATTCAGGGATAATAAAGAAGGAATAATATAAAAGTTTTAAATATTCCGTATTTTTAGTGATTGTATCATTGATTAATGATGTAAAGTCTGTATAAGGATGTATTGTTAACGACCGATGTCAAGAGTTGTATTGTATAAATTTTTGGGTCGTTACAGTTGGTATAAGAGCTGATAAGGTTATACACATTAGGTAAGAGTACCTTAGGCTATGACCTTAGAGAATGAGAAGTTAAGTTACGTATAACGAAAAGGTGATTCCTTTCACATACGTAGAAGTATAGGATGAGTTAAGTCCTAGAAATGTTATAAGAAGAATGTGAGAACAATGAGGAATAAAAATCGAATAAAATATTGAACTTTATGAACGAAGTTAGAAATTCTTAAAAAAAGAATTAATAAATAAACCAGAAGATTCAAAGAAGAATCTTGAAGAGATATGAAGATGAGAATCAGGAGTTACCTAACTCCAATAATAAAGATGACGAATAACGATGAATAGACAAAGTCTATAAGATTAAATCATAATGAGGGCATGATATAGGAAAAGATAAGAAGTTTTAAAATAAAACGATAATGAGATAAGAAAGAATCATAAGGGTGATGATTATAGAATAAGGTCACGACGTGATCTTTTAAAGTTGAAAGACAGATGGTCAGTAATGATTGAATAGTTATAGTTTGATGCTATAACGAGAATGTACTATGATATAGTACGAGGTTAACTCACGAGGAGTTATAAATGATGAGATGCGGAAAATTCGTATCGAGTAAAGAGCAAGTTATGAGCAAGATAGAGTTAGGTGGGATTTCAATTGAAGAATCATGTGATGGCTGAGTTGTATAAACCGTTGTATAAGCGAGTGTTTTGTGCTTGCACTTAGTTTATCACATTGATAATCATTGGAATGTTGGTGTCGCGCTATCAATGTATATGTAGTGAAAAGGTGATTATTTTCTCAAGTGTATATTTGATAGTTCGAGACTATTAAGATTAGTAAGATGTTACTAGGATTAAGTGCGAGTTCTTAAAACTCATGCTTATGGTAAGTTCATGACTCATAATCATATGGTATGTTTGGAACTCCTCAGCGAATGGACGCCTATGGTCTGACTAGGAAGTTCTTAAAGTTATATTATTGTGGAAAGTTCCTGACTTCCAAAGTGTGGAAAGTTTGATGAACTATACTGGGAATAGAAAGGTTATGGTGTAGGAAGCATTGATGTTGTTTGAGTTTGATAAAATGATTAAGTAATGATGGAGTAAAGATTTAATTGATGGAGAAAGTTTTATATTCTAAATCTCCTAGCTTTGCTAGATTTTTGAAATTTATTGACTTCGTGCTAATGTTGCACTTCTGTTTTCTTGAAAAAAACCATTGGATCAAATAATGGAACCAATGATTTTTTTTTAAAAAAAAATAGTGCTATTATTCACATGTCTATGCTAATTGCTTCAGCTAGACAAAAATAATTTAAAATTTTTAAAATGTATTTTATGTGTTCTATGCATCATTTGATATGGTGTAGAGACAATAATCGAGAAAGTTATCAACGCAATTAAACCTAGTGTTGGATGTGATTGTATGATCGTCAGCCCACTATTGTATGATGTAGTATGACGACGTCATGTAATGACGAAATTCTCAACATACCATTATTACGGTACGGTATCAAGATATTATGAAAAGATTTATTTATTTTTAGTTTCCTTAAACTATAAAAAAAAAAGGGATTTATTTACTTTTAGTTTCTTTAAATGAAAAAAAAAATTATTTTGAGTTGGTTAAAGATATATAAATATATATATATATATATATATCTCGATTGATGTCCGAGTTATTGCTAGAAGTCTATGCTACTTGATTCAGCTAGACGAATATTGAAAGATGTTCATGAAATTCAAGCGTTCTTTGTCAAACTATACCAAACCAAATTGTTTTGGTGTAGATTCAAATGTTAAGAAGCTGAGGTGAACAACCCTGTAAAAGGGGACATGTTATCGGAGACAATGGTTCCGAGAGTAACGCATATAGTCGTTACGATGTTAAGATGTAATACGTTGTGCATGACGTAGGGGTACAATAGGCTGATCACCTAGAGTACTTGCAGAGAGTGTTTTCAGTCTGTGTGATTGCTAAACATTCTGTTAAAGATAGTTTACAGTGGTGATGCACTATTAAACCTGGATAAGAGTTCAAGGTCTTATGACCCCTCAGCGTGAATTGAAATCTTTTAAATTCCTGTTATTCATATTGCTTCTCAATTATTGAGCAATTGTGGAAGATTCTTATTATTCTGAAGGTGAAGGTGGCAAGAATGATATTCCTTAGAAAGAAGTAGTTGTAGAACGCTTTAATCCAGTGAATAAAGATTAACATAGAATCTATTTTGATAAATTGAACGAATGAAGATTAATGAAAATTTCGAGGACGAAATTCTTAGAAGAAGGGGTGAATGTGATAACCCGAACACTTATAAGATAGTGAATTATGAAGTATATGAATTCAATGAGTAAAGTATAAGGTAATAATCCTTGAAAAGAAAATGAACTGGTTAAAGAATATATAATACTCAAAATATAATTGAGTTCAAGTGAAAGGTATGGAATAAAACCTAGAATTTGTTGAAGAAATGAATGTAGTACGAAATATAAAACATATACTAAGGTAATGTGTTGAAGTTATTCAACGATAAATGTTTTTAAAGAGATTTGATGAAAACTTGAGTAAGGTAGGGTTTCGGTGATTCCGAGGACGGAATCCTTATAAGTAAGGAAGGATGTGCCAACCCGGATTTTTAAAAATTATTATAATAAGAATTTAATAAATAAAATTCTTATTACGAGATATTTTGAGTTTAGATATGTGTATATATGTGTTATATGTGGTGCAATATATGATGTGGTGTGAATATAGAAGATATATATATATATATATATATATATATATATATATATATTCATAGGTTGTAGGAATAAGGTTTAGTAGTTAATTTATTTTAAATATTAAAGAAGGAAAACGAAATTGTTTGAAAAGAAAATTAAGTTAATTAAGTTGGAAGTTATATTATTGAATAATATAATTTGATTATTATACCTTGTTGGCACGATAATTGTTATGAATTAAATTTCATAAATAATGAGAGTAATTCACTTAATTAAAATAGTGAATTAATGTAAATATATTTGTTTTAATAAAATAAGAGGGTAATGTGTTACAAATAAATGTAATATATTAATGTAATTTGATTGAGAATTTCGTAAATAGTTAAGATAGTTATCGAGTAAAATAAATATTTTAGTTGAGATATTTATTAAATAAAGTAAATACTTGATGAAAATTATTATGGAATAATTTATTCATGTATGATGATATTAAGTAAATTGATGATAAATAATTTTATAATCGGTGCGTATTTTATTACACTAATGGAATGACAATGCTCTAATTTAATTAAATAATTAAATTAGAGGATGAATGATTTATTAAATAAATTTATTATGTTGATAAGGAGTGATTTGATAAATTAAGTGATTAATAAACCCATTGTAACTTAATATGAAATTATATGACTGGTTTGGTTATGTGTGACAAATGTACCATATAATAGAGGAATATTAAAATAAATTAAAAAGGGATTTTGGGTTCTAGCCAAACATGGCCTAGAGACCCTTTGTATTTTCTAACTGCTGAGACTCTTGGTTTGTGTAACTGAGGGCTAAGTAAATATACGTAACTTATTTTTCTAAGGTTAAGAACACAGAAGTGAGGAATAGAGAAATTGAGAGAATTCTCTGTAAATTGAGAAGAAAATTCTGAGAATCAAATAAGAGGAAGAAGATTAATCAAGCTTCTCTAATCATCTAGCTAATTAAAGGTAAACAATCTAGTTTAAAGTTTCGAGTTCTTAGTTTTGTTTTCTAAGTTCTCTGTAATTGAAGTTCAATGGTTAATTTGTTGAGATATTAGTTTTATGTGTATTGGGATTACATAATCTGTTATATGTTGTCTATAGATGATTTTTAAAGTATCGAATTCATGAAAGCATGTTTGAAAGTGAAGAATTTGAGTTTTGGTTTTTATATATATTACATGGTCTGTTTTGGAGTCAAAATTGGTTTTGAATTCATACTATAAACTGTAAATTGATGATGGATGTTGCTAATACGTTGAAATACAAAAACAACGGAAGTTAAACGGATCGATTTGGTTGAATAACGAATCCTTGGTGAATGAATTCGATAAATAGGTGTAAAACATGAAAAAGTAGCATAAACACTAAATTAGAATGCTTATAATGAATCGATAATATTTTTGAAGCGTTATAATTATCATGTAGATGTGTAGTTCTATGAATTACGAATCCATAGAGTCGAAAACGAACTCAATCGGATGTGCGTAGCTTGATTTATGAAGATTAGAAGGAGAAAAGGGTCAGAAATTCGTGAAGAACCAAGCCTAGAACCTCCCTCCGCCCCTTGTGGCGCAACTGCGCCGGTAATGGTCCGAAAAAACAAACAAACAAACACTATTTTGACCTGCTGTGGTAGAACAGCCATAACGTTTTCATACAAACTCCGATTGAGGAGATTCAAGATGATTCGGAACGAGCACGAGTAGACCTACAACTTTTGTTCTTTAAGTTTTGCAATTTGAGGTCAGTAGCAAGGGTCAAAATGGTCATTTTTGAGACTGATGTGTATTCGGAGACAATCGGAGGGCGTCGAGCATGCACGTATGCAAGTGTAGTGCTTCTGACGATTAAAGATGTTGTCCTAAGTTATAAAATATGAATGTTAGTAAATATAAGGATGCTTAACATTAATAAATGATGTATTAGATAAGTTATATAAGCACACTAAGCATACACAAGAGAGACAATTCGGGCGTGTGACGAATGAACGTCGAAACGCCGTGACAAGTGTTAATGAATGTAAAAAGTATTGTAAGTCAAATGAAATGAACATTATAAGATATGAAATGGGGTTAGTATAAAACCAAGAAGTAGTCCTAGCAAGACTTAAACACTTGAATGAATTTCGAATATTACAAAAAAAAAATATAGTGAAATATAAATCGATAGTTAACACAATCAAATTGAACATTGTATATTGATAATAGGAAGGGTTATGAGATATAGAGTGAAGTTTACATTACAACTAATATGCTTTGCTCTGTGACTAATAGTTGATGTGCATGATTATATAATTGTGTAGGGCACGTGAAGTGCAGATATCTATAAGCTGTTAAACTGTTATTGGTAAACAACGATCAAGGCAAGTCTTTCAGTTCCTATTTTCTATGTGAACTTGATGATGAACTGTTTTAAATTATTTTGCAAAGAGCATGATATGTTTTATATATGTTTTAAGCCTGAAATATTAAAGTCAATTTATGACTACATTGATTGATTAAAGAATGTTAATTGAGTAAGGAACTCAATCTTTATATTTGTTATGTGAAGTAAAGCATGTATGCTATGTTACTTTAATTATTATGAGATGTATGTTGAGCATGTATTTATGTGCTATGTGATGCATGAAAGCTGTTAGATCTTGCCTGAGCTGTCGAGCTCATTCTTGCAAATAATCACTTTTGCAGGTTATGGATTCAACGTAACGCTATGTGCTACTTGAAAGAAATGAATCAGATGTAATGTATGAAGACTTATATACTTTGGCTGAATTGTTATTATTTTGGACCCTGTTTAAGGTTTCAGATAATGTATTTGATAATATATGATGGTTAACAGATGTTGAGTTGTAAAGTTTAAATTTTACCCGATGTATAAGGGTTATTGAATGTGGTTGTAAGTTTTAGTTTATAATAACTCTGACGAAGCGATTCATGAAATAAAGTTGAATCAAAGTTATGTAATGATAAAGGTTGAGATTCAGGGATAATAAAGAAGGAATAATATAAAAGTTTTAAATATTCTGTATTTTTAGTGATTGTATCATTGATTAATGATGTAAAGTTTGTATAAGGATGTATTGTTAACGACCGATGTCGAGAGTTGTATTGTATGAATTTTGGGGTCGTTACATATATCAATCGTAAAAATGATATTTGAGGTTTTTGGTGTTCAAAATGACATTTTTGAGCCAAGATGTATATGACAGTATATATCAAAATATGAATAGTTATAAAATGAAAAATGTAACAGATGTGCGAACGGGATAAAGTGGTTATATATGAGACAATTGTCCGAGTTGACTCATGAACAGATAATATATATATATATATATATATATATATATATATATATATGAAAAGGATCAAGGGCATACCTCTTGATCCTGCATACCTTGTATACCTCCTTTAGCGACAGATCGGGCGACTGTTCGGTCCGTCGCTATAGATTCGGTCCGTTGTTATATGTTGTTCGTCGCTAAAAGCTAAAACGACGGTTCTTTGATATAGCGACGGACCGAACCGTCTCCCTGACCGTCGCTAAAGGGGGTAAACATGGTATGTAAAATAAGGGGGTGAGCTCTTCAAATGGACTGTATATATATATATATTCAAGAAATGAAATAGTAAATTAAATTTTACTATAAAGGCTAAATATGAGCTATTTAAATCCCGAGTTCGCGAATAAAGGTATAAAATATTTCTGAATCGAGATATACATGGTTTAAGTTCAAATACGTAAAATATTTACATATTAATAGTGTGAGAGACCATTAAATTTTAATAAATGGTTAAGATGAATAATGTTTCTAATTAAACCAATGTGAGTTTTGAAATAGGAATAAATACTATTAGTTTTATAAGCTAATAATTACTAATGATAAATATACATGCATCTTGATGATATATGTAATTATCTAATGTGTGTGTGTATGTGAATATAATTCTGTAGGAATTGTGAAGTGACTCTAAATTAATTTTTGTTATAATCTCTATATAAGGCAAGTTTCTTAACTTTCTCATATTTAAATTGAGTAAGTTTCTTAAGCTTTTGCATTTCTTTTATGCAAGGGTTATTATGTAAATCATAATTTACTCATTTGGGATAATATTTCAAGTTTAATTATATATAACCAATTATTTATTTCTTGTTTATATATAATGTAATAGAGATAAAAAATTTATTCCAATCAGCTTCGAAAAATGAATGAGACAATGACGTATTCATTAAATAAAATTCGGTATACATGTATAGTTGAAATATTTCAAATTCTTTCATATTGAGTCTTGAAATATGATTGGTTAATTAAAGTTGTCCATTTATTTTATTCTTCTAAATGGATTTTAACTGAACAAGAACTTCCCTAACTTGGGATTATTTTATATATTGCGTCTTGGGGACGACAAAAAGGAACTGAAAGAATTTATTCTGTTTAGATAGTATTGATCAATGCAAGGCATAAAGTGCTGATCACCCATCGTGCTCGTAAGACCATGTCGGTTCATCGATAAAATTTCTGATTGAACCTTTTTGAAAAAAAAAGTAAGTTCTTGGTTTTGTAACTGCTCAGTATATTTAAGTCACTACGTTGTTTTAAAAATGTGAAACTAGTGTCAAGGTTATGTTAAATGCTTTACAGACTTGTTTTACTGTGAAAGCATAATTCAATGAAAACATTTATTTCTTCTACACATTAATTATTAATTATTATACTTGCTGAGCAATTAAATGCTCATTCTTGCTTTACTATAAATGTTTTCAGTTAAAAATGATAAAGTTGGGAGTTCTGAAAAAGATAAAGGCAAGGGGAAAATGTCTGCGTAGTTGGAGATGATCTTATGTAATAGATAGGTTTTTTGGTGAAATTACTATATACCTATCATGTTAAGAATTATTTAAAGGTTTTCATAATTGGGATAAAAAAAACTTTGATGTAATAATTCTAGTTTAATAATGCATTAAGTCATGTGTTAATATTTAGTATCGTGGAGCACCAAATACATGTTTTAAGTACCCAATTTTGGGGGAGTCACACCAGCACGGCCGCATTAGGTTTTGACGGCTATAGACTAAGATTTACTCTGCTTTCTAAAGATTTTCAAAGTTTGATCTTTAACTCCAAATACAGCTTCTACCATCATATTGAAAGCACACCAAACACCTTTATTCAACTTAGTCATCATCTATTTCTTATATATGAACTATCCTGTTTTCATAGACTAATTATCAAATTTTAGCAAATTCTAGTCTTTGAAGTATTTTGTCAAACTAGTGGTAGACATAGCTTCAAAACTCAAAACTCATAAGATTAAATATTGTGCTTACCCAGATTTCAATAGAAACCAGTCTCAATTCTCCACACCATATACCCAACCAATATCTTACAATAAAATCAAAGTGACAAAATCAATGTAATATATATTATTATCCAATTCTTACAAACAATACCAAGAGTATATAATCTTACCTTTTGATTGAATTCCTTGCTACAAGATTGATTTCCAATTCCTCCTTCGATCAGCTAGATGATCTAGGATTCATAATCAAACTATTTCTTCTTCTTCCATGATTTTTCGAAGCCTTCTCTCAACTTTCACTGTAAACCCCTCTTACTCTCTCCTTCACTCTGAGCTCTGAATTTTTACTGAAGGTTTAGGATAACAAGAGATGATCTAAAATAAATTGAAGATTGAGGGGAGTAATGGTGTACTATTGATCTTTTGAGCGTTACTGGGAGAGGAATGGTTAGAGTAACTGAAAAATCCCACGTTTGGCTTTCGTGCAGCTACATTCCCTCTCCTTCCTCATTGGTCTAATTTTTTTTCATTTGGCTAACACATTATTACTTTATCTGCAAAATTATTAGCTAACACTAGTTCTCTAATTACATCCGATTATATCCCATCTATTTACCCATTAGTCCAATTTCGACTAAACATATTAGATTTAAATTGGGTTTATTATAAAATTAAATTGAACATTTAATTCCCACATATTTAGAATATTTAATTCTTTTCCTTCTATAAATTGTCTCAATACAATTTATTTAATCTATACATTTAATCACACCTTAAATATTAATCTTGACACTAATATTTATTTATAGATATATTGGTTTTTCTCATCTCATAGTTAATTTATATTATCTTGGCATAATATAACATATTAAGCCATTACATAAACAAATTACATTTATATGCAGTATGTTAACTCTCTTATTTTACTAAAACAAAGATATTTCTTCGTTAATTCACTATTTAAATTAAGTGAATTAATCACATCTATATTCCATTTCGTAACTAATTTCGTTCAATTTCCTTAAAAGTTTAATTAACTACTAAATCTCATTTTTCTAATATATGAATATATATTTCTCTTTTATATACACACCTAATTCCTTCACATCAAACCACATATTTCCAAATTATATAACAGTTATATGTTTACTCAAACCCGACACATCTTATAATAATAATAATTTTATTTATTAAATTCTTATTTTAATAATTTTCAAAAATTCGGGTTGTCACAACATCTTCTAACCTCAGACTCCAATCTTTTCTACTCGGCTTGACTACTTTCTCTAAAATGGATTTGACCTCACGATTTGATACCTCATCTTGGCCATTGCTTTGTGGATGGTAGGATGTAGAGACTTTGTGCATCACATTGTATCTCTTAAACAGTGCTGCTAGCATCCTATTACAAAAGTGTGTTTCCCTATCACTAATGATGGCCCTCGGAGTTCCAAATCTGACAAATATGTTAGATTTAACAAAATTTGCAACTAACTTTAGAATCATTAGTCCTGGTGGCTTTAACTTCCACCCATTTAGAAACATAATCAACAACCAAAAGAATGTAAAGATTACCATAAGAATCAGGAAATGGTCCCATAAAATCAATACCCCAAACATCAAAGATTTCAACAATTAGAATAGGGGTTTGTAGCAATTAATTTTGACTTGATATATTTCCTGACCTTTTGTTAGGTTTGTATATAGCGCGAACATGCAATCAAATTACATAAATAGTGCGTAAGCAAGATAAAATCAGATTTTAAAATTGTTCTTACAAATCATCACCGTGATCATCCCTGTGCTCATTTATCAATTAAACGAAAGAGAAAGAGAATCAGAATCAGAATCATACTCTCGTAGAACCGTGCTTCCTCAGGAATGTAGGATTGCGAAAATGAGATCAAAGCATTCAATTTAATCATAAACGCAATGGAAGCATGAAAAATAACAATTTAAATTTTTTTTCAATCC
This sequence comes from Panax stipuleanatus, assembly GCA_020205555.1. Taxonomy (NCBI): domain Eukaryota; kingdom Viridiplantae; phylum Streptophyta; class Magnoliopsida; order Apiales; family Araliaceae; genus Panax; species Panax stipuleanatus. The sequence goes on from CM035125.1 coordinate 102,948,740, forward strand.
CATTGTATAGCCTTATGAAACATCATTAATTGAGAAAAGATAAAGATATACCTTTAAAGCATGTCAACCTTTGATGAAGACTTCAAATTCCAATCCTTGCTCCTTCGCGATCTCTCCAATCCACGGATCACGTTCGTTATAAAAATATGCAACGCCCAAGAGGTATCCACCAAGAGGAATAGATTGAAGATGTGATTTTAGATTCTATTAGATCTTGGGTGGCTGGCCCTAATTCTATCTATCCTAACTCTTTAGGGTTTTGAGAATGCTTGCAAGAGAGATGCAAGTTACAAAAGTTGCATTAGTCTATCCCACAATAAGACTCCTCTTATTTATAGACTAAAAGTAATCCTTAACCTTTAAGGAATTGAGTTTTAATTTAATTCCCAATCTAATTAGGAACTAAATAAGATAATAATAATAATTATAAGACTCCTCTTATTTATTTATAGTATAGTATTTCTCCAAATACTTAATTATAAATATTAGTATTTCTTCAAATACTATATTATTATTATTTAGTCAATTTAATAATAATAATAATAATAATAATAATAATAATAATAATAATAAGATGACCAATCTTATTAATTTATAATATTAGTATTTCTCCAAATACTTAATGATAAATCTTAAACTATTTAATTTATTCCACTAATAAATTAAATACACTTAATTTATTATTTAGCCAATCACTTCTAAAATCATATTTCTCCCTTTTTTGGTGTGACCCTCTAGGTTTAATATTAAGCCGGTAGTAGGATAAATAAATTAGAACAATTCTAATATTATTTATAATGAATTAAACTCCTTTAATTCAAATATAAATAAATAATATTTATTCTACATCATGAATGACACTTTATAAATAATGTATCCTGACTATTCAGATAATATGAATTCAACGTTAATCACAAAGATTATCACAAAGATTACAAAGAACCTATTCCGTGAATAGTTACCGTACAATTCAATCCTTCTACCATATAATGTCCCGATTAAACATAAGACATGAAATTTGTGAAAAGTCTTTTTTATTTAATCATATGCATTTCGATTCAAAAATACACAACTCTGATTAATGTACAATAGAAACTCCTTTCTAATTTCCATTCCACCTTGGCCAAGGATTTCTGATTTATCATTCATCGAATCGCATATGACATTCTCTTCCTTTTACTGGAAGTGGTAGATCCTTTGTTGATCATCCACCTATCTCCATGTATACTTTATTATACCCGAACATATCCTATAACATACCCTGAGGTATTAAGAAATATGACAAAGTATAACTTAGTATACACAAGATATCTTAAGTCTAAGGATCACTTGTACAACTATCACTTTAGGAACTCCTATTGTCAGGGAAGTAAAACTTCATTAGGGTTCCTTTAAGAGAATCACGTCCAGTGAACGTATTCTACAATAAGCACCTACATACTTGCTTTAGTGTCTTCACACAAATGATTATGAGATCAATAATCCTCTTCAACAGAGCAAGCATAGTATATACTAATCTATCCGGAATCAGTAACCCCACATTAGTGATCCATACGATTAGGAACATATTTAGTTTTTGAGCTATCTAGAATTTAGATCTCATTGGGATGATCAACATCAAGATTCTAAAAGCATTACTCAATAACTATGAGTTTATCACATTTATTAATTCAACTAATTAACATGGATAAAGAATGTCTTTATAAAATAAATTCCCGTATTAATAAATGAACAAAATTACAAAGTAAATGCTTATCACATCCAATGTGATTGGCTTGAGGGCATATCACTTTCAATCTCCTACTTGCACTAAAGTCAATCGCCTTGGTATCTCATACTCATCTTCTCTAAGTGCGATCGTCCTACTGTTGGATAAAGCTTTAGTAAATGGATCTTCAATGTTGTTCTTGAGAGTCCACTCTTTTTAAGGTGACTTCTCCTCTTTTAATGATTTCTCTAATCAAATGAAAGTGTTGTAACACATGTTTGGATCCCAGATGAGACTTAGGAACTATTCTCTGTTCTGTAATGAACTTTTCATCCAATATAGATTCATTACATGTTTTCTAACATTTATACATGTTTTCTATCATTTATTCACATTTTAAAATAATCAATTTCAAGTGATTATGCTTTAAGTAAAGATTTGAAAGTTATAGAGTATGAAAAGTATGAGTATAGCCTTTATGTACAAATTTGCATGCTTTAATTATTTATTTAACTTTAAGTTGATAGTTGATTATGATTATATATGTTTAAACGAACAAAATAAAATTCAAACGGACAGATTCAGAGTTATAACGAATCTGTAATGTTGAATTTCATGATTTCTCTCGAAACATTACAAAATATCAAAAATAGTGAATTTAAGCGCTCCAATTTGAATGATTATGTGATCTAAAGTGTTAAAAGCATACTAGAAACATTGTATGATGCTTCTGTGAAGTTTATAGTTTATGGGTAACGTTAAAATTTGATGTGTTAGTTTAATTTGGGATTTAATTGGGCTGATGAACAGTGCAATTCACGAACTGCAGTTCATCACGCCGAGGACAACCGCCCCGGCGGGCTTTCTAGCATAGGATCCCCTACCCTGGAGGGCATGTAGCCCCGGCAGGCTTCTTACAGCACAAACCCCCGCCCCGGCGGGGATCACAGAGAAGAAGTGTTTTGCTTTGTGTATTTTTAATCCATAGCATGATAAGTTAACTTAATGTAATGAACATAATGACATGTTAAGCAAATATTGAGATGTTAGAATAATTTATTAACTTATTTTACGTGATTAATTGATAAGTTAAATACGTTATGTAGACCCGTTATTCGTAAAGTCTAATAACGCTTTCAAGACTGATGTTTGTGATTCAATCAGACTTAGAATTTATTATTATTGCGAATGTTATGATATGTAGGGTTAATTGAGGAACGAAAATTTTAATTGTAGCTTGTGCACGAGGCAAGTTTTTTAAACTCAAACCTTTTATTGAGCAAGTGTTCTATCCCTAATTTACTATTGTTGAGCAAGTTTCCTAAACTTTACTTTTAATTAAACAAGTTCTTATTCTTGTTTATTCAAATTGAGATTTCATATGAGATATTATAATTCATTTAAAGTATTACTTTAGTTATACAATACTTATTCAATTGTATACTCTTGAGATTAATTATTCGATTTAAATATCAATTATTGTTGAACCTTGTAGACTAGCGAACCCTTATTGATTCGATTAGTCCATAGTTGATGAACGTTCTAAATTCTAGAACTGTTTTTGAGCTTATCCAAACCAAACTTCTTTTGGTGCGGACTCTGATATTATACTAAGATGAACAAAAACCTGTTATAAGGGATTATTTATGCGTTAGTGTTGAGATTATGTGCACATTATGGTACTAAGGGCTGATCCCCTAAGTACGAGTAGTAGAGTCCATATAGTCTTATGACTGTTAAAGGTTCAAAGTAGAGATACTTGACAACCTAGGACATAGTTCATAGTCTTATGACCCTCAGATGTATTTTTGATTTTTGTTATTCATTATTGATTCAAAAGCAGAGCTTTCTTTATTCAGAATTCTTTGATTCACTCACATGTTATTATTATTGTTATATTATTATACTTGTGGGCAATCGTGCTAACTCTTGCATAATAACATTGCAGTTAAGAACGAAAGGTTCGACGAGCCTTCCACCAGCAAAGGCAAGGGCAAGCTTAACAAGTATTGAAGACTTGTTATTTTATTTGAGATTGTGTTGTTTAAGACATGATGTTGTTTAAGACTTATTTAATTGTTTATGTCCTGCACTTATTGTGTTAAGGTTAGATGACCTGGGATTTATTTTATTATTATTCAGATGTTGTAACCCCATAATGGGATATGTTAATATCTATTTCATGAGATGAATTTATTATGGGTAGATAGATATGTGATATTTGTACAGTGAACACCAAATTCGGTGGAAATTGAAGTACCCGGATTTAGGGGTGTCACAAGTTGGTATAAAAGCTGTAGGTTATGAACCATAGGTGGGGAAAAACCTTAGGGTAGTAGCCTTTTTAAGAGATCGATAACATAGTGGTGATAAACTCTTATCAAGTTCTAAGAAAGATAACAAAATACTTTATGTGTTATGTGCTTATAATTATGTGCTCGCGAGTATCATCGAGTAATATCGAGTATCGAATACCATCACGTAGTAACTAAAGACTTAAAATTTTGATTGTTAGGATGTCAGATGTTGGAGGATCCAGTCATCCTAGGGATATTGTACCCCTAGTGGCTATTGAGGAGGAGCCCCAAGACATTCATACAGTCTGGGAGTAGTTGGTTCATAGAGAGCCATCTCCTTTAATCACTGTTGTTGGTCAGGAGCATGAGCCAGTGTTTGATTCAGAGGAGGACTCTGAGGAGGAGGATGAAGACCTGATGAGTTCCCACTGAACTCTATCAGTGCTGAGATGTATGACGAACTGTATAACTGTAACATAGAGTTACAGGATACTGTTCGGGAGCTGAAGGAGGAGACAGTTACTCAGCGGACTACTATCGAGCAGAAGGATGGCGAGATCGAGACTCTATATACACGTCTTGGAGACGTGGAGTGGGAGTTGGTTAATGAGAAGGGCCAAAGTGAGCAGTACTCAGAGGAGATAGAAAAGCTGAAGAATGATTTGCGTGAGGAATCAGTGAAGCGTGCCATAGCAGAGGATGCTTGGATGAGGGCTTCACTACATGCAGATCTTGCCGAGGATAACGATCGGGCAAAGAAGGCTAAGATCGAGGAGACATACTATACGTTTTAGACTGCGATTGATAAGGCCCAGGATTTGGTTATGTGCTATCCAGTTCAGTTCAAAGATCTACCTTGATATATACTGGATCGCAGAACGATGTTCCGCATTATGGAGGAAAAGTGCAGCATAGCTGTTCGACGCCTTAGTAGGCCGTGATAAGAATAACATGATTATGTGAATATTTTTTGTTAGTTAATAATGTAAATTCCAATGTGATTATAAACAAAGGAATATGTTGATAATTTAAATCCTGAAGATTCTTTATCTCGGGATAGTTGATGTAAATAGCAGTGGTGCTATCTTTCGTATGTTTAATACTTTTGATTGAATAAAATATCAGAGTTTATTTGAGATGATATATGTTAAGTGAATATTTTAAAGTATTTAAGTTAAGCCTTAAATATTTAAAAGAATTAAATAAAGATCTAATAAGTGCATATCTTAACAGAAATATGCCGCCGAGAAGATGCCCAAACCGTCAACCAGCCCAAGAAGGGTCAACTAATAATAACTACGCCAATGACAATGCCAACCCGTTTAACAGTTGGTGAATCTTTTGACTAGAGCTCTAAACAACCAGCCGCAAGCTCTATCGAACACAACGTTCAAGGATTTCAAGGCGGTGGGACAGCCAGAATTTAAGGGATCCATGAATCCGATTGAAGCACAGACTTGGGTCATAGAGATGGAGAAAGTTTTTGAAGTCGCTAAGGACTGTGTATGCAACATTCATGCTAAAGGCGGAGGCCAGCTATTGGTGGCAGGCAAACAAGGTCCAGGGAGGACAAGGCGTGATAACCTGGGAAAGGTTCAAAGAGATGTTCTTCGAGATGTTCTTACCGAAATGCTCACAGAACCAAATAGAGGTTCAGTTTTTAGAGCTCAAATAAGGTAATATGTCTATGCCAGACTATACGGCGAGATTTAATGAGTTAGCCAGGTTTGCCACATACCAAGTGCACACTGATGAGAGGAAGGCCAGGAGGTTTGAACAGGGGCTGAAGCCCTGGTTGTATAGTAAAGTATCAATGTTCCAGTTGAACACTTTTGCTGGAGTATTGGAGAAGGCTATCATCGCTAAAGGCGGAAGCGATGCTATGACAAAATACAACCAAGAGCTGATGAAGAAGAAGAGTGAAGGAGAAGGAAATAAGGCTAGTGGTAGCAACACTGGGGGAAGCAACAGTCAGAAGAGGAGGTGGAATGACAGCTCATCGACCGAGAATCAGTAGGGAAACCAGAAGAAGAGGGTAGAAGCATGTCTGACCTACGGGAAGAACCACCTGGGGGTCTGTATGAAGGGAAAATGAGTTTTCTACAATTTTGGTCAGGAAGGCCACATAGCACCTAACTGCCCTAACCCTAAGAAGGGCGCCTGCTTTACATGTGGGTCGAAGGACCATCTGGCAAGGGACTGTCCAAAGAAGGTATCCGGAGGGGCAGAATCAGGTGGGAACAGGGGGAACAATGGTGGTAATGCTCTGACTATCACGGGACCAACATCAACCAACCGACCTACTGCCAGGACATTCAACATGATAGTGCAGGATGCTGTGCAGTCTCGCAATGTGGTGTCAGGCATCATTCCGATCAATAAAGTGAATGTTTATGTATTATTTGATCCGGGTGCTACTTGCTCATTTATATCAGATTACTTTGCTAAGAACCTAGAATTGCCTAAGGACGAGTTAGAATACCCTATGAACATAGAGATTGCGAATAGGGAAGTAATTCCTGTTAAGTATGTACACAAGAACTGTAAGGTGGATATTAAGGGTAATGTGATGAACGTATATCTTATCCCGATTAGACTTGGGGAATTCGATGTTATTCTGAGAATGGATTGGCTATTCAATTATAGGGCGATAATTGATTGTCAGAGGAAGAGTATTAACCTTATGACTCCGTCAAAGGTTGTGTTTTATGGCAGCATGTTGCCTAGACAAGCAAGTTATCTGACGATGATGCAGGCCAAGAAGTTGTTGAGACAAGGTTGTGTAGGATATTTAGCCTATATAGTCGATAGTCACAAAGAGAGTTCGAAGTTAGAGGAAATACCAGTTATGAAAGACTTCGTGGACATATTTTTGGATGATTATCTGGGATTTCTGCCAGATAGGGTAGTAGAGTTCGTGATCGATTTGGCGCTAGGAACTGCTCCAATATCGAAGGCACCGTACCGTATGGCTCCGGTAGAGATAAAGGAATTGATGGTACAGCTACAAGAACTTTTGGACAAGAAGTACATTCAAACGAGCGTATCATCATGGGGAGCGCTAGTGTTATTCGTTAAGAACAAGGATGGAACAATGCAACTCTGCATTGACTACAGAGAGTTAAACAAGGTTACAATCAAGAATAAGTATCCATTGCCTAGGATTGACGACTTGTTGAGCGACATACTTCTCGAAGATAGACCTGAGAAGTGGTTACCATCAGTTGAAGGTGAGGGCAAAAGATGTTCTGAAGACAGCGATAAGGACTCGATTTGGTCACTACGAATTTCTAGTGATGTCATTTGGTCTAACAAATGCTCCTGCAGCATTTATAAACCTAATGAACAGGGTATTCAAACCATTTTTGGACAAATTCATAGCGGTGTTTATCGACGACGTTTTGGTGTATTCAAAGACCAAGGAGGAACACGTAGAGCATCTGAAGGTACCATTAGAGGCGTTGAGAAAGGAGAAATTGTATGCCAAATTTTTGAAATGCGAATTATGGATTGAAAGGGTGCAATTTCTTGGACATGTGATCAATAAGGACGGAATATCGGTAGATCCCTCAAAGGTCGAAGGCATGATGAACTGGGATCAGCCGAAGACACCGTCAGAAGTGAGAAGTTTTCTTGGATTAGCAGGTTATTACAGAAGATTCATTCAAAACTTTTCCAAGATCGCAACTCCGCTGACGAATTTGACTAGGAATTCAGTGAAGTTCGTTTGGACGGAGAAGTGTGAGGAAAGCTTCTAAGAGCTAAAAAAGAGGTGAGTACGGCACCTGTGTTATCTCTTCCGGATAGCACAGGAAATTTTGTGGTGTATAGTGATGCGTCGCATAAAGGACTAGGTTGTGTGCTTATGCAAAACGGCAAAGTCATTGCGTATATGTCACGACAGCTGAAGGATTATGAGAAGGGGTATCCGACCCAAGATTTGGAATTGGCCGCGGTGGTATTTGCTTTGAAGATCTGGAGACACTATCTCTATGGGGAGAAGTGTGAAATATATACAGACCACAAAAGTCTGAAATATATTTTTACACAAAAAGATCTGAATATGCGCCAAAGAAGATGGTTAGAATTGATAAAGGACTACGACTGTGAGATCTTATACCATCCGGGTAAAGCAAATGTGGTTGTCGATGCCTAAGCAGAAAGGGTCGAGAGAAATTGATGCTGTTGACTGCCCAGGAGGAGCTAATTTCAGCAATGGAGAAACTGGAATTAGAAGTGAAATATCCGATGGATTCTGACAAGAAGTTGCTCCAGCTGGGAGCTGGTACAACTTTGCTCGATAAGGTTAGGGAATCACAACTTCAGGATGAAGACTGTGAGAAGATAAAGAATAAGATATTCGAAGGAAATGAACTAAAATTTAAGGTAGATAGTGAGGGGTTGTTGAGATTTGAGAGCAGAGTTAAGGTATCGCCAGTTCCAGTGATTAAGGAGGACATTTTGAGCGAGGCTCACAGTTCACGATATTCTATTCACCCTGGGTGTACCAAGATGTACTAGGATCTCCGACAACATTTCTGGTAGCCGAATATGAAATAAGATGTTGCCGATTGTGTTGCCAAGTGCTTGACATGTCAAAAAGTGAAAGCAGAACATCAGAGGCCGAGTGGGTTGCTACAACCACTAGAGATCCCAGAATGGAAATTGGAGCACATTACTATGGATTTCGTTGTTGGCCTTCCGACAACCCAGAAAGGCTTCGACGCAGTATGGGTTATCGTTGATCAACTGACGAAATCAGCACACTTTCGACCGATCATGATCAGATTCAACTTAGATCAATTGGTAAAGCTATATGTGAAGGAGATTGTTTCAAGGCACGGAGCTCCAGTATCGATTGTTTTCGATCGAGATCCGTGTTACACATCAAATTTCTGGAAGCGACTACTAGAATGTATGGGAACGCAGTTGAGAATGAGTACAACATATCACCCTCACACAGACGGACAGAGCAAGAGAACGATCCAGACTTTGGAAGATATGCTGAGAGCATGCATCATGGATTTCAAAGGAAATTGGGATGATCACCTACCACTCGTGAAATTCAGTTATAATAATAGTTACCACGCAAGTATTGGCATGCCGCCTTACGAAGCGTTGTACGGCAGAAAGTGCAGAACTCCATTGTACTAGGATGAAGTCGGCGAAAGACAATTGCTAGGTCCAGAATTGGTACATCAGACAACCGAGATCGTCAAGGTCATTCAGACAAGATTGGTAGCTGCTCAAGATAGGCAGAAGAAATACGCCGATCCACACCGCAAGAATGTAGAATTTGAATCGGGTAGTTTTACATTCTTGAAAGTCTCTACTAGAAGGGAAAAATCAGACTTGGCAAGAAGGGGAAATTGAGCCCGAGGTTCATTGGACCCTTTGAAGTGCTGTGAAGAATTGGAGAAGTTGCATATGAGGTAGCCCTACCTCTGGCGTTAGAGCACGTCCACAACGTTTTCCATGTTTCAGTCCTACGACCGTACAAACTCGATTACGAACATGTGATTGAATATGAACCCCTGCAATTTGAGAAAGACTTATCCTATGATGAAGTTCTTGTCCAGATTGGTGATAGGAAAGAACAAATTCTTAGAAATAAAGTGATACCTTCTGTTAAGGTAATTTGGAGGAACCACAACGCTGAAGAAGCTACGTGGGAACTCGAAGAACATATGATGAAGACTTACCCACACTTATTTGCCTAATTTATGTATAAGCGATTATGGGGACGTAATCTTTGTAAGGGGGGAGAATGTAACAGGACAAATATAATTAAACCATGATTATGAGGACAGAATTCTTTTAAGGGGGGAAAGATGTGACAAACGAGAATTTTGTAAATTATTTTTAATATTTATTGAATTAAATAAATACTTTTGATGATTTATTTATTGAGTTAAATAATTATTCGATGGAATTATGGTAGATTAATTTAATTATGTGCGTTACATTGATTAAATTAATGTGGAGAACTTTTATAGTTCAAAGTATGTATTTAATTGAGTTTATTTAATTAAATAAATTATTTAATAAGCATAATATTATTCTAATTAATTTAATAATTAATTAGAGATTTAATGATTTGACACAATTAATAAATGAGAATTTTAATTATGTGATGATGTGATTTAATGTGTAATATCATATTTATTTAATTAATTTAAATAAGATTATTTGATTAATTAAAGTGTGACAATTAAAACTATGTAATAACACTTTAATTAAATTAAATGGGAAAGGAGCCTTTTGTGCAAACCAAACATGCCCTTAAGAACATGGGAGCAGTTAAGGCCTGATGCGTTTAACCGCTTCCCATGTTCCCAACCAGTTATTATATATGCGAAAGTTATATCAGTTAAGTCATATATCATATATCATCAAAGAGAGAATCAGAGAGAATTTTAGAAAAAAACTTGTGGGTTGAAGAAGAAAATTGGAGAACCAAAGAGAAGATTCTAGCAAATTTAAACAAACAAACAAGGGGTAATTTCCTTATCTGAATTTCTAAGTTCGTACTTTTATTTTCTCCATTAAAACATACTTTAAGTTCTCTGTATATGAAATTTTTTCGATGAATACTTGAGATATGATCATATATGTACTGATATAGATTCATAACATGTTTTATATCATTTATTCATGTTTTAAAATAATCAATTTCATGTGATTATGCTTTAAGTAAAGATTTGAAAGTTATAGAGTATGAAAAGTATGAGTATGACCCTTATATACAAATTTGCATGCTTTAATTGTTTATTTAACTTTAAATTGATAGTTGATTATGATTATGCATGTTTAAACGAACAAAACCAAATTCAAACGGACAGATTCAGAGTTATAACGAATCTATAATGTTGAATTTCATGATTTCTCTCGAAACTTTACAAAATATCAAAAACAGTGAATTTAAGTGTTCCAATTTGAATGATTATGTGATCTAAAGTGTTAAAAGTATGCTAGAAACATTGTATAATGCTTCTGTGAGGTTTATAGTTTATGGGAAACGTTAAAATTTGATGTGTTAGTTTAATTTGGGATTTAATTGGGTTGATGAACAGTGCAATTCGCGAACTGTAGTTCGTCACGCTGAGGACCCCTGCCCCGGCGAGCTTTCTAGCATAGGATCCCCCGCCCCCGCGAGCATACCGCTCTAGCAAGCTTGTTGCAGCAAAAAACCCCCGCCCCGACAGGGATCATAGAGAAGAAGTGTTTTGCTTTGTGTGTTTTTTATCTATAACATTATAAGTTAACTTAATGTAATGAACATGATGACATGTTAAGCATATATTGAGATGTTAGAACAATTTATTAACTTATTTTACGTGATTAATTGATAAGTTAAATACGTTATGTAGACCCGTTATTCGTAAAGTCTAATAACGCGTTCAAGACTGATGTTTGTGATTCGATCAGACTTATAATTAATTATTATTGCGAATATAATGGTATGTAGGGTTAATTGAGGAACGAGAATTTTAATTGTAGCTTGTGCACGAGACAAGTTTTCTAAACTCAAACCTTTTATTGAGCAAGTGTTTTATCCCAAATTTACTATTGTTTAGTAAGTTTCCTAAACTTTACTTTTAATTAAACAAGTTCTTATTCTTGTTTATTCAAGTTGAGATTTCATATGAAATATTATAATTCCTTTAATGTATTACTTCAGTTATATAATACTTATTCGATTGTATACTCTTGAGATTTATTATTCGATTTGAATATCAATTATTGTTGAACCTTGTAAGACTAGCGAACCCTTATTGATTTGACTAATCCATAGTTGATGAACGTTCTAAATTCTAGAACTGTTATTGAGCTTATCCAAACCAAACTTCCTTTGGTGCGGACTCTGATGTCAAACTGAGATGAACAACCCTGTTATAGGGGATTATTTACGCGTTAGCGTTGAGATGATGTGTCGTACTAAGGGCTGATCCCCTTAAGTACAAGTAGTAGAGTCCATATAGTCTTATGACTGTTAAAGGTTCAAAGTAGAGATACTTGACAACCTAGAACATAGTTCATGGTCTTATGATCCTCAGATGTACTTTTGATTCTTGTTATTCATTCTTGATTCAAAAGTCGATCTTTCTTTATTCAGAATTCTTTGATTCTCTCGCATGTTATTATTATTGTTATAATGTTGTACTTGTGGATAATCGTGCTCACTCTTGCATAATAACATTGCAGTTAAGAACAAAAGGTGCGACGAGCCTTCCACTAGCAAAGGCAAGGGCAAACTTAATAAGTGTTGAAGACTTGTTATTTTATTTGAGATTGTGTTGTTTAAGACTTGATGTTGTTTAAGACTTATTTAATTGTTTATGTTCCGCACTTATTGTATTAAGGTTAGATGACCTGGGATTTATTTTATTATTATTCAGATGTTGTAACCCCATAAGAGGAGATGTTTTTATCTATTTTATGAGATGCATTTATTATGGGTAGATAGATATGTGATATTTGTACAGTGAACACCAAATCCAGTGGAAATTGAAGTACTCGGATTTGGGGGTGTCACAGAGTATACCTATAACATGAAGTTATTAGGTTTAAGAAATAATGTTCAAATCAAAATCATAAAATTGATCAAAGTGAACGCTGTGAACACAAAGTGTTTGCAAATGACGATTAGTCTTAACATACAACTAACCGTATGACTTAGACATTAAGAGACGATGATGAACTTAATGTTCATGTAATAAATCACTATTAAAAGTGATTAAAACCTTAAGTAAAGGTTGAATGGAGGTTTAAAAGACGAACAACGTGAATGCAGAATACATAAACGATCTTCGTGAATAATATTCGTGTCGGACGAACGTCTCGGGTTTACATTGGTTGTAGTACTTAGATGTTGTATGAAGATGGTAGCTTATAACGTGGAAGTGTTATAAGACCATAACGGGGGTTAAATTATAAATGTGATATGAACGCAAAGTACGTAATCAAATACGGGACCCTGTATTCAGATATACAGGAAACCATATTTGTGTAAAATAAACGTTCTAAGCATACATTAGTTGTATGACTTAGACGTTGGTGAATGTGGTAAGTGTAATACCCGTGATTTTTTTTAATTATTTATTAATATTATAAATGAAAATAAGGATGTTTAAATATTAATATATTCTTGTGCGTCTTGAAATATGGTGATTTAATTTTAATTGAATTAAGTATATAGTAAGTGAAGAATATAGTGGAAATGATGAAAAACTTATATTAATGTTTATGTGTGAAAGTAGTATGCATACAAGCCAATCATGTTTGATGATAAAATATATACTTTGTAACAATCTTATTCATTTATTAATAAAAGTATTATTTAATTAAAGGCATTTAATTATCTACATGATGCTGTTATTATAATATGTGATAAATCCATAATTTTAAGCACTTTTAGAATCATGATGATGATTATGCTAATGAGATCTAAATTATTAGATAGCTTAAAACTAAAATTATTTTCAATCGTTGGATTACTAAAAAGGGAATTAGTGAATCCGGATATATTGGTACATACGTTGCTTGCTCGTTGGATGAGGATGATTGATCTCATAATTATTTGTGTGGAGACACTAAAGCAAGTATGTCGGTGCTTATTAGAGAATAAGTTCACTGAACGTGGTTCGCTAAGGAATATCTAATAGAGTTTTACTTGCATGTCAATAGGAATTCCTGTAGTGATAGTAGTACAACTGATCCTTAGACTTGAGATCATCATAGTATCTTGTGTATAATGAGTTATACTTTGACATGTCCCTTAAGCCCCTTAGGGTATATCAAAGGGTATGCTTGGGTGTAATAAGTTATATATGGAGATAATGAATGATCAATAAAGAATCTACTACTTCTAGTAAAAGAAGAGATATGTCCTACGTGATTCGATAAATGATAACCCAGGAATCCTTGACCAAGGTGGAATGAAATTAGAAAGGAGTTTCTAATTTGCATTATTTGGAGTTGTGCATTTGAGAATTGAAATACATATAATTAAATAAAATAAGACTTGACAGTAATTCTATGTCTTATATTTAATTGGGACATTGTATGGTGGAAGGATTGAATTGTACGGTAACTATTTACTCAAATGTTCTTTTATAATTAATGTTGAAATCTATATTATTTAGAAAATCGTTGACCGCTAAGAGGGCTTACCTTTATTGTAGAATAAATGTTATTTATTTAAATAAATTATTAGTTTAATTTATTTATTTAAATAAGATTAAAATTGTTCTAATTGATTTGTTCACAACTGGTTTAATATGAAGAACCTAAAAGGTCACACCGTAAAAGGAAGAATATTTATTAAGGAAGCAAATGACATAATCGTAATAATGAGTTAAGTATATTTAATTTAATCTATGGTGATATAATAAATTAAATAACTTAATATTTATAATTTAATATTTTAAAAATATTAAATATACATTAATAAGAGGAGTCTTATTAATATTATTATTATTATTTAATTCCTTAAGGAGTTTGGGAATTAATTAATAAAATACTCTCTCATATATATATTCCTAATAAGATTAGGAAACTAATTAATTAAAAGAGTTTAATTATTCCTGTAACGCCCGAGAAAATTAGGCGTTTTTGTAAATAAATTTTATTTGATTTATTGAATAAAATTTGATTAATTGTTTATTAAACTGTGTAAGCTAATATCGAAGATCGTTCTATAACCTAGAGATGTCATAAATGGTTAGGATTTTGGCTACGTGTAATAAATAATTGATGTGAATTTATAAGATGATAATAAAATATTTCTGAAAAAAATACGAAATAAGCATTATTCACAGATGAAACCCTAATGTTGTGTTTGGTTGGTGGGAATGGAATGGAATGGTGTAATAACCGTGAATTTTCTGAATAAATATTAATATCGATATTAATAAAACGTGTGAATATTTATTTTATATAAATGTTTATATAGCACGAGGTGAGTAACTCAATTAAATTAAAATGAATTTATGATAATTGGAAAACTGTGGAGAATTATGATGAGCTCGTGAAATGCCTTGTGTGGCACAAGGATGGAAGTTATGATGGTTTAATTAAATTAAAGAATAGAAGAATTTATAAGTGAAGGATTAATTAATATAATATTGTTAATTAATTGTTATTATGAGTAATAGCATATTACTGAGTAAATAATTAATTAATATAATAGATTAATGTTTATTCAATTAATTAATTGTTGTGTGCAATATTATGTGATGGGTGATTGTATATTATATAGTGCCTACATTCAAATTATATAAGATGGGGTGTGACACTACAAGGAGACTATATAATATATAACACTATATAGTAAGATTAAATGAATTATATAAGTTATATAAATGATGCTTATGTGACAACATATTATGCGTGGATACACTAAATGTGTACTTTGTGTAATATTAAATTAAACTAAATAAATAATTGATATTTAATAATTATTTCAATAATTGAGTATAATTGAAATAATAAAGTTTATGATAATGTGGTATGATAATACTCAAATAAATTATATTCGGTATTATCAAATGTACATGGATTATATAATGATGTGTACCCCCAACTTGCTACAATGTAATAACATTAACTCACTAAAGTTACATTGCAATTTAAAAAGGGGATTAATACCTAGGTATACATATATATACACTTATGTAGGGATATATATATGTATATGTATTAAACCTAAAGTATGTTAGCGTTATTTCTTTTGCAAATGCTGAGTTCTAAGACTTGTCCCATATTAAGAGTCTCACTTCTTCTTCTACACGTGAATGGCCAATGCCCTATACTACTCCTATATACCAAACTCAAGAATGCTAGCTTCAATCAAATGATGAAGAAGGGAGTGGGTGAAGGGGGTGGTTGGCCACTATTTCACCAAACTTTTAATAACCATTGGTTTCCTCTTCCTCCTCTTGGTCTAATTCCTTGTGCAAAGCTTTGGCATGTACATTCATTTCCCTATAAATAACAAGCTTCTCTTCTCATTTCATTTTGCTAAATTGTTTGCTAAGTGATATAGAGAGTGAGGATATTATATTGAGAGAGGAATCTGAAATTGGGAAGCAAACTTAGCAAATTCAAAGCTTCAAAAGGTAGAATGCTTATTCATGTTTTGAAGTTTAGCATTTATGATTTATAGAAATTTACATGAACTAGTTGAAATTGATATGTGAGAAGGTGTTAGTGTGACGCCCCCAAATTCGGGTACTTGCAACCCGTACTTGATGCTTCACAATACCATTCATTCAACCTGCTTAATATATAAAATACTTAGAAATATTACATCAGAGTTTGCTACCCAGGTACGGGAACCTTTAAATATTTTATTACATGATAGATAAAGTAATATCTCATACAAAAGTCTATTTATTACACAGTGTCTAGTTATTATAGATAACAGTTACTCATCCACCTTCTCCTTTCATTTGTCTTTGCCAGATCCTTCTATGCGTTCGTGTTTCACTGAAAACATTTAATTTCAAAGCAAGAATGAGCATTCAATTGCTCAGCAAGTAATAACATGCAATAAACAGTATATGAAAGAGTTAAATGTTTTCTTTATAAATACTTCTACAACGAGTCGATAGTTGTGAAGCTATGCAAACAATTTCTCGAATAACATATCAAGTCGCTTATATTTTTGAAACGACGTAGTGACTATAGATGCTGAGCGGTCCGTTGACCTTGAACATTATTTTTCTTGCTATAAATTGGTAAAACAGTAATTCAACTGTTTAATCGACTAACTCCCGGGCACGATGGGTGATCCTTTTATGCCCTGCGTTAATCAACACTACATGCTTATTTTTGTTGCCTTTTCGGCACAATAAAAGTTTTCCCAAGTAAGGGATGTTCGTTCTCAGCCTTGAATTCCTAACCAAAATAATTTGGACGGAACGCTCTACCTAAATCAATAATATTCCTAGATTTGCAATACAATATAATTGTTCAAACAATGGAAAGAATTTAAATAATCAATAGAATTACACAAGTTAGGGAACCTGTATATACATACCACTATAGATAACTCGCACAATATAGAATTTGTGTAAGTTAGGATACTTATTAAAGGTAAGAATACTTGCTCAAGATATTTGCAAGAATGGAAAGAACTTGATCAATACGGTCAATTCCAGATATTTGCTCAATAAAGAGTAAGAATTAGATACTTGTCTTGTTTGTTGATTATTGACAAAAATTTAGCTCAATTCGTTCTCACAGAGCCTACACAATTATATTTGCATTTACAATCATACTAGTCCAACATTCAAATCACATAGCTTGTAGGTTCACATATCATATAATCACATTGATTAGATTTCTAGTTTGTATTCTTACTTTTGAATTTTTTTATACATTTTTCAAATACATCATTCATGCTCTTACTATAGCCATTTTTCTCTTTAATAGGGTTCGGCCTGCTTATAATATATAACCGCATTACAATTATCAATCACATCCTATTGGCAGCTTAGTACATGAGCCTTTCATGTTTTCTTTAATTAACCTCTAGCATACACGGTGACTTCATAGTTTATTTCATACCTTGAATGTATTTCCAATTCATAAAGTTAACTTTTAGTCTTCCCTTTGATTTATATTTTCATTCTCATATGCCATTGTGTTACATTTTCTTATTTTACTTAATAATACCAAAACAACCTTTTTATTGATTAAGTAAATGTATAGCATCCATCTTAGCTTATGTTACTTGCTTATCTTATCTTTTACATTACCCATCTAGTTGAATTAAGGTTTTGCTATATATATTACGCACTTGTTCGTTTAGGAGTTATAGATTAGGCTCAAGGGTAAACCTTTAACTATGCCCAAGAAACCAACATAGTTGGCATCGGTTGCACGCTGCAGCCATTAGGCAGCAACTCCCAATTTCTGCCCAGCAGCAGCTGCACCTTCCCTCCTTGCCCTGCATAGCTTAGACATTATAGTAGCCTTTTATTGACTTTCTAGGCCTGCAGCCAAGCTTGGCTTGGCCCTGTGGGGCTTAAGCAAGTTTGGTGTGGCCATACTTGCCTCACGGCCCCATTCGAATCTTACATTGGCCAGACATCCCTAACCATGAGATAGCAGCCCATACTTGCTAGATTCTTCCTTCATTAATTGGAAACTTTTACATTACTTCCTATTTGAGTTGAGAACCCAATATTAAGAACATTAGAACTATATTTTAAGACTAATTTTTCCAAATTAACTTTGAAGTTAAAGGGTTTCCTTAAGCACTGCTAAAGCATCCTCTTGCTGCTACCTGTAGCTAATTGCTGCTGCCTATGGGCAGCAACCTTTAACTATTAACATTTGATTTACTAGCTTCTTAGTAAAACAACTACAACCCAACTTTTGCAGCCCTTACATAAGCTATGTGAACTCACTTGCTTGCCCAATCTGCTCCTTATGGCGGACTGCTGCTGCTAATAAGCAGCAGCCCCTTTCTTTCCCTTTCGGCTTGTTAGCTTTTCATTTCCCCGCGGCGTTGATTTGTTCATGTTTAATGTTAGATGTTATACAAGTGATATGCCCATCCATTATAGTAAAACATTAGCCGTGAATCACGAGCAATTAAGTGTGTTGACTGAAAACCCAAAGAAAGGTCTCAGTCGACGCCCAAGCATAGCGACTGCTGCTGCGAAATGGGCAGCAGCTTTGCCTTCCCTTGCTCAATTCTAACCTCCAATTGTACACTATTATGCTACACTTTGGAAATATAATAGCTAATATATTTTCCTATTTAAATAGAATGCTAACTAACTTATTAAAACAACTTAGCTATTCCGACTGAGAGCTCAAAAGAGAGCCCCCAGCCCAGCCGCTGCACTGCTACTGCTGCTGCGATTAGCAGCAGCCCGGCAGCCCTAATGCCCACTTCTCAGCTCAATTGCTCCTAGCTCATGCACCGGATTTTAATAATTTTTTTAAACATGTTAAACATAGCATATGAGACTGCATTAAGAGGTTATTACCTTTCCATTTCAGTCTCAATAGGCTGCCACATAACAGAGTGCCAAGGTGCTAGACATGCTAAATTCTAGCATTAAGTTTTAGCTAAATATTTGTTTTCGTTTTAATTTATTATGCCAAAACACTTTACTCAACATTATATATAATGTACAAATCTGTCCCAGACTTTAGTTGTCTAAAAATCAATTTTTAACCAAAACAGTCCATTAAGGACTTTTAACAAACACTCTGTGTGCAGAGTTTTAAGCTACTAATTCCATAGCTATTGGTTTACAGTTTAAACCCATTTTATCCTCTTTATTGCTCCTCAGCCCAACATAATCTCCTGTACTCTATATCAGCCTCATAACTTACCAACACAAATCAAATTCAAGTATATTCAAGCAATTAACAACTAACTAGTTTACTCTCTTTTCAAAATTCACTTCCTTTTGATTCAAATGAAATAAGCAATATAATAGTCTCATCTTTGTTAATCAGTACCACTATAATCAATTACTAACAATCCAGTTAAGCATACATAGTTAAGCCATCCATATTACTAACTATTTCATTATAAAGCTAATTTCTCCATTCATAAAGAAAACATAACAAAGATAAGATATATACCTTTACTTGTTTCTAATATTAACCTTTGCTGCTATAACTCCCTTTGAAACTAGCTGGAATAGACAAGGATCAGAACCAAGTAATTTTTCCTTGCAAGAGAAAGCTCGGTTGTAATTAGACAGGGAAGAGTTCGTAGCAATAGGCTTAGCAAGGAGAGGAGTCAGTTGGGAAAAAGGAAGGATAGGGAAACCAGTTGAAGTTCTAATTTTTCTTGCTTCCCACGTATAGCCCATCTGAGTTTACTAGTCTATATAAACTGTAGAGAGACAGCTCCTACTTGGTGTGCATACTCAACTTATTACTCATAACAGCTCATGCTTGTAAGCCTAAGCATCCCTTCATTACTTCCCTTTTTACTTATATTCACAACATTCTCCACATACACACATATAATAACTTATTACACATTGCATACGTGTTTTATAGATAGTATATTTTATACAATAACCACATTTTACATGATATTTATCACACAAATAAACATAATATTTAGTGTGACAATTATCTCTCCATATTAGAATAATTTATCCTTTTAAATATTCTAATATTTCTATGTATATTACCTTATTATCCACTCAAGACATCTATAGCAAAATAATTTGCTTCCATAATTTATTTATAAAATAAATATATATATATATATATATATATATATATATATATATATTCTAATACATTCATCACATCACGTATCTCACATACGCACATTTTACACCGTAACAAATAAGGTATGCCACATCATACATCTCATTAAAATAAAAAATAAAAAAATATTTATTAAACTTCTATTTTATTTACTTAGGAAAAATGCAATCGCTACATTCTTCCCCCCTTAAAAAGATTCCGTCCCCGGAATCGTAAAAACAAAACTACGCAAACGCATGAGAACCATTAACGTATTTCCTTTGAATGGCTCCATGATTTGATCGATTCTTGCAGACTGCTTGCATCATATCATGGTTCTTGGCCATATTAATCATGTGAATAACTATTGTTATTTTTATATGTAAATTCTACTCGCGGCAGGCGTTCGTTGCACTCTAATGCGTTATCTTCTGCTTCTGCATACTTTTTCAAAAATCATCATAAAAATGCGGATCCCGATTTGATGCGTTTGAATTTAACATTTTCTATTTAACAAATATAATTTGACCCTATTATTATCGGAACTCAAATTTTTCCTTCAAAATTCTTTCATTAACGAGGTATATTAACCCATTTCTTTTTTTTGAATATATAATTTCTTTATGACTGTATTCAAGGGTTGCTAAATGTACACGTGAATATTCTAGCACAATTCTAGTATTCGAGGAGAAATAATCCGTTTTTGAATCAAACATATACATTTATATAATTGATTAGAAAGATACCTGGAACTCCATCTTTGGCTGCTACAGTATCTTGGACCGTCATATTGAAGGTCCTCACGGTTGGTCTATTTGGTGGAGTTGGACCGGTTATAGCTAGTTGGAAAAAGTCGGGAAGTTTAACTCAACGAAAAAGCTATTCCCTGCACTGGTATTTCCCCCGTTGGTTCTCTTCTTTGGGAAATTCCTGGCCATATGGTCTGTCGATCCACAAATGAAACATCCGTTATTTTCTTCGAGTTGGGGCAATTAGGTGAGAGATGCGTCTCGCCTGCCTGCAGTTAAAGCACAGTGACTTTCCTTTTAAACATTCCTCTGAATGAGTTTTCCCGCACTTATTACACTACTCACTCTTATTCTTTATACCTCCCCGCATGTTATTAGTATTCCCGAAATTGTTCCATTTTCTTTTTCCACTGCTACCCTCAGCTTTGGCTGCTCCCTCGATTTTAACTTTTATTTTCAGCTCCTTATTATAGAGACTCATGGCCTCGCTTCCACCTTCGGCTATAATAACCCTCTCCAGGATTGATCCGAAAGAACCAATCTGTAACACCGCGACCTTATTGTAGAGCCAGGGTTTCAAGCTCTGCTCAAACCTTCTTGACTTCCTTGCTTGTGTGTCCACTTGGTGTGGAGCAAACCAAGCCAGTTCATTAAACCTTGCAGCATATTGAGACACTGTCATGTCTCCCTATTTCAACTCTAAAAACTATATTTCCATTTGACTAAGCGCACTCAGAGGGAAATAATTCTCAAAGTACAATTCTTTGAATCTTTCCCAGGTAATTACTCTTGTTCCAGCTCTCTTCTTATTGGCCTCCCACCAAAAATCAGCCTCACCCTTCAGCATATATCGAGCAAAAGAAGTCTTTTGCTCATTCCCCACTTTGGCCACCTCAAACGCCTTTTCTATTTCCTTAATCCAAGATTGAGCCTCTATAGGCTCAGTGGTTCCCCTGAACTTAGGCGATCCCACACTTTTGAAGTCTTTAAAGCTAGCTACATGTGCTGCTAGCGGATTTACATTGACGTGAGGGTTAGGAAGATTCCTATTTTGAAAGGCTCCTACCAGTAAATCTACGAACTGTTGCATCGGATTTCCTGGTTCTTCAGCCCTATTTTCATTTTCATTTCCTGCAGCTTCATTTCTATTCCTATTTACTGGTGGCCTTCCTCGACCTCGTCCCTTTGGCGACATTTTCCTGTTTAATAATAAAGTAATTCATTATCATTAAATCATTATTTATTCTAAAACAATCTCATTTTATTATAATAATTTCATTAATTGCAAAACATATTCAATAATATTCTATATTAAAATGCTTCTAATTACATCATCCATTTTACATAATATCTCATATCTATTTGCTTTTTATATATCATAGCACTTGCTAATACTTGTTTCCATATTTTCTATTACATACAAAAGATATAACCTATATAGTCTACTTCTTAACTTACATTAGAGTTACAAAAGATATCCCGTTATTAATACCAAAAGCTGGGATTCATAGTCACACATATATTTACATACATATTGATTCTACTGCTTCCCGCTTCCTCCGCTTGCCTTCTTTTGGCAAACTTTCGCTCGATGTCCTATTAATCCACATATAAAACAAACACCTTGTTTTGGATGGCGACAATGAGGAGAGATATGCCCTCCTTGCCCACAATTGAAACATATCTTCTGCCCTTTCCTTCACAAGCCTCGATTCATCTTCCCACAATTCATACATTCTCCTATTTCTTTAAAGTTTCCTTGATGAATCTCAGAATTTTCTAGAACAGTTTTGTTCATCTTCCTTTTCCCCTTATTAAGTAAAGCTTCATATGGTACGTTGCATTCGACCCCCATTTTATTAATTTGAATTTTCAGCTTTTCTTGCTCTTTCATTATTTCAATCATTGTATTGTGTAATTGACTGTTTAATAGTCTTTCCACTTTCCATAATGTCTTCAGAGCATACACCTTATTCTTCAGATTTTGTATTTCCGTTGTTGCCTGTTTAGCTCTAACACCCATATCCGAATCACTATCTGTCAGTATTATCAATGATGGTTCCGGTATCATTTCCTCCAGAATGATCACCTCATCAGGGTCATTTTCAATGTGAGCCTCTTCTTCAGCTATTTGCTTAGATATTGGCTCGACTGGAGTAGTCTGCTCCTCGCTTGCTATCTAAGAGTCTCCTATTCCCTTTTCACCGGACATATACACACAAGTTAATTTTGATTAGTACATAATACACATTATATACATATAGCAAACAATAGTTTCATATAAGTTATTTTTATTTATTTTATAATGAATTTTCTCAATTCATTTCCTTTAAACTCTATTTGAGTTATTTAGTTTCCAACGCTTCTATCTAGCCTAAGGTATCCCCACCTAAGGTTTCTAACCTATAGCTCTAATACCAAGTTGTGACGCCCCCAAATTCGAGTACTTGCAACCCGTACTTGGTGCTTCACAATACCATTCATTCAACCTGCTTAATATATAAAATACTTAGAATTATTACATTAGAGTTTCCTACCCAGGTACGAGAACCTTTAAATATTTTATTACATGATAGATAAAGTAATATCTCGTACAAAAGTTTATTTATTACACAACGTCTAGTTATTACAAATAGCAGTTACTCATTCACCTTCTCATTTCCTTTGTCTTTGCGAGATCCTTCTATGCGTTCATGTTTCACTGAAAATATTTAATTTCAAAGAAAGAATGAGCATTCAATTTCTCAGCAAGTAATAACATACAATAAACAGTATATGAAATAGTTAAATATTTTCTTTAAGAATACTTCTACAACGGGTCGATAGTTGTGAAGCTATGGAAACAATTTCTCGAATAACATATCAAGTCGTTTATATTTTTGAAACGACGTAGTGACTATAGATGATGAGCGGTTGTGACGTCCCCAAATTCGGGTCCCCAGAACCTCGGACCTGGTACGTTACGGTACTTCATCTTGAAACATATTCTATAACTAATGCGGAAGATATAAACATAAATTGTTTATACAATAAGTTTTAACAACATAATCCCAAGGTCTACAACCTTTATCTTGATACATACCTTAATTACTTAAATATTTACATACTAATTTGCATCAGATAATCAAATAGTTAACGTGCATAATCATCTACTATTGGATTCTATCCTCGTCTTTGTCTTTCTTTGAGCCTTCGCTTTAATCTGAAAATATTTTCATGATATAGCAAGAGTGAGCAACAAGTTTGCCCAGCAAGTTTAAGTATAAAATGGATATATCATGATTGAAAAGAATAAACAATAAGCTTTCAAGTTTTCAACAATATAATAATTGTGAAATAGCATGAATCAAATTTACATAACTGAATGACCAAGACAATAAAAATGAATGGTCAATAATGAACATGAATAAGACAACTAGACCAAATGGTAATGAAGGTGATCAGCCTTTCATACCTGATGAACATATACAATATGCACAACGTGCGAATCAATGAATCATAGATGTGATATAATCAACAATGATTAATTACGAACATGCTTTACAATAACAACTCGAGTTCGAGTTAGGAAACTTGCCTTTATCGCCGACTACTGCTACGCAGTCGATTTAGCTTCATCGGAAGACCTAATATTAATAATACCGATCTCCACATTAGAATAATATCATCGCAATAACTATTGCTAATTACAGTTATAAAATAATCTAAACACATTACCACATAATCTTATCGGTCAACAGAACACATAAGACCTAGTATCAAGTCAAACTATTTCAGTCTGAGTTGAGTTCGGTCCTATTTCAACCTCCCGATTGCCTAATCGGATAATTATCAAGCTTAATATTAATAAGACTCTACTTAAACGCTTTACAATTATCTTAGATAATTTATTAATCAGTTAAAACATTTTTCACAAGCTCATAATAATTTTTAAATAATTATTATCATTTATAATGATTTTTCAATCAAAAATATCATATTTAAATGATTTAAATACCACAATATTCTATTATCATTAATATTTATTTAATTTTAAATATTAATAAAATACATGTCATAATATTATAAGTTATTTATAATATCTCAAAGTATTTTTAATACCTTAATATCACTTTTAAATGATTTTAAAATATTATTAAATAACTGCCATTAATATTAAAATATTAATGTATTTCATGACACAATATTAAAAGTTATGTTTTATAACTTAAAACATTTTTTTATAACCTTTAAATCATTTTTAAATAATTTTTAAAATATTAAAACTATTTTTACATAATTTATTTAATACAATTATTAAATAAATTTATTATCATAATATTAATCTATACCTTCATTTAATCATCATTTAATATTAATTAAATATTAATCAATTTGTTAATCTCTAATTATTATTTAATCACAATTAAATAATAATTAGTTACTTTATTAACACTAACTTTACTTAACTATCATTTAATATCACTTAAATAATAATTAAATAATTAATTATATTTAATTTTGTATGTAATTAATTATTTAATTATTATTTAAGTGATATTAACTGATAGTTAAGTAAAGTTAGCGTTAATAAAGTAACTAATTGTTATTTAATTGTGATTAAATAATAACTAGAGATTAACAAATTGATTAATATTTAATTAATATTAAATGATGATTAAATGAAGGTATAGATTAATATTATGATAATAAATTTATTTAATAATTGTATTAAATAAATTATGTAAAAATAGTTTTAATATTTTAAAAATTATTTAAAAATGATTTAAAGGTTATAAAAAAATGTTTTAAGTTATAAAACATAACTTTTAATATTTTGTCATGAAATACATTAATATTTTAATATTAATGGCAGTTATTTAATAATATTTTAAAATCATTTAAAAGTGATATTAAGGTATTAAAAATACTTTGAGATATTATAAATAACTTATAATATTATGACATGTATTTCATTAATATTTAAAATTAAATAAATATTTATGATAATGGAATATTGTGGTATTTAAATCATTTAAATATGATATTTTTGATTGAAAAATCATTATAAATGATAATAATTATTTGAAAATTATTATGAGCTTGTGAAAAATGTTTTAACTGATTAATAAATTATCTAAGATAATTGTAAAGCGTTTAAGTAGAGTCTTATTAAATATTAAGCTCGATAATTATCCGATTAGGCAATCGGGAGGTTGAAATAGGACCGAACTCAACTCAGACTGAAATAGTTTGACTTGATACTAGGTCTTATGTGTTCTGTTGACCGATAAGATTATGTGGTAATGTGTTTAGATTATTTTATAACTGTAATTAGCAATAGTTATTGCGATGATATTATTCTATTGTGGAGATCGGTATTATTAATATTAGGCCTTCCGATGAAGCTAAATCGACTGCGTAGCAATAGTCGGCGATAAAGACAAGTTTCCTAACTCAAACTCGAGTTGTTATTGTAAAGCATGTTCGTTATTAATCATTGTTGATTATATCACATCTATGATTCATTGATTCGCACGTTGTGCATATTGTATATGTTCATCAGGTATGAAAGGCTGATCACCTTCATTACCATTTGGTCTAGTTATCTTATTCATGTTCATTATTGACCATTCATTTTTATTGTCTTGGTCATTCAGTTATGTAAATTTGATTCATGCTATTTCACAATTATTATATTGTTGAAAACTTGAAAGCTTATTGTTCATTCTTTTCAATTATGATATATCCATTTTATACTTAAACTTGCTGGGCAAACTTGTTGCTCACTCTTGCTATATCATGAAAATATTTTCAGATTAAAGTGAAGGCTCGAAGAAAGACAAAGACGAGGATAGAATCCAATAGTAGATGATTATGCACGTTAACTATTTGATTATCTGATGCAAATTAGTATGTAAACCTTTAAGTAATTAAGGTATGTATCAAGATAAAGGTTGTAGACCTTGGGATTATGTTGTTAAAAGTTATTGTATAAACAATTTATGTTTATATCTTTCGCATTAGTTATAGAATATGTTTCAAGATGAAGTACCGTAACGTATAAGGTCCGAGGTTCTGCGGACCCAGATTTGGGGACGTCACAGTTGGTATCAAAGCTGTAGGTTATAAACCTTAGGTAGGGTTACCTTAGGCTAATAACCGCAGTGATAAGGATAAGGACTAACTCAAATAGAGTTGGTGAGTCGATAAGATTCAAAGAAGAATCTTGAAGAATTATAATATAAGAATTCGGAGTTGCCTGACTCCAATAATAAGATAAAAAGTGATAATAAATAGACAAGGTCTATAAGATGTAAAGTGTAAGTAAAATCATAATATAGTATGATTAAATGGAAAGAAGGTCGTAAAATAAAACGATCGGGACATAGAAAAGTATCGTAATATAATACGATTATAAGATAAGATCACAACGTGATTTGATGAGGTCATATGAGGACAGATGATCAATCGTTTGATTGAAAACGTTATAGCAGAATTGCTATATGAATATGGTACTATGAAATAGTACGAGTTAAACTCAGGAAAGAGTGGTGAATTATAGATACGGATTAAATGAAATTCGTATCTAGTAAAGAAAGAACTAGGAATATGTGGGAGTTCAATTGAGGACTCATATCAGCAGCTGAGTTGTATGATTCTTTGTATGGGCGAGGAATTTGTACTTGGTTTTAGAATCACTTAGCTTCCTGGTTGATATAGTGGTTAAGTTGAACAATTCTTTGTATGGGGGGGGGGGGGGAGTTGTCCTTGACTTAGCTTCTTATATTGATTAGTGGCCGAGTTGGTTCGACAACTACTTAGCTTCTGGTATTGATAGTCATTGAAATATTTGTGTCACGCTATTTGCTATATACATGTTGAGAAGGTGATTCTTTTCTCATGAGTATACCAGATAGGTAGAGAATATAAGATTAAGTTGCGAGTTCTTAAAACTCATACTTATGGTAAGTTCGTGACTCATAATTATATGAAATGTTTTTGAACCCCTCAACGAATGGACGCCAATGGTCTGTCTAGGACAAGTTCTTAAACTCATATGATTGTGGAAAGTTCCTAAACTCATAACGTGTGGTAAGTTTGACGAACTGGGTATAGCTATGTGTGAAATGAAGGATTGAGGATAATAGAAATAGATAGAATTATTAAGCAATTGATCATTAGAAAAATTGATGTTGATGATGGAAGTATAGGTATTCCAAATCTTCTAGCTATGCTAGACTTAGAAATTTTTGGTATCAAGCTAAATTCGCACTGGTGTGCCTTTCGAAATAAAATGAATTTTGTTATCAGCAACACATGGTGACAAGTGTGTATGTGTGGACTTTGGGACACTAACACATCGTTACCTGTTGCGGCATGATAACATCAAAATGATTTTGGCAATGATTTTGAGCTGTTTAAAAAAGAGTCTATGCTAATTTGTTTCGGCTAGACAAAAATGATTTGAGATATCAAAATGTATTTTATATATCATTAATGCATCATTGAACCTGGTGCAGAGATGATAAAAGGATGGAGTTATCAATGCAGAATTACTTAGTGTTGGATGTGATCTAAAGATCGTCAGCCCACTATGGTATGATGTAGTATGACAAAGTCACAAAATGACGGAATCCTCAAATGGACTGTAAAATACAGTGCGGTATCATGACGCCATAAAATGATTTTCAGAATTTTAAAGGTGAATTATTGCCAACTGAATTTGGACAGACATGTTTCGATTGAAATTTGAATTATTGGTATAAGTCTAAGCTATTTGATTCAGCTAGACAAATGTTTATGACAATTCAAAGTATTCTTTGAGAATTTATCCCGAACCAAATTGTTTTGGTGCGGAATCCTATGATAAGACTGAGGTGAACTATGTCGATTGGATAAAATAATCCAATCTAGTAGCGAAAATATTTGCTAGACATGATTGATACGTTATACATGACGTAAGTGTACGATAGGCTAATCACCTAAAGTACTAGCAGTTGTAGTTTACCTTCTTTGTGATTGTAAACATACTGTTAACCTTTGTAAGGGGTCGAGTACCTTTTTCTTAATTGAAATAGGTCGCAGGTAGTAATACCTATAAACCTCAATAGTTCCTGGTCTATATGACTCCTCAGCATGATTTGAAAATTTTAACTCTTGGGAGTGATGTTTCGGGTATCATGTGATGATGTGTATGCACTCATCATGGACGGGTAGAATCTAATATGATTGAATAAAGGTTATGTTGAAAACCTAGTTTTGATGGATAAAAGGAGTAGGGATTAGTAAGCTATAATTTCGAGGACGAAATTCTTAGAAGAAGGGATGAATGTGACAACCCGATAATTTATAAAATCTTAAATGATTAAAATAAAGGTTAAAGAATAAAACCTAGATGAGAATTTATTAAAAATTTTAAGTAAAACCTATAGGGTTTGCTATTTGAATGAGAATAACGAAAATATGGATTACAAAATTTTAAAACCCTAGAAAGTAAGAATAAGGTATTACGATACTTACAAAAATCATTGTGAACTAAATGGTGTAAGAAATGTTATAATGATACATGTGAAAATTTTATTAAGGAAATAAAATTTAACATGAAGAAAAGCTATGAGGTTAAACGAAGATGAGTATATGTATAGAAATATATATATACTTAGTAAGGTGCTATATATTTTAACAAGAGGAATGATGAATTACGTTAGGGATATGAAAATCAAGATAAAACTATGGTAGTAATTAGCATAGCTGGAATGTTGGCCTTGATTGGCAAATAAGA
Organism: Panax stipuleanatus; assembly: GCA_020205555.1. Classification (NCBI taxonomy): domain Eukaryota; kingdom Viridiplantae; phylum Streptophyta; class Magnoliopsida; order Apiales; family Araliaceae; genus Panax; species Panax stipuleanatus. Next base: position 102,978,494 of record CM035125.1, read on the forward strand.
AGAGGAATAAGTATAAAGCTAATAGCTAATATGATTAGCAATAAAAATGGAGTACGTTAAAACTCAAAATTCGAGTTAGAGATAGAATTTTGAAGTACGGACTGCTCGGTTGCGTCCAGAACGTCAAGTTTAGTCAGAAAAGACAATAAACACAAAATGTGTAAAGGTTGACTTTTTGGTCAAAGTCAACAGTGGACTTTTATGGAGAAAAGTCAAAATTAGAGTTAAAAGTGGTATATGTGATGACTTATGTGAATAATGAAATAGATTGAATAAATATACATTATATAATGTGTATACATTCAATATATATATATTAAGAATGATAATTAAATAACCTAAGGAAAGCAAATCTAATTGAGTTATGAAATTGAAGATACATGAGTAAGAATTTAAATTACGAATGTGTGTAATGGAAACCCTAATTAAATAATTAGGGTAGGATATAATTAAAATTAGTGGACTATGTTAATTTACATAGCCCATTTATTTTATTATCAAGCCTAAAAGAATTATTAGGTAACCCAATGAGGATTATTTAGTAACCCAAAATAATGGAATATGTGCTAGCAGAATAACTATGGTTAGGAACTAACCATACTTAAGTTAAATGTAGGAAAGTGTTGGTATATAAGGTGGACCCCACTAGTAATGATGGGTGATGATTGTTAAGAAATTTCCTAGGAAATTTCCTTGAAGTGGCAAAAGACTATTTTGCCCTAACAGAAAATTATTAATGACTTTTGCGTCCTAAGAAGGAAATTGCTAGGAAGTTTCCTAGTAATAGGGAAATGACAATTTTGCCCTAAAAAAAATTTGTTAATGACCATGGAATCCTTGAGGGAAATTTCTAGGAAATTTCCTAATTATAGTAAGATGACAATTTTGTCCTTAAAGAAAATTGATTATGACCAATATGTCCTGTGAGGAAAGTTCTAGGAAATTTTCTTAAGATGACTTAAGGACCATTTTATCCTTTTCTAGTGATAGCATAATGACAATTTTACCCTTGATGCTAACTAATTGGCTAAATTAGTGTAGGGACTTTAATGTCATTTGATTAAGGCAAATTTAGCAAGTAAAAATTAACCAAAAATGGGGCAATTAGTGGCCACATGGCCGGCCACAAGAGAGAGAAATAGAAGATGGGGGAGATGTATAATAGATATACAAAACATATCTATCCATTTTTTTTTATCAAAAAAAAAAAATCTATTTCTTTTCTCTTTCCTCTATCTCTCCAAAATAGCAAAAGAAGCTAGAGAGAGAGAGAGAGAGAGAGAGACACGGCTAGAGGAGGAAGAAGAAGAGGGACTCAAGGCATGGAGCAAGGTAGCCATGGATGGAGAAGGAGAGAAGGGAGGAAGAATAAAGAAAGGTAAAGAAAAAGAATTTTTTTCTAGATTTAGTTAAAGTTTTAAATAGCTTTGATACCAACTGTGACGTCCCCAAATCCGGGTCCCCAGAACCTCGGACCTAGTACGTTACGGTACTTCATCTTGAAATATATTCTATAACTAATGCGGAAGATATAAACATAAATTATTTATACAATAAGTTTTAACAACATAACCCCAAGGTCTACAACCTTTATCTTGATACATACCTTAATTACTTAAAGGTTTACATAAATAACTTGCATCAGATAACCAAATAGATAACGTGCATTACACTCTCTAATCTTGTCCTTTGCTTGTGTCTCTGTCTTTCCTGGAACATTCGTCTTAATCTGAAATTTGTTATCATGATATAGCAAGAGTGAGCAACTACTTTGCTCAACAAGTTTAAATACAATAAAGATATATCATGATTGAAGAAAAAATATAGCTTTCTTAATTTTCAACAATGTATAACAATTGTGAAAGATTGAGAATCAAATTTCAATAATTAAATGACTGAATCAATAATGTTGTATGGTCAACAATGACCATGAACAAATTTAACTGAATCTTATGGTAATGAAGGTGATCAGCCTGTCATACCTGATGAATATATGCAATTTGCACTAAGTGCGAATCAATAATCAGAGATGTGGAATAATTATAAATAATTAAACCACTAGCATGCTTGAAACATAATAACTCGAGTTTGAGTTAGGAAACTTGCCTTGATTGGAGATTACCCCTATAACTTAATTTAGAGTCTCCCCACAAATCCTACACAATTGTGTTTACATGCACACACATATTAAATAATTAAATATGTCACAACCATGCATTTATATTTATTATTATTAATTATTAGTTTATAAAAACTAATATTATTTATCCTTATTTCAAAACCATAATCGGTTTATTTAGAAATATAACTCATTTCAACCTTTTAATACAAAATAAAGGTCTCTTACATTTTTAATATGTAAATATTTTACATATTAGGTCTTAAATAATTTATATTCCTTTTTAGGAATATTTTACGCCTTTACTTGCTAATTCGGGATTTACACAGCTAATATATAGCCTTTATAGAAAATTCAACGTACTATATTATTTCTTGAATAATAATAATTTTATTATTATTTTATCTGTTCATGAGTTTACTGGAACCGTTATCTCATATAAAAATATTTTATCCCGTTAGCACATGTACGTATTTTCTTACGTCATTTCGACTATCTATTTAATAGATATATTCCTTACAAACTATACATGACATAATACACAATCATTAATTATTTTACTAATCTTAGATTAATGAAAAAGTGTTTTTCTTAAAAGATATATATCTTTAAACAATTTATAATTGTTTAATTAAGGAGTTATTCAAATTCTCTTTATTTATTAACTCCATCTTCATTCGATTACTATTTAGCATTAATTAAATGGTAATTAATTAATTACCTTTAGTTATTATGTAATTATAAATAATAACCAAATAAATTTTTTCATTATTTAATGTTAATTAAATAATGTATAATCAAATCATTATTTATCTTTAATTATTATTTAATATTAATTAAATAATAATCAATTAATTCTTTATCCTTGAATAGTAAATAATTGATTTATTTATTTCATTAGTCTTTAATCATTCCTTATTATTATTTTAAAAAATAATTAATTAACATTTGACCTTATTTATTAATTAATATTAGTTAAATAATAAATAATTAATTCACTTAACTAAATCTTTAATTATTCTTTCTTATTAATTAAGAATAATTAATTATTACTTGTCCTTATTTATTATTTAATATTAATTAAATAACAAATAATTAATTAATCTCATAAATTTTTAATTATTTTTTCTTATTAAAGTTAAGAATAATTAATTATTACTTGTCTTTATTCATTATTTAATATTTAATTAAATAATAAATAATTAAAACTTTTTATGTTAATGTAATTAAGTAATTACATTATTACTTCTTAATCTTTACTAAAATGTTCTTTAATCATCATTTAATATTAATTAAATAATAATTAATCAATTTGTTAATCTCTAATTAATTATTTAATTATTATTTAAGTGATATTAAATGATAATTAAGTAAAGTTAGTATTAATAAAGTAACTAGTTATTATTTAATTGTGATTAAATAATAATTAGAGATTAACAAATTAATTAATTATTATTTAATTAATATTAAATGATGATTAAAGAAGGTTTTAGTAAAGATTAAGTAGTAATAATGTAATTACTTAATTACATTAACATAAAAGGTTTTAATTATTTATTATTTAATTAAATATTAAATAATGAATAAAGACAAGTAATAATTAATTATTCTTAATTTTAACAAGAAAAAATAATTAAAGATTTATGAGATTAATTAATTATTTGTTATTTAATTAATATTAAATAATAAATAAGAACAAGTAATAATTAATTATTCTTAATTAATAAGAAAGAATAATTAAAGATTTAGTTAAGTGAATTAATTATTTATTATTTAACTGATATTAATTAATAAATAAGGTCAAATGTTAATTAATTATTTTTTTAAATAATAATAAGGAATGATTAAAGACTAATGAAGTAAATAAATCAATTATTTACTATTCAAGGATAAAGAATTAATTGATTATTATTTAATTAATATTAAATAATAATTAAAGATAAATAATGATTTGATTATACATTATTTATTATTTAATTAACATTAAATAATAAAAAAATTTATTTGGTTATTATTTATAATTACATAATAACTAAAGGTAATTAATTAATTACCATTTAATTAATGCTAAATAGTAATCGAATGAAGATGGAGTTAATAAATAAAGAGAATTTGAATAACTCCTTAATTAAACAATTATAAATTGTTTAAAGATATATATCTTTTAAGAAAAACACTTTTTCATTAATCTAAGATTAGTAAAATGATTAATGATTGTGTATTATGTCATGTATAGTTTGTAAGGAATATATCTATTAAATAGATAGTCGAAATGACGTAAGAAAATACGTACATGTGCTAACGGGATAAAATATTTTTATATGAGATAACGGTTCCAGTAAACTCATGAACAGATAAAATAATAATAAAATTATTATTATTCAAGAAATAATATAGTACGTTGAATTTTCTATAAAGGCTATATATTAGCTGTGTAAATCCCGAATTAGCAAGTAAAGGCGTAAAATATTCCTAAAAAGGAATATAAATTATTTAAGACCTAATATGTAAAATATTTACATATTAAAAATGTAAGAGACCTTTATTTTGTATTAAAAGGTTGAAATGAGTTATATTTCTAAATAAACCGATTATGGTTTTGAAATAAGGATAAATAATATTAGTTTTTATAAACTAATAATTAATAATAATAAATATACATGCATGGTTGTGACATATTTAATTATCTAATATGTGTGTGCATGTAAACACAATTGTGTAGGATTTGTGGGGAGACTCTAAATTAAGTTATAGGGGTAATCTCCAATCAAGGCAAGTTTCCTAACTCAAACTCGAGTTATTATGTTTCAAGCATGCTAGTGGTTTAATTATTTATAATTATTCCACATCTCTGATTATTGATTCGCACTTAGTGCAAATTGCATATATTCATCAGGTATGACAGGCTGATCACCTTCATTACCATAAGATTCAGTTAAATTTGTTCATGGTCATTGTTGACCATACAACATTATTGATTCAGTCATTTAATTATTAAAATTTGATTCTCAATCTTTCACAATTGTTATACATTGTTGAAAATTAAGAAAGCTATATTTTTTCTTCAATCATGATATATCTTTATTGTATTTAAACTTGTTGAGCAAAGTAGTTGCTCACTCTTGCTATATCATGATAACAAATTTCAGATTAAGACGAATGTTCCAGGAAAGACAGAGACACAAGCAATGGACAAGATTAGAGAGTGTAATGCACGTTATCTATTTGGTTATCTGATGCAAGTTATTTATGTAAACCTTTAAGTAATTAAGGTATGTATCAAGATAAAGGTTATAGACCTTGGGGTTATGTTGTTAAAACTTATTGTATAAACAATTTATGTTTATATCTTTCGCATTAGTTATAGAATATATTTCAAGATGAAGTACCGTAACGTACTAGGTCCGAGGTTCTGGGGACCCGGATTTGGGGACGTCACAGCGGTCCGTTGACCTTGAACATTATTTTTCTTGATATAAATTGGTATAATAGTAATTCAACTGTTTAACCGACTAACTCCCTGGCACGATGGGTGATCAGCCCTTTATGCCCTGCGTTGATCAACACTACAGGCTTATTTTCGTTGCCTTTTCGGCACAATAAAAATTTTCCCAAGTAAGGGATGTTCGTTCTCAGTCTTGAATTCCAAACCAAAACAATTTGGATGGAACACTCTACCTAAATCAATAATATTTTAAGATTTGTAATACAGTATAATTGTTCAAACATTGGAAAGAATTTGAATAATCAATAGAATTACACAAGTTAGGAAACCTGTATAAACAAACCTGTAGACACTCAAAATTTTGTTTTCCTGTTACTAACACTGTAAGAGGGCAAAGCCGTCTTTTCACCTCAATCCCGGTCCTGATACCGGGCCTCCAATCCAAACTCGGCCACCAATGCCGATCCTTCAGCCTAAATTCGATCCCCAATAGCGGTAAACCTAAATTCGATCCCCAATGTCAGTCAGCTCCAGTCAAATTTGATCACCAATATCGGTACTCCAGCCAACTCCGATCTTCAATCGGACTGTCAATCCAGCTCCGATCGTCAATTAGACCGTCAATCCAGCTTCGATCATCAATTGGACCATCAATCCAGCTCTGATCATCAATCGGACCGTTAATCCAGCTCTGATCGTCAATCAGACCGTCAATACATCTCCGATCATCAATCGGACCGTCTATCCAACTCCGATCGTCAATCGGACCGTCAGATCATCCCCGATCTCAATATCGGGACATCGGCTCAAACCCGGCCACCAATATAGGGACAACCATAGCACCGATCAACCATATTGGGATGTCAACGCAGCCCCGACAGTAATTCGGGAGGTACAAATCAGCCCCGGCAGCAACCCGAGAAGTACAAGTCAGCCCCGACATCAGTCTGGGAAGTCAGATTGACGTCAGATATACACCTAAAGTATCACAACAACTCCAGAAGAGAACCTAGAACAATACCGTCAGTCACGAAGGCAACACTGGGGACAAACAGACTCGAATGGGATCCAAGTCTTGGAAACAGCTCCCGGAAGTCAACTAGAGGCCATGCCGACACCAAGGGCAATCCCGGGAGGGGAAAAATGGTCATTTCACCAACTCTCAATTCAGTCAAACTCAAGCTGAATTGATACCGCCAAGGTCAGAAAGAACCACAACGGTGATCTCGGGTAAAAACATCACCAGACGGCTAGACGGATAAACTGCGAAGAAATGAAGACCCGGTCATGAAACCACCTTTGGGGACTTAAGAAGGGTTAAAACCAATATCATTGTGACACTCTCAGCGAGCGCTTTCCGAAAAGCTATAGCACGCCTCAAACAGACGCTCCAATCAAAAGTTATGAAGTTTCGAACCTGACATTGCGTCACCCGGCATGCACGCAACTCGAGATGACCAAACCGGGCATGTGGGTCCCACTTAGGGGAGCCGTACCTCTACTTGAGGCTGCCCTAGGTAGAGCTGCGGCTCCCTGGCCTATATATAGGGTGCACCCCCGTTCATTTTCAATAATTCAAAAACGCAGCGAACCCTTGCCAGTTTAATTTTCTGACTTTTAACACCTCTTCCAAACCCAAATATTTTCACTCTAACACGTAGATATACCCATATACTACCACATATCAAAAAACCACCGGTAGATTTGGACGTTTAAGGCCCACTAAGTGGCAAAAAGCCCGTTTTGCAGGCTATTGTAAGTATTTTTACGATCAGCAAGTTACTATTACTACTTTGCACTGTTTTACACTTGCACACGAAGTTTCACCTTCTAAATATGCCCGAAACTTAGTTTCGTGGCCGTTTTCTTCAAAATTTAGTATATTTCTGTACATAAACGCAATTTTTTACATTTTTACAACTCGGATTGACGATCCGTCAGCTCCAGCAGCTTCGACACACTAGCACACACATTCTGGCAACTCCGCCGGACTGGGTCATATTTCTAGTCCGGGTTTGGCCCTTTTTTGTACATATTTAACTGCAAATGCACTAACATTTCAATTCTGTCAAGCCCGGATGTCAAATCCGAGGTAGTTTATCGCTTTTATATATATTTACGCATATATAAGCGACTTTCACCATCACTGGTTCTCATACCAGTCCTGGTTGACTACATATCAGTCAATATATATATATATATATATATATATTTATATTTTTAGTCCGGCCTAGATTACTTCGTGGCCATTTTACTGTTTTTGCATACTTCGCCATACTGGGTGTTCTCCCCAGTTACTGGTTGACTATTTTTCTGTTAATTTCAATTCCAGTACGGGCACCGGCGTGAAAACCCATCGCCCTTATTACTATTTTTCTATATATATATATTTCATTTCTATCACAGCCTGGATTATTTCGTGGCTATTTATAGTTTTTTATATAAATATATATATATTTCAATTCCAGTCCGGGCTTGCGAGTGAAAACCCATCGCCCTTTTACAGCTTTTGTATATATATAATTATATATATTGCTTTACTCAATTTATTCAACTGCTACATTTAACATTCACTTGTATATGACTTTGGACTGACATATCTGCAAGCGGACTAGATTTATCCAAGTCTCGCCAATTCTAGCTTTCAACGTTTCAAACAGGTCCCGATAGAACTTGGAAGCTATAATGGCTGAGATTTATTTAAATCTAGTTATTTTTATAGTTTCAACTTTGAAAGAAAACTCGCGTCCTTTAGATCGCTATCTAGTGGGAATGAGACGCTTTGGCCATTCTCAACCAGGATTTATTGATGAATCCTTGGTTCTATTGCGACGTGATGATGTATATATATCCATTTCTGTGCAAATTTGAACTGTGCAGGTTTATTGGCTACTCATATGTGAGCCTAGGAATCATGGGATTCACGATCAAATCAATCGGGATCTGATTCCCACGATGGACAAACTCCAATTTACAGATGTACCCTGCCAGTTTTTCTGTAAAATGTACATACACAGACCATAAAACGGTTATCCGGATTTAAGGTCTCATCATAGTGAAATGTCGATTGTCGTGTCAGCGTCCCTCCGATGGTTTTCATACCCATGAGGAGACCGACACTTGTATATTTCTGTGGTCAAGGATGCCTCGCAGCCCAGCAAATCACCATTCGCATGTAGCCTTAAGGCTATAAAGATAAAAATTAAAAGTAGCGATACGCTTCAATTCCTATTCAGCGTAAGGGTTTGATAAACCAGCTTTCAAAACATCATTTTTAAATGCAATCAAAAGAAAAGCTTTTGCAAATCAAATTAAATGCTTTTGCAAATCAAATCAAAGACTGGTTTTCAAATCAAATCAAACCGTTCGTATATAGGTTCAACGAAGCTTGTCAAAGCTTTTAATCAATCAATAGGCCCAACTTTCAATTAGCATTCACTCACGCATTCCAGTTTTAAGGGAAATATTGAAAAGATGCGTTACCATGTTTACACGGGCGTCGTGGGGTGCCTAACACCTTCCCCACACTTAACCAAGCCCCCGAACTCAAAACTCCAATTTCAAAGATCAAGTTTTGACAACGTCCAGTGATTGGGCCTCTTTTCAAATCAAACTCGGTTGAGTTGGTACAACCATTTTCTAATCTACCAACTAGCGACTCTGTTAAAACATTCAAATCGTTGACATAAATACATGTTGACCTCTTTCCTAAAAAACCCTTCAAAACCTTTTTCCTAAATAAAAAGATTAAGGGTAGAGAGAACTTAGGAAGATTGATTTGAGGAAACTCGGGTTACGAACCGACCCGCGGGATTCTTAAATTTTCTAACGTCGACAGGTGGCGACTCTGCTAGGGACAGTAGAGGGCATAGGCCGCTTTCTAATCTTTTTAAACATTTCCCTTTCAAAACTATTGAATGCGTGAAATCCTGCGTTTCCACAGTCAATGTATGAGTAAATGCTGAGTCTTTACATTGAATGAATGTGAATGAGTGCTCTTTTTCTTTAGTGCTTCGCACCCATATTAGCGCTTCGTACGAACTGTCATTACATGCATAAACGGTAAGGCACGATGTTTGTAATTGTATGTTATGTGTTCTTCTCACAAGGAGGATAACCCGGTCGGTGTTAAGTAATGACTCTGGGGACGATTAAGTCTCTGGGGGTGCCTCATGAAAATACGCCACTCAGATTCGCTCTAGTCGAACGATCGGATTAATTTCCTTTCTAGTAGATTACGATGATCTGGGAGCCTTCATGTCGAAATAAAAGCCGCTAGAGCAACTAAAGATAGGTCAGCCTCTGATTAACCAAATAAGGAAAACTTCTTCATGCCTTCCTCTTTCAATTCCATGTTAAGTCTCCAATTACCGAGGAGCACAATGTAAATATCAACGATGAATGATTTACTTTTCTTGTCAATATACCATGTCATCCTGCCATCAAAACAACTAACCTCTGTTTTGCAGGATAAACTCTAAAAAACACATCATGCATCCAATCCTTGCCTACCTCAGGAAATTGACACGCCTACGTTTTGGTTGTAGGTGAAAAAATGGTTTCACTACTAGATTATAATCTGAAAAGGCACAAAGCCTATCCACCGATATAGCTGAATGTAGTCAATGCGAGTCGAGTTCTGTATCTCGAAAAGAGTTTAAGGGACTTAAGAATCAAATAGCAGAGTTGGCTATCCTTCTAAGAGAACAAAGCAAAAACACTCAGGGCCAGCCAACGTTCAATCAAACGGAGCCCTCCTCACAGGGTGGTAATCAAAGTGCTAACAAAAAGGGTGAAATGCAGATCCCTGAACCTCGATACAGTAAAAGAACCAACAAAACCCCTGAAATCACAAATCTCAGGGAAGATTGGGAAACTAGCGATATTCGAAAGAAAGTCCAACAAATGGAAGAAACCATCCGGGTAATCTAAGGGACTGGAAACCTTGGAAGTGTCACCTATTCAGATCTCTGCATATTCCCAAGGGCCAGATATTCTGAAAAATTCCAAGCCCCAGAGTTTGAAAAGTACAATGGGGCAGGCGATCCCTATACACACTTGAAAGTATACATTGGCGAGCTAGGGTCTTATGCTGAAGATAAAAGCCTCAGAATGCAGTTTTTCCAAAAGAGTCTCATTGGAGAGGCTAGGACATGGTATGCTCGACTTGATAATGCAAAAATCCACAGTTGGGAAGAGCTAGCTCATTCCTTCCTAACTCAATACAGCTTCCAGTCTCAGATGGTTCCGGATCGGTATCAAGTGTCCAAAGTCAAAAAGTAGAGTACCGAGTCTTTCCGTGAGTATGCCCAAAGATGGAGACGTCTGGCAACACAAGTCAGCCCGCCTATGACCGAAGCTGAAATGGTAATGACTTTTATAGACATCCAAGAGGCACCTTACTATGAGAGGATCCTAGCTGGAATAGGAAAGCCATTCTCAGATGATCAAACATGGCAAAATGACAGAGATGGGCCTGAAAGCAGGCAAGATCAAAGATCTCACAGCCTTGAAAGTAGTCGCCGATCAAATACAGTCTGGAAACTATACGAGTGATCCCATAAGGTTACCCAAGGAAGGCGATGAAGATGTATCCCTCGTTGTACAGGGGCAGTCTAGGAGACCTAACCATAGTCCCTCCATTTGGAAGAGGGAAAGAAATATGTCGTCACAACAGACTGCATTCAACAATTACCAGGAGAGAAAGAGAAAATTCGAAAGAACGGAAAATCGGGTGTTCACTCCATTAGGAGATTCCCTTGAAAACATGTTGGTGATGTTAATAGATCACAAGAAAATTACCGAACTGGCTCCACCTTTGGATCCAAAAAGCAAAAGATACAATCCTAGCCAAAGATGTTCTTACCATTCAGGATCTTCAGGACACGACACACAAGATTGTTGGTCCTTGAAGCATAAAATTCAAAACCAGATCGAAAACGACGATATTGTGGTCCAACAACATGACCATCCCAATGACAACCCCAACCTTCTGATGCCGCATGATACAGAGGAAGTAAACATGATCGGGTCAGGAAGCGATGAAATGCTTCCAAATCGTAAATACATACGAAGGATAGAGGAATACCCCCAAAGGAACATAACAAATGTCCTCAAGTTAGAAAATATAGAGGAGGGTATGACAATAATGCAAAAATTGGATACGATCCAACACCAAGTAACTCTGCTGGCTAATCTGGTAGTGCGCCAACATCAGGATACGAGGCAGGTTTTCACTCAAATATCAGAAAGCCAAGAGAAAGAGAAGGTTTTTCAGAATGTAAGCCTATCTCCCTCCAAGATCCGCAGGCTAAGTGAAGAGGATCAAAGCATATTGAATGGACGAGAAAGAGGGAATGATAAAATTTCCAGAAAATCTCAACAAAGGAAAAATAGTCCAGAGGAATGCAAATTCCCAAATAAGAAATATCAATCAACATGCCAAACATTGGCAAACCCTCGAAATCCTACGGCACCGAAAGTCGGGGAGAGTAGGCAAATCAGGGTATTCACACCTTTGGGGGATTCGACAAAAAATGTATTAGCCCTGTTGATTTCGCAGAAAAAGATCACTGAGCTCACTCTACCTATGGATCCTAAAGGAAGGCAATATGATCTCAACAAGAGATGTGCTTATCATTCCAGAGCACCAGGACATGCGACCGAGGAATGTTGGGCTCTGAAACACAAAATCTAGGATCTCATTGAAAATGGAGAACTGAAGAAAGAATTCCCCATGACCAGAAAAGGCGAGAGGGAGATAAAGAGCTCAAGATGTCCACTCGAAGTAGGCAGTTCAAAGAATGTGACGGCTATGAGCACCAATCCTGGCTGAATACAAGGTGGACCGATCCTAATACTGGGAGTGACCGAGGAGACAAAAGAATCTCCCAATGAAGTTCATCCACCATCATCAAATATCTTATTGCCCAAAGCCAACAACTACATGCCTGAGCTTATCCTTCTGAAAGTTAAGGAGGAGATATTGATCCTTTCCCGTATGGAAAAAGCACAAAAAAAAGTTCTTTGCGAGAGATACCACATCAGTGTGAGGGTGATTTCATACTCAAATCCTCTCAAGGCTATGAGAAAGGTGGAGGAGCAGACGAAGAAAAAGGTGGCAAAGTTCTCAAGGAAGCCAACCCCTCGAGGAATCTAGAGTTCATACCTTTCTGCGACGAGTCCAGTTTAAGCCTCCTTAAGGGATATGCTAATTCAGGAGGCGATTAATTTATGGCAGGGATTGAAGATATTCAGAGCCAAGAGGGAACCTCTATCACAAGCCTCGAAGGCGACATAATCACGGATGACTGGACTATTAGGCCTCAGCTAGTTAGGAGGACGTAGATCTAGAGGAAAGTTGCGAGTTCCAGGAGTTGTTGGAACATTATCACTTTCTTAAGCCTTATGCCTTTTTATTTTCCATACATGTAGATGATCAAAAAACAAAAGACCAAAAAAAATCAATCAAAAAATCAAAAAAATCAAAAATTCATAAAAAAAAAATCAAAAATCGAGCCTTTCATAAAAACTGAACTACGAAAGACCTGATCTCCCTCAACTCGGGAGTACGTAGGCAACCATCTTGGTGCGGTAAAACCAAACAAAAAATTCAAAAACCCTCGAATCCCAACACAAAAATTCAAAAACATATCAAACCAGACTCAAAATCCAAGATAAACTCTTTTCAAACCTCTCCAACCAAACAACTGTGAACTACGAATGACCTGGTCTCCCTCAACCCGGGAGTACGTAGGCTGCCATCTACGGCCCGATTTGACCTTCAAGAAAAAGCAAAAAAAAAAGACTAGTTCCAAGACACCAAAGACAAATAAAAGCCAAATTCTATCAAACCACCTAGTCAACAGGCCCTACTGAGGAAAATTAAAGCTGGACTCTGAACCCGTAGATAAGCGGGATAACAGTGCTAACATAGCAACTCTCTGAAGATAGAGGAACAGCTGCAAGCTTCTAACCCTCGATCTTCATATGAGCCAGAACATCCACTGCCATCTGCACACTATGGCCTCGTCCCTCTCATCAAAGGCAGACTCCCGAGTAGCTCGAGCCTCGCCTCTATCAACAGAATCCACTACATGTTAACCATGGGAGTCATGCGATGAAAGACTCTTACGATCTCGGCATCTTATCAGCCCATCGGTCAAACATACAACCAAGCAATCCTCCCAAACGACAAGCAAGACTGGGGCAAGTTCAAAGTCAACAACAACCTGATGTTAGGGCCGTTACAACAAGACTGGATGAATTTTGGAAATGGCGCAACTCAACACTGGGGCATTTATCAACCATCCAATCAACATGCACCAATCGGCACCATCAGCATGGTCCATCATCATCCAAGCTTCCATCATTGGCGATCCGGCATGACCAATCAACCTTTGCCAATCATAATTTTCTTAGAATACTGCGATCCGCTGAAAAGGTATGACTCTTTCATCTCTTTATGTGCTTTCAAATTCTATACATTAGCGATAATACACATAAGTCTTGCATTAGGGTCTCAGAAAAAGAGAAAAAAAGAAAAAGAAAAGAGATTTTTGCTTAACTTGTTATGAATTGGATTAATTCTGATAAGCGTCCGTGGAGCAAGAATCATGAAAGCGATTAGAGAATTAAGACTATTCAACCTTTTGATTAGGCACGACATCCTAGTTCAAAGCACTTTTTAGAGCAAACTTGACCTCATATGCATGTCTGCACTTTGCGATTGACCTAACTCTTAGTTGTGGGGTATGAAACTATGATGACAAGGATGATAACTAGTAGCCAGCCTAATATCTCAAATCGTGGTCTGGGTTACTCGAGTTATTAAGCCCGAGGGGTGTCTTTACACCTGGTGCCCTAAAGCCATCTGGTTTGGGAGCCACCGGCCCAACGCTCGTTATATGGGTAACTCAGTGCCTAAGAAAACGAGCATTATAAGAAACCAAGACTTGAGTAGATCCAAATTGTGGCCTAGGTTACTCAAGTAATTAAGCCCGAGGGGTGTCTCTACACCTAGTGCCCTAAAGCCGTCAGGTTTGGGAGTCACCGACCAAACACTAGCTAAACGGGTAATTTAGAGCCTAAGAAAATGAATCTTGAATAGGCTCAGGCGAAGATCAAAAGAGTAGACCGCCTAACTTATCTCAAAGTGTAGCCTTTATTACTCGAGCCAGTAAATCTAGTGCCCTAAAGCCGTTAGGTTTGAGAGTCATTGGTCCAAAACTCGTTACATGGGTAACACTGAAAAGCCTAAGAAAATGAGATAAAGTTAAGTGAGAAAAGCAGAAAGTTTTGCAAGATAAAAATGAGGTCATCTAGAAATTATAGAAGAGAAACCCTTGCTAAGGGTTGCGTCACATATAGTGCACAAGTCATATGATCTTAATCTTGTGAAGAGCAGTGTCTAGAGCGAAGATGAGGTGTCTCTAATGAAGGGAGATAAGTCTTTTGAATCTAATCCTACCTATGAAAAATGACCATGGACGCTTAAAAGTTTTTTTATGATTTCATAACTTGTCAAGTGAAAATTTGGATTTCCTTAGGAAAAATTCATTTTCTTACTCCCTTTCAAAATCTTTAGCGATAAGATAAGAGCTCGGTGAATACAAGCATTCAATTTCATAAACTTTAACTTCAAATGCCTCATTCACAAGATCATACTAATCCCGACGGCCCGAGCCATCAAGCTGTTGGGACATATTGTTGTTTGTCTGAATGTGCAGGATATTGCTCACCGTGGACATGGTCAACAAAGCGAGTTTTTTTCTATGAACCCTAGTAACAACATGCGAAAGGGCTGGGGCATTTCTCCATTCCAAAAAATGGAAAAGATCTACGACAGGATCAAGTTCCTCATCAAAAGAAGAGGGAGAATTCCTGAAAGAAATCAAGGCGACATCAGTTGTCCCTCTACAAAAAGAGAAAAATCGTCAACCGAGCCCTTAACTCGGGAAGAACAGATGCCCGATGACAAAAAGATCTAGCGAAGGAAATCTGCATTATTAAACATGTCAAACTGCGCCAAGTCCTCGCTAGTCGAGGCCTCTACACTGAAGTTCAAATCTAGGTAATGAAAGAGCGTGCTACATCCTCCAAGACGTCAGCATCACCCGGGTCATCAGCCAAGCCAGAGCTAAACCAACAGGGTCGCATGTAAAGAGCTGGCCCCTTTTCACACTCAATGATCAGCCGTTGGCACAACCGCAACAAAGCATCGGGGAATGATCCAGGGACGAAGACAGTATATCAAATTCGATCCCCAATATCGGTCCTTTAAGCCAAATCCGATCCCCAATATCGGTTCTTTAAGCCAAATTAAATTTCCAATATCGGTCATTTAACCCAAATTCGATCCCCAATATCGGTCCTTTAAGCCAAATCCTATCCCCAATATTTGTCCTTTAACCCAAATCTGATCCCTAATATCAGTCCTTTAACCAAAATTCGGTCCTCAGTATCGGTAAATCAAATCATATCAACCCCGATCTCCAATTGGGCCATCAGACCAACTCCAATCCATCCCCACAGAGGACAGATGATGGAATATATTATACAAACCTTTAAAAGGGGCATTAAGAAGGATCCAGTGATGTAGGCCATGGAATGCTACTTCAGCGAAGATATCAGGATACCTCCTAATAAAGCAATCAATGCTTGGACCACCAGAGGGACCAGCACCAAATCCAGATCCAAAAAATAGCAGCCCCTGCGAGATCCTCACCAAAAACGGCACATAAAAAGGAAACATCCAAATCTACTATGTGAATGATAAAAGGAGCCATACGGGAGTTAAAGCTGCTAAGCCTATCAAAATCCATGTTTGAAAAGAAACTCTAAATCACCTCAGAAAAGGGTGAGGTATGGTTCTACATCAATTCAATTAAGCATATGCATCAACCTAGGATAAATTAAGATCATCTTATCATGTCTGGTCTGCACATGTGCAACAAGCGCTACATCAGCGCACATCTCCATCAAAACATTAGGCATACATACCTAATAGAGTCAAAAATGCATACATATTTAACACACAAACTCGGTGAAAAAGTCTGCTATCGCTCGAGTAGGCATCGGGACATTCCAATGATCAACCATTGTCCCTACCATTAGGATAGGCATCGGGAGCACCCACTGAGGTAACTCAGCAACAGAGATATATCCCCATCAGAGGATCTTTCAGAAATGTACAGCGGCATCTGTGACACCCCCGAATCCGGGTCCTCTGACCCCGGTCTGGTCACCACGAAACAATACTAACATCCACCTTTAAGTAACATACGTTAACTAAAATGCGGAATATAATAAACGTACGTCGTTCATTCAAAAGGTGTTACTAGTCCTAAGATTCGATAACCTTAATCCATCACTACAAACATACCCTAGAATAATCATTAGGGTTCATATTACATTAACAGTAATTAAACTAGACATAAAGATAAAGTCTGCTCCTTGCAAATTAATCCTACATCTTCCCTTTACCCTTGTCCTTCCCTGAAGTCTCGGGCTTAACTGCAATATAAGTCATAATATAGTAAGAATGAGCAACAAGTTTGCTCAGCAAGTTTAAATATAACAATAAAGGATATATCATGATGAATGGAAAAATATCTGACAATGATTTCAACAAAATGAGTATATTAAAGATTCAATAATATGAATATTAGAACGATTCAATAATATGAATATTTGAACGATTCAACAATATTAATATTAGAACGATTCAATAATATAAATATCTGAACAATTCAACAATATGAACAATAGAACGATTCAATAATATGAATATTAGATAAATTCAACGATATGAACATTTGAACAATTCAACAATATAAATATTAAAAGCAAAGATAATAATTGCCTTTAGAATGACTGATAGTCGAGTAGACTCTAAACTATAACTTTCCAATGGGTTCAATAGCTAATTGACCCTTTGGATTACTGGCTACTGGCTACAGAAACTTAGTACCTCGAGGAGATCAGCCTCGGGTACAACGTGGATATGCATAACACTAATATCTGCTTACTCGTATCATACATATTAGATACCTGGGCACACTCCAACATATGAGGGGTGTTCTGTTCCGTCTAAGAATCCTTACCATCAATTGCTTTGGATAGCTTCAAAGAAAACTTCATACACTAGTCTGACAGAGCAAAGGTTCAGACTCTTACTGACATAGTTCACGAAATTTAGAACCTTGAATAATGTACAAGTCCAAGACTGTACGAGCTCAAATGCACTAGGTGCGAACATCAATAATATCAATGTGGAATAATTGATAAGTAATTAAACAACTAAATAACATGCTTGGAAATAAAGTTCAAGCAATTAAATAAACAACTTTCGATTCAACAATAACCTACTCAATACAATATGAGAAGGATAGAGAACTTGTACAAAGTGAAGTTTAGAATTTGCACAATATATGAATTTGTGTAAGTTCGGGGAACTTGCACAATACTCAACGTGTGAAGTTCGGGGAACTTGCACAATAATAGATTCCTTGCATAAAATAAATGCATAGGCTTAGACACTTACAACATCAAAGAGTGAAATTCGGGGAATTTCACCATAATAGATCCCTTGCATAAAGTAAATGCATAAGTTAGGACATTTGCGTACAACGTTCTTTGAGTAAAGTAAACACAAAGATAAGGTACTTGCACAATATACGAGTTTGTATAAGTTTAGAGAACTTGCATAATAAAGAAATGAAGTTCGGGAACTTGCAAAATAACCAAAGTGTGAAGTTCGGGGAACTTTCACAATACTCAAAATGTGAAGTTCGAGAAACTTTCACAATAACCAAAGTGTGAAGTTTGGGGAACTTTCACAATAACCAAAGTGTGAAGTTCGGGGAACTTTCACAATACTCAAAATGTGAAGTTCGGGGAACTTTCACAATAACCAAAGTGTGAAGTTTGGGGAACTTTCACAATAACCAAAGTGTGAAGTTCGGGGAACTTTCACAATACTCAAAATGTGAAGTTCGGGGAACTTTCACAATAACCAAAGTGTGAAGTTTGGGGAACTTTCACAATAACCAAAGTGTGAAGTTCGGGGAACTTTCACAATACTCAAAATGTGAAGTTCGGGGAACTTTCACAATAACCAAAGTGTGAAGTTCGGGGAACTTTCACAATAACCAAAGTGTGAAGTTCGGGGAACTTTCACAATACTCAAAATGTGAAGTTCGGGGAACTTTCACAATAACCAAAGTGTGAAGTTCGGGGAACTTTCACAATACAATAATAACTGCTCAATACAATATGAGAAGGATAGGAAACTTTCACCAAAAATAAGTGAAGTTTAGAAACTCGCTTACACAGTTCATTGAATAAGGTAGTACAAGAATTTAGAATACTTGCACAATAGGGTCCGGATACTTGTATAATAAATAAGTATAAGTCAAGAAAACTTGCTCAAATAAAAGAGTAGTTTAGGAAAACTTGCAATATGATAATACCCTGCTCAATATAAATTTGAGTAAGGTTAGGGAGACTTGCAAATAATACAAGATCGGGTTCAAAAGAACTTGCAATACAATAATAACCTGCTCAATACAATATGAGAAGGATAGGAACTTGCACAATAATGGTGAAGTTTAGAATCTCGCATACTCGAGTCATTGAATAAAGTTGTGCAAGAATTTAGAATACTTGCACAATAAAAGTAGGGTTCGGATACTTGCTTATAGTATCCGTTGAATAAAGTAATACAAGGGTCTAGGATACTTGCATTCAATATAACAATCAACTAAAGTTAGGAAACTTGCCTGTTTGCTCAGCTACAAATAATTCTAGCTTTAATTTAAACGGCGTTGGAACGACCTAATATTAATAAGTCGATCTCTCCAATTAGTATAAACTAATATAAGTTCACATATACTAGAATCTAGTCGTTATATAAATCTATCACATAAGATCACGTTCAATATCAAACATATCATTTATAGCATCATAATATGTTAACTGTTAAAATCCGACTTAAACAAATTGTTCGGGTCTGAAAGTGTCCCGACGTAACACTAGCATACAACTATTGCCATTAAACCAATACACATGCTTATCAAGTTATAATCTCCCATTCAAAACTAGCTTGCTCGTCCTAATCAAATTTCGAAGTCATATGTTTTCATGTCGGTAAACCTTAAGTTAAATAAGTTCATACTTCAAAGGTTCGCTACTTCGGTCATACTGTCTCATAACAAGGCTAAACAATACCTAATATGTATGCTTGAGTATACTACACACATATACTTTAATCACGTAGTTCATACTTGAAGTTCATTTTCTATAATTTAGCGTGCACATGTGAAATCTGTATATAAACAAATGAGGTTCATGTTAATACGTCTATAGGCCTAATAAAATCTTAATATTTATACTCGTATGCTCACAACATGTCTCACATGGCATTTGATGTTATTACTCTTCACACTCTACGTTTTCATCAAAAGTTGCACTAAATCAACAAAGGTATCATAGTACAAGTAAAGCATCTCATAGTCATGACTCACATGTAATAAAGTGTATATCTAAACCACGTAAACATCCTCATATGGTCAGAATCTAAATGACAAAATTCTTGGTCAAGTTTGTTTTCAAAAGTCTTAAGTTTCTCTTTGAAATCGTTGAAATCTTGCAATCGTGCATGCTAGTGTGTTCAACACTTTAAACGTACATTTCGTGTCAATATAGACCATACGGTCATGCTCATAAAATCAGAATATGTACATGCTACTTATATGACAAAGTTCACATTCGAAACTATAATTTTCATTTCCAAAACGTACGCTTTCCTTACATAACACATACTATCATGGCTATGACATACATATAGTACCAAGAAGTTTATATTATGAATTAATATCAGTTTCCGTGCTTGACCAAAGAGTACCATCAAGATAGCATGGACAAAAAACAAAACAGAAATCAAGTAGTCTAGTGCAGGCTTGGCGTAGCTGCGTCGCTGGCCAGTGCAACACTGGCGCAGCTGCGCAGTTGCCTGGGCCATCCAGGAACTGCCTCAGCTGGGCAGAGACTCAAACCAACTCAGAAAAATTCCAACCAATTCTATTCTAACATGATATTTTGCAATTCTAGGTTAACATAACAACTTATATAATACATAGCAAGCATTTTTCAATCAAATGGTCATTCAATTTCGCATAATCAAGAATTAGATAATGAAGAACAAGAATGGAAACTATAGAAATTATACCTCTGCAATTTCTATAGTTCAAGCAATTAAATAAACAACTTTCGATTCAACAATAACCTACTCAATACAATATGAGAAGGATAGAGAACTTGTACAAAGTGAAGTTTAGAATTTGCACAATATATGAATTTGTGTAAGTTCGGGGAACTTGCACAATACTCAACGTGTGAAGTTCGGGGAACTTGCACAATAATAGATTCCTTGCATAAAATAAATGCATAGGCTTAGACACTTACAACATCAAAGAGTGAAATTCGGGGAATTTCACCATAATAGATCCCTTGCATAAAGTAAATGCATAAGTTAGGACATTTGCGTACAACGTTCTTTGAGTAAAGTAAACACAAAGATAAGGTACTTGCACAATATACGAGTTTGTATAAGTTTAGAGAACTTGCATAATAAAGAAATGAAGTTCGGGAACTTGCAAAATAACCAAAGTGTGAAGTTCGGGGAACTTTCACAATACTCAAAATGTGAAGTTCGGGGAACTTTCACAATAACCAAAGTGTGAAGTTTGGGGAACTTTCACAATAACCAAAGTGTGAAGTTCGGGGAACTTTCACAATACTCAAAATGTGAAGTTCGGGGAACTTTCACAATAACCAAAGTGTGAAGTTCGGGGAACTTTCACAATAACCAAAGTGTGAAGTTCGGGGAACTTTCACAATACTCAAAATGTGAAGTTCGGGGAACTTTCACAATAACCAAAGTGTGAAGTTCGGGGAACTTTCACAATACAATAATAACCTGCTCAATACAATATGAGAAGGATAGGAAACTTTCACCAAAAATAAGTGAAGTTTAGAAACTCGCTTACACAGTTCATTGAATAAGGTAGTACAAGAATTTAGAATACTTGCACAATAGGGTCCGGATACTTGTATAATAAATAAGTATAAGTCAAGAAAACTTGCTCAAATAAAAGAGTAGTTTAGGAAAACTTGCAATATGATAATACCCTGCTCAATATAAATTTGAGTAAGGTTAGGGAGACTTGCAAATAATACAAGATCGGGTTCAAAAGAACTTGCAATACAATAATAACCTGCTCAATACAATATGAGAAGGATAGGAACTTGCACAATAATGGTGAAGTTTAGAATCTCGCATACTCGAGTCATTGAATAAAGTTGTGCAAGAATTTAGAATACTTGCACAATAAAAGTAGGGTTCGGATACTTGCATATAGTATCCGTTGAATAAAGTAATACAAGGGTCTAGGATACTTGCATTCAATATAACAATCAACTAAAGTTAGGAAACTTGCCTGTTTGCTCAGCTACAAATAATTCTAGCTTTAATTTAAACGGCGTTGGAACGACCTAATATTAATAAGTCGATCTCTCCAATTAGTATAAACTAATATAAGTTCACATATACTAGAATCTAGTCGTTATATAAATCTATCACATAAGATCACGTTCAATATCAAACATACCATTTATAGCATCATAATATGTTAACTGTTAAAATCCGACTTAAACAAATTGTTCGGGTCTGAAAGTGTCCCGACGTAACTCTGGCATACAACTATTGCCATTAAACCAATACACATGCTTATCAAGTTATAATCTCCCATTCAAAACTAGCTTGCTCGTCCTAATCAAATTTCGAAGTCATATGTTTTCATGCCGGTAAACCTTAAGTTAAACAAGTTCATACTTCAACGGTTCGCTACTTCGGTCATACTATCTCATAACAAGGCTAAACAATACCTAATATGTATGCTTGAGTATACTACACACATATACTTTAATCACGTAGTTCATACTTGAAGTTCATTTTCTATAATTTAGCGTGCACATGTGAAATCTGTATATAAACAAATGAGGTTCATGTTAATACGTCTATAGGCCTAATAAAATCTTAATATTTATACTCGTATGCTCACAACATGTCTCACATGGCATTTGATGTTATTACTCTTCACACTCTACGTTTTCATCAAAAGTTGCACTAAATCAACAAAGGTATCATAGTACAAGTAAAGCATCTCATAGTCATGACTCACATGTAATAAGTGTATATCTAAACCACGTAAACATCCTCATATGGTCAGAATCTAAATGACAAAATTCTTGGTCAAGTTTGTTTTCAAAAGTCTTAAGTTTCTCTTTGAAATCGTTGAAATCTTGCAATCGTGCATGCTAGTGTGTTCAACACTTTAAACGTACATTTCGTGTCAATATAGACCATACGGTCATGCTCATAAAATCAGAATATGTACATGCTACTTATATGACAAAGTTCACATTCGAAACTATAATTTTCATTTCCAAAACGTACGCTTTCCTTACATAACACATACTATCATGGCTATGACATACATATAGTACCAAGAAGTTTATATTATGAATTAATATCAGTTTCCGTGCTTGACCAAAGAGTACCATCAAGATAGCATGGACAAAAAACAAAACAGAAATCAAGTAGTCTAGTGCAGGCTTGGCGTAGCTGTGTCGCTGGCCAGTGCAACACTGGCGCAGCTGCGCAGTTGCCTGGGCCATCCAGGAACTGCCTCAGCTGGGCAGAGACTCAAACCAACTCAGAAAAATTCCAACCAATTCTATTCTAACATGATATTTTGCAATTCTAGGTTAACATAACAACTTATATAATACATAGCAAGCATTTTTCAATCAAATGGTCATTCAATTTCGCATAATCAAGAATTAGATAATGAAGAACAAGAATGGAAACTATAGAAATTATACCTCTGCAATTTCTATAGTTCAAGCAATTAAATAAACAACTTTCGATTCAACAATAACCTACTCAATACAATATGAGAAGGATAGAGAACTTGTACAAAGTGAAGTTTAGAATTTACACAATATATGAATTTGTGTAAGTTCGGGGAACTTGCACAATACTCAACGTGTGAAGTTCGGGGAACTTGCACAATAATAGATTCCTTGCATAAAATAAATGCATAGGCTTAGACACTTACAACATCAAAGAGTGAAATTCGGAGAATTTCACCATAATAGATCCCTTGCATAAAGTAAATGCATAAGTTAGGACATTTGCGTACAACGTTCTTTGAGTAAAGTAAACACAAAGATAAGGTACTTGCACAATATACGAGTTTGTATAAGTTTAGAGAACTTGCATAATAAAGAAATGAAGTTCGGGAACTTGCAAAATAACCAAAGTGTGAAGTTCGGGGAACTTTCACAATACTCAAAATGTGAAGTTCGGGGAACTTTCACAATAACCAAAGTGTGAAGTTTGGGGAACTTTCACAATAACCAAAGTGTGAAGTTCGGGGAACTTTCACAATACTCAAAATGTGAAGTTCGGGGAACTTTCACAATAACCAAAGTGTGAAGTTCGGGGAACTTTCACAATAACCAAAGTGTGAAGTTCGGGGAACTTTCACAATACTCAAAATGTGAAGTTCGGGGAACTTTCACAATAACCAAAGTGTGAAGTTCGGGGAACTTTCACAATACAATAATAACCTGCTCAATACAATATGAGAAGGATAGGAAACTTTCACCAAAAATAAGTGAAGTTTAGAAACTCGCTTACACAGTTCATTGAATAAGGTAGTACAAGAATTTAGAATACTTGCACAATAGGGTCCGGATACTTGTATAATAAATAAGTATAAGTCAAGAAAACTTGCTCAAATAAAAGAGTAGTTTAGGAAAACTTGCAATATGATAATACCCTGCTCAATATAAATTTGAGTAAGGTTAGGGAGACTTGCAAATAATACAAGATCGGGTTCAAAAGAACTTGCAATACAATAATAACCTGCTCAATACAATATGAGAAGGATAGGAACTTGCACAATAATGGTGAAGTTTAGAATCTCGCATACTCGAGTCATTGAATAAAGTTGTGCAAGAATTTAGAATACTTGCACAATAAAAGTAGGGTTCGGATACTTGCATATAATATCCGTTGAATAAAGTAATACAAGGGTCTAGGATACTTGCATTCAATATAACAATCAACTAAAGTTAGGAAACTTGCCTGTTTGCTCAGCTACAAATAATTCTAGCTTTAATTTAAACGGCGTTGGAACGACCTAATATTAATAAGTCGATCTCTCCAATTAGTATAAACTAATATAAGTTCACATATACTAGAATCTAGTCGTTATATAAATCTATCACATAAGATCACGTTCAATATCAAACATACCATTTATAGCATCATAATATGTTAACTGTTAAAATCCGACTTAAACAAATTGTTCGGGTCTGAAAGTGTCCCGACGTAACTCTGGCATACAACTATTGCCATTAAACCAATACACATGCTTATCAAGTTATAATCTCCCATTCAAAACTAGCTTGCTCGTCCTAATCAAATTTCGAAGTCATATGTTTTCATGCCGGTAAACCTTAAGTTAAACAAGTTCATACTTCAACGGTTCGCTACTTCGGTCATACTATCTCATAACAAGGCTAAACAATACCTAATATGTATGCTTGAGTATACTACACACATATACTTTAATCACGTAGTTCATACTTGAAGTTCATTTTCTATAATTTAGCGTGCACATGTGAAATCTGTATATAAACAAATGAGGTTCATGTTAATACGTCTATAGGCCTAATAAAATCTTAATATTTATACTCGTATGCTCACAACATGTCTCACATGGCATTTGATGTTATTACTCTTCACACTCTACGTTTTCATCAAAAGTTGCACTAAATCAACAAAGGTATCATAGTACAAGTAAAGCATCTCATAGTCATGACTCACATGTAATAAGTGTATATCTAAACCACGTAAACATCCTCATATGGTCAGAATCTAAATGACAAAATTCTTGGTCAAGTTTGTTTTCAAAAGTCTTAAGTTTCTCTTTGAAATCGTTGAAATCTTGCAATCGTGCATGCTAGTGTGTTCAACACTTTAAACGTACATTTCGTGTCAATATAGACCATACGGTCATGCTCATAAAATCAGAATATGTACATGCTACTTATATGACAAAGTTCACATTCGAAACTATAATTTTCATTTCCAAAACGTACGCTTTCCTTACATAACACATACTATCATGGCTATGACATACATATAGTACCAAGAAGTTTATATTATGAATTAATATCAGTTTCCGTGCTTGACCAAAGAGTACCATCAAGATAGCATGGACAAAAAACAAAACAGAAATCAAGTAGTCTAGTGCAGGCTTGGCGTAGCTGTGTCGCTGGCCAGTGCAACACTGGCGCAGCTGCGCAGTTGCCTGGGCCATCCAGGAACTGCCTCAGCTGGGCAGAGACTCAAACCAACTCAGAAAAATTCCAACCAATTCTATTCTAACATGATATTTTGCAATTCTAGGTTAACATAACAACTTATATAATACATAGCAAGCATTTTTCAATCAAATGGTCATTCAATTTCGCATAATCAAGAATTAGATAATGAAGAACAAGAATGGAAACTATAGAAATTATACCTCTGCAATTTCTATAGTTCAAGCAATTAAATAAACAACTTTCGATTCAACAATAACCTACTCAATACAATATGAGAAGGATAGAGAACTTGTACAAAGTGAAGTTTAGAATTTGCACAATATATGAATTTGTGTAAGTTCGGGGAACTTGCACAATACTCAACGTGTGAAGTTCGGGGAACTTGCACAATAATAGATTCCTTGCATAAAATAAATGCATAGGCTTAGACACTTACAACATCAAAGAGTGAAATTCGGGGAATTTCACCATAATAGATCCCTTGCATAAAGTAAATGCATAAGTTAGGACATTTGCGTACAACGTTCTTTGAGTAAAGTAAACACAAAGATAAGGTACTTGCACAATATACGAGTTTGTATAAGTTTAGAGAACTTGCATAATAAAGAAATGAAGTTCGGGAACTTGCAAAATAACCAAAGTGTGAAGTTCGGGGAACTTTCACAATACTCAAAATGTGAAGTTCGGGGAACTTTCACAATAACCAAAGTGTGAAGTTTGGGGAACTTTCACAATAACCAAAGTGTGAAGTTCGGGGAACTTTCACAATACTCAAAATGTGAAGTTCGGGGAACTTTCACAATAACCAAAGTGTGAAGTTCGGGGAACTTTCACAATAACCAAAGTGTGAAGTTCGGGGAACTTTCACAATACTCAAAATGTGAAGTTCGGGGAACTTTCACAATAACCAAAGTGTGAAGTTCGGGGAACTTTCACAATACAATAATAACCTGCTCAATACAATATGAGAAGGATAGGAAACTTTCACCAAAAATAAGTGAAGTTTAGAAACTCGCTTACACAGTTCATTGAATAAGGTAGTACAAGAATTTAGAATACTTGCACAATAGGGTCCGGATACTTGTATAATAAATAAGTATAAGTCAAGAAAACTTGCTCAAATAAAAGAGTAGTTTAGGAAAACTTGCAATATGATAATACCCTGCTCAATATAAATTTGAGTAAGGTTAGGGAGACTTGCAAATAATACAAGATCGGGTTCAAAAGAACTTGCAATACAATAATAACCTGCTCAATACAATATGAGAAGGATAGGAACTTGCACAATAATGGTGAAGTTTAGAATCTCGCATACTCGAGTCATTGAATAAAGTTGTGCAAGAATTTAGAATACTTGCACAATAAAAGTAGGGTTCGGATACTTGCATATAGTATCCGTTGAATAAAGTAATACAAGGGTCTAGGATACTTGCATTCAATATAACAATCAACTAAAGTTAGGAAACTTGCCTATTTGCTCAGCTACAAATAATTCTAGCTTTAATTTAAACGGCGTTGGAACGACCTAATATTAATAAGTCGATCTCTCCAATTAGTATAAACTAATATAAGTTCACATATACTAGAATCTAGTCGTTATATAAATCTATCACATAAGATCACGTTCAATATCAAACATACCATTTATAGCATCATAATATGTTAACTGTTAAAATCCGACTTAAACAAATTGTTCGGGTCTGAAAGTGTCCCGACGTAACTCTGGCATACAACTATTGCCATTAAACCAATACACATGCTTATCAAGTTATAATCTCCCATTCAAAACTAGCTTGCTCGTCCTAATCAAATTTCGAAGTCATATGTTTTCATGCCGGTAAACCTTAAGTTAAACAAGTTCATACTTCAACGGTTCGCTACTTCGGTCATACTATCTCATAACAAGGCTAAACAATACCTAATATGTATGCTTGAGTATACTACACACATATACTTTAATCACGTAGTTCATACTTGAAGTTCATTTTCTATAATTTAGCGTGCACATGTGAAATCTGTATATAAACAAATGAGGTTCATGTTAATACGTCTATAGGCCTAATAAAATCTTAATATTTATACTCGTATGCTCACAACATGTCTCACATGGCATTTGATGTTATTACTCTTCACACTCTACGTTTTCATCAAAAGTTGCACTAAATCAACAAAGGTATCATAGTACAAGTAAAGCATCTCATAGTCATGACTCACATGTAATAAGTGTATATCTAAACCACGTAAACATCCTCATATGGTCAGAATCTAAATGACAAAATTCTTGGTCAAGTTTGTTTTCAAAAGTCTTAAGTTTCTCTTTGAAATCGTTGAAATCTTGCAATCGTCCATGCTAGTGTGTTCAACACTTTAAACGTACATTTCGTGTCAATATAGACCATACGGTCATGCTCATAAAATCAGAATATGTACATGCTACTTATATGACAAAGTTCACATTCGAAACTATAATTTTCATTTCCAAAACATACGCTTTCCTTACATAACACATACTATCATGGCTATGACATACATATAGTACCAAGAAGTTTATATTATGAATTAATATCAGTTTCCGTGCTTGACCAAAGAGTACCATCAAGATAGCATGGATAAAAAACAAAACAGAAATCAAGTAGTCTAGTGCAGGCTTGGCGTAGCTGCGCCGCTGGCCAGTGCAACACTGGCGCAGCTGCGCAGTTGCCTGGGCCATCCAGGAACTGCCTCAGCTGGGCAGAGACTCAAACCAACTCAGAAAAATTCCAACCAATTCTATTCTAACATGATATTTTGCAATTCTAGGTTAACATAACAACTTATATAATACATAGCAAGCATTTTTCAATCAAATGGTCATTCAATTTCGCATAATCAAGAATTAGATAATGAAGAACAAGAATGGAAACTATAGAAATTATACCTCTGCAATTTCTATAGTTCAAGCAATTAAATAAACAACTTTCGATTCAACAATAACCTACTCAATACAATATGAGAAGGATAGAGAACTTGTACAAAGTGAAGTTTAGAATTTGCACAATATATGAATTTGTGTAAGTTCGGGGAACTTGCACAATACTCAACGTGTGAAGTTCGGGGAACTTGCACAATAATAGATTCCTTGCATAAAATAAATGCATAGGCTTAGACACTTACAACATCAAAGAGTGAAATTCGGGGAATTTCACCATAATAGATCCCTTGCATAAAGTAAATGCATAAGTTAGGACATTTGCGTACAACGTTCTTTGAGTAAAGTAAACACAAAGATAAGGTACTTGCACAATATACGAGTTTGTATAAGTTTAGAGAACTTGCATAATAAAGAAATGAAGTTCGGGAACTTGCAAAATAACCAAAGTGTGAAGTTCGGGGAACTTTCACAATACTCAAAATGTGAAGTTCGAGAAACTTTCACAATAACCAAAGTGTGAAGTTTGGGGAACTTTCACAATAACCAAAGTGTGAAGTTCGGGGAACTTTCACAATACTCAAAATGTGAAGTTCGGGGAACTTTCACAATAACCAAAGTGTGAAGTTCGGGGAACTTTCACAATAACCAAAGAGTGAAGTTCGGGGAACTTTCACAATAACCAAAGTGTGAAGTTCGGGGAACTTTCACAATACTAAAAATGTGAAGTTCGGGGAACTTTCACAATAACCAAAGTGTGAAGTTCGGGGAACTTTCACAATACAATAATAACCTACTCAATACAATATGAGAAGGATATGAAACTTTCACCAAAAATAAGTGAAGTTTAGAAACTCGCTTACACAGTTCATTGAATAAGGTAGTACAAGAATTTAGAATACTTGCACAATAGGGTCCGGATACTTGTATAATAAATAAGTATAAGTCAAGAAAACTTGCTCAAATAAAAGAGTAGTTTAGGAAAACTTGCAATATGATAATACCCTGCTCAATATAAATTTGAGTAAGGTTAGGGAGACTTGCAAATAATACAAGATCGGGTTCAAAAGAACTTGCAATACAATAATAACATGCTCAATACAATATGAGAAGGATAGGAACTTGCACAATAATGGTGAAGTTTAGAATCTCGCATACTCGAGTCATTGAATAAAGTTGTGCAAGAATTTAGAATACTTGCACAATAAAAGTAGGGTTCGGATACTTGCTTATAATATCCGTTGAATAAAGTAATACAAGGGTCTAGGATACTTGCATTCAATATAACAATCAACTAAAGTTAGGAAACTTGCCTGTTTGCTCAGCTACAAATAATTCTAGCTTTAATTTAAACGGCGTTGGAACGACCTAATATTAATAAGTCGATCTCTCCAATTAGTATAAACTAATATAAGTTCACATATACTAGAATCTAGTCGTTATATAAATCTATCACATAAGATCACGTTCAATATCAAACATACCATTTATAGCATCATAATATGTTAATTGTTAAAATCTGACTTAAACAAATTGTTCGGGTCTGAAAGTGTCCCGACGTAACTCTAGCATACAACTATTGCCATTAAACCAATACACATGCTTATCAAGTTATAATCTCCCATTCAAAACTAGCTTGCTCGTCTTAATCAAATTTCGAAGTCATATGTTTTCATGCCGGTAAACCTTAAGTTAAACAAGTTCATACTTCAAAGGTTCGCTACTTCGGTCATACTGTCTCATAACAAGGCTAAACAATACCTAATATGTATGCTTGAGTATACTACACACATATACTTTAATCACGTAGTTCATACTTGAAGTTCATTTTCTATAATTTAGCGTGCACATGTGAAATCTGTATATAAACAAATGAGGTTCATGTTAATACGTCTATAGGCCTAATAAAATCTTAATATTTATACTCGTATGCTCACAACATATCTCACATGGCATTTGATGTTATTACTCTTCACACTCTACGTTTTCATCAAAAGTTGCACTAAATCAACAAAGGTATCATAGTACAAGTAAAGCATCTCATAGTCATGACTCACATGTAATAAAGTGTATATCTAAACCACGTAAACATCCTCATATGGTCAGAATCTAAATGACAAAATTCTTGGTCAAGTTTGTTTTCAAAAGTCTTAAGTTTCTCTTTGAAATCGTTGAAATCTTGCAATCGTGCATGCTAGTGTGTTCAACACTTTAAACGTACATTTCGTGTCAATATAGACCATACGGTCATGCTCATAAAATCAGAATATGTACATGCTACTTATATGACAAAGTTCACATTCGAAACTATAATTTTCATTTCCAAAACATACGCTTTCCTTACATAACACATACTATCATGGCTATGACATACATATAGTACCAAGAAGTTTATATTATGAATTAATATCAGTTTCCGTGCTTGACCAAAGAATACCATCAAGATAGCATGGACAAAAAACAAAACAGAAATCAAGTGGTCTAGTGCAGGCTTGGCGTAGCTGCGCCGCTGGCAAGTGCAACACTGGCGTAGCTGCGCAGTTGCCTGGGCCATCCAGGAACTGCCTCAGCTGGGCAGAGACTCAAACCAACTCAGAAAAATTCCAACCAATTCTATTCTAACATGATATTTTGCAATTCTAAGTTAACATAACAACTTATATAATACATAGCAAGCATTTTTCAATCAAATGGTCATTCAATTTCGCATAATCAAGAATTAGATAATGAAGAACAAGAATGGAAACTATAGAAATTATACCTCTGCAATTTGTATATCCATTTCTCCCTCACTAATATCTCTCTTGCTATCAATTCTATACTTAAAGAAATCTCAGCAATGAAATGAAGGAGAAGGGAAGAGTTCTTATATAGCCATTTTCTTACCCGGTTCTTGCCTTTGTTCACCAAATCAAACCATAGGATAGCAAGATTACATAATGGTCAAGGATTGGTGGTTGAGTAGTTGGTAAATCAAATTATGAAACCCACTCCCCATCTCATGATTAGCTATAGTTGTGAAGAAAATGATGAGAAGTAGAGTGGTGTAGCCATGTGGGAGTTTACGTATGAAGAATGAAGAGAAGAGGGGCTCTCATATTAACTCAGCAACTCGCATTCCATGTACCAATGTTATATATATTTATACATATAGTATATACTTAAGCTACATGTATCCATTCCATATATATTTAAATGGGAGCTACAATGTAATTTCTAATGAACAAATAATGATATAATGCATCAAGTAAGGTATATACATATAATCCGTGTACATTATATAAACACCGAATATCAAGCACTTGGGTATTATTACTATCACAATGGTTATTATTATAATAACTTATTAAAAAATCATTATCAAATAACAATAGTTAATTGATATTAATATAGTGTAATAGGGTATACAAATTAATGTCTTTTCATACATATCATGTAACTCACATAATGTCATTAATCATACTATATAGTCTATATGTATAATATAGAGACATATTAATGTGTCACCTTGCACCTTATACAATATACAGTTGACTACCATATACTAAAGGTTTAATATAACATATACTTGTATATAACAATTAATCAATTAACTAAGTAAATATAATATTATATATTTATTAATCTCTTACTCATTAATTATTATTTATTCATAATAATAATTAATCATCACATTATCAATTAATTACCCCCAATTCATTAATTATTATTTATTCATAATAATTATAAATCAACAACAATAATAATTTCATAAGTTATCAATTAATTACTCAAATATAAATAATTAATCCCGATTAAATCTCTACACCATATTCAAGAAATTTGAATATATAATTACTAACACTTTTATCAATATTCTAATATAAAAGTCTCAGGGTTAATCTACTAATTTAAATAAGCATTAGTGATTCCCTTTAATAAAAATTCTAGCATTTATTCGCATAGGTTAAATTCACATAAGCACATAACCACATAAGGTTTAAATAAGTTTGAAAAATTAACTCCTAAAAATTTTAAATCACATATAAAATTAATAAGGAGCTTAAAATTCCTGGTCGTTACAGCATCAACCAAGAGAGAATCTACCCCCTGATAGTATCGACAGATTGGGAAAACCATTGGTCGTAAAACCAAGATAACAGCAAAGGCTATCATAAAAAACGTCATCCCCAGCAGAAATATGGGAAACATTTTAGTTTATCTTCATCAGACAAGCATCAACAACACCAATGGAAATCAAACCATGGGAGCCAACACCAGCATGGGCATCAACATCATTGATGAAAGTTAACCATTGGGATCAGCCCCAACACAGGCACTGGTAAAGGTAAAGCGATTTGCGATGCGATTTGCGATGCGATGAGATACGATGTGATTTCGGATGCGATATGCGAAGTGTGAAATGCGATTTGCGAAAACTTGATTTGCATTGTGATTTGCATCATTAATATCTTTTCATATTTCAAGTGTCTAACAATCTTTATCCTGTTCATTCTATTACATTACATAAACATGATAAAGAGGGGCATCTGTAGACACTCGAAATTTTGTTTTCCTGTTACTAACACTGCAGGAGGGCAAAGCCGTTATTTCAACTCAATCCCGGTCCTGATACCGAGCCTCCAATCCATACTCAGCCACCAATACCGGTCCTTCAGCCTAAATTCGATCCCCAATATCGGTAAACCTAAATTCGACCCCCAATGTCGGTTAGCTCCAGTCAAATCTGATCACCAATATTGTTCGATCGTCAATCGGACCATCAATCCAGCTCCAATCGTCAATCAGACCAACAATCCAGCTTCAATCGTTAATCGGACAGTCAATCCAACTCCGATCGTTAATCGGACCGTTAATCCAGCTTCGATCATCAATCGGACCGTCAATCCAGCTCTGATCATCAATCGGACTGTCAGTCCAGCTCTGATCATCAATCAGACCGTCAATCCAGCTCCGATCATCAATCGGACCATCTATCCAACTCCGATCGTCAATTGGACCTTCAGATCATCCCCGATCTCAATATCGGGACATCGTCTCAAACTCGATCATCGATATCGGGATAACCATAGCACCGATCAACCATATCGAGATGTTAACGCAGCCCGACAGTAATTCTAGAGGTACAAATCAGCCCTGTCAGCAACCCGGGAAGTACAGGTCAGCCCCGGCATCAGTCTGGGAAGTCAGGTCGACTTCAGACATAAACCTAAAGTATCACAACAACTCCAAAAGAAAACATGGAACAATCCCATCAGTCACAGAGGCAACACTGGGGACAAACAGACTCGAATGGGATCTAAGTCTTGGAAACAGCTTTCGAAAGTTAACTAGAGGCCATGCCGGCACCAAGGGCAACCCCGGGAAGGGCAAAATGGTCATTTCACCAAATCTCATCTGATTAAATCAAACTCAAGTAGAATTGATGCCGCTAAGGTCAGAAAGAACCACAACGGTGATCCCGAGTGAAAATAGCACCAGACAGCTCGACAGAAAAACTGCAGGGAAACGAAGACCCGATTATTAACCCATATTTTGGGAATTAACAAGGGTTAAAACCAATGTCATTGTGACACTCTTAGCAAGGGCTTTCCGAAAAGTCATAGCACGCCTCAAATGAACGCTCCGATCAAAAGTTATAAAGTTTTGAACCTGACATCGCGTCGCCCGGCATGCACGCACGCACGCACCTCGAGACGACCAAACCTGGCATGTGGGCCCCACTTAGGGGAGCAGCACCTCTACATGCAGCTGCCCTAGGTAGAACTGTGGCTCCCTGGCCTATATATAGAGGTGCACCCCCGTTCATTTTGAACAATTCAAAAACGCAGGGAAGCCCTACCAGTTTGATTTTTTGACTTTTAACACCTTTTCCAAACCCAAATATTTTCACTCTAACACGTAGATATACCCATATACTACCACATATCAAAAAACCATCGGTAGATTTGGAAGTTTAAGGCCCACTAAGTGGTAAAAAGCCCGTTTTGTAGGCTATTATAAGTAATTTTATGATCAGCAAGTTGCTATTACTACTTTGAATTGTTTCACACTTGCACCCTCTAAATATGCCCGGAACTTAGTTCCGTGGTCGTTTTCATCAAAATTTGGTATATTTCTGTACATAAACGCAGTTTTTGGCATTTCTACAACTCGGATTGACAATCCGTCAGCTCCAGCAGCTTCGATGCACTACCACACACATTCTGGCAACTCCGCCGGACTGGGTCATATTCCCAATCCGGGTTTGGCCTTTTTTGTACATATTTAACAGCAAATGTACTAACATTTCAATTCTGTCAAGCCCGAATGTTAAATCCGAGGTAGTTTACCCCTTTTATATATATTTACGCATATATAAGCGACTTTCACCATCATTGGTTCTCATACCAGTCCTGGTTGACTACATTTCTGTCAATATATATATATATATATATATATTTTCAGTCTGGCCTGGATTACTTCATTGCCATTTTACTATTTTTGCACACTTCGCCATACTGGGTGCTCTCCCCAGTCACTGGTTGACTACTTTTCTGTTAATTTCAATTCCAGTACGGGCACCGGTGTGAAAACTCATCGCCCTTATTACTGTTTTTCTATATATATATATATATATATATTTCATTTCTATCATAGACTGGATTATTTAGTGGCTTTTTATATAAATAAATATATATTACAATTCAAGTTCGGGCTTGCGAGTGAAAACCCATCGCCCTTTTACTGCTTTTGTATATATATAATTATATTTATTGCTTTACTCAATTTATTCAACTGTTGCATTTAACATTCACTTGTATATGAATCTGCACTGACATATCTACGAGCGAACTAGATTTATCCAAATCTCGCCAATTCTAGCTTTCAACGTTTCAAACAGGTCCCGATAGAACCTAAAAGCTATAATGGCTGAGATTTCTTTAAATCTAGTTATTTTTATAGTTTCAGCTTTGAAAGCAAACTCGTGTCCCTTAGATCGCTATCTAGTGGGAACGAGACGCTTTGGCCATTCGCAGCCAGGATTTATTGATGAATCCTTGGTTCCGTTGCGACGTGATGATTTATATATATCCATTTCTGTGAAAATTTGAATTGTGCAGGTTTATTGGCTACTTATATATGAGCCTAGGAATCGTGGGATTCACGATCAAATCGATCGGGATCTAATTCCCACAATGGACAAACTCCAATTTACAGATATACCCTGCCAGTTTTTTTGTAAAATGTACATACACAGACCTTAAAACGGTTATTCGAATTTAAGATCTCATCATAGTGAAATGTCGATTGTCGTGTCAGCGTCCCTCCGATGGTTTTCATACCCATGAGGAGACCGACACTTGTATATTTGTGTGGTCGAGGATGCCTCGCAGCCCGACAAATAACCATTCGCATGCAGCCTTAAGGCTATAAAGATAAAAATTAAAAGTAGCGATACACTTCAATTCCTATGTCAGCGTAAAGGTTTGATAAACCAACTTTCAAAACATCATTTTCAAATGCAATCAAAAGAAAAGCTTTTGCAAATCAAATTAAATGGTTTTGGAAATCAAATCAAAGACTGATTTTCAAATCAAATCAAACCCTTCGTATATAGGTTCAACGAAGCTTGTCAAAGCTTTTAATCAATCAATAGGCCCAACTTTAAATAGCATTCACTCTCGCATTCCAGTTTTAAGAAAAATATTGAAAAGATGTGGTACCGTGTTTACACGGGAGTCGTGGGGTGCCTAACACCTTCCCCACACTTAACCAAGCCCCCGAACTCAAAACTCCGATTTCAAAGATAAAGTTTCGACAGTGTCCAACGATTGGGCCTCTTTTCAAATCAAACTTGGTTGAGTTGGTACAATAATTTTCCAATCTACCAACTGGCGACTCTGTTAAAACATTCAAATCGTCGACATAAATACATGTTAGCCTCTTTCCTAAAAAAACGCTTCAAAACCTTTTTCCTAAATAAAAAGAATAAGGGGCAGAGAGAACTTATGAAGATTGATTTGAGGAAACTCGGGTTACGAACCGACCCGCAGGATTCTTAAATTTTCCAACGTCAATAATACCACTATAGATAACTCGCACAATATAGAATTTGTGTATGTTAGGATACTTGTTAAAGGTAAGAATACTTGCTCAAGATATTTGCAAGAATGGAAAGAAATTGATCAATACGGTCAATTTCAGATATTTGCTCAATAAAGAGTAAGAATTAGATACTTGCCTTGTTTGTAGATTATTGACAAAAATTTAGCTCAATTCGTTCTCACAGAGCCTACACAATTATATTTGCATTTACAAGCATATTAGTCCTACATTCAAATCACATAGCTTGTAGGTTCACATATCATATAATCACATTGATTATATTTCTAGCTTGTATTCTTACTTTTAAAATTTTTCTATACATTTTTCAAATACCTCATTCATGTTCTTACTATAGCCATTTTTCTCTTTAATAGGGTTCAGCCTGCTTATAATATATAATCGCATTACAATTATCAATCACATCTTATCGGTAGCTTAGTACATGAGCCTTTCATGTTTCTTTAATTAACCTCTAGCATACACGGTGACTTCATAGTTTATTTCATGCCTTGAATGTATTTCCAATTCATAAAGTTAACTTTTAGTCTTCCATTTGATTTATATTTTCATTGTCATATGCTATTGTGTTATATATTCTTATTTTTCTTAATAATACCAAAACAACCTTTTTGTTGATTAAGTAAATGCATAACAGCCCTCTTAGCTTATGTTCCTTGCTTATCTTATCTTTACACTACCCATCTAGTTGAATTAAGGTTTTGTTATATATACTACGCACTTGTTCGTTTAGGAGTTATAGATTAGGCTCAAGGGTAAACCTTTAACTATGCCCAAGAAACCAACATAGTTGGCATCGGTTGCACGCTGCAGCCATTAGGCAGCAGCTCCCAATTTCTACCCACTGCTGCTGCAGAAAGTCAGCAGCTGCACCTTCCCTCCTTCCCCCGCATAGCTTAGACATTATAGTAGCCTTCTATTAACTTTCTAGGCCAACAGCCAAGCTTGGCTTGGCCCTGTGAGGCTTAAGCAAGTTTGGTGTGGCCATACTTGCCTCACGGCCCCATTCGAATCTTACATTGGCCAAGCATCCCCAACCATTAGATAGCAGCCCATACTTGATAGATTCTTTGTGACACTCCCAAATTCGGGTACTTCGTTTCCACATGATTTGTTGTTCACTTTCTAACTATAACAAACATCTACCCAATATATCTCAAGATAAATTATAATCTTTATTCAAAATAATAAAATCTCCCTTAAAATAAGGGTTACAACCTTCTCAAAAATCAATCCCAGGGTTACTCTAACCTTGACGTAAACAATACAGTGCGGAATAAAAACATGACATAAAAGTCTTATTACAATCATTTGAAAATAATTAAACAATTCTTCACTTGCTTTGCTTTACCTTGCCCTTACTCGT
Source organism: Panax stipuleanatus (assembly GCA_020205555.1). Taxonomy (NCBI): domain Eukaryota; kingdom Viridiplantae; phylum Streptophyta; class Magnoliopsida; order Apiales; family Araliaceae; genus Panax; species Panax stipuleanatus. Next base: position 103,016,901 of record CM035125.1, read on the forward strand.
AGACGGAGCATCAGCGTTATCAACCTTTACTGAAATTGTTATTTAATGCAAGAGTGAGCAAACCACAGCTCACTGGAGTTTAACAATAATATAGACATGAAAGGATATCTTTAAAAGAATCTGAACAACTTAGCTTGCTTCAATAATAAAGAATTGAATAATAATTCTCTATCAATATTAAAATTCGAATATAGAATTTATCTGAGGGTCATAAGACCTTTGAACTCTTGTCCTAGGTTATAAATATTTATATTTAAACCTTTAACAGTCAATAAGACTATGGACCTTAACTCGTGCTTAGGGGGATCAGCCCTTCGTACCATGTATTGTGCACAAACATCTTAACGCTATGTGTATTAACCTCCCCTAATAATTAGGGTTGTTCAACTCAGTAATAATTTGAATTCAAGTCCGCACCAAAGAAAGTTTGGTTTGGATAAGCTTAAGAGGATAATTTAGAATTTACGTTCATCAACTAAGGATTAGTTGAATCGACATTTAATAATTCATAAATAAAAGAATTATGAATTAACGTATGCTTTAGAAGTAAACTTAAAGCATTTAAAATAATAACTGGATCTTACTTGAACAATAAGTTAAGATCATTTCAACTAAATAAACAATTGTCCAATACAGAAATGGAAAGGACATTCTCAACAATGAATATATGAACTCAAGAAATTGTATAGAATTAACAAGTTTAAAGTTAGAAGACTTGCATAAAATTAAGACAAGATTAGTGTTTAGAAAACTTGCATAAAAATAAATACAAGATTAGGGTTTAGAAAACTTGCATTAAGCACAAGCTACTTAACTCAATTCACGTACTTTAATACTTCCTACACATATATATTTAATCACAATAACCTAAATTAGTTAACACATAACTAATTCACATAAGTGGTTAACCCTCATGGTTAACTCACTCTAATTAAATAAATAATCAACTATCACATAGTTAATTACATCACACACATACTTACATAATTAAATTAATTATGTATTTAACTAAATTATAATTAAACAATTATAATTCAAACACTTAATCAAATTATAATTACTCAATTATAATTACCTCTTAAATTATCACAAATTCATAATTAATAGTTAATTAAACTATATCATGCATTATAATTACACAAATTATAATTAATCATGCAATTATAAATTTAAAATCTATAATTAAGCATGCATTTATTAAGTTAGAATTACATAAATTATAATTTAAATTAACATCTAATAAATCAACCTTTATTCATTATAATTTAACCAAATTAACATTTACTCATAATTATAATTATTCAAATTATAATTAAGTAATTCATATTCCAATTAAACCATTAAAATTCACAATTTAAATACTATATACAATATGTCAAATTTATATTAACGAAATGTTGTAGCAACTAGATACATGCTCAATGTCATAGCATAATTAAACTAGGTTCAAAAACATCACTGCACAATTAGCTAACCTTCACTGCCTTTGCTCAGGCAAAGGCGCAGCTGCGCCACCCTTTGCCTTGACACCGGCGCAGCTGCGTAGGTGTCAAACCTGGAAAACTCAGCAGGCGCAGCTGCGCCACCTCTACCTTTGTTGCCGGCGCAGCTGCGCCGAAACGCGGGCAGAGGCAGACAACCACGGCACCCTGCTTCACTGTTCATCCCCCACATGCCAACAATCGGCAACACACAGCAACACAGACAACGTAAAGCATACATATGCAGTAATACTCATGCTATATATATGATACTAATCACAGAATTTGTCTAACAAAAATCAAAGGTTAAAAACTCAATTTTGACATTTTTATAAAACTCATATTTTTCCCCAAAATAATTTAATGTAAAAATTTCTCTACCAATTATACTTATAACACATGCATTATATTCATGATTGAAGATAACATCATAAACAATTCTAAACATACATATTACTACATAAAATTTTCATAAGTTTTCATTCTAAAACTCAACCAAAACATATGAACTCTCAAGAACATCAATTTTCCATTAAAACATATTCTAACAACCATTTGATTTCTGAAAATCCTTTATAGCATACAATCATCAATAATAACACATGAACACAATACATATATATAAAATTTATGGTTACACACTTCCATGAAAACTCAACTTTTGACAGAGAATAAAATATAAGGAACATATAGATTGAGTTCTATAATAATTAGAGATTATAGAGAATACCTTTTGTTAATAGATTGAAAGAGAAGGTGATGTGAGTTCAATTCTAGCAATTCTTCTTCCTTTTTTCTCTTCTCTGCTCTTCCTTTTCTCTACTCTCTTTTCTTCTTAGTTCTTAGTTTAGACTTAGGAAAAACTAACGTAGTTTAGATATATTATAACTGATATAATATACGTATACTAATGATATATATGTAACTGCTAACTAATTAAGATATATAATAAATACACATTATTATATAAGTTACAACTATTTAAATTTGAAAAACCTTAAGGCTTGTTTGGCCAAAACAACATTATTTTTAAAAACAGATTGTTATTACTAAAGCCATGTTTGGTAAAATAATTTAAAATCCTTTTCTTTTATTTTAACAAATCATTTTAACACATACTTTAATGTCATATTTTAATCAATTAAATATTATCCAACTAATTTAATCAATTAAAATTTGACATCAATAAATCACATAAATTTGCCACATAATTATAATTACTCGCTAATTATAATTCATGTAACACTTCATCACATTTCATCTAATTTAATTATCTCAATTAATTTAGAACTATATTATAAAATTAATATACATTAATTAAATAAATATTACACATTTATTTAATTAATATATAACACTTAATTAACTCACTCCATAAATCACATCATTTATTTATTTAATCCAATAAATAATCACATAAAATATTTATTTAACTTAATAAATATTTAAAATTAAATATAAAATCTCAATAGTTACAATCTTCCATCCTTAAAAGGATTCTGTCCCCAAAATCACACATAAAAATACTTGTCTATTACATTCTTCCTTCATTAATTGGCAACTTTTACATTACTTCCTAATTGAGTTGAGAACCCAATATTAAGAACATTAGAACTACATTTTAAGAATAATTTTTCCAAATTAACTTTGAAGTCAAAGGGGTTACTTAAGCACTGCTAAAGCATCCTCTTACTGCTACCTGTAGCTAATTGCTGCTGCCTATGGGCAGCAGCCCATAACTCTTAACATTTGATTTACTAGCTTCTTATTAAAACACCTACAACCCAACTATTGCAGCCCTTACATAAGCTTTGTGAACTCACTTGCTTGCCCAATCTGCTCCTTATGGCGGACTACTGCTGCCAATGGGCAGCAGCCCCTTTCCTTTCCCTTTCGACTTGTTAGCTTTTCATTTCCCCGCGGCGTTGATTTGTTCATGTTTAATGTTAGATGTTATACAAGTGATATGCCCATCCATTACATGTAAAGGTTCATATTCTATTACATGTTTATAATCATGCTTGTAAGGTCTTAACACAGAAATATGAAAGACATTATGTAAATTCTCGAGCTCCGGAGGTGATGCAATCTCATAAGCTACCTCCCCAACTTTTTGCAACACCTCAAAAGGTCCAATAAATCTGGGACTCAACTTTCCCTTCTTACCAAATCGAATATTCCCTTCCAGGGAGATACTTTCAGGAACACGAAACCTCATGGTAAGAATTCTCGGTTTTATCGATGAAGATCAGCATACTTCTTTTGTCTTTCTTGAGCAGCAACTAATCTTGTTCTGACCGGCTTCACAATTTCGGCGGTTTATTGTACCAATTCTGGTCCCAACAATTGCCGTTCACTGACTTCATCCCAGCACAAAGGAGTTCTGCATTTTCTGCCGTATAACGCTTCGTAAGGCGGCATGCCAATACTCGCATGATGACTATTGTTGTAGGCGAACTCCACCAACGGTAGATGATCCTCCCAGCTTCCTTTGAAGTCCATCACACAAGCTCTCAGCATATCCTCAAGCGTCTGAATCGTTCTCTCACTCTGTCCATCACTCTGAGGATGATACGCTGTACTCATTCGCAATTGCGTTCCCAGACATTCTTGCAATCGTTTCCAGAAATTAGACATAAAATATGGATCTCTGTCGGACACAATTGACACCGGAACACCGTGTCTAGAAATAACTTTCTTCACATATAGCTTCGCTAGCTTATCCAGGTTGTACTTAACCCTGATCGGCAGAAAGTGGGCTGACTTCGTCAGTCGATCCACTATAACCCATATCGCATCAAATCCCTTCTGAGTCGTTGGAAGACCTACCACAAAATTCATCGTGATGTGCTCCCACTTCCACTCTAGAATTTTTAACGGTTGCAGCAACCTACTCGGTCTCTGGTGTTCTGCTTTAACTTTCTGGCACGTAAAGCATTTTGCAACGCATTCAGCTACATCCCTCTTCATATTCGGCCACCAGAAATGATGCCTGAGATCCTGGTACATCTTCGTACTCCCAGGGTGAATAGAATATCTAGAACTATGAGCTTCGCTCAGAATCTCTTCTTTGACCTCAGGTACTGGCGATACCCAGATTCTACCTGCAAACCGTAACAGACCTTCATTATCGATCTTGAACTTGAACTCTTCGCCATTAGTTATCCTCCTCCGAATCTTCTCACATTCTTTATTGTGAAGTAGTGCTTCTTTCACTTTGTCTACTAGAGTAGAACCAGTGGTTACTTGAAATAACATCTCATCCGATTCCTTTGTTAGCTTCACCTCCAACTCCATTCTAGCCATCTGTTCCATCAACTGATCTTGATCAGTTAACACGTTCAGCCTCTCCCGACCTTTCATGCTCAAAGCGTCGGCGATAACGTTAGCTTTACCCGGATGGTAAAGTATCTCGCAATCGTAGTCTTTAATCAGTTCCAACCATCTTCTTTGGCGCATGTTCAAATCCTTCTGGGTAAATATATACTTCAGACTCTTGTGATCTGTGTATATTTCACACTTTTCTCCATATAAGTAGTGCCTCCAAATCTTTAGGGCAAACACTACTGCCACCAATTCTAGATCATGGGTTGGATACCCCTTCTCATAATCTTTTAGCTGACGTGACGCATAGGCAATGACTTAGCCGCTCTGCATCAACACACAGCCTAATCCTTTATGTGAGGCATCGCTATATACTACGAAATTCCCCGAACTATCTGGTAAAGACAAAACAGGCACAATACTCAGCCTCTTCTTCAGCTCTTGAAAACTTTCCTCATATTTCTCCGTCCAAACAAATTTAACCGTTTTACGAGTTAAATTTGTCAACAGATTTGCGATTCTAGAAAAGTCTTGGATAAATCTACGATAATAACCTGCCAATCCCAAGAAACTCCTCACTTCAGACGGCGTCTTCGGCTGATCCCAATTCATAACAGCTTCAACCTTCGATGGATCTACCGAAATACCATCCTTGTCGATCACGTGGCCAAGAAATTGCACACGTTCCAACCAGAATTCGCACTTCAAGAATTTAGCGTAAAGCTTCTCTCGTCTCAGGGCTTCTAAGGTTAGTCGTAAGTGTTCAGCATGTTTCTCCTCGGTCTTGGAATAAACCAGGATGTCATCTATGAACACCACCACGAACTTGTCCAGAAATGGCTTGAACAACCTGTTCATTAAGTTCATAAATGTAGCTGGGGCATTCGTGAGACCAAATAACATCACCAAGAGCTCGTAATGATCATATCGAGTCCTAAAAGCTGTTTTAGGTATATCTTCCTTCCTCACCTTCAATTGATGATACCCGCTTCTCAAATTAATTTTGGAGAAGTACTTCGCACCCTTCAACTGATAAACAAGTCATCGATCTTAGGTAAAGGATACCTATTCTTGATCGTAACTTTATTCAACTCCCTATAATCAATGCAAAGACGCATCGACCCATCCTTCTTCTTCACGAATAAAACAGGCGCTCCCCACGGTGAAACGCTTGATTGAATATACTTCTTGTCCAGTAATTCTTGTAGTTGAACCATCAGTTCTTTCATCTCGACTGGAGCCATTCTATACGGAGCCTTCAACATCGGAGCAGTTCCCAGCGCTAGATCGATCACGAACTCTATCTCCCTATCTGGCGAAAGTCCTGGCAAATCGCTTGGAAAAACGTCCATAAACTCCTTAACTACCGATATCTCCTCCACCTTCGGGCTTTCCTTATGCGTATCTACTATGTAGGCTAGATATCCCACACATCCTTGCGCCAAAAGTTTCTTGGCTTGCATAATCGTCAGATAACTCGCTTGTCTAGGTGATTTGCTACCAAAGAACACTAACTTCGACGGAGTCGTAAGGATTACCGACTTCTTCTGACAGTCGATTATCGCCCCATGGTTGAACAACCAATCCAAACCCAGTATGACATCGAATTCCCCAAGTTTTATCGGAATCAAATCTACTCTAAGCTCCTGACCCTTAATATCCAGTCTACAGTTCTTATAAACGCTCCTAATAGGAATAACTTCCCTATTCGCAATCTCTATGTTCAAGGGTAAACTAACTCTTCTACAGGTAAGTCTAGGGTTTTAGCAAAATCATAAAATATGAATGAACAAGTAGCACCCGAATCAAATAATACATATGCATTTATACTATTGATCGGAATAATACCTGACACCACGTCTTTTGATTGCACAGCATCCTGCACCGTCATATTGAATGTCCGTGCAGTGGGTCGAACAGCTTGCAATGGTGCAGCGATAGTAACGGTATTGCCGCTTCCATTGCCTCCGCTCCCTGTTGACCCTGCCGTTAGCTTCTTAGGGCAGTTGCGAGCCATGTGATCTTTGGATCCACATGTAAAGCAAGCTCCTTTCTTTGGGTTTGGGCAATTAGGCGCGATGTGGCCCTCCTGACCATAGTTGAAGCACACCCGCTTCCCCTTCATGCACACGCCAGTGTGATTCTTACCGCATGTAGCACATGCTTCGAACTTCCTCTTCTGCTGGCTTCCTTGCTGACTCCCAGCAGAGGTGTTGTCATACCATTTCCTCTTCTGGTTCATAGCGCTGCTACCCCCAGTCTTGGTTTCTACCTCATTCTTCTTCTTCTTATCTTGGTTGAACTTCGTCACCGCGTCGCTTCCTCCTTCAGCGAGTATGGCTTTCTCCAGCACAGCTGCAAATGTGTTCAGCTGGAATATGGAAACCTTGCTGTAGAGCCAGGGCTTCAGTCCCCGCTCAAACCTTCTCGCTTTCCTAGCATCAGTGCTAACCTGGTATGTAGCGAACCTGGCCAACTCGTTGAACTTAGCGGCATACTCGGACACCGTCATCCCTCCCTGCTTAAGTTCTAGGAACTGAACCTCCATCTGGTCCTGGGAACTCACTGAAAAGTACATTTCGTAGAACATTTCCTTGAAACGTTCCCACGTGATGACTCCTTCTCCCTCTCGGGTCTTGTTAGCCTGCCACCAAAAACTAGCATCCGACTTCAACATGAAAGCCGCGAATGCTGTCTTCTGGTCTTCCCCTACCCTAGCCACTTCAAATACCTTCTCCATTTCCATAACCCATGTCTGAGCTTCGATAGGGTTAGTCGATCCTTTAAACTTAGGTGGTCCTACAGCCTTGAATTCCTTGAACGTAGTACCCTGCACTTGCGGCTGATTTGCAAGAGCTCCTGTCAATATGTTCACCAACTGCTGAACCGAGTTGGGATTCGTCCCATCGTTATTGTTGTTGTTCGTTAAGAAAATATTATTATTAGACCCTTTATTCAATTTTTAAATATTCAAGTTCATACTTAAACGTTCGAATAACTTAGTTCACATAGAACACATAGCACATCAATAAACTTCTTTTATTCATTAGTCATAGTTTAAAAAACATCAACTAGATAGCATTTCTGCCATTTACATCATCCTTCCTGAACTGGAAAATTTGCAGGATTACATTATTAACTTATCCCATTCTTATCTCAAATTATGGGATTTACTTTATTTATTACAAAAAGCAACACATAAACAAAAGCTCTACTACTACTACTACTGCTACTGCAACTGCCTAAGCATATTACTACGTCGCACAGCCTCTCCGCGTTCCTCTTCCATTACCCGAAACGCCGTTCTTCGGTCCACCACATACCACGGTAAACCTTAGAACTGAGCTGGGTAGTAGAAAACACGGTCCTGAGTTCTCTCTATCGCTGTATGAAAAGCATATTCTGTTTCCCTCAGCTTGGCCCTCTTGGCTTCAGCTTCACCTTCAGCTCGATCGGCTCGTTGATTAGCTCTCAAGCTTGACTCTTCAGCTCTGGCACGCTTCCTCGACTCCTCCTGGATGTCTTGCTTCAGCTTTGCCAGTTCAAATCGAGCAGCATCTCTATCAACCTCCATATGTATCAGGTTCCACTGTGCATCTCCTAGGTCACTTGCTATGTCTTCGATCGTCTCGTCTCGCTGCTGGATAGTCTCCTCGAGATCTCCTACTCGTCCATAAAGCTCCACGTTGTTATCGTAGACTGCCTCGTACATCTCAGCACTAGTAGAGTGAGGTGGGAATTCCTCTTCGGGATTCTCTTCCTCCTCCTCCTCCTCTTCAGACTCGTCTTCATCCTCTTCTTCTGGAATAGGTGTCAGCTCACGCTCCTGACCAGCTACGGTGATCACTGGAGATGGCTCTCTCTTAACCAGCTGCTCCCAGATAATATGTATGTCACGGGGCTCCTCCTTTCTAGGCATCTGAGGTACATCCTCTGTAGCCTGACTAGTTTCTCCAACGTTCGACATCCTGATAAAAGAATTTTAAAGTTCATTATTACGTGATAACGAATCGACACTCTTTGAATACTACAATGTAAACACAAAGGCACAGAAGGTAGTTTATTATCTTTTACCTATCACATCTATCTTTTCGATCTTACCATAAGGCTACTACCTAAGGTTTTTCCCCACCTAAGGTTTCATAACCTACAGCTCTGATACCAACTTGTGACACCCCCAAATTCGGGTACTTTGTTTCCACATAATTTGGTGTTCACTTTCTAACTATAACAAACATCTACCCAATATATCTCAAGATAAATTATAATCTTTATTCAAAATAATAAAACCTCCCTTAAAATAAGGGTTACAACCTTCTCAAAAATCAATCCCAGGGTTACTCTAACCTTGACATAAATAATACAGTGCGGAATAAAAACATGACATAAAAGTCTTATTACAATCATTTCAAAATAATTAAACAATTCTTCACTTGCTTTGCTTTCCCTTGCCCTTACTCGTAGACGAAGCATCAGCGTTATCAACCTTTACTGAAATTGTTATTTAATGCAAGAGTGAGCAAACCACAGCTCACTGGAGTTTAACAATAATATAGACATGAAAGGATATCTTTAAAAGAATCTTAACAACTTAGCTTGCTTCAATAATAAAGAATTGAATAATAATTCTCTATCAACATTAAAATTCGAATATAGAATTTATCTGAGGGTCATAAGACCTTTGAACTCTTGTCCTAGGTTATAAATATTTATATTTAAACCTTTAACAGTCAATAAGACTATGGACCTTAACTCGTACTTAGGGGGATCAGTCCTTCGTACCATGTATTGTGCATAAACATCTTAACGCTATGCGTAGTAACCTCCCCTAATAATTAGGGTTGTTCAACTCAGTAATTTGAATTCAAGTCCGCACCAAAGAAAGTTTGGTTTGGATAAGCTTACAAGGGTAATTTAGAATTCACGTTCATCAACTAAGGATTAGTTGAATCGACATTCAATAATTCATAAATAAAAAAATTATAAATTAACGTATGCTTTAGAAGTAAACTTAAAGCATTTAAAATAATAACTGGATCTTACTTGAACAATAAGTTAAGATCATTTCAACTAAATAAACAAGTGTCCAATACAGAAATGGAAAGGACATTCTCAACAATGAATATATGAACTCAAGAAATTGTATAGAATTAACAAGTTTAAGGTTAGAAGACTTGCATAAAATTAAGACAAGATCAGGGTTTAGAAAACTTGCATAAAAATTAATACAAGATTAGGGTTTAGAAAACTTGCCTTAAGCGCAAGCTACTTAACTCAATTCACGTACATTAATACTTCCTACACATATATATTTAATCACAATAACCTAAATTAGTTAACACATAACTAATTCACATAAGTGGTTAACCCTCATGGTTAACTCACTCTAATTAAATAAATAATCAACTATCACATAGTTAATTACATCACACACATACTCACATAATTAAATTAATTATGTATTTAACTAAATTATAATTAAACAATTATATTTCAAACACTTAATCAAATTATAATTACTCAATTATAATTACCTCTTAAATTATCACAAATTCATAATTAATAGTTAATTAAACTATATCATGCATTATAATTACACAGATTATAATTAATCATGCAATTATAAATTTAAAATCTATAATTAAACATGCATTTATTAAGTTATAATTACATAAATTATCATTTAAATTAACATCTAATAAATCAACCTTTATTCATTATAATTTAACCAAATTAACATTTACTCATAATTATAATTATTCAAATTATAATTAAGTAATTCATATTCCAATTAAACCATTAAAATTCACAATTTAAATACTATATACAATATGTCAAATTTATATTAACGAAATGTTGTAGCAACTAGATACATGCTCACTGTCATAGCATAATTAAACTAGGTTCAAAAACATCACTGCACAATTAGCTAACCTTCACTGCCTTTGCTCAGGCAAAGGCGCAGCTGCGCCACCCTTTGCCTTGACACCGGCGCAGCTGCGCAGGTGTCAAACCTGGGAAACTCAGCAGGCGCAGCTGCACCACCTCTACCTTTGTTGTCGGCGCAGCTGCGCCGAAACGCGGGCAGAGGCAGACAGCCACGGCACCCTGCTTCACTGTTCATCCCTCACATGCCAACAATCGGCAACACACAGCAACACAGACAACGTAAAGCGTACATATGCAGTAATACTCATGCTATATATATGATACTAATCACAGAATTTGTCTAACAAAAATCAAAGGTTAAAAACTCAATTTTGACATTTTTATAAAACTCATATTTTTCCCCAAAACAATTTAATGTAAAAATTTCTCTACCAATTATACTTATAACACATGCATTATATTCATGATTGAAGATAACATCATAAACAATTCTAAACATGCATATTACTACATAAAATTTTCATAAGTTTTCATTCTAAAACTCAACCAAAACATATGAACTCTCAAGAACATCAATTTTCCATTAAAACATATTCTAACAACCATTTGATTTCTGAAAATCCTTTATAGCATACAATCATCAATAATAACACATGAACACAATACATATATATAAAATTTATGGTTACACACTTCCATGAAAACTCAACTTTTGACAGAGAATAAAATACAAGGAACATATAGATTGAGTTCTATAATAATTAGAGATTATAGATAATACCTTTTGTTAATAGATTGAAAGAGAAGGTGATGTGAGTTCAATTCTAGCAATTCTTCGTCCTCTTTTCTCTTCTCTGCTCTTCCTTTTCTCTACTCTCTTTTCTTCTTAGTTCTTAGTTTAGACTTAGGAAAAACTAACGTAGTTTAGATATATTATAACTGATATAATATACGTATACTAATGATATATATGTAACTGCTAACTAATTAAGATATATAATAAATACATATTATTATATAAGTTACAACTATTTAAATTTGAAAAACCTTAAGGCTTGTTTGGCCAAAACAACATTATTTTAAAAAACAGATTATTATTACTAAAGCCATGTTTAGTAAAATAATTTAAAATCCTTTTCTTTTATTTTAACAAATCATTTTAACACATACTTTAATGTCATATTATAATCAATTAAATATTATCCAACTAATTTAATCAATTAAAATTTGACATCAATAAATCACATAAATTTGTCACATAATTATAATTACTCGCTAATTATAATTTATGTAACACTTCATCACATCTCATCTAATTTAATTATCTCAATTAATTTAGAACTATATTATAAAATTAATATACATTAATTAAATAAATATTACACATTTATTTAATTAATATATAACACTTAATTAAATCACTCCATAAATCATATAATTTATTTATTTAATCCAATAAATAATCTCATAAAATATTTATTTAACTCAATAAATATTTAAAATTAAATATAAAATCTCAATCGTTACAATCTTCCATCCGTAAAAGGATTATGTCCCTAAAATCACACATAAAAATTCTTGTCTATTACATTCTTCCTTCATTAATTGGCAACTTTTACATTACTTCCTAATTGAGTTGAGAACCAATATTAAGAACATTAGAACTACATTTTAAGACTAATTTTTCCAAATTAACTTTGAAGTCAAAGGGGTTCCTTAAGCACTGCTAAAGCATCCTCTTGCTGCTACCTATAGCTAATTGCTGCTGCCTATGGGCAGCAGCCCTTAACTCTTAACATTTGATTTACTAGCTTCTTATTAAAATAACTACAACCCAACTATTGCAGCCCTTACATAAGCTTTGTGAACTCACTTGCTTGCCCAATCTGCTCCTTATGGCGGACTACTGCTGCCAATGGGCAGCAACCCCTTTCCTTTCCCTTTCGGCTTGTTAGCTTTTCATTTCCCCGCGGCGTTGATTTGTTCATGTTTAATGTTAGATGTTATACAAGTGATATGCCCATCCATTATAGTAAAACATTAGCCGTGAATCACGAGCAATTAAGTGTGTTGACTGAAAACCCAAAGAAAGGTCTTAGTCGGCGCCCAATCATAGTGACTGCTGCTGCAAAATGGGTAGTAGCTTTGCCTTCCCTTACTCATTTCTAACCTCGAATTATACACTATTATTCTACTCTTTGGAAACATAATAGCTAATATATTTTCCTATTTAAATTGAATGCTAACTAACTCATTAAAACAACTTAGCTATTCCGACTGAGAGCTCAAAAAAGAGCCCCCAGCCCAGCCGCTGCACTGCTACTGCTGCTGCGATTAGCAACAGCCCGGCACCCCTAATGGCCACTTCTCAGCTCAATTGCTCCTAGCTCATGCACCGGATTTTAATAATTTTTTTAAACATGTTAAACATAGCATATGAGACTGCATTTAGAGGTTATTACCTTTCCATTTCAGTCTCAGTAGGCTGCCACAAAACAGAGTGCAAAGGTGCTAGACATGCTAAATTCTAGCATTAGGTTTTAGCTAAATATTTGTTTTTGTTTCAATTTATTATGCCAAAACACTTTACTCAACATTATATATAATGTACAAATCTATCCCAGACTTTAGTTTTGTCTAAAAAATAATTTTTAACCAAAATAGTCAACTAAGGACTTTTAACAAACACTCTGTGTGTAGAGTTTTAAGCTACTAATTTCATAGCTATTGGTTTACAGTTTAAACCCATTTTATCCTCTTTATTGCTCCTCAGCCCAACCTAATCTCCTTTACTCTATATTATCCTCATAACTTACCAACACAAATCAAATTCAAGTATATTCAAGTAATTAACAACTAACTAGTTTACTCTCTTTTCAAAATTCACTTCCTTTTGATTCAAATGAAATAAGCAATATAATAGTCTCATCTTTGTTAATCAGTACCACTATAATCAATTACTAACAATCCAGTTAAGCATACATAGTTAAGCCATCCATATTACTCAACTTATTACGCATAATAGCTCATGCTTGTAAGCCTAAGCATCCATTCATTACTTCCCTTTTTACTTATATTCACAACATTCTCCACATACACACATATAATAACTTATTACACATTACATACGTGTTGTATAGATAGTATATTTTATACAATAACCACATTTTACATGATATTTATCACACAAATAAACATAATATTTAGTGTGACAATTATCTCTCCATATTAGAATAATTTATCCTTATTAAATATTCTAATATTTTTTTGTATATTACCTTATTATCTACTCAAGACATCTATTGCAAAATAATTTGCTTCCATAATTTATTTATAAAATAAATATATATATTCTAATACATTCATCACATCACGTATCTCACATATGCAAATTTTACACCATAACAAATAAGGTATGCCATATCATACATCTCATTAAAATAAAAAATAAAAATTTATTTATTAAACTTCTATTTTATTTACTTAGGAAAAATGCAATCGCTACAGTTAGCATGATTAGTAGAGTATATATGTATGTTATAAAGCAATGTATGTTGATTACAAGCACGTTTCATGAAGAATTACAACTTTGGTTGGAAGCTCTGCCATTGCAGAAAACTTCCTGGCTGGAACTGGAGTGCCGCGGCCGAGCCACTCCCTAGTACAAACAAGGCACGACCACCCCGATCTGCAGAAGCAAAATGTGACTGTTGTGGTTATTGAAATATTGAGCATGCTAGTGTAACTTACTTATACCTATTTATGTCCCTGACGTACTAACATAGGTTGTCTTGCATGTTATCACCTACCTTAGCTTGGTTTGATGACATTATAAAGGAAACTTAACTTTAGAGATTGAAAGTTAACGAACTAAGTATACATTGAATTCTGAACTTATGAGCATGCTATTATGGTTTAGTTATGTGTGTACATGAGTATGATATATAGTATAGAGGTTGCTTTGCATGATTGGTTGGTTTAACATGAGATTTGAAAGAAAACTTAAGAGTTTGAAAACTAATATTGTTGATAACTACTTTATGTGTATTCTGAAATTTATGACTATCGTGATAGGATATCGTATGCATATAGACACGATTGACATGTATGCCTAACTAGCCATGAACGTTACAAACTAGTCGAGCATTGTTTAAATGAGTTTTAAAGAAGTAAAACTAAGTTACTTTAAAATACTTGAGCAGAATTACTTGAACATGTATGATTAAGGCTTATTGACCCCATTGCATATGTGATGGCCAAACATGAGAAGCCTTTCTAATTGATCACGTTAAGCTTGTTAAATAGAAAGTTGATAACAAACTATATTAAAGGTAAGATGTAAGATCGAACCTAATCATGAACCTCCTAACATGTATAGTGGGGTGTTCAAGTACTATAAACATATTGATGATAGAAACCATGGCATTGATAAGTGTTTATGAACTTTCAAAAATGCTAAGACAACAATAACTACGAGTAAGTCATTTGGTTATATAATAACATACAAACTGATTTTTATGCTATGTGTACGTAAGATATGTAACAACATACGTGTAGGATCGTACGACTAAGATAGGATCTTATGTGTGTGTTTAATTTACATACCAAGTATATGTATTCGACTTATGTAACTAATGAAAATATATATATACGTAACTATGTTATAATAGGGTATCTTAGTTCGTGAAGTGTTGATAAGCTATAGGTTGATAAACTACGCATAAGGGTAGTACTCGAACCTTGTTCTTTATTGAGCAAGTTTCTTAACCCTACTTTTTATTGAGCACTACTTAAGCTTGTACTATTATTTATAGTACGAGTAAACAATTGATAGTATTATTCTTGTCTTATGAATTAATGCTTCATAGTTTAAGGTAAAGTCTGTTTATATTCTTCAAACTATGATTTCGAGTATTTAACTTATAAATTGTTCTTATATACATTGAAAGAGTGGTCTATGCCATTTGATTTGGCTAGACCTATATTATCAATTTGAAAATGATCCAAACCAATTGTTTGGTGCGAAAATCTTATAATCGACTGAGTTGAACAACCCTCATTGAAGAGGAAACTATATATATTTATCGGGAGACCGACGTGCGCACATGAGTATGATTAAATATTATGCATGACGTAGGGTACTTTAGGCTGATCACCTGTTGTACTTGTTTTATTGGATTATCAGCATATTACTATTAATTCTAGTAAGAGTTCATAGTCCTTAGTGACTGCTCAGTGTTCATTATTTTTGAACCTTGAAATAGTTGAACCTCGAATCTTGTTAATATCTTTCTGTCCTTAAGGACTATTATTGAGAACTATTGATACTTGTTGTTATTTTGGAACTATTATTACTATTGTACCCTTGGGGTTTGAAATCTATATTATTCACCTTTATTGCTATATTACTTGCTGAGCAAACTTATTGCTCATTCTTGCTTTCCCTAAAACATTTCAGTTAGGGCAGAGCAGGGTGGACCCTCGGGAACAAACAAGGGCAAGGCCAAGGCTACGACGTAGCTTTGTTCTCTTTTAGGATTATTATGATGTTGTAATAAGAACTTATTTTGTCTTATGTATTAGCTATGTTTAAGTTATGTTTAAGATTATGGAGTTATGTTTAAGTTACGAGACCGTGGGACCCGAAAAAATATATTAAATAAATATAATTTATTCTATCATTCCGTTGCGTGAGATATTATTATGTTATTAGATATTTAGGAAGTGATGAACTGAATTCGAGACACGAGTGGTCCCAATTTGGGGGCGTCACAGGTTGGTATCAAAGCTTTAGTTATAAACCTTAGGAGCGAGAGTCCTTAGACTATAACTTTAGAAGAACTTAGAAAATAGAAAGAGATAAAACTCATGTAGAGTTTTCCTAGAGAGACTTAGTGTGTTATGAAATATAATTTCATTCTATACAATGAACTTATGTTTTATTTAACATTCTAATGGAGTTTGTTGTTTGTTGTCTTGTGTTTGTGGTTGTAGGATGACAGACATGGGAGGACCTAGTAGAGTGGCAGAGGAGGACCCCCGAGATATACATGTCGTATATGAGGCACCTTTAGTAGCTGAGCCTGTACAGGCAGTTGCACCGTCCGAGTTTGACGACGAGGATGAGATAGAGGTGGAGTCTGATCCAGAGGAAGAGCCTATGGAGGACGAGCCCATGGAGGACTCGGACGAGGCTACGATCGAGGAGAGGATGTTGGGAGACTACGAGGAGCGGATCTTAGAGTTAGACTGCAGAGTTCAAGAGCTAGAGGCTGAGGCTCAAGAGAGGGAGGCTGAGTTCTAAAAACTGAAGGACGAGGACCACTAGAGGAAGTTAGTCATGCAGGATATGGAGTTGGAGATTACATACTGAAAGGTGGTAGGGATTCAGATGGGGACTCTTTTCCATCACTCTGTATCTAGGAATGTGGACTTGGCAGGAAAACTAGAGGTAGTTGAGCAGAGAGAGTTGAGCGAGAAGGCGGAGAAGGAGGCTCTCCGTACTCAGCTTGAGCTGAAAGTGATGGAGAGAATCCACTTTGAGGAGAATTGGGAAGGAGCTAATGATAGGGCAAAGGATCTAGAGGATGATGTAAGATGTAAGAAGAGGAAGATGAACAAGATGGATTATATTTTTTTCTCGGCCATAGAGAGGGTGATTGATAGTGTGTATCACTACCCGGCAGAGCAAGGGACAGACCCGACACACTATAAGCAGGGAATTAATGGCGTACATATCACAGATAGAGTACAAGAGCGCCGTGGAGAGCAGAATGTTGGGATAAGACTCATTACTCTAGTAGTAGTAGTAGTAGTAGTAGTAGTAGTAGTAGTTTCTTTTATGTGATGTATATATTGTGATGTAATCCTAATCTTTTGTAAAAGATGTGGGATAGTTGTAAACCCCGAGTAGGCTTATGTTAGAGGGGTAGTATGTTAGTGTTTTCCCCATCTTTTGTGATATTAGGGGATATATGTTGACATTTATAGAAGTATGCTAGGGATGATCATATTAATGTAATGATTTGGCATATGAATATAAATGATCTTATTTCAGAAATGTGTTATAAAATTTTATTCCTTTTACATTTGAGAAATGTTTAAGTAATATAATTAGATAATAAGAATAAAATTTTATGATGCAGATAATGCCGCCCAGATGTAGACTAACTGCACTTGAAGAGTCGGTTAACAATGAGAGGGAGCAAGTAGACCTGATCCAAAAATTAGTTGACTTGTTAGGAGAAGCCCTTCAGGGAAGGAACAATGAACCCGTTCACCCCAATCCCCAAGCGGTTCCAGTTACGAACTTCAAGGACTTTAGGAGCGTAAGACTCCTAGAGTTTGAGGGTACTACCGATCCTATCATGGCGCAAATATAGATCAAGGAGATCGAAAAGGCTTTCACCATTGCTCATGTGGGCGAAGATCAAAAGACTAGTATTCGCTACGTATATGATGAGGGGCGAAGCAAACTACTGGTGGGAGGTAAATCAGCAAAGAGCGGGAGAAGGAACTATAGCATGGGAGAGATTTAAGACTTTGTTCTTCGAGAATTATTTCCCGAAGAGCATGAAAAATAGGATGGAGATAAAATTCCTAGAACTTAAGCAAGGAGATATGATGGTGGCGCAATATGTGGCTAACTTTAACGAGCTAGCCCGGTTTGCAGAACACCAGGTAAGGGATGAAGAAAGAAAGGCCAGACATTTTGAGCAAGGACTGAAACCTTAGTTGTTCAACAAGGTGTTGGTTCTTTAGATTGATTCTTTTGCCACGCTGTTGGAAAAGGCTATTATTGCAGAGGGAGGTAGTGAAGCCCTAAGTCAGTATAACAAAGAGAAGAAGGGTAAGAACGCTGGGGGAGAAAGCCGTGGAGGAAGCAGCAGCGGGGGAAGTAATCTAGGAAAGAGAAAGTGGGATAACAACAATAACAAGAACAATAATCAAACTGGAAGTTTTCATGGTGGGTTTAGGAAGAGGACTAAGGGATACCCGAAGTGTGGAAAGAATCACCAGGGTGAGTGTTGGAAGGGGCACAATACCTGTTACAACTGTGACCAGGAGGGGCATATTTCACCCAACTGCCAGAAGCCAAGGAAGATTAAGGGTTGTTTCGCTTGTGGCTCAACTGAGCATTAGATCAAGGATTGCCCAAAGAAGGGGAACAATGGAGGAAGTGGCTTGCAAGGGGGAGGCAGCAAACTAATTATCGGCGGGCCAATGCAATCCAACCGCCCAGCCGCCAGAACCTTTAACATGACTGGTCCAAGATGCAGTAGCTGCAAAGGATGTGGTGTTAGGTATTATCCCAATCAATAATATAAATGTATATATATTATTCGATTCTGGTGCTACCTGTTCATTTGTGTCTGAAGAATTTGCGAGTCGGTAAAACTTACCCCGAGAACGATTAGGAAATCCTTTGAACATAAAAGTTGCGAATAAGGAAGTAATCCCTGTAGAATTCATTTACCGAAATTATCGCGCAAATATTAGAGGTCATGAACTGAGCGAAAACTTAATCTCGATTAGATTGGGAGAATTTGACGTAATATTGGGAATGGATTGGTTGTATAACCATGCTGCGATGATTGATTATCAGAATAAAAGCGTGAACCTTCAGACTCCGAATCGGTCTAAGGTAGTGTTTTATGGTAGCTCATCGCTTAAGCAATCATGTTGTCTTACGATGATGCAGGCCAAGAAATTGTTAAGAAAAGAATGTGTAGGTTACTTAGCTTACATTATAGATACTCGAAAGAAGGGAGTAGAGATTAAGGATATATCCATAGTAAGAGAATTCCAAGACGTGTTTCGAACGATCTGCCTGGTCTTTCGCTAGACAGAGAAATTAATTTCGTAATAAACTTAGCACCGGAAACTACTCTAATTTTGAAAGCTCCATATCGTATGGCGCCAGTAGAAATGAAGGAATTGATGATACAATTGCAAGAGTTACTATATAAGGGTTACGTACGACCGAGTGTGTCTCCCTGGGGAGCACCAGTGTTATTTGTTAAGAAGAAGGACGGATCGATGAGGCTCTGTATCAATTATCGAGAATTGAACAGAGTAATGATTAAGAATAGATATCTGTTACCGAGGATAGACGACCTTTTTGATCAATTGAAAGGAGCGAAGTGTTTCTCAAAGATAGACCTACGAACAGGTTATCATCAGTTGAAAATACGGGAAGATGACATACCAAAGAAGGCGTTTCAAACCCGTTATGGGCACTACGAGTTTTTGGTAATGTCATTTGGATTGACTAATACTTTGGCAGCATTCATGGACTTGATGAACAGAGTCTTTAAGCCATACTTGGATAAGTTTGTGGTAGTTTTCATCGAAGACATCTTGATCTACTCGAAGACGAAAGAAGAGCACGCTGAATATTTGAACATGGTTTTGGAAGCGTTAAGGAAAAAGAAGATGTATGCGAAATTTTCTAAATGTGAATTTTGGATGGAGAAGGTTCAATTCTTAGGACACGTGGTAGATAAGGATGGAATTTCAGTAGACCCTGCAAAGATAGAGGCAGTGAGTAATTGGGAGCAGCCGAAGACACCAACAGAGATAAGAAGTTTCTTAGGGTTAGCTGGGTACTATCAAAGATTCATCCAAAATTTTTCTAAGATAGCAACCCCGTTGACCAATTTAACGAGGAAGACGGTAAAGTTTGTATGGACGGAAAAATGCGAAGAAAGTTTTCAGGAGTTGAAGAATAGATTAAGCGAGGCACCTATATTATCATTACCAGACGATGCGGGAGGTTTCGTGGTGTATAGTGATGCATCGCACAAGGGACTTGGTTGTGTGCTAATGCAACATGGCAAGGTCATTGCGTATGCATCACGACAATTGAAGGATTACAAAAAATGATACCCTACTTATGACTTAGAGTTAACGACAGTAGTTTTTGCGCTAAAGATTTGGAGATATTATCTGTAAGGACAGAAATGTGAGATATACACGGACCACAAAAGTCTGAAATATATCTTCACACAGAAGGAGTTGAACATACGACAGAGAAGGTGGTTAGAATTGATCAAGGATTATGACTGCGAGATTCTTTATCACCCGGGAAAGGTGAACGTAGTTGCCGACGCGCTAAGCAGAAAAGGAAGGGAGAAATTGTGACACCCCCAAATCCGGGTACTTCAATTCCACGGGACTTGGTGTTCACTGTACGAATATCATCTATCTATCTACCCATAGTAAATGCAAACCATGCAATAAATAGAATTAAATCCTCCCCTTATGGGGTTACAACATCTGAGTAATAAATAAAATAAATCCCAGGTCATACTAACCTTAAACATCTGTGCGGAACATAAACAAATAAATAAGTCTTACACAACTCTAATATAAGTCTGAAACATAACAATTAAAATAAATAATAAGTCTTCATCACTTGTTGACTTTGCCTTTGCCTTTGCTAGTAGAAGGCTCGTCGGACCTTTCGTTCTTAACTGCAATGTTATTATTACGCAAGAGTGAGCACGATTGCCCACAAGTATAATAATATGACAACAATATAATAACATGCGAGTGAATCAAAGACATCTGAATAAAGAAACTCAATTTCTGACTCGAGGATAAATAATAGGAATCAAAAGAACATCTGAGGGTCATAAGACCTTGAACTATGTCCTAGGTTGTAAAGTGTTTATACTTTAAACCTTTAACAGTCATAAGACTATGGACTCTACTTCTCGTACTTAGGGGGATCAGCCCTTAGTACCATACTGTGCACAATATCTCAACGCTAAAGCGTAAATAATCCCCTATTAAAGGGTTGTTCATCTCAGTTTTGACATCAGAGTCCGCACCAAAGGAAGTTTGGTTTGGATAAGCTCAATAAGTATTCTAGAATTTAGAACGTACATCAACTATGGACTAGTCGAATAAATAAGGGTTCACTAGTCCTATAAGTTCAACAATATCATCGATATTCAACTTGAATGGTAAATCTCAAGAGTATACAATCGAATAAGTATTGTATAGCTGAATCATGCTTAAAAGAATAGTAATATCTCATATGAAAATCTTAACTTGAATAAACAAGGATAAGAACTTGCTCGATGTAAAAGTAAGATTTGAGTTTAGGAAACTTGCAAAATATTAAACAAGTTTAAGGATAGAAAACTTGCCTCTTGCACAAGCTACAATTTATAATTCACGTTCTTTATTAAATCCTACATATCAATACGTTCACAATACACATTAATCAATAACTCGATATACGTATCGAATCACACACATCGGTCTTGAGCACGTTATTGGACTATACAATTAACGATTCAAGTCATGTAATTAACTTATTAATTACTCACGTAATATAAGTTATTAACCTCTTATTATATGTTTAATCATGTCTTCATGTTTATTACATTAGGTTCCAATTACATTTTCTGAACTTGAATAATTAAAATCTCATTTTTGGGAAAAATTACCAAGTGGCGCTGCAGCTCCACCATTTCAACTAAAAATGGCGCTGCAGCTCCACTGGCACTACAGCTCGGACTTTAAGCTTAAGTCTGGCGCTGCAGCCCCACTCTTAGGCTTAAAGTTGGCGCTGCAGCTCCACTGGCGCTGCAGCCCCACTCTTAGGCTTAAAGCTGGCGCTGCAGCTCCACACGCCAGTTTCAGAATCTGTAGTTCGCGAATAACATAGAACAGAGCACCCAAAACTTTGCTCAAACAATAAATTAATCATACTCATCAATTCTAGACTTTACAGAAGTATAACCCAACACTTATAGCATGATTTTGACAACTTAAACAATTTAAACAACTAAATTTAAACCCATAAATTCCATGTTTTTGCTATTTTTCAAAGTTTCGTCAATTTTCATGAAATCACACAATACAGATTCGTTATAACACCAAATCAGTCCGTTTAAGTTTCGTTCTATTTGCTTTTACATGTACAAACATATTAAATCGTCAATTTGCAGTTTTACATGCAACTAAGGCATCAAATTTCATACATACAAGCCATTTTCAAATATTTTTCACTGTAAACTCAAAACTTTCTTTTTAAACACAATCTAATGGATTAATTCAACCAAAATAGTTTATAAACATCATATAATGATTTATACATACTACCAAACATATATCAATCACTTTCTCATGTATTAGTCACAAAATTAATTACAGAGAACTGAAACTAATTTTTCTATGAAAACTCAAGAACATGAGAAATAGAAATTATAACTTGGATTCTTACCCTTTGATTCTTGTTTAGATGATAGGAAACTCTTCTTTGATTCTCCAAACCTTCTTCAATCTCACTCTCTCTCAAATTTTTTTCTTTTTCTCTCTGTGTTCTCTAACTTTCTTAACTGATGAATGTAATATATGATAAATGATATACTACTAATATGATATACGTGTAATTAGAAGTCGTGGGTTATGGGTCGTCAGTTAATCCCACAATGGGTTAACTGGCTCCAACCCCCACTAAGGCTTTGTTTGCTTGCCTCTTTTATTCTTCCTTTCCCATTAATTTAATTAACTTACTATAATATAGTTTAATAATGTCACACTTTTAATTAATCAATAATTCTATTTAAATCAATTAAATAAAATTGCATAATTCCACAATAATTCACATAGTCACATAATTAAAATTCTTATTTATTAATTATGTCAAATCATTCAATTTCTAATTAATTATTAAATTAATTAGAATAACATTATGATTATTAATTAATATATTAATCAAATAAGCTCAATTAAATACATACTTTGAATAGAAAATTCACCACATTAATTTAACTAACGTGACACATATAATTAAATTAATCTACCATAATTTCATCAATTAATTATTTAGCTCAATAATTAAATCATTGATATTTATTTAATTCAATAAATATTCACATTAAATTACAAAAATCTTGTTCGTCACAGAAATTGTTCTAATTGACGACTCAGGAGGAGTTAATAAGAGAGATGAAGAAATTAAAAATAGAGGTAGAGAGACCGGGGAGGTCTGAAGAAAAATTATTTGTAATAGAAGCTCGTCCAACATAATTGGATAGAGTAAAGGAATCACAAGAGAAGGATGAGGAATGCGAGAAAATAAGAAAGAGGATAGTAGAAAATGGAGAAGAAAGATTCAAAAAATGGATAAAGACGGTATCTTGAGATTCTAAGGAAGAGTATGGGTACCAGCGGTAACCGAATTAAGAGAGAAAATTTTGCACGAGGCACATAATACGACGTATTCTGTTCATCCAGGAGGCATAAAGATGTACCGAGATCTGAGGGAATATTTTTGGTGGCCCAATCTAAAACGAGAGGTCGCAGAGTGCGTTAGCAGATGTCTTACTTGTCAACGAGTCAAAGCAGAGCACTAAAGGCCGAGTGGTCTACTTCAACCATTGGAGATACCAGAACGAAAATGGGAGCACATTACAATGGACTTCGTGGTAGGACTTCCAGTCACGCAAAAAGGTTATGATGCCATTTGTCGTGGATCGACTAACAAAGACGGCTCATTTTCTACTGATCAAGATCCGATATAATTTGAATCAGTTAGCAAGTCTGTACGTTAAGGAAATTATTTCACGACATGGAGTGCCGGTGTCAATTGTCTCTGATCGAGATCCGCACTTCACGTTAAATTTTTGAAAAAGCTTGCAAGAGAGGATGGGAATCCAGTTAAGGTTGAGTACTGCGTATCATCCTCAGACAGACGGACAGAGTGAGCGAACGATACAAATGCTAGAGGACATGCTTAGAACTTGCGTGATGGACTTCAAGGGAAATTGGGATGATCACCTACCCCTAGTGAAGTTTGCCTATAACAATAGTTATCATGTGAGTATCGGTATGCCACTATACGAAGCTCTTTACGGGAGGAAATACAGAACGCCATTGTGTTGGGATGAAGTCAGAGAACAACGAATGTTGGGACCAAAATTAGTGTAACAAACCGCAGATGTGGTGACAGTAATAAGAGCCAGATTGGTAGCAGCTCAAGATCGACAAAAAAAGTATGCAGATTTGCATCGACAAGACCGAGACTTTAATGTCGGTAGTTCCGTATTTTTGATGGTATCTCCCTGGAAAGGAAAGATACGATTCGGTAAGAAGGAAAAATTGAGTCCGAGGTTCATAGGACCATTCGAGATATTAAAGCAAGTGGGCGAAGTGGCATACAAAGTTGCATTACCACCCGAACTGGAACACATCTACAACGTGTTTCACATCTCTATGTTGCGTCCGTACAAGCCTGACTATAAGCATGTGATTTCCTTTGAGCCCATTTAAGTAGAGAAGAATCTACCATATGAAGAGATTCCTGTCCATATATTAGATAGGAAAGAGCAAACACTAAGAAATAAAGTTATATCTTCTGTAAAAGTAGTTTGGCGAAACCACGATGTCGAGGAGGCCATGTGGGAATTAGAAGATAAAATGAGAAGAGACTATCCCCATCTTTTTGTATAACCTTGTACCAATTTCGAGGACGAAATTTTTATAAGGGGGGGGGGAGGATGTAATAACCATGAATTTTGTGAATAAATATTAATATCGATATTAATAAAAATGTGTGAATATTTATTTTATATAAATGTTTATATAGCATGAGGTGAGTAACTTAATTAAATTAAAATGAATTTATGAGAATTGAGAAATTGTGGAGAATTATGATGAGCTCGTGAAATTCCTTATGTGGCACAAGGATGGAAGTTATGATGGTTTAATTAAATTAAAGAATAGAAGAGTTTATAAGTGAATGATAAATTAATATAATATTGTTAATTAATTATTATTATGAGTAATAGTATATGAATGAGTAAATAATTAATTAATATAATAGATTAATGTTTATTCAATTAATTAATTGTTGTGTGCAATATTATGTGATGGGTGATTGTATATTATATAGTGCCTACATTCAAATAATATAAGATGGGGTGTGACACTACAAGGAGACTATATAATATATAAAACTATATAGTAAGATTAAATGAATTATATAAGTTACATAAATGATGCTTATGTGACAACATGTTATGTGTGGATGCATTAAATGTGTACTTTGTGGAATATTAAATTAAACTAAATAAATAATTGATATTTAATAATTACTTCAATAATTGAGTATAATTGAAATAATAAAGTTTATGATAATGTGGTATGATAATACTCAAATAAATTATATTCGATATTATCAAATGTACATGGATTATATAATGATGTGTACCCCCAACTTGCTACTATGTAATAACATTAACTCACTAAAGTTACATTGCCATTTAAAAAGGGGATTAAAACCTAGGTATACATATATATGCACTTATGTAGGGATATATATATGTATATGTATTAAACCTAAAGTATGTTAGCATTATTTCTTTTGCAAATGCTGAGTTCTAAGACTTGTCCCATATTAAGAGTCTCTCTTCTTCTTCTACATGTGAATGGCAATGGCCTATACTACTCCTATATACCAAACTCAAGAATGCTAGCTTCAATCAAATGATGAATAAGGGAGTGGGTGATGGGGGTGGTTGGCCACTAATTCACTAAACTTTCAATAACCATTGGCTTCTTCTTCCTCCTCTTGGTCTAATTCCTTGTGCAAAGCTTTGGCATGGACATTCATTTCCCTATAAATAACAAGTTTCTCTTCTCATTTCGTTTTGCTAAATTATTTGCTAAGTGATATAGAGAGTGAGGATATTATATTGAGAGAGGAATCTGAAATTGGGAAGCAAGCTTAGCAAATTCAAAGCTTCAAGAGGTAGAATGCTTATTCATGTTTTGAAGTTTAACATTTATGATTTATAGAAATTTACATGAACTAGTTGAAATTGATATGTGAGAAGGTGTTAGCATTATTAGTAGAGTGTATATGTCTGTTATAAAGCAATGTATGTTGATTACAAGCACGTTTCATGAAGAATTGCAACTTTGGTTGGAAGCTTTGCTATTGCAGAAAACGTCCGGGCTGGAACCGGAGTGGCGAGGCCGCGCCACTCCCTAATACAAACACGGAGCGACCGCGCCGATTTGTAGAAGGAAAATGTGACTTTTGTGGTTTCTGAAATGTTGAGCATGCTAGTGTAACTTACTTATACCTATTTAGGTCCCTGACGTACTAACATAGGTTGTCTTGCATGTTATCACATATCTTAGCTTGGTTTGATGACATTATAAAGGAAACTTAACGTTAGAGAATGAAAGTTAACGAACTAAGTATACTTTGAATTCTGAACTTGTGAGCATGCTATTATGGTTTAGTTATGTGTGTACATGAGTATGATATGTAGTATGTAGGTTGCTTTACATGATTGGTTGGTTTAACATGAGGTTTCAAAGAAAACTTAAGAGTTTGAAAACTAATGTTGTTGATAACTACTTTATGTGTATTCTGAAATTTATGACTATAGTGATAGGATATCGTATGCATATAGACACAATTGACATGTATGCCTAACTGGCCATGAATGTTACAAACTAGTCGAGCATTGTTCAAATGAGTTTTAAAGAAGTAAAACTAAGCTACTTTGAAATACTTGTGTAAAATTACTTGAACATGTATGATTAAGGCTTATTGACCCCATTGCATATTTGATGGCTAAACATGAGAAGCCTTTCTAATTGATCACGTTAAGCTTGTTAAATGGAAAGTTGATAACGAACTATGTTAAAGGTAAGATGTAAGATCAAACCTAATCATGAACCTCCTAACATGTATAGTGGGGTGTTCAAGTACTATAAACATATTGATGATAGAAACCATGGCATTGATAAGTGTTTATGAACTTTCAAAAACACTAAGACAACAATAACTACGAATATGCCATTTGGTTATATAATAACATATAAACTAATTTTTGTGCTACATGTACGTAAGATATGTAACGACATACGTGTAGGATCGTACGACTAAGATAGGATCTTATGTATGTGTTTAATTTACATACCAAGTATATGTATTCAACTTATGTAACTAATGAAAATACATATATACGTAACTATGTTACAATAAGGTATCTTAGTTCGTGAAGTGTTGATAAGCTATAGGTTGATAAACTATGCATAAAGCTAGTACTCAAACCTTATTCTTTATTAAGCAAGTTTCTTAACCCTACTCTTTATTGAGCACTACTTAAGCTTGTACTATTATTGATAGTCCAAGTAAACAATTGATAGTATTATTCTTGTCTTATGAATTAATGTTTCATAGCTTAAGGTAAAGTCTGTTTATATTCTTCAAACTATGATTTCGAGTATTGAACTTATAAATTGTTCTTATATACATTGAAAGAGTGGTCTATGCCATTTGATTGGGCTAGACCTAAATTATCAATTTGAAAGCGAACTAAACCAATTGTTTGGTGCAAAAATCATATAATCGATTGAAGGGAAAACTATATATATTTGTCAGGAGACCGACGTGCTCACATGAGTACGATTAAATGTTATGCATGATGTAGCGTACTTTAGGCTGATCACCTGTTCTACTTGTTTTTATTGGATTATCAGCATATTACTGTTAATTCTAGTAAGAGTTCATAGTCCTTAATGATTGCTCAGTGTTCACTATTCTACAACCTTGAAATAGTTGAACCTCGAATCTTGTTGATATCTTTCTGTCCTTAGCGACTATTATTGATTATGTGTACACCCCCACACCCACCCTGCCCACGCCAACCCCCACCTCGCCCACCCCAACCCCCACCCCGCCCACCCTACTCCACTCCACTCCATCCCCACCCCACCACCCACTCCCCACTCCCTACCCCACCCCACCCCCATCCCCACTCAAAAAATAAAAAATATTTACTGATTATATATACACCCCCACCCCAACCTCCACCCCGCCCACCCCTACCCCAACCTCCACCCTAGCCCACTCCACCCCCAGCCTACCCCCCACCCCCACCCACCCCCACCCACCCCCACCCACCCCACACCCACCCCTACTCAAAAAAATAATAATATTTACTGATTATATATACACCCCCACCTTGCCCACCCCCCACCCCACCTAAAAAAAAAATATTTTCTGATTATGTATACACACCCACCCCCCACCCCGTAACGCCGCACCCCGCTCACCCACACCCCCACCCCCTAAAAAGTAATATATATTGATTATGTATACACCCCCACCCCCACCCCCTGAAAAAAAATAATATTTACTGAATAATATAACCACTTATTTAAAAGTTTCTAATTAATTGTTCATTATTTTTTGATGTATAAATAAGTTTAAATTATAATTTAAAATATGTTATTATTGGTAATGGTATAATAGTCCAAACGATATTTTTTAATCTAATCCTTTAATTAATCCTGGAAAAAACAAACATAACAGAGGATTATTTTAAGTTATCCCATGAATAATCTCATAAAAAACAAACACGTGACTAGGACTATTTAATCCTAGGATTAATAGTATTGAGATTATAATTCTTGCAAACAAACATGACCCTAAAATAGAATTGTAATTTTATTCCCGAAGGAATGATTGTGTGACACCCCCAAATCCTGGTACTTCATTTCCACATGATTTGGTGTTCACTTTCTAAATGTAACATACATCTACCCAATAATAAAATAATTGCAAAGTAAATTACAACCTTTATGAATAATAAAATCTTCCTTATAAAAAGGATTACAACTTTTCAAAATAAATCACAGGGTTTACTCTAACCTTGACATAACATTAACTGCGGAAAATAAAAACATCACATAAAGTTTGATTACAATTTCATTCAAAATAAATTAAACAAGCCTTCACTTGTTTAGCTTCCCTTTGCCTTTACTCGTTGACGGGGCATCAATATTTTTAACCTTAGCTGCAATGGTTATTGAATGCAAGAGTGAGCAAACAATAGCTCACTGGAATACAACAATATATAAGACATACAAGAATATCTTTGAAAAAGTTTGAATAACTTTTACTTTCACAACGATAAAGAATTGAATAATAATTCTCTATCAATATTAAAAATTCGAATATAGAATTCATCTGAGGGTCGTAAGACGTTGAACTTTTGTCCTAGGTTATAAATATTTCTATTTAAAACCTTTAACAGTCATTTAGACTGTGGATCTTAACTCGTACTTAGGGGGATCAGCCATTTGTACTATGTACGTGCACTACATTTAACGCTTCTGCGTAGTAACCTCCCCTAATAATTAGGGTTGTTCATCTCAATATTTGAATACAAGTCCGTACCAAAGAAAGTTTGATTTGGATAAGCATACAAGGGTAATTTAGAATTCACGTTCATCAACTAAGGATTAGTTGAATCGACTCTCAATAACTTAGAATAATTCATAAATAAAAAAATTATGAATTAACATATGCCTTAGATTTAAACTTAAAGCATTTAAAAGATAAGCTGGACCTTACTTGAACAATAAGTCAAGATCACTTCAATTAAATAAATACTTGTCCAATGCAGAAATAAAAAGGACATTTTCAATATATTACATAACTGGAATATCAAAGAACTTGCATAAAATAATACAAGACCAGGGTTTAAAAAACTTGCCTCAAGCGCAAGCTACTAATAAAATCATGTTCTAACAATTCCTACACATATATATTTAATCACAATAACCTAAATTAGTTAACATGTAACTAATTCACATAATTAGTTAACCCCTCTAGGTTAACCCATTCTAGTTTAATTAAATAATTAACCATCACATAGTTAATTATACCACATAAGCATGTTCAAATAATTAAATCAATTAAAAATTATGTATTTCATATTAATTATAATTAAATGAATTATAATTTAAACATTTAATCTAATTATAATTACTCAAATTATAATCACATCTTATTTAATTAAATTATAAATAAATTATAATTTATAATTAATTAACTACATCATGCATTTACTAAATTATAATTACACAAGTTATAATTTATAATTAATCATGCAATTATTGAATTATAATACATAAGATTATAATCTATAATTAATCATGCATTTATTATAATTACATAAATTATAATTTAAAAATTATCATTCACTTGATTAAAATTAATCAACTATAATCATTACAATTTAACAAAATTATAATTTAAATTAAACCTTTACTCTAATTATAATTATTCAAAATTATAATCATAAATTATATTTTATTAATATTCATTTAGCATTTTAATATATGTTTAATCATGCTATAAAAGTTACTACATAAAATTAGCTTTACAAAATACAAAAGAAAATAAATTTCCTTTTTTCCTGCCAACCCCCCCCCCCCCCCACCCTCCCTGCGCCGGGGCGGGGGTTTCCTTCTTGATAGGCCCGCCGGGGCGGGTCCCTTCCAGCGAACGCAGACAAGTTCACGAGCTGTTCAGAGAAAAAGCCAATTTGGTTTATTTCTCCACACCAAATTCTAATTCCAGTTCATGCAATTCATATCAATTAATAGAAAACACAAACCTAAAACTTC
Organism: Panax stipuleanatus; assembly: GCA_020205555.1. Taxonomy (NCBI): domain Eukaryota; kingdom Viridiplantae; phylum Streptophyta; class Magnoliopsida; order Apiales; family Araliaceae; genus Panax; species Panax stipuleanatus. The sequence continues at coordinate 103,048,049 of CM035125.1, forward strand.
TAACATGATTCTAACATACATAAACATTATAACACATCATTAGACAACCAATTTCATGATTTTTTTTGAAGAAAAAATCATTGTTAAGTGTTCTTCATGAAGCTGAACACTGCATTTTTGTTTTTAAATCAACTCACCCAATTTCAAGCATAGTAATTCAATTTCTAAACATGCTATCATCATCTATACTTAATTTAATCCAAGATGAACAATCAAACCTGAATTCCATTGATTTAAAGAGAAAACTATATATATATATATATATATATATATATATATAAAATTTTCAAAATACTTTTACTGTAACTCAGTGATGATCATGAACTCCTCATATTCATCATATGTATATGAATTAAACAATTAATTAAGCATAGAATTAATATCTAAGCATGCTATAAACACATATAATTCGTATTTATAAAGTTTTCATAAAATTCATATTTACAGAGAACTATCACTACGAAGAACATAAACACATAATTTTTAAAACTACAAGTTAGGATTATACCTTTGTTGATTAGGAGAAGAGTATGAAGATGGTGATGATTGTTTTGGTTAATAAGGTTTCTTCCTCCTTCTTCTTCTTTTCTCTTCTTCTCTCTAACTCTCTATCTTTTTCTCTGTATTCTTTTCTCTTTTCTCTAATAGTGATATTCTTTTAACACTGATATAAAACTAACATAAAACTATATACGTATACTAATAGATATAGGATATAAATATAATATATAACTGAAAATTAATTTACCTATTAAATTTCATCAGTTATAGAATTTCAAAAATCAAAAGCCACTAGGGATTGTTTGGCAAAACAAGGTTATTTTTTTAAAAACAGATTATTAGTGCTAAGGCATTGTTTGGTAGAATATGTTTAAAACAATGCAAGGGCCTTTTTTGGCAAAAGCCTTTTAAAACACAAGTAAGGGCCTTGTTTGGTTAAAATCATTTAAATCTCTTTTCTTTATTTTAATAAATCCTTTTAACACATACTTTAATGTTACACTTTAATTAAATAAATATTACTCATCTAATTTAATCAATTAAAATTAAACATCAATTAATATCATAAAAATTTGCCATATAATTATAATTACACGCTAATTATAATTCATGTAATACTTCATCACACAATTCATCTAATTTAATTATCTCAATTAAATTAGAACTGTACTAAAAATTAATATACATCAATTAAATTAAATATTAAATATTTATTTAATTAATATATAACACTTAATTAAATCACTCCACAAAATCACATAATTTATTTATTCAACTCAATAAATAAATCACACAAAATATTTATTTAACTCAATAAATATTTAAAATTATTATATAAAAACTCAATCATTACAGATTAGACAAACTAAACATAAAAATGAGAATGACCATTTCATTCCCATTCTCATTCCATTCCTTAAGTCATTCCATTCCTTACATGCCAAGGAATGGGAACCAAACATAGCATAAGGGTTAGGGTTTAACCCTAAGGGTTAAGGTTGATACCCTAAGCCTTTTAGGGAGTTTGGAATGTCGGAATGATATTCTGTCGAAAGATTTGACGGTAATATACAGTGAAAAGTTAAGTTGGGCGATAAAAGTTTTCTCGGGAGGAAATCACTATTCATCCATTGCTACTCGAGAATTATTATTGAAATTTCGAGAAACGCGTAATGATAGGATTTAAAGACGAGATGAAATATGTAATAATATTTCATTTATAGCTCGCGAATTTTTCACGTAAGGACTTAAAAACCCTAAGTGTTAGGGAAAGAAAAATAAAAGAATAATTATTTAAGTATAATAATAAATGATTATTATACGAAATGAATACGAGTATAATACGAGATATTGTACGAGTATAATACGAAGAGGATACGAGAATTAATACGACATATAATAAAAATTTTATACGAAATAAATACATTTAAATTGAATTAATTTTAATAATTTAACCCGTGGATCGAACCATTGGGTTAACGGGTGGGTTAAACCCAGGGGCAACCCATGGGACAACCCATGGGCACATGTGTGGCACACGGGGGACACGTAGTGCATGAAGGTGGCATGTGCTAACACATTCTAGCACATGGGCAAGACATGGGCAAGATGAAGGGCAAAGGAGGTTTGGTCCAATGACCAAACTACCCTAAGCTAGCAAATTCTATAAATAGAAGAGTTTGGCTAGCCATTTGTTGGTTGATCAATTTGAAAATTATATTGAGAGAGAGAGAAGAGAAGCTAGCTTGTGTCTTTGATAAGAAATTCAAGCAAACTAAGGAGCTAAGAAGTATTGAGTCTCCATACTCAAGCAACCAAGAACACTAAAGGTATAAAGATAAGAAAGTTGTGTAAAATCATTTATCTTTTATAATAGCATTGATGGAGAAGTGATTTGAGGAAGTATGAGTAATAAGAAGTTATAAGGATGGCTAAATGGTGAACTAAGAACACTAACAAACCATGCTTGATGAAATTATAAGAATTGATTAAGAATTAATGAAGAACTTATTAAAATCTTAAGAATTTGAATGTTGAGCATGTTAAACCATTAAAATATAAATGTTAAGAATGGTTAGAATCATTAATAACCAACTAATGGATTGATTCCAATTGGTTTAAAGTAAAAATATCGAGGAACGAAGATTCGGCGAAAGTTACGCGATTAGACGTTAATCGTTGAAATCGTAAATTTTCCCAGAATAGAAGTTAAAAAGCCGTCGTGAGACTCAAAAATGATGGTTTCGATTGCAATACGTGTAATTAGGTAAATAAGACTTGCGAGAGCAAGAACGAAATAATTCGGACTTAAAATAAAGAATTGAGCGTCAAACGTTCACAAACGTTTAACGAACGCGTAAAAATGGACTAATCGGCTAAATTCTCGCCGACGGATTCAGAAATGAATTCCGACTTGATGAAATGATATAACATAACATTTATGAAGTATTGGCTTTGGATAGAGCCAATTTCGAGTTATAACGATCGTGTTACGAGCTCGAAAAGTTCAAGTTTAGAAAAAAATTTCAAAGGCTTGGGGAAGACGCTGTAACGCCGCCCAGACCTTAGGTTCCAACGCTGCAGCGCCGGAACAAGAAATTTGGATTCTGCTAGCTAGCGCTGCAGCACTGGCTTTAAGCCTATAGCTGGCGCTGCAGCGCCTTTAAGAAATTTTTTTTCGACGTGAACATTTCTTAACCTAGCTTTCTACATGGTAATCTAAATGATGAATATTCATTAAGAGAAATCAATTAAACAACATGTTTAAGAACGATTTTATGAATTAAATGTCGACGAAACGTATTTAAATGTAAAACTCAAAATCCGATAATGTGAACTATGAATCGTAATCGAGTTGTAAGTGTGCCTTAAGGTTATATAGCATGTAATAGAGGTACATAATGCATGAATGACATTGAATGAAGTTAAAACTCATGTAAGTTCTATACGAAGTCCGATAATGGGAATCCGACGAGAATGTGATTAACTTAATGAACCGGTTAGGGTTTCGTCCGTCATTGTGCTTTATGATGATCGACGAGAGTCGGTTTATGACATATAGATTTTAATCAACCGTAATAAATGTTAAATAATTGGAACGAATGTTATTAGCTTAACAATTTGGTTAAGTTATGCAAGGCGAAGAAGTTAGGTTATGCATTGTATATCGATTGTGGTTTCTCATTGGTATGCTATGTGTTTATGCTTTGTAGAAGTTTTAAAGACCAAGTAACGTACGTTTAAAGGTTAAAGATGCAAAAGCAAGTTTCCTAACCTTGTTCAAGTTCTACTTGACGCAAGTTTTCTAAACTCTTGTCTATACGTTATGGTTGGACGAGTTGTCATTATGCGTGATTTCTTATGCATAAACTGTTATTGAATAGTCGATGTCATTTGATTCGGCTAGACTGAGACTTAGCATATTTTGGTTGGTTTTTCCATATATCTTTCCAAAGTATATACAATGTTGTTATCCTATACCAATATATGCCAATATATTGGTAAGGATTCTCAGGTAAACCTGAGTATGAATAAACAAATGTATTAGTATTGTAATTGCTGATATTATAACATAGAATAATGTAATGGTTATACAGAACCTTGGAAGGGAATTAATAGAATGTAATATTTAGCAAACTCATGCATGTTATTAAAGTCTTTCATTGAATGTATGAGTAGATGGTAGTACCGTGTAACACCATATCCAGGGTTTGAAGGTACCCAAATTTGGGGGCGTCACAGGTTGGTATCAAAGCTTTAGGTTATAAAACTTAAGGGGAAAAACCTTAGGCTATAACCTTGAGAAGAGAAGTAGAGGTTAGAAGTAAATAAACTCGAGTAGAGTTTTAAAGAAGAAAGTACCTTAAATATATTAAATGTGATATATGTTTCTAATGTTTTGATTGTATACTAATCCAGTTATTTGTGTCTTATTATAGATACCAGGTATTATGGATGTGTATAATAAAATACATGAGGTTAACGAGGAATCAGTTAACTTTGTAGAGGTTGTACCAATACTGATAGCAGAGGTACCAGTTGTGATTATAGAGGAGACTGATGTGGAGGAAGAAGATTCGTCTGAATACTCGGATTACTTTAACTTCGCGTCATTGTTTGATGGTATGTCGAAGGAAGAGGTGGAGATAGTGTCGATTAATACGGTACTACCTACTAAGGAGGTGGAGGATGAGTCTATGACGACGGAGTCTATGAAGGCTATGTTTATGACAGTGTTAGATAGGAACGTTCAACTAAGTAAAGAGGTATGTGACCTCAAGCAAGAGGTTCATGACATACAGGAGGACAAGGAAGACATGGAGGTCTTCTAGGAGGTCGAGCATGACGAGAGGGTGTTGGCCAAAGATAAAGTCCGGGACCTAAAGCTAGAGGTCCAGTAATTAAAGGCGGAGCTTCTGAACAAGAAGCAGAAAATAAGTCGGATGCCCTACATTCATAGGAGTTCGCACGAGGATTACCAGCACAAGATTGCTGAGTATCCTATTGAAGAGGGACAGACTCGGTATACGATTAGCTGGGATATAGTGGTCAGTATGGCCGATGCGGATTACGAGAATGCAGTGAGGCAGATGTAGTCCAATAGTATGTATAGAAGAGTTAGCAATGTAAATAGTGTGTAGTTAGTAATGACGTAAAACCCTCTTTTATATAAATAAGGGTAATCTTTTGGTAAATCCCAACTTTTGAAAAGTAATTGCGAGATAGTATTGTAAATGGCTGAAGCCATGTAATAAACAATGTAGTGTTATACTACGAAGAAGCATCTTAATATAAAGGTTTATTGAAATGCTTGTCAATGTGATTGAATTATTATTGATTGTTAATAATAACCGAATAAAGAAATAAATAATAACAAAAATGTCTTCGTATTAACAAAAAATGCCGCCAAGAAGGCTTCAAAGAAACCAGGAAGAAGAGCCTCATAACGAGGACGAGCAAGGGAATCAGAACCCTATGCAAGAATTTATGAACCTATTAGCTACGACTTTAAATAGGACAAGGGATAATGTACTGACTAATCCTAGGGTTGGTCGTGGGACTACCTTTAAGGAGTTTAAAATTATAGGTCCGCTTGAGTTCTATAGAACTACGGACCCTATAGCTGCCCAAGCTTGGGTAAAAGAAATCAAAAAGGCATTTATTATAGCAAATGTCAGTGAGACGCAAAAGACTTCTTTTGCGACTTACATGATGAAGGGGGAGGCCAACTACTGGTGGGAGGCAAACTAGGGTAGGGCCGGGATAGAAGTTGTTATGCGGGCACGGTTCAAGGAGTTATTCTTCGAGAACTACTTCCCCACGAGTATGTAGGGGAGGATGGAGATTCAGTTCCTAGAACTGAAGCAGGGGGACCTGACGGTTCCCCAATACGCAGCCAGGTTCAATGAACTGGTGAAGTTTGCTCCACACCAAGTGGACACAGAGTTGCGGAAGGCGAGATGGTTCGAGAAGGGATTGAAACCCTGGCTCTATAACCAGACATCAGTTTTCTAAATTATTACCTTTGGAGCTATATTGGAGAAGGAGATTATCGTCGAGTGTGGTAGTGAGGCGTTTACCCTATACCACAAAGAGAGAAAGAATAAGGGTAAGAATGACATAGCAGTAAAAATTGAGGGAGCCAATGAGAGTGACCAGAAGAGAAAGGGTTTTAGCTTCGGGAATACCAGAGTAAAACAAGAGTTTCCTAAGAGGAAGATGGAGGCATGCAAGACTTGCGATAAGACTCATCTGGGAGTTTTCCTCAAGGGCAAGGCGGTATGTTACAACTGCGTACAGGAAGGGTATATTTTGCCTAACTATCCTAGTCTGAAAAAGAACTGCGGTTGCTTTGTGTGTGGATCTACGGACCACATGACACAGAACTGTCTGAAGAAGGGTTCGGATGGTGGGAAAGGACCTGGCAGTAGCAAGCTAGCGACTGGTGGTGCAGTACCATAGGGTAGACCGACTGCCCATACTTTTAACATGACGGTCCAGGATGTAGTTGTATCGAGAGACGTCGTAGCAGGTATTACCCCGGTCAACGACATAAATGCGTATGTACTATTTGATTCGAGTACTACTTGCTCTTTCATAGCATGTGAGTTTGCTAAACGATTAGGATTACTCCCCGAAAAACTTGTAATACCTTTCAATATTAAGGTAGCAAACAAGGAAGTAATTCCTATTGATTCTATTCATAGGAGTTGTTGTATAGATATTAGAGGTAACAAATTATCGATAGATCTTATACCGATGAAGTTGGGAGAATTTGATGTAATTCTCGGAATGGACTGGTTATTTAACCATGGGGCAGTTATAGATTGCCAAAATAAGAGTGTGAACCTTCGGATTTTAAAGAAGCCCAAGGTAGTGTTCTACGATAGTAAATCACTGGGACGCTCTTGTTGTCTAACCATGACGCAAGCCAGGAAATTATTAAAGAAGGGATGCGAAGGTTACCTGTGCCATGTTGTTGATACCCAGCGATTGGGAGCAATATTGGAACAGATACCTATCGTCAATGAATACAGAGATGTCTTTTCGAGCAATTTGCCAAGTTTTACACCCGATAGGGAGATCGAATTTGTTATCAACCTTGTGCTAGAGACGACACTAGTTTCAAAGGCACTGTATCGTATTGCGCCAGTGGAATTGAAGGAGTTGATGATTCAGTTACAAGAATTATTGGATAAGAAGTACATTCAACCGAGTATTTCTCTATGGGGAGCACCGGTATTGTTTGTAAAGAAAAAGGATGGATCGTTGAGGCTTTGTATCGACTACCGAGAGTTGAACAAACTAACGATAAAGAATAAGTACCCATTGCCCAGGATCGATGATCTTTTTGATCAGTTGAAAGGGGAAAAATATTTTTCGAAGATAGATTTACGGATGGGGTATCACCAGTTGAAGGTTAGAGTGGAGGATGTACCTAAGACAGCATTTAGGACTCGTTACGGCCATTATGAGTTCTTAGTGATGTCATTTGGGTTGACAAATGTGCCAGCTGCATTCATGGATATGATGAACAGAGTGTTCAAATAATATTTGGACAAGTTCATCGTAGTGTTCATTAATGATATTCTAGTCCATTCCAAGACGAAAGAAGATCACGCTGAATATTTGATATTAGTGTTGGAAGCACTACGAAGGGAGAGGTTGTATGCAAAATTCATTAAGTGTGAATTTTGGTTAGAGATAGTGCAATTTTTGGGGCACGTCATCGACAAGGAAGGGATTTCAGTAGATCCAGCGAAGGTGGAGTAAGTTATTAACTAGGAACAACCAAAAACATCGACTGAGGTGCGGAGTTTCCTAGGGTTAACGGGTTACTATCGGAGGTTCATCAAGGACTTCTCAAAAATAGGTACCCCATTGACCTAATTAGCACGGAAGACTGTGAAGTATGTGTGGACAGAGAAGTGTGAAGACATCTTTCAAGAGCTGAAGAAGAGGTTGAGTCAAGCACCGGTATTGTCTTTACCGGATGAGACGGGAATTTCGTAGTATATAGTGATGCGTCGCATAAAGGACTGGGTTGCATGCTAATGCAACATGATAAAGTCATTGCGTATGCATCTAGGCAGTTGAAGGAGTATGAGAAAGGTTATCCTACTTATAACCTTGAACTTGCTGCGGTGATTTTCGCCTTAAAAATTTGGAGGCATTACCTATATGGGGAGAAATGTGAGATCTACACAGACTATAAAAGTCTAAAGTATATCTTCACACAAAAAGAGTTGAATATGAGGCAGAGAAGGTGGTTGGAGTTGATAAAGGATTACGAATGCGAAATCCTGTATCACCCAGGGAAGGCAAACGTGGTGGCCGACACTTTAAGTGGAAAGGGTCGAGAGAAGCTGTCGATGTTAACGATTCAGGATGAGTTGATAATAGAGATGGAAAGAATGGAAGTAGAAGTGAGATTTCCACATGAGGAGGGGGAGAAGTTGTTTGCGATGGAGGTTCAACCTACTATCGTAGAGAAGGTGAAGGAAGTGTAACTTAGAACTGATGAGTGCGAATGGATAAGGAAGAAGATTGCAGACGGTACTAAGGATACGTACAGTCTTGATAACAAAGGGTTATTCAGATTTGAAGGAAGAATTTGGGTTCTGTGTGAGCCAGAGTTGAAAGAGGAGATAACGGATGAAGCTCATCACTCGAGGTACTCGATCCATCCTTGTAGTACCAAGATGTATCAAGACCTTCGAACGAATTTTTGGTGGACAAATATGAAGAGGGAGATAGCCGAGTATGTCAGTAGGTGCTTAACTTGTCAGAAAGTTAAGACCGAACATCAATGACCCAGTGGGTTGTTACAATATTTGGAGATTCCGGAGTGGAAGTGGGAGCATATCACGATGGACTTTGTGGTGGGACTTCCAATGACGCAGAAAGGATACGACGCTATTTGGGCAATAGTGGATCGTTTGTGATAAAGTCGGCTCATTTCTTGCCGATAAGAGTTAGGTACAACTTAAACCAATTAGCTAAGCTTTATGTCAAGGAGATTGTCTCAAGATATGGAGTGCCAGTTTCGATTGTGTTATATCGCGACCATCTATTCACCTCAAATTTTTAGAAGAGCTTGCAAGAACAGATGGGAACACAATTAAGGTTGAGCACGACGTATCATCCACAGACGGATGGACAAAGTGAGAGGACAATTCAAATGGTAGAAGACATGCTAAGGTCTTGCGTTATGGATTTCAAAGGGAGTTGGGACAATCATCAACCGTTAGTAGAGTTCGCCTACAACAACTGTTATCATGCTAGTATAGGCATGCCACCTTACGAAGCGTTATATGGACGGAAGTGCAGAACGCCACTGTGCTGGGATGAAGTGGGAGAGTATCGAATGTTAGGACCATGGATGGTACAATAAACGGCAAAAGTGGTTAAGTTGATACGAACGCGGCTAGTAGTAGATCAGGACAGATGGAAAAAGAATGCCGATCCACATCGGAAGAACAGAGAGTTCGAAGTAGGTTCATATGCATTCCTGAAGGTGTCGCCTTAGAAAGGAAAGATATGCTTTGGGAAGAAGGAAAAGTTAAGTCCTAGGTTCATAGGACCTTTTGAAATTTTGAGAAGGTTAGGAGAGGTGGCATATGCGATAACATTACCTCCAGAGTTGGGACATATCCATAACGTGTTTCACGTATCGGTATTACGTTCCTATAAGCCAGATTACAAGCACATAATCAAGTATGAACCAATCCAAGTCGAGAAAGACTTAACATATGAAGAAATTCCTATTCAAGCCATTGATAGGAAAGAACAAGTTTTGAGAAGCAAAGTTATACCTTCGGTGAAGTTGTTATGGAGGAACCACAATGCCGAAGAAGCAACGTGGGAACTCGAAGACAAGATGAGAAAGGCTTACCCTCATTTGTTTGACTAACTTGTATAAAAATTATGGGGAAAAAATTCTTATAAGGGGGGAGATTGTAACGCCCGAGAAAATCGAGCGTTTATGTAAATGAATTTTATTTGATTTATTGAATAAAATTTGATTAATTGTTTATTAAACTGTGTAAGCTAATCGAAGGTCATTCTATGACCTAGAGATGTCATAAATGGTTAGGATTCTGGCTACATGCTAGAAATAATTGATGTGAATTTATAAGACGATAATAAAATATTTCTGAGAAAAAGACGAAATAGACATTATTCACAGGTGAAACCTTAAGGGTTAGGGTTTAACCCTAAGGGTTACGATTGAGACCCTAAGTCTTTTTGGGAGTTTGGGATTTCGGAATGACATTCTATCGAAAGATTTGACGGTAATATACTGTAAAAAGTTAAGTTGGCCGAGAAAGGTTTTCTCGGAAGGAAATCACTATTCATCCGTTTCTGCTCGGGAATTATTATTGAAATTCTGAGAAACACATAATGATAGGATTTAAAGACGAGATGGATATGTAATAATATTTCATTTATGGCTCGTGAAGTTTTCGCGTAGGGACTTAAAAATCCTAAGTGTTAGGGAAAGAAAAATCAAAAAATAATTGTTCAAGTATAATAATAAATGATTATTATACGGAATTAATGCAAGTATAATACGAGATATTGTACGAGTATAATATGAAGAGGATACGAGAATCAATACGACGTATAATACGAATTTTATACGAAGTAAATATATTTAAATTGAATTAATTTTAATAATTTAACCCGTGGATCGAACCGTCGGGTAACAAGTGGTTTAAACCTATGGGGCAACCCATGGGCACATGTGTGGCACATGGGGGACATGTAGTGCATGAGGGTGGCATGTGCTAGCACATGGGCAAGATATGGGTAAGATGAGGGGCAAAGGAGGCTTGGTCCAATGAGCAAACTACCCTAAGCTAGCAAATTCTATAAATAGAAGAGTTTGGCTAGCCATTTGTTGGTTGATCTATTTGAAAATTATATTGAGAGAGAGAGAGATGAGAAGCTAACTTGTGTCTTTGATAAGAAATTAAAGCAAACCAATGAGCTAAGAAGTATTGAGTCTCCATACTCAAGCAACCAAGAATACTAAAGGTATAAAGATAAGAAAGTTTTGTAAAATCAGTTATCTTTCATAATAGAATTGATAGAGAAGAGATTTGAGGAAGTATGAGTAATAAGAATTTATAAGGATGGCTAAATGGTGAACTAAGAACACTAACAAACCATGCATGATGAAATTATAAGAATTGTTTAAGAATTAATGAAGAACTTATTAAAATCATGAGAATTTGAATGTTGAGCATGTTAAACCATTAAAACATAAATGTTTAGAATGGATAGAATCATTAATAACCAACCAATGGATTGATTCCAATTGGTTTAAAGTAAAAATATCGAAGAGCGAAGATTCGGCGAAAGTTACGCTATTAGACGGTACTCGTCGAAATCGTAAATTTTCCCGGAACAGAAGTCAAAAGTCGCCGTGAGATTCAAAAATGATGGTTTTCGATTATAACACGTGTAATTAGGTAAATAAGACTTGTGAGAGCAAGAACGAACCAATTCGGACTTGAAATGAAGAATTGAGTGTCGAACATTCACGAATATTTAACGAACGCGTTAAAATGGACTAATCATCTAAATTCTCGCCGACGGATTCAGAATTGAATTCCGACCTGATGAAATGATAGAACATAACATTTATGAACTATTGGCTTTGGAACGAGCCAATTCCGAGTTGTAACGATCGTGTTACGAGCTCGAAAAATTCATGTTTGGAAAAAATTTCAAAGGCTGGGGGCTTTAAGCTATGCCTGGCGCTGAGGGCGCTGCAGCGCCTTTAAGAAATTTTTTTCCAACGTGAACATTTCTTAACCTAGCTTCCTACATGGTAATTATGGGGCAACTAAATGATGAATATTCATGAAGAGAAATCAATTAAACAACATGTTTAAGAACGATTTTATGAATTAGACGTCGACGAAACATATTTAAATGTAAAACTCAAAATCCGATAATGTGAACTATGAATCGTAATCGAGTTGTAAGCGTGCCTTAAGGTTATATAACATGTAATAAAGGTACGTAATGCATGAATGACATTGAATGAAGTTAGAACTCATGTAATTTCTATACGGAGTCCGATAATGGGAATCCGATGAGAATGTGATTAACTTAAAGAACCAGTTAGGGTTTCGTCCGTCATTGTGCTATATGATGATCTACAAGAGTCGATTTTTAACATATAGATGTTAATCAACCGTAATAAATGTTAAATAACTTGAAAGAATGTTATTAGCTTAACAATTTGGTTAAGTTATGCAAGAAGGAGAAGTTAGGTTATACATTGTATATCGATTGTGGTTTCTTATTGGTATGTTATGTGTTTATGCTTTGTAGAAGTTGTTAAGACCAAGTAACGTACGTTTAAAGGTTAAAGACGAAAAAGGCAAGTTTCCTAACCTTGTTCAAGTTCTACTTGACGCAAGTTTTCTAAAATCTTGTCTATACGTTATGGTTGGACGAGTTGTCATTATGCATGATCTCTTATGCATAAACTGTTATTGAATAGTCGATGCCATTTGATTCGGCTAGACTGAGACTTAGCATATTTTGGTTGGTTTTTCCACAAATCTTTCTAAAATATATACAATGTTGTTATCCTATGCCAATTGATTGGTAAGGATTCTCAGGTAAACCTGAGTATGAATAAACAAATGTTTTACGTTGTTAATTTGACAGGCACGTGAGGTTGCCACCAATTAAACGTAAACACGTTTAATGCATGAGTGTTGATCAACATAGAGTACTACAGGATGATTACCTGGATGTGCTCATAAGCTATATCGAACTTACGACCGTTGTGTCGGGTTGTTCCATTCATGAATGAGAACTAAATGATGGTTCACGGTCGTTGACCAACACAGATTCCGAAGGGGCTATAAGTCCTTGGGAATGGTTTTAAAGGAATTAAAACGTTATTTTGATTATTCTTAAGTACTTTATAACTATTGTACAGTTATTGAAGATAAAGTTATATGATTCTTGATTTTGTGGTTTGAAGATATGTTGTTGAACTTGCTAAGCTATTTATGCTCATTCTTGCTTAAACCTAAATGATTTCAGCTAAGAGCGAACGGACCGAAGGATCCGTTAAAGACAAAGGCAAGTCCAAGATGGAAAAGTAGATACCTTTGTAATAGTATATTATTAGTATTGTAATTGTTGATATTATGACACAGAACAATGTAATGGTTATACAGAACCTGGGAAGGGAATTAATATAATGTAATATTTAGCAAACTCATGCATGTAATTGAAGTCTTTCATTGAATGTATGAGTAGATGGTAGTACTGTGTAGCACCATATCCAGGGTTTCAAAGGTACCCGAACTTGGGGGCGTCATAATTTCCAATAGGATTGAGAATGTAATACCCGAGAATTTCTGAATATTATTAAATGAATATATTAATGGAAATGAATATTTATTTGAATATAAATATAAATGTGTTGCGAGATGAGCACATTCAAATAAATTCAAACTGAATATATGATAATTGAGGAAGAATGTGGAGTTTCTAATACACTCGTTGAAATGCCTTGTGTGGTACGAGAATAGAAACAATAATGAGCTTAATTAAGCTTAGGTGATAAGCCTTGTGTGGCCTAATTAATTTTTTAATCTAGTTGGGTTATTGAATTAATAATGTATTGGACTTAGGATATATCCAAGCCTAACAACATTAATGTGATATGTTATAAGAATTAAGAGATGTGGCCCAATCTATTTATGTACTAGATTAAATAATAGAGTCCATATGCTTTAGTGTGCTTAGCCCATTTGATTTAATTTGATGAGGCCCAATGTGTAATGTATGATGATAGGAATATGTATATATATACATGTAGATATATATGTATATAGTTGTATAATAGAGGTTGTAAAATGAGGTCTGACATTAGAATGTGAATAATTATTATATAAAACTATACGATAATAGTAAGCTTAACTTATGTAAATTACTAAGTGGTATGAAAGAGTCTTATATGACCCCATGGTGCGTGTGGGAGTATTTAAATAGGTATTCTCAACCTATGAGGGAAAATGACTTTGACTAAGTAAATAATTAATATTAAATGATTATTTTAATATTTATGTAGAATTTGGAATAATGAGTTTTATGGAAAATAATATTGGTACCCAACTAAGTTATATTCTAGTCTAAGGTAAATATTATTTGAAATAAACCAATGTACATGGATTATATGATTATGTGTATATTTATCCCTAATTTATCACAATATAATCCCATCAAATTACTTTATAAACTAAAAATGGAATAAAACCTAAGTATGCTAAGTATTGATTTTACAAATGCTGAGTATTGAGATAGTCCCAAATGGAGAGTCATTTCCCCTCATTTCTCATTCACGTGTATTGCCTTTCTCCTTGTACTCCTCAAGCTAGCAATTGTAGCCAATGATGAAGAGGGGTGTGGGCAAAATAGTTGCCACGATTTGCCAAGATATCTACTACTCTTTGTCCACCATTCTTCTTCTTCTTCTTCCTTTGGGTTCAAACTCAAGGGCAATGGATTTGTATGGGTTTTCATTTTCCTATAAATTGGAGCTTTCCCTTCTCATTTTGGTTGCTAGAAATCTAAAATTTATTCAAGCAGAGAGTGAGTGAGTGAGTAATCAAAAGTTAGAAGCAAGTGTTAGGAGTTTCAAGCTATAGAAGGTAATAATCCTATTCTATGTTTTGGTAGAATTTTCTTCAAAGTCTTGGAATTTCTTGCTAGATAGTTTGATAATGTATACAATGATATTAGTCAAGTTCATATACCTATTACTAAGGTGTTGATCATGTTCTATGCTATCAAATTTCAAGTTTTACAAGTTTTTAGAAATGTCTTGAAATACTTGCTTTTAATGTCCAAATTGATGAGCTAAGCTTGTGGAAATCTGTAAATGGTTGTTAAAATCATGCTATGTATGTTGGGTAGTAAGATTATGGAGTTTATACATAGTGGGTATGCTTAAAATTGCAGTTTGATTGTGATTTGGGATGTTGGTTCGCAGCAGGGGAAAAGAATTTTTGAACTGAAATAGCTATGCCCGCCCCGACAGGCTTCCTATAGCTCAATTGGCTGCCCCGACGGGGGGTGGCCAAAGAATTTTAGTAGCTATTGCCGCCCTAGCGGCCCCTCTTGTAGGTCTTTTACCCGCCCCGACGGGGGGTGACCAGGGAACCAAGACCGGGCTATTATGATATTCAAACCTTGTAACCTAACCTAACTTAACTTAAGGAGCTTACATAATCCTTAGACATGTGTCAATGCGTATTGCAAGATTTTTTAGTAGCATTAGAGTTTGAGTTATAATCTTTTGAAAAAAAAGTTAAAGGACGAAGACCATGTTTATAAAACCTTACACCTTTTTGAAATCTAACCTTTTTAGCATGTATTCTCAACTTAGTTAGTTTTATGAATACATATGAAATGTGAAATCAAGATACCTGGCATGCTTAACTTATTGGTCATGAGATTTTAGTATTTGAAAACCAATTGAGTTGAAAACTCTACGACTTGTATTGTGAACTATTGATCAAACTATGATAAGAGACTTTATGCCTCTAAAGATAACCGACATATTCACACATCTAGTTAGACACGTTATAAACTACGCAAGCATGAACTAAAAGAGTTTCTAAGTAGAAAGTTATACAATCAAATCTAATACCTGCAAGCATGCGTAGAAAGAGGTTGTTTGGAAATGTTATGTGGTTTAATGAGTACTATGGTTAGTCTTTGACACAACAAGCTTTCTTGGCTTTGTAAAATGAAGATTTATGAATAGAACTATCCATTGTTGAAAGTAAATAGAAAAGACCAAACCTAGTTTAAAAGTTCCTCAACATATATGTATGAATACCTTAAGCTATAATACATGACTCAAGCAATGTTTTAAGTATTCAAGCATATAGTGACTTTATGGAACTAAGTTTTGCCAAGGTGTTTCTAAGGTTTTCGAAATAATGTGGATTATACATCTATGATTTTAAATGTGTCGAATACATGGATAAACATATGTGTAATAAAAGTATGTTGATATATGTTTATAAACTTTTGAATGTTAAGCCCAAAATGTATTTGCAAACTATAAAGCAATGATTAGAAACTATGTTATTTGACTTCATGGTGATTTATAAACTAAATTTTTGTGCTATAAGTACGCAAGGTGTGTAATGGAGTATGTAAAGAGTATACAACTAAGTTAGACATTTATGTATGCGTTTAAACTTACATATCATGTATGAGTATACGTAACTAATGAATATCATATACGCATAACTATATTACGATAGAGATTCGAAAAGTGTTGATTTATTTAACGTGGATAGACTACGCTTGAGGCAAGTATCTTAACCCTTGCATTTACTTTATGCAATGGATCTTGTAAGCAAATTTCTATACTATTTTATTATGCAAGTATTCGAACCCTATTCTTTATTGAGCATTATTTAAGCTTGTACTATTATTGGTTGTACAAGAAATTCCTTCAAAGTATGATTCATATCTCATGACTTAATACTTCGTAAGCTTAGAAATGAAATTGTTTTCAAACTTTGATTTCGAAAGATAATTATTCACGTATATATTTTAAAAGGAAACTGTCTAAGCCATTGATTCGGCTAGACTATTGATATATGATCGAAAGCTATTCAAACCAAATTAACTTGGTGCGGACTCTTATAACTGAGATGAACAACCCTCTTGGTAGGGGAATTATATATTTATAGGAAAACCGACGTGCGCACATTAGAATGATTAAATGTTATGCATGACATAGGGTACTTTAGGCTGATCACATGTTGTACTCGTTTTGTATAATTATCGATTTATTACTGTAAATTCTCAGAGAAGTTCATAGTCCTTAGCAACTGCTCAATATTCATTATCTTAAAATCGTGAACTAATTTTACATTGAATCTTATTGATATTCTGTTGTCCTTAGCGACTGTCATTGAAAACTGTTGATACTTCTTGCTATCTTTGAACTATCATACCTTGCTATACCCTTTAGGATTCGAGGACTATAATACTCACCCTTGTTTTATTATTACTTGCTGAGCAAACTTGTTGCTCATTCTTGCTTTCTCTAAAATATTTTAGTTAAGGCAGAGCAGGGGGGACCTTCTGTAACAATTGAGATTTCATATAATAATTTCAAATATTTATTGAGTTAAATAAATATTTTATGTGAATTATTTATTGAATGGAATAAATAAATTATGTGATTTTGTGGAGTGATTTAATTAAGTGTTATATATTAATTAAATAAATATTTAATAATTTATTTAATTAATGTATATTAATTTATAGTATAGTTCTAATTTAATTGAGATAATCAAATTAGATGAATTGTGTGATGAAGTGTTACATGAATTATAATTAGCGAGTAATTACAATTATGTGGCAAATTTTTATGTGATTAATTGATGTTGGATTTTAATTGATTAAATTAGATGAGTAATATTTAATTAATTAAAGTGTAACATCTAAAGTATGTGTTAAAAGGATTTATTAAAATAAAAAAAAGGATTTTAAAAGGTTTTACCAAACAAGGCCCTTACTTTTGTTTTAATCTTATTTTTCCAAACAATGCCTTAAGTCCTTAAAATTAGTTTTCTTTAGAATAAAAAGATTGCCAAACAAAGCCTTGTGGCTTTTGAATTTTTATAATTGATAAGTCATTATGGGAGTAATTGACCGTTATTATATATTATTATGTTTGGTCAGTTATAATATATGTATATTAGTCATACACTAGTTTTATTCTAAGTCTAAACTAAAAAGAATAATAGAGAAAGAGAGAATACCAGTGTTTGAGAAGAGAGAAAGAGGAAGAATGAAAAGGGAGAGATAGCTTAAGAAGCTAGAGGAAATCATCATCATCTTTATATTCTTCTTCATCAAAGCATTAAGGGTATTTCTCAATTCTTTTATATTTTATATGTGTTATGTTCATCATGAAAATTGTTCTCTGTAAAGTTTAGTTCCTTATAAACATGGTGATTTTTATGTATGTAGATGATATATATATATATATATATATATATATATCTTATGTTTATTGTGACACCCCCAAATTCCAGGACCGTCATGGGGTCGCTCGAATTCGGTTCGTCACGTGCTCATGGTAATACATCATAATAATACGACTAAATGTCGCATCGCACAGCGGAATAATACACAACTAATACCGAATAGATTACATTTAAATAATATAATTTATTCACGTCCCAAGGTCTCGTAACTTAAACAGTGATTACATAGCTTAGACATATCTTAAGCATAAATAACCTTAACTAGTACATAATATCATAAGTTCTTTATTACAATCATAAAGTCCTACATAAACAAAGTTACTCAGTAGCCTTTTCCTTGCCCTTATCTGCGCCTGAAGGTCCGCACTGCTCTGCCTTAACTGAAATGTTTTAGGGAAAGCAAGAATGAGCACAAATTGCTCAGCAAGTAATATACAATAGGGTAAGTAATATAATTCTCAATTCTCGAAAGGGTATAGCAAGGTTTGATATTTTAAGGATAACAAGAATATCAACAGTTCTCAGTAACAGTTGCTATGGACAGAATAATATCAATGTGATTCAATAATAAATCAATTCAAGATTTCAAGATAACTGAATACTGAGCAGTCACTAAGGACTATGAACTTCTACTAGAATTAACAGTATTAAACTGATAACCCAAATCAAAAACAAGTACAACAGGTGATCAGCCTAAAGTACCCTACGTTATGCATAACAATCAATCATACTCAAGTGCGCACGTCGTTTCTCTGACAATTATATTTTCCCTTCAAAGAAGGTTGTTCTTCTCAGTCAAATACGAGATCCCGCACCAATCAATTGGTTTGGGTCGCTTTTCAATAATATAAGTCTAGCCGAATCAAATGGCATAGACACTTTCACAATATTCAAGAAAAATACCAAGTTCAACATGAATAATAGTTTTAATGAAATAAGAGTTCAAGTATGCTAATTCAATTCAAACGAGTAAGTAAAGAAACTAGCTCGCAATATACAAGGATAAAATACTTGCACCGTAAAAGAGTGTTAGTTAGGAAACTTGCACTTTAAAAGAGTGTAAGTTAGAGAACTTGCTTACAACGTTCCTTGAATAAAGTAAATACGAAGGTCTAGGATACTTGCACTATAAATGAGTGTAAGTAAGGAAACTTGCACTTTAAAAGAGTGTAAGTTAGAGAACTTGCCTTTAGCGTAGTTTATCCACGAAAAACAAATCAACACTTTTGAATTCCTATCGCAATACAGTTACGTATATATATGATATTCATTAGTCATATAATTTAACTTCACATTTTATCTTCGAATATACGATCAACACATAAGCTAAGTTTTAACCTAGCTACACAGTTATTTAGTATCTAATTTCTATCCTTATCTTCCTCTTTTCTCAAGTTGATCATATTCATACATCATTACTATCATGTGAGACTACCACAATTAGCAAACATACGCACATATTATTAATATCACATAAGACCACAATCAATACTAAATATATTTTATTTTAGCAAGTTATGGCATTCCCATAAGTTAACATTCGAAATCGGATTCACATAAATCATATAGTATATATACATGTTAAAGAGTCTTTTTATATTCGTATAACCTTCCCTTCTTCCAAACATATGTGATATAGATTCTAAGTCGACACTTACGGTCATTCAAGGTCATGAAATTTACAAAGCCTATCATGCTCGCTTTTAAAACACTTAAGGTATTTATATTAAGCATACTTATGAGTATTCGCATTCTAGACATGTGACTATCACAGTTATTAGTTGAAAACATGCTTCGTTTATGCTAAATTTGATTTCACGACACCTAATCATGGTATATACATATGTAAGATACATGAGTGAGTCTAAAAGTACTATCACATGTTCAAAATTGTCAGATTCTAACTCTCGTCATAACATACCAAAGTTCATGTTCAAAGCTTATACTTT
This sequence comes from Panax stipuleanatus, assembly GCA_020205555.1. Lineage (NCBI taxonomy): Eukaryota > Viridiplantae > Streptophyta > Magnoliopsida > Apiales > Araliaceae > Panax > Panax stipuleanatus. The sequence goes on from CM035125.1 coordinate 103,068,057, forward strand.
GTTAGTATAGTTCACTAATAAGGTCGATCATGTCCATGCTTCCTTATGAAACCTATATATGCAAGTTAACATGTATTACATGTGATTCTAGGACATGTAAACATGTTTGCAAAATCAGTACTTCAATGTGTCACACACATGTCAAAGTTTATTTTTTTTAAAACTTCCATTTTCGTTCGAAATGTTTACTAATCGAGGTTTAGCATGCTCACGTCATACTATGAAACATGTATACACAAGTCAACATTCATTTCATGTGTTTCTAGGACATACTAACAAGCATTAAAAGTCAGAACGTCAAAACAGATATAATAAGTCAATGTCTATTTTGAAACTCTAAGTTCATTGTGAAATCTATAACCTCACCATTCAAGCATGCGATCCTAATATAACATGCTTACATTAGTTCAATGTACTCATATATATATATATATTACACATGCTTGCATGCTCACCTAAGTTATATATACAAACCAACACTTGACAGATGTTTAAGTAGAATGCAGAAAACCATATTCAGTACCCGGCGCAGCTGCGCTGCGCTCCAGTTATAAATTGGCGCAGCTGCGCCACTACTGCTTCACACCAGAAACCGACCTGTTGCGGCAGAAACTTAGCCCAATCACAAAAATTCGTCACGAATTCGATTATAACTAACAGCATTGTATTACCAATATGTTTTTAAGCTAATATAGCAACTAAACAAGTATGCTACAATCCAATTACAATCTAGTATGGCATAACCAAGAATTTGAATATTTTTCAAAAAACAAGAATCAAGAAATCTCAGAATTGTAGAAATAGAAAATGAAGAACAAAAAGCAATCTTATACCTTTGTAATTAGTTAATTGGACTTGCTGCTTAATTTAGAATGCTCACACTGATATATGTATAAACTCTCCCTCTCAACACTTAGCAAAATCTCAGCAAAGAAGAATGGAGAAGAAGAGCTCAATTTATAGAACAACCAATACCCAGACAATACTTTAGTTCTTCAATTTAAACCAACGTGAATTAGGATTGCATGTTGGTTATGAAAGGGTAGGTAATTGGTTGTTGAAGGCAATCATACAATTCACACCCTTGTTCATCATTGCTGTGATTTTACTGAGTTTGAGTAGTAGAGAGTAGGCTAGCTTGCAAGCTATACACGTGAAGAGAATGTGACTACCAATATGGGACAAGGCAAAGAAATTCTCAGCATTTTAGCAACATTGATAAATTTTAAATTCCTCTCTGCTGGCCGCTAGAGGGAGTAGCGGCCAATCAAAACGTCGTCGTTTTAACTGGCCGCTACTCCTTCTAGCGGCCAACAGAGAGAAATTTAGAGAATTTGGCCCAGCCGCTGAGGGAGTAGCGGCCAATCGTTTCCCAGATCTAAACTAAGCCTTGTATAAACAAAGCTGATTCAATTTTTTTAAAAAAATAATTGACTAAAGTTTTTAATTTTTTCTAAATTTTTTTCTTGAAAATTTTAATTATTTTTTTTAAAAAATATTTATTTATTTATTTAAAAAATATTGAATCATTTTTTTAATCTTTTACTTTTTTTGTGTTTTAATTTTAATTTTTAGTTTTTATTTTTAAAAATTATAATATTAAGAATATATATAATAAAAATATGTATTCTAATTAATATATGTATGCTTAATATTAGAATTTTTAAAAATAAAAACTAAAACACAAAAAAAGTAAAAGATTAAAAAAAATGATTCAATATTTTTTAAATAAATAAATAAATATTTTAAAAAAAAATAATTAAAATTTTCAAGAAAAAAATTTAGAAAAAATTAAAAACTTTAGTCAATTATTTCTAAAAAAAAATTGAATCAACTTTTTTTATACAAGACTTAGTTTAGATCTGGGAAACGCTTGGCCGCTACTTCCTCTAGCGGCTGGGCCAAATTCTCTAAATTTCTCTTTGCTGGCCGCTAGAGGGAGTAGCGGCCAGTTAAAACGACGACGTTTTAATTGGCCGCTACTCCCTCTAGCGGTCAGCAGAGTGGAATTTAAAATTTATTGCTGACCGCTACTCCCTCTAGCGGCTGGGCTCTCATCTCAGCCATTAACTCTAATTTTGGACGGCTGGATGAGGGTTAGTTGAAACAGTCCTAATAGCTAACGTATTCTATGGATCATTTCCCATATATATATATACAATACTTGTTTTACTATGCACATTTCATATATATATATATATATATATATATATATATCCAAGTTGTATTTGTATAATACATTCTTAGGTTGTAATTAAAATGTCACAATGTAATTCACATACTGTAATAAGTGTAATTTTCACACATATAATCTATGTACATTTTATTACACCGGTATAATTTAATCGAAAACTATCACATTTATTATTAAATTCTACAATCAACAATTGATTACAATATATCCATAATATATTATTTTAATGTATACCCCCCATATATATTGTCACATAAGCATCATGATGTACTCATAACATATATTTTCAATATAGTATAGTCACATTAACGTTGTACTACACTATATAATATAGTTACATCCCATATACTTTATATTATTAATTATTGCATGCTTGTACAATATAATCTTATTATATTAATAACTTACTTATTTGTTTTATTATTCATAATGTCAAATAAATAAATTATTTATCTCATTGATTAATTAACAATATTAATTAATCCTTTCCTCGTAATTATTAATTAATCCATTCCTCGTTAATTAATGAAATTATTAATTTTCACAACCATTGCTCATTTATCACGCACAGTATATAAATATAAATCTTATTACATTATAGACACATTGCTCATTATTATTATATTTCTTGCAATAATAATAATCACATATTATTAATTAATCACCATTAATATTTTATAACAATTAATTGATATTCTACGATTGCAATTAACAATTAATATAGATTAATTATTCACTTAATAATTACTTCGTTAATTAATATCATCATTAATATTTCTCATCACTGTGCCACGCAAGGCTTTTAACGAGTTTATTGCAAACTCCACATATTCTCAATTATTATAATTAGTCAATTTAATATAATTGAGTTAACTTATCTCATAACACAATTCATTTATATTCAAATAAATATTCATTCTCCATTAAAATATTTATTTAATAATATATGAAATTTTTCGGGTATTACATCCTCCCCCCCCCCTTATAAAAATTCCGTCCCGCAATTGCTACAAGGTTACCCAAATAAATGGGGATAATCCCTCATCATCCTATCTTCTAACTCCCACGTTGCCTCCTCGACATCGTGGTTACGCCAAAGTACTTTTACAGAAGATATAATTTTATTTCTCAACGTTTGCTCTTTCCTATCTAATATCTGGACAGAAATCTCTTCATATGCCAAGTACTTCTCCACTTGAATTGGCCGTAAGAGATCACGTGCTTGTAGTCGGCCTTGTACGGTCGCAACACGAAAATGTGGAACACGTTGTGGATGTGCTCCAACTCAGGTGATAATGCAACTTTGTATGCCACTTCGCCCACTCGCTTCAGTATCTCGAACGGTCCTATGAATCTTGGACTCAATTTTTCTTTTTTTGCCGAAACGAATTTTTCCCTTCCATGGAGATACCTTTAAAAATGCAAAACTACCAACTTTGAAGTCTCGATCCTGCCGATGCAAATCTGCCTATTTCTTCTGGCGATCTTGAGCTGCTACTAGTCTGGCTCTTATCACTGTCACCATGTCTGCGGTTTGTTGTATTAGCTCTGGTCCGAGTATTCGTCGCTCTCCGACTTCGTCCCAATATAATGGCGTTCTGCACTTTCTCCCGTAAAGAGCTTCGTACGGTGGCATATCGATACTCGCATGGTAACTATTATTATACGCAAATTCGACTAAGGGTAGGTGGGCATCCCAATTTCCCTTAAAATCCATCATGCAAGTCCTAAGCATATCCTCCAGCGTTTGTATTGTTCGCTCACTCTGTCCGTCTATCTGAGGATGATAAGCGGTACTCAACCTCAACTGCTTTCCCATTCTCTCTTGCAGACTCTTCTAAAAATTGGACGTGAAGCGCGGATCTCGATCTGAGACAATTGATACCGGCACTCCATGTCGTGAGACAATCTCCTTTATGTATAGACCCGCTAACTGATTCAAACTGTAACGGATCTTGATCGGTAAAAAATATGCGGTCTTCGTTAGTCGATCCACGATAACCCAAATAGCATCATAACCTTTCTATGTAACTGCAAGTCCTACCACGAAGTCCATCGTAATATGCTCCCATTTCCACTCTGGTATTTCCAACGGTTGTAGTAAACCACTCGGCCATTGATGCTCTGCTTTAATGCGTTGGCAAGTCAAACATCTACTGACGCACTCTGCGACTTCCCGTTTCAAATTGAGCCACCAAAAATGTTGCCTCAAATCTAGGTACATCTTAGTGCCTCCCGGATGAACGAAATATGTCGTATTGTGTGCCTCGTGCAAAATCTCTTTCCTTAACTCGGTTACCGCTGGTACCCATACTCTTTCTTCAAATCTCAAAATACCATCTTTATCCATTCGAAATTTCTCTTCCTCATTTTCTGTGATCCTTTTCCTGATCTTCTCACATTCTTCATCTTTCTCCTGTGCTTCATTTACTCTATCCAACAATGTCGGATAAGCTTCCACCACAAACAACCTTTCTTCAAACCTCTCGGGTCCCTTCACTTCTATTTCTAATTACTCCATCTCTCTTATCAACTCTTCCTGAGTCGTCAAATTAAACAATTTCTCCCTTCCTTTCCTGCTCAGAGCTTCGGCAACCACATTTGCCTTCCCCGGGTGATAAAGAATATCGTAGTCATAGTCTTTAATTAATTCTAACCACCTTCTCTGCCGCATGTTCAACTCCTTCTGTGTGAAGATATATTTTAGACTTTTGTGGTCCGTGTATATCTCACATTTCTCCCCGTATAGATAATGCCTCCATATATTCAACGCAAAAACTACTACCGCTAACTCTAAGTCGTGAGTAGGGAATCGTTTTTCGTAATCCTTCAATTGTAGTGACGCATACGCAATGACCTTGTCGTGTTGCATGAGCACACAGCCAAGCCCCTTGTGCGATGCATCACTATACACTACAAAATATCCTGCATCATCTGGTAATGATAACACAGGCGCTTCGCTCAATCTCTTCTTCAACTCCTGAAAACTCTCTTCGTATTTGTCGGTCCATACAAATTTCACCGTCTTTCTAGTCCAATTGGTCAACGGGGTTGCTATTTTAGAAAAATCTTGGATGAATCTTCGATAGTACCCAGCTAACCCTAAAAAGCTTCTCACCTCCGTCGGTGTTCTCGGTTGTTCCCAATTACTTACTGCTTCTACCTTCGCAGGGTCTACTGAGATTCCATTCTTATCCACCACGTGGCCTAAGAATTGAACCTTCTCCATCCAAAATTCACACTTTGAAAACTTCGCATACATCTTCTCCTTCCTTAGTGCCTCCAAAATAATCTTCAGATGTTCAGCGTGTTCTTCCTCTGTCTTCGAGTAGATCAAAATGTCGTTGATAAAAACCACTACAAATTTATCCAAGTATGGCTTGAAAACTCGGTTCATCAAGTCCATAAATGCTGCCGGAGCATTAGTCAATCCAAATAACATTACCAAAAACTCGTAGTGTCCATAACGGGTTCGAAACGCAGTCTTTGGTATGTCATCATCCCTCACTTTTAGTTGATGATATCCTGTTCGTAGGTCGATTTTTGAGAAACATTTTGCCCCCTTCAGTTGATCAAACAAGTCGTCTATCCTCGGTAGCGGATATCGGTTCTTTATCGTTACTCTGTTCAATTCTCGATAATCGATATAGAGCCTCATCGAGCCGTCCTTCTTCTTAACGAATAGCACTGGTGCTCCCCAAGGAGAAACACTCGGTCGAATGTAACCCTTATCCAACAACTCTTGCAATTGTATCATCAATTCCTTCATTTCTACTGGCGACATACGATATGGAGCTTTCGAAATCGGTGCCGTTCTCGGTGCTAAGTCTATTACGAATTCAATTTATCTATCTGGAGGAAGACCAGGCAGATTGTCCGGAAACACATCTTGAAATTCATTAACTACGGACATATCCTTAATTTCTACTCCCTTTTTTCGAGTATCAACGATGTAAGCTAAATAACCTACACATCCTTTCCTTAACAATTTCTTGGCCTACATCATCGTAACGCAACACGATTTCTTAAGCAAGCTACCATAAAACACTACCTTAGACTTACTCGGAGTCTGAAGGTTCACACATTTATTCTGACAATCAATTATCGCTGCATGGTTATACAACCAATCCATTCCCAGTATCACATCAAATTCTCCCAGTCTAATAGGAATCAAGTCTGCGCTCAGTTCATGTTCTCTAATGTTTACGCGACAATCTTGATAAACGTATTCTACAAGAATTATTTTCTTATTCGCAACTTCTATGTTCAAAGAATTTTCTAACCGTTCTTGGGGTGTACTAAGTTTACTAGCAAATTCTTCAGATATAAAAGAACAGGTGGCACCCGAATCAAATAATACATAAGCATTTATATCATTGATTGGAATTATACCTAATACCACGTCCTTCGCAGCCACAGCATCCTGGACGGTCATGTTAAAAGTTTTGGCAGTTGGGCGGTTGGATTGGTTGGGTTGTGCGGGTCCTCCAATCATTAACTTGTTACCTCCTCCTTGTTGGCTACCACTTCCGCCACTTCCCTTCTTCGGGCAATCCTTAATACGGTGCTCAGTTGAGCCGCAAGCAAAACACCCTTGGATCTTCTTTGGCTTTGGACAGTTTGGCGATATGTGCCCCTCTTGGCCGCAGTTATAACACGTGCCCTTTCCTTTCCAGCACTCCCCTTGGTGACTTTTCCCACACTTATTACAAGCTCCACTCCTTTTTTTAAAATTTCCCTGGTGACTCCCACCTTGATTATTGTTTCTGCTGTTGTTATTCTCCCACTTTCCCTTTCCCAAATTACTTCCTCCACTGTTGCTTCCTCCAGTACGATTCTCTCCTCCAGCATTCTTTCCTTTCTTCTCTTTATTGTACAAGCTCAAAGCTTCACTTCCTCCCTCCACAATAATAGCCTTTTCCAGCAGTGTTGCATAAGAATCGATCTGAAGAACTGACACCTTATTGAATAGCCAAGGCTTCAGTCTTTGTTCGAATCGTCTAGCCTTCCTCTCTTCATCTCCTACCTGGTGCTTCGCAAATCGGGCTAGTTCGTTAAACCTAGCCGCGTATTGCACCACCGTCATCTCCCCTTGTTTTAACTCTAGGAATTTCACCTCCATCCTATTCTTTATGCTTTTCGGGAAGTAATTCTCGAAAAATAGCGTCTTAAACTTATCCCAAGCTATTATCCCTTCTCCAGCTCACTGCTGATTTGCCTCCCACCAATAGTTTGCTTTCCCCCTCATCATGTACGTAGCAAACACCGTCTTCTGATCTTCACCTACTCGAGCTATAGTGAAAGCTTTTTTGATCTCCTTGATCCACGTTTGTGCGACGATTGGGTCGGTAGTTCCCTCGAACTCCGGGGGTCCTACACTCTTAAAGTCTTTAAAGGTTGTTACTGGCACAACCTGAGGGTTTGGGCGAACGGTTCATTGTACCTTCCCCTTAATGCCTCTCCTAACAGGTCTACCAGTTTTTGGATCGGGTCAACTTGTTCCCTCTCATTATTTATTGACTCCTCAGGTGCAGTCAATCTACGTCTGGGCGGCATTATATGATTATCCTAGCATACTGCTATAAATGTCATCACATGTGTCCCCTAATATCACAAAAGACGGGGAATATACCAACCTACTACCATACTACCCCTCTAACAAAAGCTTACACGGGGTTTACATCACTATCCCACATCTTACACAGAAGATTGGGATTACAACATAGTATGTACAACACATAAAGATAAATTCTACTAAACTACCACTAGACCATTTAAAGAAATCTCATCACATCATCCCGCGCTCCACTGCGCTCTTGTACTCCATCTGCGCTATATACGCAACCAGCTCTTGACTCAAGGTATGTAGAGTCTGTACCTGTTCTGCTGGGTAGCGGTACACACCATCAAGCACTCTCTCGAATGCTGAACGGAACACGTACCCCATCTTGTTCATTTTCCTCTTCTTACATCTGACCTCATCCTCCAAGTCGTCAGCTCTCTCATGGGAAGCCTCCCACGTCTCCTCGAAGTGTATCCTATCCATCACCTCTAATTCCAACTGAGTGCGAAGTGCTTCCTTCTCAGTCTTCTCGCTTAGTTCCCTCTGTTCTACCTCTTCCAGCTTTCCTGCCAGATCCACATTCCTCGCCACCGACCTGTGGAATACGGTTCCCATCTGGATCCCTGCCTCCCTGCGGTAAGCGATCTCTACCTCTAGCTCCTGTATGACCAGCTTCCTCTGGTGTTCCTCGTCCCTCAGCTTCTAGAACTCGGACTCTCTCTCTTGGGCCTCTGCCTCTAACTCCTGGACTTTGCAGTCCAACTCCAGAATCCGCTCCTCATACTCGCCTAACATCTGCTCCTCTACAGTAGCCTCATCAGAGTCCTCTACTGGCTCATCGTCCATCGGCTCCTCCTCTGGATCGGACTCTATCTCAATTTCGTCCTCGTCGTCAGACTCGAACGGTGCAATAGCCTGCACAGGCACAACCTCTAAGGGTGCCTCGTACACTACATGAATATCCCTGGGCTCATCCTCAACCACTCTAGCGGGTATTCCCATATCTGCCATCTACAATCACAAACACAAGACAAGAAACAACAACTCCATTAGAATGTTAAATAAAACATAAGTTCATTGTATAAAATGAAGTTACATTTCATAACAGACTAGGTCTCTCAAGGAAAACTCTACATGAGTTTTATCTCCTTCCTAACTTCTAAGTTCGCCTAAGTAGTCTAACGACACTCGTTCCTAAGGTTTATAAGTACAACTTTGATACCAACCTGTGACGTCCCCAAATTCTAGGACCGTCACGGGGTCGCTCGAATTTGATTCGTCACGTGCTCATGGTAATACATCATAATAATATGACTAAATGTCGCATCGCACAGCGGAATAATACACAACTAATACCGAATAGATTACATTTAAATAATATAATTTATTCATGTCCCAAAGTCTCATAACTTAAATAGTGATTACATAGCTTAGACATATCTTAAGCATAAATAACCTTAACTAGTACATAATATCATAAGTTCTTTATTACAATCATAAAGTCCTACATAAAGAAAGCTACTCGGTAGCCTTTTCCTTGCCCTTATCTGTGCCTGAAGGTCCACACTGCTCTGCCTTAATTGAAATATTTTAGGGAAAGCAAGAATGAGCACAAATTGCTCAGCAAGTAATATACAATAGGGTAAGTAATATAATTCTCAATTCTTGAAAGGGTATAGCAAGGTTTGATATTTCAAGGATAACAAGAATATCAACAGTTCTCAATAACAGTCGCTAGGGACAGAATATATCAATGTGATTCAATAATAAATCAATTCAAGATTTCAAGATAACTGAATACTGAGCAGTCACTAAGGACTATGCACTTCTACTAGAATTAACAGTATTAAACTGATAACCCAAATCAAAAACAAGTACAACAGGTGATCAGCCTAAAGTACCCTATGTTATGCATAACAATCAATCATACTCAAGTGCGTACGTCGGTTCTCCGACAATTATATTTTTCCTTCAAAGAAGGTTGTTCTTCTCAGTCAAATACGAGATCCCGCACCAATCAATTGGTTTGGGTCGCTTTTCAATAATATAAGTCTAGCCGAATCAAATGGCATAGACACTTTCACAATATTCAAGAAAAATACCAAGTTCAACATGAATAATAGCTTTAATAAAATAAGAGTTCAAGTATGCTAATTCAATTCAAACGAGTAAGTAAAGAAACTAGCTCGCAATATACAAGGATAGAATACTTGCACCGTAAAAGAGTGTTAGTTAGGAAACTTGCACTTTAAAAGAGTGTATGTTAGAGAACTTGGTTACAATGTTCCTTGAATAAAGTAAATACGAAGGTCTACGATACTTGCACTATAAATGAGTGTAAGTAAGGAAACTTGCACTTTAAAAGAGTGTAAGTTAGAGAACTTGCCTTTAACGTAGTTTATCCATGAAAAGCAAATCAACACTTTTGAATTTCTATCGTAATACAGTTACGTATATATATGATATTCATTAGTCATATAATTTAACTTCACATTTTATCTTCGAATATACGATCAACACGTAAGCTAAGTTTTAACCTAGCTACACAGTTATTTAGTATCTAATTTCTATCCTTAACTTCCTCTTTTCTCAAGTTGATCATATTCATACATCATTACTATCATGTGAGACTACCACAAGTAGCAAACATACGCGCATATTATTAATATCACATAAGAACACAATCAATACCAAATATATTTTATTTTAGCAAGTTATGGCATTCCCATAAGTTAACCGTCGAAATCGGATTCACATATATCACATAGTATATATACATGTTAAAGAGTCTTTTTATATTCATCTAACCTTCCCTTCTTCCAAACATATGTGATATAGATTCTAAGTCGACGTTTACGGTCATTTAAGGTCATGAAATTTACAAAGCCTATCATGCTCGCTTTTAAAACACTTAAGGTATTTATATTAAGCATACTTATGAGTATTCACATTCTATACATGTGACTATCACAGTTATTAGTTGAAAACATGCTTCGTTTATGCTAAATTTGATTTCACGACACCTAATCATGGTATATATACATGTATGATACATGAGTGAGTCTAAAAGTACTATCACATGTTCAAAATTGTCAGATTCTAACTCTCGTCATAACATACCAAAGTTCATGTTCAAAGCTTATACTTTGTTAGTATAGTTCACTAATAAGGTCTATCATGTCCATGCTTCCTTATGAAACCTATATATGCAAGTTAACATGTATTATATGTGATTCTAGGTCATGTAAACATATTTGCCAAATCAGTACCTCAATGTGTCACACACATGTCAAAGTTTTTTGTTTATTAAAACTTCCATTTTCGTTCGAAATGTTTACTAATCGAGGTTTAGCATGCTCAAGTCATACTATAAAACATGTATACACAAGTCAACATTCATTTCATGTGTTTCTAGGCCATATTAACAAGCATCCAAAGTCAGAACGTCAAAACAGATATAATAAGTCAATGTCTATTTTGAAACTCTAAGTTCATTGTGAAATCTATAACCTCACCATTCAAGCATGCGATCCTAATATAACATGCTTACATTAGTTCAATGTACTCATATATATATATATTACACATGCTTGCATGCTCACCTAAGTTATATATACAAACCAACACTTGACAGATGTTTAAGCAGAATGCGAAAAACCATATTCAGTACCCGGCGCAGCTGCGCTGCGCTCTAGTTATAAACTGGCGCAGCTGCTCCACAACTGCTTCACACCAGAAACCGGCCTGTTACGGCAGGAACTTAGCCCAATACAAAAATTTGTCACGAATTCGATTATAATTAACAGCATTGTATTACTAATATGTTTTTAAGCTAATATAGCAACTAAACAAGTATGCTACAATCCAATTACAATCTAGTGTGGCATAACCAAGAATTTGAATATTTTTCAGAAAATAAGAATCAAGAAATCTCAGAATTGCAGAAATAGAAAATGAAGAACAAAAAGCAATCTTATACCTTTGTAATTAGTTAATTGGACTTGCTGCTTAATTTAGAATGCTCACACTAATATATGTATATGCTCTCCCTCTCAACACTTAGCAAAATCTCAGCAAAGAAGAATGGAGAAGAAGAGCTCAATTTATAGAACAACCAATACCCAGACAATGCTTTAGTTCTTCAATTTAAACCAACGTGAATTAGGATTGCATGTTGGTTATGAAAGGGTAGGTAATTGGTTGTTGAAGGCAATCATAAAATCCACACCCTTGTTCATCATTGCTGTGATTTTACTGAGTTTGAGGAGTAGAGAGTAGGCTAGCTTGCAAGCTATACATGTGAAGAGAATGTGACTACCAATATGGGACAAGGCAAAGAAATTCTCAGCATTTTAGCAACATTGATATATATATATATATATATATATATATATATATACAATACTTGTTTTACTATGCACATTTCATATATATATATATATATATATATATATATATATATATATATATCCAAGTTGTATTTGTATAATACATTCTTAGGTTGTAATTAAAATGTCACAATGTAATTCACATACTGTAATAAGTGTAATTTTCACACATATAATCTATGTACATTTTATTACACTGGTATAATTTAATCGGATACTATCACATTTATTATTAAATTCTACAATCAACAATTGATTACAATATATCCATAATATATTATTTTAATGTATACCCCCATACATATTGTCACATAAGCATCATGATGTACTCATAACATATATTTTCAATATAGTATAGTCACATTAACGTTGTACTACACTATATAATATAGTTACATCCCATATACTTTATATTATTAATTATTGCATGCTTGTACAATATAATCTTATTATATTAATAACTTACTTATTTGTTTTATTATTCATAATGTCAAATAAATAAATTATTTATCTCATTGATTAATTAACAATATTAATTAAACCTTTCCTCGTAATTATTAATTAATCCATTCCTCGTTAATTAATGAAATTATTAATTTTCACAACCATTGCTCATTTATCAAGCACAGTATATAAATATAAATCTTATTATATTATAGACACGTTGCTCATTATTATTATATTTCTTGCAATAATAATAATCACATATTATTAATTAATCACCATTAATATTTTATAACAATTAATTGATATTCTACGATAGCAATTAACAATTAATATAGATTAATTATTCACTTAATAATTCCTTCGTTAATTAATATCATCATTAATATTTCTCACCACTGTGCCACACAAGGCTTTCAACGAGTTTATTGCAAACTCCACATATTCTCAATTATTATAATTATTCAATTTAATATAATTGAGTTAACTTATCTCATAGCACAATTCATTTATATTCAAATAAATATTCATTCTCCATTAATATATTTATTTAATAATATATGAAATTTTTCGGGTATTACATTTATAATGGTTAATCAAGGATTTTCAGAATTCAATTCGTTGTATAAAGCATGTTTTAATGGAAAATATGTGTTCATATGAAGTTCATGTATTTGGTTGAGTTTTAGAATAAAAGTTATGATTTAATTGGTTTTTAGTATGCCTAATTAGAATTTATTATGATGCTATCTTCAATTATGAAAATATTGCATGTGTTGTGAATTGAATTGGTAGAGAATTTTATTTATAGTGAAATATTTTGTGAAAACTATGAGTTTTTGGAAAATATCAAAATTGGAGTTTTTAAAACATGGTTTCTTGTTGTTTAAGATGATTTTGTGTCTAGGAGCATGTTTATGTATGTTGGAATCATGTTAGAAACTTTAAGTTTATGTTTTCTATGAATTGATATGAATTGCATAAACTGGAATTAGAATTTGGTGTGGAGAAATAAGCCAAATTGGCTTTTTCTCTGCACAGTTCGCGAACTTGTCTGCGTTTGCTGGAAGGGGCCCGCCCCGGCGGGCCTATCAAGTGGAAAAACCCTCGCCCCGACGAGGGGGTGGCAGAAAAAAAAACTTGCTTTCTTTTGTATTTTATAAAGCTAATTTTATGTAATAACTTTTATAGCATAATTAAATATATATTAAAATGCTAAATGAATATTAATAAATTATATTAAAAAAATATAATTTGTTATTATAATTTTGAATAATTATAATTTGAGTAAAGGTTTAATTTAAATTATAATTGTTTTAAATTATAATGACTATAAATTGAGTTATTGTAATCAAGTGAATGTAAATTTAAATTATAATATGTAATTATAATTTAATGCATGATTAATTATAGATTATAAATTGTGTAAATATAATGTAATATTTGCATGATTAACTATAAATTATGATTGGTGTAATTATAATTTAGTAAATGTATGTTGTGGTTTAATTAATTATAAATTATAAATTGGTTATAATTTAATTAAAATAAGATGTAATTATAATTTGAGTAACTATAATTAGAATTAATGTTTAAATTATAATTAATTTAAATATAATTTCATATGAAATACATAATTATTATTTGAGTTAATTATGTGAGCATACCTATGTGATGTAATTAAATTATGTGATTATTAATTATTAATTTAATAATTAAATAAGAATGAGTTAACCTAGAAAGGTTAACCAATTATGTGAGTTAGTTACGTGTTAACTAATTTAGATTGTTGTGATTAAATATATATGTGTAGGAAATATTAAAGAACGTGAATTATATTAGTAGCTTGCGCTTGAGGCAAGTTTTCTAAACCCTAAACTCGTTTATTTGTTTCAATTCAATTATTCATTGTTTGAGATTATTCTTTTATTGGACAAGTAATTATTGAAAGTTCATGATATAATTAAAGTAACGTTGGCTTATTGTTCAAGCATGGTTTGAATATTCTTTTGAGATGCTTTAAATTTATTTCTAAAGCATATGTTAGTTCGTAATTCTTTCACTTACGAATTATCCCAAGTTATTGAAAGTCGATTCAACTAATCCTTAGTTAATGAACGTGAATTCTAAATTATCCTTGTAAGCTTATCCAAACCAAACTTTCTTTGGTGCGGACTTGAATTCAAATTACTGAGTCGAACCCCTATTATTAGGGGAGGTTACTACGCGTAAGCGGTAAGATGTTTGTGCACAATACATGGTACGAAGGGCTGATCTCCGTAAGTACGAATTAAGGTACATAGTCTTATTGACTGTTAAAGGTTTAAATGGAAATGTTTATAACCTAGAACAAAAGGTCAAAGGCCTTATGACCCTCAGATAAATTCTATATTCGAATTTTAATGTTAATAGAGAATTATTATTCAATTATTTATTGCTGAAGTAAGCTAAGTTATTCAAATTCTTTTTAAAGATATCCTTTCATGTATTTATTATCTTTAAACTCCAGTGAGCTGTTGTTCGCTCACTCTTACATTATATAACAATTGCAGCTAAGGTTGATAATGTTGACGCTCCGTCTACGAGTAAATGCAAAGGAAAGCAAAACAAGTGAAGACTTGTTTTTATTATTTGAAATGATTGTAATAGACTTTAATGTTATGTTTTTATTTCCGCATATTATTATTATGTCAAGGTTAGAGTAACCCTGGGTTTGATTTTTAAGAAGGTTGTAACCCTTGTTTTAAGGGAGATTTTATTATTTAAATCAAGGTTGTATCTTATTTTGAAATTATTTTGGGTAGATGTATGTTATATTTAGAAAGTGAATACCAAATCATGTGGAAACGAAGAACCCAGATTTGGGGGTGTCACACCTTCGGGCACCGACAAGGGCAAGGGAAAGGCTACAGAGTAGCTTTATTTATATAGAATTTTATGATTGTAATAAGAATTTATGCTATTATGTATTCGTTAGGTTTATATATGCTTCAGGTATGTTTAAGCTATGTAATCGATGTTTAAGTTACGAGACCTTGGGACGTGAATAAATTATATTAATTAAATGTAATTTATTCGGTAGTAGAGTTGTGTATTATTCCGTTGTGCGATGAGACATTTAGTCGTACTATTATTATCATGATGTTAGATTATAGAACGTGACAAACCGAATTCGAGAGACCAGTGTTGGATCCGAATTTGGGGGCGTCACAGAGAAGCCTAATTAATTAAAAGAGTTTAATTAATTAAAATGAAACCCTTTTTCCTAAATGATTTAGGAGGGTTGCCTACATCTATAAATAAGAAAGTCTTATTATGGATTGAGTTTACACAAGTTACTCACTTAATTCTAAGAGTTGGGAGAGTACACATTTTCTATAGAGATAGAAAACTAGGGTTTAACCAAACACTCACCTTCTTGAATTGTTATGATTTCTTGGTGGATCACCTCTAGAGGCCAAACACTTGGGTGACTAACGTTGATCAAAGGAAGGAATCAACTTGGTGGATTCAAGATGAATGCGAAATGAATTGGAGTTGAACTCGTACTTGAGGAAGCTAGTTTCTACAAGGGTATGAATCTAATCTCTATCTATTTTGTTTAATTAATAACTGTGCATAAAGGATGATCCGGATATATAGTTTGTAAAATTTTAAAACTCTGATTTACCATGCTTCCGCTATTTTAATGCAATTTGATTGTGTTCACGAATCTTACAAACCTAACAGTGTTATCAGAGTCAAACCTTTATGCGAGTTATTAATTATTTTGATTTCATATATGTATGGGTATATGTTTGGAACAATTTATTGGGCATAATTTGTTGCATAGAACCATATTTTTTGGAAGAAAGGATCAAAAATTGCGTTTTGCAAGAAAACAAAAAGTCCAGAAAAACGCCGCGGCGCGGGGCATGCTGGGTTCTGTAAGTATGGCGTGGGGCGCGCCGGTCCTACAGAATTTCTTATTTTAATTTTTTGTGCAGTTTTTTCAAAAATAGAATAAAGGAATTTATTTGGATATGGAATAGAATTCCATGTTTCCTAGAATAAAGTAGTTTATTCACATATGGAATAAGATTCTATGTTTCCTAGAATAAAGGAGTTTATTCACATATGGAATAAGATTCCATATTTCCTAAAATTAAATGTTTAATTTTGATAAGGAATATGATTTAATATATTTTATTTTTCCAACAATTTTAAGTTAAAATAAAGGAGTTTATTTTGTACTTGAAATTGGATTCCTTGTTAATTTAAATAAAAGAATTTATTTTGATTTGGAATTTGAATAAAAATAAAGTAGTTTATTTTTATTTAATATTGGATAAAATAAAATAAAGAAGTTTATCATGATTTAAATTTTTATTAAAATACATGAGCTTATTTTGTTTCAAAATTAAATTAATAATAAATTTTAATTGCCCATTAAACGATATCAACACATATATGGAATGGTTTATTTATTAATGAGATGAATATTATTTGTTGATGCATATGTTGATGTTTATAATAATAAATGGGGTTGATTATGGACTATTGACCAATGTGATTGAATTTTATTTTAGTTGGATGCATGAATGTATGGGTTTTATAAATGGGGTCTGCGTACCTCGTCTTCTCTAATTTTTCTTGATGTAAATTCTATCTTCCTCCTATGTACTTCCCCTTGAGTGCTGATCAATATTTCTATGTAATGTAAATAGTTTATGTAATAAGATTAATTAGAATTATCTTGAAGAATTGGAGACTAACAAGCAATGAACGCTTGAAGACCCGTTTGTAATGGAGCCCGGAATTTAAATGTAATAGTTATATTTAAATTTAATTTTGGCACCCTAGGTTTGACCTTTTGGTTCACTTGGTGGCTCTAGTGAACCAAACTAAAATAAAGTCCATAATTAATCCGGGTAGAATATAGTATTTATATGTGTATGCTTACTATTATATATATATATATATATATATATATATATATATATATATATTATATTATAAAACATATTTCGCATGTTAATTAATATGACGCGTATTTTATATATATGTACATGCACGCTAAACAAGATGAGACAAATAATAACAAATTCCTCAAAGAATTTATATTTAGTCCTAAACGTTCAAAGATATTTGGAATATCGAACGTCGCCTTCTAGCATGATAAAATTAATAGAGTATTAAATATTTAATATGAGTTTGTTGTGTCACCACAAGGCAAATATTAAATATTTAAGATGTTATTTTATCACATTTGATGTTTATAAAGAAATTGAACGATATTGTTTTGTTGTGTCACCACAAGAATGGTATTTTTCTATTTGAATATATGAAAGTGCTAGGTTGGACTCAACATAGATAATTTTGATTCGGATGTGCCACCACTTGATCAAAATAATCTATGAGGCAAAAAGAGTTACATGATGATATAATTGACAAGAGTTGTCTACTTATTTATTTATATATACTTTATTGTGTCACCACAAGGCTATATATATTTGAAATGGGATCCTTATTCTCAATACCAGATCGTTAATTAGATATTGTCGAACTATATAAGTGAGGGTAATATAGTTTGAAGAAAATAATGGGAGATAACAATTTAAAACAAGACCTAATTTATTTTGGTAATTAATAAAAGAATGTGTGCTATAATGTTGTTAATTACAAATTCATTTACAGAATTTTACAATGTCTAAATTACTATCACTGCGTAGCATATTAGATGCTAATTAATCGAACCGAATTAAACGGATTAGTTAAGGAATTTGAGAATAGTTCTCCAGGCTAAAAACCTATCGTATATCCTTAATACGTCTATCTCTGCAATGGTTGCAGACAATGCCTCTGAGAAAGAGATTGCTACTTTTAGAAAGTAGCAAGATGATGCATAGTTGGCTCAATGCATCATGCTCGCATCCATGAGTAACGAGCTTCAGCATCAACATGAAACTATGGATGCTCCTACTATATTTCTACACTTCAAAGAGTTGAATGGTGAGAAAAGTAGGACTAATAAATATCAGATATCTAAGGAGCTCTTTCAATCTTGAATGACTGATGGTACAATAATAAAGACACGTGTCCTTAAGATGATCAACCGGATTGAACAAATAGGACAACTAGGTTTTGTCATGGCTGGAAAATTGAGCCAAGATTTGATCTTGCACTCACTCCCGGACTCCTTCTCACAATTATTGTGTATTTTCAGATGTACAAGATAGATGTCAGCCTCGCTGATTTGCTTAAACATGTTGAAAAATTGTTGAGAGTCACTTTCCAACCAAGAAAGACCAAATCTTACTAGTAGGGGCCAAAGGATATTCTGAAAAGAAAAATGATTCGAAGAAGGTAAAAAGAATGGTAAATACAAAAGATAATAAAAAAACTGATACGGATAGCAAAGGAGTTTGCTTCCATTACAATAAGCCTAGACACTAGAATAGAAACTGCGAGAAGTATCTTGAAGAGGCTAACCAGAAGAAGCTTAGTGAAGCTTCGGTTACATATACATGTTTGTCAATGATTGAAATAAATATTTCTATAAGTAAAGTTTCTACTTGGGTATTGGATACCGGCTATGGTTCTCATAAATACAGATTTATGAAGGGACCAAGCAGAAGTAGAAAGCTAAACAAGGGGAAGTCTTCCTGCGTGTGGAAATGGAGCAAAGGATGGTTCATTAACTGCAAGAACTTATTGTTTAGCGTAGCCTAAAGGCAAGTCCATTAGTTTAAATAATTAACAATTTACTGAATGGACTTTACATACTTGACTTACATGAAAATAATTTTAAATTGAACAAACTAGTAAAAGAAAAGGAGATGATCATTCAAAGAGTTGAATATTTGTATTTGGTGAAATACAAGTCTGAATCATTTGAAAGGTTCAAAGAATTCAAAAGTAAAACTAATTGGCAATACTTGTGTAATAAATACTTGTGTAATACTTGGCAATTCTTCGATTGGATCGAGGAATAAATACTTGTGTAATAGTTCTAAGATCATCTTAAATGGTTTTCTCACAATGGATGCTTCCTGATACACAATAATTGATTGGTGTATCTAAAAGGAAAAATTGTACCTTGTTGAACATGGGGCGGTCCATAATAATTTTACCGACATTCCAGTATCCTTCTAGGCTGATGCCCTAGAAATGGGCTGCATATCTACGAAAAGGTAATCTCAAAATCCTTCCCCAAGACTTTCATAAGAGTTATGGACATGGAGGATTCCTAATCTTAAGTATGTTAAGATAAAGGTTTGTCCAACTTATTGAAAGTATTATGCAAACAAGCCAATCATGTATGATGATAAAGCATATACTTTGAGACAATCTTATTTATTTATTAATAAAAGTATTATTTAATTAAAGGCATTTAGATGATCATGCTAATGAGATCTAAATTCTTAAATAGCTTAAAACTAAAATAGTCCCAATCATTGGATTACTAAAAAGAGGATTAGTGATTCCAGATAGATTGGTACATACGTTAACTTGCTCATTGGATGAGGATGATAGATCTTATAATCATTTGTGTGGAGACACTAAAGAAAGTATGTAAGTGCTTATTGGAGAATAAGTTCACTAAACGTGGCTCGCTAAGGAATACCTAATGGAGTTTTACTTGCCTATCAATAGGAATTCCTTAAGAGAAGTAGTACAAATAATCCTTAGACTTGAGATCATCATAGTATCTTGTGTATGATGAGTTATACTTTGACATGTTCCTTAAGAACCTAAGGGTATATCAAAGGGTATGATTGGGTATAATGATTTATACATGGAGATAATGAACGATCAATAAAGGATTTACCGCTTCTAGTAAAAGAAGAGAATGTCCTATGTGATTCGATAAATGACAACCAAGTAGTCCTTGGCCAAGGCAAAATGAAATTAGAAAATAGTTTCTAATTTACATTATTTGGTGTTGTGCATTACTCACATGTTCTTTTATGATTAATATTGAAATTTATATTATCTGAAAAGTCGTTGATCGCTAAGGGGGCTTACCCTTATTGTAGAATAAATGTTATTTATTTAAATGAATTAATAGTTTAATTTATTTATTTAAATAAGATTAGAATTATTCTAATTGATTTATTCACAACCGGTTTAATATGGAGAACCTAAAGGGTCACACCATAAAAGGAAGAATATTTATTAAAAAAGTTAATGGCATAATCATAATAATAAGTTAAGCATGTTTAATTTAATCTATGGTGATAGAATAAATTAAATAACTTAATATTTATTATTTAATATTTTGGAAGTATTAAATATAAATTAATAAGAGGAGTCTTATTATTATTATTACTATTATTATTATTTAATTCCTAAAGGAGTTTGATAATTAATTAATAAGATACTCTCTCTCTCCCATATATTCCTAATAAGATTTGGAGGCTAATTAATTAAAAGAGTTTAATTATTCCTAATAGGATTATGAAGCCTAATTAATTAATATGAAACTCTATTCCTAAAAAGGTTTAGGAGGGTTGCCTATATCTATAAATAAGAAAGTCTTATTATGGAACAAAGTTAGACATTACACTATTCCAATAGTTGGGAAAGTATACACATTCTATAGAGATAGAATTATGGTTAGCCAAACACCCATCTTCTTAGTTCATCTTCTTCCTTGGTGGATCACCTCTAGAAGCCAAACGCTTGGGTGGCTTGCATTGATCAAAGGAAAGGAACCAATCTCGTATATTCAAATTGGAGGACAACTCGTACCTGTGGAAGCTCGATCTACAAGGGTATAATTCTGATCTCCTACCCTTTTATAGATTGATAATTAAGCACAAGATATGTGACAAACTAGAATTTTATAATTTAATTTAAATATTTATTGAATTAAATAAATATTTTTGATGATTTATTTATTGAGTTAAATAATTATTTGATAGAATTGTGATAGATTAATTTAATTATGTGTGTTACATTGATTAAATTAATGTGGAGAATTTTTATAGTTCAAAGTGTGAATTTAATTGATTTTATTTAATTAAATAAATTATTTAATAAGCATAATGTTATTCTAATTAATTTAATAATTAATTAGAGATTTTATGAATAGTCATAATTAATAAATGAGAATTTAATTATGTGATGATGTGATTTAATGTGTAATATTATCTTTTATTTAATTGAATTTAAATAAGATTATTTGATTAATTAAAGTGTGGCAATTAATTATATAATAAACACTTTAATTAAAATAATGGGAAAGGAGGAATGAAGGAGGACAAACAAACAAGCCCTTAAGGGAGTGGGTGTCAGTTAATTTGATTTAACCGCTCCCACTATCCCTGATAGTTATATATTATACGTATATGTATTAGACCTTATATAATATATATCAGTTCAGTTCATTATTTCATATATCATATACATATCAGAGAAAATACAGAGAGAATTTGAGAGAAAGATTAAGTGAAGAAGTGTTGAAGAATCAAAGTAAAAGAAATTTTTATCATCTTCAAACAGAGTTAGCAAGGGTATGATTCTTCATCCCAATATAATTATGTTAATTTATTTTCTCCAACAAACTCAATTTTAAGCTCTCTATAACTAATATTGTTGATAATTGTTGATTATATGATTATATGTATGTTAGTATATGTTCATAACATGTTTTATATCATTTATTCATATTTTAAAATAATCAAATTCATGTGATTATGCTTTAATTAGAGATTTGAAAGTTACAGAGTATGAAAAGTATGAATATGACCCATATGTACAAAATAACAAGCTTTAATTGTTTATTAAACTTTAAATTGATAGTTGATTATGATTATGCATATTTAAACGAAGAAAACGAAATTCAAACGGACAGATTCGGTGTTATAACGAATTTGTAATGATGAATTTCACGATTTATCTCGAAACTTTGAAAAATACCAAAACCAGTAAATTTATGTGTTGTAATTTGAGTGATTATGTGATCTAAATTGTTAAAAACATGCTAGAAGAGTTGTATGATGTTTATGTTAACTTTATAATCTATGGGTAACATTAACAGTGTTGTTTGAACTTAATTTTTGCATTTTCGTGGGTTATTTGGGCTGATGAATAGTGCAGTAGAGAACTGCAGTTTCTTCATGCTAGAGACAACTGCCCCAACGGGCTTTCTAGTGTAAGACATGCCGCCCCGGCAGGCAACCCACAGTTCAAACATCCACCCCGGCGGGAATTGCAGAGATGAGGTGGTTTTGTTTTGTGTGGTTTTCAGTCTATAACATGATGAGTTAACTTAACCTAATGAACTTGATAACGCGTTGAGCATGTAACACAGTACTATAACATATTGTTGACATGTATAAGACGATTTGAAGTTGCATATTAACAAGTTGTATGTGAACTTGGATTTGTTGTTGTAAGATTTGATTATGATTGTTTACGAGTTTATACTTGTGTGGTATGCATGTTGTGGGTTCAGATTCATGTTATGTGGTTAGTCAACAAGTTAAGATTATGAACCAAGTTGTTAAGTTGTGCTAAAGTGGAAAGTCCAACAGTTAAATGTAGTGGTAATGGAACTAATTGATATTGTAAACTTAATGAAATATGTAGGATTAATTGAGGATCGTGAATTATATTTGTAGCTTGCGCATGAGGCAAGTTTCCTAAACTTTACTTTTATTGAGCAAGCTTTCTATCCTCAAAATTTTATTATGATGCAAGTTCTTATTCTTGTTTATTTAAGTCAAGATTTCATATAAGATATTCTATTTCTTTTAAAGCATAACTTCAGTTATACAATACTTATTCGATTGTATACCTTCGAGATTCATTATTCGATTTGATTATCAGTTTATTGTTAAACCTTGTAAGACTTGCGAACCCTTATTGATTCGACTAGTCCATAGTTGATGAACGTTCTAAATTCTAGAACTATTATTGAGCTTATCTAAACCAAACTTCCATTGGTGCGGACTCTGATGTCAAACTGAGATGAACAACCCTTTTATAGGAGATTATTTACGCGTTAGCGTTGAGATGATGTGCACATTTATGGTACTAAGGGTTGATCTCCCTAAGTACGAGTAGTAGAGTCCATATAGTCTTATAACTGTTAAAGGTTTAAAGTAGAAATACTTAACAACCTGGGACATAGTTCATGGTCCTATGACCCTCATATGTACTTTTGATTCTTGTTATTCATTCCTGATTCAAAAGCAAAGCTTTCTATTATTCAGAACCCTTTGATTTCTCGCATGTTATTATTACTGTTATATTGTTATACTTATGGGCAATCGTGCTCACTTTTGCATAATAACATTGCAGTTAAGAACGAAAGGACTGACGAGCCTTCCACTAGCAAATGCAAGGGCAAGGTTAACAAGTGTTGAAGACTTGTTATTTATTTATGAATGTTATGTTTAAGACTTGATGTTGTTTAAGACTTATTTGTTTCTTTATTTTTCGCACTCGGTGTATTAAGGTTAGGTGACTTGGGATTCATTTATTCAGATGTTGTGACCCCTTAAGCGGAGGATTTCTATTTATTTATATTTTTGCATTTATTATGGGTAGATAGATATGTGATATTTGTATAGTGAACACCAAATCCCGTGAAAATTGAAGTACCCGAATTTGGGGGTGTCACAAGTTGGTATCAAAGCTGTAGGTTATGAACCTTAGGTAGGGGGAAACCTTAGGGTAGTAGCCTTTTTAAGAGATCGATAAATAGTGGTGATTAACTCTTATGGAGTTCTAAGAAAGATAATAAATTACCTTATGTGCTATGTCTTTCTATGTATGTACTTGCGCGAGTATAGATTAGCATCATGTAATAACTAAGACTTAAAATTTTGATTATCAGGATGTCAGATGTTGGAGGATCCAGTCAGCCTAGGGAGGTTGTACCCCGAGTGGCTATTGAGGAGGAGCCCCGAGACATTCATACAGTTTGGGAGCAGTTGGTTCGGAAAGAGCCATCTCCTTTGATCACTGTTGTTGGTCAGGAGCATGAGCTAGTGTTTGATTCAGAGGATGACTCTGAGGAGATTGAGGTTGAAGCTGAGACATGTGAGGAGGAGGATGATGACCCTGATGAGATACGCATTTTGGAGACTTGGAATGGGAGTTGTTCATGAGAGGGGACAAAATGAGCAGAAGTCAGAGGAAATAGAAAAGCTGAAGAACGATTTGGAAGAGGAATCAACGAATCGTGCTAGAGCCGAGGACGCTTGGATGAGGGCTTCACGACGTGCAGAGATTTCTGAGGATAACGATCGAGCAAAGAAGGCAAAGATTGAAGAGACGGACTACACGTTTCAGATTGCGATTGATAAAGCCCAGGATCGGGTTATGTACTATCTAGTTCAGTTCGACGACTTACCTTGGTACATGCTGGGCTGTAGGACGATGTTCCGTATTATAGAAGAAGAGCGCATACAAACATTTCGACGCCTAGTAGGCCGTGATAGGAACAACATGATTATATGAATATTTCTTTGTTAGTTAATAATGTAAATTCTGATGTGTTGATAAACAACGGAATATGATGATGATTTAAATCCTGAAGATTCTTTATCTCGGAATAGTTGATTTAAATAGCAGTGATACTATCCTGTTTTGTTTAAAATTTTTGATTTAATAAAATATTAGAGTTTATTTGAGAT
Source organism: Panax stipuleanatus (assembly GCA_020205555.1). Lineage (NCBI taxonomy): Eukaryota > Viridiplantae > Streptophyta > Magnoliopsida > Apiales > Araliaceae > Panax > Panax stipuleanatus. The sequence continues at coordinate 103,093,275 of CM035125.1, forward strand.
GATATGTGTTAAGTGATTTTTTTTAAAAATGTTTAAGCTAAGTCTTAAATATTTAAGAAATTGAATAAAGATCTAATAAGCGTATATCTTAAATAGAAATATGCCGCCGAGAAGACGCCCAATTCATCAACCGGCCCAAGAAGTGTCAACGAATAACAATGACGCCAATGCCAACGACAACCCCATTCAGCAGTTGGTGAACTTATTATCTGGAGCAATTAATAATCAGTCGCAAGCTCCACCGAACACTTCGTTTAAAGACTTCAAGGTGGTGGGACCGCTAAAATTCAAGGGATCCATGAACCCAATTGAGGCACAGACTTGGGTTATGGAAATGGAGAAGGTTTTCGACGTCGCTAGGGTCAGTGAGGATCAGAAGACGTCTTATGCAACATTCATGCTGAAGGCAAAGGCCAGTTATTGGTGGCAAGCAAACAAGGTCTGGGGAAGACAAGGCGTGATAACCTGGGAAAGGTTAAAAGAGATGTTCTTCGAAATGTTCTTCCCGAAGAGCTCACAGAACCAAATGGAGGTTCAGTTTCTGGAGCTAAAGTAGGGCAACATGTCTGTGCCAGACTATGCAATGGGATTTAATGTGCTGGCTAGGTTTCCTACATACCAACTGCACACCGATGAGAGGAAGGCTAGGAAATTCGAACAGGGACTGAGGCCCTGGTTGTATAGCAAGGTGTCGATGTTCCAGTTGAACACCTTTGCGAGAGTATTGGAGAAGGCTATCATCGCTGAAGGTGGGAGCGATGCTATGACAAAATACAACCAAGAGCTGAAGAAGAAGAAGAGTGAAGGTGAAGTAACAGCAAGGCGAGTGACAGTAACACTTGAGGAGGTAATAATTAGAAGAGAAATTGGATTAACAGCACATCGACCGAAAATCAGCAAGGGAGCCAGAAGAAAAGGGTAGAAGCATGTCCGACCTACGGGAAGAATCACCTGAGGGTCTTTATGAAAGGAAAACGAGTATGCTACAATTATGGTCAGGAAGGCCGTATAGCACCTAACTGTCCTAACCGTAAGAAGGGTGCCTGCTTCACATGTGGATCGAAGGATCATTTGGCAAGAGACTGTCCCAAGAAGGTATTTGGTGGGGCAGCAGCACATGGAAGCAAAGGAACTAGTGGTGGCAATGCTCTGAAAATTACAGAACCAACCGCAATAAATCGACCTACCGCCAGGACTTTCAACATAATAGTGCAAGATGCTGTGCGGTCTCGCGATGTGGTGTCAGGTATCATTCTGATAAATAAATTTAATGCATATATATTATTTGATTCGGGTGCTACTTGCTCATTTATATCCGATGACTTTGCTAGGAACTTAGAATTGCCTAAGGACTAGTTAGAATACCCTATGAACATAGAGATTTCGAATAAGGAAGTGATCCTTGTTAAGTATATACACAAGAACTATAGGGTGGACATTAAGGGTAATGTGATGAACGCAAACCTTATTTCTATTAGACTTGGGGAATTCAACGTTATTTTGGGGATGGATTGACTATTCAATTATGGGGCGATAATTGTTTGCCAAAAGAAGTGTATTAACCTTATGACTTCGTCAAAGGTTGTGTTTTATGGCAGAAAGTCTCCTAGACAAGCGAGTTGTCTGACGATGGTGCAGACCAAGAAGTTGTTGAGACAAGGCTGTGTATAATATTTTGCCTACATAGTCGATAGTCGCAAAGAGAACCCAAAGTTGGAGGAAATACTAGTTGTGAGAGACTTCGTGGACTTATTTTTGGATGATTTACCAAGACTTCCGCCAGATAGGGAAATAAAATTCGTGATCGATTTGGCGCCAGGAACCGCTCCAATATCGAAGGCCCCGTACCGTATGGCTCCGGTAGAGATGAAAGAATTTATGGTGCATCTGCAAGAGCTACTGGATAAGAATTATATACAGCTGAGCATATCGCCGTGGGGAGCGCCAATAATATTTGTTAAAAAGAAGAATGGAACGATGCGGCTTTGCATTGACTACAGAGAGTTAAACAAGATCACAATTAAGAATAGGTATCCGTTGCCTAGGATCGACGACTTGTTTGACTAGTTGAAGGGAGCGAGATATTTCTCGAAGATAGATCTGAGAAGTGGTTACCATCAGCTGAAGGTGAGGATAGAGAATGTTCCGAAGACAACGTTCAGGACTCAATATGGTCACTACGAATTTCTGGTGATGCCATTTGGTCTAACAAATGCGCCTGCAGCATTCATGGACCTAATGAACAGAGTGTTTAAACCGTTTTTGGACAAATTCGTGGTGGTGTTTATCGACGACATTCTGGTGTATTCGAAGACCAAGGAGGAACACGTAAAACAACTGAAGGTGACATTGGAGGGGTTGAGATGGGAGAAGTTGTATGCCAAGTTTTCAAAATGCGAATTCTGGATTGAAAGGGTGAAATTTCTTGGACATGTAATTGATAAGGACAGAATTTCGGTAGATCCCTCAAAGGTCGAAGCTGTGATGAACTGGGATCAGCCGAAGATACCGTTAGAAGTGAGAAGTTTTCTTGGATTAGCCGAATATTACAAAAGATTCATTCAGGACTTTTCCAAAATCGCGACTCCGCTGACGAATTTGACTAGGAAATCGATGAAATTCATTTGGACTGAGAAGTGTGAGGAAAGCTTCCAAGAGCATAAGAAGAGGTTGAATTCGGCACCTGTGTTATCTCTTCCCAATAGCATAGGAAATTTTATAGTGTATAGTGATGCATCGCATAACGGACTAGGCTGTGTGCTTATGCAAAACGGCAAGGTCATTGCATACGCATCACGATAATTGAAGGATTATGAGAAGGGGTATCCGACCCATGACTTGGAGTTGGATGCGGTAGTTTTTGCTTTGAAAATCTAGTGACACTATCTCTATGGGGAGAATTGTGAAATATATAAAGACCACAGGAGTCTGAAATATATTTTTTCACAGAAGGATTTGAATATGTGCCAGAGCAGATGGTTGGAATTAATAAAAGGATTATGATTGTGAGATCTTATACCATCCGGGTAAAGCGAATGTAATTGCCGACGCCTTAAGCAGAAAGGGTCGAGAGAAATTAATGTTGTTGACTGCCCAGGAGGAGTTAATTTCAGCGATGGAGAAGCTGATATTGGAGGTGAAATATCTAATGGATTCTGACTAGAAGTGGTTCCATCTAGGAGCTGGTACTGTTGGGTTTGTACGAAATCGTGACGCAATCAAATTGCAAAAATTAGCAGAAGTATGGTATATTAGAGTTTAATTTTTTTTTACAAAACCATTACCCGGATCATCCTTTATGTAAATTATTAATTTAAAACGATAAATAAGAAGTTATGGAATCATACCCTTGTAGAACGAAGCTTCCACAGGTACGAGTTCAACTCCTTATTCTTCGTGAGCTCCTTGAATTTTTGGGTTAGATTCCTTCCTTTGATCAACGTTAGCCACCCAAGTGTTTGGCCTCTAGAGGTGATCCACCAAGGAAGACGAATTATCAAGAAGGAGGGTGGTTGGCTTAGTTTTCTATCCTCTATAGAAAATGAGTACTCTCCATCAATTGGAATTGCATCAACTGATATCTATTATAAGACTCCTCTTATATAGATATTGGTCAACCCTTCTAATCCTATTAGACATGAGATTTCATTTAATTAATTAAACTCATTTAATTAATTTAGGTTTCCCACCACATTGGGAATAATTAATTAAATTTATTTAATTAATTTGCCTCCTAATCTTATTAGGAATAAATGAGAGTACTAATATTAAATTAATTACTAAACTACTTTAGAAATTAAAATAATAATAATTGTAATAATATTAATAAGACTCCTCTTATTAATTTATATTTAATATTTCCAAAATATTAAATAACAAACATTAAGCAATTTAATTTATTCTATCACCATAGATTAAATTAATTACACTTAATGCATTATTACGATTATGCCATTACCTTCTTAAATAATTATTCTTCCTTTTATGGTGTGACCGTTTAAGTTCTCCATATTAAATCGGTTGTGAATAAATCAATTAGAACAATTCTAAACTTATTTAAATAAATAAATTAAACTAATAATCTATTTAAATAAATAATATTTATTCTACAATAGGGATAAGTCTCCCTAGCGATCAACGACTTTTCAGATAATATAGATTTCAACATTAATCATAAAAGAACTTGTGAGTAAATACTTACCGTACAATTCAATCCTTCCACCATACAATGTCCCAATTAAATATAAGACATGGAATTACTGTCAAGTCTTATTTTATTTAATTATATGTATTTCGATTAGAAAATGCACAACTCCATTTAATGCAAATTAGAAACTCCTTTCTAATTTCATTCCACCTTGGCCAAGGATTCTTGGGTTGCCATTTAACGAATCACATAGGACATATCTCCTCTTTTACTAGAGGTGGTAGATTCTTTATTGATCATTCATTATCTTTATATGTAACTCATTATACCCAAGCATACCTTTTTATATACCCTAAAGGACTTTAAGGAATAAGTCAAAGTATAATTTATTACATACAAGATACTATGATGATGTCAAGTCCAAGGATCACTTGTACTACTATCACATTAGGAATTCCTATTGACAGGCGAGTAGACCTCAATTAGGTATTCCATAGCGAGTCACGTTCAGTGAACTTATTCTCCAATAAGCACCTACATACTTGTTTTAGTGTCTCCACACAAATGATCATGAGATCAATCATTCTCATCCAATGAACTAGCTACATATGTACCAATCTATCCAGATTTACTAATCTCCTTTTTAGTAATCCCACGATTGGGAACTATTTTAGTTTTAAAGCTTTCTAAGAATTTAGATCTCATTAGCATGATCATCATCATGATTCTAAAAGCATTGCTTAAAACTATTGGTTATTTACATATTATAAAAATAGCACCATGTAGATAATTAAATACCTTTAATAAATAAATATTTTTATTAATAAATAAATAAGATTGTCTCCAAAGTATATGCTTTATCATCACACATGATTGGCTTGTATGCATACTACTTTCAATCTCCCACTTGCACTAAAGCCAATCGCCATGGTATCTCATGCCAACTTCTCTAAGTGACGATCAAACTGTTGTTGTGTTATAGCTTTAGTAAATGGATATGCAATGTTATCTTGAGAGTCTATATGCTCCTCTTTCAATGATTTCTTTAATCAAAGTGCCGCAACACATGTTTAGATTCAAGATGAGACTTAGGAACTATTCCTAGTTCTGTAATGAACTTTTCATCCGAAACATCAATTTGCAGCTTCACTTACAGTTATATACTGTCTTTGTCACTAAAGAAGCAACCTTTTGTTGTTTAGAACCTTTCCAATTCACTACACCATCCTTAGTGTCAGACTGAAAACTTGAGTCTGTTTATCATTCTAGTTTAATTCAGACTCATCATGTGATATGATGACATCCTTAGTGTCAGTTAAGTACTTTAAGATGTTTATCACTGTCTCACAGTGATCTTCTCCAGAATATGACTGATAAACAACAAGTCTCGTATATTTCAATGCATACATGATAGTAGCTCATGCAATCTCTCTTTTATTGAGGATAATTTTAGAGATATTCACTCCATGGCTCATCATCATGAGACACCTTTTGGAGTTTGCCATGCTAAACGCCTTTAGCATCTAATGAATATACGTTTTCTTGGGTTTAGCCGAACATCCTTTTAAATATATTAATAAAGATTTATATCCTCAATATGGGATGTTCTACCCAAATCATTCATGGAGGAATGTTTAGACAACGTTGTTTTGATTGATTTTAGCATAGGAATTTCATTTCCTATCAGTAATATATCATCAACATATAATACAAGGAATGAAATAACGCTCCCACTAACCTTCTTATACACACATGGTTCATCCTCATTTTTGATAAAATCAAACTCTTTGATTGTCTCATCAAAACGAATGTTCCATCTACGAGAATCTTGCTTCAATCCATGAATGGATTGTTGGAATACATAATTTGCTTCAACCATTAAAACAAAAAACTATCTGGTTATATCATACATACATTCTCCTCTAATAATGTGTATTTGAGGAAGGACGTCTCCACGCCCATTTTGCCAGATTAAGCAATGATAAGCTGCAATCGCAAGTAAAATCCAAATGGACTTGAACATAGCTTCAAAATCCATTTTAAATTTTATGGTCATCCACCATTTCTATAAGTCTTTATTACTCATAGTCTGTTCGTAATTCAATGGATCATCATCATCCATGATGTGTACCTCATCGTCATCCTCTATGACGAATTCATACCTTTCAGGTATCTTTGATACCATTCCAGATTTATGAATAGGGTGTTGTACAGTAGGTGTCTCTACTTGGACAGGTTCATCCACTTGATCTGTAGTGGTTTGTGGTTCTTGAATTTCTTCAAGATCTATTTTTCTCCCACTAGCCCCTTCAAGGATAAACTCATTTTCCAAGAAGGCAACATGTTTCTCAACAAACACCTTTTGTTCAGTAGGATTGTAGAAATAGTATCCCAAACATTCTTTAGGATATCCACAAACGTGCACTTATCAGATCTTGTCCCAAGCTTATCATTTTGAAACCTTTTCACATAAGCTGGACATCTCCAAATCTTGACATGCTTAAAACTAGGTTTCCTCCTTGTCCACATCTCATATGGAGTCTTGCGGACGAATTTGGTGGTGACCTTATTTAGTAGATAAGTAGCCGTTTCTAGGGCATAACCCCAGAATAAAATTGGAAGATCGATAAAACTCATCATGGAACGAACCATGTCCAACAATGTTTGATTTCTTCTATTAGATACTCCATTTAACTGTGGTGTACCTGGTGGAGTCCATTGTGAAATTATACCATTTTCTTTGAGACAATCGAGAAGCTCACCGCTTAAGTTTTCACCACCTTAATCTGATCGAAGAATCTTAATACTCTTGCCCGTTTGTTTATCTACTTCACTTCTGAACTCTTTGAACTTTTCAAATGATTCTGATTTGTATTTCATTAAATATACATATCCAAATCTTGAGTGATCATCAGTGAAAGTAATAAAATAAGAATACCCACCATGTGCATTCGTTGTCATAGGTCCACAAACGTCTATGTGAACCAACGCTAACAACTCTGTAACTTTTTCTCCTTTTCCACTAAAAGGAAATTTAGTCATTTTACCCATGTGACAAGATTCACAAGTTGGATATGATTCATAATCGGATAGCTCTAAGAGTCCATCCTTATGCAACTTGAATAATTTTGTTTCATTAATATGATCGAGTCTATAGTGCCACATATAGGTATAATTAATATCATCTCTTTTTCTTTTCTTAGTTTGTCCTATTTGAAGTATATTTTCATACAAGTCAAGTATATAAAGTCCATTTTGCAAATTACCAACACCATATAAAACATTGCTTTTATAAATAGAACAACTGTTGTTCTTTATTATAATGTCAAATCCATCAATATTTAATACGAAAATAGAAATAATATTTCTAATGATATTAAGAACAAAATAAGAATTATTTAAATAAATGAACTTGCCCGTAGGCTGCGCTAAACAATAAGTGCCTACAGCTAATGCAGCAACCTTTGCTTCATTTTTCACTCGAGGACAACCTCGTCCTTATTCGGCTTTCTACTTCTGACCAGTCCCTTCACATTATTACATATGTGAGAACCACAGCCGGTATCCAATACCTAAGTAGAATTTTGACTTTCTGAAAAATTAATTTCAATCATGAACAAACCTTGATTGGAAGTCGAAGCTTCTCCAAGCTTCTTTTCTGCCAGAAACTTCTTGCAGTTCATCTTCCAATGACCCAGCTCGTTGCAATGGAAGCACATTTCTTTGCTAGCTGGATCAGCTTTCTTTTGTTCCTTTATGTTCACCTTACCCTTGGTCATCCGAGATTGGAAGAGCTCCTTAGATATCTCATATCTAGCAGTCCTACTTTGTTCACCATACAACTCCTTGAGGTGAAGCAGCATAGCAGGAGCATCCATTTTTTCGTGCTGACGCTGAAGCTCGTTATTCATGGATGCGAGCATGACGCATTGAGCCACAGATGCATCATCTTGCCACTTATTGAAAGTGGCAATCTCTTCCTTAGAGGCTGTTTTCGAAACAGATTCAGGGACAGTTGAATTTAGGATATAAGAAATCTTTTCAGCAGTGAGAACAATTTTCAAATTTCTTAGCCAGTCCTTATAATTCGGGCCGGTAAGCTTATTTGCATCAAGTATGCTTCGTAGTGAGATTAGTGATTTTGACATTTTTTAAATTCTGCATGTGAAAAGACAATATTTTAGCAAACATTCATTTTTATTAATTTTTGCATACCAAAATAAAGTTAGGTATTTATTTTAAATTGGTATCTCCCACTATTTTCATTAAACTATATTACCCTCACTTATATAGTTCGACAACATCTAATTAAAGATTTGCTAGTGAGATTAAGGATTCCATTTCAAATGTATATAGCCTTGTGGATAGAACAACAAATGATATATAAATAAATAGGTAGACAACTCTTGTCAATTACATCAACATATAACTCCTTTTATTTTACCTCTTAAATCATAATGGACAAGTGTGTGCACATCCGAACTAAAATGATTTAAGTTAAGTCCAACCTAGCACTTCCATAAATTCAAAAAAGAAAAATATTCGTCCTTGTGGATAGCACAACAAGACTATATTGTTCAATTTTCTTGATAAACATCAAATGTGATTAATTAACATCTTAAATACGCAATACTCGACTTGTGGATAGCACAATAAACTCATATTAAATATTTAATACTCTATTAATTTATCATGCTAGAAGGCGACGTTCGATATTCCAAATATCATTTGAACGCTTCGGACTTAATATAATTTCTTTGAGGGATTTGTTATTATTTGTCTCATCTTGTTTAGCGCGCATGCACATATATATATAAAATACGCGTCATTTTATTAAACATGCAAAGCATGTTTGCATAAAATTTAATATATATAATACTTAGCATGCACATATAGAATACTATATTCTACCTGGATTGATTATGGACTTTATTTTAGTTTGGTTCACTAGAGCCACCAAGTGAACCAAAAGGTCAAACCTAGGAGTGCAAGAATTTAAATTTAAACGTAACTGTTACATTTAAACCCGGGCTCCATACAAATGGGTCTTCATGCGCTCCTTGCTCCTTGGTCTCCAGTTTCTTCAAGATAATTCTAACTATCTCTATTACATAAACTATTTAAAATTAAATAAAAACCTTGATCAGCAGTCAACGAGAAGTACGTAGGAGGGAGATAGAATTTACATCGAGAATAAAAATTAGAGAAGACGAGGTACGCAGACCTCATTTAATAAAACTCATTCATTCAAGCATTCAACTAAAATAAAATCTAATCACATTGGTCAAATAGTCCATAATCAATCCTTATTTATTATCATACATATCACAATATATATCAATAAATAAATATCCATCTCATGAATTAAAACATTTCATATATATATGAGTATCATCTAATGGGCAATTTTAAATTGCATGAAATCTAATTTCAAAATTAAAATAAACTCTTTATTTTAAATATAAAATTATTAGGAATATAATATATATATATATATATATATATATATATATATATGTGTGTGTGTGTGTGTGTGTGCTTTTTGGAAATCTGCAACATCCCTTTTTAGAACAAAGCATTCCAAGAGCCTTTTTTTTAAAACAATATATATTATATATAATATATCATCCTTTTCCAAAACATTACTACAGGTTCAATTAACCATTAATTCCCTTCTTTTTTAATGAACCACGAATCCAATTGTTTTTGAATGAACCACGAATCAATTAGTATCCTGGAATGCAACATTAACGTAAAATACTTTCGCAATGTTTTTCAGTTCGGAATAAAAGACCCTTTCCGTTTTTTTTTCATAAAAAAAAATAATTTTATACAACCAAAATTATGCCCAATAAATTATTCTAAATACATACCCATATGTATATGAAATCAAAACAAATAATAATTGCATAAAGGTTTGACACTGATGCCACTGATAGGTTTGTACGAAATCGTGACGCAATCAAATTGCAAAAATTAGCGGAAGCATGGTATATCAGAGTTTAAAAAATTTCTATAAAACCATTTCACGGATCATCCTTTATGCATATTATTAATTTAAAACGATAAATAAGAAGTTATGGAATCATACCCTTGTAGAACGAAGCTTACACAGGTACGAGTTCAACTCCTTGTTTTTCGTGATCTCCTTGAATTTTCAGGTTAGATTTCTTCCTTTGATCAACGTTAGCCACCCAAGTGTTTGGCCTCTAGAGGTGATCCACCAAGGAAGATGAATTATCAAGAAGAAGGTGGTTGGCTTAGTTTTCTATCCTCTATAGAAAAAGAGTACTCTCCAACAATTGGAATTGTATCAACTGATATCTATTATAAGACTCCTCTTATATAGATATTGGTCAACCCTTCTAATCCTATTAAACATGGGATTTTATTTAATTAATTAAACTCCTTTAATTAATTTAGGCTTCCCACCACATTGGGAATAATTAATTAAATACATTTAATTAATTTGCCTCCTAATCTTATTAGGAATAAATGAGAGTACTAATATTAAATTAATTACTAAACTACTCCAGAAATTAAAATAATATTAATTGTAATAATATTAATAAAACTCCTCTTATTAATTTATATTTAATATTTCCAAAATATTAAATAATAAACATTAAGCAATTTAATTTATTCTATCACCACAGATTAAATTAATTACACTTAATGCATTATTACGATTCTGCCAGTACTTTCTTAAATAATTATTCTTCCTTTTATGGTGTGGTCCTTTAGGTTCTCCATATTAAACCGGTTGTGAATAAACCAATTAGAAAAATTCTAATCTTATTTAAATAAATAAATAAAACTAATAATCTATTTAAGTAAATAATATTTATTCTACAATAGGGATAAGCCTCCCTAGCGATCAACGACTTTCCAGATAATATAGATTTCAACATTAATCATAAAAGAACCTGTGAGTAAATAGTTATCGTACAATTCAATCATTCCACCATACAATGTCCCAATTAAATATAAGACATGGAATTACTGTCAAGTCTTATTTTATTTAATTATATGTATTTCGATTAGAAAATGCACAATTCCATTTAATGCAAATTAGAAACTCATTTCTAATTTCATTCCACCTTGGCCAAAGATTTTTGGGTTGTCATTTAACGAATCACATAGGACATATCTCCTCTTTTATTAGAGGTGGTAGATTCTTTATGGATCATTCATTATCTCCATATGTAACTCATTATACCCAAGCATACCCTTTTATATACCCTAAAGGGCTTTAAGGAATAAGTCAAAGTATAATTCATTACATAAAAGATACTATGATGATCTCAAGTCCAAGGATCACTTGTACTACTATCACATTAGGAATTCGTATTGACAGGCGAGTAAACCTCCATTAGGTATTCCATAGCGAGTCACGTTCAATGAACTTATTCTCCAATAAGCACCTACATACTTGCTTTAGTGTCTCCACACAAACGATCATGAGATCAATCATCCTAATCCAATGAGCAAGCAACATATGTACCAATCTATCCGGATTTACTAATCTCCTTTTTAGTAATCCCACGATTGGGAACTATTTTAGTTTTAAAGCTTTCTAAGAATTTAGATCTCATTAGTATGATTATCATCATGATTCTAAAAGCATTGTTTAAAACTATGGGTTATTTATATATTATAAAAACAACACCAAGTAGATAATTAAATGCCTTTAATAAATGAATATTTTTATTAGAAATAAATAAGATTGTCTCCAAAGTATATGTTTTATCATCACACATGATTGGCTTTTATGCATACTACTTTTAGGTACAACTTTACTGGATAAGGTTAAGGAAGCACAACTTCAAGACGAAGACTATGAGAAGATCACGAAGAAGATATTCGAAGGGAATGAACAGAAATTCAAGGTGGACAGTGAAGGACTCTTAAGATTCGAGAGCAGAGTTTGGGTACCGCCAGTACCAGAGATTAAGGAAGAAATTTTGAGTGAGGCTCATAGTTCACGGTATTCGATTCACCCCGGGAGTACGAAGATGTACCAAGATCTCCGACAACATTTTTGGTGGCCGAATATAAAACGAGACGTTGCCGACTGTGTTGCAAAGTGTCGGACTTGTCAGAAAGTGAAAGTAGAACGTCAGAGGCCGAGTGGGTTGCTACAACCACTAGAGATCCCGGAATGGAAATGAGAACATATTACAATGGATTTTGTAGTTGGTCTTCCGACGACTCAGAAAGGTTTAGACGCAGTATGGGTTATCGTAGATCGATTAACAAAATCAGCACACTTCCTACCGATCAAGATCAGATTCAACTTAGATCAATTGGCGAAGCTGTATGAGAAAGAGATTATTTTAAGGCACGGATTTCTAGTGTCGATTGTTTTGGATCGAGATCCGCGCTTCACATCGAATTTCTGAAAGCGACTACAGGAATGCATGGGGACGCAGTTGAGAATGAGTACGGCATATCAACTTCAAGCCGACGGGCAAAGCGAAAGAATGATCCATACATTGGAGGATATGTTGAGAGCATGCATTATGGATTTCAAAGGAAACTGGGATGATCACCCACCGCTCGTGGAATTCGGTTACAATAACAGTTACCACGCTAGTATTGGTATGCCACCTTACGAAGTGTTGTACAACAGAAATTGCCGAACTCCATTATACTGGGATGAAGTTGGCGAAAGATAATTTACTAGGCCCAGAATTGGCACAACAGACAGCCGAGATCGTCAAGGTGATCCAGACAAGATTGGTAGCTGCTTAGGATAGGCAGAAGAAATACGTCGATCCACATCGCAAGAATGTAGAATTTGAATCGGGTAGCTTTGTTTTCTTGAAAGTCTCTCCCTGGAAGGGAAAGATCAGATTCGGCAAGAAGGGGAAATTGAGCCCGAGGTTCATTGGTCCCTTTGAGGTGCTGTGAAAAATTTGGGAAAGTTGCTAATGAGGTAGCCTTACCTCCAGCGTTAGAACACATCCACAACGTCTTCCATGTGTCAGTCTTACGACCGTATAAACCCGACTACAAATATGTTATTGAATACGAACCCTGCAATTTGACAAAGACTTATCCTATAAAGAAGTTCATGTTTAGATTGTCAACAGGAAAGAACAAGTTCTCAGAAATAAAGTAATACCTTCTGTTAAGGTAATTTGGAGGAACCACAACGCTGAAGAAGCTACGTGGAAACTCGAAGACCATATGATGAAAACTTAGCCACACTTATTTGCCTAATTTATGTGTAAGCGATTCTGGGGACAGAATCTCTGTTTTAGACGCTCAAAATATCCTTTTCCTGTTACTAACACTGTAGGAGGGTAAAATTGTATTTTTAAATCAACCCCGATCTCTAATCGGGCCGTCAGATCAACCCCGATCTCAATATCGGGCCATCAAATTAACCCTGATCTCCAATCGGACCATTAGATCAACCCTGATCTCAATATCGGGCCAACAAATCAACCCCGATCTCCAATCGAGCCGTTAGATCAACCCCAATCTCAATATCGGGCCATCAAATCAACCTTGACCTCCAATCGTGCCATCAGATCAACCCCGATCTCAATATCAGGCCATCAAATCAATCCCGATCTCCAATCAGGCCGTCAGATCAACCCCGATCTCAATATCAGGCCATCAAATCGACCCCGATCTCCAATTGGGGGCTGCAGATCAATCCCGATCTCAATATCGGGCAATTAAATCAACCCCGATCTCCAATTGGGCCGTTAGATCAACCCTGATCTCTATATCGGGCCATTAAATCAACCTCGATCTCTAATTGGGCCGTCAGATCAACCCCGATCATAATATCGGGCCGTCAAATCAACCCCGATCTCCAATCGGGCCGTCAGATCAACCCTGATCTCAATATCGGGCCGTCAAATCAACCCCGATCTCCAATCATGCTGTCAGATCAACCTTGATCTTAATATCAGGCCATCAAATCAATCCTAATCTCTAATCGAGCGAACGAGTTAGCCCCGGTCTCAACCCAGGAGGTACATGTTAGTTTCGATCTCAACCCGGGAAATGCAGGTTATCCCCGGTCTCAACCCGGGAAGTCAGTTCAACTTCAGGAACAAACCTGAAACTCCACCACACCTCCAGGAGAAAACCTGGAACTACCAAATCAACTTTAGAGACAACATTGAGGAAAAACAGACTCGAATGGGATCCAAGTCTTGGAAACAACTCCCGGAAGTCAACTGAAGGACATGCCAACACTGAAGGAAACCCCGGGAGGGCCAAAATGGTCGTTTTACCAACTTTAAGTCGATTCGGTCAAATTCAAGCCAAATTGATGCCATGAAGGTCAGAACGAACCATAACGATGATCCTGAGTGCAAACAACGTAAGACAGCTCAACGGATAAACTGTGAAAAATCAAAGACCTGGTTATGAACCCATCTTTTTGGACTCAAAAAATGTTTTATCCCATGTCATTATGACACTCTAGGCGAGGGCTTTCCGAAAAGGTATATCATGCCTCAAACGGACGCTCCGATCAAAAGTTAGAAAGTTTTGACTTTGACCTCGCGTTGCTCGGAGTGCACGTACTTCGAGATGACTCAACCGAACACGTGGGCCCCACCGGGGGAGCCGCACCTCTACCTACGGCAGTAGCAAGTAGAGCTGAGGCTCCCTAGCCTATATATATGAGGTGACCCCCTCATTTTCAAAAATTCCAAAAACACAATGAACCTCTGCGCGTTTGATTTTCTTACTTTTTCACCTCTTCCAAACCCAAACTTTTTCACTCTAACACGTAGATATACCCACATACTACGACATATCAGAAAATAACTGGCAGATTTGAATGTTTAGAGCCTATAATTTAGCAAAAAGCCCGTATAGCAGTCCATTGTGAGTATTTCTACGATCAGAAAGTCAATACTACTTCTTTGCACTGTTGTGCACTTGCATATCACATTTCATTTTCTAAAAATGCTCGGAACTTAGTTCCGTGGCCGTTTTCGTCAAAATTTGGTTCATTTTTGTACATAAACTCAATTTCTGGCATTTCTATAACTCGGATTGATGATCCGTCACTTCTGGTAGCTTCGGCATACTTGCAGCTTCATTACTAGCAACTTCGCCGGACTGGGTATCTTCCCCGTCCGGGTTGGGCTTTTTTTGTGTTTATTTAACTGTATATACTAACTTTTTGATTTTGTCAAGTTCGGATGTCAAATCTGAGGTAGTTTACTATTTATATATATATATATATATATATATATATATATATATGCATATATAAGCAGCCTTCACCACCACTGGGTTCTCTTCCCAGTCTTAGTTGATTACGTTTCTGTCTCTATATATATATTTCAGTTCGGCCTGGATTATTCTGTGGCCTTTTTACTGCTTTTGCACCTTCACCATTACTGGGTTATCTTCCCAGTCACTAGTTGACTATTTTTCTGTACATTTATATTTCAGTTTGGCCTGGATTATTCTGTGGCCTTTTTACTGCTTTTATATATAAATATGCATATATAAGCAGCCTTCACCACCACTGGGTTCTCTTTCCAGTCTTGGTTGACTAATTTTCTGTCAGTATATATATATATATATATATATATATTTCAATTCTAGTCCGGGCACCGGTGTGAAAATCCATCGCCCTTTACAGCTTTCGTATATATAACTTTATATATATTGCTTTACTCGTTTTATTAAATTGATGCTTTAATTATTCATTTGATATGAATAGGCATTTTTTAGTCATAAGAGCAACCTCGAGGCCCTTAGATTGATATATAGTGGGAACGAGTCGCTTCGGCCAGGTGCGAACCAGGATTTACTGATGAATCCTTGGTTCTGGCAATATTGGGATATATATCTATTTCTGTACAAATTTGAGCTATGCAGGTTTATTGGCTACTCATATAGAACCAGGAGCACATAGTGGTAGTCAAGAGATCAAAAAGGCCGAGACTCAGATTCTTGGACAACAAAATCAGGACACAACCAACAAAACCTCTGAAATCACCACCCTCAACAAAGAACAGGAAGCTGGTGACATTATGAAGAAAGTACAACAAATGAAGGAAACTCTCCGGTCTATCAAAGGGACTGGGGCATTCGACAGTGTTAATTACTCTGACCTCTGTATTTTCTCTGGTGCTCGTTATCCTAAAAAATTTAGGACTCCTGATTTCGAGAAATACGATGGATTGGGGGACCCTTATACACATCTGAAAGTATTCATTGGAGAACTCGGATCCTATATAGAGGACGAGAAACTTCAAATGAAACTATTCCAGAAAAGTTTGACTGGAGAAGCCAGAGCCTGGTATGCTCGTCTAGACAACTCTAAGATTCACAGCTGGGAAGAGCTAGCCCATGCCTTCCTCAGTCAATACAGCTTCCAATCTCAGCTGGCTCCAGACAGATACCAAATAACCAAGATCAAGAAAAAGAACACTGAATCATTCAGAGAGTATGCCCAACGATGGAGGTGGGTTGCAACATAAGTCACCCCAGCCATGAATGAATCTGAGATAGTCATGACCTTCTTCGACATCCAAGAAGCTCTATATTACGAGAGTGTCCTAGCAGACATAGGAAAACCATTCTCTGAAATGATCAAACACGGTGAAATGGCAGAAATGGGGCTCAAGTCCGGGAAGATAAAAGATATGACCGCCCTCGAAGATGTTGCTGAACATATCTAGTCCGAAAATTACAGGAGTAATCCTCGGAGGGTACATAAGTAGAAAGATGAAGAAGTATCCTTATTATTGCAAGGATAAAATCCAAGGGGCGAGTCAAACAGTATGCCCATTCAAAGGAGGAATTATACCCCTTTCCAAGCTGCAGCACAGCCCTCATTCCAGAAAAATATGGAGGTCAGGCGTCGAAGAACTTTCGCCCCTCTAGGGGATTCACTCAAAAACGTATTCAAACTTCTGACAACTCAGAAGAAGATTGTACAACTCCTTCCACCAACCAATACCGGTGGACGGAATTTCGACCCAAGCAAGAAATGTGATTATCATTCTAGATCTCCAGGCCATGACACACAAGACTGTTGGTCTCTCAAGAATAAAATTCAAGACTTGATTGACAACGGAGAGATTGTGGTCACAAAGCCTGAGCAACCACATGTGCAGGACAACCCTCTCCCACAAAATAAAGAGGATAATGTCAATATGATCAGCACCACAAGTGGAGAAGGATCCAAGTACCTCCGTTATGTGGAAGAGTCAACTCCATCTAGCAATAGCACCCCAGACAGTTGGGAAGTCTCAGAAAGGAGGTTCCTGATAGAGCAGGAAATAAAATCTATCAAGGAGCAAATCTAACAAGTAGCAGAACTGGTCGTCTACCAGCATCAGATCACCAGGAAGATGATCAAACGGGCCAACCAGTCTGATATCGATCGTCCTACCACACTAGAGATTAATTCCTTGAGGGATCATAGCCGGTCTCATGAGCATGAACCCTAGACTGATAAGAGGGTCGAAGAAGTAAGTATCCAAACTGGTAGGAAATTCCTATTTCAAAGAAGTTTTACCAACCTAAACTAGTCGATGGAATAAATCCTCCAGATGTTAATCAACAAAGGAATGGTTACAGACTTGTTACCTCCATTAAACCCTCGGTCCAGAAAATTCAAACCTGATCAAATATATCAGTATCACTCTAATTCACCAGACCATAATACTGAGGATTGCTGGGCACTTCGTAACCTGATTCAAGACATGATTGAAAGCGGTGAATTAATAAGGGGAAATCAACTTCTCGACCTTCCAGTTGAAGACACTCTCTGGATCCCCACTGCATGGAATCATGATACGGTGGCTGTTGTATCTTGTGACAATGAGCCAACCATCACACCCTTAGTACTGCTAGGGAAAAGGGGTCTAAGAAATACAAAATCCTGTGAAGGTGGCCGCACCCAAGCCTTTAATCTTCCCCTTCAGACCTCAGTACCCAGTTATTAGTCTGAAGAGGGTTCCATGGAACTACGAGAACGACGAAGGTTCCACCTCAAACAACATTCCTATTGTACCAAAGGATAATTCCTTGTACCTGCCTAAAAGGGTGATCAAACCAGTCATCAAAGCCAAAGTAAAGGTGGCCAATGAGAAAATCAAAGAGTTCCTCAACAAGATGGGATATAATGAAATCAAGGTGGCGCAAGATTTGAAAGACGCACCCAAGCAAATATCTATCCTAGGCTTGGTCCTATCATTGGTGGAACATCGTAATATTCTAGTAAAAGTACTGGAAGAAGCCCATCTGCCAAAGACAATGGATGCTGAGAAATTCCGTCACCTGGTAGAATACATTTTTAACAACAATGTGATATCTTTCACTGATGATGATATCCCTGTAGAAGAAACGGGCCATCATAAGTCTATGCATATAGCTGTGATGTCTTCCGGGTATGTGATAGGAGGAGTGCTCACAAATGGAGGACCATCCCTCAACATCTGTCCCTACGACACCTTGGAAAGAATGAAGATCAACCCGAACTGGATCACAACCAATCATGTGGTCATCCAGGCTTTCGATGGATCGCGATGCCAAGCTATGGGAGAAATAGAGCTACATGTGGAGATTAGCCCACACACTTTCTACGTATCCTTTCAGGTGCTCAATATCGCTACTGGATACAACTTGTTGTTGGGCAGACCCTGGATTCACATGGCAGGGGTGGCGCCATCCACCCTCCATCAACAGCTCAAATACATTATCAATGGCAACCTAAACATGGTCAATGCCAAACCTGAATACCCTGTCTGCATACAGGGAGACATGCCAGTGATCAGCCTGGATGTAGGGATTGAACCTGTAAGTTTTCAAGCCCTGGAGGTGAGTGATACGTAGTATCTACCTATCAGGGCACCTGGTCTGAAGCCTAAGGTCTCCAACGAAGTAATGACAGTGGGCCAGGAGATGGTATCTTTAGGTTTCCAACCTGGAGAAGGGTTAGGAAAGAATCAGCAAGGTATCAAGAGCCCGATATAAATCCCGAGTCAAACTGGGAGAGCAGGATTGGGATATTCATCTAGGGCAAATTACCGGAACCCGCATAAGCATCCCAAGGCTCATGCTTCCACCATACTTTTGCCAAATCTTACTAATGCCGGATGGGTAAAACCAATGAGGAGGATCCCTACTGTAATATCAGCCATGCTGTTTCCTCCAATTATACCTATCACGGAAAGAAAAGCCCTCAAGGATGAGGCAGATACCGAAAAGAGAAAAGAAAAGATCATATACAAAGGAAGAGACCCATTCGCTAACATACGGGTCATCATAAACTATGAGGGTTTGAATGATGAGACCCCAGACAGTGAAGACGAGGATCAAATTCAAATTCCTCTCATTAAGAAGGAAAAAGGGGGCGGTTCAAAGAAAAACCCCGGCCCTATTATAAAGGATGTCTCAGTTATCATCCAAGACTAGACAGATAATCACAAATCCGCGATCCTCCCGGTTCATGAGGATCTGACCTTAGATAACTGGAGAAGTGTCCCTTGCCTCGGTCGAAAAGGGTAAAGGGACAGAGAGAGTCAATCTGCCCTTTAATCATGCTTTCATTTACTGCTTACTTTTGATTGCACAGCTATAGCAGCAACTTTGTTATCCTTTGCAGAATGCTATGAATATTTAAGCAGCTGTATATATCTAAGATGAAAGCCTTTTTGTTTTTAGGACTCAAGCATTGGATGTGTTTGTCTCTGCTGATGAGATGCCAACCTGTCAAAGTGACTACGCCTTTGATGTAGAACTAAACTTTGACTTGATGGATATTGATCAAGAGGAGGAAGATGACTATGAGGTGCCCGAGGAGATCAAAGAATGGGTCAAAGACAAACCCAAACCAAACCTTGACTAAACCACCACTATCAATATAGGAACCTTCAAAAACATCAAAGAAATCCAGATAAGCTTAGACCTCACCCAAGACCAAAAAGCTGACCTGATCGAACTCTTAAGACAGTTCCAGGATGTGTTTGGATGGTCACATGAAGACATGATTGGCCAATCTACTAACATTGTCATCCATCGAATGCCCATCAAAGATGGATTCAAGCTAATTATGCAGAAGCTCAGGCGATTGAAACCTGAATGGAGTTTGAAAGTCAAAGAAGAAGTTGTTAAACAATTCAAAGCCGGGATTATCATGCTATCCACCTACCCAGAGTGGATTTCAAACATAGTTCCCGTGCCTAAGCCCGGAGGGAAGGTACGAGTATGTGTGGATTACCAGGACTTAAACAAAGCCTGCCTCAAGGATAATTTCCTGGTACCTTTTATCCACATCCTGATAGATAATACGGCGCAGTACGACATGTATTCCTTCGTGGATTGCTTTTCTGGTTACCATCAAATCATGGTTGTTGAAGAAGACCGGGAGAAAACAGCTTTCATTACTCCTTGGGGAACCTTCTACTATAGGTGATTATCCTTCGGCCTCATCAATGCCGGAGCCACTTATCAGTGAGCCATGATGGCCCTGTTTCATGACATGATGCACAAAGAAAGAAAGGTTTATGTGGACAACATCATCATCAAATCCCGAAGGGAGAATGATCACCTTGACCATCTCAGGAAGCTGTTCAACAGATTACACAAGTACAACCTCAAGTTAAATCCCGCCAAATGTGCTTTTGGTGTCATAGCAGGCAAGCTGCTAGTATTCCTGGTGAGTAATCGAGGCATCAAGCTAGACCCTGCCATGATTAAAGCCATCACTGAAATGCCAGTACCTCAAACAGAGAGGGAGATACGTGGGTTCCTGGGGAGAATCAACTTCATAAGCCGATTCATTTCCAGCTCACAGCAACTTGTGAACCTATACTCAAGCTACTAAGGAAGAATTCCTCCACTAAGTGGAATGAGGATTGTCAACAAGCCTTCCTTGCCATCAAGAAGCAACTGGTCGAAGCACCTATTTTGGTACCTCCGAGGGATGGAGTTCCCTTGTTCATGTACCTGTCCGTCAATGCTAATGCTATGGGCTGCATGCTAGGACAGAAAGATGATAGTAGCAAAGAAAGAGCCATCTACTACATTAGCAAAAGATTCAGTAGTGGTGAACAGAAATACACCCTGATCAAGAAAACATGTTGTACATTAGCATGAGCCGCCATGAGGTTACAGCATTACGTCCATGGGCACATAACTTACCTCATATCCCGTATGGATCCACTCAAGTACGTATTCAACAAGCCATTATTGAATTGTCGACTGTCCAAATGGCAGTTGATCCTACAATAATTCGACATTGTCTACGTGACTCAGAAGTCAATCAAGGGTCAAGGCATTGCAGATTAATTTAGCTGAAGCACCTTCAGGAGGGTTTGAGCCCCTGGAGACTTATTTCCCAGATGATGGAATCATGACAATTCAATAACTCCAGCAAGAGTATATAGTCCAACCATGGAAAATGTATTTCGACGGAGCAGTAAACTGGAAGGTGCCAGAGCTGGGGCAGTCCTTATCTCTGGTACAGGAGAACAATATCTTGTGGCTACCAAACTTCAATTTGGCAACACCAACAACACAGCTGAGTATGAAGGTTGTATAATGGGGTTGAAACTAGCCCAATCCATGGGTATTAAACACCTAATGGTCTTTGGAGACTCAGAATTGGTCATTAGACAAACCACTGGGGCATATCATGCCAAAGAACTTCATTTGCTATCCTATCATCGGCAGTTCGTCAAAATATCCCTGAAGTTTGAAGACATAACCTTCAGCCATATTCCTTGGGGTAGGAATAACTTTGCTGTTGCATTAACAACCTTGGCGTCCTTAATTCGCATATCCGATAAGAGTGGGATTCCTTGCATTAAAGTCATAATTCAGAAAGCACCGACATACGGAAATTACATTGGAGAAGTATCAGATGAAATACCTCCTGTCAAGCAGCCTTGGTATTAAGACATCAAGGAATATCTACGAGATGAATCTACACCCGCTAGAGCAAGCCAATCCAAGAGAAAGCGGATTCACAATATGGCTATGAAGTTCTATCTAAGTGGAGATGCCCTTTACAAAAGAGATAATGGAATAGGCCTGTTAAGATGCCTTAATAAAGATCAAGCCCAAAGACTGATGGATGAAATCCACGGTGGAGTGTGTGGTCCACACATGAGTGGTCATCTGCTCGCCAAGAAAATATTAAGAACAGAGCATTATTGGATCTTGCTCAAAGCCGACTGTGATGATCACGTCAGGAGATGCTTTCAATGCCAAGTACATGGAAATACCATACACGCTCCTTCGAATGAGCTACACAACATGAGTTCGCCATGGCCTTTCTCCATGTGGGGAATGGACGTGATTGGTCCAGTAGAACCAAAAGCCAGTAATGATCATCGATTCATCTTCACCATGATTGATTACTTCACCAAATGGGTTAAAGCAGCTTCTTTTCCCAAAGTCACGAAAGAGGTCATCATTGGTTTTATTAGAAATAATATCGTCTGTCGGTATGGACAACCAGAGGTGATCATATCAGACAGCGCCAAGAATCTGAACAATCAAATGATGACAGAACTATATGGTAAGTTCCACATCAAGCATCTTAATTCCGTCATTTATCAGCCCAAGATGAATGGTGCTGTCGAAGCGGCCAACAAGAACATCAAAAAGATCATTTAGAAAATGTCCGCCAATCACAAAGAATGGCCTGACCTACTGCCTCTCACCCTGTTAGCTTAAAGGACATCAATGTGCACCTCTACCAGGGCTACCCCCTATTTATTGGTCTATGGTATGGAAGCAGTCCTCCCCATAGAAGTAGAGATGGAATCCTTGAGAGTATTGATCAATGCTCAGATAGACGAAGACCAGTGGTTGTAAGACCGATACCACCAACTGTCCCTGATAGATGAAAGAAGGCTACAACCATTTTCCACGGGAAGTTATATCAGCAAAGGATTGCTCTATCCTACAACAAGAAGGTCCGAATATGGTAATTCAAAGAAAATAACTTGGTGCTGAAGAAAATCCTGGCCAATTAAGATGAAGCCAAAGGAAAGTTCGCCCCTAATTGGGAAGGCCCTTTCATTGTCAAGGAGGTGTTGATAGGAGGAGCTATCAGATTACAAGAAATGGACGGGAACGAATTTCCCCAACTCATCAATTTAGACACCGTGAAAAGGTACTATGTCTGAAGCACATGCATACCCGCATTCGGGTCCTACAAATCAAATCAGGTTCGGTTTTTCACTAGAAAAGCCGGAACTATGAATGACCTGATCTCCCCTAACTCCGGAGTACGTAGGCAGCCATTTCTGGTGCGGTCAAAAAAAAAATAAAAATTCAAAACTCATCAAACCAAAATCAAAACCCAAGATAAATACTTTTTAAACCTCTCTTATACAAAAAGCCGGAACTACGAATGACCTGATCTCCCTCGACCCGGGAGTACGTAGGCAGCCATTTACGGCACGGTTTGACGTTCAAGAACCAATAAAAAACCCGTTCCAAGACACCGAAACCATATAAAGGTTAAGTCCTACCAAGCTTCCCTGATCAACAGGCCCATCTGAGATACTCCCTTACATATCAACTGTCAGTCTATCAAGGAGAAGCTCAAGATATATCAACAACATCGAGTCATGAAAGAAATGGTAATCACTCAGCAATGATAATAAATCTCCGAACAGGGAAGTGGATCAAAAATATATTTCTCTGATATATAAAACTGTTTGATATATACATAATTCCCTAAATATGACAAAAATGGCTGATCTAGTATGTGCAGTAAAAATAAAGCTAGTCTACGGACCCAAGGATAAGTGGGCCAGCAAAGCCACCATGGCATCTCTCTCTGAAAATGGAGGAGCAGCTGCAAGTGCAATACTCTCAGCCTCCATAAGGTCCAAAACCTCCACAGTCATCTACAAGGTGGCACTGTGGTCATCAATATATGCACTCATCTCGGTAACCAGGCCGTGAGTATAAGATAGAAGAGTAGTACTGTCGGTAATGTGGAAATCACGGGAAGCTATAGCCTCATCCCTCTTCGCAAAAGCTGCATCTCTAGCAATCAAAGTCTCCTCGATCTCAATAAAAGCTGCATCTCTGGCTGAGTAGATCTCATCCCTCTCCATAACAGCTGCATCTCTAGCTGATCGGAGCTCCTCTCTCTCTATCAAGCCAACATCCTGAGCGACTCGAAGTGCGTCTCTCTCAGCTAAAGCTATATCTCTGCCAGACAAGGCGGTCAACATCTGCGCTCTAGCCGAATCTCTTTCAAAGGTCATTCTAAATAGCGAGTCGGCCAAAGCCGGATTTATGCCTACAGGAATAGTCAGTGGATCACTAATCAGTGCCGTTGTTAAACCCACAAATAGCTCATCCTTGGTAGGAGACTCAGGACCATCCATAGGCTCCTTTTCGTCTGAATCCACAATAGGAGTTGACTGGATGAATGCAGCTGATGCTATATCTGCCTCCAGCCATGCAGAGTACTCTGGAGAACGGTCCAGATGGCTACTGGAGAACTCAGCCCTCTCTCTATGAGTCCAACACTTATATACTCTGATCAAACCAGTAGATGACATAGACGATGCCGACATCCTTTGATCAGTAGCCCCCTCAAATCGGTGTAGGCTCTGGAACTGATCAAACTGGCTCATAACAGCCAGGGGATGATAAGTAGTCACCCCCCTCAATCCCGATAGGGGCAGATAGTCCGTGCTAGGTGCATGAGTAATGAAGCTATATAGGGAGGCTAGCCCTGAGCATGGCAAAATCAAGAACGGATGCTCAATATTAGACAAAAATGCATACCATGTCTCTGTATCGGTACACTTTGTTGGCTGAAAGGAGTAGGACATAGCTATATTGTGGGAAAAATAATACCCATGATGCCTGAAAGATCTAATCGATCGTATATGGGACATAAGCCATATATACAGTAAGACCAAACTACCTCTGAAGAACCCCTCCGAGTGGGTAATACAGTGAGTGGCTGACTGCAGCGTCTCAGGCAATATCTTTGAGATTACCCTGCTTAAGGGCCCTAACCACGACTACTAATCCCACATCTAGGTGATCCAAGCATAATGGCATGTAGACGTATGCCACGATGCACATCAACAACATATCTACCCTGGCCAGATGCCACGCCTCTACGAAAATAACAAAATCCCCGGCATGTCGATCGTAGCTATCAAGCTCACCAAAATGATCGATCAATAAGTCAATCGAGATCACACGCCCAGAAATGATCTCGTCCGTGACTACCCTCTGGCGAAGACCGGACATCCGCTGGAACGGTCTCCTCATTTCACTAATAGCAGTCCGGGCGCACGGCAAGTATAGAACCAAACCAGTAAATCGCTCGTACTCCTCCAGAGTCGGAGTTAGCTCATGTTGTCCAAATCTGAACACCTGTCTCTCGAGTATCCAGCAGGATAATATGTTATCCACAAATCCATATGACACCTAAAAATCTTCGAGGGCCAATGAATGCCCCAACATCTGATCTACTGTCGCTCTAGCTAAAAAGGGCAGGCTCTCGTACCATGACCTCAATGACAATACCACCTTAGATGGTGGCTAATGTTCAATACGGCTCACGGCTGACGACGTCATCTGTATCACCGTACCACAAGGCCACCCAGGGCTAAATTTGAACTCATCTGTCTAAATGCATATATATGACATAATACATACATGATGACAAATATAAACATGATGCGATAGATGGGAAATATCATGAGCATATACGATAAACTATCTACTGCGGGCATCATCCCAGTCTGATAATACAAAGCAAAATGAAGAATACAGGAAACTGGGGCACCACCACCCACCTACTAACAGTGGTCTATCAAAATGATGGCACAACCACCAAATAGCCAAAACAGTGGCTGACAAAAAATATAGCTTCCATAGCTATCAAAAAAGATCTAGATAATCTACGTCCAGGTGATTAATCTGCTCCATCTCCTCCTTGGATAAAAAGCTGCAACCATCAAGCATATCTGGGCTGTATAAGGGAGGATCTACCCCTGTAAAACAGCTAGAAAATGGACTTGAAGAGGGGCCCACTCCTGAGCTGGCTGGGTTAAAAAAAGATACCTCTGACAAATCTCGGCCACGATGCCTGATAAAGAAGTGAGCCTTATCCAACTCCCAGGTCAGATCTGCAATCTGGTCTAAATGAGTCGGCTCCCTTAGGCAAGTTATCCAGTCTGTTACCATCACGGACCCTGGCACTATGTCTTCCATGAATTGGGTAGCACGAGTCTGAGCTCCAATAGTGTGAGGACTCCACCATCTGCTAAATGCCTCTTGGCTGAACGGGCCCTCTGATAGGGTGAAGCCATCTATGCCCTCTATGGGAATCTTTGTCAATGGCAAGAGCAATGGCTAATGATGCCAAGTAAGAGAAACAATGGGAATGCGGATCTCACCCGTAATACTCTTGATGGCACGCTCTCCCAAATAGAGCTCTTAGCCTCCCTTTGTCAAAATTAGGACTATGCGGGTCGACAAAGCAAACTCTCGACTAGTGGGAAAGCCTCCCTCGAATCCGACGATCTAAAACTCGGAGGTATACGGCACCCAAGAGATAGATCCAACAATCAAAAGCTCCAACTGTAGGCGAGCATGAGTAAATCCCTCAGCAATAGGGACCTCCGTCAAAGTGGAGTGATGCCAACGCCGTCCTCAAGGATAGGTCTCCAGACCTAAACCAATGGCGGGCCATAGGCAATGAAGCCTCTCAAATGCCCAGAACTGGCAATATCAAAAGTCCTTAGAGATCAAGACTGACAAATATAAATGCTAAAATCAAAAAGGTACAAGAAAGATGTACTCACCAGCAAAAATGGTTAGAACCCTAACCAAGCCTCCGTCGAACCCTCCAAAAGCATACGCATGCCCCGGAGAAAATAGGCAAAGTTTTAGGAACCCCAATCAAAGTTACTGAGGCGCTCTACATACCGGGTAACGCTAACTTGGGCGAAGGACACCGTTGATGAGTTGTCCGCCACAGAACAACCCCTGATGATCACCAAAAATAATCACTTCAGAATGCGATCTCTAACCCTCCGATCATCAGGTGGAGGCTCCAGCAAAGCCCCATTCTGGGCATCTATACTCAAGGGACCAGATCTAACCGACCGACCCTTGAGCGCTATCGCAGGAACTCCCATCAAGGACCGAACGGTAGTGGGCATAATGTTAGCCACGACAGGCACTGGCTCGCCCTCAAACTCAATGCCGGTGATGAACCTCCAGTCCATAGGGGTCATCATTATCTCACAGTCTAGCAGATGAAGGGACTGAGTCTGGTGGAACCAGCGCTCAGATAAAGCCTTCATATACCCCCTGGGGCAACGACGGAGAAGAATGGAGAAGAAGGCCTGAAATCCCCAGCCATCAATGATATCCCTATAATTCTCGTGAAAAGTATGATATAGGGAGTGCACACTGAACCAGTTCCCTCGAGGCTGCGTAAAGCCGGGAACCTGCATAAAAAATCAACCCATGTCAAAAACCTATGCCCCGGGAATGGAAAAAGAAAGAAAGAGAATCTAGGAAGAGAAAAACTTCAAGTCACTTCATTGGCGTGAAGAAACCTCGATGGATGGCGACTCAAGTCGCCCAGCAGCTTCTGGGTAGGTACAACAATACTTGGAACCTCCGCACGTGGAGCCTGAGCTAGAGCTGGAGCAAAAAAAGCAGCCTGCTCATCATCAATGTCAATCGGCGGTTCATCTTGAGCTGGATGAATCACCGACTCTGCCAATCTGCGAGGCGGTCTAGCCGGACGTGGCTGAGGAACATCAGAAGCCCTCCTACGTCTGATGCCTGAAATGACTCTACTGGCACTGCCGGGTCTATCACGGTCCATCACCTGTACAAAGTCTCTAAATCACCTCAGAAAGGGTGTGGTAAGCCTAAAACCTGTGGCTTATTATTTTAAATCAGTAAATTGTGTATCTCTATGTCTTAAAACATGCATGGGTCAGTCAAAAATCCCCAGTAGAGTCAAAATTACATGTTTATTAAATGCTCGGGTTTTAAAATTTTTTTGCCAGAATCTCCTTTATAAAATGGACTGTCCGCATGCACATAGGCATGACTAAGTGGCCATTCAGTAGCACACCTTCCCAAAAATAGGAACAGTTCATATTTATAAAATAAAATCAAAAGTAAACTCACATGGTAGCCAAATTACCATGGACATTTTTAGTTGAAAATCCAGGCTCAGTAGGCCTAAAAAAGGATGAGTAAACTGATCAAAAAGAGCAAAAATTGACCATCTCAGAATCTAAATTTTCTTACATTCAAGCGTGCATTGCAATAAGATATGCATACATATGAAGTCAGAAATTTTTTAATAGATCATATAGGCATACATTTTTCATACATTGCGTCTAAAAGCCCCCTACGTGGTTCACATACTTTTAAAGGTCAAAACATGCAAAAAAAGGACGTAAAACGTTACCTGTGCTGCGCTGAATGCTTAGGAACTGACGAAATTAGAAAAAAGCTGTCCAAGCTCCGTAGATCTGAAAAAAAAGAAGATCAAAATCCGTTTAAAACTCGAAATGGAACTTTAAAAAAATGAAATCCCGCAGCCCAATATAAAGCCCAGATGGAAGTGGGCCCATCTTCGGCTACCGTACCTCCACCTGCGGCTCCCCAGGGTGGGTCCCACTCTCCCGGGCTCGTTTCAGTTCAGGTTGAAATGGAGTTTCTATTTGCTGTCAAGTCAAATCTGAAGAAAAATCTCTACGCGATTGAGTGGTTTGTTCTGAAATCATGCGTTTAAGCAGCAAAATCCTGACAGAAAGGGGAACACTCTGGAAACCCCTGGTATTCATCCCGGAGCCATATCCGGGGATCAATGATGCAAACTGCTAAAAAAACTGCCAAAACTGAGCAAAACTGCCAAAAATTACCATTTTAGAAGCGTCGGGTACAGACCGAATCCAGTTTAGCCTTTGATTCAACCCCAACGAAGTATCGGGTACAGACCGAATCCAGTTTAGCCGTTGGCTCAACCCCAGCGAAGTATCAGGTACAGACCGAATCTAATTCAGCCGTTGGTTCAACCCCAACGAAGTATCGGATACAGATCGAATTCAATTCAGCCGTTGGTTCAGCCCCAACGAAGTATCGGGTACAGACCAAATCCGATTCAGTCGTTGGTTCAACCCCAGCGAAGTATCGGGTACAGATCGAATTCAATTCAGCTGTTGGCTCAGCCCCAGCAAAGTATCGGATACAGACCGAATTCAGTTCAGTCGTTGGTTCAACCCCAGTGAAGTATCAGGTACAGACCGAATCTGTGACACCCCCAAATCCGGGTACTTCGTTTCCACATGATTTGGTGTTCACTTTCTAATTAAAACAAACATCTACCCTCTAATAAAGAATTTCAAAGTAAGTTACAACCTTCATAAAACTTAAATAAAATCTTCCTTTAAAAAGGATTACAACTTGTCTAATAAAATCCCAGGGTTAACTAAACCTTAACATAATTCAAATAAATGCGGAAATAAAAACATCATCAATTAAGTATTATTACAAAAGATACTTGAAATAATAAGTCTTCACTTGCTCATCTTTTCTTTTCCTTTACTTGTTTACGGTATGTCAACATTCTTGGTCTCAACTGCAAGTGGTGGTAAAATATGCAAGAGTGAGCAAACAAAAGCTCACTTGGAAATACAACAGTGATATGACATAAGTGAATCGTTTCAAAAGAGTTTGAATAACTTTACTTTCATCAATATAAATAATTGAATTATAATTCTTTCATCAATACATAGAATTCGAATATAGAATCTGTTAGAGTTTATGCCCTAGAGGCCAATTCTTTGATGTAATTGCTTAACATTTTTGATATTATATTTGATTGAATAAATGAATTATTTTATTATGGTTTTATTTACTACATTATATAAATGTTAACATAATAAAAGTCCTTAGAATAGTGATACAAATTATATGGCTTTAAGTGTGTGACTCGAACATGAGATCATATAATTATAATTAGTATCATTACTCTTAAATGTCCCTAGTCGAGTGTCATTGTTAATGGGACAACAATGATACATCGAGACTAGTATATGGATTGACGGATGGCCAAATCTCATTGGTCATAAATATATGAGATATTGAGTCAATGCATAGGTACATGTTAGAGAACAATGTACTGGACAGACCCACCATGAGAATTCTACGTGGAGCATTATGCAAAGTGTCATAAGCAATTCTCATACTGACAATGAGGTAATGATCCTCCGACCTGAAATCACTATATTACTACACGAAAATTTATGTACTTTGATATCATCAAAGGTCACCTTTAATAGGGTAGACAATAAAGGTGATTATTGGGTACATCATGAATCGTGTGAGGAATATGAGTGATCTAGATGGAATTTAACCCTCCTATATATTAGGGGTGATATCCATAGGCCTCTTGAGTAGGACTATGAAATGCATGGCCATGCTCAAATAGTGATTTGTTTCATATAGTCTACTCATCGATAAAGAAAACCTAAATTAAATTATTAAGAGGATGACACATTCCATGTCTCGAGTTTAATCTAGGATGTCAAGGTTAAAAGGATTAAATTACATTGAAACATTGGTCACGAAAAGGTTGTATTGAATCACTGAACTTATTATTATTTGGGTAGCAGTGATACATTACTAGATGCCGCTCACTGTTTATAATTTTATAATATGATTTTAAAATTATTGCTAACATAATAATAACCTATAGGGTCACACACTTAGAACGTAATCAAAAGGAAATTAATTTAAATTGTAAGTATTTAAATATATCAATATGATTGATAGTATTTAAATTACGAATTTAAATTAATAGGATAATTTGTATATATATGTATATTAATTAAGTAAGACTTAATTAAGATAATATATATATATATATATATATATAAATTCGGATTTTATTTTTCTAATTGGATTAGGTTTTGGTTAATACATTTAACTGCTATATATATGATATATTAGTCGTTTTTAGGGCATTCATTATAAACCAAAACCCTAGCCGCTCTTAGAGAGGGACTAGAGAGAAAAACTTCAAAAGTCCAGATCCTTGGCGGCTAGTACCGCAGCTTTCCTTGCTTTAGATCGTGTGACGATTCGCGGGACGTTCGTATGGATACCGTAGAGACGCAGTTCCTTTGGATTGCGTTGAAGATTCGAAGCTGTTCCAGAATCTCCATGTCTCCGTTCAGGCTTAAATAATCAGTAAAACATATCTAAACCTCTGAATTAATATGTTTTCGCATGGATCCTGTTTTAAGGTTTCGAAATTTTTTTAATTTTCGCTGCGTTTATGTGCCGAAATCCCTACAGAATCATCTGAGGGTCATAAGACCTTGAACTATGTCCTAGGTTATAAATATTTTTATTTAAACCTTTAACAGTCAATAAGACTATGGACCTTTAACTCGTACTCAGGGGGATCAACCCTTTGTACCATGAATTGTGCACAACCATCTTAACGCTTTCGCATAAATATCCCCTAATAAATAGGGTTGTTCATTCTCAGTAATTGAATACAAGTCAGCACTAAAAAAAATTTGGTTTGGATAGATAAGGGAACTTTAGTGTTTCAGCTATGATCAACTAGGAGTAGTTGAATTGACTCACAGTACTTTAATAGTTCAATAATATAAGAATCATGAACCAATTATAAGATATGACAATAAACTTCATAATAGATAGGCATGCTTTAGAAGTCACTCAAAGCAATTGAAAGAATAAGTAAATCTTGCTTGAACAACTAAGTCAAGATCATATTACTAAAATAACACTTCAATACTTATGCTTTATGAATATTGGAGTATAGTATAACTTGTACAATATATAACAAGTTAAGGAACATAAATGAACTTTTATGATTTATTGAGCAAGGGTTAGGAAACTTGCACAATGAAAAGATACAATGAATAGGCTTGCATAGCATACAAGAGTATCTTAGAGAACTTGCACAATATAAATAGCAAGTTTAGAGATAGAAAACTTGCTTAACGTAAGAGAATAAGGATAAGAGAACTTGTCTTAAGCGCAAGCTACACTTTAACAATTACAACCACTTCACAAACACCCTACACATTTATATTACGTTCAAACCATCTATTAGTATCCAAATACAACATTTTAAACCATCGAACTTCATATCCAAGTCCAACTCACAATGTAATTACCACATTGGTTGCTAACTAGTCAAGTACGTGAGTCTATACTCACGGCATACATTCATAGGTTTATAACTCAATGAACCGTGTTGTGTACCTAAGGAAAGTAACACACACACACACACACACACACACATGTAACATACTCACATAACACATCAATCAAACTTAAACACATCAAAAATATGTTAACTTATTATATATTTCACTTTCCAAGTCATAGAAATAAGTTAGCTAAACAAACGAGGCATAAAAACTCAAAACCAAAAACCAAACTTTTTTGGACAGCAGCATGACCTGCTGGGGAGGGTCCCCAAGGCCTACAAGCCTCACTGGGGTAGGTCACCCCCTGGTACAGGTCTTGGTTCGCGAACTGGTGGAGAAATAAGCCAATTTGGCTCATTCCTTCACACCAAATTCGATTTTTCCCAACATGATAGACATGAAACTTGATACAAACAATATTTTAAGCTTATTAACATGCTTATAACATTTAAAATCCCTATAAAACATAATCAAAATCAAGGTTTCATGATTTTCAAAGAAAACACAATTTTAAGCGTTCTTGGCGAAAATTGCTATCACGAATTCGTTTTTCAATCAATTCAAGTAATTTCAATTGTAATCACTTCTATTCTTAACATAATAACATAATACACGATCAATTTCAACAATAAACCATAATCAAACCTCAATTTCCTAGTTTCAAAAGTCATTTTTCAAAAATTGATTCAAAGAAAATCATTATGAACACAATTCCTATTGTTTATCAAAAATTCATGGTTTGAATTGCTAACACAACCATATAACTCATATATAATCATGTTATATCACATATTACACATATCTCATGCTCACATCAAGGAATTAAGAACAATTTTCAACATAACTTCGTAAAAGACTACTATGAACATGATTTCATAGTGTTCATCATATACTTGTGAATTGAAACTCTTAACAACTATAAAAATCTCATGTAAGCGTGTGTATATATATATATATATATACTCACACATCCCATTCTCATATCAAAATTATGAAGTTTCACCAAAAGATTTTTACATTGAATTCTAAAACATAAAAGAACATAACTTTAAAACTTGTTTTTACAACAATTGAAATATGAAAATCCTTTCATGGCATACAATTACATATGAAAACATATGAAATTCATATATACATATAAATTCTTAATCATGAAAACCTAATTTCACAAAGAAGAAATATAAAATATATTAATTGAGTATAAGGGTTAGATTATAACCTTACTAGTTTTGACTTAAGAGAGAGATGGAGATGATGATGATGGGGCTTTCTTTGTCTTCTCAAAGCTTTCCCTTCTTCTTCTTATAACTCTCTAACTCTCTTCTTCTTTCTTAGTTTAGACTTAGGCTTTAGAAAAACTAACGTACTGGTAGTATATACATATAATATATAATACAAATAATATATAATAAATGTAACTCATATATATTAAATATATACACTAACTACTATTTAATATATAAGTTACAAGAATTTGAAAAGCATAAGGCCATGTCTGGCTAAACAAAATACTTTATCTTTTAAAAATAGATTATTAGCTATGGCCTTGTTTGGGTAAAATACTTTAAAACTCTTTTCTATTCTTTTAATAAATCCTTAACTCATAGATTAAATACTACACTTATTTAATTAATAAAACATATAATACCAAATTGTTACACAATTGAAATTCCTTTATTAAACATAATTCATGTAACCAACCATTATCACTTAGCACATAACATTAAATCTAATTGAATTATTCTCAACTAAATTAAAATTATGCTACACCATTGCTAACATATCAATTTAATTAAACATATAGCACTTAATTAAATTAGCCACAACAATCACATAATTTATTTATTTATCTCAACAAATAAATTCAATAAAATATTTATTTAATTCAATAAATATTTATAATTAATATATAAAATTCTTAATCGTTATAGAATCCAATTCAGCCGTTGTATCAACCCTAGTGAAGTATCGGGGACAGACCGAATCCAATTCAACCGTTGGTTCAACCCCAACGAAGTATCGGGTACAGACCTAATCCAGTTCAGTCGTTGGTTCCCAACTAAGTATCGGGTACAGACCTAATTCAATTCAGTCGTTGGTTCAACCCCAATAAAGTATCGGGTACAGACCGAATCCAGTTCAGCTGTTGGTTTAACCCCAACGAAGTATCGCGTACAGACCGAATTCAATTCAGCCGTTGGTTCAACCCCAACGAAGTATCGGGTACAGACCGAATCCAATTCCGCCGTTGGTTTAACCCCAACGAAGTATCAGGTACAGACCAAATCCAGTTCATCCATTGGTTCAACCCCAACGAAGTATCGGGTACAGACCGAATCCAGTTCAGCCATTGGCTCAACCCCAACGAAGTTTCGGCTACCAATCGGATCCATTTCACTCATTGGTTCAACCCCAGCAACGTCTAAGCCGTTGTAGCAACCTCCGTGAAGCATCGAAAGTAATCTGGTGACGAAAACCATATAATAGTCCATCCCTGAAGATGGAATCTGTTATACACATCCTCAAAAGGAGCACCAAGAAGAATTGGTGATTCAACCGCCTATTGCAAAATAACGGAGTAAACTCTCATTAGAATGGATATTGGAAGCATCCGTTAGGGAGACTCGATAATCGAGAAGTGTCCCCAGTGGAGGAGCCTTTAGAAATGTGTAGCCGAAGGGAAATCAGCCCTGCAAAGAGTACCGCCGGACAGGGAAACCATTGGTCTCAAACTAAGGTAGCATCAATAGTATCATCCCCATCTAAATCAATGAAGCTATCGCAAATAACGTCATCCCCAGTAGAGCAAGACGAGAATAATCTGTGATAGCTCATCTCTGACAAGCACGTCAGTGGTTCCCCTATCAGTAGTCGTCTGACAATGTCAACCCTAGGCTATCATGAGTGACATCATCCCTAACAGAAAATGACAAAAATGGTTCGTGATAGCCTATTAATATCATCCCTAGCAGAAACTAATGCAATCCATCAGTGATAACCCCACTTCCTCAAAGATATCTGATACTCCTTGTATACCATATCCGGCATTGCATCCCATTTGCCTTTGCATTTCAAGTGTCTAGAAATCTTTATCCTGCTCATTCCATTACATTGCATGAGCATGATAAAGAGGGGTATCTATAGACACTCAAAATTTCATTTCCCTGTTACTAACACTGTAGGAGGGCAAAATTGTATTTTCAAATCAACCCCGATCTCCAATCGGGCCGTTAGATCAACCCTGATCTCAAAATTGAGCCATCAAATCAACCCTGATCTCTAATCGGGCCGTCAGATCAACCCTGATCTCAATATCGGGCCATCAAATCAACCTCGATCTCCAATCAGGCAGTCAGATCAACCCCGATCTCAATATCGGGCCATCAAATCAACCTCGATCTCCAATCGGGCAGTCAGATCAACCCCGATCTTAATATTGGGCCATCAAATCAACCCCGATCTCAATATCAGGCCGTCAAATCAACCTAGATCTCCAATTGGGCCGTCAGATCAACCCCGATCTCAATATCAGGCCGTCAAATCAACCACGATCTCCAATTGGGCCTTCAGATCAACCCTGATCTTAATATCAAGCCATCAAATCAACCCCGATCTCCAATCGGGCCAACAGGTCAGCCTCGATCTCAACCCGGGAGGTACAAGTCAGTCTCGATCTTAACCCGGGAAATGCAGGTCATCCCCGGTCTCAACCCGGGAAGTTAGTTCAACTTCAAGAACAAACCTAAAACTCCACCACGCCTCCAGGAGAAAACCTAGAATGACCAAATCAACTTCAGAGATAACATTGGGGACAAACAGACTCGAATGGGATCCAAGTCTTGGAAACAACTCCCGAAAGTCAACCAAAGGCCATGCCAACACTGCAGGCTACCCCGGGAGGGGAAAAATGGTCATTTTACCAAATTTAAGCCGATTTGATCAAATTCAAGTCGAATTGATGCCATCAAGGTTAGAACGAACCATAACGATGATCACGAGTGCAAACAGCGCAAGAGAGCTCAACGGACAAACTATGGGGAATCAAAGACCTGGTTATAAACCTGTCTTCTTGGACCCAAAAACTGTTTTACCCTATGTCATTGTGACACTCTCGACAAGGGCTTTTTGGAAAGGTATAGCACGCCTCCAACGGACGCTCCGATCAAAACTTAGAAAGTTTCGACTTCGACCTCGAGTTGCTCGGAGTGCACGTTCTTCGAGATGACTCAACCAGGCATGTGGGACCCACCAGGGGAGCCGCACCTCTACCTGTGGTAGCAGCAGGTATAGTTGAGGCTCCCTGGCCTATATATTTGAGGTGACCGCCCCCCCCCCCTCATTTTCAAGAATTCCAAAAATGCAGTGAACCTCTGCCTGTTTGATTTTCTGACTTTTTCACCTCTTCCAAACCCAAAATTTTTAACTTTAACACGTAGATATACCCACATACTACCACATATCAAAAAATAACCTGTAGATTTGGACATTTAAAGCCTACGATTTGGCAAAAAGCCCGTGTAGCAGTCCATTATGAGTATTTCTACGATCAGAATGTCAATACTACTTCTTTGCACTGTTGTGCACTTGCATATTAAATTTCTTTTTCTAAAAATTCCCGAAACTTAGTTCCGTGGTCGTTTTAGTATATTTTTATACATAAACTCAATTTTTGGCATTTCTATAACTCGGATTGACGATCCATCACTTCTGGCAGCTTCGGCATACTTGCATCTTCGTTACTAGCAACTTCGTCGGACTGGGTTATCTTCCCAGTTTGGGTTTGGCTTTTTTTGTGTTTATTAAACTGTATATATACTAACTTTTCAATTTTGTCAAGCCCGGATGTCAAATTCAAGGTAGTTTACTACTTTTATATATATTTATGTATATATAAGTAGCCTTCACCACCACTGGGTTCTCTTTCCAGTCTTGGTTGACTACGTTTCTATCTCTATATATATATTTATATATTTTAGTCTGACCTGGATTATTCTGTGGCCTTTTTACTGCTTTTGCACCCTTCACCATTACTAAGTTATCTTCCCAGTCACTAGTTGACTATTTTTCTGTACATTTACATTTTAGTTCGGCTTGAATTATTCTGTGGCCTTTTTAATGCTTTTATATATAAATATGCTTATATAAGTAGCCTTCACCACCACTGGTTCTCTTCCCAGTCTTGGTTGACTAATTTTCTGTTAATATATATATGTATCTATATTTCAATTCTAGTCCGGGCATCGGTATGAAAACCCATCGCCCTTTACAGCTTTCGTATATATAACTGTATATATATTGCTTTACTCGTTTTATTAAATTGATGCTTTAAATATTCATTTGATATGAATCGGCATTTTTCAGTCATAAGAGCAACCTCGCGGCCGTTAGATTGCTATCTAGTGGGAACGAGTCGCTTCAGCCAGGTGCGAACCAAGATTTACTAATGAATCCTTGGTTCTGGCAATATTGGGATATATATCTATTTCAGTACAAATTTGAGCTGTGCAGGTTTATTGGCTACTCATATGTGAGCCTAGGAATCGTGGGATTCATGGTCCAATCGATCAGAATCTGATTCCCACGAGGGACA
The DNA here is from genome assembly GCA_020205555.1 of Panax stipuleanatus. Classification (NCBI taxonomy): domain Eukaryota; kingdom Viridiplantae; phylum Streptophyta; class Magnoliopsida; order Apiales; family Araliaceae; genus Panax; species Panax stipuleanatus. Next base: position 103,131,229 of record CM035125.1, read on the forward strand.
AACTCCACTTTACAGACGTACCCTGCCAATTTTTTTGTAGAAAATGTACATACAAAAGACCTTAAAACGGTTATCTGGATTTAAGGTCTCAACATAGTGAAAATATGGTTTGTCGTGTCAGAATCCCTCCGATGGCTATCATGCCCATGAGGAGACCAACATTTGTATATATGATGTGGTCGAGGATGCTTCGCAGCCTGACAATCACCATTCAAATTGAGCTTTAAGGCTAAAAAGATTAAATTGGAAGTATCAATAGGCTTTAATTCCTATGTTAGCGTAAGGGTTTGATAACCGGCTTTCAAAACATTATTTCAATTCAATCAAAAGAAAAGCTTTTTACAAATCAAATCAAACACTTTTGTAAATCAAATCAAAGATTTTGTTTCAAATCAAATCAAACCCTTCGTATATAGGTTCAACAAAGCAAAGCACTACTTTCAATCAATCAATCAAACATAGGCCCAATTTTCAAACAGCATTCATTCATGCATTTCAGTTTTAAGGAAAATATTGAAAAGATGCGGTACCGTGTTTACACGGGAGTCGTGGGGTGCCTAACACCTTCCCCACACTTAACCAAACCCCCAAACTCATAACTTCGATTTTAAAGATCAAGTTGCGATAGTGTCTTGCAATTGGGCCTCTTTCAAACAAAACTCAGTTGAGTTGGTACAATAATTTCAAATCTACCAACTGGCAACTCTGTAAACGTTAAAATTATCGACATGATACATGTTGGCATTTTCTTAAAAAATCCTTCAAAACCTTTTTCGCAATAAAAAGAGTGAGGGTAGAGATAACTTAGGAAGAGATGAAAGATCTGGGTTGTGACCCGACCCGCATATTTTTTCCCGACGTCGACATTTGTAAGGGGGGAGAATGTAACGGGACGAATTTAATTGAACCGTGATTCTGAGGATAGAATCCTTTTAAGGGGAAAAAGATGTGACAAACGAGAATTTTATAATTTAATTTAAATATTTATTGAATTAAATAAATATTTTTGATGATTTATTTATTAAGTTAAATAATTATTTGATGGAATTATAGTAGATTAATTTAATTATGTGTGTTACATTGATAGAATTAATGTGGATAATTTTTATAGTTTAAAGTGTGAATTTAATTGAGTTTATTTAATTAAATGAATTATTTAATAAGCATAATGTTATTCTAATTAATTTAATAATTAATTAGAGATATTATGAATTGCCATAATTAATAAATGAGAATTTAATTATGTGATGATGTAATTTAATGTGTAATATTATATTTTATTTAATTGAATTTAAATAAGTTTATTTGATTAATTAAAGTGTGACAATTAACTATATAATAAACACTTTAATTAAAATAATGGGAAATGAAGAATAAAGGAGGACAAACAAACAATCCCTTAAGGGAGTGGGTGTCAGTTAATATGATTTAACCACTCCCACTATCCTTGACAGTTATATATTATACGTATATATATTAAACCTTATATAATATATATCAGTTAAATTCATTATTTCATATACCATATACATATCAGAGAGAATTTGAGAGAAAGATTAAATGAAGAAGTGTTGAAGAATCAAAGTAAAAGAAGTTTTTATCATCATCAAATAGAGTTAGCAAGGCTATAATTCTTCATCCCGAGTTTTATAATTACGTTAGTTTATTTTCTCCAACAAACCCAATTTTAAGCTCTCTATAACTAATATTGTTGATTATATGATTATATGTATGTTAGTATATGTTTATAACATATTTTATATCATTTATTCATATTTTAAAATAATCAAATTCATGTGATTATGCTTTAATTAGATATTTGAAAAATACAAAGTATGAAAAGTATGAATATGACCCATATGTACAAAATATCATGCTTTAATTATTTATTAAACTTTAAATTGATAGTTGATTATGATTATGCATATTTAAACGAAGAAAACGAAATTCAAACGGACAGATTCGGTATTATAACGAATCTGTAATGATGAATTTCATGATTTGTCTCGAAACATTGAAAAATACCAAAAACAGTAAATTTATGTGTTCGAATTTGAGTGATTATGTGATCTAAAGTGTTAAAAACATGCTAGAAGCGTTGTATGATGTTTATGTTAAGTTTATAATCTATGGGTAACATTAACAGTGTTGTTTGAACTTAATTTTTGCATTTTCGTGGGTTATTTGGGTTGATGAACAGTGCAGTCGCGAACTGCAATTTTGTCATACTGGAGACACCCACCCCGACGGGCTTTCTAGTGAAAGACATGTCGCCTCGGCGGGCAACCCACAGTTCAAACATCCGCCCCGACGGGAACTGTAGAGATGAGGTGGTTTTATTTTGTGTGGTTTTCAGTCCATAACATGATGAGTTAACTTAACCTAATAAACCTGATAACGTGTTGAGCATGTAACACAATACTATAACATATTGTTGACATGTATAAGACAATTTAAAGTTACATATTAACAAATTGTATATGAACTTGGATTTGTTGTTGTAAGGTTTGATTATGATTGTTTAAGAGTTTATACTTGTGTGGTATGCATGTTGTGGGTTCAGATTCATGTTGTGTGGTTAGTCAACAAGTTAAGATTATGAACCAAGTTGTTAAGTTGTGTTAAAGTGGGAAGTTTAACAGTTAAATGTAGTGGTAATGGAACTAATTGATATTGTAAACAAAATGAAATATGTAGGATTAATTAAAGATCGTGAATTGTATTTGTACCTTGCGCACGAGGCAAGTTTCCTAAACTTTACTTTTATTGAGCAATCTTTCTATCCTTGAAATATTATTATGATTCAAGTTCTTATTCTTGTTTATTCAAGTCAAGATTCTATATGAGATATTATATTTCTTTTAAAGCATAACTTCAGTTATATAATACTTATTTGATTGTATACCCTCGAGATTCATTATTCGATTTGATTATCAGTTTTATTGTTAAATTTTGTAAGATTAGCGAACCCTTATTGATTCGACTAATTCATAGTTGATGAACGTTCTAAATTCTAGAACTATTATTGAGCTTATCCAAACCAAACTTCCTTTGGTGCGGACTCTGATGTCAAACTAAGATGAACAACCCTTTTATAGGGGATTATTTACGTGTTAGCGTTGAGATGATATGCACATTCATGGTACTAAGGGTTAATCTCCCTAAGTACGAGTAGTAAAGTCCATATAGTCTTTTGACTGTTAAAGGTTTAAAGTAGAAATACTTGACAACCTGGGATATAGGTCATGGTCCTATGAACCTCAGATGTATTTTTGATTCTTGTTATTCATTCTTGATTCAAAAGTCGAGCTTTTTATTATTCAGAACCCTTTGATTTCTTGCATGTTATTATTACTGTTAAATTGTTATACTTGTGGGCAATCGTGCTCACTCTTGCATAATAACATTGTAGTTAAGAACGAAAGGACTGACGAGCCTTCCACTAGCAAAGGCAAGGGCAAGGTTAACAAGTGTTGAAAACTTGTTATTTGTTTATGAATGTTATGTTTAAGACTTGATGTTGTTTAAGACTTATTTATTTTTTTATTTTCCGCACTCGATGTATTAAGGTTAGGTGACCTGGGATTCATTTATTCAGATGTTGTAACCCCTTAAGGGGAGGATTTCTATTTATTTATATTTCTGCATTTATTATGGGTAGATAGATATGTGATATTTGTACAGTGAACACCAAATCCCAGGGAAATTAAAGTACATAGATTTGGGGGTGTCACAAGATATGATCATGGTTTATGGTTTGCAAGAAAATTTTAAAATCCTATTTTATTACACTTTCGCTTCGTTTATATCTAATATGATTGCATGTGTGCGTTACCCAACAGTGGTATCAGAGCCTAATCTTGTGCTAATTATCAATCTTTATGATTTCATGTATGTATCATATGCGATTGGATCGAATTTTAGGAAACAGAAAAACTTTCTGGTTCTACGACTGGGCGCAGCTGCGCCTCACCCCAGTTCGTTCTGGGCGCAGCTGCGCTATTCTGCATATTTGTTCTATTTGGAAAGGAAGCGTAGCTGCGCCACGCCCCAGTTCAATCTGGGCGCAGCTGCGCCAGCACTTGGACAGAAACTATAATTTTAATTTTTTCTTCAATTGAAATAAATGGTTTATTTAATTGATAAAAGTTTAAAACAAAGAGTTTATTTTTATTTGAAATATGATTTCAGATTACTATAAAATTAAAGGAGTTTAACTTGAATTTGGTTTTTGATTAAAATGAAAGTGTTTATTTTGTTTCAAAACTAAATATTAGCAAAACTTTTGCCCATTAATTGATATTGATACATATATGGAATGGATTTATTATTCATGAGATGAATGTTTTTATTGAAGCATATGTATGATATGTATGATAATAAATGGGGTTGATTATGGACTATTGACCAATGTGATTGGATTTTATTTTAGTTGGATGCATAAATGTATGGATTTTATTAAATAGGGTCTGTGTACCTCGTCTTCTCTAATTTTTCTTGATGCAAAATTCTATCTCCCTCCTATGTACTTCCCCTTGACTGTTGATCAAGGTTTGTATTTAAATTAAATAGTTTATGTAATAGAAATAGTTAGAATTATCCTGAAGAGTTGGAGACCAAAAAGCAAGGAGCGCGTGAAGACCCGTTTATATAGAACTTGGGTTTAAATGTAATAGTTATGTTTAAATTTAATTCTTTCACTCCTAGGTTTGACCTTTTGGTTCACTTGGTGACTCTAGTGAACCAAACTAGAATAAAAGTCAATTATCAATCCGGGTAGAATATAGTATTCTATATGCATGCTTATACTATATATATATATATATATATATATATATATATATATATATATATATATATATTATGCAACATTCTTCGCATGTTAATTAATATGACGCGTATTTTATATATATAAGTGCATCCGCGCTAAACAAGATGAGACAATTAATAACAAACCCCTCAAAAAAATTATATTAAGTTGTAACGTTCAAAAATATTTGGAATATCGAACGTCGCCTTCTAGCATGATAAAATAATAGAGTATTAAATATTTAATATGAGTTTGTTATGCACACACAAGGCAAGTATTAAATATTTAAGATGTTTTTTTATTATATTAAATGTTTATAAAGGAATTGAACATTACCGCTTTGTTGTGCACACACAAGGGCTGTAGTTTTCTCTTCACTTATATGGAAATGCTTGGTCTGACTTAACTTAAATCATTTTAGTTCGGATGTGCACACACTTGACCATTATGATTTATGAGGCAAAATACAAAGAGTTACATGATGATGTAATTGACAAGAGTTGTCTACCTATTTACTTATATATAGTTTATTGTGCACACACAAGGCTATATACATTTGAAATATGATCCTTATTCTTACTAACAAATCTTTAATTAGATTTGTAGAACTATATATTATGATGGTGATATAGTTTGAATAAAATAGCGGGAGATACCAATTTAAAATAAAGACCTAATTTATTTTGGTAATTAATTAAATGAATGTTTGCTAAAAATGTTATTTTATTTCACATGTAGAATTTAAAAATGTCACTCACTATTACTGCGTAGCATACTTGATGCTAACAAACTAACCGTCCCGAATTTCACGGACTGGTTAAGGAATTTGAGAATTGTTCTCACTGCAGAAAAGATTTCTTATGTCCTAAATTCTTCTATCCCCGCAAATGTTGCAGAAGAAGCCTCTGAGGAAGAGATTGCTACTTTTAAGAAGTGGCAAGATGATGCATCTATGGCTCAATACATCATGCTCGCATCCATGAGTAACGAGCTTCAGCGTCAGCATGAAACTATGGATGCACTTGCTATATTGCTGCACCTCCAAGAGTTGTATGGTGAGTAAAGTAGGACTGTTAGATATGAGATATCTAAGGAGCTCTTTTGATCTCGGATAACCGAGGGCACTACTGTTAAGACTAATGTCCTCAAGATAATCAATTTGATTGAACGTCTTGGACAACTTGGGTTCATCAAGGATGGGGAATTGAGTCAAGATTTGATTTTTCAGTCATTCCCAGATACCTTCTCATAATTTGTTATGAATTTCCACATGAATAAGTTGGATGTCATCTTGCCTGAATTACTTAACATATTGAAAACTGCTAAGGACACTTCCTATCCAAGAAGAACCAAGTCTTACTAGTGGATGATTTTTCCAAGAAAAGGAAGAGGCCTAATGTATTTTCTAAAAAGAGGAAAACCAAGAAGGCTAAGGGCAAGGCGAAAGTGAAGGATCAAAAGAAACCTGATCCAGCTAGCAAAGGAATGTGCTTCCATTGCAACGAGCCGGGTTACTGTAAGAGGAACTGTAAGAAGTTTCTGGCAGAAAAGAAGCTTGGAGAAGCTTCGACTTCCAATCAAGGTTTGTTCATGATTGAAATTAATTTTTCTAAAAGTCAAACTTCTACTTGGGTATTGGATAACGGCCATGGTTCTCACATATGTAATACTATGTAGGGACTAGTCAGAAGTAGAAAGCTAAACAAGGATGAAGTCGTCCTACGAGTGGAAAATGGAGCAAAGGTTGCTGTATTAGCTGTAGGGACTTATTGTTTAGCATTGCCTACGAGCAAGTCTATTTATTTAAATAATTGTTATTTTGTTCCAACACTCATTAGAAACACTATCTCAATTTCTGTATTGGATATGGATGGTTTTGACATTATAATAAAGAACAATGGTTGTTCTATTTATAATAAAAATATTTTATATTGTGTTGGAAAATTGTTTAATGGACTTTACATACTTGACTTGCATGAAAATATATTTCAAATTGAACAAACTAAGAAACGAAAAAGAATTGATGTTAATTATACCTTCATATGGCACTGTAGACTTGGTCATATTAACTTGACTTGCATGTTAATTGTCTCGCTGCTGGATGGTTTCCTCGAGCTCTCCGACTCGTCCATGAAACTCCACGTTACTGTCGTAGACTACCTTGTACATCTCAGCACTAGTAGAGTGAGGTGGAAATTCCTCTTCGGGATCCTCTTCCTCCTCTTCAGACTCGTCCTCGTTCTCTTCCTCTGGAATAGGTGTCAGCTCACGCTCCCGACCAACTATGGGGATCACTGGAGATGGCTCTCTCCTAACCAGCTGCTCCCAGACAACATGAATGTCTCGGGGCTCCTCCTCTCTAGGCACCTGAGGTATATCCTCTCTAGCCTGACTAGGTTCTCCAACGTTCTTCATCCTGACAAAAGAAATTTAAAGTTCATTATTACGTGATATCGAGTCGTCACTCTTCGAATACCTAAATGTAAACACGTAGCACATAAAGTAGTTTATTATCTTTACCTATCACATCTATCTTTTCGATCTTACTATAAGGCTACAACCTAAGGTTTTTCCCCCACCTAAGGTTCATAACCTACAGCTTTGATACCAACCTGTGACAACTCCAAATCTGGGTACTTCATTTCCACATGATTTGGTCTTCACTTTCTAAATGTAACATACATCTGCCCAATAATAAAATAATTGCAAAGTAAATTACAACCTTTATGAATAATTAAATCTTCCTTATAAAAAGGATTACAACTTTTCAAAATAAATTCCAGGGTTTACTCTAACCTTGACATAACATTAACTGCCGAAAATAAAAACATCACATAAAGTTTGATTACAATTTCATTCAAAATAAATTAAGCAAGCCTTCACTTGTTTAGCTTCCCTTTGCCTTTACTCGTTGACGGGGCATCAACATTTTCAACCTTAGCTGCAATGGTTATTTAATGCAAGAATGAGCAAACAATAGCTCACTGGAATACAACAATATATAAGACAAACAAGAATATCTTTGAAAAGGTTTGAATAACTTTTACTTTCACAACGATAAAGAATTGAATAATAATTCTCCATCAATATTAAAAATTCGAATATAGAATTCATCTGAGGGTCGTAAGACCTTGAACTTTTGTCCTAGGTTATAAATATTTCTATTTAAAACCTTTAACAGTCGTTTAGACTATGGACCTTAACTCGTACTTAGGGGGATCAACCATTTGTACCATATACGTGCACTACATTTAACGCTTCTACGTAGTAACCTCCCCTAATAATTACGGTTGTTCATCTCAGTATTTGAATATAAGTCCGTATCAAAGAAAGTTTGGTTTGGATAAGCTTACAAGGGTAATTTAAAATTCACGTTCATCAGCTAAGGATTAGTTGAATCGACTCTTAATAACTTAGAATAATTCATAAATAAAAAAATTATGAATTAACATATGCCTTAGATTGAAACTTAAAGCATTTAAAAGATAAGTTGGACCTTACTTAAACAATAAGTCAAGGTCACTTCAATTAAATAAATACTTGTCCAATGCAGAAATAAAAAGGACATTTTCAATATATTACATAATTGGAATATCAAAAAACTTGCATAAAATAATACAAGATCAGGATTTAGAAAACTTGCCTCAAGCGCAAACTACTAATAAAATCACGTTCTAACAATTCCTACACATATATATTTAATCACAATAACCTAAATTAGTTAAAATGTAACTAATTCACATAATTAGTTAACTCCTCTAGGTTAACCCATTCTAATTTAATTAAATAATTTAATAATTAACCATCACATAGTTAATTATACAACATAAGCATGTTCACATAATTAAATCAATTAATAATTATGTATTTCATATTAATTATTATTAAATGAATTATAATTTAAACATTTAATCTAATTATAATTACTAAAATTATAATCACATCTTATTTAATTAAATTATAAATAATTTATAATGTATAATTAATTAACTACATTATGCATTTACTAAATTATAATTTATAATTAATCATGCAATTATTGAATTATAATACACAAGATTATAATCTATAATTAATCATGCATTTATTATAATTACATAAATTATAATTTTAAAATTATCATTCACTTGATTAAAATTAATCAACTATAATGATTATAATTTAACAAAATTATAATTTAAATTAAACCTTTATTCTAATTATAATTCTTCAAAACTATAATCACAAATTATATTTTATTAATATAATTTATTAATATTCATTTAGCATTTTAATATATATTTAATCATGCTATAAAAGTTACTACATAAAATTAGCTTTAAAAATACAAAAGAAAACAAATTTTCTTTTTTTCCTACCACCCCCCCCCCCCCGCCCCGCCGTGGCGGGGGTTTCCTTCTTCTCGGCGGGCCCCTTCCAGCGAACGCAGACAAGTTCGCGAACTGTGCAGAGAAATAGTTATTTTGGCTTATTTCTCCACACCAAATTCTAATTCTAGTTCATAAAATTCATATCAATTAATAGAAAACACAAACTTAAAGCTTCTAACATGATTCTAACATACATAAACATTATAACACATCATCAAACAACCAATTTCATGATTTTTTTTGAAAAAAAAAATCATTGTTAAGTGTTCTTCATGAAATTGAACATTGCATTTTTGTTTTTAAATCAACTCACCCAATTTCAAGCATAGTAATTCAATTTCTGAACATGTTATCATCATCTATACTTAATTTAACCCAAGATGAACAATCAAACATGAATTCCATTGATTTAAAGAGAAAATTATATATATATATATATATATATATATATAATTTTTAAAATACTTTTACTGTAACTCAGTGATGATCATGAACTCCTCATATTCATCACATATATATGAATTAAACAATTAATTAAGCATAGAATTCATATCTAAGCATGCTATAAACACATATAATTCGTATTTATAATGTTTTCATAAAATTCATATTTACAGAGAACTATCACTACGAAGAACATAAAAACATAATTTTTAAAACTACAAGTTAGGATTATACCTTTGTTAATTAGGAGAAGAGTATGAAGATGGTGATGATTATTTTGGTTAATAATGAAAGTAGTATGCATACAAGCCAATCATGTATGATGATAAAGCATATACTTTGGAGGCAATCTTATTTATTTATTAATAAAAATATTCATTTATTAAAGGCATTTAATTATCTACATGGTGCTGTTTTTATAATATGTAAATAACCCATAGTTTTAAGCAATGCTTTTAGAATCATGATGATGATCATGCCAATGAGATCTAAATTCTTAGAAAGCTCTAAAACTAAAATAGTTCCTAATCATGGGATTACTAAAAAGGGGATTAGTAAATTCGGATAGATTAGTACATATGTTGCTTGCTCATTAGATGAGGATGATTGATCTCATAATCATTTGTGTGGAGACACTAAAGCAAGTATGTAGGTGCTTATTGGAGAATAAGTTCACTGAACGTGACTCGCTATGGAATACCTAATGGAGTTTTACTCGCCTGTCAATAGGAATTCCTAATGTGATAGTAGTACAAGTGATCCTTGGACTTGAGATCATCATAGTATCTTGTATGTAATGAATTATACTTTGACTTATTCCTTAAAGCCCTTTAGGGTATATAAAAGGGTATGCTTGGGTATAATGAGTTACATATGGAGACAATGAATGATCAATAAAGAATCTACCACCTCTAGTAAAGGAGGAGATATGTCCTATGTGATTCGTTAAATGACAACCCAGAAATCCTTGGCCAAGGTAAAATGAAATTAGAAAGGAGTTTCTAATTTATATTATTTGGAGTTGTGCATTTTCTAATCGAAATACATATAATTAAATAAAATAAGACTGACAGTAAATTCATGTCTTATATTTAATTGGGACATTGTATGGTGGAAGGATTGAATTGTATGGTAACTATTTACTCACAGGTTCTTTTATGATTAATGTTGAAATCTATATTATCTGGAAAGTCGTTGATCGCTAGGGAGGCTTATCCCTATTGTAGAATAAATATTATTTATTTAAATAGATTATTAGTTTAATTTATTTATTTAAATAAGATTAGAATTGTTCTAATTGATTTATTCACAACCGGTTTAATATGGAGAACCTAAAGGGTCACACCATAAAAGGAAGAATAATTATTTAAGAAGGTAATGGCATAATCGTAATAATGCATTAAGTGAAATTAATTAAATCTATGGTGATAGAATAAATTAAATAGCTTAATATTTATTATTTAATATTTTAGAAATATTAAATATAAATTAATAAGAGGAGTCTTATTAATATTATTATAATTATAATTATTTTAATTTCTAAAGGAGTTTAGTAATTAATTTAATATTAGTACTCTCATTTATTCCTAATAAGATTAGGAGACAAATTAATTAAATGAATTTAATTAATTATTTTCCATGTGGTGGGAAGCCTAAATTAATTAAAGGAGTTTAATTAATTAAAAATAATCTCATGTCTAATAAGATTAGAAGGGTTGACCAATATCTATATAAGAGGATTCTTATAATAGATATTACTTGATGCAATTCTAATTGTTGGAGAGTACTCCTTTTCTATAGAGGATAGAACACTAAGCCAAACACCCTCCTTCTTGATAATTTCTCTCCCTTGGTGGATCACCTCTAGAGGCTAAACACTTGGGTGGCTAACGTTGATCAAAGGAAGGAATCTAATCCGGAAATTCAAGGAGATCACGAAGAACAAGGAGTTGAACTAGTACCTGTGGAAGCTTCGTTCTACAAGGGTATGATTCTATAACTTCTTATTTATCTTAAATTAATAATTTGCATAAAGGATGATCCGGGTAATGGTTTTGTAGAAATTTTTTAAACTCTGATATACCATGCTTCCGCTAATTTTTGCAATTTGATTGCGTCACGATTTCGTACAAACCCAACAGTGGTATCAGAGCCAAATCTTTATGCAATTATTAATTTATTTTTGATTTCATATACATATGGGTATGTATTTAAAATAATTTATTGGGCATAATTTTATTGTATAAAATTATATTTTTTAAGAAAAAAAAAGACTTTTTTTTGGACGAATCACAATTTTTTTTTGGTGCTAATCTTGAATTCTGCAAAGAAAAGGTGTTGTCTCTTTCTTACTCCAAAAAGAAGGTGACCCATCAGGAAAGGACTTTTTTAATAAACCTGCAGGACTCTTTTAATAAAAGAAGGTGACTTTTTTTTAAAAAAAATATGATATATTTATATATTATATTCTAAATAATTTTATAATTAAAATAAAGAGTTTATTTTAATCTTGAAATTGGATTTCATGCAATTTAAAATTGCCCATTAAATGATACTCATATATATTTGGAATATTTTAATTCATGAGATGAATATTTATTTATTGATATATATGGTGATATGTATGATAATAAATGGGGATTGATTATGGACTATTTGACCAATGTGATTGGATTTTATTTTAGTTAAATGCTTGAATGATTGGGTTTTATTAAATGGGGTCTGTGTACCTCATCTTCTCTAATTTTTTTTTCTTGATGTAAAATTCTATATCCCTCCTATGTACTTCCCCTTGACTGCTGATCAAGATTTCTATTTAAATTAAATAGTTTAATGTAATAGAAATAGTTAGAATTATCTTGAAGAAATTGGAGACCAAGGAGCAAGGAGCGCGTGAAGACCCGTTTGTATGGAGCTCGATTTAAATGTAATTGTTATATTTAAATTTAAATTCTTGCACTCCTAGGTTTGACCTTTTGGTTCACTTGGTGGCTCTAGTGAACCAAACTAGAATAAAAGTCCATAATCAATCCGGGTAGAATATAATATTCTATATTGCATGCTAAATATTATATATATTATATTTTATGCAAACATGCTTCGCATGTTTAATAAAATGACGCGTATTTTATATATATATGTGCATGCGCGCTAAACAAGATGAGACAAATAATAACAAACCCCTCAAAGAAATAATATTAAGTCCGAAGCGTTCAAATAATATTTGGAATATCGAACGTCGCCTTCTAGCATGATAAATTAATAGAGTATTAAATATTTAATATGAGCTTGTTGTGCTATCCACAAGGCGAGTATTGCGTATTTAAGATGTTAATTAATCACATTTGATGCTTATCAAGAAAATTGAACGATCTAGTCTTGTTGTGCTATCCACAAGGACGAACATTTTTCTTTTTTGAATTTATGGAAGTGCTAGGCTGGACTTAACTTAAATCATTTTAGTTCGGATGTGCACACACTTGACCATTATGATTTAAGAGGCAAAATAAAAGGAGTTATATAGCGTTGTAATTGACAAGAGTTGTCTACCTATTTATTTGTATATCACTTGTTGTGCTATCCACAAGGTTATATACATTTGAAATGGGATCCTTATTCTCACTAGCAAATCTTTAATTAGATGTTGCCGAACTATATAAGTGAGGGTAATATAGTTTGATAAAAATAGTGGGAGATACCAATTTAAAATAAAGACCTAAATTTATTTTGGTATGCAAAATTAATAAAATGAATGTTTGCTAAAATGTTGTTTTTCACATGCAGAATTTTAAAAATGTCAAAATCACTAATTTCACTGCGAAGCATACTTGATGCTAATAAGCTTACCGGGCCGAATTATACGGACTGGCTAAGAAATCTGAGAATAGTTCTCACTGCTGAAAATATTTCTTATGTCCTAAACTCACCTGTCCCTGGAACTGTTCCAGAAACAGCCTCTGAGGAAGAGATTGCCACCATTGTAAAGTGGCAAGATGATGCATCTGTGGCTCAATGCATCATGCTCGCATCCATGAATAACGAGCTTCAGCGTCAGCACGAAAATATGGATGCTCCTACTATGTTGATTCACCTAAAGGAGTTGTATGGTGAACAAAGTAGGACTGCTAGATATGAGATATCTAAGGAGCTCTTCCGATCTCGGATGACCAAGGGCAAAGTGAACATAAAGGAACAAAAGAAATCTGATCCAGCTAGCAAAGGAATGTGCTTCCATTGCAACGAGCCGGGTCATTGGAAGAGGAACTACAAGAAGTTTCTGGTAAAGAAGAAGCTTGGAGAAGCTTCGACTTCCAATCAAGGTTTGTTCATGATTGAAATTAATTTTTCAGAAAGTCAAAATTCTACTTGGGTATTGGATACCGGCTGTGGTTCTCACATATGTAATAATGTGAAGGGACTGGTCAGAAGTAGAAAGCTGAACAATGATGAGGTGATCCTACGAGTGGGGAATGGAGCAAAGGTTGCTGCATTAGCTGTAGGAACTTATTATTTAGCAATGCCTTCGGGCAAGCCCATTTATCTTAATAATTGTTATTATGTTCCGAATATTATTAAAAATATTATTTCAATTTCTGTATTGGATATTGAAGGATTTAACGTTGTTATAAAGAACAATAGTTGTTCTATTTATAAAGACGATATTTTATATGGTGTTGGAAATTTGCGAAATGGACTTTATACACTTGACTTACAAGAAAATATTTTTCAAATTGAACAAACTAAGAAAAGGAAAAGAGATGATATTAATTATACCTACATGTGGCACTGTAGACTCGGTCATATCAATGAAACAAGATTATCCAAGTTGCATAAAGATGGGCTCTTTGAGTTATCTGATTATGAATCATATCCAACTTGTGAATCTTGTCTCATGGGTAAAATGACTAAATCTCCTTTTAGTGGAAAAGGAGAAAGAGTTACAGAGTTGTTGGCATTGATTCACACAGACGTTTGTGGACCTATACAACAAGTGCACGGGGTGGGTATTCTTATTTTATTACTTTCACTGATGATCACTCAAGATTTGGATATGTGTATTTAATGAAATACAAGTCAGAATCATTTGAAAAGTTCAAAGAGTTCAGAAGTGAAGTAGAGAAACAAACGGGCAAGAGTATAAAGATACATCGATCAGATTGAGGTGGAGAATACTTAAGCGGTGAGTTTCTCAATTATCTCAAAGAAAATGGTATAATCTCACAATGGACTCCTCTAGGTACACCACAGTTAAATGGAGTATCTGAAAGGAGAAATCAAACACTGTTGGACATGGTTCGATCTATGATGAGTTTTACCGACCTTCCAATTTCCTTATGGGGATATGCCCTAGAAACGGCTGCATACCTACTTAACAAGGCACCTACCAAATCCGCCCCAAAGACTCCATATGAGATATGGAAGGGGAGGAAACCAAATCTTAAGCATGTTAAGACTTGGCGTTGTCCAGCTTATGTCAAAAAGTTTGAAAACGATAAGCTACAGACTAAATCCGATAAGTGTAGATTTGTGGGATACCCTAAAGAAACTTTAGGGTATTATTTCTATCATCCAACTGATCAAAAGGTGTTTGTTGCGAAACATACTGCCTTCTTGGAAAAAGATTTTATCCATGAAGGGGTCAGTGGGAGTAAGATATATCTTAAAGAAGTTCAAGACCCACAAATTACCACGGATCAAAGTCAGGTACCTGACAAAGTAGAAGAACCTACTATACCACACCCTGTTCGTAAATCTGGAAGAGTACCGAAGATACCTGAGAGATATAGATTCGTTATAGAGGATGACGATGAGGTACACATCATGAATGATGATGATCCATTGAATTACGAACAGGCTATGAGTAATAAAGACTCAGGGAAATGGCTTGAAGCTATGAAATTCGAAATGGACTACATGTATGAAAACAAAGTATGGACTTTAATTTCACCACCTGAAGGCATTAAGCCTATTGGGTGTAAATGGGTCTTTAAAAGAAAGACTGGAGCGGACGGCAAGGTAGAGACCTATAAGGCCCGACTGGTTGCAAAAGGTTTCAAACAAAGACAAGGAGTTGACTATGATGAAACCTTCTCACCAGTAGCTATGCTCAAGTCCATTCGGATTTTGCTTGCGATTGCAGCTTATAACGACTATGAGATCTGGCAGATGGACGTGAAAATGACCTTCCTCAATGGGAAACTTGAGGAGGATGTGTATATGACACAGCTAGAGGGATTTGTTTCAAAGGTTGGAACAAATCAAGTCTGTAAGCTGCAACGATCCATTTATGGATTGAAGCAAGCTTCTCGTAGATGGAACATTCGTTTTGATGAGACAATCAAAGAGTTTAATTTTGTCAAAAACGACGATGAACCATGTGTGAACAAGAAGGTTAGTGGGAGCGCAGTTTCATTCCTAGTATTATATGTTGATGATATATTACTGATAGGGAATGACATTCCTATGCTACAATCGATTAAAATCTGGTTATCTAAACACTTCTCCATGAAGGACTTGGGAGAAGCATCCTATATTTTGGGGATAAAGATCTATAGAGATAGATCTAAAAGGATGCTTGGTTTATCCCAAGGAACGTACATTGATGCAATGCTAAAGAGGTTTAGCATGGAAGATTCCAAAAGAGGTCTCATGCCGATGAGCCATGGAATACATCTCTCCAAGAAACAGGCCCCAAAGACACCTGAGGAGAGAGACCGTATGAGTAAGATCCCTTATGCTTCTGCAATAGGATCTATCATGTACTGTACGATATGTACTAGACCGGATGTTGCTCATGCACTTAGTGTAATGAGCAGATACCAGTCAAACCCTGGAGAAGAGCACTGGAAGGCAGTGAAGAATATCCTAAAGTACTTGAGAAAGACTAAAGATATTTTTCTTGTCTACGGTGGGTCTGAATTAAAACTCAAGGGATTCACAGACTCAAGTTTTCAAACAAACCAAGATGACAGTAAATCTGTTTCAGGGTATGTGTTTACCTTGAAAGATGGTGCAGTGAATTGAAAAGGTTCCAAACAACAAAAGGTTGTTGGTTTAGTGACAAAGACAAAGTATATAACTGTAAGTGAAGCTGCAAGTTGATGTTTTAGATGAAAAGTTCATTACAGAACTAGGAATAGGTCCTAAGTCTCATCTTGAATCTAAACATGTGTTGCGGCACTTTGATTAAAGAAATCATTGAAAGAGGAGAGTGTAGACTCTCAAGACAACATTGCAGATCCATTAACTAAAGCTTTAACACAACAACAGTTTGATCGTCACTTAGAGAAGTTGGGTATGAGATACCATGGCGATTGGCTTTAGTGCAAGTGGGAGATTGAAAGTAGTATGCATACAAGCCAATCATGTATGATGATAAAGCATATACTTTGGAGGCAATCTTATTTATTTATTAATAAAAATATTCATTTATTAAAGGCATTTAATTATCTACATGGTGCTGTTTTTATAATATGTAAATAACCCATAGTTTTAAGCAATGCTTTTAGAATCATGATGATGATCATGCCAATGAGATCTAAATTCTTAGAAAGCTCTAAAACTAAAATAGTTCCTAATCATGGGATTACTAAAAAGGGGATTAGTAAATTCGGATAGATTAGTACATATGTTGCTTGCTCATTAGATGAGGATGATTGATCTCATAATCATTTGTGTGGAGACACTAAAGCAAGTATGTAGGTGCTTATTGGAGAATAAGTTCACTGAACGTGACTCGCTATGGAATACCTAATGGAGTTTTACTCGCCTGTCAATAGGAATTCCTAATGTGATAGTAGTACAAGTGATCCTTGGACTTGAGATCATCATAGTATCTTGTATGTAATGAATTATACTTTGACTTATTCCTTAAAGCCCTTTAGGGTATATAAAAGGGTATGCTTGGGTATAATGAGTTACATATGGAGACAATGAATGATCAATAAAGAATCTACCACCTCTAGTAAAGGAGGAGATATGTCCTATGTGATTCGTTAAATGACAACCCAGGAATCCTTGGCCAAGGTAAAATGAAATTAGAAAGGAGTTTCTAATTTACATTATTTGGAGTTGTGCATTTTCTAATCGAAATACATATAATTAAATAAAATAAGACTTGACAGTAAATTCATGTCTTATATTTAATTGGGACATTGTATGGTGGAAGGATTGAATTGTATGGTAACTATTTACTCACAGGTTCTTTTATGATTAATGTTGAAATCTATATTATCTGGAAAGTCGTTGATCGCTAGGGAGGCTTATCCCTATTGTAGAATAAATATTATTTATTTAAATAGATTATTAGTTTAATTTATTTATTTAAATAAGATTAGAATTGTTCTAATTGATTTATTCACAACCGGTTTAATATGGAGAACCTAAAGGGTCACACCATAAAAGGAAGAATAATTATTTAAGAAGGTAATGGCATAATCGTAATAATGCATTAAGTGAAATTAATTTAATCTATGGTGATAGAATAAATTAAATAGCTTAATATTTATTATTTAATATTTTGAAAATATTAAATATAAATTAATAAGAGGAGTCTTATTAATATTATTATAATTATAATTATTTTAATTTCTAAAGGAGTTTAGTAATTAATTTAATATTAGTACTCTTATTTATTCCTAATAAGATTAGGAGACAAATTAATTAAATGAATTTAATTAATTATTTCCCATGTGGTGGGAAGCCTAAATTAATTAAAGGAGTTTAATTAATTAAAAGAAATCCCATGTTTAATAAGATTAGAAGGGTTGACCAATATCTATATAAGAGGATTCTTATAATAGATATTACTTGATGTAATTCTAATTGTTGGAGAGTACTCCTTTTCTATAGAGGATAGAACACTAAGCCAAACACCCTCCTTCTTGATAATTTCTCTTCCTTGGTGGATCACCTCTAGAGGCTAAACACTTGGGTGGCTAACGTTGATCAAAGAAAGGAATCTAATCCGAAAATTCAAGGATATCACGAAGAACAAGGAGTTGAACTAGTACCTGTGGAAGCTTCGTTCTACAAGGGTATGATTCTATAACTTCTTATTTATCATTTTAAATTAATAATTTGCATAAAGGATGATCCGGGTAATGGTTTTGTAGAAATTTTTTAAACTCTGATATACCATGCTTCCGCTAATTTTTGCAATTTGATTGCGTCACGATTTCGTACAAACCCAACAAATAAGGTTTCTTCCTTCTTCTTCTTCTTTTCTCTTCTTCTCTCTAACTCTCTATCTTTGTCTCTGTATTCTTTTCTCTGTTCTCTAATAGTGATACTCTTCTAACATTGATATAAAACTAACATAAAACTATATACGTATACTAATAGATATAAGATATAAATATAATATATAATTGAAAATTAATTTACCTATTAAATTTCATCAGTTATAGAATTTCAAAAATCAAAAGCCACTAGGCTTGTTTGGCAGAACAATGTTATTTTTTTAAAATAGATTATTAGTGCTAAGACATTGTTTGGTAGAATATGTTTAAAACAATGCAAGGGCCCTGTTTGGCAAAAGCTTTTTAAAACATAAGTAAGGGCCTTGTTTGGTTAAAATCATTTAAATCTTTTTTCTTTATTTTAATAAATCCTTTTAACACATACTTTAATGTTACACTTTAATTAATTAAATATTACTCATCTAATTTAATTAATTAAAATCTAACATCAATTAATCACATAAAAATTTACCACATAATTATAATTAGTCGCTAATTATAATTCATGTAACACTTCATCACACAATTCATCTAATTTAATTATCTCAATTAAATTAGAACTGAACTAAAAATTAATATACATCAATTAAATTAAATATTAAATATTCATTTAATTAATATATAACACTTAATTAAATCATTACACAAAATCACATAATTTATTTATTCAACTCAATAAATAAATCACACAAAATATTTATTTAACTCAATAAATATTTAAAATAATTATATAAAATCTCAATCGTTACATTAGAAGGGTTGACCAATATATATATAAGAGGAGTCTTATAATATATATTTGTTGATGCAATTCTAATTGTTGGAGAGTACTCATTTTCCATAGAGGATAGAAAACTAGAGTTTAGCCAACCACCCTCATTCTTGATAATTCATCTTCCTTGGTGGATCACCTCTAGAGGCCAAACACTTGGGTGACTAACGTTGATGAAAGGAAGGAGTCTAACCCGAAAATTCAAGGAGATCACGAAGAACAAGAAGTTGAACTCGTACCTGTGGAAGCTTCGTTCTACAATGGTATGATTCCATAATTTCTTATTTATCATTTTAAATTAATAATTTGCATAAAGGATCATCCGGGTAATGGTTTTGTAGAAAATTTTTAAACTCTGATATACCATGCTTTTGTTAATTTTGCAATTTGATTGCTCCCATGATTTCGTACAAACCCAATAGTGGTATCAGAGCCAAACATTTATGCAATTATTAATTATTTTGATTCCATATATGTATGGGTATGTATTTAGAATAATTTATTGGGAATAATTAATTGTATAAATTTATTTTTTTTTAAAGAAAGAAAAAAAATGGAAAGTTCGCATGACAAAAAAAAGACGCGATCACTGGTGAGTCATTTTTTCAAAAGGTGATCAAGATTTCTAAAAAGGTCACCTGGAGGCTAGAGTCACCATAATATATATATATATATATATATATATATATAGTTTATTTTAATCTTGAAATTGGATTTCATGAAATTCAAAATTGCCCATTAAATGATACTCATATATATTTGGAATGATTTTAATCCATGAGATAAATATTTATTTATTGATGCATATGATGATATGTATAATAATAAATGTGATTGATTATGGGACTATTGACCATTGTGATTGGATTTTATTTTAATTGGATGCTTGAATGTATGAGTTTTATTAAATAAGGTATGCGTATCTCTTATTCTTTAATTTTTTTGATGTAAAATTCTATCTCCCTCCTATGTACTTTCCCTTGACTGTTGATCAAGGTTTCTATTTAATTTAAATAGTTTAATGTAATAGAAATAGTTAGAATTATCTTGAAGAAGTTGGAGACCAAGGAGCAAGGAGCGCTTGAAGACCCGTTGATGAGTAGGTGTCATACCTACGAATTAGGTATTGTTTAAGCTTAATTATTGTTGTCTTTAACTGTTTTTAGGATCTATTTATTTATTTTTGTGTTTATTTCTTATAGGTGGAGCTGGAGGGGCAGATATGTTATTTTGGAGGAGATAAGAATTAAAAAGAAGTGAAAAATAGGCTTAATGGCATTTTTGCAATTTTATGGTCCTGGGCAAGCGCATAGGCGCTTGGATTTGCACTAAGATGAGCGCCTAGGCGCTCATGCACGGTTCTTGAAGCCAAATTATGCTGCTAAGTTACAATGGAGGCCAATCTAAATGGGAATTAGGGTTTCTAATTAAGAGAGAAGAGAGAGGACAAAAGGAGATACAACGTAACAAGGATTTGCAGAGATAGATAAAAGGAGCACACGAAGGAGATTTACAAAATGTTGAAGATCAAGTTAGAGATTTGGAGCGGCTTAATAGTTTCTTCTATCCCTTTCCTTTATCTTTAATTTTGTAATCTTTGGGATGTTTGGCTTAGTAATTTGGATGATGTTTTCCCTTGTCGTTATGAGCTAAACTTTTCATTAAGATCGCAACGGAACTTAGTATGTAATTTGAATTGATGCTTCTTATTTAATTTTAGTTAATTACTCTTGAATCGTCTATCATATCTTGTACTTATTGATTAATTGCCTGATCAACAATTACCGGGACAATTTATATGAAATTGGAAAATGGAGTATGAGTTTAGATCTAGGTATGATAGCATCTGTTCATATAATCTGAATAAGGTTAATATGATTAGCGTATAGGATAGGAATATACCTATATGTCTTTTGCAAGCATTAAAAGAATCTGTGCTTGAAACCCTATTTATCTTAATTTACATAGGAATATAGTGAATTAATTAGTTAGGGTGTTCCTTGTAATTCTGTTACGTAATTGCTGGACTTACAAGGATTCGTTTATGTGTCTTTGGAAGAAGTACTTGAATATTATAAAGAATTCTTGGTTAGTGATTTCTAGTGATTAAATAATTAAATGAGGAGTGTATTGGTTTAAATGAAATACTAAGGGATGTTGTGATCTTAACCTCTTTCATCTGTATTCATTCTTGTGACCTTATATTTTAGTAGTTAATTTAATTCTCAAAATCACAATCATTATTCGTAGTTTAATTTAGGATTAATTGAATTGAAATTGGTATTTGATAATATTGATCTATTTTCTCTTGGGAATGATATCTTTGCTTGCTAAATATTACAAGCGAACACGTATACTTGCGTGTTTAATTGCTGTTAATAAAATAGGCAACAAGTTTTTGGCTCCGTTGTCGGGGAATTATAGTTTAATATTTTGTTATTATTAAATTTGATAAAGTTAATCTTAATTTAGACTTTTATTTTTATTTTTATTTTATTTTTTTGTTTTTCTTAGGTGATCTTTTCTCGTGTATACAAACGCGATCGAAACAGCCAGAGCTTGAACCATACGAAGACGATATCGACAAACGATTGCGTAAGTGGGTTAAAGAAATGCGAGAGGCACTTGAGAAGCAAGATACAATGGCTGAAGAGGGACAAAAGTCATTGCGGGATTATGCCATGCCACAAGTTACAGAAATTCAGTCTAGTATCGCGAGGCCTGCCATTACTGCTGCTAGTTTTGCCATAAAACCTAGAACAATACAGATGATTCAGAACTCCGTGCAATTTGGAGGGTTACCAAATGATGATCCGAATGCTCACTTAATCAACTTCCTAGAAATCTGTGATACGTTCAGCTATCCCCAACTGACGGATGATGCCATTAGACTCAGATTGTTCCTGTTCACCTTCAGAGATAAAGCTAAGAGTTGGCTTCATTCACTACCGCCTGGTTCGATCACTAGTGGGACGATCTAGCCCAAAAGTTTCTTGCTAAGTTTGTCCTGCTTGCGAAGATAGCAAAGATGCAGAACGATATCACCTCTTTCGTTCAGCATGAGTCAGAATCATTATATGAAGCATGGGAAAGGTTTAAGGACTTGTTGAGAAGATGCCCACACCATGGGATTCCTAAATGGTTTCAAGTGTAGACTTTTTATAATGGATTGGCTAGTACGATGAGGACAAGTATAGATGCTGCAGCAGGTGGAGCTATTATGGCCAAAAATTCTGATGAGGCATATCAGCTGCTAGAGACAATGGCAGCTAATAATTACCAATGGTCAACTGCAAGAATAACTCAACCAAAGTTAGCAGGGGTATATGAAGTGGATGCTATGACCGCTTTATTAACTCAAATCACAGCTCAGATTTCTGCACTTACAAAGAAGATAGAAGCACTTGGGGTACAGAATGTTCAACGAATAGAGACAATTTATGAATTGTGCACGGGGTACCATTCAAGTGATCAGTGTGCAATAAGTCCTGAATCAGTGTAGTTTGTGTCTAATTATAATCGAAAATAAGGTAATAATGTAAATAGTTATAACTCGGGATGGAGGAACCACCTAAATCTATTTTGGAGCAATAATCAGTCACGAGCACAAGCTCAAGCTCCAAGATATTCACATCCACCTGGATTTCAGTTTTAACACCCTCAACACCCACAACCTCAACAACATCAGCAACCTCAACAACCTGATAAGTTGTCTCAAATGGAGGAATTACTCGGAAGAATGGCAACTCAGTTTGAAGAAACAACAAAGAACCAATCAGCAGCAATAAGGAATCTTGAAAATCAAATTGGGCAAATAGCAAGTGCTTTAAACAATCGACCTCAAGGTTCGCTACCTAGTGATATTGAGAAGAATCCGAGGAAGGATGGGAATGAACAGTGCAAAGCAGTTACACTCAGAAGTGGGATGGAGTTGGCTACAGATTTTGATGAGCATAAGAAAGATAGTAATGAGAAGGTTGATGGAAAAGAATCTGGAAATTCAGAAGGTAAGTATGAGGGAATAGTTGTTGAAAAGCAGAAAAAAGAAAAATAGATGCCAGTTATACCACCTTTACCATTTCCATAGAGATTTTAGAAGCAGAAATTAGACAGACAGTTTTCAAAGTTTCTAGAAGTGTTTAAAAAGCTGTAGATTAATATTCCATTCGCAGATGCTCTAGAACAAATGCCTAGCTATGTCAAATTTATGAAGGACATTCTATCGAGGAAGAGAAAGCTAGGGGAGTTCGAGATAGTAGCATTGACGGAGGAATGTAGTGCTATTCTACAAAGGAAGTTGCCACCGAAGTTGAAGGATCCGAGTAGCTTCACCATTCCGTGCACAATAGGACTCAGTTTTTGAGTAGATGTCTGTGTGATTTGGGAGCAAGCATCAACCTTATGCTATTATCAGTCTATCAACAGCTTGGGTTGAAGGAAGCTACACCAACGAATGTCACTCTGTAGCTTGCTGATAGATCTCTCACCTACCCTAAGGGAATAGTGGAAGACGTACTAGTAAAGGTAGATAAGTTTATATTCCCTGTGGACTTCATAGTTCTTGACTTTGAGGAGGATAGTAATATACCGATTATTCTTGGGCGCCCGTTTTTAGCTACAGGTAGGACATTGATTGATGTGCAAAAAGGAGAGTTAACAATTAGGGTCTAAGACAAAGAGGTGACTTTTAATGTATTCAAAGCTATAAAGTTCCCAAAGGAAGATGAAGAATGCTTTAAGGTTGATCTAATTGAGAGAGCAATTAGGGAAATAATTATCGAATCAGTAAATGAAGACCCTCTAGAGGCAACATTGGTAAGTGAGAACATGTCTGATGACTCAACTGTTTTAGAATTTGTTCAGATGTTAGATTCATCTCTGAAATCCATAAAAATCTGGCTAACGTTTGAACCTTTGGACTACTGGGGAAAGTCATCAGAAAAGGTCAAATCATTATTGGAAGAACCGCCCAACCTTAGAACTCAAACCACTGCCTAACCATCTACGGTATACATACCTTGGTTCTTCTTCTACTCTACCAGTCATAATTTCTTCTTCACTTGATGAGGTTCAAGAGGAAAAGTTGCTAAGGGTACTTAAGCAGTATAAGACAGATCTTGGGTGGATTATTGCGGATATAAAAGGGATTAGCCCATCAATCTGTATGAACAACATTCTGCTGGAAGAGGAAGCTAAATCGATTATAGAGCAACAAAGAAAACTTAACCCCATAATGAAGGAGGTAGTTAAAAAGGAAATTATAAAATGGCTAGATGCAGGAATTATCTACCCCATCTCAGATAGCTCATGAGTGAGCCCGGTTCAATGTGTTCCAAAGAAAGGGGGGATGACAGTAGTTGCGAATGAGAACAATGAATTGATCCCTACTCGGACAGTTACGGGTTGGCGGGTTTTTACGGACTACATAAAGTTAAACAAGGCCACTCGTAAGGACCATTTTTCTCTACCATTTATCGATCAGATATTGGACAAGCTGGTAGGACATGAATATTATTGCCTCTTGGATGGGTATTCAGGTTACAATCAGATTTCCATAGCACCGGCGGACCAAAAAAAAATGACATTCACTTGCCCTTATGGTACGTTTGCCTTCAGAAGAATGTCTTTTGGGTTATACAATGCACCTGCAAAGTTTCAACGGTGTATGATCGCCATATTTTTCGATATGGTTGAGAGCAATCTCGAGGTATTTATGGATGATTTCTCAGTTTTTGGAAATACATTCGACCATTGTTTAGACAACCTTACTCTTGAGCTCAAACGATGTATGGAGACAAATTTGATTCTAAACTGGGAGAATTGCCATTTTATAGTCCAAGAGGGGATAATCTTGGGTCATAAAGTCTCTGAAAAAGGAATTGAGGTAGATAGAGCAAAGATGGAAACAATTTAGAACCTCCCTCCCCCAACTTCAGTTAAGGGTATCCGGAGTTTTCTGGGACATGCAGGGTTTTATAGAAGATTCATAAAAGATTTCTCAAAAGTCACAAATCCATTGTGCAGTCTTTTGGAGAAAGATGTTCCATTCAACTTTGATAATGCATGCCATGAAGCCTTTGAAGTGTTGAAACAAAAGTTGATTGCTGCACTAGTAATAGTAGCACCAGATTGCGATAATTCGTTTGAATTAATGTGCGACGCTAGCGATTATGCGATTGGCGCGGTTCTCGGCCAGCGTAAACATAAGACTTTCCATGCCATATATTATGCTAGCAAGACGTTAGCGGATGCCCAGCTGAACTATACAACCACTGAGAAGGAACTATTGGCAATTATTTATGCTTTTGATAAGTTCCGGTCATATCTGATTAGGACCAAGGTGATTGTGTTTACGAACCACTCGACAATTAAATATTTGATAGCTAAGAAGGATGCCAAGCCGAGATTGATTTGATGGATACTATTGCTAAAAGAGTTTGATTTGGAGATCCGGGATCGAAAAGGGATGAAAAATCAAGTTGCTAATCATCTATTACGGTTAGAGAAATCAGAACTAAATAAGGATGATAAAATAGTGATCAATAAATTTTTCCCAAATGAACAACTGCTTGCAATAAGGATGGAGACACCATGGTATGCAGATTTTGTAAATTTCATAGTGGGCAAGGTGTTTCCACCTGATTTGACCAGCCAACAGAAAAAGAAGTTTCTACATGATGTGAAGCAATATCTTTTGGATGAGCATTTCTTATTTAAACAATGTGCAGATCAAATAATAAGAAGGTGCATTCCGAAAGTCGAAATGGAGAATATTTTACATCAATGTTATGCATCGAATTATAGTGGACATTTCGAGGGAGAAAGAACTGCAGCCAAAGTACTTCAATGTGGATTCTATTGGCCGACGCTCTTTAAGGATGCTCATGTATTCGTGTTGAAATGTGACAGATGCCAAAGAGTTGGCAATATATCGAAGAGACACGAGATGCTACTCAACACAATCTTAGAGGTTGAAATATTTCATGTGTGGGACATTGACTTCATGGGACCTTTCCCGTCATCTTTTAGCAATTCTTACATACTACTTGTGACGGACTACATTTCGAAGTGGGTTGAAGCTATCGCATCACCCACCAATGATGTTAAGGTTGTGGTTAAGTTCATTTGCAAGAACATCTTCTCTAGATTTGGCACTCCTAGTGCAATAAATAGTGATGAAGGCACACAAATCTGCAACAAGTAGTTTTCAGCTATTCTCGCTAAATATGGAATCACTCACAAGATAGCAACTGCGTACCATCAGCAGACGAGTGGTCAAGTCGAAGTTTCTAACCGAGAAGTGAAACGAATTCTCGAGAAGGTAGTGAACTCGAGTTGGAAGGATTGGGCAAACAAGTTGGATGATGCTCTTTGGGTGTACCGTACAACTTACAAGGCACCGATAGGGATGTCACCATACAGGTTGGTTTATGGGAAAGTATGCCATCTTTTGGTAGAGTTAGAAAACAGTGCTTATTGGGCTATCCGAAAGTTAAACTTTGATATTTCCACTGCGGGAGAAAAGAGCCTTTTACAAATGAATCAAATGGATGAATTCAGACTCCACTCGTATGAGAATGCTAAATTGTATAAGGAGAAAGTTAAGAGGTGTCATGATGAGAAAATCATAGCAAGAAAGTTTAAACCGGGGCAAACAGTGTTGTTATACAACTCCAGACTAAAACTCTTTCCAAGAAAGTTGAAATCACGTTGGTCAGGTCCATTCATTATTACTAAGGCTTTTCCTCACGGAGCCGTGGAAGTTGAGGAGCCGGATTTGAAATGAATTTTTGAAGTCAACGGTCAGAGGTTGAAACATTACTATGGGGGTCACATCGATCATGAGAAGACATCTGTTAGTTTCACGAATTAGAACGGCGAAAACACAGTTGGGCTGAGGACGTTAAACTAAGCGCTATATGGGAGGCAACCCAAATTTTTAATTTGTTTCATTTATTTTTAGTTTAATTACTTTGCTTAGTAGTATAGTTCATTTAGTTATTTAGTATTTATGTCATCTTAGTCTAGTCTGCACATGCATTGAAAATTTTTACAAATAATCATTGATAGTGGGTTTAATTGATTGTAGGTCACAACAGGACGGAAGTGGAAAATAGCTATGTATGGGCCAAGCACCTAGGCTCTCTAATTATGCCTAAACCAAACGCCTAGGCGCCACAATGCAGCGTGCTCCTCAATGTTCAAGCACCTAAGCGCCCACACCAAAGCCACACCAAGGGCCTAGGCGCTGACCACGACTTGCCAACGTTGCCACCAAGGGCCTAGGTGCTTCAGCCTTCCCAATTCCAAGCGCCTAGGTGCTACACCTGCACACTTAAAAAAAATATAAGCCCTAATCGTGAAAACCCACTTCAAATCAATTTCTCTCTCTCCTATTTCATTCCAACTTCATCTTCTCTTACCATCAGCCAAATTCGCCAGAAGCTTTCTCCTCCTCCATTTCAAAGCCACCAACATCATATGCTCCAAACAATATCCATCTTGACAAGCAAATTCGTTACTTCCTCCACATTCAGTCACGAGCTCATCTTCTATATAATAACAAGGAAAGTTTTGGATTTCAAGCCTTAATCCGTAAAGCTAATCAATCCAAATGGTATGAACTTCAAATCTAGCCCTAATTTCAAGTAAGTATTGTATAGCTTAACCATTGATTACTTAGAATTGCTTGAAAGAAGGATTGATTTTTGAGTATTGAAGATGTTATTATATTTTGCTTATGGACCCAATTGAGTTTCTGTTGGCTCAATTGGGGTTGGGTTAGTTTAATTCATGTTCTATTGCATTGGTGAAGCATTGTGCATTGCTAAGTTTATAGCTTTGGCTTAAAATAAGTTTGGGGGAAACTCACACAAAGAGCTTTTCAGAGGTGCACGCCACCTGCTCGATATATTGCCTCAAAGAGATTTTTCACCTATTGGGCTACTATTTCTTGATTTTTGGGGCAATAACTTGATAGAGTTAGTTGCAAATGGGTCGCAAAAGGCTCAGGGGGGAAAGTTCAGGATCTTCTGCCAAGTTTGATAAGAAGAGATTTGTAAGCATTCAAACTGTTTATAGATATCAAAACTGGGCGTCAGGCAAATCTTTAATTCCGGAACGTGGTTTGCTACCGGATGAACATGATGGGGAAGTTGCCCAGATGATTAGAAGCCGGGAGTGGGGTAACTTCACTGCTCAACCTGAGCCAGCAGCGATAAAGATTGTAAAGGAGTTCTATACAAATGCTAAAGAGGCCGATGATAGTTTAGTGATGGTCCGTGGCGAATCAGTGAATGTTTGTCGCAAGGCAATCAACGCTTTTTATGGATTGGAAAAGATTCGTTACAGTGGTGGTCTTGATTATCTGCAGCAAGAAAAAGATTACAGTGAGGTGATTGCAGCCCTTTGTGTACCAGGAACCAAATGGAAATTGACAGATCAACAAGAAGCAGTTCATTTTCCTTCTTCAAAGTTGAGTCGATATGGAAAAGCTTGGCATGCATTCATCTGTGCTAAGTTGATTCCATGTAGGCATATAAGCAATGTTGTTAATCAGCGGGCTGCCTTGTTGTTTTGCACTGCCAAAGGGAAAACTATTAATGTTGGCGAAGTAATCCATGAGTCGATTATGCGAGGACTTACAGGGGGTACTTCAGGTGGGTTACCTCACCCATTTTTTGTAACGGATGAAAATTTTATATGAATTTTAAATATTTATTGAATTAAATAAATATTTTAATTAATTTATTTATTGAGTGAAATAAATAATTTACGTGATTGTTGTGGAGTAATTTAATTAAGTGTAATATATTAACTAAATAAATATTTAATATTTAATTTAATTGATGTGTAATGATTTTATGGTATAGTTCTAATTTAATTGAGATAATTAAATTAGATGAATTTTATGTGGTAATTGTTACATGAGATTATAATTAGCAAGTAATTATAATTGTTATGTGGCAATTTTTATGTGGTTAAGTGATATTAGCTTTTAATTAATTAAATTAGAATGTTAAGATTTACTTAATTAAAGTGTAACATTTAAAGTATGTGTTAAAGGATTAAAAAGAGTTTTTAAAACCGTTTTGCCAAACAAGGCCCTTGCACCTGTTTTAAATCCGTTTTGCCAAACAGGGTCTTAACTACTAAAAACCTATTTTTTAAAATAAGTTGTTTTGCCAACAGGCCTTAGGGCTTTTTAAATTTCAAATGATGTAACTTATGTATTAATTGTAATTAGTATATATATTAAGTAAATAGTAGTTACATAAATTGTATAATTATATGTATAATATATCAGTTATAATATATTTAAGCTACGTTAGTTAGAGAGTTAGAACAAAATAAAGAAGAAAGAAAGAACAGAGGGAAGAAGAAGAGAGAAAGAAGAAGGGGGAAGGCTTTGAGAAATCAAAAAGATAATCATCACCATCATCTTCTTCTTCTCCAAAACAATCAAAGGGTATAATCTAAACTCTTGAATTTTTAAAGTTATGTTTTTACTATTCTTCAAGTTTTTGCTTCTCTTTAATTAGTTTTCTTTAAAAATCATGTGATTATGATTATTGCATGTCATAGTATATATATATATATATATATATATATATATATATATATATATATATACTATTATATAAGTGTTATGTGATAATCTAGATGGTTCAATTCACGTAAATATGATGAACATGAAGAAATCATGTTCATAGCAATTTACGGTGAACTTACTTTGAAAAATAATATTTAATTATCAAAAATGGTGTTTGATTATGCTTTGTTATGAAAATTGATCATAGATTATGATAATATCTTAAAAAATATGGTTAATACAATTTGAAATACGTGATTTGGTTTAAAAACAAACTCACAGTATCAATTTTTGTCAAGAACGCTTAACAATGGTGTTTTCTTCAAAATCATGAAAATTAGTGATTTGATTATGTGTTGCGGTGTTTATGTATGTTAAAATCATGTTAGAAGTGTAAGGTTTTATTTTCATAAAGTTTCATATACATTACGTTAGTCAAAATCAAACTTTGGTACGATAATTCGCGAGCCGGGGAACCCACCAGTGGGGGGCCCCGCCCCAGTGGGGCTGTTTGCCTATAAACTCCCGCCCCAGCGGGGCTTATGGCTGTTTGAAAAATTATTTTATGCTTTGTGTAGTTTTTATGCAGTACATGGTTAACTAACTTAATGTGATGACATGTTAAGTGTATTAAATAATATGATAACATATTTTTGTTATGTTTAAGAAAATTTGAAGTCTTATATTAATATGTTATGTGTGTACTTGGATATTATTATTGTGACGCCCCCAGAATAGGTCCATCCAACCAACCCATTCTGGGTCGCCAAACACATGGTACAGAATTCAAATACAACTTTTATATCACACGGTCGTGCAAAATACGACCACACAACTGTGAGTGTCAATACAAATATGTAAAAAATATAAACATTCAAACTAAGTCCTCATTACAATTATTATCACATTATTTATTAAAAATAGTGAGGACTACTACTGCTCTAACTCGGACCATCACTCTGTCCCCAGACTAGTTCCTGCGACATTCTCATTTCCTAAAGAGGACAATAGATGAAAAAGGTGAGCTCAACTAGCCCAGTAAGGAATATTATGACTAAGATAATGAAAAATAAATTATCGTTAGTCTTCAACAAATCGGATAAAATAATATGGACAACAAGTTTTAGATCAACAACTGCAGCGGAAATAACAATATATCAGAAGAATAAAATAGAATATGATGTCTACTATCTTCTATGATTTAAAAGTCCATCATCAATATTTTATCCCTGTCAATCAATATATATCTCAAATCAAATATTCATCTTTGCACTACGAGCCAAAGATATTCATTTGTATCATTAGTTGGTCATGTTTATCTCAACACCTGTCATCTTTGCACTACAGGCCAAAGATATTCATCAAATAATCGTTCATCTTTGCACTACAGGCCAAAGATACTCATTTATATCACCATTTAGGACTGAAAAATATTTTAAAGAACGAATCCAGTGAGATAAAGGATAGAATTTTGGAATTCGTAATTCAGTTTATCCAAGTTCAAAAATACTCTATAATACTCATTTGTGGAGCAAAATTCAAGAATAAAGTTCAAAACCTGGATCCAATCAAAGATAGGACCCATAATTGCCAACTTGGATAAATAGAAGAAATTTTTATTTTTTCGGTGAATAGTGTCGTATTCGTGAATAGTGCCGTATACATGAATAGTGCTGTATACGTGAATAGTAACCTCGACATGAAAAATATAGAGATTTTATATGAAAAATCATACTTCGTAAATAGTACTCGTGAATAGTATTGTATTCGTGAATAGTGCCGTATACGTGAATAGTAACCCCGACATGAAAAGGTAGAAATTTTCATAAGAAAAATCATACTTCGTGAATAGTACCGTATTCGTGAATAGTGCCGTATACATGAATAGTGCCGTATACGTGAATAGTAACCCTGACGGAAAAGGTAAAAATTTCATAAAAAAACTCATACTAATATTTCAATGAAATGATATTGAAAGCAATAACATCATTTACGAAAAATATAACATCCCTTACCTTAGAAGAATTAGACTTCTGGTTGGAATATCGGATATAATACTAAAAAAAACTTGCACCGAATAGTAGCACTCAAAGTATCCAAATACTCACAAAAATAAGCTCGATATTATAGAGAGAGAAAATTCTAATTCTGGTGTGATTTTCAAATTCTAATTCAGCATCCTATTTATAGGAAAATATTTAGAACGCCAAAGCAGAAAATTTAATAAATATTATTATTTTAAAAAAAAATTCACCACACCACCTCTCACTTTCACCAGCACTGCACAAATGGGGCCCACCTCACAAAAAACATTTTTATTAAAAAAATATTTTTAACCCCAAAAATCACTTTCGACCCAATATTCCGGAACTTCAATAATTCATGAAAAAGAGCCCTTTTATCAGAAAAATTTGAATCTTATGTCCTTTTTATAGGAAATTTAATTCTCTACAACTTTGCAGAAGGAAGTTTTTCAAAATTCCAAACGAAAAATGGCCGAAATCTACAAACGGATGATTTTCCACGCCAAAATACTGACAAAATATTGATAAAACACATCAACATTAATTCTTTTGTTTATCTCCATATTAAATAAATATTTCCTTATCATATAAACCAATAATTAATTATTCACAAATAATATTATAGAACCACAATATTGACAACCAGGTCGTTCCCAGGAAAGAAGTGGCCTTCCAATAAAGATTTCTCCTTACTGGCGCGCAATTAAATAACCCCTCCTAGACAGAACTTCCTTAGACATTGTCAATAATGCTATCTAATAATATTATTCAAATAATATGAATTATTGATACGATAATGGGAAATATTGTGCAGTAGCAATTATTGAATTAACAATAATATAAAAATACTGTGCAATACCGTATGCTACTTTGCAATGACGTGTATTACTTTATTTTTAACCACCGGGTATTTCAACAGTGTTAACTGTAACAACTACTCCGTTATTTATAGAAAACTCATTCTTGTCGTTTTCTTAATCCGACAGTTTTCCGTTATGGGACCCACAAATGGCTGCACCATCGTATGAATATTCCCCGACAGCAAGAATATTCCACGATCAAATGAATATTCCCCGACAATAATAAATATTTTATAACCATTTGCTTATTTAAAATATTTGCACATTTTACCCATAACTTACCACACTAATCAAATCAACCCCTTACTATTCAAAATAATATATAGAGGAAATTTAATTTTTTTATTCATAAAAGTTGGGGTTTTACAACCTCCCCTCCTTATGAAATTTCATCCTCGAAATTGACGTACGTACCCGGTGTATCGAAAAGGTGAGAATACCTCATTTTCATTTCCGATTCTAACTCCCAGGTTATTTCTTCGATTCTAACTGTGACTCTCATGGTGCCTCAACCATAGCACCTCTCAATGGTACCTATCAGTTTGCCACCGCACAAAAGCATCGTCCCCTACGGAGACTCTAGCTTCGGTGCACCCCACACAAGAAGTCACCAGCGAGAGGCTCGGGGCTCTTCACACCTTATGGCTCTTGATGATCCGCCTCGACACGTTTAAACGTTAAACACCTCGAGATAACTCCGCGATCTCTCTCTTCTTATTACTCCACCAAAATGTATGTCAAAGATCACGATACATTTTGGTACTATTGCGAATGGTGTGTTATGTTTCTCTATCATTATTCTATGCTTCAAATCATAATCGTTAGGAACACAAAGTTTAAAGTTAACTCGAAGTATTCCTTCTTTATCAATTCTTGTTTCTAGAACCGCAGCTTCTTGTACCTTCATCTTCATCTTCATCAGCTCCACCCGTATATCATCGCGTGGGTCCCTGGAGTCTTTAACTTTATCTCCATCCTTTGTACATCATACAAAATGGGGCTTCACGTTTACAATATCGCACTCGTTCCTGCATATGATATTCTACTTAACGCATCAGCTACCACGTTCGCTTTTTCAGGATGATATTGAATAGTACGATCGTAATCTTTCAATAGCTCCAACCAACGTCATTATCGCATATTGAGTTCGTTCTAAGTAAAAAATATATTAGGATGTCATCAATAATGACAACCACGAAATGATCCAAATATTTCTCAAATATTCGGTTCATCATATCCATGAATGCAACATGGATATTGGTCAATCCGAATGATATAACTAGAAATTCATAATGCGCGTATCGAGTTCTAAAGGCATTCTTTGGAATATCCTCAGTTCTAATCTAACTAATGATATCCAGAACGGAGATTGATCTTTGAAAAGAATTGCGCATCTTGCAACTGGTCGAACAGGTCATCAATGCGAGGTAGCGGATATCTATTCTTGATGGTGACATGGTTCAACTCCCGATAGTCAATACAAAGTCGCACACTACCGTCTTTTTTCTTTACGAATAAAACAGGAACACCCCAAGGAGACGTACTAGGACGAATAAAACCGATGTCTAGCAACTCCTGTAGTTGGACCTTTAACTCCTGAAGTTCAATAGGAGTCATTCGATATGGGATTTTAGAAATGGGTTTTGTAGCGGGTTTAAGGTCAATAAAGAATTCAACTTCAAGTTCTGGTGTAGACCGGGAAGTTCTTTGGGAAATACATCAGGAAACTCATTAACAACAGAAATATCATTCAAACCTGATGTATTCTGATTTAAATCAGTGACATGGGCAAAGAAAGCTTGACATCCGTTTTTCAATAAACGAATAGCTTTATGACTTGAAATGACATTGATTGATTTTAGTGGTCTGGTTGTTTGAATGAAAGCTAACAACCTTAGGAAACAATTAATTTTGGCATGATGAGTGGTTAACCAGTCGATTAAAAAAAATCACAACAAATACAAGTATTTTCAAAGATATAAGATTAACAGCTAATGTGAGGGTGCCAACTTGAATCAAGCAAGATTTATAAACTGTAGATGTAACGAAAGTTTCACCCAACGGAGTTTCAACAGATAAGTCAAAGTCTAACTTCTCAGGAGTCAAGTTCAAACGTTGAGCACAAGTAGGAGAAATAAAAGAATGGGTAGCACAGTATCTAATAAGGTGTAGAGACTTCGTAAGAGTTTATGATTAGCTTAACCATGTTAACTTCGTTCGGGTTCCTCGTATTTTGGGGAGTCACGACAAACGCTCTTCCAGGAACTACTGACTTCGACTTATCTGGAACCGCCTTTGGAATCACCACCCCCGCTGAACTTGGTTTTGCTATGGGACAATCTCGAGCTATATGACCTTCCTTTCCACAGTTATAACATACCTTGGATTGCTGTGTGCAGTTTGGACTGATGTGTCCCTCTTCTTCGCATCTATAGCATACTATCGATTGTCGTTCTCCTCCCCTAAAAATGGTTGTTAATGTTGGTGCTGCTGTCGACGTCTTCATGTTGTCATTGTTGTACCTTCTCTTTTTGAAATCTCCCCCCGACTCACTTCTTCTATTATCATGACCACGATTACCACCGGAGTGGTTACCGCTTCTGTAATTATACTTTCCTTCCTGCTGGTTGTCATTGCTCCGATGACTGCTGCCACCGATATGACCCTGGTTGTGGTCCCTCGGTTGAATAGACTCATTATCTCGTTCTAATAACTGAGCCCTATTTACTACATCTGAATATAAAGAAAATTTGTGAGAAATGAGATATTGACGTATTTCGGTTTCAAACCTCTCAGAAACATTCGTGTCATACGTTCCTCATTCTCCACCAAATGAGGTACAAACCTGGACAACTCTGCGAACTTAGCCTCGTACTGGGACACAGTCATGTTGTTCTATTCCAGTCTGATAAACTCTACCTCCTTTATATGATGAATATTTTTAGGAAAGAACTTGTCATTGAACAGTTTCTGGAACGCTTCCCAAGACATCTTGAGTGCGGCAGGCTGGGTACGCTTCACAGATTTACACCAGTAATCTGCCTCTCCACGGATTATAAAGGTGGCAAATGGAACCTTCTGTTCCTCCCGTGCATCCCAAGACATTAAATATCTTAGTAATTTTCTTAACCCACGTTTCCTCCTTGATTGGATCCGACTTTTCCAAAAACTCTGGTGGTCCCAACTCTTTGAATTGCTTGGCAGTGACAATCCGCGTGTTGTTATTATTTCCACCTGTATTTTGCACACGAGTCTCCCTCGTCTGGTTTTGCGTGAACTGCAAAAAGCTTCTAAACATCTCATCGTTTATCGTCTGATCAATGTTGTTTTTAGGATGAACATTGCCTTCCTATTGCACGTTCTCCTGGTTAGTGATTAAAGGTGTCTCCACGATCTCATTCACTCCATTGTGAACATTCTCAGCTGCCATTCTCAAATACTGCCATAAAACAAGGGTTAATTAAACAAATTAACATATCACATATTAACCTTATGCTCCGACTGACCAATTAAATACCACATAAGCTTAGGTAGGACATACTAGTGAAGGATTTACTCGTCTCTCCCCTCCTAGTTCTATTCCCCGCCAGAGATCATATCCCTAAGCTCTGAAACCAACTGTGACGCCCCCAGAATAGGTCCATCCAACCAACCCATTCTGGGTCACCAAACACATGGTACAGAATTCAAATATAACTTTTATATCACACGGTCTTGCAAAATATGACCACACAACTATGAGTGTCAATACAAATATGTAAAAAATATAAACATTCAAACTAAGTCCTAATTACAATTATTATCACACTATTTATTAAAAATAGTGAGAACTACTACTGCTATAACTCGGACCATCACTCTGTCCCCCGACTAGTCCCTGCGACATTCTCATTTCCTGAAGAGGACAATGATGAAAAGGGTGAGCTCAACTAGCCCAGTAAGGAATATTATGATTAAGATAATGGAAAATAAATTATCGTTAGTCTTCAATAAATCGGATAAAATAATATGAACAACAAATTTTAGATCAACAACTGCAGCGGAAATGACAATATATCAGAAGAATAAAGTAGAAAATGATGTCTACTATCTTCTATGATTTAGAAGTCCATCATCAATATCTTATCCCTGTCAATCAATATATATATCAAATCAAATATTCATCTTTGCACTACGGGCCAAAGATATTCATTTGTATCACCAGTTGGTCATGTTCATCTCAACACCTGTCATCTTTGCACTACAGGCCAAAGATATTCATCAAGTAATCGTTCATCTTTGCACTACAGGCCAAAGATATTCGTTTATATCACCATTTAAGACTGAATTTTTTTTTAAAGAATGAATCCAATGAGATAAAGGGAAAAATTTTGGGATTCGTAATTCAATTTATCCAAGTTCAAAAATACTCTATAATACTCATTTATGGAGGAAAATTCAAGAATAAAGTTCAAAACTTGGATCCAATCAAACATAGGACCCATAATTGCCAACTTGGACAAATAGAAGAAAATTTCATTTTTCGATGAATAATGTCGTATTCGTGAATAGTGCCGTATACATGAATAGTAACCTCGACATGAAAAATATAGAGATTTCATATGAAAAATCATACTTCGTAAATAGTACTCGTGAATAGTACCGTATTCGTGAATAGTGCCGTATACGTGAATAGTAACTCCGACATGAAAAGGTAGAAATTTTCATAAAAAAATCATACTTCGTGAATAGTACTCATGAATAGTACCGTATTCGTGAATAGTGTCGTATACGTGAA
The DNA here is from genome assembly GCA_020205555.1 of Panax stipuleanatus. Lineage (NCBI taxonomy): Eukaryota > Viridiplantae > Streptophyta > Magnoliopsida > Apiales > Araliaceae > Panax > Panax stipuleanatus. Next base: position 103,169,116 of record CM035125.1, read on the forward strand.
TTGGGTCGTATACGTGAATAGTGCCGTATACGTGAGTAATAACCCCGACGAAAAAGGTAAAAATTTTATAATAAAATTCATACCAATATTTCAATGAAATGATATTGAAAGCAATAACATCATTTACGAAAAATATAACATCCCTAACATCAAAAGAATCAGACTTGTAGCTGGAATATTGGATATAATAGTGAAGAAAACTTGCACCGAATAGCAACACTCAAAGTATCCAAATACTCACAAAAATACGCTCGATATTATAGAGAGAGAAAACTTCTGATTCTGGTGTGATTCTCAAATTCTAATATAGCATCCTATTTATAGGAAATGCTTAGAACGCCAAAGCAAAAAATGTAATAAAATATTATTATTTAAAAAAAAAATGCACGCACACTACCTCTCACTTTCACCAGCACTCCACAAGTGGGGTCCACCTCACAAAAAACATTTTTATTAAAAAACATATTTTTAACCCCAAAAATCACTTCCGATCCAATATTTCAGAACTTCAATAATTCATGAAATAACCCATTTTATCAGAAAAATTGGAATCTTATGTCCTCTCCATAGAAAATTTAATTCTCTACAACTTTGCAGAAGAAAGTTTTTCCAAATTCCAAACAAAAAATGGCTGAAATCTACAAACGGATGATTTTCCATACCAAAATACTGATAAAACACATCAATATTAATTCCTTCATTTATATCCATATAAAATAAATATTTTCTTATCATATAAATCAACAATTAATTATTCACAAATAATATTATAGAACCACAATATTGACAACTAGGTCGTTCCTGGGAAAGAGGGAGTCTTCCGATAAGGATTTCTCCTTACTAGCGCGCAATTAAATAACCCCTCCTAGACAGAACTTCCTTAGACATTGCCAATAATGCTATCTAATAATATTATTCAAATAATATGAGTTATTGATCTGATAATGGAAAATAAAATGCAGTAACAATTATTGAATTAACAATAATATAAAAATACTGTGCAATACCGTGTGCTACTGTACAACGACGTGTATTACTTCATTTTTAACCACCGGGTATTTCAACAGTGTTAACGGTAACAATTACGTCGTTATTTATAGAAAACTCATTCTTGTCGTTTTCTTAATCCGACAATTTTTCGTTATGGGGCCCACAAATGGCTGCGTCGTCGTACGAATATTCCCCGACAGCAAGAATATTCCACGACTAAATGAATATTCCCCGACAACAATGAATATTTTATAACCACTTGCTTATTTAAAATATTTGCGCATTTTACCCATAACTTACCACATTAATCAAATCAACCCCTTAGTATTCAAAATAATATATAGAGGAAATTCATTTTTTTATTCATAAAATTTGGGGTCTTACAATTATCATAGGGTACGATATGATAGTTTAAAGTGTTATATGCGTATGATATGCATGTTGTGAGTTTAGACTCACGTATATGGTTAGTTAGCGAGTTAAGTTGTAAACCACGTTGTCAAGTTGAACTTAATTAAGAAGTTCAACGGTTAAATGTAATGGTTAGGAACTAATTGATATTGTAAACGTAATGTAATGTGTAGGACGATTGAGAAAGTGATTTGTGTATTGTAAAGTGTAGCTTGCGCTTGAGGTAAGTTTTCTAAACTCAAACTTTACTTGAGCTATCTTTATTGATTATAATGATGCGAGTTATTTGTATTCTTTATAAATTCCATATTGAGCAAATATCTCATCAAAGTTTATTATTGAATTAATGTGACCTTGACTTAATTGTTCAAGCAAGGTTTATCAATCTTTTAAAAACTTTAAGTTATTTCTAAAGCATGCCTATTTAATATGAAGTCTATTGTTATGACTTATACTTGGTTCATAATTCTTGTATTATTGAACTCTTAAATTATTGTGAGTCGATTCAACTACTCCTTATTTAATGATAGTTGAACTCCAAATTTCCTTTTAAGCTTATCCAAATCAAACTTTCTTTGGTGCAGACTTATATCAAATACTGAGATGAACAATCCTATTTAATAGGGGATTACCATGCGAAAGCGTTAAGATATTTGTGCACAATACATGGTATGAAGGGCTGATCTCCCTAAGTATGAGTTAAGAGTCCATAGTCTAAACGACTGTTAAATGTTTTAAATAAAAATATTTATAACCTAGGACATAGTTCAAGGTCTTATGACCCTCAGATGATTTAAATATTTGAAACTCTAAATGATGATGAAAGAATTGTTATTCAATTCTTTATTATTGATGAAAAAAAAGTTATTCAAATCTTTTGAAATCTTTTGAAGCTATTCAGTTTATGTCATTATTATTGTTACATTCCAAGTGAGCTTTTATTTGCTCACTCTTGCAATTAAATAACCATTGCAGCTAAAGTCGAGAACGTTGACGTACCGTCAACGAGTAAAGGGAAAGGCAAGATGAAAAAGTGAAGACTTGTTGTGTTTTTATTATAATTGTAATACGACTTCGTTTATGTTATGTTTTATTTACCTCACTTATTGTTTATGTTAAGGCTAGCAAACCCTGAGATTTATTCAATTAAGTTGTAATCCTTTTATAAGGAATATTTTTTTATTTAATGATAAGGTTGTAATTTATTTTGCATTCCTTATTATTGGACAGTAGTTGTATGTTATAATTAGATAGTGAACACCAAATCATGTGGAAATGAAGTACTCGAATTTGGGGGTGTCACAGGTTGGTATCAAAGCTTTAGGTTATGAACCTTAGGTGGGGGAAAACCTTAGGTAGTAGGCTTGTAGGAGATCAAAAAGATAGTGATGATAGTAAAGATAATAAACTACCTTATGTGCTACGTGTTTATATTTATGTACACGTAGAGTATCGATCGATGACTCGATGACACGTAATAATTAAACTTTAAAACTTTGTTGTCAAGATGACGAACGTTGGAGAGTCCAGTCAGGATAGGAAGGAGTTACCCCAGATGCCTAGAGAAGAGGAGCCCCGAGACATCCATGTTGTCTGGGAGCAGTTGGTTCAGAGAGAGCCATCTCCATTGATCACCAAAGCTGGTCAGGAGCATGAGCTAATATCTGACCGAGACGATGAAGACGAGGATGAGTCAGAGGAGAAAGAGGAGGAGGAGGATCCTGAAGAGGAATTTCCACCTAACTAGACTAGTGCTGAGATGCACGAAGAGATCTACGACAGTGATGTGGAGCTTCATGGAAGAGTTGGAGAACTCGAGGAGATGGTGGACGAGGGTCGAACTACCATACAATAGCGAGATGAAACGATTGAAGAGCTGGACAGTGAGCACAGAAATGCAAAGTGGGATCTAGTCCATGTGGAGAGTGAAAGAGATGATGCACTGACTGAACTAGCGAAGCTGAAGAACAACATCCAGGAGGAGTCAGCGAAGCATGCCAGAGCGGAGGAAACGAGTTTAAGGGCTACTCAATGTGCAGATCGAACTGAAGATAAAGTTCAAGTGAAGAAGGCCAAGCTGAGGGAGACGGAATACGCTTTTCATACGGCTATAGATAGGGCCTAGGATCGTGTCTTCTATTACCCAGCTCAGTTCCAAGGTTTACCATGGTTCATGGTGGATCGTAGAACAATGTTTCGGGTGATGGAAGAAGAGCGTAGAGAGGCTGTACGACGTCTTAATATGCCTAGATAGTAGAGTCTTTCAACTATGTGTTTCTTTATACATAAATAAATGTAAATCCCAGAATTTGAGATAATAATGTGATACTGTAACTTTTTCAGTTCAGGAAAGATGATGTAAATAGCAGAGATGCTATCTAATCTATGTTTGAGAACTAAGAATGAATAAAATAAAGAAGTTTATTGACGTGCTATGTGTTCAAGTGCGAATTAAGTTTAATTAAATGTTTAAATTAAACTTAAATATTTATGAAATGAGTAAAGGATCTAATAAGAGTATTTCTTAACAAAAAAATTCCTCCTAGAAGAAGGCCCACACAGTCTACACCCAGAGGGTTCGACGAATAATAACGACAATAATAACGATGGGACGAATCCCAACTCGGTTCATCAATTGGTGAATCTGCTGACGGGAGCGCTTGCGAATCAGCTGCAAGTCTAGAATACGACGTTTAAGGAATTTAAGGCAGTAGGACCGCCAGAATTTCAGGAATCGGTGAATGCCGATAGAGGCTCAAACATGGATAATGGAAATGGATAAGGTCTTTGACTGTAGCTAGAGTTAGCGAGGACCAGAAGACGGCTTTCGCAACTTTCATGTTGAAGTCGGATGCTAGTTTTTGGTGGCAGGCCAATAAAACGAGGGAAGGAGAAGAAGTTATAGTATGGGACCGTTTCAAAGAGATGTTCTTTGAAATGAGCTTCCCTGTTAGCTCACAAGACCAGATGGAGGTCCAATTTCTAGAGCTTAAACAGGGAGGGATGACGGTGTCGTAATACGCCGCAAAATTTAACGAGCTGGTCAGGTTCGCTACGTACCAGGTCAGTACTGACGAGAGGAAGGCGAGAAGGTTTGAGCAGGGATTGAAGCCCTGGCTCTACATCAATGTATCCATGTTCCAGCTAAAGACGTTTGCAGCTGTGTTAGAAAAGGCCATCCTCATTGAAGGTGGAACCGATGCGGTGACCAAGTATAATCAGGACCTGAAGAAGAAGAAGAATGAGATGGGAAACAAGGCTGGTGGTAGCAGCTCTATCAACCAAAAAAGGAAGTGGAACGGCAACACTTCTGCTGGGAGTCAATAGAGAAGCCAGCAGAAAAGAAGGATTGAAGCATGTGCTACATGAGGTAAGAATCACACTGGAGTTTGCTTAAGGGGGAAGCAGTATACTTCAACTGTGGTCAGGAAGGCTACATTGTGCCGAATTGCCCGAACCCTAAGAAGGGAGCTTGCTACAAATGTGGATCTAAGGATCACATGGCTCGAAGTTGCCCAAAGAAGCCAGCAGGAGGGTCAACAGGAAATGGAGGAAATGGCAGCGGCAGTACTTTGACTATCGTTGGACCACTGCAAGCCGTTCGACCCACTGCTAGATCGTTCAACATGACGGTGCAGGATGCTGTGCAGTCAAAGGATGTGGTATCAGGTATTATTACGGTCAATAGTATAAATGCATATATATTATTTGATTCGGGTGCTACTTGTTCATTCATATCTGATGATTTTGCTAAGACCTTAGACTTACCTAAAGAGGAATTAGTTTACCCCTTGAACATAGAGATTGCGAATTAGGAGGTTATTCTTGTTAGGTTTGTATATAAGAACTGTAGATTGGACATTAAGGGTCATGAATTGAGGGTAGATTTAATTCTGATAAGACTTGGGGATTTCGATGTTATACTGGGTATGGATTGGTTGTTCAACTATGGGGCGGTAATTGACTGTTAGAAGAAGTCGGTAAACCTTACGACTCCGTCAAAGTTAGTATTCTATGGTAGCAAATCACCTAGACAAGCGAGTTGTCTGACGATTATGCAAGCCAAGAAACTTTTAACGCAAGGTTGTGAAGGATACTTAACCTATATAGTGGATACTCGTAAGGAAAGCCCGAAATAGAAGAGATATCAGTGGTTAGGGAGTTTATGGACGTATTTCTGAGCGATTTGCCAGGACTTTGGCCAGATAGAGAGATAGAGTTCTTAATCGACTTAGTGCCGGGAGCTGCTCTGATTTTGAAAGCTCCGTACAGAATGGCTCCAGTCGAGATGAAGGAACTGATGGTTCAACTGCAAGAATTGATGGACAAGAAGTATTATCAGTCGAGCATTTCGTCGTGGGGAGCGCCAGTTTTATTCGTGAAGAAGAAGGCTGGATCGATGCGGCTTTGCATTGATTATAGGGAATTGAACAAAGTCACGATCAAGAATAAGTATCTTTTACCTAGGATCGATGACTTGTTCGATCAACTAAAGGGTGCTAGATACTTCTCAAAAATTGATTTGAGAAGTGGATATCATCAGTTGAAGGTGAGGCGAGAAGATATATCGAAGACGGCTTTTAGAACTTGGTATGGACATTACGAGTTCTTGGTGATGTCATTTGGTCTAACGAATGCACCAGTGACATTTATAGACCTAATGAATAGGTTATTTAAGCCATTCCTAGATAAGTTCGTAGTAGTGTTCATAGATGACATCTTGGTTTATTTCAAAACTGAGGAGGAACACACTGAACACTTAAGGCTGACCTTAGAATCGCTAAGACGAGAGAAGCTTTATGTGAAATTCTCAAAGTACGAATTCTAGTTAGAACGTGTGCAATTTCTTGGCCACGTAATTGACAAGAATGGGATTTTAGTAGATTCGTCGAAGGTTGAAGCAGTGATGAATTGGGATCAGCCAAAGACGCCGTCTGAAGTGAGGAGTTTCTTGGGATTGGCAGGTTATTACCGGAGATTTATCCAAGACTTTTCCAAAATCGTAACTCCATTGACGAATTTGACTCGTAAAACAGTTAAGTTTGGTTGGACGAAAAAGTGTGAAGAGAGTTTTCAAGAACTGAAGAAGAGCCTAAGTACTGTACCGGTGTTGTCATTGCTGGATAGTACAGGAAATTTCATAGTATACAGTGATGCCTCGCATAAGGGATTAGGTTGTGTACTGATGCAGAGCGGCAAGGTTATTGCATACGCGTCATACCAATTGAAGGACTACGAGAAAGGGTATCCGACCCATGATTTAGAATTGACGGCAGTAGTGTTTGCTCTGAAAATTTGGAGACACTACTTATATGGAGAATTGAGATATACACGGATAACAAGAGTCTGAAGTATATCTTCACCCAGAAGGATTTTAACATACGCCAGAGGAGATGGTTAGAACTTATCAAGGACTACGACTGCGAGATTCTTTACCATCCGGGTAAAGCGAACGTGGTTGCCGACACTTTAAGCAGAAAGGGTCGAGAGAAGTTGAATATGTTAAGTGATTAGGGTTAGTTGATAACAGAGATGGCTAAGTTAGAGCTGGAAGTCAAGTATCCGAAGGAATCGGATGAGAAACTATTTCAAGTAACTACTGGTTCTACTCTGGTAGACAAGGTGAAAGAGGCACAACTTCATGATGAGGAGTGCAAAAAGAACTGGAAGAGGATAACTGATGGTGAACAAATCAAGTTTAAGATCGATAGTGAAGGACTGCTACGATTTGAAGGGAGAATCTGGGTACCGTCAGTACCTAGACGTCAAAGAGCAGATTTTGAATGAAGTTCATAGTTCGAGATATTTGATTCACCCTAGGAGTACAAAGATGTACCAAGATCTGAGACAACATTTCTGCTGGCCGAATATGAAAAGAGACGTGGCGGAATGCGTTGCGAAATGTCTAACGTGCCAGAAGGTCAAAGCAAAACATCAGAGGCCAAGTGGATTGCTACAACTGCTAGAGATTCTGGAATGGAAGTGTGAGCATATCACGATGGATTTCGTGGTTGGTCTTCCAGCGACGCAGAAGGGTTTTGATGTGATATGGGTAATAGTAGATTGATGAGTAGGTTTTATACATATGAATCCGATGTTATTAAACTTAATTATTGCTATCTTTAAGTGTTTTTAGTATCTTTTTATATGTTTTTGTGTTTATTTCTTGTAGGTTGGAGCTGGAGGGATAAATTGGTCATTTGGGAGAATAAAAAGATCAAAAATCATTAAAATTAGAGCTAAGTGGCATTTTTGTAAATACGTGGTCCTGGTCAAGCACTTAGGCGCTTGGAAATGACATGGGTAGAGCGCCTAGGTGCTCCTGTGCGGCTAAGGAGGGATTTTTGATACTGATGAGTTGGTTTTCGAAGCCAAAAAGGAATCTGAATGAGGGTTTTGACTAATACAAATAGGGGAAGACTTTAGAAAAGACATATTGAGGAATTATCAAGACAATTGCAGAGAGAACAACGAAGGAAAACACGAAGGAGGATTGCAAGGGCTGAAGATCAAAGAGAGAGTATTGGAGCAAATTCAGAGTTTCTTCTTCTCTTCTCTAGTTTTATCTTTTGTAATTACTTGGGATGTTTGGATTATTAATCTAGATGATGTTTTCTTTATTATTATGAACTAAACTTTAATTAAGATTGCAACGGAACTTGGTATGTAGTTTAAATTGAACCTTCCCATTGAATGAAAGTTGGGATTTTATTGAATTGTTTATTATATCTTTTGCTTATTGATTAATTGTTTGGCCAACAATTACTGTGATAATCTATATAAAATTGGAAGATGGAGTATAGATTGAGATCTGGATATGATAACATATGTTCATATAATCTGAATAGGGTTAATATGATTAGCATGTAGGATAGGAATATACCTAAGTATCTTTTGTATCCATTGAAAGAATTTGTGCGTAAAACCATAATTAACTTGATTCACATAGGAATATAGTGAATTAATTAACTAGGGTGTTACTTGTAATTTTGTGTCTTAAGGATCGGATTTAGGAGGATTTGTTCACGTGTTTTTGGAGAAATTGCGTGAATTTTATAAAGCATTCTTGGATAATGATTCATATTAATTAATTGATTTAAATGAGAAGTAAATTGATTTAAATGAAATACTAAGGGAAGTTGTAATCTTAACCTGTTAAATCTGCATTAATCTTGTGAACTTTTATCTTAGTTATTAATTTTGTTAATTTAGATTTTCATATCACAACCAATATTTCATAGTTTAAAATAAGATTAATTGAATTAAAATTTATAATTGATAAAGGTTAATCTATTTCCTCGTGGGAACGATTTCCTTGATTGCTAAATATTACAATTGAACGAGTATACTTGCGTGTTAAAGTGCTATTAACAAATTAGGCAACATGGATCGACTGACGAAGCCAACACATTTTCTACCGATCAAGATTAAGTTCAACTTGGATCAGTTAGCGAAGCTGTACATTAAGGAAATTATCTCTCGACACGGTGTTCCGGTGTCGATTGTGTCAGACAGAGGTCTACGTTTCACATCGAATTTTTGGAAACGTTTACAAGAGTGCTTGGGAACGCAATTACAAATGAGTATGGTGTACCATCCTTAAACTGATGGCCAAATCGAGAGAACGATTCAGACGTTAGAGGACATGTTGAGAGCTTGCGTTATAGACTTCAATGGAAGCTGGGATGATCATCTACCGTTAGTGGAGTTCGCCTACAACAATAGTTACCACGCGAGTATTGGCATGCCGCCTTACGAAGCAATATATGGCAGAAAATGCAGAACTCCATTGTGCTGGGATGAGGTCGGTGAACGACAACTGTTGGGACCAAAACTGGTACAACAAATAGCTGAAATTGTGAAGCTGATCAGAACGAGACTGGTTGCTGCTCAAGACAGATAGAAGAAGTATGTCAATCATCATCGACAGAATCGAGAATTTGCAGTGGGAAGCTTCGTTTTCCTGAAAGTATCTCCCTGGAAGGGAAAGATTCGATTTGGCAGGAAGAGGAAGCTGAGTCCCCGATTTATTGGACCTTTTGAGATACTACGAAGGGTTGGTGAAGTAGCTTACGAGGTTGCGTTACCTTCGAAGCTAGATAATATACACAACGTATTCCATATTTTCGTGTTGCGACCGTACAAACACGACTACAAATATGTAATAGAATACGAGCCTTTACAATTTGATAAAGACTTAAAATATGAAGAAGTGTCTGTTCAAATAATTGATAGAAAAGAACAAGTACTTAGAAATAAAGTGATACCTTCTGTTAAGGTAATCTGGAGGAACCACAGTGCTAAAGAAGCTATGTGAAAACTCGAAGATGTTATGATGAAAACTTATCCCCAATTATTTGTGTAATTTCTTGTATACCGATTCTGGGGACAGAATTTTTTTAAGGGGGGAAGAATGTAACGGATGAGATTTTTTTTAGTTGTGATTCTGGGGACAGGATCCTTTTAAGGAGGGAAGATTGTAACGAATAAGAATTTTATATGAATTTTAAATATTTATTGAATGAAATAAATATTTTAATTGATTTATTTATTGAATGAAATAAATAATTTATGTGATTATTGTGGAGTAATTTAATTAAGTATAATATATTAATTAATTAAATATTTAATATTTAATTTAATTGATGTGTAATGATTTTATGGTATAGTTCTAATTTAATTGAGATAATTAAATTAGATAAATTTTATGTGGTAATTGTTACATGAGATTATAATTATTAAGTAATTATAATTATTATGTGGCAATTTTTATATGGTTAAGTGATGTTAGCTTTTAATTAATTAAATTAGAATGTTGAGATTTAATTAATTAAAGTGTAACATTTAAAGTATGTGTTAAAGGATTAAAAAGAGTTTTTAAAACCGTTTTGCCAAACAAGGACCTTGCACCAATCCGTTTTGCCAAACGGGGCCTTAACTACTAAAAACTTATTTTTTAAAATAAGTTGTTTTGCCAAATAAGCCTTAGGGCTTTTTAAATTTCAAATATTATAACTTATGTATTAATTATAATTAGTATATGTATTAAGTAGATAGCAGTTACATATATTATATAATTATTTGTATAATATGTATATTATATTATATCAGTTATAATATATATATATATATATATATATATATATATATATCTAAGCTACGTTAGTTAGAGAGTTAGAACAAAACAAAGAAGAAAGAAAGAATAGAGAGAAGAAGAAGAGAGAAAGAAGAAAGGGGAAGGCTTTGAGAGATCAAAAAGATAATCATCACCATCATCTTCTTTTCCAAAACAATCAAAGGGTATAATCTAAACTCTTGAATTTTTAAAGTTATGTTTTTATGTTCTTCAAGTTTTTGCTTCTTTGTAATTTGTTTTCTTTAAAAATCATGTGATTATGATTATTACATGTCGTAGTATGTATATATATATATATATATATATATATATATATATATATATATATTATATTATATAAGTTTTATGTGATAATCTAGATGGTTCAATTCACGTAAATATGATGAACATGAAGAAATCATGTTCATAGCAATTTACGGTAAACTTACTTTGAAAAATAATCTTTAATTATATAAATTGGTGTTTGACTATGCTTTGTTATGAAAATTGATCATAGATTATGATAATATGTTAAGAAATAAGGTTAATACAATTTGAATTACGTGATTTGGTTTAAAAACAAACTCACAGTATCAATTTTCTTCAAGAATGCTTAACAATGATTTTTTCTTCAAAATCATAAAAATTAGTGTTTTGATTATGTGTTATGGTGTTTATATTGTTAAAATCATGTTAGAAGTGTAAGGTTTTATTTTCATAAAGCTTCATATGCATTATGTTAGTTAAAATCGGACTTTGGTGCGGAGAAATAAGCCAAATTGGCTTATTTCTCTGCACAGTTCGCGAGCCAGGGAACCCACCAGTGGGTGGCCCCACCCTAGTGGGGCTTTTTGCCTATAAACTCCCGCCCCAGCGGGGCTTGTGGCTGTCCGAAAAATTATTTTTTGCTTTGTGTAGTTTTTATGCAGTACATGGTTAGCTAACTTATTGTGATGACATGTTAGTTGTACTAAAGAATAAGATAACATATTTTTGATATGTTTAAGATAATTTGAAGTCTTATATTAATATGTTATATGTGTAGTTGGATATTATTATCATAGGGTACGATATGATAGTTTAAAGTGTTATATGCGTATGATATGCATGTTGTGAGTTTAGACTCACGTATGTGGTTAGTTAGAGAGTTTAGTTGTAAACCAAGTTGTTAAGTTGAATTTAAGTAAGAAGTTCAACGGTTAAACATAATGGTTAGGAACTAATTGATATTATAAACGTAATGTAATGTGTAGGACGATTGAGAAAGTGATTTGTGTATTGTAAAGTGTAGCTTGCGCTTGAGGCACGTTTTCTAAAATCAAACTTTACGTGAGCTATCTTTATTGATTATAATGATGTGAGTTATTTGTATTCTTTATAAATTCCATATTGAGCAAATATCTTATCAAAGTTTATTATTGAATTAACGTGAACTTGACGTAATCGTTCAAGCAAGGTTTATCTATCTTTCAAATGCTTTAAGTTATTTCTAAAGAATGCCTATTTAATATGAAGTCTATTGTTATGACTTATACATGGTTCATAATTCTTGTAATATTGAACTCTTAAATTATTGTGAGTCGATTCAACTACTCCTTAGTTGATGATAGTTGAACTCCAAATTTCCTTTTAAGCTTATCCAAACCAAACTTTCTTTGGTGCGGACTTGTATCAAATACTGAGATGAACAACCCTATTTAATAGTGGATTACCATGCGAAAGCGTTAAGATGTTTGTGCACAATACATGATACGAAGGGCTGATCCCCTTATGTACGAGTTAAGAGTCCACAGTCTAAATGATTGTTAAAGGTTTTAAATAGAAATGTTTATAACCTAGGACATAGTTCAAGGTCTTATGACCCTCAGATGATTTCAATATTCGAAACTCTAAATGACGATGAAAGAATTATTATTCAATTCTTTATTATTGATGAAAGAAAAATTATTCAAATTTTTAGAAGCTATTCAGTTTATGTTATTATTATTGTTACATTCCAAGTGAGCTTATGTTTGCTCACTCTTGTAATTAAATAACCATTGCAGCTAAAGTCGAGAACATTGACGTACCATCAACGAGAAAAGGGAAAGGCAAGATGAACAAGTGAATACTTGTTGTGTTTTGATTATGATTGTAATACGACTTCGTTTATGTTATATTTTATTTTCCGCACTTATTGTTTATGTTAAGGCTAGCAAACCCTGGGATTTATTCAATTAAGTTGTAATCCTTTTATAAGGAAGATTTTTTTATTTAATGAGAAGGTTGTAATTTATTTTGCATTCCTTATTATTGGGCAGTAGTTGTATGTTATAATTAGATAGTGAACACTAAATCATGTGGAAATGAAGTACCCTGATTTGGGGGTGTCACATCTTTAATTACAGAATTGTGTCGACAGGCTGGGGTTTAGTGGGATGACGAAGAGGCATTACAAAGACCCTTAACCCCAATTGACCACTTTGTGATAACACGGTAAAAGATATGGGAGGGGGCCGAATCACACCTACGAGGACTGGGATTTGTTATTATTCCCCTAGTACATGTGGAGCAGCCCGTTGAGCATCCTCCTGAGACCGCGAGTTCAATGCCACTACCTGATTTGGGTGATAATATTCGGAGGGATCTACGGCATCATACGAGATGGATTGACTTGGTGGCAACCCAGATACAGCAGGGTTTTGATCGTATGGATCGGCAACAGTCTTGTCTTGCCCAACGCCAAGCAGAAATTTATTCTCACAACTTCAATTGTACCACGACGTTGGCAGATATGTTTAACCGAATGCATCCAGCCGGGGCTCCGTACCAGTTCACACTCCCTCCACCTCTGTTTATTTATCCACCTCTAGATTTACCTCCTCCTAATGCCGAAGGTGAAGATGACGGAGAGGAGTAAGCTTTGATAGGGAAGTCCTCAGCTTTTAATTTAATTACGCTTACACAATGAGGACACTGTGTCATTTAAGTTTGGGGGTGTATTATGTTTTATGGTTAATAGTCTTTGCATATAGAGTAGGAGCATGTTGCTTAGTTTACTCATGTTAGTTATGTACTTATGCCTGTTTCATTATAGTTATGTTGCATGTTTCGCATCTAGTTGTATGAATCAAGCAGTGTATGACGTAGTTATCTAATTTTTGGCCAATGATAAGACTGGATTGATAGTTTAAGACTCAACTAGGATTGAATATTAATGTGGAGTGATGACTTAAATTGTGAAGTTAATTATGCTTGTCTGAAACTCATAATTAGCAAGGAAAGCACATAACTGACTGTTTGGTCAATCTGATTTAAATCTTTACATAATCTATTTCTGGTAAGAAAATTTGGGATAATATTTGATAAAATCAGTGAAACATTCATGAAGGCGGAAGTCAAGCAAGAAACTAAGTTTAGGGGAATCTTGGGGTGAATAAAAAAAAAGAAATAAAAGAAAAAAAGAAAATCAAAAAAATATGAATAAATAATCAAACTTGACTGGTTTAGTTTCGTGGCCATTGCTACTTAGGTTATTAGATCCGTAGGGGTGTCTTAACACCTAGTGCCCTAAAGCCAACTGGTTTGGGACTCACTAGTCGAAAGCTCGATACATGGGTAGCGTTAAAAGCCTAGGGAAACTAGACATTGCACAAGTCGAGTTAAAAAGCGAGATGGAGCGTAAAACGCACTCATAAAATAGTAAAGTATGTTTATGATAAACCTTGGTGATACCCCTGTGCTTAGTAATTGCTTTCATTAGTCGGATTGGTTGTGTTAACTAGTTGAGTTTAGTAAAAACTGGAGTTTCTTTCTAAGAAGTTGCTTATGTGACTAATTTGAGTTGTGATTGATTAAAATAGTTGGTTTACACACACACATAACATGAGTGACGACAGGCATAATTTGGCTAATTGGTTTGAGTTGGAAACTTTATGTTGGTTGGATGTTCTAAATTGAGTATTATGTGTTATCTTTGAGGCTTGATATTGGATGCTATGTTATTTGGTTGTTTGATTTGTAGTCATATAGTTAGGTTGCATTGGCATCATTGCATTGCTTGAGGATAAACAATTGGTTAAGTTTGGGGGTATTTGATGAGTAGGTGTCATACCTACGAATTAGGTATTGTTTAAGCGTAATTATTGTTGTCTTTAAGTGTTTTTAGGATCTATTTATTTATTTTTGTGTTTATTTCTTGTAGGTGGAGCTGGAGGGGCAGATATGTCATTTTGGAGGAGAAAAGAATTAAAAAGAAGTCAAAAATAGGCTTAATGGCATTTTTGCAATTTCATGGTCCTAGGCAAGCGCCTAGGCGCTTGGATTTGCACTAGGATGACCGCCTAGGTGCTTATGCAAGGTTCTGGAACCCAAATTATGCTGCTGAGTTACAATGGAGACCAATCTAAATGGGAATTAGGGTTTCTAATTAAGAGAGAAGAGAGAGGACAAAAGGAGATACAATGTAACAAGGATTTGCAGAGATAGATAGAAGGAGCACACGAAGGAGATTTACAAAAGGTTGAAGATCAAGTTAGAGATTTGGAGCGGCTTAATAGTTTCTTCTATCCCTTTCCTTTATCTTTAATTTTGTAATATTTGGGATATTTGGCTTAGTAATTTGGAAGATGTTTTCCTTTGTCGTTATGAACTAAACTTTTCATTAAGATCGCAACGAAACTTAGTATGTAATTTGAATTGATGCTTCTTATTTAATTTTAGTTAATTACTCTTGAATTGTTTATCATATCTTGTATTTATTGATTAATTGCCTGATCAACAATTACCGGGATAATTTATATGAAATTGGAAAATGGAGTATGCGTTTAGATCTAGGTATGATAGCATTTGTTCATATAATCTGAAAAAGGTTAATATGATTAGCGTATAGGTTGAGACTAGGGCTGACCTATACTTCCCGGGTTGAGACTGGGGCTGACCTGTACCTCGTGGGTTGAGATCGGAGATGACTTGTACTTCCCATATTGAGACCGAGGCTGATATGTACCTCCTGGGTTGAGACCGGGGCTGACCTATACCTCTCGGGTTGAGACCGGGGCTGACCTGTACTTCCCGGGTTGAGACCGGAGCTGACCTGTACCTCCCGGATTGAGACCAGGGCTGACCTGTACCTCCCGGGTTGAGATCGGGGCTGACATGTACTTCCCGAGTTGAGATCGAGGCTGACCTGTACCTTCCGTGTTGAGACCGGGACTGTCCTGTACCTCCCGGGTTGAGACTGGGGCTGAGTTGATGGCCCTGTATTGAGATCGGGGTTGAATTGGTGGCCTGGTATTAAGACCGGGGTTGATTTGACTGTCCAGTATTGAGACCGGGGTTAATTTAATGGCCCGGTATTGAGACCGAGATTGATTTGATGGCCCGATATTGAGATCGGGGTTGATTTGATGGCTCGGTATTGAGACCGGGGTTGATTCGACGGCCCGGTATTGAGACCGGGGTTGATTTGATGGCCCGGTATTGAGACCGGGGTTGATTTGATGGTCAGGTATTGAGACTGGGGTTGATTTGGCCTGGTATTGAGATTGAGGTTGATTTGATGGCCCAGTATTGATACCGGGGTTGATTTGAGGGCCCGGTATTGAGACCGGGTTGATTCGACGGCCAGGTTTTGAGACCGGGGTTGATTTGAAAAGACAGTCTTGCCCTCCTACAGTGTTAGTAACAGGGAAGCGAAATTTCGAGTGTCTACATTAGCTACAACAATCCATTTATGGATTGAAGCAAGCTTCTCAAAAATAGAACAATCATTTTGATGAGACAAGCAAAAGAGTTTGATTTTATCAAAAACTAGATTGAACCTAGTGTGTACAAAAAGGGAGCGCTGTGACATTCCTAGTATTATATGATGATATATTGCGGATAAGGAATGACATACTAATGCCATAATCAGTAAAGATAAAGTTGTTTAAACATTCGTCCATGAATGATTTGGGTAGAACATCCTATAATTTTGGGGATAAAGATCTATATTGATAGATTTAAAAGGATGCTCGGTTTGACCCAAGGGACGTATATTCATTTGATGCTAAAAATGTTTAGCATAGCAAACTCCAAGAAAGGTCTTATGATGATGAGCCATGGAGTGTATCTCTCTAAATTGTCCTCAATAAAAGAGAGATCGCATGATTCAATATCATTTATGTAATGAAATGTATTAGATTTGATGTTGATCAGTCATATTCTGGGGAAGTTCACTGTAAGACAGTGGAAAATATCTTAAAGTACTTAACCAACATTAAAGATGTGATCATATTTCATGGTGGGTCTAAATAAAACTAGAGGACTAAAAGACTCAGGTTTTTCGGACTGACCAAGACGATAAAAAGTCCACTTTAGGGTGAAGCGTTACCTTGAATGATGGTGCAGTGAATTAGAAAGGTTCCAAATAGTAAAAAGTTGCTGGTTTAGTGACAAAGACAAAGTATATAACTGTAAATGAAGCTAAAAGTTGATGTTTCAAATGAAAAGTTCATTACAAAACTAGGAATAGTTCATAAGTCTCATCTTGGATCCAAACATGTGTTGCGGCACTTTCATTTGATTTAAGAAATCATTAAAAGAGGAGAAGTCACTATAGAGATAGTGAACTCGCAAAAATGACATTGCATATCCATTTACTGAAGCTATCCAACAACATGATGATCGTCACTTAGAGAAGAATGTTATGAGATACCATGGTGATTGGCTTTTGTTGTGCCGTTTCGGTGTTAACAAAACGGACACAGACACGTGCAAGTATACACGGTCAACAAGTAATATAAGATAAATAAAGATCGTTCCCACGGAGAAAAGAAATTAGATTTAAACTATCATACAACAATTCTATAGTTATCCTCAGCTGCTCAAACGAGTATCAAAGTGTGAATTAATAACTAAACTGATTTTAAAGCTAAATTAACTAATTAACAGACGAGGGATTCAAATTGGAGAAATATGGGATCCTAACTTCACCTATTGCATCGTCTAGATTACATACCTCATGTCAAGTATAATTAATCACTTAGGATTGCTAGTCGAGAGCACGAATGTAAGAAATGGCTATCTTTCAATAAACCAAGTCCATATCATATAAAATCCACAAAAGAGATAGAATTCACATGAACGTCAATAGAACCTAAATCACTATATGTTTATGTGATTTACAAGCAATATCAATTTAAGTGCAAGCTCCCTATTGGCTACATATGGTAAGCCGGTATATTTCTATCCGGATAACGAATCATAAAATTCATTACATGCAAATTTCACAAACATATGCTAGCATGGCAAAATCTAAGTTTATACTTCCTCTTTCAATTTCATATAAACTATTACAGTAGATGGTGATTAAGCATTTATATATATTCAATACAACCATGCTTGGCAAACCATACAAATTCAAGCATAAATATTAATGAGGCATGTAAAGCTAGACTAAGCAATAAGATTCATTAGAATCCTATAATGGTAGTTAGTTCATCTCTGAACCAATAACCATTATGGGATTTGAGCAAAGCATTGAAGCAAATATGAAAGTAAAAAGAGTAGAGAGATGGAAAGTGCAAATCTTGTGGTTCTCCTTTCAATAGAAGCTTTCAAGCTCAAGTTCAGACCATAATCAAACTCCTAAATGAAAACCTAGAAATGAAATCTACTAGAACTAGATGTGAGAAAGAGTTAGTCTCCAAAGCTCTCTAGTTCTCTAACCCTAGAAAGTAGGAAAGTATTCAACGCCGTAATAATTTGATGTCTCGATCCTCTCTCGTTCATTGCAAATACACCCAATATATAGAATACACACTCAGTAAAAAGAATAAGTGGAAAAGTCAATTTCTTGACCGGCGCAGCTGCGGGGCCCCATAGTACATTTGGGGCGCTGCCGTGCGCTTCCCCAAAATACTCTCTAGACTCTGCTAATTGGCGCGGGTGCGCGGATTCCCTTTGTTATCCCGGCGCGGCCGCGAAGGCCTGTTTCCTGCTGGTGCATTGCTGGTGTTTTGCTTCTTTGTGCTTCTTGCTGCTTTCTTTTGCTTCTTACTCCTTCACTCTGCTGCCTCTAGACCATTTGCACATCATACCGACTCCACCTTTTTATCATCATAAGCTCTCTATGAAGCTTTTAGCCATCTGAATGCCAAACCCAAGCCTTCTCTTGCCAAGACATCTTGCCTTTACCAATTCCATGCCAAATCATGCCATTTTCATGCCATTCCATGCCAGTTGAGCTTCCCGCCTGAAATATACAAAACAAAGACAAAACATATCAAAAGATACTAAAATGCTAGAGTTTAAGCCATAATTCTAGCAAGTTGATAGACAATAAGTAGGTATAAAATCTACTTATCAAATACCCCCAAACTTGAACTATTGCTTGCCCTCAAGCAACAGACACAAATGCAAACTACATGCTATGCAGCTAAACTACATGAAAATGAATCCCAAAGTATCAGCCATGTTATGAATTCCAATAAGAAGCGCCTCAGAGAAAATAACAAGAACTATGAACAGAGTATCAGCTCAAGCTACAATTATAAAGACATACAATCCATAAATCACAACATATTGCTAAGATGTAGTGTGTGCATACTATGTCATAAACAAGCTTGACAGAGGTGAAGATTCCACATGCTATACTTCTAAGGAAAGAAAACTGAGGTTTTAAATCAAGAATTTTTCATATATACAAAAGAATGACTAAACCAACACATAGATACAAGCTAAGGTTCAACAAGGGTTTAATATGCCTTTATTCACACACGATGGCGATATTCACACTTTCCTGTGGTTACACCTGACTATGCAATGCTAAGCCCTTTTAGGCTTTTCAATGATACCCATTTATCTAGCTTTCGACCAACGACTCCCAAACCATAAAGGCCTTAGGGCGCTGGGTGTAGAGACAATCCCCTAGGGCTTACTTGCTCGAGTATCAAAGGTCACAAGACTTAGCTAGTCAAAGTATTTATTCTATTTTTTTTCTTTTTCATAATTTCTTTTCTTTTCTTTTTCTTTTTCTTTTTCTTTTTAGCATGCATACCCTGTGTTTTCCCCTAGACTAGTATTTTTGTGTCCTTAAGGTCATTATTCATTTTATTACACAATTCTAACAATTAACAATAAAATTTTCCACCTCAGAAGACAAATATGTGCTAATCTAGCCAACAAGCAAATAAAAACAATGTCATGCTATCCGGTAACATCAAAGAAACATGTATAGATTACATCATGTATAAAAATATAACTGAGCTTAAGCTAACCACTGAGTTCAAAAATCTATCATAATTCAATATCATCATTGGCCAAACTGGAATTCAACAAGCTAAACACATGGGATTATGCTATGCAATGCAATTAAACATAAACTAAATAAGAAAAACAAAATAAAACTAAAAATTTTTATGCAAAATTTAACTAACACATACTAGAATGCAACTACTATATGTAACCTATCATGCACTAAAAACTATATGCAATTAACTACTAACTACACCCAATACCCCCAAACTTAAAATTTTCAATGTCCACATTAAAGGTAAAGGGTCAGGAAAACTCCCCTATGGATCGGCATGGCCACCCTCCTTGGGTGGTGAATCTGGCGGTGGGTACAGCATGGCATAGCCGAAGACAGGCCACTCTAGCACTTCCCTTGCTGCATAAAGGCCTTGGCTAAGGACTGTGATAAACCATCGACAAACGCTGCAAAGTTGCTGTGCAATGCGTCCATCCTCCTCTCTAATCGCCTAATCCTGCAATACTGATGTATGTCACCGGCTGGAGAAGGGGCAGCGGCCTCGTCTGGCTGTGGCTGCGGTGGAGGAATTGCTGGAGGAGGCAGCAGGATGAATCTTTTTCCTTGTGGGTGAGCTGTGCACCCAGGCCAATCCTCAAAATGCTTAATCGTGGCATGAGTTATGTCTCCGCTCGACATTTGGACCTGTTCATCATCCCATTCAATGCCTGCCTCAGAACATAGGTGAGCCAATACTGATCCGTGTGGACTTGATCTAGTGGTACTGCCTCTCATGAAATGCAGCATGTTCTGATAGAGTAAATGGCCGACTTAAATATATTTCCCTGTGATGATACCCAACAGAATGATGGCCCTCTCGGCTGTAATCTTGTGCTAGTGAGAGGATGGCATAAGATTGGCACATAAAAATTGGTTCTATACCTTGGAGTATCTGTTAAGACCGGAGGCGAGGAAAGTGGTATGTTCATCGGTGCCCGCCCTATATTTCTACTTTGTGCCTAGCGCACACAAATCAATGATTAATTGATCTAAATTAGTTTCAAACCTCTCCGCTTTAACCCAATTCACTTGTCCAGCTGGGGGTGGAGGCAAACTTAACACCTCTCGGATCACCGTCGGACGATAGTCGATGGTTTTGCCCCGAAAAAATGACAAGCCACTCCGCGTTTCCTTGGCGTTGGCATAAAACTCATGAACAATGGCCAACGACACAGGTGGCGGTGTTGAACAGACCCCTTGCCAACCCATCTCTCGGATCATGGCAAGCAACTGCCCATCCTCCCTCGCCGGCTTCAAACCTCGCTCTTTCAATACTAATTTGGTCACGATCCGATAGTACTCCAATTGGGCATTAATACTATTAAATTTAGTCAAATCCACTGTGACGTTGCCCTGGTCACTACTAGCGGGCGATGCAGGAGCGGCAAATCAAGCACGTTTTGGTCCCATTGATGATTTTAAGAAAATTTGATGTGCAAACCCTGGATTATAAATGAAGAAAACCCCCCAAATTGCTATCTGAATATCTCTGCAAATGGTATATCGTGAAACCCTAACTCTGAATGAAGTGGACTTAAGTTGATGGAAAAGGAGGCTAGGGCTTGAGTGATGAAGAGAGGAAGAATCTGTGTAGGAGAAGGAAGGGTTAGTGTTTGGGGGTATTGGAATAGGATTAGGGTTTGGATTATAGAAAATAGGCTTTAGAGAGGGAGTTCGTAGGTTATTATCTGAGAGGATTTGTGTATTGGAGAGGAGGGTTTGATCAATTATAGATGGAATATAAGGGCTGAAACGGTTTTGTAAAATATTAAATTTGTCGTTTTCTGGGGTCGGGCGCGGGCGCGCCGGTTGGTACTCTATGAGGGGTGCGGCCACGTGAGTCAAGGTCACTCTTTGGATATTCTGAACATTGGCGCGGGCGCGCTGAACTATGCCTTACCCTGAGTTTGGCCAAAAATTTCTGCTTTCTGCAGCAATGTTGTGAAGGCTTAAGCAGCAACTTTAAACACTTTTCTTTCCTGCACACATAACAATCAAAAAATAAGATGTAACTTGATTTTATAATCACAATTTGCCTATATAAGATGTATGTACGCTTAAATCCTAAGCAATGCTATGTCCGTAAGTTATATGTTTGTAAATTCCCAAAAATTTCTATCTGTGCTTATATGCAATATGCTAATATTTTATAAATATGTTCCATAAGCTCCTAAACCCAATAATATATGCAAAAATGCCTAATGTTCAAAAATGTATGCAATGAGCTTCTAATACTCAAAAATTTAAGCAATCATGCCTAAGTCCAAAAATGTAGGCAATAGGCTTCTAATACCGACACTATTCAAAAATTTTCACTTATTTCAAAATGCTTAGAATTAAATAGGGAGAGGGAAATGTAGAATGATCCAAGAATTATATGAGGGAGAGAAGAGAGTTGATGGGGTGCCTCCCATCGAGCGCTTGTTTACAGTCCATCAGCTAGACTCTGTCTGAGTAGGTCAAGTGGTGGAAAGAATCGAGGCGACCTTCTCTCGATTTACCTCGTCGCCATAATAGTGCTTCAACCTTTGTCCATTCACTTTGAAAGGCTTGTCCGGGTGTTGATCAAAGATCTCCACTGCACCATGGGGAAACACAGTTTTCACTGTGAAGGGGCCCGACCACCTTGATTTTGAGCTTTCTAGGAAATAGTCTGAGACGAAAGTTATACAGCAACACTGCTTGCCCCGGCTCAAATGTCCTTTCCATGATCTTCCGGTCATGCCACCTTTTTACCTTTTCTTTATACAGCTTGGAGTTTTAATAGGCCTGCAGTCTGAATTCGTCGAGCCCATTAAGTTGGAGAAGTCTCTTCTCCCCTGCAGCCTTTAAGTCAAAATTCAGCTTCTTGATGGCCCAGTAAGCCTTATGTTCAAGTTCCATATGGAGCTAACATGCCTTCCCATACACAAGATGATATGGTGACATACCCAGTGGCATCTTGTAGGTAGTCATATAGGCCCACACCGCATCGTCGAGCTTGAGGGACCAATCCTTTCTCGTGGGATTCACAATCTTTTCTAATATCCGCTTAACCTCACGATTAGATACCTCAGCCTGACCATTTTTTTGGGGATGGTATGTAGTAGAAATACGGTGATTCACCCCATACTTGGGCAAAAGTGCAGAAAACTGACGATTACAGAAGTGTGTTCCTTCATCACTTATGATGGCTCTAGGGGTCCCGAAGCGTGCGAATATGCTCTTCTGAAGAAAATGCAAGACCACCCTAGCATCATTGGTCGGTAAGGCTGCTACCTCTACCCACTTGGACATGTAATCCACTGCCAGCAAGATATATAAATTTCCACAAGAAAGGACAAAAGGTCCCATGAAGTCTATCCCCCAGACGTAAAACTTTTTGACCTTTAGGATCATATTCAGAGGCATTTCATTTCTCTTGGATATGTTACCCACGCGCTGACAACGGTCACAGTTCTGGATAAAGTTATGAGCATCTTTAAACAATATTGGCCGATAAAAGCCGGCTTAAAGTACTTTGGCGACTGTTCTCTCACCCCCATAGTGTTCACCATAAACAGATGAGTGGCAAT
The DNA here is from genome assembly GCA_020205555.1 of Panax stipuleanatus. Lineage (NCBI taxonomy): Eukaryota > Viridiplantae > Streptophyta > Magnoliopsida > Apiales > Araliaceae > Panax > Panax stipuleanatus. Next base: position 103,192,457 of record CM035125.1, read on the forward strand.
CTCGCAGTATGCTTTCCATCTCGCTCTCTGGGATGTAAATACTTTAACTTTAGTTAAATATTTTTAACTTTAGTTAAATATTTTTACTTCAGTAAATGTAAAAGTAATTTATTTTAACCTAAGTTAAATTTTTTTAACTTAAGTTAAATGTTTCTTACTTTTGTTAAATGTTTTACTTTTAACTTTAAGTAAATGTAAAAGTTACTTCGATAAATATAAACTGGTAACTTTAGTTCTATTTAAACGAACTCAAGTGTAAGAGTTCCTTAGGCTTAAAAATATAACCATTTAGCCTTACTCGAGGTTCTCTCCTCCTTCTCTCTACCTTCTCTCTAGTTAGATGAAGAACAAAGTTTCTTATACTTCTTCTTCCCTTAGTAAACTTATCCAGATATGATGTAATCCTTTTTCCAAATGTTTATAAATAAAAGAAAGAGATTATTATATATATTTACATTTTTGTCCGAGTATAGGATTGCAAATCCGTCTCCCTTTACAGCTTTTATATATATATTTACATTCTGTCTAGCCTGGATTAATTCGTGGCTCATTTACAGCTTATATATATATATATATGCATATGAAAAGAGGAGAAGGAGTGGCGCATATACAAAGCTGAATAACAACTATAGCAAAACTATAAGAAATTAAAGCAGCAGTTCATAAGTATTATTAGAAGTATAAGTAGAAGTTTAAATAAAATAAACTTTATTGAACTTTGAAATAATTACAAACAATTATCTTGGTTACTTACAACAAATTGACTCGATTATAGAAACTTAACATGTCTAAGGAAGAAGGCAAGAGAGCTGAAGATTCGTTAGATAGGAATCTAAGTCTTCACAAGCTTTCTATTGGATTACTAAATCCTGCCTCTAACAAATGACCAAGCCTCTCTTATATAGGAAGAGAAAAGGCGTTACTGATACAACTCAATGATTACAAAACAAAAATGACTATTACATAACAGTGATGCTTTATCAAAAGATGAAAGCATTATTACAACTTTTGACTATTACAGACGCGTTAAAATAAAATACAGACTAACTTTTGACTAAAGGGGCCATATGGCCGACAAACAGAACAAGACTCATACAAGACGACAAATGACTCAGCATCTGCTTTCGGCTGCTTTAGACAAAGAAGCACGGGCTGCGCGGGCAGGAGCATCTTGCAACGAGGCTGACCAAAGTAACTGTAGGAATTTTAGGCAAATGGGTCCTGAGCATCTTGAAGAGAGATGCTTCCGTACGGATCAATAGGGCTAGAATGTTGACTGGAATGGGACGAAGAGGATGAACAAACAGAAGGAACTGAGTCCTCACTAAGTTTATCCATTCGTTTTTTAATAAGACGAGATAACTGTTTGAGTTCATTATCAGTGCAATGCTCAATATCTGTAAAATCTAACTTGGAAGCAGAAGATTTTTTGGATTTTGATTTACTAGAGGAAGATTCCTTGGAAGGAGGAATTGATTGAATAGGAGAAGGATTGGGAAATTCCTTCTGGACTTGACCAACAATGCGATAAGGATCAAACTTATCCCACCATTTAACTGAGAATTCTCTGGTAACATGAGTAATTTGACTAAGATTAGAGCGGGAAACATCCTTTTCGGATGTGAGAACATTATCAGGAGAAAGAGCAACATTAACAACCGGAGAATAAAATCCATAGTTCCATCTAAGAATCCATGGAATTTTATATTTACTAACAAAATGAAGAATTACTGGAATGCAACAATTGGATTGCACCACAGGAACTCTAGAACTGAAAATATTAAGAACAGACTGGAGCTCAATTGGCAATATTTTATAAATGAGACCAAAACGTTCCCACCATAAAACGAACCAATGAGGAATTTGACTTTTAAATTTTTGATCGAACTGAATAAACCAGGAATGACTAAACGATGGAGTTTGAAACAGAAAAACCCTGTTCCAAGCTTCCATGTAATCATAATAGCAAAACTGGCTATCATAACCTTCTAACTGTCTAAGATCAGATGGATGATTACCCCAGTTTGGCATGGTGATAATCTGCTTAATATATAAGGAATGATAGATGATCTTAGAGGAATCATTTTTATCATAAATAGGTTTAATGACAATTGACTGAGTTTGAAGCAAGACATCCTTATAATACATAAGAGATTTATAAGGAGCCAAAGGAATAAAATGCCAACCAGTTGGGAAAAACTGGGCAGCCAACTTAACTGGATCATCAATTGATTTCATATGTCTTTCAATATGAAATAAATTGGTGGAATAAATAGGAATGTACTCAGATTGAGTACGCTGACCAGCAGGAGGATTACTGGACGAGGCATAAGGATCAATAACTTGAGCGGGCTGGGCCAAAACCGAGCTAAAGGGCTTTGTACCAGAAATAAGGGGAGTGAACCTATTGACTACAGTAAGAGGGGTAACTGGATGTGGAATTACAGCTCCCATGGGCTTCTGACTAGGGGGGCCTGGGCCAGGAGGGCCAGAAGGCCGAACAATCATATCTTTACCTCTCACACTCATTTTGAACTGGAGGGGTACCTGAATTAATAAATTCCCGAGTTAAAAAATCAGGAACTGAATTATCACAACCTTTAATATAATCAATATCAAAATCAAAAATACTTAGGATAGATTGCCATCTGGCAAAAATATGCTTAGCAGCTATATTTTTAACATCTTTTTCTAAAATATATTTTGCTGATTTGCAATCAATACGAACTAAAAATTTTTGATTTAATAAATCATTTTGAAATTTGGTAATACATAAAACTAAGGCCAAGATTTCTTTTTTAATTGTGCTATAATTTAATTGGGCTTGATTCCACGCGCCTGAGTGGAACCGAACAATTTGCTCAGAAGAAGCAGGAGTTAACTTCTGCTTCAAGATACCACCGAAGCCAATTTTGGAGGCGTCAGTTTCAACGATTTTAAAGGCTGATTCATTAGATATGCCAAGGCAAGGAAGGACCTTAACATATTTCTTGACTTGCTGAACGATGGCAGTATGCACATCAGTCCAGGGAGGAGGATTTTTCTGTAAACGAAGAAACAAAGGTTTACAGATTTTTCTCAAATTCTGATAAAACTTACCGACGTAATTAAGGGATCCTAAAAAACGCTGGAGTTGAGTTTTATCGATAATTTTGTCAGGAAATTTATCGGCGAATTGAATGACTCTTTGAATTGGTCGAACAAGACCGCGGTAAATGTCATGACCTAAGAACTTAACACTAACTTGGAAAAGACTGCATTTAGTTGGTGAAAGAACCAAACCATTGACTTTAATGGCTTTGAAGAACGAATTCAAATGTTTGAAATGTTCGTCAATTGATTTAGAAAAAATAAGGATATCATCAATATACACGATGATAAAATGACTGAAGGGGTTAAGTATTTCATTAAGAATATTTTGAAATTCACTAGGGGCGTTTTTCAGGCCAAAAGCTTGAACAACCCATTTATAGTGACCGAAAGGAGTGGTAAAGGCAGTTTTGTACCTATCACTAGGGTGGATACTGACTTGCCAGAAACCAGACTTAAGGTCGAATTTGCTAAAAATGGTGGCATTACTAAGGCGACTAAGAAGGTCCTCTTTATTGGGAAGGGGATACCTAATCCATTCCAAGAACTTATTAAGCGGTTTATAATTAATGACTAAACGAGGAACACCTCTTTCCTTTTCTGCTTCATTGTTAACATAAAAGGCAGGGCAAGACCAAGGGGATTTACTATGCTTTATCAAACCTTTTGCAAGTAAGTCATTAATCTCTTGTTTGCAAAGTTCCATTTGTTGATGACTCATTTGAATAGGTCTAGCCTTAGTAGGAATTAGATGTTCTTTAAATTCCTTAGCGTAAGGTAGTTTGACTACATGCTTTCTACGATGCCAAAAGGCATTAGGAGAATCGGCACATAAGTTTTTTACCATGAATAAACGAAGTTCTTCTATCTTGTCTTGAATTTTTTCAAGTAGAAGGAGATCTTCAACTTGCTTATACTTAATCTCTTGTTTTAAATATTTTAATTGAGAAGTTTTACAGTTTAACAGGTTGAGTGACTTAGAAATGGACTCATCTTGAATAAATTTCAAGTCTCTCTCTTTAGGCTGAGTGATAAACTCAAAAACTACTTTCTGCCCAAGGTGTTCAGTAGTTAAACCATTATTGCTAGTGGTGAATGGGTATAATAAATATATAAACGGGAGACCTAAAATTATTTTATCAGTCCAGTTACGAATTAAAACAAAGGATGTTTTAAAACACATACTATCCTGGCAAATATGAACTCTAGGCAGTTTATATTTTATTTCCATACTACTACCATTGGCAGAATTAAGACGTTCACTGGTTTTCTTATAGAACTTGGTTGGAATTAATCCTTCCTGAATGCAATTTAAATCAGCACCTGTATCAACAAGGGCAGGTAGCTGAATTGCAAAGGTTCCATCAATAACTAGGCGAACAATGATATACCATTTTTGAATAGTTATATCCTTTAATCTTTTTAACGAATTACCTTGAACCATCAGAAGTGATTCTTCATCTTTAACACCTGAAGACTCAGGATGGTCTTCATCATTATCAGAGGAATCAGAAATATGATGTTCTGAACCCTTAGAGGCCAGATTAGTCATATCTCTTCTTAAATCAGATATTTCAATCTTAAGACCAGAAATTTCTTTTTTAAGCTTATTGACCTCTTGATTTAACTCCGGGAGAGTGATTTCTTTTTCAGCTGTTTTAAATCTCTCTAGGGTTTTATTAAGACTAATAACAGGCTTTTCTTTAGCTTTCGTAATTTTACCCTTTCCCGAATTATTTTTAGAAAATAATTCTTTTAACTGTTTCATATACTGTAATTTTAAATCTTCATCAGTAAGTTTACTAATTAATTCAATTAACAAAGAGCTCTCTTGGTCCTCTTTGGTAAGAACATTAATAGTTTTACAACAATCGGATCTGCAGTTATCGGTACAAAGGGTGACTTCATTATCTTCACTAGGAGTTTGACTATTTTCATCATTAGCAGAGGAATATGGAACATCAGAAAGACCATTATCCTCATCAGACTGAGTTCTAATTAACTCAAAAATCTTTTCAGCATCTTCAACAGAAATATTTAACTGACTCAATTTTTGTTTTAACTTACACTCATTCTTATAGTGACCCTTTTTACCACAATTATAACATGTAATTTTACTCTTATCATTAGATTTAGAAGTGGAATTTTTATTTCGAGTTTTCTTTCGTGACTTGGGTTTTTCATAATAACTATCTTTATTATTAGACTGACTAGAACGCTTCTTATGATGCTTGCGTTTTCTGTGGGTTTCAATTTGCTTTTTCCTATACTTTCTACGAGAAGGGGCAATAGGTGGCAAACCATATTGTTCACAAAAAGTACCAAGTTCATATTTAGCTTTCTTTTTATCTTTAGCGGCTTGTTTAGCAATTTTAAAGTCAATACACATTTTTAAGCCTATCTTTTGAATATAACTAATTATGTCACCATAAGTGAGATTATCATAATCAATATAGCCCAAAGTTTTACTAAATTCTTCACGGACTTTATTAGAAAATAAAGAAGGAAGACCATTAACAAATTTTTCTTTCCAAAAGGGTTTGTTACTATCATTATGAAGCATAACACGTGAAATAAAGACATCTTTATACCACCTAAAATCACTTAAGGTAGGACAAGTGAGATCACTTAACTGATCATGGATCCTCTCAGTGATATTACTAGGGGTTCCAATGAAATGTTTTATATATATATATATATATTTCAATTCTGTCAAGCCTGAATTACGCCGTGGCTTTTTCTAGTTTTTATATATATATATTTTCATTCCAGTCCAGGCATAGGATTAGAAATCCGTCGCCCTTTACAGTTTTATATACATATTTCCATTTTGTCTAGCCTGGATTACTCCGTGGCTCCTTACAACTTTTATAAATATATATATTTTGACATTCTAGTATGGGCCTGCGAGTGAAAACCCATCGCCATTTATAGTTTTCATATATATATATATAAAATTATATATATATATATATATATATATATTCTTTATTCATGGTGATTAAATTTCTGCTGTAAATATTCATTTGATATGAATCGGCGTTGACATCTATTTAAGCGAACTAGATTTCTTTAAATCTCCCAACTCTACCTTTCAAACAGTTCAAAACAGGTACAGACTGAACCGGGAAGCTAGAATGGTTGAGATTTATTTAAATCTAGCGGTTTTTCTAGTTTTGTTTAAATACAAAAGCGACCTCGCTGCCCATAAATTGGTATCTAGTGGGAGCGAGAAGCTTTGGCTACGCACAAGCCAGGATTTGACTGATGAATCCTTAGTTTTTGCGACGTCTGGATGTAAATATCCATTCTCTGTAAATATCTAAGTTGTGCAGGTTTTATTGGTTACTCATATGTGAACCTAGGAATCGTGAAATTCATGATCAAACTGATCAGAATCTGATTCCCACAATTGACAAACTCCACATTACAAATGTACCATGCCAGTTTTTCTGTAAAATGTACATTCGAAAGACCTTAAAACGGTTATCCGAGTTTAAGGTCTCAACATAGTGAAATAATGGTTTGTCGTGTCAGAGTCACTCCGATGGCTGTCATGCCCATGAGAAGACCGACACTTGTATATATCTTGTGGTCGAGGATGCTTCACAGCTCGACAATCACCATTCAAATTGAGCCAAAAGGCTAAAAAGATAAAATAGAAGTATCAACAGGCTTCTATTCATATGAGAGCGTAAGAGTTTGAAAATTGGCTTTCAAAACATCATTTTAAATATCTTGTCTAAGAAAGGACTTTTTCAAATTAAATCAAACCATTCGTATATAGGTTCAACGAAGCAAAGCACTACTTTCAATCAATCAAGCGTAGGCCCAATTACTTCCAGCATTCACACACACACATTGCAAATAAAAAGAGAAATATTGAAAATATGTGGTACCGTGTTTTCACAAGAGTTGTGGGGTGCCTAACACCTTCCCCACACTTAACCAAGCCCCCGAACTTAGAACTTTGGTTTCAAAGATTCAGTTTCAATAGTGTCCAGCAATTGGGCCTACTTTCAAATAAAACTCGGTTGAGTTGGTACAATCATTTTCAAATCTACCAACTAGCGACTCTGTAAAACGTTCAAATCGTCGACATGATATATGTTGGCCTTTTCCAAAAAAACCCTTCGTCTTTTCAAACAAATAAAATAAGGGTAGAAACAAAACTTAGGAAAAGAGAAAGATTCGGATCCAACTCGACCCGCATTTTTTTTCCAACGTCGACAATATTCTTTTGTCGGGGAATATTCGTACGACGGCGCAATTATTGGTGGACCCCACAAAGAAATAGTTATCGGATATAGAAAGCGATAAAAATAACCTTTTTATAAAAATAACGACAAGACTTTTACCGTTAAACTGTTGAAATACCAGGTGATAAAAGTACAGTAATACACGTTGTTGCACAGTAGCACATGGTATTGCACAATATCTCTGATTATTGATTCTTTCGTAAGAAGTCACTTAGTATTTCATTCAATAATTGTCACAGTATTTGTTGCATAGTATCTCATATTATTGATTCAATTATTGTCACAATATCATCTATAAAATATTTTATATTATTAAATCAATAATTGGCACGACACAGTTACTCATATTATTTAATATTATTAGTTAGCATTATTGGCAATGTCTAGAAAGTTCTGTCAAGGAAAAGGGTTAGGTTATTTAATTGCACGCCAGTATGGATAAATTTTTATCGAAAAGCTCCCTGTTTTCTGTCAACAATCTGGTTGTCAATATTGTGAGTTATAATATTAATGATGACTAATTTATGAAAGATTGTGTTAAATAAAGATAAGTGATTTGTGGTGGATGTTTATTCAATTTTTGATATAAGTAGAGGAGTTGTTGTAAGTTTGGCTTATTATTCCATGAACCTCTAAGTACCAATTTGTCAAACCGTCGGCAGAAATTGATATCAATTTTGTTTTATTATTATTATAATAGTAACAAAACAGAAAATTTTTATATAAAACAGAAATATTTTTATAATATATATAAAGTTGTTTGTTTTATTAGAATATAAATAGAATATATTATATTATAGATAAAGTTTTATTTTATTAGAATATTTTATTGCATAGTGCTGAATTGTAAAATCCAATTTTTGTCGATTCTTCGTCCGCGAACTTTCTTTACTGTGCGTCCGTGATTTTCTTAGATAGTGCCCTTCCATTCTCCTGTAAATAAGATGCTTAGTTAAGAAATGAAAATAACACCAGAATCAAAGAATTCTTCTTCTATAGTATTGTGCGTATTTCTTTCTAGTATAAAGGTACTTTAAGTGTAGCTAATAGTGCAAGATTTCTTCAAGATAATCTCCACTATACTAGTCAGATTTAGTCTCCTACTAAGATAAAGGATGTTATTTTCTTTCAATACTCATAAAGGTAGTCATTATATTCCTTATTAATCTATGGGAATAACCTGTCTATGCGCACTACCGCATGCATGGTGAATAACCCTTCGTATTCATTCCTTATTAAGTTGTGGAAATGATCTGTCTACGCGGATTACCGCATAACGGATGAAAATCCATTTGCAGTTTCATATATTCTTTCATACTAGTTTGGGATATCATTTCTTTTGTACTCGTCAAGGGATAACATTTTCTTTCATATTTCTCCATTTATAGTACGAAATTATTATTTGTTTCCATAACCTTATTATTAAATGTTAGAAATCCCTGAAATTAGTAGAATATCCTTGAGTTTTGCGCTTCATCTAATATCATTTCACTTGAATATTGGTCTGAATTTTCTTATCAAATTTAAATATTTTCATGTCGGGGTACTATTCATACAATACTATTTATACAGTACTATTCATATGGAGTACTATTCACGGGATACTATTCACGATAAAAATTGATTTCTTTTCTGTCCAAATTATTTTTGATATATGAATATCATTCTTGAATTTAACTCCACAATTGATTATTACGTTGACAATTTGAACATTTTTGAACTTGAATAAATTAAATTACAAATCTCTAATATTTATCCTTGATCTCTCACTTGATTAGTTCTTTATATCATTTTTCATCATCCTAAGTCTTAAATTGTAATGAAAGTTATCTTTGGCCCGTAGTGCAAAGATGAACTACTGATTGGTATAATTATGACTAGGAACTCTGTATTTGTATAATCATGACATTTGGTGTTATAGATAAAGGCTTGTGATGAAAGTTATCTTTGGCCCGTAGTGCAAAGATGGACTGTTGTTTGGCATGATCTTGACCATTGGTGATACAAATGAATATCTTTGGCTGTAGTGCAAAGATGAAACGTTGACTTGCATAATTATTGAATAGTGTTACAGGGATAAAATATTTCTGATGGTCCTCTAACTTGTAGAAGATAGTAGATATCATTCTCTACTTGACTCTTCTAATAGGTTGTTATTTTCACTACAGCTGTTGATCTAAAACTTGTTGTCTATCATATTTTATCTGATTTATTATTTTTGAAGGCTAACAATAATTTATTTTTCATTATCTTAGTCATAATATTCTTTACTAGGCTAGTTGAGCTCACCCTTTTCTTTCATTGTTCTCTTTAGGAAATGAGAATACAGTTGGGACTAGTCGGGGAATGGAGTGATGGTCCGAGATAGTGCTATAGTAGTCCTCATTATTTTGTAAAATAATGTGATAATAATTGTAATGAGGACTTAATTTGAGCGTTGATATTTTCGTATTATATACGACATAATATCTGTATTGAAGCTCACAGTTTGTGTGGTGATATTTTGCACGATAGTTTAATAGTTGGAATAGGAAGATTTGTATTTGGATTCTGTACCATGTATTTGGCGACTCAGAATGGGTTGTGTGGACCTATTTTGGGGGCGTCACAGATAGCAGTACAACTGATCCTTAGAATTGAGATCATCGTCGTATCTTGTGTATGATGAGTTATACTTTGATTCAAATTGGCACCCTCACATTACCTGTTGATCTCATCTCTTTGAAAATACTTGCATTTGATGTGATTTTAGGAATCGACTGATTAACTACTCATCATGCTAAAATGATTGTTTTCGTAAGGTTGTTAGCTTTCATATTACTAACCAACCTGTTATGCGAATTCAAGCAACCAAACCACTAAAATCAATCACTATCATTTCAAGTCATAAAGCTAATCGGTTATTGAAAAACGAATGTCAAGCTTTCTTAGCCAATGTCACTTATTTAAACAAAAATACGTCAGATTTGAATGATATTTCTGTTGTTAATAAATTTCCCGATGTATTTCTCGAAGAACTTCCTGGCCTACCCCCAGAACGTGAAGTTGAATTTTTTATTGACCTTTAACCCGGTACAAAACCCATTTCCAAAACCCCATATCGAATGGCTTCTATTGAACTTCAGGAGTTAATGGTCCAACTATAGGAGTTCTTAGACATCGACTTTATACGTCCTAGTACATCGCCTTGGGGTGCTCTTGTTTTATTCATAAAGAAGAAAGACGAGAGTATGCAACTTTGTATTGACTATTAGGAGTTAAACCATGTCACCATCAAAAATAGGTATCCGTTACCTCGCATTGATGACTTGTTTGACCAGTTGCAAGGTGCTAAATTCTTCTCAAAAATCGATCTTTGATCTAGATATCACCAGTTAAAGATTAAAACTAATGACATTCTAAAGACTGCCTTCAAAACTCGATACGGGCATTATGAATTTTTAGTCATGTCTTTTAGATTGACTAATGCTCCTACTGCCTTCATGAATATGATGAACAGGATATTCAAGGAATATTTGGATAATTTTGTGGTTGTCTTTATTGATGACATTCTCATTTACTCCAAAAGTCGTGAATATCATGAGCAACATTTGAGGCTGATATTCCAAAAGTTTAGTGAAAACAAACTATATGCTAAGTTGAAGAAATGCGAGTTCTGGCTTGAGGAAGTAGCATTCCTTGGGCACGTGGCATCGAAACATGGAATATCAGTTGAAACGACAAATATTAAAGCAATACAAAGTTGTGAGCAACCTAAGTCAGTATCCCAAATACGTAGCTTTTTGGGCTTAGTAGGTTATTATCGGAGATTCGTGGAAGGAATTTCTCAAATCGACACTCCAGTAACTCAGATGACTCGAAAAGATACAAAATTCGGATAGAGCAAGGAATGTGAGAAGAGCTTCCAAGAACTCAAGAGGAGACTTATTTCAGCACCTGTTCTGACAATACCATCTGGTTTGGAGGGATTTGTCATCTACAACGATGCTTCAAGCAAAGGTTTAGGATGTGTTCTAATGCAACAGGGAAAAATCATAGCCTATGCCTCACGATAACTCAAAGAATATGAGAAGAATTATCCTACTCATGATCTAGAGTTGACAGTAGTCGTTTTCGCGCTAAAGATCTGGAGACACTACCTGTATGAGGAGAAAGTGGAGATCTATACGGATCATAAGAGCCTTAAATATTTCTTCACTCAAAAAGAACTCAACATGCGGCAATGACGTTGGCTTGAGCTGTTGAAAGATTACGACCATACCATCTAATACAATCTTGGAAAAGCGAACGTGGTAGCTAACACATTGAGTAGAAGATCATATACGGGTACGAGTGCGATATTGTCAACACAAAGGCCCATTTTGTAATACTTACAAAGGATGGAGATAGAGTTAAAGACTCCAGGGACCCACGTGAAGATGGCAAATATACGCATAGAACCAACTTTAATTGATAAAGTTAAAGCTGCTCAAGCTACAGACCTGGAGTTTATGAATATGAAGAAGAAGGTGCAAGAAGGTGCTATTCCAAAAGCAAGAATCGATGAAGAGGGGATACTTCAAGTCAACTCCAGAATTTGTGTTCCTAACAACTCTAAATTAAAGTATAAAATCATGATGGAAGCACACAACACACCGTTTGCAATCCATCTTGGAAGTACCAAAATATATCGTGATCTTTGACATACATTTTGGTGGAGCAACATGAAGAGAGAGATCGCAGAGTTTATGTCGAGGTGTTTAACGTGTCAAGGTAGAGCATCAAGTGCCAAAAAGTCCATTGCAACCACTTGAAATTCCAGAATGGAAGTGGGAACACATCAACATGGATTTTGTTATGGGTCTTCCTAAGGTTTCTCAAGGCATAGATGCAATTTTGGTCATTATCGATAGATTAACCAGGTCTGTTCATTTCTTGCCTATACGAGAAACTTATTCACTTGAACGCTTGCTCGTATGTACATAAATGAGATTGTGAAACTGCATGGTATGCCAGTATCCATAGTTTCTAATTGAGACCCAAGATTCAAATCATGATTTTAGGTCAGCTTGCAGAAAGCTATTGGCATTGATTTACAATTCAGTTCTGCATATCATCCTCAAACGAACGGGCAATCGAAAAGGATTATTCAAACTCTTGAAGATATATTGAGACTCTGTGTTCTAGACTTCAAAGGAAGTTGGGACAAGTACTTACCATTGATAGAATTCTTCTACAACAACAGTTTTTAAGCAAGTATAGGCATGGCTCCATTAGAGGCGTTGCAAGAACCGAAAATTTCTTGAATAAATATTATTTTGACAAAATAAGAGAATGAATATTTATTTAAATATAAATATTGATGTGCAATGAAATGAATAATTTAACTAAGTTAAATTGAATTTATACGAATGTGGTTTATGATGAGAATTGTGATAATACCTTGTGTGGCATGAGAATAAAGATTTAAGGAATTGGTTTAAATAAGAGATGATTAAATTAGGGAGTGAAGAATTAATTAATATCATATTATTAATTAATTGATGAGCAAAGTAAATTACATAATTAGAGTATGTATTATCTATTTAATTAATGTGTGCAAAGTATGTAGTAAGGTCTAGTAACTACATTAAAAATAATATGTAGTGTGACACCTTGTGGTAACTATATTATATACAGAAACTATATAATAAAGTTAAAAAAAAGAAAAGAATTATAAGTTACATAAATAATTGCATATGTGCCAACACAAGGAACTTTATAAAATATAAAGTGTAGTGTGACACTTTAGTAAGACTATGAAATATATGGTATATTAAAGTATGTGAACAAGAAATAACAATAATTATTTTAATAAGTACATAATTGAAATAATAAGAATAATGAGATTTGTGATAATGTAGTATGTCACCATTTAATTAACTCATAAATTGGCATTATTAAAAATGTACATGGATTATATAAATATGTACCCCAATGTACTACCATGAAATGTTGTAGTGACCTTCTAAGTCCATGTATGCCCTAAATAAACTTAAGCCATGATATGTATATATGTGTGTTACGTGTATAATATATGGTATTTCCTTATTGCTAGAATGCTGAGTTTCCTTGTCCCACTTTGATTGCTCAATTGCTCCTCACTTCTCATTCACGTGTAACACATAATGGCTAGAAGCTATTCCTTCTTCTTCTCCCCAAACCCAGCAACTGGCATTTAATAGCTTCATAGTAAATAATGAACAAGGATGAGGGAATCATGATTGATTTCAACAACCATTACCTACCCTTTCATAACCAATATACAATCCTAATTTACGATGGTTTAATATGAAGAGCAATAACAATGTCTGGACATTCATTTCTCTATATATATAAGCTCTCCCTCTTCATAATTCAATTGCTGAGATTTGTATAAGTGTTAGTTGAGAGCTAGTATAGCATCAGTGTGAGCATTCTAGATTTAGCAGCATTAGCAAGCTTAATTCGTGATACAGAGGTATAGTATACATCCCTTGTTCTTAATTTTCATTCGCTGTCAAGAATTTCAATTACTTGGACTTAGTATGGAATCCATGAAGTTGTGATGGGAAATTGTTTATTGATTGTTGTATAAGACTTACAATCATATGAGTATACAATGTGGCTTACTAGCAATCAAATTCATACGACAATATCCATGTTCTTCGCTTTCATTTTTCTGTCAAATTCCAATTCTTGATTCTTGTTGCAATTCATGCTAAATTATATTGGGACATGTTCTTAGTTGCTATATAGACTTATAAGTATAATAGAAGTACTATGTGGCTGTGTTAAACCGATTTTGTGAAAGAAATTTGGTATTTGGCCTGGAAACCTGTCGAAGCAGGCTGTTCCTGGTTCGAACTGCATACGGAGCAGCTGCACCGAGTTTATACCCAGGCACAACGCAACTGCACAGGCCCCCTGCATCAGTTGGTTGCATCCTGCTTATTTTTTGCTATGTGTTAGTCAATTGGTATGGCTTAAAACAGTATGCTAGCTTGTGTAACATATATATATGAATATATTGAGGCAATGTAAGCATGTTTTATTATATTAGCATGCATGGTTAATGAAAAACATATGATTTTTGAAATAAACTTAGAGTTTTAAAAAGGGACGTTGATATATAAATACCATAATAGTATTCTGATTTTTGAGACACGTTAGCCTGACCTAGAAATATATGAAGTGCATGTTAGCTTATCTATATAGGTTCCGTGTTATAATATGAACATGTGAACCTAACTATAGTGCTCCTTCCTAACGAAAATGTAAGTTTTAAAGGTGGATATGGACATGTGAATGCCATATATACATTCTGATGTTATGAGCATGTTTAGATAACTTTGAAATGCATGGAAGGCATGTTGATTTGCTTATATATGTTTCATAGTATGACATGAGCATGTGGACTTCATTTGCGAACTTTACTAAGTGAAAGTGTAAGTTTGAAACGTAAATCTTGACATGATATATCGAAGTCTAGATTCTGAAAATCGTGGACATGTTTGATAGTACCTTCGAACCTCCCTAATGTGTCATACATATATACATGTGTACATACCACGTTAGGTGCCTTGATAGTTAAATAAACACGAATAAAGCATGATTTAAGCTAACTGACAATTCCCACGATGTGTATATGAAATAGAGACTTGCAAGCATGTCTAAAATGTGGCCACATTACATGTTTACATGACAAGCATGATAACTTACGGGAACTCATGGCATTTCTTGACCTAAGTTGTTAGAAATCATGATTTAGAACTATAGCATGTATGATTGAACTTGGAAAGGTTTTACAAACATAAAAGTATCCTTTAATATGTGTACATGCTATGTAATATCATATGTTGAGACGTGAATCCGATTTTAACGGTTAACTTATGAAAATGTCATAACTTACTAAAATAAAATATATTTAGTATTTATTGTGATCTTATGTAATATTAATGATATGAGACTGTGTTTAAACTCAAAAGAGGAACGTTAAGGATAAAAGTTATATTAATGTGATACTATATATGGCATAACTGTGTAGCTAGGTCAAGACTTAGCTTATGTGTTAATCGTATATACAAGATGAGATATAATGGTAAACTATATGACTAATGGATATCGTATATACATAACTATATTACGATAGGATTCAAAAAGTGTTGAATTTCTTAACGTGGATAAACTACGCTAAAGGCAAGTATCCTAATCCTTGCATTACTTTATTCAACGGATATTGTAAATCAAGTATCTAAACCTTATCTCTTTGAATGCAAGTTATCTTACTCGTTCATTTGAACTAGTATGTTTAAACTCTTGTGAAAGCTATTATTCATGTTGAACTTGGTATTGTTCTTGGATATTATAAAAGTGTCTATGCCATTTGATTCGGCTAGACTATATGCATGTTTATAAAAACTGTCCAAACCAATTAATTGGTGCGGCATCTTGAAAACTGAGTTGAACAACCCTTATGGTAATGGGAGTGTATATTGTTGGAAGCCCCAACATACGCGTGAATATTACTATGGTTATGCATAACATAGAGTATTGTAGACTGATCATCTATCGTACTTGTTTCTTTTGGGTTAGCAATTTAATATTGATGATTCTAGTTGATGTTCAATAGTCCTTAGTGACTGCTTAGTATATAAATTATTTTATCCAGTTGGATACGTTGATAGCCTTTGAATTCATATATATCTGTTGATCTATATTAAACTATCATTTCATATTCCAAAGATTTGATTCGAGCATTGTTGAGACTCGTTATTCATGATATTATTCTGAAACCCTGAACTGTCTTAGAGATTATACTTCGATATTTCAAACTCGTGTTATAAAACTCCTTACCCTTGTTGTATATTACTTGCTGGGCAATTTTTGCTCATTCTTGCTTATTTAAAACCTTTTAGTTAAGGCGGAACAGGGAAGTGTCTCTAGAAAAGACAAGGGCAAGGGCAAGGCTACCGACTAGCTTGTTCCTTTATGTTTAAAATTGTTATGTTGTATTAAGACTATGCTTAAGCTTAAGTAGGATTATGTAATAAGTCTTTATTCGATATTATTATGTAATCTATTAAGTACTGTAGGTTGCGAGACTTGGGAGAATAATTATAATAAATCATTGTATATTATTCTAAATTAGATCTTCCGCTGTGAATGTGTGATTTTAGTTATTATTGTATTACCATGAGAACGTGATGAACCAAATTCGAGTGACCAAGTGGCGGTCTCGAATTTGGGGGCATCACAGGTTGGTATTAAAGTTGTAGTTATAAACCTTAGGAGCGAGTGTCCTTAGATTATAACTTAGGTGAACTTAGAAGTTAGGAAGGAGATAAAACTCATGTAGAGTTTTCCTTGAGAAACTTAGTCTGTTATAAAATGTAACTTCATTTTATATAATGAACTTATGTTTTATTTAACATTCTAATGGAGTTGCTGTTTCTTGTCTTGTGTTTGTGATTGTAGATGGCAGATATGGGAGTACCCAGTAGAGTGACTGAGGAGGGGCCTAGAGATATACATGTGGTGTATGAGGCACCAATAGAGGTTATTCCAGTGCAAGCTATTGCACCATCCGAGTCAAATGTCGAGAATGAGATTGAGATTAAGATAGAGTCCGATTCAGGGGAGGAGCCAATAGAGGACGAGCCGATGGAGGATGAGCCAGTGGTGGACTCTGATGAGGCTACTGTAGAGGAGCAGATGCTAGGTGAGTATGAGGAGCGGATCCTAGAGTTGGACTACAGAGTCCAGGAGTTAGAGGCAGAGGCTAGAGAGAGAGTCAGAGTTCTAGAAACTGCGGGACAAAGACCACCAGAGGAAGCTGGCTATGCAGGAGCTAGAGGTAGAGATTGCCTACTGCAAGGAGGCAGAGATTCAGATGGGGACTTTATTTCACAAGGCAGTGGCTAGTTACGTGGATATAGCAAGGAAGCTAAAAGAGGTAGAACAGAGGGAACTAAGCGAGAAGACTGAGAAGGAAGCACTTCGTACTCAGTTGGAATTAGAGGTGGTGGATAGGATACACTTCGAGGAGAAGTGGGAGGCTACCTATGAGAGAGACGATGACCTGGAAGATGAGGTCAGATGCAAGAAGAGGAAAATGAACAAGATGGGGTACGTGTTCCGTTTGGCCTTCGAGAGGGTGATATATGGTGTGTACCATTACCCGGCAGAGCAGGGGTAGACCCTACATACTATGAGCCGAGAGTTGATGGCATATATAGCACAGATCGAGTATAAGAGAGTTGTGGAGCGTGGGATGATGGGATGAGACCCTTAGTCAGTCTAGTAGTAGTATTTACTTTATGTGTTGTATATACTGTGTTGTAATCCCAACTTTTTGCGTAAAGTGTGGGATAGTGATGTAAACCCCTAGTAAGCTTTTGATAGAGGGGTAGTATAGTAGTATGTTAGTGTTCCCCGTATTTTGTGATATTAGGGGATATATGTGATAACATTTATAGAAATATGCTAGGGGAAATCATGTAATGAAATTATTTGGCATATGAATATAAATGAAGCTTATTTCAAAAATGTGTTATAAAATTTTATGCCTTTAGTATTAAAAGAAATACTTAAGTAATATAACTGAGTAATAATAAAATGAAAATTTGTGATGCAGATATTGTCGCCCAGACGTAGATTGATTGCACCCGAAGAATCAGTTAACAATGAGAAGGAACAAGTAGACCCGATCCAGAAGCTAGTAGATCTGTTAGGAGAGGCCCTTAGGGGAAGGAACAACGAACCCGTTCGCCCAAATCCTCAAGGAGTATCAGTCATAAACTTTAAAGACTTTAGGAGTGTAGGACCTCCAGAGTTCGAGGGTACTACTGACCCAATAATTGCGCAAACCTGGATCAAGGAGATGGAGAAGGCTTTCACTATAGCTCGCGTGGGTGAAGACCAGAAGAAGGTATTTGCTATATACATGATGAGGGGCGAAGCGAACTATTAGCGGAAGGCAAATTAGCAAAGAGCTGGAGAAGGGACGATAACATGGGATAGGTTTAAGACTCTAGTTTTTGAGAACTACTTCTCGAAAAGCATGAAGAACCGAATGGAGGTGAAATTTTTAGAACTAAAGCAAGGTGACATGACGGTGGCGCAGTACGCGGTTAAGTTCAACGAACTAGTGCGATTTGAAAAACACCAAGTAGGAGATGAGGAAAGGAAGGCAAGACAATTCGAGCAAGGGCTGAAGTTGTGGCTGTTCAATAAGGTATCAGTTCTTTAAATTGATTCCTTTGCACATTACTAGAGAAGGCGATCTTTGCGGAAGGAGGCAGTGAGGCCTTAAGTTTGTACAACAAAGAGAAGAAAGAAAAGAATACTGGAGGAGAAAACCGTGCTGGAGGAAGCAGCAGTGGAGGTAGCAACTTGGGAAAAAGAAAGTGGGAGAATAACAACAACAACAACAAAAACAACAACAATCAACTGGGGAATTTTCGTGGAGGTTTCAAGGAGAAGGCTGAAGGATGCCCGAAGTGTGGGAAGAACCATCGGGGTGAGTGCTGGAAGGGGCGCGGTACTTGCTACAACTGCGGACAAGAAGGGCACATCTCGCCCAACTGTCCGAAATCAAAAAAGATACAAGGATGCTTTGCATTTGGCTCGACGGAGCACCGGATTAAGGACTGCCCGAATAAGGGAAGTAACGGAGGGAGCCAATAAGGGGAAAATAAGCTGATGATCAGCGGACTGGCACAATCCAACCGCCCAACCACCAGAACTTTTAACATGACCGTCCAGGACCCAATGGCTACGACGGACGTGGTGTCAGGTATAATCCCAATCAATGATATAAATGCTTATGTATTATTTGATTCGGGTGTCACCTGTTCTTTTGTATCTGAAGAATTTGCTAGTAAACTTATCACACCCCGAGAACGATTAGAAAATCCCTTGAACATAGAAGTTATGAATAAAGAAGTAATCCTTGTAGAATTTGTTTATCGAAATTATCGCGCAAACATTAGAGAACATGAACTAAGCGTAGACTTGATTCCTATTAGATTGGGAAAATTTGACGTAATACTGGGAATGGATTGGTTGTATAACCATGCTGCAATAATTGACTGTCATAATAAATGTGTGAACCTTCAGACTCCGAGTAAGTCTAAGGTAGTGTTTTATGGTAGCTCATTGCTTAAGCAATCATGTTGCGTTATGATGATGCATGCCAAGAAATTGTTAAGGAAAGGATGTGTAGGTTATTTAGCTTACATCGTAGATACTCGGAAGAAATGAGTAGAAATTAAGGATCTATCCATAGTGAATGAATTTCAAAATATGTTTCCGAACGATCTGCTTGGTCTTCCGCCAGACAGGGAAATCGAATTCGTGATAGACTTAGCACGGGGAACGGCACTGATTTCTAAAGCTCCATATCGTATGGCACCGGTAAAAATGAAGGAATTAATGATACAATTACAAGAGTTGTTGGATAAGGGTTACATTCGATTGAGTGTGTCTCCTTGAGGAGCACCAGTGTTATTCGTTAAGAAAAATGACGGATCGATGAGGCTCTATATCGATTATCGAGAATTGAACAGAGTAACGATCAAGAACCGATATCCTCTACCAAGGATAGATGACTTATTTGATCAACTGAAGGGAGCAAAGTGTTTCTCGAAGATCGACCTATGGACAGGTTATCACCAACTGAAAGTGAGGGATGAGGACATACCAAAGACTGTGTTTCGAACCCGTTATGGACACTACGAGTTTTTGGTAATGTTATTTGGTTTAACTAATGCTCCGGTAGAATTTATGGATTTGATGAACCGAGTTTTCAAGCCATACTTGGATAAATTTGTAGTGGTTTTTATCGACGACATTTTGATCTACTCGAAGACAGAAGAAGAACACGTCGAACATCTGAAGATTGTTTTGGAGGCACTAAGGAAGAAGAAGATGTATGCAAAATTTTTGAAGTGCAAATTTTGGATGGAGAAGGTTCAATTCTTAGGTCACGAGGTGGATAAGAATGGAATCTCAGTAGACTCTGCAAAGGTCGAAGCAGTGAGTAATTGGGAACAACCGAGAACACCGACGGAGGTGAGAAGCTTTTTAGGGTTAGCTGGGTACTATCGAAGATTTATCCAAGATTTTTCTATGATAGCAACCACGTTGACCAATTTGACGAGGAAGACAGATAAGTTTGTATGGACCAAAAAGTGCGAAGAGAGTTTTCAGGAACTGAAGAAGAGATTGAGCGAAGCACCTATGTTATCATTACCAGATAATGCGGAAATTTTGTGGTGTATAGTGATGCATCGCACAAGGGACTTGGTTGTGTACTCATGCAACACGGCAAGGTCATTGCGTATGCATCACGATAATTGAAGGATTATAAAAAATGCTACCCTACACACGACTTAGAGTTAGTGGCAGTAGTTTTTGCGTTAAAGATTTGGAGGCATTATTTATACACAGAGAAATGTGAGATATACACGGACCACAAAAGTCTGAAATATATCTTCACACATAAGGAGTTTAATATGCGGTAGAGAAGGTGGTTAGAATTAATCAAAGACTATAACTGCGATATTCTTTATCACCCGGAGAAGGCAAACGTGGTTGCCGACGCTCTAAGCAGAAAAGGAAGGGAGAAATTGTTTAATTTGACGACTCAGGATGAGTTGATCAGAGAGATGGAAAAATGGAAATAGAAGTGAAAGGACAGGAAGGGTCGGAAGAGAAATTGTTCGTAATGGAAGCTCGTCCAACCTTGTTGGATAGAGTAAAGGAAGCACAGGAGCGGGATGGAGAATGTGAGAAGATCAGGAAGAGGATTACAAAAAATGAGGAAGAGAAATTCAGAATGGATAAAGACGGTATCTTAAGATTCGAAGGAAGAGTGTGGGTGTCAGCGGTAACCGAGTTAAGGGAAGAGATTGTGCACGAGGCACACAATATGACATATTCTGTTCATCCGGGAGGCACGAAGATGTACCGAGATTTAAGGCAACATTTTGGTGGCCCAATTTGAAACGGGAAGCCGCAGAGTGCGTTAGTAAATGTTTAACTTGCCAACACATTAAAGCAGAGCATCAGTAGCCGAGTGGTTTACTACAACCGTTGGAAATACCGGAGTGGAAATGGGAGCATATTACGATGGACTTCGTGGTACGACTTCCAGTTACGCAGAAAGGTTATGATGTCATTTGGGTTATCGTGGATCGACTTACAAAGACCGCACAGTTTCTACCAATTAAGATTCGCTACAGTTTGAATCAGTTAGCCAGTCTGTACGTAAAAGAGATTGTTTCACGACATGGAGTGCCGGTGTCAGTTGTCTCTGATCGAGATCTGCACTTCACGTCAAATTTTTGGAAGAGTTTGCAACAGAGAATGGGAACGCAGTTAAGGTTGAGTACCGCGTATCATCCTTAGATAGACGGACAGAGTGGGCGAACAATACAAACGCTGGAGGACATTCTTAGGACTTGCATGATGGATTTCAAGGGAAATTGGGACGACCACCTACCCTTAGTCGAATTTGCATATAATAATAGTTACCATGCGAGTATCGGCTTGCCATCGTACGAAGCTCTTTATGGAAGAAAGTGCAGAACGCCGTTATATTGGGATGACGTCAGAGAGCGACGAATACTCAGACCAGAGCTAGTACAATAGACCGCAGACGTGGTGACAGTGATAAGAGCCAGATTAGTAGCAGCTCAAGACCGCCAGAAAAAGTATGCAGATTTGCATCGGCAGGACCGAGACTTTAAAGTCGGCAGTTTCGTATTCTTGAAAGTATCTCCATGGAAGGGAAAGAGCCGTTTCGGCAAGAAAGGAAAGTTGAGTCCAAGATTCATAGGACCGTTCGAGATACTGAAGCGGGTCGGCGAAGTGGCATACAAAGTTACGTTACCACCCGAACTGGAGCACATCCACAACATGTTCCACATTTCCTTGTTACGACCGTACAAGACTGACTACAAGCATGTGATTTCTTACGAGCCCATTCAAGTGGAGAAGAACTTGGCGTACGAAGAAATTCTTGTCCAAATACAAGATAGGAAAGAGCAAGCCTTGAGAAATAAAATTATATCTTCTGTAAAAGTACTTTGGCGTAACCACGATGTCGAGGAGGCAACGTGGGAGTTAGAAGATAGGATGATGAGGGACTATCCCCATCTATTTGTGTAACCTTGTAGCAATTTCGGGACGGAATTTTTATAAGGGGGGAGGATGTAAGAACTGAGAATTTCATGAATAAATATTATTTTGACAAAATAAGAGAATGAATATTTATTTAAATATAAATATTGATGTGATGTGAAATGAATAATTTAACTAAGTTAAATTGAATTTATACGAATGTGGTTTGTGATGAGAATTGTGATAATGCCTTGTGTGGCATGAGAATAAAGATTTAAGGAATTGGTTTAAATAAGAGATGATTAAATTAGGGAGTGAAGAATTAATTAATATCATATTATTAATTAATTGATAAGCAAAGTAAATTACAGAATTAGAGTATATATTATCTATTTAATTAATGTGTGCAAAGTATGTAGTAAGGTCTAGTAACTACATTAAAAAGAATATGTAGTGTAACACCTTGTGGTAACTATATTATATACAGAAACTATATAATAAAGTAAAAAAAAAGAATTATAAGTTACATAAATAATTGCATATGTGACAACACAAGGAACTATATAAAATACAAAGTGTAGTGTGACACTTTAGTAAGACTATGAAATATATGGTATATTAAAGTATGTAAATAAGAAATAACGATAATTATTTCAATAAGTACATAATTGAAATAATAAGAATAATGAGATTTGTGATAATGTAGTATGTCACCATTTAATTAACTCATAAATTGGCATTATTAAAAATGTACATGAATTATATAAATATGTACCCCAATGTACTACCATGAAATGTTGTAGTGACCTTCTAAGTCCATGTATGCCCTAAATGAACTTAAGCCATGATATGTATATATGTGTGCTAAGTGTATAATATATGGTATTTCCTTATTGCTAGAATGCTGAGTTTCCTGGTCCCACTTTGATTGCTCAATTGTTCCTCACTTCTCATTCACGTGTAACACATAAAGGCTAGAAGCTATTCCTTATTCTTCTCCCCAAACTCAACAACTGGCATTTCATAGCTTCATAGCAAATAATGAACAAGGATGAGGGAATCATGATTGATTTCAACAACCATTACCTACCATTTCATAACCAATATACAATCCTAATTTACGATGGTTTAATATGAAGAACAATAACAATGTCTGGACATTCATTTCTCTATATATATAAGCTCTCCCACTTCATAATTCAATTGCTGAGATTTGTATAAGTGTTAGTTGAGAGCTAGTATAGCATCAGTGTGAGCATTCTAGATTTAGCAGCATTAGCAAGCTTAATTCGTGATACAGAGGTATAGTTTACATCCCTTGTTCTTAATTTTCATTCTCTGTCATGAATTTCAATTACTTGGACTTAGTATGGAATCCATGAAGTTGTGATGGGAAATTGTTTATTGATTGTTGTATAAGACTTACAATTATATGAGTATACAATGTGACAAATTCTCTGTCTTAATTTGTGCTCATTCTTGCTTATTTAAAACCTTTTAGTTAAGGCAGAACATGGAAGTGTCTCTAGGAAAGACAAGGGCAAGGGCAAGGCTACCGACTAGCTTGTTCCTTTATGTTTAAAATTGTTATGTTGTATTAAGACTATGCTTAAGCTTTAGTAGGATTATATAATAAGTCTTTATTCGATATTATTATGTAATCTATTAAGTACTGTAGGTTGCGAGACTTGGAGGAATAATTATAATAAATCATTGTATATTATTTAAATTAGATCTTCCGCTGTGAATATGTGATTTTAGTTATTATTATATTACTATGAGAACGTGATGAACCGAATTCGAATGACCAAGTGGCGGTCCCAAATTTGGGGGCGTCGCAGCCGTTGTATGGACGAAAGTGTCGTTCTCTAGTATGCTGGGACAGGTGGGCGAAGCAACATTATTGGGACCAGAGTTGGTACACATGACTATGAAAAAGATTCAAATGATCCGATAACGTATATAAACAACACAAGATCGACAAAAGAGTTATGCTGATCTTCATCGAAGGGACGTGTAATTTAATGTCGGAGACCATGTATTGTTTCGTGTTGCTCCATGGAAAGGAGTTGCGAGATTCAGAAAGAGAGGAAAGCACAACCCATGATTTATTGGTCCATTTAAAATCATCGATCGAGTAGGAATTGTGGCTTATAGACTCGCCTTACCTCGAAGCATGTGTCGTGTTCATAACATTTTTCACATATCCATGCTACGTAAATATGTGAAAGACCGAAACCACATTATTGAACTATAACTAGATGAGATAGCAGATGATTTAACAGATGAGGAGGTACCTGTCAAGATTTTTGATAAGGAGCAGATTCTACGCTCAAAGGTTATACCTCAAGTTAAAGTTTTATGGAGAAACCACAATGTTGAGGAATTGACCTGGGAGTTAGAATCTAAAATGAAAGTAAGGTATCCTCACCTCTTAGAAATACCAGGTACGTACATCAATTTCGAGGACAAAATTTTATGAGGAGGGGAGGTTGTAAGAACCCAATTTTTATGAATAAAGATTTAATTTTCTCTATATATTATTGTAAATAGTAAGGTGATAATTTAATAAATACTATAGTTATGGGTGATATGTGAAAATTTTACAAATTAATCAAGTTGTCATAAAATACTCGTTTTGTCGGGGAATATTCGTTTGGTCAGGGAATATTCGTACGACGGCGAAATCATTGGTTGACCGCATAACGAAATAATTGTTAGAAATAAAAAGCGACAAAAATAACCTTTTTATAAAAATAACTGCAAGACTTTTACCGTTAAACGGTTGAAATACCCAGTGATAAAAGTACAGTAATACGCGTTGTTGCACAGTAGCACACGATATTGCATATTATTTCTAATTATTGATTCTTACGTAAAAAGTCACTCAGTATTTCATTCAATAATTGCCACAGTAATTGCTGCATAGTATCTAATATTATTTATTCAATTATTGTCACAGTATCACCTGCATAATATTTTATATTGTTAAATCAATAATTGTCACGACACAATTACTCATATTATTTAATATTATTAGTTAGCATTATTGGCAATGTCTAGAAAGTTTTGTCAAGGAAAGGGGTTAGGCTATTTTATTGTGAGTTATAATATTAATGATGACTAATTATTGAAAGATTGTGTTAATTAAAGATAAGTGATTTGTGATGGATATTCATTCAAATTTTGATATAAATAGAGGAGTTGTTGTAAGTTTCACTTATTATTCCATGGACCTCCACGTACCAATTTGTCAAATTGTCAATAGAAATTGATATCAGTTTTGTTTTATTATTATCATAATAGTAATAAAACAGAAAACTTTTTATATAAAACATAAAACTTTTTATAATATATGTCGACGTCGGGAAAAAATCTGCGGGTCGGGTCACAACCCGGATCTTTCTCTCTTCCTAAGTTATGTCTACCCTTACTCTTTTTATTTATGAAAAGGATTTTGAAGGGTTTTTTAGGAAAAGGCCAACATGTATCATGTCGACGATTTGAACGTTTTATAGAGTCGCCAGTTGGTAGATTTGAAATGGTTGTATCAACTCAACCGAATTTTGTTTGAAAAGAGGCCCATTTGCTAGACACTATCGAAACTTGATCTTTGAAACCAAAGTTCTGAGTTCGGGGGCTTGGTTAAGTGTTGGGAAGGTGTTAGGCACCCCACGACTCCCGTGAAAACACGATACCGCTTCTTTTCAATATTTCCCTTTTAAATATGCAATGTGTGTGTAAATGCTGTAAGAAATTGGGCCTATGTTTGATTGAAAGCATGTCTATGCATCGTTGAACCTATATACGAAGGGTTTAATTTAATTTACAAAAAGGTCTTTGATTTGATTTGCAAAAGTATTTGATTTGTTTTGCAAAAGATTCTTTTTTTGATAAGATTATTAAAGTGATGTTTTGAAAGCAGGTTTTCAAACCCTTTACGCTAACATAGGAATTGAAGCATATCGATACTTCAGTTATATCTTTTTAGCCTTAAGGCTCAATTAAAATGGTGATTGTCGGGCTGTAAAGCATCCTCGACCACAATATATAGACACGTGTCGGTCTCCTCATGGGCATGATAGCCATCGGAGGGACTCTAACATAACAAACCATATTTTCACTATGTTGAGACCTTAAATCTGGATAACCGTTTTAAGGTCTTTTGTATGTACATTTTTACAGAAAAACTAGCAGGGTACATTTGAAAAGTGGAGTTTTCCATCGTGGGAATCAGATTCTGATCAATTTGATCATGAATCCCATGATTCCTAGGCTCACATATGTGTAGCCAACAAACCAGCACAGTCCGAATTTGTATAGAAAAGATATCTAAATATCGCCAGAACCAAGGAATCATCAGTAAAGCCTGGTTCGCACCTAGTTGAAGCATCTCGTTCCCACTAGATAGCGATCTAAAGGGCCGCGAGGAAGCTTTTACAACTGAAACGCTAGATTTAAATAAATCTCAACCATTCTAGCTTCCCGGTTCTGTCTGAACCTATTTTGAACCGTTTGAAAGATAGAGTTGGCGAGATTTAAGGAAATCTAGTTCGCCCTTGGAAATGTTAGTTTCGATTCATATCAAATGCAAATTTAAAGCAATAATTTAATAAAACTGAGTAAAGCAATATACATAATTATATATACGAAAGTTGTAAAGGGCGAGGGGTTTTCACACCGGTGCCCGGACTGGAATTGAAATATATATATATATATATATATATATATAAGCTGTATAAAAGCCACGAAATGATCCAGGCTGGACAGAATTAAAATATATATAGAAAAATCATAAAAAGGGCGATGGGTTCTCATGCCTGTGCCTGGACTGAAATATAAATTTATATAGTTAAATATAGATAGAAAATGTAGTCAACCAAGACTGGGAAGGTAACCCAGTGTGGTGAATGGTGAAAAAATAGTAAAAAGGCCACAGAATGATCCAGGCCAAACTGAAATGTAAATATACAAAAAAGTAGTCAACCAAGACTGGGAAGGTAACCTAGTGTGGTGAATGTTGCTTATATATGCATAAATATATATAAAAGCAATAAAAAAGCCACAGAATGATCAAGGTCGAACTGAAATATAAATATATATATATAGACAGAAAAGTAGTCAATCAAGACTGAGAAGATAACCCAGTGTGGTGAAGGATTCTTATATATGCATATTTATATATAAAAGCAGTAAACTACCGTGGATTTGACATCCGGGCTTGACAGAATTGAAAAAATAGTATATATACAGTTAAATATATACAAAAAAAGAGCCAAACCTGGACTGGGAAGATAAACCAGTCCAGCTAAGTTGCTAGTAACAAAGATGCAAGTATATAAAAGCTGTTGGAAGAGACGAATCGTCGATCCGAGTTGTAGAGATGCCAGAAAATGCGTTTACGTAAAAAAATATACCAAACGTTGACAAAAACGGCCACGGAACTGAGTTTTGCGCATATTTAGAAAATGAAACTTGATATGCAAGTGTATAAAAGTGCGAAGAAGTAATAATAACTTTCTGATCGTAAAACTACTCACAATGGACTGCTATACGGCCTTTTTGCCAAATTATCGGCTCTAAACGTCCAAATCTACCAGTTATTTTCTGATATGTGGTAGTATGTGGGTATATCTACGTGTTAGAGTGAAACAATTTGGGTTTTGAAGACAAGAAAATGGTTGGAAAACCAAACGGGCATGGTTCAGAGCGTTTCTAAATTCTTGAAATGAGAGGGGGTGCACCTCTATATATAGACCAAGGAGCCTCCATTCTACCAGCTACTGCCATAGGTAGAGGTACGACTCCACGTGGCATGGGCCCCGTAGAGGGTTCTGTCATCTCGAAGTACATGCACTCCGAGCAACACGATGTCTGATTCAAAATTTTCTAACTTTTGATCGGAGCGTCCGTTTGAGGTATGCGATACCTTTTCGGAAAGCCCTCGCCGAGAGTGTCACAATGACATAGGATAAAACATTTTTTGGGTCTAAGAAGACGGGTTCATAACTAGGTCTTTGATTCCCCATAGTTTATCCGTTGAGCTGTCTTGCGCTGTTTGCACTCGAGATCATCGGTATGATTCGTTCTGACCTTGGTGGCATCAATTCGGCTTGTGTTTGACCAAATCAACTTAGAGTTGGTAAAATGACTATTTTGCACCTCCCGGGGTTGCCTTTAGTGTCGGCATGGCCTTCGGTTGACTTCCTGGGGTTGTTTCCAAGGTTTGGATCCCATTCGAGTCTGTTTGTCCTCAAGGTTGTCTCTGAGGCTGACTTGGTCATTCCAGGTTTTCCTCTAGAGATGTTGTGATGCTTCAGGATTGTTTTTGAAGTTGACCTGTCTTCTCAGATTGAGACCGGGGCTGACCTGTACCTCCCGAGTTGAGATCGGGGTTGACCTTTATTTCCCGGATTGAGACCGGGGCTGACCTGTACCTCCTGGGTTGAGACCGGGCTGACCTGTACTTTTTGAGTTGAGATCGGGGCTAACTTGTACCTCCCGAGTTGAGATCAAGGCTGACCTGTATCTCCCGGGTAGAGACCATGGCTAACCTGCAGCTCCCGGGTTGAAATCGGGGCTGACCTGTACCTCCTGGGTTGAGATCGGGGCTGATTTGTACCTCCCGGGTTTAGACCGGGGCTGACATGTACTTCCCAGTTTGAGACCGGGGCTGATCTGTACCTCCCGGGTTGAGACCAGGGCTGACCTATACCTCCCAAGTTGAGACTGGGGCTAACCTGTACCTCCCGGGTTGAGATCGAGGCTGACCTATACCTTTTGGGTTGAGATCGGGGCTCAACTACCTCCCGGGTTGAGACCGGGGATGATTTGCCTGTCCGGTATTGAGACCGGGGTTGAACTGACGGCCCGATATTGAGATCGGGGTTGAACTGACAGCTCGGTATTGAGACCGGAGTTGAACTGATGGCCTGATATTGAGACCGGGGTTGAACTGATGGCATGGTATTGGTGACCGGAGTTGAGTTGACATCCCGATATTGGTGATCGGTGTTGTGGTTGTCCCGGTATTGGTGATCGGAGTTGAGTTGACATCCCGATATTGGTGATCGGGGCTGAATTGATAGTTTTGCCATCCTGCAGGGTTAGTACCAAGAATGCAAAAAATTTGAGTGTCTACAGATGCCCCTCTTTCTCATGTTTATGCAATGCATTGGAATGAACATGATAAAGATTTACTAGACACTTGAAATATGACAGGATATTAATGATGCAAATCGCAATGCAATGAATGTTAAAATATTTTTATAAATCGTATTTTGCACTTCGCAAATTGCATATCGCATCGCAAATAGCGTATCGCATCGCATATCGCATCATAAATTGCTTACCCTGACCGGTGTTGAATGATGCCTGTGTTGGGGCTGATCTCAACGATTTACTTTCATCAGTGCTGCTGATGTCTATGGTGGTGTTAATTTCAATGGTTTGATTTCCATCGGTGTTGCTGATGCTTTTTTGAGGATAAACTAAAATGTTTTCTACATTTTTGTTGGGGATAATGTCCTTTAAGATAGCCTTTGCTGTTACCTTGGTTTTTATACCAATGGTTTTCCCAATCTATTGATACTATCAGGGGGCAGATTTTCTCTTGGCTGATGTCATTGTACATTTCTGAAGGTTCCTCCGCTGGGGATATATCTCTTTTGCCGAGTTACCTCAGTGGGTGCTCTCGATGCCTATCCTGATAATAACTTACATCTGTAGTTTGCAACAGTGCCTACCCTGATGGTAGGAACAATGGTTGATCATTGTACTGTCCCGATGCCTACTCAAACGGTAGCAGACTTTGTTATTGAGTTTGTGTGTTTAATGTGTATTCAGTTTTTACTCTAATGGGTATGTATGCCTAACCTTTTAATTGAGATGTGCGCTGATGTAGCGCTTGTTGCACATGTGCAGACCAGACATGATATGATGATCTTAATTTGTCCTAGGTTGATGTATATGCTTCATCGAATTGATGTAGAACCATACCTCACCCTTTCTGAGGCAATTTGGAGTTTCTTTCCATGCATAGATTTTGATAGACTTAGCAGCTCTAACTCTCGTATGGCTCCTTTTGGCATGGCAGATTCAGATGTTCCCTTTTCATATGTCGTCTCTGGTGGGATCTCGCAGAGGCTACTATTTTTTTATGATTTGGATCGGGTGCTAGTCCCTCTGGAGGTCCAAACACTGATGGCTTTACTAGTGAGATATCCTGATATATTCGTTGAACTAGTATTCAACGGCTTACATCACTGGATCCTTCTCAACGCCCCTTTTAAGTATTTATATAACAGATTCCATCATCTGTGCTCTGTGGGGATGGATTGATATACTGTTTCTACCATCGGACCATTCCTGATGTTTCGTTGGGGTTGTGCCAACGTCTGATCATTGAGTGTGAAAAGAGGCAAGCTCTTTACTTGCGACCCTGTTGGATTAGATCTGGCTTGGATGATGACCCGGGGGATGCTGACGTCATGGAGGATGTAGCCCGTTCCTTCATTGCCCAGAATTAAAATGTAGTGCAGAGGCCTTAACTTTTGAGGACTTGGCGCAGATTGACATGTTTATGGATGTATATTTCATTTGCCAGACCTTCTGTCATCTAGCATCTGTTGTCATGTTTTTCCCGAGTTAAGAACTCTCTAGAGAATTTTCTTTCTTTTATAGGGGCAAGTTTGCGTTGCCGTGATTAGGAATTCTCCCTTTGCTTTTGATGAGAAGCTTAGTCCAGCCGTAGACTCCTTTCTATTTCATTGAATGGTGAAATGCCCCAGCCCTTTCACATGTTGTTACTGGGGTTTACAGAAGAAACTCGCTTTGTTGACCATATCCATGGTGAGCCATATCCTGCACATTCAGATAAATAATAATTTGTGCCAAAAGCTTGATGGCTCGGGCTGTCGGGATTAGTATGATCTTGTGAATGAGGCATTTGAAGTTTAAAGTTTATGAAATTGAATGACTGTATTTAATGCACTCTTATCTTATTGCTAAAGATCTTGAAAGGGAGTATGAAAATGAAAAAAAAATTCTTTGGAAATTGAAATTTTCATTTGACAAGTTATGAAATCGCAAGAAAACTTTCAAGCGTCCATGGTCATTTTTCATGGGTAGGATCAAATTCAAAAGACTCATCTCCCTTCATCAGAGACACCTCATCTTCGCTCTAGACACTGCTTCAAAATTAAACATCATATGACATGTGCACTATAAGTGATGCAACCCTTAGCAGGGGTTTCTCTTCTATGCCTTTAGATGATCTCATTTTTATCTTGCAATTTTTTTCTATTTTCCTCGCTTAACTTTTCTCGTTTTCTTAGGCTTTTCAGGGTCACCCATGTAATGAGTTTTGGACCAATGACTCCTAAGCCATATGGTTTTAGGGCACTAGGTGTTAAGACACCCCTTCGGGTTTACTGGCTAGAGTAACAAAGGCCACACTTCGAGACAAGTTAGGCGAACCACTATTTTTGATTCTCATCTGAGCTTGTACAAGATTCGTCTTCTTAGGCTCTAAATTACCAATGTAGCGAGTGTTGGGCCGGTGACTCCCAAACTAGACGGCTTTAGGGCACCAGGTATAAAGACACCCCTCGAGTCTTAATTACTCGAGTAACCTAGGCCACGATTCGGATCTGCTCAGGTTTTTCCTTCTTCTTTTTATAATGTTGGTTTTCTTAGGCTCTAAGTTACCCATGTAACGAGCGTTGGGCCGATGACTCCGAAACCAGATAGCTTTAGGGCACCAGGTGTAGAGACACCCCTCAAGCGTAATAACTCGAGTAACCCAAACCACGATTCGAGACATTAGGCTGGCTACTAATTGTCATCCTTGTCGCCATAGTTTCATACCCCACAGCTAAAAGTTAGGGCGATCGCAAAGTGCAAACATGCATATGAGGTCAAGTTTCTTCCAAAAAGCGTTTTTAACTAGGATGTCGTGCCTAATGAAAAGGTTGAATTGTCTTAATTCTCTAATCGTTCCCATGATTCTTGCTCCACGGATGCTTATCGGAATTAATCCAATTCATAACAAGTGAAGCAAAAAAATTCTTTCCTCTTTTTTCTGAGATTCTAATGCAAGACTTATCTATACTTATCATGTATATTATCGCTAATGTATGTGACTAGAAATTGAAAGCACATAAAGAGATGAAAAAGTCGTACCTTCTCAGTGGATCGCAGTATTCTAAGAAAATTATGATTTGGAAAAAACAGATTGATCATACCGGATTGCCAATGATGGAAGCTTGGATGATGATGGACTATGCTGATGGTGTTGACTGGTGCATTTTCATTGGATGGTTGATAAATGCCCCAGTGTTGAATTTTTGTAATTTTTGAAATAGGTCCATTATTATTGTAAGGGTCCCAACATCGGGTTGTCGTTGATTCTGAACTTACCTCAGTCTTGCTTGTCATTTGGGTTAATTACTTTATTATATGTTTGACAAATGGGCTGATAGGGCGCCACGATCGAAAGAGTTATTTACCTCATAACCCACATGGTGGACATATAGTGGATATGGGCCTTGATGTTGGGATGCCCCAGTCATTATTTTTGATTTGTAGGAGTAATTGGCTTTGATGACCTTTCTTCTGATTTGATGAAGGTTTCAGATTGAGGGTGTCAGCTCTTTGAAGGTCATTGTTGATGATTATGCTTGATATATTACTGTGTTATTGTTTAACTTTGATGATTGATGTCGAGATGCCTTCTGACTCCAATGAATTGGACCTAAGATCTCAGCTTGGTTGGTGGTGTGATGGCTATAACCGAATTTAGCTTGATTTGTGAGGTTTAATTCGTGGCCTTTTTCTCAGGGAACAGGTTGTTGGGTATGTGGTAGACTTTTTTATGACGGTCGCCCCTATTCTTTTGAAGGTCAAAAGAGATCAAGTCTTCTCCCACTTCAGGAGTGATGAGTTGCTGAAGGTTTTCATCCTATGATGATTACCATTTCTTCCCTGTGACTGGTCATCTTGATGCATTGCTGTCTCTTCCTTTCAAGACTTGCTCCAGATTTGATGGAACAACATTGAGGTACCGTTGGGTCCTCTCAACCTGGGTTATCGATCTTGAGTGTCTTTTTTGAATGTAGGCTTTCAAGTTTGGCCTTCATGAGTCGACTCCTAGACTGGAGTAGTATGAGCGCCTTATAAGTTTGGCACTATATCTGCTTTAGGCCAGGTCAGCCATCAGTGACTTAAGGCGACCGTTCATAGGTATGACAGGCCTGAGGCGCCGGGTCATTGCTGAGGAGGTTACTGCAGGACATGTAGTGTCCATAGATTTTTTTGATTGATCCCTTTGGTAGGTTGGACAACTATGAGCGATTCTTTGGGGATTTTATTAGTCTGGTAGATGAGTGGCAGTTTGCACGAATGGATGTTCTGTTGATGTGCATCACTGCTTATCTGTACATACCCCTGTATGTGGACCACTTAGATGTGGGGTTTGTACGTAACGCAATAATGCAATCAAATCACATAAATAGGGCGGAAGCGCAAAAACTAGGTTTTCAAAAATTTATACAAACCCATAACCATGATCATTCTTGTGCATCAATTATCAGTGAATATAGAAGGAGAAAAATAGAATTATACCTTTGAAGATCCAAGCTTCCTCAGGTACAAGTTCTACTCCTTTGATTCCTTTGATTCCTCTGTAGTGGCTCCTTCCCTTGATCAATGTCAGCCACCCAATTGTTTGGCCTCTAATAGTGATCCACCAAGGAAGATGAAGAACTCAAGAAGATGGGTTATTAGCTTAACCCTTGTTTCTATCTCTATAGAATATGTGTACTCCCAACTCTTGGAAAAATTCACGTCACTATTTCTGATATAAGACTCTCTTATATAGATATTAGGTTAATCCTCCTAATCCAATTAGAATAGGATTTTATTTAATTAATTAAATACTTTTAATTAATTTATATCCTAATCTTTATTAGGATTGAGATAGAGTACTGATATTATATTAATTCCTAAACTCCTTTAGAATTAAAATAATAATAATAATAATAATATTAATAAGACTCCTCTTATTAATTTATATTTAATATTTCTAAAATATTAAATAATAAACATTAAGCTATTTAATTTATTCTATCACCATAGATTAAATTAATTATACTTAATGCATTATTACTATCATGCCATTTTCTTCTTAAATAATTCTTCTTCCTTTTATGGTGTGACCCTTTAGGTTCTCCATATTAAACCGGTTATGAATAAATCAATTAGAACAATTCTAATCTTATGTAAATAAATAAATTAAACTAATAATCTATTTAAATAAATAACATTTATTCTATAATAGGGATAAGCCTCCCTAGCGATCAATGACTTTTCAGATAATATAGATTTCAACATTAATCATAAAAGAACCTGTGAGTTAATAGTTACCGTACAATTCAATCCTTCCACCATACAATGTCCCAATTAAATATAAGACATGGATTTACTGTCAAGTCTTAATTTATTTAATCATATGTATTTCGATTAGAAAATGCACAACTCCAAATAATGCAAATTGGAAACCTCTTTCTAATTTCATTCTACCTTGTCCAAGGATTCCTGGGTTGTCATTTAACGAATCACATAGGACATATCTCCTCTTTTACTAGAGGTGGTAGATTCTTTATTGATCATTCATTATCTCCATATGTAACTCATTATACCCAAGCATACCCTATATATGCCTTAAAAGGCCTTAAGGAATTAGTCAAAGTATAATTTGTTATATACAAGATACTATGATGATCTCAAGTCCAAGGATCACTTGTACTACTATCACATTAGGAATTCCTATTGACAGGAGAGTAAAACTCCATTAGGTATTCAATAGCGAGTCACGTTCAGTGACCTTATTCTCCAATAAGCACCTACATACTTGCTTTAGTGTCTCCACACAAATGACCATGAGATTTGTCATCCTCATCCAAAGAGCAAGCAACATATGTACCAATCTATCTGGAATTTACTAATCCCCTTTTTAATAATTCAACGATTGGGAACTATTTTAGTTTTAAGCTTTCTAAGAATTTAGATCTCATTAGCATGATCAACATCATGATTCTAAAAGCATTGCTTAAAACTATGGGTTATTTACATATTATAAAAACAACATCATGTAGATAATTAAATGCCTTTAATAAATAAATACTTTTATTAATAAATAAATAAGATTATTTATAAAGTATGTACTTTATCATCATACATGATTGGCTTGTATGCACACTACTATCAATCTCCCACTTACACTAAAGACAATCGCCATGGTATCTCATACCCATCTTCTCTAAGTGACGATCAAACTGCTGTTGTGTTAGAGCTTTAGTAAATGGATCTGCAATGTTGTCTTGAGAGTCCACACGCTCCAAGGTGATGTCTCCTCTTTCAATGATCTCCCTGATCAAGTGAAATCGCCGCAACACGTGTTTAGATTTCTGATGAGACCTGGGTTCCTTAGCCTGTGAAATCGCTCCGGTGTTGTCACAGTATACGGGAACTGCTTCACCGATGCTAGGAACCACACCAAGTTCAGTTATGAACTTCTTCATCCAAACAGCTTCCTTTGCAGCTTCACTTGCAGCTATATACTCTGCCTCTGTCACTGAATCAGCAACTGTTTGCTGCTTGGAACTCTTCCAACTCACTGCACCTCCGTTCAAGGTAAACACATACCCTGAAATAGATTTACTTTCATCTTGGTCTGTTTGAAAACTTGAGTCTGTGAATCCCTCGAGTTTTAATTCAGACCCACCGTAGACAAGAAAAATATCTTTAGTCCTTCTCAAGTACTTTAGGATATTTTTCACTGCCTTCCAGTGCTCTTCTCCTGGATTCGACTGGTATCTGCTTGTTACACTAAGTGCGTGAGCAACATCCGGTCTATTACATATCATACCGTATATGATAGATCCTATTGCAGAAGCATAAGGGATCTTACTCATACGGTCTCTCTCCTCAGGTGTCTTTGGGGCCTGTTTCTTTGAGAGATTTATTCCATGGCTCATCGGCATGAGATCTCTTTTGGAATCTTTCATGCTAAACCTCTTTAGCATCGTATCAATGTACGTTCCTTGGGATAAGCCGAGCATCCTTTTAGATCTATCTCTATAGATCTTTATCCCCAAAATATAAGATGCTTCACCCAAGTCCTTTATGGAGAAGTTTTTAGATAACCAGATTTTAATGGATTGTAACATAGGAATGTCATTCCCTATCAGTAATATATCATCAATATATAATACAAAGAATGATACTGCGCTCTCACTAACCTTCTTGTATACACAAGGTTCATCCTCGTTTTTGATAAAATCAAACTCTTTGATTATCTCATCAAAACGAATGTTCCATCTACGAGAAGCTTGCTTCAACCCATAAATGGATCGTTGTAGCTTACAGACTTGATTTGTTCCAACTTTTGAGATAAATCCCTCTGGCTGTGTCATATACACATCCTCCTCAAGTTTTCCATTGAGGAAGGCCGTTTTCACGTCCATCTGCCAGATCTCATAGTCGTTGTAAGCTGCAATCGCAAGCAAAATTCGAATGGACTTGAGCATGGCTACTGGTGAGAAGGTTTCATCATAGTCAACTCCTTGTCTTTGTTTGAAACCTTTTGCAACCAGTCGGGCCTTATAGGTCTCTACCTTTCCGTCTGCTCCAGTCTTTTTCTTAAAAACCCATTTACACCCAATAAGTTTAATACCTTCAGGTGGTGAAACCAAAGTCCATACTTTGTTTTCATACATGGAGTCCATTTCAGATTTCATGGCTTCAAGCCATTTCCCTTAGTCTTTATTACTCATAGCCTGTTCGTAATTCAATGGATCATCATTCATAATGTGTACCTCATCGTCATCCTCTATAACGAATCCATACCTCTCAGGTATCTGCGG
Organism: Panax stipuleanatus; assembly: GCA_020205555.1. Classification (NCBI taxonomy): domain Eukaryota; kingdom Viridiplantae; phylum Streptophyta; class Magnoliopsida; order Apiales; family Araliaceae; genus Panax; species Panax stipuleanatus. The sequence continues at coordinate 103,229,853 of CM035125.1, forward strand.
TACTCTTCCAGATTTACGAACAGGGTGTGGTACAGTAGGTTCTTCTACTTGGTTAGGTACTTGACTTTGGTCCGTGGTAACTTGTGGTTCTTGAACTTCTTCAAGATATATCTTACTCCCACTGACCCCTTCATGGATAAACTCTTTCTCCAAGAAGGTAGCATGTTTCGCAACAAACTCCTTTTGATCAGTTGGATGATAGAAATAATACCCTACGGTTTCTTTAGGGTATCCCACAAATCTACACTTATCGAATTTAGTCTGTAGCTTATCATTTTCAAACTTTTTGACATAAGCTGGACAACCCCAAGTCTTAACATGCTTAATATTTGGTTTCCTCCCTTTCCACATCTCATATGGAGTCTTTGGGGCGGATTTGGTAGGTACCTTGTTAAGTAGGTATGCAGCCGTTTCTAGGGCATATCCCCATAAGGAAATTGGAAGGTCGGTAAAACTCATCATGGATCGAACCATGTCCAACAGTGTTCGATTTCTCCTTTCAGATATTCCATTTAACTGTGGTGTACCTGGAGGAGTCCATTGTGAGATTATACCATTTTCTCTGAGACAATTGAGAAACTCACTGCTTAAGTATTCTTCACCTCGATCTGATTGAAGTATCTTAATACTCTTGCCCGTTTGTTTCTCTACATCACTTCTGAATTCTTTGAATTTTTCAAATGATTCTGATTTGTATTTCATTAAATACACATATCCAAATCTTGAGTGATCATCAGTGAAAGTAATAAAATAAGAATACCCACCCCGTGCACTAGTTGTCATAGGTCCACAAACGTCTGTGTGAATCAATGCCAACAACTCTGTAACTCTTTCTCCTTTTCCACTAAAAGGAGATTTAGTCATTTTACCCATGAGACAAGATTCACAAGTTGGATATGATTCATAATCAGATAAATCAAGGAGCCCATCTTTATGCAACTTGGATAATCTTGTTTCATTGATATGACCGAGTCTACAGTGCAACATGTAGGTATAATTAATATCATCTCTTTTCCTTTTCTTAATTTGTTCAATTTGAAATATATTTTCTTGTAAGTCAAGTGTATAAAGTCCATTTCGCAAATTTCCAATACCATATAAAACATCGTCTTTATAAATAGAACAACCATTGTTCTTTATAATAACGTCAAAACCTTCCATATCCAATACAGAAATTGAAATAATGTTTTTAATAATATTCAGAACATAATAACAGTAATTAAGATAAATGGATTTGCCCGAAGGAATTGCTAAACAATAAGTTCCTACAGCTAATGCAAGCAACTTTTGCTCCATTTTCCACTCGTAGGATCACCTCATCTTTGTTCAGCTTTCTACTTCTGACCAGTCCCTTCACAGTATTACATATGTGAGAACCACAGCCGGTATCCAATACCCAAGTAGAATTATGACTTTCAGAAAAATTAATTTCAATCATAAACAAACCTTGATTGGAAGTCGAAGCTTCTCCAAGCTTCTTTTCTGCTAGAAACTTCTTGCAGTTCCTCTTCCAATGTCCCGGCTCATTGCAATGAAAGCACATTCCTTTAGCTGGTTCAGGTTTTTTTTGCTCCTTTTCTTTCCCTTTTCCCTTAGCCTTCTTAGATTTCTTCTTTTCAGAAGTCACGTTGGGCCTCTTCCTTTTATTGGAAGAATCCACCATCAAGACATGGTTCTTCTTGGATGAGAAGTGACCTTCTGCAGTTTTCAGCATGTTAAGCAGCTCAGGCAAGCTGACATCTAGCTTTTTCATGTAAAAATTAACCACAAACTGCGAGAAGGTCTCAGGGAAGTAACTGCAAGACCAAGTCTTGACTCAATTCCCCATCCATGACGAACCCAAGCTGTCCAAGGCGTTCAATCAAATTGATTACCTTCAGAACATGAGTCTCGACGGCAGTGCCCTCGGTCATCCGAGATCGGAAGAGCTCCTTAGATATCTCATATCTAGCAGTCCTACTCTGTTCACCATACAACTCCTTGAGGTGAAGCAGCAGCAGGAGCATCCATTTTTTCGTCGCTGACGCTGAAGCTCGTTATTCATGGATGTGAGCATGATGCATTGAGCCACAGATGCATCATCTTGCCACTTATTGAAAGTGGCAATTTCTTCCTCAGAGGCTGTTTCTGAAACAGATTCAGGGATAGTGGAATTTAGGACATAAGAAATCTTTTCAGCAGTGAGAACAATTCTCAGATTTCTTAGCCAGTCCTCATAATTCGGGTCGGTAAGCTTATTTGCATCAAGTATGCTTCGTAGTGAGATTAGTGATTTTGACATTTTTAAAATTCTGCATGTGAAAAGACAACATTTTAGCAAACATTCATTTTATTAACTTTGCATACCAAAATAAATTTAGGTCTTTATTTTTAAATTGGTATATCCCACTATTTTCATCAAACTATATTACCCTCACTTATATAGTTTGACAACATCTAATTAAAGATTTGCTAGTGAGATTAAAGATCCCATTTCAAATGTATATAACATTGTGGATAGCACAACAAGCGATATACAAATAAATAGGTAGACAACTCTTGTCAATTACATCACCATGTAACTCCTTTTATTTTGCCTCTTAAATCATAATGGTCATGTGTGTGCACATCCGAACTAAAATGATTTAAGTTAAGTCCATCCTAGCACTTCCATAAATTCAAAAAGAAAAATTTTCGTCCTTGTGGATAGCACAACAAGACTAGATCGTTCAATTTTCTTGATAAGCATCAAATGTGATTAATCAACATCTTAAATATTCAATACTCGCCTTGTGGATAGCACAACAAACTCATATTAAATATTTAATACTCTATTAATTAATCATGCTAGAAGGCGACGTTTGATATTCCAACTATTATTTGAACGCTTCAAACTTAATATTATTTCTTTGAGGGGTTTGTTATTATTTGTCTCATCTTGTTAAGCGCGCATGCACACACACACACATATATATATATATATATATATATATATATATATATATATATATATATATAAAATACGCGTCATTTTATTAAACATACGAAGCATGTTAGCATAAAATATAATATATATAATATTTAGCATGCCATATAGAATACTATATTCTACCCGGATTGATTATGGACTTTTATTCTAGTTTGGTTCACTATAGCCACCAAGTGAACCAAAAGGTCAAACCTAGGAGCGCAAGAATTTAAATTTTAAATGTAACTATTACATTTAAACCCGGGCTCCATACAAACGGGTCTTCACGCGCTCCTTGCTCCTTGGTCTCTAATTTCTTCAAAATAATTCTAACTATCTCTATTACATTAACTATTTAAAATTAAATAGAAACCTTGATCAGCAGTCAAGGGGAAGTACATAGAAAGGAGATAGAATTTATATCGAGAATAAAACTAGAGAAGACAAGGTACGCAGACCCCATTTTATAAAACCCATTCATTCAAGCATTCAACCAAAATAAAATCCAATCACATTGGTCATAGTCCATAATCAATCCCTTTTATTACCATACATATCATCATATATATCAATAAAACTTATTCATCTCATGAAAATAAATTCATTCTATATATGTATTAATATCAGTTAATGGGCAAAAGTTTGCTAAACTTTATTTTTAGAAAAATAAACTCCTTTATTTCATTTAAAAATAATTCCAAATTAAACTCTTTAATTTTAGCAATTCTGAAATCTCATTTCATATAAAATAAACATCTTTATTTTAAACCTTTATTAATTAAATAAACCATTCATTTAATTAAATAAAACAAAAAAAATTTCAATTCCTGTCCAGTGGCGCAGCTGCGCCAAGAATGTAAAGGGAACCGGCGCAGCATGAAAACCAGGAACAGTAACCGACGCAGCTGCGCAGCAATATTGCCTTGTACCGGCGCAGCTGCGCAGCTTCGCAGAATCTAAAAAAATTTTGTTGCCCAAATCTCGATCCAATCGCATATCATACATGTATGGAATCACATAGACTGATAATTAGCACAAGATTGGCTCTAATACCACTGTTGGGTTTGTACGTAACACAATAATGCAATCAAATCACATAAATAGGGCGGAAGTGCAAAAACTAGGTTTTCAAAAATTTATACAAACCCATAACCATGATCATTCTTGTGCATCAATTATCAATGAATATAGAAGGAGAAAAATAGAATTATACCTTTGAAGATCCAAGCTTCCTCAGGTACAAGTTCTACTCCTTTGATTCCTTTGATTCCACTGTAGTGGCTCCTTCCCTTGATCAATGTCAGCCACCCAATTGTTTGGCCTCTAACGGTGATCCACCAAGGAAGATGAAGAACTCAAGAAGATGGGTTATTGTCTTAACCCTTGTTTCTATCTTTATAGAATATGTGTACTCCCAACTCTTGGAAAAATTCACGTCACTATTTCTGATATAAGACTCTCTTATATAGATATTAGGTTAACCCTCCTAATCCAATTAGAATAGGATTTTATTTAATTAATTAAATATTTTTAATTAATTTATATCCTAATCTTTATTAGGATTGAGAGAGAGTACTGATATTATATTAATTCTTAAACTCCTTTAGAACTAAAATAATAATAATATATTATTATTAATAAGACTCCTCTTATTAATTTATATTTAATATTTATAAAATATTAAATAATAAACATTAAGCTATTTAATTTATTCTATCACCATAGATTAAATTAATTATACTTAATGCATTATTACTATCATGCCATTTTCTTCTTAAATAATTCTTCTTCCTTTTATGGTGCGACCCTTTAGGTTCTCCATATTAAACCGGTTATGAATAAATCAATTAGAACAATTCTAATCTTATTTAAATAAATAAATTAAACTAATAATCTATTTAAATAAATAACATTTATTCTATAATAGGGATAAGCCTCCCTAGCGATCAACGACTTTTCAGATAATATAGATTTCAACATTAATCATAAAAGAACCTGTGAGTTAATAGTTACCGTACAATTCAATCCTTCCACCATACAATGTCCCAATTAAATATAAGACATGGATTTACTGTCAAGTCTTAATTTATTTAATCATATGTATTTCGATTAGAAAATGCACAACTCCAAATAATGCAAATTGGAAACCTCTTTCTAATTTTATTCTACCTTGGCCAAGGATTCCTGGGTGGTCATTTAACGAATCACATAGGATATATCTCCTCTTTTACTAGAGGTGGTAGATTCTTTATTGATCATTCATTATCTCCATATGTAACTCATTATACCCAAGCATACCCTATATATGCCTTAAAAGGCCTTAAGGAATTAGTCAAAGTATAATTTGTTATATACAAGATACTATGATGATCTCAAGTCCAAGGATCACTTGTACTACTATCACATTAGGAATTCTTATTGACAGGCGAGTAAAACTCCATTAGGTATTCCATAGCGAGTCACGTTCAGTGAACTTATTCTCCAATAAGCACCTACATACTTGCTTTAGTGTCTCCACACAAATGACCACGAGATCAGTCATCCTCATCCAATGAGCAAGCAACATATATACCAATCTATCCGGATTTACTAATCCCCATTTTAGTAATCCCACAATTGGGAACTATTTTAGTTTTTAATCTTTCTAAGAATTTAGATCTCATTATCATGATCTCATCATGATTCTAAAAGCATTGCTTAAAACTATGGGTTATTTACATATTATAAAAACAGCACCATGTAGATAATTATATGCCTTAAATGAATATTTTATTAATAAATAAATAAGACTGTTTACAAAGTATGTGCTTTATCATCATACATGATTGGCTTGTCTGCACACTACTATCATTAGATACTGGCTTGATGGTAGTGGTTCGTGCCCTCAGACGGGGTTATACGATTCTGCCGATGATATTAGTTGAGACTCTGAGGTCGGCTACTTTCTGCAGTACCCATCCAAGGGGATTTTTTAGATGCAGCGCCGTTTCTGCTGTATGTGTGGTTCATTACTCATTTGAGTCTGATCGGCACCTTCAAACACCATGGGTACTGCTTTTCCCATGACAGAGCTATGTCCTACTCTTTCTAGCCAGCGGAGTGTTCAGATGTAGCGACATGGTTGGCCTTTCTATTGGAGATCGAGCATCCCTTTTTGATCTTGCCATGCTCAGGGCATATCTCTCCTTATAGTTTCATCACGCATGCAGTAGGCATAGATTATTTGCCTCTAGCGGGTTTGAGAGGGGTGACCACCTACCATCCGCTGGCAGTCATGGGCCAGTTTGATCAATTTCAGAGCCTCCACCATTTTCAGGGGGCTATGGATCAACGGACATCAGCTTCATCTTTGTCGGCCGCTGACCTGATCAGGACTTACAAGTGTTGGACTCATTGGGAGATAGCTAATTTCTCTACTAGCCATCAGGATCGTTCTCCAGAGTATTCGGCATGGTTGGAGGCCGATATTACACTGGCTGCAGTTATTTAGTCAGCTTCGAGCATTGATTTTGACGATGAGAAGCTTATGGAGGATCCTAATTCTCCTACTAAGGATGATCTATTTAATGGTTTGACAGCATCCTTGGTTAGTGACCCCCGGAACATTTCGACTGAGTGAGATCCATCTCTTATCGATTAACTAGCTCGGATGACCTTTGAGAGGGATCAGGCTAGAGCGCTGATGTTGATAGCCTTTCCTAGCAGGGACGCCGCTCTTTCTAAGAGACGTGGCTCGAGCTACCCGGGATGCAACATTTATTGAGATTGAGGAGGCTTTAGTCGCTAGGGATGCTGCTTTCATTGAGAGGGATGTGGCCATAGTTACCCGGGATGTTTATATTGTTGATATCGTTGCGCTTAGATCATAGCAACACAGCCTAATTGTAGACATGAGTGCTTTTATAGATGGCCATAGCAGCACTATGCCGATGGATGTGGATGTTCTTGCTCGTATGGAGACCGCGGGTCAGGAGCTTGCAGCCACCCCTCCATCTTCTGAGAGAGATGCCATATTGGCACTGCTATCCCGCTTGTCCACGAGTTCATAGACTGTCTATGTTTTTCCACTTCTTTCATGACTTGCTGTTGTTGATGTATCATGAGCTTCTCCTTGATGGATCGATATTGAGATGTCAGAGAGTTCCTCAGTAGGGCCTGTTGTCTAGGGAGGCTTGATAGTATTTGGGTTTTATCTTATTTTAGTGTCTTGGGACTAGTTTTTTATTGGCTTTTATTTTTCTTTAAAATTCATATCGCACTATGAATGGTTGCCTACGTACTCCCGGATTGAGGGAGATCAGGTCATTCGTAGTTCAATTTTTTATGTGAGAGGTTTGAGAAGTGTCTTTTTTGAGTTCATATTTGGTTTGATGGGTTTTTGAACTTTTTATTTTCGTTTAACCGCATCAAGAATGGCTGCCTATGTACTCATGTGGATTGAGAAGATCAGGTCATTCGTAGTTCAGGCTTTGCCTGAATGGTTTGATATTTTGATTTTTGAATTTTTAGATTTTTTAATTCTTTGATTTTTGGATTTTTGAATTTTGGATTTTTGGATTTAATTTTTTTTCTACGTGCATAGAAAAAAAAAGGCATAATGCTAAGAAAGTGATAATGTCCTAACATCCCCTGGAACTCGCAACTTTCCTCTAGATCTACGTCTTCCTGGCTAGCTGAGGCTTGATAGTCCAGTTATCAGTGGTTATGTTGCCTTCGAGGCTCGTGATAGGGGTTACCTCCTGGTCATGAATATCTTTAATTACGGCCATGACTTGATCGCCTCTTGAATCAGCATATCCCTTAAGGAGGCTCAAATTGGACTCTTCGCAGAGAAGGATGAACTCTTGATTCCTTGATGGGTTGACTTCCTTGACAACTTCACCACTTTTCCCTTTATCTGTTCCTTACACCTTTCTCATAGGCTTGAGAGGATTTAAGTATAAAATCCATCTCACACTGTTGTTGTATTTCTCGCAAGGAACTTTCCTTTTGGGCTTTTTCCACATGGGAAAGGATCAGTATCTCCTCCTCATCATCCAGGAGGGTAACATCAGGAATGTTGTTGCTGGCTTTGAGAAACAAGATATTTGATGGTGGAAGATAAATTTCCTTAGAGGAATCTCTTGTCTCCTCTGTCACTCCCGACATTAAGATCAGTCCACCTTGTGTTCTGCCAGGATTGGTGCTCATAGCCATCACATCCTTTGAACTGCCTGTCTCGAGTGGACATCTTAAGCTCTTTATTTCCCCTCTTGCCTTTTCTGGTTATGGGGACTTCTATCTTCAGTTATCTATTTTCAATGAGATCCTAAATTTTATGTTTTAGAGACCAGCATTCCTCAGTTGCATGCCCAGTGAGTTAGAATGATAGAGACATATCTTTGTGGCATCATAACTTTTCATCTCGGGTTTTGCAAGAGGCAGCAACTCAGTAATCTTTCTCTACGCAACTAACAGTGCTAACATATTTTCCAATGAGTCCTCCAAAGGTGTGAATACCCTTCTCCTGCCTACTCTCCCCGACTCTCGGTGCCGTAGGATTTCGAGGGTTTACCAGTGTTTGGAATGTTACTTGATATTTCTTATTTGGGAATTCGCATTCCTCCGGACTATTCTTTTTGTTGGCGAGATCTTCTAGTAATCTTATCATTCCCCCTTTCTCGTCTACTCAGCATGCTTTGATCTTTTTCATTTAGCTGGCTGATCTTAGAGGGAGGTAGGCTAACATTCTGCATAACCACCTCTTTCTTTTGGCTTTCTGATAGTTGAGTGAAAAGCTGACTTTTATCCTGATGTTCGCGCACTATCAGATTAGCCAGCAGAGTTACTTGATGTTGGATCGTATCCAATTTTTGCGTCACTGTCATACCCTCCTCTGCATTTTCCAGCTCTAGGACATTTGTTCTGTTCCTTTGGGAGTATTCATCCATCCTTCGTATGTATTTACGATTTGGATGCATTTCATCGCTTCCTGACCCGATCATGTTTAATCCCTCTGTATCATGCGGCATCAGAAGGTTGGTGTTGACATTTAGATGGTCAAGTTGTTGGACCACAATATCGCCATTTTCTATCAGGTTTTGGATTTTATACCTCAAGGACCAACAATCTTGTGTATCGTGTCCTAGAGATCCTGAATGGTAAGCACATCTCTGGCTAGGATTGTATCTTTTGCTTTTTGGATCCAAAGGTGGAGCCAGTTTGGTAATTTTCTTGTGATCTATTAACATGACCACCATATTTTCAAGGGAATCGCCAAGTGGAGTGAACACCCGATTTTTTGTTATTTCAAATTTTCTCTTTCTATCCTGGCATTGGTTGAATACGGCTTGTTGTTGAAATGACAAGTTGTCCTCCTTCTTCCAAATAGGGGGACTACGGTTAGGTCTCCTAGACTGCCCCTGTGCAATAAGGGATATATCTTCATCGCCTTTCCTGGGTATCCTCATGGGATCACTTGCATAGTTGTCAGACTGTATATGATCGGCGACTACTTTCAAAGCCATGAGATCTTTAATCTTACCTTCTTTCAGGCCCATCTCTGTCATTTCACCGTGTTTGATCATCTCTGAGAATGGTTTTCCTAGTCCAGCTAGGATCCTCTCATAGTAAGGTGCCTCTTGAATGTCTATTAAAGTCATTACCATTTCAGTTTCTGTCATAGGCGGGCTGACTTGTGCTGCCAGACGTCTCCATTTTTGTGCATACTCACGGAAAGACTTGTTATTTTACTTTTTGACTTTGGTCACTTGATATCGGTCTGGAGCTATTTGAGACTAGAAGCTGTATTGCTTTAGGAAGGCATGAGTTAGCTCTTCCCAACTGTGGATATTTGCATTATCAAGTCGGGCATACCATGTCCTTGCCTTTCCAGTGAGACTCTTTTGAAAAAGCTACATTCTGAGGCTTTCATCTTCAGCATAAGACCCTAGCTCGCCAATGTATACTTTCAAGTGTGTATAGGGATCACCTGCCCCATTGTAATTTTTAAATTATGGGACTTGGAATTTTTCAGGATATCTAGCCCTTGGGAATATGCAGAGATCTGAATAGGTGACACTTCCAAGGTTTCCAGTTCCTTTTATTGAACGGATGGTTTCTTCCATTTGTCGGACTTTCCTTCAGATATCGCTAGTTTCTCGACCTTCCCTAAGATTTGCGATTTCAGGGGTTTTGTTGGTTCTTTGACTAGATCGAGGTTCAGGGATATGCATTTCCCCTTCTTGTCAGCACTTTGATTGCCACCCTGTGAGGAGGACTTTGTTTGATTGAGCGTTGTCTGGCCCTGAGTGTTCTTACTTTGTTCTCTTAGGAAGATAGCCAACTCTGTTATTTGACTCTGAAGTCCCTCAAACTCCTTTCGAGATACGAAACCCGATTCGTGTTAGCCACTTTCCGCCATTTTGGTAGTTAGGCTTTGTGCCTTTTTAGATTATGATCTAGTAATGAGACCACTCTTACCTACAAGACAAGTAAGTAGTTTAGTCATGATAGACACTAACCATATACTTCTTATGCAATGTGTCATGTTTAGGGGTTTTTAAATCTTATCCTGTAAAACAGAGGTCAGTTGTTTTGATGACAGGATAGCATGACAGATTTTACAAGACATGGAATTATGATATTTACATTGGAATTAAAAACTTGACATTGAATTGAAAGAGTAAGGCATGAAGAAGAATCCCTTCGAATTTGGTTAATCAAAGGCTAAACTATCTTAGGCTACTCTCGCGGCTTTTTCGGTATGAAGGTCCACATATCATCGCAATCTACTAGAGGGGAAATTTATCCGATCTTTCAACTAGAGGGAATCTGGGTGGTGCATTTTCATGAGTCCCAGAGACTTAGCCGTACCCAGAGACATTACTTATCACTGACTGGTTTGCCTCCCTGAGGAGGAATCACACAACATACATTCACATACATCGTGTCTCACCGTTATGCATATGATGGCATTGTTGCGAAGCACTAATATGGGTGCGAAGCACTAAAAAAGCAAGAAAGCATTCATTCACATTCATTCAATGTACTGACGTAGTATTTACACATTCATTGCATGTAAAGACGCAACATTCACACATACGTAGATAGGAAAGTGAAATTTTTGAAAAGATTTGAACGCGGCCTAAGCCCTCTACTATCCCCAGCAGAGTCGCCACCTGTCGACGTCGGGAAAAAAATCTACGGGTTCGGGTCATAACCCTGATCTTTCTCTCTTCCTAAGTTATGTCTACCCTTACTCTTTTTATTTATGAAAATGGTTTTGAATGGTTTTTTAAGAAAAGGCCAACATGTATCATGTCGACGATTTAAACTTTTTACAGAGTCGCCAGTTGGTAGATTTGAAATAGTTGTACCAACTCAACCGAATTTTGTTTGAAAAGAGGCCCAATTGCTGGACACTGTCGACACTTGATCTTTGAAACAGAAGTTCTAAGTTCGGGGGCTTGGTTAACTGTGGGTAAGGTGTTAGGCACCCCACGACTTCCGTGTAAATACGGTACCGCATCTTTTCAATATTTCCCTTTTAAATATGAAATGTATGTGTAAATGCTGTAAAAAATTGGGCCTATGTTTGATTGAAAGCATGTCTATGTATCGTTGAACCTATATACGAAGGGTTTCATTTGATTTGCAAAAAGGTCTTTGATTTGATTTACAAAAGTGTTTGATTTATTTTGCAAAAGCTTCTTTTTTCGATAAGATTATTGAAGTGATGTTTTGAAAGCAGGTTTTCATACCCTTTACGCTAACATAGGAATTGAAGCATATCGATACTTCAGTTTTATCTTTTTAGCCTTAAGGCTCAATTTGAATGGTGATTGTCAGGCTGCGAAGCATCCTCAACCACAACATATAGACAAGTGTCGGTCTCCTCTTGGGTATGATAGCCATCGGAGGGACTCAGACACGACAATCCATATTTTCACTATGTTGAGACCTTTAATACGGATAACCATTTTAAGGTTTTTTGTATGTAAATTTTTATAGAAAAACTGGCAGGGTACATTTATAAAGTGGAGCTTGTCCATCGTGGGAATTAGATTCTGATCAGTTTGATCATGAATCCCATGATTCCTAAGCTCACATATGAGTATCCAATAAACCTGGACAGTTCAAATTTGTATAGAAAAGATATCCAAATATCGCTAGAACCAAGGATTAATCAGTAAATCCTGGTTCGGACCTGGCTGAAGCATCTCGTTCCCACTAGATAGCGATCTAAGGTCGGTGAGGAAGCTTTTACAACTGAAACTAGGAAAAATGCTAGATTTAAATAAATCTCAACCATTCTAGCTTTTCGGTTCCATCTGGACCTATTTTGAACCGTTTGGAAGCTAGAGTTGTCGAGATTTAAAGAAATCTAGTTCGCCCACAGAAATGCTTGTGTCGATTCATATCAAATGAATATTTAAAGCAACAATTTAAAAAAACTGAGTAAAGCAATATATATATATAATTATATATACGAAATTTGTAAAGGGCGAGGGGTTTTCACACTGGTTCCCGGACTGAATTTGAAATATATATATATATATATATATATATATATATAAATTTATAAAGCTGTATAAAATCCACAGAATGATCTAGACTGGACAGAATTGAAATATAAATAGAAAAACAATAAAAAGGGCGATGGGTTCTCACGCCTGTGCCCGGACTGAAATATAAATATATATAGTTAAATATAGACAGAAAATATAGTCAACCAAGACTGAGAAGATATCCCAGTGTGGTGAATGGTGCAGAAATAGTAAAAAGGCCACAGAATGATCTAGGCCAAACTGAAATGTAAATATACAGAAAAGTAGTCAATCAAGACTGGGAAGGTAACCTAGTGTGGTGAATGTTTCTTATATGTGCATAAATATATATATAAAAGCAGTAAAAAGGCCACAGAATGATCCAGGCCGAACTGAAATATAAATATATATATATATAGACAGAAAAGTAGTCAACCAAGACTGAGAAGATAACCCAGTGTGGTGAAGGCTGCTTATATATGTATAATTATATATAAAAGCAGTAAACTACCGCAGATTTGACATTCGGGCTTGACAGAATTGAAAAATTAGTATATATACAATTAAATATATACAAAAAAGAGCCAAACCCGGACTAGGAAGATAACCCAGTCCGGCGAAGTTGCTAGTAACCAAGATGCAAGTATATAAAAGCTGCTGGAAGCGATGGATCGCCAATCCGAGTTGTATAGATGCCAGAAAATTGCGTTTATCTACCAAAATGTACCAAAAGTTGACAAAAATGGCCACGAAACTGAGTTTCGGGCATATTTAGAAAACGAAACTTGATATTCAAGTGTATAAAAGTGCGAAAAAGTAACAATAACTTTCTGATCTTAAAAATACTCATAATGGACTGCTACACAGGCTTTTTGCCAAATTATAAGCTCTAAACGTCCAAATCTATCGGTTATTTGCTGATATGTGGTATTATGTGGGTATATTTACGTGTTAGAGTGAAATAATTTGGGATTTGGAAGACAAGAAAATGGTTGGAAAACCAAACGGGCAGGGGTTCAGAGCGTTTCTGAATTCTTGAAATGAGAGGGGGGTGCACCTCTATCTATAGACCAGGGAGCCTCCACTCTACCTACTATTGCCGCAGGTAGAGCTGCGGCTCCATGTGGTATGGGCCCCACTGGGGGTTTCGTCGTCTCGAAGTACGTGCACTCTGAGCAACGCGAGGTCTGATTTGAAACTTTTTAACTTTTGATCGGAGCGTCTATTTGAGGAGTGCGATACCTTTCCGGAAAGCCCCCGCCGAGAGTGTCACAGTGACATGGGATAAAACTTTTTTCCGGGTCCAAGAAGATGGGCTCATAACTAGGTCTTTGATTCCCCGCAGTTTGTTCGTTGAGCTGTCTTGCGCTGTTTGCACTCGGGATCATCGTTATGGTTTGTTCTAACCTTGGTAGCATCAATTTGACCTGAGTTTGATCAAATCGGCTTAGAGTTGGTAAAATAACCATTTTTTCCCTCCCGGGATTGCCTTTAGTGTCGGTATGGCCTTCGGTTTACTTCTTGGGGTTGTTTCCATGGTTTGGATCCCATTCAAGTCTGTTTGTCCTCAGGTTTGTCTCTGAGGCTGACTTGGTCATTCCAGATTTTCCCCTAGAGATGTTGTGATGCTTTAAGATTGTTTCTGAAGTTGACCTATCCTCCCGGGTTGAGACCGGGGCTGACCTGTACCTCCCGGGTTGAGAACCGGGCTGACCTGTACTTCCCTAGTTGAGATCGGAGTTGACCTGTACCTCTTGGGTTGAGACCGGGGCTGACCTGTACTTCCTGGGTTGAGACTAGGGCTGACCTGTACCTCCCGGGTTGAGACTGGGGCTGATCTGTACCTCTCAGGTTGAGACCGGGGCTGACCTGTACCTCCTGGGTTGAGATCGGGGTTGACCTGTTCCTCCCGGGTTGAGACCGGGGCTGACCTGTACCTCCCGGGTTAAGACTGGGACTGACCTGTACTTCTCAGGTTGAGACCGTGGGTGGCTTGTACGTCTCGGGTTGAGATCGGGGCTGATCTGTACTTCTCGGGTTAAGACCAGGGCTGACCTGTACCTTTTAGGTTGAGATCAGGGCTGACCTATACCTCCCAGGTTGACACCGGGGCTGACCTATAATTCTCGGGTTGAGATCTAGGCTGAGTTATACCTCCCGGGTTAAGACTGGGGTTGATTTGCCTGTCCGGTATTGAGACCGGGGTTGAACTGAAGGCCCGGTATTGAGACCGGGGTTGAACTGACGTCCCGGTATTGAGACCATGGTTGAACTGACGGCCTGGTATTGAGACGGGGGTTGAACTGATGGCCCGATATTGAGACTGGGGATGAACTGACGGCCCGATATTGTGACCGGGGTTGAACTGACGGCTCGGTATTGAAACCGAGGTTGAACTGATGGCCCGATATTGAGACCGGGGTTGAACTGATGGCCCGATATTGGTGACTGGAGTTGAGTTGACATCCCAATATTGGTGATTGGGGCTGTGGTTATCCCAGTATTGGTCACCAGAGTTGAGTTGACATCCCGATATTGGTGATCGGTGCTGTGGTTGTCCCGGTATTGGTGACCGAAGTTGAGTTGACATCCCGATATTTGTGATTGGGGCTGAGTTGATGGTTTTGCCCTCCTGCAAGGTTAGTACCAGAAATGCAAATAAATTAGAGTGTCTACAATATATATAAAGTTGTTTATTTTATTAGAATATATTATATTATATATAAAGTTTTTGTTTTATTAGAATATTTTATTGCATAGTGTTGCATAGTAAAATTAAATTTTCGCCGATTCTTCGTCTGTGAACTTTCTTTACTGTGTGTGCGTGATTTCTTTAAATAGTGCCCTGTCATTCTCCTATAAATAGGATGCTTAGTTAAGAAATGAAAATCACACCAGAATCAGAGAATTCTTCTTCTATAATATTGTGCGTATTTCTTTCTAGTATAAGGGTACTTTGAGTGTAGCTAATAGCGCAATATTTCTTCAAGATAATCTCCACTATACCAGTCAGATTTAGTCTCCTACTAAGGTAAATGATGTTACTTTCTTTTAATACTCGTAATGGTTGTCATTCTATTCCTTATTAATCTGTGAGAATAACCTGTCTACGTGGACTACCGCATGTATGGTGAATAACCCTTCATATTCATTCTTTATTAAGTTGTGAAAATGATCTGTCTACGCGGATTTACGCATTACGGGTGAAAATCTATTTGCAGTTTCATACATTCTTTCATGCTAGTTTGGGATATCATTTCTTTTGTACTCGTCAAGGGATATCGTTTTCTTTTATATTTCTCCATTTATGGTACGAAATTATTGTTTGTTTCCATAACCTTATTATTAAATGTTGGAAATCCCTGAAATTAGTAGAACATCCTTGAGTTTTGCGCTTCATCTAATATCATTTCACTTGAATATTGGTCTAAACTTTCTTATCAAATTTAAATATTTTTATGTCGGGGTACTATTCATCCGGGGTACTATTCATATGATATTATTCATACAGGGTACTATTCATGATAAAAATTGGTTTCTTTTTTGTCCAAATTATTTTTGATATATGAATATCATTCTTGAATTTTACTCCACAATTGATTATTATGTTGACAATTTGAACATTCTTGAAATTGGATAAATTAAATTACAAATCTCTAATATTTATCATTGATCTCACTTGATTCGTTCTTTATATCATTTTTCATCATCCTCAGTCTTAAATTGCTATGAATGTTATCTTTGGCCTGTAGTGCAAAGATTAACCATTGATTGGTATGAATTTGACCAGGAACTATGTATTGGTATAATCATGACATTTGGTGTTATAGATAAAAGCTTGTGATGAAAGTTATCTTTGACCCATAGTGCAAAGATGGACTGTTGTTTGGCATGATCATGACCATTGGTGATACAAATGAATATCTTTGGCTGTAGTGCAAAGATGAAATGTTGACTTGCATAATTATTGAATGGTGTTACAGGGGTAAAATATTTTTGATGGTCCTCTAACTTGTAGAAGATAGTAGATATCATTCTCTACTTGACTCTTCTAATAGGTTGCTTTTTTCGATGCAGTTGTTGATCTAAAACTTGTTGTCCATCATATTTTATCTGATTTATTATTGTTGAAGGCTAACGATAATTTATTCTTCATTATCTTAGTCATAATATTCTTTATTAGGGCTAGTTGAGCTCACCTTTTTCTTTCATTATTCTCTTCAGGAAATGAGAATATAGCTGGGACTAGTCAATGAATGGAGTGATGGTCCGAGATAGTGCTATAGAAGTCCTCATTATTTTGTAATATAGTGTGATAATAATTGTAATGTGGGCTTAATTTGAGCGTTGATATTTTCGTATTATATACAACATAATACCTGTATTGAAGCTCACAGTTTGTGTGGTCGTATTTTGCACGACAGTTTAATAGTTGGAATAGGAAGATTTGTATTTGGATTCTATACCATATAATTGGCGACTCAGAATGGGTTGTGTGGACCTATGTTGGGGGCGTCACAGATAGTGTAGTACAACTGATCATTAGACTTGAGATCATCATAGTATCTTGTATATGATGAATTATACTTTGATTCAAATTAGCACCCTCACATTACCTGTTGATCTCATCTCTTTGAAAATACTTACATTTGATATGATTTTAGGAATCGACTGGTTAACAACTTATCATGCTAAAATTGATTGTTTTCGTATGGTTGTTAGCTTTTATATTCCTAACCAACCTGTTATGCGAATTCAAGAAACCAAACCACTAAAATCAATCACTGTCATTTCAAGTCATAAAGCTATTCGTTTATTGGAAAACGAATGTCAAGCTTTCTTAGCCCATGTCACCGATTTAAACAAAAAAACGTCAGATTTGAATGATATTTCTGTTGTTAATAAATTCCCTAATGTATTTCCTGAAGAACTTCCTGGCCTACCCCCGGAACGTGAAGTTAAATTTTTTATTAACCTTGAACCGGTACAAAATCCATTTCCAAAACCCCATATCGAATGGCTCCTATTGAACTTCAGGAGTTAAAGGACCAACTACAGGAGTTATTAGACATCGACTTTATACGTCCTAGTATATCACCTTAGGGTGCTCTTGTTTTATTCGTAAAGAAGAAAGACGGGAGTATACGACTTTGTATTGACTATCGGGAGTTAAACCATGTCACCATCAAAAATAGGTATCCGTTACCTCGCATTAATGACTTATTTGACTAGTTACAAGGTGCTAAATTCTTCTCAAAGATCGATCTTTATTCTGGATATCATCAGTTAAAGATTAAAACTGATGACATTCCAAAGACTGCCTTCAGAACTCGATATGTGCATTATGAATTTTTAGTCATGTCTTTTGGATTGACTAATGCTCCTGCTACATTCATGGATATGATGAACCGAATATTCAAGGAATACTGGATCATTTTGTGGTTGTCTTTATTGATGACATCCTCATTTACTCCAAAAGTCGTGAATATCATGAGCAACACTTGAGGCTGATACTCCAAAAGCTTCGTGAAAACAAAGTATATGCCAAGTTGAAAAAATACGAGTTCTGGCTTGAGGAAGTAGCATTCCTTGGGCATGTGGTATTAAATCATGGAATATTAATTGACCCAGAAAAAATTAAAGCAATACAAAGTTGTGAGCAACCTAAGTCAGTAACCGAAATACGTAGCTTTCTGGGCTTAGCTGGTTATTATCGGAGATTCGTGGAAGGATTTTCTCGAATCGACACTTCATTAACTCAGCTTACTCGAAAAGATACAAAATTCGGATAAAGTGAGGAATGTGAGAAGAGCTTCCAAGAACTCAGGAGGAGACCTATTTTAGCACCTGTCCTGACAATACCATCAGGTTCGGAGGGATTTGTCATCTACAGCGATGCTTCAGGCAAAGGTTTAGTGATAAGTAGGTTTTATACCTACTTATTGGCTATCTATTTGCTAGAATTATGGCTTAAGCTCAAGTGTTTTAGTGTCTTTTTATGCTCTTTATCTTTGTTTTGAAGGATTGCATGAAGGAAACTATAAGGTGAGCTAATGGAAACAATTGGCATAGAAATGGCATGGGTATGGCATGATGGCAAGATGGTGTGCTAGAGGTGGACTAAATATGGTAAGCATGTGGTGAGATGAAGATGAAGCATAGCATGGGGGCATGGAAATGGCATCTGATGAGTGTCTAAGGAAAGAAGAAAGAAAAGAAAAGCAACAACCAAGGTAGAAGCATTTCAATAGTAAATCACCAGCAGCAGCATGCAGAGAAGACCAGCCGCGCGGCCGCGCCAGTAATAGCCTTGGACACAGCACGCCAGCACTAGGAAGCAGTCGGCCTGCAAGTTGGTGCGCCCGCGCCCCAAATGAACTACGAGGCCGCGCGGCCGCGCTAGTCAACTGCTGAAAATTATTTGACTTTTCATTTAAGCATTGATTGTAGCGTGTTTTCCTTACATGGGTGTATTTGCAAGTTACGAAGGTTATTCACTATTCATTCTACAGTTTTAATTTCTATTCTAGGCTGTAGAGAGCTAGAGAGAGTTCATTGCTACACTTCACTCTTGTGGTTTCCCTCTGCTAGTTTTTAGTACATTTCCATTATTAGGGTTTCATTTTGGATTTTATTGTGATTCTGAACTGAGCTTGAAGGCTTATTCTGGAAAGAGGAATATTAGATTTTCACTATCCTTATCTCTCTATTCTCTTCTCTTTCATTATTTGATTTCAATATTTAGATCAAATCCCATAATGGTTATTGGTTCAGAGATGAACTAACCACCATTATCGTATTCTAATGAAGCTTATTGTTTAATTCAGATCTATATGCCTCTTTGTGATGTGAGATTGATTATGTATGAATTGCTTAGCATGGTTGTGTTTAGTGTTTTGATGCTTAATCACCGTCTACCTTAATAGTTTGTATGGAATTGAAAATAGAAGTATAAACTCAAACTTGGCCATGCTAGCATATGTTCATGAAATTTTCATGTGATAGATTTTGTTATTCGTAATCCAGATAGACATATACCGGCTTACCATATGTAGTCAATTGAGAACTTGCACTTAAATTGATATTGCTTGTAAGTCGCATAAACATATAGTGATTTAGGTAATATTGATGTTCATATGAATTCTATCTCTTTTGTGAATTTTATGTGATATGGACTTGGTTTATTGAAAGATAGCCATTTCTCAGCTTCGTGCTCTCGACTAGCAACCCTAAGTAATTAATTGAGCTAAACAAGAGGTGTGTAATCTGGATGTTGCAATAAGTGACATTAGGATCCCATATCTTCCCAATTTGAGTCAATTGTTTGTTAATTAGTTAATTTTAGTTTATAGCCATTCTAGTTATTAATTCACATCTTGTTTACTCGTTCTAGCAACCGAAAATAGCTATAAAGTTGTTGCATGATAGTTTAAGTATAATTGCTTTTCTCCGTGGGAACGATCTTTACTTATCATATATTACTTGTTGACCGTGTATACTTGCACGCGTTTGTTTCTGTTTTGTTAACACCGAAACATGGCAACAAGTTTTTGGCACCGTTGCCGGGGATAAGTTGTTATTTTTATTACTATTGACATCAATTTAAGTTAAATTTGTCTGACTTGAATAATTCACACCTTATCTCATTTCTATTTTGTTTTTATTTGTGTTTCAGCTACTTGTGGTTAATATATGCACACTCGATCTTCAAATTCTGTGTTGGTACCTAGATAGGATAATATCAACTGGAAAGCTTGGCGAGCAGATACACGTACTACTAACACACAAGAAGACACTGAACCACCGGTACAATTGGCAGCCAAGGAACATAGAGCATTGACGGATTACTCTACGCCAAACATCAATGAATTACAGTCAAGTATAGTCCGGCCAGCGATAGCTGCGAACACCTTTGAAATCAAACCAAGGACAATTCAGATGGTTCAGAACACAGTTTAATTTGAGGGTTCAGCTACCGATGATTCGAACGAACACCTTCTGAGTTTCATTGAAATTTGAGACACATTTAAGTACAATAACGTGTCGGATGATGCGGTGAAGCTTCGTCTTTTTCCATTTACTTTGAGGGACATAGCGAGGAGCTGGCTTCATTCGTTACCATCAGGATCAATTACTACATAGGATGATCTAGCTCAGAAATTTTTAGCCAAGTTCTTTCCTATGGCCAAAATAGCGAAGACGAGAACTGCTCTATCTCAATTTGAGCAACAGCAGGGAGAATCTTTGTATGAGGCCTGGGAACGCTATAAGGAGATGCTAAGAAAATGTCCTCACCACGAGATGCCAGATTAGTTGGTGATCTATACTTTTTATAATGGTTTGGGATGGCAATCTAGGCCGATCATTGATGCTGCAGCAGGTGGAACTTTGTGGGCTAAGAGCTTTGAGGAAGCTTATGCATTGATTGAGACCATGGCAGCAAATGACTTTCAGAATCCGACAGCTAGAACGCCTCAACAAAAAGTTATCAGGGTATTAGATGTGGATGCCATCACTGCATTATCAGCTAAGATGGCAGCGATGTCGAAGAAAATTGACTCTATTGCTAAAAACATAGTTCATCAAGTTGCTTTCGTATGTGAGTTATGTGCTGGATCACTACCCGACATAACAATGTGCTATCACTGCAGAGTCGGTTCAATTCGTTAGCAACTATCAAAAGCCACATAATCAATTTCCGAACTCCTACCATCCAAACAACAGAAACCATCCAAACTTCAGCTGGAGTAATAATCAAGGTGCTCAACAACACCGACCTCAACAACAATACCAAGCACAACAATCTCAATAATAACAGTACCAACCACAATAGTCTCATCAACAGTATACACCTAAACCATCCTACCCTCCCGGATTTCAACAACAGCAACATCAACATCAATCAGCTCCAGCCCCTCAGTTGGAGAAGAAATCTGAAATTGAGGAATTGATGTTGAAGCATATGGCAAGTACTGAAGTATTGATAAAGAGCCAAGCAGTGGCTATCAAAAATTTAGAGAATCAGGTAGGCCAAATGGCCAATATGCTGACCAACAGACTGCAAGCGACTCTACCAAGCAATACAGAAGCAAATCCGTGAAGGGACGGGAAGGAACAGTGTCAGGCCATTACATTGAGGCCTGGGAAGCAAACTGTAGATCTGGAGGCTGTGCGCCCGCGCCCCAGGAAGAAGGAAACCTGGCGCGGGCACGCTCATATACAAAAAAGTCTGAAGAAGATTTGAATGATGGAAATGATGGGGATCATGTAGTGGAACTAGAGAAGCATGAAAAAGCTGAGAAAACCAATGCTACACCATAAGTGGTCTACCCTCCTGCACCATACCCTCAGAGGCTTCAGAAACAGAAATTAGACAAATAGTTCACGAAGTTCTTGGAGGTGTTTAAGAAACTTCAGATCAACATTCCTTTCGCAGAAGCTTTGGAACAAATGCCAAGCTATGCGAAGTTTATGAAAGGCATACTGTCGAGGAAGAAGAAGCTAGAGGACTATGAAACAGTTGCCTTGATAGAGGAATGTAGTGCAATATTGCAACGAAAACTACCTCCAAAGCTCAAAAATTCGGGCAGCTTTACGATACCTTGCTCCATTGGAAAATTATCTTTCAATAAGTGCTTAGGTGACTTAGGAGCAAGTATAAATTTGATGCCTCTATCGGTATTCACACAGTTGGGATTGTCGGCTCCTAAGCTGACAAACATATCATTGCAGCTTGTCTATAGGTCCATCACATACCCAAGAGGTATCGTAGAAGATGTCTTGGTGAAAGTGGATAAGTTTATCTTCCCTGTCTACTTTATTATTCTGGATTATGAGGAGGACAAAAACATACCGATCATTCTTGGGACACCTTTTCAAGCTACTAGGCAAACACTCATAGATGTACAGAAGGGAGAACTGACAATGAGGGTTCAGGACCAAGAGGTCACGTTTAATGTCTTCAAAGCTATGAAGTTCCCCACGGACGAAGAAGAGTGTTTCCTGGTTGATGTAGTCGACAGGGTGCTGCATAAAGAAGTTGAGCAAGTGATGAATATGGATCCATTAGAGAGTGCTCTACTGGGAGACTCTAACATGGATGATGCAGATGTTGTGGAGTATGTACAAATTTTGAACACAGTGCCACAGATGAGAAAATTCAAGATTCCCATTGAACCACTTAGACAAACTGGGGAGACATAGGAGCGACTCAAGCCTTCTCTTAAGATGCCTCCCACCCTTGACCATAAACCTCTTCCTGATCATCTAAGATACGCATTTTTGGGGGACTCTTCCATGTTGTCGGTTATTATTGCTTCTGCCTTATCATCCGGCCAGAAAAGTAAGTTGCTGCGAGTTCTACGAGAATTCAAATTGGCTATTGGTTGA
This sequence comes from Panax stipuleanatus, assembly GCA_020205555.1. NCBI lineage: Eukaryota > Viridiplantae > Streptophyta > Magnoliopsida > Apiales > Araliaceae > Panax > Panax stipuleanatus. The sequence goes on from CM035125.1 coordinate 103,252,716, forward strand.
ACCATAGCTGACATCAAGGGGATCAGCCCCTCATACTGCATGCACAAGATACTTCTGGAGGATGACAGTAAGCTGTCGGTAGAGCAATAGAGGAGATTGAATCCTATTATAAAAGAGGTTGTCAAGAAGGAGATCCTAAAGTGGTTAGATGCTGGAATCATTTATCTAATCTTTGACAGCTCATTGGTGAGCCCAGTGCAATGCGTTCCTAAGAAGGGAGGCATGATAATCATGTCCAATGAGAATAATGAACTTATACATACCAGAACAGTCACAGGGCAGAGGGTCTGCATGGATTATCGCAGATTGAACAAAGCTATAAGAAAAGACCATTTCCCTCTTTCGTTCATTGACCAGATGTTGGATAGGTTAGCGGGAAATGACTACTACTGCCTCTTGGATGGTTATTCGGGGTATAACCAAATTGTTATAGCTCCAGAAGACCAGGAGAAGACTACCTTCACGTGCCCGTACGATACTTTTACATTCAGGAGGATGTCTTTCGGATTATGCAATGCTCCAGCCACATTCCAGAGATGTATGATGGCGATATTCTCCGATATAGTCGAGCAAAATGTAGAAGTTTTCTTGGATAACTTCTCAGTCTTTGGAGACTCTTTCGACATATGCTTGGAGAATCTTGTTATGGTATTAAAGAGGTGTGTTGAGACCAATTTAGTGCTGAATTGGGAAAAGTGCCATTTTATGGTACAGGAAGGTATTATCTTAGGACACAAAGTTTCAGGAAAAGGATTAGAGGTGGACAGAGCAAAGCTAGAGACTATTGAGAGCTTACCTCCACCAACTTCTGTGAAAGGGGTTTGTAGCTTTCTTGGGCACGCAGGATTCTATCGCCGTTTCATAAAGGACTCAAAGATCACTAAGCCACTATGCAGTTTGCTTGAAAAAGATGTCCCATTTAGATTTGACGATGAATGCTTAGCAGCCTTTGACCACTTAAAGAAGAAATTGACTACGACACCCATTATTACAGCTCCTGATTGGTCTCTTCCATTTGAACTGATGTGTGATGCGAGTGACTTCGCTATAGGAGTCGTCTTGGGGCAATGCAGGGACAGAGTTTTTCATGTTATTTACTATGCCAGTTAAACCCTGACGGACACCCAACTGAGCTTCTACCGGTGGTATATACATTTGATAAATTTCGATCTTATCTGATTGGCACAAGAGTTATCGTATACACCGATCATACTGCAATTTGATACCTTATTAGTAAGAAAGATGCTAAGCCCCATCTCATTTGCTGGATACTTCTTCTGTAGGAATTTAATTTGGAAATCAAAGACAAAAAGGGGACCAAAAACCAAGTGGCTGACCACTTATCCCGATTGGAGAAACTGGGAAAGGACTTGAATGATAAAGTGATGATTAATGAGTCCTTCCCGGACGAACAGTTATTTATGGTGCAAGGCGAAATGCCATGGCTTGCGAACTTTGAGAACTTTTTAGTCAGCAACATCATCCCTTCTGATTTGACTAGAGCCCAAAAGAAGAAGTTTCTACATGATGTTAGATGGTATATTTGGGATGAGCCTTATCTGTTTAAGCAGTGCACTGATAGGATGATCAGACGGTGCATCCCAGAAAGTGAGACGGACAGCATACTTCAGGATTTCCATTCATTAGTCTATGGTGGACACTATGGGGGTGAGAGGATAGCTGCCAAGGTACTTTAGGCAGTATTTTATTGGCCGACTTTGTTTAAAGATGCTTATAACTTCTTACAAAAATGAGACCAATGTCAGCGAGTGGGTAATATATCCAAACGGAATGAGATGCCTTTGAATATGATCCTAAAGGTTGAGATATTTGACATCTGGGGGATAAACTTCATAGGGCCTTTTGTTTCGTCGTGTAGAAATTTGTATATCTTGCTAGTAGTGGATTACGTGTCCAAGTTGGTAGAAGTAACAGCCTTACCGACTAATGATGCTAAGGTGGTCTTGCGATTTCTTCAAAAGAGTATTTTCAAAATATTCGGGACTCCTCAGGCTATCATAAGTGATGAGGGCACCCATTTCAGTAATCGACAGTTTACTGTACTATTGGCCAAGTATGGGGTGAATCACCAGTATCACCACGACATACCATTCCCAAATGAACGGCCAAGATGAGGTGTCCAATCGTGAGGTGAAAAGGATATTAGAGAAAATTGTAAATCCCACAAGAAAGGATTAGTCCCTTAAGCTCGATGATGCAGTTTGGGCATATAGGACTGCGTACAAGACACCATTGGGCATGTCACCGTATCAGCTAGTTTATGGGAAGGCCTGCCACCTACCCATGGAACTCGAGAACAAGGCCTATTGGGCCATAAAAAAAATTGAAATTTAACTTGAAAGCTGCAGGGGAGAAACTCCTTCTCCAATTAAATGAGTTAGATGAATTCAGACTGCAAGCTTACGAAAACTCAAAACTGTATAAGGAAAAAGTGAAAAGGTGGCACGACCGCAAGATCATGGAAAGGAAATTCGAGCCGGGGCAAACTGGTATTGTTGTATAACTCTCGTCTTAGACTCTTTCTTGGAAAGCTCAAATCATGGTGGTCGGGCCCTTTCACGGTGAAAATTGTGTTTCCACATGGTGCAGTGGAGATTTTTGATCAATACCCAGACAAACCGTTTAAAGTGAATGGACAAAGGTTGAAGCACTACTATGGAGGCGAAGTCAATCGTCAAAAAGTCGCCTCGATCCTTTCTACTACTTAACCATTTCAGACAGAGTCGAGCTAATTGACTATAAACAAGCGCTCGATGGGAGGCACCCCATCATCTCTCTTCTCCCTCTTATTTAATTTTGCTTATATGTCTCTATATTTCTCTTCCCTTTGTTTAATTCTAAAAAATCATGAAAATTTTGATCAATTTGGAGTTAGAAGCTTATTGCATATATTTTTGGAGTTATAAGCATATTGCATATACACACATATAGCATTTTTGAGAATCACATATATATGATTCACTTATATAGCATTTTTGATGATTCAAATGTATATACATCTTACATAGTTTAATTTTGTTGGAATCATTTACATCTCATTTTTCAATGCTATGGGTGCAGGAAATAAATTGTATGTTGGTTTATATTGTTGTTGAATATATTGCAAGTTAGTAGGTTATGTTGGTCTAATGTTAGTTTGCATGTTGGTTTGCTGCAGAAAAGTTCATTGTTGCAGATAAAAAATTCTTTGCTGGGCTCAGGGCCGGGCGGCCACGCCAATACCCAGTCCAGAGAGCATTAATGTAATGCGCAGCTGCGCCTTACCCGCAGTCAAACATCGCTCGCCCGCATCCATCACCAGATTCGGATAGATTAAAATCTTTAATAGAAGTGACCGGGGCCTTATATCAGATATTAATTGGGTCGATCTCCTTTATCAGAACATAAGAACCCTTCTCATATACATCCTCCTACCCTCTCAAAGCCTATTCTAATCCTATTTCATCTCCTTCTCACAAACCTAGCCCTAATCACATTACAAAATACAACCCCCTTATTTCTCATTCTCATATACAAACTCTCTCTCTCCGATTATATATACAAGCCCTAACCTCCACTTACATTCCATCAGTCCAATCTAAACTACTTCAGAGTTAGGGTTTACAGAGATAGTTCAGAGGAGATTTGGAAGGTTCCATCTTCAATTTCTTCAAGGCTAGGGTTTTCTCTACAGAAATCAGAGGCAATTTGGGAATTCTTCGGATTCACAAAGCTAGGGTTTGTGCAGCAAAATTCAGAGGTGCAAGTTTGGGGGTGTTCTTCATTCATTATATTAGGGTTCTGTAAGGGAGAAATTTCTACAATTACCATGGGACCAAAGAGAGCTAGATCCACCACGCCTAATTCACCTTCGCAAAGCAGCTAGGCTGAGGATACTGTGGACTTGACCAGGTTCACTAGTCTCGCGACACAGACTGAATATTACTGAATTGCTGCTAAGACATTTGTGAAGGAGCGGGGATTGAAATCGGGCAAAGAAGATGGCGAAATGCTTGCCATGATCCCAGATAAGGCCTGGTTTGGAGTTGTGACAACGCCTTTGCCTGCTCCGATGGCCATAGTTAACGAATTCTATGCGACCGCCAAGGAGACACAGAGCGGATTCTCGTTCATCCAGGGCTTTCAAGTTGACTATCGTCCGCTGGCGATCTGAGAGGTTTTCAATTTGCCTTCAATCCCGGCTGGTCGAGTAAATTGGGTTGAGGTGAAGCATTTTGAGACTGACTTGGACAGGGTGATCACAGATTTATGCATGTCGGGAACAAAGTGGAACTATAAGGTGGGCACCGATACACCCACCAATTTCCCAAGGTCAGCCCTGAACCGATATGCAAAGGTGTGGAACCTGTTTATCTGCGCTAATCTGATGCCGCCTACTCAGCAGCATGACATTTCGGTAGAGACAGCAATTATTCTGTGGGGGATCATTACTGGGAAGTATATAGATATTGGCCATTTACTCCATCAGAATATGTTGCGCTACATGCGGGGCAACACCACTGACAGTATTCCACATGCGTCAGTCGTAACGCATCTGTACGCCCAGGCTGGGCTTGACTGGGATGACGAGTAGGTTCAGATGCCGAGCCAGGAAATCACGCACGCCACTATTAGGAGGTTTGAAGATTGGGCTGGTGGCAAGGCACATCCGCGGGTCAAAGGATTCATTCTGCCAACTCCTCCACTAGTGCCTCCACCACAGCCAGCAGAGGCAGCCGCCCCTTTTATAGCCAGTGAAGTGAATCAGGATCGCGGGATGAGGCGATTGGAGAGGAGGATGGACACGTTGCATTGAAACTTCACAACATTTGCCGATGGGCTATCTCGTTCCTTGGCTGAGGCCTTTGCGCAGTAGGGATCGATGGTGGAGTGGCCAGTCTTCGGTTCTGACATGCCTTACCCGCTGCCAGATTCTCCACCCGAGATGGGTGGCCATGTCGATTCATAGGGGAGTTTCCTTACTCATTATCTCCAATGAGGACATTAAAGCTTTTAAGTTTGGGGGTATTGGGTTATAGTTAGTAGTAGTGCATATAGCTAGTTGCATATAGCTTAATTGCATGTTTAGTTTATGTTTAGTTTGTTTAGTTTGCATGTTAGTATTTAGTAGTTACATTTTGCATAAAAAAAATTCAGTCTTCTTTTGTTTTGATTATATAGTATGTGTTTAGTTTCATTGCATAGCATTATCCCATGCTTTTAGCCTGTTGAATTCCAGTCTGGCCAATGATGATATTGAAATGTGATAGATTTTTGAACTCAGTTGATAACTTAAGCTTAGTTATAAGTTCATACATGATGTAGTATATGCTTGTTGCTTTGATGTTACCGGATAACACGACATTGTTATTATTTTCTTGTTGGTTAGATTAGCATATGCTTGTCTTCTGAGGGGAAAATTTTGTTTTTAATGATAGAATTGAGTAGAAAAAATGAATAATGACCTTAATGACACAAAAATGCAAGTTTGGGGGAAAACATTGGTTATGCATGCTAAAAAGAAAAGAAAATAAAATAAATTGAGAAAAATAAAAAAATAGAATAAACACTTTGGCTAGCTAAGTCTTGTGGCCTTTGATACTCGAGCAAGTACGCCCTAGAGGATTGTCTCTACACCCAGCGCCCTAAAGCCTTATGGTTTGAGAGTGGTTGGTCGAAAGCTCGATAAATGGGTATCAGTGAAAAGCCTAAGAGGGCTTAGCATTGCACAGTCGGGTGTAACCACGGGAAAGTGCGAATATCGCCCTCGTGTGTGAATAAATGCATAATAAACCCTTTGTTGAACCTTAGCTTGTTTTGATGTGTTGGATTGGTTGTTGTTCAGATATGTGCAATTTTCTTGACTTAAAATCTCAGTTTTTCTTCCTTAGAAGTATAGCATGTGGAATCTTCGCCTCTATCAAGCTTATTTGTGATATAGCACACACACACTACATCTTAGCCACAGGTTGTGATTTTAGGATATTATGTCCTTATGACTTTAGCTTGGTTGTTGCTTTGTTCATAGTTCATGTTATTTCTCTGAGGCACATCTTATTGGAATTCATAACATAGCAGAAATTTTGGGATTCATTTTTATAGTAGTATAGTTGCATAGCATGTAGTTCACATTTGTGTTTGTTGCTTGAGGGAAAGCAATAGTTCAATTTTGGGGGTATTTGATAAGTAGGTTTTATACCTACTTATTGGCTATCTACTTGCTTGAATTATGGCTTAAACTCAAGTGTTTTAGTGTCTTTTTATGCTCTTTATCTTTGTTTTGTAAGATTGCATGAAGGAAACTATAAGGTGAGCTAATGGAAACAATTGGTATGGAAATGGCATGGGTATGGCATGATGGCAAGAAGGTGTGCTAAAGGTGGACTAAAGATGGTAAGCATGTGGTGAGATGAAGATGAAGCACATCATGGGGGCATAGAAATGGCATCTGATGAGTGGCTAAGGAAAGAAGAAAGAAAAGAAAACCAACAACCAAGGTAGCAACATTTCAATAGCAAAACACCAGCAGCAGCATGCAAAGAAGACCAGTCGCGTGGCAGCGCCAATAATGGCCTTAAACACAGTGCGTCCGCGCTAGGAAGCAGCCGTCCTGCAAGTTGGCGCGCTCGTGCCCCAAATAAACTACGGGGCCGCGCGGCCGCAGCCAGTTTACTGCTGAAAATTATTTAACTTTTCATTTAAGCATTGGCTATAGCGTGTTTTCCTTATATGGGTGTATTTGCAAGTTACAAAGGATATTCACTATTCATTCTACAGTTTTAATTTCTATTCTAGGGTGTAGAGGGCTAGAGAGAGTTCATTGCTACACTTCACTCTTGTGGTTTCTCTCTTCTAGTTCTTAGTAGATTTCCATTATTAGGGTTTCATTTTGGATTTTATTGTGATTCTGAACTGAGCTTGAAGGCTTATTCTGGAAGGAGGAATATCAGATTTGCACTATCCTTATCTCTCTAATCTCTTCTCTTTTATTATTTGATTTCAATGTTTAGATCAAATCCCATAATGGTTATTGGTTCAGAGATAAACTAACCACCATTATCGGATTCTAATGAAGCTTATTGTTTAATTCAGATATATATGCCTCTTTGTGATGTGTGATTAATTATATATGGATTGCCTAGCATGGTTGTGTTTAGTGTTTAGATGCTTGATCACCATCTACCTTAATAGTTTATATGGAATTGAAAGAGGAAGTATAAACTCAGATTTGGTCATACTAGCAAATGTTCATAAAATTTGCATGTGATAGATTTTGTGATTCGTAATCCAGATCGACATATACCGTCTTACCATATGTAGTCAATTGAGAACTTGCACTTAAATTGATATTGATTGTAAGTCACATAGATATAAAGTGATTTAGGTAATATTGATGTTCATATGAATTCTATATCTTTTGTGGATTTTATGTGATATGGACTTGGTTTATTGGAAGATAGTCATTTCTTACCTTCGTGCTCTCGACTAGCAACCCTAAGTAATTAATTGAGCTAAACAAGAGTTGTGTAATCTGGATGATGCAATAAGTGACATTAGGATCCCATATCTTCCCAATTTGAGTCAATCATTTGTTAATTAGTTCATTTTAGTTTATAGCCATTCTAGTTATTAATTCACATCTTGTTTACACATTTGCGCAGCCAAAAATAGCTATAAAGTTGTTGCATAATAGTTTAAGTATAATTGCTTTTCTCCGTGGGAACGATCTTTACTTATCATATATTACTTGTTGACCGTGTATACTTGCATGCGTTTGTGTTTGTTTTGTTAACACCGAAACAAGCCAACATTTAGGATGTGTTCTCATGTAACATGGGAAAGTCATAGCCTATGCATCACGACAACTCAAAGAATATGAGAGGAATTATCCTACTCATGATCTAGAGTAGCAGTAGTTGTTTTCGCGCTAAAGATCTTGAGACACTACCTGTATGGGGAGAAAGCGGAGATCTATACGAATCATAAGAGCCTTAAATATTTCTTCACTCAAAAGGAACTCAACATGCGGCAACGACATTGGCTTGAGCTGTTGAAAGAATACGGCCATACCATCCAATACCATCTTAGAAAAGTGAACGTGGTAGCTGACGCGTTGAGTAGAAGATCATATGCGGGTACGAGTGCGATATTGTCAACACAAAGGCCCATTTTGTATGACTTACAAAGGATGGAGATAGAGTTAAAGACTCTAGAGACCCTCGTGAAGATAACAAATATACGCGTAGAACCAACTTTAATTGATAAAGTTAAAGCTGCTCAAGCTACAGACTTGGAGCTAATGAATATGAAGAAGAAGGTGCAAGAAGGTGCTATTCCAGAAGTAAGAATCGACGAAGATGGGATACTTCAAGTCAACTCCAGACTTTGTGTTCCTAACAACTTTGATTTGAAGTATAAAATCATGATGGAAGCACACAACACACCATTTGCAATCCATCTTGGAAATACCAAAATATATCGTGATCTTCGACATATATTTTGGTGGAGCAACATGAAGAGAGAGATCGTGGAGTTTATATCAAGGTGTTTAATATGTCAACGTGTCAAGGCAGAGCATCAAGTGCCAAAAGGTCCATTGCAACTTGTGACATCCCAGATTTTTAAGAATTTATAAATGAGAATTTAATAAATAAAATTCTTATTATGAGATGTTTCGAGTTTGAGTATGTGCATACGTGTTATATATTGTGAAATATGTGATTTGGTGTGTAGAGAATTGTATATATTAATTTTAATATTTATTGAAGTAAATAAATATTTTAATTGAATTATTTATTGACAGTATGTGATTATTATGGAGTAATGTAATTAAGTGTAATATATTAATTAAATAAATATTTAATATTTAATATTAATTGACGTAATAATTTTATGTTATAGTTCTAATTTAATTGGGATAATTAAATTAGATGAGTCATGTGATGAGTGTTGCATGAATTATAATAAGTGAGTAATTATAATTATGTGACAATTTTATGTGATTAATTGATGTTTAATTTTTAATTAATTAAATTAATGTTAAGATTTAATTAATTAAAGGATAACATTAAGAATATGTGTTAAAGGATTTATTAAAAGAGTTAAAAGAGTTTTTAAAATCGTTTTCTCAAACAAGGTCCTTACTTTTGTTTTAAATCCGTTTTGCCAAATGGGGCCTTAGCTATTAAAACCTATTTTTTTTTAAAAAAATAATAAGTTTTGCCAAACAAGCCTTAGGGCTTTTTAAATTCCAAAGGTTGTAACTTATATATTAAATTCAATTATGGTGTTAATTGATTATTTAATACCTAGCATTTACATATATTATATAACTATACATATAATATATATCCTATCAGTTCTATTTTATAATAGTACGTTACTTAGTCTATTAGAAAGAATAGAGAAGGAAGAGCAAGGGTTAGACAAAGAGATAGACTAAGAAAAGAGAAGAGAGATAGAACATAGAAATAAAAGAGAAGAATTAGAGAAGAAGAGAAGGGAAGAAAAGAAAGAAAAGAACTTAAGGGAATCAACATCTTCTTCTTCAAACATCTAAGCAAAAAGGGTATTATTTCAATTCCCTTATATTTTTATATGTTTTCGTTATGCTATTCATGAGTATGAGTTCTCTGTTTAAGAAGTTTCCATGAAAATTGATGATATTGGTGTAGATAGGTAGGAATTTTGTTTACAAATTGTTTGTAATTGAATTGTATGCCATAAACAAGTTTTCAGAATTCAATTTGTTGTAAAAATGAGCTTTTATGGAAAACTTGTGTTCTTACAAAGTTCTATATTTTGGCTAGTTTTAGAATGAAAAATTAAGGATTTCTTATGTGTTAATATGCCTATTTAGAGTTGTTATGATGCTATCTTCAATTATGAAAGTATTACATGTATTGTGAATGTTATTGGTTAAGAATTTGATTCACAGAGAATTGGTTTTTTTAAAATAGCCTTTAAAACTATCAAATTGATGGTTGATGATGGGTTATTGTTTAAATTGAGCATGAGATATGTTAATATGTTAAAAGTTGGAGTTATTGCAATTGGAATTACATGAATTGATTGAAAAACGAATTCGTAATAGCAATTTTTGTCAAGAATGTTTGATATTGTAGTTTTCTTCAAAAATCATGAAAACTTGGTTTCTATTATGTGTTGTAAGGATTTTATATGTTATAATCATGTTAAAGAGTCCAAAATTTTGTTGTTACAAAGTTTTATGTTCATCATGTTGAGAAAAATCGGATTCGGTGTGAAGAAATAAGCCAAATTGGCTTATTTCTCTGCCGTTTGTGAACTGGGAATTTCCACCAGAGGTGGGACCCGCCCCAATGGGGTATTTAGCCTTAGGGGACCCGCGCTAGCGGGTTACCATGCTTTCCGGAGTGGTTTAAGTTTTGTAATGCAAAACTGTTTTGACCTCCTGTAGTAAAACGGCCATAACATTTTCATACAAACTCCGATTGAGGAGATTCAAGATGATCCAGAACGAGAACGAGTAGACCTACAACTTTTGTTTTTTAACTATTTCGATTTGAGGTTGTTAATAGGGGTCAAAATGGTCATCTTTGGGACTGATGTGTATTCGGAGGCAATCGAAGAGCGTCGGACATACACATACGCAAGTATAGTTTTGTCGACGATAATAGATATTGTTCTATGTTATAAAACGTGAATGTTAATAAATATAATGATGCTTAACATTAATGAATGATGTATTAGATAAGTTATATAAGCACACTAATCATACACAAGAGAGATGATTCGGGTGTGTGACGAATGAACGTCGAAAGGTCGTGAGAAGTGTTAATGAACGTAAAAAGTGTTTTAAGTCAAATGAAATGAGCATTATAAGATATGAAATGGGGTTAGTATAAAATCCATAAGTAGTCCTAGCAAGACTTAAACACTTAATTGAATTTCGAATATTACTAAAAAGGAAATATAGTGAGATATAAGTCGAAAGTTAACGCAATCAAATTGAACATTGTGTATTGATAGTAGGAAGAGTTATGAGATGTAGAGTAGAGTTTAAATTACAACTACTATGTGTTGCTATGTGACTAATAGTTGATGTGCATGATTATATAATTGTGTAGGGCACGTGAAGTGCAGATAGCTGTAAGCTATTAAACTGTTATTGGTAAACAACGATCAAGGCAAGTCTTTCGGTTCCTATTTGTCTACGTGAACTTAATGAACTATTTTAAATTGCATGATATGTTATATATGTTGTAAGCGAGCATGATATGTTATACATGTTGCAATCATGAAATGTTAAAGTCAATTTATGACTACATTATTTTGGTTAAATAATGTTGATTGAGTAAGGAACTCAATCTTTATAATTGTTATGTGAATTAAAGCATGTATGTCATGTTACTTTAATTATTATGATATATATGTTGAGCATATTATTATGTGCTATGTGATGCATGAAAACTGTTAGAACTTGCTGAGCTGTCGAGCTCACTCTTGCAAATAATAATTTTTGCAGGTCAAGATTTCAAGGTAAGGATACGTGCTAAGTGAATTATAGAGATCCATATTCACGAAGATTACTTAGGTTCTATGAGAAATGTATTTAATGTTTTGAATGTAACATGTTGTTGAATTATAAGTGGAGTTATCCAATGTATACAGATATTGCTTTATGATGTAAGACTTTGTATAGTCATTTTGTTGTAACGAGTCATGATATAGATTTGAATCGAAGAGATGTAATGTAAAGGTTGCGATTCAAAGCAATAAAGAAAGATTTTATAAAAGTTTTATAATATTCCACATTTTTAGTGATTTTAATATCAAATAATGATGTAAAGCTAGATTAAAGTTGTATTGTTAACGATCGAGAATGAGAATTATATTTTAAGAATTGAATGGAAGTGGGAACACATCAACATGGATTTCGTTATGGGTCTTCCTAAGGTTTCTCAAGGCATAGATGCAATTTGGGTCATTGTCGATAGATTAACCAAGTATGTTCATTTATTGCCTATACAAGAAACTTATTCACTTGAATGTCTTACTCGTATGTACATAAATGAGATTGTAAGACTGCATGGTATGCCAGTATCCATAGTTTCTGATCGAGACCCAAGATTCACTTCACGATTTTGGGTCAGCTTGCAGAAAGCTATTGGCACTGATTTACGATTCAGTTATGCATATCATCCTCAAATGGACGGGTAATTAGAAAGGACTATTCAAACTCTTAAAGATCTATTGTGACTCTGTGTTCTAGACTTCAAAGGAAGTTGGGACAAGTACTTACCATTAGTGAAATTCTTCTTCTACAGCAGTTATCAAGCAAGTATAGGCATGGCTCCATTCGAGGCGTTGTATGGACGAAAGTGTCGTTCTCTAGTATACTGGGACAGGTGGGTGAAGCAACATTGTTGGGACTAGAGTTGGTACACATGACTACAGAAAAGATTCAAATGATCCGACAACATATATAAACAGCACAAGATCGACAAAAGAGTTATGCTTGTAACGACCCCAACATTCATACAATACAACTCTCGACATCGGTCGTTAACAATACATCCATTACACCATTAATCAATGATACAATCACTAAAAATACGGAATATTTAAAACTTTTATATTATTCCTTCTTTATTTCCCTGAATCTCAACCTTTATCATTACATAACTTTGATTCAACTTTATTTCATGAATCGCTTCGTCAGAGTTAGTATAAACTAAAACTTACAACCACGTTCAATAACCCTTATACATCGGGTAAAATTTAAACTTTACAACATAACATCTATTAGCCATCATACATTATCAAATACATTATCTGAAACCTTAAACAGGGTCCAAAATAATAACAATTTAGCCAAAGTATATAAATCTTCATGCATTACATCTGATTCATTTCTTTCAAGTAGCACATAGCGTTACCTTGAATCCTTAACCTGCAAAAGTGATTATTTGCAAGAATGAGCTCGACAGCTCAGCAAGATCTAACAGCTTTCATGCATCACATAGCACATAAATACATGCTCAACATACATCTCAAAATAATTAAAGTAACATGGCATACACGCTTTACTTCACGTAACAAATATAAAAATTGAGTTCCTTACTCAATCAACATTCTTTAATCAATCAATGTAGTCATAAATTGACTTTAACATTTCATGTTTACAACATATATACAACATATCATGCTCTTTACAAAATAATTTAAAACAATTCATCATCAAGTTCACGTAGAAAATAGGAACTGAAAGACTTGCCTTGATCGTTGTTTACCAATAACAGTTTAACAGCTTACAGATATCTGCACTTCACGTGCCCTACACAATTATATAATCATGTACATCAACTATTAGTCACATAGCAAAGCATATTAGTTGTAATGTAAACTTTACTCTACATCTCATAACCCTTCATATTATCAATACACAATGTTCAACTTGATTGTGTTAACTATCGACTTATATTTCACTATAATTCTTTTTCGTAATATTCAAAATTCATTCAAGTGTTTAAGCCCCGCTAGGACTACCTATTAGTTTTATATTAACCACATTTCATATATTATAATATTCGTTTCATTAGAATCGAAACACTATTTAACTGTATTACTACGTTACACGACGTTTCGACGTTTATACGTCACACGCCTAACTCGCCTCTTTTGCATGTGTTTTGCATGCTCCTATATTGGGTTACATTACTCCATAATATTTCACTCTTATAAAAATATAATATTAAACAAGGTCATACACACTCGTTACGGCGTTGAGACGCTTGGACGTCCGTACGCCAAACTTGCCTATTCAAACGCCCAAACGACACGCATTTGCGTACGCTTAGCACGCCCAACCGAATTGTCTAATACTCAAGGGTTAATGTTAAGTATCATTATAATACCTAATAGTCATGTTATGGAAGTTAGAACATCATTTTACATGATCGGGAGCATTACATGTGCTTACGTGCATGCCCGACGCCCTCCGATTGCCTCCAAAAACACATCAGTCCCAAACATAACCATTTTGACCCTAGCTAACGACCTCAAATTGAAACACTTAAAGAACGAAAGTTGTAGGTCTACTCGTGCTCGTTCCGGATCATCTTGAATCACCTCAATCCGAGTTCGTATGAAAACGTTATGGCTGTTTTACCACAGGAGGTCAAAACAGTCCCCGACTAACTTTCCTCCCGGCGCAGCTGCGCCCCAATCAGCCTTGGGGGCAGCGCAGCTGCGCCCATGGCAGCGTGTTACGCGACTGTTTCCTCCAGTATGTTATTCTGGCGAATTTTCTAACCCTTTCCTCCTTCCCATCTTCATAAATTGTGTTATACACATCCAATTGAGTCCGTTTTCGACTCTATGGATTCGTAATTCATAGAACTACGACATAGCAAGGATATTCATAATTTATAGAAACATTAAGAACCTAAATTTTTACTCAAAACTCATGTTCATATTAGTATTACATGTTTTAACATGTTTTAGCGAAATCATTCACCACGAATTCGATTCCTAACCAAATCAATCCGTTTAAACTTCATTGTTTTCGTCTTTCAACATACTAACAACATCTATAATCAATTTCAGATTACACAATTGATTTAACCATCAATTTAAGCTTGAAAATAGACCAAAATACATATACTAAGCCATAACCCAAATTTCTTCATCTTCCAACACATCTTTATGAATTTGATTTCTTAAAAATCACTTTTAGATTATATAAAGCATATTAAACATATCCATTAACATCTATAACCAATTCCTTAACGAATTAACTCTAGAAATCCAACTTTTCAAGGAATACTCAAGAAAATAAAACTAAGAACTCAAAGCTAGATTATTACCTTTGATTCTTGTTTAGATTATCTAGATGATTAGAGCAACTTTGGTTGAATCATCTTCCTTCTTTGATTTTACAAAACATCTTCTCAATTTTTCCTCTAGGCTCTCTCTTCTTCTCTGTTCTTCTTCTTCTTAGCCTTAGGAATATTTTTACGTGAATAAAACTGACAAAACCTTAATAATATTTTTAACGCATCAGTTAAAATACAAATAGCTGTTTAAAATACCAAAGGTCATAAGACCTTGTTTGGCTAGCATCAAATAACACCTTTCTAATTTATTATTATAAATCTTTTATTATAAGGCCCATTTGTCATACCTTTATTTTATTGTTAAACTATTTAGCCTCATTAAGTAATTATGTAATTATAACATGTATAATTACTACACTATAAATTATGAAATTACATTTGTAACTAAAATAAACATCACTATTAGAATAAATATTTCCATTAAAATAGTTAATATTTATTCCCTTTATTTTACTTAACTCACATGAATTATATAATTATAATATATAATTATTTAATTCCTTTCCTCGCATAAATTGTCTCAATACAATTTATTTAATCCATACATCTAATCACTACTTAAATATTAATCAATTTATTTAATACCATCATACTTAAATAAATTATTCCATACTAATTCCCATTGAATATTTATTTTAATCATTAATCCTAACACCAATATTTATTTATAATTATATTGGTTCTTCTCATTCTCATACCCATTTACATTCACTTGGCTAAATATAATATATTAAGCCATTACATAAACGTATTACTCTTACATGTAATATATTACCTTCATATTTTATTAAAACAATTATATTTATATTAATTCACTATTTTAATTAAGTGAATTACTCTCATTATTTATGAAATTTAATTCATAATAATTATAGTGCCAACAAGGCATAATAATCAAATTATATTATTCAATAATATAAGTTCCAACTTAATTAACTTAATTCTCTTTTCAACAATTTCGTTTCCCTTCTTTAATAGTTAAAATAAATTAACTACTAAACCTCATTCCTCCAACCTATGAATATATATATATATATATATATATATATATATATATATCTTCTATATTCACACCACATCATATACTTCACCACATATAACACATATCCAAACTCAAAATATCTCGTAATAAGAATTTTATTATTAAATTCTCATTTATAATTTCTTAAAAATCTGGGATGTCATATCCTTCCTTCCTTATAAGGATTCCGTCCTCGGAATCAACGGAACCTTCCTTACTCAGTTTTCACAAAATCTCTTCCACGACTATCGTTGAATACTTCAACACGTTATCTTAACAACATTTATATAAACTATACATATATCTTACTAAATTCACCTCTTCAACAAGCTGTAGGTTTTATTACATAACCTTCAATTTAAACACAATCATATATTCTTTAGCTCGTTCATTTTCTTTCTAACGATCATTACTATATATTCTACTCGTAGAATTCATATACCTCGTAATTCACCATCTATAATTGTTCGGGTTATCACATTCGCCCCTTCTTCTAAGAATTTCGTCCTCGAAATTTTTATTAATCTTCATTCATTCAATCTATCAAAGTAGATTTTAAGTTAATCTTATTCACTAACTTGATGTGTTCCACAACTATTTCTTTCTAGGAAATATCATTCTTGCCACCTTCACTTCAGAATAATAAGAATCTTCCACAATTGTTCAATAATTGGGAAGCGATATGAATAACAGGAATTTAAAAGATTCTATTTCATGCTGAGAGGTCATAAGACCTTGAACTCTTCTCCCGGTTTAATAGTGCATCACCACTGTAAACCATCTTTAACAGAATGTTTAGCAATCACACAGACTGAAAACACTCTCTGCAAGTACTCTAGGTGATCAGCCTATCATACCCCTACGTCGTGCACAACGTATTACATCTTAACATCGTAACGACTATATGCGTTACTTTCGGAACCATTGTCTCCGATAACATGTCCCCTTTACAGGGTTGTTCACCTCAGCTTCTTAACATTTGCATCCACACCAAAACAATTTGGTTTGGTATAGTTTGACAAAGAACGCTTGAATTTTATGAACATCTTTTAATAGTCGTCTAGCTGAATCAAGTAGCATAGACTTCTAGCAATAACTCGGACATCAATCGAGATATATATATATATATATACATCTTTAACCAACTCAATTTTTTTTTTCATTTAAAGAAACTAAAAGTAAATAAATCCTCCTTTTTTTATAGTTTAAAGAAACTAAAAATAAATGAATCTTTTCATAATATCCTGATACTGTACCGTAATAATGGTACGTTGAGGATTTCGTCATTACATGACGTCGTTATGCTACATCATACCATAGTGGGCTGATGATCATACGATCACATCCAACACTAGGTTTAACTGCATTGATAACTTCCTCGATTATTGTCTCTACACCATATCAAATGATGCATAGAACACTTAAAATACATTTTTAAAATTTAAAATTATTTTTGTCTAGCAGAAGCAATTAGCATAGACATGTGAATAATAGCACTATTTTTAAAAAAAAATCATTGGTTCCATCATTTGATCCAATGTTTATTTTTTTAAGAAAACAGAAGTGCAACATTAGCACGAAGTCAATAAATTTCGAAAATATAGCAAAGCTAGGAGATTTAGAATATAAAACTTTCTCCATCAATTAAATATTTACTCCATCATTACTTAATCATTTTATCAACCTTAAACAACATCAATGCTTCCTACACCATAACCTTTCTATTCCCAGTATAGTTCATCAAACTTTCCACACTTTGGAAGTCAGGAACTTTCCACAATAATATGAGTTTAAGAACTTCCTAGTCAGACTATAGGCGTCCATTCGCTGAGGAGTTCCAAACATACCATATGATTATGAGTCATGAACTTACCATAAGCATGAGTTTTAAGAACTCGCACTTAATCCTAATAACATCTTACTAATCTTAATAGTCTCTAACTATCAAATATACACATGAGAAAAGAATCACCTTTTCACCATATATACATTGATAGCGCGACACCTACATTCCAATGATTATCAATGTGATAAAAAAAGTGCAAGCACCAAACCCTCGCCCATACAAAGGTTTGTACAACTCAGCCATCACATGATTATTCAATTGAAATCCCACCTAACTCTATCTTGCTCATAACTTGCTCTATACTCGATACAGTTTCCTTGTATCTCATCATTTATAACTTCTCGTGAGTTAACCTCGTACTATATCATAGTACATTCTCGTTATAGCATCAAACTATAACTATTCAATAATTACTGACCATCTGTCTTTCAACTTTAAAAGATCACGTCGTGACCTTATTCTATAATCATCTCCCTTATGATTCTTTCTTATCTCATTATCGTTTTGTTTTAAAACTTCTTATCTTTACCTATCATCATGTCATATCATGACTTCATTATGATTAATCTTATAGACTTCGTCTATTCATTGTTATTCGTCATCTTTATTATTGGAGTTAGGTAACTCCTGATTCTCATCTTCATATCTCTTCAAGATTCTTCTTTGAATCTTCTTGTTTATTTATTAACTCTTCTTTTAAGAATTTCTAACTTCGTTTATAAAGTTCAACCTTTTATTCGAGTTTTATTCCTCGTTATTCTTACCTTCTTCTTATAATTTTTTTAGGACTTAACTCATCCTATACATCTACGTTTGTGAAAGGAATCACCTTTTCGTTATACGTAACTTAACTGCTCATTCTCTAAGGTCATAGCCTAAGGTACTCTTACCTAAGGTGTATAACCTATCAGCTCTGATACCAACTGTAACGACCCCAACATTCATATCTCGACATCGGTCGTTAACAATACATCCTTTACACCATTAATCAATGATACAATCACTAAAAATACGGAATATTTAAAACTTTTATATTATTCCTTCTTTATTTCCCTGAATCTCAACCTTTATCATTACATAACTTTGATTCAACTTTATTTCATGAATCGCTTCGTCAGAGTTAGTATAAACTAAAACTTACAACCACGTCCAATAACCCTTATACATCGGGTAAAATTTAAACTTTACAACATAACATCTATTAACCATCATACATTATCAAATACATTATCTGAAACCTTAAACAGGGTCCAAAATAATAACAATTTAGCCAAAGTATATAAATCTTCATGCATTACATCTGATTCATTTCTTTCAAGTAGCACATAGCGTTACCTTGAATCCTTAACCTGCAAAAGTGATTATTTGCAAGAATGAGCTCGACAGCTCAGCAAGATCTAACAGCTTTCATGCATCACATAGCACATAAATACATGCTCAACATACATCTCAAAATAATTAAAGTAACATGGCATACACGCTTTACTTCACATAACAAATATAAAAATTGAGTTCCTTACTCAATCAACATTCTTTAATCAATCAATGTAGTCATAAATTGACTTTAACATTTCATGCTTACAACATATATACAACATATCATGCTCTTTACAAAATAATTTAAAACAGTTCATCATCAAGTTCACGTAGAAAATAGGAACTGAAAGACTTGTCTTGATCGTTGTTTACCAATAACAGTTTAACAGCTTACAGATATCTGCACTTCACGTGCCCTACACAATTATATAATCATGCACATCAACTATTAGTCACATAGCAAAGCATATTAGTTGTAATGTAAACTTTACTCTACATCTCATAATCCTTCATATTATCAATACACAATGTTCAACTTGATTGTGTTAACTATCGACTTATATTTCACTATAATTCTTTTTCGTAATATTCAAAATTCATTCAAGTGTTTAAGGCCCGCTAGGACTACCTATTGGTTTTATATTAACCACATTTCATATATTATAATATTCGTTTCATTACAATCGAAACACTATTTAACTGTATTACTACGTTACACGACGTTTCGACGTTTATACGTCACACGCCTAACTCGCCTCTTTTGCATGTGTTTTACATGCTCCTATATTGGGTTACATTACTCCATAATGTTTCACTCTTATAAAAATATAATATTAAGAAAGGTCATACACACTCGTTACGGCGTTGAGACGCTTGCACGTCCGTACGCCAAACTTGCCTATTCGAACGCCCAAACGACACGCATTTGCGTACGCTTAGCACGCCCAACCGAATTGTCTAATACTCAAGGGTTAATGTTAAGTATCATTATAATACCTAATAGTCATGTTATGGAAGTTATAACATCATTTTACATGATCGGGAGCATTACATGTGCTTACGTGCATGCCCGACGCCCTCCGATTGCCTCCAAAAACACATCAGTCCCAAAAATAACCATTTTGACCCTAGCTAACGACCTCAAATTGAAAAACTTAAAGAACGAAAGTTGTAGGTCTACTCGTGCTCGTTCCGGATCATCTTGAATCACCTCAATCCGAGTTCGTATGAAAACGTTATGGCTGTTTTACCACAGGAGGTCAAAACAGTTCCCGACTAACATTCCTCCCGGCGTAGCTGGGCCCCAATCAGCCTTGGGGGCAGCGCAGCTGCGCCCATGGCAGCGTGTTACGCGACTGTTTCCTCCAGTATGTTGTTCTGGAGAATTTTCTAACCCTTTCCTCCTTCCCATCTTCATAAATTGTGTTATACACATCCAATTGAGTCCGTTTTCGACTCTATGGATTCGTAATTCATAGAACTACGACATAGCAAGGATATTCATAATTTATAGAAACATTAAGAACCTAAATTTTTACTCAAAACTCATGTTCATATTAGTATTACATGTTTTAGCGAAATCATTCACCACGAATTCGATTCCTAACCAAATCAATCCGTTTAAACTTCATTGTTTTCGTCTTTCAACATACTAACAACATCTATAATCAATTTCAGATTACACAATTGATTTAACCATCAATTTAAGCTTGAAAATAGACCAAAATACATATACTAAGCCATAACCCAAATTTCTTCATTTTCCAACACATCTTTATGAATTTGATTTCTTAAAAATCACTTTTAGATTATATAAAGCATATTAAACATATCCATTAACATCTATAACTAATTCCTTAACGAATTAACTGTAGAAATCCAACTTTTCAAGGAATACTCAAGAAAATAAAACTAAGAACTCAAAGCTAGATTATTACATTTGATTTTTGTTTAGATTATCTAGATGATTAGAGCAACTTTGGTTGAATCATCTTCCTTCTTTGATTTTACAAAACATCTTCTCAATTTTTCCTCTAGGCTCTCTCTTCTTCTCTGTTCTTCTTCTTCTTAGCCTTAGGAATATTTTTACGTGAATAAAACTGACAAAACCTTAATAATATTTTTAACGCATCAGTTAAAATACAAATAGCTGTTTAAAATACCAAAGGTCATAAGACCTTGTTTGGCTAGCATCAAATAACACCTTTCTAATTTATTATTATAAATCTTTTATTATAAGGCCCATTTGTCATACCTTTATTTTATTGTTAAACTATTTAGCCTCATTAAGTAATTATGTAATTATAACATGTATAATTACTACACTATAAATTATGAAATTACATTTGTAACTAAAATAAACATCTCTATTAGAATAAATATTTCCATTAAAATAGTTAATATTTATTCCCTTTATTTTACTTAACTCACATGAATTATATAATTATAATATATAATTATTTAATTCCTTTCCTCGCATAAATTGTCTCAATACAATTTATTTAATCCATACATCTAATCACTACTTAAATATTAATCAATTTATTTAATACCATCATACTTAAATAAATTATTCCATACTAATTCCCATTGAATATTTATTTTATTCATTAATCCTAACACCAATATTTATTTATAATTATATTGGTTCTTCTCATTCTCATACCCATTTACATTCACTTGGCTAAATATAATATATTAAGCCATTACATAAACGTATTACTCTTACATGTAATATATTACCTTCATATTTTATTAAAACAATTATATTTATATTAATTCACTATTTTAATTAAGTGAATTACTCTCATTATTTATGAAATTTAATTCATAATAATTATAGTGCCAACAAGGCATAATAATCAAATTATATTATTCAATAATATAAGTTCCAACTTAATTCTCTTTTCAACAATTTCGTTTCCCTTCTTTAATAGTTAAAATAAATTAACTACTAAACCTCATTCCTCCAATCTATGAATATATATATATATATATATCTTCTATATTCACACCACATCATATACTTCACCACATATAACACATATCCAAACTCAAAATATCTCGTAATAAGAATTTTATTATTAAATTCCCATTTATAATTTCTTAAAAATCTGGGATGTCATAATGCTGATCTTCATCAAAGGGACGAGTAATTTAATGTCGGAGACCATGTATTGTTACATGTTGCTCCATGGAAAGGAGTTACGAGATTCGAAAAGAGTCGAAAGCTCAACCCACGATTTATTAGTCCATTTGAAATCCTCGATCGAGTAGGAACTGTGGCTTATAGACTCGCCTTACCGCCAAGCATGTCTCGTGTTCATAACGTTTTTCACATATCCATGCTATGTAAATATGTGAAAGACCCAAACAAAATTATTGAACTAGAACTAGAAGAGATAGCTAATGATTTAACATATGAGGAGGCACCTGACAAGATCTTGGATAAGAAGGATCAGATTCTATGCTCAAAGGTTATACCTCAAGTCAAAATTTTATGGAGAAACCACGATGTTGAGGAAATGACTTGGGAGTTAGAATCTGAAACGAAAGTAAGTATCCTCACCTCTTCGAAATACCAGGTATGCACATTAATTTCGAGGACGAAATTTCATGAGGAGTGGAGGTTGTAAGACCCCAACTTTTATGAATAAAAATTTAATTTTCTCTATATATTATTCTAAATAGTAAGGTGATAATTTAATAAATACTATAGTTATGGGTGATTTTTGCAAATTTAACAAAGTAAGCAAGTTGTCATAAAATACTCGTTTTATCAGGGAATATTAGTTTGGTCGGGGAATATTCGTACGACGCTGAAATCATTGGTGGACCCCATAACGATATAATTGTCGAATATAGAAAGCGACAAAAATAACCTTTTTATAAAAATAACGGCAAGACTTTTACCGTTAAATTGTTGAAATACCCGGTTATAAAAGTACAATAATATGCGTTATTGCACAGTAGCACACGATATTGCACATTATTTCTGATTATGAATTCTTACGTAAGAAGTCACTTAGTATTTCATTCAATAATTGCCACAGTAGTTGCTGCATAGTATCTCATATTATTAATTCAATTATTGTCACAGTATCATCTGCACAATATTTTATAATATTAAATCAATAATTGTCACGACACAGTTTCTCATATTATTTAATATTATTAGTTAGCATTATTGGCAATGTCTAGAAAGTTCTGTCAAGGAAATGGGTTAGCATTATTTTAATGATGACTAATTGTTGAAAGATTGTATTAATTAAAGATAAGTGATTTGTGGTTGATATTTATTCAAATTTTTATATAAATAGAGGAGTTGTTGTAAGTTTGGCTTATTAATCCATGGACCTCCACATACAAATTTGTCAAATCGTGAGAAGAAATTGATATTAGTTTTGTTTTATTATTATTATAATAGTAATAAAACAGAAAACTTTTTATATAAAACAGAAAACTTTTAATAATATATATAAAGTTGTTTGTTTTATTAGAATATAAATAGAATATATTATATTATATATAAGGTTTTTGTTTTATTAAAATATTTTATTGCATAGTGTTGTATAGTAAAATTAAATTTTCGCCGATTCTTCGTCCGTAAACTTTCTTTACTGTGCGTCTGTGATTTCTTTAAATAGTTCCCTGTCATTCTCCTATAAATAGGATGCTTAGTTAAAAAATAAAAATCACACCAAAATCAGAGAATTTGTTTTCTATAATATTGTGCATATTTCTTTCTAGTATAAGGGTACTTTGAGTATAGCTAATAGTGCAAGATTTCTTCAAGAAAATCTCCACAATACCAGTCAGATTTAGTCTCCTACTAAGGTAAATGATGTTATTTTCTTTCAATACTCATAAGGGTTGTCATTCTATTCCTTATTAATCTGTGGAAATAACCTGTCTACGCGAACTACCGCATGTATAGTGAATAACCCTTCATATTCATTCTTTATTAAGTTGTGAAAATGATCTGTCTACGCGGATTACCGCATGACGGGTGAAAATCTATTTGCAGTTTCATATATTCTTTTATACTAGTTTGGAATATCATTTCTTTTGTACTCGTCAAGGGATATCGTTTTCTTTCATATTTCTCCGTTTATGGTACGAAATTATTGTTTGTTTCCATAACCTTATTATTAAATGTTGGAAATCCCTGAAATTAGTAGAATATCCTTGAGTTTTGCGCTTTATCTAATATCATTTCACTAGAATATTAGTCTGAACTTTCTTATCAAATTTTAATATTTTCATGTCGGGGTACTATTCATACGGGGTACTATTCATACGGGGTACTATTCACGGGATACTATTCACGATAACAATTTGTTTCTTTTCTGTCCAAATTATTTTTGATATATGAATATCATTCTTGAATTTTACTCCACAATTGATTATTATGTTGTCAATTTGAACATTCTTGAACTTGGATAAATTAAATTATAAATATCTAATATTTATCATTGACCTCACTTAATTCGTTCTTTATATCATTTTCCATTATCCTTAGTCTTAAATTGTAATGAAAGTTATCTTTGGCCCATAGCGCAAAGATGAACTGTTGATTGGTATGATTATGACCAAGAACTGTGTATTGGTATAATCATGACATTTGGTGTTATAGATAAAGGCTTGTGATGAAAGTTATCTTTAACCCGTAGTGCAAAGATGGACTGTTGTTTGGCATGATCATGACCATTGGTGATACAAATGAATATCTTTGGCCGTAGTGCAAAGATGAAATGCTGACTTGCATAATTATTGAATGGTGTTACAGGGATAAAATATTTTTGATTGTCCTTTAACTTGTAGAAGATAATAGATATCATTCTCTACTTTACTCTTCTAATAAGTTGCTATTTCTGCTGCAGTTGTTGATCTAAAACTTGTTGTCCATCATATTTTATATGATTTATTATTGTTAAAGGCTAACGATAATTTATTCTTCATTATCTTAGTCATAATATTTTTTACTGGGATAGTTGAGCTCACCTTTTTATTTCATTATTCTCTTCGAGAAAGGAGAATATAGCTGGGACTAGTCGGGGAATGGAGTGATGGTCCGAAATAGTGCTATAGTAGTCCTCACTATTTTATAAAATAGTGTGATAATAATTGTAATGAGAACTTAATTTGAGTGTTGATATTTTCATATTATATACGACATAATATCAGTATGTGTGGTCGTATTTTGCACGACAGTTTAATAGTTGGAATAGGAAGATTTGTATTTGGATTCTGTACCATGTATTTGGTGACTTAGAATGGGTTGTGTGGACCTATTTTGGGGGCGTCATAGATAATAGTACAACTGATCCTTAGACTTGAGATCATCATAGTATCTTGTGTATAATGAGTTATACTTTGACATGTCCATTAAGAACCTTAGGGTATATCAAAGGTATGATCTGGTGTAATAAGTTATATATGGAGATAATGAATAATCAATAAAGAATTTACCACTTCTAGTAAAAGAAGAGATATGTCCTATGTGATTCGATAAATGACAACCTAGGAATTCTTGGCCAAAGTGGAATGAAATTAGAAAGGAGTTTCTAATTTGCATTATTTAGAGTTGTGCATTTGAGAATCGAAATACATATAATTAAATAAAATAAGACTTGACAGTAATTCTGTGACACTCCCAAATCCAGGTACTTCAATTTCCACGGGATTTGGTGTTCACTATACAAATATCACATATCTATCTACCCATAATAAAAGTAACTCATGAAATAAATAGAATCCTCCCCTTAAGGGGTTACAACATCTGAATAATAAATAAATCCCAGGTTGAACTAACCTTAAACATCAAATGCGAAAACGTAAATAAACAAATAAGTCTTAACAATATCATAGTCTTAAACATAGTATTCTCAAGTAAAATAACAAGCCTTCAACACTTGTTAACTTTGTTTTTGCCTTTGCTAGTGGAAGTCTCGTCGGTCCTTTCAATCTTAGCTGCAATGTTATTATGCAAGAGTGAGCACGATTGCCCACAAGTATAACAATATAACAGTAATAATAATATGTGAGAAATCAAGGAGTTCTGAATAATAGGAAACTCGGCTTTTGAATCAAGAATGAATAACAAGAATCAAAAGGACTTCTGAGGGTCATACAACCAAGAACTATGTCCCAGGTTATCAAGTATCTCTACTTTAAATCTTTAATAGTCGTAGGACTATATGGACTCTACTACTCGTACTTAGGGGGATCAGCCCTTAGTACCATGACTTTGCACAACATCTCAACGCTAACGCGTAAATAATCTCCTATAAAGGGTTGTTCATCTCAGTTTGACATTAGAGTTCGCACCAAAGGAATTTTGGTTTGGATAAGCTCAATAACAATTCTAGAATTTAGAACGTTCATGTGACATCCCCAAATCTGGGTACTTCGTTTTCATATGATTTGGTGTTCACTTTCTATTTAAAACATATATCTACCCAATAATAAAGAATTGCAAAACCAATTACAACCTTCATAAAACTTAAATAAAATCTTCCTTGACAAAGGATTACAACTTGTCCAAATAAAATCCAGGGTTAACTAAACCTTAACATCAAACAAAGTAAATGTAGAAATAAAACATCGTCAACTAAATCTTATTACAATATAACTTGAAACCGCAAGCCTTCACTTGCTCATCTTTCCTTTTCCTTTACTTGTTGACGGAATGTCAACATTCTCGGCCTTAACTGCAAGGGTTTGTGAAATATGCAAGAGTAAGTAAACAAAAGCTCACTTGAAATACAACAGTGATATGACATAACGGAATAGTTTCAAAAGAGTATGAATCACCTTACTTTCATCAAAATAAAGAATTGAATAATAATTCTTCAATCATATTTAAAGTTTTAGTATAGACTTTATCTGAGGGTCATACGACCTTGAACTATGTCCTAGGTTATAAATATTTATATTTAAACCTTTAACAGTCATTAAGACTATGGACCTTCAACTCGTAGTCAGGGGGATCAGCCCTTCGTACCATGTATTGTGCACAACCATCTTAACGCTTTCGCATAAATGTCCCCTAATAGATAGGGTTGTTCATTCTCAGTATTTGAATACAAGTCCGCACCAAAGAAAGTTTGGTTTGGATAGATAAAGGAACTTTGGAGTTTCAACTATCATCAACTAGAAGTAGTTGAATCGACTCACAGTGCTTTAATAGTTCAGTAATATAAAAATCATGAACCAATTGTAAGATATAGAAATAATTTACATAATAAGTAGGCATGCTTTAGAAATAACTTAAAGTAATTGAAAGAATAAGTAGATCTTGCTTGAACAATTAAGTTAAGATCACAACACTATGACAATAATTGCATTATGAACATTGGAATACGATATAACTTGTACAATACATAACAAGTTAAGAATCGAAAATAAACTTGCATGACATCTTGAGCAAGGGTTAGAAAACTTTCATAATAAAAAGATGCATTGATAAAGCTTGCATAGCGTACAAGAATAGTTTAGAAAGCTTGTACAAAGTAATAACGAGTTTAGAAATAAAAACTTGCATAACATATAAGAATAAGGATTAGGGAACTTGCCTCAAGCGCAAGCTACACTTTAATAACTACAATCACTTCACAGTTACCCTACACATTCACATCACGTTCAAAACATCTATTAGTACCCAACTACAGCGTTTAAACCGTTGAACTTCATACTCAAGTCCAACTCAGAACGTTGTTTACAACATATGTTGCTAACTAGCCACATACGTGAGTATAAACTCACGACATACATTCATAAGCTTATAACGCTTTAAATCGTGTAGTGTACATTATGAAAGTAACACACTCATACACATATAACACATTCATATAAAACTTTAATCTATCTTAAACACATCAAAAGCATGTTATCTTATTACCTATTACATTTATCAAGTCATAGAAATAAGTTAGCTAAACAAACGGGGCATGTAAACTCAACAAGCAAAAACCAAACTTCACGGGCAGCTTGTTAACCTGATGGGGCTGGTCCCCCAAGGGCAATAGCCCCGCTGGGACGGGTCCCTCCTCTGGTGGAAGTGCTGGTTCGCGAATTGGCAGAAAAATAAGCCAATTTGGCTTATTTTTTCACACCGAATTCGATTTTTTCCAACATGATTAACATGAAACTTGCTAACAACAATATTTTAAACTCTTTAACATGATTATAACATGAAAAATCCATACAACACATGATCAAACCATTGTTTTCATGATTTTCAAAGAAAACTATGATATTAAGCATTCTTAATGAAAATTGCTATTACGAATTCATTTTTCAAGTAATTTCAATTGTAATAACTCCTATTCTTAACATACTAACATAATACATTATCAATTTAAACAATAACCCACAATCAAACATCAATTTGATAGTTTCAAAAGCCATTTTTAAAAGAATTGGTTTACAGTAAATCATATGAACATAATTCTTCTTGTTTATCAAAATTACATGGGTTGAATTGTTAAAACAACTATATAACTCCTATCACATCATGCTATAACACAGTTCGCGAACAATGTACAGAAAAAGCCAAAAAAATGCTAAAATAAGCTCAAACAACGATTGTTAATGTTACTCATGAACTAATAACTTAGCAGAAACATGTAGCAACATACATAGCATGTTTTTGACAACTTAAATCACATAATTAGTCAAATTAGAACACCTAATTTCCATATTTTTGATATTTTGCAAAGTTTTAACAAAAATTATGAATTTCTTCATTACAGATTCGTTATAACACCGAATTTGTCCGTTTGAATTTCGTTCTCCTCGTTTTAACATGCATAATAATAATCAACCATCAATTTCAAGTTTAATAAACAATTAAAGCATGAAAAATTGTACATAAGGTTCATATTCGTACTTTTCATACTACGTGACTTATGAAACTATGATTAAAGCATAATTAGATAGTTTTAATTACTTTAAATCTTAAATAAATGATATAAGGCATGTTATCAACATTTATTAACACATATACCATCATTTCATGCATAAATCACAAAATAGTTGTTTACAGAGAACTTCAAAATACACGTTAATGGAGAAAGTTTTAAAACATAGTTTGACTAGGATTGAGAGTTTTGATAGTAGGGTGCATACAAGCCAATCATGTATGATGATAAAGCACATACTTTGTAAATAATCTTATTTATTTATTAATAAAATATTTATTTATTAAAGGCATTTAATTATCTACATGGTGCTGTTTTTATAATATGTAAATTACCCATAGTTTTAAGCAATGCTTTTAGAATCATATGTTGATCATGCTAATGAGATCTAAATTCTTAGAAAGCTTAAAAACTAAAATAGTTCCTAATCATGGGATTACTAAAAAGGGGATTAGTAAATCCGAATAGATTAGTACATATTTTGCTTGCTCATTGGATGAGGATGATTGATCTCATAATCATTTGAGTGGAGACACTAAAGCAAGTGTGTAGGTGCTTATTGGAGAATAAGTTCACTGAACGTGACTCGCTATGGAATACCTAATGGAGTTTTACTCGACTGTCAATAGGAATTCCTAATGTGATAGTAGTACAAGTGATCCTTGGACTTGAGATTATCATAGTATCTTGTATGTAATGAATTATACTTTGACTTATTCCTTAAAGCCCTTTAAGGTATATAAAAGGGTATGCTTGGATATAATGAGTTACATATGGAGATAATGAATGATCAATAAATAATCTACCACCTCTAGTAAAAGAAGAGATATGTCTTATGTGATTCGGTAAATGACAACCCAGGAATCCTTGGCCAAGGTGGAATGAAATTAGAAAGGAGTTTCTAATTTGCATTATTTGGAGTTGTGCATTTTCTAATCGTAATACATATAATTAAATAAAATAAGACTTGACAGTAAATTCATGTCTTATATTTAATTGGGACATTGTATGGTGGAAGGATTGAATTATACGGTAACTATTTACTCACAGGTTCTTTTATGATTAATGTTGATATCTATATTATCTGGAAAGTCGTTGATCGCTAGAGAGGCTTATCCCTATTGTAAAATAAATATTATTTATTTAAATAGATTATTAGTTTAATTTATTTATTTAAATAAGATTAGAATTATTCTAATTAATTTATTCACAACGGGTTTAATATAGAGAACCTAAAGGTCACACCATAAAAGGAAGAATAATTATTTAAGAAAATAATGGCCTAATCGTAATAATGCATTAAGTGTAATTAATTTAATCTATGGTGATAGAATAAATTAAATAGCTTGATGTTTATTATTTAATATTTTAGAAATATAAAATATAAATTAATAAGAGATGTCTTATTAATATTATTACAATTATTATTATTTTAATTTCTAAAGGGGTTTAGTAATTAATTTAATATTAGTACTCTCATTTATTCCTAATAAGATTAGGAGACAAATTAATTAAATAAATTTAATTAATTATTCCCAATGTGGTGGAAAGCCTAAATTAATTAAAGGAGTTTAATTAATTAAATGAAATCCCATGTCTAATAGGATTAAAAGGGTTGACCAATATCTATATAAGAGGAGTCTTATAATAGATATTACTTGATGCAAATCCAATTGTTGGAGAGTACTCCTTTTCTATAGAGGATAGAAACTATGCCAACCACCCTCCTTCTTGATAATTCATCTTCCTTGGTGGATCACCTCTAGAAGCCAAACACTTAGGTGGCTAACGTTGATCAAAGGAAGGAATCTAACCCAGAAATTCAAGGAGATCACGAAGAACAAGGAGTTGAACTCGTACCTGTGGAAGCTTCGTTCTACAAGGGTATGATTCCATAATTTCTTATTTATCGTTTTAAATTAATAATTTGCATAAAAGATGATCCGGGTGATGGTTTTGTAGAATTTTTTTAAACTCTGATATACCATGCTTCCGCTAATTTTTGCAATTTGATTGCGTCACTATTTCGTACAAACCCAACAGTGGTATCAGAGCCAAACCTTTATGCAATTATTAATTGTTTTGATTTCATATACATATGGGTATGTATTTAGAATAATTTATTGGGCATAATTAGTTGTATAAAATTATTTTTTTATGGGAGAAAGAAAAAAAAATTAATAGAAACAAATTTTTTTTTTTGGTTCGCTGTGTCCCTGAATTGATCACAAAATGGTGACTGCAATTTTTTTTTAAAGGGAACCTGCCGAATTTGTTTTTAAAAGCTGACTCACGTTGTCTTAGAAAAGGATATTAATTGTTTTAAATGAAAAGTTATTCAATTCAAAACAAAAAGGTTTCTGCAAGCTTTTTGAAACATGCAGGAAGTTTTAAAAGAAAGGTAACCCATGATTACCTTAATATATTATATAATATATATATATATACCAAAAGGCGGAAGTAGAACAAGAGAAGAGTGGCGCATACAAAGCTAAATTACAACTATAATAGAACTATAAGAAATAATAACAGCAGTTCATATGTATAAACAAGAGTTTGAATAAAATAAAAGTTTTATTGATAAATGAAATAATTACAAACAAATAAATGAGGGTAACTTACAAGTAGACTCGATTATAGAAGCCTAACATGTTATAACTAAGATAGAAGGCAAGAGAGTTGAAGATTAATCAGATAGGAATCTGAGTCTTCCTAAACGCTCTATTGGATGTCTAAATCCTCCCTTACACAAATGACTAAGCCTCTCTTATATAGGAATGAGAGAAGGCGTAATGATTACAACTCAATAATTACAAAACATCTTTAACTATTGAAGAACAGTAATGCTTTATCAAAAGACAAGAGCATTACTACAACTTTTGACTATTACAGACGCGTTAAATAACTTTACACACTCAATAATACAAATACAGAATAACTTTTAACTAAAGTGACCATATGGCCGACAAACAGGACATGACTCAGCTAAATTACAAACTGACTCATCTTTTACTTTCGGCCGCACTGATGACTTTGGTGAAAGCAACAGTTCTTTGTCTGCCGCTTGCAAATATGCTGTGACTGTAGGCATCCTAGGCAAATGGATCCTGTGCATCTTGGAGTGAAATGCTACCGTACAAATCATTAGGGCTAGAAGCCTCATGACTGTGTATAAACGAGGAGGATGAACAGATCGAGGGAATAGAGTCCTCATTGAGTTTATCCATTCATTTTTGAATAAGCCGAGATAACTGTTTTAACTCAGCGTTGGAGCAGTGATCAATATCCGCAAAATCAAGCTTTGTTTGAGCCAATTTTTTGGATTTACTAGAGGAAGATTCCTTTGGAGGAGGAACCAATTTAATAGGAGAAGGATCAGGAAATTCTTTCTGAACTTGACCAACGATGCTATAAACATCAAATTTATCCCACCATTTGACTGAAAACTCGCGCATTACATAAGTCAATTGACTAATGTTACTGCGGGTTATAATAGATTTATCTGTTTGAGTATGATCAATTTCAACAACAGGGGAATAAAATCCATAGTTCCATTTAAGAATCCATGGAATTTTATATTTACTGACGAACTGAAGAATAACTGGAATACAATCATTCTTCAGATTATTAGGGGATCTGCAACAAAATACAGAAAGAACTGACTGGAGCTCAACTAGAAGAATTTATGGATGAGACCAAATCTTTCCCACCATAAAACAAACCAATGAGGAATTTTACTTTTGAACTTGTGGTCACACTAAATGAACCACGAATGACTAAAGAAAAGAGTTTGGAACAAGAAGACTCTGTTCCAAGCTTCTATGTAATTATAATAGCAATACTAGCTATCATGACCACTTAACTACTGCAAATCAGAAGGATGATTACCCCAGTCAGACATGGAGATAATCTGTTTAATATAGAGGGAATGATAGATGATTTTAGAGGAATCATTTCTATCATAAATAGGTTTGATTAAAATTGACTAAGATTGAAGAAGAATGTCCTTATAATACACCAGGGATTTATAAGGAGCGAGGGGAAGGAAGTGCCAACTAGCTGGGAAGAACTGGGAGGCCAATTTGACTGGATCATCAATGAATTTCATATGTCTTTCAATATGAAATAAATTGGTGGAGTAAACAGGGACATACTCAGAAAAAGTACGTTGACCAGAAATAGGATTACTTGAAGAAGACGAAGCAAAGGGATCATAGAGCTTGGGGCCTTGTGCCAAAACCGTGCTGTAGGGTTTTGGGATGGTTCCAAGGACTGTAAACCTATTTACTACATCAATAACTGGGCTAACTGGATGTGGGATTATGGCTCCCAAAGGCCTTTGACTAGGCGGGCCTGGGCCTGGAGGGCCAGGAGGCCGAACATTCTTGTTGTTTCCTCTCACACTCATTTATGGGTACCTGAATGAATAAATTCTCTTGTAAGAAAATCAGGAACAGAATTTTCACTACCTTTAATATATTCAATATCGAAATCAAAAATACTTAAAATAGATTGTCAACGGGCAAAAATATGTTTTGCAGCAATATTTTTAACATCTTTTTCTAAAATGTATTTGGCCGATTTATAGTCAATACGAATCAAAAATCTTTGATTTAACAAATCATTTTGAAATTTACTAATACATAAAACTAAAGCTAAAATCTCTTTTTTTAATTGTACTATAGTTTAACTGAGCTTAATTCCACGCGCCAGAGTGGAATCAAACAATTTGTTCAGAAGAAGCCGGGGTTAATTTCTGCTTCAAGATGCCACCAAAGCCAATTTCGGAGGCGTCAGTTTCAACAATTTTAAAAGCAGATTCATTAGAGATGCCAAGGCAAGGAAAAACCTTAACATATTTTTTGACTTGTTGAATGATGGCAGTATGCTCATCAGTCCCAAGAGTAGGATTTTTCTGTAAACGAAGAAATAAAGGTTTACAAATTTTTCTTAAATTTTGATAAAACTTACCCACATAATTAAGAGATTCTAAGAATCGCTGGAGTTGGGTTTTATCAATGATTTTATCAGGGAACTTATCTGCGAACTGAATAACTCTTTGAATAGGACGGACTAGACCACGATAAATATCATGACCTAGAAATTTGACTCTAATTTGGAACAGACTACATTTAGTAGGAGAAAGAACCAAACCATTAATTTTGACTGATTTGAAAAACGAATTTAAATGTTTGAAGTGTTCATCAATTGACTTAGAAAAGACCAGAATATCATCAATGTAAACAATGATGAAATGACTTAAAGGATTTAAAATTTTATTAAGAATATTTTGAAATTCACTGGGGGCGTTCTTAAGACCAAAGGCTTGAACAACCCATTCGTAATGACCAAAGGGGGTGGTGAAAGCAGTTTTATACCTATCGCAAGGATGAATACTGACTTACCAAAAACCCGACTTAAGGTCAAATTTACTAAATATGGTAGCATTACTAAGCCGGCGAAGAAGGTCTTCCTTATTAGGTAAGGGATACCTAATCCATTCTAAAACCTTATTAAGGGACTTGTAATTAATAACTAAACGTGGAACACCTCTTTCTTTCTCAGCTTCATTATTTACATAAAAGGCTGGACAAGACTAAGGTGATTTACTATGTGTAATTAGACCTTTCGCAAGCAAGTCATTAATTTCTTGTTTGCAAAGTTCCATCTGCTGATGACTCAACTGAATAGGTTTTGCCTTAGTAGGAATCAAATGCTCTTTGAATTCCTTAGCATAAGGAAGCCTAACCACATGTTTCCTTCTATGCCAAAAGGCATTAGGAGAATCAGCACATAAATTTTTTGTTATAAACACGCGAAGTTCTTCAATCTTATCTTGAACTTTATCAAGAAGGAGAAGATCTTCAACCTGTTTATATTTAATTTCCTGTTTCAGGAATTTTAACTGTGAAGTTTTACAGTTTAACAAATTCAAAGATTTTAAAATAGACTCGTCTTGAATGAATTTCAAATCTCTTTCCTTAGGCTGAGTGATAAATTCTAAAATAACTTTCTGGCCTAAGTGCTCAGTTGTTAAACCATTATTACTAGTAGTAAATGGATATAATAAATATATAAACGGGAGTCCTAAAATGATCTTATCTGTCAAGTTGCGAATTAAAACAAAAGAAGTTTTAAAACACATATTGTCTTGGCAAATATGAACTTTAGGCAATTTATATTTTATTTCCATCATACTACCATTAGCAGAGTTAAGACGTTCACTAGTCTTTTTATAGAACTTGGTAGGAATTAATCCTTCTTGAATGCAATTAAGGTCTGCACTAGTGTCGACCAAAGCAGGAAGCTGTATTGCAAAATTTCCATCAATAACTAGACGAACGATAATATACCATTTTTGTATGGTAATGTCTTTTAATCTTTTTAGTGAATTACCCTGAACCATAAGAAGTGACTCATCTTCTTTAGCATTAGAAGATTCAGCTTCTTCTTCATTATCTGATGATTCAGTAATATGAAGTTCTGAACCTTTAGTGGCCAAAGTAGTCATTTCTTTGCGCAAATCAGAAATTTCAGTATTAAAACCAGAAATTTCCTTTCTAAGCTTATTAACTTCTTGATTTAACTCAGGGAGGGTAATTTCCCTATCAGCGACTTTAAATCTCTCAAGGGTTTTATTAAGACTAATTACAGGCTTTTCTTTACCCCTAATTATCTTACCCTTACCCGAATTATTTTTAAAAAATAAATCTTTTAACTGTTTCATGTACTGTAACTTTAAATCTTCATCTGTAAGTTTACTAATTAACTCAATTAACAAAGAGCTCTCTTGATCTTCTTTGCTAAGTACGTTAATAGTCTTACAACAATCAGATCTACAATTATCAGTACAAAGGGTAACTTCATTATCTTCACTAGGAGTTTGACTATCTTCGTCATTACCAGAGGAATAAGGAATATCAGAATGATTGTTATCATCCTCAACATCATTCTCAATTCTTATTAACTCTAATATCTTATGAGTGTCTTCAACAAAAATATTTAACTGACTCAATTT
This sequence comes from Panax stipuleanatus, assembly GCA_020205555.1. Classification (NCBI taxonomy): domain Eukaryota; kingdom Viridiplantae; phylum Streptophyta; class Magnoliopsida; order Apiales; family Araliaceae; genus Panax; species Panax stipuleanatus. Next base: position 103,288,720 of record CM035125.1, read on the forward strand.
CTGTTTTAACTTACACTCACTTTTGTAATGACCCTTTTTACCACAATTATAACAGGTAATTTTACTCTTATCTTGTGACTTAGAAGTAGTCTTTTTACTATGAGTTTTCTTTCTTGACTTAGGTTTTTCATAATAACTATCTTGATTTTTAGATTGACTACTAGACCGCTTCTTATGATGCTTTCTCGTTTTGCATTTTTCAATCTGTTTTTTCCTATGCTTTCTTCTAGAGGGAGCAATAGGAGGTAAACCATATTGTTCACAAAATGTGTCAAGCTCATACTTAGCTTTCTTCTTATCTTTAGCAGCTTGTTTAGCAATCTTAAAATCAATGCACATTTTTAATCCAATCTTTTGAATATAACTGATTATGTCACCATAAGTCAGGTTATCATAATCGATATATCCAAGAGTTTTACTAAGTTCTTCTCTAACCTTGTGAGCAAATAAGTTAAGAAGTCCATTAACAAATTTTTCTTTCCAAAACGGTTTATTACTATCACTGCGCATCATAACACGAGAAATAAAAACATCTTTGTACCACTTAAAATCACTTAAAGTGGGACATGTGAGATTACTTAACTGGTCATGAATTCTCTCAGTGATATTACTGGGGGTTCCAATAAAATGTTTTATTATCGTGAAAATTAATGTGTTAATGCCATCAGGAATACCAAAACCTATATCTTCTCTGAAGATAGGTTGACCATTGTCATCTAACTGGCGAGCATGTATAATAGAATTCCTTGCATCTTCGTCAAGGTGTTTTTCCCACCAAGAACGAAGTACACCAGTGAAACCATTAGTTAATATTTCAACGATTTCAGGCTGAGTTAAACTGCTGAACGCTGTAATATAACTATTGGCTACCATAGACAAGTGATTCATTTTGGTAAGAATCTGATACTCACTAAAACCATCAATATTCCATTCATAAATTTTATTAGACGAAACAGAAAATTGATTATCTAGATTTTTCTCCTCATACTGAAGATCAGGGGGAGTTGGTCTAGAATACCAATTTTTTGTAATACTAATATTATTAAAAGTTAACTTGTTTAACTGTTCAGTAAGATCTGGAATAGAAGCAATCTCAGATTCATCATCTGATTGACTATCACTGTTATTGTCAGATTCTTCAATCTGATCAATGATGGCAACAGTACCACTAGCTTCACCAGAACTTGAACCAATCTTTTTAATTAACTTATCAATACTTTTAACTAGGTCAGAGTCTTTATTACGCAGTCCCATAACTTCTCTTTTTTCTGGGAGTGTTAATAAAGGTTGATCTAGTTTCTTTTCAGGATTTTTAACTAAAGAATGATCAAACTTTTCTTCAATTTTGTCTAACTGTTTACCAATTGTAGCTAAATACTGATTAGTAAAATTATTTTGCTCAATAATTTTCTTTTCATCAGTTGTCCACTGACTTTTAGTAAGGACTTTACATTGTGAATGGTGTTTATCATACCAATCATAAAATGTAAGGTTCTTTTGATTATTTTTTAAATATTTTTTCCATTTATTAACAATTTTATCTCTGTCATGCTTATCATATTTATTACGAAAAATATGGTATTTTTCTTTATTAGATGTGGAATTAAAATCTGCAACCAGACTATCCCAATCTAATTTAAATGCTTTAGTGATTATTCTTAACTGATGATTAATAGGTGCTTCAAAATCAGAAGGGGTTGGTCCTACAGAAACTATAGAAGTCACATCATCTTGTTCATCTTCTACCTGAGTAGGAGGAGTGTAACAAGGATGACTAGTCTGACCTTGATTAAGAATACCTTTCATTTTAATATCAGGAATAGAAAAATCACTTAATACCTCAGTATCTCTTCTGGAAACAACTGAAGGAACTGAAGAATTAGTAAATTCTTCTATAGTTAAAGGTCTTCTGGTACGTTCAAAACTGACCCGAACAGTACCATCAGAAAATTGTTTAATATTATCTAAATTCAACAAATTATTTATTACTGGTTTTTGTGGAATCTCTTGAGGGAGGATTTCATGCAAATTAAAATTGCCCATTAAATGATACTCATATATATATGGAATATTTTAATTCATGAGATGAATATTTATTTATTGATATATATGGTGATATGTATGAAAATAAATGGGGTTGATTATGGACTATTGACCAATGTGATTGAATTTTATTTTAGTTGAATGCTTAATGAATGAGTTTTATTAAATGGGGTCTGCGTACCTTATCTTCTCTAATTTTTTTTCTCGATGTAAATTCTATCTCCCTCCTATGTACTTCCCCTTGACTGCTGATCAAGGTTTCTATTTAAATTAAATAGTTTAATGTAATAGAAATAGTTAGAAATATCTTTAAAAAATTGGAGACCAAGGAGCAAAGAGCGCGTGAAGACCCATTTGTATGGAGCCCGAGATTTAAATGTAATAGTTATATTTAAATTTAATTCTTGCACTCCTAGGTTTGACCTTTTAGTTCACTTGGTGGCTCTAGTGAACCAAACTAGAATAAAAGTCCATAATCAATCCGGGTAGAATATAGTATTCTATATTGCATGCTAAATATTATATATATTATATTTTATGTAAACATGGTTCGCATGTTTAATAAAATGACGCATATTATATATATATATATATATGTGTGTGTGTGTGTGTGTATGTGTGTGTGTGTGTGTGCATGCGCGCTAAACAAGATGAGACAAATAATAACAAACCCCTCAAAGAAACAAGATTAAGTCCGAAGCGTTCAAAGATAGTTGGAATATCGAACGTCGCCTTCTAGCATGATAAATTAATAGAGTATTAAATATTTAATATGAGCTTGTTGTGCTATCCACAAGGCGAGTATTGAGTATTTAAGATGGTAATTAATCATATTTGATGCTTATGAAGAAAATTGAACGATCTAGTCTTGTTGTGCTATCAACAAGGACGAACATTTTTCTTTTTTGAATTTATGGAAGTGCTAGGCCTAGACTTAACTTAAATTATTTTAGTACGGATGTGCACACACTTGACTATTATGATTTAAGAGGCAAAATAAAAGGAGTTACATAGTGATGTAATTGACAAAAGTTGACTACCTATTTATTTGTATATCGCTTGTTGTGCTATCCACAAGGTTATATACATTTGAAATAGGATCCTTATTTTCACTAGCAAATCTTTAATTAGATATTGCCGAACTATATAAGTGAGGGTAATATAGTTTGATAAAAATAGTGGGAGATACTAATTTAAAATAAAGACCTAAATTTATTTTGGTATGCAAAGTTAATAAAAATGAATGTTTGCAAAAATGTTATCTTTTTCACATGCAGAATTTTAAAAATGTCTAAATCACTAATCTCACTACGAAGCATACTTGATGCAAATAAGCTTACTGGACCGAATTATGAGGACTGGCTAAGAAATCTGAGAATTGTTCTCACTATTGAAAAGATTTCTTATGTCCTAAATTCAACTGTCCCTGAATTTGTTTCGAAAACAGCCTCTGAGGAAGAGATTGTCACTTTCAATAAGTGGCAAGATGATGCATATGTGGTTCAATGCATCATGCTCGCATCCATGAATAACGACCTTCAGCGTCAGCACAAAAAAATGGATGCTCCTGCTATGCTGCTTCACCTCAAGGAGTTGTATGGTGAACAGAGTAGGACTGCTAGATATAAGATATCTAAGGATCTCTTCCGATCTCGGATGACCTAGGGTACTTCCGTCGAGACTCATCTCCTGAAAGTGATTAATTTAATTGAACGCCTTGGACAGCTTGGGTTCGTCATGGATGGGGAGTTGAGTCAAGACTTGGTTTTGCAGTCACTCCTTGAGACCTTCTCGCAGTTTGCGGTTAATTTTCACATGAATAAGCTAGATGTCAACTTGCCTGAGCTGCTTAACATGCTGAAAACTGTAGAAGGTCACTTTCCATCCAAGAAGAACCATGTCTTGTTGGTGGATTCTTCCAATAAAAGGAAGAGGCCCAAGGTATCTCCTGAAAAAGAAGAAATCCAAGAAGGCTAAGGGAAAGGGGAAAGAAAAGGAACAAAAGAAACATGAACTAGCTAAAGGAATGTGCATTCATTGCAACGAGCCGGGACATTGGAAGAGGAACTGCAAGAAGTTTTTAGCAGAGAAGAAGCTTGGAGAAGCTTCGACTTCCAATCAAGGTTTATTTATATTTGAAATTAATTTTTTTGAAAGTCATAATTCTACTTGGATATTTGATACCGGATGTGATTCTCACATATATAACACTGTGCAGGGACTGGTCAGAAGTAGAAAGCTGAACAATGATGAGGTGATCCTACGAGTTGGGAATGGAGCAAAGGTTGCTGCATTAGCTGTAGAAACTTATTATTTAGCGATGCCTTCGGGCAAGTCCATTTATCTTAATAATTGTTATTATGTTCCGAATATTATTAAAAATATTATTTCAATTTCTGTATTGGATATGGAAGAATTTAACGTTGTTATAAAGAATAATGGTTGCTCTATTTATAAAGACGATGTTTTATATGGTATTAAAAATTTGCGAAATGGACTTTATACACTTGACATACAAGAAAATATATTTCAAATTGAACAAACTAAGAAAAGGAAAATAGATGATATTAATTATATCTACATGTGGCACTGTAGACTCGGTCATATCAATGAAACAAGATTATCCAAGTTACATAAAGATGGACTCCTAGAGCTATCCGATTATGAATCATATCCAACTTGTGAATCTTGTCTCATGGGTAAAATGACTAAATCTCCTTTTAGTGGAAAAGGAGAAAGAGTTACAGAGTTGTTGGCATTGATTCACACAGACATTTGTGGACCTATGACAACAAGTGCACGGGGTGGGTATTCTATTTTATTACTTTCATTGATGATCACTCAAGATTTGGATATGTGTATTTAAAGAAATACAAGTTAGAATCATTTGAAAAGTTCAAAGAGTTCATAAATGAAGTAGAGAAACAAACGGGCAAGAGTATAAAGATAATTCGATCAGATCGAGGTGGAGAATACGTAAGCGGTGAGTTTCTCAATTGTCTCAAATAAAATGGTATAATCTCACAATGGACTCCTTCAGGTACACCACAGTTAAATGGAGTATCTGAAAGGAGAAATCGAACACTGTTGGACATGGTTCGATCCATGATGAGTTTTACCGACCTTCCAATTTCCTTCTGGGGTTATGCCCTAGAAACAGCTACATACCTACATAACAAGGTACCTACCAAATCCGCCCCAAAGACTCCATATGAGATGTGAAAGGGGAGGAAACCAAATCTTAAGCATATTAAAACTTGGGGTTGTCTAGCTTATGTCAAAAAGTTTGAACATGATAAGCTACAGACTAAATCCGACACGTGTAGATTTGTGGGATACCCTAAGGAAACTGTAGGGTATTATTTCTATCATCCAACTGATCAAAAAGTGTTTGTTGCGAAATATGCTGCCTTCTTAGAAAAGGAGTTTATCTATGAAGGGGTCAGTGGGAGTAAGATATATCTTGAAGAAGTTCAAGAATCACAAATTACTACGGATCAGAGTCAGGTACCTGACCAAGTGGAAGAACCTACTGTATCACACCCTATTCGTAAATCTGGAAGAGTACTGAAGATACCTGAGAGATATGGATTCGTCATAGAGGATGACGATGAGGTATACATCATGAATGATGATGATCTATTGAATTACGAACAGGCTATGAGTAATAAAGACTCAGAGAAATGGTAGATAACTATAAAATTTAAAATGGATTTTGAAGCTATGCTCAAATCCTTTTGGATTTTACTTGCGATTACAGCTTATTATTACTTAATCTGGCAAAATGGACGTGGAGACGTCCTTCCTCAAATATACATTATTGGAGGAGAATGTATGTATGATACAACCAGATAGTTTATTGTTTCAATGGTTGAAGCAAATCATGTATATGAGCTACAACAATCCATTCATGGATTGAAGCAAGATTCTCGTAGATGAAACATTCGTTTTGATGAGACAATCAAAGAGTTGGATTTTATCAAAAATGAGGATGAACCATGTGTGTACAAGAAGGTTAATGGGAGTGCTATTTCATTCCTTGTATTATATGTTGATGATATATTACTGATAGGGAATGAAATTCCTATGCTAAAATCGATCAAAACAAAGTTGTCTAAACATTCCTCCATGAATGATTTGGGTAGAACATCCCACATTGGGGATATAAATCTTTATTGATATATTTAAAAGGATGTTCGGCTAAACCCAAGGAAACGTATATTCATTAGATACTAAAGGCGTTTAGCATGGCAAACTCCAAAAGGTGTCTCATGATGATGAGCCATGGAGTGAATCTCTCTAAAATTATCCTCAATAAAAGAGAGATCACATGAGCTACTATCATGTATGCAATAAAATATACGAGACTTGATGTTGATCAGTCATATTCTGGAGAAGATCACTATGAGACAGTGATACACATCTTAAAGTACTTAACTGACACTAAGGATGTCATCATTTCACATGATGAGTTTGAATTAAACTAGAGTGCTAAACAGACTCAAGTTTTCAGACTGACCAAAACGATATCAAATCCACTTTAGGATAAGTCGTTGCCTTGAAAGATGGTGTAGTGGATTAGAAAGGTTCCAAACAACAAATGGTTGCTGCTTTAGTGACAAAGACAAAGTATATAACTGTAAGTGAAGTTGCAAGTTAATGTTTCGGATAAAAAGTTCATTACAGAACTAGAAATAGTTCCTAAGTCTCATCTTGAATCTAAACATGTGTTGCGGCACTTTGATTAAAGAAATCATTGAAAGAGGAGCATATAGACTCTCAAGACAACATTGCAGATTCATTTACTAAAGCTTTAACACAACAGCAGTTTGATCGTCACTTAGAGAATATGGGTATGAGATACCATGGCGATTGGCTTTAGTGCAAGTGGGAGATTGATAGTAGTGTGCATACAAGCCAATCATGTATGATGATAAAGCATATACTTTATAAACAATCTTATTTATTTATTAATAAAATATTCATTTATTAAAGGCATTTAATTATCTATATGGTGCTGTTTTTATAATATGTAAATTACCCATAGTTTTAAGCAATGCTTTTAGAATCATGATGTTGATCATGCTAATGAGATCTAAATTCTTAGAAAGCTTAAAAACTAAAATAGTTCCTAATCATGGGATTACTAAAAAGGGGATTAGTAAATCCGGATAGATTAGTACATATGTTGCTTGCTCATTGGATGAGGATGATTGATCTCATAATCATTTGTGTGGTGACACTAAAGTATGTAGGTGCTTATTGGAGAATAAGTTCAATGAACGTGACTCGCTATGGAATACCTAATGGAGTTTTACTAGCCTGTCAATAGGAATTCCTAATGTGATAGTAGTACAAGTGATCCTTGGACTTGAGATCATCATAGTATCTTGTATGTAATGAATTATACTTTGACTTATTTCTTAAAGCACTTTAAGGTATATAAAAGGGTATGCTTGGGTATAATGAGTTACATATGGAGATAATGAATAATCAATAAAGAATCTACCACATCTAGTAAAAGAGGAGATATGTCTTGTGACGCCCCCAAATTCCAGGACCGCCACTTGGTCTCTCGAATTCGGTTCATCACGTGCCCATGGTAATACATCGCAATAATGATAACTAAATATCACACAACCACAGCGGAAAATCTATTCTAGAATAACTTACAATGATTTATTATAATTATTTCCCCAAGTCTCGCAACCTACAGTACTTAATAGATTACATAGCAATATCAATTAACGACTTGTTATATAATCTAACTTAAGCTTAAACATAAACAAATCCAGTCTTACTACATCATCTTCACACAATATTAATATATTTGAAACATAACAGACATAAGCTAGTTGGTAGCCTTGCCCTTGCCCTTATCAATGCCCAAAGGTTCGCCATGCTCTGCCTTAACTGAAATGTTTTAGGGAAAGCAAGAATGAGCAAAAATTGCCCAGCAAGTAATATACAATAAGGGTGAATAATAAGATTCTCAATTCTCGAAAGGGTATAGCAAGATTTGATAGTTCAAGAATAACAAGAATATCAACAGTTCTCAATAACAGTCGCTAAGGACAGGATAATATCAATATGATTCAATAATAAGTCAATTCAAGATTTCAAATAATTGAATACTGAGTAGTCACTACGAACTATGAACTTCTACTAGAATTGACAGTAATAAACTGAAAATCCAACAAAAACAGGTACAACAGGTGATCAGCCTAAAGTGCCCTTGTTATGCATAACAATCAATCATACTCAAGTGTACACGTCGGTTCTCCGACAATTATATATTCCCTTCAAAGAAGGTTGTTCTTCTCAGTCAAATACAAGATCCCGCACCAATCAATTAGTTTGGGTTGCTTTTCAATAACATAAGTCCAGCCGAATCAAATGGCATAGACACTTTCACAATATTCAAGAACAATACTAAGTTCAACATGAATAATAGCTTTAATGAAATAAGAGTTCAAGTATGCTAATTCAATTCAACCGATTAAGTAGGAAACTAGTTCGCAATACACAAGATAGGATACTTGCATAGTAAAAGAGTATAAGTTAGGAAACTTTCACAATCATAGCTTTCCTTGCATAAAGTAAATGCGTCGGTTAGGATACTTGCACTTTAAAAGAGTGTAAGTAAGAGAACTTGCCTTTAGCGTAGTTTATCCACGAAAAGCAATCAACACTTTCGAATTCCTATCGTAATACAGTTACGTATATATATGATATTCATTAGTCATATAATTTAACTTTACATTTTCTCTTTGAATATACGATCAACACATAAGGTAAGTTTTACCTAGCTACACAGTTATATAGAATATACTTTCTATCCTTAACGTTCCTTCTTTAGAGTTTAAACGCATTCTCATATTATATAAGATCTCAACAATCAACAAACATGCTTAATATCACATTAGACCACAATCAATACTAAATATATTTTATTTTAGCAAGTTACGGCATCTCCTTAAGTTAACCGTCAAATCGGGTTCAAGTAACATCATATAATATCACGTAGCATGCATTCATATTTAAAGGATACTTTACATGCTTGTATAACTTTTCCAAATCCAATCGTACATGGTATAGGTTCTTAAGTTAATACTTAAAGCCATTCAAGGACACGACTCATATGGTCTAACATGGTCGTTTTTAAACACATAAGATATTCATATAACTTGTATTAGTCATGCTCATGAGTACTCGTATTGCATATATGTAGCTAGCATTGTTATTATCTTGAAAACATGCTTTGTTTATGCTAAACTTTAATCACGGCAACCAATCATGGTATATATATATGCATGACACATGAATGAGTCTAAGAGTACTATCACATGTGTCCATAAATATCAGAATTTAAATCTCCACGTATCGTGTTAATGCTCATGTGCAAGGCTTGTATTTCTATTAGTGAATCTTACTAATAGAGCCTAACATGTTCATGCTTCCTTACGAACTATATAAACACAAGTTAAGGCTTCATTCGTATATTTCAAAGTTATCTAAACATGCTCATAACATCAAAATGACTATATAGCATTTACATGATCATATCCACCTTCAAACTTATATTTTTGTTAGGAATGAGCACTAGTTAGGTTCACATGTTCCTATTTTATTACGGAACCAATATAGATAAGCTAACATGCACTTCATGTGTCTCTAGGTGGTACTAACATGCTTGCAAGGTCAGTATGTAAACATGCTTTATAATGTTAATGATTGTTTATGAAATTTTAAGTTCGTTTCCAAGCTTCATGTCGTTTTGTTAACCATGCATGCTAATACACTAAAACATGCTTACATTGCCTCATTAGGTTTATATATATGTATTAATCATGCTTCCATGCTTGTTTAAACAAAAATCAACCAATTAGTACATAACAGTTTTGTTGCAGAATGCAGAAAACTGAACACAGAGGCCGGCGCTGCGGCGCGGCAACAGCAGCCATATTCTAGCGCTGCGGCGCGGGTGGCGCTGTGACGCGGCGCTGCGGTGCTGGCTGCGGCGCTGCTGCGTGGGGACAGTTCCTCAGTTCAGACTGCAGCGAAACCGACCCAAAACCTCCCATTTTATCGATCTCGACATACCCATATGCTATTAGACTAACCTTTTTAACTTACTAACACATATATATGCTTATATAACAGTCAATCGCCCAAACGATTCCCAATTTCATGAACTCCAACTAATTTCACGAATTCGATGCTTTACAGAAATTACAGAGCAATAATGGAAATGAAAGTCAAGAAAGCTATATAGTGGTTCCATCACGTATGTATGTTCATATAACAACAATATAAGGGTTCTACAAACCAATCATGAACCAATTTGGCATAATCAAAAATTATAACTTTTGACAGAAAACGAAAATGAATAACAAGGAAACTGTATTATACCTTCTGTTAGATTCTGAACTTGCTGCTACTCAAGAACACTGATAAATATATATATAACTCTTAACTTACTTAGCCAAAATTCTCCGCAAATGAATTACGAAGAGGATGGGTTATATTTATAGAAGAATTTCATAACCAGGCAATGCAATTACATCCAAAATCAAACTAACAGATTATAGGAATGTTTGCTAGATAAGAGGGAGTTGGTAATTAGTTGGTGATCTCCACTATTCCACCCACTCCCTTCATGATCATGATGGCTAGAATGCTGAGTTTGAGAGAAGAGAGTAGGCTAGCTTCATGATGCATTTCACGTGTACAAGGTTTGTGTTTAATAATATGGGACAAGGCCATATACTCAGCATTTTATTAGTACACAACACTTAAATTATTACACACACATAACATACTTCCTACTCTTATGTTATATTATATATACTTATTGTCCATACCTAGGTTATAACTTAATGTCACAATATAAATTTGCATAAGGAATACTTCAATATAGTGAAGGTGACTTGTACGCATATAATCCATGTACCTTCTGTTAATACCAGATATAATTTAATCAGATACTATCACATTATTAAATTCTACAATCAATAATTGATTACAATATATTCATGATATACTATTTTACTGTATACACACTCACCTTGTCACATAGGCATTATCATGAATTCCTAACATATAGTTTTAACATCACATAATCACATTATGCTTTATGTAATATATGGTTTCTATGTGTAATATATTCGCATTGCATTATATAACATAGTTTATGTATATACATGCATGGTCACACTTAAGTGTCTCTCTACATTATATAATATAGTTGTATTCCATATACTTTATATATTCAAGTATTGCACATTTGCACATATATATATTAATAACTCACTTATTTGTTTTATTATTCATAATGTCAAATAATTAAACTATTTATCTCGTTGATTAATTAACAATAATATTAATTAATTTATTCCTCATTGATTATTAATTACACCAAATTAATAATCATAGGATTAATTATCACATTAAAAAATATAAATCTCAGCACAATTATAAACAAGTGGATTATTATTATTATATTTATTGCAATAATAATCACATATTATTAATCAACCATAGTTAATATCCCACAACAATCAATTAATATTCTCTAATAACAATTAACAATTAATTAATTGTTCACTTAAAAATTCTTCGTTAATTAATATAATTATTAATATTTCCCATCACTGTGCCACACTAGGCTCTCAACGAGTTTATCGTAAACTCCACATTTTTCTCAATTGTCATAGATATTCAATTTAATATAATTGAATTAATCATTCTCATAACACAAAATCATTTATATTCAAATAAATTCTCATTTTCATTAATATAATTATTTAATAATATATGAAAATTCTCGGGTATTACATGTCTTATGTGATTCGGTAAATGACAACCCAGGAATCCTTGGCCAAGGTGGAATGAAATTAGAAAGGAGTTTCTAATTTGCATTATTTGGAGTTGTGCATTTTCTAATCGAAATACATATAATTAAATAAAATAAGGCTTGACAGTAAATCCATGTCTTATATTTAATTGGGACATTGTATGGTGGAAGGATTGAATTGTACAGTAACTATTTACTCACATGTTCTTTTATGATTAATGTTGAAATCTATATTATCTGAAAAGTCGTTGATCACTAGGGAGGCTTATCCCTATTGTAGAATAAATATTATTTATTTAAATAGATTATTAGTTTAATTTATTTATTTAAATAAGATTAGAATTATTCTAATTGATTTATTCACAACCGGTTTAATATGGAGAACCTAAAGGGTCACACCATAAAAAGAAGAATAATTATTTAAGAAGATAATGGCATAATCGTAATAATGCATTAAGTGTAATTAATTTAATCTATGGTGATAGAATAAATTAAGTAGCTTGATGTTTATTATTTAATATTTTGAAAATATTAAATATAAATTAATAAGAGATGTCTTATTAATATTATTATAATTATAATTATTTTAATTTTTAAAGGGGTTTAGTAATTAATTTAATATTAGTACTCTCATTTAGTCCTAATAAGATTATGAGACAAATTAATTAATTGAATTTAATTAATTATTCTCAATGTGGTGGGAAGCCTAAATTAATTAAAGGAGTTTAATTAATTAAATAAAATCTCATGTCTAATAGAATTAGAAGGGTTAACCAATATCTATATAAGAGTAGTCTTATAATAGATATTACTTGATGCAAATCCAATTATTGGAGAGTACTCATTTTCTATAGAGGATAGAAACTAAGCCAACCACCCTCCTTGATAATTCATCTTCCTTGGTGGATAACCTCTAGAGGTCAAACACTTGGGTGGCTAATGTTGATCAAAGGAAGGAATCTAACCCGAAAATTCAAGGAGATCACGAAGAACAAGTAGTTAAACTCGTACATGTGGAAGCTTCGTTCTACAAGGGTATGATTCCATAACTTCTTATTTATCGTTTTAAATTAATAATTTGCATAAAGGATGATCCGGGTGATGGTTTTGTAGAAATTTTTTAAACTCTGATATACCATGCTTCTGCTAATTTTTACAATTTGATTGCATCATGATTTCGTACAAACCCAACAAGTTTACCCTTTCTAACTCTGATTAAATGATAGGAACTTCTTTTACTTCTTAAACTTTTCTTCAATCATTTCTCTCAACTTTCTCTGAATTTTTCTCTCTTATGAATATGATATGAAATAGAATACTAATATAATATATAAGTTGTAATACATATAATATATGTATATAAACTTAACTATCAGATCATGGTTTCAGTTAATTCTATAATGGTTTTAACTGACATCCATTATCTTAAGGCCCTGTTTGTTTTGTGCAATATTAACTCCTTTTTCATTATTTTAATTAATGTGTTTATTACATAGTTTATTTGTCATACTTTAGTTAATCAAATAATATCATTTAAATTCAATTAACTAAAAGATGATATTACCCATTAAATCACATCATCACATAATTAAAATTTTTATTTATTAATTATGTCAAATCATTAAATCTCTAATTAATTAAGAATAATATTATGTTTATTAAATAATTCATTTAATTACATAAACGTAATTAAATTCATACTTTGAACTATAAAAATTCTGCACATTAATTTAATCAATGAAACAAATATAATTAAATTAATCTACCACAATTCTATCAAATATTTATTTAACTCCATAAATAAATCATCAAAAATATTTATTTAATTCAATAAATATTCAAAATAAATTACAAAATTCTCGTTTGTCACAAATTTCATGTCTTATATTTAATTGGGACATTGTATGGTGAAATGATTGAATTGTACGATAACTATTAATCAAAGGTTCTTTTATGATTAATGTTGAAATCTATATTATCTAGAAAGTCGTTGATCGCTAATGGGGCTTACCCTTATTGTAGAATAAATATTATTTATTTAAATAAATTATTAGTTTAATTTATTTATTTAAATAAGATTATAATTTTTTTAATTGATTTATTCACAACCGGTTTAATATGGAGAACCTAAAGAGTCACACCATAAAAGGAAGAATATTTATTGAGGAAACAAATGACATAATCGTAATAATGATTTAAGTATATTTAATTTAATCTATGGTGATAGAATAAATTAAATAACTTAATATTTATTATTTAATATTTTAGAAATATTAAATATAAATTAATAAGAGGAGTCTTATTATTATTATTATTATTATTATTATTATTATTACTATTATTATTATTATTATTATTATTATTATTATCATTATTATTATCATTATTATTATTATTATTACTATTATTATTATTATTTAATCTTAAAAGAGTTTAGAAATTAATTAATAAGATACTCTCTCATATATATATTCCTAATAAGATTAGGAGGCTAATTAATTAAAAGAGTTTAATTTTTCCTAATAGGATTGTGAAGCCTAATTAATTAAAAGAGTTTAATTAATTAAAATGAAACCCTATTCCTAAATGGTTTAGGAGGGTTGCCTACATCTATAAATAAGAAAGTCTTATTATGAATTGAGTTTACACAAGTTACACACTTAATTTCAAGATTGGGAAGAGTACACCTTTTTTATAAAGATAAAAACTAAGGTTTTGCCAAACACCCATCTTCTTGTATTCTTATTCTTTCTTGGTGGATTACCTCTAGAGGCACAACACTTGGGTGGCTAACGTTGATCAAAGGAAGGAATCAACCCGGTGGATTCAAGTTGAACGCGAAACGAATTGAAGTTGAACGCAAAACGAATTGAATTTGAACTCGTACCTGAGGAAGCTAGTTTCTACGAGGGTATGAATATAATCTCTATCTATTTTGTTTAATTAATAACTGTGCATAAAGGATGATCCAGGTATATGGTTTGTAAAATTTAAAAACTCTGATTTACCATGCTTCTGCTATTTTAATGCAATTTGATTGTGTTCATGAATCTTACAAATCTAACAATGTGATATGCCTAGTGTGCCATGATGATGGAATAAATAATTGCTTAATTAAATTAATGAAGATATGATTAAATAATGTAATGGACTAATTACGATTATTATTTTAGTTAATTTTTTTATGTGCAATAACATGTATGGTGTTGTCATGCCAGTATTTAATACAATAAAGTTGCTTCATACATAAAATATAATATGGGATGTTAAGGATAATATGTATATGTATATATTATAAGATGAGTATGCATATATATATGTATGGGGGAAATTATGTTTCTAATTGTATATATATGTAGACACATGTGCACATAAGTTAGCCTAGTGCAAGAAATGGAATAAAATTGTAGCATGCATGTATACTACCCCCATGACTGAAAATTCCACTTCATTGGAGACAAAATGCTGATTTTTACTCTTCTTTTGCTATCAAGTAAAGTCCATGTGGGCTAATGATGAATAAGGACTAAGTTGGTGGGAGTTGGTAAGTCCTTTGTACCAACTAACCCTTTTTCCAATGGTTATTAACTAGTTGGGTGTACAAATAAAGTGTTAGAAAATAAATGTTTGATATTAATGATCATTGTGATATTTGGGTATCATTGAAATAACAAGTTTTATGAAAAATAATGGGTTGTTAGTACCCAACTAAATTATATTCTAGCCTAACTCAAATATTATTTGAACTAAATCAATGTGCATAGATTATATAATGATGTGTGTACGTACCCCTAACTTATCACAAGGTAATAATGTTAACCCATTAAAATTGCACTTGTGAGCCCAAAAGGAATTGACCTTAGTATAATTGGTAGCTATTTTGATAATGAAGTGAGTTAAATAGCCTTGTCCCAAAATCATTGTCCCTTTTGTATTTAACTGCCGTATATAGGCCACTGGCCTAGTACCTCCTCCTTGCCAATTCTTAGTAGATTGAAATAATGAATGGGAAGTGGCTCCAATAGTGAATGCCACTGTTCCACCAAGTCTTGATTATCCACCATTTTCTTCTTCTTCCCGTTAAACAAAATCAGTGGACAAAAGCTTTGTATGGGTATTGGATTTTCTATAAATTCAGACTCCTCTCTTCACAATTCATTGTCTGATAATTCAAATTGGAGAGTAAAGTACTGCTAGATTAGGAGAAATAGGTGTTTAGGACCAAGAGTTGGCAATTCAAGCTTCACAGAGGTAACATCACTGATAATGTGTTCTTAATTTTAATTTTGAAGAATTCTAGAATTTCTTGTTAATTAGTTAGAAATGAATGTCATTATGATTAACTGAGTTTGCATGATTATCTGAGAGTACTGGGGTTGATTTTAAGCGGTTTGCATGAAGAATTTCGTGTATAGGTTTTGAGTTCTGCCGAAGCAGAGCCATTCCTGGAACTGTCCAGGAAAGGCGCAGCTGCGCCCTTTTACAGTTCAAAGCCAGCGCAGCTACATCGGCTGCTAATTCTAAGGCTGTTATCGACGCCGGGAAAATTTTAGGTTCCCTTTTCTTAAGTGTTTCTACCCTTTATGTTTTCTATTTGGTTTTGTTTGATCTGAAGGGTGATTTTTCAGGAAAATGCCGACATATAATATTGACGATTTGAAAAGTTTGATTTTATTGGTTCGAATTAGACAGAGACGCCAGTTAGTATGAGTTAAAATGGTTGTACACACTCAACCGAGTTTTGAAAGGTTTTGCAATATGGCCCAATTACAGGACTCTGTTTAATTGGTCTTGGAAACCGAGACTCATAGAGTTCGGGGGCTTGATTAAGCGGGGGGAAGGTGTTAGGCACTCCTCGACTTCTGTGAAACACGGTTACCGCGCTTTTCATTCCCTAATCTTTGTGTATGTGTGTGTGTGTGTGCTTTGCAGTTAATTAGGCCTAAGTGCTTTATTTGAAAGTAGTATTGTGCTTCGTTGAACCTGTGACACCCCCAAATCCGGGTACTTCGTTTCCACATGATTTGGTGTTCACTTTCTAATATAACATACATCTACCCAATGAGTAATGTAAAATAAACTACAACTTAAATTAGAATAGATAAATCTCCCTTAAAACAAGGGTTACAACCTTTTCAAGATAATCCTGATTTACTCTAACCCTGACATGAATATAATAAAGTGCGGAAACAAAAACATAACATTCAAGTCTTATTACAATCATTCTCAATATAATAAAAAAAATAAGTCTTCACTTGCTTTGCTTTCTCTTGCCCTTACTCATAGACGGAGCATCAGCGTTATCAACCTTAACTGAAATTGTTATTTAATGCAAGAGTGAGCAAACCACAGCTCACTGGAGTTTAACAATAACATAGACATGAAAGGATATATTTAAAAGAATCTGAATAACATAACTTTCTTCAATTATAAAGAATTGAATAATAATTCTCTATCAACATTAAAATTCGAATGTAGAATTTATCTGAGGGTCATAAGACCTTTCAACTCTTATCCTAGGTTATAAATATTTCTATTTAAACCTTTAACAGTCAATAAGACTATGGACCTTAACTCGTACTTAGGGGAATCAGCCCTTCGTACCATGTATTGTGCACAAACATCTTAACGCTATGCGTAGTAACCTCCCCTAGTAAATAGGGTTGTTCAACTCAGTAATTTGAATTCAAGTCCGCACCAAAGAAAGTTTGGTTTGGATAAGCTTACAAGGGTAATTTAGAATTCACGTTCATCAACTCAGGATTAGTTGAATCGACTTCCAATAATTCATAAATAAAAGAATTATGAATTAACACATACTTTAGAATTAACTTAAAGCATTTAAAATAATAACTGGATCTTACTTGAACAATAAGTTAAGATCATTTCAATTAAATAAACAATTGTCCAATACAAAAATAGAAAAGGACATTATTAACAAGAATATATGAACTCAAGAAATTATACAAGATTAGGGTTTAGAAAACTTGCATAAAATTAACGAGTTTAGGGTTTAGAAGACTTGCCTCAAGTGCAAGCTACTTAATTTAATTCACATACTTTAATACTTTCTATACACATTCAATTATAATAATCTAAATCAGTTAACACATAACAAATTCACATAAGTGGTTAACCCTCATGGTTAACTCACTCTAATTAAATAAACAATAATAATTAACTATCACATAGTTAATCACATCACACATATACTCACATAATTAACTTAATTATGTATTTAACTAAATTATAATTAAACAATTATAATTCAAACACTTAATCAAATTATAATTACCATTTAAATTATAAGTAATTATAATTTAAAATCAATTAAACTACATTCATACATTTATAATTACACAATTTATAATTAATCATGTAATTATCAATTTAATTAATAATTACTTAAATTATACCATGCATTATATTTACACAATTTATAATTAATTATGTAATTATCAATTTAAAATCAACAATTAAACATGCATTTATTAAATTATAATTACATAAATTATAATTTAAATTAACATCTAATAAATCAACTTTTATTCATTATAATTTAATTATAATTTAAAATAAACATTTACTTTTGATTATAATTATTTACATTATAATCATATATCACATTTAAATAATAATTCAAATCATACTTTAAGGTTTTCAAACCTCTTTTCTTTTCTAAATATAAATTTGTCAAATTTATGTTAACAACATGTTGTAGCAACTAGATACATGCTCACTGTCATAGCATAATTAAACTAGGTTCAAAATCAACACTGCACAATTAGCTAACCTTCACTGCCTAAGCACTGTGCCCGGCGCAGCTGCGCAGGGAAGGATTCTGGGAAAGGCAGCCGGCGCAGCTGCGCTACTTCTGGCTGTGTTACCGGCGCAGCTGCGCAGGAATACGGACATAGGCAGACAGCAACGGCACCCTGCTTCACTGATTAACCCATACAAGCCAACAATCGGCAATTCACAGTAACTTAAACATTGTAAATCATACCTATGCAATAATACATATATATAACATGCTTCTAAAACACAAAACCATCTAAACAATGATAATCACAAATTTTAAAATCTAATTTGGCCATTTTCATGAAAACTTATATTTTTCATAAAATAATTCACTGTAATTATTATTCTCCATCAATTCGAACTTATATACATGCATTACATACGAAGTTGAAGATAGCATCCAGAAATTACTTATAAGCATATTAACACATATCAATTGCATGAATTTCTCAATTAACATTAACCACACTCATGAAATAACTCATATAAACATGAATTTTCTATTAAAAATCTATTTCTACATTAATTTGATTTGTGAAAATCCTCTTATGTCATACAATTACCACAATCAACACATGGATACAATACATATATATATAATTCATGATTACATAATTTCAGGAAATTCACAGAAAACTAAATTTATAGAAACTCAAAACAATGAAGAACAACTGATCACAATTCTTTAAAACTATAAGATATTAATTACCTTTTTGATGATTGGAGAAGAATATAATGATTAATTCTAGCCTTCACAAGTTTCTTCTTCCTTCTCTTCTCTAACTTCTCTGCTCTTCTTTTCTCTTTTTGTTCTTAGCTTTACAAACTAACTTCTAATCTAACGTAGTATAGATATATTATAACTGATATAATATACGTATACTAATGATATATATGTAACTGCTCATTACTTAATATATATAATAAATACATTTATTATATAAGTTACAAAATTCAAAAACCACAATGCCTTGTTTGGCAAAACAAGGTTATTTTCAAAAATAGATTATTAATGCTAAGGCCATGTTTGGTAAACAATTTATTTAAAAACAGCTTTTTGATAGTTAGGGCCCTGTTTGGTAGAAATAGGTTTAAAACAAATACAAAGGCCTTGTTTGGTAAAAATCATTTAAAAATTCTTTTCCTTTTATTTTAATAAATCATTTTGACACATACTTTAATGTCATATTTTAATCAATTAAATATTAATCATCTAATTTAATCAATTAAAATCTAACATCCATTAATCACATAAAATTTGCCACATAATTATAATTACTCGCTAATTATAATTCATGTAACACTTCATCACATAATTCATCTAATTCAATTATCTCAATTAAATTAGAACTATAATATAACATTAATATATATACATATCAATTAAATAACATTCATTAAATTAATATGTAACACTCAATTAAATCATTACCATAAATTACTTAATCTATTTATTTACTCAATAATTAATTCACATAAATATTTATTTAATTCAATAAATATTTAAAATTAAATATAAAATCTCAATCGTTACAATCTTCCCTCCTTAAAAGGATTCTGTCCTCAGAATTACACATAAAAAAAAATCTCGTCTATCAATTAAATAACATTCATTAAATTAATATGTAACACTCAATTAAATCATTACCATAAATTACTTAATCTATTTATTTACTCAATAAATAATTCACATAAATATTTATTTAATTCAATAAACATTTAAAATTAAATATAAAATCTCAATCGTTACAATCTTCCCTCCTTAAAAGGATTCTGTCCCCAAAATCACACATAAAAAAA
Organism: Panax stipuleanatus; assembly: GCA_020205555.1. Lineage (NCBI taxonomy): Eukaryota > Viridiplantae > Streptophyta > Magnoliopsida > Apiales > Araliaceae > Panax > Panax stipuleanatus. The sequence continues at coordinate 103,309,220 of CM035125.1, forward strand.
AATCTCGTCTATTACAGGACCTATATACGAAGGGTTTGATTGATTAAAAAGTCTATTTTTAGACAAGAATATGAAAATGATATTTTAAAAATCGGTTTTCAAACCCTTACGCTCGCATAAGAATTGAAGCCCTTTGATACTTCCATTTTATTCCATATTCGGCTTTATTTGATTTTATTCTCGGGATGCGAAGCATCCTCGACAAAATAATATATATATATATATATATATATATATATATATATATATATATATATATATATATATATAAGTGTCGGGCTCCTTATGGGCATGAAAGCTATCAAAGTGTGCTCGGACACCACACATAGGATTTCCATTATTACGGGGACCTTAAATCTGGATAACCGTTTTAAGGTCTTATATTTACAATTACAAATTTTGCAAGCTTGCTGTACAATTCAACCAGGTTCATCATGGGAACCGGATCTAGATCCATGAGTTGAATCGTAGATCCTGTAGCTCCTAGGCTCATAGGAAATCAACTAAACAGCCTGCATAATGAATATATTGCAATAAAATGTAAAACTATACAAGACGTCGCTAAATGAAAGATTCATCAGTCAAATCTTCGTACGCGCGTAGCTCATAGTTTCCAGTTTCCTCTAGATACAAATCTAGGGTCATGTAGTCGCTAAATATTTACAAAAAAACTAGAAAGAAAACTAGATCTGTACAGATTTTAGCCATTCTAGCTTCCACGTTCAAGTTTTACAACTTTTGAACCGGTTAAATGCTAGATCTGGCTAGATCCAGTACAGATCTAGTCAATATACTTCAAATATTGATTATTTACAAGAAATGAACGGTGAAAAACTCAAATATGATGAATATTGACTATTAGAAACGTATATAGATCGTTTATATACGTATTAGAGTAAGCGAAGAAGGCAGATTTGAAAAAGTCTTACAGTATATAGCGAAAATAGCTCTCGAACTACTTTTGGAGCTCCGATACTCGTTTCCCACCACTTAAAATTTGATATGATATAGTATATATGTGTATGAACGTTTACAAAGAGATTTTACAAGAATCGGAGTACGTATGAGCCTCCGTTTGACCTTCTTATCGTCTATTTCTCTCGCCTCGACATTTTCTTCTTCTCTTTCTTTTTCTATAAGCAAAGGGGGGGAGGGGGTATATAAAAACCCCTATGGTCGCGAGTTTGCCTGCGGTAACCGCGGGTCTACCTGTGACTATTTATAGTGGGCACAAGCTGGTGGGCCTGTTATCTCGAAGTACGTGCACTCCGACCAACGCGCTGTCTGCTTAAACCTTCATAACTTTCAATTCGAAAATCCGATTGAGGCATGCTATACCTTTCCAGAAAGCCCTTTCTGAGAGCTACACAATGACATGGGGCTTGACCTTTTCCAAGTCCGGGAAGACGGGTCTATGACCAGATCTTCAAGTCTTTGCAATCAAGTCGTTGAGCTGTCGTGCGCTTTTTTTCACTCAGAATTGCTGTTATTGTTCTGCATGACATTCTTCATGGTAATTTGACTTGATTTGATGTTGAGTTGCTAAAATTACCTTTTTTCCCTTCTGGGATGGTTCCGGGCTTGACGTGGCAGCAGCTGTCTTTCTCGGGGTTGTCTATCTACAATGTTGTCACTGAAGTGGATTTGATAATTCCCAAGGCTGTCTCTGGGGAGATTGATTTGATGATTTCCCGGTGTTGTCTCCAGGGTCTGGTTTGATGATTTTTCGGTGTTGCCTCCGGGGGTCTGGTTTGATTATTTCCCGGTGTTGTCTCCAGCAGTCTAGTTTGATGATTTAATCCTCCAGGGTTGTCTCTGGAGTGAGAAAAGTCGCTTTTGTCCTCCTGCAAGGCTAGTAACAGGAATGCAAAATTTCAAATGACTACAGTTGCCCCTTTTTAGCATGTTTATGCAATGTAATGGAATGAACAAGATAAAGATTGCTAGACACTAGAAATATGATAAGTGCAAATGTAATTCAATGCATGGTATGATATGTCATGAAGGCTATATACCTCTGTGGGGGTCAGCTGCCACAGGTTGGATCAATGCCCATTCTTTTTTTCTGCTGGGGATGACTTTTATAGCTGATTCCATTGTATCTTTCTGAATTGACGTTGGGGTTGTCGCCAACGCTCACTTTTCCAGATACGCTCTCTGGTTTTACCTCCGCTGGGGATATTTCTCTTTTTACAATTGACCTTAGTGGGGACTTCTGGTGCTTATTCTGATGATAACTTGCACTAGTTTATATCATTGGATCCTCCCCGATGCTACGTTGGGGCTGTCACCAACGATTTGGATTTTTATCTGGTTGGTGCTGACATTATTGTCTGGGATAGGATCTTTGATGCCTACTCGAATGGTAGTTTACAACGGTTTGACCATCATCAAATCTCTTAGATGCCTACTTGAACTGGTAGTTTACAACGGTTGACTAAATTGATTTGATGCCTACTCGAACGGTAGTTTACAACGGTCGGTTGAACTGATTTGATGCCTACTTGAACGGTAGTTTGCAAGGTTGACCATCACTGAACCTCCTTGATGCCTACTCGAACGGTAGTTTACAATGGTCGGCTGAACTAATTTAATGCCTACTCGAATAGTAGTTTGCAAGGTTGACCATCACCGAACCTCCTCGATGCCTACTCGAACGGTAGTTTACAACGGTCGACTGAACTGATTTGATGCCTAATTGAACGGTAGTTTGCAAGGTTGACCAGCACTAAACCTCCTCAATGCCTACTCGAACGGTAGTTTACAACGATCTACTGAACTGATATAATGCCTACTAGAATGGTAGTTTGCAGGGATAACCATTACCGAACCTCCTCGATGCCTACTCGAATGGTAGTTTACAACAGTCGGCTGAACTGATTTAATGCCTACTCGAACGGTAGTTTGCAAGGTTGACCATCATCAAACCTCCTCGATGCCTACTCGAACGGTAGTTTACAACGGTCGATTGAACTTATTTAATGCCTACTCGAACTGTAGTTTGCATGGTTGACCATCACCAAACCTCCTCGATGCCTACTCGAACGGTAGTTTACAACCGTCGATTGAACTGATTTAATGCCTACTCGAACAGTAATTTGCAAGGTTGACCATCAACGAACCTCGCCGATGCCTACTTAAACGATAGTTTACAACGGTCGATCATCGCCAAAACTTTTGCTTTGATGTCTCAGCTGGAGATTTCTTGTATAACAGATTCCATCATCGGTCCTTCCTGATGAAGATAGTTTTACACAGTCGTTCTTGCCAGGTTTTTGGGATGTCATGCTGGGTTGATGCCATTGACTTGTAACGTCAAATTCGCTAATCTTGGCAGAAATAACTTTTCAACGGTTTACCCTATCGGCCCTTTCCTAATGCTACGCAGGGGTTATCGCCAATGGTTTGCAATATCAGGTACTCTGGTATTCACTGAAGTAATTCTCAATGGCTTACACCACCGGATCCTTCCTGATGCTACGTTGGAGTTGTCACCAATGGATTGAATTATCGGATCCCTCTCTGATCTACGCTGGAGCTGTCGTCAATGGTTTTTAGGAGTCTGGGCATTTAATATGCATCCAATTTAACTCTACTGGGAAGTTTGTTAAACTAATGCATGTTTTCACATAGGCTATACATGATGCAATGATTTGAATTTAATGGCTTTAATTTTGAAGCTTACCTCACCCTTTCTGAGGTGATTTGGAGATTTTGTTCATGTTATGGACCCAGATAGCTGAGAAGTTCTCGTCGGGTTTCTTCAGGTTTAGGAAGAGGGCTTCTGACGTCCTTTTCCCTCGTCTGGCCTGGCAGCCTCGCCGATTGATCGAGTTAGTGATTTGTCCCATTTAGGTGGATAGGACGGAGGCAATAGTCGAGGAGGATGATGTTCCTTTTGAGGATCCCGTCCCTCCTATTTCTACTCCTCGTAGGGAGCTTCCTGCTATTAGCGTGATAGTTACAGATTTGCTAGATGATTTGAGACGGCATCCGTCTATTTATCTTCACGCGAACGAGGTAATAGCAGTTTTCATTTTTCTTTTCCTCTTTTTCCACTTTTGGGGAAATGGTTTGCCTTGATTTTAAACTTGATGCAGGTTCTCGGATTTACTCAGTTTAGGGGGAACTGGTTTACCATTCATTCTTTGTACCGGACCCTTCATCCGAAGTACCAGGTCGTTGTCCACTCTTGGGGCTTTGAGGCCTTCGTTTCCATTCCACCACGTCGGTGCCCATGGGGTTATCTGAGGGCTTTGTCTGAGCGCTGGTTTCACCATACTCAGTCACTTCATCTGCTGGACTGTGAGGTGATGATGACTCCGATAGATTGGCGGATCATCACAAGGATGGAGTTTACACGAAAGTCAGTGCCTTTGGTGGCGAATATTTCTCTGGCTGCAGTTCGATCCCTCTTGGGAGTTCCTGCTATTGCCCTCAAGGGTCGGGCTGTCATTTTTGGCTGTTTGAGCATGGATGTTATGAACGGAGTTTTGTCAGCGCCTCTGCCTGATGATCAAAGGGATAGAGATCACATCCTTCGGCTGATTGTTCTTGGTCCTCATGAGGGGTTATTTCCCTGTACTTTTTATTTCTTTAGCTTTCAGACAGAGATGATGTATTAGATGATGATGTATTTAGGAATGTATGTATAATGCTTTTTATTCATTGCATCATATTTTCATTCATTATTATCATTTATTATTATGCATGCATTTTATATCATGGATATGCATGTATATTATTGAGTTTAACATTGACCCCTGGATGGTCTCATGATACGGTTCTATAATTGTCTTCATCCACGGTTAGCCGTACTGAGCACAGTCCTCCGACTTTGATAATCTTGTCTTTGAGGTCGTGGTATGATGGTATGACTCATTTAGACCGTGTGGCAGTTGATCGTATGTTAGGGCATTCCATGGCCCTTCTGTCATTCCAGGTCCCAGTGGGTTTTGCAGAGGGCATGATATCAAGTTGGATCCCTTAGAGACATATTTTTAGATTTGGGATCGATGAGCTGACTCCGACACTAGAGGTGTACGAGCGTATCACTGATTTACCCTTGGATAGGTCGTGTGCTAGAGCTGCTGTGGGCCAGTCGCGGTGGTAGTTTATGACCATGACAGGTCTGCAACGCACAGTCATTTTGGATGTGATCACATCTGGGCATGTAGTGTCCATGAACTATTTGATTGACCGCTTTGCATCTGCAGACAGCTATTTGGTGCATTCAAGGGAATTTAGCATTTTTGAGGATGCTTGGCAGGTTGTTTGGGTGGACACTTTCTTGATGTGCATCATAGCATATTTGTATATGTCGCTGTATATAGACCATCTTGATATTGGCATGGTCACCGTAGTTAGTGCCCTTAGGGAGGGTCAAACTATCCTACCGATGATATTAGCGGAGACGTTGATGTCTGCCACTTCATGTCGTACTCACCCTACTGAGTTCTTTAGAGGCAGTGCTGTATTGTTATACATCTGGTTTATGATGCATTTGAAACTGATCGGTATCTTCAGACCCCATGGATATTATTTGACACATGAGATATCTGCAACTTATTCTTTTCAACCGGCTGACTGTGTAGATACAACATCTTGGTTTGTCTTCTTGGCCATGATTGAGGATCCTTTCTCCATTTTGCATTATTCAGGATTCAGCTCCCCTTACAGCTTTGTCACCCATGCAGTGGGTATGAACTTTTTTCCTTTAGCTGGTCTGCGAGGATTGACTACATATCATCCTTTGGCTGTCATGGGATAGTTCAACCAGTACCAGGATGTCCATTCTTTTGATGGAGCTTTTGATCAGCGGTTACCATCCTCGTCTTTGTCAAAGGATGATTTGTCTAGAGTTTATGATTATTGGATCCATCGAGAGAAGGCTGACTTTTCCTCGAGTCATCCGGGTCATTCCTCGTAGTATTTTGCATGGCTAGAGGCAGATATTGCATCATCTATAGTTGTTTATTCAGAGCCTAGCACTGATTCTGATGAGGAAGAGCCTATGGAGGATCCTATTTCTCCTACCAAGGATGAGCTGTTTGCTGGTTTGACGGCAGCCCTGATCAATGACACCCCTAGTTCTTCAGCTACAGGTGCCCCATCTTCTGTAGAGCCTTTGGAGCAGGTGATACAGCTTTTGACTTTTGAGAGGGATCAGGCTAGAGCCTTAGTGTTGACGACCCTTTCTGGCCGAGATGCTGCCTTTGCCTAGAGGATGGGGCTCGGGCTTCCAAGGATGCTTCGGTTGTTGAGAGAGATGATGCTCGAGCTACTAAAGATGCTTCTATTGCTGATAGTACGGCTCTTAGATCATACATAGAGGGTATTTTTGCAGATATGAGTGCCTTTATCGATGACCATGGTAGCACCTTGTAGCTGGCGGTAGATCTTTTAGCTCATATGGAGGCTGCAGGCTAGGAACTCAAAGATGCGCCTTCATCTCAAGAGAGGGATGTTTTATTTGATTTGGTATCCCATTTGACCGCAGGCTTATAGACTAGCTTTCATTTTCTTGCATAGACTAGGTTAGCCATTTTTGTCATAACAGGAGATATTGTATATATTAAACAATATTATATGGCAAGGAAATATATTTTGATTCACTTCCCTTTTGTATATGTCTTGATCTTTGCTTGATGATTGTCATTTTCTTTATGACTTGCTATCTTGATGTATCACGATCTCTTCCTTGATGGACTGACATTGAGATGTCGGAGGGTCTCTCAGAAAGGTTCGGTTATCATGAAGGTTTTATAAGATTTGGGTTTTATAAGAAGTTTGGTATCTTGAGACTGGTATTTAATTGGATATTTGAATGTATAGGTAAAGTTTTTGGATTTTCTTTTGAAGGTTAGGCCGCACCATAGATGGCTGCCTACGTACTCCTGAGGTTGAGGGAGATCAGGTCTTTCGTAGTTCAGGCTTGGCCTGAACGGTTAAAAAGTGTTTATTTGGGTTTGAGCTTGGTTTGAGGTGTTTTGGATTTTTTGGTTGGTTTAACCGCACCATAAATGGCTGCCTACGTACTCCTGTGCGAGGAGATCATGTCTTTTGTAGCTCAGGCCTTGTAGTAAAGACCTAAATTGATTTGATTTGATTTTTTTCCAGGACCAGGATGGTGGTTTACAGGCAACTCAGACATAGTACCTTTTCACAGTGTCTGAATTGATAAGTTGAGGAAATTCCTCCCCATCCATTTCTTATAATCTGAGGACTTCTCCTGTCAACCCTTCTTTGATGACAAAAGGGCCTTCCCAATTTGGGGCGATTTTTCCTCTGGCTTCATCTTAATTGGCTAGGATCTTCTTCAACACCAAGTCATTTTCTTTGAATTACCTAGATCAGCCCTTCTTGTTGTAGGATCGAGCAATCCTTTGCTGATACAAATGACCATGGAAGAAGGTTGCCGCCCTTTTTTTCATCTATCAAAGACAAGTGGTGGTATCTCTCTTGTATCCATTGGTCTTCTTCTATCTGAGCATCTATCAATACTCTTAATGATTCCATTTCTACTTATATAGGGAGTACAACTTCCATACCATAGACTAATGAATAGGGGGTAGTCCTAGTAGAAGCGCGCATTGACGTTCTGTAGGCTAACAGAGTCAGAGGTAATAAGTCAGGCCATTCTTTGTGGTTGGAAAACATCTTTTACATGATCTTCTTGATATTCTTGTTGGCTGCTTCGACAGCAACATTCATCTTGGGACGATAGATGATAGAATTAAGATGCTTGATATGGAATTTGTTGCATAATTCCTTCATCATTTAGTTATTCAGATTCTTAGCATTGTCTGATACGATCACCTTCGGTTGTCTATATCAACATATTATGTTGTTTCTGATGAAACCAATGATCACCTCCTTAGTGACTTTGGTAAAGGAGGTAGCTTCAACCCATTTGGTGAAGTAGTCGATCATGGTGAAGATAAACCGATGACCATTGCTGGCTTTGCGATCTATTGGCCTAATCACATCCATCCCCCACATGGAAAAAGGCCATGGCGAACTCATATTGTACAGTTCGTTTGGAGGAGCATGGATAACATTTCTATGGATTTGGCATTGATAACATCTCTTGACGTGATCATCACAGTCGACTTTGAGGGAGATCTAGTAATGCCCTATTCTTAGTATCTTCTTGGCAAGTAAAGGATCGCTCATATGGGGACCACATACTCCACCATGAACTTCATCCATAAGTCTTTGGGCTTGGTCTTTGTCTAGGCACCTTAGCAAGCCTATTTCAGCATCTCTTTCGAAAAGTGCATCTCCGCTTAGGTAGAACTTCATGGCCATTTTATGGATCCACTTTCTTTCAGCTTGACCTGCCCCAGTGGGCGTAAATCCATCTCGCATATAATCTTTGATGTTCTAATACCAGGGGTGTTTAATGGGAGGTAGTTCACCAGATACTTCTCCAATATAATTTCCATAGGTTGGTGCCTTCTGGCTTGCAAATTTGATATCAGGGATTCCTCTCCTATCGGATATGTGGATCAAGGAAGCTAGTGTTGCTAATGCATTCATGAAATTATTTCTGTTTTGAGGGATGTGGATGAAATCTATTTCTTTGAAATCCATAGCCATCTTGATGACCTACCAATGATAGGGCAATAAATGCAATTCCTTGGTGTGATATGCCCCGATGGTTTGTCTGATGACCAACTCGGAATCTCCAAAGACTGCTAACCGTTGGATACCTATGGATTGGGACAGTTTTAATCCCATTATACAGCCTTCATACTCGGCTCTGTTGTTGGTGTTGACAAACTGAAGTTTGATGGCCATGGGATACTGTTCTCTTGTGATGGATACAAGAACTGCCCCTGCTCCTGCACCTTCTATGTTTACAGCCCCGTTGAAGTATAGTTTCTAGAATTGGTTGGTATCTTCTTGAGGGTTTTATTGAATTGTCATTATTCCATCATCTGGGAAATAAGTTTCCAAGAGTTCGAAGTTCCCTGATGGTGCTTCGGCCAATTGATCTGCAATTCCTTGATCTTTGATGGACTTTTGAGTCACTTAGATGATATCGAATTGCTGAAGGATCAATTGTCATTTGGATAATCGACAATTCAACATGGGCTTGCTGAATATGTACTTTAGAGGATCCATGCGGGATATGAGATAAGTTGTGTGTCCATGAAGATAATGTTGTAATCTCATGGCGGCCCATGTTAAAGCACAATAGGTCTTTTCAATCAAGGTGCATTTCTGCTTACCGTTACTGAATCTTTTACTGAGGTAATAAATAGTTCTTTCCTTGCCTCTATCATTTTTCTGCCCCAATATATAGCCCATAGCGTTGGCATTAATCGATATGTACATGAATAAGGAAACTTTATCCCTTGGTGGTACCAAAACAAGAGCTTCCACCAGTTGCTTCTTGATGGCGAGGAAGGCTTTTTGACAGTCTTCATTCCATTTTTTGGAGGAATTTTTCCTTAACAGCTTGAATATGGGCTCACAAGTTACTGCGAGTTGGGAGATGAATCTGCTTATGAATTTGATTCTCCTAAGAAATCCCCGTATTTCCTTTTCTGTTTGGGGTACAGGCATTTTAGTGATGGCTTTAATCTTAGCGGGATCCAACTCAATGCCTCTGTTGCTTACCAGAAATCCCAATAATTTGCCGAATTTGACACCGAAAGCACACTTGGCTGGATTCAGCTTTAAGTCGTATTTGCAAAGCCTGTTGAATAGCTTTCTGAGATGGTCAATGTGGTCATCTTCCCTTCGAGATTAGACGATGATGTCATCCATATATATCTTTATCTCCTTGTGCATCATGTCATGAAAAAGGGCCATCATGGCTCGCTGATATGTAGCACTAGCATTGATAAGGCCGAAAGATAATCGCCTATAGCAGAAGGTTCCCCAAGGGGTGATAAAGGCTGTTTTTTCCCTATCTTCTTCGGCGACCATGATTTGGTGGAATCCGGCAAAACAGTCGACAAATGAGTACATGCCGTACTGTGTCGTGTTGTCTATCAGTATGTGGATGAAAGGTATTGGGAAGTTGTCTTTGAGACAAGATTTGTTCAAATCCCAGTAATCCACAAATACTTGTACCTTCCCTTCGGGCTTAGGTACAGGAACTATATTGGATAGCCATTCAGGGTAGGTTGAGACCATGATAATGTCTGCTTTGAATTACTTGACAACTTCTTATTTGACCTTCAAACTCCACTCTGGCTTTAGTCTCCTGAGTTTCTATTTGACAGGCTTGAATCCCTCTTTAATGGGCAATCGGTGAATGACAATGTCAATAGACAGACAGACCATGTTTTCATGTGACCATGCAAACACATCCTGGAACTGAGTTAGGAGTTCAATCAGGTCTGTCATTTGATTTGGGATAAGGTCGTTGCCTATTTGAATTTCTTTAGGATTTTCTGAGGTTTCGATATTGACTGTGGTGGTTTGATCGAGGTTTGGTATGGGTTTGTCTTCGACCCATTCCTTGATCTCCTCAGGCACCTCATAGTCATCTGTCTCCTCTTGATCAATCCCCATCAAGTCAAAGTCCCGTTCTACATCAAAGTTGTAGTCACCACTGAGACTTGGCAATTCATCGACAAGGTTAGACAAATTCAAATTTGGAGTCCTGAAAATAAAATGCATTCACTTAATATATGATATTGTTTAATCATACAAAGCAGCAATGAAAGCATGACAAAAGTAACTGCTAGTACTATGCAACAAAAGTAAGCATTATATAATATCTATGCTTCAGAGCAGATGGATTTTCTGCCGTTTTACCCTTTGCGACAGATGCAAGGAGTGCTGCTCAGTTGTCCAGGGTCAGGTCCTTATTGACTAAGATGATGAAAGGGTTGCTGTTATTGTGACGAACGAGAATTTTGTAATTTAATTAAATATTGATTGAATTAAATAAATATTTTTGATGATTTAATTATTGAGTTAAATAATTAATTAATGGAATTGTGGTAGATTAATTTAATTATGTGTTACATTGATTAAATTAATGTGTAGTAATTTTATAATTCAAAGTATATATTGAGCTTATTTGATTAAATAAATTATTTAAATAAGCATAATGTTATTCTAATTAATTTAATAATTAATTAGAAATTTAATGATTTGACATAATTAATAAATGAGAATTTTAATTATGTGATTATGTGATTTAATGTGGATTTATTCTATTTTATTTAATTAATTTAAATAAGATTATTTGATTAATAAAGGTGTGACATTATTAAACTATATAGTAAGAAGTTAATTAAAATAAATGAGAAGGAACTCTTTATGCTAGCCAAACATGTCCTTAAGGGGAGTTGGGGTAGTTAACCCATTATGAATTAACTAACCACTTACTCTACTAGTTACGTATATACGTATTATATTATATCTTATAAACATATCAGTACCTATTCTATATCATATACAAACTCTGTAGAAAAACTCTGAGAAAACTTAGAGAGAAAAGAGAGTTGAGCGAGTTGAAAGAAATTGAAGAATCAAAAGGAGTTTACATCATCTTCATAGAGATTTCAAGGGTAATCCCTTCATCTTAATTCTTACTTCACGTATAGTATTTTCTCCATGAAAAAGCCAATTTGAGTTCTCTATGAATAAATTGTGTAATGAATACTTGAGTTATGATCATATATGTATTAATTGATGTTCATAACATGTTTTCTATAACTTATGTATGCTTTTAAAACAATCAAAACCATATAATTATGTTTTATTTGGAATTCGAAAGTTACAGAGTATGAAAGTTGTATATATGGCCCTTATGTACAAATTAAATGCGTTAAATCGTTTGTTTAACTTAAAATTGATACTTTAATATGATTATAACATGTATTATTGTAGGAATTTCGACACATAAACACAGCAGAATTTAAAATTTTCCGAAACCCTAAAACAGGATCCATGCGAAAATATATTAATTCAGAGGTTTAGATTTTTTTTATCGATTATCCAAGCTTGAATGGAGACGATGGAAATTCTGGAACAACTTCGAGTCTTCAACGCAATCCAACGGAACTGCGCCTCTACGGTATCCACACGAACGCCCCGCGAATCGTCACACGATCTGCAGTAAAGAGAACTGCGATACTAGCCGCCAAGGACTTGGACTTTTTCGCGTTTTTCTCTCTAGTCTCTCTCTAAGAGCGGCTAGGGTTTTGGTTTTTAATAATCTTACCCTAAAACGACTGATATATCATATATATAGCAGTTAAAAGGAATTAATCAAAACCTAATCAAATTAAAAAAGTAAAATCCGAATTTATATATATATATATTATATCTTAATTAAGTCTTACTTAATTAATATACATATATACAAATTATCCTATTAATTTAAATTTGTAATTTTAAATACTATCAATCATATTGACATATTTAAATCCTTACAATTTAAATTAATTCCCTTTTAATTACGTTCTAAGTGTGTGACCCTATAAGTTATTATTATGTTCGAAATAATTTTAAAATTATATTATAAAATTATAAATAGTGAGTGGCATCTAGTAATGCATTGCTGCTACCCAAATAATATTAAGATCGGTGATTCGATGCAACCTTTTCGTGACCAATGTTTCAATGTAATTTAATCCTTTTAACCTTGACATCCTAAATTAAACTCGGGTCATAGAATGTGTCATACTCTTCATAATTTAATCTGAGTTTTCTTGATCAATGAGTAGACTATATGAAACAAATCACTATTTGAGCATGGTCATGCATTTTATAGTCCTACTCAATCAAGAGGCCTATGGATATCACCCCTAATATATAGGAGGGTTAAATTCCATCTAGATCACTCATATTCCTCACACGATTCATGATGTACCCAATAATTACCTTTATTGTCCACCCTATTAAAGGTGACCTTTGATGATATAAAAGTATATAAATTCTCGTATAGTAATATAGTGATTTCAGGTCGGAGGATCATTACATCATTGTCACTATGAGAATTATTTATGACACTTTGCATAATGCTCTATGTAGAACTCTCATGGTGGGTCTGTCTAGTACATTATTCTCTAACATGTACCTATGCATTGACTCAATATCTCATATATTTATGACCAATGAGATTTGGCCATCAGTTAATCCACATAGTAGTCTCAATGTATCATTGTTGTCCTATTAACAATGATACCCGACTAGGGACATTTAAGAGCAATGATACTAATTGTAATTATATGATCTCATGTTCAAGTCACATACTTGAAGCTATATAATTTGTATCACTATTCTAAAGACTTTTATTATGCTAACATTTATATAACGCAGTAAATAAAACCATAATAAAATAATTCATTTATTCAATCAAATATAATACCAAAAATGTTAAGTAATTACATCAAAGAATTGGCCTCTAAGGAATAAACTCTAATAATTATATATTGCATGCATGATTTAAATTGATTAAAATCATGTAATTATGTTTAAATTAGAAATTGAAAGTTACAAAGTATGAAAGTTGTATATATGGCCCTTACGGATAAATTAAATGCGTTAAATCGTTTGTTCAACTTAAAATTGATATTTGAATATGATTATGCATGTTTAAACGAACAATACGGAATTCAAACGGACGAATTCGGTGTTGTGACGAATCTGTAACGTTGAATTTCATGTTTTTCTTCAAAACTTTACAAAATATCAAAAACAGTGAAAATAAATGTTTTAATTCGAGTAATTATGTGATTTAAAGTATTAAAAGCATGCTAGAATCGATTTATGATGTTCCTGTGAAGTTTATACTTCATGTGTAACATTACAAATCGTTGTATTAGTTTAATTTGGGATTTATTGGGATGTTCTGTGTATTCTTCACAAACTGCAGTAACTGTGTCTTCGTCCCAGAGCGGCCGCGCCGCTCCAAGGCACAATGGAGCGCGCCAGCTCCAGGCAGCATGCCCACGCCGTTCCAAGGCATACTTGGAGCGCGGCCGCGCCTGACCTGCAGATTTTCAAAATTTTTCTAAGTGTTCAAAGTTCAGAGATGTGTTTTAAAATCTAATGTAATGAACACGAAGACATGTTAAGCTTATAATGAGATGTTAAAACAGTTTAATAACGTATATTATGTGATTAATTAGTAAGTTAATTACATGACTTAAATCGTTATTTGTAAAGTCTAATAACGTGTTCAAAGATCGATGTTGTGATTCGATAAGTATATCGAACTTATAATTAATTGATATTGTGAATGTATTGATATGTAGGAGTAATTAAGGGACGTGAATTATAAATTGTAGCTTGTGCAAAAGGCAAGTTTCTAAACCTTACTTTTATATTGAGCAAGTATTCTATCCCTAACTTAATATTGTTGAGCAAGTTTCCTTACTCTAACTCGATTTCAATTACGCAAGTATTATAAACACAATCAGTTATTGAACAAGCTTTCTATTATCGAACTATTATCATGATGCAAGTTCTTATTATTGTTCATTCAAGTTAAGTTTCATATGAGATATCATAAGTTCTTTTAAGTATTACTTCAATTATACAGTACTTATTCGATTATATAATCTTGAGATTTATTATTTGATTTGAATATCAATTATTATTGAACCTTGTAAGACTAGCGAACCCTTATTGTTTCGACTAGTCCATAGTTGATGAACGTTCTAAATTCTATAATTATTATTGAGCTTATCCAAATCAAACTTCCTTTGGTGCGGACTCTGATGTCAAACTGAGATGAACAACCCTATTATAGGGGATTATTTACGCTTTAGCGTTGAGATATTGTGCACAGTATGGTACTAAGGGCTGATCCCCCTACGTACGAGAAGTAGAGTCCATATAGTCTTATGACTGTTAAAGGTTTAAAGTAAAAATACTTGACAACCTAGGACATAGTTCAAGGTCTTATGACAACCTAGGACATAGTTTAACCGAGTTTACTTTTTTCAGAAGTCTTTGATTCACTCGCATGTTATTATATTATTATATTGTTATACTTGTGGGCAATCGTACTCACTCTTGCATAATAACATTGCAGTTAAGAACGAACGGTCTGACGAGCCTTCCACTAGCAAACGCTAGGGCAAAGTTAACAAGTGATGAAGACTTGTTATTTTAATTGAGAATATTTATTTAAAGACTTCTGTTATAATGTTTAAGACTTATTATTTGTTTATGTTTTCGCACAGATATTTAAGGTTAGTATGACCTGGGATTGTATATTTTATTCAGATGTTGTAACCCCATAAGGGGAGGTAATGGAGTTTTCTATTTATTTCATGGTTTGCATTGATTATGGGTAGATAGATTTATGATATTTGTATAGTGAACACCAAATCCCGTGGAAATTGAAGTACCCGGATTTGGGGGTGTCACAGTTATCCTCCTCCTCTTTGATGATGACCATGCCTGAATTCTCATCAGGGTCAGTGCTTTTATTTGAACAGTTCTCCTTACCCCTATTGATGCCAGGGATCAGGATTTGATCTTCTGAATAGTCATCATCTGGGATATTGTCGTTTATACCCTCAGTATGTGCCAAAAAATACATCTTTGCAAATCGACCTTGCACTTCTTGTAGGAACCTTTCATTCCTTTCCTTGTTTTCCTTAGCAGGAATCCAGATTTGTTTCTCACTGGCCAGTTTGACCTGAGGAATTAGCATGCCTGACACAGAAGTAGGGACTTTCCTTTCTTGTTTCACAAATCCAGCATCCGTGAGATTTGGTAATAGAATGGTGGATGTCTGAACCGGCTGATACTTGTGCGAGTTCTTGTGATTTGATCCACAGGAATAGCCTAATCCAGTCTTCCTTACTTGGCTAGGTATCTTAACTGGATGTTTGATCACTTGTTGATTTTTCCCTAGCCCTTTGTCAGAACAAAAATCTAAAGATATCATTTCTTTACCGATGGACATCACTTCAGGTGAAATTCTTGGCTTCATGGCTGGAACTCCAATAGGTCGATAGTGAGTGTTACTCACTTCGAAGGCTTGAAAAGTGGCTGGCTCAACTCCTTTGTTGAGGCTGATCACAGGTATATCCCCTTGTACATAGACATGATACTCTGGTTCGGCATTGACAGTGACCAAATTGCCATTGATAATGTATTTGACTTGTTGATGAAGGGTGGATGGGACTGCTCCTACCATATGGATCCACGGTCTTCCCAACAGTAAGTTATATCTCGTGGTGATGTTCAGCACTTAGAAGGATACGTAGAATGTATGTGGACTAATCTCCACATGTAGTTCGATTTCTCTTACAGCATTTTGTCGAGACTCATCGAAGGCTCTTATGACTATATGGCTGATTCAGGTTCGATTTGGACTGATCATTATTCTTTCCAAAGTGTCATAAGGACAGATGTTCAGAGAAGATCCTCCATCGATCAACACTCCCCCTATCACGTATCCAGAGGACATCACTGCTATATATAGTGACTTGCAATGACCAGTCCCTTCAACTGGTATGTCATCATCAGTGAAAGATATCACATTGCTGTGGAAAATATGCTCTATCAAGTGACGGAACTTTTTTGTGTCTATTGCCGATGTGCTTCTTCCAGCACTTGTGTTACGATTTAGTAGTGGTCTTCTGAAGCAAGACCAAATCCAGAATGGATATCTGTCGAGGTGCTTTTTTTAATCTGTGCACCACTTTGGCTTCATTATGCTCTATTTTGTTGAGGAATTCTTCAATCTTTTCCTCGGGCACTCTACCCTTGGCTTTGGTGACTGACTTTATCACTCGCTGAGGTAGATACATCAGGTTTTCCTTTGATATAGCATCCATTTTATTTGATGTTGACCTTTCGTTCATCCCATAGTTCCATGGGACTCTTTTTAAGATGATCAAGGGATACTGTGGTCTGAATGGCAACATCAATGGTTCTGGTGCAGCCACTTTCAAAGGATTCTTTCCCTTTTTGTCCCCCTTTCCTTGAATTGTCAGGGGTATAGCAGTTGTGTCCTTCTCACAGGAAATGACTACTATAATTTCCTTTAGGCTTCATGACATAGGAGGAAATATCACTTCTTCATCAGGAAAGCCATTGTCTGGACTTGCTTTTAGCAATTCTCCGCTTTCAATCAGGTTCTAGATTAAGTGACGAAGTCCCCAACATTATTCTGTATCATGCCCAAGAGTGTTGGAATGATATTGACATATTTTGGAAGGATTGAACTTCCTTGATCGAGGGTCCACTAGAGGTAACAACTCTGTGACTTTTCCCTCATTAATCAATATCTGGAGAATTTCCTCCATGGGCTGATCCAAAGTTGTGAACTTTCTTTTGAAAGCAAACTCTCTATGAGCTCGAACTCTTTCTTCCCTGGCAACTTTATCTGCCCAGGTTTCGTGTTCATGGAACCGATAATGATCATTCCTTACAATTGGAAGAATTTTGGACGTGGGAGGATTTATTCTCCTTTGGTTGACTTGAGTTATCAACTGTCGCGTCACTTGGTGTTGGTATACCATCAGCTCTGCCAGCTGACCAATCTGATCCTTAATAGACTTTGTTTCTCATTCTATCATGAAGCGGCATTCTGAATAGTTCCACTTGTCAGAGCTATCCTTGCTTGTTTGTTGAGAATCCCCTATATATTTGAGGTACTTGGAACCTTCTCCATTCCACATATTGATCATGTTGACTACCTCCTTATTGTGTTGAGGCAAAGGGTTATCTTGAACATGTGGCTGCTCTGGTTTTGTCACCAAGATCTCACCATTGTCTATCAGGTCTTGGATCTTGTGCTTTAGAGACCAACATTCTTGGGTGTCATGACTAGGAGATCCCGAATGGCAAGCACATTTCTTGCTTGGGTCAACAAATTTCCCACTTGGATTAGCTGCTGGAAGGAGCGCACCCATGATTCTTTTTAGGGTTGGGACAGTTAGGTGAAATGTGCCCTTCCTGTACACAGTTATAATATACTGCTTTTCCCGAGACAGACTCCCAGATGAGTCTTCCCACAACTCTTGCACGCCTCAATCATCCTCTTAGGATCCCCTTGCTTTACTCCGGTATTCCTAAAGTTTAAACCCTTCCTCTTCTGACCACTTCCACTGACTCCCTCTATTTTGACTGACACGTCAGTCTTATTCTTATTCTTTTTCTCCTTGTGGTATTGCCTCAAAGCCTCACTACCACCCTCAGCTATTATTACCTTCTCTAACACGGCTCCAAAAGTAACACTTTGGAATACCGATATTGGGCTAAAGAGCCAGGATTTTAATCCCTGCTCAAACCTCCTAACCTTCTTTAACTCAGTGTCCACCTGATGTCGAGTAAACCTCGCCAGTTCATTGAATCCACATGTCTCCCCATGTCTCCCAATGTGCCCTATGGGCCCCTCATGGGTTGCCCAATGGGTTTAACTCACTCATTAATCCATTGGTTCGATCCACAAGTTTGGTTATTAAAATTAATTCAAATTGGACACATTTACTTAGTATAAAATTCGTATTATACATCGTATTAATTCTCGTATCCTCTTCGTATTATACTCATATAATATCTAGTATTATACGTGTATTCATTCCGTATAATAATTATTATTATTACACTTAACCAATTTATTCTTAGGTTTTACTATCCCTAACCCTTAGGATTTTAAGTCCTCACTTGAAAACTTCGTGAGCCATAACTGAAATATTATTAGATATTTCATCCCGTCTTTAAATCCTATCATTACGCGTTTCTCAAAAATTCAAAAATAATTCCCGAGCAGAAACGGATAAATAGTGATTTTACGAAAATTCCTCGAATTTTTTTTATTTTTATCTTGAAAATTCAAATCATTTATTTTTAGCACGTAGCCAGAATCCTAACCACATTTGCATCCTCTAGGTCATAGAACGACCTTTAAATAGCTTACATAGTTTAATAAACATATAAATAAATTTTATTCAATAAAATCAAATAAAATTCATTTACATAAAAGTCCAATTTTTTCGGGCGTTATAATTATACCCCTGTAGATCGAGCTTCCACAGGTACGAGTTCTCCTCCAATTTTAATCTACAAGATTGGTTTCCTTCCTTTGATCAATGCAAGCCACCCAAGCATTTGGCCTCTAGAGGTGATCCACCAAGGAAGAAGATGAACTAAGAAGATGGGTGTTTGGCTAACCCTAATTCTATCTCTATAGAACGTGTTTACTCTCCCAACTATTGGAATAGTGTAATGTATAACCTTGTTCCATAATAAGATTTTCTTATTTATAGATGTAGGCAAACCTCCTAAACTTTTTAGGAATAGGGTTTCATATTAATTAATTAAACTTTTTAAATAATTAGGCTTCCCAATCCTATTGGGAATAATTAAACTCTTTTAATTAATTAGCCTCCTAATCTTATTAGGAATATATGGGAGAGAGAGAGAGTACCTTATTAATTAATTTCCAAACCCCTTTAGGAATTAAATAATAATAATAATAATAATAATAAGACTCCTCTTATTAATTTATATTTAATACTTCTAAAATATTAAATAATAAATATTAAGCTATTTAATTTATTCTATCAGTATAGATTAAATTAAACATACTTAACTTATTATTATGATTAAGCCATTTGCTTGTTTAATAAATATTCTTTCTTTTATGGTGTGACCCTTTAGGTTCTCCATATTAAACGGGTTATGAATAAATCAATTGGAACAATTCTAATCTTATTTAAATAAATAAATTAAACTAATAATTTATTTAAATAAATAACATTTATTCTACAATAAGGGTAAGCCCTCTTATCGATCAACGACTTTTCAGATAATATTGATTTTAACATTAATCATAAAAGAACTTGTGAGTAAATAGTTACTGTACAATTCATTCCTTCCACTATACAATGTCCCAATTAAATATAAGACATGGATTTACTATCAAGTCTTATTTTATTTAATTATATGTATTTCGATTCTAAAATGCAGAACACCAAATAATGCAAATTAGAAACTACTTTCTACTTTCATTTTTCCTTGGCCAAGGACTACTGGGTTGTCATTTATCGAATCACATAGGACATTCTCTTGTTTTACTAGAAGTGGTAGATCCTGATTCTCCCATCGAGGATGAGTTATTTGCTGGCTTGACAGCAGCTTTGGTCAGTGACCCCCCTACTATTCCTATTGCGGTGAATCCATCTCTTATAGATTCGTTACCTCGGATGACCTTTGAGAGGGATCAGGCTAGAGCACTGATGTTGACAACCCTTTGTGGCAGGGATGCTGCTTTTATTGATAGGGATGATGCTCGAGCTACGCAAGACACAACTTTTGTTGAGAGAGATGAGGCTCTAGTTGCCCGAGATGCTACTTTTGTTGAGCGGGATAAGGCTCTAGCTACCCAGGATGTTTACATCGTTGATAGTACTGCACTCATGTCTTATACACAAAGCATTGTTGCAGATACGAGTGCCTTCATAGATTTTCATAGTAGCACTATACAGATGGCTGTGGATCTTCTAGCTCGCATGGAGACCTTAGGACAGGAGGTTACAGATGCACCTCTATCTTCTGATAGGGATGTCATGCTGGACTTGCTATCCCGTTTATCAGCTGGTTTATAGACTAGCTTTCATTTTCCTACATATACTATGTCAGCAATTTTTGTCATGTACAGGATATATTGTATATATTAAACAGTATTATATGGTAGAGAAATATATTTTGCTTCACTTCCCTTTTAAATATGTTTTGTCATTGCTGAATAATTACCACTTATTTTATGATTTTCTATCTTGATGTGTCATGAACTTTTCCTTGATGGATTGACATTGAGACATCAGAGAGTACCTCAAAAGGGCCAGTTGATCAGGGAGGCTTGATCGTATTTGGGTTTTAGATGGGTTTTGGTATCTTGGGACTAGTTTTGAAAAAGTGTTGTTTTGTTGTTGATTTTCTTGAAGGTTCGACAGCACGATAAATGGTTGCCTACGTACTCTCGAGTTAAGAGAGATCAGGTCATTGGTAGTTCAAGCTTGGCCTAAATGGTTGAAAAGTGTTTATTTGGGTTTGAGCTTAGTTTGAGGGGTTTTTGTATTTTTTTTCTTTGATTTAACCGCAGCATAGCTGGCTGCCTACGTATTCCCATAGATTGGGGAGATCAGGTCATTCGTAGTTCAGGCTTCTAGTGAAAACCTGAATGGATTTGATCTTTTTTCTTTCTTATCTTTTTTCACAAGACTAAGATAATGGCTTGCAGGTGACTCAGACATAGTATCTTTTCACGGTGTCTTAATTAATTAGCTGGGAAAATTCTTTCCCATCCATTTCCTGTAATCTGATGGCTCCTCCTGTCAACACTTCTTTGACAATTAAATGGCCTTCCCAATTTGGGGAAAACTTTCCTTTGGCTTCATCTTGATTGGCAAGGACTTTCTTCATTACTAAATCATTTTCTTTGAATTGCCAGAGTTGAACTTTCTTGTTGTATGATCGAGCAATCCTTTGCTGATATAATTTCCTGTGAAATATAGTTATAGCCCTTTTTTTCATCTATCAGGGATAACTTGTGGTATCGCTCTTTCAACTACTGGTCTTCTTCCATCTGAGCATCTATTAACACCCTCAAGGACTCCATTTCTACTTCTATAGGTAGTAATACTTCCATGCCATAGAATAATGAGTAGGGGTAGCCCCAGTAGAAGTACGCATTGACGTTCTGTAGGCTAGCAGAGTCAGAGGCAATAAGTTAGGCCATCCCTTGTGATTGGCGGACATTTTTTTCATAATTTTCTTGATATTTTTGTTGGCCGCTTCGACAACAACATCTTAGGGCGATAGATGACGGAATTGAGATGCTTGATTTGAAACTTACTGCATAATTCTCTCATCATCTGGTTGTTTAGATTATTGGCATTGTCTAATACGATCACCTCCGGTTGTCCATATCGACAAATTACATTATTTTTTATGAAACCAATGAATACATCTTTGGTGACTTTGGGAAAAGATGCAGTTTCAACCCATTTGGTGACGTAATCAATCATGGTGAAGATGAATCGATGACCATTGCTGGCTTTGGGTTCTATTGGCCCAATCACGTCCATTCCCCACATGGAAAAGGGTCGTGGAAAACTCATACTGTGCAGTTCGTTTAGAGGAGCGTGGATGACATTTCCATGGACTTGCATTGGTAGCATCTTCTGACGTGATCATTACAGTTAGCTTTAAGAGAGATCCAATAATGTCGTGTTCTCAATAGCTTCCTGGCAAGTAAAGGACCGCTCATGTGTGGAAAACAGACTCCATCGTGGACTTCATCCATCAGTCGTTGGGCTTGATCTTTATCCTGGCATCTTAAATGGCCTATTCCAGCATCCCTTTTATAGAGTGCGTCTCCGCTCAAATAAAATTTCATAGCTATCTTATGAATCCACTTTCTTTCATCTTGACTTGCCCCAGTAGGCATAGATCCATCTCGAAGATATTCTTTTATATCTTGGTACCAAGGCTGTTTGATAGGAGGTAGTTCATCTGATATTTCTCCAATGTAATTCCCATATGATGAGGCCTTTTGGCTTCCAAATTTGATGTTGGGAATTCCCATCCTATCAGATATGTGGATCAAGGAAGCCAATGTTGTCAATGCATCAGCAAAGTCATTCCTACCTTGAAGGATGTGGATGAAGATTATTTGTAAGATCCCAACTTTTATGAATAAAAAAATTAAATTTTCTCTATATATTATTTTGAATAGTAAGGGATTGATTTGATTAATGTGGTAAGTTATGGGTAAAATGCGCACATATTTTAAATATGCAAGTGGTTATAAAATATTCATTGTTGTTGGGAAATATTCGTTTGGTCGTGGAATATTCTTGTTGTCGGGGAATATTCGTACGACGGCGCAGCCATTTGTGGGCCCCATAACGGAAAACTGTCGGATTAAGAAAACGACATGAATGAGTTTTCTATAAATAACGGCGTAGTTGTTACCGTTAACACTGTTGAAATACCCGGTGGCTAAAAATGAAGTAATACACGTCGTTGCACAGTAGCACACGGTATTGCACAATATTTTTATATTATTGTTAATTCAATAATTGCTACTGCACGGTATTTCCTATTCAGATCAATAATTCATATTATTTGAATAATATTATTAGATAGCATTATTGGCTAGGAGGGGTTATTTAATTGAGCGCCAGTACTTATCAGAAGGCCCCCTCTTTTCTGGGAACAACCTAGTTGTCAATATTGTGGTTCTATAATATTATTTGTGAATAATTAATTGTTGATTTATATGATAAGAAAATATTTATTTTATATGGATATAAATGAAGGAATTAATGTTGACGTGTTTTATCAGTATTTTGTTAGTATTTTGGTGTGAAAAATCATCCGTTTGTGGATGTCGGCCATTTTTCATTTGGAATTTGGAAAAACTTCCTTCTGCAAAGTTGTAGAAAATTAAATTTTCTATGGTCAGGACATAGGATTCAAATTTTTTTGATAAAAGGGCTATTTTTCATAAATTATTGAAGTTCCGGAATATTGGGTCTGAAGTGATTTTTGGGGTTAATTTTTTTTTTTTTTATAAAAACAATTTTTGTGAGGTGGGCCCCGCTTATGGAGTGCTGGTGAAAGTGAGAGGTGGTGTGGGTGAATTTTTTTTTAAAATAATAATATTTTATTAAATTTTCTATTTTGGCGTTTTAAGCATTTTCCTATAAATAGAATGCTGAATTAGAATTTGAAAATTACACCAGAATCAGAAGTTTTCTCTCTCTATAATATCGAGCGTATTTTTGTGAGTATTTGGATACTTTGAGTATTGCTATTCGGTGCAAGTTTTCTTCAGTATTATATCCGATATTCCAGCCAGAAGTCTGATTCTTTTGAGGTAAGCGATGTTATATTTTTCGGAAATGATGTTATTGCTTTCAATATCATTTCATCGAAATATTGGTATAAATTTTATTATGAAATTTTTATATTTTCGTGTCGGGGTTACTATTCACGTATACGGCACTATTCGCGAATACAGTACTATTCACGAGTACTATTTACGAAGTATAATTTTTCATATGAAATCTCTACATTTTTCATGTCGAGGTTACTATTCACGTATATGGCACTATTCACGTATACGGCACTATTCACGAATACGACACTATTCACCAAAAAATGAAATTTTCTTCTATTTGTCCAAGTTGGATTATGGGTCCTATCTTTGATTGGATCCAAGTTTTGAACTTTATTCTTGAATTTTGCTCTACAAATGAGTATTATGGAGTATTTTTAAACTTGGATAAACTGAATTACGAATTCTAAAATTTTGTTCTTTATCTCACTGGATTCGTTCTTTAAAATATTTTTCAGTCCTAAATAGTGATATAAATGAGTATCTTTGGCCTGTAGTGCAAAGATGAACGATTACTTGATGAATATCTTTGGCCTGTAGTGCAAAGATGACAGGTGTTGAGATGAACATGACCAACTGGTGATACAAATGAATATCTTTGGCCCGTAGTGCAAAGATGAATATTTGATTTGAGATATATATTGATTGACAGGGATAAAATATTGATGATGGACTTTTAAATCATAGAAGATAGTAGACATCATTTTCTACTTTATTCTTCTGATATATTGTTATTTCCGCTACAGTTGTTGATCTAAAACTTGTTGTCCATATTATTTTATCCGATTTGTTGAAGACTAACGATAATTTATTTTTCATTATCTTAGTCATAATATTCCTTACTGGGCTAGTTGAGCTCACCTTTTTCCTCTATTGTCCTCTTCAGGAAATGAGAATGTCTTAGGGACTAATCAGGGGACAGAGTGATGGTCCGAGTTAGAGCATTAGTAGTCCTCACTATTTTTAATAAATAGTGTGATAATAATTGTAATGAGGACTTAGTTTGAATATTTATATTTTTTACATATTTGTATTGACACTCACAGTTGTGTGGTCGTATTTTGCATGACCGTGTGATATAAAAGTTGTACTTGAATTATGTGCCATGTGTTTGGCAACCCAGAATGGGTTAGTTGGATGGACCTATTCTGGGGGCGTCACAGTTGGTATCAGAGCTTAGGGATATGATCTCTGGCGGAGATCGGGGAATAGAACTAGGAGGGGAGAGACGAGTAAATCCTTCACTAGTATGTCTTACCTAAGCTTATGTGGTATTTAATTGGTCAGTCGGACCATAGGGTTAATATGTGATATGTTAATTTGTTTAATTAACCCTTGTTTTATGGAAGTATTTGAGAATGGCAGCTGAGAATGTTAACAATGGAGTGAATGAGACCGTGGAGACACCTTTAATCACCAACCAGGAGAACGTGCAACAGGAAGGCAATGTTCATCCTGAAAACAACACTGATCAGACGATAAAAGATGAGATGTTTAGAAGCTTTTTGCAGTTCATGCAAAACCAGACGAGGGAGACTAGTGTGCAAAATACAGGTGGAAATAATAACAACACGCGGATTATCACTGCCAAGCAGTTCAAAGAGTTGGGCACCACCAGAGTTTTTCGGAAAGCCGGATCCGATCAAGGCGAAAACGTGGGTTAAGCAAATTACCAAGATATTTGATGTCTTGGGATGCACGGAGGAACGGAAGGTTCCATTCGCCACCTTTATATTCTGTGGAGAAGCAGATTACTGGTGGGAATCTGTGAAGCGTATCCCAGCCTACCGCACTCAAGATGTCTTGGGAAGGGTTCCAGAAACTGTTTAATGGCAAGTACTTTCTTGAAAGTATTCGTCGTATGAAGGAGGTAGAGTTTATCAGAATGGAACAGAACAACATGACTGTGTCCCAGTACGAGGCTAAGTTCGCAGAGTAGTCCAGGTTTGGACCACATTTGGTGGAGAATGAGGAACGTATGACGCGGATGTTTCTGAGAGGTTTGAAACCCAAAATACGTCAATACCTTATTTCTCACAAATTTTCTTTATATTCAGATGTAGTAAACAGGGCTCAGTTATAAAAACGAGATAATGAGTCTGTTCAACCGAGGGACCACAACCAGGGTCATACCGGTGGCAGCAGTCACCGGAGCAATGATAACCAGCAGGAAGGAAAGTATCATGACAGAAGCTATAACCACTCCGGTGGTAATCGTGGTCATGATAATAGAAGAAGTGAGTCGGGAGGAGCTTTCAAAAAGAGAAGGTACAACAATGACAACGTGAAGACGTCGACAGCAGCACCAGCATCAACAACTGTTTTTAGGGGAGGAGAACGACAATCGATAGTATGCTATAGATGCGGAGAAGAGGGACACATCAGTCCAAACTGCACACAGCAATCCAAGGTATGCTATAACTATGGAAAGGAAGGTCATATAGCTCAAAATTGTCCTATAGCGAAACCAAGTTCAGCGGAGGTGGTGATTCCAAAGGCGGTCCCAAACAAGTCGAAGTCAGTAGTTCCTTGAAGAGCGTTTGTCTTGACTCCCCAAAATATGAGGAACCCGAACGAAGTTAACACGGGTAAGCTAATCATAAACTCTTGCGAAGTCTCTACACCTTATTAGATACTGGTGCTACCCATTCTTTTATTTCACCTGCTTGTGCTCAACGTTTGAACTTGACTCCTGAGAAGTTAGACTTTGACTTATCTGTTGAAACTCCGTTGGGTGAAACTTTCGTTACATCTACAGTTTATAAATCTTGCTTGATTCAAGTTGGCACCCTCACATTAGCTGTTGATCTTATATCTTTGAAAATACTTGTATTTGTTGTGATATTTTTTAATCGACTGGTTAACCACTCATCATGCCAAAATTAATTATTTCATTAGGTTGTTAACTTTCATTCAAACAACCAGGACCACTAAAATTAATCAATGTCATTTCAAGTCATAAAGCTATTCGTTTATTGAAAAACGGATGTCAAACTTTCTTAGCCCATGTCACTGATTTAAATCAGAATACATCATATTTGAATGATATTTCTGTTGTTAATGAGTTTCTTGATGTATTTCCCGAAGAACTTCCCAGTCTACCCCAGAATGTGAAGTTGAATTCTTTATTGACCTTGAACCTGGTACAAAACCCATTTCTAAAACCCCATATCGAATGACTCCTATTGAACTTCAGGAGTTAAAGGTCCAACTACAGGAGTTGCTAGACATCGCTTTTATTTGTCCTAGTACGTCTCCTTAGGGTGCTCCTATTTTATTCGTAAAGAAGAAAGACGGTAGTGTGCGACTTTGTATTAACTATCGGGAGTTGAACCATGTCACCATCAAGAATAGGTATCCGCTACCACGCATTGATGACCTGTTCGACCAGTTGCAAGATGAGCAATTCTTTTCAAAGATCGATCTCCGTTCTGGATATCATCAGTTAGAGATTAGAACTGAGGATATTCCAAAGACTGCCTTTAGAACTCGATACGCGCATTACGAATTTCTAGTTATATCGTTCGGATTGACCAATGTCCATGCTACGTTCATGGATACGATGAACCGAATATTTGAGAAATATTTGGATCATTTCGTGGTTGTCATTATTGATGACATCCTAATATTTTTTTTACTTAGAACGAACTCAATATGCGATAATGACGTTGGTCGGAGCTGTTGAAAGATTACGATCATACCATTTAATATCATCCTGAAAAAGTGAACGTGGTAGCTGACGCGTTAAGTAGAAGATCATATACAGGAACGAGTGCGATATTGTAAACGTGAATCCCCATTTATATGACGTACAAAGGATGGAGATAGAGTTAAAGACTCCAGGGACCCACGTGATGATATAGTCGTGGAGCTGATGAAGATGAAGAAGAAGGTGCAGGAAGGTGCGGTTCCAGAAGCAAGGATCGATGAAGAAGGAATACTTCGAGTCAACTTTAGACTTGTGTTTTTAACGATTATGATTTGAAGCATAGAATCATGATAGAGGCACACAACACACCGTTCGCAATAGTACCAAAATGTATCGTGATCTTTGACATACATTTTGGTGGAGCAATATGAAGAGAGAGATCGCGGAGTTATCTCGAGGTGTTTAACGTGTAAACGTGTCGAGGCAGATCATCAAGAGCCATAAGGTGTGAAGAGCCCCGAGCCTCTCGTTGGTGACTTCTTGTGTGGGGTGCACCGAAGCCAGAGTCTCCGTGGGGGAAGACGTTTTTGTGTGGTGGCAAACAGCTAAGTACCATTTAGAGGTGCTATGGTTGAGGCACCATGAGAGTCATAGTTAGAATCGAAGAAATAACCTGGGAGTTAGAATCGGAAATAAAAATGAGGTATTCTCACATTTTCAAAACACCTGGTACGTACGTCAATTTCGAGGACAAATTTTCATAAAGAGGGAAGGTTGTAAGACCCCAACTTTTATGAATAAAAAAATTAAATTTCCTCTATATATTATTTTGAATAGTAAGGGGTTGATTTGATTAATGTGGTAAGTTATGGGTAAAATGCGCATATATTTTAAATAAGCAAGTGGTTATAAAATATTCATTATTGTCGGGGATTATTCGTTTGGTCGTGGAATATTCTTGCTGTCGACGAATATTCGTACGACGGCGCAGCCATTTGTGGGTCCCATAACGAAAAACTGTCAGATTAAGAAAACGACAAGAATGAGTTTTCTATAAATAACGACGTAGTTGTTATCGTTAATACTGTTGAAATACCCGGTGGTTAAAAATAAAGTAATACACGTCGTTGCATAGTAGCACACGGTATTGCACAGTATTTTTATATTATTGTTAATTCAATAATTGCTACTGCACAGTATTTTCCATTATAAGATCAATAATTCATAGTATTTGAATAATATTATTAGATAGCATTATTGGCAACGTCTAAGGAAGTTCTGTCTAGGAGGGGTTATTTAATTGCGCGCTAGTAAGGAGAAATCCTTATCGGAAGGCCCTCTCTTTCCTAGGAACGACCTGGTTGTCAATATTGTGGTTCTATAATATTATTTATGAATAATTAATTATTAATTTATATGATAAGAAAATATTTATTTTATATGGATATAAATGAAGGAATTAATGTTGATGTGTTTTATCAGTATTTTGTCAGTATTTTGGTGTGGAAAATCATCCGTTTGTGAATTTTGACCATTTTTCATTTGAAATTTAGAAAAACTTCCTTCTGTAAAGTTGTAGAGAATTAAATTTCCTATGAAAAGGACATAAGATTCAAATTTTTCTGATAAAAGGGCTATTTTTCATGAATTATTGAAGTTCCGGAATATTAGGTCGGAAGTGATTTTTGGGGTTAAAAATATTTTTTTTAATAAAAATGTTTTTTGTAAGGTGCGCCCCACTTGTGGAGTGCTGGTGAAAGTGAGAGGTGGTGTGCGTGAATTTTTTTTGAAAATAATAATATTTTATTAAATTTTCTATTTTGACGTTCTAAGCATTTTCCTATAAATAGGATGCTGAATTAGAATTTAAAAATCACACCAGAATCAGAAGTTTTCTCTCTCTATAATATCGAGCGTATTTTTGTGAGTATTTGGATACTTTGAGTGTTGCTACTCGGTGCAAGTTTTCTTCAGTATTATATCCGATATTTCAGCCAAAAATCTGATTCCTTTGAGGTAAGGGATGTTATATTTTTTGTAAATGATGTTATTGCTTTCAATATCATTTCATCGAAATATTGGTATGAATTTTATTATAAAATTTTTACCTTTTCGTGTCGGGATTACTATTCATGTATACAACATTATTCACGTATACGACACTATTCACATATACGGCACTATTCATGAATACAGTACTATTCACGAGTACTATTTATGAAGTATGATTTTTCATATGAAATCTCTACATTTTTCATGTCGAGGTTACTATACATATATACGACACTATTCACGTATACGGCACTATTCACGAATACGACACTATTCACCGAAAAATGAAATTTTCTTCTATTCGTCCAAGTTGGCAATTATGGGTCCTACCTTTGATTGGATCTAAGTTTTGAACTTTATTCTTGAATTTTGCTCCACAAATGAGTATTATGGAGTATTTTTGAACTTGGATAAACTGAATTACAAATCCCAAAATTTTGTCATTTATCTCATTGGATTCGTTCTTTAAAATATTTTTCAGTCCTAAATGGTGATATAAATGAATATCTTTGGCCTGTAGTGCAAAGATGAACGATTACTTGATGAATATCTTTGGCCTGTAGTGCAAAGATGACAGGTGTTGAGATGAACATGACCAACTGGTGATACAAATGAATATCTTTGGCCCGTAGTGCAAAGATGAATATTTGATTTGAGATATATATTGATTGACAGGGATAAAATATTGATGATGGACTTTTAAATCATAGAAGATAGTAGACATCATTTTTTACTTTATTCTTCTGATATATTGTTATTTTCGCTGTAGTTGTCGATTTAAAACTTGTTGTCCATATTATTTTATCCGATTTGTTGAAGACTAACGATAATTTATTTTTCATTATCTTAGTCATACTATTCCTTACTGGGCTAGTTGAGCTCACCCTTTTCATCTATTGCCCTCTTCAAGAAATGAGAATGTCGCAGGGACTAGTCGGGGGACAGAGTGATAGTCCGAGTTAGAGCAGTAGTAGTCCTCACTATTTTTAATAAATAGTGTGATAATAATTGTAATGAGGACTTAGTTTGAATGTTTATATTTTTTACATATTTGTATTGACACTCACAGTTGTGTGGTCGTATTTTGCATGACCGTGTGATATAAAAGTTGTATTTGAATTCTGTACCATGTGTTTGGCGACCCAGAATGGGTTGGTTGGATGGACCTATTCTGGGGGCATCACATTATTTCTTCAAACTCCAAGGCTCTCTTGATAACTTGCCGATGATATGGCATCAAATACAATTCTTTGGTGTTGGAAAATTGTAGCTTGATGGCCACAGGATACTGTTCTCATGTAAAAGATACAAGAATTGCCCCTACTCTGGCACCTTCCATGTTCACACCTCCATCAAAATATAATTTCCAATATTAGACTGTATTTTCTTAAGGGATTTGTTGAATTGTCATTATCCCATCATCCGGGAAATAAGTTTCCAAGGGTTCAAAATCCCCTGACGGTGCTTCAGCCAATTGATCCGCAATTCCTTGACCTTTGACAGACTTCTGAGTCACGTAGATAATGTCGAACTATTGTAAGATTAACTGCCATTTGGACAATGGAAAATTCAACATGGGTTTGCTGAATACGTAGTTTAGTGGATCCATGCGAGATATGAGATAGGTCATGTGCCCATGCAGATAATGTTGTAACGTCATAGCGGCCAATGCTAACGCACAATAGGTCTTTTCAATCAAAGTGTACTTCTGTTCTCCGCTACTGAATCTTTTGTTGAGGTAATAGATAGCTCTTTCCTTGCTTCTATCATCCTTCTGCCCCAGCATACAGCCCATTGCATTGGCATTGACTGACAGGTACATAAATAGAGGAGCCTCATCCCTTGGGGGTACCAAGACAGGCACTTCGATCAACTGCTTCTTAATGGAAAGGAAGGTTTTTTGACAATCTTCATTCCATTTCATAGAGAAATTTTTCCTTAACAGCTTAAAGATGGGTTCACACGTTGCCATGAGTTGAGAGATGAATTTGCTTATGAAATTGATTACCCCCAGGAATCCCCGTATTTCCTTTTCTATTCGGGGCACGGGCATCTCGGTGATGGCTTTAATCTTAGCGGGATCCAGCTCAATGCCTCTGTTGCTTACTAGAAATCCCAACAACTTGCTTGATTTGACACCAAAAGCACATTTGACCAGATTCAGCTTTAGGTTGTACTTGCACAACCTGTTGAAAAGCTTTTTGAGATGGCTGATGTGGTCGTCCTCCTTCAGGGATTTGACGATGATATCATCCACATAAACTTCTATCTCTTTGTGTATCATGTCATGAAAAAGGGCCATCATGGCTCGCTGATAGGTGGCACCAGCATTGATAAGGCCGAAAGACAAACGTCTATAACAAAAGGTTCCCCAGAGAGTGATGAAGGCTATTTTCTCCCTGTCCTCTTCAGCAACCATGATTTGATGATATCCGGCAAAACAGTCAACAAAAGAATACATACCATACTGTACCGTGCTGTCTATCAGTATATGGATAAAAGGTATTGGGAAGTTATCCTTGAGACAAGCCTTGTTTAAATCCTTGTAATCCACGCATACTCGTACTTTCCCTCCTAGCTTAAGCATGGGAACTATGTTGGATAGCCACTCAGGGTAAGTTAATACCATGATGATGCCGGCTTTGAATTTCTTTATAATTTCTTCTTTAACTTTCAGACTCCACTCATGTTTCAATCGCCTGAGCTTCTGCTTGATTGGCTTGAATCCATCTTTAATGGGCAGTCGATGAATGACAATGTCAGTAGAAAAATAAATCATATCTTCATGTGATCATGCAAACACATCCTGGAACTAAGTTAAGAGTTCAATTAGGTCTGCTCTTTGGTCTTGGGTAAGGTCCATGCTTATTTGGATTTCTTTAGGGTTTTCTGAGATTCCGATATTGACAGTGACAATTTGGTCGAGGTTTGGTTTGGATTTGTCTTTGACCCATTCTTTAATCTCCTCGGGAACCACATAGTCATCTATCTCCTCTTGATCAATCATCATCAAGTCGAAGTCTAGTTCTACATCCGAATAAATCAAGGGCGTGAGACCACTTGAGCATAGAGGAGTTTACCAACACTCGAACCCACGTTAATGGGGACTTATGTCCGGCTTCCCACCACTAAGCCACCATCTCAAGTGATAATAAAATACAACAATATAATTATATAAATATTTATGATAACTTATTCGTTACTTGTGCATTTATATCCTGACACATCTTGAGCTTACTAACACTTCAAAATATTAAAAAAATATTATTCTGAAATTTTCAAACAATTTTCATATTATTCGAATTATCCGACAATTTTCTATAATTATTTCTATTGATAACAACTATCATTTAATAACTTCAAAATAGAAATACTAACTCCACATACTTTTATATCTTTAAAACATCATCAATATTAATCTTATATTATTATAAGATTTTTCAGTAAACTTCATAATTTTTCACCATTCATAAAATTTTTCATTAGTTTTCTCTATTTTTAAACTAACTATAAATAGCTTAAAAATACAAAAAAAATATTTCTTTTATTCCATAATTTTCCAAAACTGTCCAAAAATTATAAATTAATTGTATAGGTTTTTCCACCAAGTTTTATAATTAATATACCGAAACTTGTAAGTTAATAACAAAACTTAAGAAACCCATATAGGACAATTTATTTTTAAAACGTCAGTCCACTATTATGGTATTACCATCATTAATTAAAATTTATTTGTCAAAATAATTAATTTTAACAGTAACTAGACTTCAAATACTCCAATTTAGCCTCCAGAATCACCCAAATCAGATTTAAAATCATTAAGTTATACATTTTTAAAACTTAAGGTATGTTGATGAAAATTCTGCTATAAAATTCTGAATCAGTCACTTCTTAAAATTCATAACAAATCATACGTTAATCTGTAACGGTTAAACATTTATGGACATATCCTCAACTTACATATGTATAACATATCCAAAAATTACAACGATCCAACGGTCGGATTAAGAATTATAATTTACGTAATAAAGCTTAAAAAACTGAATTTTCGGACTATAAGGCCTTCTGACTAGTTTCCTTCAAATAGTCAGCATGAAAAATTCACAAGAAATTTTTGGGTGATTTCAATTTCTGTAATTCGCTTACTTCCAGAGCTTTCTTTTGATATAAATCTCATCTCCTAACTTATTATACACAAAGGGTTATAGATTTTACAAGATCAAGTAGTAAACAAATTTTTTGAAAATTTACAAATTTTGTTCTTCTCTTGATTTCTTGATTTCTTCCATTTGATTCATATTTATGAAAATTTAATCCATCACAAATTAATAAACATAACATAACATCTTCCATGAATTTTCATAAAAATTAATAACCAAAGGTTTTGATTTTACCTTTTTTTTCTTTCTTCTTTTTCTTCTTCATCTTCTTCTTCTTCTTCTTCTTCTTCTCTTTCTCTAGCTTTTCCTTTTGTTGAAGATTGGCTATGGGAGGGAGTGAAATGAGAGGAGATTATGCTGAAAATTTGCCTTCATAGGCCAATAAGTAAGGTAACATCTTGCCCCACTCTTGCCTAACATTATTCTTAACCAAACAATCACATGAAAGGTTGGTGAAGAGTTTGGAAAAAAAATTGGAGGTACGTGGGAGAAATTCTTAGCAATTAATCCTCCCCCACAATTTTGTCTTCTTCTTCTTTTTTTCCACTCCTTTGTCTCCCATCACATGCCATTCACTTTCTTCTCTCTTTTTTTTCCTCCAACTTACAGCCACTAGCCGCCTCCCCTCACATAACCCACATCTATAGAAGCTTAATTCCCATCTTTTATTTACTCACTTATCAGTTTAATTATTTGTTTGACCATTTATCAATTTAATATTTTTATAATTTTAAAATAATAATCAAAAATTAAAATAGACTTTTATTTCATAAAATTCAGGGTCTTACAATTTCCCCTCCTTATGAAATTTCGTCCTCGAAATTTACGTACGTACTTGGAATTCCAAAGAGATAATAATTTCAAATTCTATCTTCCAGGTCACTTCCTCTGTCTCATGGTTCATCCATTACTCATCTCGTGGTTCTTAAATGCCCATTCTTAAATACGGCTACAAAACAGAGGTTAACATCATTCAAACTAAATAACAAAATCAGCTTAGGTAGGACACACACTAGTGAAGGATTTTACTCGTCTCTCCCCTCCTAGTTTTAATCCTAAATCTCCGCCAGAGATCATATCCCTAAGCTCTGATACCAAATGTGACGCCCCCAAAATAGGTTCAATACACAACCCACCTATTCTGAGTCGCCAGAAATATACTCAACCCAAATACAAATCTTTCTTTTAACAACTATTACCATGTCGTATATAGTATGACAGGATTCGCACCCAAATTATTATAATATCGTATCAAATAATGCAACATTTATTTCAAGTCCTCAAAGGAACTCGAGAAGATTTATGCTCTCATTATTCTAATGGGGTGCATATTTGATGCTTCCAAAGTCGGGTTTACATCACCCTATTTGATTCACCAAAATCAACAGTTAAATATCGTATAAGGTACGACCCACACATTTTTAAGTTCTCAGTACAATTATTATGTCACGCTGTTCTATAAATAGATGAGAACCGTGACTAATTTAAAACACCACTTTATATCCAGGTTCTCTCTGCTAGTTCCAGCTACACTTTTATTTTTTGAAAAAAATTGTGAAGCAAAAGGGTGAGCACAAATAGCCCAATAAAGAAATATCAAGACTAAGATAATTAAATTATCAATAGCATTCATCAGTAATAAATCAGAGATTTAAAACATATGGTAGATGATAAAAATTATCAACCATAATTGCAGAGGAATCAACAATCCATTAGAAGAGTCAAATAGATCATAATGTCTATTATCTTCTCCATGTTAAAAGTCCATCATTAATATTTTATTCCTATAATACCCATCAACAGTTCTTTGTTGTACTCAAGATAAAAAGAACTTTCATCACCTGTCTTTACCTGAAACACCAAAAATCATGGTTATACCAATTCACAGTTCCTGTTCATAATCATGCTAATAAATTCATCTTTGCACTACGGGCCAAAGATATTCATCAATAGTTCATCTTTGCATTACAGGCCAAACATATTCATAAATCAACAGCTCATCTTTGCACTACAGGCCAAAGATATTCATCAATAGTTCATCTTTGCACTACAGGCCAAAGATATTCATAACTCAATAGCTCATCTTTGCACTACAGGCCAAAGATATTCATCAATAGTTCATCTTTGCACTACATGCCAAAGATATTCAACTGTATACCAATCAACATTTCATCTTTGCACTACAAGCCAAAGAGAAATTTCACCACAATGATATATAATAAGATACAAATAGATCTTATTGATTTTCAACTTAATCACCTAGAGTCTAAATTTCCAACACGATATCCCAACAATCGGTTAGAATATAAATTTCAAGTAAATGTAAAGTTACCGGATCAAACATAATAACTTAAAACTGAATAGAAAGATTCCGGTCAAGACATTAGATGAATCACAGACCATTAAGGATATCCTAATCATTTCAGATTTTTTGTCATTTAATAATAAGCTGAAGAACGAATAATAATCTCTTACAATAATATGTAGTATGAAAGAAAATGATATTTCTTTACCATATTAAAAAAAAGTGATACCCCTTACCATAGAA
The DNA here is from genome assembly GCA_020205555.1 of Panax stipuleanatus. Taxonomy (NCBI): domain Eukaryota; kingdom Viridiplantae; phylum Streptophyta; class Magnoliopsida; order Apiales; family Araliaceae; genus Panax; species Panax stipuleanatus. The sequence goes on from CM035125.1 coordinate 103,345,477, forward strand.
CGCGACTAGATGCTGATTCCTATGAAAGTGATCAACTTGAACAATGCTTGCACTCTTTATCATCACTTGGAGTAACCTTTCACTCAAAAGAAATACTCACAATATTATCCTCACAATATTGTAACAAAAGAATTGTATATTTTTGGTGTAGTCATCGTGTGTGTTTAGTTACTCAATCAAGTAACCTATTTATACTAAAAATCGAGAAAACAATTAGCACACCAGCTTTGACAAAATAACCAAATGAGCTATATAAAATAATGGTAGTGGAATTTTTGGTCCAACAGAGAAAATTAAACCATTTGTACACGTTTTAACAGAATTTTTTCAATAATAGAGTTTTGGTCCATACTACTTTAGAAAAAGTAGAGTGTCGGCAAGTCCTCACAACTTACTTTTGTAAAGAGAAAATAATTGAACAAGCATCTGCATATCATCAACACATTTTAACCATAAATTATTTACACCTTTTTAATCTTTCAACAATTATTCACCATCATTATTATAGATTCACCATACTTTCCACAAGTCTTATAATATCATAACTATTATTTATTAACATATGTAATAAATAATTACAGGCATGATAGGGAGATAATAAATGCATGATCTCCAAAAATTTAGAGGCCTCAGTGGTGTCTTCATCGGCACAACTCAACTTACCCCCGAATAAATTCAGGACTCAACTTACCCCCGAATAAATCCCGGACGTAAGATCACTTGAGCATTGAGGAGTTTACCAAGACTCAAACCCACGTTAATGGGGACTTATGTCCGGCTTCCCACTACTAAGCCACCATCTCAAGTGATGATAAAATACAACAATATAATTATATAAACATTTATGATAACTTATTCGTTACTTGTGCGTTTACATCCTGACACATCATGAGCTTACTAACACTTCAAAATATTAAAAAAATATTATTCTGAAATTTTTAAATAATTTTCATATTATTCGGATTATCCGATAATTTTCTATAATTATTCCTATTTATAACAACTATCCTTTAATAGCTTCAAAATAAAAATACTAACTCCACATACTTTTATATCTTTAAACATCATCAATATTAATCTAATATTATTATAAGATTTTTCTGTAAATTTCATAATTTTTCACCATCCATAGAATTTTTCATTAGTTTCCTCTATTTTTAAACTAACTATAAATAGCTTAAAAATACAAGAAAATGTTTCTTTTATTCCATAATTTTTCAAAACTGTCCATAAATTATAAATTAATATTATAGGTTTTTTCACCAAGTTTCATAATTAATATACCGAAACTTGTTAGTTAATAACAAAACTTAAGAAATCCATATAGGACAATTTATTTTTACAATGTCAGTCCACTATTATGGTATTACCACCATTAATTAAAACTTATTTGTCAAAATAATTAATTTTAACAGCAACTAAACTTCAAATGCTCCAATTTAGCCTCAAGAATCACCCAAATCAGATTTCAAATCAATAAGTTATACATTTTTAAAACTTAAGGTATGTTGCTGAAAATTCTACTACAAAAATTCTGAATCAGTCACTTCTTAAAATTCATAACAAATCATATGTTAATTGTTAACGGTTAAACATTTGTGAACATATACTCAACTTATATATGTATAACATATCCAAAAATTACAACGATCCAACGGTCGTATTAAAAGTTATAATTTATGCAATAGAGCTTAAAAAACTGAATTTTTGGACTAAAAGTCCTTCTGACCAGTTTCCTTCAAACAGTCACCATGAACAATTCACAAGGAATTTTTGGGTGATTCCAATTTCTGTAATTAGATTACTTCCAGAGCTTACTTTTGATATAAATCTCATCTCCTAACTCATTATACACAAGGAGTTATAGATTTTACAAGATCAAGTAGTAAACAAATTTTCTGAAAATTTCCAGATTTTGTTCTTCTTTTGATTTCTTGATTTCTTTCATTTGATTCATGTTTATGAAAATTTAATCCATCACAAATTTATAAACATAACATAACATCTTCCATGAATTTTCATAAAAATTAATAACCAAAGGTTTTGATTTTACCTTTTTCCTCTTTCTTCCTTTTCTTCTTCTTCTTCTTTTTCTTCTTCTTCTTCTTCTTCTTTTTCTCTACCTTTCCCTTTTGTTGAAGATTGGCTACGGGAGGGAGTGAAATGAGAGGAGAGTATGCTGAAAATTTGCCTTAATAGGCCAATAAGTAAGGTAACATCTTGCCCCACTCTTGCCTAACATTATTCTTAACCAACCAATCACATTAAAGGTTGGTGAAGAGTGTGGAAAAAAAAATTGGAGGTACGTGGGAGAAATTCTAAGCAATTAATCCTCCCCCACATTTTTGTCTTCTTCTTTTTTTTACACCTCTTTGTCCCCCATCACATGCTATTCACTTTCTACTCTCTTTTTTTCCCTCAAACTTACAGCCATTAGCCGCCTCCCCACGCATAACCCACATCTATAGAAGCTTAATTCCCATATTTTATTTACTCACTTATCAGTTTAATTATTCGTTTGACCATTTATCAATTTAATATTTTTACAATTTTAAAATAATAATCAAAAATTAAAATAGACTTTTATTTCATAAATTCGGGGTCTTACAATTTCCCCTCCTTATGAAATTTCGTCCTCGAAATTTACTTACGTACCTGGAATTCCAAAGAGATAAGAATTTCAAATTCTATCTTCCATGTCACTTCCTCTGTCTCATGGTTCATCCATTACTCATCTCGTGGTTCTTAGATGCCCATTCTTAAATACGGCTACAAAATAGAGGTGAACATCATTCAAACCAAATAACAAAATCAGCTTAGGTATGACACACACTAGTGAAGGATTTTACTCGTCTCTCCCCTCCTAGTTTCAATCCTAGATCTCTGCCAGAGATCATATCGCTAAGCTCTGATACCAAATGTGACGCCCCCAAAATAGGTTCAATACACAACCCACCTATTCTGAGTCGCCAGAAATACACTCAACAAAATCCAAATACCAATCTTCCTTTTTACAACTATTACCATGTCGTATATAGTATGACAGGATTCGCACCCAAATTATTATAATATCGCATCAAATAAAGCAACATTTATTTCAAGTCCTCAAAGGAACTCGAGAAGATTTCTGCTCTCATTATTCTAATAGGTTCATTTTTGACGCTTCCAAAGTCGGGTTCACATCACCCTATTTGATTCACCAAAATTAACAGTTAAATGTCGTATAAGGTACGACCCACATATTTTTAAGTTCTCAGTATAATTATTATGTCACGCTGTTCTATAACTTGATGAGGACAATGACTAATTTGAAACACCAATTTCTACCAAGGTTCTCTCTGCTAGTTTCAGCTACACTTTTATTTCCTGCAAGGAATTGTGAAGCAAAAGGGTGAGCACAAATAGCCCAGTAAAGAATATCAAGACTAAGATAATTAAATTATCAATAACATTCATCAGTAATAAATCAGAGATTTAAAACATATGGTACATGATAAAAATTATCAACCATAATTGCAGCGGAATCAAAAATACATTAGAAGAGTCAAATAGACCATAATGTCTATTATCTTCTCAATGTTAAAAGTCCATCATCAATATTTTATTCCTGTAATATCCATCAACAGTTCTTCGATGTACCCAAGACAAAGAGAACTTTCATCACCTGTCTTTACCTTAAATACCAAAAATCATGGTTATACCAATTCACAGTTCATGTTCATAATCATGCTAATAAATTCATCTTTGCACTACGGGCCAAAAATATTCATCAATAGTTCATCTTTGCACTATAGGCCAAAGATATTCATAAATCAACAGCTCATCTTTGCACTACAGGCCAAAGATATTCATCAATAGTTCATCTTTGCACTACAAGCCAAAGATATTCATAAATCAACAGCTCATCTTTGTACTACAGGCCAAAGATATTCATCAATAGTTCATCTTTGCACTACATGCCAAAGATATTCAACTGTATACCAATCAACATTTCATCTTTGCACTACAAGCCAAAGAGAAATTTCACCACAATGATATATAATAAGATACAAATAGATCTTATTGATTTTCAACTTAATCACCCAAAGTCTAAATTACAAATACGATATCCCAAAAATCGGTTAGAATATAAATTTCAAGTAAATGTAAAGTTACCAGATCAAACATAATAACTTAAAACTGAATAGAAAGATTTCGGTCAAGACATTAGATGAATCATAGACCATTAAGGATATCCTAATCATTTCATAACTTTTCACCATTTAATAATAAGCTAAAGAACGAATAATCATCTCTTACAATAATATGGAGTATGAAAGAAAATGATATTCCTTTACCATATTAAGAAAAAGTGATACCCCTTACCATAGAACGCGACTAGATATTGCTTCCTATGAAAGTGATCAACCTGAACAATGCTTGCACTCTTTATCATCACTTAGAGTAACCTTTCACTCAAAAGAAATACTCACAATATTATCCTCACAATATTGTAACAAAAGAATTTTATATTTTTGGGATAGTCATCGTGTGTGTTTAGTTACTCAACCAAGTAACCTATTTATACTAAAAATTGAGAAAACAATTAGCACACCATATTTGATAAAATAACCAAATGAACTATATAAAATAATGGTAGTGAAATTTGTAGTCCAACAGAGAAAATTAAACCATTTGTACACGTTTTAACATAATTTTTTCAATAATAGAGTTGTGGTCCATACTACTTTAGGAAAAGTAGAGTGTCGGCAAGTCCTGCCAACTTACTTTTGTAAAGAAAAAATAATTGAACAAACATCTGCATATCATCAACACATTTTAATCATAAATTATTTACACCTTTTTAATCTTTCAACAATTATTCACCATTATTATTATAGACTCACCATACTTTCAACTGGTCTTATAATATTATAACTATTATTTATTAACATATGTAATAAATAATTACAGGCATGATAGGGAGATAATAAATTCATGATCTCCAAAAATTTAGAGGCCTCAGTGGTGTCTTCATCGGCACAACTCAACTTACCCCCGAATAAATTCAGGGCTCAACTTACCGCCGAATAAATCCAGGACGTGAGACCACTTGAGCATAGAGGAGTTTACCAAGACCCGAACCCATGTTAATGGAGACTTATGTCCGGCTTCCCACCACTAAGCCACCATCTCAAGTGATGATAAAATACAACAATATAATTATATAAACATTTATGATAACTTATTCGTTACTTGTGCGTTTATATCCTGACACATCATGAGCTTACTAACACTTCAAAATATTAAAAAAATATTATTCTGAAATTTCCAAACAATTTTCATATTATTCGGATTATCCGATAATTTTCTATAATTATTTCTATTTATAACAACTATCCTTTAATAGCTTCAAAATAGAAATACTAACTCCACATACTTTTATATCTTTAAAATATCATCAATATTAATCTTATATTATTATAAGATTTTCAGTAAACTTCATAATTTTTCACCATTCATAGAATTTTTCATTAGTTTCCTCTATTTTTAAACTAATTATAAATAGCTTAAAAATATAAAAAAATATTTCTTTTATTCCATAATTTTCCAAAACTGTCCAGAAATTATAAATTAATATTATAGGTTTTTCCACCATGTTTCATAATTAATATACCGAAACTTGTAAGTTAATAACAAAACTTAAGAAACCCATATAGGATAATTTATTTTTAAAACGTCAATCTATTATTATGGTATTACCACCATTAATTAAAACTTATTTGTCAAAATAATTAATTTTAACAACATCTAGACTTCAAATACTCCAATTTAGCCTCAAGAATCACCTAAATCAGATTTAAAATCATTAAGTTATACATTTTTAAAACTTAAGGTATGTTGCTGAAAATGCTGCTACAAAAATTCTGAATCAGTCACATCTTAAAATTCATAACAAATTATACGTTAAATCTTTAACGGTTAACAATTTGTGGACATATACTGAACTTATATATGTATAACATATCCAAAAATTACAACGATCCAACGGTCGGATTAAGAATTATAATTTACGCAATAGAGCTTAAAAAACTAATTTTTCGGACTATAAGTCCTTTTGACCAGTTTCCTTCAAACAGTCACCATGAAAAATCCACAACGAATTTTTGGGTGATTCCAATTTCTGTAATTAGCTTACTTCTAGAGCTTTCTTTTGATATAAATCTCGTCTCTTAACTCATTATATACAAGGAGTTATAGATTTTACAAGATCAAGTAGTTAATAAATTTTCTGAAAATTTTTAGATTTTGTTCTTTTTTTGATTTCTTGATTTCTTTCATTTGATTCATGTTTATGAAAATTTAATCCATCACAAATTAATAAACATAACATAACATCTTCCATGAATTTTCATAAAAATTAATAACCAAAGGTTTTGATTTTACCTTTTTCTTCTTTCTTCTTTTTCTTCTTCTTCTTCCTTTTCTTCTTCTTCTTCTTTTTCTCTACCTTTCCCTTTTGTTGAAGATTGGCTACGGGAGGGAGTGAAATGAGAGGAGAGTATGCTGAAAATTTGTCTTAATAGGCCAATAAGTAAGGTAACATCTTGCCCCACTCTTGCCTAACATTATTCTTAACCAACCAATCACATGAAAGGTTGGTGAAGAGTTTGGAAAAAAAAATTGGAGGTACGTGGGAGAAATTCTAAGAAATTAATCCTCCCCCACATTTTTGTCTTCTTCTTTTTTTTCCACTCCTTTGTCCCCCATCACATGCCACTCACTTTCTTCTCTCTCTTTTTTTCCCCTCCAACTTACAGTCATTAGCCGCCTCCCCTCACATAACCCACATCTATAGAAGCTTAATTACCATCTTTTATTTACTCACTTATCAGTTTAATTATTCGTTTGACCATTTATCAATTTAATATTTTTATAAATTTAAAATAATAATCAAAAATTAAAATAGACTTTGATATCATAAAATTCGGGGTGTTACAATTTCCCCTTCTTATGAAATTTCGTCCTCAAAATTTACGTACATACCTGGAATTCCGAAGAGATAAGGATTTCAAATTCTATCTTCCAGGTCACTTCCTCTGTCTCATGGTTCATCCATTACTCATCTCGTGGTTCTTTGATGCCCATTCTTAAATACGGCTACAAAACAGAGGTTAACATCATTCAAACCAAATAACAAAATCAGTTTAGGTAGGACACACACTAGTGAAGGATTTTACTCGTCTCTTCCCTTCTAGTTCTAATCCTAGATCTTCGCCAGAGATCATATCCCTAAGCTCTGATACCAAATGTGACGCCCCCAAAATAGATTCAATACACAACCCACCTATTCTGAGTCGCCAGAAATACACTAAACAAAATCCAAATCCAAATCTTTCTTTTTATAACTATTACCATGTCATATATAGTATGACAGGATTCGCACCCAAATTATTATAATATCGTATCAAATAAAGCAACATTTATTTCAAGTCCTGAAAGGAACTCGAGAAGATTTCTGCTCTCATTATTCTAATGGGGTGCATTTTTGACGCTTCCAAAGTCGGATTCACATCACCCTATTTGATTCACCAAAATTAACAGTTAAATGTCGTATAATAAATTCAACTTTGCACTACGGGCCAAAGATATTCATAAATCAACAGCTCAACTTTTCACTACAGGCCAAAGATATTCATCAATAGTTCATCTTTGCACTAAAGGCCAAAGATATTCATAAATCAACAGCTCATCTTTGCACTACAGGCCAAAGATATTCATCAATAGTTCATCTTTGCACTACATGCCAAAGATATTCAACTGTATACCAATCAACATTTCTTCTTTGCACTACAAGCCAAAGAGAAATTTCACCACAGTGATATATAATAAGATACAAATAGATCTTATTGATTTTCAACGTAAACACCCAGAGTCTAAATTACCAACACGATATCCCAAAAATCGGTTAGAATATAAATTTCAAGTAAATGTAAAGTTATCGGATCAAACATAATAACTTAAAACTGAATAGAAAAATTCCGATCAAGACATTAGATGAATCACAAACCATTAAGGATATCCTAATCATTTCAGAACTTTTCACTATTTAATAATAAGCTGAAGAACAAATAATAATCTCTTACAATAATATGGAGTAAGAAAGAAAATGATATTCCTTTACCATATTAAGAAAAAGTGATACCCCTTACCATAGAACGCGACTAGATGCTACTTCCTATGAAAGTGATCAACCTGAACAATGCTTGCACTCTTTATCATCACTTGGAGTAATCTTTCACTCAAAAAAAATACTCACAATATTATCCTCACAATATTGTAACAAAAGAATTTTATATTTTTGGTGTAGTCATCGTGTGTGTTTAGTTACTCAACCAAGTAACCTATTTTTACTAAAAATCGAGAAAATAATTAGCATACCAGCTTTGACAAAATAACCAAATGAGCTATATAAAATAATGGTAGTGGAATTTGTGGTCCAACAGAGAAAATTAAACCATTTGTACACGTTTTAACAGAATTTTTTCAATAATAGAGTTGTGGTCCATACTACTTTAGGAAAAGTAGAGTGTCGGCAAGTCCTGCCAACTTACTTTTGTAAAGTAAAAATAATTGAACAAGCATCTGCATATCATCAACACATTTTAAACATAAATTATTTACACCTTTTTAATCTTTCAATAATTATTCACCATCATTATTATAGACTCACCATACTTTCAACTGGTCTTCTAATATCATACCTATTATTTAGTAACATATGTAATAAATAATTACATGCATGATAGGGAGATAATAAATGCATGATCTCCAAAAATTTAGAGGCCTCAGTGGTGTCTTTATCGGCACAACTCAACTTACCCCCGAATAAATTCAGGGCTCAACTTACCGCCGAATAAATCCCGGGCGTGAGACCACTTGAGCATAGAGTAGTTTACCAAGACTCGAATTCATGTTAATGGGGACTTATGTCCGGCTTCCCACCACTAAGTCACCATCTCAAGTGATGATAAAATACAATAATATAATTATATAAACATTTATGATAACTTATTCATTACTTGTGCGTTTACATCCTGACACGTCATGAGCTTACTAACACTTCAAAATATTAAAAAAATATTATTCTGAAATTTTCAAATAATTTTCATATTATTCGGATTATCCTACAATTTTCTATAATTATTTCTATTTATAACAACTATCATTTAATAGTTTCAAATTAGAAATACTAACTCCACATACTTTTATTTCTTTAAAACATCATCAATATTAGTCTTATATTATTATAAGATTTTTCAGTAAACTTCATAATTTTTCACCATTCATAGAATTTTTCATTAGTTTCCTCTATTTTTAAACTAACTATAAATAGCTTAAAAATACAAGAAAATATTTTTGTTATTCCATAATTTTCTAAAACTGTCCAGAAATTATAAATTAATATTATAGATTTTTCCACTAAGTTTCATAATTAATATACCGAAACTTCTAAGTAAATAACAAAACTTAAGAAACCCATATAATACAATTTATTTTTAAAACGTCAGTCCACTATTATGGTATTACCACCATTAATTAAAACTTATTTGTTAAAATAATTAATTTTAACAGCAACTAGACTTCAAATACTCTAATTTAGCCTCAAGAATCACCCAAATTAGATTTAAAATCATTAAGTTATACATTTTTAAAACTTAAGGTATGTTGCTGAAAATTCTGCTACAAAAATTCTGAATCAGTAACCTCTTAAAATTCATAACAAACCATACGTTAATCTTTAACGGTTCAAAATTTGTGGACAGATACTCAACTTATATATGTTGAACATATCCAAAAATTACAACGATCCAACGGTCGGATTAAGAATTATAATTTACGTAATAGAGCTTAAAAAACTGATTTTTCGGACTATAAGTCCTTCTGACCAGTTTCCTTCAAACAGTCACCTTGAAAAATCCACAAAGAATTTTTGGGTGATTCTAATTTTTGTAATTAGCTTACTTCCAGAGCTTTTTTGATATAATTCTCATCTCCTAACTCATTATACACAAAGAGTTATAGATTTTACAAGATCAAGTAGTTAACAAATTTTCTGAAAATTTCCAGATTTTGTTCTTCTTTTGATTTCTTGATTTCTTTCATTTGATTCATGTTTATGAAAATCTATTCCATCACAAATTAATAAACATAACATAACATCTTCCATGAATTTTCCTAAAAATTAATAACCAATGGTTTTGATTTTACCTTTTTTTTCTTCTTCTTCTTCTTCTTCTTCTTCTTCTCTTTCTCTACCTTTTCCTTTTGTTGAAGATTGGCTATGGGAGGAAGTGAAATGAGAGGAGAGTATGCTGAAAATTTTCTTTAATAGGCCAATAAGTAAGGTAACATCTTGCTCCACTCTTGCCTAACATTATTCTTAACCAACCAATCACATGAAAGGTTGGTGAAGAGTTTGGGAAAAAAATTGGAGGTACGTGGGAGAAATTCTTAGCAATTAATCCTTCCCCACATTTTTGTCTTATTTTTTTTTCCACTCCTTTGTCCCCCATCACATGCCATTCATTTTCTTCTCTCTTTGTTTTTCCCTCAAACTTACAGCCATTAGCCGCCTTCGCTCACATAACCCACATCTATAGAAGCTTAATTCCCATCTTTTATTTACTCACTTATCAGTTTAATTATTCGTTTGCGCATTTATCAATTTAATATTTTTATAATTTTAAAATAATAATCAAAAATTAAAATAGACTTTTATTTCATAAAATTCGGGGTCTTACACTTGTTGATGCGAGGGATTAGGACTTGATCTTCTTAATAGTCATCATCTAGGATATCGTCGTTCATACCCTCAGTGTCCACCAGAAAATATATTTTTGCAAACGGGTCTCGTCCTCCCTGCAGGAACTTTTCCTTCCCCTTCTTGCTTTCCTTATCAGGCTTCGGGACTTCTTTTCCACTATATGGCTTGACCTAAGTAATCAGCATAACTGACACAACTGCAAGAATCTTCCACATCGGTTTCACAAATCCTGCATTAGTGAGGTTTGGTAACAGCATGGTAGAGGAAGGAACCGGTGTATGCTTGTGCGGGTTCCGGTGGTTTGATCCGGAGGAATAACCTAATCCAGCCTTCTCTGTCTGGCTAGGGATTTAAATTGGACTTCTGATTCCTTACTGACTTTTCCCTAATCCTTTTCCAGGGAAGAAACCCAAGGATATCATTTCTTGATCGACCGTCATTACTTCGATGGAGACTCTTGGCTTTAAGGCTGGCCCCCTAATAGGTAGGTATTGAATGTTGCTCACCTCCAGAGCTTGAAAACTGACAGACTTAACCCCTTCATCGAGACTGATTATCGGCATATCGCTTTGTATATAGACATGATATTCTGGCTCGACATTTACAGTTATCAGATTGCCATCAATGATATATTTGAGTTGTTGATGAAGGGTGGACGAAACTGCTCCTGCCATATGTATCCACGGTCTTTCCAATAGTAAATTATATCTTGTGGTAATGTTTAGTACCTGGAAGGATATGTAGAAAGTATGGGGACCAATCACCAATGGAAGATCGATTTCTCCCACAGCCTCTCAGCGAGATCCATCAAAAGCCCTGATGAATACATGGCTAGTCCGGATTCGATTTGGATTAATCTTCATTCTCTCCAATGTGTCATAGGGACAGATGTTCAGGGCTGATCCTCCATCTATCAGCACACCTCTGACCACATATCACGAGGACATCATTGCTATATGCACTGACTTGCAATGACCCATCCCTTCTACGGGTATATCATCGTTAGTGAAAGATATCACATTACTATTGAAAATGTGCTCTATCATATGATGAAATTTCTCGGTATCTACTTTCTTTGGCAGATGTGCTTCTTCCAGTACTTTCATTAGAATCTTGCAATGATCTTCTGAAGATAAGACCAAATCCATAATGGATATCTATCAGGGTGCCTCTTTTAAGCTTTTCACCACTTTGACTTCATTATGCCCCATCTTGCTGAGGAATTCTTCAATTTTCTCCTTAGACACTCTTCCCTTGGCTTTAATGACTGAGTTGATTACTCGCTGAGGTAGGTATAGCGGGTTTTCATTTCATATAATTGCAATATGGTTTGATGTTGATCCATCATCTTTCCCATAGTTCCATGGGACTCTCTTAAGGATGACTACAGAATATTACGGTCTAAATGGAAATATTAGAGGTTCGGGTGCATTAACTTTCACAGGATTCTTTCCTTCTTAGGCCCCTTTTCCCTGAAGTATCAGGGGCATGATGGCTATGTCCTTCTTACAGGAAATGACAACCACTACTTCTTTCAAATTCCATTTCATGGGAAGGAAGATTGCTTCCTCACCAGGATAGCCATAATCTTGGTTTGCCTTTAGCAGCTCACCGCTTTCAATTAAATTTTAAATCAAATGACAAAGTCCCCAACAATCCTCTGTGTCATGACCAGGCTTGTTGGAATGATATTGACATATCCTATCAGGTTTGAATTTCCTGGATCGAGTGCCCACTAGGGGTAATAATTATGTGACTTTCCCCTCGTTGATCAACATTTGGAGAATTTCTTTCATAGGCTGATTCAAATAAGTTAAATTCCTTTTGAAGGTGAACTCCTTGTTAGCTCGGAACTTCTCTTCCTTAGCAACCTTGTCTGCCCAGGGTTCATGCTCATGGAACCGGTAATAATCCATCCTGGAAATAGGGCTAATTTCAGGAGTAGGAAGATTTGATTCTTGCTGATTGGTCTGATTTATCAATTGTTGCGTTATCTGATGTTGATAAACTACCAGCTCTGCCAATTGCCCAACCTGTTCCTTGATAGATTTGATTTCCTGTTCTATCAGGAATTGCCTTTTTGAATATTCCCAATTGTCCGGCTTTTCTTTGTTTGCTTGGGATGACTATTAGACATACTGGAGGTATTTGGATCCTTCTCCGTTTCCCATGCTGATCATTTTGACATTCTCCTCATTGTGTTGAGGTAGAGGATTGTCTTGAATATGTGGTTGTTCTTGTGTTGTCACCACAATCTCCACATTATCTATTAGGTCTTGGATTTTAAGATTGAGAGACCAACAATCTTGGGTATCGTGGCCTGGTGCTCCAGAATGATATGCACACTTCTTACTCGGGTCAAAATTTCGTCCGCTTGAATTAGCCGGCAGAAAGAGCTGGACAATCTTCTTTTGTGTTGTCAGAAGCTTCAGTACATTTTCTAGTGAATCCCCTAAGGGTGTGAACGTTCTTCGACGTTTAACTTTACCGGTCTTTTGAAAGGGCGGATTCGAAGAATGTGCAGGAGTTTGGAGAGGGGAATAATTTCTCCTTTGAATGGGCAAGTTTGGATTGTCTCTCTGATTCTGTCCCTGAAGTATTAAGGACACATCCTCCTCCTTTTTGTGGACTCTCTGAGGATTATTACCATAGCTTCCAGCTTGAATATGTTCGGCCACTGCCTCCAAAGCGGTAAGGTCTTTGATCTTTCCAGACTTTAGACCCATTTCGGCTATTTCTCTATGTTTAATCATTTTTGAGAATGGTTTTCCTATACCTGCTAGGACCTTCTCATAATATAGAGCTTACTGGATGTTAATGAAAGTCATGATCATTTCTGTTTCTGTCATTGATGGAATGACTTGGGCAGCCAGGTGTCTACACCGTTGGGCAAACTCACGGAAAGACTCATTTCTTTGCTTTTTGACATTGGTCACTTGATATCGATCCGGTGCCATCTGAGACTAGAAGCTATATTGATTCAAGAATACATAGGCTAACTCTTCCCAACTATGGATCTTGGAATTGTCAAGTCGGGCATACCAAGCTCGGGCTTCCCCAGTCAGACTCTTTTGGAATAACTGCATTCTGAGTTTCTCATCCTTAGCATATGATCCGAGTTCTCCAATGAACACTTTTAAATGAGTGTAAGGATCTCCTAATCCGTCATACTTTTCAAAATTCGGGACTTGAAATTTGTTTGAATATTGAGCCTCTGGGAATATACACATGTCTGAGTAGTTTACACTTCCAAATGCCCTAGTTCCTTTGATGGACCGGATTGTTTCTTCCATTTGTTGGACTTTTTTCCTAATATCACCAGTTTCTTAATCATTTCTGAGATTAGTGATTTCAGGGGTTTTATTTCTCATATCTTTGTTTTGAGGCTCAGGTATCTGAGTATCTTTCTTTTTGTCGGTGTCTTGACTGCCACCTTGTGTGGATGATTATGTTTGAACGGGTATTTGTTTATCCTGAAGACTTTTTCTTTGTTCCTTTAGGAAAACAGCCAATTCAGCTATCTGGTTTTTTAGTCCTTCGAACTCTTCCCAAGAGACAGAGGTGGATTCAGGTTGGGCACTTGAAGCCATGCCTGGAGATGGGCTTAGTGCCTCTTTAGACTTTGATCTAGTAACGGGACCAATTTTTTCCTACAATAAAAGTAGGTATGTTAATTTTGATGTATATATTAACAGGATGCATGTTATGCAATGCATCATAAATTTTTTTAACGTTTTTTAATCTTTTCCTGTAAAACAAAGGTCAGTTGTTTTGATGACAGGATAACATAAACAGGACTTAATAAAAATTGACAAGAAATGGAATGTATATTACATTTATTTGATATTTACATGGAATTTAAAATTTATATTGAATTTAAATGGAATTTGAACGGGCTAGGCATAAAGAGACTCCCCCTTCGGATTTGGTTTATCAGAGGTTGAACTATCTTAGGCTACTCTTGCGACTTTTCGGCATGAAGGTCCCCAGACCATCGCAATTTACAAGAGGGAAAATTAATCCGTTATTTCAATTGTAGCTGATTTGAGTGGCGCCTTTCCTGAGCCTCACAGGATTAGTCTCCTTTGAGTCCAGTAATCAAACGCTGACGGGTTCGCCTCCTGGTGGAGGAATCACATAACATACATTCATATATATCGTGTCTCACCGTATGTAATGATGGCATTTGTGCGAAGCACTAATATTTAAAGCAATAAGATATTTATTTACATCCATTCAATATAAACACAACATCCACACACATGCAGATAAAAAGGGAATTCTTGAAAAGATTAAGCCCTCTACTGTCCCCAGCAGAGTCGCCACCTATCGACGTCGAGAAAAAATCTTTGGCGAGCCCCCTTCTCTTATTTTTTTCTACCCTTGTTTGTTTTCCATTTGTTTGATCTGAAAGGTGAATTTTTAGGAAAAGGCCGACATATAATGTCGACGATTTGAAAAGTTTGATTTTATAGAGTCGCTAGTTGGTATGTTTGAAATGGTTGTACCAACTCAATCGTGTTTTATTTGAATATTTTTGCAAGTAGGCCCAATTACTGGACTCTGTTTAACTTGGCCTTGGAAACCGAGATTCATAGAGTTCGGGGGTTTAATTAAGAGGGGGAAGGTGTTAGACACCCCCCCCCCGACTTCTGTGAAATATGGTTACTGCGTCTTTTTAATTTCCCTATTTTATTTACAGTGTGTGTATGTGTGCTTGCAGTAATTGGGCCTAAGTGCTTTATTTGAAAGTAGTGTTGTGCTTCGTTAGACTTATATACGAAGAATTTGATTTATTTAAAAAGTTTATTTTTAGACAAGATATGAAAATGATATTTTCAAAGATGGTTTTCAAATCCTTTCGCTAACATAGGAATTGAAGCCTTTTGATACTTCCATTTTTTTCTGCATTCGGTTAATTTTGATTTTATTATAGGAATGCGAAGCATCCTCGACCAAATAATATATATATAAGTGTCAGGCTCCTTATGGATATGAAAGCCATCAAAGTGACTCGAGCACCACAAACCACAATTTACTATGTTGAGACCATAAATTTGGATAACCGTTTTAAGGTCCCTCTAATTTACATTTACAAAAGATTTACAGGTCGTATTTACAGTGCAAATTTGTCCATCGTGAGAATCGGATCTAGATCCATGTGGTTAATCGTGGATCCCGTGATTCCTAAGCTCACATAATATTATCAAAAAGCCTGCATGACAGAGATATTGGCATAAGATGCAAATTAAAATCTCAAGACAAAGAATTCATTAGTTAAATCCTTGCATGCGCATAGCCAAAGCTTCTCGTTCCCTCTAGATACAGATCTAGGGTTGCATGGTTGCTTTAATATTTACAAAACTAGAAAGAAAACTAGATTTAAATAAATCTTAGTCATTCTAGCTCAACGGTTCCAGTTTGACAACTTTTGAACCGGTTAAAAATGAGATATGGCTAGATTTAGATAAATCTAATCAATAAATTTACATTAGAACATATTTACATCAAATAAACAGTTACAACAGATATTTAATCATATTGAATAATATATATATATATATATATATATATGCTTATATATATATATTGAAGCTGAAAAAGCCACGGATTAGCAATCCAGGCTAACGGAGTTAGTATAAATATATATATATATATATATATATATATATATATATTAAAGCAAAAAAAGCCACAGATTTATAATCCAAGCGTGACTGAATTAATATAAATATATATATAGTTAGTTATATATATTAAAGCTGAAAATGCCATAGATTAACAATCCAGGCTAAATAACACTTATAAATATATATATATATATATATATATATATATATATATTAAAGGGATAAAAGCCACAGATTTAAAATTCAGACTGAAAGAGCACTTAAAAGTGCATATATATACTTATATATACATAGATTGAAGTCAAAAAGATCACGAATTTGAAATCGAGGCGAAACTAGAAGCTATAAATATATATATACGATCATATATATATGTTAAAGCAGTAAAAAGCTTCATATCACAAGAAATCTTAGAGTGAATAGCGCTAGAGGCTTTAAACCACTTGGCAAGCTTGAAAATTCCGTTTTCACAGGTTAAAATTTGATATGTTAGTATATATACGTATACAAGTGTATTGAAAGAGTAAAATTAAAGTTTGGAGCACTGTAGGTAGGGTTAAGAGCTGAAATGGCTGGAATTTCCTCTCTTTTTCTCTTTTTTTCTTTTTTCTCTTGGTAAGGGGTCTTATTTATAGACCAGGGAGCAGCGGCTCTACCTACGGCTCCCGAGTAGGGCCGATCCCGCGGGTCCTATTGTCTTGAAGTATGTGCACTCCGACCAACGTACTGTTTGCTTTGAACCTTCATAACTTTCAATCCGGGAGTTCGATGGAGGCGTGCTATACCTTTCCGGAAAGCCCTTTCCGAGAGCTACACAATGACATGGGATTTGACCTTTTTTGAATCAAGGAATATGGGTCCATGACCAGATCTTCGAGTCTTCGCAGTCTGTCTGTTGGGTTGTACCCTCATGGCAGTGATTTGGCTTGATTTGATGTCAAGTTAGTAAAATGACCATTTTACCCTTTCGGGGATTGTCTATAGGATTGACAGGGTTTTCGACTGTTTCTTGGGGTTGTCTCCCGATGTTTGATCACAGTCGACTCTGTTCTTCCTCAAGGTCGTCTTTGAGGTTGACTTGATATCCCAAGGTTGTCTCTGGGGATTGATTTGATGCTTCGACGCTGTCTCCGAAGGTTGATTTGGTCTCCCGGGGTTTGTCGTCGGGGTTTGACTTGATCTCTAGGGATTATCGTCGAGGTTGGATTTGATCTCCCGGGGTTGTCGTCGGGGTTGGACTTTGATCTTGAGTTCCAAGGTTGTATCCTGAAGGTAAAAGACAGTTTCGCTCTCTTGCAGGGTTAGTAACAGGAAAGAAAAATTTTGAGTGTCTACAGTGGTAGTAGACGACTACACCAGATTCACATGCGTATTCTTTCTAAGTTCTAAAGATGAAACTAGATCCCAACTTATCAAGCTGTTCAAGCTAGTTGTGAATGAGAAAGGAGAAAAGATCAAGGCCATTAGAAGTGATCATGGAAGAGAATTCGACTTCTCTGAGATGGATCAGTTATGTGAAGATAATGGCATCAATCACAACTTCTCAGGTCCAAGAACTCCACAGCAAAATGGAGTAGCTAAAAGAAAGAACAAAACCCTGATTAAGACGGGAAGAACACTACTTGCAGCAGCACATTTGCCTAAATACTTCTGGGCAGAAGCTATCAACACTGCTTGCTACACTCAGAACAGGTTTCTTGTTCACTCCACACTTAAGAAGACTCCCTACGAGCTATGGAAAGGAAGAAAGCCAAATGTTAGCTATTTCCATGTCTTTGGTTGTGCTTGTTACATTCTCAACAATGGAAAACAATATTTGACTAAGTTTCAACCAAAATCGGATGAAGGAATCTTTCTTGGGTACGCCACAGATAGCAAAGGCTACAGAGTGTTCAATAAGAAAACTCTAAGTGTTGAAGTCTTTATTCATGTCACCTTTGATGAAACAGATTAAGATAAATCTGTACCACTCAACACTGTGATCGTCGAACCAGACACTACGATCGAAGTGGTTGATCCAGACACCACGATCGCAGGCCCATAAAATGGAATCGTGGAGCAAGAAGAAGAAATCTTGGAAGGCACTATACCAGACAATGAGCCTCTGTAACAAGAAGTAGAAGTCAATTTTGAAGTATTCAGATAAGAGGGCACTAAAACAGATGTTCCAACAGAAAGCAGATGGGCAAGAGATCACACCCAAGATTTGATTATTGGAGATCCAAATGCACGAATCAAGACAAGATCAGCTACCCAAAATGAATACTTTTACCTAAGTTTTCTATCTCAGATGGAACCTAAGAAGATAGAGAAAGCCTTGGAAGATTCAAGCTGGATAGAAGCTATGCAAGAGGAGCTAAATCAATTTGAAAGAAGCAAATTTTGGAGATTAGTTCCTAGACCAAAGAATCACCCAGTCATTGGCACCAAATGGTTTTTAAGAAACAAGATGGATGAAGATGGGGTAGGGGTGCACAAACGGCCTGGGACCTGCGGGTCGGCCTTGATCTGGCCTGAGCCCGACCTGGTCAAAGCTTGGCCTGGTCAAGGCCTGTCCTGAAGGCTTGAAAAAGGCCACTGTTAAAATACCAAAATCCGGCCCGGCCTGGCCTAGCTAAAAGCCCGGCCTGGACTGGCCCGTGGCCTTTTAATATCAGGCCTAGGCTCTTTAATATCCGGCCTGGCCTGGGTTTTTTACCCTTGGCCTTTTTAATTTTATTATCCTTGCAGCCCAGCCCACATGTCAAAATAACTATATAATTATTTAAGTTGGACCAACCCACGGCATTTTGTAAGTTGAGGAGAGTCCATTTATAAAGAAAGCTTCCTTTAACATTTATCTCAGCAAACAATGTGGGACTTGGATTAAATCCTACATGGCTACATCCAATAAAATAACCCGCCCACACCTTATCTCTTCATCTCTCCTGTAATCTTCAATCTTCATCACATTCAAACATCACCTTCAAGTTTCCCAAGTGGTCGGCTCAAAAACTGCTCCCAAATTAGATACTCATTGGTCATATCAATCTTGGAGGTTGAAATTGCAAACACGGCAACAAATTTATGGTTGAGTTCTTGTCCAATTTCTATTCCAAATCATTTAAACACAAAACCCTTAAAACCCCTCAAAGCCTCTTTCTTTGATTTTCCTCTAGCTAGCAAAATCATGGTCAGAACTTAGAAGTAAGTGCAGTCCTCTATATATTGTATATCTGTTTACACTCTTGTGTGTTCATGTTCTTCACTTCTGCACAAATTTTATTTCATTTCCTTGTAAATTTTATTTGTATATTCCTTGTAAATTTCATTTATGTGCTTTCTAACTTGTGAAATTCTGATTTATCTAGGAATTGGGTTACATTCATTCTTGTAATTTAAATATTCGAATGAGTGGACAAATTCTTTAATGATTGCTTGCCCCTTTTGTTGCCTTTTCTACAATTTAAACATTTTAGATAAATGTCCCTGTGTTAAGGTTGTGAAAGGAATGGAAATAAATGGTTGTTCGGTTGTTTGGGGCTGGCCATAAGCTTCAGTTTTTCTATTTGCACAAGTCCCATATTGTCTAACAATGTTAACTTGCCCTAAATTTATTTTATAAATTGAGGAGAGTTCAAGAAAAAATCATTCAAGTAAGCAAGTAAAGCCATTGAAGGCCTGGGCTCGGCCTGGGCCTGGCCAGCAGGCTTCAGCAGACCAAGGTTTTAACTCAATTGTCTGGCCTGGCCTGACCTTCTTATTTTTGGGCCTGGGCCTGGCCTGGCCTGGTCAACGGTCAAAGCCTGCTAGGCCTAGACTGGACCAGGCCAGGCAGCCTGTTTGTGCATGCCTAAGATGGGGTGATCACAAGAAACAAAGCAAGACACGTGGCTAAAGGTTACTCTCAAGAAGAAGGCATCGACTATGACAGGACCTTTGCACCTGTTGCCAGACTAGAAGCAATCAGAATATTTCTTGCTTTTGCTGCACACACATAAGTTCAAAGACTTCCAAATGGATGTCAAAAGTGCATTTCTAAATGGAGAACTTCAAGAAGAAGTCTATGTGGGACAACCTCTAGGTTCTATCAATCTTACTCTCTCTAATTATGTCTACAGATTAGATAAAGCTTTATATGGACTAAAATAAGCATCTAGAGCATGGTATGAAACTCTAACAAACAATCTTATTAAAAAAGGATTCATTATAGGAAGAGTAGACACCACACTATTCCTTAGGAAACACAAAAATAAAGTTTGTTGTTACAAATATATGTAGATAACATTATCTTTGGTTTTACTGATGAAAAATTATGTGAGAGATTTGCCAAGATTATGCAGAGTAAATTTGAATTAAGCATGATGGGTGAACTGAATTTCTTCCTTAGACTTCAAGTAAAGCAGACTGGTGAAGGTATCTTCATTAACCAAGCCAAGTATATCAAAGACTTACTTAAAACGTATGGCATGGAATCAGTTTCCCCCATGAAAACTCCAATTGCACCAGCAACTAAGCTTGACAAAGATGAGAAAGGTAAATGTATTAATATTACTCAATACAGAGGTATGATAGGATCTCTCCTTTACTTAACTGCTAGTAGACCAGACATTATGTTTGCTACATGTATATGTGCTATATTTCAAGCTAACCCTAAGGAATCACATTTACCAGTTGTGAAAAGGATTTTTAGGTATCTCAAAGGCACACCTCACTTGGGACTTTGGTACCCTAAGGAGTCTTCGTTTGAATTAATAGGATATTCAGATGCTGATTTTACAAGTTGTAAAATTAATGGAAAGAGTACAAGTGGCACATGTCAACTACTTGGAAACAAGCTTGTGTCCTGGTTCAGCAAGAAGCAAAACTCTGTATCAACCTCAACAGCAGAAGTTGAATACATTGCAGCTGGCAGCTGTTGTGCTCAAATCCTTTGGATAAAAAATCAGCTAGCAGACTATGGTTTTGACTTCAAATGTATTCATGTTCACTGTGATAACACAAGTGCTATAGAAATAACTCATAATCATATCATGTATTCTAAGACAAAGTATACATAAATAAGATATCACTTCATTAGGGATCATGTTCAAAATGAAAATATTTCTTTACGTTATATCCCAACTAAAAATCAACTCGCTGATGTCTTCACAAAACCTTTAAACGAATCCAGATTTAATAAGCTAATAAGTGAGTTAGGAATGCTTAATTTATAAACATAATTTAATGCTCTAAAAGTTTCTAAATCTATAGATAAAAAGCTATCATATAGATAACAGAGTGGGACAACGATCGTGGAGTGAACTTTTCAATCATAGTCTTCAAAAGGAAGCACTCGCTTAGGGGAAACCAAGGGTAATTTAGTCTTATCCACCTATCCAGAGGATCGTGGCTCCATTCAGACTGAGACATGTGCCCCACTCAGAAAAACTAAAAAAGGAGTTCAAACACTTTTGGAAATACGTCTTTGTACTCTCACTCATCTGAACTTCAAACACACACACACACACACACTCTCTTATCTGAATTTCAAATGCTCACTCTCCCTCTCTCCAAATCCCTAGGTTGAAAAATCAAGTACACTCAGTAAATTTTTGATTGTTTATGAAAAATCACAGAAAGAATTGGCATCTTCAACTCTAGTCTCTAGATATCAGCTATGCTTCGACGTATTCAAAATTTTCTAGCCATAATTTCACAAAATCCTCTCTTTGCTGAAGAAAGCAGGACTTCAAGAAGCTCTTGGCACTAGCACAAAGACATATCCAAAGTTGGTGAGGGATTTCTACAACAATGGAGTTTACGATAACAACATTCTTACAACTAAGGTCAAGGGTGTATCGATTCAGCTCGAAGTTACAGATATAAACCAGGCTTTGGGGTTTAAATCTAAGGGCCTTACGTCTTTGGGCTACATCACCTTTAATGAAGGACTGAAGAAGATGCATCACAAGAAGAACCAAAATGTGAAGGGCTACAAGAAGAAAGAGTTTCCCCAGAAGTATGAATTTCTGGCTGACATTGTTGGGAAATGCATTTATTGTAAAAACTCTGGTCACGATTCTGTCAACGAAGTTCAACTAAAGCTCATAACAGTAATCTATTTTAAATCTCAACTAAACTATGGGGCTCTTCTCCTGGAATGGATTGGGAAATGGATTCTTAGTTCTAAGAAGGCTAAAAGCAAGAGTAAAATGTACTTCGAAAGATTTATTGTAACAGATGAGAATAATTTTTTTTATATTGTGATTCTGGGGACAGAATCCTTTTAAGGAGGGAAGATTGTAACGATTGAGAATTTTATATATTAATTATAAATATTTATTGAATTAAATAAATATTTTATTAAATTTATTTGTTGAGATAAATAACTAAATTGTGTGATTATTATGGATAATTTAATTAAGTGCTATATGTTTAATTAAATTGATATGTTAGCAATGGTGTAGTATAATTTTAATTTAGTTGGGAATAATTCAATTAGATTTAATGTTATGTGCTAAGTGATAATGGTTGGTTACGTAAATTATGTTTAATAAAGGAATTTCAATTGTATAACAATTTGGTATTATGTGTTTTATTAATTAAATAAGTGTAATATTTAATCTATGGGTTAAGGATTTATTAAAAGAATGGAAAATGGGTTTTAAGTGTTTTACCCAAAACAAGGTCATAGCTAATAATCTGTTTTTAAAAGATAAAGGATTTTGTTTAGCCAAACATGGCCTTATGCTTTTCAAATTCTTGTAACTTATATATTAAATAGTAGTTAGTGTATATATTTAATATATAGGAGTTACATATATTATATATTATAAGTTTATACTACCAGTACGTTAGTTTTTCTAAAGCCTAAGTCTAAACTAAGAAAGAAGAAGAGAGTTAGAGAGAGTTATCAGAGAAGAAGAAGAAGAAGGGAAAGCTTTGAGAAGACAAAGCAAGCCCCATCATCATCATCTCCATCTCTCTCTTAAGTTAAAACTAGTAAGGTTATAATCTAACCCTAATACTCAATTAATATATTTTGTATTTCTTCTTTGTGAAATTAGGTTTTTATGATTAGGAAATTATATGTATATATGAATTTCCTATGTTTTCATATGTAATTGTATGCCATAAAAGGATTTTCATATTTCAATTGTTGTAAAAACAAGTTTTAAAGTTATGTTCTTCTATGTTTTAGAATTCTATGTAAAAATCTTTTGGTGAAACTTCATAATTTTGATATGAGAATGGGATGTGTGAGTATATATATATACGCTTACATGAGATTTTTATAGTTGTTAAGAGTTTCAATTCACAAGTATATGATGAACACTATGAAATCATGTTCATAGTACTCTTTTACAAAGTTATGTTGAAAATTATTCTTAAATCCTTGATGTGAGCATGAGATATGTGTAATATGTGATATAACATGATTATATATGAGTTATATGGTTGTGTTAGCAATTCAAACGATGAATTTTTGATAAACAATAGGAATTGTGTTCATAGTGATTTTCTTTGAATTAATTTCTAAAAAATAGCTTTTGAAACTAGCAAATTGAAGTTTGATTATGGTTTATTGTTGAAATTGATCATATATTATGTTAGTATGTTAAGAATAGAAGTGATTACAATTGGAATTACTTGAATTGATTGAAAAATGAATTCGTGATAGCAATTTTCACCAAAAACGCTTAAAATTGTGTTTTCTTCGAAAATCATGAAACCTTGATTTTGATTATGTGTTATATGGATTTTAAATGTTATAAGCATGTTAATAAGCTTAAAATATTATTTGTATCAAGTTTTATGTTTATCATATTGGGAAAAATCAAATTTGGTGTGAAGGAATGAGCCAAATTGGCTTATTTATCCACCAGTTCGCGAACCAAGACCTGTACCCCACCCCAGCGGGCTTGTAGGCCTTGGGGACCCGCCCCAGCGGGTCATGCTGCTGTCCGAAAAAGTTTGGTTTTTGGTTTTGAGTTTTCATGCCCTGTTTGTTTAGCTAACTTATTTCTATGACTTGGAAAGTGAAATATATAATAAGTTGACATATTTTTGATGTGTTTGAGTTTGATTGTAGTGTTATGTGAGTATGGTACATGTGTGTGTGTGTGTTACTTTCCTTAGGTACACAACACGGTTCATTGAGTTATAAACCTATGAATGTATGCCGTGAGTATAGACTTACGTACTTGACTAGTTAGCAACCAATGTGGTAATTACATTATGAGTTGGACTTGGATATGAAGTTCAATGGTTTAAAATGTTGTAGTTGGATACTAATAGATGGTTTGAACGTAATATAAATGTGTAGGGTGTTTGTGAAGTGGTTGTAATTGTTAAAGTGTAGCTTGCGCTTAAGGCAAGTTCTCTTATCCTTATTCTCTTACGTTAAGCAAGTTTTCTATCTCTAAACTTGTTAGTTATATTGTGTAAGTTCTCTAAGCTACTCTTGTATGCTATGCAAGCCTATTCATTGTATCTTTTCATTGTGCAAGTTTCCTACCCTTGCTCAATAAATCATGAAAGTTCATTTATGTTCCTTAAGTTGTTATATATTGTACAAGTTATACTATACTCCAATATTCATAAAGCATAAGTATTGAAGTATTATTTTAGTAATATGATCTTAACTTAGTTGTTCAAGCAAGATTTACTTATTCTTTCAATTGCTTTGAGTTACTTTTAAAGCATGCCTATCTATTATGAAGTTTATTGTCATATCTTATAATTGGTTTATGATTTTTATATTATGGAACTATTAAAGTACTGTGAGTCGATTCAACTACTCCTAGTTGATCATAGTTGAAACTCTAAAGTTCCCTTATCTATCCAAACCAAACTTTCTTTGGTGCGGACTTGTATTCAATTATTGAGAATGAACAACCCTATTTATTAGGGGATATTTATGCGAAAGCGTTAAGATGGTTGTGCACAATTCATGGTATAAAGGGTTGATCCCCCTGAGTACGAGTTAAAGGTCCATAGTCTTATTGACTGTTAAAGGTTTAAATAGAAATATTTATAACCTAGGACATAGTTCAAGGTCTTATGACCCTCAGATGATTCTATATTCGAATTCTATGTATAGATGATAGAATTATAATTCAATTCTTTATATTGATGAAAGTAAAGTTATTCAAACTCTTTTGAAATGATTCACTTATGTCATATCACTGTTGTATTTCCAAGTGAGCTTTTGTTTGCTCACTCTTGCATGTTTTACCACCACTTGCAGTTGAGACCAAGAATGTTGACATACCGTCAACAAGTAAAGGAAAAGGAAAGATGAGCAAGTGAAGACTTTTTATTTCAAGTATCTTTTGTAATAATACTTAATTGATGATGTTTTTATTTCCTCATTTGTTTGAATTATATTAAGGTTTAGTTAACCCTGGGATTTTATTGGACAAGTTGTAATCCTTTTTAAAGGAATATTTTATTTAAGTTTTATGAAGGTTGTAATTTACTTTGAAATTCTTTATTAGAGGGTAGATGTATGTTTTAATTATAAAGTGAACACCAAACCATGTGGAAACGAAGTACCCGGATTTGGGGGTGTCACAGGTTGGTATCAAAGATATAGGTTATGAACCTTAGGTGGGGGAAAAACTTTAGGTAGTAGCTTTATAGGAAGATCGAAAAGATAGTGGTGATAGGTAAAGATAATAAACTACCTTATGTGCTATGTGTTTAGGTATTCGAAGAGTGACAACTCGATATCACGTAATAATAAACTTTAAAAAAAATTTATTAGGATGACGAATATTGGAGAATCCAGTCAGGCTAGAAAGGATATACGTCAGGTACCTAGAGAGGAAGAGCCCCGAGACATCCATGTTGTCTGGGAGTAGATAGTTAGGAGAGAGCCATCTCCAGTGATCACCGTAGCTGGTCGGGAGCGTGAGCTAACACCTATTCTAGAGGAAGAGGACGAGGACGAGTCTGAAGAACTACTCTCTCTCAAATGATTCATAAGAAAGTGAGACGCAGTCTATGTTTAAATAAGTCTTCTCTCACTGCGATCGTGGAGTCATCAAGCTCACGGTTGTAGAGTCCAAACTTATCAACAACCCTAAAGAAAATGATGGGACAGCTACACTGTGACGCCCCCAAAATAGGTCCACACAACCTATTTTGAGTCGCTAAAATAAATGGTACAAAATCCAAATACAAATCTTCCTATTTGCAACTATTAATTTGTTGTGCAAAATACGACCACATATAAACTATGAGTTTCAATACAAATATTATGTCGTATGCAATACAAAAATATCAACGCTCAAATTAAGTCCTCATTATAATTATTGTCACGCTATTTTACAAAATAGTGAAGACTTCTATAGTAACTATCTCGGATCATTACTCCACTCCTCGACTAGTCCCAACGACACTCTTATTTCCTGAGGAGAACAATGAAAGGAAAAAGGTGAGCTCAACTAGCCCATTAAAGAATATTATGACTAAGATAATAAAGAATAAATTATCGCTAGTTTTCAACAATAATAAATCAGATAAAATATTATGGACAACAAGTTTTAGATCAACAACTGCAGTGGAAATAACAATCCATTAGAAGAGTCAAGTAAAGAATGATGTCTACTATCTGCTACGAATTAGAGGTCCATCAAAAATATTTTATCTCTGTAACACCAATCAATAATTATGCAAGTCAACATTTTATCTTTGCACTACGGGCCAAAGATTATCATTTGTATCACCAATGGTCATGATCATGCCAAACACATGTCCATCTTTACACTACAGGCCAAGAATATTCATCAATCAATAGTTCATCTTTGCACTACGGGCCAAAGATATTCATCAATCAGTAGTTCATCTTTGCACTATATACGGCCAAAGATAACTTTCACCACAATTTAAGTCTGAGGATTATGACAATGATATAAAGAATGAATCAAGTGAGATCAAGGATAAATATTAGAGATTTATAATTCAATTTATCCAGAGTAAAAGAATGTCCAAATTGTCAACATGAAGATCAAAGCATGGATCCAATTTCAAGAATAAGATTCATAAAAATAACTTAGACAAAGAAAATAAAATAAAATTTCGTTGTGAACAATACTCATGAATAGTACCATATGAATAGTACCGTATGAATAGTACCCTGGATGAATAGTATCCCGACACGAAAAGATAAAAATTTAATAAGAAAGTTCATACCAATATTTCAGTGAAATGATATTAGATGAAGCGCAAACCTTAAAGAATTTCTAATCATTTCAGGAATTATAGAAGTAATAGTAACTTTAGATTTAGGAATATGAAATGAATAATATAAGAAACTGCAAATGGATTTTCGCCCGTCATGCGGTAATTCGTGTAGACAGATCATTCCCATAACTTAATAAAGAATGAATACGAAGGGTTATTCACCATGCATGCGGTAGTCCGCATAGACAGGTTATTCCTACGGATTAATAAGGCATGAATACAAATGGTTATTCACCAGGGATGCGGTAATCCGCGTAGACAGGTTATTCCCACATCTTAATAAGGAATAGAATGACAACCTTTATGAATATTGAAAGAAAATAACATCTTTTACCTTAGTAGGAGGTTGGATACTGCAATAGTATAGTAGCAGAATACTCTTCTTCTTTCTCTCTTATTCTCTCTCTATTGTTTCTCTCTCTATAGCTTAGTGAATTAGTGAGAAAGAAGGAAGACATGAGCTCTTATTTATAGGAGAATGAACTAAATAGTAACTGATTCACGGACGGTCCAAATCGATTTACTATTAAAACTTTAATTCGACGGTCCATATTGATTTACTATTAAAACTTCAACCGATGGTCCATAAAATTAGCACGTCTCCCCATGGAATAATAAACCAAACTTACAACAAACGCCTCATGACAAACACCTCTATTTATATCAAAGATTGAATAAATATTTACCACAATTCACTTATCTTTAATCCACACATTTTTACTCTTTCAACAACTATTCATCATTAATATTATAATTCACAATATTGACAACCAGATCGTTCCCAGGAAAGAGGGGGATTTTTGATAAGAATTTCTCCTTATTGGCCCGTGATTAAATAACCTAACCCCTTTCATCGACAGAACTTTCAAAACATTGTCAATAATGCAAATAATAATATGAATAATTGTGTCGTGTCAATTATTAATTTAATAATATAAAATATTGTGCAGATGATACTGTGACAATAATTGAATCAATAATATGAGATATTATGCAGCAAATACTGTGATAATTATTGAATACTGAGTGACTTCTTACGTAAGAATCAATATTCAGAGTTACTGTGCAATACTGCGTGCTACTGTGCAACGCGTATTATTGTTGTAACAAATGGGATTTTTATATTTTAATTTTAAATATTTATTGAATTAAATAAATATTTTAGTTGATTTATTTATTGAGTTGAATAAATAATTGATGTGCTGATTTGGTTGAGTAATTTAATTAAGTACAATATAATAATTAAATTGATGTTTAATATTAAATTGATGTTTAATAAATTTTGTGATAAAGTTCTAATTTAATTGAGATAATTAGATTAGATGAATTGTTATGTGGTAATTTGGTAGTAATGATTTAATAAATAATTATAGTAATGTCTAATTTAATTTAAATAATTAAATTAGAGATTTACTAATTTGTAAAAGAAATTATGATTAATAAATAAATTATGATTGTGTAGCAATTTAATTCATAAGGCAATTTTATTTGATAAATTGATGTTAGCTTTGATTTAATTAAATTGAAATATTGGGATTTAATTGAATAAAGTGCGACATTTAAAACTATGTAGTAAAGGAGTTATTAAAATAAATTAAAAGGAGTTCTAATTTAGTTTTACTGACCAAGGCCCTTAGTTTTTAAAAGGTCTATTTTAATTCAGGTTTACAAAACAAGGCCTAAGTCTTTTAAAATTCTATTTTAAGTTAGCTTTGCCAAATAAACGTTAGTGGCTTTTGATTTTCAAAAACTAGTAACTGATATATTTATTAAGAGGAATTAAGTTTATCAGTTATATATGAAAGTAGTATGCATACAAGCCAATCATGTTTGATGATAAAGCATATACTTTGTAACCATCTTATTCATTTATTAATAAAAGTATTATTTAATTAAAGACATTTATTTATCTACATGGTGTTGTTTTTATAATATGTGATAAACCCATAGTTTTAAGCAATGCTTTTAGAATCATGATGATGATCATAGTAATGAGATCTAATTTCTTAGATAGCTTAAAAACTAAAATTATTCCCAATCGTTGGACTACTAAAAATAGGATTAGTGAATCCGGATAGATTGGTACATATGTTGCTTGATCATTGGATGAGGATGATTGATCTCATAGTCATTTGTGTGGAGACACTAAAGAAAGTATGTAGGTACTTATTGGAGAATAAGTACATTGAACGTGACTCGCTAAGAAATACATAATGGAGTTTCACTCGCCTGTCAATAGGAATACCTAATGTGATAGTAGTACAAGTGATCCTCAGACTTGAGATCGTCATAGTATCTTGTGTATAATGAATTATACTTTGACTTATTCCTTAAGACCCTTAGGGTATATCAAAGGGTATACTTGGGTGTAATAAGTTATATATGGAGATAATGAATGATCAATAAAGAATCTACCGCTTCTAGTAAAAGAAGAGATATGTCCTATGTGATTCAATAGATGACAACCTAGGAATCCTTGGCCAAGGTGGAATGAAATTAGAAAGGAGTTTCTAATTTGCATTATTTGTAGTTGTGCATTTTGGAATCGAAATACATATAATTAAATAAAATAAGACTTGACAGTAATTTTATGTATTATATTTAATTGGGACATTGTATGATGGAAGGATTGAATTGTACGGTAACTATTAACTCACAGGTTCTTTTATGATTAATGTTGAATTCTATATTATCTGAAAAGTCGTTGATCTCTAAGGAGGCTTATCCTTATTGTAGAATAAATGTTATTTATTTAAATAAATTATTAGTTTAATTTATTTATTTAAATAAGATTAGAATTGTTCTAATTGATTTATTCACAACCAGTTTAATATGGAGAACCTAAAGGGTCACACCATAAAAGGAAAAATATTTATTAAAGAAAAAATGGCATAATCGTAATAATAAGGTAAGTATATTTAATTTAATCTATGGTGATAGAATAAATTAAATAGCTTAATATTTATTATTTAATATTTTAGAAATATTAAATATAAACTAATAAGATGAGTCTTATTATTATCACTACAAGAAAAAGGCTTATTAGCGACCGCCCATCTGCGACCGTAACCGGTCGCAGATAGCCATCTGCGACTGGTTACGGTAGCAGATAGTGGTAGCATATTATCTGGTCGCTGACTGCACGGCGGCGACCACTTTTAGCGATCGAAGTGTCAGCGACCGACCTATAACGACCGACGACGTCGCTAAGCTGAGTCATGTCTCATTGTTGACGTGGCCTACGTGTCCGCGACCACCATTAGCGACCACTACCGGTTGCTGATATAGTCAAGTCACCCCGGTCGTGGATACGTATCAGCGACCGGATGCAGTCACTGATTAATTAAATAAAAAAATTGCCTGTTTTGTGGATTTTTCAAAAAAAGTATGCCTGTTTTATATCTCATCAACACACAACAATACATATAAATCACCAAAACTATTTAAATTAATCGATCCACGTCCATAAACTAACCAACATAAACAAATCGCTCGAGCGAGACTAAAATTTATATAAACTATATATTTTGAATCTAAAACTATAATTATGGACGTTTGCCTTTGACAATGATGAACTCAACAAGCAAACGATTAGAAACTCTTACCAGTCAGATTTATAGACCTCCTGCAAAGAGAAACAGCTTCCTAAAGAAAATATACAAAAGAAGAATTAATTCCATAAGTAACTAAACGTACATGCATGCATAAAGCTAATTTTATGACAAAATTACCTCGGCGTCATCATCGATATCCGCGCCAAGTGTAAAAAGTAGATTATGATCTTGATATATATAGTCGCCAGTCGTCAGTCGTCGGTCGTCATCGGTCGTCATCGATCGTCGATAAAGTTTATCCCCAGTATTCCTTGAGAAGTGTAAGCTAGTTGTGGTCCACCTCTCCATGAAATCGGGAAACATCCTATGTTTTATAGTCCTATGCCTTTCAGCTTTACTCCTATTTTTACAAGATCAACTGCCATAGAGTGAAAGGTTGTCAAATTTGACATTTTTTACACATAGTCTTATCTGACTCAAGGTATGAGAGACAAAGGAAGAGCTGCAGGAAATTCAATAATTTTCAATAAGTATTTCACCATACTGTACTTCCTCTAAAATTCCCAAAACAAAGTGGTTAATTCCCGAACAAAGTGTTCGATCACTCCCAAACCGTGAATTAACCACTTTGTTCAAGAGTTCAACAGGAAGCTGTACACTTGAATTAATTGAACCACTTATTGGGCACTGTTGAATTTCATGCAACTCTCAAGGACTCTCTCATATTACATGCAAATCTTGAGTCAGATAAGACTATGAGTAAAAAATGTCTCAGTTGACAACCCTTCACTTTATGGCAGTTGATTTTGCAAAAAAAGGAGTAACAACTAAAAGGCCTAGGGCTTTAAAATCGAGGATGTTTCCCAATTTCATAGAGAGGTGGGCAAACCAGCTTTTACACTTCTCAAGGAGTATAGGGGGGAAAATTTATCGTGCTAGTCTTGAATCTATATATAGTGAATGATCAGAAGCCGCAATCTGTTTGTTCACAAAATATAATATCATCAAGATGTGTATATAAAATATAGAAAGATATATATGTAAATATACTCAAATGCCAACGATGTAATTAAAAACAAAAGAATGACAATGATTTAATTAAAATAAATAAAAGAGAGAACATACTCTATCAATAACTCAACTGCAGCATCATTAAGACTTGATATTTTGAATATTTTGTAACCAAATATCAGCATTTTCTTGAAAAATACTTTCTCTCACAATTTCTATCATCATGAAAGTATATATCATATGAATCTGCGATCAATTAACGTAATTAGTCTTGAACCTGACTCCACAAAATTGAATCTCTGAAATATATACAATAATAGGGAGAAAGAAGAAAGTGTGCACTTGATGAAATATAACTTATCACAATTAGATGGAAA
The DNA here is from genome assembly GCA_020205555.1 of Panax stipuleanatus. Lineage (NCBI taxonomy): Eukaryota > Viridiplantae > Streptophyta > Magnoliopsida > Apiales > Araliaceae > Panax > Panax stipuleanatus. The sequence continues at coordinate 103,378,067 of CM035125.1, forward strand.
CTTCAAATTATATATAATGTAACACAAATACGTACCTTAATCATCGCCCATGAGTAATGATTACTAGGATAAGAGTTAAGAACTTCCTTGTATGCAGGATTCGACATAGCAGTTACAACTAATACTCCAACAGGTACCTCGGCAGCCAAAAAAATAGGGTTGTGTAGTTCCTATTTGTGTCCCATACTCGAATAATAAGATAATTGAATTACTACGGACATTCCTCATTGTTCCATCATAACAGATGACAACATCCCGAAAGAGGGCTATTAAGCTGTTGAACAGAACGTCTCACCTATTTTTCTGTGAGAACTACCCATCTGAGGATTTCAGAGTGGTTAGAAGCTGTTTATTTCATGGACTGGACCATATCAAGCGATGAATCATCGCCTGATATGGGTCCAGTCCACGAAATAAACAGCTTCTAACCACTCTGAATTACTCAGATGGGTAGTTTGTACCAAAAAATAGGTGATACTGCTATATTCAACAACTTAATGGCACTACCTAGGGATGTTGTCATCTGTTAATGGAACAGTGAGGAATGTCTACAGTAATTCAATTAACTTATTATTCGAGTATGGGACACAAACAAGAACTACACAACCCTATTTTTTTGGTTGCCGAGGTACCTGTTGGAGTATTAGCTGCAACTACTATGTAGAATCCTGCATACAAGGAAGTTCTTGACTCTTATCCTAGTAATCATTACTCATGTGCGATGATGAAGGTACGTATTTGAGTATATTTTTCGAAATCATTGTCATTCTTTTTTTTAATTACATCGTTGTTATTTGAGTATATTTTTTTGGAAATATATTATAAAATAATGCTACTTTCACATAATTTTGGGTCAGATAATGCTCACATACACACACATGCATACTATGTGTATGTGAACTTTATGTTACCCAAATTATGTGATAGTAACATTATTTTATAAGTAATATTAATTTAAGTAAATTAATACTAATTAATTTATTTTAATTAGTATTGGAAAACTAATAAGTAATATTAACTAATTAAGTAATATTAACTAAGTAAATTAATACTACTTAATTTATTTTAATTAGTATTGGGTATATAATAAGTAATATTAACTAAGTAAATTAATATTACTTAATTTATTTTAATTAGTATTGGGTATATAATAAGTAATATTAACTAAGTAAATTAATATTAGGAAACTAATAAGTAATATTAACTAATTAAGTAATATTTTTTGGGAATTGCATATTCGTATTTGATATTGAAAGTAAATATAAATGCTTAAGTGTAAAGTCCTTCAATGATCATATGTATAAGGACTTAGATAATAGATCAAAATTGTTAGGTTGATCTGAGCTTTAATGTTTATCATTTATGTAAATAAATGTATAAAAGAAAAGATCAAAACTGTTAGGTTGGTCTATTTGAGCTGTAAAAGTTAAAATCTTGACAGAATCGTAGTCTGTCAAAAACAGCATACAGAAGCCAAGGCAGAATCGTGGAGCTTAAAGGAAGATGTCCAGAATCGTAGTCTGCCAAGAGAACCAAGTCTGCAGAGGCCAAGGCAAGATCCGTTGAGCATAAGTGAAAGCATCGAAGAATCGTAGTCTCCCTTGGAAGCCACACTGGGAATCATGGAAAAGATCCGAGCCCTTGCTGAGCTAAGTCAAGAAACGCAGTGTGCTCTCGGAATTATGGAGTCTGCAAGACAAAGCAAGAAGGAATAGTAGTATGCCGAAGAGCTTAAGAGAAATCGTAGTGTTCTCTGAGATCAAATCTAAGTCAAGCCTGTGCAAGCCAACACACAACGATTATAGTACAATGACCATAATCGCAGTGTTCCTCCTGTCAGCGTCAAAGTTCGTAGTTCTGATGAAGGGAGTAAGAGCAACAAATGAAGAAAGGCTTATAGCCGTTGACAAATTGATGGTCCTAATGATTCCATATTCATCCTTAGTCCAAATCAAAGAAGCGTACTCAAGAAGCTAAGGAAAGGACTAAACCGCCTGCTGAAAACATCTTTTCAGGTGTTAGGTGAGATTGCAGTCTGCTGTGTCAGTGAGCCAATTGGCAGTGCAGCAGGAAAGCAGGATGTCAACTGCACAAAAACGTCTGAAGTATTTAATGCTGTAACGGGAGTATTCAAACGGAAACATTTTGAATGACTCTTTTATAAGGAAATCAGACAAGGATTCAGATGAAAAGAAAGCAGGATACAAAGAAAGAAAAGATAGCTCAAAAAGCTCAAGAGCACTCAACGAAGACACTCTACGATCCTGAAAGAAGGAAAGCTTGCTTCACTACTCAGTTCTTCAGAACTGATGCTTAATTGCAACTGAGTAGCATACACCAGAATACAACTCTCAATCCAAGGTGTACCAAGTCAGAAGGACTTGAAGAGTTCTAAGTGAACTGAGAAGAGTACCAAGGCTGCTGTCTTTGAAGAGTTCTAAGTGAACCAAGAGAAGAGTACCAAGGCTGCTGGCTTTGAAGAGTTCTAAGTGAACTAAGAGAAGTTCCAAGGTTGCTGGCCTTGAAGAAATCTAAGTAATTCAGTTGTAAGAGACATCCTTAGTGGATTTCCTACTTATGGAGTAGAAGAGTGGACTAGGAGCCTTGTGTGCTCTGAACCACTTAAAACCTTTGTGTCTCGTTGTCTCTCATTAACTGTTACAACTGATATAACTGCTTATCAAACCATAACTGCAATATCTTAAGGGGGAACAAAACATATATGCTGTTGTCAATATATTCAATACTGACAAAATATTTTAAACAAAGAAATTTAAATATCTATTCAACCCCCCCTTCTAGATAACTAACGTGTCTTTGGGAACTAACAATATTAATACTACTTAATTTATTTTAATTAGTATTGGGTATATAATAAGTAATATTAACTAATTAAGTAATATTGGGAAACTAATAAGTAATATTAACTAATTATATAATATTAACTAATTAAGTAATATTAATACTAATTAATTTATTTTAATTAGTATTGGGTATATAATAAGTAATATTAACAAAGTAAATTAATACTACTTAATTTATTTTAATTAGTATTGGGTATATAATAAGTAATATTAAGTAATTAAGTAATATTGGAAAACTAATAAGTAATATTAACTAATTAAGTAATATTAATACTAATTAATTTATTTTAATTAGTATTAGGTATATAATAAGTAATATTAACTGAGTAAATTAATACTACTTAATTATTTTAATTAGTATTGGGTATATAATAAGTAATATTAACTAATTAAGTAATATTGGAAAACTAATAAGTAATATTAACTAAGTAATATTAAAACTAATTCAAACTAAATAGTTATAAATTCAGGAGTGAAAACTAAGTAAATGCTACTTAGTTGATTTTAGTAGTGAAATTTATTTTTTTATTTTATTTTCTTTACTTTAGTTTGTATTATTTTTTGTTATTTTATTATATTTATATGTTATTATTATATTTAGTTTAATGTAGATTAATATTTAATTTATTAATTTTAGTAATTAATATTATATAATAATAAACTAACATAAGCCTCAATATCATATTATGAACATGCATGCACTCAAATTGCACAAATTAAAGCCAAATTGAAACTAAATATCACATATATATAAATCTAACCTATATTCAAACTAAATAGCCAAATCAACACATATAAACACATAATATGCAATATATATATATATATATATATATATAAAATTTTAAATCAATATATAAACTAATTAAAATAAAAGAAAGAAAGAGAAATGATACCTAGATGGGGTTGCCGGCGGCGACGAACGGCAACAGCGGCCAGCGTACGGCAGGAGGCAGAGGCGGGCGGGTGGGCGGCGCTTCTTCTTTTTCTTCCTCTCCTCCCTCCCTCTTTCTCTTCTGTTTGCGTCTTCTGCAGAAGACCAAGCTGATCGTATTTAAAAAGAATCAGCAATCGTATTTTGCGACCGCGTGCGGTCGTTGAATTTTAAATGACTGGCGGTCGAGCTGCTGAGGAAGTTAAATCGTTCTGCAACTAGTATCTGCGACCGTATGCGGTCGCAGACTTGAATTAATTTTCCCCGCCAACTCAGACGCCAAAAATTAAGGCGGTAAATTCAACTCGGCGACCGGTTAGCGACCACAAGGTGGTTGCTAGTTACAAATAGCAACTACTTTGGATAGCCGTCGCTAATAGCGGTCTCTATGTTTGATATGAGCGACCGAATACGGCGGTCGCATATAATATTGGTCCCTAATGGGCCTGTTTCTTGTAGTGTATTATTATTATTATTATTTAATTCCTAAAAGAGTTTGAGAATTAATTAATAAAATACTCTCTCTCTCTCTCTCTCATATATATTCCTAATAAGATTAGGAGGCTAATTAATTAAAAGAGTTTAATTAATCCAAATAGGATTGGGAAGCATAATTAATTAAAGGAGTTTAATTATTTAATATAAAACGCTAATCCTAAATTATTTAGGAGGGTTGTCTACATCTATAAATAAGAAAGTTTTATTGTGGAACAAGGTTAGACATTTTAAATCCAAGAGTTGGGAGAGCACTCCTTTTCTAGATAGAAGGAAACTAGGGTTTAGCCAAACACCATTCTTCTTGAATTCTTATTCTTTCTTGGTGGATCACCTCTAGAGGCCAAACACTTGGGTGGCTAACGTTGATCAAAGGAAGCAATCAACCCGATGGATTCAAGTAGAACACAAAAAAGATTAGGAGTTGAACTCGTACCTGAGGAAGCTAGAATCTTCAAGGGTATGAATACTAATCTCCATCTTTTTGTTTAATTAATAATTGTGCATAAAGGATGATTCGGGTATATGGTTTGTAAAATTTTAAAACTCTGATTTACCATGCTTTTGCTTATTTTATGCAATTTGATTGTATCCATGAATCTTACAAACCTAACAATATATTATTATATGTATATTGTATTATATCAGTTATATGTTATATTTTGTACTACGTAAGTTATAAAAGAGAAAGAACAGAGAGGTAGAGAGAAAAGAGAGAAGGAAGAAAGTAAGAAAGTAAGAAAGAAGAAGCTCTATGAAATCAAAAATAAGAATCCACCATCATCACCATCTTCTTCTAAAGCTAACAAGGTAACAATCTAAACTTTAAGATTGTTAAATTAGGTTTTATTATTCTTCATAAAAAACTAATTCTCACTTCACTATAATTTGGTTTTCATGGTGTTTTGTGTAAATATGAGTTATATGTGTTAAATTGTATATATAAACTGTTATATAAGATTTGTGTGAGTATTTAAACTGTATAATTTATGTAAATATGATGAACATGAAGAAATCATGTTCATAGCAATTTACAGTGAAGTATTTTAAAAAATAGCTTCTTTGATATTCAAATTGATGTTTAATTCATGATATGTTATGTAAATTGATTATAGATTGTTATAATATGTTAAGAAACGAAAATAACATGATTTGAATTGAGTGATTTGGTTTAAAAACAAAGTCACATTGTTTATTTTTCTCAAGAACACTTAACAATGGAGTTTTCTTCAAAAATATCAAATTAAAGGTTTTAATTAATTATTGTGATGTTTATATGTGATAAAATATGTTAGAAGCATAAAGTTATGATTCTGTAAAGTTTTAAATGAATTATGTGAGTTGAAATTTGAGTTTGATCAGAGGAAATAAGCCAAATTGGCTTTTTTCTGCACTGTTCACGAGGTTGTCTACGTCCGACTATGATGTGGCGCCGCAGCGCCAGTCCTGTGAGTAAACAGGGCGTTGCAGTGCCACAGCAGTACCTGGTGATGTGGCACGGCGCGGCAGCGCCAGTTCAGTGTGTTAACTGGAGCACTGCAGCGCCAGGTCTGGTTCTGTAGAGCTGATGATGTGGCATGGCGCAGCAGCGCCGGTTCCATGCTATTTCACTTGCACTGCAGCGCCGAGGCAGCGCCAGCTGTAGTTCAGTATGTGGCGCTGTAGCGCCACCTATGCAGTTTAGCCAGAAAATTATATTTAAATGTATAATTTTTTGAGAATGTTAATGTAATAAATATAAAAGAATGTTAATAAAATTATATGCTAATTGGGACAATATGAAATCATATTTTTAATATGAAATGTATGATTTTAAATTATAATTTGATTGATTATTAATAAGTTTAAGTTTGATGTGAATATATGGTTTGATCATGTTAGGAACTAGCTAATGATTAAACTTAATAATTAAGAGTTTAGAGTTAACTTGGATTGGTTAATTAGTTATGTGATGTAGCTATATGACAACTAATTTGTGCTACTATTGTTAATAACGTGTACATAGGATAAATTGTGAAACGAGTTATTAATTGCTAGCTTACGCACGAGGCAAGTTTCCTAATTCCTACTTTTAATTGAGCAAGTTATTTTATTTTTTATTTTTGTCGAATACGTAAATTCTTTTAATTCCATATTGGACAAATGTCTTATTGAGTTTCATTATTGAAAATAATGTAACATTGACTTAATTGTTCAAGAAAGGTTTTATTGTATATTTCAAATGCTTTAAGTTTATTTCTAAAGCATGACTGTTAAATATGATGTCTAATGTTATGACTCATAGTTATTTCACAATTCTTTTGTTATCAAACTCTTAAATTATTGTAAGTTGATTAAACTACTTCTTAGCTGATGATAGTTGAACTCTAAATTACCCTTTGAGCTTATCCAAACCAAACTTTCTTTGGTGCGGACTCGTTAATTAAAACTGAGATGAACAAACCAATTAATAGGGGATTAACATGTGAAAGCGCTAATATGTTTGTGCACAATACATTGTACGAAGGACTGATCCCCATAAGTACGAGTTAGAGTCCATATAGTCTAATGACTGTTAAAGGTCTAAGTAGAAATACTTACAACCTGGGACATAATTCAAGGTCTTGTGACCCTCAGATGAATTCTAAATCTTGTATTCAGTTCTTGATTATCAATGATAGAAATGTTATTAAATTCAATTGAACTTATTCAATGATATGTCATCATTATTGATTGTATTTGAAGTGAGCTTTTGTTTGCTCACTCTTGCATATATAACAATTTCAGCCAAAGTTGAGAAGGTTGACGAGCCGTCAACCAGCAAGGGCAAAGGCAAGATGAACAAGTATCAAAGACTTGTTCATATTTATGATATGATTTTGTAATAAAACTTTAATTGTTGTATGATGTTTTATTTTTCGCACTTTATAACGATGTTTAAGGTTAGAAACCTGAGAACGTTTTGACAAGGTTGTAATCCTTTTTATAAGGAAGATTTTTATTGCTAAGGTTGTAATTTATTTTGCATTCCTTATTTATGGACAGTTTGTTATGTTTTATTTAGATAGTGAACACCAAATCATGTGAAAATTAAGTACCCGGATGTGGGGGTGTCACAATTGTACTTGTAAGGACCGGAAATTTTTAGACGAATATATATGTATATTTGTACGAATGAATTTTTTTTATTTATTATTATTGTTATCAGTAGTACTTTGAACATATGCGATATGATTAAGCAAGTTAGTTAATTTAATGATTATAAGTTGACTAAGGAGGGAAGCCAAGATGAATAACTGATCAAAACTCTAATTTGAACTATGAATAGGGATTTGAATATTAAATACATTTATTATTATAATTGTATTTAAAAGTATGTATGTTTGAATTATATGATTAAACAATTTTAATTAATATATAGTTCATGCATTTTCATGTATAACTATATATATAATATATAATATTACATTTAAATGTAATTATTGTGGATATTATGTTTTATATGATAAACATAATATGTATGTGATATATATATATATATATATATGGTTTATATTGAAAATAAGAATTGTTAGTAGGGATTGTAATATTAAGATATTTATTATTATATCTGTACTTGGAGGTAGGTGTATTTGTAGGGATTTCGGCACATAAACGCAGCGAAAATTAAAATTTTCCGAAACCCTAAAACAGGATCCATGCGAAAATATATTAATTCAGAGGTTTAGATTTGTTTTACTGATTATTCAAGCCTGAACGGAGACGATGGAGATTCTGGAACAGCTTCGAATCTTCAACGCAATCCAAAGGAACTGCTTGTGACATCCCGGATTTTTAAGAATTTATAAATGAGAATTTAATAAATAAAATTCTTATTTATGAGATGTTTTGAGTATGAATATGTGTATACGTGTCATATGTTATGAAATATGTGAATTGATGTGAAGAGAATATATAATGATTAAATAAATAATTTATTGAGTTAAATAATTAAAATTATGTGATTACTGTGGAGGAATGTAATTAAGTGTAATATATTAATTAAATAAATATTTAATATTTTATTTAATTGATGTAATGATTTTATGTTATAGTTCTAATTTAATTGAGATAATTAAATTAGATGAGTTATATGATGAGTGTTATATGAAATTATAATTAGCGAGTAATTATAATTATGTGATTAATTGATGTTAGACTTCTAATTAATTAAATTATAATGTTAAGATTTAATTAATTAAAATGTAACATTAAGATTATGTGTTAAAAGTATTAAAAGTGTTAAAACCGTTTTCCCAAACAAGGCCCTTGTATTGTTTTAAATCTGTTTTGCCAAACGGGACCTTACTACAAAAAACCTGTTTTTAAAAATTATGTTGTTTTGCTAAATAAGCCTTAGGTCTTTTAAAATTCAAATTGTAACTTATATATATTAATGGTATTATTATAATTAATAAAGACCATTATGTAGTGGAAGTTATATATCTTATAATTATGTATTGTATTATATTATATGTATATTACGTTAGATTAAAACAAGAGTTAGAAAAACAAAGTTAGTTTGCTAGAGAGAAAAAAAAGAGAGAAATACAGAGAAAGAGAAGAGAAAACACAGAGAAAAGATAGAGAGAAAAGAGAAGGAGGGAGAAAGAAGAAAGAGAAAGATGAAGTTTGAGAGAGTCAAACACATCACCATCTTCATCTTATTCTTCTAAGAAAAGCAATGTTATAATCTCAATTCTTGTTTTTAAATATGTTTTTATGATTCTTCATAAGTATTAGTTCTCTGTGTTTGTGAGTTAACGAGAAATTTGTATAACCATGAATTGAATATATAAGTTGTGTTCATATAAGTGAATTGTATGTTATGTACGATTTTCAGAAATCAAAATTTGTTATAAAACAAGTTTTTATGAAGAATTTGTGTTCTTAAGAAATTTTCATATTTTGGTTGAGTTTAGAATGAAAAATTTATAATTACTTATGTGATATATGCATATTTAGATTTTTGTATGATACTATCTTCACTAATGAAAATAATGCATGAATTTCTTAAGAAATTGTTTTACAGTGAATGGTTTTGTAAAATATATGAGTTTTATGAAAATATCAAAATTTAATTTCTAAAACTTTTGATTCTTGTTATTTAGATGGTTTTCGTGTTTAGAAACATGTTAAATGTGCGTATTGTTTCAAGTATGTACTATACACTGTTTCAGTAGCTTGTAATTGTCGTTTGTTGGCATGAGTGGGTTAAACAGTGTCGTTGCTGCTCTGTTTCTGTCCGCGTTCTGGCGTAGCTGCGCAGGCAACAAGGGCAGAAGCAGCGCAGCTGCGCCGCTGAGTTTCCTCATGTTTGACACCTGCGCAGCTGCGCCGGTGTCAAGGTAATGTGTGGCGCAGCTGCGCCGGTGTCAAGGCAATGTGTGGCGCAGCTGCGCCGTACCTTGAGCAGAGGCAGAAAACTTTAATTAATTGTACAGTTTTTAAAACCCAAATTGTAGAGGTTAATGATAATGGTTATGTGTTAAACATGGACTAAGATTTGCAATAAGATATTGTTAATAGGTATTTAACGATTTCAAAGTTTAAAAGAAAGAAGGTTGTGAAAATCTTAAATTAGTATTTGATTTATTAAACTAAATGGTTAGCTTAAGTTGTAATTTATTTAGTTATAATTTAGTTAACATGATGTGTAACTGTAATTTGAAATAATTATAGTATAGGTTTAATTTAAATTATAATTTGTTAAATTATAATGAATATAGTTTGATTAATTATAATCAAAGTAAAAGTTTAACTTAAATTATAATTTTGTTAATTATAATTTGATTAATATGATATGTGATTATAATTGAAATAAATGTGTAGAATAAATTGTAACTTATTTAAATGAGTGCATGAATTTAAATTGATTATTTATAATCTAAGTAATTATTTAATTTAAATTATAATTGGTTTAATTATAATTTAATGCATAATCTAGTTTGATTAATTATAAATTATAATTATCATAATTTGATTAATTAGAGTAATGGTTTATATTAAATTATAAATTGTTTAGTGATAATTTGATTAACATAAGATGTAATTTGATTAGTTATAGTTCAAGTGGATGTTTTAAATTATAATTTGTTTAATTATAATTTAATATGAGTATGTAATTATTAATTGATTAATTATGGGAAGTTATATGATTATGTGATGTGATAATCAATTATTAATTTTTTAGTTAATGAGAAATAAGTTAACCTAAGTTGGTTAACTAGCGATGAGGATTAGCTATGTGATAATTAACTTATGTTGTTAATTATACACAAGTTTGACAGTGAGTGTCAAACGAGTAAATGGAAGAGAATTACGAAGTGTAACTTAGAAAGTATAAAGTAGAATTTACTTAGACGTTTGATAAGCGTTGCTAGGTGACTAATAATTGATGTGTATGGTAATACGTTATGTAGGATTCATGAAGCAGATTATATTAAGCTGTTTTTCGGTGTTTGGTAATCTACGAGCCAGGCAAGTCTTTCGGTTCTTATTTTCTATGTGAACTTGATGATATTATGAACTGTTTTAAATTATTTTGCAAAGAGCATGATATGTTATATATGTTGTAAACATGAATGCTTAAGTCAATTTATGACTATATTGATTGATTAAAGAATGTTGATTGAGTAAGGAACTCAATCTTTATGTTTGCTATGTGAATTGAAGCATGTATGGCATGTTACTTTAATTATTATGAGATGTATGTTGAGCATGTTATTATGTGCTATGTGATGCATGAAAAATGTTAGAACTTGCTGAGCTGTCGAGTTCACTCTTGCAAATAACTATTTTTACAGGTCAAGAATGCAAAGTAATGGTATGTGCTAGTTAAACTTTAATTGAGATCAATACCGATGCGAGGAATTATTTATTCTAGATGAGTAATGTAATTGTTTTAAATATAACATGATTGATAAATTATAAGTTGAGCTATCCGATGTATATGGATATTGCTTCATGATGTAAGACTTGTATAGTCATTTTGTTGTAACGATTCATGATATAGATTTGAATCGAGGAGATGTTATGTAAAGGTTGAGATTCAGGGCAATAAAGAATTGATTATATAAAAGTTTTAATTATTCCGCATTTTTAGTGATTTTAATATCGAATCATGATGTAAAATTAGAATAAAGTTGTATTCTTAACGATCGAGAAGGAGAATTATATTGTTTGAATTTTGGGGTCGTTACAGTTGGTATCAGAGCTGATAGGTTATACACCTTAGGTAAGAGTACCTTAAGCTATGACCTTAGAGAACGAGAAGTTAAGTTACGTATAACGAAAAGGTGATTCCTTTCACATAAGTAGAAGTATAGGATGAGTTAAGTTCTAAAAATGTTATAAGAAGAAGGTGAGAATAACGAGGAATAAAACTCGAATAAAATGTTGAACCTTATGAATGAAGTTAAAAATTCTTAAAAGAAGAGTTAATAAATAAACAAGAAGATTCAAAGAAGAATCTTGAAGAGATATGAAGATGAGAATTAGGAGTTACCTAACTTCAATAATAAAGATGACGAATAACGATGAATAGACGAAGTCTATAAGATTAAATCATAATGAGGTCATGATATAACATGATGAAAGGTAGAGATAAGAAGTTTTAAAACAAAACGATAATGAGATAAGGAAGAATCATAAGGGAGATGATTATAGAATAAGATCACAACGTGATCTTTTGAAGTTGTAAAAGACAGATGGTCTGTAATGATTGAATAGTTATAGTTTGATGCTATAACGAGAATGTACTATGATATAGTACGAGGTTAACTCACGAGGAGTTATAAATGATGGGATACAGGAAGTCTGTATCGAGTATAGAATGAGATGTTATAAGTAAGATGGAGTTAAGTGGAATTTCAATTGAGGACTCATGTGGTGGCTGAGTTGTACAAACTTCTGTATGGGCAGGGTTTTGTGCTTACACTTGGTTTATCATACTGATAATCGTTGGAAGGTTGGTGTCGCGCAATCGATATATATATGACGAGAAGGTGATTCTTTTCTCATATTATATTTGATAGTTAGAGTCAATAGAGATTAGATTAGATGATATTAAGATTACATTAGATGATCTTAAGGTTAGGCGAGTTCTTAAAACTCATACTAAGGTAAGCTCGTGACTCATAATCATATGTATGTTTTGAACCCCTAATCATATGGACAGTCTCTGATCAGTTCTTTGACTACGTATTGCTAGGACAAGTTCTTAAACTCATATTATTGTGGCAAGTTCCTGAACTTCCAAAGTGTGGTAAGTTTGATGAACTATACTGGGTATAGAAATGTTATGTTATAGAAAGCATTGATGTTGTTTAAGATTGATAGAATGTTTAAGTAATGATGGAGTAAAGATTTTTAATTGATGGAGAAAGTTTTATATTCTAAATTTCCTAGCTTTGCTAGATTTTCGAAATTTATTGACTTCGTGCTGATGTTGCACTTCTGTTTTCTTGAAAAATATTGGATCAAATGATGGAACCAATGATTTTTTTTAAATAGTGCTATTAGTCACATGTTTACGCTAATTGCTTCAGCTATACAAAAATGATTTTAAATTCTTCAAAATGTATTTTTTATACATCATTTGATATGATGTACAAACAAAAATCGAGGAAGTTATCAATGAAGTTAAACCTAGTGTTGGATGTGATCGTATGATCGTCAGCCCACTATGGTATGATGTAGTATGACGACGTCATGTAATGACGAAATCCTCAACGTATCAGTACTACGATACGGTATCAGGATATTGTGAAAAGATTTATTATTATTTTTAGTTTCTTTATACTATAAAAAAAAGATTTATTTACTTTTAGTTTCCTTAAACGAAAAAGACATATATATTTATTTTATTGAGTTGGTTAAAAATATATATATATATATATATATATATATTTCGATTGATGTCCGAATTATTGTTAGAAGTCTATGCTACTTGATTCAGCTAGACAAATATTGAAAGATGTTTATGAAATTCGAGCGTTCTTGGTCAAACTATGCCAAACCAAATTATTTTGGTGCGGATTCAGATGTTAAGAAGCTGAGGTGAACAACCCTATAAAAGGGGGACATGTTATCGGAGACTATAGGTTCGAATGTAACGCATATAGTCGTTACGATGTACTACGTTTGGGCCCGACGTAGGGGTACGATAGGCTGGCCACCTAGAGTACCGATGTGGTTTATAGTGTGAAGTACCGGGGGTGAAGCACTGTTAAACCTAAAAACAAAGTTCAAGGTCTTGCGACCACTCAGCATGATTTGGAATTTTTTAAAATTCCTGAGTTGTTTATATCGCTTCTCAATCATTGAACAATTGTGGAAGATTCTTATTATTCTGAAGGTGAATGTGATAAGAAGAATAGTCTTAGAAAGAAATAGTTGTTGAACGCTTTAATCCAGTGAATAGAGATTAACGAAAAATCTATTTTGATAGACTTAAATTTTGAGGACGAAATTCTTAGAAGAAGGAGTGAATGTGATAACCCGAATAATTATAGATGGTAAATTATGTAGTATATTAATTCTACGAGTAGAATATATGGTAATGATCCTTAGTAAGGGAATGAACGAGTTAAAGAAAATATATAATATTTGATATACGATTGTGTTTGATTGAAAGTTATGTAATAAAACCTTAACCCTGTTGAAGAGGTGAATTTAGTAGAGATATATGTGTAGTTTATATAAATATCGTTAAAATAATGTGTTGAAGTTATTCAACAATAAAATTGTGAAAGAGATTTTTTGTGAAAATCGAGTGAGGGAGGTTTCGTTGATTCCGAGGACAGAATCCTTATAAGGAGGGAAGGATGTGACATCCCGAATTTTTAAGAATTTATAAATGAGAATTTAATAAATAAAATTCTTATTTATGAGATGTTTTGAGTGTGAATATGTGTATACATGTCATATATTGTGAAATATGTGAAGAGAATATATAATGATTAAATAAATAATTTATTGATTTAAATAATTAAAATTTTGTGATTATTGTGGAGGAATGTAATTAAGTGTAATATATTAATTAAATAAATATTTAATATTTTATTTAATTGATGTAATAATTTTCTGTTATAGTTCTAATTTAATTAAGATAATTAAATTAGATGAGTTATATGATGAGTATTACATGAAATTATAATTAACGAGTAATTATAATTATGTGATTAATTGATGTTAGACTTTTAATTAATTAAATTATAATGTTAAGATTTAATTAATTAAAATGTAACATTAAGATTATGTGTTAAAAGTATTAAAAGTGTTAAAATCGTTTTCCCAAACAAGGCCCTTGTATTGTTTTAAATCTGTTTTGCCAAACGGGACCTTACTACAAAAAACCTGTTTTTAAAAATTATGTTGTTTTGCTAAATAAGCCTTAGGTCTTTTAAAATTCAAATTATAACTTATATATATTAATGGTATTATTATAATTAATAAAGACCATTATGTAGTGGAAGTTATATATCTTATAATTATGTATTGTATTATATTATATGTATATTACGTTAGATTAAAACAAGAGTTAGAAAAACAAAGTTAGTTTGCTAAAGAGAAAAAAAAGAGAAATACAGAGAAAGAGAAGAGAAAACACAGAGAAAAGATAGAGAGAAAAGAGAAGGAGGGAGAAAGAAGAAAGAGAAAGATGAACTTTGAAAGAGTCAAACACATCACCATCTTCATCTTGTTCTTCTAAGCAAAGCAAGGTTATAATCTCAATTCTTGTTTTTAAATATGTTTTTATGATTCTTCATAAGCAAACCTAGCTGCGCCGCTGGGTTTCCTCATGTTTGACACCTGCGCAGCTGTGCTGGTGTCAAGGAAATGTGTGGCGTAGTTGCCCCGTACCTTGAGTAGAGGCAGAAAACTTTAATTAATTGTACAGTTTTTAAAACCCAAATTATATAGGTTAATGATAATGGTTATGTGTTAAACATTAACTAAGATTTGCAATAAGATATTGTTAATAGGTATTTGACGATTTCAAAGTTTAAAAGAAAGAAGGTTGTGAAAATCTTAAATTAGTATTTGATTTATTAAACTAAATGGTTAGCTTAAGTTGTAATTTATTTAGTTATAATTTAGTTAACATGATGTGTAACTGTAATTTGAAATAATTATAGTAAAGGTTTAATTTAAATTATAATTTATTAAATTATAATGAATATAGTTTGATTAATTATAATCAAAGTAAAAGTTTAACTTAAATTATAATTTTGTAATTATAATTTGATTAATATGATATGTGATTATAATTAAGGTAAATGTGTAGAATAAATTATAATTTATTTAAATGAGTGCATGAATTTAAATTGATTATTTATAATCTAAGTAATTGTTTAATTTAAATTATAATTGGTTTAATTATAATTTAATGCATAATCTAGTTTGATTAATTATAAATTATAATTATCATAATTTGATTAATTAGAGTAATGGTTTATATTAAATTATAAATTGTTTAGTGATAATTTGATTAACATAAGATGTAATTTGATTAGTTATAGTTCAAGTGGATGTTTTAAATTATAATTTGTTTAATTATAATTTAATATGAGTATGTAATTATTAATTGATTAATTATGAGAAGTTATATGATTATGTGATGTGATAATCAATTATTAATTTTTTAGTTAATGAGAAATAAGTTAACCTAAGTTGGTTAACTAGCGATGAGGATTAGCTATGTGATAATTAACTTATGTTGTTAATTATACACAAGTTTGACAGTGAGTGTCAAACGAGTAAATGAAAGAGAATTACGAAGTATAACTTAGAAAGTATAAAGTAGAATTTACTTAGACATTTGATAAGCGTTGCTAGGTGATTAATAATTGATGCGTATGGTAATACGTTATGTAGGATTCATGAAGCAGATTATATTAAGCTGTTTTTTGGTATTTGGTAATCTACGAGCCAGGCAAGTCTTTCGGTTCTTCTTTTCTATGTGAACTTGATGATATTTTGAACTATTTTAAATTATTTTGCAAAGAGCATGATATGTTATATATGTTGTAAACATGAATTTTAAAGTCAATTTAAGACTACATTGGTTGATTAAAGAATGTTGATTGAGTAAGGAACTCAATCTTTATGTTTGCTACGTGAATTGAAGCATGCATGCCATGTTACTTTAATTATTATAAGATGTATGTTGAGTATGTTATTATGTGCTATGTGATGAATGAAAACTGTTAGAACTTGCTGAGCTGTCGAGCTCACTCTTACAAATAACTATTTTTGCAGGTCAAGAATGCAAAGTAATGGTATGTGCTAGTTAAACTTTAATTGAGATCAATAGCGATGCGAGGAATTATTATTCTAGATGAGTAATGTAATTGTTTTAAATATAACATGATTGATAAATTGTAAGTTGAGCTATCCGATGTATATGGATATTGCTTCATGATGTAAGACTTGTATAGTCATTTTGTTGTAACGATTCATGATATAGATTTGAATCGAGGAGATGTTATGTAAAGGTTGAGATTCAGGGCAATAAAGAAACGATTATATAAAAGTTCTAATTATTCCGCATTTTTAGTGATTTTAATATCGAATCATGATGTAAAGTTAGAATAAAGTTGTATTGTTAATGTAAGACCCCAACTTTTATGAATAAAGATTTAGTTTTCTTTATATATTATTTCGAAACAGTAAGGTGTTGTTTTGATAAATATGAAAGTTATGGGTGAAATGTGCAAATATTTTTAAAATGAGCAAGTGTTTATAAAATATTCTTGTTGTCGGGGAATATTCGTTTGGTCGTGGAATATTCGTACGACGGCGCAGCTATTTGTGGGCCCCCACAACGCAATAACTGTCGGATATAGAAAGCGACAGAAATAACTTTTTTTACAAAATAACGGCGTGGTTGTTACCGTTAGTACTGTTGAAATACCCGGTGGTTAAAATACAGTGATACACGGTGTTGCATAGTAGCACACGGTATTGCACAGTATTTCGAATTATTGAGTCTTACGTGAGAAGCCATTACTCAATTATTGTTACAGTAATTACTGTTCAATATTTTATATTATTGACTCAATAATTGCTACGTTGATATTTTATATTATTGACTCAATAATTGTTACATTGATATTTTATTGACTTAATAATTGCTACGTTGCCATTTTATATGATTGATTCAATAATGGCTACAGTTGATATTTTGTAGTATTGATTCAATAATTGTCGTTGCACAGTATTTCACATTATCAACTCAATAATTCGTATTATTTGAATAATATTATTAGATTGCATTATTGACAATGTCTAAGGAAGTTCTGTCTAGGAGGGGTTATTTAATTGCGCGCCAGTAAGGAGAAGTCCTTATCGGAAGGCCCCCTCTTTCTGGGAACGACCTGGTTGTCAATATTGTAGTTCTGTAATATTATCTGTGAATAATTAATTATTGATTTATATGATAAGGAAATATTTATTTTGTGGATATTAAAGAAGGAATTGGCGCTGATGAGTTTTTATCAATATTTTGGTGTGAGAAATCATCTGTTTATGGATTTCGGATAATTTATGTTTGGAATTTGGAAAAACTTTCTTCTGCAAAGTTGTAGAGAATTAAATTTCCTATGGAAGGACATAGAATTTGTATTTTTCTGACAAAGGGGCTATTTGTTATGAATTATTGAAGTTTCGGAAAATAAATATTATTTAATGGGTGGGCCCCACTTTTGTTGAAAATTCAAATTTTTGAAAAGCCGCCAGGCGGCGGGAATTTTTTGAAAATAATAATATTTTATTATTTTAGTCTCCTTTGGCATCCTAAGCTTTTCCTATAAATAGGGTGCTTAGGTTAGAATTGAAAATCACACCAGAATCATAAGTTTTCTCTCTCTATAATATCGAGCGTATTTTTGTGAGTATTTCAATACTTTGAGTGTTGCTATTCAGTGCAAGTTTCCTTCGGTATTATATCCGATATTCCAGTCAGAGGTACTATCTTTTTGAGGTAAGGGATGTTATTTTTTTCGTAAATGATGTTATTTTTTTCAATATCATTATACAGAAATATTGTCATGGATTTTATGTTGAAATTCTTACTTTTTCCGTCGGGGTTACTATTCACGTATACGGCACTATTCACAGAAAAATTAAATTTTCTTCTATTTGTCCAAATTTGCTTGTTAAGGTTACTATCTTTGATTGTATCCAAGTTTTGAGCTCTATTCTTGAATTTTGCTCCATAATTGATTATTACGAGGTATTTTTGAATTGGATATACTAAAATACGAATCCTTAGTCTTTGTCTTTTATCTCACTGGATTCGTTTTTTTTAAAATGTTTTTCATCATTCTCAGTCCTAAAAGGTGATGTAACTGAATATCTTTGGCCTGTAGAGCAAAGATGAATGATTACTTGATGAATATCTTTGGCCTGTAGAGCAAAGATGAATGATTACCTGATGAATATCTTTGGCCTGTAGTGCAAAGATGACAGGTGTTGAGATGAATATGACCACTGATGATACAAATGAATATCTTTGGCCTGTAGTGCAAAGATGGATATTTGATTCGAGATGTATATTGATTGATGTTACAGTGATAAAATATTGATGATGGACTTTTAAATCATAGAAGATAGTAGACTTGATTCTCTGCTTAACTCTTCTAATGAATTGTTATTTCCGCTGCGAATATTGATCTAAGATTGGTTGTCCATTATATTTTATCTGATTTATTGAAGGCTAACGATAATTTATTTTCCATTATCTTAGTCATAATATTCTTTACTGAGCTAGTTGAGCTCACCCTTTTCATCTGTTGTCCTCTTCAGAAAATGAGAATGTTGCGGGAACTAGTCGGGGGACAGAGTGATGGTCCGAGTTAGAGCAGTAGTAGTCCTCACTATTTCTGATAAATAGTGTGATAATAATTGTAATGAGGACTTAGTTTGAATCTTAATATTTTCTACATATTTGTATTGACACTCACAGTTGTGTGGTCGTATTTTTCACGACCGTATGATATAAAGTTTGTATTTGAATTCTGTACCATGTATTTGGCGACTCAAAATAGGTTGGGTTGACTGGACCTATTCTGGGGGGCGTCACAGTTGGTATCAGAGCTTAGGTATATGATCTCTGGCGGAGATCGGGGAATAAAACTAGGAGGGGAGAGACGAGTAAATCCTTCGCTAGTGTGTCCTACCTAAGCTTATGTGGTATTTAATTGGTCAGTCGGAGCATAGGGTTAATATGTGATATGTTACTTTGTTTAATTAACCCTTGTTTTATGGCAGTATTTGAGAATGGCAGCTGAGAATGTTAACAACGAAGTGAATGAGACCGTGGAGACACCTTTAATCGTTAACCAGGAGAACGTGCAACAAGAAGGCAATGTTCATCCTGAAAATAACGTTGGTCAGACAATAAAAGATGAGATGTTTAGAAGTTTTTTGCAGTTTATGCAAAATCAGACGAGGGAGACTCGTGTGCAACATACAGGTGGAGATAATAACAACACACGAGCTGTCACTGCTAAGCAGTTCAAAGAATTGGGACCACCAGAGTTTCTGGGAAAGCCAGATCCGATCAAGGCGGAGACGTGGATTAAACAAATTACCAAGATATTTGATGTCTTGGGATGTACAGAGGAACAGAAGGTTCCATTCGCCACGTTTATGTTCCGTGGAGAGGCAGATTACTGGTGGGAATCTGTGAAACGTACCCAGCCTGCCGCACTTAAGATGTCTTGGGAAGCGTTCCAGAAACTGTTCAATGACAAGTACTTTCCTGAAAGTATTCGTCATATGAAGGAAGTAGAGTTTATCAGACTCGAGCAAAACAACATGACGGTATCCCAATACGAGGCTAAGTTCGCGGAGCTGTCCAGGTTTGCACCTCATTTGGTGGAGAATGAGGAACGTATGACGCGGATGTTTCTAAGAGGTTTGAAACCCGAAATACGTCAATACCTCATTTCTCATAAATTTTCTTTATATTCGGATGTAGTAAACAGAGCCCAGTTATTAGAACGAGATAATGATTATGTTCAACCGAGGGACCACAACCAAGGTCGTACCGGTGGCAGCAGTCATCGGAGCAATGACAACCAGCGAGGAGGAAAGTATGACAGAAGCGATAACCACTCCGGTAGTTATCGTGGCCATGATAGTAGAAGAAGCGAATCGGGGGGAGATTTCAAGAAGAGAAGGTACAACAATGAGAACGTGAAGACGTCGACATCAGCACCAGCATCAACTGTTTCGAGGGGAGGAGAACGACCACTGGTCGTATGCTTTAAATGCGGGAAAGAGGGACATATCAGCCCAAACTGCCCACAACAATTCAAAGGATGCTATAACTGTGGAAAAGAAGGACATATAGCTCGAGATTGTGCTGTTGCGAAACCAAGTTCAGCGGGGGTGGTGATTCCAAAGGTGGTTGCAGACAAGTCAAAGTCGGTGATTCCTGGAAGAGCGTTTGTCGTGACAGCCCAAAACGCGAGGAATCCACACGAGGTGATTACGGGTAAGCTGATCATAAACTCTTGCGAAGTTTATACCTTGTTAGATACCGGTGCTACCCATTCCTTTATTTCACCTGCTTGTGCTCAACGTTTGAACTTGACTTCTGATAAATTAGACTTTGACTTATCTGTTGAAACTCCGTTAGGAGAAACCTTTGTTACATCTACAGTTTACAAATCTTGCTTGATTCAGTTTGGTACCCTTACCTTACCTGTTGATCTTATATCTTTGAAAATACTTGCATTTGACGTGATTTTAGGAATTGACTGGTTAACCACTTACCATGCCAAAATTGATTGTTTTCGTAAGGTTGTTAGTTTTCATATTCCTAATCAACCTGTTGTGCGAATTCAAACCACCAAACCACTAAAATCAGTCAATATCATTTCAAATCACAAGGCTATTCGTTTATTGAAAAACGGATGTCAAGCTTTCTTAGCTCATGTCACTGATCTAAATCAGAATACATCAGATTTGAATGATATTTCCGTTGTTAATGAGTTTCCTGATGTATTTCCCGAAGAACTTCCCGGTCTACCCCCAGAACGTGAAGTTGAATTCTTTATTGACCTTGAGCCCGGTACAAAGCCCATTTCTAAAACCCCATATCGAATGGCTCCTATTGAACTTCAGGAGTTAAAGATCCAATTACAAGAATTGTTAGACATCGGTTTTATTCGTCCTAGTACGTCTCCTTGGGGTGCTCCTGTTTTATTCGTAAAGAAGAAAGACGGGAGTATGCGACTTTGCATTGACAATCGGGAGTTGAACCATGTCACCATCAAGAATAGGTATCCGTTACCTCGTATTGATGACCTGTTCGACCAGTTGCAAGGAGCACAATTCTTTTCAAAGATCAATCTTCGTTCTGGATATCATCAGTTGAAGATTAAAACTGAGGATATTCCAAAGACTGCTTTCAGAACACGGTACGGGCATTATGAGTTCTTAGTCATGTCTTTTGGATTGACTAATGCTCCTGCTGCTTTCATGGATATGATGAACCGTGTATTTAAGGAGTATTTAGATCAATTCGTTGTTGTCTTTATTGATGACATCCTCATCTATTCTAAAAGCCGTGAAGATCATGAACACCATTTGAAGTTAGTACTTCAAAAGCTTCGTGAGAACAAGCTATATGCCAAGCTGAAGAAATGCGAGTTCTGGCTTGAGGAAGTAGCATTTCTTGGGCACGTGGTATCGAAACGTGGAGTATCTGTTGACCCGGCGAAGATTGAAGCAATACAAAGCTGGGAGCAACCTAAGTCGGTGACCGAAGTACGAAGCTTTCTGGGCTTAGCTGGTTATTATCGGAGATTCGTAGAGGGATTTTCTCGAATCGCTACTTCATTAACTCAGTTGACTCGGAAAGATACAAAATTCGTTTGGAGAGAGGAATGCGAGAAGAGCTTCCAAGAGCTCAAGATGAGACTTATTTCGGCACCTGTTCTGACAATACCATCTGGTTCGGATGGATTTGTTATTTACAGTGATGCTTCGGGCAAAGGGTTAGGATGTGTTCTCATGCAACATGGGAAAGTCATAGCCTATGCCTCGCGACAACTCAAAGAATATGAGAGGAATTATCCTACTCATGATCTAGAGTTGGCAGCAATCGTTTTCGCGTTGAAGATCTGAAGACATTACTTGTACGGAGAGAAAGTGGAGATTTATACGGATCATAAGAGCCTTAAATATTTCTTCACTCAGAAGGAACTCAACATGCAGCAACGACGTTGGCTTGAGCTGTTGAAAGATTACGATCATACTATCCAATACCATCCTGGAAAAGCGAATGTGGTAGCTGACGCGTTGAGTAGAAGATCATATGTGGGAACGAGTGCAATGATGTCAAGTATACGCGTAGAACCAGCTTTGATTGATAAAGTTAAAGCTGCTCAAGCTACGGATGCGGAGCTGATGAAGATGAAGAAGAAGGTGCAAGAAGGTGCAATTCCAGAAGCGAGAATCGATGAAGATGGAATACTTCGAGTCAACTCCAGACTTTGTGTTCCTAACGATTCCGACTTGAAGTATAGAATTATGATGGAAGCACACAACACACCGTTTACAATCCATCCTGGGAGTACTAAAATGTATCTTGATCTTCGATATACATTTTGGTGGGGCAATATGAAGAGAGAGATCGCGGAGTTCATCTCGAGATGTTTAACTTGTCAACGTGTAAAGGCGGAGCATCAAGTGCCGAAGGGTCTATTGCAACCACTGGAGATTCCAAAATGGAAGTGGGAACACATTACGATAGATTTCGTTACGGGTCTTCCCAAGGTTTCTCAAGGCTTAGATGCGATTTGGGTTATTGTTGATAGATTAACCAAGTCTGCTCATTTCTTGCCGATACGAGAGACTTATTCCCTTGAACGTCTCGCTCATATGTACGTAAATGAGATTGTGAGATTACATGGCATGCCAGTATCCATAGTTTCGGATCGTGACCCCAGATTTACTTCACGATTTTGGATCAGTTTGCAGAAAGCTATGGGCACGGATTTACGATTCAGTTTGGCTTATCATCCTCAAACAGACGGACAATCGGAAAGGACTATCCAAACTCTTGAAGATATATTGAGACTCTGTGTTCTAGACTTCAAAGGGAGTTGGGATAAGTATTTACCATTGGTGGAATTCTCCTACAACAACAGTTATCAGGCAAGTATAGGCGTAGCTCCATTCGAGGCATTGTATGGGAGAAAGTGTCGCTCTCCAGTATGTTGGAACGAGGTGGCTGAAACAACATTGTTGGGACCGGAGTTAGTACGTATGACTACGGAAAAGATTCAAATGATCCGACAACGTATACAAACAGCACAAGATCGATAAAAGAGTTATGCGGATCTTCATCGAAAGGACGTGGAATTTAATGTTGGAGACCATGTGTTATTACGTATTGCTCCATGGAAGGGAGTTACGAGGTTTGGGAAGAGAGGAAAGCTCAACCCACGATTCATTGGTCCATTTGAGATTCTTGACTGAATAGGAAATGTGGCTTATAGACTCGCTTTACCTCCAAGCATGTCTCGTGTTCATAACGTGTTTCACATATCCGTGTTACGTAAATATGTGAAGGATCCAAACCGCATTATTGAGTTAGAACCATACGAGATAGCCGAAGATTTAACGTACGAGGAGGTACCTGTCAAGATCTTGGATAGGAAGGAGCATGTCCTACGCTCGAAAATTATACCTCAAGTTAAGGTTTTGTGGAGAAACCATGCAATTGAGGAAATGACCTGGGAGTTGGAATCAGAAATGAAAGCGAGGTATCCTCACCTTTTCGACATACCAGGTACGTACGTCAATTTCGAGGACGAAATTTCATAAGGAGGGGAGGTTGTAAGACCCCAACTTTTATGAATAAAGATTTAGTTTTCTTTATATATTATTTCGAAACAGTAAGGTGTTGTTTTGATAAATATGAAAGTTATGGGTGAAATGTGCAAACATTTTTAAAATGAGCAAGTGGTTATAAAATATTCTTGTTGTCGGGGAATAATCATTTGGTCGTGGAATACTCTTGTTGTCGGGGAATATTCGTACGACGGCGCAGCTATTTGTGGGCCCCCACAACGCAATAACTGTCGGATATAGAAAGCAACAGAAATAACTTTTTTTACAAAATAACGGCGTGGTTGTTACCGTTAGTACTGTTGAAATACCCGGTGGTTAAAATACAGTGATACACGGTGTTGCATAGTAGCACACAGTATTGCACAGTATTTCGAATTATTGAGTCTTACATGAGAAGCCATTACTCAATTATTGTTACAGTAATTACTGTTCAATATTTTATATTATTGACTCAATAATTGCTACGTTGATATTTTATATTATTGACTCAATAATTGTTACATTGATATTTTATTGACTCAATAATTGCTACGTTGCCATTTTATATGATTGATTCAATAATGGCTACAGTTGATATTTTGTAGTATTGATTCAATAATTGTCGTTGCACAGTATTTCACATTATCAACTCAATAATTCGTATTATTTGAATAATATTATTAGATTGCATTATTGACAATGTCTAAGGAAGTTCTGTCTAGGAGGGGTTATTTAATTGCGCGCCAGTAAGGAGAAGTCCTTATCGGAAGGCCCCCTCTTTCTGGGAACGACCTGGTTGTCAATATTGTAGTTCTGTAATATTATCTGTGAATAATTAATTATTGATTTATATGATAAGGAAATATTTATTTTGTGGATATTAAAGAAGGAATTGGCGCTGATGAGTTTTTATCAATATTTTGGTGTGAAAAATCATCTGTTTATGGATTTCGGATAATTTATGTTTGGAATTTGGAAAAACTTTCTTCTGCAAAGTTGTAGAGAATTAAATTTCCTATGGAAGGACATAGAATTTGTATTTTTCTGACAAAGGGGCTATTTGTTATGAATTATTGAAGTTTCGGAAAATAAATATTATTTAATGGGTGGGCCCCACTTTTGTTGAAAATTCAAATTTTTGAAAAGCCGCCAGGCGGCGGGAATTTTTTGAAAATAATAATATTTTATTATTTTAGTCTCCTTTGGCATCCTAAGCTTTTCCTATAAATAGGGTGCTTAGGTTAGAATTGAAAATCACACCAGAATCATAAGTTTTCTCTCTCTATAATATCGAGCGTATTTTTGTGAGTATTTCAATACTTTGAGTGTTGCTATTCAGTGCAAGTTTCCTTCGGTATTATATCCGATATTCCAGTCAGAGGTACTATCTTTTTGAGGTAAGGGATGTTATTTTTTTCGTAAATGATGTTATTCTTTTCAATATCATTATACAGAAATATTGTCATGGATTTTATGTTGAAATTCTTACTTTTTCCGTCGGGGTTACTATTCACGTATACGACACTATTCACGGAAAAATTAAATTTTCTTCTATTTGTCCAAATTTGCTTGTTAAGGTTACTATCTTTGATTGTATCCAAGTTTTGAGCTCTATTCTTGAATTTTGCTCCATAATTGATTATTACGAGGTATTTTTGAATTGGATATACTAAAATACGAATCCTTAGTCTTTGTCTTTTATCTCACTGGATTCGTTTTTTTTAAAATGTTTTTCATCATTCTCAGTCCTAAAAGGTGATGTAACTGAATGTCTTTGGCCTGTAGAGCAAAGATGAATGATTACTTGATGAATATCTTTGGCCTGTAGAGCAAAGATGAATGATTACCTGATGAATATCTTTGGCCTGTAGTGCAAAGATGACAGGTGTTGAGATGAATATGACCACTGATGATACAAATGAATATCTTTGGCCTGTAGTGCAAATATGGATATTTGATTCGAGATGTATATTGATTGATGTTACAGGGATAAAATATTGATGATGGACTTTTAAATCATAGAAGATGGTAGACTTGATTCTCTGCTTAACTCTTCTAATGAATTGTTATTTCCGCTGCGAATATTGATCTAAGATTAGTTGTCTATTATATTTTATCTGATTTATTGAAGGCTAACGATAATTTATTTTCCATTATCTTAGTCATAATATTCTTTACTGAGCTAGTTGAGCTCACCCTTTTCATCTGTTGTCCTCTTCAGGAAATGAGAATGTTGCGGGAACTAGTCGGGGGACAGAGTGATTGTCCGAGTTAGAGCAGTAGTAGTCCTCACTATTTCTGATAAATAGTGTGATAATAATTGTAATGAGGACTTAGTTTGAATCTTAATATTTTTTACATATTTGTATTGACACTCACAGTTGTGTGGTCGTATTTTTCACGACCGTATGATATAAAGTTTGTATTTGAATTCTGTACCATGTATTTGGCGACTCAGAATAGGTTGGGTTGACTGGACCTATTCTGGGGGGCGTCACAATTAACGATCGAGAAGGGGAATTATATTGTACGAATTTTGGGGTCGTTACACTGCGTCTCTACAGTATCCACACGAACGTCTAGCGAATCGTCACACGATCTGCAGCAAGAAAAGCTGCGGTACTAGCCGCCAAGGATTTGGACTTTCGAAGTTTTTCTCTCTAGTCTCTCTCTAAGAGCGGCTAAGGTTTGGGTTTATAATGAATACCCTAAAAACAGCTGATATATCATATATATAGCAGTTAAAGGTATTAATCAAAACCTAATCCAACTAGAAAAATAAAATCCGAATATATATATATATATATATATTATATCTTAATTAAGTCTTACTTAATTAATATACATATATATATATATATATACAAATTATCCTATTAATTTAAATTCGTAATTTAAATACTATCAATCATATTGATATATTTAAATCCTTACAATTTAAATTAATTCTCTTTTAATTACATTCTAAGTGTGTGACCCTATAGGTTATTAGTATGTTGGCAATAATTTTACAATCATATTATAAAATTATAAACAGTGAGCGGCATCTAGTAATGCATCACTGCTACCCAAATAATAATAAAATCGGTGATTCGATACAACCTTTTTGTGACCAATGTTTCAATGTAATTTAATCCTTTTAACCTTGACATCCTAGATTAAACTCGAGTCATGGAATGTGTCATCCTCTTCATAATTTAATCTGATTTTCTTGATCGATGAGTAGACTAATTGAAACAAATCACTATTTGAGCATGGCCATGCATTTTATAGTCCTACTCAATCAAGAGGCCTATGGATATCACCCCTAATATATAGGAGGGTTAAATTCCATCTAGATCACTCATATTCCTCACACGATTCATGATGTACCCAATAATCACCTTTATTGTCCACCCTATTAAAGGTGACCTTTGATGATATCAAAGTACATAAATTCTCGTGTAGTAATATAGGGATTTCAGGTCGGAGGATCATTACATCATTGTCACTATGAGAATTGCTTATGACACTTTGCATAATGCTCCACTTAGAATTCTCATGGTGGGTCTGTCCAGTGCATTGTTCTCTAACATGTACCTATGCACTGGCTCAATATCTCATAGATTTATGACCAATGAGATTTGGCCATCAGTCAATCCACATACTAGTCTCAATGTATCATTGTTGTCCCATTAACAATGACACTCGAATAGGGACATTTAAGAGTAATGATACTAATTGTAATTATATGATCTCATGTTCAAGTCACATACTTGAAGCCATATAATTTGTATCACTATTCTAAGGACTTTTATTATGTTAACATTTATATAACGCAGTAAATAAAACCATAATAAAATAATTCATTTATTCAATCAAATATAATATCAAAAATTTTAAGCAATTACATCAAAGAATTGGCCTCTAGGGCATAAACTCTAATAGTATTTATATTATGTGATTATAGTTAAGTGATTGATTAGATGATATGTAATTAGGAAACCCTAATTTCAAATTTGGAAACCCTAATTGTAAATTAGAAATCCTAATTAGAAAACCCTAAATCTAATTAGTAAAACCTAAGGGTTAAAACCTAAGGAACATGAGAAATTATAAGTATGCCATTAAAATTGTGGGCTAAATGACCAAAATGTCCATTTTTATTTTCTTTAATAAAGGTGGATTCTAAATTTTTCCAAAATCTTATGAGTCACCAACTTAAGATCTCACATGTGCTCTAAATCTCTCTAATCAACCAAATGTGGACACCTAGCATAGCCAAATTCAATGGATCAAAAGATAAGATTTTAAAGAAAGAGTAAAGAATAAGAAAACCTAAACTTCCTTTCTAACCAGAGCCAAGTCTTCCTTTCTCTAAGCCCACGAAATTTAGAGAGAAATGTGACGCCCCAAACCCGGGTCCTCTTACCTCGGATTCGGTGCTCACGTTCCATCATTATCATAAGCATTCTAAGACTATTGTGGAATAATAAACATATATTGTTCATTAATATAAAGTTTTCATCATAAATCCCAAGGTCTCAACCTTAAAATAAAACATACCCTTAATATTACCAAAGGTTTACATCAATATTAAAGATAAATACTTTCTTAGTTCACAATCAAACTACTCCTGAGCCTTGCCTTTTCCTTTGTCTTTCTTAGACGATCCTGGCTTAGCTGAAATAAATGTCATGATATAGCAAGAGTAAGCAACAAATTTGCGTAGCAAGTATAAACACAAGAAGATATATCATGATAGAAACGAATTTATCGCTCAATGTTCAACAATAGAATATGATGGTAGAAGAATAAGAATTTACTTTCTTCTTATTTGAACAATTGAAAAATATGTTCGGGGTAGTCACTCTTGACCATGAACCATAGATACAAATAAGTTCGGAGTGGTCACTCTTGACCATGAACCATAGATACTGAGTGGTCCTCCTGACCATGAACATCTGTAAAGGGTGTCAGTATTCAAACGGGTCCTTTACGGTTTGGTAGTCAAGGGGATCAGCATTTCGTACTGGTGTAATATGCATAAACACTTGACAACAACTATTGTATCCTTGTTTCCAATATGATGCATCAATAACATTCTTTTCTCAGTCAAGAGTCCTTATCAAATCAATTGAATAGGCATAGCTCTTTAAAACAATTTTTTTAACATGCTTGATCTAGCTGACACAACTAGCATAGATCCATCTCATAGCAATGTTAAACATACTTGATCTAGCTGACACAACTAGCATAAATCCATCTTATAAACAAATTTTAAACATGCTTGACCTAGCTGACACAACTAGCATAGATCCATCTCATAAGCAATATTAAACATAATTGATCTAGCCGACACAACTAGCATAGATCTATATCATAAACAGTTCAACATATAGTAGAACATCAATTCAATTTGCACCAAGTGCAATTTCACAATAATTCATCAGGATGTGAAAAAATTAATAATATTTATCCACTAGCATACTTGAACAATAATAACTCGAGTTTGAGTTAGGAAACTTGCCTGTTCAACGAGCTACAACTTTCTAGCTTTAATTAACAATCTTTGAATGACCTATCATTGATAAGGTAAATCTGTCAATTAATACTGCGTATATTTTATTAATACGCTAACTCGTATTATTATCTCACCAATAATACATTCACCGGGTACATGCATCTAATGTACTATCATTAATCCTATAAGATATTTAATTGATCTTAGGTTAATGATTTAATAATTAATAAGGATTTTCTTAAGGGATAAACACTTATTAGATCTTTAAACAATTTATTTTAATTGTTTAATTAAGGAGTTATTTGATTTCGTTCAATTGTTAACTCTCTCTTCCTTCGATTACCATTTAATATTAGTTAAATAGTAATTAACTATTTACCTTTAGTTATTACTTACAAATAACCAATTATAACTCCTCATTATTTAATGTTAATTAAATAATGGAGAATTAAATTATTATTTGTCTTTAAATAATAATTAATAACTCCCTCATCTTTGAATAAATAATATTTGATTTATTCACTTCATTCTTCTTTAATTATTCCTTATTATTTTAAAAGGATAATTAATAAACATTCATATTTATTTATTATTCAAATAATAAACAATTAATTCTATAAACTTTCATGTCAAAGAAAGTAAGTAATTACTTAATCTTACTTAATTATACTTTAATCATTATTTAATATTAATTAAATAATAATTAATTAATTAATTAACTCAATTTATTATTTAAACTTAGTTAAATAATAAGTAGTTATCTTACTAACACTAACCCATTTTAATTATTACTTAACATCATTTAAATAATAATTAACTAATTAATTATATTTCATTTTATATGTAATTAACTTAATAGTCCATTAGTGGCCTTAAAGTTATTTATTACAATATATTGCTTTCATTTCGTTCCATAATGATACTCAAATTTTCGCCCAAAATTTCCAAATTTGGGGTCCTTCACGGAAATGCCTGTAGAACGAAGTCTACAACACGGATTTTGATTCCGTCAGAGGCGTTGGATTCGTATCTTCCCGAAATCCAATTTTCATTCATCAAACATTAGATTCTATTTTGTTTAGGTCCCAGAAATCAGTGCCAAAGTGACTGATCAGCAGGAAAATTCGCAGCAGTTTAGTCGTTTTCCAGATTTGAGGTCTTTTACAGAAACGCTCATATCTCGGGATCTACATCTCAGATTCGGGTCCATTTGCTATAGTTGGATTTGTATTTTCTCGAAATACATTTTTCATATATCAAACACCAAATTTGAGTTTATTTTGATTACCGAAAATAGTCCACAAGTGACTAATCAGTAACATATTCTCAACAGTTGGGTAGTTTGGGATTTATTTCATAACTTGCTCATTTTAAAACATATTTGAGTGATTCTAAAGGGGTTTAACCCTTAACTCAAGCATCTGGCATACCAAGGAAGAAAACCTCAAATATAACTTGTAGATTTTAACATGCATATAATAAAGCATACTAGTTAAACAAAAATTTCTTCAACAATCCATTTAATTAACCTTTTCCAAAACTCTCCATATGAACTCATATAAATCCACAAGCATCATTTGTTAAACCCATGATCTAACACTCTAATCATGATATTAACCATATTCAACATGCATAACAAGAATCTATCATAAAATCACCTAGTGCATGCATGCATGTGTCTTTCTTTACTCTTATGGTACAAATATCCATTTTTGATCTTAGATTCAACTTCAAAAATGTTTTTATCATCAAATAAAATATTTATACACCAATAAATGAAGAGTTTATCAAAGATCAAGCTTAAGACTTTTGTTTCATCAAAAACCTACCAAATAAGAAATCAAACTTTAAAAATAAAGAGAATCAATATCTAGTTTTTCTTGCTATGTTCCATATCTTGCCAAAGTAGCTTACAAACTTGGTATGAATGAAGCACAAGATCCTCACTTATTCTTCCTCTTGGCTGAAAATCTCTCCTTTTTTTTCTCTCTATGTTTTGTGACGCCCCCAAATTCCAGGACCGCCACTTAGTCTCTCGAATTCGGTTCATCACATGCTCATGGTAATACATCACAATAATAATAATTAAATATCACACGATCACAGCGGAAAATCTATTCTAGAATAATTTACAATGATTTATTATAATTATTCCCCCAAGTCTCGCAACCTACAGTACTTAATAGATAACATAATAATATCAGTTAACGACTTATTACATAATCTAACTTAAGCTTAAACATAATCAAATCCAGTCTTACTACATCATCTTCATACAATATTAATATATATAAAACATAACAGACATAAGCTAGTTGGTAGCTTTGCCCTTGCCCTTATCAACGCCCGAAGGTTCACCATGCTCTGCCTTAACTGAAATGTTTTAGGGAAAGCAAGAATGAGCACAAATTGCCCAGCAAGTAATATACAATAAGGGTGAGTAATAAGATTCTCAATTCTCGAAAGGGTATAACAAGATTTGATAGTTCAAGAATAACAAGAATATCAACAGTTCTCAATATCAGTCGCTAAGGACAGGATAATATCAATATGATTCAATAATAAGTCAATTCAAGATTTCAAATAATTGAATACTGAGTAGTCACTACGGACTATGAACTTCTACTAGAATTGACAGTAATAAACTGAAAATTCAACAAAAACAGGTACAACAGGTGATCAGCCTAAAGTACCCTTGTTATGCATAACAATCAATCATACTCAAGTGTGCACGTCGGTTTTCCGACAATTATATATATTCCCTTCAAAGAAGGTTGTTCTTCTCAGTCAAATACAAGATCCCGCACCAATCAAT
The DNA here is from genome assembly GCA_020205555.1 of Panax stipuleanatus. NCBI lineage: Eukaryota > Viridiplantae > Streptophyta > Magnoliopsida > Apiales > Araliaceae > Panax > Panax stipuleanatus. The sequence continues at coordinate 103,410,550 of CM035125.1, forward strand.
TAGTTTGGGTTGCTTTTCAATAACATATGTCCAGCCGAATCAAATGGCATAGACACTTTCACAATATTCAAGAACAATACTAAGTTCAACATGAATAATAGCTTTAATGAAATAAGAGTTCAAGTATGCTAATTCGATTCAACCGATTAAATAGGAAACTAGTTCGCAATACACAAGATAGGATACTTGCATAGTAAAAGAGTATAAGTTAGAAAACTTTCACAATCATAGATTTCCTTGCATAAAGTAAATGCGTCGGTTAGGATACTTGCACTTTAAAAGAGTGTAAGTAAGAGAACTTGCCTTTAGCGTAGTTTATCCACGAAAAGCAAATCAACACTTTCGAATTCCTATCGTAATACAGTTACGTATATATATGATATTCATTAGTCATATAATTAACTTCACATTTTCTCTTTGAATATACGATCAACACATAAGCTAAGTTTTACCTAGCTACACAGTTATATAGAATATAATTTCTATCCTTAACGTTCCTCCTTTAGAGTTTAAACGCATTCTCATATTATAAAAGATCGCAACAATTTGCAAACATGCTTGCATATTATTAATATCACATAAGACCACAATCAATACTAAATATATTTCATTTTAGCAAGTTACGGCATCTCCTTAAGTTAACCGTCAAAATCGGGTTCAAGTAACATCATATAATATCACGTAGCATGTATTCATATTTAAAGGATACTTTCATGCTTGTATAACTTTTCCAAATCCAATTGTACATGGTATACGTTCTTAAGTTAATACTTAAAGCCATTCGAGGACACTAACTCATATGGTCTAACATGGTCGCTTTTAAACACATGAGATATTCATATAACTTGTATTAGTCATGCTCATGAGTACTCGTATTGCATATATGTAGCTAGCATTGTTATTATCTTGAAAACATGCTTTGTTCATGCTAAACTTTAATCATGGCAACTAATCATGGTATATATATATGCATGACACATGAATGAGTCTAAGAGTACTATCACATGCGTCCATAAATGTCAAATTCTAATTCTCGTCATAACATACCAACGTTCACGTTCAAAGCTTATACTTTGTTAGTATAGTTCATTAATAAGGTCTATCATGTTCATGCTTCCTTATGAAACCTATATATGTAAGTTAACATGCTTTTCATGTATTTCAAGGCCCTATAAACATGCTCGAAAAGTCAGAATGTATATATGGTCTTTACATGTCAATATCAACCTTCAAAACTTGTATTTTTGTTAGAAAGGTGCACTAGTTGGGTTCACATGTCCATATTATATCACGGAACCTATATACATAAGTTAGTATGCATTTCATGTGTTTCTAGGTCATACTAACATGTCTTGAAAGTCAGAATATTATCATGCTTCATATATGTTAACGTCGTTTATGAAACTTTAAATTCGTTTCCAAACTATGTGTCGTTTGGTTAACCATGCATGCTAATATACTAAAACATGCTTACATTGCCTCATTAGGTTTATATATATGTATTAATCATGCTTCCATGCTTGTTTAAACAAAAATCAAACAATTGGTACATAACAGTTTTGTTGCAGAATGCAGAAAACTAAACACAGAGGCTGGCGCTGCGGCGCGACAACTGTAGCTTACTACTGGCGCTGCGGCGCTAGTGGCGCTGCGTGCGACGCTGCGGCGCGGGCTGCGGTGCGTGTGGCGCTGCGGCGCGGGCTGCGGTGTCGAGGCAGTTTTCTGTGGTTCAGACTGCAGCGAAAAGCGACCCAAAACCTCCCATTTCATCGATTTCAACATACCCAGATGCTATTAGACTTGTTTAACTTACTAACACATGCATATATGCTTATATAACAGTCAATAGCAATTATCAATTCCCAATTTCATGATCTCTAACTAATTTCACGAATTTCATGTATTTACAGAAATTGAAGAGGAACAATGGAAATGAAAGTCAAGAAAGCTATACAGTGGTTCCATCATGTATGTATGTTCATATAACAACAATATAAGGGTTTTACAACCCAATCATGAACCAATTTAGCATAACCAAGAATTTGAAGGAAACTTCGGAAACAGAAAACGGAAATGAAGAACAAAGGAAGAGGGATTATACCTCTGTAAATGATTTAAGCTTGCTGCTATCTCAATAACACTGATATATATATATATGCTCTCTAGTCTCACTTAGCCAAAATGCTCAGCAAAAGAACTGAAGAATGAGGAGAGCTTATTTATAGAGAATCCATTATTCAGTCCGTAGCTTTGCTCATCATTTTGAACTAACGGAAGAGAGGATTGCATGGTGGTTATGGGAGAGTTGGTATTTAGCAGTTGGCTTACACTATTGAGGCCACTCCCCTTGCAATGATCATTGCTATTTTGCTGAGTTTGAGAAGGTAGGAGTAGGCTAGCTTCATGATGCATTTCACGTGTGAAAAGATAGTGACTATCATATTGGGACAAGCCAAGCAAATCTCAGCATTCTTACAAATGGACTATATGCTACACTTGTATATATATATACACCATATACTTATGTTATATATTATATGTACTCTTAGGTTATAATTACAATGTTCTCCCCATAATGTAATAAATGCAATTTGAATACATATAATCTATGTACATTTTATCTTTCCGATATAATATAATCGGATACTATTACATTATATCATATATTATTAAATTGTATTACTCAACAATTATTTATAATAGATCCATGATGCATTATTTTAATGTATATCCACACATCATTTGTCACCTACACATATCATAACATATAGTTACTATACATTTAATTCGCATGCTTGCACATATAATTTCTCATCTTATAAATTGAATATTAATTAATAATATACACATATCCTACATCAATCAATATAATCTTATTATATTAATAACTTACTTATTTGTTTTATTATCCATAATGTCAAATAAATAAATTATTTATCTTATCAATTAATTAACAATAATATTAATTAATCCATTCCTCATCGATTATTAATAACACCTAATTAATAATCATAGGATTCATTATCACATTAACAAGTATAAATCTCAGCACAATTATAAACAAGTGGTTTATTATTATTATATTTCTTGCAATAATAATAATCACGTATTATTAATCAATCACAGTTAATATTCCATAACCATCAACTAATATTTTACAATAGCAATTAACAATTAATATAGATTAACTGTTTACTTAATAATTCATTCGTTAATTAATATAATTATTAATATTTCCCATCACTGTGCCACACTAGGCTCTCAACGAGTTTATCGTAAACTCCACATTTTTCTCAATTGTCATAGATATTCAATTTAATATAATTGAATTTAATCATTCTCATAACACAAAATCATTTATATTCAAATAAATTCTCATTTCCATTAATATAATTATTTAATAATAATAGGAAATTCTCGGGTATTACATGTTTCCTTTCTTTCTCTAGCTAAAGTGGCTTTGAAGTGTAAGTGCGCAAATGAAGTGTAGTTAGTGAGAATGTGTATAATTGAAATTGTAAGCATGCATCCTACTCACTTCCAACTTAATCATTACTTGCAAGCTTAGTCACTAAACATATGTGTTGGGCATGCTAAGAGGATGACACTTGTCATGGGTGTTGGGATCAAAGATTATATACAAGAGATTGTCCAAGTTTTGTTAACATTTGAATTTTTCTCCCCCTTTTGCCCCCATGTGGCTGGCCATACCCCTATTTACCCATTATAGATTTTTTTTTTATTGTGTTATATACATACTATAATGATTAATTGTCCTTTCTTCTATGGACTAAAGGTTGGGTCTTTCTAAGTAATGTTTGGGCTTACAATTAATTAGTTTGGGCTATTAGTAGTCAAGTTTATTTTTATATTACTTGGGCTACTATTATAATTTCACAAGTTGGGCTAAGTTAATTCATTTAACTAAGGCCATTAAATTATATCTCCCAATAAAATTAGCGGGCTTGATTTAATCATTCAATTGGGCTAGCCCACTAGTAACACTTACTACTTGGACTATAACACATACCCATAAATCAAGAATACCACTTTACTTTCATAACCCAATTAGACTTGCCACCTACAAGTAAATTGAATATTCAATTAGGTTTCATCATCTTAATCAACTTCCTTGATTAATATCATTCTTAGGCTAGTCCACTACTTTAATTATTTCATAAGAGGGACTTCCTATAAAATTCTCATAACACACTTGTTATTTAAATGTAATCACTCAATCACCATATGTCACAAAGTTTTCAATATCATTCATAATTGATATATCTATTTTTCAGAGTGACTAAAAATTCTTGGTTATTACAAGAAACTTAGCCCAAAGATAAGCCAAGTCTACCCCATAAACTATCCAAGATTATATCAGAGAGAATCAAAATTTTGTTCAAGAAGGTATAAACCCTAACCCTAAGCTAGATCTTGTATGCTTAGGTAGATTTTATATTTTTGTGTTTAAATATATTCTATGTTATGTTATTTAGTGATCTGGGTTGTTAGATCATGGATCCATACCATTTAAATGCATGATAATGGAAATTTAAGAAAACTGCATGAAACCTAAAAATATGGCCTGACAGTCAAATGTCAGGGCCTGTAGATCTTAATCTGTTATTGTTTAAACCTGTTAAATGTATCCTTGTTATAGTATGCTATAATGTTAGTAAACTGGAAGTGGAATCATGACCATAACATGTCTAGATTTCAAGTTATTCATGGTCAAACATGGTTGACCAGTTATGGAAAACAATTTCTGGAAAACCCAGAATTTCCAGAAAGGCCTGACAAGATTTTGTAGAGCTTAGATCTTCCATTTCTGATGTTGGTAGGATGTTAGAGTGTATCACTTTTGTACCCTGTAACATATACTACAAGTCCATGACAACCAAATACCTATTACATCAACAGAATCATAGTTATTCTTGGTCAAATATGGGTTGACCAAACTGAAAATCCAATTTTCTAGAAATTCTAGAAAATTGAAGAACAAGCTCTGACAGGTATTTTGACCGGATTAGATCTTGCTTATGTGATGTTGTTAAGCTTAACAAGTGTACCACTTTTGAACCTTGACATGTATACTACATACTTGTGACACTATAACACTTAAACCATGCCCAGAATCCAAGTTATTAAAGCCCCAAAAAGCCTTGACCACATTGACTTCATTTTTGGAAATTCTAGAAATGAAGAACAGCATTGATAGGGTGGTTTCACCACTAATAACTTCTTGATATGATGTAGTTAGACTTTGAAATTGTTATACACTTATAGTACTACATCAGTACTACACCATTGATACACTCTCATGCCCAGAAACAAGATCAAATGGAAATCATTGATGGTCAAAGTAGTCCCCAGGGCATTGACCAAGGTTGTTCTTCACTAATGAAGAATACCTATTGCGACAGTTTCTGTCAATATAGCCTTTTAGTGACAGTTTTTAGTAAAATTAATTTTAATAATTTAAATAATTAGAAATAAATATTAAATAATTATTAATAATTAATAATTAAGTTTAAAAAATTATTTTAAGTTATAAAAATTAACTTTTAATATTTTAACTTAATTTTCATTAATATTTTAATTTATTTAAATATTAATGATAATAAATTTATTTAATAATTATATTAAATAAATTAGTTAAAAATGATTTTAATATTTTAAAAATAATTTAAAAATGATATTAAGGTATTAAAAAATATTTTAAGTTATAATTAATTACTTTTAAAATTTTGATATAAATTTCATTAATATTTAATATTAATGATAATAAATTTATTTAATAATTATATTAAATAAGTTATTTAAAAATGATTATAATGTTTTAAAAATCTGTAACACCCCCTTTCCGAAATAGAAAGGGAGGTTACTCCAAACACAACATAACTGAACAAATAATAATAAGGCTCTAAACCACAAAGGAATATTCTCTAACACCAATAAATATCAAAAGGTCAAACCAGAATAAATGTCAAGCTGGCCCAAACCAAAATCTGAAATAATTATTACATCTCCAAAGAAATTAATATGTCCAGCCTAAACAGAATATTCCTAGACCATTGGATCGAATGAAGCTCTCATCACACTTGCCCTTGATCCCCCTGATTACCTGCCGGAAGAAAAACACAGCATGAGCCAAATGCCTAGTACAGATATAGAATATAAAATAAAGAACTGAGATAACTAACTCAATTAAAATGAACTGAACTATAACGAACAAACTAATACAACGAAATAATAGGCTGAATCAAATGGCTGGGGTTATTTCATACCGAGCTCAAAATAAAACAGAAATATACCTTGCCACACAGGTAAGGTCAAACAATGCCATACAGGCAAGTCGCACACATTGGACCGCGAATCCAATGCATGCAAAATCGGAAGGCGTGTTTGGCACAAACATCGCCACTCCGCAGAACAGAACAGAACATAAAACTAGGGTCGACCAATACACCTCCCACAACAAAACACCAAATGGCCAACTCCCACCGGAGCATAAAACGAAAACGCCGTGGACTGATCACACCGTCACGGAAGGTGTCATACCTCTCGTGCCAAGACGACATGCCTGTGGTACCCCCACAGGTGGTTATAGCTCAGGTATACCCTATGGTATATTCTAACAAAAATACTATGTCGCAACACATGCGACACAATATCAACACAAAGGGTTCGAAAGTGTACATGTTAAATCAAACGAATCATCAACACAAAGTCTCCAAAAATATTAACATGTACTTTCTACAAATATTGAAATAAATATTAAATATGATACACTAGATCAAGAGTACAAACACGAGTTCTAAGTATCAATACTAAGACGAAACTATCACAAGAATTTGAGAACGAACGATCATGAGAAATAATAACCAATTTTTTTTTTGAAACGAGAAACAAAACGAACAAATTAAATTTAATGAGAGAATCGCTGAAGGAGTACGGAATTCGTACCTGAATTAAGCAATGTAATACCTAAAATTTTATTACAATTATAATTCGTTTAGGTTCCTTCCGTTCAAACTAATTAAAAAGAATAAATAAATATAAGTATGTTAGCAAAACTATTTTTTTTCCATCTGTAAACCTTTAATAAAACTCATTAATTATTTTATTATTATTATTATTATTATTATTATTATTATTATTATTATTGTTGTTGTTGTTATTATGATTATTATTATAAGATAACATAAACCAACACATACACAAAAAGGTTGATTATCAAATTGAAGTTTCTTATAATCGTTCGTTCTCAAATTCTTGTGATAGTTTCGTCTTGGTATTGATACTTAGAACTCGTGTTTGTACTCTTGATCTAGTGTTTCATGTTTAATATTTATTTTGATATTTATAGAAAGTACATGTTAATATTTTTGGAGACTTTGTGTTGATGATTCGTTTGATTTAACATGTACACTTTCGAACCCTTTGTGTTGATATTGTGTCGCATGTGTTGCGACATAGTATTTTTGTTAGAATATATCGTAGGGTATACCTGAGCTATAACCACCTGTGGGGGTACCACAGGTATGTCGTCTTGGCACGAGAGGCATGACATCTTCCGTGGCGATGTGATCAATCCACAGCGTCTCCGTTTTGTGCTCCGGTGGGAGTTGGCAATTTGGTGTTTTGTTGTGGGAGGCGTATGGGTCGACCCTAGTTTTCTGTTCTGTTCTGCGGAGTGGCGATGTTTGTGCCAAACACGCCTTTCGATTTTGCATGCATTGGATTCTCGGACCAATGTGTGCGACTTGTCTGTGTGGCGTTGTTTGACCTTGCCTGTGTGGCAAGGTATATTTCTATTTTATTTTGAGCTCGGTATGAAATAACCCCAGCCATTTGATTCAGCCTATTATTTCGTTGTATTAGTTTGTTCGTTACAGTTCAGTTCATTTTAATTGAGTTAGTTATCTCAGTTCTTTATTTTATATTCTATATCTGTACTGGGCATTTGGCTCATGTTGTGTTTTTCTTCTTGCAAGTAATCAGGGGGATCAAGGGCAAGTGTGATGAGAGCTTCATTCGATCCAATAGTCTAGGAATATTCTGTTTAGGCTGGACATATTAATTTCTTTAGAGTTGTAATAATTATTTCAGATTTTGGTTCGGGCCAGCTTGGCATTTATTCTAGTTTGACCTTTTGATATTTATTGGTGTTAGAGAATATTCCTTTGTGGTTTAAAGCCTTATTATTATTTGTTCAGTTATGTTGTGTTTTGAGTAACCTCCCTTTCTATTTCGGAAAGGGGGTGTTATAAAATCATTTAAAAATGATGTCGACGTCGGAATAAAATCATGTCTCTTTGGACCTGATCTTTCTCTCTTCCTAAACTTTGTTGTTTTCTACCCTTATTGCCTTATCTGTTTTATGAAGGGTGAAGAAGTTTTTTAGGAAAAGGCCAACATGTATCATGTCGACGATTTTGAACGGTTTACAGAGTCGCCAGTTGGTAGATTTAGAAATGGTTGTACCAACTCAATCGAGTTTTGTTTGATTTTGCAAGTATGCCCAATTACTGAACACTGTCAAAACTTGGCCTTAAAGCCGAGATTCTTAAAGTTCGGGGGCTTGGTTAAATGGGGGGAAGGTGTTAGGCACCCCCCAACTCCCGTGAAACACAGTACCGCATCTTTTCAATATTTCCCTTTTTATTTGCAATGCGTGTGTGTATGCTGGAAGTAATTGAGCCTACATTTTGATTGATTTGAAAGTATTGTCGTGCTTCATTGAACCTATATACAAAGGGTTTTATTTGATTTGCAAAAGTCGTTTTTTAGACAAGATATGAAAATGATGTTTTGAAAGATTGGTTTTCAAACCCTTTCGTTTGCATAGGAATTGAAACATGTTGATACTTACATTTTATTCTATTCAGCCTTTGGCTTGATTTGAATGGTGATTGTCGGGATGTGAAGCATCTTCGACCACAAAAAATATATATACAAGTGTCGGTCTTCTCATGGGCATGACAACCATCTGAGTGACTGTAGCACGACAAACCATATTTCATTATATTTGAGACCTTAAATTCGAATAACCGTTTTAAGGTCCCTCAGCTATACATTTTACAAAAAAACTGGCAGGGTACATTTGTAATGTGGAGTTGTCCATCGTGGGAATCATATTCTGATCAGTTTGATCATAAATCCCACGATTTCTAGGCTCATAGAGAAAGGCTAAGAAAATCTGTACATCACAGATATTAACAAAGGATGTATATTTACATCTAGATGTCGCAAAACTAAGGATTCATTAGTCAAATCCTTGTATGCGCGTAGCCAAAGCTTCTCGTTCCCACTAGATAGGGATCTAAGGGTCGCGAGGTTGCTTTAATATTTAACAAAACTAGAAAAAAAGCTAGATTTAAATAAATCTTAGCCATTCTAGCTTCCCGGTTCCGGTTGTACTTATTTTGAACCATTTGAAAGGTAGAAAGGGCTAGATTTAAATAAATCTAATTTGCCAAATTTATATTAAAACAAATTCATATCAAATGAATAATTGAAACAAATATTTAATCAAAAGGAATTAATATATATATAAGTTGTAAAGGGCCACGAATTAGCAATCTAGACCCGACTAAAATATAAATATAACTATATATATATATATATATATATATATATATATATATATATATTTATAAAAGCTGTAAAAGAGCCACGGAGTAATCCAGACTTGATAGAAAAGTATATATATATATATATATATATATATATATATATATATATATATATATATATATATATATATATAAGCGGTAAAGAGCAACGAATTTCTCTAAGTTTAACTGAATGTAAATATATATGTAAAAAGCTGTAAAGAGTCACGAATTAATCCAGGCTAGACGGAATGTAAGTATATATATATATATATATATATAAGCGATAAAAAGGCCACAGATTTTCAATCCAGGCCAAACTAAAATGTAAATGTTAATATATATAGTTAGTATCTATATATTAAAGCGAAAAAGGCCACGAATTAGCAATCCAAGCCAAACGAAGTCAGAAAAATTATAGATATATAGTTATATATATAAAAGCAGTAAAAGGGCCACAAATTAGCAATCCCCAACGAAATTAAAAGTTTGTATATATATAGTCATATATACATATAATAAAGCTGACAAGGCCAAGAATCAGCGATTTAGGCCGAACAAGTTAGTACGTATATGTATGTATATACACAAAAGTGAGTAAAAGCCACGGATCGACGATCCAAGCTGTGCAAATGAAGAAAAATGTATATATATACTAATATATACTAAAAAGTTAGCTAAAACGACCACGAAACTGTGTTCCGGGCAAAACCAGAAGACGAAACTTAATATACACGTTCACATATACGTAATGAAGTAGAAAACAAGTTCTGATTATAAAAATACTTACAATGGACTGCTACACGGGCTTTTTGCCACTCAGTAGGCTTCAAATGAACATTTCCACAGGTTAATTTTTGATATGTTGTAAAATATATATATACAAATGTGTTAGAAGAATAAAATCAAAGTTTAGAGTACTAGAACTAGGGCTAAGGGACGAAATGAGCGGAGTTTCAGAGCATTTTCTTATTTTTTCTCTTTTTTTTGCAAGGGGGTTATATTTAAAGACCTGGCGGTTGCAGGTGTATTCACGATAGCTGCGAGTCTACCTGTGGCTCCCCAAGTGGGGCCCACTCCCGTGGGTCCCGTCGTCTCGAAGTATGTGCACTCCGAGCAACGCGATGTCAGGTTCGAACCTTCATAACTTTTGATCAGAGCGTCCGTTTGAGGCGTGCTATACCTTTTCGGAAAGCCCTATCCAAGAGTGACACAATGACATGGGACTTAACCTTTTTCGTATCAAAGAAGATGGGTTTATAACCAAATCTTCATTTTTTCACAGTTTGTCCGTTGAGCTGTATTATAATTTTTTCACTCGGGATCGATGTTATGGCTCTTTCTGACCTTCAATGCATCAATTCGGTATGATTTTGACTGAATTGGTTTCAAATTGGTAAAATGACCATTTTACCCCTCCAGGGGTTGTCTTCTGTGTTGGCCAGGTTTTCGACTATTTTTCTCGGGGTTGTCTCCGAGGTCTGATTCCAACCGACTCTGTTCTTCCTCAGGGTTGTCTCTGAGGTTGACTTGGCTTCCCAGGGTTGTTTCTAGGGATGATTTGATGCTTTGGAATTGTCTCCAAAGTTGATTTGGCTTCCTAGGGTTGTCTCTGGGGTGATTACATCTCCCGAGTTGTGGCCGGGGTTTGCCTTGACATGCCGATGTTGTTGACGAGGTTGAGTTTGATCTCCCGGTGTTGTCGTTGGGGCTGCTGTACCTCCTGGGTTATGACTGGGGCTTGACTTGACATCCCAGTGTTGTCGCCGGTACTGCTGTATCTCTCGGGTTGTGACCGGGGATTGACTTGACATCTCGGTGTTGTCGTCGGGGCTGAGATTTGATCTCCTGGTGTTGTCGCCGGGACTGCTGTACCTCCCGGGTTTATGTCGAGGCTTGATTGACATCCTAGTGTTGTCGGCGGGGTTAATATTGATCTCCCAGTGTTGTTGCTGGGACTTCTGTACCTCCCGGGTTGTGGCCGGGGCTTGACTTGACAACCCGGTGTTGTTACTGGGGTTGAGATTGATCTCCCGGTGTTGTCGTTGGGATTGTTGTACCTCTCGGGTTGTGGTCGAGGCTTGACTTGACGTCCCGGTGTTGTCGTCGGGGTTGAGATTGATCTCTCGGTGTTTTCGTCGGAACTTATGTACCACCCCGGTTGTGCCCGGGGCTTAACTTGACACCCTGGTGTTATCTCCAGGGTTGAGATTGATCTCCTGGTGTTGTCGTCGGGGCTGCTGTACCTCCCAGGTTGTGGTCGGAGCTTGGCTTGACATCCCGGTGTTATTGTTGGGGTTGAGATTGATATCCCGGTGTTGTCACCAGGACTGATGTGCCTCCTAGGTTGGGGCCGGGGCTTGACTTGACATCCCGGTGTTGTCGCCGGGGTTGAGATTGATCTCCCGGTGTTGTTGCCGGGACTTCTGTACCTCATGGGTTATGGCCGGGGCTTGACTTGACATCCCGGTGTTGTCGTCGGGGTTGAGATTGATCTCCCGATGTTGTCGTCTGGACTTTTGTACCTTTCAGGTTGTGGTCGGGGCTTGACTTGAAATCTCGGTGTTGTCGTTGGGGCTGAGATTGATCTGAACTTCCAGGGTTGTCTCCGAAAGGTAAAAGATAGTTTTTCCCTCTTGCAGGGTTCGTAACAGGAATAAAAAATTTTGAGTGTCTACAGATGCCCCTCTTTATCATGTTTATGCAATGAAGTAGAATGAACATGATAAAGATTGCTAGACACTAGAAATATGACATATACAAATGTAATGGAATGCATGGTATGATATGTTATGAATGTTAGATACCTTCGTGGTGTTGGGGCTATCACTGGCTGTTTATGCCATTTTCTTCTGGGGATAACGTCATCCGTGATAGCCCTTGGTGAATTCTCTTGACGTTTACTTGAATGGTAGCTTGCAAAATTAACCGTCACTGAACCTTCTCGGTGTCTACTCGAACAGTAGTTTACAATGGTCGGTTGAATCACTGATCCTTCTTGGTGCTCGCGCGGGGATTTGTATAACGGATTCCATCATCTGTCATCTATGGGGATAAACTTATACACTATTTTCATCACCGCCTCATTCCCTATGCTTCGCTAGAATTGTCGCCAACGGCTGATAGTGTTCTTCAATCTGACCGTCATTAAAGTAGTTCTCAACGGCTTCATCACCGGATAGTTCCTGATGCTTCGTTGGGGGTTGTCGCCAACGGTTGGAATGTCATTCTATCTGACCCTAGTTGAAGCAGCTCTCAACGGATTCACCACCGGATTGTTCCCGATGCTTCGCTGGAGTTGTCGCCAACGACTGAAATGTCATGCAATTTGAACCTCATTGAAGTAGCCTTCAACGGCTTCACCACCGGATCGTTCCCGATGATTTGCTGGAGTTATCGCCAACTGCTGATAGTGTTATTGAATCTGACCCTAGTCAAAGTAGTCTTCAACGGCTTCACCACTGGATCATTTTCGATGCTTTGCTGGAGTTGTCACCAACGGCTGGAATGTCATTCAATCTGACCCTCGTTGAAGTAGCCTTCAACGGCTTCATCACCGGATCATTCCCGATGCTTCGCTAGAGTTGTTGCCAACAGTTGGAATGTCATTTGATCTGACCTTCGCTGAAGTAGCCTTACACGGCTTCATCATTGGATCGTTCCTGATGCTTTGTTAGATTTGTCGCCAACGACTAAAATATCATTCGATCTGACCTTTGTTGAAGTAGCCTTTAACGGCTTCACCACCGGATCGTTCCTAATGCTTCGCTGGAGTTGTCACCAATAGCTGAAATGTCATTCGATCTGACCTTCGTTGAAGTAGCCTTCAATGGCTTCACCACCAGATCGTTCTTGATGCTTCGCTGGAGTTGTCGCCAACGACTGAAATGTCTCTCGATCTGACCTTCGTTGAAGTAGCTTTCAACGGCTTCTCCACCGGATCGTTCCCGATGCTTCGCTGGAGTTGTCACCAACGGCTGATAGTGTCATTCGATCTGACCCTATGACCCCGACGTGGACATGATATTTTTGAGTAAACACACCCTCGAACAAGCTTGAATATTCTGACTCATTCAAAATCCACTGTTCACAGCGCCGGACTTGAACGATGCCTTGACAGAGGCAGTTTTCAACAATTTCCAACAGTTTTTTGACAGTTTTCATTATTGGCCCCCGGATATCACTTCAGGATCTTGACCAATGGCTTACATGAAGTTCTTCCCTCAGTTAGGAACCTGCCACTTATACGTAGGATTTCAGGCCAATCCGCTTAATCGCGTAGATTTTTTTTTTCCGGATATGACTTTTCAACTTCTGTAAACTCCGTTTCCACTTAAACTGGACCAAATTAGAGGGAGTGGGGCCCACCTTAGGGTGACGTAGGTAGAGGTACGACAGCCACAGGCGGGGCTGCACCTTTTTGCGATTTATAACTTGACTCCCTTGACTTTCAAAGTTCATTTTCAAACTTGAAATCTAAGGAAAATCTGATTTTCTTCTTCAGATCTACAAAGTTCGGGCAGCTTTTTTTCAGATTCTGTCATTGTACAAACGTTCTGCACATCTCTGGTGACGTTTACATCCTTTCTTTTCCAGTTTTGATCGTTAGAATGTTAGAAATCACATAGTATGCTTTTAAACACAATGTATCGAATAGGCGTGCCTATATGACTTGATAAAAATTTTTAGACTTAGTAAATATACATATTTTACTGTGCTGAACATTCTGATGTAAAATTATTTTACTTCTGAGATAGTCAATTAACACCCTTTTTGATCAATTTACTCATCCTTTTTTAAGGCCAAATGAGCCCGAATTTTCAACTAAAAATGCATATGGTAATCTAGCTGCCACGGGGAGTTTAATTTTGATTTTTTTCATAAATATGAACTGCTTCTATTTTTGGATATATGTGCTACTGAATGGCCACCTAGTCATGCCTATGTGCATGTGGATAGTCCATTTTACAAAGGAGACTTTGGCAAAAAAAATTCAAAAGCTTGAGCATTTAATTAACATGCAATTTTAACTCTACTAGGGATTTTGGTTAACTAATGCATACTTTAGGACTTTAAAAATGCATAAAGTAAAGATTTAATTTAATAAGTCGCAGGTTTAAGGCTTACCTCACCCTTTTTGAGGTGATTTGGAGACTTTGTCCAAGTGATGGAGCCAGATAGGCCCAGTAGTGCTAGCAAGGTCCACTTCAAGAATGAGGCAGAGGAGAGCCTTTGACGTTCCTCAGCCAAGTCCAGCCCAGCCGCCTCGCCGTTTGGTTGAGTCTGTGATTTGTCAGATCCGGGCTGAGCTGCCGATTAATGTGGACGATGAGGATGTCCCATTCGTTGATCCTACCCCAGCTCATACTTAACGTAGGGAGCTTCCAGCCATTATGGTTTCGATTCTGGTGCTTCTGGGCGATTTGAGACGCCATCCATCGATTTACCTTCGTGCCAACGAGGTGACTGAAGTTTCCCTTATGGATTTTTTGTCCTTATTTCTTTTGCCATTTCAGGGCACAAGTTTAATCTGGACTGGCTATTTGATGCAGGTTCCTGGCTTTACACAGCCCAAGGGGAACTGGTTCAGTGTCCACTCATTATACCATACTCTGCATCCAGAGTATCGAGCCATCATCGACACTTGGGGCTTCGAGGCCTTCTTTTCTATCCCTCCCCATCGTTGCCCCTAGGGTTATCTGAGGGCTGTATCTGAACACTGGTTCCACCCAGTCTCTTTATTTGTTGGACTGCGAGGTGATAATGACGCCTATAGACTGGAGGTTCATCACAGGGATAAAGTTTGCAGGCGAGCTAGTGCCATTGGTGGCTGATATTTCACCGGTTGCCATTCGGTCCCTCTTGGGAGTTCCTACAACGGCCATCAAGGGTCGAACGATCCGTTCTGGTCCCTTGAGCGTAGATGCCCAGATTGGGGCTTTGATTGAGCCTTTGCCTGATGATCAGAGGGTTAGAGATCGCATCCTTCGACAACTATTTTTGGTGATCATCAGGGGTTGTTTCCTTGCAGACAACTCCTTGACGGTGTCTTTTGCCCTGGTTAGCGCTACTCGATACGTGGAGAGCCTCAGTGATTTTGATTGGGGTACCTACACCTTTGCCTATTTTCTCCGAGGGATGGGCTAGGTTTTTACCCGTTCCTGCTAGTGACTACCTTTCTATTTTTTCTTTCAATTTCCTCATTTATGTTTGTCAATCTTTATCACTGAGGACTTTTGATCTTTGCATTGCCAGTTCTGGGCATATGAGAGGCTTCCTTGCTTACGCCCAGCTACTACTTTGGGCATGGAGACCTATCCAAGGGGACGGTGCTGGCATCACTCCACGTTGATGGAGGTCCTTGTACCCACTCCCGCTTACAGCTAGAGCTATTTACGGCTGATTCGATTACGTGGGTTCCTTACACTCTGAACTTTTTGATAGTTGGGTTTGATGATGGATTTTTGACTGGTCGAGAGTTTGCATTGTCCACTCGTCGGGTTCCATTTTTGACTGAGGGAGGCTGGAAGCTCTATCTAGGAAAGTGTGCTATTTAAAGCATCACAGGAGATATTCACAATCCCTTTGTTCTTTCTACTTGGCATCATTGATGACTAGCTCAGCCACTCACATACATTCCCCTGGTGGGCGTAGATGGCTTCACCCTATCAGAGGGTCCTTACAGGTAGGAGGCATTTCACAACTGGTGGGGTCCTTGTACTATTAAGGCTCATACTCGTGCTACCCAATTTATGACAGACATGGTACCAAGGTCTGTGATGATGACAGACTGGATAGCTTGCCTTCGAGAGCCTACTCATCTGGACCAAATTGCAAGACTGACTTAACGATTGGAGAGGGCTCATTTCTTTATCAGGCACCTTGGTCGGGATCCTTTCTAGGTAGATTCTTTTGATCCTTCTAGCTCTGGAGCTGGCCCCTCAGCAGGTCCATTTTCTAGCAGCTATGCATGTGCTGATCCTCCCTTGTATCGACCGGACATTCCCACTGGCCGAGATTCTGTTACTCAGGAGGAGCTGCAGCGGGTCAATAGCCTAGAGGCAGATATTCTAGATCTCTTCGAATAGCTTTTCTCACTATATCTTTTGATAGGCCTCTGTTAGATATTTGGCGGTTGTGCTCCACTTCACTGTATTTTTTATTTTTTATTTTATGAGCAGACAGAGATGATGCTTGCAGTAGATAGTTTATTCTAGATATGCATGATATTTCCTATCTATTGCATTCTATTGTCATTTATCATTGTTATTATGCATGTATTATGTCATGGATATGCACTTAGACATGTGAGTTTAGATTTGACCCCTAGATGGTCTCATAATACGGTTATACAGATGTTGTCATCCATAGTCAGCCGCAGCAAGCATTCGAAGCCATCTTCTATAGCATCTTTGTTGAGATCGTTGTATGATAGTCTGCCTCTCATAACCAGAGGGACAGTGGACCAGATGCTAGGGCATTCTCTAGCCCTTTTAGCCTTCGGGGTTCAGGGATTTGTGGATGGCATGTTATCTTGCTGGATACCCGAGCGCCAGGTTTTCCGATTTGGGCTTCACGAGTTGACTCCTACATTGGAGGAGTATGAGCGCTTCACAAGTTTGGCACTAGATTTGCCTTGTGCCAGGACAACCATCAGTGACTTATGGTGACCGTTCATGGGTATGACAGGTCTGAGGCGCAGAGTTGTCACTGAGGAGGTTACTGCAGGACATGCGGTGTCCATGGACTTTTTAATTGATCATTTTGGTAGGTTGGACAGCTACGAGCGATATTCTAGGGATTTCATCATTCCTGCAGACGAGTGGTAGTTTGCACGTGTGGATGTTCTACTGATGTGCGTCACTGCTTATCTATACATGCCACTGTATATGGACCACTTAGATACCGGCTTGTTGGTAGTGGTTCGTGCCCTCAGATAGGGTTGTACGATTCTACCGATGATATTAGCTGAGACTCTACGGTCGGCTACTTTCTGCAGTACCCATCCAGGGGATTTTTCAGAGGCAGCGTCGTTCTGCTATATGTATAGTTCATGATGCATTTGAGTCCGATCGTCACCTTCAGACACCATGGGTACTGCTTTACCCAGGAGATAGTCATGTCCTACTCCTTCCAGCCAGCGGAGTGTTCAGATGTAGCATCATGGTCGGTCTTTTTGTCAGAGATCAATCATCCCTTTTCGATCTTGCCATGTTCAAGGCTTAGCTCCTTTTATAGCTTCATCACTAATGCAGTCGGCATGGATTATTTGCCCCTAGCGGGTTTGAGAGGGGTGACCACCTACCATCCGCTGGCAGTCATGGGCCAGTTTGATCAGTTTCAGAGCTTTCACCATTTTGAGGGAGCCATTAATCAGCGAATATCAACTTTATCTTTGTCGTCAGTTGACTTGATCAGGACTTATGAGTGTTGGACTCACAAAGAGAGGGCTGATTTCTTTACTAGCCATCCGGATCGTTCTCCAGAGTATTCGGCATGGTTGGAGTCCGATATTGCATTGGCTGCAGCTATCTAGTCAGCTCCGAGTGTTGATTCAGATGAGGAGAAGCCTATGGAGGATCCTGATTCTCCCACGGAGGATGAGTTATTTACCAGTTTGACAACGACTTTAGTTAGTGACCCCCCGAACATCCATGCCGGGACAAATCCAGCTCTTGTTGATTCACTAGCTCGGATGAATTTCGAGAGAGATCAGGCTAGGGCGTTGATGTTGATAGCCCTTTCTAGCAAGGATATAACTTTTGCTGATAGAGACGAGGCTCAAGCCACTCGGGATACAGCATTTGTTGAGAGAGACGAGGCTTGATCTGCCCGAGATGCAGCTTTTGAGGAGATTGAGGAGGCCTTAGTCACCTGGGATACCGCTTATGTTGAGAGGGACGAGGCCATAGCTACCCGAGATGTTTATGTTGCTGACAGCACTGCCCTCAGATCATATACACATAGCCTGGTTGCAGATTTGAGTACTTTCATAGATGGCCACAGCGACACTATGCAGGTGACTGTGGATGTTCTTACTCGTATGGAGATCGAGGGTCAGGAGCTTGCAGCTGCTCCTCCATCTTCTGAGAGGGATGCCATGTTGGCACTACTATCCCATTTGTCCACGAGTTCATAGACTAGCTTTGTTTCTCCTGCATATACTAGATCAACCATTTTTTTCATATACAGGACACAGTGTATATATCAAACAGTATTATATATCATAGAAATATATTTTGATCCACTACCCTGTTAGATATGTATTTTCATTGCTGAGTGATTACCACTTCTTTCATGACTTGCTATTGTTGATGTATTATGAGCTTTTCCTCGATGGATTGACAGTGAGATGTCAAATAATATCTTAGCAAGGCCTGTTGACTAGGGAGACTTGATAGTATTTGGGTTTTATAAAGTTTCGGTGTCTTGGGACTTGTTTTTTATTGGTTTTTTTTTATGGTCAAACCGCACCATGAATGGCTGCCTACGTACTCCCGAGTTGAGGGAGATCAGGTCATTCGTAGTTCAAGTTTTGTGTGAAAGGTTTGAGAAGTGTTTCTTTTGGGTTTGAGTTTGGTTTGATGGGTTTTTGAACTTTTTTTTTGGTTTGACCGCACCAAGAATGGCTGCCTACGTACTCCCGGGTTGAGGGAGATCAGGTCATTCGTAGTTCAGGCTTTTATGAAAACCCGAACTGATTAGATTTGATTTACAAGACCAGGATGATGGCTGGCAGATGTTTTAGACATAATACCTTTTCATGGTGTCTGAATTGATAAGCTGAGGAAATTCGTTCCCATCCATTTCTTGCAATCTGATAGCTCTCCCGTCCACACTTCTTTGACAAAGAAAGGGCCTTCCCAATTTGGGGCAAAATTTCCTTTAGCTTCGTCTTGATTGGCCATAACTTTCTTCAATACCAGGTAATTTTCTTTGAATGATCGGAGAATAACTTTGTTGTTGTATGACCGAGCAATCCTTTGCTGGTATAACTGCCCATGGAAAATGGTTGTAGCCCTCTTTTCATCTATCAAGGACAATTAGTGGTACTGCTCTTGCAACTACTGAACTTCTTGTATCTGAGCGTCTACTAACACTCTCAAGGATTCTATTTCTACTTCTATGGGAAGTACTGCTTCCATGCCATAGACCAATGAGTAAGGGGTAGCCCCTGTAGAAGTACGCATTGACGTCCTGTATGCTAACAGAGTCAGAGGTAATAGGTTGGGCCATCCTTTGTGATTGGCGAACATTTTCTGCATGATCTTCTTGATATTCTTATTAGCCGCTTCGACAGTACCATTCATCTTAGGCCAACAGATGACGGAATTGAGATGCTTGATATGAAACTTGTTGCATAAATCTCTCATCATTTGATTGTTTAGGTACTTGGCGTTGTCTGAGATGATGTGACAACCTGGATTTTCAAGAATTAATAAATAAGAATTTAATAAATAAAATTCTTATTATAAGATGTTTCGAGTACGAGTATATGTATATGTGTTATATTCTGAAATGTATGATTTGGTATGAAGAGAATTATATTCATGTATTGAAAAAATAGGTTTAATATTTAATTAAGCTATTAAAGAAAGTGAAAAAAATTAGTTAATTTAATTGAGTTGAAAATTATATTATGGGACAGTATAATTTGATTATTATTATGGCAATGGAAATTATTATGAATTAAGTTTTATAAATAATGTAAGTGATTCACTTAGTTAAAATAGTGAATTAATGTGAATATATTTATTTTAATAAAATGAGAGATTAATATATATTACATATAAATGTAATATGTTAATGTAGTAAGATTGTGAGTTTCGTAAATAGTTAAAAATATTTATAGAATTGGATAAATATTTTATTTGGAATATTTATGGAATTGAATAAATATTTTATTTAGAATATTTACGGAATTGAATAAATGTTTGATGGAAATTATTATAGAAATATTCTAATTTAATTAAATAATTAAATTAAAGAGATTTTGATTTGTTAAATAAAGTTAAGAGTTATATTAGTTAAGTAATTTAATCAAATAAATTGTGACATTTGTGAACCATATGATAAGGGGATTATTTAAATAAATTAGTAAGAGGTTAATTGGATTTTAGCCAAACATGGTCTAGAGCCCTTTGTATTTGTAACTACCGAGTCTATTTGTATTGATAAATGACTAAATCACGTTAAAGTGGTGGTCAGTTTATTTGCTAAAGCAGAGAGAAGGAGAGAAATAGTGAGAGTTCAGAGAAATTAAGAGAGGGTGAGAGTTCTCTATGAAGTTGGAGAGGAACTTTGAGAAATCAAAGGAGAAGAAGAAGAATGTTCAAGCTTTTCTTATCATCTAGTTATGGTTAAGAAGAATCAAAAGGTAATAAACTCTCTAAATTCTCAGTTTTGTTTCTCCAAGTTAGTCTCTGTAACTGGATTTTGATGGAAAATTTGTTGAGAAGTTGTTATATGCGTTAATAGGTATATATAATCTGATTTATATCATCCATAGTTGGATTTGAAACAAGCAAATTGGTGTTTTTGATGTTAAATGATGAAGAATTTGAGTTTTGTTGTACATATAAGTTTTGGTCAATTTTGAGACTAAAATTAATTATGAAATCATGATGGAAACCTTAAATTGATGATGGATGTTGTAAGAACGTTGAAAAATGAAAAGAACACAAGTTGAATGAATCAATTTGGTTAAGAAACAAATACGTAGTGAATGAATTCTCTAAACATGTTAAAACATAAAAATTTAGTATGAACATGAGTTTTGGGTTAAGATTTGGGTTAGTTAATGTTTCTGTAAATTGTTGATTCTTTGATATGTTGTAGTTCTATGAATTACGAATTGATAGAATCAAAAACAGACTAATTTGGATGTGTATAACTCGAGTTACGAAGATCGGAAGGGAGAAATGGTCTGAAAATCGCGAAGAACAAAATCTGGGAAAACCCATTTTGCTCATGGGCGCAGCTGCGCTGCCGCCAAGGCCATTTGGGGCGCAGCTGCGCCGAAATAGTTCTAGGCGGGACTATTTTGACCTCTTGTAGTAAAACGTACACAACTTCTTCATACAAACTCTGATTAAGGCGATTGAGGATGATTCAGAAAGATAACGAGTAGACCTACAATTTTTATTCTTTAAGTGTTTCGATTTGAAGTCGTTAGTAGGGGTTAAAATGGCCATCTTTGTGACTGATGCGTATTCGGAGGCAATTGGAGGACGTCGAACATGCACGTATGCAAGTATAGTGCTCCCGACGATAAAAGATGTTGTTTTAAGTTATAAAACATGAATATTATAAAATATAATGATGCTTAACATTAATGAATGATATTTTAGACAAGTTGTATGAGCATGTTAAGCGTACGCAAGAGGGACGAATCGGGCGTTGCGACGAATGAACGTCGAAACACCGTGCCAAGTGTTAATAAACTTAAAAAGTGTTTTAACTCAAATGAAATGAACATTATAAGATATGGGTTAATATAAACTAATAAGAAGTCCTAGCAAGTGTAACGAATGAGATTTTGTATATTTAATTATAAATATTTATTAAATTAAATAAATATTTTAATTAATTTATTTATTGAGTTAAATAAATAATTTATGTGATTATGTTATGGAGTAATTTAATTAAGTGTAATAGGATTAATTAAATTGATGTGTAAGTAATTGCGCTGTATAATTCTAATTTAATTGAGAATAATTAAATTAGAGGAATATTATGTGCTAAGTGTTTATAATGATTTACTAATTTGTTACATGAATTATGATTAATAAGGGAATTATAATTGTGTAGTAATTTAGTATTATGTGCAATTTGAATGAATTAATTAATGTTAGCTTGTATTTAATTAAATTAGAAGGTTGGGATTTAATTAAATAAAGTGTAACATTTAAACTATGTGTTAAATGATTTATTAAAATAAAGAAAAGGGTTTTAAAGAGTTTTGCCAAACAAGGAACTTGCACTTGTTTTAATTTCGTTTTGCCAAACGAGGCCTTAACTACTAAAAACCTGTTTTTAATAAGCTGTTTTGCCAAACAAGCCTTATGACTTTTAAAATTCAAAATATTGTAACTTATATATTAATGATAATTATTATAATTATTGGGTGGTTTAATAATTAGCAGTTATATATATTATATAATTATATGTATAATATATATCATATCAGTTATAATAATACACTACTTTAGTTAAAACAAAGGGGAAGAACAAAGAAGAAAACAGAGTTAGAAAATATATAGAGAGAAAAGAGAGAAGAAGAATGGAAGGTTTTGCTAAATTGAACTCATCATCATCCCAAGGATCATCATCATCTTCTTTTAAGCAAAAAAGGTATACCTCTAACTTATAGTTTTTAGAAATTGTATTTCGTTGTTCTTCAAATTTTAGTTCTTTGTAATTTGATTTATATGAGAAATTATGTAGTATAGTTCATATATGTTTAATATGTGTTATAACATGCTTACATATGATTCATATGGTTGTTTATATAGATCAATTCATGTAAATATGATGAACATGAAGAAATCATGTTCATTGCAATTTATAGTGAACTAGTTTTGAAAAATAGTCTTTAAATTGTCAAAATTCGTATTTGATTGTGATATATTATGTAAATTGATAATAGATTATGATAATATATCAAGAAACAAAGTTTACATGCTTTGAATTGGTTGATTTGGTTTAAAAACAAAGTCACAGTGTTAATTTTCTTCAAGAACTCTTAAAAATAGTGTTTTCTTCAAAATCATGAAATTAAATGTTTTGATTCTGTGTTAAGGTGTTTATGAATGTTAAAAAACATGTTAGGAGTTTAAGATTTTATTTTCATAAAGTTTCATATACTTTGTGTTAGTTAAAATCGGACTTTGGTGCGAAGAAATAAGCCAAATTAGCTTTTTCTTAGCACAGTTCGCGAGCCGGGGGAACCCACTAGCAGGGGGACCCGCCCCAGCTGGGCTTTTTGGCCTAGAAAGCCCAGTCCCAGCGGGGCTACATGCTATACGAAAATGTTATTTTGGTTCCGAGTAGTTTTTATACAGTACATGATTAGCTAACTTAATGTGATGACATGTTAAGTGTATTAAACAATAAGATAACATATTTTTAATATGTTTAAGATAATTTGAAATCTCATATTAACATGTTATGTGTGTACTTGGATATTATTATCATAGGATACGATAGGATAGTTTAAAGTGTTATACGCGTATGATATGCATGTTGTGAGTTTCGACTCACGTATGTGGTTAGTTAGCGAGTTAAGTTGTAAACCACGTTGTTAAGTTGAACTTAAGTAAAAAGTTCAACGGTTAAACGTAATGGTTATGAACTAATTGGTATTATAAACGTAATATAATATGTAAGATAATTGTGAAAGTGATTATAAAGTGTAGCTTGCGCTTGAGACAAGTTTTCTATCCATAAACATGTTAATTATGCAAGTTTTTCCTAAACTTTTCTTTTATGTTTATGCAAGTCTTCTAATTATACTCTTTCCTTGAGTAAGTATCATATGCTAACTTCTTATTCATATGCAAGATATTGTGTTCTCTATAATTTATTTATTGAATAGTTATCTTATCAAGTTCATTATTGAATTAACGTGACGTTGACTTAATTGTTCAAGCGAGGATTATCTATTTTTCATATGCTTTAAGTTAATTCTAAAGCATGCCTATTTAATATAAAGTCTATTGTTATGACTTATACTTGGTTCATAATTCTTGTATTATTGAACTCTTAATTATTGTGAGTCGATTCAACTACTCCTTAGTTGATGATATTTGAACTCCAAATTTCATTGTAAGCTTATCCAAACTAAACTTTCTTTGGTGCGGACTCGTAAATAAATACTTAGATGAACAATCCTAGTAATAGGGATTACCATGCGAAAGCATTAAGATGTTTGTGCACAATACATGGTACGAAAGGCTGATCCCCTTAAGTATGAGTTAAGAGTCCATAGTCTAAATGACTGTTAAAGGTTTTAAATAGAAATGTTTATAACCTAGGACATAGTTCAAGGTCTTATGACCCTCCGATGATTTCAATATTCGAAATTCTAAATGTTGATGAAAGGATTATTATTCAATTATTTATTGATGAAAGAAAAGTTATTCAAATCTATTGAGGCTATTCAGTTTATGTCATTATAATTATTGTATTTCAAGTGAGCTTTTATTTGCTCACTCTTGCAATTAAATAACCATTGCAGCTAAAGTCGAGAACGTTGACTTACCGTCAACGAGTAAAGAGCAAACCCTGAGATTTATTCAATTAAGTTGTAATCCTTTTATAAGGAAGATTTTTATTTAATGATAAGGTTATAATTTATTTTGCATTCCTAATTATTGGGCAGTAGTTGGATGTTATAGTTATATAGTGAACACTAAATCATGTGAAAATGAAGTACCTGGATTTGGGGGTGTCACGGGTTGGTATCAAAGCTTTAGGTTATGAACCTTAGGCGGGGGGGGGGGGGGGGGGGGGGGGGAACTGTGACGCCCCCAAATTCTCTACATTCCCTGTAGCAGATTTGGTGCTCACATAAATATTCTATAAGACAATAACTTCTATAAATAAAAATTCACAGTATCCCAATCGGTTAAGAATTCTCGTCAGAACAAATACCATATCTGGAAACCTTACTTGGATGTATAGATTTATAATCTTACAGATGTTTCTTGCATATCAATAATTCCTATCTATCTGACATTCATAGTATAAATGATAAGATTGTTCTTGGAACTGAGGAGCGACCTCAGTGCTTACAGAACTCCCAAGATCATTCAATACCCTCATTCAGATGTATAGTTCATATAGATACTGTACTTGATTCTATTTACTATTAACAATGTAAAACCGTTCAACTAATAACTTAATAACATAATAATATCTGGTTATCTACTGTCCAACTATTACATCAGAGATATACCAAATTACATTCTTTGTCTTAATATAATAAACATTCGTTCTTATAAACTGACTTCTACCCACAAGTATTATTTCCTGAACTTCCTAGGATATTCAGCGCAGCTGCAAAGGAAAAGAATATTTGCAAGAATGAGCTTGAAAATGCTTAGCAAGTTTTAAACAATTACAGTTTATACTCGCACAAAATCTAAAATGAAGGAACATTTAGTCCAGAGTATTTTCCACATATATATATACTGAGGTTTGATATATCAAATCCCACATATTACGAGTTTCTGTCAGTCATATAGACTTAGCAACCCGGGTTGATTTGGCCAACCACACCAGCTAGGAGTATGCATATCATCATATACAACCACCCGGTCAGTGTCAAACTGTCGGTCATTAATAACCACGCGGTCAATGTAAAACTGTCGGTCATTGATAGTATCAGTATATATATTTGTACTAAATAATATTGGTTTCACCACAGTCTATGCTTTGATATCAAATAAAAATAATTTACGCAAGTAACAGTTCATATGTCTTGGTTATGCTTGAACAATAAGTCATAACCTTTTTCAAATTACAGATATCACGAATAATGGTTATAACAATTTCATATATCAATTTACAGGACTTACATTTAATATTAAAATTAAATAAAGTTAGAAAAACTTACCTTTTATCACGATCAGTTACTTAACTTATTTGAAAGTATACTGCCAACCTAAATATATATTATAACAGTCATTAGAAATGATAACAATTAATTTCTAATTAAACTAGTAGTGTCTAGGTTGACTTTGGAGTCCGTTCGGTATTTTATAGCTTCCTTGAATAGTTATCGAATTAGTTTTTTCGAAAAACTTTATTTAGAAGTTTTAATATCATATTTAGATATTTTAGTTACTATTTATAATAATTTCCAAATGTTTAAAATAATTTTAAATGATTTAATACCATTTAAATTGATTTTTAAGTTATTAATATTATTTTTAAATATTTAATAACCATTTAAAATGATTTTGAAATCATCAATATTATTTTTAAATAATTTATTTTATTTAATAATGATTTTTAAATCATTATTATTATTTTTAATCAATTTGTTATTATTTAAAATGATTTTTAAATTATTAATATTATTTTTAAGTAATTTATTATTAATTACTCTTATTATTATTAATATTTAAATATATTAAATATTAATAAAAATTTTATGTCAAAATATTGAAATTTATTTATTCTAATTAAAAATGATTTTTTCCAGAATTTATTTATATTTATTTAGTATTTATTTTTATTTATTCTAATTATTTTAATTAATAAAATTAATTTCCAAATATTGCCTGTCGCTAAAGACCTTTAGCGACAGAAGTGTTGCTTTAGGTGTTCTTGGCCCAGCCAAGAACATGTTAGTCAATGCGCTAGTCCTTCGTTTGACCTGCTCAAATAATCAACTGGGTTGGTTTCTGGGCAATCTAATCTGATGAAAAATGTAGTACTGATGTAGTAGTACACTTCTATGGTCACTTTACTACTTAAAAACATCTCTTCAAGTTCACACAGTCGGTCAAACCAACCCCCCTCAAGGCTGTTCATCTTTTATGGGCTGCCCAGAAAGGCTTAGTCAATGCCGGTCAACGACCTTTATGGTCTTATATCTTGCCGGCCGGTTAATGTTTAAGTGTTCCAGTCGTCGGGCTCTATAGAAGAACTACAAAGGTATATGGTTTGAGTAGTCACAGAGTCTATATCTCAACAAGTAACAAGATCCAAGCTCTCAAACAACCTGTCAATCCGTTGCTTGAAATTTATGGGTTACCCAGAAATCGAACCTGGACGGTCAACGGGTTTTGACCGTTTCTATTTTCCGGCCGGTGACTTCTTAGGGCTTGACAGTGCTCTAGTTATGTAGTACTCATGTCAAAGTACAATCTAATTAACATCTAACACCCAACCAGACTGACAGGAAAAAGATCTAGGCGGTTAAACCACCTGTCAGATCGTGTTCTAAAGATTTCTGGGTTACCCAGAAAGCAGCCGGTCATGCTCGGTTAACGACCTTTGACGATTTATAACTCCTAATCATATGTTTCGATTGTCATTCTATCACTTCTAGGCTGCTAACAACACTACATAGTACAACTAACAACTTTCATAACATCTAAACAACAAACAGTTAGCGAGATAAGAGGGCTGACATTCGTTGTCAGACCCTGTTTTGCAACTTTGACAATTTTACTTAAAACTCCATTTTGATGCTTTTAAATGTTATGGATTCGTGTTTTAGCAACCCATATAACTTAATAACTTACTAATGAACATATATAAACAATAACAACAACAATTAAAACTTCAGAATTCAAAAATTGAGTTAAGGTTAGGTTTTTACCCTTTTTGATCACTTTTTCTTTTCTTCTTTCTGAGTCTGATCTTGGCTTGTTAAGTGTGGTTTCTGGACTAATATATGATGTATATTTGGTGTAAAATTCGTGGGTTTAAAGAACTAACACTTATCTTTATGTCCAAAGTTCAAGTGGGGGTTAACTTAAGTTTTCTTTCTTATTTTGACAACTAAGCCTAGATAATTAATGTGCTAGGGTGTGTTGTCATGCCAAGAGGTTGTAGAGCCATCGGACAAATCTTTTGCTTGCAAGCAAAAGATTTGTTCCTATCTTGTTTTAATAAGAGAATAAAATAAGGGTATTTTAGTCTTTTTGCATATACTAAGGGTAGTTTGGTAATTTCCTAATTAAAACCAAGAGTAATTTAGTCATTTCATATTATTCTTAGAAAATTTAAAACAATAATGAATAATTAGAGTTTATAACCTATAATTAGGGTTTCATCAATTAGGGTTAGGGTTTCCTAATTCCTAATTAGGGTTTTCTAGAAATATTTTGCAATTAATTCCTTAATTTCTCATATATTAATATATATATATATATACATATATATATATATATATATATTCAAAATTCTATATATCATTATCAATGTATATTATAATTCTTATTTATTATACTAATTAGGGTTAAGATTTCTTATTTAAATAAAATTTTAATTTAGGGTTTACCTATAAACTTTTCATATAATGTTACATGGTTATATCTTATGTGTGAATATGTACTTGTATATACAAATAATAAAATTAATACATATCACACCAAGTATAAAACATATTTATATTTACTGTTTAAATTAATATTCATATTTAAAGTTTGGAATATTACAATCACCCCTTCTTATAAGAATTTCGTCTCGAAATTAAAATTACAGCCTATGAAAACAAATGCGGAAAGTCTTCTCGCATCATATCTTCCAGCTCCCATGTAACTTCTTCAATATCATGATTCTTCCAGATGACCTTAACCGATGATATAACCTTATTTCTCAATACTTGTTCCTTCCGATCAACTATCTGTACCGAAACTTCTATATATGATAAATCTTTCTCTATCTGAACAGATTCATAGTTTATCACATGTTTATAATCGGGTTTATACAGACGTAGCACAGACACATGAAACACATTATGGATGTGTTCTAACTCTGGGGGTAAGGCTACCTCGTAGGCTACTTCACCTATTCTCCTTAATATTTAAAATGGACCAATGAATCTCAGGCTCAGCTTTCCCTTTTTACCAAAATGAATCTTGCCTTTCCAAGGAGATACTTTTAGAAAGACATGACTCCCAACACTAAACTCCCTTAGCTGTCTGTGTTGATCTGTATATTTCTTTTGTCGGTCTTGAGATGCTTGCAACCGTTGTCGTAAAATTTGAATCTTCTCCGTGGTTTGTTGAACTAACTCAGGTCCAAGCATTTGTCTTTCCCCAACTTCATCCAAGCATAAAGGTGTTCTACACTTCCTTCTATACAGGGGTTCATATGGTGGCATTCCAATACTGACATGATAGCTGTTGTTGTAGGCGAGTTCTACCAAAGGCAACTGATCCTCCCAACTCCCTTTAAAATCCATAATGCAGGTTCTTAACATATCCTCCAATGTTTGAATGGTTCTTTCACTTTGTCCATCGATTTGCAGGTGATATGTTGTACTCAACTTCAGTTGGGTTCCCAAGTGTGCCTGAAGACTCCTCCAAAAGTTCGAAGTAAACCGTGGATCTCTGTCTGACACTATGGATACAAGAACTCCATGTCTAGAAATAATATCTTTTATATATAACTATGCCAATTGATCAAGATTATAAGTAGCCTTGATAGGTAAAAAATGGGCTGACTTGGTGAGACGATCAACTATCACCCAGATAGCATTGTGGCCTTTCTGAGTGACAGGAAGTCCCACCACAAAGTCCATGGTGATGTGCTCCCACTTCCATTTAGGAATCGGTAGAGGTTGTAGCAATCCACTCAGTCTTTGATGCTCGGCTTTAACTCTTTGGTATTTGAGACACTTGCTTACCCATTATGCTATTTCTCTCTTCATGTTCAACCACCAAAAGTGTTGACTCAAGTCCTTATACATCTTAGTACTTCCCGGATGCAGAGCAAACTTGGAACTATGAGCTTTTGCTAAGATTTCATCTTTCAATACCTATACCGCTAGAACCCACACTCTATCTTCATACCTCAGTACTCCTTCTTTATCCAGTCAAAATTTAATGTTCTTCTCATGAGTTATCTCGGCCTTACATTTCTGACATGCTTCATCTTTCTCCTGTATCTCTTTGATTTTAAGGTTGTCTCTATCACAAATAGCTTATGATTAGAGTTAGTTGGAGCTATTACTTCAATTTTGAGTTTTTCAAACTCTTTTATCAGTACCTCGTTGTTTGTAATGGTATTCAACCTCTCTTGATTATTCCAGCTCAATGCATCTGCAACTACATTGGCTTTACCAGGATGATATAGGATCTCACAGTCAAAGTCCTTGATTAACTCTAACCACCTTCTCTGCCTCATATTTAACTCCTTTTGTGTAAAAATATACTTCAGACTTTTGTGATCGATGTATATCTCACACTTTCCCCCATACAAATAATGTCGCCATATCTTCAAAGAAAAAACTACTGCAGCTAATTCCAGATCGTGAGTAGGATACCTTTTTTCATAATCTTCAAGTTATCGCGAAGCATAAGCGATCACTTTCCCATGTTGTTTTAACACACATCCTAAACCCCTGTGTGAAGCATCACTATAAACCACAAGACCCCCAGTTTCATCTGGTAATGATAATACTGGTGCCCTACTCAACAATTTCTTTAATTCTTGAAAACTCTCTTCACACTTGTCCGTCCAATTATACCCTGCCAAACCAAGAAAACTACGAACTTCTGTTAGTGTTGTTTGTTGATCCCAATTCATTATTTTTTCTATCTTTGCTGGATCCACTGCCACCCCATTCTTATTAATTACGTGGCCTAGGAACTGGACTTCCTCTAACCAGAACTTACACTTGGAAAATTTTGTTTAGAGTTTTTCCTTTCTCAATATCTCTAATACCACTCTCAAGTGCTCCGCATGTTCCTCCCTTGTCTTAGAGTATATTAAGATATCATCACTAAACACCACCACAAACTTATCCAAGCATGATTTAAATACTCGATTCATTAAATCCATAAAAGCTGCTGGTGCGTTTGTTAACCCAAAAGACATCACAAGAAACTCGTAATGTCCGTATCGAGTCCTAAAGGCGGTCTTTGGTACATCTTCTTTTCTTACCTTCAGTTGATGATAACTCGATCGTAAGTCAATTTTCAAAAAAAGTTCCGCTCCTTTTAACTAATCAAACAAATCGTCAATCCTTGGTAAAGGGAACTTATTCTTGATGGTCAACTTATTTAACTCCCGATAATCTATACACAATCTTTACGTCCCATCCTTCTTCTTTACAAACAACACAGGTGCTCCCCATGGTGAAACACTAGGTTGTATGTACTTCTTATCTAAGAGTTCTTGTAATTGAACATGCAACTCCTTCAATTCTACCGGTGCCATCCTATATGGTGCCTTTAAAACTAGTGCCGTACCCGGTGCAAGGTCAATTACAAACTCAATCTCTCTGTCAGGTGGAAGACCAGGTAGATCACTTGGAAACACATCCGGAAACTCATTTACTATAGGTATTTGATCTAATTTTCCCCCTTCTTTCCTTGTATCCACCACATAGGCTAAATACCCTATACCACCCTTTCGAAGCAATCTCTTAGCTTGCATAATCGTTCAAAATCGGACTTGCTTTGGTGAACAACTTCCCTTGAATACTACCTTTGTTTCCAAAGATGTCCTTAAACTCACTTGTTTCCGTTTGCAATCAATTACTGCCTTATGCCTACCCAACCAATCCATCCCTAATATTACATCAAACTCCCCTAGTTGTATAGGTATAAGGTTCACCGATAACGTATGTCCCTGAATTTCTACACAACAATTCTTATATACTGTATGAACGAGATTTATTTCTTTGTTAGCAATTTCTACGCTGAAAGGTGCATCTAAATCTTCACATGGCATTTTTAATCTCTTAACAAAATCAACAGATGCAAATGAACAAGAAGCACCAAAATCGAATAACACGTAAGCATTTACATCATCAATTGGTATGATACCTGTCACCAGATCTTGTACCGCCACTGCATCCCTCACTGTCATGTTCAAAGTCCTTGCATTCGGACGATTCTGAGTAACTCCTGCAGCCGCTGCTCCTTGTTTATTGTTGAAATTCTGACCTCCTCCAACATTCACCTTCTTGGGTTTTGGACAGAATCTTGACACATGACCCTCTTCCCCACAGTTAAAACATTTTATATTCTTGCCCTTCTCCTTCTTTTTGGGACACCAGTTGGAATAATGCCCATCTTCTCCGTAGGTATAACAAGTCATCCCTTTAAAATAACATTCTCCTTTGTGATTCTTTCCACATGTCTGACAGCGCTCAATATTTTGGTTGTTGTTGTTACCTCCTTTGTTGGCATTGTTGTTAGGGTTATACCCTCCTCTTCCAGGGTTGTTTGGAAAAGCTACCTCCCATTTTCTCTGGTTGTTGTTGCTCCCACTCGTGTTTCCCTTTTCGATAATAACCCTCTTCTCTTTATTGAACTGCACTAAAGCTTCTCCTTCCTTCTCTGTTATAATGGCTTTCTCCAGTATCTCTGAAAAAGTCTTCACCTGAAATGCCGATACTCTGCTCCTAATTTGGGGTTTCAGCCCCCCTTCAAGCCTCTTTGTCTTCCTTACCTCGGTGTCTACCTGATGTGATGCAAACCTAGCCAACTCGTTGAATTTGGTTGCGCATTGTGACACCGTCATCTCCCCTTGTTTCAATTCCAACAATTGAACCTCTATACAATCTTGCATTGAAGTTGGAAAGTAATTGGCAAAGAAAAACTCCTTGAATTTGTCCCAGTTAGTGGCACCTTCTCCAGCTCTCCCCTTATTTGCTTCCCACCAGTGGTTAGCTTTATCCTTCAAAAAGAAAGTGGCATAATCTACCTTTTGGTCATCATTCACCTTTGTTACTTTAAACATCTTTTCCATCTCGGTAACCCAAGTCTGAGCTTTTATGGGTTCATCAGTTCCTCTAAACTCCGGTGGTCCCACTAGTTTAAAATCCTTAAACTGAGTTGTGGTTGGGTTATTGAGTGCAGCTGGTATAGCGTTAGCTTGCCTTCCTTGTATAGCTCCTACCAGAATATTTACCAGGGTTTGTGTTGGATTTTCCTCTGCATGATCTTGCTCAAGTTCTCTACGAGTTCTTCTTCTGTGTGCCATTTATCTAAATATAACCAATAACTAAGTATGAATACCAGTTCAATAATTAAACATTTCAGTTTAATAAACAGAAATTTGTATTTCACATTGCAAATCTATATATACATATCTAGTGACTCATTTTAGATCACTAGTCATACACACGACAGAAAATAAACCACACAGCCTATCCGACTAGCGATTTATCCCTATCGCTAGCTATATTATGAAAATTCCTTAGTCTAAAGTTCTTTCTTCTTTATTTCTATCTTCTTCTTCAGCTTTGCCACCATCTTCTCCAACTTCAACAATCTCTCCTCTAGAAACTTGACCTCTTGAGCCACTCTAGATTCTGATCAAGAACTTGAAGACCTTGTCCCTTCTATCCAGGCATGACGAGGGAATACCATCTACAATTGTACCGCATCAATGATTGGCTCTGCCATAATTAATTGACGTTCTTCTGACATCCTACAATCAGATTTATAAAATCGATTAGTATCTAAAAATCATAACTTAATACTTTATTAGTATTCTTATCTATTAACTTTCCTAACAACTTTTTTTCTCTCGCAATAACTCTATTTGAGCTTATCTCCTTTAATTATCGACTAAATACTTCCGAGGTTATAGCCTAAGGGTTTCCTCCTAAGGTTTCTAACCTAAGGCTTTGCTACCAAATTGTGACTCCCCCAAATTCTCTACATTCCCTGTAGCAGATTTGGTGCTCACATAAATATTCTATAAGACAATAACTTCAATAAATCCAAAATTCACAGTATCCCAATCGGTTAAGAATTCTCATCAGAACAAATACCATATCTGGATACCTTCATTTGGATGTATAGATTTATAATCTTACAGATATTTCCTGCATATCAATAATTCCTATCTATCTAACATTAACAGTACAAATGATAAGATTGTTCTTGGAATTGAGGAGCGACCTCAGTGCTTACAGAACTCCTAAGATCATTCAATACCCTCATTCAGATGTATAGTTCATATAGATACTGTACTTGATTCTATTTACTATTAACAATGTAAAACCATTCAACTAATAACTTAATAACATAATAATATATGGTTATCTACTGTCCAACTATTACATCAGAGATATACCAAATTACATTCTTTGTCTTAATATAATAAACATTCGTTCTTATAAACTGACTTCTACCCACAAGTATTATTTCCTGAACTTCCTGGGATATTCAACGCAGCTGCAAAGGAAAAGAATAGTTGCAAGAATGAGCTTTAAAATGCTCAGCAAGTTTTAAACAATTACAATTTATACTCACACAATACCTGAAATGAAGGAACATTTAGTCCAGAGTATTTTCCACACACATATATATATATACTGAGTGTTTGATCTGCCAAACCCCACATATTACGAGTTTCTGTCAGTCATATAGACTTAGCAACCCGGGTTGATTTGGCTAACCACACTAGCTAGGAGTATGCATATCATCCTATACAACCACCCGGTCAATGTCAAACTGCCGGTCATTAATAACCACCCGGTCAATGTAAAATTATCGGTCATTGATAGTATCAGTATATATATTTGTACCAAACAATATTGGTTTCACCACAGTCTATGCTTTGATATCAAATCAAAATAATTTACGTAAGTAACAGTTCATATGTCTTGGTTATGCTTAAACAATAAGCCATAACCTTTTTCAAATTACAGATATCACGAATAATGGTTATAACAATTTCGTATATCAATTTACAGGACTTACATTTAATATTAAAATTAAATGATGTTAGAAAAACTTGCCTTTTATCACGATCAGTTACTTAACTTATTTGAAAGTATACTGCCAACATATATATATATATATATATATTATAGCAGTCATTAGAAATGATAACAATTAATTTCTAATTAAACAAGTAGTGTCTAGGTTGACTTTGAAGTCCGTTCGGTATTTTATAGCTTCATTGAATAGTTATCGAACTAGTTTTTTTAATAAAATTTATTTAGAAGTTTTAATATCATATTTACATATTTTAGTTACTATTTATAATAATTTCTAAATGTTTAAAATAATTTTTAAATAATTTAATATCATTTAAAATGTTATTTAAGTTATGAATATTATTTTTAAATATTTAATAACCATTTAAAATGATTTTTAAATCATCAATATTATTTTTAAATAATTTATTTTATTTAATAATGATTTTTAAATCATTATTATTATTTTTAAATAATTTATTATTATTTAAAATAATTTTTAAATCATTAATATTATTTTTAAGTAATTTATTATATATTACTCTTATTATTATTAATATTTAACTATATTAAATATTAATAAAAATTTTATGTCAAAATATTGAAATTTATTTATTCTAATTAAAAATGATTTTTTTCAGGATTTATTTATATTTATTTAGTATTTATTTATATTTATTCTAATTATTTTCATTAATAAAATTAATTTCTAAATATTGCCTGTCGCTAAAGACCTTTAGCGACAGAAGTGTTGCTATAGGTGTTCTTGGCCCAGCAAAGAACACGTTATTCAACACGCAAGCCCTTCGTTTGACCTTCTCTAATAATCAACTTGATTGGTTTCTGGGCAATCTAATCTGATGAAAATGTAGTACTAATGTAGTAGTACACTTCTTTGGTCACTTTACTACTTAAAACATCTCTACAAGTTCACACAGTCGGTCAAACCAACCCCCCTCAAGGCTGTTCATCCTTTCTGGGCTGCCCAGAAAGGCTCAGTCAATGCTGGTCAACGACCTTTATGGTCTTATATCTTGCCGGTCGGTTAATGTTCAAGTGTACCAGTCGTCGGGCTCTATAGAAGAACTACAAGGGTACATGGTTTGAGCAGTCACAAAGTCTATATCTCAACAAGTAACAAGATCCAAGCTCTCAAACAACCTGTCAGACCGTTTCTTGAAATTTATGGGTTGCCCAGAAATCGAACCTGGACGGTCAACGGGTTTTGACCGTTTCTATTTTCCAGCCGATGACTTCTTAGGGCTTGACAGTGCTCTAGTTATGTAGTACTCATGTCAAAGTACAATCTCATTAACATCTAACACCCAACCTGACTGACAGGAAAAAGATCTAGGTGGTCAAACCACCTGTCAGATCATGTTCTTAAGCTTTCTGGGTTACCTAGAAAGCAGCCGGTCATGCTCGGTCAACGACCTTTGAGGCTTATAACTCCTAATCCTATGTTCCGATTGTCATTCTATCACTTCCAGACTGCTAACAACACTACATAGTATAACTAACAACTTTCATAACATCTAAACAACAAACAGTTAGCGAGATAAGAGGGCTGACATTCGTTGTCAGACCCTGTTTTGCAACTTTGACAATTTTACTTAAAACTCCATTTTGATGCTTTTAAATGTTATGGATTCGTGTTTTAGCAACCCATATAACTTAATAACTTACTAATGAACATATCTAAACAATAACAACAACAATTAAAACTTCAGAATTCAAAAATTGAGTTAAGGTTAGGTTTTTACCCTTTTTGATCACTTTTTCTTTTCTTCTTTCTGAGTCTGATCTTGGCTTGTTAAGTGTGGTTTCTGGACTAATATATGATATATATTTGGTGTAAAATTCGTGGGTTTAAAGAACTAACACTTATCTTTATGTCCAAAGTTCAAGTGGGGGTTAACTTAAGTTTTCTTTC
Organism: Panax stipuleanatus; assembly: GCA_020205555.1. Classification (NCBI taxonomy): domain Eukaryota; kingdom Viridiplantae; phylum Streptophyta; class Magnoliopsida; order Apiales; family Araliaceae; genus Panax; species Panax stipuleanatus. The sequence goes on from CM035125.1 coordinate 103,447,505, forward strand.
TTATTTTGACAACTAAGCCTAGATAATTAATGTGCTAGGGTGTTTTGTCATGCCAAGAGGTTGTAGAGCCATCGGACAAATCTTTTGCTTGCAAGCAAAAGATTTGTTCCTAGCTTGTTTTAATAAGAGAACAAAATGAGGGTATTTTAGTCTTTTTGCATATACTAAGGGTAGTTTGATAATTTCCCAATTAAAACCAAGAGTAATTTAGTCATTTCATATTATTCTTATAAAATTTAAAAATAATAATGAACAATTAGTGTTTATAACCTACAATTAGGGTTTATAATTTAAAATTAGGGTTTCATCATTAGGGTTAGGGTTTCCTAATTCCTAATTAGGGTTTTCTAAAAATATTTTGCAATTAATTCCTTAATTCCTCATATATTAATATATATATATATATATATATATATATATTCAAAATTCTATATATCATTATCAATGTATATTATAATTCTTATTTATTATAATAATTAGGGTTAAGATTTTTTATTTAAATAAAATCTTAATTTAGGGTTTACCTATAAACTTTTCATATAATGTTACATAGTTATATCTTATGTGTGAATATGTACTTGTATATACAAATAATAAAATTAATACACATCACACCAAGTATAAAACATATTTATATTTACTGTTTAAATTAATATTCATATTTAAAGTTAGGAATATTACAAAAACCTTAGGTAGTAGCCTTATGGGAAGATCGAAAAGATATATAATAGTTAAAGATAATAAACTACCTTATGTGTTATGTGTTTATATTTAAGTATTCGAAGAGTGTTGATGACTCGATATCAAGTAATAATTAAACTTTAAAATTTTGTTGTCAGGATGACGAACGTTGGAGAGTCCGGTTAGGCTAGGGAGGAGTTATCCCAGATGCCTAGAGACGAGGAGCCCTGAGACATCCATGTTGTTTGGGAGCAGTTGGTTCAGAGAGAGCCATCTTCATTGATCACCATAGTTAGTCAGGAGCATGAGCTAATATCTGACCGAGACGATGAAGACGAGGATGAGTCAGAGGAGGAAGAGGAGGAGGAGGATCCTGAAGAGGAATTTCCACCTCAATCGACTAGTACTGAGATGTACGAGGAGATCTACGACCGCAACGTGGAGCTACATGGTCGAGTCGGAGAGCTTAAAGTAACCATACAGCAGCGAGACGAGACCATTGAAGAGCTGGACAATGAGCTTGGAAACACAGTGGGATCTAATCCACGTGGAGAATGAAAGAGACGATGCACTGGTCGAGCTAGCAAAGCTGAAGAACGACATCCGGGAGGAGTCAGCGAAGCGTGCCAGAGCGGAGGAAATAAACTTGAGGGCTACTCAACGAGCAGATCGAGCTGAAGACGAGGTTCAAGCAAAGAAGGCAAAGCTGAGTGGGACGGAATACGCTTTCTATACAGCTATAGATAGGGCCTAGGATCGTGTCTTTTATTACCCAGCTCAGTTCCAAGGTTTACCGTGGTACATGGTGGATCGCAGAACAGTGTTCCGGGTGATGGAGGAAGAACGTAGAGAGGTTGTGCGACATCTTAACATGCCTAGATAGTAGAGTCTTTATTTATGTGTTTCTTTATATATAATAAATGTAAATACCAGAATTTGAGATAATAATGGGATAAGATAAAGATGTAGTCTTGTAAAAAAAAATTCAGTTCAGGAAAGATGATGTAAATAGCAGGAATGCTATCTATTCTATGTTTTTTCAAAATAACGAATGAATAAATAAAGAACTTTATTGACATGCTATGTGTTCAAATGTGAATTGAATTATTTAAATGTTTAAGTATGAACTTGAATATTTAAGAAATGAGTAAATGATCTAATAAGAATATTTCTTAATAGAAAATGCCTCCTAGAAGAAGACCTACACGTCTACACCCTGAGGGTTCAACGAAAAATAACAACAACAACAATAACGCTGGGACGAATCCCAATTCGGTTCAACAATTGGTGAACCTGCTGACGGGAGCACTTACGAATCAGCCGCAGGTGTAGGGTACAACGTTTAAGGAATTTAAGGTAGTAGGACCGCCGGAGTTTCAGGGATCGGTAAACCGGATAGATGCCCAGACGTGTGTAATGGAGATGGAAAAGGTCTTCGATGTAGCTAGAGTTAGCGAGGACCAGAAGACGGCTGTCACAACTTTTATATTGAAGTCAGATGCTAGTTTTTGGTGGCAGGCCAATAAAACGTGGGAAGGAGAAGGAGTTATAGCATGGGATCATTTCAAAGAGATGTTCTTTGAAATGTACTTCCCCGTTATCTCACAAGACCAGATGGAGGTCCAATTTCTAGAGCTTAAACAGGGAGGGATAACCGTGTTGGAATACGTCGCAAAATTTAATGAGATGGTCAGGTTTGCTACATAACAGGTCAGTACTGACGCAAGGAAGGCGAAAAGGTTTGAACAGGGACTGAAGCCCTGACTCTACAGCAAGGTCTCCATGTTCCAGCTGAATATATCTGCAGCTGTACTGGAAAAGGCCATCCTCGCTGAAGGTGGAAGCGACGCGGTGACCAAGTTTAATAAAAATCAGAAGAAGAAAAATGAGACAGAAACCAAGGCTGGTGGTAGCGGGGCTATCAGCCAGAAAAGGAAGTGGAATGACAACACCTCTGCTGGAAGTCAACAGGGAAACCAATAGAAGAAGAAGATTGAAGCATGTGTGACATGCGGGAAGAATCACACTGGAGTGTGTCTGAAGGGGAGGCGGGTGTGCTTCAATTGTGGTCAGGAAGGCCACATTGCACCAAATTGCCCTAACCCGAAGAAGGGAACTTGCTACACATGTGGATCCAAGGATCAAATGGCCCAAAGTTTCCCGAGAAAGCCAGCGGCAGGGTCAACAGGGAGCGGGGGAAATGGCAGCGACAGCACTTTGGCAATCGCTGGACCACTGCAGGCCGTTCAACCCACTGCCCAAACATTCAACATGACACGGATGGTGTGCAGCCAAAGGATGTGGTGTCAGGTATTATTCCGATCAATATTATAAATGCATATGTATTATTTGATTCGGGTGCTACTTGTTCAGTCATATCTGATGAATTTGCTACGACCCTAGACTTACCTAAATAGGAATTAGTTTACCCCTTGAACATAGAGATTGCGAATAAGAAGGTTATTCTTGTTAGGTTTATATACAAGAACTTTAGATTGGACATTAAGGGTCATGAATTGATGATAGATTTGATTCCGATAAAATTTGGGGAATTCGATGTGATACTAGGTATGGATTGGTTGTTTAACCATGGGGCGGTAATCGACTGTCAGAAAAAATAGGTAAACCTTACGACTCCGTCGAAGTTAGTATTCTAAAGTAGCAAATCGCCTAGATAAGCGAGTTGTCTGACAATCATACAAGCCAAGAAACTTTTGACACAAGGCTGTGTAGGATATCTAGCCTACATAGTAGATACTCGTAAGGAGAGCCCGAAGATAGAAGAGATATCAGTGGGTAGGGAGTTTGTGGACGTATTTCCGAGCAATTTTCCAAGACTTTCTCCAGTTAGAGAGATAGAGTTCGTAATCGACTTTGCGCCGGGAACTGCTCCGATTTCGAAAGCTCCGTACAGAATGGCTCCAGTCGAGATGAAGGAGTTGATGGTTCAACTGCAAGATTTATTGAACAAGAAGTATATTCAGCCGAGCGTTTCACCGTGGGGAGCACCGGTATTGTTCGTGAAGAAGAAGGACGGATCAATACGGTTATGCATTAATTATAGGGAGTTGAAAAAAGTCACGATCAAGAATAGGTATCCTTTACCTAAGATCGATGACTTGTTCGACCAACTGAAAGGTGCTAGATACTTCTCAAAAATTGATTTGAGAAGTGGATATCATCAGTTGAAGGTAAGGAGAGAAGATATACTGAAGACAGCTTTTAAAACTCGGTATGGACATTACGAGTTCTTAGTGATGTCATTTGGTATAACGAATGAACCAACTGCATTTATGGACTTAATGAATAGGGTATTTAAGCCATTCCTAGACAAGTTCGTAGTACGGTTCATAGATGACATCCTGATTTATTCCAAAACTGAGGAGGAACACACTGAACACTTAAGGCTGACCTTAGAATCGCTGAGACGAGAGAAACTATATGCAAAATTCTTGAAGTGCAAATTTTGGTTAAAACGTGTGCAATTTCTTCGCCATGTGATTGATAAAGATGGGATTTCAGTAGATCCATCGAAGGTTGAAGCTGTGATGAATTGGGATCAGTCGAAGACACCGTCTGAAGTGAGGAGTTTCTTGGGATTGGCAGGTTATTACCGGAGATTTATCCAAGACTTTTCCAAAATCGCAACTCCGTTGATGAATTTGACTAGTAAAATAGTTAAGTTTGTTTGGACGGAAAAGTGTGGGGAGATTTTTCAAGAACTGAAGAAGAGGTTAAGTACTGCACCTGTGTTGTCATTACTAGATAATACAGGAAATTTCGTAGTATACAGTGATACTTCACATAAGGGATTAGGCTGTGTGCTGATGCAGAGCGGCAAAGTCATTGCCTATGCATCACGTCAGTTGAAGGATTATGAGAAAGGATATCCGGCCCATGACTTAGAATTGGCGACAGTAGTGTTTGATTTAAAGATATGGAGACACTACTTATATGGAGAAAGGTGTGAGATATACACAGATCACAAGAGTCTGAAGTATATCTTTACATAGAAGGATTTATACATGCGCCAAAGGAGATGGTTGGAACTGATCAAGGACTACGATTGTGAAATTCTTTACCACCCAGGTAAGGCTAATGTAGTTGCTGACGCTTTAAGCAGAAAGGGTTAGGAGAAGTTAAATATGTTAACTGATCAGGACCAGTTGATAGAAGAGATGGCTAGATTGGAACTGGAAGTAAAGTATCCGAAGGAATCGGATGAGAAGCTGTTTCAAGTAACTACTGGTTCTACTCTGGTAGCAAGGTGAAAGAGGCACAACTTCATGATGAAGAGTGCAAAAAGATCCAGAAGAGGATAACTGATGGTGAAGAAATCAAGTTTAAGATAGATAGTAAAGGATTGCTATGATTTGAAGGGAGAATCTAGGTACCGCCAGTACCAGACGTCAAAGAGGAGATTTTGAACGAAGCTCACAGTTTGAGATATTCAATTCACCTTGGGAGTACGAAGATGTACCAAGATTTGAGATAACATTTTTGGTGGCCGACTATGAAAAGAGATATGGCAGAATGCGTTGCGAAATGTCTAACGTGCCAGAAAGTCAAATCAGAACATCAGAGACCAAGTGGATTCCTACAACCGCTACAGATTCCAGAATAAAAGTGGGAGTATATCACGATGGATTTTGTGGTTGGTCTTCCAGCGACTCAGAAGGGTTTTGATGTGATATGGGAGATAGTGGATCGACTGACGAAGTTAGCACATTTCCTACCGATCAAGATTAAGTTCAACTTGGATCAGTTAGTGAAGCTATACGTTAAGGAAATTATCTCTCGACACGGTGTTCCGGTGTCGATTATGTTCGACAGAGATTCGCGTTTTACGTCGAATTTCTGCAAGTGTTTACAAGAATGTCTGGGAACGCATTTACGAATGAGTACGGCATACCATCCTCAGACTGATGGCCAGAGCGAGAGAACAATTCAGACGCTAGAGGACATGCTGAGAGCTTGCGTTATAGACTTCAAAGGAAGCTGGGATAATCATCTACCGTTGGTGGAGTTCGCCTACAATAATAGTTACCACTCGAGTATCGGCATGCCACCTTACGAAGCGTTATACGGCAGGAAATGTAGAACTCCATTATGCTGGGATGAGATTGGTGAACGACAACTGTTGGGACCAGAATTGGTGCAACAAACTGCTGAGATCGTCAAGGTAATCAGAACGAGATTGGTAGCTGCTCAAGATAGACAAAAGAAGTATGCCGATCATCATCGACAGAATCGAAAGTTTGCAGTAGGAAGCTTCGTTTTCCTAAAAGTATCTCCCTGGAAGGGGAAGATTTAATTTGGCAAGAAGGGGAAACTGAGTCCACGATTCATTGGACATTTCGAGATACTACGGAGGGTTGGCGAAGTGGCTTACGAGGTTGCGTTACCTCCGGAGCTAAATAATATACACAATGTTTTCTATATTTCCGTATTGCTATCGTACAAACATGACTACAAGCATGTGATAGAGTACGAGCCTTTACAATTCGATAAAGACCTAACATATGAAGAAGAGCCTGTTCAAATAGTTGATAGAAAAGAACTAGTGCTTAGAAATAAAGTGATACCTTCTGTTAATGTAATCTGGAGGAACCACAATGTTGAAGAAGATACGTGAGAACTCGAAGATGTTATGATGAAAATTTATCCCCAACTATTTGTGTAATTTCTTGTATACCGATTCTGGGAACAAATTCTTTTTAAAGGGGGGAGAATGTGACGAATGAGTTTTTTTATTGTGATTCTGGGGACAAAATTCTTTCAAGGAAGGAATATTGTAATGAATGAGATTTTGTATATTTAATTATAAATATTTATTGAATTAAATAAATATTTTAATTGATTTATTTATTGAGTTAAATCAATAATTTATGTGATTATGTTATGGAGTAATTTAATTAAGTGCAATAGGATTAATTAAATTGATGTGTAAGTAAAAAGGGTATACCTCTAACATATAGTTTTTAGAAATTGTATTTCGTTGTTCTTCAAGTTTTAGTTCTTTGTAATTTGATTTTATATGAGAAATTGTGTAGTATAGTTAATATATGTTTAATATGTGTTATAACATGCTTACATATAATTCATATGGTTGTTTATATAATTCAATTCATGTAAATATGATGAACATGAAGAAATTATGTTCATAGCAATTTAAAGTTACTAGTTTTGAAAAATAGTCTTTAAATTATCAAAATTTGTGTTTGATTGTGATATATTACGTAAATTGATAATAGATTATGATAATATATCAAGAAACAAAATTTACATGCTTTGAATTGGTTGATTTGGTTTAAAAACAAAGTCACAGTGTTAATTTTCTTCAAGAATGCTTAAAAATGGTGTTTTCTTCAAAAACATGAAATTAAGTGTTTTGATTTTGTTTTAAGGTGTTTATGAACGTTAAAAAACATTTTCAGAGTTTAAGATTTTATTTTCATAAAGTTGCATATGCTTTGTGTTAGTTAAAATCGGATTTTGGTGCAAAGAAATAAGCTAAATTGGCTTATTTCTCTGCACCGTTTGCGAGCCGGGGAACCCACCAGTGGGGGGCCCCGCCCCAGCGAGGCTTTTGGCCTTGAAACCCCCTCCCCAGCAGGGCTACATGCTGTCCAAAAATGTTAGTTTGGTTCTGAGTAGTTTTTATGCAGTACATGATTAGCTAACTTAATATGATGACATGCTAAGTGTATTAAACAAGAAGATAACATATTTTTGATATGTTTAATATAATTTGAAATCTCATATTAATATGTTATGTGTGTACTTGGATATTATTATCATAGGATACGATCTGATAGTTTAAAGTGTTATATACGTATGATATGCATGATGTGAGTTTAGACTCACGTATGTGGTTAGTTAGCGAGTTAAGTTGTAAACCACATTGTTAAGTTGAACCTAAGTAAGAAGTTCAATGGTTAAACGTAATGGTTATGAACTAATTGGTATTGTAAACGTAATGTAATATGCAGGATAATTGTTGAAGTGATTGTAAAGTGTAGCTTGCACTTGAGAAAAGTTTTCTATCCCTAAATTTGTTAATTATACAAGTTTTTCCTAAACCTTTCTTTTACGTTTATACAAGTATTCTAATTATACTATTTCCTTGAGCAAGTTTCATATTCTAACTTGTTATTCATATGCAAGGTATTATATTCTCTATAATTTATATATTGAATAGTTATCTTATCAAGTTCATTATTGAATTAACGTGACCTTGACTTAATTGTTCAAGCAAGGTTTATCTATCTTTCAAATGCTTTAAGTTAATTTTAAAGCATGCCTATTTAATATGAAGTCTATTGTTATGTCTTATACTTGGTTCATAATTCTTGTATTATTGAACTCTTAATTATTGTGAGTCGATTCAACTACTCCTTAGTTGATGATAGTTGAACTCTAAATTTCCTTGTAAGCTTATCCAAACCAAACTTTCTTTGGTGTGGACTCATAAATAAATATAGAGATGAACAACCCTAGTAATAGGGGATTACTATGCGAAAGCGTTAAGATGTTTGTGCACAATACATAGTACGAAGGGCTGATCCCCCTAAGTATGAGTTAAGAGTCTATAGTCTAAACGACTGTTAAAGGTTTTAAATAAAAATATTTATAACCTAGGACATAGTTCAAGGTCTTATGACCCTCAGATGATTTTAATATTCAGAATTCTAAATGTTGATGAAAGGATTATTATTAAATTCTTTATTGTTGAAAGAAAAGTTATTCAAATCTATTGAAGCTATTCAGTTTGTCATTATTATTGTTGTATTCCAAGTGAGCTTTTGTTTGCTCACTCTTGCAATTAAATAACCATTGCAGCTAAAGTCGAGAATGTTGACGTACCGTCAACGAGTAAAGGGAAAGGCAAGATGAACAAGCGAAGACTTGTTGTGTTTTGATTATAATTGCAATAAGACTTCGTTTATGTTATGTTTTATTTTTTGCACTTATTGTTTATGTTAAGGTTAGCAAACCCTGGGATTTATTCAATTAAGTTGTAATCATTTTATAAGGAAGATTTTTATTTAATGATAAGGTTGTAATTTATTTTACATTCCTTATTATTGGGCAGTAGTTGGATGTTATAGTTATATAGTGAACACCAAATCATGTGAAAATGAAGTACCCAGATTTGGGGGTGTCACAGCAAGACTTAAACGCTTGAATGAACTTTGAGTATGACTAAGAAGAAATATAGTGAGATATAAGTTGAAAGTTAACACAATCAAATTGAACATTGTGTATTGATTAATAGGAAGGGTTATGAATGTAGAGTAAAGTTTACATTACAACTAATATTTTCTATGAGACTAATAGTTGATGTGCATGATTATATAATTATGTAGGGCACATGAAGTGCAGGTAGCTGTAAGCTATTAATCTGTTATTGGTAAATAACGATCAAGGCAAGTCTTTCAGTTCCTATTTGTTTTATGAATTTGGTAACTGATTGTTGTAATTCAAACTGTTGAATGTATGTGAAATTATAAATGATGCTTTATATTGTGAAAGTCAATTTATGACTAAACTGATTGGGTTATGGAACTCAATCTTTAATTGAGATGTGAAGTACAACATGTATGATATGTTTAGTTAAACGATTATGATGTATGATCTAAGAATGATATTATGTGCTATGTGATACATGAAAACTGTTAGATTTGCTGAGATGTCGAGCTCATTCTTGCAAAATAACCATTTTTGCAGGTCAAGGATTCAAGGTAATGATACGTGCTAATTGAATGATAGAGATCAATAACGATTCAAGAAGATTATTTGCTTTTAGATGAGAAATATATCTGATGGTTTGGATGTATTATAATTGTTGAGTTGTAAGTTGAGTTATTCGATGTATAATGGATATTGATTTGTAATGTAAGATTTTGTTTATACCTCTAATGAAGCGAGTTATAAAATAGATTTGATTCAAAGATATGTTAATGATAAAGGTTGTGATTCAGGAAAATGAAAAAAATTTAATTATTCCGCATTTTATTAAGTTTAATATCGATTAATGATGTAAAGTTAGAAGTTCGATTTATTGTTAACAACCGATGTCGAGAGTTGTATTGTATGAAATTTGGGGTCGTTACAGTTGGTATCAGAGCTGATAGGTTATACACCTTAGGTAAGAGTACCTTAGGCTATGACCGTAACTGAGAAAAAAAATAAGAATAAGAATTAAGTTTAAGTAGTGGTACAGTCGTACTCTTTAATGATTGATGTATAGTATCTGGGCTAAATGATTCCTTCAAGGAGCAGAGGTATATACAAACTAGCCACCGATCTAACTTTCTGAGAAATACAGTGTAGACGATATGGGAAACTAGTTTGTTGGTTGTTTGTGGAAAACCACTCAGCTTACTATATTGAACGCTGTTAAAGACTCGATGTGTACCGAGTATAGAGTTATGGATACGTATAACGAAAAGGTGATTCTTTTCACATACATAGATGTTTAGGATGAGGTAAGTCCTAGAAATGTTATAAGAAGAAGATGAGAATGAAGGGGAAGTAAACTCGAATATAATATTGAGCAATGTGAATGAAGTTAGAAATTCTTAAAGGAAGAATTGATAAATAAACACGAAGATTCAAAGAAGAATCTTAAAGAGATATAAGAAAAGAATCAGGAGTTACCTAACTCCAATAATCAAGATGATGAATAATGATGTATAGACAAAGTCTATAAGATTAAAAGCATAAGTGAAATCATAATATGACATGACTAAGGGGAAAGATAATAAGATTGTAAAATAAAATGATCAAAAATAGAAGAAGAATCATAAGGGGAGATGATTATAGAATAAGATCACGGCGTGATCTTTTAAATTGTAAAAGACAGATGGTCTGTAATGATTGAATGGCTATAGTTTGATGCTATAAAGAGAATGTACTATGGTATAGTACGAGATAAACTCATGAGGAGTTATAGATGATGAGATACATAAAATTTTGTATCGAGCAAAGAGCAAGAGAAGGATAAGATAAAATTAAGTGGAATTTCAACTGAGGACTCATGTGGTGGCTGAGTTGTACAAACCTTTGTAGGGGCAGGGGTTTTGTGCTTACACTTGGTTTATCACATGGATAATCATTGGAATGTTGGTGTCCCACTATCGATATATATATGGTGAGAAGGTGATTCTTGTCCCATGTTTATATTTAATTGTTAGAACTATTAAGATTAAATTAGATGATATTAAGATTAGGTACGGTTCTTAAAACTCATGCTTATGGTAAGTTCGTGACTCATAATCGTACATATATTTTTGAACCCTTAAGCGTATGAAAAGTCCCTGATCAATTCTTTGACTACGTATTGCTAAGAAAAGTTCTTAAACTCATATTATTGTGGCAAGTTCCTGAACTTCAAAAGTGTGATAAGTTTGATGAACTATACTGGGTATAGAAAGGTTATGCTATAGAGAGCATTAATGGTGCTGAAGATTGATAGAATGATTAAGTAATGAAGCGGTGGAGTAAATATTAATATTAATGGAGGAAAATTGAATATTCTAAATCTTCTAGCTATGCTAGATTTTTGAAATTTATTGACTTTGTGCTGATGTTTGCACTTCTGAGTCTTTTGAAAAATATTGGATCAAATGATTGCACCAATTGATTTTTAAAACAGTGACATTATTCACTTGTTTATGCTAATTTCTTCAGCTAGACAAAAATGATTTAAAATTTTCAAAATATATTTTATATATTTCTGATGAGTTGGTTTTATACCTACGAATCGATGCTTGTTATAGCTTGATTTTTGGCTCTTTCAAATAGTTTTCCTATCAGTTTACTTTATTTGTGTAATATTGCTTGCAGGAGATAGAACAGATGGAAACAGAACTTGATTTGAAAGAATTCAGCATTGCATGAAATGGTACCCACTAGGGCGGGTTTTATAAGAACAAACATCCACTAGGGCGGACTTGTGGACTGCCGGACAAAAGGAACACCCACCAGGGCGGGTAGGCACAGCAGGAAGAGAGGCTTTCCTTGTTCGAAAGGGATTTGGATGAAAAGATATGATTTGATTAGGGCTGCGAATGGATGGTTATAGAAGGTTCAAAGAGAGGCTGTTACACAGATAGATATCCATACACAAACCCTAGCTAGGAGATTGACTATTGAAGAGAATTGAAGCATACTTGAAGCACGACGAATGCAAGGATCGTGAAGAAGAATGGTGATACAATTCTAGAGTTTATCTTCTCTCTTTCTCTATATTTTGTATTCAGAATGTTTGATACTTTGTGGATTATGGATTTTATTTCATTTATGATGAACTAATTTTATATTTAAGCCTATAACGGATCTTGTTATGTAGCGAAGGATTGAATAGCTTTCAATTCAGTTTATGAATATTATTTCCAGGTTATTTTCTATGGTTTGTACATAACTTATATAGTTGCTTGATCACCAATTATTTGTTATCCCATATAGATTCGAAAGATGATATATGGGATTGGAACTAGCCATAGTGACATATGTTTGTGATTTCTACTGTTAGTTGGGATTCATAATTCATAAATAGGATAGAGATATTTATGCATCATATGTAATCTGAAGAGAACTTGATAATAAATCTTTCTTAATTATAATTCACATAGAGATATAGTGAGTTAGTTAATTAAGGTGTCTTGCTTAATTCTATTATTTATGGATTTGAGTGAGTATGGATTTAATGCATCGAGAGATGGTTATGTCTACTTTTGTGTTCTTGGTTAATAATTTAGAATAATTGATATAAACCGAAGGAAAGTATATTATCTGAAGTGAAATAATAAGTGAAGTTGTAGGCTTAATTCTCAAAAACTTGTTAAAATCTAGATTAATGTTAAGTTTGGTCTAAGTAGCAGTCTATTATAAAAATCATCAGTTAATCATTAGTTTAATAAAGCTGAGATAATATAAAATTGGTACTTGTTTGAATAAATTAGAATTATTGTCTCTGTGGGTACGATACTTGATCTTATCATTGTATTACTTGTTGACCACGTATACTTGCGTGTAGCGCGTATAGATTTTAGCCAACAAGTTTTTGGCGCCGTTGTCGGGGACAGTAATTGTGTTTATTACTTACAATATTAGTTTAATTAGTTCAGTTTTAGTTAAACATATATTTATATTATTAATTATTAATTATTAATTTTTGTTGTTTATTGGTTATTTCAGGTAATCTTGAGTAGTGCATGCAAACTCGATCGAAGAAACCAGATTTGTTGCCTTTCGAGGACGACATCGACAAACGCTTTCAGAAGTTAACTACGTGGATTGCAAAGACTCGAGAAGAACTTGAAACACCCAAAGACAACATGGCCACTGAACTAGAAGATGAGCCACTAAAAGATTATGCTACACTAAGAATTGCAGAAATTCTGTCAAGTATAACCAGACAAGCAATTAATGCCAATAATTTTGAGATCAAGTCTGGAATGATACAGATGGTGCAGAATAATTGCCAGTTTGGGGGCAACCCAAATGATGACCCGAATGAGCACATTGTCAATTTTATAGAGATTTGCGACACCTTCAAGTGCAACGGAGTGTCAGACGATGCTATCAGATTGATATTATTTTCGTTCACGCTCAGAGACAAGGCCAAGGGTTAGCTCCATTTTCTACCACCGGGGTCAATCACTATATGGAACGATTTGGCGCAGAAATTTTAGGCCAAATTCTTTCCACCTTCAAAAACACATAAAATGAGGACGGATATTTCTTCATTTGTTCAGCTACAGGGAGAGCCACTATATGAAGCATGGGAAAGGTACAAAGAGTTGTTGAGAAAGTACCCACACCATGGATTCCAGCCTTGGATGCAGATGAATACTTTTTACAACGGGTTAGCGAGTCATATATGTGTTGGGTTTGTACAAAGACGTGACGCAATCAAATTACAAAAATTAGCGGAAGCATGGTATATCAGAGTTTAAAAATTACTGCAAAACCATCACCCGGATCATCCTTTATGCAAATTATTAATTTAAAACGATAAATAAGAAGTTATGGAATCATACCCTTGTAGAACGAAGCTTCCACAGGTACGAGTTCAACTCCTTGTTCATCGTGATCTCATTGAATTTTCGGGTTAGATTCCTTCCTTTGATCAACGTTAGCCACCCAAGTGTTTGGCCTCTAGAGGTGATCCACCAAGCAAGAAGAATTATTAAGGAGGGTGGTTGGCTTAATTTTCGATCCTCTATAAAAAAGGAGTACTCTCCAACAATTGAAATTGCATCAACTGATATCTATTATAAGACTCCTCTTATATAGATATTAGTCAACCATTCTAATCCTATTAGACATGGGATTTCATTTAACTAATTAAACTCCTTTAATTAATTTGGGTTTCCCACCACATTGAGAATAATTGATTAAATTCATTTAATTAATTTACCTCCTAATCTTATTAGGAATAAATGAGTCTTAACATGCTTAAGATTTGGTTTCCTCCCCTTCCACATCTCATATAGAGTCTTTGGGGCAAATATGGAAGGTATCTTGTTAAGTAGGTATGCAGTCGTTTCTAGGGTATAACCCTAGAAGGAAATTAGAAGGTCGGTAAAACTCATCATAGATCGAACCATGTCCAACAGTGTTAGATTTCTCCTTTCAAATACTCCATTTAAATGTGGTGTACCTGGAGGAGTCCATTGTGAGATTAGACTATTTTCATTGAGACAATTGAGAAACTCATTGCTTAAGTATTCTCCACCTCGATCTGATCGAAGTATCTTAATACTCTTGCCTGTTTGTTTCTCTACTTCACTTCTGAACTCTTTGAACTTTTCAAATGATTCTAATTTGTATTTCATTAAATACACATATCCAAATCTTGAGTGATCATCAGTGAAAGTAATAAAATAAGAATACCCACTCCGTGCACTTGTTGTCATAGGTCCACAAACGTCTCTGTGAATCAACGCTAACAACTCTGTAACTCTTTCTCCTTTTCAACTAAAAGGAGATTTAGTCACTTTACCCATGAGACAAGATTCACAAGTTGGATATGATTCATAATCAGATAGCTCTAAGAGCCCATCATTATGCAACTGGATAATCTTGTTTCATTGATATGGCCGAGTCTACAGTGCCACATATAGGTATAATTAATATCATCTCTTTTCATTTTCTTAGTTTGTTCAATTTGAAATATATTTTCTTGCAAGTCAAGTATATAAAGTCCATTTTATAAATTACCAACACCATATAAAACATTGCTTATATAAATAGAACAACTGTTGTTCTTTATTATAATGTCAAATCCATCCATATCTAATACGAAAATAGAAATAATGTTTCTAATGATATTCGTAACAAAATAACAATTATTTAAATAAATAGACTTGCCCGTAGGCTGTGCTAAACAATAAGTGCCTACAGCTAATGCAGCAACCTTTGCTTCATTTTCCACTCGTAGGACAACCTCATCCTTATTCAGCTTTCTAATTCTGACCAGTCCCTTCACATTATTACATATGTGAGAACCACAGCCGGTATCCAATACCCAACTAGAATTTTGACTTTCTGAAAAAATAATTTCAATCATGAACAAACCTTGATTGGAAGTCGAAGCTTCTCTAAGCTTCTTCTCTGCCAGAAACTTCTTCCAGTTCCTCTTCCAATGACCCGACTCATTGCAATGGAAGCACATTCCTTTGCTAGCTGGATCAGGTTTCTTTTGTTCCTTTATGTTCACCTTACCCTTGGTCATCCGAGATTGTAAGAGCTCCTTAGATATCTCATATCTAGCAGTTCTACTTTGTTCACCATATAACTCCTTGAGGTGAAGCAACATAGTAGAAGCATCCATATTTTCATGCTAACGCTGAAGCTCGTTATTCATGGATGTGAGCATGATGCATTGAGCCACAGATTCGTTATTTTGCCACTTTACACTGGTGGCAATTTCTTCCTCAGATGCTGATTCTGGAACAGTTCCAGAGACAGGTGAATTTAGAACATAAGAAATCTTTTTCAGCAGTGACAACTATTCTCAGATTCCTTAACCAGTCCGTATAATTTGGTCCAGTTAGTTTATTAGCATCAAGTATGCTAAGCAATGAAATTAGTCATTTTGATATTTTTTAAATTTCTGTATGTGAAAAGACAATATTTTAGCAAACATTCATTTAATTAATTTTGCATACCAAAATAAATTTAGGCCTTTATTTTAAATTGGTATCTCCCACTATTTTTATCAAATTATATTACCCTCACTTATATAGTTCGGCAACATCTAATTAAAGATTTGCTAGTGAGAATAAGGATCCCATTTCAAATGTATATAACCTTGTGGATAGCACAACAAGCGATATACAAATAAATAGATAGACAACTCTTTTCAATTATATCACCATGTAACTCCTTTTATTTTGCCTCTTAAATCATAATGGTCAAGTGTGTGCACATCCGAACTAAAATAATTTAAGTTAAGTCCATCCTAGCACTTCCATAAATTAAAAAAAAATGTCCGTCCTTGTGGATAGCACAACAAGACTAGATCGTTCAATTTTCTTGATAAGCATCAAATGTAATTAATTAATATCTTAAATACACAATACTCGCCTTGTGGATAGCACAACAAGCTAATATTAAATATTTAATACTCTATTAATTTATCATGCTAGAAGGCGACGTTCGATATTCCAAATATCACTTGAACGCTATCGAGTTAATATAATTTCCTTGAGGGGTTTGTTATCATTTGTCTCATCTTGTTTAGCGCGCATGCACATATATATATAAAATACGCGTCATTTTATTAAACATCATGTTTGCATAAAATATAATATATATAATATTTAGAATGCAAATATAGAATACTATATTCTACCTGGATTGATTATGAACTTTTATTCTAGTTTGGTTCACTAGAGCCACCAAGTGAACCAAAAGGTCAAACCTAAGAGTGCAAGAAGTTAAATTTAAACGTAACTATTACATTTAAACCCGGGCTCCATACAACCGGGTCTTCACGCGCTCCTTGCTCCTTGCTCCTTGCTCTCCAATTCCTTCAAAAAAAATTCTAACTCTTTCTATTACATTAAACCATTTAATTAAAATAGACACCTTGATCAGTAGTCAAGGGGAAGTATATAGGAGGGAGATAAAATTTTACATCAAGAAAAAACTAGAGAAGACGAGGTACGCAGACCCCATTTAATAAAATTCATTCATTCAAGCATTCAACTAAAATAAAATCCAATCACATTGGTCAATAGTCCATAATCAACCCCATTTATTTTCATACATGTCACCATATGTATCAATAAATAAATATTCATCTCATGAATTAAAATATTCCATATATATATGAGTATCATTTAATGGGTAATTTTAAATTGCATGAAATCTAATTTCAAGATTAAAATAAACTCTTTATTTTAATTATAAAATTATTAAGAATATTATATATATATATATATATATATATAATATATATATATAACGTGACTTAGTTGTTGAAAGGATGGCAAGATCTAATCATGTTACCTTTTTAAAACTAAAGTGTTAATATATTATATAAAACTATCATGTTGCCCTTTTTGTGAATCAAAACCCCTTTTGAATTCCTTAAGAAAAATCCCTTTTCCTTGTAACTCTTTTAAAATTCGTGCATTACTTTTGAAAAGCAAATGATTTCGGCATGCATTAACCTTTTTGAATCCTTGCAAGAAACTTTTTTTAAAAAAAATTCGCCCAAGCCTAAACCCGTGACTAGTCAAACTAAAAAAAAAGTTTTTGCTAATTTTATTGAACGAATTGGACTTTTAAATAATAATAATAATTTTGTACAATAAAATTATGCCCAATAAATTATCTTAAATACATACCCATATGTATATTAAATCAAAACAATTAGTAATTGCATAAAGGTTTGGCGCTGATGCCACTGTTGGGTTTGTACGAAATCGTGATACAATTAAATTGTAAAAATTAGCGGAAGCATGATATATCAGAGTTTAATTTTTTTTACAAAACCATCACCCGGATCATCATTTATGCAAATTATTAATTTAAAACGATAAATAAGAAGTTATGAAATCATACCCTTGTACAACGAAGCTTCCACAGGTACGAGTTCAACTCCTTGTTCTTCGTGATCTCCTTGAATTTTCGGGTTAGATTCCTTCCTTTGATCAACGTTAGCCACCCAAGTGTTTGGCCTCTAGAGGTGATCCACCAAGGAAGAATATTTATCAAGGAGGGTGGTTGACTTAATTTTCTATCCTCTATCGAAAAGGAGTACTCTCCAACAATTGGAATTGCACCAACTGATATCTATTATAAGACTCCTCTTATATAAATATTGGTCAACCCTTCTAATCCTATTAGAAATGGGGTTTCATTTAATTAATTAAACTTCTTTAATTAATTTGGGTTTCCCACCACATTGGGAATAATTAATTAAATTCATTTAATTAATTTGTCTCCTAATCTTATTAGGAATAAATGAGAGTACTAATATTAAATTAATTACTATACCTTTTAGAAATTAAAATAATAATAATTGTAATAATATTAATAAGACTCCTCTTATTAATTTATATTTAATATTTTAAAATATTAAATAATAAACATTAAGCAATATAATTTATTCTATTACCATAGATTAAATTAATTACACTTAATGCATTATTACGATTATGTCATTACCTTCTTAAATAATTATTCTTCCTTTTATGGTGTGACCCTTTAGGTTCTCCATGTTGTGAATAAATTAATTAGACCAATTCTAATCTTATTTAAATAAATAAATTAAACTAATAATCTATTTACATAAATAATATTTATTCTACAATAGGGATAAGCCTCTCTAACGATCAACAATTTTCTAGAGAATATAAATTTCAACATTAATCATAAAAGAACCTGTGAGTAAATAGTTACTGTACAATTCAATCCTTCCACCATACAATGTCCCAATTAAATATAAGACATGAATTTACTGTCAAGTATTATTTTATTTAATTATATGTATTTCGATTAGACAATGCACAACTCCAAATAATGTAAATTAGAAACTCATTTCTAATTTCATTCCACCTTGGCCAAGGATTCCTGGGTTGTCATTTACCGAATCACATATGACATATCTCCTCTTTTACTAGAGGTGATAGATTCTTTATTGATCATTCATTGTCTCCAGTATGTAACTCATTATACCCAAGCATACCCTTTTATATACCCTAAAGGGCTTTAAGGAATAAGTCAAAGTATAATTCATTACATACAAGATACTATGATGATCTCAAGTCTAAGGATCACTTGTACTACTATCACATTAGGAATTCCTACTGACAGGCGAGTAAAACTCCATTAGGTATTTCATAGCGAGTCACGTTCAGTGAACTTATTCTCCAATAAGCACCTATATACTTGCTTTAGTGTCTCCACACAAATGATCATTAGATCAATCATCCTCATCCAATGAGCAAGCAATATATGTACTAATCTATCCGGATTTACTAATCCCCTTTTTAGTAATCCCACGATTGGAAACTATTTTAGTTTTAGAGCTTTCTAAGAATTTAGATTTCATTAGCATGATCATCATCATGATTCTAAAAGCATTGCTTAAAACTATGGGTTATTTACATATTATAAAAACAGCACCGTATAGATAATTAAATGCCTTTAATAAATGAATATTTTTATTAATAAATAAATAAGATTGTCTCCAAAGTATATGCTTTATCATCATACATGATTGGCTTGTATGCATACTACTTTCAATACGGACCAGCATCGATGCAGCCTCAGGTGGACCTTTTATAGCAAAGAAGTTGTAGGATGCATGTGACTTGATAGAGACAATGGCTGCAAACAACTATCAGTCGCTGACCGAAAGAATGACTCTTCCCAAGGCAACGGGTATTTTAGAAGTGGACACTGTGATAGCTCTATTTGCACAAATATCAGCATTATCAAAGAAAATGGACGCCATATCGACAGGGAACGTACAACAGGTAGCATTTAAATGTAAACTTTGTGCAGGTGAGCATTCGACAGAATAGTGTGCGATCAACCCAACTTCAGTACAGTTTGTGGGTGGCTATAACAGGCAACCCAACACTTACCAGAATGCATATAATCAGGGGGTAAAGAACCATCCTAATTTTTCATGGAGCAACAATCAGAACCAAAATCAGAATCAGCAGCAGGCTCCACGACCATCATATCCCCCTGGTTTTCAAAATCAACAGCAACAGTCAGTTCCACAGCAACATAAAAAGACATATTTCGAGGAGCTAATGGCCAAATACATAACGGGAAATGAGGCGGCAATGAAAACTCAGGTGGTTGCAATTAAGAATTTAGAAATTCAGGTGGGATAGATTGCTACTGCATTGAACAGTATACCTTAAGGAACGTTGTCGAGCGACACAGAAAAAAATTCGAGGGGAGGTCATGAGCAATGTCAAGCTGTCACACTGCGGAGTGAGAAACAGCTAGCCGAGCAAGAGTCAGAGAAACCGATTATGGATAAGCAGGTTAAGACACATGTGGAAGAGACAGTGGAAGGAAAAGAAGGAGAAAAATCTGATGTAAAGGAACAAGCCATTACACCGATAGTCTACCCACCACCACCCTTTCAACAATGGATCCAAAAATAGAAATTGGAACAACAGTTTACCAAATTTCTGGTGGTGTTCAAAAAGCTACACATCAACATTCTTTTCGCGGAGGCATTAGAGCATATGCCTAGTTACGCCAAGTTTATGAAGGATATTTTGTCAAAGAAGAAGAAGTTAGAAGACTTCGAAACTGTGGCACTAATGGAGGAATGTAGTGCGATATTGTAAAAGAAGCTTCCACCAAAGTTGAAAGATCCGGGTAGTTTCACCATTCCATGCACAATAGGGAGTTTGGCCTTCAACAAATGTTTGTGTGATTTAGGTGCAAGTATAAACATAATGCCACTTTCAGTCTATACTCAGTTAGGTTTACCGGCACCCAGACCCACAAGCATATCCCTACAGTTGGCAGATAGATCGGTAACATATCCACGGGGAATTGTTGAGGATGTTTTGGTGAAAGTAGACAAATTTATCTTCTCAGCAGATTTCATCATCTTGGACTATGAAGAAGATAAGGATATTCCGATAATCCTTGGGCAACCATTTTTGGCAACCGGTAGGACTCTCATCAATGTTCAAAAAAGAAAGTTGGCAATGAGGGTGCAAGATCAAGAGGTAACCTTTAACGTGTTTAAGGCCATGAACTACCCCAAAGAGGATGAGGAGTGTTTTCGAATGGATATAATCGATAAAATGGTGGGAGTTGAACAACAGCGGATATTGAGTACCGACCTGTTAGAATTTACATTGATGGGAGACGGTGATGGAGATGAGCCAGAATTATTAGAATACTTGCATTTGTTAGAAGCACATCCTATAGTGAACAGGTTCAAATTATCATTTGAGCCATTGGAAACAGCAGGAACTTCATCAGCAATGATGAAGCCATTTCTAGAGGAACCACCGGCACTAAAACTCAAACCCTTACCTAATCACCTCAGGTATGCTTATTTGGGTAATTCATCTACTTTACCTGTTATTATTGCTTCTGCGCTTAACGAATTGCAAGAAAGTAAGTTGTTAAGAGTGCTGAGGGAATACAAGTCTACTATTGGATGGACTATCGCCGACATCAAAGGAATCATCCCGTCATTCTGTATGCACAAGATTCTGATGGAGGAAGATGGCAAGCGAACAGTGGAACAACAAAGAAGGCTCAACCCAATCATGAAAGAGGTAGTGAAGAAGGAAATCTTAAAATGGCTGGATGCTAGAATTATCTACCCAATTTCAGACAGTTCATGGGTGAGCCCGGTCCAATGTGTCCCGAATAAAGGTGGTATGACAGTAATAAAGAATAAGAACAATGAACTGATACCGACAAGGATAGTGACCAGCTGGAGGGTTTGTATGGATTACAGAAAGCTGAATAAGGCAACCAAAAAAGACCATTTTCCCTCGCCATTTATTGACCAGATGTTGGACAGACTAGCTGGACATGAGTACTATTGCTTGTTGGATGTGTATTCAGGCTACAATCAGATTGTGATTGCACCGGAGGATCAAGAGAAAATAATGTTCACATGCCCGTATGGCACCTTTGCCTTTAAAAGGATGTCATTCGAACTGTGTAACGCACCGGCGACCTTTCAGCGATGTATGATGGCAATCTTCTTAGATATGGTGGAGCACAGTGTTGAGGTGTTTATGGATGATTTTTCATTATTTGGGGAATCGTTTGATAGGTGTCTCGAGAATCTAGTCCTAGTGCTAAAAAGATGCGTAGAAACGAATCTGGTGCTCAACTGGGAAAAATGTCATTTTATGGTCCAAGAGGGGATAATACTTGGGCATAAAGTTTCTAGAAAAGGTTTGGAAGTTGATCGGGCTAAATTAGAGACAATTGAAAATCTGCCACCACCTACTTCAGCAAAGGGTATTCGGAGTTTTCTCCGTCATGCTGGATTCTTTCGCCGGTTTATCAAAGACTTCTCAAAAATCACAAAACCACTATACAGTTTATTAGAGAAAGACGTCCCATTTAAATTTGATGACGACTGTCTTGGGGCGTTTGAGCAATTGAAGAAAAAGTTAACTACAACCCCCGTGATCATAGCACCGGATTGAACAATGTCGTTCGAGCTAATGTGTGATGCCAGTGACTATAATTTTATGTAGTAGGAGTCGTACTTTGACAACGCCGGGAGAAAGTTTTTTACGCCATCTATTATGCGAGCAAGACACTGATTGATGAACAATTGAACTACACAACCACCGAAAAGGAATTACTTGCGGCTATGGTAGCTGTTGTCTAGCACTATAAAATTTACCTTACTTCTATTCCACTAACTCAAGAATTAGTATAGTAATAAGCAAGGATCGATCCCACAGAGAGCGTTTTATTTTATAGTTATCCAAGTATTTTCTAATGAATTGGGGATTTTTAGTTTGAAAAATATAATTAACGAAAGTGAATTTAAAGAAAATATCAATGAGTAAAAAGCTTCAATTCTTCAGTCCAGTACCCCCTTTTTCACAATTATGGATTAACCAAGTGTTTACATTATTTATCTTTCAATGAGATTAATAACCCTAGATAATCGTGATCGCAAATTACCCAAAATTCTCCTTACGTGTAAATCTAATGCGACGATCGCCAACAAAAGATCCTAACTATCATATAACCTAGAACTATCAGTCTAGTTTTAATACAATAGAAGCATGAAGAATGAGAATTAGATTATTCCAAGCAATAATTACACAATCAGAAATTATTTAACTTGTCTTCTGAAAACCATAACAATATTCAACAGCTTGACCACAACCAAATATCATTAATTGCTACTTATGATTAGACACACATAGTGTGCTTAATATATATCTTAATCTAGAACATGATATCAATTTACTAATTTAATCTTGCAGAAACCAAATTAGTAAATTGAATAGCATACATGAAAGTTTATGTAGATAATCAGAATAAATTTCATATACGAAAGAATAAATAATATAAATTTGATCAAACCATTAATAGATAATAAGGTTTAACATCCCTTCATAATTGAATTTGTAAATTAGCCTGACATACCTTGATGAATGAATAGCCTCCCTCTAGTTCCAAGATGAAAGTGATAGTAGCGTGCATACAAGCCAATCATGTATGATAATAAAGCACATACTTTCTAAATAATGTTATTTATTTATTAATAAAAGTATTTATTTATCAAAGGCATTTAATTATCTACATGATGCTGTTTTTATAATATATAAATAACCCATAATTTTAAGCAATGCTTTTAGAATCATGATGTTGATCATGCTAATGAGATCTAAATTCTTAGAAAGCTTAAAACTAAAATAGTTCTCAATCGTTGGATTATTAAAAAGGTGATAAGTAAATCCGGATAGATTGGTACATATGTTACTTGCTCATTGGATGAGGATGATTGATCTCATAATCATTTGTGTGGAGACACTAAAGAAAGTATGTAGGTGTTTATTGGAGAATAAGTTCACTGAACGTGACTCGCTATGGAATACCAAATGAGTTTTACTTGCTTGTCAATAGGAATTCCTAATGTGATAGTAGTACAAGTGATCCTTGGACTTGAGATCATCATAGTATCTTGTATGTAATGAATTATACTTTGACTTATTCCTTAAAAACCC
Source organism: Panax stipuleanatus (assembly GCA_020205555.1). Taxonomy (NCBI): domain Eukaryota; kingdom Viridiplantae; phylum Streptophyta; class Magnoliopsida; order Apiales; family Araliaceae; genus Panax; species Panax stipuleanatus. The sequence goes on from CM035125.1 coordinate 103,471,411, forward strand.
TTAGGGTATATTAAAGGGTATGCTTGGGTATAATGAGTTACATATGGAGATAATGAATGATCAATAAAGAATCTACCACTTCTAGTAAAAGAAGAGATATGTCCTATGTGACTCGTTAAATTACAATCCAGTAGTCCTTGGCCAAGGCAGAATGAAATTAGAAAGGAGTTTCTAATTTGCATTATTTGGAGTTGTGCATTTTCTAATCGAAATACATATAATTAAATAAAATAAGACTTGACAGTAATTCCATGTCTTATATTTAATTGGGACATTGTATGGTGGAAGGATTGAATTGTACGGTAACTATTTACTCACATGTTCTATTATGATTAATGTTGAAATCTATATTATCTAGAAAGTCGTTGATCGCTAGGGAGGCTTATTCCTATTGTAGAAAAAATATTATTTATTTAAATATATTATTAGTTTAATTTATTTATTTAAATAAGATTAGAATTATTCTAATTGATTTATTCACAACCGGTTTAATATGAAGAACCTAAAGGATCACACCATAAAAGGAAGAATAATTATTTAAGAAGGTAATGACATAATCGTAATAATGCATTAAGTGTAATTAATTTAATCTATGGTGATAGAATAAATTAAATAGCTTAATGTTTATTATTTAATATTTTAGAAATATTAAATATAAATTAATAAGAGATTTCTTATTAATATTATTGCAATTATTATTATTTTAATTTTTAAAAGAGTTTAGGAATTAATTTAACATTAGTACTCTCATTTATTCCTAATAAGATTAGGAGACAAATTAATTAAATGAATTTAATTAATTATTCCCAATGTGGTGGGAAGCCTAAATTAAATAAAGGAGTTTAATTAATTAAATGAACCCCATGTCTAATAGGATTAGAAGGGTTGACCAATATCTATATAAGAAGCATCTTATAATAGATATTAGTTAATGCAATTCCAATTGTTGGAGAGTACTCATTTTCTATAGAAGATAGAAAACTAGGGTTTAGCCAACCACCCTCATTCTTGATAATTCCTCTTCCTTGGTGGATCACCTCTAGAGGCCAAATACTTGGGTGGCTAATGTTGATCAAAAGAAGGAATCTAACCCGGAAATTCAAGGAGATCACGAAGAAGAAGGAGTTGAACTCGTACCTGTGGAAGCTTCGTTCTACAAGGATATGATTCAATAACTTCTTATTTATCGTTTTAATTAATAATTTGCATAAAGGATGATCCGGGTAATGGTTTTGTTAAAAATTTTAAACTCTAATATACCATGCTTCCGCTAATTTTTGTAATTTGATTACGCCACAATTTCGTACAAACCCAACAGTGGCATCAAAGCCAAACCTTTATGTAATTATTAATTATTTTAATTCCATATATGTATGGGTATGTATTTAGAATAATTTATTGGGCATAATTTTATTGTATAAAATTATTTTTTATGAAAAAAGGCCAATTTGCAAAGCTGAAATAAAAAAAATCGCAAAATCTTTTATTTATTTTAGGCGTATATTGATTGGTCAATGTGACTAACGAATTCTTTTTTTAAAAGAGATCCACGGATTATTTTTTTAAAAAGGGGGATCCTGCATCTTTGATTCTAAAAAGGTGAATCATATCTAACTTGTGAATCTTGTCTCATGGGAAAAATGACTAAATCTCTTTTTAGTTGAAAAGGAGAAGGAGTTTTAGAGTTGTTAGCGTTGGTTCACACAGACGTTTGTGGACCTATGACAACGAATGCACGGGGAATGTATTTTTATTTTATTACTTTCACTGATGATCACTCAAGATATGGATATCTGTATTTAATGAAATACAAATCTGAATCATTTGAAAAGTTTAAAGAGTTCAGAAGTGAAGTAGAGAAACAAACTGACAAAAGTATTAAGATTCTTCGATCAGATCGAGGTGGTGAATACTTAAGCGGTGAGTTTCTCGATTGTCTCAAAGAAAATGGTATAATCTCACAATGGACCCCACTAGGTACACCAAAGTTAAATGGAGTATCTGAAAGGGAAAATCGAACATTGTTGGACATGGTTCGTTCCATGATGAGTTTTACCGATCTTCCAGTATCAGTCTGGGGTTATGCCCTAGAAGCGGCTGCATATCTACTAAATAAGGTCCCCTCGAAATCCGTCCCTAAGACTCCATATGAGATGTGGACATGGAGGAAACCTGGTCTTAAGCATGTTAAGATTTGGGGATGTCCAACTTCTGTGAAAAAGGTTTCAAAATGATAAGCTTGGGACAAGATCTGATAAGTGCACGTTTTTGGGATATCCTAAAGAAAGGTTGTGATACTATTTTTACAATCCTACTGAGCAAAAGGTGTTTGTTGCGAAACACGCTGCCTTCTTGAAAAATGAGTTTATCCTTAAAGGGGCTAGTGGGAGGAAAATAGATCTTGAAGAAATTCAAGAACCACAAACCACTACAGATCAAGTGGATGAACCTGTCCAAGTAGAGACGCCTTCTGTACAACACCCTGTTCGTAAATTTGGAAGAGTACCAAAGATACCTGATAGGTATGGATTTGTCATAGAGGATGACGATGAGGTACACATCATGAATGATGATGATCCATTGAATTACGAGCAGGTTATAAGTAATAAAGACTCAGGAAAATGGCTTGAAGCCATGAAATCCGAAATGGACTCCATAGATGAAAACCAAGTATGGACTTCGGTTTCACCACCTGAAGGCATTAAGCCTATTGGGTGTAAATGGATTTTTAAAAGAAAGATTGGAGCTGACGGCAAGGTAGAGACCTATAAGGCTCGACTGGTTGCAAAAGGTTTCAAACAAAGACAAGGAGTTGACTATGATGAAACCTTCTCACCAGTAGCTATGCTCAAGTCCATTCGGATTTTGCTTGCGATTGCAGCTTATTACGACTATGAGATCTGGCAGATGGACGTGAAAACGGCCTTCCTCAATGGAAAACTTGAGGAGGATGTGTATATGACACAACCAGAGGAATTTGTTTCAAAGGTTGGAACAAATCAAGTCTATAAGCTGCAACGATCCATTTATGGATTGAAGCAAGCTTCTCGTAGATGGAACATCCATTTTGATGAGATAATCAAAGAGTTTGATTTTATCAAAATGAGGATGAACCATGTGTGTACAAAAAGGTTAGTGGGAGCGCAGTTTCATTCCATGTATTATATGTTGATGATATATTACTGATAGGGAATGACATTCCTATGCTACAATCAATAAAAATCTGGTTATCTAAACACTTCTCCATGAAGGACTTGGGAGAAGCATCCTATATTTTGGGGATAAAGATCTATAGAGATAGATCTAAAAGGATACTTGGCTTATTCCAAAGAACATACATTGATACCATGCTAAAGAGGTTTAGCATGGAAGATTCCAAAAGAGGTCTCATGTCGATGAGCCATGGAATAAATCTCTCCATGAAACAGACCCTAAAAACACCTAAGGAGAGAAACCGTATGAGTAAGATCACATATGCTTCAGCAATAGGATCTATCATATACGGTATGATATGTACTAGATCGGATGTCGCTCATGCACTAAGTGTAACGAGAAGATATCAGTCGAATCCAGTAGAAGAGCACTGGAAGGCAGTGAAAAATATCCTAAAGTACTTACGAAGGACTAAGGATGTATTTCTTATCTACGGTGGGTCTGAATTAAAACTTGAGGGCTTCATAGATTCAAGTTTTTAAACTAACAAAGATGACAGTAAATCCATTTCGGGATATGTGTTTACCTTGAACGGAGGCGCAGTGAGTTGGAAGAGTTCCAAGAAGCAAACAGTTGCTAATTCACTGACAAAGGCAGAGTATATAGCTGCAAAGGAAGCTGTTTAGATGAAGAAGTTCATAACTGAACTTGGTGTGGTTCCTAACATTGGAGGAGCAGTCCCCTTGTACTGTGACAACACCGGAGCGGTTGCACAGGCTAAGGAACCCAGGTCTCATCAGAAATCCAAACACGTGTTGCGGCGATTTTAATTGATCAAGGAGATAATTGAAAGAGGAGACGTCACCTTAGAGCGTCTAGACTCTCAAGACAATATTGCAGATCCATTTAACACAACAGCAGTTTAATCGTCACTTAGAGAAGATGGGTATGAGATACCATGGCGATTGGCTTTGGTGCAAGTGGGAGATTGATAGTAGTATGCATACAAGCCAATCATGTATGATGATAAAGTACATACTTTATAAATAATCTTATTTATTTATTAATAAAAGTATTTATTTATTAAAGGCATTTAATTATCTACATGATGTTGTTTTTATAATATGTAAATAACCCATAGTTTTAAGCAATGCTTTTAGAATCATGATGTTGATCATGCTAATGAGATCTAAATTCTTAGAAAGCTTAAAACTAAAATAGTTCCCAATCGTTGAATTATTAAAAAGGGGATTAGTAAATCCATATAGATTGGTACATATGTTGCTTGCTCTTTGGATGAGGATGATTGATCTCATGATCATTTGTGTGGAGACACTAAAGCAAGTATGTAGGTGCTTATTGGAGAATAAGTTCACTGAACGTGACTCGCTATGGAATACCTAATGGAGTTTTACTTGCCTGTCAATATGAATTCCTAATGTGATAGTAGTACAAGTGATCCTTGAACTTGAGATCATCATAGTATCTTGTGTGTAATGAATTATACTTTGACTTACTCCTTAAAAATTCTTAGGGTATATCAAAGGGTATGTTTGGGTATAATGAGTTACAATGGAGATAATGAATGATCAATAAAGAATCTACCACTTCTAGTAAAAGAAGAGATATGTCCTATGTGATTCGTTAAATTACAACTTAGTAGTCCTTGGCCAAGGCAGAATGAAATTAGAAATGAGTTTCTAATTTGCAGTATTTGGAGTTGTGCATTTTCTAATCGAAATACATATAATTAAATAAAATAAGACTTGACAGTAATTTCATATCTTATATTTAATTGGGACATTGTATGGTGGAAGGATTGAATTGTACGGTAACTATTTACTAACAGGTTTTTTTATGATTAATGTTGAAATCTATATTATCTAGAAAGTCATTGATCGCTAGAGAGACTTATCCCTATTGTAGAATAAATATTATTTATTTAAATATATTATTGGTTTAATTTATTTATTTAAATAAGATTAGAATTGTCCTAATTGATTTATTCACAACCGGTTTAATATGGAGAACCTAAATGGTCACACCATAAAAGGAAGAATAATTATTTAAGAAGGTAATGACATAATCGTAATAATGCATTAAGTGTAATTAATTTAATCTATGGTGATAGAATAAATTAAATAGCTTAATGTTTATTATTTAATATTTTGAAAATATTAAATATAAATTAATAAGAGGTGTCTTATTAATATTATTACAATTATTATTATTTTAATTTTTAAAAGAGTTTAAGAATTAATTTAATATTAGTACTCTTATTTATTCCTAATAAGATTAGGAGGCAAATTAATTAAATAAATTTAATTAATTATTCCCAATGTGGTGGGAAGCTTAAATTAATTAAAGGAGTTTAATTAATTAAATGAACCCCATGTCTAATAGGATTTGAAGGGTTGACCAATATCTATATAAGAGGAGTTTGATAATAGATATCAGTTAATGCAATTCCAATTGTTGGAGAGTACTCTTTTTCTATAGAGGATAGAAAACTAGGGTTTAGCCAACCACCCTCCTTCTTGATAATTCTTCTTCCTTGGTGGATCACCTCTAGAGGCCAAACACTTGGGTGGCTAACATTGATCAAAGAAAGGAATCTAACCCGAAAATTCAAAGAGATCACGAAGAACAAGGAGTTGAACTCGTGCTTGTGAAAACTTCGTTCTACAAGGGTATGATTCAATAACTTTTTCTTTATCATTTTAATTAATAATTTGCATAAAGGATGATCCGGGTAATGGTTTTGTAGAAATTTTTAAACTCTAATATACCATGCTTCCGCTAATTTTTGCAATTTGATTGCGTCATAATTTCGTACAAACCCAACAGAAAGATGAAAGATAAAGATAAAAGATAAAAGATCCTAAACCTTAGAAAATAACTGATATAAATAGTCTATCAAAACCCTAGTACAATTAGGTAAGTCTGCAATCCTTTTCCTAATCAACTTTGCAATTTTAAGTAACCAAAACTGTCAGACCCGTCAGTCAAGCGCGCCCCGCGCTAGCTTTCCTTCACAAACGGCGCACCTCGCGCTAGTCCACCAGGGACTTTGAATTGCTCCGGCGTGCCCCGCGCCTGACTCAATATAAATCCAGCGCTCCCTACTCCTGGATGTCAACAACCTAGTTTTGTCTTGCATTCCTTCTATTTGCCCAGCTACGCTACTTATCTGCAAGTTAACACAAAACATGAAAAGTAACATGCGTTACTTAAGTAATAACAATATATTAAGCTAAGAAATACGAATTTAGTAGGTTTTTAACGTACTCATCAAATACCCCCAAACTTAAACAATTGCTTGTCCTCAAGCAAACAAACAGATTCAACAGAATGAATGCAACTAACAAGATCGAGTATAAATCTTAGTAACCAAATACAGGTTGTATATTCAAATTGGCACTTTAGCTTACAATCAATCTTGACTCATGAACAATCATAGACTCTCTCATCATCACCTCACTTACATGACTCTAATCCCCTTTCATACGTGTGTGTCCAATTCTATATCAGCAGTTCAAAGTGATTCATGTGATTATTCCCAAACAAACATTTTACCTTTTCCACAGATAACTAATTAAACATGGCATTCACATAAGCATTACAGGAATTAAGCTAAATAAGCAATAAAATATCAATCATAAAAGCTTATGCTTCGTGGGTGTGTTTTAACGCTCCATCCCACCAATTACTCTATATCTGACTTGTGCAATGTTCAACCCCCTTCGGCTTTCCAATGTTACCCATGTAACGGACTTTCGGCCAACGACTTCCAAACCCGAAGGCTTTAGGGCGCTAGGTGTTAAGACATCCCCTAGGGTTTACTTGTCCGAGTAACAAAGGCCGCGTGGTCAAACTAAGTCAGTTTTTATTTCATAAGTACTCTTTTTTCCTTTTCAATTTTTCCTTTCTTTATTTTCTTTTTTTTTTGTCTTTTCTGAACCACAATTCCCTCAAAATTATGTTTCAACCAATGTTCTATTTTTAACCTGTGATCAAGTAATTGCCCATGTTCTTAATACACATGAATTACTAATCACAACTGACAATCAATCGGTGTGCTTGAAATTTAAGAGAAAACCAAAATCATGCAATGAGGTTACTATGGTCGAGCCTAATCAGGTCATGAAACTCAATTTTATGCAAGATCAGTGAAACCGAAGTTATTCAACCATTTATTTCATTACCATGACTCACTGCTCAATCTTCATATTTTATACTATATGCATGCTTCTACAGACACAATTCCTACATGAATGAAATATTTTTTTTAATAAAATGCATATGAACTAAATGAATTAAATCTACTCTACACGCAACCTAAATATATATGCAAAAAACACAAAAAATTAAATTCCCCCCCCCGCCAAACTTAAATCAGGTAATGTCCTCATTACTTGGCATAGGAAATAATAAAAATGAGGACTTCCCTGTGCGACGAGTCAAGACTCGTCGGAACCTTCATCATCGGATGGGGGGTAGACAGGCAAAATTGGAGGAATGGGCAGCTGAACTGGATCTAATTTTGGTGAAAAGTGCGAGAAGGCATCGGCCAATGCTGTAAATGCCCCAACATTTTATGTCTGCATCGTGGCTTGGCGTTGGGAAAGTCGTAGACTCCGCTGTTGACTGCATCACTGAAAATTGGCTGGTGACTCTACTTCGGCCGCTGCAGCGCTTGGCTCATCCGCTCGTGGTGGTGAGGTTGGTGTGAATGGTGGTATCATAATAAAACCCTCTCCCTAAGGATGTGACCGTGCTCTTTCCCATGGTTTGTAATTTTCAATAGTAGGATGGTCAATGACGGCTATTGGTTATTGGATCGGCTCCGAGGCGTGCCATTGAACTCCCTCTTTCTAGCATAAATCAGTGATAAGGAAACCATGTAGCAACCCTCCTGTGGTACCCCCTCTCCACGATCGATCAATCGATTCTTAGATGCAAAGGCCGATGTTGACGTTCAAAATCTCAATTACATTATTTGACCCGTCCTCATGATTGACGATGCCATAGAGAAGCCATGCTTGTTCCTTAGTTACGTTATTTTGGTGACGCGTAGGCATGAATCGAGCAAAAATGAAGGCATACCACGCCTTCCCATATCGACTCAAAGCGGCGTGTGGAAAGGTAACTTTTTCATCAGTGCCTGCTTTGGTGACCCACTGAATGCCTGGTTTGCAAAGCCGTTCTATGATCTCATTGAGATTGGGGAGATGGTCCTCATATCGATTTGTTTGTGGTGTCTCAACCCCAAAGTATTCATTGATTGTCGCTGCTCGAAACGACACTGGCTTGCCCCTAACCATTACCGCATGATCAACGTGCTCGATGGCGTTGGCATAGAATTCCTTGACAATGTTGATCACCGCCGACTGAGGTTGCTCTACTAATTGAAACCATTCACGCTTCACAATCATGGGTGCCATGTCACCGTCTAGATTGGCATCTGGTTTCAACCCTCTTTCCAGCACCAAAGTTTTCTTGTCAATAACCTTATTGTAACGTGTTGCGGTAGCCTCACTCACAAATCTAGTGCCATCAAACCGTGGAGGAACACCCGAAGTTGATGTCCGTGGCCTTTTGGATGCCATAGTGATGTTCTCTCGTTGAATGGTGCCCAAAGAGGTGACGTTAGCGTGTGGAAACCTGTTGAAGTAATTTATCGAACACGTGGTCGGCGAATATTTTTCTCCCCCAAACTTAGTATCCTTTGTATATCACAAATATCCCAATTACAAATAATTCCAATTAACGTTAGGTCATCAGTAACCCAAGGGTTCCCAATACAATTGTGAAGCAATTCAATGAAACCTATGATCCCTTAGGCAATAAAATCCCAATATCAATGAATTAATTGTATTACCTTGTGATTGTTGCTTCAATTGGATTATTGTTGATTCAAATTCCTTTCTTCCTCTTTCTTCCAATTTGTGATGATGATTGTTGTATGTGTAGGATGTTGTATAGATGAAGTCTAGCGACTGTGGGTTGGATGATGTATGGGGGCGAGTGTGGGTTTAGGTTGTAGAGAGAGAGTAGAGTTAGAATATGATTTGGAGAAGAGTTGGTTTGTAATTGGGTTAGGTTTTATTTTATATTAGGGAGGAGTGTTTAATTGGAATAGGTTTATAGAGATTCTATGGGAATCGGGTAAAAAGAGTTTGCCTTGAATTTGGTTTGGAAGAGGAAAGGATCGACAGCAATGTAATTTAAAACTGAATCCAGCCGACCGGCGCCCCCCATGCCTGGTCTCTCATTTTTACCGTGCGGCCCCTCGCTGACCTGCTTAGTCAAGTTAATTTTTGCTGTAACACTAGCGCGCCCCATGCCATCTTGGTATTTTTAACTTGATTCGCTGCATAGGGAGCGCGCCCCATGCGTGGGTGCTCTTTGTTATGCGCGCCCCGCGCCACTTAGACTTGTGTGAGTTTTGATTTTTTTTGATTATTTTCTTGCCTTGAGTCCTGCACACAATGAAAGTGAAGTGTATTAGGATATAATAGACATCTATGAATGAAATATATATCTAAAATAAATATTAATAACTACTAAAGGTCAACTTCCTCAATTTGACTGCTATTCAAAAATGGCTTTAACCTATGGCCGTTCACCTTGAACACATTCCCTGCCTTTAGATGTTGGATATCTACTGCACCATGAGGAAATACATTAGTGACTACGAACGGACCCTCCCAACGAGAACACAACTTACCTGGAAATAATTTCAAACGTGAATTAAAAAGGAGAACTTTTTGTCCAACAGTGAAATTCTTTTGCATAATCTGTTTATCATGGAAAGCTTTCGTCTTAGCCTTATACAGTTTAGAACTCTCATATGACTTAGTATGCAACTCCTCGAGTTCTTGTAACTATAACTTCCTATGGACGCCAGCTTGATCCAAGTTCATGTTGCACTGTTTGATCGCCCAAAAAGGCTTATGCTCTAGCTCCACAAGTAGGTGGCATAGTTTCCCGAACACCAGCCTATAAGGTGACATACCAATTGGAGTTTTGTATACCGCTTTATATGCCCATAGTGCATCGTCTAATCAAAGACTCCAATCTTTCCTGTTCGGGTTGACTACTTTCTCCAAAATGGATTTGATCTCTCGGTTGGAGACCTCAGCTTGGCCATTGCTTTGCGGATGATAGGATGTAGATACCTTGTGAAGAACATTGTACTTCTTTAACAACGCTGCTAACACCCTATTACAGAAGTGAGTTCCGCGATCACTAATGATGGCCTATGGTACTCCAAACCTGACAATTATGTTAGTCCTGACAAAATCTGGAACAATTTTTGAATCGTCAGTCCTGGTGGCTTTAGCTTCCACTCACTTTGAAACATAGTCAACTGCCAATAAGATGTAAATATTACCAAAGGAAACAAGAAAAGATCCCATAAAATCAATATCCCAAACATCAAAGATTTAAATAATTAGAATAGGGTTTTGTGGCATTTGATGTTTATGAGATATATTACCAGTTCTTTGACAATTTTCACAAGATTTGCAAAATAAATAAGAGTCTTTGAAAATTGAGGGCCAAAAGAAACCACTCTCTAACACCTTATGGGATGTTTTTTAGGTCCAAAATGACCTCCACAAGCATAGGAATGACTGAAAGCTAGAATTGTTTGGAAGTCATTATCAGGTACACAATGTCTAACTATCTGATCAGCACAAAATTTTCATAAGTATAGGTCATCCAACGCATAATGTTTTGCATCACTCCTAAGCTTTTCTTTCTGGGATTTTGACAACTCACTCGGTAAGTACGCACTTACCAAATAATTCACAATGTCGGCATACCAGGGAGTTGTATTGCCAATGGAAAGTAGATGCTCATCCAGAAACATGTCTTGTAATGGTAGTGCTTCCTCCTCCTTAAGAATTCTGCTCAAGTGATCCGCTACCAAGTTGTCCGCACCCTTTTTATCTTTAATTTCCAAGTCAAATTCTTTCAGCAACAAGATCCACCTTACGATTCAAGGTTTGGACTCATTCTTAGTAAGCAAGTACCTGAGAGCATAGTAGATGGCATGGACCACTTTGTCAATCTTTTGGCCCAAGACGACCAAAAGAGCAATGCTATCTTGGCGAAATCTTTGATAAACCTACGATAAAAACTTGCATGTCCAAGAAAAGAACGTATCTCCCGCACGCTGACGGGGTAAGGCAATGCAGATATAATATCAATTTTAGCTTTATCGACTTCTAAATAATTAACTGACACTACATTACCAAGTACAATACCTTGTTCTACCATAAAGTGACATTTTTCCCAGTTTAGCACAAGGTTCGTTTCTAAACATTTATCCAATACACGTGTCAGGTTATCTAAACAGGCATCCAACGAATCACCATATACTGTGAAATCATCCATAAAGACCTCAATGCATTCTTCTAAAAGATCAAAAAAAATACTCACCATGTATCTCTGAAAAAGTACCTGGGGCATTACAAAATCCAAAGGACATTCGTCGGTAGGCAAAGGTTCCAAAGGGACATGTGAATGTGGTCTTTTCCTGGTCTTCGGGTGCAATCACAATCTGGTTATAACCTGAAAAACCATCTAGAAAGCAATAAGAAGTATGCCCAACTATTTGTTCTAACATTTGATCAATAAAAAGAAGGGGAAAGTGATATTTTCTAGTTACATCATTTAACCTCCTATAGTCGATACACCCCCTCCAACCTGTTTGCATTCGTGTGGGCACTAACTCATTATTGTCATTCTTGACAACTGTGATTCTGGATTTCTTAGGAACTACCAGCACCGGACTTACCCATTGACTGTCGGAGATGGGGTAGATGATTCCTGCATCAAGCAATTTTATTACCTCTTTCTTCACTACCTCTATCATCGGTGGGTTCAAACGTCTTTGTGCATCTCTTGTAGGTTTAGCCCCGTCTTCCAGCAAAATCCGATGCATGCACATTGTGGGACTAATACCTTTGATATCTGCTATGGTCTAACCAAACACTGTGATGTGGTCCCTAAGGACTCTCAACAATTTTTCTTCCTGCACTTTAGTTAGATTACTGGCAATTATCACATGTAAACTTTCATTAGTCCCTAAATATGTATATTTCAAGTGTGCAGGTAATTGTTTCAATTCAAGTGTTGGAGCTTGCTCAACAGATGGTAATAGTTTTTGGTGAGACACAGGAAATTGAATTAGCTGAACTGCATGCTTATCTATGAGTTTAGGCAATAAGTGTAGTGCAGCCACAGTTTCCTTCAATTCCTGGATATGCTCATGTTCATATGTCCCATCCATGTCCAAACTGTTGGAAATAGCAACCTCTAAACTGTTTCTCTTAATTTGTTCAAAAGTTTCCTGCACTACAGAGTCACACACATCAATTGCAAAAACCTGACAAATATTACTAGGGTACCTCATGGCATCATAGATGTTAAATTGGATCTTCTCGCCATCAAACTCCATTGTCAAGGTCCCATTGTGCACATCGATCATAGTTCTCGCTGTTTTTAAGAAGGGTGTATCATCTTCCATATCCACTATGTAAAAATCTACAGGAAGGATTAGTTCGTTCACCTGCAACAAGACATCTTCAACTACCCCTCGAGGGTAGGTGTTAGTACGATCTGCCAATTAAATAATTACACCAGTATTTTTCAAAAGACCTAGATTTAGAGACTTATAAACTGATAATGGCATAACAGTAATTGAAGCACCTAAATCTAGTATGGCTTTCTCAAATCTAGCGTTTCCTATCTTACATGGAATCGTGAACATGCCTGGATCTTTATATTTAGGGGGCATTTTTCTTTGAAGGACAACTGATACATTCTCCCCAACTATAACTTTTTTATCATTTTCCAATTTTCGTTTGTTAGTGCACAATTCTTTTAAAATATTCGCATATCGTGGCACTTGTTTAATTGCATCAAGTAATGGAATATTCACTTCTACTTTCCTAAAGGTTTCCAAAATTTCTTTTTACTGTTCATCTTTCTTTAAATTTCTAGAATTTCTGTGAGGAAAGGGAAGAGGAATATCTTTAAGCTAACAAGGGGGGTTAGGATGTACCTTAGATTTTTTCGGTTCCTCCTTAGCTTGCTCTTTCTCAAACTCAACTGTGGCTATGGGTGTATCCATCTGCTTTCTGCTCCGCAGGGTTATAGCACTGGCGTTCTCCCTGGGATTCACAATAGTTTGTGATGGAAGCTTCCCTGAACCTTGAGAGTCCAACCGTCCCACAGTAGTAGCTAATTGGCTCATCTGACTCTCCAAACTATGGATGGAAGATTTCGTCCCTTGTTGAAACTGTTGTGTCTGTGTCATAAATGCCTTGAACATGTCTTCCAAGGATGTTCCAGGATTGGCCGGTGCTGCTGGTTTGGGTTGGTACTATGGGTGATTTGGCTGAAACGGCTGTTTAGTTGGGTAAAACCCTTGCGCCTGTGGCCTAGCACTCCCATAACTCAAATTGGGATGATCCCTCCATCTTGGATTGTAAGTATTGGAAAAAGGATCATATTTCCTCTGCGGTTGTGCCTGGTAATTTCCCACTGCATTAGCTTGCTATGCATTCTCTTCTTCTTGTTATATCGAACATGCATCTGTAGGGTGCCCCGCCATTAAACAAATTTTGCAAGCTTGTGCAACCGGTAAGTTACCTGTTGCTAATTGTTTTACCACAGTAGTTAAGTCCTGAAATCTGTTGCTCTATATTACTCGTGCTTACCTCACTTAGCCTTTGTGTTGGATGATCATTCCGTGTTCCATATTGTTGTGCATTGGCGGCCAAATTTGCAATCAAATTCTTTGCAGCCTCCTGTGTTTTATCCACTAATGCTCTTCCACTAGCAGCGTCGATCATACTCATATCCATCGATACGAGTCCCTCATAAAAGTATATGATAAGGTGTTGATCGTCAATCTGGTGGGATGGACAGCTGAAGCAAAGCTTTTTGAATCTCTCCCAGTATTAATACAGTGTTTCACCGCTAAATTGTCGAACTCTGCAAATTTCCTTCCTTATGGTTGCTACTCTTAAAGCAGGAAAGTACTTCTCCAAAAATAGCCTCTTCATGTCATTCCATGATTGTTTTGATCCCGAGGGGAGATAATACAACCAATCTTTTGCTAAATCCCCAATGAGAATTAGAAGGCTCTCAGCTTTATATGCTCCTCCGTAACATTGTGTGGCTTCTTGGTTGAGCACACGACATGAAACTCCTTCAAATGCTTGTAAGGATCCTCACCTGTAAGACCACGAAAAGTAGGCAAAAGGTGAATTAGTCCAAATTTTAGTTCAAACGCAGCATTTAACGCCGGATATTCAATACACAGAGGTTGTTGAGTGAGATTAGGTGTTGACAAGTCCTTTAAAGTCCTGTTATTTGGCACCGCCATCTCCTCGTCTGATTCTCTTGAAGATTGGTCTGAAATTAGTGTGAGTGCGATGTTGAGGCCTGGTGATGGAGTTTCTTCAGAATCTGCAAGTGGACCTTAGGTTTTTCGAGCTTCCTTCCTAAGCCTTCGTGCGATTCTCTCTATTTCTGGATCAAATTTTAATTCAAGAGAGTGAGAGGATCGAGGCATAAAAAAATTATAAAAACGAAAATAATTGAATAAATAAAAACAAATAACACTCCTCAGCAACGACGCCAAAATTTGGTAGTGTAACGATTGAGAAATTTATATATTAATTGTAAATATTTATTGAATTAAATAAATAGTTTATTGAATTTAATTGTTGAGATAAATAAATAAATTGTGTGATTGTTGTGGATTATTTAATTAAGTGCTATATGTTTAATTAAATTGATATGTTGTAGCATAATTCTAATTTAGTTTAGAATAATTAAATTGGATTTAAAATTATGTGCTAAGTGTTTATTATAATTTATTAAGTGTTACATGAATTGAGTTTCAATTGTGACAATTGAGTATTATGGGTGTATTAATTAATGAGTGTTAGTTTTATTTAATTGAATTAGATTGATGTAATTTAATTAAATAAGTGTAGTATTTAATCTATGAATTTAAAGAATTATTAAAAGAATAAAAAAGGGTATTAAAGTGGTTTTACCAAACGAGGCCCTTGTATTTGTTTAAATCTATTTTACCCAAACAAGGCTTTATCTAATAAAAGAATTGTTTTTAAAAGGATTTTGTTTAGCCAAACATGGCCTTATACTTTTAAAATTCTTGTAACTTATATATTAAATAGTAGTTAGTGAATATATTTAATATATAGGAGTTACATATATTATATATTACTTGTATTATATATTATATGTATATACTACCAGTACGTTAGTTTTTCTAAAGCCTAAGTCTAAACTAAGAACAGAATCAGAGAGAAAGGGTTAAAGAGAGTTCTTAGAGAAGAAGAAAGGAAGAAGAAGAAGGGAAGCTTGAGAAAATAAGGGAATCATCATCTCTATCTCTTAATCCAAAACTAGTAAGGTTATAACCCTAACTCTTCTAATTGTAGAATCAATTTGTATACCTATTGTATTCTTTATCAAATTAGGTTTTCATGAAATTGTATAATCATGAATTTTATGTGTATATGGTTTCATATATTTGTTTCATATGTAATTGTATGCTATGAAAGGATTTTCAAAATACAATTATTGTAAAAACAAGTTTTAAAATCATGTTCTTCAATATTTTCATAGTTTTATAATTTTCTGTAAAAATCTTTGAGTGAAAGTTCATGATTTTGATATATATATGGGATGTGTGCATATATATATATATATATATATATATATATATATATATATTTACATATGATTTTATAGTTGTTTAAGTGTTTTAATTCACAAAGATATGAGGAGCATGGAGAAATCATGTTTATAGTGTATTATTATGAAGTTATTTTCAAAAATAGTTCTTAAATTATCAAAGAAATTGATGAAAACATGAAGTTATGTGTAATATGTGATATAACATAGTTATATATGAGTTATATGGTTGTGTTAGCAATTCAATCTATGTATTTTTGATAAACAAGAGGAATTGTGTTCATAAGGATTTTTTGTGAACTAATTTCTAAAAAATGGTTGTTGAAACTATCAAATTGATATGTGATTATGGTTTATTGTTGAAATTAGTCATGTATTATGATAGTATTGATAGTAGTGTGCATACAAGCCAATCATGTATGATGATAAAGCACATACTTTATAAACAATCTTATTTATTTATTAATAAAATATTTATTTATTAAAGACATTTAATTATCTACATGGTGCTGTTTTTATAATATGTAAATAACCCATAGTTTTAAGCAATCCTTTTAGAATCATGATGTTGATCATGCTAATGAGATCTAAATTCTTAGAAAGCTTTAAAACTAAAATAGTTCCCAATCGTGGGATTACTAAAAGGGGGATTAGTAAATCCGGATAGATTGGTACATATGTTGCTTGCTCATTGGATGAGGATGACTGATCTCATGGTCATTTGTGTGGAGACACTAAAGCAAGTATGTAGGTGCTTATTGGAGAATAAGTTCACTGAACGTGACTCGCTATGGAATACCTAATGGAGTTTTACTCGCCTGTCAATAGGAATTCCTAATGTGATAGTAGTACATGTGATCCTTGGACTTGAGATCATCATAGTATCTTGTATGTAACAAATTATTCTTTGACTAATTCCTTAAGGCCTTTTAAGGCATATATAGGGTATGCTTGGGTGTAATGAGTTACATATGGAGATAATGAATGATCAATAAAGAATCTACCACCTCTAGTAAAAGAGGAGATATATCCTATGTGATTCGTTAAATGACAACCCAGGAATCCTTGGCCAAGGTAGAATGAAATTAGAAAGAGGTTTCTAATTTGCATTATTTGGAGTTGTGCATTTTCTAATCGAAATACATATGATTAAATAAATTAAGACTTGACAGTAAATCCATGTCTTATATTTAATTGGGACATTGTATGGTGGAAGGATTGAATTGTACGGTAACTATTAACTCACAGGTTCTTTTATGATTAATATTGAAATATATATTATCTGGAAAGTCGTTGATCGCTAGGGAGGCTTATCCCTATTGTAGAATAAATGTTATTTATTTAAATAGATTATTAGTTTAATTTGTTTATTTAAATAAGATTAGAATTGTTCTAATTGATTTATTCACAACCGGTTTAATATGGAGAACCTAAAGGGTCACACCATAAAAAGAAGAAGAATTATTTAAGAAGAAAATGGCATGATAGTAATAATGCATTAAGTATAATTAATTTAATCTATGATGATATAATAAATTAAATAGCTTAATGTTTATTATTTAATATTTTAGAAATATTAAATATAAATTAATAAGAGGAGTCTTATTAATAATAATAATATTATTATTATTTTAATTCTAAAGGAGTTTAGGAATTAATATAATATCAGTACTCTCTCTCAATCCTAATAAAGATTAGGATATGAATTAATTAAAAGTAATTAATTAAAACCTTATTCTAATTGGATTAGGAGGGTTAACCTAATATCTATATAAGAGAGTCTTATATCAGAAATAAGGGACGTGAAATTTTCCAAGAGTTGGGAGTACACATATTCTATAGAGATAGAAACAAGGGTTAAGCCAATAACCCATCTTCTTGAGTTCTTCATCTTCCTTGGTGGATCACCGTTAGAGGCCAAACATTTGGGTGGCTGACATTGATCAAGGGAAGGAGCCACTACAGAGGAATCAAAGGAATCAAAGGAGTAGAACTTGTACCTGAGGAAGCTTAGATCTTCAAAGGTATAATTCCATGTTCTCTCTTTTCTATTATTGATAACAAGCACAAAGCATGATCATGGTTATGGGTTTGTATAAATTTTGAAAACCTAGTTTTTACGCTTCCGCCCTATTTATGTGATTTGATTGCATGATCGCGTTACGTACAAACCCAACAGTGGTATCAGAGCCTAACTTTGTGCTAATTATCAATTTTATAATTCCATGTATGAATTGATGTGAGAATTGGATCGTTTTTCTGGACAAAAATCATTTTTTGCAAGTTTCTGCGGCGAACGGCGCAGCTGCGCAGCTGCCCAGTTCATTACTGGCGCAGTTGTGCCGGTCTGAAAAAACTGCTGCTTCCGTCTACCTGCGCAGCTGCCCAGTTCATTACTGGCGCAGCTGCGCCGGTATCCTGGACAGACCCTGAAAATTGATTTTAATTAATTAAGTAAACTGTTTATTTAATTGATAAAGTTTTAAAATAAAGAAGTTTATTTTATCTGAAATATGATTTCAGAATGCTAAAATTAAAGGAGTTTAATTTGGATTTATTTTTGATTAAAATAAAAGAGTTTATTTTGTTTCAAAATAAAATTTAGCAAAACTTTTGTCCATTAAATAACATCGATCCATATATGGAATAGCATTGTTATTCATGAGATGAATGGATATTTATTGATGCATATGTTGATGTGTATGATAATAAATGGGGTTGATTATGGACTATGACCAATGTGATTGGATTTTATTTTGGATGAATACTTGAATGTATGGGTTTTATAAAATGGGGTCTGCGTACCTCGTCTTCTCTAGTTTTATTCTCGATGTAAATTCTATCTCCTTTCTATGTACTTCCCCTTGACTGCTGATCAAGGTTTCTATTTAATTTTAAATAGTTAATGCAATAGAGATATTTTGAAGAAATTGGAGATCAAGGAGCAAGGAGCGCGTGAAGACCCGTTTGTATGGAGCCCGGGTTTAAATGTAATAGTTACATTTAAAATTTAAATTCTTGCACTCCTAGGTTTGACCTTTTGGTTCACTTGGTGGCTCTAGTGAACCAAACTAGAATAAAAGTCCATAATCAATCCGGGTAGAATATAGTATTCTATATTGCATGCTAAATATTATATATATTATATTTTATACAAACATGCTTCGCATGTTTAATAAAATGACGCGTATTTTATATATATATGTGCATGCGCGCTTAAAAAGATGAGACAAATAATAACAAACCCCTTAAAGAAAAATTATTAAGTCTGAAGCGTTACAATGATATTTGGAATATCGAACGTCGCCTTCTAGCATGATTAGTTAATAGAGTATTAAATATTTAATATGAGTTTGTTGTGCTATCCACAAGGCGAGTATTGAATATTTAAGATGTTAATTAATCACATTTGATGCTTATCAAGAAAATTGAACGATCTAGTCTTGTTGTGCTATCCACAAGGACGAAAATTTTTCTTTTTTGAATTTATGGAAGTGCTAGGCTGGACTTAACTTAAATCATTTTAGTTCGGATGTGCACACACATGACCATTATGATTTAAGAGGCAAAATAAAAGGAGTTACATGGTGATGTAATTGACAAGAGTTGTCTACCTATATATTTGTATATCGCTTGTTGTGCTATCCACAAGGTTATATACATTTAAAATGGGATCCTTAATCTCACTAGCAAATCTTTAATTAGATGTTGCCGAGCTATATGAGTGAGGGTAATATAGTTTGATGAAAATAGTGGAAGATACCAATTTAAAATAAAGACCTAAATTTATTTTGGTAAGCAAAGTTAATAAAATGAATGTTTGCTAAAATGTTGTCTTTTCACATGCAGAATTTTAAAATGTCAAAATCACTAATCTCACTACGAAGCATACTTGATGCAAATAAGCTTACCGGCCTGAATTATGAGGACTGACTAAGAAATCTGAGAATTGTTCTCACTGCTGAAAAGATTTCTTATGTCCTAAATTCCACTATCCCTGAATCTGTTTCAGAAACAGCCTCTGAGGAAGAGATTGCCACTTTCAATAAGTGGCAAGAAGATGCATCTGTGGCTCAATGCATCACGCTCGCATCCATGAATAACGAGCTTCAGCGCCAGCACAAAAAAATGGATGCTCCTACTATGCTGCTTCACCTCAAGGAGTTGTATGGTGAATAGAGTAGGACTGCTAGATATGAGATATCTAAGGAGCTCTTCCGATCTCGGATGACCGAGGGCACTGCCGTCGAGACTCATGTTCTGAAGGTAATCAATTTGATTGAACGCCTTGGACAGCTTGGGTTCGTCATGGATGGGGAGTTGAGTCAAGACTTGGTCTTGCAGTCACTCCCTGAGACCTTCTCGTAGTTTGTGGTTAATTTTCACATGAATAAGCTAGATGTCAGCTTACCTGAGCTGCTTAACATGCTGAAAACTGCAGAAGGTCACTTCTCATCCAAGAAGAACCATGTCTTGATGGTGGATCCTTCCAATAAAAGGAAGAGGCCCAAGGTGTCTTCTGAAAATAAGAAATCTAAGAAGGCTAAGGAAAAAGGGAAAGAAAAGGAGCAAAAGAAACCTGAATCAGCTAAAGGAATGTGCTTTCATTGCAATGAGCCGGGACATTGGAAGAGGAACTGCAAGAAGTTTCTAGCAGAGAAGAAGCTTGGAGAAGCTTCGACTTCCAATCAAGGTTTGTTTATGATTGAAATTAATTTTTCTGAAAGTCATAATTCTACTTGGGTATTGGATACCGGCTGTGGTTCTCACATATGTAATACTATGCAGGGACTGGTCAGAAGTAGAAAGCTGAACAAAGATGAGGTGATCCTACGAGTGGGAAATGGAGCAAAAGTTGCTGCATTAGCTGTAGGAACTTATTGTTTAGCAATGCCTTCGGGCAAATCCATTTATCTTAATAATTGTTATTATGTTCCGAATATTATTAAAAATATTATTTCAATTTCTGTATTGGATATGGAAGGTTTTGATGTTATTATAAAGAACAATGGTTGTTCTATTTATAAAGACGATGTTTTATATGGTATTGGAAATTTGCGAAATGGACTTTATATACTTGACTTACAAGAAAATATATTTCAAATTGAACAAATTAAGAAAAGGAAAAGAGATGATATTAATTATACCTATATGTGGCACTGTAGACTCGGTCATATCAATGAAACAAGATTATCCAAGTTGCATAAAGATGGGCTCCTCGAGCTATCTGATTATGAATCATATCCAACTTGTGAATCTTGTCTCATGGGTAAAATGACTAAATCTCCTTTTAGTGGAAAAGGAGAGAGAGTTACAGAGTTATTGGCATTGATTCACACAGACGTTTGTGGACCTATGACAACAAGTGCACGGGGTGGGTATTCTTATTTTATTACTTTCACTGATGATCACTCAAGATTTGGATATGTGTATTTAATGAAATACAAATCAGAATCATTTGAAAAGTTCAAAGAGTTCAGAAGTGAAGTAGAGAAACAAACGGGCAAGAGTATTAAGATACTTCGATCATATCGAGGTGGAGAATACTTAAGCAGTGAGTTTCTCAATTGTCTCAGAGAAAATGGTATAATATCACAATTGACTCCTCCAGGTACACCAAAGTTAAATGGAGTATCTGAAAGGAGAAATCGAACACTGTTGGGCATGGTTCGATCCATGATGAGTTTTACCAACCTTCCAATTTCCTTCTGGGGATATGCCCAAGAAACGGCTGCATACCTACTTAACAAGATACCTACCAAATCGGCCCTAAAGACTCCATATGAGATGTGGAAAGGGAGGAAACCAAATCTTAAGCATGTTAAGACTTGGGGTTGTCCAGCTTATGTCAAAAAGTTTGAAAATGATAAGCTACAGACTAAATCCGATAAGTGTAGATTTGTGGGATACCCTAAAGAAATCGTAGGGTATTATTTCTATCATCCAACTGATATAAAGGTGTTTGTTGCGAAACATGCTACCTTCTTGGAGAAAGAGTTTATCCATGAAGGGGTCAGTGGGAGTAAGATATATCTTGAAGAAGTTCAAGAACCACAAGTTACCATAGACCAAAGTCAGGTACCTAACCAAGTAGAAGAACCTACTGTACCACACCCTGTTCGTAAATCTGGAAGAGTACCGAAGATACCTGAGAGGTATGGATTCGTTATAGAGGATGACGATGAGGTACACATCATGAATGATGATGATCCATTGAATTACGAATAGGCTATGAGTAATAAAGACTCAGGGAAATGGCTTGAAGCCATGAAATCCGAAATGGGCTCCATATATGAAAACAAAGTATGGTCTTTGGTTTCACCACCTGAAGGTATTAAACCTATTGGGTGTAAATGGGTTTTTAAGAAAAAGACTGGAGTAGACGGAAAGGTAGAGACCTATAAGGCCCGACTGGTTGCAAAAGGTTTCAAACAAAGACAAAGAGTTGAATATGATGAAACGTTCTCACCAGTAGCCATGCTCAAGTCCATTCGGATTTTGCTTGCGATTGCAGCTTACAACGACTATGAGATATGGCAGATGGACGTGAAAACGGCATTCCTCAATGGGAAACTTGAGGAGGATGTGTATATGACACAGCCAGAGGGATTTATTTCAAAAGTTGGAACAAATCAAGTCTGTAAGCTACAACGATCCATTTATGGGTTGAAGCAAGCTTCTCGTAGATGGAACATTCATTTTGATGAGACAATCAAAGAGTTTGATTTTATCAAAAATGAGGATGAACCATGTGTATACAAGAAGGTTAGTGGGAGCGCAGTATCATTCCTTTTATTATATGTTGATGATATATTACTGATAGGGAATGACATTCCTATGTTACAATCCATTAAAATCTGGTTATCTAAAAACTTCTCCATGAAGGACTTGGGTGAAGCATCCTATATTTTGGGGATAAAGATCTATAGAGATAGATCTAAAAGGATGCTCGGCTTATCCCAAGGAACGTACATTGATACGATGCTAAAGAGGTTTAGCATGGAAGATTCCAAAAGAGGTCTCATGCCGATGAGCCATGGAATAAATCTCTCCAAGAAACAGGCCCCAAAGACACCTGAGGAGAGAGACCGTATGAGTAAGATCCCTTATGCTTCTGCAATAGGATCCATCATGTACGGTATGATATGTACTAGACCGGATGTTGCTCACGCACTTAGTGTAACAAGCAGATACCAGTCGAATCCAGGAGAAGAGCATTGGAAGGCAGTGAAAAATATCCTAAAGTACTTGAGAAGGACTAAAGATATTTTTCTTGTCTACGGTGGGTCTGAATTAAAACTCGAGGGATTCACGGACTCAAGTTTTCAAACAGAACAAGATGACAGTAAATCTGTTTCAGGGTATGTGTTTACCTTGAACGGAGGTGCAGTGAGTTGGAAGAGTTCCAAGCAGCAAACGGTTGCTGATTCAGTGACAGAGGCAGAGTATATAGCTGCAAGTGAAGCTGCAAAGGAAGCTGTTTGGATGAAGAAGTTCATAACTGAACTTGGTGTGGTTCCTAGCATTAGAGAAGCAGTTCCCGTATACTGTGACAACACCAGAGCGGTTGCACAGGCTAAGGAACCCAGGTCTCATCAGAAATCTAAACACGTGTTGCGGCGATTTCACTTGATCAGGGAGATCATTGAAAGAGGAGACGTCACCTTGGAGCGTGTAGACTCTCAAGACAACATTGCAGATCCATTTACTAAAGCTTTAACACAACAGTAGTTTGATCGTCACTTAGAGAAGATGGGTATGAGATACCATGGCGATTGGCTTTAGTGTAAGTGGGAGATTGATAGTAGTGTGCATGCAAGCCAATCATGTATGATGATAAAGCACATACTTTGTAAACAATCTTATTTATTTATTAATAAAATATTTATTTATTAAAGGCATTTAATTATCTACATGGTGCTATTTTTATAATATGTAAATAACCCATAGTTTTAAGCAATGCTTTTAGAATCATGATGTTGATCATGCTAATGAGATCTAAATTCTTAGAAAGCTTTAAAACTAAAATAGTTCCCAATCGTGGGATTACTAAAAGGGGGATTAGTAAATCCGGATAGATTGGTACATATGTTGCTTGCTCATTGGATGAGGATGACTGATCTCATGGTCATTTGTGTGGAGACACTAAAGCAAGTATGTAGGTGCTTATTGGAGAATAAGTTCACTGAACGTGACTCGCTATGGAATACCTAATGGAGTTTTACTCGCCTGTCAATAGGAATTCCTAATGTAATAGTAGTACATGTGATCCTTGGACTTGAGATCATCATAGTATCTTGTATGTAACAAATTATTCTTTGACTAATTCCTTAAGGCCTTTTAAGGCATATATAGGGTATGCTTGGGTGTAATGAGTTACATATAGAGATAATGAATGATCAATAAAGAATCTACCACCTCTAGTAAAAGAGGAGATATGTCCTATGTGATTCGTTAAATGACAACCCAGGAATCCTTGGCCAAGGTAGAATGAAATTAGAAAGAGGTTTCTAATTTGCATTATTTGGAGTTGTGCATTTTCTAATCGAAATACATATGATTAAATAAATTAAGACTTGATAGTAAATCCATGTCTTATATTTAATTGGGACATTGTATGGTGGAAGGATTGAATTGTACGGTAACTATTAACTCACAGGTTCTTTTATGATTAATGTTGAAATCTATATTATCTGGAAAGTCGTTGATCGCTAGGGAGGCTTATCCCTATTGTAGAATAAATGTTATTTATTTAAATAGATTATTAGTTTAATTTGTTTATTTAAATAAGATTAGAATTGTTCTAATTGATTTATTCACAACCGGTTTAATATGGAGAACCTGAAGGGTCACACCATAAAAGGAAGAAGAATTATTTAAGAAGAAAATGGCATGATAGTAATAATGCATTAAGTATAATTAATTTAATCTATGATGATAGAATAAATTAAATAACTTAATGTTTATTATTTAATATTTTAGAAATATTAAATATAAATTAATAAGATGAGTCTTATTATTATTATTATTATTATTATTATTATTATTATTATTTTAATTCTAAAGGAGTTTAGGAATTAATATAATATCAGTACTCTCTCTCAATCCTAATAAAGATTAGGATATAAATTAATTAAAAGTATTTAATTAATTAATTAAATAAAACCCTATTCTAATTGGATTAGGAGGGTTAACCTAATATCTATATAAGAGAGTCTTCTATCAGAAATAAGGGACGTGAAATTTTCCAAGAGTTGGGAGTACACATATTCTATAGAGATAAAAACAAGGGTTAAGCCAATAACCCATCTTCTTGAGTTCTTCATCTTCTTTGGTGGATCACCGTTAGAGGCCAAACATTTGGGTGGCTGACATTGATCAAGGGAAGGAGCCACTACAGAGAAATCAAAGGAATCAAAGGAGTAGAACTTGTACCTGAGGAAGCTTAGATCTTCAAAGGTATAATTCCATGTTCTCTCTTTTCTGTTATTGATAACAAGCACAAAGCATGATCATGGTTATGGGTTTGTATAAATTTTGAGAACCTAGTTTTTACTCTTCCGCCCTATTTATGTGATTTGATTGCATGATTATGTTACGTACAAACCCAACAAGTATGTTAAGAATAGGAGTTATTACAATTGGAATCACTTGAATTGGTTTAAAAACGAATTCGTAGTAACAATTTTCGTCAAGAACGCTTGATTTTGTAGTTTTCTTTGAAAATCATGAAAACTTTGGTTTTGATTATGTGATGTATGGATTTTATATGATATGATCATGTTAAAGAGTTTAAAATATAGTTTTTATCAAGTTTCATGTTTATCATGTTGGGAAAAATCGAATTCGGTGTGAAGGAATAAGCCAAATTAGCTTATTTCTCCACCAGTTCGCGAACCAGGACCCTCACCAAGGGGGTGACCCACCCCAGCGGGTGTATTGCCCTTGGGGGACCGGCCCCAACCTGTGGACTTGCTGTCTGGGAATGTTGGTTTTTGGTTTTTGAGTTTTCATGCCCCGTTTGTTTAGCTAACTTATTTCTATGACTTGGAAAGTGAAATAAGTAATAAGATAACATGTTTTTGATGTGTTTAAGATGGATTGAAGTTGTATATGAATGTGTTACATGTGTGTGGGTGTGTTACCTTCATATGGTACACAACACGATTCATTGAGTTATAAGTTTATGAATGTATGCCGTGAGTATAAACTCACGTACTTGACTAGTTAGCAACTAATGCGGTAAATTACATTGTGAGTTGGACTTGAGTATGAAGTTCAACGGTTTAAATGTTGTAGTTGGATACTAATAGATGTTTTGGAACGTAATGCAATATGTGTAGGGTAATTGTGGAAGTGATTGTAGTTATTAAAGTGTAGCTTGCGCTTGAGGCAAGTTTCCTATCTCTAAACTTATTATCGTGCAAGTGTTCTAATCTTTATTCTCTTACGTTAAGCAAGTTTTCTATTTCGAAACTTGTTACTTACTTTGTACAAGCCTTGTTGTATCCTAATGTTTCTAATATTCAAATATTGAAGTATTTTTGAGGTATTGTGATCTTGACTTAGTTGTTCAAGCAAGATCTACGTATTCTTTCAATTGCTTTGAGTTACTTCTAAAGCATGCCTATCTATTATGAAGTTTATTGTCATATCTTATAATTGGTTCCTGATTCTTATATTATTGAACTATTAAAGTACTGTGAGTCGATTCAACTACTCCTAGTTGATGAGAGTTAAAACTTTATAGTTCCCTTATCTGTCCAAACCAAACTTTCTTTAGTGCGGACTTGTATTCAATTACTGAGAATGAAAACCCTATTTATTAGGGGATATTTATGCGAAAGCGTTAAGATGGTTGTGCACAATTCATGGTACAAAGGGTTGATCCCCCTGAGTACGAGTTAAAGGTTCATAGTCTTATTGACTATTAAAGGTTTAAATAGAAATATTTATAACCTAGGACATAGTTCAAGGTCTTATGACCCTCAGATGATTCTATATTCGAATTCTATGTATTGATGAAAGAATTATAATTCAATTCTTTATCTTGAAGAAAGTAAAGTTATTCAAACTCTTTTGAAACTATTCATATATGTTATATCATTATTGTATTTTCAAGTGAGCTTTTGTTTGCTCACTCTTGCATGTTTATCACCACTTGCAGTTGAAACCAAGAATGTTGACATACCGTCAACAAGTAAAGAAAAAGGAAACATGAACAAGTGAAGGCTTGTTGTTTCAAGTTTTTATTGTAATAAGACTTAGTCGATTATGTTATGTTTTATTTCCGCATTTATTGTTTGATGTTAAGGTTTAGTTAACCCTGAGATTTTATTGGACAAGTTGTAATCCTTTTTAAAGGAAGATTTTTATTAAGGTTTTATGAAGGTTGTAATTTACTTTGCAAGTCTTTATATTTGGGTAGATGTATATTTTAATTAGAAAGTGAACACCAAATCATGTGGAAACGAAGTACTCGGATTTGGGGGTGTCACAGGTTGGTATCAAAGCTATAGGTTATGAACCTTAGGTGGGGGGAAAAACCTTAGGTAGTAGCCTTATAGGAAGATTGAAAAGATAACAGTGATACGTAAAGATAATAAACTACCTTATGTGCTATGTGTTTACGTTTAGGTATTCAAAGAGTGACGACTCGATATCATATAATAATAAACTTTAAAATTCTTTTGTCAAGATGATGAATATTGGAGAACCCATTCAGGCTAGAGAAGGGTATACCTCAGGTACCTAGAGAGGATTTTCCCCAAGACATCCATGTTGTCTGGGAGCAGCTGGTTAGGAGATAGCCATCTTCAGTGATCACAGTAGCTGGTCGGGAGCTTGAGCTGACACCTATTCCAGAGGAAGAGGACGAGGATGAGTCTGAACAGCAGGAAGAGGAGGAAGAAGATCCCGAAGCGAAATTTCCCCCTCACTCAGTTAGTGCTGAGATATACGAGGCAGTTTACGACAGTAATATGGAGCTTCATGGTCGAGTCAGAGAGCTCGAGGAAACCATCTAGCAGCGGGACGAGACTATCGAGGATATGGCTAGTGACCTAGGAGAAGCACAATGGGACCTAATACACACAGAGAATGATCGAGATGAGGTACGAGCCGAGCTAGAAAAGCTGAAGCAAGATATCCAAGAGGAGTCGACGAAGCGTGCCAGAACTGAGGAAACAAGCTTTAGGGCTACTCAACGAGCCGATCGAGCTGAGTACGAGGCGGAAACCAAGAGAGTCAAGCTAAGAGAAATAGAATACGCTTTCTATAAGGCCATAGATAGGGCCCAGAATCGTATCTTTTATTACCCAGCTCAATTCCAAGGGTTACCATGGTGTGTGGTGGACCGAAGGACAGCGCTTCGGGTGATGGAGGAAGAACTTAGAGAGGCTGTGCGACGTCTTAATATGCCTAGACATTAGATCTTTTAAATTATGTGTTTCTTTTTGTAATAAATGTAAATCCCATAGTTTTAGATAATAATGGGATAAAGTGATGATGTAGTCCTATAACTTGTTCTAGTTCAGGAAAGTTGATGTAGATAGCAGGAATGCTATCTATCCTATGTTTTCAAAACTACGAGTAAGGAATAAAAGAAGTTTATTGATGTGCTATGTGTTCATATATGAACTGAGTTATTTAATTATTTAAAGCTGAACTTGAATACTTAAGAATCGAACAAAGGAGCTAATAATAATATTTTCTTCACACAAAATGCCTCCTAGAAGAAGACCAACACGTCAAAACCTCGAGGATTCGATGAACAACAACAATAACGATGTAACAAACCCTAACTCAGTTCAGCAGTTAGTGAACTTGCTGATAAGAGCGATGGCGAATCAGCAGCAACTGTAGGCCACGACATTCAAAGAGTTTAAGGCAGTAGGACCGCCTGAATTCAAGGGATCGACGAACCCTATATATGCTCAGACGTGGGTTATGGAAATGGAAAAAGTCTTTGACGTGGCTAGGGTTGGTGAAGATCAGAAAACGGCATTTGCGACTTTCATGATGAAGTCAGATGCTAGTTTCTGGTGGCAGGTGAATAAGACCAGAGAGGGTGAAGGAGTCATAACATGGGAACGTTTCAAGGAAATGTTCTACGAAATGTACTTTCCAGTGAGTTCGCAGGACCAGATGGAGGTCCAATTCTTAGAGCTGAAGTAAGGAGGGATGATAGTGTTGAAATACACCGCAAAGTTCAACGAGTTGGCCAGGTTCGCTACTTACCAGATCAGCACGGACGCTAGGAAGGCGAGGAGGTTTGAGCGGGGACTGAAATCCTGGCTCTACAGCAAGGTCTCTATGTTCCAGATGAATACGTTTGCAGCTGTGCTGGAAAAGGCTATTCTAGCTGAAGGAAGGAGTGAAGCCGTTACTAAATTCAACCAAGACAATAAGAAGAAGATTGAGACGAAAAACAAGGCTGGTGGTAGCGGGGCTATCCATCAGAAAAGGAAGTGGAATGACACCACCTCTGCTGGGAGTCAGCAAGGAGAGCAACAAAAGAGAAAGCTCGAAGCATGTGCTACATGCGGGAAGACTCACACTGGAGTGTGCATGAAAGGGAAACGGGTGTGTTACAACTGTGGTCAGGAAGGCCACATCACGCCAAATTGCCCAAACCCGAAGAAGGGAGCTTGTTATACATGTGGATCCAAGGATCACATAGCTCGTAACTGCCCTAAGAAGCCAGCGACAGGGTCAACAGGGAATGGAGGAAATGGCAGCGTCATCACTCTGACTATTGTTGGACCGTCGCCACTGCAAGCCGTTCGACCCACTGCCCGCACATTCAACATGACAGTGCAGGATGCCGTGCAATCAAAGGATGTGGTGGCAGGTATTATTCCGATCAATAGTATAAATGCATATGTATTATTTGATTCGGGTGCTACTTGTTCATTCATATCTGATGATTTTGCTAAAATCCTAGACTAACCTGTAGAGGAGTTAGCTTACCCCTTGAACATAAAAATTGCGAATAGGGAAGTTATTCCTGTTAGGTTAGTATACAAGAACTGTAGATTGGATATTAAGGGTCAGGAGCTGAGGGTAGATTTGATTTCGATTAAACTTGGAGAATTCGATGTCATATTGGGGATGGATTGGTTGTTCAACCATGGGCCGATAATCGACTGTCAGAGGAAGTCGGCAAACCTTACGACTCCGTCGAAACTAGTGTTCTATGGTAGTAAATCGCCTAAATAAGCGAGTTATCTGACGGTGATGCAAGCCATGAAAATTTTAACGCAAGGCTGTGTATGATATCTAGCCTACATAGTAAATATGCGTAAGGAGAGCCCGAAGGTAGAAGAGTTATCGGTGATTAAGGTGTTTGTGGACGTGTTTCCGAGCGACTTGCCAGGACTTCCGCCAGATAGGGAGATAGAGTTCGTGATCGACTTAGCGTCGGAAACTGCTCCAATTTTGAAGGCTCCGTACCAAATGGCTCCAGTTGAGATGAAGGAACTAATGGTTCAACTTCAAGAATTTCTATACAAGAAGTATATTCAACTGAGCGTTTCGCCGTGGGGAGCGCCAGTGTTATTCGTGAAGAAGAATGATGGAACACTGAGTCTTTGCATTGACTATAGAGAGTTGAACAAAGTTACGATCAAGAATATATATCCCTTACCTAGGATCGATGACTTGTTTGATCAACTGAAGGGTGCTAAATACTTCTCGAAGATCGATTTGAGAAGCGGGTATCATCAATTGAAGGTGAGGAAGGAAGATATACCAAAAATGACTTTTAGAACTCGATATGGTCATTACGAGTTCTTGGTGATGTCATTTGGTCTGACGAATGCCCCAGCTGCATTTATGGACCTAATGAACAGGGTGTTTAAGCCATTTCTAGATAAGTTCATAGTGGTGTTCATAGATGACATCCTGGTTTATTCCAAGACCGAGGAAGAACACGCTGAACACTTAAGGCTTCTCTTAGAATCGTTGAGACGAGAGAAGCTCTATGCAAAATTCTCGAAGTAGCGAATTCTGGTTGGAACGTGTGCAATTTCTTGGCCACGTGATCGACAAGGACGGTGTTTTGGTAGATCCGTCGAAGGTTGAAGCACTAATGAATTGGGATCAGCCAAAAACGACGTCTGAAGTAAGGAGTTTCTTGGGATTGGCAGGTTATTACCGTCGATTTATCCAAGATTTTTCTAAGATTGCAACTCCGTTGACAAATTTGACACATAAAACAGTTAAGTTTGTTTGGATGGAAAAGTGTGAGGAAAGTTTCCAGTAGTTGAAGAAAAGGTTTAGTACTACGCCTGTGTTGTCTTTACCGGATAGTACGGGGAATTTTGTGGTATATAGTGATGCCTCACATAAGGGTTTAGGCAGTGTGTTAATGCAGAGCGGCAAGGTTATTGAGTATGCATCACGTCAACTGAAGGATTATGAGAAGGGGTATCCGACCCATGACTTAGAATTGGCGACAGTACTGTTTGCTCTAAAGATATGGAGACACTACTTATATGGAGAAAAGTGTGAGATATACACAAATCACAAGAGTCTGAAATATATTTTCACCCAGAAGGATTTGAACGTGCGCCATAGAAGATGGTTGAAACTGATTAAAGACTACGACTGCGAGATACTTTACCATCTGGGTAAAGCTAACGTTGTCGCCGACGCTTTGAGCAGAAAAGGTTGGGAGAAGCTGAATATGTTAACTGATCAGGATCAGTTGATAGAACAGATGGCTAGATTAGAGCTGAAAGTGAAGTTTCTGAAGGAATCGGATGAGAAGTTATTTCAAGTAACTACTGGTACTACTCTGGTAGACAAAGTGAAAGAATCACAACTTCATAATGAGAAATGTGAGAAGATTCGGAAGAGAATAGCCGATGGCGAAGAGTTTAAATTCAAAATCGACAGTGAGGGACTGCTATGATTTGAAGGTAGAATCTGGGTACCGCCAGTACCAGAAGTTAAGGAGAAGATCTTGAGTGAAGCTCATAGTTCAAGGTATTCAATTCACCCTAGGAGTACGAAGATGTACCAGAATCTTAGGCATCATTTCTGGTGGCCGAATATAAAGAGGGATGTTGCTGAGTGCGTTGCAAAATGTCTAACTTGTCAGAAAGTCAAGGCAGAACACCAGAGACCTAGCGGATTGCTGCAACCGTTAGAAATTCCAGAATGGAAGTGGGAGCATATCACGATGGATTTTGTGGTTGGTCTTCTAGAAACTCAAAAGGGATTTAACGTAATTTCGGTGATTGTGGATCGACTGACGAAGTCAGCCCACTTTCTACCAATCAAGATTAAGTACAACTTAGAACAATTGGTGAAGCTGTACGTTAAGGAAATTATTTATCGACACAGTGTTCCAGTGTCAATTATGTCAGACAGAGATCCGCGTTTTATGTCGAATTTCTGGAAGCGTTTGCAAGAGTGTCTAGGAATGCAATTGCGAATGTGTACAGCATACCATCCTCAGACCGATGGTCAGAGCGAGAGAATAATTCAGATGCTTGAGTGATAGTAGTGTGCATACAAGCCAATCATGTATGATGATAAAGCACGTACTTTGTAAACAATCTTATTTATTTATTAATGAAATATTCATTTATTACAGGCATTTAATTATCTACATGTTGCTGTTTTTATAATATGTAAATAACCCATAGTTTTAAGCAATGCTTTTAGAATCATGATGATGATCATGCTAATGAGATCTAAATTCTTAGAAAGTTTTAAAACTTAAATAGTTCCCAATCGTGGGATTACTAAAAAGGGGATTAGTAAATCCGGATAGATTGGTACATATGTTGCTTGCTCATTGGATGAGGATGATTGATCTCATGATCATTTGTGTGGAGACACTAAAGCAAGTATGTAGGTGCTTATTGAAGAATAAGTTCACTGAACGTGATTCGCTATGGAATACCTAATGGAGTTTTACTCGCATGTCAATAGGAATTCCTAATGTGATAGTAGTACAAGTGATCCTTGGACTTGAGATCATCATAGTATCTTGTATGTAACAAATTATACTTTGACTTATTCCTTAAGACCTTTTAAGGCATATATAGGGTATGCTTGGGTATAATGAGTTACATATGGAGATAATGAATGATCAATAAAGAATCTACCACCTCTAGTAAAAGAGGAGATATGTCCCATGTGATTCGTTAAATGACAACCCAGGAATCCTTGGCCAAGGTGAAATGAAATTAGAAAGGAGTTTTTAATTTGCATTATTTGGAGTTGTGCATTTTCTAATCGAAATACATATAATTAAATAAAATAAGACTTGACAGTAAATCCATGTCTTATATTTAATTGGGACATTGTATGGTGGAAGGATTGAATTGTATGGTAACTATTAACTCACAGGTTCTTTTATGATTAATGTTGAAATCTATATTATCTGGAAAGTCGTTGATCGCTAGGGAGGCTTATCCCTATTGTAGAATAAATATTATTTATTTAAATAAATTATTAGTTTAATTTATTTATTTAAATAAGATTAAAATTGTTTTAATTGATTTATTCACAACCGGTTTAATATGGAGAACCTAAAGGGTCACACCATAAAAGGAAGAATAATTATTTAAGAAGGTAATGGCATAATCGTAATAATGCATTAAGTATAATTAATTTAATCTATGGTGATAGAATAAATTAAATAGCTTAATGTTTATTATTTAATATTTTGGAAATATTAAATATAAATTAATAAGAGGAGTCTTATTAATATTATTACAATTATTATTATTTTAATTTCTAAAGGAGTTTAGTAATTAATTTAATATTTAGTACTCTCATTTATTCCTAATAAGATTAGGAGACAAATTAATTAAATGAATTTAATTAATTATTCCCATGTGGTGGGAAGCCTAAATTAATTAAAGGAGTTTAATTAATTAAAAGAAATCCCATGTCTAATAGGATTAGAAGGGTTGACCAATGTCTATATAAGAGAAGTCTTATAATAGATATTAGATTGATGCAATTCCAATTGTTGGAGAGTACTCCTTTTCTATAGAGGATAGAAAACTAAGGTTAAGCCAAACACCCTCCTTCTTGATAATTCATCTTCCTTGGTGGATCACCTCTAGAGGCCAAACACTTGGGTGGCTAACGTTGATCAAAGGAAGGAATCTAACCCGAAAATTCAAGGAGATCACGAAGAACAAGGAGTTGAACTAGTACCTGTGGAAGCTTCGTTCTACAAGGGTATGATTCCATAACTTCTTATTTATCGTTTTAAATTAATAATTTGCATAAAGGATGATCCGGGTAATGGTTTTGTAGAAATTTTTTAAACTCTGATATACCATGCTTCCGCTAATTTTTGCAATTTGATTGCGTCACGATTTCGTACAAACCCAACAGTGGCATCAGAGCCAAATCTTTATGCAATTATTAATTTATTTTTGATTTCATATACATGTGGGTATGTATTTAAAATAATTTATTGGGCATAATTTTATTGTATAAAATTATATATATTTTTTTTTTTAAAAAAAAAAAAAAAAAGACTTTTTTTTGGGAAGAATCACAATTTTTTTTTTGGTGCTAATCTTGAATTCTGCAAAGAAAAGGTGTTGTCTCTTTCTTACTCCAAAAAGAATGTGACCCATCAAGAAAGGACTTTTTTAATAAACCTGCAGGACTCTTTTAATAAAAGAAGGTGACTTTTTAAAAAAATAAATAAATATGATATATTTATATATTATATTCTAAATAATTTTATAATTAAAATAAAGAGTTTATTTTAATCTTGAAATTGGATTTCATGCAATTTAAAATTGCCCATTAAATGATACTCATATATATATGGAATGTTTTAATTCATGAGATGAATATTTATTTATTAATATATATGGTGATATGTATGAAAATAAATGGGGATTGATTATGGACTATTTGACCAATGTGATTGGATTTTATTTTAGTTGAATGCTTGAATGAATGAGTTTTATTAAATGGGGTCTGCGTACCTCGTCTTCTCTAATTTTTTTTTCTTGATGTAAAATTCTATCTCCCTCCTATGTACTTCCCCTTGACTGTTGATCAAGGTTTCTATTTAAATTAAATAGTTTAATGTAATAGAAATAGTTAGAATTATCTTTAAAAATTAGAGACCAAGGAGCAAGGAGCGCGTGAAGACCCGTTTGTATGGAGCCCGGGTTTAAATGTAATAGTTACGTTTAAATTTAAATTCTTGCACCCCTAGGTTTGACCTTTTGGTTCACTTGGTGGCTCTAGTGAACCAAACTAGAATAAAAGTCCATAATCAATCCGGGTAGAATATAATATTCTATATTGCATGCTAAATATTATATATATTATATTTTATGCAAACATGCTTCGCATGTTTAATAAAATGACGCGTATTTTATATATATATGTGCATGCGCGCTAAACAAGATGAGACAAATAATAACAAACCCCTCAAAGAAATAATATTAAGTCTGAAGCGTTCAATGATATTTGGAATATCGAACGTCGCCTTCTAGCATGATAAATTAATAGAGTATTAAATATTTAATATGAGCTTGTTGTGCTATCCACAAGGCGAGTATTGCGTATTTAAGATGTTAATTAATCACATTTGATGCTTATCAAGAAAATTGAACGATCTAGTCTTGTTGTGCTATCCACAAGGACGAACATTTTTCTTTTTTGAATTTATGGAAGTGCTAGGCTGGACTTAACTTAAATCATTTTAGTTCGGATGTGCACACACTTGACCATTATGATTTAAGAGGCAAAATAAAAGGAGTTATATAGTGTTGTAATTGACAAGAGTTGTCTACCTATTTATTTGTATATCGCTTGTTGTGCTATCCACAAGGTTATATACATTTGAAATGGGATCCTTATTCTCACTAGCAAATCTTTAATTAGATGTTGCGGAACTATATAAGTGAGGGTAATATAGTTTGATGAAAATAGTGGGAGATACCAATTTAAAATAAAGACCTAAATTTATTTTGGTATGCAAAATTAATAAAATGAATGTTTGCTAAAATGTTATTTTTCACATGCAGAATTTTAAAAATGTCTAAGTCACTAATCTCACTACGAAGCATACTTGATGCAAACAAGCTTACCGGGCCGAATTATGAGGACTGGCTAAGAAATCTGAGAATTGTTCTCACTGCTGAAAAGATTTCTTATGTCCTAAATTCAACTGTCCCTGAATATGTTTCAGAAACAGCCTCTGAGGAAGAGATTGCCACTTTCAATAAGTGGCAAGATGATGCATCTGTGGCTCAATGCATCATGCTCGCATCCATGAATAACGAGCTTCAGCGTCAGCACGAAAAAATGGATGCTCCTGCTATGCTGCTTCACCTCAAGGAGTTGTATGGTGAACAGAGTAGGACTGCTAGATATGAGATATCTAAGGAGCTCTTCCGATCTCGGATGACCGAGGGTACTGCCGTCGAGACTCATGTCCTGAAAGTGATCAATTTGATTGAACGCCTTGGACAGCTTGGGTTCGTCATGGATGGGGAGTTGAGTCAAGACTTGGTCTTGCAGTCACTCCCTGAGACCTTCTCGCAGTTTGTGGTTAATTTTCACATGAATAAGTTACATGTCAGCTTGCCTGAGTTGCTTAACATGCTGAAAACTGCAAAAGGTCACTTCCCATCCAAGAAGAACCATATCTTGATGGTGGATTCTTCCAATAAAAGGAAGAGATCTAAGGTATCTTCTGAAAAGAAGAAATCCAAGAAGGCTAAGGGAAAGGGGAAAGAAAAGGAACAAAAGAAACCTGAACCAGCTAAAGGAATGTGCTTTCATTGCAACAAGCCGGGACATTGGAAAAGGAACTGCAAGAAGTATCTAGCAGAGAAGAAGCTTGGAGAAGCTTCGACTTCCAATCAAGGTTTGTTTATGATTGAAATTAATTTTTCTGAAAGTCATAATTCTACTTGGGTATTGGATACCGGCTGTGGTTCTCACATATGTAATACTGTGCAGGGACTGGTCAGAAGTAGAAAGCTGAACAATGATGAGGTGATCCTACGAGTGGGGAATGGAGCAAAGGTTGCTGCATTAGCTGTAGGAACTTATTATTTAGCAATGCCTTCGGGCAAGTCCATTTATCTTAATAATTGTTATTATGTTCCGAATATTATTAAAAACATTATTTCAATTTCTGTATTGGATATGGAAGGATTTAACGTTGTTATAAAGAACAATAGTTGTTCTATTTATAAAGACGATGTTTTATATGGTATTGGAAATTTGCGAAATGGACTTTATACACTTGACTTACAAGAAAATATATTTCAAATTGAACAAACTAAGAAAAGAAAAAGAGATGATATTAATTATACCTACATGTGGCACTGTAGACTCGGTCATATCAATGAAACAAGATTATCCAAGTTGCATAAAGATGGGCTCCTCGAGCTATCCGATTATGAATCATATCCAACTTGTGAATCTTGTCTCATGGGTAAAATGACTAAATCTCCTTTTAGTGGAAGAGGAGAAAGAGTTACAGAGTTGTTGGCATTGATTACACAGACGTTTGTGGGCCTATGACAACAAGTGCACGGGGTGGGTATTCTTATTTTATTACTTTCACTGATGATCACTCAAGATTTGGATATGTGTATTTAATGAAATACAAGTCAGAATCATTTGAAAAGTTCAAAGAGTTCAGAAGTGAAGTAGAGAAACAAACGGGCAAGAGTATAAAGATACTTCGATCAGATCGAGGCGGAGAATACTTAAGCGGTGAGTTTCTCAATTGTCTCAAAGAAAATGGTATAATCTCACAATGGACTCCTCCAGGTACACCACAGTTAAATGGAGTATCTGAAAGGAGAAATCGAACACTGTTAGACATGGTTCGATCCATGATGAGTTTTACCGACCTTCCAATTTCCTTCTGGGGATATGCCCTAGAAACGGCTGCATACCTACTTAACAAGGTACCTACCAAATCCGTCCCAAAGACTCCATATGAGATGTGGAAGGGGAGGAAACCAAATCTTAAGCATGTTAAGACTTGGGGTTGTCCAGCTTATGTCAAAAAGTTTGAACATGATAAGCTACAGACTAAATCCGAAAAGTGTAGATTTGTGGGATACCCTAAAGAAACTGTAGGGTATTATTTCTATCATCTAACTGATCAAAAGGTGTTTGTTGCGAAACATGCTGCCTTCTTGGAAAAGGAGTTTATCCATGAAGGGGTCAGTGGGAGTAAGATATATCTTGAAGAAGTTCAAGAACCACAAATTATCACGGATCAAAGTCAGGTACCTGACCAAGTAGAAGAACCTACTATACCACACCCTGTTCGTAAATCTTGGAGAGTACCGAAGATACCTGAGAGGTATGGATTCGTTATAGAGGATGACGATGAGGTACACATCATGAATGATGATGATCCATTGAATTACGAACAGGCCATGAGTAATAAAGACTCAGGGAAATGGCTTGAAGCCATGAAATCCGAAATGGACTCCATGTATGAAAACAAAGTATGGACTTTGGTTTCACCACCTGAAGGCATTAAGCCTATTGGGTGTAAATGGGTCTTTAAAAGAAAGACTGGAGAGGACGGCAAGGTGGAGACCTATAAGGCCCGACTGGTTGCAAAAGGTTTCAAACAAAGACAAGGAGTTGATTATGATGAAACCTTTTCACCAGTAGCTATGCTCAAGTCCATTCGGATTTTGCTTGCAATTGCAGCTTATAACGACTATGAGATCTGGCAGATGGACGTGAAAACGGCCTTCCTCAATGGAAAACTTGAGGAGGATGTGTATATGACACAGCCAGAGGGATTTGTTTCAAAGGTTGGAATAAATCAAGTCTGTAAGCTGCAACGATCCATTTATGGATTGAAGCAAGCTTCTCGTAGATGGAACATTCGTTTTGATGAGACAATCAAAGAGTTTGATTTTATCAAAAATGACGATGAACCATGTGTGTACAAGAAGGTTAGTGGGAGCGTAATTTCATTCCTTGTATTATAAGTTGATGATATATTACTGATAGGGAATGACATTCCTATGCTACAATCAATTAAAATATGGTTATCTAAACACTTCTCCATGAAGGACTTGGGAGAAGCATCCTATATTTTGGGGATAAAGATCTATAGAGATAGATCTAAAAGGATGCTTGGTTTATCCCAAGGAACGTACATTGATACGATGCTAAAGAGGTTTAGCATGGAAGATTCCAAAAGAGGTCTCATGCCGATGAGCCATGGAATACATTTCTCCAAGAAACAGGCCCCAAAGACACCTGAGGAGAGAGACCGTATGAGTAAGATCCCTTAGGCTTCTGCAATAGGATCTATCATGTACGGTATGATATGTACTAGACCGGATGTTGCTCATTCACTTAGTGTAATGAGCAGATACCAGTCGAATCCAGGAGAAGAGCACTGGAAGGCAGTGAAGAATATCCTAAAATACTTGAGAAGGACTAAGGATATTTTTCTTGTCTACGGTGGGTCTGAATTAAAACTCGAAGGGCTTCACAGACTCAAGTTTTCAAACCGACCAAGATGACAGTAAATCTGTTTCGGGGTATGTTTTTACCTTGAACGGAGGCGCAGTGAGTTGGAAGAGTTCCAAGCAGCAAACAGTTGCTGATTCAGTGACAGAGGCAGAGTATATAGCTGCAAGTGAAGCTGCAAAGGAAGCTGTTTGGATGAAGAAGTTCATAACTGAACTTGGTGTGGTTCCTAGCATTGGAGAAGCAGTTCCCATTTACTGTGACAACACAGGAGCAGTTGCACAGGCTAAGGAACCGAGGTCTCATCAGAAATCTAAACACGTGTTGCGGCGATTTCATTTGATCAGGGAGATCATTGAAAGAGGAGACGTCACCTTGGAGCGTGTAGACTCTCAAGACAACATTGCAGATCCATTTACTAAAGCTTTAACACAACAGCAGT
Organism: Panax stipuleanatus; assembly: GCA_020205555.1. Lineage (NCBI taxonomy): Eukaryota > Viridiplantae > Streptophyta > Magnoliopsida > Apiales > Araliaceae > Panax > Panax stipuleanatus. The sequence goes on from CM035125.1 coordinate 103,511,222, forward strand.
TTGATCGTCACTTAGAGAAGATGGGTATGAGATACCATGGCGATTGGCTTTAGTGCAAGTGGGAGATTGATAGTAGTGTGCATACAAGCCAATCATGTATGATGATAAAGCACGTACTTTGTAAACAATCTTATTTATTTATTAATGAAATATTCATTTATTACAGGCATTTAATTATCTACATGTTGCTGTTTTTATAATATATAAATAACCCTATAGTTTTAAGCAATGCTTTTAGAATCATGATGATGATCATGCTAATGAGATCTAAATTCTTAGAAAGTTTTAAAACTTAAATAGTTCCCAATCGTGGGATTACTAAAAAGGGGATTAGTAAATCCGGATAGATTGGTACATATGTTGCTTGCTCATTGGATGAGGATGATTGATCTCATGATCATTTGTGTGGAGACACTAAAGCAAGTATGTAGGTGCTTATTGAAGAATAAGTTCACTGAACGTGATTCGCTATGGAATACCTAATGGAGTTTTACTCGCATGTCAATAGGAATTCCTAATGTGATAGTAGTACAAGTGATCCTTGGACTTGAGATCATCATAGTATCTTGTATGTAACAAATTATACTTTGACTTATTCCTTAAGACCTTTTAAGGCATATATAGGGTATGCTTGGGTATAATGAGTTACATATGGAGATAATGAATGATCAATAAAGAATCTACCACCTCTAGTAAAAGAGGAGATATGTCCCATGTGATTCGTTAAATGACAACCCAGGAATCCTTGGCCAAGGTGAAATGAAATTAGAAAGGAGTTTTTAATTTGCATTATTTGGAGTTGTGCATTTTCTAATCGAAATACATATAATTAAATAAAATAAGACTTGACAGTAAATCCATGTCTTATATTTAATTGGGACATTGTATGGTGGAAGGATTGAATTGTATGGTAACTATTAACTCACAGGTTCTTTTATGATTAATGTTGAAATCTATATTATCTGGAAAGTCGTTGATCGCTAGGGAGGCTTATCCCTATTGTAGAATAAATATTATTTATTTAAATAAATTATTAGTTTAATTTATTTATTTAAATAAGATTAAAATTGTTTTAATTGATTTATTCACAACCGGTTTAATATGGAGAACCTAAAAGGTCACACCATAAAAGGAAGAATAATTATTTAAGAAGGTAATGGCATAATCGTAATAATGCATTAAGTATAATTAATTTAATCTATAGTGATTGAATAAATTAAATAGCTTAATGTTTATTATTTAATATTTTGGAAATATTAAATATAAATTAATAAGAGGAGTCTTATTAATATTATTACAATTATTATTATTTTAATTTCTAAAGGAGTTTAGTAATTAATTTAATATTTAGTACTCTCATTTATTCCTAATAAGATTAGGAGACAAATTAATTAAATGAATTTAATTAATTATTCCCATGTGGTGGGAAGCCTAAATTAATTAAAGGAGTTTAATTAATTAAAAGAAATCCCATGTCTAATAGAATTAGAAGGGTTGACCAATGTCTATATAAGAGAAGTCTTATAATAGATATTAGATTGATGCAATTCCAATTGTTGGAGAGTACTCCTTTTCTATAGAGGATAGAAAACTAAGGTTAAGCCAAACACCCTCCTTCTTGATAATTCATCTTCCTTGGTGGATCACCTCTAGAGGCCAAACACTTGGGTGGCTAACGTTGATCAAAGGAAGGAATCTAACCCGGAAATTCAAGGAGATCACGAAGAACAAGGAGTTGAACTAGTACCTATGGAAGCTTCGTTCTACAAGGGTATGATTCCATAACTTCTTATTTATCGTTTTAAATTAATAATTTGCATAAAGGATGATCCGGGTAATGGTTTTGTAGAAATTTTTTAAACTCTGATATACCATGCTTCCGCTAATTTTTGCAATTTGATTGCGTCACGATTTCGTACAAACCCAACATTGAGGATATGCTGAGAGCTTGCGTGTTGGATTTCAAGGGAAGCTGGGAGGATCATCTACCGTTGGTGGAGTTCGCCTACAACAACAGTTACCACGAGAGTATCGGCATGCCGCCTTACGAAGCGTTATATGCCAGGAAATGCAGAACTCCTTTGTGCTGTGATGAAGTCGGTGAACGTCAATTGTTGGGACCGGAATTGGTGCAACAAACTGCTAAAAATAGTGAAGCTGATCAGAACAAGATTGGTTGCTGCTCAAGACAGACAAAAGAAATATGCCGATCAACATCGACAGAATCGAGAATTCTTACCAGGGAGCTTCGTTTTCCTGAAGGTATCTCCCTGGAAGGGGAAGATTCGATTCGACAAGAAAGGGAAGCTGAGTCCCCGATTTATTGGACCTTTCGAAGTACTACGAAAAGTGGGCGAGGTTGCTTACGAGGTATCATTACCTCCGGAGCTCGAGAATATACATAACGTATTTTATATCTCTGTGTTTCGACCTTACAAACACGACTATAAACATGTAATAGAATATGAGCCTTTACAATTTGATAAAGACTTAACTTATGAAGAGGTTCCTGTTCAAATAGTTGATAGGAAGGAACAAGTACTTAGAAATAAAGTAATACCTTCTGTTAAGGTAATCTGGAGAAACCACAGTGCTGAAGAAGCCACGTGGGAACTCGAGGATGTAATGATGAAATCGTATCCTCAATTATTTGCTTAATTAATTTGTGTAACCCCTTATATATTGATTCTGGGGATAGAATCCTTTTAAGGGGGGAAGAATGTAACAGATGAGAATTTTTTTTTTTATGTTGTGATTCTGGGGGCAGAATCCTTTTAAGGAGGGATGATTGTAACGATTGAGAATTTTATATATTAATTGTAAATATTTATTGAATTAAATAAATAGTTTATTGAATTTAATTGTTGAGGTAAATAAATAAATTGTGTGATTGTTGTGGATAATTTAATTAAGTGGTATATGTTTAATTAAATTCATATGTTGTAGCATAATTCTAATTTAGTTGAGAATAATTAAATTGGATTTAAAATTATGTGCTAAGTGTTTGTTGTAATTTATTAAGTGTTACATGAATTGAGTTTCAATTGTGACAATTGAGTATTATGGGTGTATTAATTAATGAGTGTTAGTTTTATTTAATTGAATTAGAATGATGTAATTTAATTAAATAAGTGTAGTATTTAATCTATGGATTTAAATAATTATTAAAAGAATAGAAAATAATTTTAAAGTGGTTTTACCAAACGAGGCCCTTGTGTTTAAATCTATTTTACCCAAACAAGGCTTTAGCTAATAAAAGAATTGTTTTTAAAAAGATTTTGTTTAGCCAAACATGGCCTTATACTTTTCAAATTCTTGTAACTTATATATTAAATAATAGATAGTGTATATATTTAATATATAGGAGTTACATATATTATATATTACTTGTATTATATATTATACCAGTATTTGCCCGTGCCTGAAGGCACGCCATAACGAAAAATACTACATTACCTAAAGACTTTTTGCAACCTAAAATAACTTACAATCAGACATAACAATTATCATAATTCATCATATCATCACAATAATTAATACATACTCAATCATCAACATATATCAAACCACCAAAACATATCAAACCACCAAAACATAAAGCTAGTCGTTACTAATTTCAAAAAAATTCGGCAGAGTTTCCTTTAAAAATAGATATCCAGAAAAATCTAAACCTGTCTACAAAATTTAAAATCATCAATATATATCCAAACTACCAAAACAATCATCATTCCATACCCAAAACCATCATAACAATGTATAATTAATTATTAACTTTACAAAAGACGAAACATACATCCTTATGTGGTAAGCCAAAATTTTTAAATAACTATTTAAAAGAACTTGATCCTCAACTATCCAAAACATTTTCTGAAGAATATTGGCAGCTCAGAAAATAATTTCTCACCATAGAAAATAGAAATCAAACAACTTTGCGCAACATTTTAGGTTGCAAAGAGTCTTTATCTAATTTTTCGTTCTTCCTCTCTAGCAGTTAAAGTCATCAAAAGACCTGTAATAGAAACAAAATGTAGATGTTCTCTTAGTTTCAATACCACTAACGCCATGAATCTAAACAACAATTGAAATAACATAACAGAAAATAATGATAATTATATAGCCTTTGTATGCCTTTGTATGACTATTGCCTCAGAACCTCCATCAAAGCTCAACATGTCCAAGTAAATCTACTTCACTTAAAGCAAGAATATAGGATGAACCAAAACTTAATCCATTATAACATCAATAGACCATGCTCAAAGAAGCATTAATACTTGATACATGAAAATCCTAACAAATCCAAGCAATCAAACCAAAATGTGAAGTTGTCCCTACTCTTTACATCTATTTCGCTGCTAAAGTCTGTTTCTCAAAATTTCGGCAGAGTTTCCTTTAAAAATAGATATCCAAAAAAATCTAAACATGTCTACAAAACTTACAATCATCAATATATATTCAAACCACCAAAACAACCATCATTCCATACTCAAAATCATCATAACCATGTATAATTAATTAACTTTACAAAAGACGAAACATGCGTTCTTATGTGTTAAGCCAAAATTTTCAAGTACCTATTTAAAAGAACTTGATCATCAACTATCCAAAACATTTTTGAAAAATATTGGTAGCTCAAAACGGAATTTCTTACCATAGAAAACAAAAAATTAAACAACTTTGCCCAACATTTTAGGTTCCTCCTCTCTACCAGTTCCCAAATATATCTGAAAAAATAAAATAAAATAAAAATGGTTCTCAGATACATACTAACACTTGCACAATGATGTTCGGGTGTGAGAGATTCTTTAATAGCTTCACTTACTCCTCAACCTCTCGAACATCAGTTTATAAATAGAAAGATGTGTAAATTCTAACAAAAAGTGCTATATTTGTAAATAAGTTAAACAAAAAAAATTATAAATCCTAAAATATTATCATACAAATTTATGCCAGTGACACGAAAATCCAAATAGTCCAATTAAAAAAACAAAAAAAACCAATACCAAACTAATCTCAGCATAAGTTTAATATAAAGAACCAGGCAGCCAAGCAAGTTAAAATTTCCCAAACCACATTAACTTTCAAGGTTGAAGTTATTTATTAACTTTTGCAACAATCTCACATGTAAACCAAAAAAAATTCAATTGTGCAATTTCAATTTCAAATATTCTCCATATAGCAAAATAACAGTTTATTACCATTTTTAGATGTCATATCAATTTGCTATTTAAATTGTTGTGTGAGGTAAATCTGAAATTGACAGGTTTTTCAAAATGTTCAACTTATTAGGCGCAAATCTTCGTAGGGACTAATGGGGTCTAACTAATACAATCACATCATGTAAAATCGTGACCTGCCTTTTTCTTTATCATCCCACTACAAAATTCTTTTGGAGCCCATTCTGGAAACACGTAATTATAATCCATCAGCTCGCATCCCCCATTCTAGCTCCATAATACTCATTGCGTGCATGTGAATAATTTTATTTGCATAAAGATCAAATTTTTAGTTTGTTACACATAAAATGAACTGTAACCCAAGTTAGTGGCATAAATTAACAATAATCCAATATAATTACATGTGTTTTCTCCTTCGAAACAGTATTTACAGCAATTGAAACATGAACAACCAACCAGTATCATAATCCAAGCTGTAGCAATATTAACATAATCCAAAACAAAAATGGTGTGTGAGTTTGATTTGCGAGTGTTTGATTGGTTAGAGTTATATGTGTGTGTTTGTGCATGTATTGTGAGTGTTGTGTGTCAGCATGAGAAGTAGAGAAATATAGAGTCTTAGTAAGAAAGACTTTCACACCTAGACAATTGTTTGGTCAGTAGTGGGTTAGTAATCGTCAAAGGTGGACAGGTCGGTACTGGATTGCATATCATTGAACTCTCTTAAATGTCTTCTTCATCCCTTTAAACCTCCTCTTCATTACTATACTTAATGTCCTCGTATCAAAACAAACACATTTTGCCCAATGAGGAGAATGCACAACCACCTAAATTATTCACATAAATAAAAAAATTAACACTATTTATATTATAGGAATAGTAAAATTATTTTGATGTAGTGGCATAAAAGTAGATTTACCTGATTACGTCAGCCCCATCCACAAAGGTCCATTGTATATACTCTATCATTTTCGTTAACAAATTCACTTCAATCCTACAAAGAATGAACCTCATTGTAAAATTAAAAGTTGGAATGTTGAAAAGATTAAATAATTCATTAGAAATAAACTTGTTTAAACTATACCATTTACTTGTCGTAAGAATATTATAACAAAACTTATGGGTAAACAATATTTGTGGTGCAATTCGACCCATCTTCAGGAAGGAGGACAGTAATACAATCCGAAGATGTGCATCTAGATAGTGCCACATTAAGGTGTCCATGACTAAAAACAGGTGTTCGCAGATCAATCCCAACGAACTTGACAGACTGTCCTTGGGCTTTATTGATTGTCATAGCATAAGTTAATCGAATAGGAAACTGACGTCTTATCATTCGAAAAGGCAAGTCCAAAGATGTTGGTGTCAATGATATTCTCGGAATGAAGACTAAAGTGCCAATTTTATCTCCATTTAATATTCGAGCTTCGATTACCCTTGAGGCACATCTAACAACCATCAATCGCGTGCCATTACAAAGTCCATCTTTCGGTGCAATATTTCGTAACAACATTATTGGGCATCCAACTTTCAACTCCAATTTAAACGGTGGCAACCCTGAAGGATTCAGCGAGTTTAAGTACTCATTATGATATCAATTCCTAATGGTATGATCAAGCACATTACTTTCAGACATTTTATCTGCAGCTAAAAAAGTAATTGTTTCTCCCGGAGTAATATTTAGTGTTGCAGCATTTATATCACTGACGTCGTCATTGCGAGCAGATAAAATTATCCGTTCAGTGAGAAAGGTTGGAGTCATTATACCAACCACATCTAATTGTGGATAGATTCTGAATATCAATTCATTTAGATTATAACACCGGTTTATTGCAGATGGAAGTTGCACAATTTCTTGTGGATTGCTCCCAATCTAAAAAATAAAAGTATAATTATTCACAGAGTGAGATTTAATTCAAAGCATCATGCTATAAAAATTCAATTCAAGGTTGAATGAAATATTATGTGAGGACCCATAATTTTAAACAATTCAAATTTTACGAATAAATTTTTTATATTGGTATTAATTATCAATATTATGCTGGGTATCTGTGATACGAGTTTAGTAACATGGTCAAACTAGGTATTGACTGAGAAATATGAGTGGAGATATAGTTAACAGATATTGAAAACCCTAACCCTAATTACGGATAGAGATTTGATAGTTAATACAGTTATTATAATTGTATCTATGATTGTGTGTGTGTATAGTAAGAGATTAATAATCAAATATTGATCAGATAAGGTATAACCTTAGTAAACCCTAATGGTAGATTACCCTAATCTGCAGTTAGGAAACCCTAATTTCTTATTCGAGAATACTAAACCCTAATTTATAAACTTAATGGTAATTAGCAAACCCTAATATTATTTATCAAACCATAAGGGTTAAATTTTTAAGCAAAACATAGAAAATGACCGAACTACCCTTAAAATTGTTTGGAAAATTATTAGAATACCCTTTTAGAGGCAAAATGATTGAACTACCCTTAAAATGGTATGGGAAATTATTAGAATACCCTTTTGAAGGCGAAATGACTGAACTAGCCTTAAAATGGTATGGGAAATTATTAGAATACCCTTTTGAGGTGAAATGACCGAATTACCTTTAAAATTATATGTGAAATGACCAAAATACCCTCCAATCCATGTGAACTTAAATCAACCAATCAGACAAGAGATGATGCAAGCATGATGCAAGCATGACATCAGCATTAAAGAAGCACAAAAGATGATATCATCATGATGTCACCTAGGGACTAAAGTGAAATTAATAAGGTACTAAAGTGTAATTAACCAGGGTACCAAACTGTAATAAGCCGGGGGCAAACTGTAAAAAGCCGAGCCCCTAACGTGCAATTATTGAAACTATATTTTTTTATAAATAGGAGTCATTCTCTTCATTTTTTTTTCAAAAACCAAAATGGAGTTAAAGAGAGAAAGAGGAGAATTTTGGCTAAAGAGAAAGAGAGAGAAAAGTTTTTGAGTTTCAAGATTTCAAAGGATTAGTTAAAGCTTGCAACTCCAAGAGGTATTTACTCTTGTGGTTATTATGTTCATTATTCTTTATATATTTAGTAAAAAAATATACTTTTACAAGCAGTTATAATGCCCAAATTATTTTAAGTAAATAGTACAAAAGTCCTATTTACAAGCAGTTATAATGTCCGATTTATTTCTCTTATAAAGTAAAAAATATACTTTTATAAACAGTTATAATGTCCGATTTATTTTTCTTATAAAGTAGAAAATATACTTTTATAAGAAGTTGCTACGTCCGATTTTCTTCAAGTATTTAGTAAGAATACTCATATTATAAGCAGTTATAATGCTGAAATTATCTCAAATAGAATAGTAGAATATTCATTTTATAAAGCAGTTATAATGCTCGATTTATTTCAAATATAGTACACGAATATTCATTTTTACAAGCATTTATAATGCTCAAATTATTTAAATATTAATGATATTAAATTTATGTAATAATTATATTAAATAAATTACTTAAAAATGATTTTAATACTTTAAAAATAATTTAAAAATATATTAAAGTGTTAGGAAATATTTTAAGTTATTTTGGATGACTTTTAATATTTTGGGATAAATTTCATTAATAATTAATATTAATGGTAATTAATTTATTATATTAAATAAATTATGGAAAAATAGATTTAATGTTTTAAAAATCATATAAAATGATTTAATGGTTATAAAAAATATTTTAAGTTTTAAAATATAACTTTTAATATTTTGTTGTGAAATACATTAATATTTTAATATTAATGACAGTTATTTAATAATGGTTGTAAATATTTTAAAATCAATTAAATGTGATATTAAGATATTAAAAATACTTTGTGATATTATAAATAACTTATAATATTATGACATGTATTTCATTAATATTTGATAGTAAATAAATATTAATGATAATGGAATTAAGTGGTATTTAAGATATATAAATATGATATTAATTATTGGAAAATTATTATAAGCTTGTGAAAAATATTTTAACTGATTAATAAATTATCTATGATAATAATAAAGTATTTAGGTAGAGTCTTATTGGAATTAGGCTCGATAATTATCCGATAGGGCAACCGGAACGTTGAAATAGTACCGAACTCAAATGAGACTAAAATAGTTTGACTTGATAATAGGTCTTATGGTTTTAGTGATTGATAGGGATATATGCTTATGTGTTTAAGTTATATTATGACTATAATTAATAGTAGTATAGGTAATGATGTTATTCTAATTGAGAGATCGATATTATCAATATTAGGTCTTTCAGATAAGCTAAAATAGATTGCATAACAGTAATCGACGGTTCAGACAAGTTTTTCCAATTTCATTTAATTTTATATTAAATAAAAGTCATATATATTGATATACGAATTGTTATAAATATTATTCGTGATATCTGTGATTTGAAAAGGGTTATTACTTATTGTTCAAGCATAACAAATTATATGACCTGTTGTTTGCGTAAAATGTGTTTAATTTGATATCAAAGTATAAACTGTGGAAAAACCAATATTATTTGGTACATATATATTGATACTTGTCCCGAGATTGTATTGGCAGTCATAGTACTGACCTTGGTTTACATTTATGGGTAGTTATAATACGGACCCTGTGTTTCAATTACAGGCAGTTAAAAAAATACTGACCTTGTTAAATTGATAGGATGATATGCATACTCCAAGAATATGATTAGGCTGGTCACCTATGAGATATCCGAACAGAACTCCTATAAGTCTTTATGAATCTTAGGGATGCGGTGCGGTTGACCGAATCGACTCGGGTGGCTAAGTCTTTATGACTGATAGTAGCTTGTGATGGTAAACGAACAGAATCTCCTATAAGTCTTTATGACTCTTAGGAATGCGATGTGGGAAAAATACTCTGAACTATATGTTCATTCAATTCAGATTCAGTGTGAGTATAATATATCACTTGATTAAAACTTGCTGAGTTTTCTGTAGCTCATCCTTGCAATTATTCTTTTCCTTTGTAGCTTTAGCTGAAATGTTAAAAGTCTGGAGTTCAGTAATGTGGATGGAAGAACTCAGTCAATGTAAATTTGTTTATATCCTCGGGAACTCTACTCTAGTGTAATAGTAAGTTAGGAATTATTGTAAGACAATTTAAGAATATATAATATTGTATTATCATCTTTAACAATTGCTTAGCTTTTACCTTTCTAGAACATAGGAAGAAGTACAGTATCTATATGAACTATACATCTGAATGAGGGTATTGAAAGATCTTGAAAGTTCTGTAAGCACTGAGGTCGCTCCTCAGTTCCAGGAATAATCTTATCATTTGTACTGTGAATGTCAGTTAGATAGGAATTATTGATATGAAAGAAATATTCATGAGATTATAAACCTATCCATCCATGTGAGGGTATCCCAACATAGTAAATGTTCTGACGAGAACTACTGTTCGTTGTGAAATATTGTGAATCTTGGATTGATAGGAATTATTATCTTATGGAATATTTAAGTGAGCACCAAATCTGCTACAGTGAATGTAGAGATTTTGGGGGTGTCACAATTTGGTATCAGAGCTGTAGGTTATAAACCTTAGGTAGGATTACCTTAGCTATAATATTGGAGGAATATGAATGGCAGAAAAGTTAGTGAAAACATAAACTCAAAAAGAGTTTATAGGATATGAATTGAGGAAATTAATCGTAAAATAAGATAAAAACTAACTTAAAGAAAACTATTGGTTGCTATGTGTATACAATGTATATTAGGTGCTAGTCTAGTAATATAGTTGATCGAAACTTTAGAATTTAAGGATGTTCACATAAGAGAGTGAGGAACGGGTCGTTCCGTTTGAACCGGTATCTGAACCAGAACCAGTTGGGCGAAAAGGGAATGATCCATAGTTAAGGATACGAGGAGTGCCAATTGAAGTAGCTTATGGAATAGTATTGAAGTTATGGAAGATAAACCTATGGTAAATTTAGAAAGTGCTCATGAAGAATACCAGAGTTGGAACTAAGTGAAGAGGGAGACTTATATTCCATATAGAATTCTATTAAGCAGAAGAGCATGACATGTTTAGGGAACTGGTTGAGAAGATGAGAGTTGAGTGGCAATGTAAAACTCAGAGAAATAATGGGAAGGGAAGTATGGAATAATAGTGACCTAAGAGGATCATGAAGTAAACACAGGAAGATAGAATAACTATGGAAAGATGCATACAGATGTATGTAGGAAAGGTAGAAGGTATTGCTATAATGAAAAGACAAGGTAAAGAAGTAGAACGATACAAGACGAAAATTGAGTATTAGTAATACTTTATGAATGAATTTATATGTATATACATGAATATATCTCCTGTGCGTAATGTGTAAAGTCCAAACTTTGATATAAGTTAAGGAAAATATAATAGTAGATCCTAATTTTCTAACGATAACAAAAGGATATATAAGATAAATAGCAGCAGCTAAGAGATGAACTATACCATATGAATTTATAAGTTTTCCCAATGTGTTAGTTATAATATATATAAAACACTAGTCAAGTATGTGACGTACAAACTCTATTCGTTTAAACCGAGTTATTTGTTATTAGGTAAATGGCATCATACGGGAGAACACAAGCAGAAACTAATGCGGAACAAATAGAGGTAAACCAAACTCAATAGTTGATAAACGTGTTGCGAGGAGCTTTACAGGGGAGGCCAGAGAACCCACCACCAATCGAGCCCAATACTCTAAGGATTACCTTAGACTTTAAGTTACCCGGTGTAGGGTTTTCGGCACATAAACGCAGCGGAAATTAAAAATTTTTGAAACCCTAAAACAGGATCCATGCGAAAACATATTAATTCAGAGGTTAAGATATGTTTTACCGATTATTCAAGCCTGAAAGGAGACGATGGAGATTCTGGAACTGCTTCGAATCCTCAACGCAATCCAACGGAACTGCGCCTCTACGGTATCCACACGAACGTCCCGCTAATCGTCACACGATCTGCAGCAAGGAAAGCTGCGGTACTAGCCGCCAAGGATCTGGACTTTTGAAATATTTCTCTCTAGTCTCTCTCTAAGAGCAGCTAGGGTTTTGATATCGATTATCCCTTAAACGGCTGATATATCATATATATAGCAGTTAAAGGAATTAACCAAAACCTAATCCAATTAGAAATATAAAATCCGAATTTATATATATATATTATATCTTAATTAAGTCTTACTTAATTAATATACATATATATATATATATATATACAAATTATCCTATTAATTTAAATTCATAATTTAAATACTATCAATCATATTGATATATTTAAATCCATACAATTTAAATTAATTCCATTTTAATTACGTTCTAAGTGTGTGACCCTATAGGTTATTATTATGTTGGCAATAATTTTAAAATCATATTATAAAATTATAAACAGTGAGCGGCATCTAGTAATGCATCACTGCTACCCAAATAATAATAAGATCGGTGATTCGATACAACCTTTTCGTGACCAATGTTTCAATGTAATTTAATCCTTTTAACCTTGACATCCTAGATTAAACTCGAGGCATGGAATGTGTCATCCTCTTCATAATTTAATCTGAGTTTTCTTGATCGATGAGTAGACTATATGAAGCAAATCACTATTTGAGCATAACCATGCATTTCATAGTCCTACTCAATCAAGAGGCCTATGGATATCACCCCTAATATATTGGAGGGTTAAATTCCATCTAGATCACTCATATTCCTCACACGATTCATGATGTACCCAATAATCACCTTTATCGTCCACCTATTAAAGGTGGGCTTTGATGATATCAAAGTACATAAATTCTCGTGTAGTAATATAGTGATTTCAGGTCGGAGGATCATTACATCATTGTCACTATGAGAATTGCTTATGACACTTTGCATAATGCTCCACGTAGAATTCTCATGGTGGGTCTGCCCAGTACATTGTTCTCTAACATGTACCTATGCATTGACTCAATATCTCATATATTTATGACCAATGAGATTTGGCCATCAGTCAATCCACATACTAGTCTCAATGTATCATTGTTGTCCCATTAACAATGACACTCGACTAGGGACATTTAAGAGTAATGATACTAATTGTAACTATATGATCTCATGTTCAAGTCACATACTTGAAGCCATATAATTTGTATCACTATTCTAAGGACTTTTATTATGTTGACATTTATATAACGCAGTAAATAAAACCATAATAAAATAATTCATTTATTCAATCAAATATAATATCAAAAATGTTTAAGCAATTACATCAAAGAATTAGCCTCTAGGGCATAAACTCTAACAGTCTCCCACTTGCACTAGAGCCAATCACTCATGTATCTAATACCCATGGAACTAGTGTGACTTTCGTACTTATGCTGCGACAAAGCTTTGGTCAGTGGATCTGCAACATTATCATCTGTTGGCACTCTGCTTATATGTACATCTCCTCTATCAATGATTTCACGGATGAGATGGTACCGCCTAAGTATATGCTTGGATCGTTGGTGAGATCTGGGTTCCTTAGCCTGTGCAATGGCTCCATTATTATCACAGTATAGCTCAACCAGATCAACAATGGTTGGAACAACACCAAGTTCAGTGACGAACTTTTTAATCCATACAGCCTCCTTGGCCGCACTAGAAGCAGCAATATACTCAGCCTCTGTTGTAGAATCGGCTACTGTCTCTTGCTTCGAACTTTTCCAGCTAACAGCACCACCATTAAGGCAAAACACAAAACCTGACTGAGACTTATAGTCATCTGTGTCACTCTGGAAACTAGCATCTGTGTAACCCTTTACTGTCAGTTCCTCTTCACCTCCATATACCAAGAATGAATCCTTAGTCCTTTTCAGGTACTTGAGGATATTCTTGACTGCTGTCCAGTGACCTTCACCTGGATTCGACTGGTATCTGCTCGTCATTCTCAAAGCATACGAGACATCCAGACGAGTACATATCATTGCATACATGATAGATCCAATTGCTGAAGCATAAGGGATCTTTCTCATACGCTCCTCATCATCATGTGATTTAGGACATTGGGCCTTAGAGATCTTAACACCATGAGACATGGGTAAGTGTCCTCTTTTTACCTCTTGCATGCTGAACCGTTTCAGCACTTTATCAATATATGTACTTTGACTTAGGCCGAGCATTTTTCTTGATCTATCTCGATAGATCTTGATACCTAAAATGTAGGTTGCATCGCCCAAATCTTTCATGGAGAAACATTTTCCTAACCATGTTTTTACAGCCTGTAAGGAAGGAATGTCATTCCCAATAATTAATATGTCGTCAACATATAATACCAGGAATATAATGTGACTCCCACTAACCTTCTTATATACACAAGGTTCATCTTCATTTTTTATAAAGCCAAACTCTTTGACTACTTCATCAAATCGAAGATTCCAACTCCGAGAGGCTTGCTTCAATCCATAAATGGATCGCTGCAGCTTACATACCTTTCCAGCATCCTTTGGATTGGCAAAACCCTCAGGTTGTGTCATATACACATCCTCAAGGAGATTTCCGTTAAGGAAAGCAGTTTTGACATCCATCTGCCAGATTTCGTAATCATAAAAGGCTGCAATAGCAAGTAAGATCCTGATGGATTTAACCATTGCCACTGGAGAGAAGGTTTCATCATAGTCAACACCTTGAACTTGTTTGAAACCTTTTGCTACCAGTCGACCTTTATAGGTTTGTACATTACCATCCATGTCGGTTTTCTTCTTGAAAACCCACTTGCACCCGATTGGTTTTACCCCTTCGGGTGGATCAACCAAAGTCCATACTTGGTTAGTATACATGGAGTCCATCTCATATTTCATTGCTTCAAGCCATCTCTCAGAATCTGGTCCATTCATAGCTTCTTGGTAGGAAGCAGGTTCATCATAATCTATGAGCATCACATCGCCGTTTTGAGTCACAAGAAATCCATAATATCTCTCGGGCTCTTGGCGTGTCCTACCAGATCTACGAATGCCTCGTGTAATTTGAGCAGGTTCACTTTCCACAATATCTTGTGGTTCCTGCTCATGTTCCAACTCAGGTTCAATGATATTTTGTGGTTCTCGAACTTCTTCGAGTTCTACTTTCCTCCCACTGTTTCCTTTAGAGACAAATTCTCTTTCTAGAAAAATACCAGTTCGAGCAACAAATACTTTGTTCTCAGAAGGTTTGTAGAAATAATACCCTTTTGTTTCCTTTGGGTATCCCACAAAATTACATTTGTCAGATTTGGGTCCGAGCTTGTCAGAAGCCAGACGTTTTACAAACGCCTCGCAACCCCAAATCTTCATGAACGACATACTAGGACGTTTCCCAGTCCACATCTCATATGGTGTTTTATGAACCGTCTTTGTAGGAACACGGTTAAGTGTGAATGCAGCTGTCTCTAGGGCATGACCCCAGAAGCTTATTGGAAGATCTGCATGACTCATCATCGATCGTACCATGTCCAACAAGGTGCGATTCCTCCTCTCAGACACACCATTCCATTGTGGTGTTCCAGGTGGAGTGAGCTGTGATATAATACCACACTCCTTTAGAAGGTCATCAAAGTCTTGGCTTAAGTATTCACCTCCTCGATCGGATCGAAGGGCTTTTATGCTTTTGCCAAATTGGTTTTGAACTTCATTCTTGAATTCCTTGAACTTTTCAAAGGATTCGGATTTGTGTCTCATAAGATACACATATCCATATCTACTGAAGTCGTCAGTAAATGTAATGAAGTAATAAAACCCACCTCTTGCTAACGAACTCATGGGTCCGCATACATCACTATGTATAAGTCCCAATACATCGCTAGCCCGTTCACTGTGTCCAGTGAAAGGGGCTTTAGTCATCTTGCCTAATAAACAAGACTCGCATGTCTCATATGATTCAAAATCAAATGAATCCAAAAACCCATCTTTATGGAGTTTGGATATGCGTTTCTCATTTATATGGCCTAAACGACAGTGCCAAAGATATGTCGGATTTGAATCATTTGATTTAAATCATTTTGTATTTATGTTATAGATAGGCATTTCTAAATTAAGAATATAAAGACCATTAAACAATTGTGCAACACCATAACATATTTTATTTAAGTAAAATGAACAACTGTTGTTCTTTATTAAAAATGAAAAACCTTTCTTGTCCAAAAAAGAAACAGAAATAATGTTTTTGCTCATAGCAGGCACATAATAACAATCCTCTAATTCTAATACTAGCCCAGTGGGCAAAAATAAATGATAAGTTCCTACGGCTAGTGCAGCAACTTTTGCTCCATTCCCAACTCGTAGGTCAACCTCACCTTTCGCCAAAGTCCTACTCCTTCGGAGTTCCTGCACATTAACACAAATGTGAGAACCACATCCAGTATCCAATACCCATGATGTAGAAGTGGACAAATTGACTTCTATAACATATATACCTGAATCAGAAGTCATACTTCCTTTCTTTTTCTTCAGTTCTTCCAAATAAGCATGACAATTCCTCTTCCAGTGTCCAGATTTTCCACAGAAGTGACAATCACCTTCTTTAGCCACCCCACCTTTAGGTTTTAAAGCCTGTTTGGTTTTGGGATTGGGTTTGGCAGATTTAGATCCTATCTTCTTCTTGCCTTTCCCCATTCCCTTAGCATTCCCCTTTTGCACCATCATTATGGGAGCGGGTCCTGCCTTTTTCATGTTGTTCTCGGCAGTTCTTAACATGCTCAACAACTCAGTAAGTGGTTTCTCAATTTCATTCATGAGGTAATTCATAACAAATTGAGAGTAGCTGCTGTTAAAAGATTGCAAAACAAGATCAATTTGGGCTTCCGGAGTAATCGGAAAACCCAACCTAACAAGGTACTCAATATACCCAATCATTTTCAGCACATGTGGACCAACTGGATCACGTTCACCCATCTTGCAGTGATACAACGCCTTGCTTGTATCATACCTCTCCTGTCGAGCATGCCCTTCGAACAATTTCTTGAGATGCTCGATCATCTCATAAGCATCCATTAACTCATGTTGCTTCTGAAGCTCAGAGTTCATAGTTGCTAGCATGAGACAACTCACGTCCAGAGCATCATCTTGATGCTTCTTATAAGCATTATGCTCTACACGTGGTGCAGTGTTAGCTGGTGCTGCAGGAATGGGCCCATCAAGGATATATAGCTTGCGCTCCTGTTTGAGGACAATCCTCAAGTTCCTATGCCAGTCTAGGAAATTAACTCCACTCAGCTTTTCCTTCTCAAGGACTGATCGTAGTGAAAGACTATTTGTGTTGTTGTTTGCCATTGATATCTACAATTTATAAGTGCAAAAATAATAAGTCAAATTGCAGAATTTTGATATTATGTAATTGATAATAGTACATTCAAAATATACCTCCCACTATTTTATTCAAATTAATAGCCCTCACCATTAATTCGGAAAGCATTTTTCAATTAAATCTTTCTAGTGAGCTAAGATCCATATTTCATTATGCCTTAAGTTAGCTTTGGCTATTTTCTCAAAACATAATTATTTAGGTAGACAACCCTTTCTCAATTATATCATATATAACTCTTAGATAGTTTAGTGAACAACATTTGTTTCTAGTCCATCTAATGGTACCTACCAAACTCTATGCCTCTAAGTCCACAATCCTATTGTGATAACTTAGTTAAGTCTGGCCCAATGATTTTAACAGTTTGGATATCACAATTATCCTATCGCATCTTACCAAGATAAATGGGGAACTTTACTTTGGCAAACCTACATCCATCGGTCAAGGTCTTGATGAGTGTTATTCATTGGAAGGCATCTGATTTAGACTTAATAATTTTATGAGGGATTTCAATAATTAATTTAGATCTCACCAATTTTAAT
This sequence comes from Panax stipuleanatus, assembly GCA_020205555.1. NCBI lineage: Eukaryota > Viridiplantae > Streptophyta > Magnoliopsida > Apiales > Araliaceae > Panax > Panax stipuleanatus. The sequence goes on from CM035125.1 coordinate 103,529,264, forward strand.
CTTATTAAACATGCACATTATTTATCATATCATATCGTATACAAGCATAAATAAAGTGCAAAATTAAATGTGTCACAGTTATGGCCCCAACCCTATGCCAATCTTTTCAAGCTAATGAAAAGATTGAAGGTCAGTCTAAGGTGGTAAAAGGTCTTCAAAATAGTAGCTTCCTTGGACCTTCCTCATGCATGTGTCTCCTCTCCATCATCATCTTGTCATCTTGATAGGTTACAATTGTACATTACATGACATAAAGAAACCTCGAGTTACATTCGAGGGGATTTAGATGAGAAGAGAATACTACATCAGAATTCATAGAAAGGCACGACATGCAAGCCGTATTTGAAAACCAAAACCACTAACCTATGGGTCAAAAGGGCCATAACTGTGCACCATGCATATCACAATAAGCACATGACACAATTTATATAATTAAAGAAAACTATATACAAAATATTGGGGTCACGACCATCGTGCGCTACGACGGGGGGGTCCAAGGGGGGGGCTCCCCCCCTGGCGGTGGTCCGGCTGACCGATCAGCAGGCGGGTGGTCTCGCTGCCCGGTCAGAAGTTGAATTGTTATTCCACCTTCTAGGATACAATTATCAGAACATCATATGCATGCATATATATTACAGATTTCCAGAATACGCATACATGCAGAATAACATATATTCAATTTCAGATCGGTAAACATGCATCATCATATATCATATATAACGAATACAATTAAAACACGTAATCTGAATTAATCGTTTCACAAGTAGCTCTGATACCACTGTAGGGTTTTCGGCACATAAACGCAACGGAAATTAAAAATTTTCGAAACCCTAAAACAGGATCCATGCGAAAACATATTAATTCAGAGGTTAAGATATGTTTTACCGATTATTCAAGCCTGAAAGGAGACGATGGAGATTCTGGAACTGCTTCGAATCCTCAACGCAATCCAACGGAACTGCGCCTCTACGGTATCCACACGAACGTCCCGCTAATCGTCACACGATCTGCAGCAAGGAAAGCTGCGGTACTAGCCGCCAAGGATCTGGACTTTTGAAATATTTCTCTCTAGTCTCTCTCTAAGAGCGGCTAGGGTTTTGATATCGATTATCCCTTAAACGGCTGATATATCATATATATAGCAGTTAAAGGAATTAACCAAAACCTAATCCAATTAGAAATATAAAATCCGAATTTATATATATATATTATATCGTAATTAAGTCTTACTTAATTAATATACATATATATATATATATATATACAAATTATCCTATTAATTTAAATTCATAATTTAAATACTATCAATCATATTGATATATTTAAATCCATACAATTTAAATTAATTCCATTTTAATTACGTTCTAAGTGTGTGACCCTATAGGTTATTATTATGTTGGCAATAATTTTAAAATCATATTATAAAATTATAAACAGTGAGCGGCATCTAGTAATGCATCACTGCTACCCAAATAATAATAAGATCGGTGATTCGATACAACCTTTTCGTGACCAATGTTTCAATGTAATTTAATCCTTTTAACCTTGACATCCTAGATTAAACTCGAGGCATGGAATGTGTCATCCTCTTCATAATTTAATCTGAGTTTTCTTGATCGATGAGTAGACTATATGAAACAAATCACTATTTGAGCATAACCATGCATTTCATAGTCCTACTCAATCAAGAGGCCTATGGATATCACCCCTAATATATTGGAGGGTTAAATTCCATCTAGATCACTCATATTCCTCACACGATTCATGATGTACCCAATAATCACCTTTATCGTCCACCTATTAAAGGTGGGCTTTGATGATATCAAAGTACATAAATTCTCGTGTAGTAATATAGTGATTTCAGGTCGGAGGATCATTACATCATTGTCACTATGAGAATTGCTTATGACACTTTGAATAATGCTCCACGTAGAATTCTCATGGTGGGTCTGCCCAGTACATTGTTCTCTAACATGTACCTATGCATTGACTCAATATCTCATATATTTATGACCAATGAGATTTGGCCATCAGTCAATCCACATGCTAGTCTCAATGTATCATTGTTGTCCCATTAACAATGACACTCGACTAGGGACATTTAAGAATAATGATACTAATTGTAACTATATGATCTCATGTTCAAGTCACATACTTGAAGCCATATAATTTGTATCACTATTCTAAGGACTTTTATTATGTTAACATTTATATAACGCAGTAAATAAAACCATAATAAAATAATTCATTTATTCAATCAAATATAATATCAAAAATGTTTAAGCAATTACATCAAATAATTAGCCTCTAGGGCATAAACTCTAACACCCGGACCACTTGAGGTTAAAGAGGCTGATAAAATAGAAAATGAAAGGATTAAGGGATGCCATGCAAAGAGAAATAACAAAAGGAAGTGGAATGCCACTTTTCCTAACAAAACTGGTCATAAGAATGAAAGTTGTCGTATTGGTGGAAAAAAGCACGGAGGGTTGTGTTATTTTAGGGCGACTAAGTGTTTTACTTGTGGGAGAGATGGACATTACTCAAACCGGTGTCTACAAAAGAGGAATAGTAATAAGAAAAGAATCATATGTTTTAACTGTGGGGTGGAGGGACACATTGCTAAGTTCTGTCCAAAATCCAGAAATCCAAACCAAAGGGGAAACCAAAACTTCAAACCAGCAGTAGCTGGAGAGGTTGGACAGAGTCTGTCTGGAGGAGTTAGAACCTTTAACATTATGGTGGTGGATGCTGTTGCACAAGATGTAGTAACATGTATTATCCCAAATCGATATTTAAAATATTCATGAAATATTTGACTCTAGTACGAAGTATTCATTCACATCTAGAGATTTTTCTAAAAACATAGAAAATGTTAGGTGAAAACATGAATATAAAAACTTTTCATAAAGAAAAAGTTTTGTTAAAATCATATAAATTTTTTTTAGATGATATAAAGTTTCAGTTAAGAGAGTTTAATGGAATTTAGGGATAAATTGGTTAATCATAAGTTAAAGATTGACTACAATTAGAAGAAAATAAAATTGTAAAATACAAAAGTAGTGTGCAACGGGGATTGTTCACTAAAAACAACTATAGGGTATAACAGTTATCTAAACAGAGAAATTTCCTAGAAAAACTAGAAAAGTCTTTTGTCGAGGTGAAGGGAAAGAAAAGATTTTTACGGAAAACTATATTACTATTCCATTAATAATCAATATCATTATAGACATTTTAAAAGTTAAATGAATCAAGAAAAGTTAGAAGTAATAATAAAACAACGAGGTACTGATAAAAGATTTTAATAAATTGGGATTTAGATAAGAGTTTCAACTAACTCTATCTAGGGATAATAGTCCAACTTTATTTAACAGAGTCAAAGAAATACAGGAGGTGGTTAAAGATTTTTCGAAGTATAAGACAAGATCATTTATAAATATTGATTTCAGAATAGATAGAGGTAGGACACTAAAATACAAAGAAAGTATTACATGGCACATAATTAACATTAATAGGAAAATTTTCAAATTTGTGGAAAAGGTGTTAGACCCAAGGGTTGCGACGACTTTTAGTGCAATAAGGGGCCTAGGTATTGTTGCAGAAACTGTGAAACCAGTCCTCAAGGAACTTTTGAAACTATTTAACAGAAACTAGGAGCTTATTGAAGTAGATAACTATCACCATTATCATGAGGTGGTAGCTTTATTTCTATAAGGTTAGATTCAAGGATATACGGTTTATTTCAAACTCTAGGAAATGAGTTATTAAATACATTTAGGGACTTAGTGAAGGGCAAGTACAGTATACCACCCATAAGCAGATGAACAAAGTAAGATAACCATTCGGACCTTAAAGAATAGATTAAGGACTTGTGATTCAGACTTCAAAGAAAATGGAAGCCTTTTCAGAAGTTGTATACCATAGTTATCATGCTAGCATAAAAATGACGCTTTGGACAGTATAAAATATATAACACATCGGTATTAGGATTTTATGTGAAAAAATTTAAACAGTTAAGACTCAATAGAAAACAATGAGAGGTTAAGAGGATTTTTAGAAGTGTTACCTGGGAAGTGTAAATATATTTTGATAAGAAAAGAAAAGTAGGTACGTAAATTGTTGAACCATGTTAGTTAACAAAGAGGAAGTGGAGTGAGAATACCCAATCTAGTAACAAGTTCAAAGAAGATACAAGGTTGTTTTTCATGTGGATCAACAGATCATTTGGTTTGGAATTGTCAGAAGAAGAATGTGGATAAGGGAAGTATCAACAAGGGACCCAGTAGCGAAACTGTGACGATTAGAGGACCTGCTAAGCCGGGAAGACCAATGGCACGTACGTTCGATATAACGGTGCAAAATGTAGTAGCTGCACAGGAGATGGTGGCAGATAACTATTTCGTTCAGTAATTTAATTACGTGAGTGATATTGGATAGATATCGCTATGAGTTGTTCTTTTTACGAATCCAAGTCATAGGTTAATATATGAGACACAAATTAATATTGTGTTAATAAGAATGAATTAATGATACAAAGTAAGAAAGTGGTGATTCCGACGACGGAATCCTTATAAGGAGGGGAGAATGTGAGGACCCAGAATTTTAAACAATTCAAATTTTACGAATAAATTTGTTATATTGGTATTAATTATCAATATTATGCTGGGTATCTGTGATACGAGTTTAGTAACATGGTCAAACTAGGTATTGACTGAGAAATATGAGTGGAGATATAGTTAACAGATATTGAAAATCCTAACCCTAATTACGGATAGAGATTTGATAGTTAATACAATTATTATAATTGTATCTATGATTGTGTGTGTGTATAGTAAGAGATTAATGATCAAATATTGATCAGATAAGGTATAACCTTAGTAAACCCTAATGGTAGATTAGAAACCCTAATCTATAGTTAGGAAACCCAAATTTCTTATTCGAGAATACTAAACCCTAATTTGTAAACATTAATGATAATTAGCAAATCCTAATGTTATTTATCAAACCCTAAGGGTTAAATTTTTAAGGGAAACATAGAAAATGACCGAACTACCCTTAAAATTATTTGAGAAATTATTAGAATACCCTTTTGGAGGCAAAATGATTGAACTACCCTTAAAATGATTTGAGAAATTATTAGAATACCCTTTTTAAAGGCGAAATGACTGAACTACCCTTAAAATGGTATGGGAAATTATTAGAATACCCTTTTGAGGTGCAAATGACCGAATTACCTTTAAAATTATATGTGAAATGACCAAAATACCCTCCAATCCATGTGAACTTAAATCAACCAATCAGAGAAGAGATGATGCAAGCATGACATCATCCTTAAAGAAACACAGATGATGCAAGCATGATGCAAGCATGACATCAGCATTAAAGAAGCACAAAAGATGATGTCATCATGATGATGTCACCCAGGGACTAAAGTGCAATTAATAAGGTACTAAAGTATAATTAATTAGGGCACCTAAACTGTAATAAATCGGGGGCAAACTGTAAAAAGTCGAGCCCCTAACGTGCAATTATTGAAACTATATTTTTTTATAAATAGGAGCCATTCTCTTCATTTTTTTTTCAAAAACCAAAATGGAGTTAGAGAGAGAAAGAGGAGAATTTTGGCTAAAGAGAAAGAGAGAGGAAAGTTTTTGAGTTTCAAGATTTCAAAGGATTAGTTAAAGCTTACAACTCCAAGAGGTATTTACTCTTGTGGTTATTATGTTCATTATTCTTTATATATTTAGTAAAAAAATATACTTTTACAAGCAGTTATAATGCCCAAATTATTTTAAGTAAATAGTACACAAAGTCCTATTTACAAGCAGTTATAATGTCCGATTTATTTCTCTTATAAAGTAGAAAAATATACTTTTATAAACAGTTATAATGTCCGATTTATTTTTCTTATAAAGTAGAAAATATACTTTTATAAGCAGTTGCTATGTCCGATTTTCTTCAAGTATTTAGTAAGAATACTCATGTTATAAGCAGTTATAATGCTGAAATTATCTCAAATAGAATAGTAGAATATTCATTTTATAAAGCAGTTATAATGCTCGATTTATTTCAAATATAGCACACGAATATTCGTTTTTACAAGCATTATAATGCTCAAATTATTTAAATATTAATGATATTAAATTTATTTAATAATTATATTAAATAAATTACTTAAAAATGATTTTAATACTTTAAAAATAATTTAAAAATATATTAAAGTGTTAGAAAATATTTTAAGTTATTTTGGATGACTTTTAATATTTTGGGATAAGTTTCATTAATAATTAATATTAATGGGAATTAGTTTATTATATTAAATAAATTATGGAAAAATAAATTTAATGTTTTAAAAATCATATCAAATGATTTAATGGTTATAAAAAATATTTTAAGTTTTAAGATATAACTTTTAAAATTTTGTTATGAAATACATTAATATTTTAATATTAATGACAGTTATTTAATAATGATTGTAAATATTTTAAAATCAATTAAATGTGATATGAAGGTATTAAAAATACTTTTTGATATTATAAATAACTTATAATATTATGACATGTATTTCATTAATATTTGATAGTAAATAAATATTATTGATAATGGAATTAAGTTGTATTTAAGATATATAAATATGATATTAATGAATTAAAAATCATTTTAAATGGTAATAATTATTGAAAAATTATTATAAGCTTGTGAAAAATATTTTAACTGATTAATAAATTATCTATGATAATAATAAAGCATTTAGGTAGAGTCTTATTGGAATTAGGCTCGATAATTATCCGATAGGGCAACCGGAACGTTGAAATAGTACCGAACTCAAATCAGACTAAAATAGTTTGACTTGATACTAGGTCTTATGGTTTTAGTGATTGATAGGGATGTGTGCTTATGTGTTTAAGTTATATTATGACTATAATTAACAGTAGTATATGTAATGATGTTATTCTAATTGAGAGATCGATATTATAAATATTAGGTCTTTCAGATGAAGCTAAAATAGATTGCATAACAGTAATCGACGGTTCAGGCAAGTTTTTCCAATTTCATTTAATTCTATATTAAATAAAAGTCATATATATTGATATACGAATTGTTATAAACATTATTCGTGATATCTGTGATTTGAAAAGGGTTATTGCTTATTGTTCAAGCATAACAAATTATATGAGCTGTTGTTTGCGTAAAATGTGTTTGATTTGATATCAAAACATAAACTGTGGAAAAACTAATATTATTTGGTACATATATATACTGATACTTGTCCCGAGATTATATTGGCAGTCATAGTACTGACCTTGGTTTACATTTATGGGTAGTTATAATACTGACCCTGTGTTTCAATTATAGGCAGTTAAAAAAATACTGACCTTGTTAAATTGGTAGGATGATATGCATACTCCTAGGATATGATTAGGCTGATCACCTATGAGATATCCGAACAGAACTCCTATAAGTCTTTATGACTCTTAGAAATGCGGTGCGGTTGACCGAATCAACTCGGGTGGCTAAGTCTTTATGACTGATAGTAGCTCGTGATGGTAAACGAACAGAACTCCTATAAGTCTTTATGACTCTTAGGAATGCGATGTGGGAAAAATACTCTGAACTATATGTTCATTCAATTCAGATTCAGTGTGAGTATAATATATCACTTGTTTAAAACTTGCTGAGTTTTCTGTAGCTCATCCTTGCAATTATTCTTTTCCTTTGCAGCTTTAGCTGAAATGTTAAAAGTTCTGGAGTTCAGTAATGTGGATGGAAGAACTCAGTAAATGTAAATTTATTTATATCCTCGGGAACTCTACTCTAGTGTAATAGTAAGTTAAGAATTATTGTAAGACAATTTAAGAATATATAATATTGCATTATCATCTTTAACAATTGCTTAGCTTTTACCTTTCTAGGACAGAGGAAGAAGTACAGTATCTATATGAACTATACATCTGAATGAGGGTATTGAATGATCTTGAAAGTTCTGTAAGCACTGAGGTCGCTCCTCAGTTCCAGGAATAATCATATCATTTGTTTTGTGAATGCCAGATAGATAGGAATTATTGATATGAAAGAAATATTCATGAGATTATAAACCTATCCATCCACGTGAGGGTATCCCAACAAAGGAAATGTTCTGACGAGAACTATTGTTCATTGTGAAATACTGTGAATCTTGGATTGATAGGAATTATTATCTTATGGAATATTTAAGTGAGTACCAAATTTGCTACAGTGAATGTAGAGATTTTGGGGGCGTCACATATTATCTCCATCAAGAATTGAGCAAAATTAGTATTTTGAACGTCTGTGCAAGTTAATCGCATGTTTAAACCCAAAGTCAAGACACATATATCTTTCCATAGCGAAGACCGTCTCAATGATGCACCCACAATTTGCTCGTGAACGCCTTTAGGAATAACAGGCAATATTTGTCGAAAGTCTCCACCTAGGACAACAGTGATTCCCCCAAAAGGTCTTTTATCGTCTGTGATATCTTGAAGGGTGCGATCGATTGCCTCAACACAATATCGATGTTGCATAGGCACTTCATCCCATATTATCAGCTTTATTTTTTTAAATAATTCAGCATGCATTGATTGTTTAGTGAACCCACATATTGAATTATCTAGGGTTTCCAAAGGAATACAAAATGTAGAATGTGCAGTGCGCCCCCTACCAATAACAACGATGCAATACCAGATGAAGCCATAGTAACAACAACATGTCCATAGCTACGTAATTTGGCTGCAATGGTATTGTACAAAAACATTTTCCCCGTCCCAGCACCTCCACTCAAAAAGAAAGTAGTTGCTATATTTTCACATACTGACGTTGTGACAGCAGTATAAGCAGCAAGTTGTGCATCATTAAGGCCGTCAACATTAATTTGTGCATCAGACTGTTGTACTTCTTTCTCAAGTTGTTGGTGCTCAAACAGTAATCTATTTCCAACTATTGCATTCCAATTTCTAGTTGGTTGTGGCATGGGTGGAAAGTCAACTAAACTCTTCCCCGACTCGTGGAGCAATTGATTCATCAAATATAAGCCATAATCTTCAATATGATCATCAGTTGGATTCAAAATACCAAACATAGTACGAATTCTGTGTGCTAAATCATCACATATATGTGCTGAGAATTGCTTCCACAATGCAAATGGATGCAATGGAAAACATTTCGTTAGAATTATAGCAAATAGTCTCCTTAATTGGTATCCCGTTCTCATAATTGCAGCCTCTTGAAGACATTGTATCCATTCTTCATCATCTTCAAGAAGTCCTCTTGCAACACATGAGGACTTGAATGTATCATGCATAACATTATTTACTGTGCATAGCCAGTCAAATGAAGTAGGTCCTCTGACAACAGTTAGAAGCAAACGCAAATAAAATCGCTCACCTGAATTAGGGCTAGCAAAGTACATCCTACCAATTGCATAACCCCTTTGTCTTGGAGTCCATTTATTGATAGACTTGTTCCAAATAAATTTTTCTGGAAATTCCTAATTAGTTAATACACGGGCAGATTCATTTTTAGCGCAACAATTAAAAAAGCCAGTTAGAGTTGTTTCTTGATGTGCACCTTTAGAAAGGATCGTATCAAAAGATTCAGCAGGGTTAAAGACCACACGATGCATCCCAGGCAAATGAAGTGCTAATCTTACAACTGACGGAATCTCTTCATGTAAAGGATTACCAAATAATCGCCACATAGCTTCTGGAGGACCAATATACCTAGCATCAAGATATTGTTGAATCTCATTAATTCCTCCAAGTACCATTGTTGCGTGATCATGTCCTTTATAAATATACTTGTGAATGTATTTTACACATTTAATTCCTGCACAAACTTCAACATTGATATGACAGTTGAACATTCTTGATAAATACGGATTATGTGGCACAACGTCTCTATTATCAATTTCTTGCCCCCTCACGATGTACTTCTGACCAGTATTACGACGACGATAGACATGATATCCATCGGAGTCCATATTTGTTGATTCAACAAATGATCGAGGGTATCGCTTGGTACACACCCCATTTTCCATACATGGTGCTTGTGGATTTCGAGCACCACATGGTCCGTGTACCATGCAACCTATGATTGTTTCAAAAAGTAATGGGTCAGTTTGACAATCCAGAAATTCAGCACACACTACTCTGTCCACTTGAGCACATGTTTGAATTTTATCTAAACCATGAAGGAACAAAAGTGCACGCATGTGCGGTAACCACCTTTTTTGGAGTTTAATTGTAAAAATATGCGCCACTTTTCTACTAAAGACGTTGTTTATTTCTATCTCCTTCATCAAAAAACTTCGCTTCAACTCAAAAACACGGGCCACTACATCAGGACGGTCAGTAGGGATTTGATTTGGCAATAGTGATTTAGTAATTTCAGGCCATTTGGGATTTGCAGTCATAGTTAGAAAAATATCTGGATGTTGATTATACCGCGTGATAGCCATTGAATCTTGAAAAATTTCAAACATATGTCTTGCACTACCAGTGAATGAAGATGGCAAAATCATTCGTTGACCAACTTGTTCAGGACCAAGCTCATCTGCACAAACATCTATAAGACCTTGGTAAAGTTCTGCACGAAGCTTCAATTGATTCATCTTGTAGTATGTCAATCGATTTTGTTCAGTAGCAGCCCAAGCATCTACTACAAATTCCTGAAATAGTTTTCCAGCTCTCAAAATTGTTGAATACTCATTGTCACGTTGGAACATACGATAACTGTAATATTGCAATTGTGTCAGTTGAGTAGATGAAGGTCCACCTTGGGAAGCGTTCCACTATTTCAAATCTGGATTCCATCCTAGCTCGCCATAAGGGAACAATACCACATAATGCAATGGCAAATAGAACAGATGACACTCATTAATTTGCATTAAACCATTATCTCTTTTCAAATGTAACATAATATCTCTCATTTCACTTGATTCAGTTCCATCTCCCGGTAATATTACCGCAATCTCATCGGCTGTTGGGAGATTATATCGACGCCGGCCTGTTACAAAACTGTAGTGAAGATAGGCCGGTAAATTCACCCCCGTTAAATCTAATTCACTTAAAATTGTGTGAGTCTGCCAAAATTTCATAGGAAATGGATTTACTTACAATAAACAATCTTGAATGGTTTTCAAAACATCTCTTCTCAAGTAAGGATTTCTGTTGCTGCGAGCATCTAAAGCTGAATTAGGATCATAAATGTACAATTAAGAGTAAATTGGTTCACACCCTGGCTGTGGCATAAGCGATCCCGTTCGATGGCGTAATTCTCCATGGATGATGAATGTTCTAGGACCCCTCCTAACAATTATTTTGTCATCCAAAGTAGCACCAAGACTCGTAAACGCATTAGCTGCATTATACTTTCGTGTGTGCTGACGAAACGATTTTGATTGTTCTTCATTATCGTCATACAATGCTTTAAGCATTAAAGGAGGTGCAATAAGTGGAAGTAGTCTAATTTTTCCTTGTAAACAACATTTACCAAAGAGAGGATTTGATACAGATGATTTTGTTAATTTTTCAACAAGCCAGTGTAAGGCAAAACAATGAGGACATGCTCGATTCATCAAGCCGAGGAAATGACGATCTAGAATTTCATGGTTTCGAGGATTAAGTGCAACATCCATAGTTACACCTTCTTCTACTCTGTAGGCACTACAGATAAAATTATAGATGTCATACAATTTGATTATATAAATTGAATACAAATTTAAAACTTATAACAAACACCTAGTGCCTTCATTCGGATTACGCATTTGTTGGAACATGTTTGTCATATATGAGGAGAATGGTTCCAAGACTATTGTTGTGCTTTTGTATAGGTTTTGAAGAGGCAAGTCTTTGAGCATGGTAGTCACAGGAGAAACCTTTAAGATATTTGATGGTGTGCCTTCTTCAAGATTTTGAGGAGGATTTTCTAGATTTATGATGGCCACAGACAACCACCGTGAAACATTTGTTGTAGTGTCTTCATTAATATTTTAAAGCAAGGAGGTTGACGATGACTCTAAAACATTTGTTGTCATTATACTCTCTGTTACAGGATGGGAAATTTTGGTAGACAAAGTCATTGGTTGAAGGCATGACCTTTTATTTGATTCTCGTTCTAGGCATGCTCGGCGACGACGGCTCAGTGGTAAAGAATGGAAAAAATCTAGGCTGAACGGGGGCACAATGTTTTGATCGCTCTCTTTCATAACGTGCAAGTTGCCCCAATTGACGTTTGGAGCACTCATTTTCTTTCCCAGCATAACGCATTTGTGTAGCAAGCCTTGCACATTGCGGCAATGTTGATTTTGATATAACATTATAGTTTGGTGCCTAAACCTCGAACTCATAAAAAATAATTATTATTTTGTTGATTTAGCGTGCAAGTTGTCCCAATTGACATTTGGTTGATTTTGAATGTGACGTAACATGACAATAAAGTGTTGCATTAACAAAACTATCTACCTAACCATTTATCAACATTATAATTATAATAAAATTTTGTTTGATGCAAAAATAAAATACCATAGCCACAGTTGCATCCAACATATTGTTTACTAATGTTCTATAGTAATATGCTCGATCAATAACATATTGAATTTAACAGCTTGAAATGTATGCTATAAATAAGATCAAAATATGCTACAAACTACTGGGAAAGGTTGAGGTTTCACTATTGATCGATGCTTCAAATTATGGAATGTTCAACCAAATTTAGAGTTTTAAAAAATGGGACCCAACAAAAGATTCAAATTATATGTCATAACAAAATCTTAAAGGCTACAAATCAACATTAAAATTAAGAAACCGTTACTCTCAACTATAAAAATGGTAAAAAGAATATAGTTCCTCAGTAATTCAGGAGTATACATAGAATAACACGATAAAAAATTAAGTAATATTAAATGAGGTAAACCAAAAATATGTTAACAAAGAAAACGTTCTACATAAAATGAAACTTTAAAATTTTAAATTCAATAACATTCAATTCATTGTAAAAACAGAGAGAAAAGAATAGGATTAAAAGTGATACCAGCTGGCAATCTTTATTTTTTGTTCCTTAGCTAGAAAAGGTTGATTTTTTTTCCCCTTAATTTTGGCATTCACCAAAGCATCAGACCTTGTTTTCTCCTTCTGTGTAAGAAAACATTACTTAAAAGAAAAAAAAGAAAAAAGAAAAAATGAATGAGAATTAGGTGTGAGGATAACCTCATGTATACGGAGACAATTTAGTTCATACTCGTTGTGAATTACCACTCCTACATTATTATGACGAAGTATTCGAACCTGTAGACCAAAAAACATTGAAATTCTAAGCGGGTAAAAAGAATAGATAAAAAGTAAGAAAATGATGAGTAAATTTTTTTTATCATACGGTATTTTCTAGGTCATCATCCATCTGTCATGACATTAATGAAAATAAATTAAAATAAATAAGTTATTAAAAAATCAATAAGATATATTTAGAGAGTTAATCAGATGATAAACTTACACTACCAAATATAACAACATCATCCATTGGTCGATGATTGTGGAGTTGAAACGGTTGTAGCTACACAAAAATTACAATGAAATTTCATACAATTAACATGCATTTAATCAAACATAATACATACACAAAATTACATACACATCCAATCAGCTAAGCTAAGCTGAAGTGCACATACCAGCTTTCTCAAGTCGCATACAAAAGAAGCATAAAATAGGTTCTATTTCTATCATTTGACCCACAAATTTGCAACCAATCAAGTAACAAAGCAAGTACTGTTCAGACCAAAATAATATTTTTAAAATAAAACTATTTTAAACCTATACCAACACAAAAATCGATCTTTACGTCTCAAATGTGAGAAACAGCTATTTCCGACATAAAAATGTAGCTGAATAAATATCATAAAAATAAACAGAAACAGACCAATCGAAAAATGAGCTGTAAAAATCAACAATTGAAGCTTCTTTTAATATGCCACAATACAAAAACTACTAAATCCACTGTAATTGAATTTTCAAGGACAGATAAGAAAACTATATTTCTCAGTATATCCCAGATCAAGCTTCGAGATGTTGTTTAACATACCTTAGGAGGTTTGAAAGGATAATCGCTCAGAAATGTTATGTCAAGGAAAAATATCCCGCCTTGAAAGGCGTTCCTACATTGACTCTGAAAATGTCAAAAATAGCATTAAAGTCACAAAAAAACTTTAATCTTCGATGCCCTTTTCAGTGACAATTCATAGAATAATATTAAATTTTTGATACAATTTTGTTTCTTAAACTATTCTTCTATTATAATGCAATCAATTTTTTGGCTTCCATTATTAAAGAGTTGAAGAAACAAATATTGATTTATAAATTAAAAGAAAGACAACAAATGTAGATATTCACATCAAATTGCTAAAAAAGGTTAAAATTAAGGTCCTGTTTTATTAGGTGAATGGATTCAAATTTTAAAGTGTGAATGGATTTAAATTAGGTCCTGTTTTATTAATATAGATATTATATTGCACATAATTACTCAAACAATGCAATATAATAAACTTAATTTATTAAATCCTTAATTTATTATTTATCCGGGAATTTGAATTGTTGCATGAATAGTCATTAACAAAAGAATATGGAATTTTGTTTTGTAGCCTCGTTTATATATTTAGGCAAACCAAGTTGAATTGTTTTCTAATGTTTAGTATATGTAGAGTTCACCACACTAAGGAATAAAATTGACTCTTGCAAAGTGGAAGAAGAATTTGGAAAATCCCCAATCAATCTAAAATACCTCCTCGGATACAGAATTTGGAAGCAGAATTTGCAAAGTGGAATCACTACCAATCACATTCAACCCCGGAGAAGATAAATATGATATTTTTGAGTTTGGTTGATCATTAGCAGGGTGAGTGAAAAGTTATTATTCTTTTCCATAAACTGACCATATGACTCAAGCCATCTTATAATTCTAATTCATATATACATACCACTTGGTTCCAATCATAGGAAAATTTTTAGGTTTTTAAACATCTTAACCTCTTTGAGGTATTTTATCAAACACCATTTATGCATAGTCCAAAACTCAAAATTAACATGGATTTGAACATAGTTTAGCTATAAATTTTCATCCTTATTACTCCACATATCATCTAATTTCTTCACCAAATGATTTTCACAAACCAAGCATAATAAATAATACGATAATCATATATATTATTTACTCAACTCCTATAAATATAACAAAAACATATAACTTACCTCTTGGTTAATAAATTCTAGTTATGTTTTTGACTCAAGCATTCAGTCCAAAACCAGTGCGAGAACAGATCATTATGAACGAAATTGGAAGTTGTAGATACTCAGAAATTTCGCAATAATAGAAATTAAAATGAAATTAGAAGTTTACGATTGATCGATTGAAATATAAGAATTCAATTTAATACAGAACAGAACTCATGAACGAAGAGTCGTACCTGAACAGAGAGATTTGAGAGAGCTGTTTGTCTTCATTCCAGTGTCAATCACTGGACAAAAAGAAGAGAGAGAAAATAGCTTAGTGTTGTTCAGAGGAAATCCGAATATCAGAGGCCGACGAATCAGGTAGCAGAGACAGTTTGCCTTGCCGGCGCCGCAAGCCGAGCAAAAGACGTCACAGCACTGAGAGGAAGGCGGGCTGGAGATCGCTTCTCCGATCGGCGGAAGGATTTTTCGGAAGGTAGATCTGACTTTCTCTCTAGACTTTTCTTTGGGTTTGTAATGGTTTGTAATGACTATGACTATTGATTTACGAAAGAAGAGACGAGATAGGAGTATTGATTTGGGCGGGATTTATTTTGGTCTGAGATGAAACGTGAACCTTTGGATTAAGTTAGAAGAAATCTGAACCGTTGTTGTGGTTTGTCAAAGAGAACATTCAAATTGGGTTGTGTTTTATTAATATAGATGTATATACTACCAGTACGTTAGTTTTTCTAAAGCCTAAGTCTAAACTAAGAAAAGAAACAGAGAGAAAGGGTTAGAGAGAGTTCTCAGAGAAGAAGAAAGGAAGAAGAAGAAGAAGAAGAGGAAGAGAAGCATGAGAAAATAAGGGAATCATCATCTCTATCTCTTAATCCAAAACTAGTAAGGATATAACCCTAACACTTCTAATTGTAGAATCAATTTGTATACCTATTGTATTCTTTGTCAAATTAGGTCTTCATGAAATTGTATAATCATGAATTTTATGTGTGTATATGGTATTCATATGTTTTTTTCATATGTAATTGTATGCATGAAAGGATTTTCAAAATACAATTGTTATAAAAACAAGTTTTAAAATCATGTTCTTCTATAATTTCATAGTTTTATAATTTTTTGTAAAAATCTTTGAGTGAAAGTTCATGATTTTGATATATGTACGGGATGTGTGCATATATATATATATATATATATATATGTTTACATATGATTTTATAGTTGTTTAAGTGTTTTAATTCACACAGATATGAGGAGCATGGAGAAATTATGTTCATAGTGTATTATTATGAAGTTATTTTGAAAATAGTTCTTAAATTATCAAAGAAATTGATGAAAACAAAAGGTTATGTGTAATATGTGATATAACATGGTTATATATGAGTTATATGGTTGTGTTAGCAATTCAATCCATGTATTTTTGATAAACAATAGGAATTGTGTTCATAAGGATTTTCGGTGAACTAATTTATGAAAAATGGCTGTTGAAACTATCAAATTGATGTGTTATTATGGTTTATTGTTGAAATTGGTCATGTATTATGTTAGTATGTTAAGAATAGAAGTTATTACAATTGGAATCACTTGAATTGGTTTAAAAACGAATTCGTAGTAACAATTTTCGTAAAGAACGCTTGATTTTGTAGTTTTCTTTGAAAATCATGAAAACTTTAGTTTTGATTATGTGATGTATGGATTTTATATGATATGATCATGTTAAAGAGTTTAAAATATAGTTTTTATCAAGTTTTATGTTTATTATGTTGGGAAAAATTGAATTCGGTGTGAAGGAATAAGCCAAATTGGATTATTTCTCTACCAGTTCGCGAACCAGGGCCTTCACTAAGGGGTGACCCACCCCAGCGTGTGTATTACCATTGGGGGACCCGCCCCAGCGGGTGGACTTGCTGTCCGGGAATGTTGGTTTTTGGTTTTTGAGTTTTCATGCCCCGTTTGTTTAGCTAACTTATTCTATGACTTGGAAAGTGAAATAGGTAATAAGAAAACATGTTTTTGATGTGTTTAAGATGGATTGAAGTTGTATATGAATGTGTTACATGTGTGTGGGTGTGTTACCTTCATAAGGTACACAACACGACTCATTGAGTTATAAGTTTATGAATGTATGCCGTGAGTATAGACTCACGTACTTGACTAGAGCAACCAATGCGGTAAATTACATTATGATTTGGACTTGAGTATGAAGTTGAACGGTTTAAATGTTGTCGTTGGATACTAATAGATGTTTTGGAACGTAATGCAATATGTGTAGGGTAATTGTGGAAGTGATTGTAGTTATTAAAGTGTAGCTTGCGCTTGAGGGAAGTTTCCTATCTCTAAACTTATTATCGTGCAAATGTTCTAATCTTTATTCTCTTACGTTAAGCAAGTTTTCTATTTCAAAACTTGTTACTTACTTTGTACAAGCCTTGTTGTATCCTAATGTTTCTAATACTCAAATATTGAAGTATTATTGAGGTATTGTGATCTTGACTTAGTTGTTCAAGCAAGATCTACGTATTCTTTCAATTGCTTTGAGTTACTTCTGAAGCATGCCTATCTATTATAAAGTTTATTGTCATATCTTATAATTGGTTTCTGATTCTTATATTATTAAACTATTAAAATACTGTGAGTCGATTCAACTACTCCTAGTTGATGAGAGTTAAAACTCTAAAGTTCCCTTATCTATCCAAACCAAACTTTCTTTGGTGCGGACTTGTATTCAATTATTGAGAATGAACAACCCTATTTATTAGGGGATATTTATGCGAAAGCGTTAAGATGGTTGTGCACAATTCATGGTACAAAGGGTTGATCCCCCTGAGTACGAGTTAAAGGTCCATAGTCTTATTGACTGTTAAAGGTTTAAATAGAAAAATTTATAACCTAGGACATAGTTCAAGGTCTTATGGCCCTCAGATGATTCTGTATTCGAATTCTATGTATTGATGAAAGAATTATAATTCGATTCTTTATATTGAAGAAAGTAAAGTTATTCAAACTCTTTTAAAACTATTCATATATGTCATATCATTGTTGTATTTCCAAGTGAGCTTTTGTTTGCTCACTCTTGCATGTTTATGGACCACTTGCAGTTGAAACCAAGAATGTTGACATACCGTCAACAAGTAAAGGAAAAGGAAAGATGAACAAGTGAATGCTTGTTGTTTCAAGTTTTTATTGTAATAAGACTTAGTCGATTATGTTATGTTTTATTTTCGCATTTATTATTTGATGTTAAGGTTTAGTTAACCCTGAGATTTTATTGGCCAAGTTGTAATCCTTTTTGAAGGAAGATTTTTATTAAGGTTTTATAAAGGTTGTAATTTACTTTGCAAGTCTTTATATTTGGGTAGATGTATGTTTTAATTAGAAAGTGAATACCAAATCCTGTGGAAACGAAGTACCCGGATTTAAGGGTGTCACAGGTAGTTGTCGTCTAGCACTACAAAATTTACCTTACTTCTATTCCACTAACTAAAGAATTAGTATAGTAATAAGCAAGGATCGATCCCACAGAGAGCGTTTTATTTTATAGTTATCCAAGTATTTTCTAATGAATTGGGGATTTTTAGTTTGAAAAATATAATTAACGAAAGTGAATTTAAAGAAAATATCAATGAGTAAAAAGCTTCAATTTTTCAGTTCAGTATCCCCTTTTTCACAATTATGGATTAACTAAGTGTTTACAGTATTTATCTTTCAATGAGATTAATAACCCTAGATAACCACGATCGCAAATTACCCGAAATTCTCCTTACGTGTAAATCTAATGCGATGATTGCCAACAAAAGATCCTAACTATCATACAACCTAGAACTATCAGTCTAAATTTAAAACAATAGAAGCATGAAGAATGAGAATTATATTATTCCAAGCAATAATTACACAATCCGAAATTATTTAACTTGTCTTCTGAAAACCTTAATAATATTTAAAAGCTTGACCACAACCAAATATCATTAATTGCTACTTATGATTAGACATGCATCGTTTGCTTAATATATATCTTAATCTAGCAGATGATATCAATTTACTAATTTAATCCTGCAGAAACGAAATTAGTCAATTAAATAGCATACATGAAAGTTTATGTAGATAATCAGAATAAATCTCATATACGAAAGAATAAATAATACAAATTTGATTAAACCATTAATTGATAATAAGGTTCAACATCCCTTCAGAATTGAATTTGTAAATTAGCCTGACATGCCTTGACGAATGAATAGCCTCCCTCTAGTTCCAAGATGAAAGTTGAAAGATAAAGATAAAAAATCCTAAACCTCAGAAAACAACTGATATAAATAGTCTATCAAAACCCTAGTACAATTAGGTAAGTCTGCAATCCTTTTTCTAATCAACTTTGTAATTTTAAGTAACCAAAACTGTCAGACCCGTCAGTCAAGCGCGCCCCGCACTAGCTTTCCTTCACAAACGGCACGCCCCGCGCTAGTCCATCGGGGACTTTGAATTGCTCCAGCGCGCCCCGCGCCTGACTCAGTATAAATCTAGCGCGCCTCGCGCCTGGATGTCAGCAACCTACTTTTGTCCTGCATTCTTTCAATTTGCCCAGCTACGTTACTTATCTACAAATTAACATAAAACATGAAAAGTAACATGCACTACTTAAGTAATAACAATATATTAAGCTAAGAAATACCGATTTAGTAGGTTTTTAACCTACTCATCAGGCTGTGTACGCCTTTGATAAGTTTTGCTCATACTTGGTAGGGACAAAGGTGGTGGTTTACACAGATCACTCGGCCATCCGGCATCTAATCGTAAAGAAGGACGCAAAGCCGAGACTGATTCGCTGGATTTTGCTCATCCAAGAGTTTGATTTAGAGATTTAAGGATAGAAAATGGACAAAAAAATCAAGTGGTTGACCATCTTTCGCGGTTAGAGAATCCGACTCAGGACCAGACAAACAAAGTAATTATCAATGAGTTTTTTTCAGATGAACAGCTATTTCTGATCCACGGTGAGTTCCCATGGTATGCAGATTTTGTGAATTACTTGGTGAGTAATATTCTCCCACCAGATTTGACACGCCAACATAAGAAGAAATTCTTACATGATGTGAAGTGGTATGTGTGGGATGAACCGTATCTGTTCCGACAGTGTGCTGACAGAATGATTCAGAGATGTTTGCCGGAAAGTGAAGTAGAGAGCATTTTACAGGCATGTCACGCTTCAATATATGGGGGACACTACGTGAGTGAAAGAACGACAACAAAAGTCCTTCAGGCATGTTTCTACTGGCCCACCTTGTTCAAAGATGCACATCACTGAGTGAAAAACTGTTATAGATGTCAACGAGTGGGGAATATTTCTAAGCGAAATGAGATGCCTCTCAATATGATTTTGGAAGTTGAGGTTTTTAATATATGGGGAATCGACTTCATGGGACTATTTCCTGTCTTCGTTCAGTAATTTGTACATCCTATTGGCAATGGACTATGTATCAAAATGGGTGGAGGCAGTTGCACTATCGACGAATGATGCAAAGGTGGTTTTAAAATTCTTGCAAAAGAATATCTTCACATGATTTGGAACCCCAAGGGCAATCATCAGTGATAAAGGGAGCCATTTCTACAATAAGTACTTCATCACTCTCTTGACGAAGTATGGGGTTAACCATAGGATAGCCACATCATATCATCCTCAGAAGAGTGGCCAAGCCGAAGTATCTAACCGATAAGTGAAGAGAATCTTGGAAAAGGTCGTGAATTCAAATCAGAAAGATTGGTCACTAAAATTAAATGACGCTCTATGTGCATATCGGACCGTCTACAAGCCCCTGATCAGCATGTCTCCATATCAATTGGTCTATGGGAAGGCATGGCAGCTTCCGGTGGAACTCGAGCAAAAAGCATATTGGGCCATCAAGAAACTGAACTTTGACTTATCAGCAGCAGTGGAGAAAAGATTGTTGCAAATTAATGAGTTAGATGAATTTCGCCTGCAAGTTTACGAAAATTCAAAGTTATACAAAGAGAATGTCAAGAAATGGCACAATCTGAAGATAATAGACAAAAAGTTTGAACCAGGCCAATCAGTATTGCTATTCAACTCTAGGTTGAAACGCTTTCCCAAAAAACTAAAAACTAGGTGGTCGGGACCATTCAAGATAAAAATTATATTTCCACACGGCGCCGTTGAGCTCTATGGCCGGGATCCGACAGAGATATTCAAAGTGAATGGCCAATTCCTCAAGCACTATTGGGGAAATGACATCGATCACCAAGCAACTACGATCGACCTGATCGTGCCAATCTAACACAGGAAGTAGTCAGGTTGAACGACTTAAAATCAAGCGCTTGAT
The DNA here is from genome assembly GCA_020205555.1 of Panax stipuleanatus. Lineage (NCBI taxonomy): Eukaryota > Viridiplantae > Streptophyta > Magnoliopsida > Apiales > Araliaceae > Panax > Panax stipuleanatus. Next base: position 103,550,829 of record CM035125.1, read on the forward strand.
GGGAGGCAACTTATCCTTTAAGTTCATTTTTCATAAATAGAAATTAATTAAGTGTAATAATGTATATTAAGTAGTAATTTTTCTTAATAATGCATATTCTAACAAGTTTCATGTTGTGCGTGTAGATATAATAACACTTGCAAAACCATCCAAGCCAAACCTCAAGGGGCAACCATATAATCACTAAAGGGAAGCCATTCGAGCTCGGCCTTTGCAGGAAAAATCAAAGAAATGTCTAGACCAGGAAGGACCACACCCGCCTTGGCGGAGTTTGATGCATAAAAGTTCCGCCCCCACGGGCATGTTCGCTGGAAGGGGTCTGCCCCGGCGGACGTTCAGGCTTAAAAATTTTCGCCCCAGCGGGGGTTCGGGATTTATGTTTTTAAAATGCATATCAGCAAGCCGAATTAGGCCATTCCAAAATAGAGTTTACAACCTAATCTACCGAGTTCCTCCCCAAACCCCTTACCAAGCTACGTCTTCACCTCCAACGACCCAGCAGAGTGGGATTTCAAGCACAAATGCGGCAAGCATCGTGGCACTCAACCTTTAATTTCCAAACTTCATCCAACCAAATTCACACCAACTCATCAAATCGAATTCAAGTGGTAGTCAAGGTCCAACTAAGAATAGGCAAAGGGTACAACTTTAACTTCAATCAAGATATACCTGACGCATCACACAACTCCTTACCGGTAACCATCACTACATCAATTCGTTATTTGATTGAGTGGGCTGTGACGCCCCCAAATCCGTGACCGCTACTTGGTCTCTCGAATTCGGTTCATCACGTGCTCATGGTAACACATCACAATAATAATAACTAAATATCACACAATCACAGCGGAAAATCTATTCTAGAATAATTTACAATGATTTATTATAATTATTCCCCCAAGTCTCGCAACCTACAGTACTTAATAGATTACATAATAATATCAATTAACGACTTATTACATAATCTAACTTAAGCTTAAACATAATCAAATCCAGTCTTACTACATCATCTTAATACAATATTAAAATATTTAAAACATAAAAGAGACAAGCTAGTTGGTAGCCTTGCCCTTGCCCTTATCAACGCCCGAAGGTTCGCCCTGCTCTGCCTTAACTGAAATGTTTTAGGGAAAGCAAGAATGAGCAGAAATTGCTCAGCAAGTAATATACAATAAGGGTAAGTGATATAATTCTTAATTCTCGAAAGGGTATAACAAAGTTTGATAGTTCAAGGATAACAAGAATATCAATAGTTTTCAATAATAGTCGCTAAGGACAGAATAATATCAATGTGATTCAATAACAAATTAATTCAAGATTTCAAGATAACTGAATACTGAGCAGTCGCTAAGGACTATGAACTTCTACTAGAATTAATAGTAATAAACTGAAAATCCAACAAAAATAGGTACAACAGGTGATCAGCCTAAAGCACCATCGTTATGCATAATAATCAATCATATTCAAGTGTGCACGCCGATTCTCCGAGAATTATATATTCCCTTCATAGAAGGTTGTTCTTCTCAGTCAAAAATAAGATCCCGCACAAATCAATTAGTTTCGGTCGCTTTTCAATAATATAAGTGTAGCCGAATCAAATGGCATAGACACTTTCACAATATTCAAGAACAATACTAAGTTCAACATGAATAGCTTTAATGAAATAAGAGTTCAAGTTTGCTAATTTAATTCAAACGATTAAGTAGAAAACTAGTTCGCAATATAAAATGATAGAATACTTGTATCCAAAGAGATAAGGTTTAGATACTCGCTTACGATATCCGTTGAAAAAAGTAATGCAAGGTTTTAGGATACTTGCCTTATGCATAGTTTACTCACGTAAAGTTAGCCAACACTTTCGGATTCCTATCGTAATATAATTACGTATATATATGATATTCATTAGTCATATAATTTAACTTCACATTTTATCTTCGAATATACGATCAACACATAAGCTAAGTTTTAACCTAGCTACACAGTTATATAGAATATAATTTCTATCCTTAACTTCCTCTTTTCTCAAGTTGATCATATTCATACATCATTACTATCATGTGAGACTACCACAATTAGCAAACATACTCGCATATTATTAATATCACATAAGACTACAATCAATACTAAATATATTTCATTTTAGCAAGTTTTGGCATTCTCATAAGTTAACCGTCAAAATTGGGTTCAAGTAACATCATATAATCTCACGTAGCATGTATACATTTTAAAGAATACTTTTATGTTTGTATAACTTTTCCAAATCCAATCATACATGGTATAGGTTCTTAAGTTAATACTTAAAGCCATTCAAGGACACGAACTCATAAGGTCTAACATGCTCGCTTTTTAAACACATAAGATATTCATATAACTTGTATTACATATGCTCATGAGTATTCGTATCGCATATATGTAGCTAGCATTGTTATTATCTTGAAAACATGCTTCATTTATGCTAAACTTGAATCACGGCAACTAATCATGGTATATATACATGTATAACACATGAATGAGTCTAAGAGTACTATCACATATGTCCATAAATATCAGAATACGAAACTTACAATAACATGTTAAGGTTCACAATCAAAGTTTATATTTTTATTAGTAAGTCTTACTAACATGTTCGTGTTACATCATGAAATCCATATACATAAGTTAATAGGTCTGACACACATTTCAAGGCCATATAAACATGCTTGAAAAATCAGAACTCATATATGGTACGTACATGTCAAAAGTTTGTTTGTAAAAACTTACATTTCCATTACTAATGAGGTTTTCATATTCGCATTTCGTTATGAAACTTATGTACACAAGTGAACATACATTTCATGTGTTTCTAGGTCATACAAACATGTCTCAAAAGTCAGAATGTCTAGAACGGATAAAACAAGTCAATGTCCATTTTGAAATTCTAAGTTCATTGTGAAATCTATAACTTCACCATTCAAGCGTGCGATCCTAATATCACATGCTCATATTAGTTTAACATGTACATATATACACATAACACGTGTATGCATGCTCATTCTAACTTAGTACTATGAGTTAGCACTTAACAGAAATATGCAGCAAGCAATCAATTGATTCCAGTGACCGGCGCAGCTGCGCTGCGCCACAGTATTAACCCGGCGCAGCTGCGCCTTGTCTAGTTTGTCCCAGAGAGTTCCCAGTTTCGGCAGTTAACATCCCAAATATAAAAATTACTTTACGAAAATAGTCTTAAACAGTCACATTGTGGTTTAAACATGTTTGTAAGTCTATATAACAACTAACCAAGCAATTCATACTTCAATTGTCATCAAATTCCACAAAATCAAGAATTTAAGAATATGCAGAAAACATAAATTGAAGAACATGGAAATCGTTATATGAGTTTGATTGCTAGCAAACCACATTGTGTACTAGTATGACTATAAGTTTTATACAATAACCAACAAACATTATCCAATCATAATTTCATGGATTTCATACTAAGTTCAAGAATTCGAAGCCTTCAGTAAACAAGAAATGGAGAAATAAGAGAGAGGTTTCATACCTCTTAAATGTAATTTGAATTCTCAACTTCTCAGAATGCTAACACTGATGCTTATTTTAGTTCTTACTCAACACTCTAGCAAATCTCAGCAATTGATATGTGAAGAGAAGGGGCTTAATTTATAGAAAATCTATTATATAGACAATACTTATACACTCCAATACAAACTAACGGATTGTTGTAATCTTTGATGGCTAATGAGGAGTTGGTAGTAGTTGGTGGAATGCATCATGAGAGCCACTCCCCATTGAATCATGCTAGCTAGAATGTGCTGAGTTTGAGGATATAGGGAGTAGGATAGCTTCAGGAGTGTTCAAGTGTGAAGAGATAGTGACTATCAATATGGGACAAGGCCATATACTCAGCATTCTAGTAACACTACACTTAAATTATTATACATACATAACATAATTCCTACTCTTATGTTGTATAATATATACCTATTGTCCATACATAGATTATAACTTAATGTCACAATATAAATTTAAATAAGAAATACTTCAATGTAGTAAAGGTAATTTGTACGCTTATAATCTATGTACATTCTGTTAATACCGGATATAATTTGATCGGATATTATCACATTACATCATTTCCTTTATTATTAAATTGTATTAATCAATAATTATTTATAATATATCCATGATACATTATTTTAATGTCCGCACACTCACATAGTCACACGGGGATTATCATGTAGCTCTCACAATTCAATAAACTTTACTATATAGTTTATATATATAATATAGTCACATTATGATTCATATAATATATAGTTAGTTACTATACGTTATACTTTTAAATTCGCATGCTTGCACATAACAATCAACATAATCTTATTTACTTATTTGTTTTATTATTCATAATGTCAAATAAATAAATTACTAATCTTATTGATTAATTAACAATAATATTAATTAATCCATTCCTCGTTAATTAATGGAATTATTAATTTTCACAACCATTGCTCATTTATCACGCACAGTATATAAATATAAATCTTATTATATAATAGACATGTTGCTCATTATTATTATTATATTTCTTTCAATAATAATAATCACGTATTATCAATCAATCACAGTTAATATTCCATAACCATTAATTAATATTCTACAATAGCAATTAACAATTAATATAGATTAATTGTTTACTTAACAATTCATTCGTTAATTAATATAATCATTAATAATCCTCATCACTGTGCCACACAAGGCTATCAACGAGTTTATCGCAAACTCCATAAATTTCTCAATTATTATAATTATTCAATTTTATATAATTTGAATTAATTCATCTCATAACACAAAATTATCGCATTCCCATTAATATATTTAATTAATAATATTAGGAAATTCTCGGGTATTACATCCTTCCCCCCTTATAAAAATTTCGTCCCGGAATTGCTACAAGGTTACACAAATAGATGGGGATAATCCCTCATCATCCTATCTTCTAATTCCCATGTAGCCTCCTCGACATCGTGGTTACGCCAAAGTACTTTTACAGAAGATATAATTTTATTTCTCAAAGTTTGTTCTTTCCTATCTAATATCTGGACAGGAATTTCTTCATACGCCAAGTTCTTTTCCACTTGAATAGGCTCATAAGACATCACGTGCTTGTAGTCGGCCTTGTACGGTCGCAACACAGAAATGTGGAACACGTTGTGGATGTGCTCCAACTCGGGTTGTAACGCAACTTTGTATGCCACTTCGCCCACTCGCTTCAGTATCTCGAACGGTCCTATGAATCATGGACTAAATTTTCCTTTCTTGCCGAAACGGATCTTTCCCTTCCATGGAGATACCTTCAAGAAAACAAAACTGCCAACTTTATAGTCTCGGTCCTGCCGATGCAAATCTGCATACTTTTTCTGGCGGTCTTGAGCTGCTACTAATCTGGCTCTTATCACTGTCACCACGTCTGCGGTTTGTTGTACTAGCTCTGGTCCGAGTATTCGTCGCTCCCCGACTTCGTCCCAATATAATGGCGTTTTGCACTTTCTCCCATAAAGAGCTTCGTACGGTGGCATGCCGATACTCTCATGGTAACTATTATTATACATAAATTCTACTAAGGGTGGTCGGTCGTCCCAATTTCCCTTAAAATCCATCACGCAAGTCCTAAGCATGTCCTCCAGTGTTTGTATTGTTCTCTCACTCTGTCCGTCTGTCTGAGGATGATAAGTCGTACTCAACCTCAACTGCGTTCCCATTCTCTCTTGCAAACTCTTCCAAAAATTGGACGTGAAGCGCGGATCTCGATCAGAGACAATTGGCACCGGCACTCCATGTCATGAGACAATTTCTTTTACGTATAGGCTCTCTAATTGATTCAAACTGTAGCGGATCTTGATTGGTAGAAAATGTGCGGTCTTCGTTAGTCGATCCACGATAACCCAAATGGCATCATAACCTTTCTGTGTAACTAGAAGTCCTACCACGAAGTACATGGTAATACGCTCCCATTTCCACTCTGGTATTTCTAACGGTTGTAGTAAACCACTCGGCCGTTGATGCTCTGCTTTAACGCGTTGGCAAGTCAAACATCTACTGACGCACTCTGCGACTTCCCGTTTCAAATTGGGCCACCAAAAATGTTGCTTCAAATCTCGGTACATCTTAGTGCCTCCCGGATGAACGGAATACGTCGTATTGTGTGCCTCTTACAAAATCTCTTCCCTCAACTCGGTTACCGCTAGTACCCACACTCTTCCTTCAAATCTTAAGATACCGTCTTTATCCATTCGAAATTTCTCTTCCTCATTTTCTGTGATCCTATTTCGGATTTTCTCACACTCTTCATCCATTTCCTGGGCTTCCTTCACTCTATCCAACAACCTCGGACAAGCTTCCTTTACAATTAACTTCTCACCAGACTTTTTTGGTCCTTTCACTTCTATCTCCAATTTCTCCATCTCTCTTATCAATTCTTCTTAAGTCGTTAAATTAAACAACTTTTCCTTTCCTTTTCTGCTCAGAGCGTCGGTAACCACGTTTGCCTTTCCCGGGTGATAAAGAATATTGCAGTCATAATCCTTGATCAATTCTAACCACCTCCTCTGACGCATATTCAACTCCTTCTGTGTGAAGATATATTTCAGACTCTTGTGGTCCGTGTATATCTCACATTTCTCTCCGTACAAATAATGCCTCCATATCTTTAAAGCAAAAACTATTGCCGCTAACTCTAAGTCGTGAGTAGGGTATCGTTTTTCATAATCCTTAAGTTGTCGTGACGCATACGCAATAACCTTGCCGTGTTACATGAGCACACAACCAAGTCCCTTGTGTGATGCATCACTATACACCACAAAATTTCCCGCATCATCTGGTAATGATAACACAGGTGCTTCGCTCAATCTCTACTTAAACTCCTGAAAACTCTCTTCACATTTGTCGGTCCATACAAATTTCACCGTCTTTCTAGTCAAATTGGTCAGCGGGGTTGCTATCTTAGAAAAATCTTGGATGAATCTTCGATAGTACTCGGCTAACCCTAAAAAACTTCGTACCTCTGTCGGTGTTCTTGGTTGTTCTCAATTACTTACTGCTTCTACCTTCGCAGGGTCTACTGAGATTCCATTCTTATCCACCACATGGCCTAAGAATTGAACTTTCTCTATCCAAAATTCGCACTTAGAAAACTTCGCATACATCTTCTCCTTCCTTAGTGCCGCCAAAACAATCTTCAGATGTTCGGCGTATTCTTCCTCTGTCTTCGAGTAGATCAAAATGTCGTCGATAAAAACCAATACAAATTTATCCAAGTATGGCTTGAAAACTCTATTCATCAAGTCCATAAATGCTGCCGGAGCATTAGTCAATCCAAATGACATTACCAAAAACTCGTAGTGTCCATAACGGGTTCGAAACGCAGTCTTCGGTATGTCCTCATCCCTCACTTTCTGTTGATGATATCCTGTTCGTAGGTCAATTTTTGAGAAACACTTTGCTCACTTCAGTTGATCAAACAGGTCGTCTATCCTCGGTAGCGGATATCGGTTCTTGATCGTTACTCTGTTCAATTCTCGATAATCGATACAGAGTCTCATCGATCCGTCCTTCTTCTTAACGAATAGCACTGGTGCTCCCCAATGAGAAATACTCGGTCGAATGTAACCCTTATCCAATAACTCTTGCAATTGTATCATCAGTTCCTTCATTTCTACTGGCGCCATACGATATGGAGCTTTCAAAATTGGTGTCGTTCCCGGTGCTAAGTCTATTACGAATTCGATTTCTCTGTCTAACGGAAGACCAGGCAGATCGTCCGGAAACACATCTTGAAATTCATTAACTACGGATATATCTTTAATTTTTACTCCCTTTTTCAGAGTATCAACGATGTAAGCTAGATAACCTACACATCATTTCCTTAACAATTTCTTGGCCTGCATCATCGTAACGCAACACGATTGCTTAAGCGATGAGCTACCATAAAACACTACCTTAGACTTGCTCGGAGTCTGAAGGTTCACACATTTATTCTGATAGTCAATTATCTCAGCATGGTTATACAACCAATCCATTCCCAGTATTACGTCAAACTCTCCCAATCTAATAGGAATCAAGTCTACGCTCAGTTCATATTCTCTAATGTTTGCGCGATAATCTCGATAAACATATTCTACAGGGATTATTTCCTTATTCGCAACTTCTATGTTCAAAGGATTTTCTAACCGTTCTCGGGGTGTACTAAGTTTACTAGCAAATTCTTCAGATATAAAAGAACAGGTGGCACCCGAATCAAATAATACATAAGCATTTATATCATTGATTGGGATTATACCTGACACCACGTCCTTCGCAGCCACGGCGTCCTGGACGGTCATGTTAAAGGTTCTGGCGGTTGGGCGGTTGGATTGTGCCAGTCCACCGATCATCAGTTTGTTTCCTCCCCCTTGTTGGCTACCACTTCCGCCACTTCCCTTCTTCGGGCAATCCTTAATACGGTGCTCAGTTGAGCCGCAAGCAAAACACCCTTGGATCTTCTTTGGTTTCGGACAGTTGGGAGAGATGTGCCCTTCCTGTCTGCAGTTGTAGCAAGTGCCACGTCCCTTCCAGCACTCGCCCTGGTGATTTTTCCCACACTTTGGGCATCCTTCAGCCCTCTTCTTGAAACCTCCACGTAAATTCCCTGATTGATTATTGTTGTTTTTGTTGTTGTTGTTGTTATTCTCCCATTTTTTCTTTCCCAAATTACTTCCTCCACTACTGCTTCCTCCAGTAAGATTCTCTCCTCCAGCATTCTTTCCTTTCTTCTCTTTGTTATACAGACTTAAGGCCTCACTGCCACCTTCCGCAATGATTGCCTTCTCCAGTAATGTTGCAAAGGAATCAATTTGGAGAACTGATACCTTATTGAACAGCCACGGCTTCAACCCTTGTTCGAAGCGTCTAGCCTTTCTCTCTTCATCCCCAACTTGGTGCTCCGCAAATCGCGCTAGTTCGTTAAACCTAGTCGCGTATTGCGCCACCGTCATCTCACCTTGTTTTAACTCTAGGAATTTCACCTCCATCCTATTCTTCATGCTTTTCGGGAAGTAATTTTTGAAAAATAGCATCTTAAACTTATCCCAAGCTATTATCCCTTCTCCAGCTCTTTGTTGATTAGCCTCCCACCAGTAGGTCGCTTCTCCCCTCATCATGTACGTGGCAAACACCGTCTTTTGATCTTCGCCTACGCTAGCTATAGTGAAAGCTTTTTCGATCTCCTTGATCCACGTTTGTGCGACGATTGGGTCGGTAGTTCCCTCGAACTCTGGGGGTCCTACACTCTTAAAGTCTTTGAAGGTTGTTACTGGGACAGCCTGAGGGTTTGGGCGAACGAGTTCATTGTTCCTTCCCCTTAAAGCTTCTCCTAACAAGTCTACCAATTTCTGGATCGGGTCAACTTGTTCCCTCTCGTTATTAACAGATTCTTCGGGTGCAGTCAATCTAAGTCTGGGCGGCATTATCTGCATCATAAATTTTCATTTTATTATCATTCAAGTATATTACTTAAGTATTTCTTTTAATAATAAAAGAATAAATTTATAACACGTTTCTAAAATAAGCTTCATTTATATTCATATGCCATTTCATCTCATTACATGATTTCCCTAGCATACTGCTATAAATGTTATCACATATATCCCGTAATATCACAAAAGACGGGGAATATACCAACCTACTACCATACTACCCCTCTAACAAAAGCTAACACGGGGTTCACATCATTATCCCACATCTTACACAAAAGATTGGGATTACAACATAGAATGTACAACACATAAAGATAAATGCTACTAACTACTACTAGACTGACAAAGGGAATCTCATCCCATCATCCCGCGCCCCACTACGCTCTTGTACTCCAACTGTGCTATATATGCAACCAGCTCTCGGCTCAAGGTATGTAGAGTCTGTCCCTGTTATGCCGGGTAGTGGTACACACCATCAATCACCCTCTCAAAAGCTGAACGGAACACATACCCCATCTTGTTCATCTTTCTCTTCTTGTACATGACCTCGTCCTCTAGGTCGTCAGCTCTCTCGTTGGCCGCTTCTCACTTCTCCTCGAAGTGTATCCTACCCATCACCTCCAACTCTAGCTGAGTACGGAGTGCCTCTTTCTCAGTCTTCTCACTCAATTCCCTCTATTCTACTTCTTCCAGCTTCCCTGCTATATCTACATTTTTGGCCATCGACCTGTGAAATAAGGTTCCCATCTGGATCCCTGCCTCCCTGCGGTAAGCGATCTCCACCTCTAACTCCTGCATGGCCAGCTTCCTCTGATGGTCTTCGTCCCTCAGCTTTTGGAACTCAGACTCTCTCTCATGGGCCTAGGCCTCCAGCTCTTGCACCATGCAGTCTAACTCTAGGATCCGCTCCTCATACTCTCCTAGCATCTGCTCCTCTACAGTAGCCTCATCAGAGTCCTCTACTGGCTCATCCCCCATCGGCTCGTCCTCTATCGGCTCCTCCTCTGGATCAGACTCTACCTCAATCTCGTCCTCGTCGTTAGACTCAAACGGTGGAACAGCCTGCACTGGTGTAGCCTCTAGAGGTGCCTCGTATACTACATGTATATCACTGGGCTCCTCCTCTGCCACTCTACTAGGTACACCTGTGTCTGCCATCCTATAATCACAAACACAAGATAAACAAACAGCAACTCCATTAGAATGTTAAATAAAACATAAGTTCATTGTATAGAACGAAGTTACATTTCATAACACGCTAAGTCTCGCTCTAGGGCAAACTCTATGTGATTTTTATCTCCTTTCCAACTTCTAAGTTCGCCTAAGTTATAGTCTAAGGACACTTGTTCCTAAGGTTTATAACTACAGCTCTGATACCAACCTGTTACGCCCCTAAATCCGTGACCGCCACTTGGTCTCTCAAATTCGGTTCATCACGTGCTCATAGTAATACATCACAATAATAATAACTAAATATCACACAATCACAGCGGAAAATCTATTCTAGAATAATTTACAATGATTTATTATAATTATTCCCCCAAGTCTCGCAACCTACAGTACTTAATAGATTACATAATAATATCAATTAACGACTTATTACATAATCTAACTTAAGCTTAAACATAATCAAATTCAGTCTTACTACATCATCTTAATACAATATTAAAATATTTAAAACATAAAAGAGACAAGCTAGTTGGTAGCCTTGCCCTTGCCCTTATCAACGCCCGAAGGTTCGCCCTGCTCTGCCTTAACTGAAATATTTTAGGGAAAGCAAGAATGAGCATAAATTGCTCAGCAAGTAATATACAATAAGGGTAAGTGATATAATTCTTAATTCTCGAAAGGGTATAACAAAGTTTGATAGTTCAAGGATAACAAGAATACCAACAGTTTTCAATAATAGTCGATAAGGACAAAATAATATCAATGTGATTCAATAACAAATCAATTCAAGATTTCAAGATAACTGAATACTGAGCAGTCGCTAAGGACTATGAACTTCTACTATAATTACCAGTAATAAATTGAAAATCCAACAAAAACAGGTACAACAGGTGATCAGCCTAAAGCACCATCGTTATGCATAACAATCAATCATACTCAAGTGTGCACGTCGGTTCTCCGACAATTATATATTCCCTTCAAAGAAGGTTGTTCTTCTCAGTCAAATACAAGATCCTGCACCAATCAATTAGTTTGGGTTGCTTTTCAATAATATAAGTGTAGCCGAATCAAATGGCATAGACACTTTCACAATATTCAAGAACAATACTAAGTTCAACATGAATAATAGCTTTAATGAAATAAGAGTTCAAGTATGCTAATTCAATTCAAACGATTAAGTAGAAAACTAGTTCGGAATATACAAAGATAGAATACTTGTATCCAAAGAGATAAGGTTTAGATACCTTCTTACGATATCCGTTGAATAAAGTAATGCAAGGGTTTAGGATACTTGCCTTATGCGTAGTTTACTCACGTAAAGTTAGCCAACACTTTCGGATTCCTATCATAATACAATTACGTATATATATGATATTCATTAGTCATATAATTTAACTTCACATTTTATCTTCGAATATACGATCAACACATAAGCTAAGTTTTAACCTAGCTACACAGTTATATAGAATATAATTTCTATCCTTAACTTCCTCTTTTCTCAAGTTGATCATATTCATACATCATTACTATCATGTGAGACTACCACAATTAGCAAACATACTCGCATATTATTAATATCACATAAGACTACAATCAATACTAAATATATTTCATTTTAGCAAGTTATGGCATTCTCATAAGTTAACCGTCAAAATCGGGTTCAAGTAACATCATATAATCTCACGTAGCATGTATACATTTTAAAGAATACTTTTATGTTTGTATAACTTTTCCAAATCCAATCATACATGGTATAGGTTCTTAAGTTAATACTTAAAGCCATTCAAGGACACGAACTCATAAGGTCTAACATGCTCGCTTTTTAAACACATAAGATATTCATATAACTTGTATTACGCATGCTCATGAGTATTCGTATCGCATATATGTAGCTAGCATTGTTATTATCTTGAAAACATGCTTCGTTTATGCTAAACTTGAATCACGACAACTAATCATGGTATATATACATGCATGACACATGAATGAGTCTAAGAGTACTATCACATATGTCCATAAATATCAGAATACAAAACATACAATAACATGTTAAGGTTCACAATCAAAGTTTATATTTTTATTAGTAAGTCTTACTAACATGTTCGTGTTACATCATGAAATCCGTATACATAAGTTAATAGGTCCGACACACATTTCAAGGCCATATAAATATGCTTGAAAAATCAGAACTCATATATGGTACGTACATGTCAAAAGTTAGTTTGTAAAAACTTACATTTCCGTTACTAATGAGGTTTGCATGTTCGCATTTCGTTATGAAACTTATGTACACAAGTGAACATACATTTCATGTGTTTCTAGGTCATACAAACATGTCTCAAAAGTCAGAATGTCTAGAACGGATAAAACAAGTCAATGTCCATTTTGAAATTATAAGTTCATTGTGAAATCTATAACTTCACCATTCTAGCGTGCGATCCTAATATCACATGCTCATATTAGTTTAACATGTACATATATACACATAACACGTGCTTGCATGCTCATTCTAACTTAGTACCATGAGTTAGCACTTAACAGAAACATGCAGCAAGCAATCAATTGATTCCAGTGACTGGCGCAGCTGCGCTGCGCCATAGTATTAACCCGGCGCAGCTGCGCCGTGTCTAGTTCGTCCCAAAGAGTTCCCAGTTTCGGCAGTTAACATCCCAAATCTCAAAATTACTTCACGAAAATAATCTTAAACAATCACATTGTAGTTTAAACATGTTTGTAAGTCTATATAACAACTAACCAAGCAATTCATACTTCAATTGTCATCAAATTCCACAAAATCAAGAATTTAAGAATATGCAGAAAACATAAATTGAAGAACATGGACATCGTTATATGAGTTTGATTGCTCGAAAGCCACATTGTGTACTAGTATGATTATAAGTTTTATACAATAACCAACAAACATTATCCAATCATAATTTCATGGATTTCATACTAAGTTCAAGAATTCGAAGCCTTCAGTAAACAAGAAATGGAGAAATAAGAGAGGTTTCATACCTCTTAAATGTAATTTGAATTCTCAACTTCTCAGAATGCTAACACTGATGCTTATTTTAGTTCTTACTCAACACTTTAGCAAATCTCAGCAATTGATATGTGAAGAGAAGGGGCTTAATTTATAGAAAATCTATTATATAGACAATACTTATACACTCCAATACAAACTAACGGATTGTTGTAATCTTTGATGGCTAATGAGGAGTTGGTAGTAGTTGGTGGAATGCATCATGAGAGCCACTCCCCACTGAATCATGCTAGCTAGAATGTGCTGAGTTTGAGGATATAGGGAGTAGGATAGCTTCAGGAGTGTTCACGTGTGAAGAGATAGTGACTATCAATATGGGACAAGGCTATATACTCAGCATTCTAGTAACACTACACTTAAATTATTATACATACATAACATAATTCCTACTCTTATGTTGTATAATATATACCTATTGTCCATACATAGATTATAACTTAATGTCACAATATAAATTTAAGTAAGAAATACTTCAATGTAGTGAAGGTAATTTGTACGCTTATAATCTATGTACTTTCTGTTAATACCGGATATAATTTGATCGGATATTATCACATTACTTCATTTCCTTTTTATTAAATTATATTAATCAACAATTATTTATAATATATCCATGATACATTATTTTAATGTCCACACACTCACATAGTCACACGGGGATTATCATGTAGCTCTCACAATTCAATAAACTTTACTATATAGTTTATATATATAATATAGTCACATTATGCTTAATATAATATATAGTTAGTTACTATACATTATACTTTTAAATTCGCATGCTTGCACATAACAATCAACATAATCTTATTTACTTATTTATTTTATTATTCATAATGTCAAATAAATAAATTACTAATCTTATTGATTAATTAACAATAATATTAATTAATTCATTCCTCGTTAATTAATGAAATTATTAATTTTCACAACCATTGCTCATTTATCACGCACAGTATATATAAATATAAATCTTATTATATAATAGACATGTCGCTCATTATTATTATTATATTTCTTGCAATAATAATAATCACGTATTATCAATCAATCACAGTTAATATTCCATAACCATTAATTAATATTCTATAATAGCAATTAACAATTAATATAGATTAATTGTTTACTTAACAATTCATTCGTTAATTAATATAATCATTAATAATCCTCATCACTGTGCCACACAAGGCTATCAACGAGTTTATCGCAAACTCCATAAATTTCTCAATTATTATAATTATTCAATTTTTATAATTTGAATTAATTCATCTCATAACACAAAATCATTTATATTAAATAAATTCTCATTCCCATTAATATATTTAATTAATAATATTAGGAAATTCTCGGGTATTACATCCAACTAGATGTTTGGTGAAATCAAGTGCACAAAGTGAGAAAAGGGGTTTATATTTGGTTGTGAGATTCTGAATGTTAGGAAAATCTATTGAAATTTGTTATTATAATTGGGATACTAATTGCTTGAGTGGATTGTGAGACAAATAATTTGGGGAAAGAACAACAATCAAACATCATCAATTACAAGTGCAATTGACAGTGCACGCCAACCTTTTGATAAAAGGCCGCACCCATAGTTCTTCAGGAATTTTTCGTTTTTGATCATGTTGACAACATGCCACCACGACCTCAAAAGAGGCAAAAGGGAGGTTCATCCATGCCCGTTCCACAGTATGACCGTAGGAAATTCCAGAGTGCATTCGCCGCCGACCGATTTGAATATTTGGCAAAAAAAAGTCACTAGTACCGGAACGGGGCCTGAAATCCATTGGATGGTGCTATGAAGGTGAAAATTATAGAACGGGGTTGGGAAAACACCTTCACAGATCAGCCCGACGCGGCAGTGGTAGCCGTGGTCAAGGAGTTTGACGCAAACACGAAGGATATAGCTCCGTTTAAAGCATTTGTTAGAGGAAAATTGGTGGAATTCAGTGCAGAGGCAATAAACAATTTCTACAATATACAAGCGCCGGAGGTTTATCAATACACAGAGTTGAGAGACAGTGGGATTGATTATGATCAAATCCTCACTAAGATACGCAAGCCTGATATAGTGTGGGAAAAGGGCAGGAGAGGAGGCACACTCATCATGAGTTTAAGTTTGAGCAAGTATGGGAAAATATGGCATTCTTTCATTTGTGCAAAGCCACTGCTCTCAACACATATGAGCGAGATTACCAAAGAAAAGTTCTCACTATTGTATGCGATCGTCAAGGATCTCCACATCAATATCAAGACGATCATCAGTTTCTCCATTCGCCGGTGTTTGAGAGGGTGCATAGCGGGAGGATTACCACACCCATCTCTCATCACCGGGTTATGCAGACAAGAAGGTGTTCTGTGGGCCGATAATGAACATCTTCAGCCACCATTACAACCTCTAGACAAGGCGATGATTGCCCAATTTAAAACTTAGAAAGGGGCACCTTCACATCCCCGCAGCTTAGGCTTCCTGACTCGGATGAGAAGGAGGATGAAGCCATGGATGCGGATTATGTGCTGCCCGAGGATGAGTTGGAGGTGGACCCACTGCATGAAGAAGAGAACGCCACTACATCGAGTGATTCTCACTTGGCAAAGTCTATACTCAGTAACTTTTAGCAGCAATTGGATGAGCAGCGCAGGATGGATTACAGAAAAAGAAACCGGCTGGCGGCGAGGCAAAGCCACATGTTCGACACTCAAAATAGTTTTAACACTACAGTTGTTGAGGCGTTTACTAGACTGAACATTTTCACCGATCCTTTCTAGTTTCCTACTCCCCAGCCACCTCCCGGCTATCCACCTTCGGATTCTGACGTGGAGGAGGTTGTCAGGCCAGATGCATGACTTATCAAGGAAGTCCTTGAAGCTTAATTTCTTTATTGTCACAATGAGGGCATTGTTAAGTTTAAGTTTGGGGGTTGGTTGTATATTATTGAGCATAATCTTGTTAGCACATTGCATGTAGTGTAGGTTATTTATAATTTTTAGTTATAGCATTAGTAGCTTAGTTGCTTAGTTAAGTGCTTTTATGCTTATATAAAAAAATTGACAAATTCAGAAAATAACAAAAAGAGTCGTTAGTTAGGATTGCATGAGTCAAGTATGTCAGTCTGTATGAAGTAACTTTAGCCAGTGATGAGATTGGACTTATATAGAATTTGAACAGTAATGACAACTAGGATATAGATGTAATTTTGACCTTTACATGAATCGTTGCCTAGTTAACACTGGTGTACCGGTTAGCACGTTAGGATGACAATGTGGTTTAACTTGGGTTGAATTGTCACATAATTGACGTCTTGATAGAAATTGGATTTTAATGATAGAAATTCCGTAAACTGGTAGTAATGACTAAGATTATGAAGAAACCTAAGTTTGGGGGAAAATATGAGAGCTATCTAAAAGAAAAAAAAAGGAAAATGAAAAATTTGGAAAAAATGAAAAAGACGAAAAAGAAACGCTAAATAAACACCGTGACTCGTTTAGTTTCGTGGCCTTTGATACTTGAGTAAGTACGCCCTAGGGGATGTCTTTACACCCAGCGCCCTAAAGCCATCTGGTTTGGGAGTCGTTGGTCGAACGCTCGTTACACGGGTATCACTGAAAAAGCCTAAGGGAACTAAACATTGCACAATCATGAGTAAAGTAGAAGTACAAGAAAATGAGCAAAATGCCCCCGTAAATGAATAAAGATAGCAAATTTCCCATATTAACTTCTGACTTGGTAGATGTTGAGTAGTGTTTGCATTACCATGTTTATATGATTCCTTGAGTTAAAGCTGTATTTTCTAGCTAAGATGCGTATTATATGATATATTTGAGTTGTAGTTGATCACATTGGTGTCGAGCACACAAACACAGCATTGGTGTTAAAAGGTATTGATTCTTAGAGGGGTTTGAACTGCAGATATATTTTTGGTTGAATTTGTTATTATATTTGTGTGATTTATCTGGGGAAATATTGGTTAGTTTTGTATGGTCTGATAGTTGCAGTCATAAGCATTGTAATTAATTACATGTACATTGGTTTGCTTGAGGACAAGCAAGGTCTTAAGTTTGGGGGTATTTGATGAGTTGGTTTTATACCTACGAATCGATGCTTGTTATAGCTTGATTTTTGGCTCTTTCAAGTAGTTTTCCTATCAGTTTACTTTGTTTGTGTAATGTTGCTTGCATGAGATAGAACGAAAGGAAACAGAACTTAATTTGCAAGAATTTAGCATTGCATGGAAGTGGTACCAGCTAGGGCGGGTTTCATAGGAACAAACATCCGCTGGGGCAAACTTGTGGACTGCTGGACAGAAGAAACACCCGCTGAGGCGGTGGTGAAAATATCCGTCGGGGCGAGTAGACTGGGCAGCAAGAGAGGCTTTCCTTGTTCGATTAGGATTTGGATGAAAAGATATGATTTGATTAGGGCTGCGAATGGAAGGTTATAGAAGGGTCAGAGAGAGGCAGATACACAGATAGATAGCCATACACAAGCCCTAGCTTGGAGATTGACTATTGAAGAGAATTGAAGCATAGTTAAAGCACGACGAACACAAGGTGATAGTAGTGTGCATACAAGCCAGTCATGTATGATGATAAAGCACATACTTTGTAAATAATCTTATTTATTTATTAATAAAATATTCATTTAAGGCATTTATTTATCTACATGGTGTTATTTTATAATATGTAAATAACCCATAGTTTTAAGCAATGATTTTAGAATCATGATGAGATCATGCTAATGAGATCTAAATTCTTAGAAAGCTTAAAAACTAAAATAGTTCCCAATCGTGGGATTACTAAAATGGGGATTAATAAATTCGGATAGATTGGTACATATGTTGCTTGCTCATTAGATGAAGATGACTGATCCCATGGTCATTTGTGTGGAGACACTAAAGTAAGAATGTATGTGCTTATTGGAGAATAAGTTTACTGAACGTGACTCGTTATGGAATACCTAACAGAGTTTTACTCGTCTGTCAATAGTAATTCCTAATGTGATAGTAGTACAAGTGATCCTTCGACTTGAGGTCATCATAGTATCTTGTATATAACAAATTATACTTTGACTTATTCCTTAAGGCCTTTTAAGATGTATATAGGGTATGCTTGGGTATAATGAGTTACATATGGAGATAATGTATGATCAATAAAGAATCTACCATCTCTAGTAAAAGATGAGATATGTCCTATGTGATTCGTTAAATGACAACCTAGGAATCCTTGGCCAAGGTAGAATGAAATTAGAAAGAGGTTTCTAATTTGCATTATGTGGAGTTGTGCATTTTCTAATCGAAATACATATGATTAAATAAAATAAGACTTGACAGTAAATCCATGTCTTATATTTAATTGGGACATTGTATGGTGAAAGAATTAAATTGTACGGTAACTATTAACTCACAGGTTCTTTTATGATTAATGTTGAAATCTATATTATTTGGAAAGTCGTTGATCGCTAGGGAGGCTTATCCCTAATGTAGAATAAATGTTATTTATTTAAATAGATTATTAGTTTAATTTATTTATTTAAATAAAATTAGAATTGTTCTAATTGATTTATTCACAACCGGTTTAATATGGAGAACCTAAAGGGTCACACCATAAAAGGTAGAAGAATTATTTAAGAAAAAAATGGCATAATAGTAATAATGCATTAAGTGTAATTAATTTAATCTATGGTGATAGAATAAATTAAATAGCTTAATATTTATTATTTAATATTTTAAAAATATTAAATATAAATTAATAAGAGGAGTCTTATTATTATTATTATTATTATTATTATTATTATTATTTTAATTCTAAAGGAGTTTAAGAATTAATATAATATCAGTACTCTCTCTCTCAATCCTAATAAGATTAGGATATAAATTAATTAAAAGTGTTTAATTAATTAATTAAATAAAACCCTATTCTAATTGGATTAGAAGGGTTAACCTAATATCTATATAAGAGAGTCTTATATCAGAAATAAGGTACGTGAATTTTTCCAAGGGTTGGGAGTACTCATATTCTATAGAGATAGAAACAAGAGTTAAGCCAATAACCCATCTTCCTGAGTTCTTCATCTTCCTTGGTGGATCACCGTTAGAGGCCAAACATTTGGGTGGCTGACATTGATCAAGGGAAGGAGCCACTACAAAGGAATCAAAGGAATCAAAGGAGTAGAACTTGTACCTGAGGAAGCTTGGATCTTTAAAGGTATAATTCTGTCTTCTCCTTCTATGTATTGACTGATAATTGATGCACAAGAAAGATTATGGTTAAGGGTTTATAAGAAATTTTAAAATCTGATTTTTCATCCCTTCCGCTGTGTTAATGTAATTTAATTGCATGCTTATGTTTCTAGCAAACCCAACAGTGGTATCAGAGCCAATCTTATGCTAATTATCAGTCTATGTGATTTCATACATGTATAATATGTGATTGGATCGAGTTCTTGGGCAACAAAAAATTTCTATTTTTGCGATGCTACGCAGCTGCGCCGGTGCTAGCTCTTCTTGCTGCGCAGCTGCGCCGGTGTCGAATCCCAGTTTTTTGTGCTGCGCAGCTGCGCCGGTTCCCTATGCTTTCCGGGCGCAGCTGCGCCCCTGGACAGATACAGAATTTTTTTTTGTTTTCTTTAATTAAATAAATGGTTTATTTAATTAATAAAGGTTTAAAATAAAGATGTTTATTTTATATGAAATATGATTTTAAAATTGCTAAAATTAAAGAGTTTAATTTGGATTTATTTTTTGAATGAAATAAAGGAGTTTATTTTTCCAAAAACAAAGTTTAGCAAACTTTTACTCATTAACTGATATTAACATATATATAGAATGAATTTACTTTCATGAGATGAATAAGTTTTATTGATATGTATGATGATATGTATGTTAATAAAAGGGATTGATTATGGACTATGACCAATGTGATTGGATTTTATTTTGGATGAATGCTTGAATGTATGGATTTTATAAAATGGGGTCTGCGTACCTCGTCTTTTCTGGTTTCTTCTTGTTGTAAATTCTATCTCTCTCCTATGTACTTCCCCTTAACTGTTGATCAAAGTTTCTATTTAAATGAAATAGTTTTTGTAATAGGATTAGTTAGAATTTTTGAAGAACCGGAGATCAAGGAGCAAGGAGCGCTTGAAGACCCATTTGTATGGAGCTCGGGTTTAAATGTAATAGTTATATTTAAATTGTATTCTTGCACTCCTAGGTTTGACCTTTTGGTTCACTTGGTGGCTCTAGTGAACCAAACTAGAATAAAAGTTCGTAATCAATCCGGGTAGAATATAGTATTTTATATTACAAGCTAAATATTATACATATTATATTTTATGCAAACATGCTTCGCATGTTTAATAAAACGACGCGTATTTTATATATATGTGCATGCGCACTAAACAAGATGAGACAAATAATAACAAATCCCTCAAAGAAACAAGATTAAGTCCAAAGCGTTCAAAGATATTTGGAATATCGAACGTCGCCTTCTAGTATGATAAATTAATAGAGTATTAAATATTTAATATGAGCTTGTTGTGCTATCCACAAGGCGAGTATTGAGTATTTAAGATGTTAATTAATCACATTTGATACTTATCAAGAAAATTAAACGATCTAGTCTTGATGTGCTACCCACAAGGACGAACATTTTTCTTTTTTGAATTTATAGAAGTGCTAGGCTGGACTTAACTTAAATCATTTTAGTTTGGATGTGCACACACTTGACCATTATGATTTAAGAGGCAAAATAAAAGGAGTTACATGGTGATGCAATTGACAAGAGTTGTCTACCAATTTATTTGTATATCGCTTGTTGTGCTATCCACAAGGTTATATACATTTGAAATGGGATCCTTATTCTCACTAGCAAATCTTTAATTAGATGTTGCCAAACTATATAAGTGACGGTAATATAGTTTGATAAAAATAGTGGGAGATACCAATTTAAAATAAAGATCTAAATTTATTTTGGTATGCAAAGTTAATAAAATGAATGTTTGCTAAAATGTTGTCTTTTTCACATGCAGAATTTTAAAAATGTCTAAATCACTAATCTCACTACGAAGCATACTTGATGCAAATAAGCTTACCGGGCCGAATTATGAGAACTGGCTAAGAAATCTTAGAATTGTTCCCACTGCTGAAAAGATTTCTTATGTCCTAAATTCAACTGTCCCTGAATCTGTTTCGAAAACAGCCTCTGAGGAAGAGATTGCCACTTTCAATAAGTGGCAAGATGATGCATCTGTGGCTCAATGCATCATGCTCGCATCCATGAATAACGAGCTTCAGCGTCAGTACGAAAAATGGATGCTCCTGCTATGCTGCTTCACCTCAAGGAGTTGTATGGTGAACAGAGTAGGACTGCTAGATATGAGATATCTAAGGAGATTTTTTGATCTTGGATGACCGAGGGTACTGCCGTCGAGACTCATGTCCTGAAAGTGATCAATTTGATTAAACGCCTTGGACAGCTTGGGTTTGTCATGGATGGGAAGTTGAGTCAAGACTTGGTCTTGCAGTCACTCCCTGAGACCTTCTCGCAGTTTATGGTTAATTTTCATATGAATAAGATATATGTCAGCTTGCCTGAGCTGCTTAACATGATGAAAACTGCAGAAGGTCACTTCCCATCCAAGAAGAACCATGTCTTGTTGGTGGATTCTTCCAATAAAAGGAAGAGGCCCAAGGTATCTCATGAAAAGAAGAAATCCAAGAAGGCTAAGGGAAAGGGGAAAGAAGAGGAACAAAATAAAA
This sequence comes from Panax stipuleanatus, assembly GCA_020205555.1. Classification (NCBI taxonomy): domain Eukaryota; kingdom Viridiplantae; phylum Streptophyta; class Magnoliopsida; order Apiales; family Araliaceae; genus Panax; species Panax stipuleanatus. The sequence goes on from CM035125.1 coordinate 103,573,304, forward strand.
CTAAACCAACTAAAGAAATGTGCTTTCATTGCTACGAGCCGGGACATTGGAAGAGAAACTACAAGAAGTTTCTAGCAGAGAAGAAGCTTGGAGAAGCTTTGACTTCCAATCAAGGTTTGTTTATGATTGAAATTAATTTCTCTGAAAGTCATAATTCTACTTGGGTATTGGATACCGGTTGTGTTTCTCACATATGTAACAATGTGCAAGGACTGGTCAGAAATAGAAAGCTGAACAATAATGAAGTGATCCTACGAGTGGAAAATGGAGCAAAGGTTGCTATATTAGTTGTAGAAACTTATTGTTTAGCAATGCCTTCGAGCAATTCCATTTATCTTAATAATTGTTATTATGTTCCGAATATTATTAAAAACATTATTTCAATTTCTGTATTGGATATGGAAGGATTTAACGTTGTTATAAAGAACAATGGTTGTTCTATTTATAAAGACGATGTTTTATATGGTATTGGAAATTTGTGAAATGGACTTTATACACTTGACTTACAAGAAAATATATTTCAAATTGAACAAACTAAGAAAAGGAAAAGAGATGATATTAATTATACCTACATGTGGCACTGTAGACTCGGTCATATCAATGAAATAAGATTATCCAAGTTGCATAAAGATGGGCTCCTAGAGCTATCCGATTATGAATCATATCCAACTTGTGAATCTTGTCTCATGGGTAAAATGACTAAATCTCCTTTTAGTGGAAAAGGAGAAAAAGTTACAGAGTTGTTGGCATTGATTCACACAGACGTTTGTGGACCTATGACAACAAGTGCACGGGGTGGGTATTCTTATTTTATTACTTTCACTGATGATCACTCACGATTTGGATATGTGTATTTAATGAAATACAAGTTAGAATCATTTAAAAAGTTCAAAGAGTTCAGAAGTGAAGTAGAGAAATAAACGGGCAAGAGTATAAAGATACTTCGATCAGATCGAGGTGGAGAATACTTAAGCGGTGAGTTTCTCAATTGTCTCAAAGAAAATGGTATAATCTCACAATGGACTCCTCCAGGTACACCACAGTTAAACTGAAAGGAGAAATCGAACACTGTTGGACATGGTTCGATCCATGATGAGTTTTACCGACCTTCCAATTTCCTTCTAGGGATATGCCCTAGAAACGACTGCATACCTACTTAACAAGGTACCTACAAAATCTGCCCCAAAGACTCCATATGAGATGTGGAAAGGGAGGAAACCAAATCTTAAGCATGTTAAAACTTGGGGTTGTCCAGCTTATGTCAAAAAGTTTGAAAATGATAAGCTACAGACTAAATCCGATAAGTGTAGATTTGTGGGATACCCTAAAGAAACTTTAGGGTATTATTTCTATCATCCAACTGATCAAAAGGTGTTTGTTGAAAAACATGCTACCTTCTTGAAAAAGGAGTTTATCCATGAAGGGGTCAGTGGGAGTAAGATATATCTTGAAGAAGTTCAAGAACCACAAATTACCACGGATCAAAGTCAGGTACCTGACCAAGTAGAAGAACCTACTATACCACACCCTGTTCGTAAATCTGAAACAGTACCGAAGATACCTGAGAGGTATGGATTCGTTATAGACGATGATGATGAGGTACACATCATGAATGATGATGATCCACTGAATTATGAACAGGCTATGAGTAATAAAGACTCAGGGAAATGGCTTAAAGCCATGAAATCTGAAATGGACTCCATGTATGAAAACAAAGTATGGACTTTGGTTTCACAACCTGAAGGCATTAAGCCTATTGGGTGTAAATGGGTTTTTAAAAGAAAGACTGGAGCAGACGGGAAGGTAGAGACCTATAAGGCCCGACTGGTTGCAAAAGGTTTCAAACAAAGACAAAGAGTTGACTATGATGAAACCTTCTCACCAGTAGCTATGCTCAAGTCCATTCGAATTTTTCTTGCGATTGCAGCTTATAACGACTATGAGATCTGGCAGATGGACGTGAAAATAGCCTTCCTCAATGGGAAACTTGAGGATGATGTGTATATAACACAGCTAGAGGGATTTATTTCAAAGGTTGGAACAAATTAAGTCTGTAAGCTACAACGATCCATTTATGGGTTGAAGCAAGCTTCTCGTAGATGGAACATTCGTTTTGATGAGACAATCAAAGAGTTTGATTTTATCAAAAATGAGGATGAACCACGTGTATACAAGAAGGTTAGTGGGAGCGCAGTATCATTCCTTGTATTATATGTTAATGATATATTACTGATAGGGAATGACATTCTTATGTTACAATCAATTAAAAGCTGGTTATCTAAATACTTCTCCATGAAGGACTTGGGTGAAGCATCCTATATTTTGGGGATAAAGATCTATAGAGATAGATCTAAAAGGATGCTCATCTTATCCCAAGGAACGTACACTGATACGATGCTAAAGAGGTTTAGCATGGAAGATTTCAAAAGAGGTCTCATGCCGATGAGCCATGGAATACATCTCCACAAGAAACAGGCACCAAAGACACCTGAGGAAAGAGACCGTATGAGTAAGATCCCTTGTGCTTCTGCAATAGGATCTATCATGTACGGTATGATACGTACAAGACCGGATGTTGCTCATGCACTTAGTGTAACGAGCAGATACCAGTCGAATCTTGGAGAAGAGCACTGGAAGGAAGTGAAGAATATCCTAAAGTACTTGAGAAGGACTAAAGATATTTTTCTTGTCTACGGTGGGTCTGAATTAAAACTCGAGGGATTCACGGACTCAAGTTTTCAAACAGACCAAGATGACAGTAAATCTGTTTCAGGGTATGTGTTTACCTTGAACGGAGGCACAGTGAGTTGGAAGAGTACCAAGCAGCAAACAGTTGCTGATTCAGTGACAGAGGTAGAGTATATAGCTGCAAGTGAAGCTGCAAAGGAAGCTGTTTGGATGAAGAAGTTCATAACTGAACTTGGTTTGGTTCCTAGCATTGGAGAAGCAGTTCTCGTTTACTGTGACAACACCAGAGCAGTTGCACAGGGTAAGGAACCCAGGTCTCATCAAAAATTTAAACACGTGTTGCGACGATTTCACTTGATTAGGGACATCATTCAAAGAGGAGACGTCACCTTGGAGCGTGTGGACTCTCAAGACAAAATTGCAGATCCATTTACTAAAGCTCTAACACAACAGCAGTTTGATCGTCACTTAGAGAAGATGGGTATGAGATACCATGGCGATTGGCTTTAGTGCAAGTGGGAGATTGATAGTAGTGTGCATACAAGCCAATCATGTATAATGATAAAGCACATACTTTGTAAACAATCTTATTTATTTATTAATAAAATATTCATTTAAGGCATTTATTTATCTACATGGTGCTGTTTTATAATATGTAAATAACCCATAGTTTTAAGCAATGATTTTAGAATCATGATGAGATCATGCTAATGAGATCTAAATTCTTAGAAAGTTTAAAAACTAAAATAGTTCCCAATCGTGGGATTACTAAAATGGGAATTAGTAAATCCGGATAGATTGGTACATATGTTGCTTGCTCATTAGATGAGGATGACTGATTTAATAGTCAATTGTGTGGAGACACTAAAGCAAGTATGTAGGTGCTTATTGGAGAGTTCACTGAACGTGACTCTCTATGGAATACATAATGGAGTTTTACTCGCCTGTCAATAGGAATTCATAATGTGATAGTAGTACAAGTGATCCTTGGATTTGAGATCATCATAGTATTTTGTATGTAACAAATTATACTTTGACTTATTCCTTAAGGCCTTTTAAGGTATATATAGGGTAAGCTTGGGCATAATGAGTTATATATAGAGATAATGTATTATCAACAAAGAATCTACCACCTCTAGTAAAAGAGGAGATATGTCCTATGTGATTCGTTAAATGACAACCTAGGAATCCTTGGCCAAGGTGGAATGCAATTAGAAAGAGGTTTCTAATTTGCATTATTTAGAGTTGTGCATTTTCTAATCGAAGTACATATGATTAAATAAAATAAGACTTGACAGTAAATCTATGTCTTATATTTAATTGGGACATTGTATGGTAGAAGGATTGAATTGTATGGTAACTATTAACTCACAGGTTCTTTTATGATTAATGTTAAAATCTATATTATCTGGAAAGTCGTTGATTGCTAGGGAGGCTTATCTCTATTGTAGAATAAATGTTATTTATTTAAATAGATTATTAGTTTTATTTATTTATTTAAATAAGATTAGAATTGTTCTAATTGATTTATTCACAACCGATTTAATATGGAGAACCTAAAGGGTCACACCATAAAAGGAAGAATAATTATTTAAGAAGAAAATGGCATGATAGTAATAATGCATTAAGTGTAATTAATTTAATCTATGGTGATAGAATAAATTAAATAGCTTAATGTTTATTATTTAATATTTTAGAAATATTAAATATAAATTAATAAGAGGAGTCTTATTAATATTAATATTATTATTATTATTATTATTATAATTCTAAAGGAGTTTAGGAATTAATATAATATCAGTACTCTATCTCTCTCAATCCTAATAAGATTAGGATATAGATTAATTAAAAGTATTTAATTAATTAATTAAATAAAATCCTATTCTAATTGGATTAGAAGGGTTAACCTAATATCTATATAAGAGTGTCTTAAATCAGAAATAAGGTACGTGAATTTTTTCAAGGGTTGGGAGTACACATATTCTATAGAGATAGAACCAAGGGTTAAGCCAATAACCCATCTTCCTGAGTTCTTCATCTTCATTGGTGGATCACCATTAGAGGCCAAACATTTGGGTGGCTGACATTGATCAAGGGAAGGAGCCACTAAAGAGGAATTGATGCACAAGAAAGATCATGGTTAAGGGTTTGTAAGAAATTTTAAAATCTGATTTTTCATCCCTTCCGCTATGTTAATGTAATTTGATTGCATGCTTATGTTTCTAGCAAACCCAACACAAGGATCGTGAAGAAGAGTGGTGATACATTTCTAGAGTTTATCTTCTCTCTTTCTCTATATCTTGTATTCATAATGCTTGATACTTTGTGGATTATGGATTTTATTTCATTTATAATGAACTAATTTTCTATTTAAGCCTATAACGGATCTTGTTATGTAGCGGAGGATTGAACAGCTTTCAATTCAGTTTATGAATATTATTTTCTAGGTTATTTGCTATGGTTTGTGCATAACTTATATAGTTGCTTGATCACCAATTATTTGTTATCCCATATAGATTCAAGAGATGATATATGAGATTGGGACTAGCTATAGTCATATATGTTGGTGATTTCTGGTGTTAGTTGGGATTCATAATTCATATATAGGACAGAGATATATATGCATCATATGTAATCTGAAGAGAACTTGATAATAAACCTTTCTTAATTTTAATTCACATAGAGATATAGTGAGTTAGTAAATTAAGGCGTCTTGCTTAATTCTATTATTTATGGATTTGAGTGAGTATGGATTTAATGCATCGAGAGATGGTTATATCTACTTTTGTGTTCTTGGTTAATAATTTGAAATAATTGATATAAACCGAAGGAAAGTATATTATCTGAAGTGAAATAATAAGTGAAGTTGTAAGCTTAGTTCTCCAAAACTTGTAAAAATCCAGATTAGTGTTAAGTTTGGTCTAAGTAGAAGTCTATTATAAAAATCATCAGTTAATCATTAGTTTAATAAAGCTGAGATAATATAAATTGGTGCTTGTTTGAATAAATTGGAATTATTATTTCTGTGGGTACGATACTTGATCTTATCATTGTATTATTTGTTGACACATATACTTGCGTGTAGCGTGTATAGATTTTAGCCAACAATTTATATGCATCATTTGATATGGTGTAGAAATAATAATCGAGGAAGTCATCAATGTAGTTGAACCTAGTGTTGGATGTGATCGTAGGATCGTCAACCCACTATGGTAAGATGTAGTATGACGACGCCATATAATGACGAAATCCTCAACGTACCATTACGACGGTACAGTATCAGGATATTATAAAAAGATTTATTTATTTTTAGTTTCCTTAAACTATAAAAAAGAGGGAATATTTATTGAGTTGGTTAAATATATATATATATATATATATATATATATATATATATATATATTTCTATTGATATTCGAATTGTTGCTAAAAGTCTAAGATACTTGATTCAGCTAGACAAATATTGAAAGATGTTTATGAAATTTGAGCATTATTAACAAAGTATGCCAAACCAAATTGTTTTGGGGCGGATTCAGATGTTGAAAACTGAGGTGAACAACCCTATATAGGGGACACGTTATCGGAGACAATGGTTCCGAAAGTAAAGCATATATTCGTTACGATCTTATAATGTAATACGCTGTGCACGACGTAGGGGTACGATAGGTTGATTACCTAGAGTACTTGCAGAGAGTGTTTTCAGTCTATGTGATTGCTAAACATTCTGTTTAAGATGGTTTATAGTGGTGATACACTATAAAACCTGGAGAAGAGTTCAAGGTCTTATTGTAGACACTCGAAATTTTTTTTTTTCCTGGTACTAACCTTGCAAGAGGGCAAAATCGTCAACTCAACCCCGGTCACCAATATCGGGATGTCAACTCAACCTCGGTCACCAATACCGGGATAAACACAGCCCAGATCACCAATATCAGGATACCATTTCAACCCCGGTCCTAATACCGGGATGCCAGTTCAACCCCGGTCCCAATACCGGGATGCCAGATCAACCCCGATCTTAATACCGGGATGCCAGCTCAACTTCGATTTTAATACCGGGATGCCAATTCAATCCCGGTCCCAATACCGGGCCATTAGGTCTACCCTGGTCTCAATACTAGGCCATCAGTTCAACCCCGGTATAATATCGGGCCATCAGTTCAACCCCGGTCTCAATAACGGGCCATCAGTTCAACCCCGGTCTCAAAATCGGACCATTAGTTCAACCCTGATCTCAATACCAGGCCATCAGGTCAACCCCGGTCTCAATACCAGGCCCTCAGGTCAACCTCGATCTCAATACCGGGCCATTAGTTCAACCCCAGTCTCAATATCAGGATATCAATTCAACCCTAGTCACAACCAGAGAGGAAGCTTCGGTCACAACCGGAAGATCCAGTTCAGCCCCAGAGATAACCCTAGGAAGCCAATTCAACCTTCAAAGACAAACCCGAAGCCTTACATCATCCCCAGAGATAACCCGGGAGGCCAAGTCAACCTCGGAGATGACTCTGAGGACAAACAAAATCGGCTGGGATCCAAACCTCGGAAATAACCCCGGGAAATCAGCCAAAAACCATGTCAGCACTAAAGGCAACTCTAGGAGAGGCAAAATGGTCATTTTGCCAACTTGAAGTGGATTCGGTCAAACTCAAGCCGAATTGATGCCACCAAGGTCAGAAAGAAGCATAACAGGGATCCCAAGTGAAAACAGCGCAAAACAGCTCGACGGACAAACTGCGGGGAAACGAAGACCCGGTTATGAACTCGTCTTTTTTGACTTGAAAAGGGTTAAATTCTATATCATTGCGACACTCTCGGCTAGAGCTTTCCTGAAAGATATAGCACGCCTCAAACGAACGCTCCGATCAAAAGTTTGAAAGTTTCGACTTCGACCTCGCGTTGCTCGGAGTGCACATACCTCAAGATGACGGAACGTGCCATGTGGGCCCCACCACAAGGACCCGAACCTCTACCTGCAGTAGCAGCAGATAGAGTGAAGGCTCCCTAGATTTTAAATAAGAGGCCACCCCCCTCTTATTTTGAGAATTCAGAAACGCTCCGAACCTCTGCCTGTTTAAATTTTTGTCCATTTTCTTGTCTTCCAAATTCAAAAATTTTCACTATAACACAGAGATATACCCACATACTACCACATATCAAAAAATAACCGGTAAATTTGGACGTTTAAAGCTTACAATTTGGCAAAATACAGGTGTAGCAGTCCATTGTGAGTATTTTTACGACCAGCAAGTCAATACTACTTCTTTGCACTTTTATACACTTGCATATCAAGTTTTGTTTTCGAAATATACTCGAAACTCAGTTCCATGGTCGTTTTTGTCAATTTTTGGTACATTTTTATACATAAACGCATTTTTTGGCATTTCTACAACTCGGATTGACGATCCGTCGCTTCCAGCAGCTTCTACATACTTGCATCTTCATTACTAGCAACTTCGCCTGACTGGGTTCTCTTCTCAGTCCGGGTTTTGCTTTTTTTGTATATATTTAACTATACATATACTGACTTCTCAATTCTGTTAAGCCCGGATTTCAAATCCGCAGTAGTTTACTGCTTTTATATATTTGTATGCATATATAAGCAGCCTTCACCACACTGGATTATCTTTCCAGTCTTGGTTGCCTACTTTTATGTCTCTATATATATATATATTTATATATTCCAGTTCGGCCTGGATTATTTTGTGGCCTTTTTACTGCTTTTATATATATATATATATATATGAGTATATAAGCAGCCTTCACAACACTGGGTTATCTTCCCAGTCTTGGTTGACTACTTTTCTGCACATTACATTCTAGTTTGGCCTGGATTATTTTGTGACCTTTTTATTTCTTTTTGCACCATTCACCACACTAGGTTATCTTCCTAGTCTTGGTTGACTATTTTTCTTTCTATTTTAATTTCAGTCTGGGCACAGGCGTGAAAACTCATCGACTTTTTTCCTATTTATATATATATATATATATATATATATATTTTAATTCTGTCCAGCCTGTATAATTTCGTGGCTTTTATGCAGCTTTTATATTTATATATATATATATATATATATATATATATATATTTCAATTCCAGTTCGGGCACCGGTGAAAAAACCCATCGCCCTTTATAGCTTTCATATATATATATATATATATATATATATATATTGCTTTACTCGCATTTATTAAATTATTACTTTAAATATTCATTTTATATGAATCGGCACTGACTTATCTGCGGGCGAACTAGATTTATTTAAATCTTGCCAACTCTTGCTTTCAAACGGTTCAAAATCGGTACAGACAGAACCGGGAAGCTAGAATGGCTGAGATTTATTTAAATCCAGCATTTTTTTTGTTTCAGTTATAAAAGCAACCTCGCGGCTCTTAGATTGCTATCTAGTGGGAACAAGATGCTTCGACTAGGTGCTAACTAGGATTTACTGAATAAATCCTCGGTTCTGGCGACATTTGGGATATATTTCTTTTTTCTGTACAAAATTTGTGCTTTGCAGGTTTATTGGCTACTCATATGTGAGCCTAGGAATAGTGGGATTCATGATAAAATTGATCAGAATCTGATTTCCTCGATGGACAAACTCCACTTTACAGATGTACCCTGCCAGTTTTTCTGTAAAAATGTACATATCAAAGACCTTAAAACGGTTATCCGGATTTAAGGTCTCATCATAGTGAAAAAAATAAAGGTTTGTCGTGTCAGAGTCCCTCCGATGATTATCATGCCCATGAGGAGACCGACATTTATATATATGTTGTGGTCGAGGATGCTTCGCAGCCCAACAATCACCATTTAAATTGAGCCTTAAGGCTAAAAAGATAAAACTGAAGTATCGATATGCTTCAATTCCTATGTTAGCGTAAGGGTTTGAAAATCTTCTTTCAAAATATCATTTCAATAATCTTTTCAAAAAAATAAGCTTTTGCAAATCAAATCAAAACACTTTTGCAAATCAAATCAAACCCTTCGTATATAGGTTCAACGATGCATAAGACATGTTTTACATCAAACATAGGCCTAATTTTCAAACAACATTCGCACACACATTTTAGTTTTTTAAGAAAAATATTAAAAAGATGGGGTACTGTGTTTGCATGGGAGTTGTGGGGTGCCTAACACCTTCCCCACACTTAACCAAGCCCCCGAGCTCAAACTCTGTTTTCAAAGATCAAGTTTCGACAGTGTCCAGCAATTGGGCCTCTTTCAAACAAAACTCAGTTGAGTTGGTACAACCATTTCAAATCTACCAACTGGCGACTCTGTAAAACGTTCAATCGTCGACATGATACATGTTGGCCTTTTCCTAAAAAACCCTTCAAAACCTTTTTCGCAATAAAAAGAGTAAGGGTAGAGATAACTTAGGAAGAGAGGAAGATCCGGGTTGTGACCCGACCCGCATATTTTTTCCCGACGTTGACAGGTGGCGACTCTGTTGGGGATGATAGTGGAGGGCTTAGGCCGCGTTCAAATCTTTTCAAAAATTTCCCTTTCAAAACTACGAATATGTGAATGCTGTGTCTTTACATTAAATGAATGCATGAATGCTGCGTATTTACATTGAATGAATGTGAATGAATGCTTTCCTATTTTTTTAGTGCTTCACACCCATATTAGTGCTTCGCACCAATGTTATCATATGCATACGGTGAGACGCAATGTATGTGAATGTATGTTGTGTGATTCCTCCTTCGGGAAGCAAACCAGTCGGTAATAAGTAATGACTTTGGGGACGGCTAAGTCTCTGGGGGCTCATGAAAATGCACCACCCAGATTCACTCCGGTTGAAAGATCAGATTAATTTTCCCTCTAGTAGATTGCGATGATCTGGGGACCTTCATGCCAAAAAAGCCGCGAGAGTAGCCTAAGATAGGTTAGCCTCTAATTAACCAAATCCGATGGAAAGCTTCTTCGTGCCTTCCTCTTTCAATTTAATATCAAGTTTTCAATTCCAATGTAAAGAAGCACAATGTAAATATCATAATAAAAATTTACATTTCCTGTTATAATACATCTTGTCATCTTGTCATCAAAACAACTGACCTCTGTTTTGCAGGATAAAACATAAAAACCCCTAAACATGACGCATTGCATAACATAATATGGTTAGTGTCTATTAAGACTAAACTACGTACCTGTCTTGTAAGTAAGAGTGGTCTTATTACTAGATCATAATCTAAAAAGGCACAAAGCCTATCCACCGACATGGATGAAAGTGGCCAACACGAGTCAGGTTCTGTATCTCGAAAGGAATTTGAGGGACTGAAGAATCAAATAGCAGAGTTGGCTATCCTCCTAAAGGAACAAAGTAAAAGCACTCACGGCCAGACAATGCTCAATCAAACAAAGTCCTCCTCACAGGGTGGCAATCAAAGTGCTGACAAAAAGAGGGAAATGCAGATCCCTGAACCTCGATCTAGTCAAAGAACCAACAAAACCCCTAAAATCACAAATCTTAGGGAAGATCGGGAAACTGGCGATATCCGAAGGAAACTTCGACAAATGGAAGAAACCATTCGTTTAATAAAAGGAACTAGAAACCTTGGAAGTGTCACCTATTCAGATCTCTGCATATTCCCAGGGGCTAGATATCCTAAAATATTTCCAAGTCCCAGAATTTGAAAAGTACAATGGGGTAGACGATCCCTATACGCACTTGAAAGTATACATTGGCGAGCTAGGGTCTTATGCTAAAGATGAAAGCCTCAGAATGCAGCTTTTTCAAAAGAGTCTCACTAGAGAGGCTAGGACATGGTACGCCTAGCTTGACAATGCAAAAATCCATAGCTGGGAAGTGCTAGCTCATGCCTTCCTAACTCAATACAACTTCCAGTCTCAGATGGCTCTGAATCGGTATCAAGTGACCAAGGTCAAAAAGTAAAACAACAAGTCTTTCCGTTAGTATGCCCAAAGATGGAGACGTCTGGCAGCACAGGTCAGCCCACCTATGACAGAAACTGAAATGGTGATGACTTTTATAGACATCCAAGAGGCACCTTACTATGAGAGAATCCTAGCTGGAATAGGAAAGCCATTCTTAGAGATGATCAAACACGGCGAAATGACAGAGATGGGCCTGAAAGAAGGAAAGATTAAAGATCTCACAGCCTTGAAAGTAGTCGCCGAGCAGATACAGTCTAGCAACTATACGAGTGATCCCATGAGGATACCTAGGAAAGGCGATGAAGATGTATCCCTTATTGTATAGGGGCAGTCTAGGAGACCCAACCATAGTCCCCCCATTTGGAATAAGGAAGACAATCTGTCATTTCAACAACAGGCTGTATTCAACCAATGCCATGACAGAAAAAGAAGATTTGAAAAAATGGAAAATCGGGTGTCCACTCCACTAGGCGATTCCCTTGAAAACATGTTGGTGATGTTAATAGATCACAAGAAAATTATCAAACTGGCTCCACCTCTGGATCCAAAAAGTAAAAGATACAATCCTAGCCAGAGATGTGCTTACCATTCAGGATGTCCAGGACACGATACACAAGATTGTTGGTCCTTGATGCATAAAATCCAAAACCTGATCGAAAACGGCGATCTGGTGGTCCAACAACTTGACCATCCAAATGTCAACACAAACCTTCTAATACCGCATGATATAGAAGGAGTAAGCATGATCGGGTCAGGAAGCAATGAAATGCATCCAAATCGTAAATACATACGAAGGATGGAGAAATACCCCCAAAGGAACAGAACAAATGTCCTAGAACTGGAAAATGTAGAGGAGGGTATGACAGTGATGTAAAAATTGGATACTATCTAACATCAAGTAACTCTGCTGGCTAATTTGATAGTGCGCCAACATCAGGATATAAGGCAGCTTTTCACTCAACTATCAGAAAGCCAAGAGAAAGAGGAGGTTATTCCGAATGTAAGCATATCTCCCTCCAAGATCAGCCAGCTAAATGAAGAAGATCAAAGAATGTAGAGTAGACGGGAGAGGTGGAATGATAAAATTACTAGAAGATCTTGTCAAAGGAAAAATCGTTAGGAGGAATGTGAATTCCCAAATAGGAAATATCAAGCGACATTCCAAACACTGGCAAACCCTCGAAATCCTATGGCACCGAGAGTCGGGGAGAGTAGGCGGAGAAGAGTATTCACGCCTCTGGGAGACTCATTAGAAAATGTGTTAGCACTGTTGATTGAGCAGAAAAAGATCACTGAGCTCGCTTCACCTATGGATCCCATAGAAAGGCAATATGATCTCAACAAGATTTGTGCTTATCATTCCAGAGCACCAGGACATGCGACCGAGGAATGTTGGGCTCTAAAACACAAAATCCTAGATCTCATTGAAAATGGAGAACTGAAGATAGAAGTCCCCATGACCAGAAAAGGCGAAAGGGAAATAAAGAGCTTAAGATGTCCACTCGAGACAGGCAGTTCAAAGGATGTGACGGCTATGAACACCAATCCTGGCAGAACACACGGTGGACTGATCTTAATGTCGGGAGTGACAGAGGAGACAAGAAAGTCCTCTAAGGAAATTCATCAGCCACCATCAAATATATTGTTGCCCAAAGCCAGCAACCACAGTCCTGAGTCCTAACTTTACCCTCCTGGATGATGAGGAGGAGATACTGATCCTTCCCAGGGTGGAAAAAACCAAAAAAGAAAGTTCATTGCGAGAAATACAACAACAGTGCGAGATTGATTTCATACTCACATCCTCTTACGCCCATGGGAAAGGTGAAGGAACAGATAAAGAAAAAGGTGGTGAAGTTCTCGAGGAAGCCAACCCATCGAGGAATCTAGAGTTCATCCCTTTCTGCGATGAGTCTAGTTTGAGCCTCCTTAAAGGATATGCTGATTCAGAAGGCTATCAATTTATGGCAGTGATTAAAGATATTCCGAACCAGGAGGTAACCTCTATCACAAGCCTTGAAGGCAACACAACAACTGACAACTGGACTATCAGGTCTCAGCTAGCCAGGAAGACGTAGATCCAGAGGAAAGTTGCGAGTTCCAGGAGATGTTGGGACATTATCACTTTCTTAGCATTATACCTTTTATTTTCATGCATATACAAAAATATAACAAAACAAAAAATCAAAATCAATAAAAAAATCAAAACAATTAGATCTTGTCAAAGCCGGAACTACGAATGACCTGATCTCCCTCCACCCGGGAGTACGTAAGCAGTCATTCCTGGTGCGGTCAAACTAAACAAAAAAATTCAAAAAACTCTCTAAACCAAAACAAAAATTTCAAAAACCCATCAAATCAAACTCAAACCCAAAAGAGACACTTCTCAAGCCTCTCACACAAGACTCGAACTACAAATGACCTGATCTCCCTACACCCGGGAGTACGTAGGCAGCCATTTATGGTGAGGTTTGACCATCAAAGAAAAAATAAAAACCAGTTCCAAGACACCGAAACCCTATAAACCCAAATTCTATCAAACCTCCAGGTCAATAGGCCCTGCTGAGGAAAATCAAAGCTAGTCTCTAAACCCGTTAACAAGCGGGATAGCAGTGCCCATATGGCATCCCTCTCAGAAGAAGGAGAAGCAGCTGCAAGCTCACGACCCTTAGTCTGTTCATACGAGCAAGAACCTCCACAGCTATCTGCATGGTGTTGCTATGACCATCTATGAAAGTGCTCATGTATGCCACCAGGCTGTGTGTATAAGATCGGAGAGCACTATTGTCGGCAATGTGGAAATCCCAGGAAGCTATAGCCTCATCCCTCTCCACAAAGGCAGCATCCCTGGAAATCAAAACCTCCTCAATCTCCTCAAAAGATGCGTCTCTGGCAGGTCGAATCTCATCCCTCTCCACAAAAGTTATGTCCCTGGCAATCAAAGTCTCCTCAATATCGATAAAAGCAGCGTCTCGAGAAGATTGAGCCTCGTCTCTCTCAACCAATGTCATATCTCGAGTGGCTCGAGTCTCATATCTCTCCGCAAAATCTATATCTCTACTGGAAAGGGCTGTCAACATCAATGCTCTAGCCTGATCTCTCTCAAAAGTCATCCGAGCTATTGAATCAGCAATAGCTGGATCTGTCACAGCAGGGATACTCGAAGGATCAATGACTAAAGATGCTTTCAAACCAACAAATAAATCATCCTCGGTGGGAGAATCAGGATTCCCTATAGGCTTTTCCTCATCAGAACCAATTCTCGGAGCTGACTGGATAACCGCAACCAATGCAATATCTGCCTCCAACCATGCAAAATATTTTGGAGAACAATTTGGATGGCTAGTAGAAAAATTAAACCTCTCCCTACAAGTCTAATACTCATAAGTCCTGGTAAGGTCAACTGATGACAAAGACGAAGATGATATCCGCTGATCCATAGCCCCCGCAAAGTGGTGGATGATATGTGGTCACCTCTCTCAAACCCGCCAGGGGCAGATAATCTATACCAATTGCATGAGTGATAAAACTGTAGAAGGAACTCAGCCCTAAGCAGGGCAAGATCGAAAAGGGATGCTCGATCTCCGACAGAAAGGCCGACCATGATGCCACAACTGAACACTCCGTTGTCAGAAGGAGTAAGACATAGCTATCTCATGGGTAAAGCAATACCCATGATGTCGACAAATGCCGATAGGACTCAAGTGTGTCATGAACCACACATACAGTAGAACGGTGCTGCCTCCGAAAAATCCCCCTGGATGGGTACTGCAAAAAGTTGCCGACCTCAGAGCCTTGACTAATATAATCAGCAAAATCGTACAACCCTGTCTGAGGGCACGAACCACTACCAGCAATCCAGTATCTAAGTTGTCCATATACAGGGGCATATACATATAAGCAGTGATTCACATCAACAGAACATCCACACATGCAAACTGCCACTCATCTGTGGGGATGATAAAATCTCTTAAATCTCGCTCGTAGCTGTCCAACTGGCCAAAGCGATAGATCAAAAATTCTAGGGACACCACATGCCCTGTAGTAATCTCCTCAATGATGACTCTGTGTCTCAGACCAGTCATAGTCATAACGGTCGTCTCGGGTCATTAATGGTTGTCCTGGCACAAGGCAGATCTAACGCCAAAACCGTGAGGCGCTCATGGTCCCCCAGCGTAGGAGTCAACTCATGAAGGCCAAAAAAAGCCTTCATCCAAAAAAGACCCTCAAGATCAATGACACATGTATAGAGGACCCAACGGCACCTCAATGTTGTTCCATCACATCCGGAGCAAGTCTTAAAAGGAAGAAGCATCGATACATCAATATAACTAGTCACAAGGATAAAATGGCAATCATCATAGGATGTAACCTGTCAGCAACTCATCACTCCTGATGTGTCAGAAGACTTAATCTCTGTTGGTCGAAAAATCGATCACTAAACACGCGCAAGTATACGCGGTCTAACAAGTAATACAGTGATAAGGAAAGTGTCGTACCCACGAGGAACTATCACTAATATTTACCAAATACCAACTTTGTATCGCTTAAGTCTTATTCGAACAGTAAACTAATAGGAGTGTGGTTAAACTAGTTATAACTAATTATTAAAGCAAGTAAACGGATAACGAATGGTAATCGAAGGAATTACAAGCTAAGGTTACAACTTCACCCCACACAAGCATTTCGTCGAACGCCTGGCGTGCTATGCTTCATCAAACTTCCTACCCTTCTCTCTTTGGTCTTAATGGTCACGACAGTTTGTCGACCGAGAACACACAGGTGCTCATACACCTCTGTCGAGGTATGCACAAACATATCCTCTCCAGATCCACCCGATAGGGAATAGAACAGAAAAGAACATCCAAACTAAGTGATAATCCTACACATATCTATGCGAATTAACCTAACAAAGATTTAAGCATAAGTTCTCAATTAGGTCACACGTGGCACACAGATATATGTCTATTCTACGCACACTTATGCAGTCGAAACTCATAATCACATGCCAATATATTTAGGTGTAAATCTATAATCCTTCTTTCGTATAGAAGACCAAAATCATCACTAATATCTTAGTGAGAATCATTAAGCATGAATATATTAAACCAAACCATATGGTGCCAACCAAAGAAATAAGACAGTCAATTTAATTAACAAAGGGTTCCGTTATAATCTTAGAGCCAATACTTAGTTCATAGCTATTGAATAAAATATAAGTAGCAATAAAGACAACATTTATGGATTACAAAATTAGAGGAAATAAATGGATAAGAATAAACTCTGTCAAAGCTCTTCAGTCTCCAAACATTCTGCTTCCTTTCAAGCTCTCTAATCCGTGTAGCTCACTGCTCTTGTTGCTCCAAGGAAATCCCAGACTTTATCCTCATCTACCTAATCTATATTTACAAACATTACCTAATAACTAGAGAGAGAAAGTACAAAAGAGATCTAATCTATCCTAAGCTAAGCTAACCGATTCTATCCCAGTCTTCTTTCTCTGCTCTTTTTCTTCCTCTCCAATACCTCCCCCCGTTTGCAGAGGCTCACCTCATATATATATATATATATATATATATATATATATATATATATATCTGTTTTCTTCTTTTTCTAGGTTAAAAGCAAGCCTTTCCTTCCTTGGCACCGGAGGTCGCGCTGCGGCGCGGGCAATAGGCTTATAAGTGCCGCTGCGGCGCCACAGTTAAAATCAAAAGACCGGAGGTTGCGCTGCAGCGCGAGTCCATAAAGGAACTGTGGTGCTGCAGCTCCAGAATGACATCAGCAAGGACCAGGGGCGGCGCCGCGGCGCGAGAATGAGACTAGGCATTGGCGCTACGGCGCCAGTATATGTAAATTCTCCGTTTTGTCCCCTGAAAGCTAGAAAAGTCCTGTAAAGCCTGCAATACATCGGTTAAGCATAATAATACTATAAACATATAAAACTATATAAAAACTACGAAGATCAGACAACTATTTAAGCCACAAAGTAACCGATTTGCGGGTATAAATCCCACTCATCAAATACCCCCAAACTTAAGTCTTTGCTTGTCCTCGAGCAAACTATCTAACACAAACTCACAATAGAAAACACACGCGAAATAAAAATATCACTGTATACTAGTATCATGGCTTCTAAGCTCGATCATAGCTACTCCCAAAGAACAGGGCAAACACAGATATTAGTAAGAGTTCATTCAGTTTCAAGCATAAGACTGTATTCGATCCATTCTATGTGTGTGTGGGGACCAACCATCCTAACTAATCATTGCTCAAATAAGTTAGCACAGTCGATTGTTAATACCCATATGCACACTCCGTAACTTAAACATTCAACAAGCAATAAGAATAAGACTCAAGTGCAGAAAAGGATCAAAAGACTCTAGCATAAAGAAAGTAAAATCTGACTCGGACAGTACTTAATTACCTTAGGCTAATCAGAGCTACCCATCAACGAGCTTTTGATCAGCGACTCCCAAGCCAGATGACTTTAGGGCACTAGGTGTGGAATACCCCTATGAATCTAATAACTCGAGCAGCAAAGGCCACGTAATCAACATAAGCCAAATTAGACTTTACAAAATCTGAAGATTATTTTGCGAGTGCATTTTATGCTCCATCTCAACATCGGTCATGCGTTTATGGGTGAGTGCGTTTTACGCTCCATCTCGACCCACCGCAAGACTTTCGATATTCAATCTTCTTTTCAATTTTTTTTTATTTTATTATACAACATGCCAGAATCCAAGATCCAAAACTGTATATGCGTCGAAGTCTTTTATTACCTTGTAAAAATGAAAGTTTATAAGAGTGAACATACTCCCAAAGCAATAAACAGGCGAACTAAATTCGAAAAATAACTAGTTAGCACAGTTGGTCGGTGCTTGCTAAAAAGGACGGATCAATAACAGTCTCAACTTATCAATTGAACAACCCCTAGCTCATACATGCTTGACACGACTCTAAGAGATAAGCATAATTACTTGACGCTTGTCATTAGCCACAATCAAAAAAATAGTGAAAAATATACCACCCTTGCATAAAAGCAGCTCAAAATAGGGTAATAAAGCCATTAACATGGCACAAGCATATAAATCTATAAAAGCCCCAAAAAGATGGCTATAAACCACAAACATGCTAATAATAATCAAAGTGTTAATAAATAACCAAAAACTGTTCATGGCATCCATCATAATAAACCCAAAATATAATACCGCAGTTCAAAATGACTGCACTACAATCCTGATAAAAACCTAAGCAAAGTACTAAAATAGCAACCTATCATGGCAATAGACAGAAATAGAACAGATAATAAACCATAACGCCCCCAAACTGAAGGTGAGCAATGCCCTCATTGCTAAACATATATCAATCTAAACAAGAGGGCTTCCCTGAAGTCTGGTCAATCGGTCGCAGCAGCGTCCTCGTCAGCTTCGGCGGGTGGTGATGGTGGAGGGTATGGTGGGAAAACAGGAGGCTCTGGGAACTGGAATGGCGTGAACTCAGAATCCTCGCCACTATACATGGTGTATATGCTCTGCATCGTGTTGACCAGCTCAGCCTGATACTGCATCGCTATGTCTTGCCTAAAGGCCACCGCTGCTATGTGCCTCTGCTGCCTCTGAGCATTAGCATCCTGGTTCTGATGTAGTAGAGTGAGGGATGCCATGATTTCTGCCAGTAGTCCCTGTGAAGCTGGGCCTGCGTCTGGTGGCTACGAAGGCTCTGCTGTAGGAGGTGGCTCAGTAGGTGGCCCAAATCCTTCACCTCTAACATGAGAAATAGCCCCGTCCCACACATCAAAGCGTGAGATGGTCTGATGGTCAATGACTGACATGGGCGGCAAAGCTATCTCTTCTGGCCCCCAATGGATACCTGCCCTCTTGCACAGCCGGGTGATCAAGGATGGATGTGGAAGTCCCGTAGAGATATTGCTCTTGATTGCCTTTATGATGGACTCATGGATGAGAACTCCGATGTCCACGATCAGACCCGTGACAATGGCAAATAATAGGATCGCTCTATCCTTAGTCACGTTGCTCAGGTGACGAGTCGGGATCATGTTGGCACAAATAAAGCTGAACCATGCCTTCCCATAGCGACTGAGTGCAGCATGTGGGAAACTGGTCCTCTCACCCGTGAAGTCATTTGTCTTCCATGTAGTCCCGGGCTTGTAGAGCCTCCTAACAATCTCCTCGAGGTCATAGCTGCGGAGTCCCGGCTCCATATAGTCCTTACCCTCAAAACCAGGCATCGCGAATAATGCATTGATGGCTTGGCTTCCAAACGCCACTGACCGCCCCCTGACTTGGACAACAGCAGGACCCTCGGCACTAGCATTAGCGTAGAACTCACGAACCACAGAAATAATGGCCGATTCGGGTGGTTTTGTGAAGTGCACCCACTGGCGACCCGCAATCATGGCTAACAACTAGTCATCCTTTGTTTTGTCAGGCCTCAAACCCCGTTCAGGAATCAAATTCCGTGCGGCAAAGGAGCTTTGGTATCGTTTCCATGCCTCTTCGTTAACAAATTTGGTGTTGTCCCATGCTGTTGGTGCTGCGGACGAGGAACCACCGACGCTCAGTCGCTGCCTCTTTGACGCCATGTCACAATTTTCAGTTGGTGTGGACAAAAACAGTACCTAAGCAATGCCACTCTATGTAGAAACAACCCTTAACGAAATAGGTAGCAAATCCCCAATGAAACCCACTAATTGTAAGCCAAATCCGTCAAATTTCTCTATTAGGCAAATTATCAAACACCTTGTGTGCGTTCTGAAAATCCACTTTGGACGGCCCTTGCTTGACAGTGCTCTTTCCCGATTTTTGTCAGTGGAAATCACCCAAATCACACAACAAGAAAAACACCAACAAAGCACCAACCCAATAATTCTATCAAAATAGTCTTAGTGACTGGTTGAAATCCAAATAAAATACCTTGAAGGGGGAAAAACCCTAGTTTGCTGCTGATCTTCTTTTGGATTCTCGCTTGACTTGAGGTTGGTCTGATTTTGTGAATGTTGTCGTGAGTCGGCTGTGTTATGCAGAGGGTGGGGGTTCTGTGGAGAAAAGGGACGGTTGGGTTGCTTGTACTGCCGAGATGGGTCGAGAGAAATGGGAGGTAATGGGCACAACTACTGGCTTCAGTTGCTTTTTAAAAAACCAAAACTCGCTACCGGCGCTGCGGCGCGGGAATTCCTTTGTTGATTGGCGCCGCGGCGCGACTTGGCAGTAGCTTTGTCTGATTTTGGCGCTGCGGCGCGAGTCCCCCTTTGTTCCTGGGCGCTGCGGCGCCAGGATAGGAAATTTGCATTTTTAGCATGGCGCTGCGGCGCGAAGTTTAGTGTGTATTCTGGCACTGCGGCGCCAGCCTTGTATCTGAGTTTTTTCCCTGCACAAAAATCAGTATTAGCACATATATTATGCAGATATCATACTAAATAAACAACATGCTTGATACTAATTTCTAACTAAGATATACACTAGCAACATACTAAATAACATGCTGCCTGCATCCAATAATCACAAAAACATATGCATTGGCAACGATGTTTACGTGGTAAAAAGAAAAGACACAATATAAACTAGGCATAAGTAAAGAAAACAGAGAAAATTGATACTGAGATGGGGTTGCCTCCCCACCAAGCGCTTGTTTTAAAGTCGTCGGCTTGACTATACCGATGCCGCTCAATCCGGCTCATAAGCAAAATTGACCAATTCATGCCGCCTATTTGTCAACTCCTTTAAATTTGTGGCGGACATGGATGATTGATCATCCTTGTTTTCTTCACCCATCGGCACGAAGAATCTTTCACCACTGGAATTATCCACTAATTCGCCTTTTTCATCAAGTTGAAAGCGTTCTTTGTGCACTAGCGGGCCCTCCAGGGTTTCCACAATTGTGAGCGTGGCTTCCGGTTGTTGATTAGTCTTGACAATACAACCACTCTTTATCCTCTTCTCTCCAACTTCAGGCTCCACCTGTTGGACAATTTGCACCATGACATCTCCCTCAACAACTTTGTGAGACTCACCGCCTTCTCCTTGCGTATCCACCATGCAATGCTCTACTGCTTCATCGTTGAGATCGGTTATGACCGGTAGATTGCCCTGCGATAGATTTATGATGGCATTGACGATTTGTCCCAATTGATTTTTGAGGCTTTGCAATGCGGCTTCTTAGCTTGCCATTCGAACCTCATTTCTTTCTATAAAGTTGGTGAGGAGCTCTTCAAGCCTTTTCTCTTCTGTTAAGTCTGTCGAAAAGCTCTTATTGGGTTGGAATGTCACCTAATACTGCGGAAGAGATGGACATTCAAATTGATTCGGATAGGAGTAATTCGGATCATGATATTGCTCTTGACTATAGTCCCAAGAGTTTGGATAACCCTGACAGTTTGGATGATAAGAAATCGGTTCAATGTCAGCTCGTTCCTGACAGTAGGCGGTCTGAGTGGACTGACAGTCAAGATTATCAGAAAACCTCAAGACATTTGCAATTTGATCTCGCAATTGCTCGAGTCCTTCTTCTGAGCTTGGTTGTGTAGTCCTCTCATAAGGCCATTGATAACATTGATCGTCCATAACCTGTAAACTTAAAAATAAAAAGGAAGATCAAACAAATAAAAGAAATATATACACGTTCAAATTAAGACTAAATTGATTTAAACCAATATTGGACAATATTAGAATAATAGTTCCCCGGCAACGGCGCCAAAAACTTGTTGGTCGAAAAACCGATCACTAAACACGCGCAAGTATACGCGGTCTAACAAGTAATACAGTGATAAGGAAAGTGTCGTACCCACGAGGAACTATCACTAATATTTACCAAATACCAACTTTGTATCGCTTAAGTCTTATTCGAACAGTAAACTAATAGGAGTGTGGTTAAACTAGTTATAACTAATTATTAAAGCAAGTAAACGGATAACGAATGGTAATCAAAGGAATTACAAGCTAAGGTTACAACTTCACCCCACACAGGCATTTCGTCGAACACCTGGCGTGCTATGCTTCATCAAACTTCCTACCCTTCTCTCTTTGGTCTTAATGGTCACGACAGTTTGTCGACCGAAAACACACAGGTGCTCATACACCTCTGTCGAGGTATGCACAAACATATCCTCTCCAGATCCACCCGATAGGGAATAGAACAGAAAAGAACATCCAAACTAAGTGATAATCCTACACTTATGCAGTTGAAACTCATAATCACATACCAATATATTTAGGTGTAAATCTATAATCCTTCTTTCGATATCATATAGAAGACCAAAATCATCACTAATATCTTAGTGAGAATCATTAAGCATGAATATATTAAACCAAACCATATGGTGCCAACCAAAGAGATAAGACAGTCAATTTAACTAACAAAGGGTTCCGTTATAACCTTAGAGCCAATACTTAGTTCATAGCTATTGAACAAAATATAAGTAGCAATAAAGACAACATTTATGGATTACAAAATTAGAGGAAATAAATGGATAAGAATAAACTCTGTCAAAGCTCTTCAGTCTCCAAACATTCTGCTCCTTTCAAGCTCTCTAATCCGTGTAGCTCACTGCTCTTGTTGCTCCAAGGAAATCCCAGACTTTATCCTCATCTACCTAATCTATATTTACAAACATTACCTAATAACTAGAGAGAGAAAGTACAAAAGAGATCTAATCTATCCTAAGCTAAGCTAACCGATTCTATCCCAGTCTTCTTTCTCTGCTCTTTTTCTTCCTCTCCAATACCTCCCCCCGTTTGCAGAGGCTCACCTCATATATATATATATATATATATATATATATATATTTGTTTTCTTCTTTTTCTAGGTTAAAAGCAAGCCTTTCCTTCCTTGGCACCAGAGGTCGCGCTGCGGCGCGGGCAATAGGCTTATAAGTGCCGCTGCGGCGCCACGTTAAAATCAAAAGACCGGAGGTCATGCTGCAGTGCGAGTCCATAAAGGAACTGTGGCGCTACAGCTCCAGAATGACATCAGCAAGGACCAGGGGCGGCGCCGCGGCGCGAGAATGAGACTAAGCATTGGCGCTGCGGCGCCAGTATATGTAAATTCTCCGTTTTGTCCCCTGAAAGCTAGAAAAGTCTTGTAAAGCCTGCAATACATCGGTTAAGCATAATAATACTATAAACATATAAAACTATATAAAAACTACGAAGATCAGGCAACTATTTAAGCCACCAAGTAACCGATTTGCGGGTATAAATCCCACTCATCAATCTCCTTTAACCCACAGAAGCACATGGGCTACAGTCGTGGCAAAGTCTATCTCATACCCGACGACCTGTACCCTGATCAAAAGGCCACGGATTAAAGCTGACAGATCAAACCCAATCGGGTTAAAGCCATTATATCACCAACTATCACAAGCCCTTGAGACCAATTCAGTGGAATCCGCAGGCCTTTCGATATCAACCATCAAAGTCAATTGCGCCCACAAGTTAGAAACAATGATTGAGGCATCCAAACATTAAGACCCATATCCACTATATGTTCACCATATGACTAGCAGGACTGGGGCAAATTCAGAATGAACAACAACCCGATGTTGGGACCCTCACAACAAGACTGGGGAAATTTCAAAAATCTCGACAACTCAAAACTGGGGCATTTATCCACCAATGAAAATGTACCAGTCGGTACCATCAGCATGGTCTGTCATCATGAAAGCTTCCATTATTTGCAATCCGGTATGATCAATTGGTATTTTCCAATCATAATTTTCTTAGAATACTGCAATCCACTGATAAGGTACGACTCTTTCATCTCTTTATGTGCTTTCAATTTTCCAGTTACATGCATTAGCAAGGGAATACATGTTAAGTTTAGATAAATCTTGCATTAGAATCTTAGAAAGAGGAAAGGGAAAAAGATTTTTGCTTAACTTGTTATTACTTGGATTAACTCTGATAAGCGTCCATGGAGCAAGTATCACGAGAACGATTAGAGAATTAAGACTATTCAACCTTTTGATTAGGCACGACATTCTAGTTTAAAGCGCTTTTTAGAACAAACTTGACATCATATGCATGTTTGCACTTTGCGATCACCCTAACTCTTAGTTGTGGGGTATGAAACTATGATGAGAAGGATGACAATTAGTAGCCAGCCTAATGTCTTGAATCGTGGCCTAGGTTACTCAAGTTATTAATCCTGAGGGGTGCCTTTACACCTGGTGCCCTAAAGTCATCTGGTTTAGGAGCCTGTAATACCCGAGAATTTCCATATATTATTAAATAAATATATTAATGGAAATGAGAATTTATTTGAATTTTTTTTTTATTATGAGAATGATTAATTCAATTATATTAAATTGAATATTTATGACAATTGAGAAAAATGTAGAGTTTGTGATAAACTCGTTGAGAGCCTAGTGTGGCACAGTGATGGGAAATATTAATAATTATATTAATTGACGAATAATTTTTAAGTGAACAATTAATCTATATTAATTGTTAATTGTTATTAGAGGATATTAATTGATTGTTGTGAGATATTAACTGTGGTTGATTAATAATATGTGATTATTATTATTGCAAGAAATATAATAATAATAAACCACTTGTTTATAATTGTGCTGAGATTTATATTTGTTAATGTGATAATTAATCCTATGATTATTAATTTGGTGTAATTAATAATCAATGAGGAATAAATTAATTAATATTATTGTTAATTAATCAACGAGATAAATAGTCTATTTATGTGACATTATGAATAATAAAACAAATAAGTGAGTGATTAATATAATAAGATTATATTAATTGATATGTACAAATGTGCAATACTTGAATATATAAAGTATATGGAATACAACTATATTATATAGTATAGAGAGACACTTAAGTGTGACCATGCATGTATATACATAAACTATGTTATATAATGCAATGCGAATATATTACACATAGAAACCATATATTACATGAAGCATAAGTGATTATGTTATATTAAAACTATATGTTAGGAATACATGATAATGCCTATGTGACAAGGTGAGTGTGTATACAGTAAAATAATGTATCATGGATATATTATAAATAATTGTTGATTAATACAATTTAATAATATATGATATAATGTAATGTGGTAGTATCCGATTGTATTATATCAGTAAGATAAACGTACATGGATTATATGTGTGTAAATTACACTTATTACATTATGTGAAGTACATTGTGATTTAAATTATAACCTAAGAGTACATATAATATATAACATAAGTATATGGTGTGTGTATACAAGTGTAGTATTTGCAAATGCTGAGAAGTTAAATCAATTGTCTCATTTTAAGTGTCCCATTTGCTCTTCACGTGAATACACATGAAGCTATCCTACTCCTATATCCTCAAACTCAGCACATTCTAGCTATCATAATGAACAAGGGAGTGGTATTGATAATGAGTTTCACCAACTAATTACCAACTCTCCATTAACCTCTATACAATTCAAATTTACGTTGGTTTGATTTGTGGTATAATCTCATTGCCTGTGTAAGGATTTCTCTACAAATAGGAACTCTTCTTCTTCACATATCAATTGCTGAAAATTGCTAGAGTGTTGAGTGAGAGCCTTATATATCAGTGTTAGTAGAGAATCCTATAGCAGCATTAGCAAGTTTAATTCGTGCTTCGAAGGTATAATTCCATTCCCTGTCTTCATTTTCATTTTCTGTCAAAGAAAAACTCCATTGTAGTTCTCTGAGTTTTTCTTGAAATTCTTGATCATGAGGAATTAAAGTATAAATGGATTATAGAAAGCCTGTGTAGTGTAGTATGGACTTGTATACATGTTAAGATTGGAATGTAGTTGGTTTCAATTCTCATTTTTCTGTCAAGAACTCCGTTTTCATTTTTCTGTAAAAATGTTCAATTCTTGAGTTGAGTTAGAATTTACAAAATTGGTGGTTTAATAATGTTAGTGAGTTGTTATATAGCCTTATAATGTGATAAGGAAGCAATGTGGTTAATTAGAAATGGAATTCGTTGGGAATTTTTGTGTTTGGGTTTTTAAACTGCCGTGTTCTGGAACTGTCTGCCGCTGGCTGGGAGCCGGCGCAGCTGCGCCAGTTTTACACTGGGAAGCTGCGCAGCTGCGCTAGCAGTATGCAGCAGTTCCCTGCTTTCTGCTTGCTTTCTGCAACGTGATAGTTTTGTGCATTGATTTAAATGAACATGTTAGCATGAGTATTACCTATACACGAGTATATTAACATGAAGTGCACGTGTGTTGGTATAATGTCATACAAGATTAATGGAATGTCTAATAGCGTTGAAATAAATCTCAAGTTTCCTAAACAAACTTTAACATATATAGACCATAAATACATTCTGACTTTTGAGACATAATAGTATGACATAGAAATACATGAAGTGCATGTTAGCTTATCTATATTGGTTCCATGATATAGTATGGACATGTGAACCTAACTAGTGCTCATTTCTAACGAAAATATAAGTTTTAAAGGCAAACCTTGACATATAAAGATCATAGATATATTCTGATTTTCGGGTATGTTTCTATGCAAGAGTTAGAGGTGGAGATTGCCTACCGTAGGGATTGCCTACCGTAGGGAGGCAGGGATCCAAATGGGAACTCTGTTTCACAAGTCAGTGGCTAGGAATGCAGATTTGGCAGAGAAGCTAGAAGAGGTTGAGCAGAGGGAACTGAGTGAGAAGACTGAGAAAGAGGCACTCCGTACTCAGCTAGAGTTGGAAGTGATGGATAGGTTACACTTCGAGGAGAAGTGGGAAGCGTCCAATGAGAGAGCTGACGACCTTGAGGACGAGGTCAGGTGCAAGAAGAGAAAGATGAACAAGATGGGGTATGTGTTCCGTTCAGCTTTTGAGAGGGTGATTGATGGTGTGTACCACTACCCGGCAGAACAGGGACAGACTCTACATACCTTGAGCCGAGAGCTGTTTGCGTATATAGCACAGTTGGAGTACAAGAGCGCAGTGGAGCGCGGGATGATGGGATGCGATTTCCTTAGTCAGTCTAGTGGTGGTACTAGTTGTGTCTTCATGTATTGTATATACTATGTTGTAATCCCGATCTTTTGTGTAAGATGTGGGATGATGATGTAAACCCCGAGTTAGCTTTTTGTTAGAGGGGTAGTATGGTAGTAGGTTGGTATATTCCCCGTCTTTTGTGATATTAGGGGATATAGGTGATAACATTTATAGCAGTATGCTAGGAAAATCATGTAATGAAATGAAATGGCATATGAATATAAATGGAGTTGATTTTAGAAACGTGTTATAAATTTATTCTTTTAGTATTAAAAGAAATACTTAAGTGATATACTTGAATAATAATAAAGTGAAAAATTGTGATGCAGATAATGCCGCCCAGACGAAGATTGACTGCACCCGAAGAATTCGTTAACAATGAGAGAGAACAAGTAGACCCGATCCAGAAACTGGTAGACTTGTTAGGAGAAGCCTTAAGGGGAAGAAACAATGAACCCGTTCGCCCGAACCCTCAAACTGTGCCAGTAACAACCTTTAAAGACTTTAAGAGTGTAGGACCCCCGGAGTTCGAGGGAACTACCGACCCAATCGTCGCACAAACATGGATCAAAGAGATCGAAAAAGCTTTCATTATAGCTAGCATAGGCGAAGATCAGAAGACGGTGTTTGCCACATACATGATGAGGGGAGAAGCGAACTACTGGTGGGAGGCTAATCAACAAAGAGCTGGAGAAGGGATAATAGCTTGGGATAAGTTTAAGACACTGTTCTTCGAGAATTACTTTCCGAAGAGTATGAAGAATAGGATGGAGGTGAAATTCCTAGAGTTAAAACAAGGTGAGATGACGGTGGCGCAGTACGCGGCTAGGTTTAACGAGCTAGCGCGATTTGCGGAGCACCAAGTTGGTGATGAAGAGAGGAAGGCTAGACGCTTTGAACAAGGGTTGAAGCCATGGCTGTTCAATAAGGTATCAGTTCTTCAAATTGATTCCTTTGCAACATTACTGGAGAAGGCAATCATTGCGGAAGGCGGCAGTGAGGCCTTAAGTCTGTATAACAAAGAAAAGAAAGGAAAGAATACTGGAGGAGAGAATCGTACGGGAGGAAGCAGTAGCGGAGGAAGCAACTTGGGAAAGAGAAAGTGGGAGAACAACAACAACAACAAAAACAACAATAATAATCAATCAGGGAATTTTCGTGGAGGTTTCAAGAAGAGGGCTGAAGGATGCCCGAAGTGTGGGAAGAATCACCAGGGCGAGTGCTGGAAGGGACGTGGCACTTGCTACAACTGCGGACAGGAAGGGCACATCTCGCCCAACTGTTTGAAACCGAAAAAGATACAAGGATGCTTTGCGTGTGGCTCGACGGAGCACCGAATTAAGGACTGCCCAAAGAAGGGAAGTGGTGGGGGTAGTAATCAGCAAGGAGGCAACAAGCTGATGATCGGTGGACCGGCACAATCCAACCGCCCAACCGCCAGAACCTTTAACATGACCGTCCAAGACGCAGTGGCTGCGAAGGACGTGGTGTCAGGTATAATCCCAATCAATGATATAAATGCTTATGTATTATTTGATTCGGGTGCCACCTGTTCTTTTGTATCTGAAGAATTTGCTAGTAGACTTAGTACACCCCGTGAACGATTAGAAAATCCTTTGGTCATAGAAGTTGCTAATAAGGAAGTGATCCCTGTAGAATACGTTTATCGAAATTGTCACGCAAATATTAGTAAACATGAACTGAGCGTAGACTTGATTCCTATTAGATTGGGAGAATTTGATGTGATACTAGGAATGGATTGGTTGTATAACCATGCGGCGATAATTGACTGTCAGAACAAATGTGTGAACCTTCAGACTCCGAGTAAGTCTAAGGTAGTGTTTTATGGTAGCTCATCGCTTAAACAATCGTGTTGCGTTACGATGATGCAGGCCAAGAAGTTGTTAAGGAAAGGATGTGTAGGATATTTAGCTTACATCGTTGATACTCGGAAAAAGGGAGTAGAAATTAAGGATATATACGTAGTTAATGAATTTCAAGACGTGTTTCCGGACGATCTGCCTGGTCTTCCGCCAGACAGAGAAATCGAATTCGTAATAGACTTAGCACGGGGAACGGCACCGATTTCAAAAGCTCCATATCGTATGGCGCCAGTAGAAATGAAGGAATTGATGATACAATTGCAAGAGTTGTTGGATAAGGGTTACATTCGACCGAGTGTTTCTCCTTGGGGAGCACCAGTGCTATTCGTTAAGAAGAAGGACGGATCGATGAGACTCTGTATCGATTATCGAGAATTGAACAGAGTAACGATCAAGAACCGATATCCGCTACCGAGGATAGACGACTTGTTTGATCAACTGAAGGGAGCAAAGTGTTTCTCGAAGATCGACCTACGAACAGGATATCATCAACTGAAAGTGAGGGATGAGGACATACCAAAGACTGCGTTTCGAACCTGTTATGGACACTACGAGTTTTTGGTAATGTCATTCGGATTGACTAATGCTCCGGCAGCATTTATGGACTTGATGAACCGAGTTTTCAAGCCATACTTGGATAAATTTGTAGTGGTTTTTATCGACGACATTTTGATCTACTCAAAGACAGAGGAAGAACACGCCGAACATCTAAAGATTATTTTGGAGGCACTAAGGAAGGAGAAGATGTATGCAAAATTTTCTAAGTGCGAATTTTGGATGGAGAAGGTTCAATTCTTAGGCCACGTGGTGGATAAGAATGGAATCTCTGTAGACCCTGCGAAGGTTGAAGCAGTAAGTAATTGGGAACAACCGAAAACACCGACGGAGGTGAGAAGCTTCTTAGGGTTAGCTGGGTACTATCGGAGATTTATCCAAGATTTTTCTAAGATAGCAACCCCGTTGACCAATTTGACTAGAAAGACGGTGAAATTTGTATGGACCGACAAATGCGAAGAAAGTTTTCAAGAACTGAAAAGGAGATTGAGCGAAGCACCTGTGTTATCATTACCAGATGATGCGGGAAATTTTGTGGTGTATAGTGATGCATCGCACAAGGGACTTGGCTGTGTGCTTATGCAGCACGGCAAGGTCATTGCATATGCATCACGACAATTAAAGGATTACGAAAAACGATACCCTACTCACGACTTAGAGTTAGCGGCAGTAGTTTTTGCGTTAAAGATATGGAGACATTATCTATACGGAGAAAAATGTGAGATATACACGGACCACAAGAGTCTGAAATATATCTTCACACAGAAGGAGTTAAACATGCGGCAGAGAAGGTGGTTAGAATTAATCAAAGACTATGACTGCGATATTCTTTATCACCCGGGAAAGGCAAATGTGGTTGCCGACGCTCTGAGCAGGAAAGGAAGGGAGAAGTTGTTTAATTTGACGACTCAGGAGGAATTGATAAGAGAAATGGAGAAATTGGAGATAGAAGTGAAAGGACCAGAAAAGTCTGGTGAGAAGTTAATTGTAATGGAAGCTTGTCCGACGTTGTTGGATAGAGTAAAGGAAGCTCAAGAAAAGGATGGAGAGTGTGAGAAAATCCGAAAGAGGATCACAGAAAATGAGGAAGAAAAATTTCGAATGGATAAAGACGGTATTTTGAGATTTGAAGGGAGAGTGTGGGTACCAGCGGTAACCGAGTTGAGGGAAGAGATTTTGCTTGAGGCACATAATACGACATATTCCGTTCATCCGGGAGGCACAAAGATGTACCAAGATCTAAGGCAACATTTTTGGTGGCCCAATTTGAAACGGGAAGTCGCGGAGTGCGTCAGTAGATGCTTGACTTGCCAACGCGTTAAAGCAGAGCATCAGCGGCCAAGTGGTTTACTACAACCGTTAGAAATACCAGAGTGGAAATGGGAGCATATTACCATGGACTTCGTGGTAGGACTTCCAGTTACACAGAAAGGTTATGATGCTATTTGGGTTATCGTGGATCGACTAACGAAGACCGCACACTTTCTACCAATCAAGATCCGCTACAGTTTGAACCAATTAGCAAGCCTATATGTAAAAGAAATTATTTCACGACATGGAGTGCCGGTGTCAATTGTCTCTGATCGAGATCCGCGCTTCACGTCCAATTTTTGGAAGAGCTTGCAAGAAAGAATGGGAACGCAGTTGAGGTTGAGTACAGCTTATCATCCTCAAACAGACGGACAAAGTGAGCGAACAATACAAACGCTGGAGGACATGCTTAGGACTTGCGTGATGGATTTTAAGGGAAATTGGGACGACCACCTACCCTTAGTCGAATTTGCGTATAATAATAGTTACCATGCGAGTATCGGCATGCCACCGTATGAAGCTCTTTACGGGAGAAAATGCAGAACGCCATTATGTTGGGACGAAGTCGGAGAACGACGAATACTCGGACCAGAATTAGTTCAACAAACCGCAGACGTGGTGACAGTGATAAGAGCCAGATTAGTAGCAGCTCAAGATCGCCAGAAGAAATACGCAGATTTGCATCGGCAGGACCGAGACTTCAAAGTCGGCAGTTTTGTATTCTTGAAAGTATCTCCATGGAAGGGAAAAATCCGTTTCGGCAAGAAAGGAAAATTGAGTCCAAGATTCATAGGACCGTTCGAGATACTGAAGCGAGTGGGCGAAGTGGCATACAAAGTTGCGTTGCCACCCGAACTGGAGCACATCCACAACGTGTTTCACATTTCCGTGTTGCGACCGTACAAGGCTGACTACAAGCACATAATTTCTTACGAGCCCATTAAAGTGGAGAAGAACTTGGCGTATGAAGAAATTCCTGTCCAGATATTAGATAGGAAAGAACAAACTTTGAGAAATAAAGTTATTTCGTCTGTAAAGGTACTTTGGCGTAACCACGATGTCGAGGAGGCAACGTGGGAATTAGAAGGTAGGATAATGAGGGATTATCCCCATTTATTTGTGTAACCTTGTAGCAATTCCGGGACGGAATTTTTATAAGGGGGGGAGGATGTAATACCCGAGAATTTTCATATATTATTAAATAAATATATTAATGGAAATGAGAATTTATTTGAATTTTTTTTTTATTATGAGAATGATTAATTCAATTATATTAAATTGAATATTTATGACAATTGAGAAAAATGTAGAGTTTGTGATAAACTCGTTGAGAGCCTAGTGTGGCACAGTGATGGGAAATATTAATAATTATATTAATTGACGAATAATTTTTAAGTGAACAATTAATCTATATTAATTGTTAATTGTTATTAGAGGATATTAATTGATTGTTGTGAGATATTAACTGTGGTTGATTAATAATATGTGATTATTATTATTGCAAGAAATATAATAATAATAAACCACTTGTTTATAATTGTGCTGAGATTTATATTTGTTAATGTGATAATTAATCCTATGATTATTAATTTGGTGTAATTAATAATCAATGAGGAATAAATTAATTAATATTATTGTTAATTAATCAACGAGATAAATAGTCTATTTATGTGACATTATGAATAATAAAACAAATAAGTGAGTGATTAATATAATAAGATTATATTAATTGATATGTACAAATGTGCAATACTTGAATATATAAAGTATATGGAATACAACTATATTATATAGTGTAGAGAGACACTTAAGTGTGACCATGCATGTATATACATAAACTATGTTATATAATGCAATGCGAATATATTACACATAGAAACCATATATTACATGAAGCATAAGTGATTATGTTATATTAAAACTATATGTTAGGAATACATGATAATGCCTATGTGACAAGGTGAGTGTGTATACAGTAAAATAATGTATCATGGATATATTATAAATAATTGTTGATTAATACAATTTAATAATATATGATATAATGTAATGTGGTAGTATCCGATTGTATTATATCAGTAAGATAAACGTACATGGATTATATGTGTGTAAATTACACTTATTACATTATGTGAAGTACATTGTGATTTAAATTATAACCTAAGAGTACATATAATATATAACATAAGTATATGGTGTGTGTATACAAGTGTAGTATTTGCAAATGCTGAGAAGTTAAATCAATTGTCTCATTTTAAGTGTCCCATTTGCTCTTCACGTGAATACACATGAAGCTATCCTACTCCTATATCCTCAAACTCAGCACATTCTAGCTATCATAATGAACAAGGGAGTGGTATTGATAATGAGTTTCACCAACTAATTACCAACTCTCCATTAACCTCTATACAATTCAAATTTACGTTGGTTTGATTTGTGGTATAATCTCATTGCCTGTGTAAGGATTTCTCTACAAATAGGAACTCTTCTTCTTCACATATCAATTGCTGAAAATTGCTAGAGTGTTGAGTGAGAGCCTTATATATCAGTGTTAGTAGAGAATCCTATAGCAGCATTAGCAAGTTTAATTCGTGCTTCGAAGGTATAATTCCATTCCCTGTCTTCATTTTCATTTTCTGCCAAAGAAAAACTCCATTGTAGTTCTCTGAGTTTTTCTTGAAATTCTTGATCATGAGGAATTAAAGTATAAATGGATTATAGAAAGCCTGTGTAGTGTAGTATGGACTTGTATACATGTTAAGATTGGAATGTAGTTGGTTTCAATTCTCATTTTTCTGTCAAGAACTCCGTTTTCATTTTTCTGTAAAAATGTTCAATTCTTGAGTTGAGTTAGAATTTACAAAATTGGTGGTTTAATAATGTTAGTGAGTTGTTATATAGCCTTATAATGTGATAAGGAAGCAATGTGGTTAATTAGAAATGGAATTCGTTGGGAATTTTTGTGTTTGGGTTTTTAAACTGCCGTGTTCTGGAACTGTCTGCCGCTGGCTGGGAGCCGGCGCAGCTGCGCCAGTTTTACACTGGGAAGCTGCGCAGCTGCGCCAGCAGTCTGCAGCAGTTCCCTGCTTTCTGCTTGCTTTCTGCAACGTGATAGTTTTGTGCATTGATTTAAATGAACATGTTAGCATGAGTATTACCTATACACGAGTATATTAACATGAAGTGCACGTGTGTTGGTATAATGTCATACAAGATTAATGGAATGTCTAATAGCGTTGAAATAAATCTCAAGTTTCCTAAACAAACTTTAACATATATAGACCATAAATACATTCTGACTTTTGAGACATAATAGTATGACATAGAAATACATGAAGTGCATGTTAGCTTATCTATATTGGTTCCATGATATAGTATGGACATGTGAACCTAACTAGTGCTCATTTCTAACGAAAATATAAGTTTTAAAGGCAAACCTTGACATATAAAGATCATATATATATTCTGATTTTCGGGTATGTTTCTATGGCCTTTACATACATGTCGGACACATTAACTTACGTATATAAATTTCATAATGTAGCATGAACGTGTTAGAACGTATTAGCAAACTTTATTAATTAAAGTATAAGTGTTGAACGTGAACGTCGGCATGTTACATTGAGATTTGAACTTCGATACTTATGAACATGTTTGATAGAACTTGTAGACTTGCTAAGGTATCATTCATGTTTGCCTACTATGTTACTTGTAATGAAACCAAATTTGCGTAAATAAAGTATGCTTTCAAACTAATGATAATGATAGTTGCATATATGTGATATGAAAACTCATGAACATGTTTACTACAAGTTATGTGAACATTTTAAGTGTTTAAAAAGCGAGCATGTTAGACCTTATGAGTTCGTGTCCTTGAATGACTTTTAGTCATTG
Organism: Panax stipuleanatus; assembly: GCA_020205555.1. Taxonomy (NCBI): domain Eukaryota; kingdom Viridiplantae; phylum Streptophyta; class Magnoliopsida; order Apiales; family Araliaceae; genus Panax; species Panax stipuleanatus. The sequence goes on from CM035125.1 coordinate 103,608,565, forward strand.
AAAGTATTGACTTAGAATCTATATCACATATAATTGAAACGAGGAAAGGTTGTACAAACATAAAAGTATCTTTTAATATGTTTATATGCTATGTGGTGTTGTTGGCTTGCATGACCGGACAGAAACCATAAGGCACAGCTCAGCCTTGGCTTGGCCAGAGGGCTGCGCAGCTGCGCTGTCCCTAGGCTTAGTCATGGCGCAGCTGCGCCGGCCTGGAATTGAAAGCCATGCAGTTTGACAATCTGATTTTGGACAGATAGCTTATATGACGCCTACATTGCTAGAAATGGTTTACACCCTACTGATATATGTGCATAGGTGATGATTAAGTAACAAGATAATGTTTAACTTATATAATGGAAGCCCATGGGTCAAAGAATCATAGCTACTTGAACATGATGAGTTGGTATAATATCATTTATATTATAACTATGTACTTGATTCGTGATCTGATTTTATACCATATGAGTATAAGTATGACATGTGACTAAGATAGTAACATATATGTATATTGAGTAATAAGTTGTGTAACGGATGTGTTAACTAATGAAAATCTTATGCATGTAATACATTATATATAGGATTCGAAAGTGTTGGCTAGCTTTACGTGAATAAACTACGCATAAGGCAAGTATCCTAAACCCTTGCACTACTTTATTTAACGGATATCGTAAGCGAGTATCTAAACCTTATCTCTTTGGATACGAGTATTCTATCTTTGTATATTGCGAACTAGTTCCTACTTAATCGTTTGAATTGAATTAGCATACTTGAACTCTTATTTCATTAAAGCTATTATTCATGTTGAACTTAGTGTTGTTCTTGAATATTGTGAAAGTGTCTATGCCATTTGATTCGGCTAGACTTACATTATTGAAAAGCGACCCAAAACCAATTGATTGGTGCGGGATCTTATATATGACTGAGAAGAACAAACTATAACTGTCGGAGAACCGACGCGCGCACTTGAGTATGATTGATTGTTATGCATAACGAGGGTACTTTAGGCTGATCACCTGTTGTATCTGTTTTTGTTGGATTTTCAGTTTATTACTGTCAAATCCTGTGGAAGTTCATAGTCCTTAGTGACTGCTCAGTATTCAGTTATCTTGAAATCTTGAATTGATTTATTATTGAATCATATTGATATTATTCTGTCCTTAGTGACTGTTATTGAGAACTGTTGATATTCTTGCTATCCTTGAACTATCAAACTTTCCTATACCCTTTCGAGAATTGAGAATTATATCATTTACCCTTGTTGTATATTACTTGCTGAGCAATTTGTGCTCATTCTTGCTTTTCCCTAAAACATTTCAGTTAAGGCAGAGCATGGCGAACCTTCGGGCATTGATAAGGGAAAGGGCAAGGCTACCAACTAGCATGTCTTTTTTATGTTTTAATATTTTAATGTTGTATTAAGATAATGTAGTAAGACTGGATTTGATTATGTTTAAGCTTAAGTTAGATTATGTAATAAGTCGTTTATTGATATTATTATGTAATCTATTAAGTACTGTAGGTTGCGAGACTTGGGAGAATAATTATAATAAATCATTGTAAATTATTCTAGAATAGAATTTCCGCTGTGATTGTGCAATATTTAGTTATTATTATTGTGATGTATTACCATGAGCACGTGATGAACCGAATTCGAGAGACCAAGTGGCGGTCTTAGAATTTGGGGGCGTCACAGAGCCACCGGCCCAACGCTCGTTACATGGGTAACTCAGTGCCTTAGAAAATGAGCATTACAAGAATAAGAAGTCAAAACCTGAGCAGATTCGAATTGTGGCCTAGGTTACTCGAGTAATTAAGCCCGAGGGGTGTCTCTACACCTGGTGCCCTGAAGCCATCTGGTTTCGGAGTCACCGGCCCAACACTCGCTACACGGGTAATTTAGAGCCTAAGAAAATGAATCTTGTACAAGCTCAAGTGAGGATCAAAAAGAGTATACCGCCTGACTTGTCTCGAAGTGTGGCCTTTGTTACTCGAGCTAGTAAACCCGAAGGGATGTCTTGACACCTAATGCCCTAAAACCGTCTGGTTTGGGAGTCATTAGTCCAAAACTCGTTACATGGGTAACCCTGAATAACCTAAGAAAATGAGACAAAGTTAAGCGAGGGAAGTAGAAAATTTTGCAAGATAAAAATGAGATCATCTAAAGTCCTATAAGAGAAACCCCTGCTAAGGGTTGCGTCACTCATAGTGCACATGTCATATGATGTTTAATTTTGTGGAGCAGTGTCTAGAGCGAAGATGAGATGTCTCTGATGAAGGGAGATAAGTCTTTTGAATTTAATCCTACCTATGAAAAATGACCATGGACGCTTAAAAGTTTTTTGCGATTTCATAACTTGTCAAATGAAAATTTCTATTGCCTTAGGAAAAATTTATTTTCATACTCTCTTTCAATATCTTTAGCAATAAGATAAGAGCGCATTGAATACAAGTATTCAATTTCATAAACTTTAAACTTCAAATGCCTCATTCACAAGATTATACTAATCCCGACGGCCCGAGCCATCAAGTTTTTGGCACATTTCGTTCAATGTACAGGAAGTTGCTCACTCAGGATGTGGTCAACAAAGTAAGTTTCTTCTGTGAACCCCAATAACAACTTGCAAAAGGGCTGGGGTATTCCGATTCCAAGGAATGGAAAGGATCTACGGCGGGACCAGGATCCTTAAAAAAAAGGGAGAATTCCTAAAAGAAATCAAGGCGACATAAGTTTGTCCCTCCACAAGAAGGGAAAAATTCTCAAGAGAGTCCTTAACTCTGAAAAAAATAGATGCCCGATGACAAAATGTCTGGAAAATGAAATCTACATCATTAAACATGCCAACCTGCGCCAAGTCCTCACAAGTCAAGGCCTCTACATTGCATTTCAATTCTGGGCAATGAAGGAACGGGCTACATCCTCCAAGACGTCAGCATCACCCGGGTCATCAGCCAAGCTTGATCTAATCCAGTAGGGTCGCAAAGTAAAGAGCTCGCCCTTTTTCATAATCAGTGATCAAACCATTGGCATCATTCCAGCGTAGGATCGAAGAAGTATCCGGTGATGTAGGCCGTGGAATAATAATTCAGCAAAGATATCGGGATATCTCCTAATAAAGCCATCAGTGTCTGAACCTCCAGAGGAACCAGCACCAGATCCAAATCTAAAAAAATAACAGCCTCAACAGGATCCCCACCAAAGACGACATATAGAAGGGGAACATCCGAATCTGCTCGGCGAATGACAAAAGGAGCTATACGTGAGTTAGAGCTGCTAAGCCTATCAAAATTCATGCCTAAAAAGAAACTTTAAATCACCTCAAAAAGGGTGAGGTATGGTTCTACATCAATTCAATTAAGAATATGCATTAACCTAGGACAAAGTAAGATCATCATATCATGTCTAGTCTGCATATGTGCAACAAGCGCTACATCGGCGCACATCTCCATTAAAAAGTTAGGCATATATACCCAGTAGAGTTAAAAATGCATACACATAAAATACACAAACTCGATGAAAAAGTCTGCTACCGTTCGAGTAGGCATCGGGGCAGTCCAATGATCAACCATGGTCCCTACCATCAGGGTAGGCACTGTTGCAAACTATCGGTGTAAGTTATCATCAGGATATGCATCAGGAGCACCCACTAAGGTAACTCGGCAAAAGAGATATCACTAGCGGAGGAGCCTTCAAAAATGTATAACGACATCAGCAAAGAGAAAATCTGCCCCTTGATAGTATCAACAGATTGGGGAAACCCTTGGTCTTAAAACCAAGGTAATAGCTAAGGTTATCATAAAGGACGTCATCCCCAGCAGAAATGTAGAAAACATTTTAGTTTATCCTCATCAAACAAGCATCGGCAACACCGATGGAAATCAAACCGCTGGAATTAACACCACCATAAACATCAACAGCACTGATGAAAGTCAACCGTTGAGATCAGCCCCAACACAGGCATCAATCATGACCGGTCAGGGTAAGCTATTTGTGATGCAATATGCAATGTGATATGTGACTTGCGATGCAATATGCGATTTGCGAAATGCGATTTGCGAAAACATTTTAACATTCATTGCATTGCGATTTGCATCATTAATACCCTGTCATATTCCAAGTGTCTAGCAAATCTTTATCATCTTCATTCCATTGCATTGCATAAACATGATAAAGAGAGGCATCTGTAGACACTCAAAAAAATTTTTATTTCTGGTACTAACTCTGCAGGAGGGCAAAAACCGTCAACTCAACACTGGTCACCAATATCGGGATATCAACTCAACCCTGGTCACCAATATCGGGACAACTACAAGCCCCAATCACCAATATTGGGATACCAGTTCAACCCCGGTCCTAATACCGGGATGCCAGTTCAACCCCGGTCCCAATATCGGGCCATCAGGTCAACCCTGATCTCAATACCGGGACATCAGTTCAACCCCGGTCTCAATACCGGACCATCAGGTCAACCCCAGTTTTAATACCAGGCCATTATTTCAACCCCGATCTCAATATCGGACCATCAGGAAAACCCCGATTTCAATACCGGGTCGTCAGGTCAACCCCGGTCTCAATACCGGGATATCAATTCAACCCTGGTCACATCTAAAGAGGTACAATTAAACCTCGATCACAATCGGAAGATCTAGTTCAGCCCTAGAGATAACCCTTGGAAGCCAATTCAACCTTCAAAGACAAACCCGAAGCATCACATCATCCCCAGAGATAACCCGGGAGGCCAAGTTAACCTCGGAGATGAACTTGTGGACAAACAGAATCGGCTGGGATCCAAAAATCAAAAATAACCACGGGAAATCAACCAAAGACCATGTCAGCAATAAAGGCAACCCCGGGAGGGGTAAAATGGTCATTTTGCCAACTTGAAGCCGATTCGGTCAAACTCAAGCCGAATTAATGCCACCAAGGTCAGAAAGAACCATAACGGAGATACCAAGTGAAAACAGCGCAAGACAGCTCAACGGACAAACTATGGAGAAACGAAGACCTGATTATGAACCCGTCTTTTTTGAATTGAAAAGGGTTAAATCCTATGTCATTGCGACACTCTCGGTGAGGGCTTATCGAAAAGATATAGCACGCCTCAAACGGATGCTCCGATCAAAAGTTAGAAAGTTTTGACTTCGACCTCGCGTTGCTCGGAGTGCATCTACTTCGAGATAACAGAACGCTCCATGTGGGCCCCACTACAGGGAGCCACACCTCTACCTGCGGCAGCAACAGGTAGAGTGGAGGCTCCCTGGCCTATAAATAAGAGGCCACCCCCCTCTTATTTTGAGAATTCAGAAACGCTCCGAACCTCTGCCCGTTTAATTTTTTATCCATTTTCTTGTCTTCCAAATCCAAAAATTATCACTCTAACACATAGATATACCCATATACTACCACATATCAGAAAATAACTGGTAGATTTGGATGTTTAAAGACTACGATTTGGCAAAAAGCCCGTGTAGCAGTCCATTAAGAGTATTTTTATGATCAGCAAGTCAATACTACTTCTTTGCACTTTTATACACTTACATATCAAGTTTTGTTTTCTAAATATTCCCGGAACTCAGTTCTATGGCTGTTTTTGTCAACTTTTGGTATATTTTTGTACATAAATGCAATTTTTGGCATTTCTACAACTCGAATTGACGATCCGTCGCTTCCAGCAGCTTTTACATACTTGCATCTTCATTACTAGCAACTTCGCCGGACTGAGTTATCTTCTCAGTCCGGGTTTGGATTTTTTTTTGTATATATTTAACTATACATATACTAACTTTTCAATTCTGTCAAGTTCGGATATCAAATTCGCGGTAGTTTATTGCTTTTATATATATTTATGCATATATAAGCAGCCTTCACCACACTGCGTTATCTTTCCAATCCTGGTTGACTGCTTTTCTGTCTTTATATATATATTTATATATTTCAGTTCAGCCTGGATTATTCTGTGGCCTTTTTACTGCTTTTATATATATTTATGTGTATATAAGCAGCCTTCACCACACTGGGTTATCTTCCCAGTCTTGGTTAACTACTTTTCTGCACATTTACATTCCAGTTATGCCTGGAATATTCTGTGGCCTTTTTATTGCTTTTTGCACCATTCTTCACACTAGGTTATCTTCCAAGTCTTGGTTAACTATTTTTCTTTCTATTTCAATTTCAGTCCGGGCACAGGCGTGAAAACTCATCGCCCTTTTTACTGTTTATATATATATATATTGCTTTGCTCGCTTTTATTAAATTGTTGCTTTAAAAAATTATTTTATATGAATCGGCACAAACTTATCTGCGAGTGAACTAGATTTATTTAAATATCGCCAACTCTAGCTTTAAAACAGTTCAAAATTAGTACAGACAGACCCGAGAAGCTAGAATGGCTGAGATTTATTTAAATCCAGCATTTTTTTAGTTTCAGTTATAAAAGCAACTTTGCGGCCCTTAGATTGCTATTTAGTGGGAACGAGATGCTTCGGGCAGGTGCGAACCAGGATTTACTGAATGAATCCTTGATTTTGGCGACATTTGGGATATATTTCTTTTTTTTGTACAAAATTTGAGCTGTGAAGGTTTATTGGCTACTCATATATGAGCCTAGGAATCGTGGGATTCATGATCAAACTGATCAGAATCTGATTCCTACGATGGACAAACTTCACTTTACAGATGTACCTTGCCAGTTTTTCTGTAAAAATGTACATATCAAAGACCTTAAAATGGTTATCCGGATTTAAGGTCTCATCATAGTGAAAAAACAAAGGTTTGTCGTGTCAGAGTCCCTTCGATGGCTATCATGCCCATGAGGAGACCGACATTTATATATATGTTGTGGTCGAGGATGCTTCGCAGCCAGATAATCACCATTCAAATTGAGCCTTAAGGCTAAAAAGATAAAACTGAAGTATCGATATGCTTCAATTCCTATGTTAGCGTAAGGGTTTGAAAACCTTCTTTCAAAATATCATTTCAATAATCTTTTCAAAAAGATAAGCTTTTGCAAATCAAATCAAAACACTTTTGCAAATCAAATCAAAGACTTTTTGCAAATCAAATCAAACCCTTCGTATATAGGTTCAACGATGCATAAGACATCTTTTACATCAAACATAGGCCTAATTTTCAAACAATATTCACACACACATTTTAGTTTTTTAAGAAAAATATTAAAAAGATGGGGTACCGTGTTTGCACGGGAGTTGTGGGGTGCCTAACACCTTCCCCACACTTAACCAAGCCCCCGAGCTCAAACTTTGTTTTCAAATATCAAGTTTCGACAGTGTCAAGCAATTGGGCCTCTTTCAAACAAAACTCGGTTAAGTTGGTACAACCATTTCAAATCTACCAACTGGCGACTCTGTAAAACGTTCAATCGTCAACATGATACATGTTGGCCTTTTTCTAAAAAACCCTTCAAAACCTTTTTCACAATAAAAAGAGTAAGGGTAGAGATAACTTAGGAAGAGAAAAAGATCCGGGTTGTGACCCGACCCGCAGATTTTTTCCTGACGTCGACACTTATGACCCCTCAGCATAATTTGGAACCTTTTTAATTCATGAGTTATAGATATCGCTTTCCAATTATTGAACAATTGTGGAAGATTCTTATTATTCTGAAGATGAATGTGGCAAGAAGGATATTCCTTAGAAAGAAGTAGTTGTAGAATGCAACATGTGATGATAAAAGATCTTTAGAGAAAGAATTTGGTTATACAATCCAGTGAATAAAGATTAATGTAAAGTTTATTTTGGTAGATCAAATGAACGAAGATTATTAAATCAAAATTTCGAGGACAAAATTCTTAGAAGAAGGGGTGAATGTGATATCCCGAATATGTTTACGATGCTAAATCAGGATATTAAATGATTACAACAAGTATAATTTGCAATGATCCTTAGAAAAAGGAAATGAATATGTTAAAGTGTTTAAGAATATATAATACTCAAAGTGTCCCACGTTTAAGTGAAGGTGGTGAAATAAAACCTACACTAAGGTAATGCGTTAAGTTATTTAACGATAATTATGAAAGAGATTTAGTGAAAATCGAGTAAGGGAGGTTTCGTTGATTCTGAGGACGGAATCCTTATAAGGAGGGAAGGATGTGACAAACCAGATTTTCAAGAATTAATAAATAAGAATTTAATAAATAAAATTCTTATTATAAGATGTTTCGAGTACGAGTATGTGTATATGTGTTATATTCTAAAATGTGTGATTTGGTATGAAGAGAATAATATTCATGTATTAGGGAAAAGAGGCTTAATATTTAATTAAACTATTAAAGAAAGTGAAGAAAACTAGTTAATTTAATTGAGTTAAAAATTATATTATGGGACAATATAATTTGATTATTATTGTGGCAATGGAAATTATTATGAATTAAGTTTCATAAATAATGTGAGTGATTCACTTAATTAAAGTAGTGAATTAATGTGAATATATTTGTTTTAATAAAATGAGAGATTAATATATATTACATATAAATGTAATATGTTAATGTAGTAAGATTCTGAGTTTCGTAAATAGTTAAAAATATTTATGGAATTGAATAAATATTTTATTTAAAATATTTATGGAATTGAATAAATATTTTATTTGGAATATTTGTGGAATTGAATAAATGTTTGAAGAAATTATTATGGAAATATTCTAATTTAATTAAATAATTAAATTAGAGAGATTATGATTTGTTAAATAAAGTTAGAGTTATATTGGTTAAGTAATTTAATCAAATAAAGTGTGACATTTGTGAACCATATGATAAGAGGATTATTTAAATAAATTAGTAAGAGGTTAATTGGGTTTTAGCCAAACATGGTCTAGAGCCCTTTGTATTTGTAACTGCTGAGTCTATTTGTATTGATAACTGACTAAACCACGTTAAAGTGGTAGTCAGTTTATTTGCTAAAGCAGAGAGAATGAGAGAAATAGTGAGAGTTCATAGAAATTGAGAGAGAGTGAGAGTTCTCTATGAAGTTGGAGAGGAACTTTGAGAAATCAAAGTAGAAGAAGAAGGATGTTCAAGCTTTTCTTATCATCTAGTTATGGTTAAGAAGATTCAAAAGGTAATAAACTCTCTAAATTCTCAGTTTTGTTTCTCCAAGTTAGTCTCTGTAAGTGGATTTTGATGGAAAATTTGTTGAGAAGTTGTTATATGCGTTAATAAGTATATATAATCTGATTTATATCATCCATAGTTGTATTTGAATCAAGCAAATTGGTGTTTTGATGTTAAATGATGAAGAATTTAAGTTTTGTTGTACATATAAGTTTTGGTCAATTTTGAGACTAAAATTAGTTATGAAATCATGATTAAAACCTTAAATTGACGATGGATGTTGTAAGAATGTTGAAAAACGAAAAGAACGCAAGTTGAATGAATCAATTTGGTTAAGAAACGAATGTGTAGTGAATGAATTCGCTAAACATGTTAAAACATAAAAATTTAGTATGAACATGAGTTTTGGGTTAAGATTTGGGTTAGTTAATGTTTCTGTAAATTGTTGATTCTTTGGTATGTTGTAGTTCTATGAATTATGAATCCATAGAATAAAAAATGGACTAATTTGGATATGTATAACTCGAGTTACGAAGATCGGAAGGAGAAATGTTCTGAAAATCGTGAAGAACAAAATCTTGGAAAACCCATTCTGGTCATGGGCCGAAGCTGCGCTACCCTCAAGGCCATTTGGGGCGCAGTTGTGCCGGAATAGTGTCAAGTGGGATTATTTTGACCTCCTGTAGTAAAATGAGCATAACTTCTTCGTACAATCTTCGATTAAGGCGATTTAAGATGATTCGGAAAGATAACGAGTAGAACTATAAATTTTATTTTTTAAGTGCTTTGATTTGAAGTCGTTAGCAGTGGTCAAAATGGCCATCTTTGTGATTGATGCGTATTCGGAGGCAATCGGAGGGCGTCAAACATGCACGAACGCAAGTGTAGTGCTCCCGACAATAAAAGATGTTGTTCTAAGTTATAAAACATGAATATTATGAAATATAATGATGCTTAACATTAATCAATGATATTTTAGACAAGTTATATGAGTATGTTAAGCGTACGCAAGAGGGACGAATCGGGCGTGCGACGAATGAACGTCGAAACGCCGTGCCAATTGTTAATGAACTTAAACAGTGTTTTAACTCAAATGAAATGAACATTATAAGATATGGAATGGAGTTAATATAAACCAATAAGGACTCCTAGCAAGACTTAAACACTTGAATGAACATTGAGTATGACTAAGAAGAAATATAGTGAGATATAAGTTGAAAGTTAACACAATCAAATTGAACATTGTGTATTAATTAATAGGATGGGTTATAGGGTGTAGAGTTATGTTTACATTACAACTAATATTTGCTATGAGACTAATAGTTGATGTGCATGATTATATAATTGTGTAGGGCACATGAAATGCAGATAGCTGTAAGCTGTTAATCTGTTATTGGTAAACAATGATCAAGGCAAGTCTTTCAGTTCCTATTTGCTTTATGAATTTGGAAACTGATTGTTGTAATTCAGACTGTTGAATGTATGTGAAATTATAAATGATGTTTTATACTGTGAAAGTTAATTTATGACTAAACTGATTGGGTTATGGAACTCAATCTTTAATTGAGATGTGAAGTACAACATGTATGATATGTTTAGTTTAACGATTATGATGTATGATCTAAGAATGATATTATGTGTTATGTGATATATGAAAATAGGTAGATTTGTTGAGCTGTCGAGCTCATTCTTGCAAAATAACCATTTTTGCAGGTTAAGGATTCAAGGTAATGATACGTGCTAATTAAATGATAGAGATCAATAGCGATTAAAGAAGATTATTTGCTTTTAGATGAGAAATATATCTGATGGTTTGGATGTATTATAATTATTGAGTTGTAAGTTGAGTTATCCGATGTATAATGGATTGATTTGTAATGTAAGATTTTTTTTATACCTCTGATGAAGCGAGTTATAAAATAGATTTGATTCAAAGATATGTTAATGATAAAGGTTGTGATTCAGGAAAATGAAGAAAGAAAATAGAAAAGTTTTAATTATTCCGCATTTTATTAAGTTTAATACCGATTAATGATGTAAAGTTAGAAGTTCGATTTATTGTTAACGACCAATGTCGAGAGTTGTATTGTATGAAAATTGGGGTAGTTACAGATGATCACCTCCGGTTGTCCATATCGACAAATGACATCGTTTCTGATGAAACCAATGATTACCTCTTTGGTGACTTTGGGAAAGGAGGCAGCTTCAACCCATTTGGTGAAGTAATCGATCATGGTGAAGATGAATCGATGACTATTGCTGGCTTTGGGCTCTATTGGTCTGATTACATCTATTCCCCACATGGAAAAAGGCCATAGCGAACTCATATTGTGCAGTTCATTTGGAGGAACGTATATGGCATTTCTATGGACTTAGCATTGGTAGCCTTACCTGAAGTGATCATCACAGTCAGCTTTAAGAGAGATCCAGTAATGCCCTGTTCTTATTATCTTCTTGGCCAGCAAATGACCGCTCATGTGTGGACCACAGACTCCACCGTGGACTTCATCCATCAGTCTCTAGGCTTGATCTTTATCGAGGCATCTTAATAGGATTATTCCAGCGTCCCTTTTATAGAGTTCGTCTCTGCTTAGAGAAAACTTCATAGCCATCTTGTGAATCCACTTTCGTCCGGCTTGGCTTGCCCCAGCGGGTGTAGATCCATCTCGCAGATATTCCTTTATGTCTTGATACCAAGGCTGTTTGATATGAGGTATTTCATCTGATACTACTCCAATGTAATTCCCATATGTTGGGGTCTTTTGGCTTCTGAATTTGATGTCGGGAATTCCCCTCCTACCAGATATGTGGATCAAGGAAGCTAACGCTGCCAATGCATCAGCAAAGTCGTTCCTACCTCGAGGGATGTGGATGAAAGCTATCTCTTCAAAATTCATGGACATGTTGATAACCTACTGGTGATAGGGCAACAAATGCAATTCTTTGGTGTGATACGCCATGGTAGTTTGTCTAATGACAAATTCGGAATCCCCAAAGACTAGTAAACTGCTTGATTTCAACCCCATTATGTAGCCTTCATACTCATCTGTGTTGTTGGTGTTGACAAACTGCAACTTGGTAGCCACAAAATACTGTTCTCCTGTACCAGAGACATGGACTGCCCCAGCTCCGGCACCTTCCATGTTCACTGCTACATCGAAATGCATTTTCTAGGGTTGGACTGTATTCTCTTGTCGAATTTGTTGAATGGTCATGATCCCATCATTCGGGAAATAAGTTTCCAAGGGTTCAAAATCCCCTGACGGAGCTTTGGCCAATTGATCTGCAATGCCCTGACCTTTGATAAACTTCTAAGTCACGTAGACAATGTCGAACTGTTGGAGGATCAATTTCCATTTGGACAATCGACAATTCAACATTGGTTTGATGAATAACTACTTCTATGGATCTATGCAAGATATAAGATAGGTCGTGTGCCCATGCAGATAGTGTTGTAGCCTCATGGAGGTCCATACTAATGCACAATATGTTTTCTCAATCAGAGTGTACTTTTATTCGCCGCTACTAAATCTTTTGCTGATGTAGTAGATAGCTCTCTCCTTGCTACTATCATCTTTCTGTCCCACCATACAGCCCATTGCGTTGGCATTGACTGACAAGTACATAAACAGGGGAACTCCATCCCTTGGGGGTACCAAGACAAGTGTTTCGATCAACTTCTTCTTGATGGCAAGGAAGGCTTTTTGACAATCTTCGTTCCATTTCATGGAGGCATTCTTCCTTAGCAACTTGAAGATGGGTTCACAAGTTATCATGAGGTGGGAAATGAACTTGCTTATGAAATTGATTCTTCCCAGGAACCCCCATATTTCCTTCTCTGTTCGGGGCAATGACATCTCCGTGATGGCTTTAATCTTGGCGGGATCCAGCTCAATGCCTCTATTGGTTACTAGAAATTCTAGTAACTTGCTCGATTTGACACCAAAAGCACATTTGGTCGGATTCAGCTTGAGGTTGTACTTATGCAACCTGTTGAACAACTTTCTGAGATGGCTGATATGATCGTCCTCCTTTCGGGATTTGACGATGATGTCATCCACATAAACCCCTATCTCCTTGTGCATCATGTCGTGAAATAGGGTCATCATGGCTCGCTGATATGTGGCACCAGAATGTATAAGGCCGAAGGATAAACGGCTATAGCAGAAGGTTCCCCAGGGAGTGATGATGGCTGTATTCTCTCTATCCTCTTCAGTGACCATGATTTGATGGTAACCAGCAAAGCATTCCACAAAAGAATATATGTCGTAATGCGCCGTATTGTCTATCACGATGTGGATGAAAGGTACTGGGAAGTTTTATTTGAGACAAGCTTTGTTCAAATTCCGGTAATCCACGCATACTCGTACCTTACCTCCGGGCTTAGGCACGGGAACTATATTTGATAGCCACTCTGGGTATGTTGAGACCATTATGATGTCGGCTTTGAATTGCTTGACAACCTCTTCTTTGACTTTCAGACTCCATTTGGGTTTCAATCGCCTAAGCTTTTGTTTGACTGACTTCAATCCATCTTTGATGGGGAGTCGATGGATGACAATGTCAGTCGACAAGCCAATCATGTCTTCATGCGACCATGCAAACATATCTTGGAACTGAGTTACGAGTTCAATTAGGTCGGCTCTGTGGTCTTGGGTGAGGTCTAGGCCTATCTTGATTTCTTTGAGGTTTTATGAGGTTTCGATATTAAAAGTGGTGGTTTGGTCGAGGTTTGGTTTGGGTTTGTCTTCGACCCATTCTTTGATCTCCTCGGGCACCTCATAGTCATCTACCTCCGCTTGATCAATTTCCATCAAGTCGAAGTTTAGCTCTACATCAAAGTTGTAGTCACTGTAAAAATTTGGCATCTCATCAGCAGGGACAAACAAATCCAATCCTGGAGTCCTGAAAACAAAATGCTTTAACTTTAATATATGAGACTGTTTAAACATACAAAGCATTTAGCAAAAGCATGACAAAAGTTACTACCATAGTTGTGCAACAAAATAAGTAGTAAATGAAACCAAGTTTCCAGGGCAAATGAACTTTTTGCCCTTTTACCCTTTTTGAATGAGTCAAGGGACGCTGCTCCAATTGTCCAATGTCAGGTCCTCATGAATAGGGAGGACAAAGGATTTGTCGTCGTCTGCTTCATCTCTGATGATGACTGAGACATCCTTCATATCAGAGCCGGGGATCTTCTTTGAACTGCCACCCTTCCCCTTCTTAATGCGAGGAATTCGGATCTGATCTTCTTCATCACTGTCTGGGATATCATCGTTCATACCCTCGTAGTGCATCAGAAATTACATGTTAGCAAATGGGTCTCGTCCTTTATGCAGGAACTTTTCTTTTCCCTTTTTTCTCTCCCCCTCAAGCTTTGGGGCCTTTCTCTCAGTTATCGGTATGACTGGAGGAAGAAACATGGCTGATATAACAGCAGGAATCTTCCTCATTGGCTTCACAAGCCCGGCATCAATGAGATTTTGCAGCAGAATCGTGGAAGCAAGAACCTTTAGATGCTTGTGTGGGTTCCGATGGTTCGCTCTGGAGGAATAGCCCAATCCGGCTTTCACTGACTGGCTTAGGATTTGTACTGGACTCTGATACCTTGCTGATTTTTTCATAAACCTTCTCTAGAGTGGAAACCCAAAGATACCATCTCCTGACCCACCGTCATTACTTCAGGGGAAACTTTTGGTTTCAAAGTTGGTGCCCCAACTAGGTAGGTACTGAGTATTGCTCACCTCCAATGCATGAAAACTAGTAGGTTCAATCCCTTCATCTATACTGATCACCGACATGTCTCCCTGTATGAAGACAGGGTATTCTAGCTCGGCATTTATTGTAATCAGATTGCCATTAATAATGTTCTTGAGCTGCTGATGGAGGGTGGATGGAACTGCTCTTGCCTTGTGGATCTACCGCCTTCTCAGCAATAAATTGTATCCGGTGGTAATGTTGAGTACTTGGAAGACTACATAAAAAGTGTGAGGACCAATCTCAAGTGGAAGCTCAATCTCTCCCACAGCCTCTCGGCGAGACCTATCGAAAGCTCGGATAACTACATGACTGGTACGGATTCGGTTTGGGTTGATCTTCATTCTTTCTAGGGTGTCGTAGGGACAGATATTTAGGGACGATCCTCCATCTATCAGCACTCCTTCGATCACATACCCTGAGGACATAACTGCTATGTGCAGCTACTTGCAATGACCCGTCCCTTCTGCAGGTATATCATCATCAGTGAAGAATATCACATTGCTATTAAAAATGTGCTCTATCACTGTGATGGAGTTCTCGGTATCTACCGTCTTTGGCAGATGGGCTTCCTCCAGTACTTTCACCAGAATATTACGATGATCCACCAAAGATAAGACCAAATCCAGGATGGATACCTGTTTGGGGCATCTTTCAAGCTTTGCACCACCTTGATCTCATTATGCCCTATTTTGCTGAGAAATTCTTCGATTTTCTCTTCAACCACTTTTCCTTTAGCTTTACTGACTGAATTGATCACCCGCTGAGGCAGGTACAGTGGGTTTTCCTTGGATACAATGGCAATGTTATTTGAAGTTAAACCTTCATCCTTCCCATAGTTCCATGGGAATCTCTTCAGGATGACTACCGGATACTACAGTCTGAAGGGTAATATTAAAGGTTCGGGTGCAGCCACCTTTACGAGATTCTTTCCTTCTTGGACCCCTTTTGCTTGCAGTATTAGGGGTGTCATGGCTAGATCCGTCTCACAGGAAATGACAGCCACTATTTCCTGATTCCATGCTATGAGAATAAAAAGTGCTTCCTCATCGGGGAAGCCATAATCTTGATTTCCTTTTATCAGTTCACCAATTTTAATCAGATTCTGAATCAGGTGACGAATTCCTCAGCAATCCTCGGTGTCATGACCGGGCGCATTAGAATGATACTGACAGATCCGGCCAGGCTTGAACTTCCTGAATCGAGGGTTTACCGGGGGTAACAAATCTGTAACCATCCCTTCATTGATCAGCATTTGCAAGATTTCTTTCATCGGCTGGTTCAAATTAGTGAAATTTCTCTGGAAGGCGAATTCCCTATCAGCTTGAATTTCTCTTCCATGGCCACCTTGTCGACCCAGGGTTAATGGTCCCTCATAGCAATGGGGCTACTTTTTGGTGTAGGAGGACTTGCTTCATACTAGTTGGTCTGATTTATTAGCTACCTAGTTATCTGATGTTGATACACGATCAAATCCGCCAACTGTCTAATCTGTTCCTTGATAGACTTGATTTCCTGTTCTATCAGGAACTGCCACTCTAAGAATTCCCAACTGTCTGGGCTATTGGTGCTTTATTGAGTGGACTCTCCAACATAATGGAGGTATTTGGATCCTTCTCCATTCTTCGTGCTAATCATGCTGACACTCTCCTCTTTGTGTTGAGGGAGGGGACTATCTTGCACATGCGGTTGCTCTGATTTGGTCACCACAATCTCTCCGTTGTCTATCAAGTCTTGGATTTTTTACTTGAGAGACCAGCAGTCTTGTGTGTCGTGGCCTGGAGATCCGGAATGGTATGCACACTTTTTACTTGGATCGAAATTCCGTCCGCCAGTATTGGTTGGTGGAAGGAGTTGAACAACCTTCTTTTATGCTGTCAACAGTTTTAGCACATTTTCTAGTGAATCCCCGAAAGGGGTGAACGTTCTTCGACGTCTGGCCTCCGCAGTTTTCTGAAATGGAGGATTAGAAGATTTTGCTGGAGCTTGAAAAAAGGAATAGTTTCTCCTTTGAATTGGCAAGCTTGGATTGCCTCTTTGATCCTGTCCTTGTAATACTAAGGACACTTCTTGTTCTTTCTTCTTGTGTGCTCTCCGGGGATTACTCCTATAACTCCCAGATTGGATATGCTCGGCAACAGCTTCCAGGGTGGTAAGATCTTTTATCTTCCCGTACTTTAGCCCCATCTCGGCCATCTCTCTGTGTTTGATCATCTCTGAGAACGGTTTTCCTATGCTAACTAGGACCCTTTCGCAATACGGAGCTTTTTGATTGTCGATGAAGGTCATGACTATCTCAGACTCAGTCATAGGTGGGGTGACTTGTGCTGCCACCCGCCTCCATTGTTGGGCATACTCTATGAATGACTCAGTGTTTTATTTTTTGATTTTGGTGATTTGATATCTGTCTGGAGCCATCTGAGATTGAAAGCTGTATTGATTGAGGAAGGCATGTGCTAATTCTTCCCAGCTATGAATCTTTGAATTGTCCAGTCGGGCATACCAGGCTCTAGCCTCTCTAGTCAGACTCTTCTGGAACAATTGCATTATGAGCTTCTCGTCCTCTGCATAGGATCCGAGTTCTCTGATGAATACCTTCAAATGGGTGTAGGGATCTCCTAATCCATCATATTTCTCAAAATTAGGGACTTGAAATTTTTATGGATAACGAGCCCCTGGGAATATACATAAGTCTAAATAATTGACACTCCCAAATGCCCCAATCCCTTTAATGGATCAGATGGTTTCTTCCATTTGCTGGACCTTCTTTAGAATATCACCAGCTTCATGTTTTTTGTTGAGGTTGATGATTTCAGAAGTTTTGTTGGTCATATCATGGTTCTGGGGTTCAGGAATCTGAGTGTCTTTCTTTCCAGTATCTTGACTGCCACCGAGGGCAGATGATTCTGTGTGTTTATTTCCCTTGAAGGCCTTTGCTTTGTTCTTTCAAGAAAATAGCCAATTCGGCAATCTGGCTCCTTAATCTTTCAAACTCTTCCCTAAAGACAGGGTTGGCTTTTGATTGAGCACTTGAAGCCATATCTGATGAGCTTAGTGCTTTCTTAGATTTCGACCTAGTGACAGGACCAATTTTTCCCTACAATAAACGTAGGTGTGTTAATTTTGATATATCTATATCAACAGGATGCATGCCATGATGTGTTTATTTTTGAGGTTTTTTAATCTTATCCTGTAAAACGAAGATTAGTTGTTTTTGATGACAAGATAGCATGCCAGGATTTATAAGACATGTATATTTAAATTGAATCTTGAAATTTACATTGGAATTGGAAAATCGACATTAAATTAAAAGAGGAAGGCACGAAGAAGCTTCCTTTCAAATTTGGTTAATCAGAGGCTGACCTATCTTAGGCTACTCTCACGGCTTTTCGGCATGAAAGTCCCCAGATCATCGCAATCTACTAGAGGGGAAATTAATCCGGTCTTTCAATTAGAGCGGATTTAACTGGTGCCTTTCCTGAGCCTCGCAGGATTAGTCTCCTTTGAGTTCAGTAATCAAACAACGACGGATTCGCCTCCTGGTGGAGGAATCACACAGCATACATTCACATACATCGTGTCTCACAGTATGAAATGATGACATTGTGCGAAACACTAATATAAAGCAGTAAAATATTCATTCACATCCATTCAATGTAAAACGAAGCATTCACACACACGCATATATAAAAAGGAAATTTATAAAAGATTTGAGCGCAACCTAAACCCTCTACTGTCCCCAGCAGAGTCGCCACCTGTCGAAGTCGGAAAAAAAATCCTATCTCTTTGGACTTGATCTTTCTCTCTTCCTAAATTTTGTTTTCTACCCTTATTGCCATATCTGTTTTATGAAGGGTGAAGTAGGTTTTTAAGAAAAGGCCAACATGTATCATGTCTACGATTTTGAACAGTTTATAGAGTCGTCAGTTGGTAGATTTAAAAATAGTTGTACCAACTCAACCGAGTTTTGTTTAATTTTGTAAGTAGGCCCAATTACTGGACACTGTCAAAACTTGGCCTTAAAGCCGAGATTCTTAAAGTTCGGAGGCTTAGTTAAGTGGGGGGAAGTTGTTAGCACCCCCAACTCCCGTGAAATACGGTACCGCGTCTTTTCAATATTTCCCTTTTTATTTGCAATGTGTGTGTGTATGCTGGAAGTAATTGAGCCTACGTTTTGATTGATTTGAAAGTATTGTCGTGCTTCGTTGAACCTATATTAATTTGATTTGCAAAAGTCTTTTTTTAGATAAGATATGAAAATTATGTTTTGAAATGTTGGTTTTCAAACCCTTTAGCTTGCATAGGAATTGAAACATGTTGATACTTTCATTTTATTCTTTTCAGCCTTTGGCTCGATTTGAATGGTGATTGTCGGGTTGCGAAGCATCCTCGTCCACAAAAAATATATATACAAGTGTCGGTCTTCTCATGGGCATGACAGCTATCGGAGTGACTCTAGCACGACAAATCGTATTTCATTATGTTTGAGACCTTAAATTCGAACAACCGTTTTAAGGTCACTCAGCTGTACATTTTACAGAAAAACTGGCAGGGTACATTTGTAATGTGGAGTTGTCCATCGTGGGAATCAAATTCTGATCAGTTTGAGCATGAATTCCACGATTTCTAGGTTCACAGAGAAAGGCCAAGAAAACCTCCACAGCACAGATATTTACAAAGAATATATATTTACATCTAGACGTAGCAAAATCAAGGATTCATCAGTCAAATCCTTGTATGCGCGTAGCCAAAGCTTTTCGTTCCCACTAGATAGGGATCTAAGGGTTGCGAGGTTGCTTTAATATTTAACAAAACTAGAAAGAAAGCTAGATTTAAATAAACCTTAGCCATTCCAGTTTCCCGATTTCAGTTGGACCTATTTTGAACCGGTTGGACCTATTTGGACCGTTTGAAAGTTAGAAAGCGCAAGATTTAAATAAATCTAATTTGCCAAATTTATATTAAAACAAATTCATATCAAATGAATAATTGAAACAGATATTTAATCAAAATGAATAATATATATATATATATATATATATATATATATATATAAATAAAAGCGGTCACTAGTAGAAAAAAGTAAATAGACAACGTTTAAAAAACGTTATAATAAGTCACCCAGAAACGTCGTGGTTAGCAGTATCATCTATTAGACCAAAATAGACGACGTTTTTTTGACACAAATAGACAACGTTTAAAAACATTGTCTATTTGACCAATAGACAACGTTTTTTTAGAAAAGCGTTGTCTATTTGTCAAATAGACAACGTTTTTTAAACACAAATAGACAATGTTTTTTTTAAAAAAAAACGTTTATTATACTCATTAGACAACATTTTTTCTAAAAAGCGTTGTCTATTTGACACATCAGACAACGTTTTTTTGTAAAAGCGTTGTCTATTGTACTCATTAGACAACGTTTTTTCTAAAAAAACATTATCTATTTGACACATTAGATAACGTTTTTTCTAAAAGCGTTGTCTATTGTACACATTAGACAACATTTTTTTTTTAAAACGTTGTCTATTTAAAAAAATACAATCCACAACATTTAAAGCCAAAATGTAAGCATTCTATGTTTTAAAATTCCATACATTCCAATAATACCATACTTTTACAGTTTTAAATTCACTTTTTAATATAATTACTAGTACGTATATTGAATTACGAATTTAACTACATCAATAAAATATATCAAACTATCCATAAAATTAAGATGTGGTGCACAAACTAATCGTGTTCAAACAACCTTCTCCCAACCTGTTCTACGAGACCATTTTCTGTTGATCACAGAAGTTATACACTTTACATACGCATATGTTCACAAATGTCTACACAAGAGAGACTGGAAAAAAAAAGAGTGAAACCTTTCTTGGTGAGACCAACAATGAGAGACAAATGCCAGTATCCTGTGCCACAAAAATGATTTGATTACGAAGAGAAGTTATTCTATCCCTGCAATAAGATCGACACAATCATGTGCTGTATTCAAATGCCTGCGGTGGCTGAGGTTCCTCGTTAACGGCCATTGCTGCGCCCGAGCCCTGTTGTGCAGTTGCAGATCCGCCACCGGTTGATGAGGGTGCGTCCGTTAGAGATAAAACCTCGGGCTATGTTGGACGCAGGTCTTTCAAAAGAACAAAACCTGAAGCTGCTGACTTTACTGGAGTGAATCGACTTTCTTCAAGAAATTTTTTGAACTTCTCCTGAGCAGGAACCACCCTGGCAGGGTTGGTCAATAGTTCAAAAGACGGCTCAGGTTCAGCCTTCTTTTCCAAGGGAGTATCAACCTGCCAAAAGGGACGACATATATTAAGAAGAGATAAAACTGGTCCACAACTAATGCATTGCGTATCATTCCTCACATCACACAAGATTCTATTTAAAGGAACATTGATTAAGTTGGCAATAATGTAAACAATAAAAGTTTAGGTTAGTAGCTATCAAACTAAAGAAGACGCGAGAAATAAAATCAGCATAACAACAAAATACATTACAAAAGATTTTATTTAAAGGACTACCTTCGATACTATTGGCAAAAAAAACAATTCTAGGTGAATAATTCAAAAGACTAAAGAAGATTAAAGAAATAAAACCGCAGAACTAAGTGAATAACTCGAAAGACTAAAGCAGATTAAAGAAGTAAGACAGCAAAAAATCAAATTGTATATCCTGTTCCACCAGACATGTCAAAAACTACAGATACCCAGACATATAATAGACAGATATATACCGCATCCAATCAACTCCATGTACCAAGCAATTGAATAAGAATATTTCATTTATCTAATTGCAAGGCAGAAACCCAGATAGAGAACAAAAATAGTATTTTACTACAAAATAATGTGGCATACAATTTTATGACACACTGACATCAACTAAGAAAGAGAAACACTTCAGATAATACGCATTCTTGGCTAGGAATTCTAAATGTGGGCAATCACCATTTTTCCATGTACTAGAAATCTCATATATCATATGAGCTTTAATATAATTTTTAAACTGAAAACCAAAACTCGTTATTTGTGCTCTGTGCCTAATGTATAATGTGCATCTCCAATAACTTTGTGCTCAAGTTAAATAAAGTTTCTTGTTATATTTTTCAAACTTTCTTTCTCCAACATCATCATGTTTTGCCTTTAGTCTAGACTGTTAAACATCAATTTCAAATACTAGTATACTATTATACACAAAAGCCATCAGCACCAGCAACTAAAGAAATGGAACTATAGAATGTAGGCGGAAAATATAAACAATTAAGTGCACATGAGTATAGATAGGATTACCTCCATTGCATCAAGCTGATGACGATAAAGATGGAATCCGTCCATTGGAATGACTGCAGTAACAACTGGTGGCTCAACTTGGGAATCAAAGGAGCAAGATTTTTGGGGCCATAACTTATTTACACGTCGAGCAACCTCAGATGCAATAGTGCTCTTTCCAAAACCAGGAGGGCCAGCTATACCCACGATATGCCTGCATATTTTTAAAGTAATTCACAAGATCAGCTGATATGAACAAGTTCGTGTCTGAAAGTAACATATAACTACTTACATTTCTCATGCAACATATTTGAATTGTGCTCTATATAGATGGGTTTACATATAAGCTTTTATGTATCCATCTTTTGGTTAAAAGCCTGTCTTCCAAGTGGTATAAGCTTTATCATTTGTCATTAACTATCAGATTAATACGGCTATCTGATCAACATAATACTGTTACCCTTTGACTTCTCATTTCAAAAGCTGATGAGCTGTTATCTTAATGATCATATAATGTTCAAATACTTTGAAAACTTCTGCAAATAAGTTACTTGGTTACTCCTTTCTAGCAGTTTTGTTTACAGTTCAAACAACCTAATTGATGTCTGTGCCTGTGCAAGCTTAACTCTTCATTCCATAATGGAAGCTAATAATGGTCAAATTTTTGTATTATGTTTGATGCTTTATTTGAAAATAACAGTTCAGAATGTTACCTGACTTGAGGAAAAAAATAAAGAGATTTTGTCATATGTATGTATGCCTTATTGCCAATATTATTTTTTGAAAAATTATTGCCACTAGTTTGGAATTTAAGCCTTTGTTGAGTTAAGTTGAGGGTTAAATACATTTTTTCTCACTCTACTAGGGGTCGATTTACAAATGCATCACCGAATTGATTTTACAAGTCGGTTTACAAATGCTCTATATAGATGGGGTTTGGCCATCTATATAAAGCAACACTCAAGTAACATATAGATGGTCAAACCCCACAACTGAAATAAGAATTTATGAATTCATATATACTTGGTGTCAAATCCAGTTATATAAACTCACCAGAAATTCTAGAATTGAAAGCTTGAACTTACTTAAAACTGGAATTTGTTGCAGCTGCTGCAGTCGGAACAGGGCGCTTGGCCAAGGTATCATATATCTCATCCATGCACCTTAAAAGAAATCAAAACAAAAAATTCTGTTAAACTAATACCACATTGCCTATCAATTCTCAAGCAGTGGCTTGCTGCAAGATTTTAATTAATCTAGCAATGTTGTTTGCATCTCTCTTCCATGTAAGAGTATTTAGCAAATAACAAGATTTGTTGTGAAGCTACAACAACTGATCAAATAACAAAGAACAACACATCGCAGATATAATTTTAACCAAATCCCATTCCAGAAAATAAATAAAACACTAACACATAAGGAGATTATGTGGTAATACAATTCATCAGCAGTAGCACAAATTCTTAAACAAGATCCAGCTCTACAATTCCACCCACTCAGTAGCACAATCTACTATCATAGGTCATTTAATTTTTTATTACATATCTGATGAGGACATAGCATGCGTGGACTCAAACAAGACTAAAGGGACGTGGGGATCAAGCAAGGTTAGAACTAAGAGGTTCAAACAAAACCTCACTGGATTGATCCAAGATGTTTGGGCTGAAACTAATGCAAGAAAACCCAAAGAGAAGACCAATGAACATGAGACACAAGTTTGTGTCAATTTAATACAAGCCCAATAAGTGGCCTATTATATTACATTCCAATTTAGCAATGGAAAAGGAACCCCGCGGATACGAGGAATCAGGTCATTTAAATCACGGATCCAATTAGAGAAAGGCTACAACAAGTTATTCAACTGACGGGGACTTTCAGTTTGATTCCAACGCGACAAGGGAAATAGTTTTTTTTTACAATTCTATTGTAATTAGGATTTATTTAGTTAGAATTTCAATTCCAATTTTAAATTGGATTATTATTTCTTTTATTATTAGAATTAGAATAAGTTGTTACTATTCCTATAAAGATTATGATAATTTGTTACTATTGCTGTTAGGATTAGAATTTTTGCAACTAGTATAAATAAGGGTTACTTCTATTGTGTTAGACATTATTCATTATTCAATATATTTGTGAGGTTATTCTCTACTTTTGATTCTTTGAAGAATTCCTAAGTTATTTTCTTAGTTTTTCTTTGGGATTAAACTTTGATTTATCATACAACAATACATAGTTGTGTGTGACGTCTTCTACTGCATCAATCGTGGATTGTACCGAGATTACCGCTTTAATATAAGTGAGGGGTCAAGGTGTCGTTGGTGTCCATTCAACGCAAATTTCCGGACGCGAGCAATTGTACCAAGATTACCGTCTACATATAGGCGAGGGGTTAAGGTGTTGCAAGCAATTCACCCAACAACTTTGCTAGAAACAATCGGGGCGACGACCACCTCACGCAAGCGTGCCGTGGAGTCTATCATTTGGTATCAAAGCCAAGCTTTTCTGGCGAGTTACTTATCTTTAATTTTCTGTTGCATATATATTGTAAAAAAAAAAGAGAAAATAAAAGAAAATAAAGAAAATAAAATAAAATATTTGGAATTTTAAATTTTGTCGATTGCGTGCTATTGTTGAGAGTCATACCATCTATATTTTGTTTCATGATAAGTTATTTTTGAATTGATTAGTAAAACCTAGAATTTTGCTAGGAGAATTCAAGAAGAACCTATTAGAGAGAATATTTTGAGGTAAAAGGCTTAGTGGTGAGATTAATTGAGGGTAAAAGCCAATTTATTGAGAGTATACACGAGTGAACCATTGATTCGAGCGAAACACGTAAGGGAGTGGTGAGAAAACTATTTTCTACTAACCCTTATTTTGCAGGAAATATGTCTAAAGATAGAGGAACTTATGGGGAACAACCCTCGACGGCTGAATTGAAATTCCAGATGGAAGCTATGCATAAAGAATGGGATCGAACATTGAGAAATACTATGGAGCAAATGCAAGAACAATTAGAACATATGAGAGTGTCTATTGATGCGTTATCCCAAAACACTCAGAGAACACAATAAACTGACATAAGAAAGGAAGATCCTTTCGGTGAGGACAGTGCAGGGGAAGATCTTGAATCTAATATTCCACAGCGAAGACATGGAGGTGCTAGGGAAAGAGGAGGTCGAGACAGAGAAGATGACAAGATAGCATAAAAATGAAAATTCCAGTTTTCCACGGCACGGGTGATCCTGAGGCATATTTGGATTGGGTAACCAAGATGGAGCGGATCTTTGATTGTCATAACTATTCAGACCTTAACAAAGTTAAGCTGGCTGTTACCGAGTTTTTCGGGTATGCATTAATATGGCGGGATCAGTTGACAGCTAATCGGAGGAGGTGTGATGAGCGGCCGATTACAACTTGGGCAGAAATGAAAACTATCATGAAAAAGAGGTTTGTACCAACATACTATCAATGGGAGATCATTCGTAGTTTGCAAAATCTAAAACAAGGAAGCAAGAGTGTGGAGGACTACTATAGAGAGATGGCAATGTTGAAGGATCGGGCTAATTTGGTCGAGGATAATGAGGCAGCGATGGCTAGGTTCTCGACAGGATTAAATTGGGAGATTGAGGATTTAGTTGAACGACAACATTATTTGGAGTTGGAAGAGCTGGTCCACATGGCGATCAAGATAGAGAAACAACTCAACATTGAAAGGAGGACGGAACAGTACATTAAGCACGCGAACAGGGGACGACGTCAAGTGATCTTTGAGCCCGGAGATTGGGTGTGGTTGTTGGGTTTGTACGTAACGCAATCATGCAATCAAATCACATAAATAGGGCGGAAGCGTAAAAACTAGGTTTTCAAAATTTATACAAACCCATAACCATGATCATGCTTTGTGCTTGTTATCAATAACAGAAAAGAGAGAACATGGAATTATACCTTTGAAGATCTAAGATTCCTCAGGTACAAGTTCTACTCCTTTGATTCCTTTGATTCCTCTGTAGTGGCTCCTTCCCTTGATCAATGTCAGCCACCCAAATGTTTGGCCTCTAACGGTGATCCACCAAGGAAGATGAAGAACTCAAGAAGATGGGTTATTGGCTTAACCCTTGTTTCTATCTCTATAGAATATGTGTACTCCCAACTCTTGAAAAATTTCACGTCCCTTATTTCTGATATAAGACTCTCTTATATAGATATTAGGTTAACCCTCCTAATCCAATTAGAATAGGGTTTTATTTAATTAATTAATTAAATACTTTTAATTAATTTATATCCTAATCTTTATTAGGATTGAGAGAGAGTACTGATATTATATTAATTCCTAAACTCCTTTAGAATTAAAATAATAATAATAATAATATTAATAAGACTCCTCTTATTAATTTATATTTAATATTTCTAAAATATTAAATAATAAACATTAAGCTATTTAATTTATTCCATCATCATAGATTAAATTAATTATACTTAATGCATTATTACTATCATGCCATTTTCTTCTTAAATAATTCTTCTTCCTTTTATGGTGTGACCCTTTAGGTTCTCCATATTAAACCGGTTGTGAATAAATCAATTAGAACAATTCTAATCTTATTTAAATAAACAAATTAAACTAATAATCTATTTAAATAAATAACATTTATTCTACAATAGGGATAAGCCTCCCTAGCGATCAACGACTTTCCAGATAATATAGATTTCAACATTAATCATAAAAGAACCTGTGAGTTAATAGTTACCAGTACAATTCAATCCTTCCACCATACAATGTCCCAATTAAATATAAGACATGGATTTACTGTCAAGTCTTAATTTATTTAATCATATGTATTTCGATTAGAAAATGCACAACTCCAAATAATGTAAATTAGAAACCTCTTTCTAATTTCATTCTACCTTGGCCAAGGATTCCTGGGTTGTCATTTAACGAATCACGTAGGACATATCTCCTCTTTTACTAGAGGTGGTAGATTCTTTATTGATCATTCATTATCTCCATATGTAACTCATTACACCCAAGCATACCCTATATATGCCTTAAAAGGCCTTAAGGAATTAGTCAAAGTATAATTTGTTACATACAAGATACTATGATGATCTCAAGTCCAAGGATCACATGTACTACTATCACATTAGGAATTCCTACTGACAGGCGAGTAAAACTCCATTAGGTATTCCATAGCGAGTCACGTTCAGTGAACTTATTCTCCAATAAGCACCTGCATACTTGCTTTAGTGTCTCCACACAAATGACCATGAGATCAGTCATCCTCATCCAATGAGCAAGCAACATATGTACCAATCTATCCGGATTTACTAATCCCCTTTTTAGTAATCCCACGATTGGGAACTATTTTAGTTTTAAAGCTTTCTAAGAATTTAGATCTCATTAGCATGATCAACATCATGATTCTAAAAGCATTGCTTAAAACTATGGGTTATTTACATATTATAAAAACAGCACCATGTAGATAATTAAATGCCTTTAATAAATAAATAAGATTGTTTACAAAGTATGTGCT
Source organism: Panax stipuleanatus (assembly GCA_020205555.1). Classification (NCBI taxonomy): domain Eukaryota; kingdom Viridiplantae; phylum Streptophyta; class Magnoliopsida; order Apiales; family Araliaceae; genus Panax; species Panax stipuleanatus. The sequence continues at coordinate 103,636,196 of CM035125.1, forward strand.
TTATCATCATACATGATTGGCTTGTATGCACACTACTATCAATCTCCCACTTGCACTAAAGCCAATCGCCATGGTATCTCATGCCCATCTTCTCTAAATGATGATCAAACTGCTGTTGTGTTAAAGCTTTAGTAAATGGATCTGCAATGTTGTCTTGAGAGTCTACACGCTCCAAGGTGACGTCTCCTCTTTCAATGATCTCCCTGATCAAGTGAAATCGCCGCAACACGTGTTTAGATTTCTGATGAGACCTGGGTTCCTTAGCCTGTGCAACCGCTCCGGTGTTGTCACAGTATACGGGAACTGCTTCTCCAATGCTAGGAACCACACCAAGTTCAGTTATGAACTTCTTCATCCAAACAGCTTCCTTTGCAGCTTCACTTGCAGCTATATACTCTGCCTCTGTCACTGAATCAGCAACCGTTTGCTGCTTGGAACTCTTCCAATTCACTGCACCTCCGTTCAAGGTAAACACATACCCTGAAACAGATTTACTGTCATCTTGGTCTGTTTGAAAACTTGAGTCCGTGAATCCCTCGAGTTTTAATTCAGACCCACCGTAGACAAGAAAAATATCTTTAGTCCTTCTCAAGTACTTTAGGATATTTTTCACTGCCTTCCAGTGCTCTTCTCCTGGATTCGACTGGTATCTGCTTGTTACACTAAGTGCGTGAGCAACATCCGGTCTAGTACATATCATACCGTACATGATAGATCCTATTGCAGAAGCATAAGGGATCTTACTCATACGGTCTCTCTCCTCAGGTGTCTTTGGGGCCTGTTTCTTGGAGAGATTTATTCCATGGCGCATCGGCATGAGACCTCTTTTGGAATCTTCCATGCTAAACCTCTTTAGCATCGTATCAATGTACGTTCCTTGGGATAAGCCGTGCATCCTTTTAGATCTATCTCTATAGATCTTTATCCCCAAAATATAGGATGCTTCACCCAAGTCCTTCATGGAGAAGTTTTTAGATAACCAGATTTTAATGGATTGTAACATAGGAATGTCATTCCCTATCAGTAATATATCATCAATATATAATACAAGGAATGATACTGCGCTCCCACTAACCTTCTTGTATACACATGGTTCATCCTCGTTTTTGATAAAATCAAACTCTTTGATTGTCTCATCAAAACGAATGTTCCATCTACGAGAAGCTTGCTTCAACCCATAAATGGATCGTTGTAGCTTACAGACTTGATTTGTTCCAACTTTTGAAATAAATCCCTCTGGCTGTGTCATATACACATCCTCCTCAAGTTTCCCATTGAGGAAGGCCGTTTTCACGTCCATCTGCCAGATCTCATAGTCGTTGTAAGCTGCAATCGCAAGCAAAATCCGAATGGACATGAGCATGGCTACTGGTGAGAAGGTTTCATCATAGTCAAATCCTTGTCTTTGTTTGAAACCTTTTGCAATCAGTCGGGCCTTATAGGTCTCTACCTTTCCTTCTGCTCCAGTCTTTTCCTTAAAAACCCATTTACACCCAATAGGCTTAATACCTTCAGGTGGTGAAACCAAAGACCATACTTTGTTTTCATACATGGAGTCCATTTCAGATGTCATGGCTTCAAGCCATTTCCCTGAGTCTTTATTACTCATAGCCTGTTCGTAATTCAATGGATCATCATCATTCATGATGTGTACCTCATCGTCATCCTCTATAACGAATCCATATCTCTCAGGTATCTTCGGTACTCTTCCAGATTTACGAACATAGTGTGGTACAGTAGGTTCTTCTACTTGGTTAGGTACCTGACTTTGGTCCGTGGTAACTTGTGGTTCTTGAACTTCTTCAAGATATATCTTACTCCCACTGACCCCTTCATGGATAAACTCTTTCTCCAAGAGGGTAGCATGTTTCGCAACAAACACCTTTTGATCAGTTGGATGATAGAAATAATACCCTACGATTTCTTTAGGGTATCCCACAAATCTACACTTATCGGATTTAGTCTGTAGCTTATCATTTTCAAACTTTTTGACATAAGCTGGACAACCCCAAGTCTTAACATGCTTAAGATTTGGTTTCCTCCCTTTCCACATCTCATATGGAGTCTTTGGGGCGGATTTGGTAGGTACCTTGTTAAGTAGGTATGCAGCCGTTTCTAGGGTATATCCCCAGAAGGAAATTGGAAGGTCGGTAAAACTCATCATGGATCGAACCATGTCTAACAGTGTTCGATTTCTCCTTTCAGATACTCCATATAACTGTGGTGTACCTGGAGGAGTCCATTGTGAGATTATACCATTTTCTCTGAGACAATTGAGAAACTCACTGCTTAAGTATTCTCCACCTCGATATGATCGAAGTATCTTAATACTCTTGCCCGTTTGTTTCTCTACTTCACTTCTGAACTCTTTGAACTTTTCAAATGATTCTGATTTGTATTTCATTAAATACACATATCCAAATCTTGAGTGATCATCAGTGAAAGTAATAAAATAAGAATACCCACCCCGTGCACTTGTTGTCATAGGTCCACAAACGTCTGTGTGAATCAATGCCAATAACTCTGTAACTCTCTCTCCTTTTCCACTAAAAGGAGATTTAGTCATTTTACCCATGAGACAAGATTCACAAGTTGGATATGATTCATAATCAGATAGCTCGAGGACCCCATCTTTATGCAACTTGGATAATCTTATTTCATTGATATGACCGAGTCTACAGTGCCACATATAGGTATAATTAATATCATCTCTTTTCCTTTTCTTAATTTGTTCAATTTGAAATATATTTTCTTGTAAGTCAAGTGTATAAAGTCCATTTCGCAAATTTCCAATACCATATAAAACATCGTCTTTATAAATCGAACAACCATTATTCTTTATAATAACGTCAAAACCTTCCATATCCAATACAGAAATTGAAATAATGTTTTTAATAATATTCGGAACATAATAACAATTATTAAGATAAATGGATTTGCCCGAAGGCATTGCTAAACAATAAGTTCCTACAGCTAATGCAGCAACTTTTACTCCATTTCCCACTCGTAGGATCACCTCATCTTTGTTCAGCTTTCTACTTCTGACCAGTCCCTGCACAGTATTACATATGTGAGAACCACAGCCGGTATCCAATACCCAAGTAGAATTATGACTTTCAGAAAAATTAATTTCAATCATAAACAAACCTTGATTGGAAGTCGAAGCTTCTCCAAGCTTCTTCTCTGCTAGAAACTTCTTGCAGTTCCTCTTCCAATGTCCCGGCTCATTGCAATGAAAGCACATTCCTTTAGCTGGTTCAGGTTTCTTTTGCTCCTTTTCTTTCCCTTTTCCCTTAGCCTTCTTAGATTTCTTCTTTTCAGAAGACACCTTGGGCCTCTTCCTTTTATTGGAAGGATCCACCATCAAGACATGGTTCTTCTTGGATGAGAAGTGACGTTCTGCAGTTTTTAGCATGTTAAGCAGCTCAGGTAAGCTGACATCTAGCTTATTCATGTGAAAATTAACCACAAACTGCGAGAAGGTCTCGGGGAGTGACTGCAAGACCAAGTCTTGACTCAACTCCCCATCCATGACGAACCCAAGCTGTCCAAGACGTTCAATCAAATTGATTACCTTCAGAACATGAGTCTCGACGGCAGTGCCCTCGGTCATCCGAGATCGGAAGAGCTCCTTAGATATCTCATATCTAGCAGTCCTACTCTGTTCACCATACAACTCCTTGAGGTGAAGCAACATAGCAGGAGCATCCATTTTTTTGTGCTGACGCTGAAGCTCGTTATTAATGGATGCGAGCATGATGCATTGAGCCACAGATGCATCATCTTGCCACTTATTGAAAGTGGTAATCTCTTCCTCAAAGGCTGTTTCTGAAACAAATTCAGGGATAGTGGAATTTAGGACATAAGAAATCTTTTCAGCAGTGAGAACAATTCTCAGATTTCTTAGCCAGTCCTCATAATTCGGGCCGGTAAGCTTATTTGCATCAAGTATGCTTCGTAGTGAGATTAGTGATTTTGACATTTTTAAAATTCTGCATGTGAAAAGACAACATTTTAGCAAACATTCATTTTATTAACTTTGCATACCAAAATAAATTTAGGTCTTTATTTTAAATTGGTATCTCCCACTATTTTCATCAAACTATATTACCCTCACTCATATAGTTCGGCAACATCTAATTAAAGATTTGCCAGTGAGATTAAGGATCCCCTTTCAAATGTATATAACCTTGTGGATAGCACAACAAGCGATATACAAATAAATAGGTAGACAACTCTTGTCAATTACATCACCATGTAACTCCTTTTATTTTGCCTCTTAAATCATAATGGTCATGTGTGTGCACATCCGAACTAAAATGATTTAAGTTAAGTCCAGCCTAGCACTTCCATAAATTTAAAAAAGAAAAATTTTCGTCCTTGTGGATAGCACAACAAGACTAGATCGTTCAATTTTCTTGATAAGCATCAAATGTGATTAATTAACATCTTAAATATTCAATACTCACCTTGTGGATAACACAACAAACTCATATTAAATATTTAATACTCTATTAACTAATCATGCTAGAAGGCGACGTTCGATATTCCAAATATCATTTGAACGCTTCAGACTTAATAATATTTTTATGAGGGGTTTGTTATTATTTGTCTCATCTTTTTAAGCGCGCATGCACATATATATATAAAATACGCGTCATTTTATTAAACATGCGAAGCATGTTTGTACAAAATATAATATATATATATATATAATATTTAGCATGCAATATAGAATACTATATTCTACCCGGATTGATTATGGACTTTTATTCTAGTTTGGTTCACTAGAGCCACCAAATGAACCAAAAGGTCAAACCAAGGAGTGCAAGAATTTAAATTTTAAATGTAACTATTACATTTAAACCCGGGCTCCATACAAACGGGTCTTCACGCGCTCCTTGCTCCTCGGTCTCCAATTTCTTCAAAATAATTCTAACTATCTCTATTACATTAACTATTTAATTTAAATAGAAACCTTGGTCAGCAGTCAAGGGGAAGTACATAGAAAGGAGATAGAATTTACATCGAGAATAAAACTAGAGAAGACGAGGTACGCAGACCCCATTTTATAAAACCCATACATTCAAGCATTCATCCAAAATAAAATCCAATCACATTGGTCATAGTCCATAATCAACCCCATTTATTATCATACACATCAACATATGCATCAATATATATCCATTCATCTCATGAATAACAATGCTATTCCATATATGGATCGATGTTATTTAATGGACAAAAGTTTTGCTAAATTTTATTTTTGAAACAAAATAAACTCTTTTATTTTAATCAAAAATAAATCCAAATTAAACTCCTTTAATTTTAGCATTCTGAAATCATATTTCAGATAAAATAAACTTCTTTATTTTAAAACTTTATCAATTAAATAAACAGTTTACTTAATTAATTAAAATCCATTTTCAGGGTCTGTCCAGGTACCGGCGCAGCTGCGCCAGTAATGAACTGGGCAGCTGCGCAGGTAGACGGAAGCAGCAGTTTTTGCAGACTGGCGCAGCTGCGCCGTTCGCCGCAGAAACTTGCAGAAAATGATTTTTGTCCAGAAAAACGATCCAATTCTCACATCAATTCATACATGGAATTATAAAATTGATAATTAGCACAAAGTTAGGCTTTGATACCACTGTTGGGTTTGTACGTAACGCAATCATGCAATCAAATCACATAAATAGGGCGAAAGCGTAAAAACTAGGTTTTCAAAATTTATACAAACCCATAACCATGATCATGCTTTGTGCTTGTTATCAATAACAGAAAAGAGAGAACATGAAATTATACCTTTGAAGATCTAAGCTTCCTTAGGTACAAGTTCTACTCCTTTGATTCCTTTGATTCCTCTATAGTGGCTCCTTCCCTTGATCAATGTCAGCCACCCAAATGTTTGGCCTCTAACGGTGATCCACCAAGGAAGATGAAGAACTCAAGAAGATGGGTTATTGGCTTAACCCTTGTTTCTATCTCTATAGAATATGTGTACTCCCAACTCTTGGAAAATTTCACGTCCCTTATTTCTGATATAAGACTCTCTTATATAGATATTAGGTTAACCCTCCTAATCCAATTAGAATAGGGTTTTATTTAATTAATTAATTAATTACTTTTAATTAATTTATATCCTAATCTTTATTAGGATTGAGAGAGAGTACTGATATTATATTAATTCCTAAACTCCTTTAGAATTAAAATAATAATAATAATAATATTAATATTAATAAGACTCCTCTTATTAATTTATATTTAATATTTCTAAAATATTAAATAATAAATATTAAGCTATTTAATTTATTCTATCATCATAGATTAAATTAATTATACTTAATGCATTATTACTATCATGCCATTTTTCTTCTTAAATAATTCTTCTTCCTTTTGTGGTGTGACCCTTTAGGTTCTCCATATTAAACCGGTTGTGAATAAATCAATTAGAACAATTCTAATCTTATTTAAATAAACAAATTAAACTAATAATCTATTTAAATAAATAACATTTATTCTACAATAGGGATAAGCCTCCCTAGCGATCAACGACTTTCCAGATAATATAGATTTCAACATTAATCATAAAAGAACCTGTGAGTTAATAGTTACCGTACAATTCAATCCTTCCACCATACAATGTCCCAATTAAATATAAGACATGGATTTACTGTCAAGTCTTAATTTATTTAATCATATGTATTTCGATTAGAAAATGCACAACTCGAAATAATGCAAATTAGAAACCTCTTTCTAATTTCATTCTACCTTGGCCAAGGATTCCTGGGTTGTCATTTAACGAATCACATAGGACATATCTCCTCTTTTACTAGAGGTGGTAGATTCTTTATTGATCATTCATTATCTCCATATGTAACTCATTACACCCAAGCATACCCTATATATGCCTTAAAAGGCCTTAAGGAATTAGTCAAAGTATAATTTGTTACATACAAGATACTATGATGATCTCAAGTCCAAGGATCACATGTACTACTATCACATTAGGAATTCCTATTGACAGGCGAGTAAAACTCCATTAGGTATTCCATAGCGAGTCACATTCAGTGAACTTATTCTCCAATAAGCACCTACATACTTGCTTTAGTGTCTCCACACAAATGACCATGAGATCAGTCATCCTCATCCAATGAGCAAGCAACATATGTACCAATCTATCCGGATTTACTAATTCCCTTTTTAGTAATCCCACGATTGGGAACTATTTTAGTTTTAAATCTTTCTAAGAATTTAGATCTCATTAGCATGATCAACATCATGATTCTAAAAGCATTGCTTAAAACTATGGGTTATTTACATATTATAAAAACAGCACCATGTAGGTAATTAAATGCCTTTAATAAATAAATATTTTATTAATAAATAAATAAGATTGTTTACAAAGTATGTGCTTTATCATCATACATGATTGGCTTGTATGCACACTACTATCAGTGGTTACATATGCAAAAAGAAAGATTCCCAATTCAAAGACGTTCAAAATTGCTTTTGAGAGGAGATGGTCCATTCTAAGTTCTCGAGCGTATCAATGACAATGCCTATAAATTGGATTTGCCAGGTGTGTATAATGTTAGTGCCACATTTAACGTTACTGATCTAAGTCCGTTTGATGTAGGTGATGATTTGTGGACATCCTTTTAAAGAGGAGAGGAATGATGAGGACATGGCATGCGTGGACTCAAACAAGACTAAAGGGACGTGGGGATCAAGCAAGGCTAGAACTAAGAGGTTCAAACAAAATCTCACTGGATTGATTAAAGATGTTTGGGCTGAAACTAATGCAAGAAAACCCAAAGAGAAGACCAATGAACATGAGACACAAGTTTGTGTCAATTTAATACAAGCCCAATAAGTGGCCTATTATACTACATTCCAATTTAGCAATGGAAAAGGAACCCCGCGGATACAAGGAATCAGGTCATTTAAATCACGGATCCAATTAGAGAAAGGCTACAACAAGTTATTCAATTAACGGGGACTTTCAGTTTGATTCCAACGCGACAAGGGAAATAGTTTTTTTTACAATTCTATTGTAATTAGGATTTATTTAGTTAGAATTTCAATTCCAATTTTAAATTGGATTGTTATTTCTTTTATTATTAGAATTAGAATAAGTTGTTACTATTCCTATAAAGATTAGGATAATTTGTTACTATTGCTATTAGGATTAGAATTTTTGCAACTAGTATAAATAAGGGTTACTTCTATTGTATTAGACATTATTCATTATTCAATATATTTGTGAGGTTATTCTCTACTTTTGATTCTTTGAAGAATTCCTAAGTTATTTTCTTAGTTTTTCTTTGGGATTAAACTTTGACTTATCATACAACAATACATAGTTGTGTGTGGCGTCTTCTACCGCATCAATCGTGGATTGTACCGAGATTACCGCTTCAGTATAAGCGAGGGGTCAAGGTGTCGTTGGTGTCCATTCAACGTAAATTTCCGAACACGAGCAATTATACCAAGATTACCGTCTACATATAGGCGAGGGGTTAAGGTGTTGCAAGCAATTCACCCAATAACTTTGCTAGAAACGATCGGGGCGACGACCACCTCACGCAAGCGTGCCGTGGAGTCTATCAATATCAAAGCAACTTTTTAGCTGCGCTTCTATTAAATTGAAGAGTAAAGTAAAAAGTTTATCATGAATCATTTAATCAACAGAAACCGCAAACAAAAGCATACCTTGCGAGCCATTAGCCTCCGAACATTATCAGCGTATAGATTTGGATCATCATTTTCTTGTTGTGAAGGGTAGTAAATTGGAAGACTCGTCACTTCTAAATGATTTACAAATTGACAGCAGAGCAGAATCACATGGCGCACCTGCAAATGAAATTCTATAAATGTCAAAACTGTATTTGGCTACCAATGTTAAAATCGCCAAATAAATATTCACGCCTGATATGGTGTCCCAAGCAGGACTAAACCTCTCGTACGGATATCTTAAAATCATAGGAAGAACGCCGCTAAACAAAAATACCAGGCAAAGAGATAGAACGAGATTGGAGGGGTTTGTGGAGACCACAAAAGGAGGAGGAATTGGGTAGGGTTAGGGTATAGGAGAAAGAGGGTTTCGATTTGTGGGAAATGTAGGATTTAGGGTTTGAGAGAAAGGTGGTTGTAGCAGCAGCAGCAGCTATGTAAGAAGCCATGGATTAAACGGAAGAGGAGAGCCAAGAGGAGAAGTGCTCGTGTTTCTTCTGCTTTCTTCTGTGAGATGGTGAAGGACCAGCGGCGGTGGTGTGAGATGGTGAAGGACCAGCAGCGGAGCTGAGAGTATGGCCGAGGCCGAGGCCGAGGTCGAGGAAACCATGGCTCGGTCGTTGAGATCCAGAGAGAGCCCTAGCCTCGAGATCAAACATTTCGAATATGGAACAACGAAGGATTTCTACAGAGGTAAACGCTCGACTGTGGTCTGTTTTACGGTTTTACCCCTCCGTATTTTTTCAAAAGATAACGTTTTCTTAAATCTATTTAATTCAAATATATTTAAAACCCTTATGCCAAACCCACAATGTATTTTTCAAAAAACTTCATAAAAAAGTAAACCACAGCGTTTTTATAAAAAACGATGTGGTTTAAGTGTCATCTATTCATTTTATTGTAGTAGTGGGTAAAGAGCCATAAATTTCTCCAAGCTCAACTAAATGTAAATATATATGTAAAAAACTTTAAAGAGCCACGAATTAATCCAGACTCGATAAAATATATATATATATATATATATGTATATTTATAAAAGTGGTAAAAAGGCCACGAATTTTCAATCCAGGATAAACTGAAAATATAAATGTTAATATATACAGTTAGTATATATATATATATATATATATATATATATTAACGCGAAAAAGACCATAAATTAGCAATTCAGGCCAAACGAAGTCAGAAAAATTATATATATATATAAGCACTAAAAGGGCCACGAATTAGTAATCCAGGCCCAACGGAATTAAAAGTTAGTATATATATAGTCAAATATACATATAATAAAGCTGACAAGGCCAAAAATCAGCGATCTAGGTCGAGCAAGTTAGTACGTATATGTATATATATACATAAAAACGAGTAAAAGCCACGGATCGACGATCCAGACTGTGCAAATGAAGAAAAACGTATATATATACTAATATATACTAAAAAGTTAGCTAAAACGGCCACAAAACTAAGTTCAGGGAAAAACCAGAAGACGAAACTTGATATGCACGTTCACATATACGTAATGAAGTAGAAAATGAGTTCTGATCGTAAAAATACTTATAATGGACTGCTACACGAGCTTTTTGCCACTTAGTAGACTTCAAATGGACGTTTCCACCGATTAATTTTTGATGTGTTATAGAATATACGTATACAAACGTGTTAGAAGAATAAAATCGAAGTTTGGACTACTAGAAGTAGGGCTAAGGGACGAAATGGGCGGAGTTTCAGAGCATTTTCTTATTTTTTTTCTCTTTTTTTTGCAAGGGGGGTTATATTTAAAGACCCGATGGTTGCAGGTGCACTCGCGGCAGCCACGAGTCTACCTGCGGCTCCCAAAGTGGGGCCCACTCTCGTGGGTCCCGTCGTCTCAAAGTACGTGCACTCTAAGCAACGTGATGTTAGGTTCGAACCTTTATAACTTTTGATCAGAGCATCCGTTTGAGCCGTGCTATACCTTTTTGAAAAACCCTCTCCGAGAGTGACACAATGACATGAGATCTAACCTTTTTCGAATCCAAGAAGATGGGTTTATAACCGAATATTCATTTTTTAACAGTTTGTCCGTTGAGTTGTATTGTGCTGTTTTCATTCGGGATCGATGTTATGTCTCTTTCTGACCTTTATTGCATCAATTCAACATGATTTTGACCGAATTGGCTTCAAGTTGGTAAAATGATCATTTTGCCCCTCCAGGGGTTGTCTTTTGTGTTGGCCAGGTTTTCGGTTATTTTTCTCGGGGTTGTCTCCTAGGTCTGATTCTTGCCGACCCTGTTCTTCCTCCTCAAGGTTATCTCTGAGGTTGACTTAGCTTCTCAAGGTTGTCTCTGGGGATGATTTGATGCTTTGGGGTTGTCTTCGAAGTTGATTTGGCTTCCTAGGGTTGTCTCTAGAGTGATTGCATCTCCGGATTGTGGTCGGGGTTTGCCTTGACATCCCGGTGTTGTTGCCGGGGTTGAGTTTGATCTCCTGGTGTTATCGCCAGGGCTGTTGTACCTCTCAAGTTGTGGTCGGGGCTTGACTTGACAACACGGTTTTGTCGTCGGGGTTGAGATTAATCTTCCGGTGTTGTCGCCGGGACTGCTGTACCTCCCGGGTTGTGGCTGGGGATTGACTTGACATCCCGGTGTTATCGCCGGGGCTGAGATTTGATCTCCCGGTGTTGTCGTCGGGACTGCTGTACCTCCTGGGTTGTGGCTGAGGCTTGACTTGACATCCCAGTGTTGTCGTCGGGGTTGAGATTGATCTCCCGGTGTTGTCTTCGAGACTTTCGTACCTCCCGGGTTGTCGTCGGGGCTTAACTTGACATCCCGGTGTTGTCGTCGGGGTTGAGATGGATCTCCTGGTGTTATCTCAGGGACTGCTGTACCTCCATGGTTGTTGTCGAGGCTTGACTTGACATCCCGGTGTTGTCACCGGGGTTGAGATTGATCTCCTGGTGTTGTCGCCGGGACTTCTGTACCTCCCGGGTTATGGCAGGGCTTGACTTGACATCCCGGTGTTGTCGCCGGGGTTGAGATTGAACACCCGGTGTTGTCGTCGGTGCTAATGTACCTCCCGGGTTATGGTCGGGGCTTGACTTGACATCCTAGTGTGATTTCCAGGATTGAGATTGATCTCCCGGTGTTGTTATCGGGACTGTTGTACCTCCTGGGTTGTGGTCGGGGCTTGACTGACATCCCGGTGTTGTCGCCGGGGTTGAGATTGATCTCCCGGTGTTGTTGTCGGGACTGTTGTACCTCTCAAGTTGTGGCTGGGGTTTGACTTGACATCCCGGTGTTGTCGCCGGGGCTGAGATTCGATCTCCCGGTGTTGTCGTCGGGACTGCTGTACCTCCCGGGTTGTGGCCGAGGCTTGACTTGACATCCCGGTGTTGTCGTCAGGGTTGAGATTGATCTCTCGGTGTTACCGCCGGGACACTTGTACCTCTCGAGTTGTGGTCGGGGCTTGACTTGACATCCCGGTGTTTTTGTCGGGACTTCTATACCTCCCGGGTTGTGGCCGGGGCTTGACTTGAAATTCCGGTGTTATCGCCGGGGCTGAGATTGATCTGAACTTCCAGGGTTGTCTCCGGAGGGTAAAAGACGATTTTGCCCTCCTGCAGGGTTAGTAACAGGAATGCAAATTTTCAAGTGTCTACAAATGATATAAAGGTTTTAAAAATATTTAAAGCTATAATAAATAACTTTTAATATTTTAACATGAATTATATTAATATTTTAATATTAAAGATAATTATTTAAAAAAGATTTTATTAGTTTAAAAATCTTTTAAAGGTGATATTAATGTTTTAAAAATGTTTTAACTTATAATAAATAACTTTTAATATTTTGACATGGATTTTATTAATATTTTAAAATTATTTAAATATTAATGATAATGAAATTATTTAATAATTAAATCATTATATATGATATTAATGTTTGAAAAATCATAATAAATGATAATAATTATTTGAAAATTGTTATGAGCTTTCGAAAAATATTATAATTGATAAGTAAATTATCTAAAATAATATTAAAGCTTTTAAATAGAGTTTTATTGAAAATAAACTCGATAATTATCCGATAACGCATTCAGGACATCGAATTGATACCGAAATCAAACTAGATTGAAATAGTTTGACTTGATAAGTGTTCTTATATGTTCTAACGACTGTTATGAATACGTGATAATGTGTTTAAGCTGTATGATGACTGTAAATAATAGTATTATTCGTTGTGATGTATTATTCTAATTGAAAGAATAATTTTATTAATGATAGGTCTTTATATTAAAGATTAAAACTAAATTGCGTAGCAGTAAGCAGCGATCAAGGCAAGTATCTTAACCCTTGCATTTACTTTATGCAATAGATCTTGTAAACAAGTTTCTGTACTATTTTATTATGCAAATATTCTATATATATCTTTTAATTCTGTGCAAGCCAGTTCTTGAATAGTATTCAATTTATTCATTGAATACCAGTATTTCACTATTGTCTTTATATGATTCACATATAATCGAAAATTGTTCTATTCTTTGTAAGATAAGTTTGGTTATGCAAGTGTCATCACTTGTATAAATTGTTGTATTTGAACAAGTTTTGATACATACTATTGAATTTCGGTATGTATACATGGTTTAAAAGCTATCTAAGCTATTTGACTAGGCTAAACATAGTTGTAAATGTATCATTGAATATTAATGTTTATGATAAAGTCATCCAACTGAATTGCTTTAGTTCGGACTACAGATTGAGTATGAACATCCCGTGAAATTTTTATGCGCTAAAGGCGGTTATGATGAACGTAAATGTCGTTCTATTAAGTAGTGTTGATCAATACAAGGCATACGGGCTGCTCACCCAACGTGTCCGTAAGTCACGACGGTTTACAGATGAATTTCTGTACAAACCTTTTCAAACTTGAAAAATAATGGTTCAAGGTCTATTGACCGCTCAACATTTATAGTCACTACGTCGTTTCAAAATTGTAAACGGTTTGATATGTTATTAAGAATGGTTTCAAATGGCTTCACAACTATTGATTCATTGTAAAAGTATAATTCAAAGAAAATATTTATTTCTTTCAGCTGATGTTATTAACTAATATTACTTGCTGTAGACACTCGAAATTTTCTTCAGTTCTGTTATAGATAATCGAAATTTTGTATTCCTATTACTAACCCTATAGGAGGGCAAAATAGTCAACTCAACCCCGGTCTTAACCCTAGAGGTACAGGTCAACCCCGGTCTCAACCCAGGAGGTACAGGTCAGCCCCGGTCTTAACCCGGGAGGTACAGGTTAGCCCTGATCTCAACCCGGGAGGTATAGGTCAGCCCCGGTCTCAACCTAGGAGGTACAGGTCAGCCCCGATCTCAACCCGGGTGGTACAGGTCAACCCCGATCTCAACCCCGGAGGTACAGGTCCGCCTCGATCTCAACCTGGGAGGTACAGGTCAGCCCCGGTCGGGAGGTACATGTCAACCCCGGTCTCAACCCGGGAGGTACAGGTCAGCCCTAGTCTCAACCCGAAAGGTACAGGTCAACCCCGATCTCAACCCGGGAGGTACAGGTCAACCCCGGTCTTAACCCGAGAGGTGCAGGTCAGCCCCGGTCTCATCCTGGGAGGTACAGGCCATTCCCGGCCTCAGCCCGGGAGGCCAACTCAACTTCGGAGACAACTCCGAAGCCTTACATCATCTCTACAGCCAAACCTGGAAGAACCAAGTCAACCTCAGAGGCAAACCTGAGAATAAACAGAATCGACTAGAATCCAAACCTCGGAGACAACCCCGAGAAGTCAGCTTGAGGCCATGCCAGCACTAAATGCAACCCCGGGAGGGGCAAAATGGTTATTTCACTAACTTAAATCTGATTTAGACAAACTCAAGTCGAGTTGATGTCACCAAGCTCAGAAAGAACCATAACAATGATCCCGTGTGGAAACAGCGCAAGACATCTTAACAGATAAATTGTGAGGAATCGAAGACCTGGTTATGAACCCGTCTTTTGGACTCAGAAAAGGTTTACTCCGATGTCATTAAGACACTCTCGACGAGGGCTTTCAGAAAAGGTATAGCACGCCTCAAACGGATGCTCCGATCAAAAGTTAGAAAGTTTTGAATCTGACCTCGCATTGCTCGGAGTGCACGTACTCCGATGCAATGGGACCCACCATGTGGGCCCTACCACGTGGAGCCGCAGGTAGTCCTGCGACTGCTGTGGGTAGGCCCGCTTCCACCGGGTCTATAAAAAAAGGTGCACCCCCAGCTCATTTCATAATTCAAAAATGCTCTAAACCTCTGTTCGTTTAATTTCTCAGCCATACTCTTGTACTCCAAACGCAAATTTTATTACTCTAACACGTAGGTATACTCATATACTACCACATATCAAAAACTAAGCGGCATAAACCGACGTTTAGAGCCTACGATTTGGCAAAAAGCCCGTGTAGCAGTCCATTGTGAGTATTTTTACGATCAGAAAGTTCATACTACATCATTGCGCATTTATACACTTGCACTTCAAGTTTTTTTTTTCTGATTATGCCCGAAACTCAGTTCTGTGGTCGTTTTTGCTTACGTTTTCGTATATTTTAGTACATAAACACGTTTTCTGGTATTTCCACCTCCCGGATCGTCGATCCGCGGTTTTTAATAGCTTATATATATATATTTACATTTATAGCATCTTCGCTGGACTGGGTTATCTTTTTAGTCAGGGTTTGGCTTTTTTATGTATATATTTGACTATATATATACTAACTATCCAATTTTGTCAAGCTCGGATGTCAAATCTGTGATAGTTTACTGCTTTTATATATATAACTATATATATATATATATATATAATTTTCTAACTTATTTGGGCCCAGATTTTTATTTTGTGGCCTTTTTATTGCTTTAATATATATATACTAACTGTATATATTAACTTTTTACATTCCAGTTTGGCCTAGATCATTCTGTGGCCTTTTTATTGCTTTCATAAATATATATATACTTACATTTCTGTCCGGACAAAGGATAGAATGTCCGTCGCCCTTTATAGTTTATATATATATATATATATATATTTACTTTTTGCCGAGCCTGGACAATTTCGTGGCTCATTTATAGCTTTTATATATGTATATATATATATATATATACATATTTCAATTTTGTCGAGCCTGGATCATTCTGCGACTCTTTTACAGCTTTTATATATATATTTCCATTTAGTCGAGCATGGATCATCCCGTGGCTCTTTTACCGCTTATATATATATATATATATATATATATATATATATTTCAATGTTGTCCAGCCTGGATTATTCCGTGGCTTTTTACAGCTTTTATAAATATAACTATTTTTACATTCCAGTCCGGGCGTCGGAGTGAAAACCCATCGCCCTTTACAGCTTTCGTATATATATATATATATATATATATATATATTATTTACTCATTTGGATTAAATTGCTGCTTTAATATTTATTTGATATGAATCGGCGCAAAAATCTCTTTGGGTGAACTAGATTTCTTTAAATCTCGCCAATTCTAGCTTTCAAACGGTTCAAAATAGGTCCAGACGGAACCGGGAAGCTAGAATGGCTGAGATTTATTTAAATCTCGTAATTTTTCTAGTTTCATTTATGAAAGCAACCTCGCGGCCCTTAGATCTCTATCTAGTGGGAACGAGACGCTTCGGCTACGCGCGAGCCAGGATTTACTGATGAATCTTTGGTTCTGGCGACATCTGGATGTAAATATATATTTTCTGTACATATTTGAGCTGTACAGGTTTTATTGGCTTCCCTCTGTGAGCCTAGGAATCGTGGGATTCATGATCAAACTGATCTGAATCTGATTCCCACGATGGACAAACTCCACTATACAAATGTACCCTGCCAGCTTTTCTGTAAAAATGTACATTTAAAAGACCTTAAAACGGTTATCCGGGTTTAAGATTTCAATATAATGAGAATAATGGTTTATCGTGTCAAAGTCACTCCGATGGCAATCATACCCATGAGAAGACCGACACTTGTACATATTCTGTGGTCAAGGATGCTTTGCAGCCCGACAATCACCATTCAAATTGAGCCAAAAGGCTGCAAAGATAAAAAAATGGAAGTATCCATATGTTTCAATTCCTACGTGAGCGTAAGGGTTTGAAAACCTGCTTTCAAAATATCATTTTAACAATCTTGCCTAAAAAAAGAGACCTTTGCAAATTAAATCAAACCCTTCGTATGTAGGTTCAACGAAGCACGTCCATACTTTCAAAAACAATCAAAGCATAGGCCCAATTTATTATAGCATTCACACACACATTGCAAATAAAAAGGGAAATATTGAAAAGATGCGGTACCATATTTTCACGGGAGTTGTGGGGTGCCTAACACCTTCCCCACACTTAACCAAGCCCCCGGACTTAGAACTTCGATTTCAAAGATCAAGTTTCGACAGTGTTCATCAATTGGGCTTCCTTTCAAACAAAACTCGGTTGAGTTGGTACAACCATTTTAAATCTACCACCTGACGACTCTGTAAAAACGTTCAAATCGTCGACATGATACATATTGGCCTTTTCCTAAAGAACCCTTCAAAACCTTTTTCACAAAAAAGATAAAATAAGGGTAGACAAAGCTTAGGAAGAGAGAAAGATTCAGGTCCAACTTGTACCGGATTTTTCCTGACGTCAACAAGTGGCGACTCTACTGGGGACAGTAGAGTGCTTAGGTCACGCTTAAATATTTTCAAAAATTTCCATTTCATATCTACGTATGTGTGAATGCTAAGTTTCTATATATTGAATGAATGCGTGCATGCTGCGTCTTTACATTAAATGAATGTGAATGAATACTTTCCTGCTTTATATTAGTGCTTCACACAAATATTAGTGCTTCACACCAATGTCATCATATGCATACGGTGAGACGCGGTGTATGTGGATGTATGTTGTGTGATTCCTCCACCAGGAGGCAAACCCATCGGTGACAGAGTAATGTCTTCAAGGACGGCTAAGTCTTTGGGGCTTATGAAAAAGCACCACTTAGATCCGCTCCAGTTGAAAGATCGGATTAATTTTCCTTCTAGTAGATTGCAATGATCTGGGGACCTTCATGCCGAAAAGCCGCGAGAGTAGCCTAAGATAGGTCAGCCTCTGATTAACCAAATTCGATGGGAAGCTTCTTCATGCCTTCCTCTTTTAATTTAATGTAAAGTTTTCAAATGTAAATAGCACAATGTAGATATCATAATGTAAATGTACATTCCCTATTTTGTACATCCTGTCATATTATCCTTTCATCAAAACAACTGACCTCTGTCTTGCAGGATAAGATTAAAAAACCTTAAAAACATATCAAGGCATGCATCATATCCATACCTACCTCACAAAATTGACACACCTATGTTCGTTGTAGGTGAAAAATTGGTCCTATCACTAGATCTAAGTCTAAGAAAGCACTAAGTCCATCTCCGAACATGGCTTCCAGTGCTCAGCCTGAATCCACCCATATCTCTAGGAAAGAGTTTGAAGGACTGAAGAACCAGATAGCCGAATTGGCCACTTTCTTGAGAGAGCAGAGTAAAACTCTTAAAGGGAAACAAGCACAGGGTCACACAGAACCAGGTACACCCGGTGGAAGCCAAGAGATAAGGAAAAAGGACACTCAGATTCTTGAATCACAGAATCAGGATACAACCAACAAAACCCCTGAAATTACCATCCTTAACAAAGAGCAGGAAGCTGGTGATATTCTGAAGAAGGTCCAACAGATGGAAGAGACCATCTGGTCCATCAAAGGGACTGGGGCATTTGGCAGTGTCAATTACTCTGACTTATGTATATTCCCCAGGGCTCGTTATCCTAAAAAAATTTAAGTCCCCGATTTTGAGAAATACGAACCCCTACACTCACTTAAAGGTATTCATTGGAGAGCTCGGATCCTATGCAGAGGACGAGAAACTCAGAATGCAATTATTATTGAAAAGTCTGACCGGAGAGGCTAGAGCCTGGTATGCTATATTAGACAACTCTAAAATTTATAGCTGGGAAGAGTTTGCACATGCCTTCCTCAATTAATACAGTTTCCAGTCTCAACTCGCTCCAGACAGATATCAAATAACCAAAATCAAGAAACAAAACACTGAGTCATTCAGAGAATATACTCAATGCCAGAGGCGAATGGCGGCACAAGTCACTCCACATATGACTGAGTCTGAGATAGTCATGACCTCATCGACATTCAAGAAGCTCCGTATTATGAAAGGGTCCTAGCTGGTTTAGGAAAGCCATTTTCGGAGATGATTAAGCACGGTGAAATGGCAGAAATGGGGCTGAAATTTGGGAAGATAAAGGATTTGACCACTTTAGAAGCTGTTGCCGAGCATATCTAATTTGGGAGTTATGGGAATAACCCTCGGAGGACACACAAGAAGAAAGTTGAAGAAGTTTCCTTAGTATTGCAAGGACAGAATCAAAGAAGCGAATCGAGCAGTATGCCGATTCAAAAGAGGAGCTATTCCCCTTTTCAAACTTCAGCTCAACCTTCAAACCAGCCATTCCAGAAAAATTTGGAGGCCAGGCGTCGAAGAGCGTTCACCCCGTTAGGGGATTCACTCAAGAATGTGCTAAAACTGTTGACGACACAGAAAAAGACTGTGCAACTCCTTCCACCAACCAATATAGGTGGACCGAATTTCGACCCAAGTAAGAAGTGCGCTTAACACTCCGGATCTCCGGGCCATGATACACAAGATTGTTGGTCTCTCAAGCACAAAATCCAGGACTTGATTGATAATGGAGAGATTATGGTGACCAAACCAGAGCAACCGCACGTACAAGATAATCCCCTCCCTCAGCGCAAAGAGGAGGGTGTCAACATGATTAGCACGCAAAATGGAGAAGGATCCAAATACCTCCGATACGTCGGAGAAACAACTCAATCTAGCCTAGATAGTTGGGAATTCTCAAAAAGGCAATTCCTGACAGTACAGGAGATCAAGTATATCAAGGAACCGATTGGACAATTGGCAGAGCTGGTTGTATACCAACATCAGATAACCAGGCAGCTGATAAACTAGACCAACCAACAGGAAACAAGTCCTCCTACACCGGATATTAGTCCCATTGCTGTGACGGACCATTACCGGTTTTATGAGCATGAACCCTGGGCCGACAAAGTGGCCAAGGAGGAGAAGTTTCAAGCAGATTGGGAGTTTTCCTTCCAGAGAAATTTTACCAATATGAACTAGCCGATGAAGGAAATCCTCCAGCTGTTGATCAATGAGGGGATGGTTACAGATCTGTTACCCCTGGTGAACCCTCGATCCAAAAAATTCAAACCTGATAGGATCTGTCAGTATCACTCCAATGCACCTGGTCATGATATTGAGGATTGCTGGGGACTTCGTCATCTGATTCAGAATATAATTGAAAGCGATGAACTGATAATAGGAAATCAAGATTATGGCCTTCCTGATGAAGAAACTCTCTTTATTCCCACTGCATGGAGTTAGGATACAGTGGCTGTTATTTTCTGTGATAAGGAGCTAGCCCTCACACCCCTAATGCTACTAGGGAAAAGGGTTCAAAAAACACAAAATCCTGTGAAGTTGGCGGTGCCTGAACCTTTGATATTACCATTCAGACCCAGTATCCAGTGATCAGTCTGAAGAAAGTCCCATGGAATTACGGGAATGATGAAAGTTCCACTTCAAACCACATTACCAGCATATCCAAGGAGAATCCATTGTACCTGCCTCAGCGGGTGATCAATTCAGTTATCAAGGCCAAAGGGAAGGTGGTTGAAGAGAAAATCGATGAGTTCCTCAGCAAAATGGGACACAATGAAATCAAAGTGGTACAAAGCCTAAAAGATGAACCCAAGCAGATGTCCATCCTTGATCTGGTCTTGTCATCGGTGGATCATCGCAACATTCTGGTGAAAGTACTGGAAGAAGCCCATCTGCCAAAGACAGTGGATGCTGATAAATTCCGTCATGTGATAGAACACATCTTTAACAGCAATGTGATATCTTTCACGGACGATGATATACCTGCAGAGGGGACAGGTCATCGCAAGTCACTGCACATAGCAGTGATGTCATCCAAGTATGTGATCGGAGGTGTGCTTATAGATGGAGGGTCGTCCCTAAACATCTGTCCCTACGACACCTTGGAGAGAATGAAGATCAACCCAAATCGGATCAGAACCAGTCATGTGGTCATCCGGGCTTTCGATGGATCTCCCCGAGAGGCTATGGGAGAAATTAAACTTCCTCTGGGGATTGGCCCGCACACTTTCTATGTACCTTTCCAAGTTCTCAACATCACCACCGGATACAATTTATTGTTGGGAAGGCCATGGATCCATATGGCAAGAGTTGTTCCATCCACCCTCCATCAGCAACTCAAATACATTATTAATACCAACCTAATCATGATGAATGTCAAACTTAGAATACCCTGTCTGCATACAGGGAGACATGCCAGTGATTAGTCTGGATGCAGGGATTGAACCTGCTAGTTTTCAAGCCTTGGAGGTAAGTGATAATCAGTACCTACCAGTTGGGGCACCAGCCTTGAAGCCTAAAGTCTCTCCCGAAGTGATGACAGTGGGCCAAGAAATGGTATCTTTGGGTTTCCACCATGGAGAACGGTTAAGAAAGAATCAACAAGGAATCAATAGTCCGGTGCAAATCCTGAGTCTATTGGGGAGAGCCAGATTGGGTTATTCATCAGGGTCAAACCATCGGAACCCACATAAGCATCCAAAGGTTCATGCTTCCACCATTCTATTGCCAAATCTCACTGATGTGGGTTTGTGAAGCCAATGAGGAAGATCCCTACTGTGGTATCAACCATGTTGTTTCCTCCAATCATACTGGTATGTGAGAGAAAGACCCCAAAGCCTGAAGGGGAGAGCAAAAAGGGAAAAGAAAACTTCTTGTACGAAGGACGAGACCTATTTGCCTATATGCGTGTTCTCATATACTACGAGGGAATAAATGATGATATCCCAGACAGCAAAGAAGGGGATCAGATCCAAATTCCTTGCATCAAGAAAGAGAAGGGAGTCAGTTCAAAGAAAAACCCCAGCCCTGATCTAAAGGATGTCTTAGTCATCATCCTAGATGAGGTAGATGAGCACAATTCCTTAATCCTCCCTATTCATGAGGATCTGACCCTGGACAACTAGAGCAGTGTCCCTTGCCTCATTCAAAAAGGGTAAAAGGGCAGAGAATCTATCTACCCTATAACATGGTTTTATTTACTGCTTATTTTATTGCACAGCTATAGCAGTAACTTTTGTCATGCTTTGCCAAATGCTTTGTATATTTAAATAGTCACATATATTAAAGTGAAAGCATTTTGTTTTCTGGACTCCAAGATTGGATTTGTTTATCCTTGCTGATGAGATGCCAACTTGTCATAGTGACTACAACTTTGATGTAGAACTAAACTTTGACTTGATGGAAGTTGATCAAGAGGAGGAAGATGACTATGAGGTGCCAGAGGAGATCTAAGAATGGGTCAAAGACAAACCCAAACCAAACCTCGACCAAACCACCACCGTCAATATCGGAACCTTAGAAAACCTTAAAGAAATCCAGATAGGCTTAGACCTCACCAAAGATCAAAAAGTCGACCTGATCGAACTCCTAACAGAGTTCCAGGATGTGTTTTTATGGTCGTATGAAGGCATAATTGGCTTGTCTACTGACATTATCATCCATCGACTCCCCATCAAAGATGGATTCAATCCAGTCAAGTAGAAGCTCAGGCGTTTGAAACCTGAATGGAGTCTGAAAGTCAAAGAAGAGGTTGTCAAACAATTCAAAGCCAGTATGATCATGGTATCAGCATACCCGGAGTGGCTGTCGAATATAGTTCCCGTGCCTAAGCCTCGAGGGAAGATACGAGTATGCATGGATTATAGGGATTTGAACAAAGCTTGTCTCAAGGATAATTTCCCGGTAGCTTTCATCCACATCTTGATAGACAACACGACGCAGTACGACATGTATTCTTTTGTGGATTGCTTTACTGGTTACCATCAAAATTCTGGTCACTGAGGAAGACAGGGAGAAAATATCTTTTATCACTCCCTGGGGAACCTTCTATTACAGACGTTTGTCCTTCAGCCTCATCAATGTTGGGGCCACATATCAGCAAGCCATGATGGCCCTATTTCATGACATGATGTATAAGGAGATAGAGGTCTATGTTAATGACATTATCATCAAATCCCGGAAGGAGGACGATCACATCGACCATCTCAAGAAGCTGTTCAACAGGTTGCGCAAGTACAACCTCAAGTTGAATCCAGCTAAATGTGCTTTTGGTGTCAAATCAGGCAAGTTATTGGGATTCCTAGTGAGCAATAGAGGCATTGAGATGGACCTTACAAGATCAAAGCCATCACTGAGATGCTCGTGCCCCAAACAGAGAAGGAGATACGCGGGTTCCTGGGGAGGATCAATTTCATAAGCCGATTCATCTCTCAGCTCACAGCAACTTGTGAACCCATCTTCAAGCTACTAAGGAAGAATTCCCCCACAAAATGGAATGAGTATTGTCAGAAAGCCTTCCTTACCATTAAGAAGCAATTGATCGAAGCACCAGTCTTGGTACCCAAGAGGGACGGAGTTCCCCTGTTTATGTACCTGTCTGTAAATGCCAACGCCATGGGCTGTATGCTGGGATAGAAAGATGATAGTAGCAAGGAGAGAGTCATCTACTACATCAGCAAATGATTCAGCAGCGGTGAACAGAAGTACACCCTGATCGTGAAGACCTACTGCGCGTTAGCATGGGCCGCCATGAGGTTACAACATTATCTGCATGGGCACACGACATACCTCATATCCCACATGGATCATTTAAAATATGTATTCAACAATCCAATGTTGAATTGTCGACTGTCCAAATGGCAGTTGATCCTCCAACAGGTCGACATTGTCTACGTGACTCAGAAGTCCATCATAGGTTAAGGCATTGCAGATCAACTAGCCGAAGCACCATCAGGAGGGTTCAAACCTCTGGAGACTTATTTTTTAGATGATGAGTTCATGACAATTCAGCAAGATCTTCAAGAAAATGCAGTCCAACTATGGAAAATGTATTTTGATAAAGCGGTGAACATGGAAGGTGCCAGAGCTGGGGCAGTCCTTATCTCTGGTACAGGAGAACAGTATCCTGTGGCTACCAAGTTGCAGTTTCTCAACACCAACAACACATCTGAGTATGAAGGCTGCATAATGAGGTTGAAACTAGCATAATCCATGGGTATCCAACATCTACTAGTCTTTGGAGATTTTGAGTTGGTCATCAGACAAACCACCAGGGCATATCACACCAAGGAACTGCATTTGCTGCCCTATCATCGGCAGGTCATCAAAATATCCATGGAGTCTAAAGACATAACTTTCATCCATATTCCTCGGAGTAGGAATCACTTCGCTAATGTATTGGCGACGTTGGCTACCTTGATCCGTATATCCGATAGGAGTGGGATTCCCGACATCAAATTCACAAGCCAAAAGACCCCGACATATGGGAATTACATTGGAGAAGTATCAGATGAAATACCTCCTATCAAACAGCCTTGGTATCAAGACATCAAGGAGTATCTCTGAGATGGATCTACACCTGCTGGGGCAAGCCAATCTGAACAAAAGCGGATCCACAAGATGGCTATGAAATTCTATATGAGCGGAGATGCACTCTATAAAAGGGATGTGAGAATAGGGCTCTTAAGATGCCTTGATAAAGGGCAAGCACGGAGATTGATGGATGAAGTCCACGGTCGAGTCTATGGTCCACACATGAGCGATCATCTGCTGGCCAAGAAGATATTAAGAACATGACATTATTGGATCTCTCTCAAAGTTGACTGTGATGATCACGTCAGGAGATGCTTTCAATGCCAAGTACATGGAAATGCCATACACGCTCCTCTAAATGAGCTACACAACATGAGTTCGCCATGGCCTTTCTCTATGTGGGGAATAGATGTGATTGGCCCAGTTGAACCCAAAGCCAGTAACAGGACATCGTTTCATCTTCACCATAATCGATTACTTCACCAAGTGGGTTGAAGCGGCCTCTTTTCCCAAAGTCACCAAAGAGGTAATCATTGGTTTCATCAGAAACAATGTCGTCTGTCAATATGGACAACCGGAGGTGATTGTATCAGACAACGCCAAAAGCTTAAACAACCAGATGATGAGAGAACTATGCAACAAGTTCCACATCAAGCATCTCAATTCCGTCATCTATCGGCCCAAGATGAATGGTGCTGTCGAAGCAGCCAACAAGAACATCAAGAAAATCATGCAGAAAATGTCTGCCACTCACAAAGAATGGCCTGACCTATTGTCTCTAACCCTGTTAGCATATAGGACGTCAATATGTACTTCTACTGGGGCTACCCCTTACTTATTTGTCTATAGCATGGAAGCCGTACTTCCTATAGAAGTAGAAATGGAATCTTTGAGAGTGTTGATAGACGCTCAGATGGAAGAAGATCAGTGGTTGCAAGAGCGATACCACCAGCTTGATAGTAGTGTGTATACAAGCCAATCATGTATGATGATAAAGCACGTACTTTGTAAACAATCTTATTTATTTATTAATAAAATATTCATTTATTAAAGGCATTTAATTATCTACATGTTGCTGTTTTTATAATATGTAAATAACCTATAGTTTTAAGCAATGCTTTTAGAATCATGATGATGATCATGCTAATGAGATCTAAATTCTTAGAAAGTTTTAAAGCTAAAATAGTTCCCAATCGTGGGATTACTAAAAAGGGGATTAGTAAGTCCAGATAGATTGGTACATATGTTGCTTGCTCATTGGATGAGGATGATTGATCTCATGATCATTTGTGTGGAGACACTAAAGCAAGTATGTAGGTGTTAATTGGAGAATAAGTTCACTGAACGTGATTCGCTATGGAATACCTAATGGAGTTTTACTCGCCTGTCAATAGGAATTCCTAATGTGATAGTAGTACAAGTGATCCTTGGACTTGAGATCATCCTAGTATCTTGTATGTAACAAATTATACTTTGACTTATTCCTTAAGACCTTTTAAGGCATATATAGGGTATGCTTGGGTATAATGAGTTACATATGGAGATAATGAATGATCAATAAAAATCTACCACCTCTAATAAAAGAGGAGATATATCCTATGTGATTCGTTAAATGACAACCCAGGAATCCTTGGCCAAGGTAGAATGAAATTAGAAAGAAGTTTCTAATTTGTATTTTTTGGTGTTGTGCATTTTCTACTCGAAATACATATGATTAAATAAAATAAGACTTGACAGTAAATCCATGTCTTATATTTAATTGGAACATTATATGGTGGAAGGATTGAATTGTATGGTAACTATTTACTCACAGGTTCTTTTATGATTAATGTTGAAATCTATATTATCTGGAAAGTCGTTGATCGCTAGGGAGGCTTATCCCTATTGTAGAATAAATATTATTTATTTAAATAGATTATTAGTTTAATTTATTTATTTAAATAAGATTAAAATTATTTTAATTGATTTATTCACAACCGGTTTAATATGGAGAACCTAAAGGGTCACACCATAAAAGGAAGAATAATTATTTAAGAAGGTAATGGCATAATCGTAATAATATATTAAGTGTAATTAATTTAATCTATGGTGATAGAATAAATTAAATAGCTTAATATTTATTATTTAATATTTTGGAAATATTAAATATAAATTAATAAGAGGAGTCTTATTAATATTATTACAATTATTATTATTTTAATTTCTAAAGGAGTTTAGTAATTAATTTAATATTTAGTACTCTCATTTATTCCTAATAAGATTAGGATACAAATTAATTAAATGAATTTAATTAATTATTTCCAATGTGGTGGGAAGCCTAAATTAATTAAAGGAGTTTAATTAATTAAAAGAAATCCCATGTCTAATATGATTAGAAGGGTTGACCAATATCTATATAAGAGGAGTCTTATAATAGATATCAATTGATGCAATTCTAATTGTTGGAGAGTACTCCTTTTCTATAGAGGATAGAAAACTAAGGTTTAGCAAAACACCCTCCTTCTTGATAATTCATCTTCCTTGGTGGATCACCTCTAGAGGCCAAACACTTGGGTGGCTAACGTTGATCAAAGAAAGGAATCTAACTCGAAAATTCAAGGAGATCACGAAGAACAAGGAGTTGAACGAATACCTGTGGAAGCTTCGTTCTACAAGGGTATGATTCCATAACTTCTTATTTATCGTTTTAAATTAATAATTTGTATAAAGGATGATCCGGGTAATGGTTTTGTAGAAATTTTTTTAAACTCTGATATACCATGCTTCCGCTAATTTTTGCAATTTGATTGCGTCACGATTTTATACAAACCCAACAGTGGCATCAGAGCCAAACCTTTATGCAATTATTAATTTATTTTTGATTTCATATACATATGGGTATGTATTTAAAATAATTTATTGGGCATAATTTTATTGTATAAAATTTTTTTTTTTTAAGAAAAAAAAAATGACGGTTTATTTTTTGGGACGAATCACAATTTATTTTTTGGGTGCTAATCTTGAATTCTGCAAAGAAAAGGTGTTGTCTCTTTCTTACTCCAAAAAGAAGGTGACCCATCAGGAAAGGACTCTTTTAATAAACCTGCAAGACTCTTTTAATAAATGAAGGTGACTTCTTTTTTTAAAAATAAATGTGAATTTATATTATATATATATACATATATATATATATATATATAACCTGATTCGTTATATTATATAAATATATAAAATATATACGGTAATATCAAATATATATATATATATATATGATATATATTTTTATATATATATATATAATATTTATATATTATATTCTAAATAATTTTATAATTAAAATAAAGAGTTTATTTTAATCTTGAAATTGGATTTCATGCAATTTAAAATTGTCCATTAAATGATACTCATATATATATGGAATGTTTTAATTCATGAGATGAATATTTATTGATTGATATATATGGTGATATGTATGATAATAAATGGGGATTGATTATGGACTATTTGACCAATGTGATTGGATTTTATTTTAGTTGAATGCTTGAATGAATTGGTTTTATTAAATGGGGTCTGTGTACCTTGTCTTCTCTAATTTTTTTTTCTTGATGTAAAATTCTATCTCCCTTATATGTACTTCCCCTTGACTGCTGATCAAGGTTTCTATTTAAATTAAATAGTTTAATGTAATAGAAATAGTTAGAATTATCTTGAAGAAATTGGAGACCAAGGAGCAAGGAGCGCGTGAAGACCCGTTTGTACGGAGCCCGGGTTTAAATGTAATAGTTACATTTAAAATTTAAATTCTTGCACTCCTAGGTTTGACCTTTTGGTTCACTTGGTGGCTCTAGTGAACCAAACTAGAATAAAAGTCCATAATCAATCCGGGTAGAATATAGTATTCTATATTGCATGCTAAATATTATATATATTATATTTTATGCAAACATGCTTCGCATGTTTAATAAAATGACGCATATTTTATATATATATGTGCATGCGCGCTAAATAAGATGAGACAAATAATAACAAACCCCTCAAAGAAATAATATTAAGTCCGAATCGTTCAAATAATATTTGGAATATCGAACGTCGCCTTCTAGCATGATAAATTAATAGAGTATTAAATATTTAATATGAGCTTGTTGTGCTATCCACAAGGCGAGTATTGCATATTTAAGATGTTAATTAATCACATTTGATGCTTATCAAGAAAATTGAACGATCTAGTCTTGTTGTGTTATCCACAAGGACGAACATTTTTCTTTTTTGAATTTATGAAAGTGCTAGGCTGGACTTAACTTAAATTATTTTAGTTCGGATGTGCACACACTTGACCATTATGATTTAAGAGGAAAAATAAAAGGAGTTATATAGTGATGTAATTGACAAGAGTTGTCTACCTATTTATTTGTATATCGCTTGTTGTGCTATCCACAAGGTTATATACATTTGAAATGGGATCCTTATTGTCACTAGCAAATCTTTAATTAGCTGTTGCCGAACTATATAAGTGAGGGTAATATAGTTTGATAAAAATAGTGGGAGATACCAATTTAAAATAAAGACCTAAATTTATTTTGGTATGCAAAATTAATAAAATGAATGCTTGATAAAATATTGTTTTTCACATGCAGAATTTTAAAAATGTCAAAATCACTAATTTCACTGCGAAGCATACTTGATGCTAATAAGCTTACCGGGCCGAATTATACGGACTGGCTAAGAAATCTGAGAATAGTTCTCACTGCTGAAAAGATTTTTTATGTCCTAAACTCATCTGTCCCTGGAACTGTTCCAGAAACAGCCTCTGAGGAAGAGATTGTCACCATTGTAAAGTGGCAAGATGATGCATATGTGGCTCAATGCATCATGCTCGCATCCATGAATAACGAGCTTCAGCGTCAGTACGAAAACATGGATGCTTCTACTATGTTAATTCACCTCAAGGAGTTGTATGGTGAACAAAGTAGGACTGCTAGATATGAGATATCTAAGGAGCTCTTCCGATCTCGGATGACCAAGGGCAAAGTGAACATAAAGGAACAAAAGAAATCTGATCCAGCTAGCAAAGGAATGTGCTTCCATTGCAACGAGCCGGGTCATTGGAAGAGGAACTGCAAGAATTTTCTAGCAAAGAAGAAGCTTGCAGAAGCTTCGACTTCCAATCAAGGTTTGTTCATGATTGAAATTAGTTTTTCAGAAAGTCAAAATTCTACTTGGGTATTGGATACCGGCTGTGGTTCTCACATATGTAATAATGTGAAGGGACTGGTCAGAAATAGAAAGCTGAGCAATGACGAGGTCATCCTACGAGTGGGGAATGGAGCAAAGGTTGCTGCATTAGCTGTAGGGACTTATTGTTTAGTAATACCTTCGGGCAAGTCCATTTATCTTAATAATTGTTATTATGTTTCGAATATTATTAAAAACATTATTTCAATTTCTGTATTGGATATGGAAGGATTTAACGTTGTTATAAAGAACAATAGTTGTTCTATTTATAAAGACGATGTTTTATATCGTATTGGAAATCTGCAAAATGGACTTTATATACTTGACTTGCATGAAAATATACTTCAAATAGAATAAACTAAGAAAAGGAAAAGAGATGATATTAATTATACTTACATGTGGCATTGTAAACTCGGTCATATCAATGAAACAAGATTATCCAAGTTGCATAAAGATGGGCTCCTTGAGTTATCTGATTATGAATCATATCCAACTTGTGAATCTTGTTTCATGGGTAAAATGACTAAATCTCCTTTTAGTGGAAAAGGAGAAAGAGTTACAGAGTTGTTGGCATTGATTCACACAGACGTTTGTGGACCTATGACAACAAGTGCACGGGGTGGGTATTCTTATTTTATTACTTTCACTGATGATCACTCAAGATTTAGATATGTGTATTTAATGAAATACAAGTCAGAATCTTTTGAAAAGTTCAAAGAGTTCAGAAGTGAAGTAGAGAAACAAACGGGCAAGAGTATAAAGATACTTCGATCAGATCGAGGTGGAGAATACTTAAGCGGTGAGTTTCTCAATTGTCTCAAAGAAAATGGTATAATCTCACAATGGGCTCCTCCAGGTACACCACAGTTAAATGGAGTATCTGAAAGGAGAAATCGAACACTGTTGGACATGGTTTGATCCATGATGAGTTTTACCGACCTTCCAATTTCTTTCTGGGGATATGCCCTAGAAACGGCTGCATAACTACTTAACAAGGTACCTACCAAATCTATCCCAAAGACTCCATATGAGATGGAAGGGGAGGAAACCAAATCATAAGCATGTTAAGACTTGGGGTTGCCCAGCTTATGTCAAAAAGTTTGAAAATGATAAGCTACAGACTAAATCCGATAAGTGTAGATTTGTGGGATACCTTAAAGAAACTTTAGGGTATTATTTCTATCATCCAACTGATCAAAAGGTGTTTATTGCGAAATATGCTGCCTTCTTGGAAAAGGAGTTTATCCATGAAGGGGTCAGTGGGAGTAAAATATATCTTGAAGAAGTTCAAGAACCATAAATTATCACGGATCAAAGTCAGGTACATGACCAAGTAGAAGAACCTACTATACTACAACCTGTTCGTAAATCTAGAAGAGTACCGAAGATACCTGAGAGGTATGGATTCGTTATAGAGGATGACGATGAGGTACACATCATGAATGATGATGATCCATTGAATTACGAACAGGCTATGAGTAATAAATACTCAAGGAAATGGCTTGAAGCCATGAAATCCGAAATGGACTCCATGTATGAAAACAAAGTATGGACTTTAGTTTCACCACCTGAAGGCATTAAGCCTATTGGGTGTAAATGGGTCTTTAAAAGAAAGACTGGAGCGGACGGTAAAGTAGAGACCTATAAGGCCCGACTGGTTGCAAAAGGTTTTAAACAAAGACAAGGAGTTGACTATGATGAAACCTTGTCACCAGTAGCTATGCTCAAGTCCATTCGGATTTTGCTTGCGATTGCAGCTTATAACGACTATGAGATTTGGCAGATGGACGTGAAAACGACCATCCTCAATGGGAAACTTGAGGAGGATGTGTATATGACACAGCCAGAGGGATTTGTTTCAAAGGTTGGAACAAATCAAGTCTGTAAGCTGCAACGATCCATTTATGGATTGAAGCAAGCTTCTCGTAGATGGAACATTCGTTTTGATGTGATAATCAAAGAGTTTGATTTTATCAAAAACGACGATGAACCATGTGTGTACAAGAAGGTTAGTGGGAGCGCAATTTCATTCCTTATATTATATGTTGATGATATATTATTGATAGGGAATGACATTCCTATGCTACAATCGATTAAAATCTGGTTATCTAAACACTTCTCCATGAAAGACTTGGGAGAAGCATCCTATATTTTGGGGATAAAGATCTATAGAGATAGATCTAAAAGGATGCTTGGTTTATCCCAAGGAACGTACATTGATGCAATACTAAAGAGATTTAGCATGGAAGATTCCAAAAGAGGTCTCATGCCGATGAGCCATGGAATACATCTCTCCAAGAAACAGGCCCCAAAGACACCTGAAGAGAGAGACCGTATGAGTAAGATCCCTTAAGCTTCTGCAATAGGATCTATCATGTACGGTATGATATGTACTAGACCGGATGTTGCTCATGCACTTAGTGTAACGAGCAGATACCAGTCGAATCCAGGAGAAGAGCACTGGAAGGCAGTGAAGAATATCCTAAAATACTTGAGAAGGACTAAGGATATTTTTCTTGTCTACGGTGGGTCTGAATTAAAACTCGAGGGCTTCACAGACTCAAGTTTTCAAATGGACCAAGATGATAGTAAATCTGTTTCGGGGTATGTTTTTACCTTGAACGGAGGCGCAGTGAGTTCGAAGAGTTCCAAGCAGCAAACAGTTGCTGATTCAGTGACAGAGGCAGAGTATATAGCTGCAAGTGAAGCTGCAAAGGAAGCTGTTTAGATGAAGAAGTTCATAACTGAACTTGGTATGGTTCCTAGCATTGGAGAAACAGTTCCCGTTTACTGTGACAACACAGGAGCAGTTGCACAGGCTAAGGAACCGAGGTCTCATCAGAAATCTAAACACGTGTTGCGGCGATTTCACTTGATCAGGGAGATCATTGAAAGAGGAGACGCCACCTTGGAGCGTGTAGACTCTCAAGACAACATTGCAGATCCATTTACTAAAGCTTTAACACAACAGCAGTTTGATCGTCACTTAGAGAAGATGGGTATGAGATACCATGGCGATTGGCTTTAGTGCAAGTGGGAGATTGATAGTAGTGTGCATACAAGCCAATTATGTATGATGATAAAGCACGTACTTTGTAAACAATCTTATTTATTTATTAATAAAATATATATTTATTAAAGGCATTTAATTATCTACATGTTGCTGTTTTTATAATATGTAAATAACCCATAGTTTTAAACAATGCTTTTAGAATCATGATGATGATCATGCTAATGAGATCTAAATTCTTAGAAAATTTTAAAACTAAAATAGTTCCCAATCGTGGGATTACTAAAAAGGGGATTAGTAAATCCGGATAGATTGGTACATATGTTGCTTGTTCGTTGGATGAGGATGATTGATATCATGATCATTTCTGTGGAGACACTAAAGCAAGTATGTAGGTGCTAATTGGAGAATAAGTTCACTGAACGTGATTCGGTATGGAATACCTAATGGAGTTTTACTCGCCTGTTAATAGGAATTCCTAATGTGATAGTAGTACAAGTGATCCTTGGACTTGAGATCATCATAGTATCTTGTATATAACAAATTATACTTTGACTTATTCCTTAAGACCTTTTAAGGCATATATAGGGTATGCTTGGGTATAATGAGTTACATATGGAGATAATGAATGATCAATAAAGAATCTACCACCTCTAGTAAAAGAGGAGATATGTCCTATGTGATTCGTTAAATGACAACCCAGGAATCCTTGGCCAAGGTAGAATGAAATTAGTAAGGAGTTTCTAATTTGCATTTTTTGGTGTTGTGCATTTTCTACTCGAAATACATATGATTAAATAAAATAAGACTTGACAGTAAATCCATGTCTTATATTTAATTGGAACATTATATGGTGGAAGGATTGAATTGTACGGTAACTATTTACTCACAGGTTCTTTTATGATTAATGTTGAAATCTATAATATCTGAAAAGTCGTTGATCGCTAGGGAGGCTTATCCCTATTGTAGAATAAATATTATTTATTTAAATAGATTATTAGTTTAATTTATTTATTTAAATAAGATTAAAATTGTTTTAATTGATTTATTCACAACCGGTTTAATATGGAGAACCTAAAGGGTCACACCATAAAAGGAAGAATAATTATTTAAGAAGGTAATGGCATAATCGTAATAATATATTAAGTGTAATTAATTTAATCTATGGTGATAGAATAAATTAAATAGCTTAATGTTTATTATTTAATATTTTGAAAATATTAAATATAAATTAATAAGAGGAGTCTTATTAATATTATTACAATTATTATTATTTTAATTTCTAAAGGAGTTTAGTAATTAATTTAATATTTAGTACTCTCATTTATTCCTAATAAGATTAGGAGACAAATTAATTAAATGAATTTAATTAATTATTCCCAATGTGGTGGGAAGCCTAAATTAATTAAAGGAGTTTAATTAATTAAAAGAAATCCCATGTCTAATAGGATTAGAAGGGTTGACCAATATCTATATAAGAGGAGTCTTATAATAGATATCAATTGATGCAATTCTAATTGTTTGAGAGTACTCCTTTTCTATAGAGGATAGAAAACTAAGGTTTAGCAAAACACCATCCTTCTTGATAATTCATCTTCCTTGGTGGATCACCTCTAGAGGCCAAACATTTGGGTGGCTAACGTTGATCAAAGGAAGGAATCTAACCCGGAAATTCAAGGAGATCACGAAGAACAAGGAGTTGAACAAGTACCTGTGGAAGCTTCGTTCTACAAGGGTATGATTCCATAACTTCTTATTTATCGTTTTAAATTAATAATTTGCATAAAAGATGATCCGGGTAATGGTTCTGTAGAAATTTTTTTAAACTCTGATATACCATGCTTTCCGCTAATTTTTGCAATTTGATTGCGTCACGATTTTATACAAACCCAACACAGCTGTCCCTGATAGATGAAAAGAGGGCAACAACCATTTTCCACGGGTAGTTATATCAGCAAAGGATTGCTCGATCATACAACAAGAAAGTTTGAATACGAAAATTCAAAGAGAACGACTTGGTATTTAAGAAAGTCCTGGCCAATCAAGATGAAGCTAAAGGAAAGTTCACCCCAAATTGGGAAGGCCCTTTCATTGTCTCGGAAGTGTTAACAGGAGGAGCTATCAGGTTACAAAAAATGGATGGAAGTGAATTTCCCCAACTCGTCAATTCAGACACCGTGAAAAGATACTATGTCTGATACCCATGCCAGCCACCATCCTGATACCCATTTTTGGTGCGGTTAAATTAAACAAAAAATTCAAAAACTCATCAAACCAAACTTAAAACCCAAGATAAATACTTCTCAAGCCTCTCTCCCACAAAAAGTTGATCGTCTCTGGCAGCGAAAGCTGTATCTCTACCAGATATAGCCTTCAACATCAAGGCCTTGACCTGATCTCTCTCGAAGGTCATCCGAGCTAGCGAATCTGCTATAGCTGGATTTGTCCCAGCAGAGATACTCGGAGGGTCACTAACTAAGGCTGCTGTCAGACCCATAAATAACTCATCCTCCATAATAAAAGCAGGAACCTCCATAGACTCCTCCTCATCTGAATCCACAACCGAAGCTGACTGGATGACTGCGGCTGCTGCTATATCAGCCTCCAACCACGCTGAATACTCTGGAGAACAATCCGGATGGCTAGTAGAGAAATTAAACCTCTCCCTATGAGTCCAACACTCATAAATCCTGATCAGATCGGCTGACGACATAGAAGAAGCTGACATTCGCTGATCAATGGCCTCATTAAACTGGTGCAGGCTCTGGAACTGATCAAACTGACCAATAACTGCCAACAAATGGTAGGTGGTCACCCCTCTCAGTCCCGCTAGGGGTAAGTAGTCTATGTCGGATGCATGGGTAGTGAAGCTATAAGGGGATACTAGCCTTGAGCATGGCAGAATCAAAAAAGGATGCTCAATATCTGACAGAAAAGATGACCATGTCTCTGTATCCTAACACTCCGCTGGCTGAAAGGAGTAGGACATAGCTATCTCATGGGTGAAGCAATACCCCTGATGTCTGAAGAATCCAATCGGGCGCAAATGGGTCATGAGCCATACATACAACAAGACAGAGCTACCTCTAAAAAACCCCTTTGGATGGGTACTGCAATAGGTAGCTGACCTCAATGTCTCAGCCAATATCATAGATAGGATGGTGCTACCCTGTCTAAGGGCACGAATCACAACCATCAACCCGACATCTAAGTGGTCCAAGTATAGTGACATGTATAAGTAGGTCGTGTCACACATCAGCAAGACGTCTATCCTGGTCGAATGCCACTCCTCTACCGAGATAATAAAATCACCAGCGTGTCGATCAAAGCTATCCAGTCTGCTGAATCGATCAATCAAAAAGTCAATAGAGATCACACGTCCAAAAATGATCTCATCCGTGACTACACTCTGACGTAGACCCGACATCAGCTGGAATGGTCTCCTCATATCACTAATAGCAGTGCGAGCACAAGGCAAATCCAAGGCGAAACCTGTCAGCCGCTCGTACTCCTCCAAAGTTAATTTCAACTCATGCCGCTCGAAGCGGAAAACATGCCTCTCAAGTATCCAGCATGATAAAAGTCCATCTGTTAATCCATATAGAACTTGGAGGTCCACAAGGGCCAATGAATGCTCCAACATCCGATCCACTATCCCTCTGACTGGGAAGGGTAGGCTATCATACCACGACCTCAAGGACGATGCTACCACGGATGGTGGTAAATGCTCGATGCGGCTAACTATCGACGACGACATCTGTATCACCGTATCATAAGACCATCTAGGGGTCAAATCTGAACTCATCTGTCTAAGTGCATATCCATGACATAATACATGCATAATGACAATGATAAACATGATGCAATAGATAGGAAATATCATGCATATCTACAATAAACTATCTACTGCAAGCATCATCTCTGTCTGCTAATAAAATACAAAATAAAAAGTATAGGGATATAGGGCATAACCACCCAACTAACTAACAGTAGCCTATCAAAATGGGGCACAGTCGCCCAATAGCCAAATAGCGGCCTATCAAAAGATATAGCTAGAAAAGCTATCCAAACAGATCCAAAATATCTACACTCAGGCTGTTAACCTGCTCCATCTCCTCCTGAGTCACAGAGTCTCTGCCATCAAGAATGTCAGGGCGGTACAAGGGAGGATCAACCCCTATATAACTGCTAGAAAATGGACCTATGGAAGGTCCGCTCCAGAGCTGGTGTGTCGCCCCCAAATTCCAGGACCGCCACTTGGTCTCTCGAATTCGGTTCATCACGTGCTCATAGGTAATACATCACGATAATAATAACTAAATATCACACGATCACAGCGGAAAATCTATTCTAGAATAATTTACAATGATTTATTATAATTATTCCCCCAAGTCTCGCAACCTACAGTACTTAATAGATTACATAATAATATCAATTAACGACTTATTACATAACCTGTCTTAAGCTTAGACATAATAAAAACTAGTCTTACTACATCATCTTAATACAACATTAAAATATTTAAAAACGTAAAAGAGACAAGCTAGTTGGTAGCCTTGCCCTTGCCCTTATCAACGCCCGAAGGTTCGCCATGCTCTGCCTTAACTGAAATGTTTTAGGGAAAGCAAGAATGAGCACAAATTGCCCAGCAAGTAATATACAATAAGGGTGAGTAATAAGATTCTTAATTCTCGAAAAGGTATGACAAGGTTTGATAGTTCAAGGATAACGAGAATTTCAACAGTTCTCAATAACAGTCACTAAGGACAGAATAATATCAATATGATTCAATAATACGTCAATTCAAGATTTCAAATAACTGAATACTGAGCAGTCACTAAGGACTATGAACTTCTACTAGAATTAACAGTAATAAACTGAAAATCCAATAAAAACAGGTACAACAGGTGATCAGCCTAAAGTACCATCGTTATGCATAACAATCAATCATACTCAAGTGTGCACGTCGGTTCTCCGACAATTATATATTCCCTTCAAAGAAGGTTGTTCTTCTCAGTCAAATACAAGATCCCGCACCAATCAATTAGTTTGGGTCATTTTTCAATAACATAAGTCTAGCCGAATCAAATGGCATAGACACTTTCACAATATTCAAGAACAATACTAAGTTCAACATGAATAATAGCTTTAATGAAATAAGAGTTCAAGTATGCTAATTCAATTCAAACAATTAAGTAGGAAACTAGTTCGCAATATACAAAGATAGAATACTTGTATCCAAAGAGATAAGTTTTAGATACTCGCTTACGATATCCGTTGAATAAAGTAAGGCAAGGGTTTAGGATACTTGCCTTATGCGTAGTTTACTCACGTAAAGCTAGTCAACACTTTTGAATTCCTATCGTAATGATAGTCATTAGTCATATAATTTAACTTCACATTATATCTTCGAATATACGATCAACACACAAGCTAAGTTTTACCCTAGCTACACAATTATTTAGTATCTAATTTCTATTCTTAACTTTCTCTTTTCTCAAGTTGATCATATTCATACATCGTTACTATCATGTGAGACTACCACAATTAGCAAACATATTCGCATATTATTAATATCACATAAGACTACAATCAATACTAAATATATTTCATTTTAGCAAGTTATGACATTCTCATAAGTTAACCGTCAAAATCGGGTTCAAGTGACATCATATAATATCACGTAGCATGTATACATTTTTAAAGGATACTTTTATGTTTGTATACAATCTTTCCTCGTTCTAATCATTTATGATTTTGTTTTAATTCACGATCCCTAACGACTTAGGGTTATACAATGCCATGAATTCACATAAATTGTCATGCTTATCATTTAGACATATAAAGTAGTCATATATTTTATTGATACGCATGTTCATATGTTTCTTATGTCATGGATATGTGATTCTAGCACTATTACTAGTTCGTGACTTAATCAAACTCATGCTTGATTAACTTGCATTACATCTAACAAGTACGTACATATATGATGCCTTCAAACTACATTCAATCATGTTGAAAATATCAGAATGTAGAGTCCTAATATAACATGTCAAAGTCCACATTTAAAGCTTATGTTGTCATTAGTAAAGCTTGCTAATAAGGCCTAACATGCTCATGCTATCTAGATTCATATGTTAACATATTTGACCCGCATTTCAAGGTCACATAACATGCTTGAAAAGTCAGAATGTATACATGGTCTTTACATGTCAATATCAACCTTCAAAACTTGTATTTTTGTTAGAAAGGTGCACTAGTTGGGTTCACATGTTCATATTATATCACGATACATATATACTTAAGTCAATATGCATTCCATGTGTTTCTAGGTCATACAAACGTGTCTCAAAAGTCAGAATACTATTATGATATTTATATATCCAAGTTCCTCTTTTCATAACTTTAAGTTTTCTTTGAAATATTCAACTAAAACAACTAGCATAGATTGCTATAACCTAGTAACCCTATTCCATATGTTAATGTGAGTTATATGCATATCCTAACAGTACATCATGCTCAATACATCAGAAGATATAAAAGAAATCATCAACAAATTCTGCAGTGGCGCGCGGCCGCGCCCAAATTGTACTAGGGAGACGCGCGGCCGCGCGGCTCCTGTTCCAGTCCAGAGAGCAGCCTGCAACGGCACATAACAAATCCAACTCACGAAATTACTTCACAAAAACTTTTCTAAGCAGCCACATTATGGTTTAAACATGTTTATAAGTCTATATAACAACTAAGAACATGTTCTAATCCAATCTAGCATGAATTGTAATCAAAATCAAGAATTGGAAACTTTGACAGTAAACAAAATGATGAACCAAGAATGAAGGATTTATACCTCTGTAATGCAAAGTAAGCTTATTGAAATCTCTCTCTGTGATTATCTTGCTATTAAACGCACAACACTCTCAATTCAATACTTAGACAAAATCTCAGCAAATGAAAAGAGAAGGGAGGGAGCCATATTTATAGAGCAATTCTTACACAGACAATACATATATACATCAAATTAAACCAATGAGAATGTTAGATTACATGATGGTTAAAAGAGAGTTGGTAAATGGTTGTTGAAGATCATCATGATAACCACTCCCCCCATAATCATGAGCTAGAAGGAGCTTGGGAGAAGGAGTAGTTCCTTAGCCTTTTTGTTCTTCACGTGAATGAGAATGAGACTAGCATTTAGGGACAAGGCACAATACTAACTCAGCATTTGCATCATACTACACTTAAATCATTATACACATATGTATTAAATACTTAGGCTATCTACACATATATATATTTTATACATATGTCTTTTATTGAAATGTCACACTATAATTCACATAATGTAGTAAGTGTGACTTGTACACATATAATCCATGTACATTTTTATCATACTGGTATAATCTTTTCAGATATTGTCACACTATATTGTCTCCTTTATTATTAAATTGTATTAATCAACAAGTGATTACAATATATTCATGATATATCATTTTAATGTATACTTACATACACATTGTCACATAGGTATTAATCATGTAGCTCACATAGTTTAATTAATCTTAATACATGGTCCATATGTGTAATGTATTCACATTGCATTATATAGCATAGTTTATGTATACTTGTATGGTCACACCTAAGTGTTTCTCTACACTATATAATATAGTCGTATTATATATTATTGCATGCTTGTACATAACAATCAATATAATCTTATTATATTAATAACTTACTTATTTGTTTTATTATTCATAATGTCAAATAAATAAATTATTTATCTTATCAATTAATTAACAATAATATTAATTAATCCATTCCTCATCGATTATTAATAACACCTAATTAATAATCATAGGATTCATTATCACATTAACAAGTATAAATCTCAGCACAATTATAAACAAGTGGTTTATTATTATTATATTTCTTGCAATAATAATAATCACGTATTATTAATCAATCACAGTTAATATTCCATAACCATCAACTAATATTTTACAATAGCAATTAACAATTAATATAGATTAATTATTTACTTAATAATTCATCCGTTAATTAATATAATCATTAATAATTCTCAACAATTAATTAATATTCTACAATAACAATTAATATAGATTAATTATTCGCTTAAATTAATATAATCATTCTTATATTACGTCACTGTGCCACACAAGGCATTTCATCGAGTTTATCGTAAACTCCATCAATTTCTCAATTATTATAATTATTCAATTTAATATAATTGAATTTAATCATTCTCATAACACAAAATCATTTATATTCAAATAAATTCTCATTTTCATTAATATATTTATTTAATAATATATGGAAATTCTCTGGTATTACATCCTCCCCCCCTTATAAAAATTCCGTCCCGGAATTGCTACAAGGTTACACAAATAGATGGGGATAGTCCCTCATCATCCTATCTTCTAACTCCTACGTTGCCTCCTCGACATCGTGGTTACGCCAAAGTACTTTTACAGATGAAATAACTTTATTTCTCAAAGTTTGTTCTTTCCTATCTAATATCTGGACAGGAATTTCTCCATACGCCAAGTTCTTCTCCACTTGAATGGGCTCGTAAGAAATCACATGCTTGTAGTCGGTCCTTGTACGGTCGCAACACGGAAATGTGAAATACGTTGTGGATGTGCTCCAACTCGGGTGTGAAAGTCCAATTATAATCTAGAAGGGGGGGTTGAATAGATTATTATAGGTTAAAATTTAATATTAGGCCTTTTTTATTTTTTTTTGCAGTTTTAGAAATAAGTATGCAAGATAATAAAAATTTAATCACACAATGCACAGATATTTATCTGGTTCACAACATACACTCCTTGGTATGTTGCTACGTCCAGTCTCAAGTCCCTACTTGGAACCTGAGATCCTATTACTATCAGTAATGAAAACTCCTTCAACAGGCGGAGAAGCCTTTACAAAGTTTTATAGGTAAACTTCCAACTGTTTCCAACTATTCTATCTTGGACAGCAAGCTCCCTGCTCCTTCCTCAAGTCTAGTTGTATCACCTTTTGAGTTCAGTTCTATCTTATGATCTGGTCTTGAAACAACAGCTTCTTCCTCACCTCACAAATACACTAGAGACTCAATCTCCCGCTGACTTCTCTAAGACTCTGATCTTGGTCGAAGAATTACTTGTCTTTCTCACAGGTACATAAAATAAACTAACTTTCTTTTTACAAATAAATTTACAACAATGTGCTTCTCAAATAAGCAGATAAGAATTTAGTACAGATGAGTGCTTCTCAAATAAGCAAATATTAATTATAGAACAAATAAAAGTTCAGAGACTTTTATAAAAATTATGCTTCTTTGAAAGCAAATAGATATTT
This sequence comes from Panax stipuleanatus, assembly GCA_020205555.1. Taxonomy (NCBI): domain Eukaryota; kingdom Viridiplantae; phylum Streptophyta; class Magnoliopsida; order Apiales; family Araliaceae; genus Panax; species Panax stipuleanatus. Next base: position 103,678,089 of record CM035125.1, read on the forward strand.
TCTTTGTTTAGATCAAATTATGCTTTTGTTTAAGTAAATATAAAATATGCACAGTTATAAAAGTTCAAGTAACTTTTATGTTTTCGATAGAAGCTTCTTAGATAAGTTAATTTTAACTTCAGCTCAATAATACTTTGGTTTAAGCAGATATAAAAGTTTAATGTCCTTTATATAGAATTATTAATTCTTAAAAATAAAGAGTGTTTTTCTATGGATTATGTAAAATTGTTTCTCAGATAATCTTTAACAAGTAAAAGATGTTTATATATGAATACTTGTATAAAAAGAATTAATTCAAGCAATATTTATCAAGTATAATATTTAAATCAGTTAGGCATAAACTGATATAACAAATATTATTGTTTAACTCAAATAATATATAAGAATATTTTATCTATTGTGTGAACTTTTATAGATAATGTCACTTAGTACTATAAGGAATCGTACGGTTCGAATTCCTCTTGATAGAGGTGTATCTCCGTAGCCTTGCGACGTCTAAGTACGACAAAATTTATAATTTTCACAATTGATATTTATATAAATATTTTCAATAGATCACTACGATTCTCAAATCCAGTTCGGATGACTACTTTTTGGAGTAGTATCTCAGTGTCGTCTTGAGCTATCAAGTGTCGTATCTATTTTACGATATTTATATAAATAATGTCAATAAAAGGTTACTGAAGACTATAAGGAATCGTACGGTTCGAATTCCTCTCCGTAGAGGTGTATCTCCGTAGCCTTGTGGCGCCCAAGTATCCTTTTATTTGACAAATAGATGAAATATAGATATATAGAATTGTGTAGAACAAAATATATTCGTATATCTATAGATATAATACAAGTAAGAAATAATTCAACAGAAATTAAACTTATCTCAATACTTGGACCAATTTTCCTTCTTAAAATAATCAGAATTTTTGTAAGAAGAGATATAAAGCTTTTAGAGAGAATGTAGGCAAGGAGAGTATGCTTTGCTTTTCACTGAATTGGTAAAAACCAAATGAATGAAATACTCCCTATTTATAGAATTTCCGAAGTTGGGGTAAAAATGTAATTTAGAAAATCTAATTTTTGTATGCATGGTTTGGATGAAGAATTTTTGAATTGAACGGTCCAGATGAAAAAGAATTGGACGCGGTTTATTTATAGCCAGTACTCAACAATCCGCCCATTCCTTTTTCAAAGCTCTTATCATTAAATGAGATAGTTTGACTATATGCAATGCCAGCACACACATACACACGGTTTGATGATGTCCCAAATTAAGTGTTACTTAATTTATAGTTGCCAGCACATTTGCATATACACACTTGCACGTTACAAATATATGCATGTATATAGTACACGTTTATATATATAATGTTAACATATTTATATGATATATATATATTCTAAACATGCTGATATAATTTTTCAAAGTAATATATGTATATGTATATTCGGTTTTTATATAAGTATACTTGTTAATTTATATATATATATATATATGTTTTAGTAATAATATATGTTTTTAACTTTTAATGCTTATAATGTATGCATGCATGCATAAAATATTTTGCCCAACTTTGGTATTGAAAAAGAAATAGGATCTCCTTGCCTTGAATGTTATACGAATTAATTTTTTTAACACTTGACATTTTAATTTATCAAGGTCAATAAAAATTAATTCAAGTAAAAATCAGAAAATAAAATAATAAGAAAATAATTTAAAAAAATAGAATTGTTGTCATCAAAAAATAAAATTATACCTATCAATCTCCCCCTTTTTGATGATGACAATTATAAAAATATTTTTAGCCCTTATGAAAACTCCCCCTTAAATTATGAACAGTTTATATCCATTCATAGCAGTTTATATCCAATCTCAAGACAGTTTGTATAGCAGTTGATGTAACAGTTTATATCCATTCATAGCAGTTGATATAATAGTTATCCATTCATAGCAGTTTATATATTTTTCTTCTCCCCCTTTGTCATCACAAAAAATGATGGGGTTAAAAGAAAATGTTAAACCTGCAGAAAATATTTAGGAAACCTGCAAAGAGTGTTAGGTACCAAATATATATAAGATGAGTAAAGTAGTAGTAGTAGTAGTAGTAGTAGTAGTAGTAGTAGTAGTGAGAGAGAGAGGGGGGGATTTAAGGTTACAGTCATCCGAATAGTTAGTAAAGTTAGTTACAAAGTTAGATATCCTCTATGTTTAGAGGAGAAAAGTGAGAAATTTCAGGAATGGTACCATCAGGATCTTCTTGTTGGGGAACAGGAGCAATGGAGTCAGCAGTGGCATTGGCAGTAAACGGATAGGGATCCATCAGCAGGCTATTGTTTTCCATTAAACAGCATACCACAGACTTAACAGTAAGTAAAGATAACTGAACATCTTCTAATTTTTCGAAAATCAAAGTTTGGTTATGCAGAAGAAGTTGGTTCATACTGTTAAGTGAATCAATTTTTGTGGCCATGTTGATGTTGGTTTCAAGAATCTCATGATCAATGGGTTTAGAAATGATAAGTGACTGAGGTGGCAGATTTAGTTGGGATACAATGTTGCTGGTGGGAACGAGTTGGGACTGATGGTTTGACAAAGGAATGTTCAGATAATTGAAAATATGTGTGAGTAGTAGACCAAAACCAAGACAGTTATTTTGAAAACAGAATTCAAAAGATGACAGCAAGAAGTAGGCCAAATTGTAGGGCATGCATTCATTTAAAATACTTTTTATGATTTCCAAATCAAATGGCATCAGTTTTCGATCATCTCTCACAGGCATAAAGTTTTTTCTCAAAATTTTTCCCAAAAACTGACACTCAGCAGTGAGAAATTCTAAACCAATCTTGCAAGGATAATCAAATAAGAGTGCTGGCACCATTTGATCAGTTACAACAGACAGATTGTGTTTAAACAACATACATTCCTCTACAGAGATACCAGATGGAATGAGATAAGAGTTGACCCTAGGCAGTTCTAAAGTGGAGGGATGTAATTGCAATGCATGGACAAGAAATAGTTCATCAATTATGTATGTTTGACCTTGAATGCAGGTGGTGATGCTCTTTAATAAACCAGAAGAATCAGTAGAAAAGTCCATGTGAGCATAAAACTCAGCTACAAGACTAGGATAGATTGATTTATCATAGAAAGAGACTAAGCATTCCCACCCAATATTTTTAAATTTTTCAAACAAGTTTGGAAAGCTATGAAATGTAATGACATACCCTGGACATATATTGTGTCTCATAGTCCTATACTTAGATTGTGCAGAGGCAGTAGTGAGGTGAGGGACAGCATTAGAGAATTGTAACTCAGAGTTTAGAGGAAGAGTTTTTCTTTTGGATGAAAAAAGTTTAGACATTATTAGTAGAGATGCAGGAAAGACAGGGGAGAGAATTAGGCTAAGTAAAGTCTGGACATATAAATGCACCATTTTTGAAAGACCTTATATATATAGATTGAGAAAAGAGTAATGATATGCTGTAGGGAATATATACGAGTAATCAAGCAAGAGTAGTAGTAAGTAATATGACTATACTTAAAACAGTAATAAGGAACAGAAATCATTTAATTTAAACAGTAGGATAGATAAAATATTTTAAAAACTATTATTTAAGAAGAGAGAGAAAACAGTAACATAAGATACCCACATGTCACATAGAGAAGACAGAGAATGAGGAAGTTCAGTCAACCTTAAGAATGATTACCAAAGATATGAAGATGTATCATTTAATACATTTTTGATAAAACACGGCAAGAAACCATTAAACTGAGAAGAGTAAAGTCAAGTTGAATCATTACATAGAGAGAGTGTCAATTTTTTTTTAAAAAAAATTCAAGAGGCAGGTGAGTTGCAAGATTTTAACATTTATAGCAAATCTCAGATAGATAGATCACATAGCAGTTAATGTAGTAAACAAGCCCAGTGGACATCAGTATCCATAATATATAAGAGATGCAGAAATAAACCCAGTGGACATCAGTATCCACACAATTTATAATAGATAGTATTGAAACAATGGAGGGTTATACCTGAGTGAGTAGCTTTAAGCAAGATTATACTAGTTCCATATGCAGTTTCTTAATGAGAAAATCATTTACTCAAGCAGAAGCGTACAATCATATAGGTATATATATATGTATAAGAATAGAAGTATACAATATGTAAAAAAAATTTGAAAAGAAATTTATTAAAAAAAAATGAAAGGTAAAAGAATGAGTCCAAATCACATACTTATTGGGTTTGTTAGAGAGTTTCAATTGTAAGTATAAAAAGGAAGAAACCATAACAATAGAATTTTTTTTTAAAAAAAATTATTAAAACATTAAAGAGAGCTCAGTTTTTTTTTTTTTTTTTTTTTTTTTTTTTAAAAAAAAAAAATAAAAATTACAAGCAGAACTTACCAGAGATTACAGTGGATTTGATGAAGTAATTGAAATGATTTGCATCGGTCCAAAAAAAAATGTAGCAGTTAGAAAGAAATAGATATGTCGATCTTTTGTGAAAAAAAAATATATATACATGACAGTTTAATATTAGAAGCTTCACAAAAGAAACTTAAAAGTTTATTTTGAAAACCAAAAAAAATTGTTTTGAAAACTGAATCAGAACCGATTTGGAGTAGGAACCTTAAAGGTTTAAAAAAATGACAAGAAGAGAAGGGAAAGAGAGAAGAGAGAGATAGTCAGAGGTGTGAGAAAGAAAAGAGAATGAAGAGTCAGGTGTGAGAGAAAAAAAATGATTTTGATATAAATATTTTGACTTACCAGATTGATTCAACGGTGGAGAATTGATCTGAACTGAAGTGGAAGGCGTGGATTTATTCTGAAGATGAACAGTTGTGTTTCTTGAATTAACTTGATTCAACAACTGGGATGAAAGCTCAGTCTTGATCGAGCGGTTCTAGATCATGATCCGTGTGCCCTTGATGACTCATTTTCATTGGCTCAATAGAGGTGTCGCGAATGGGTCAATTTTGACCATTGAATTTGTACAAAAATTAACGGTCCAGATTTAATCCTTTGATATATATATATATATACATATATATATGTATGTATATTAACTTAGTAAAAATGAGAATTTTTATTTATAAAAATAGTGAAATAAATATTGTTAAAAATATAAACATTTTAATTTAAAAAAATATATAAATAGAATCTAACATATAATACAATTAAGGATTAATAAAAATTGATAAGATGAAGATAAATATTGTCAAAGAAAAATTTGTTTATACATTAATAAATATTGTAATATAAAATTATACTAAGATTTTGTTCAACAAATTAAGAGGAAATATCTAGCATGCCCAACTCAATTCTTAATTTGCAAAATCTTTCAGAGCTTAGTGGTTTAGTGAATATATCAGCTATATTTAATTCAGTGTCAATATGTTCTAGTTTAATAATTCCGTTATTAACATGATCACGTAAAAAGTGATGCCTAATGTCTATATGCTTTGACCTAGCATGCAAAACTGTATTTTTGCTGAGATTTATAGTACTTGTATTATCACATAGAATTGACACGCATTCAAATTTCAAGTTATAATCTGCGAGGGTCTGTTTCATCCACAGTATTTGAGCACAGCATCGTGCAGCCGCAATATATTCAGCTTCGGTGGTTGAAATAGATACAGAGTTCTGTTTCTTAGAGAACCAAGAAACTAAACACCCTCCTAGAAATTGGCAGGTACCACTGGTACTTTTTCGATCAACATAATGACCTGCATAGTCAGAATCTGAAAAACATACGAGATTAAATGGTTGATCCTTAGGATACCATAGACCTAATTCAGTAGTTCCTTTAAGATATCGAAAAATTCTTTTTACTACGGTCAGGTGAGATTCTTTAGGATCAGCCTGAAACCTGGCACATTTACAAACACTAAACATAATGTCAGGTCTACTAGCAGTTATGTATAGTAAACTTCCGATCATTCCTCTGTATTTCTTTGAGTCAACAGATTTTCCATTTTCATCAGCAATTAATTTATCAGTAGTTGACATAGGAGTGTTAAGAGGTTTTGCAGATTCTAGGCCAAATTTCTTGATCATTTCTTTACAGTATTTAGATTGAGATATATGAATACCTTTTTCTCCTTGTTTGATCTGCAATCCGAGGAAGAAGTTTAATTCTCCCATCATACTCATTTCAAATTCTTTGCTCATGCTTTCAGAGAACTCATTGCACATAGTAATGTCAGTAGAACCAAAAATAATATCATCAACATATATTTGAATTATCAGAAAATCATCATTCTTATTTTTAGTAAATAAAGTAGTATCAACAGTACCCCGTTTAAAACCATTATTTAACAGAAATTTACTTAGTCGTTCATACCATGCTCTTGGGGCCTGTTTTAAACCATATAAAGCTTTATGTAATTTATAGACATATTCAGGATGACTAAAATCTTCAAAGCCAGGAGGTTGTTTAACATAAACTTCCTCTTCTATAACACCATTTAAGAATGCAGATTTAACATCCATTTGAAATAGCTTAAAATTTTTATGACATGCAAATGCTAATAACATACGAATAGATTCAATTCTAGCAACAGGAGCATATGTTTCATCATAATCAATACCTTCCATTTGATTATACCCTTGAGCAACTAATCTTGCCTTATTACGTACAACAGTTCCACTTTCATCAAGTTTATTACGAAATACCCATCGAGTTCCAATAATTGAAACATCCTCGGGTTGTGAAACTAACTCCCATACTTTGTTTCTAGTGAATTGTTCAAGTTCGTCTTGCATAGCTATTATCCAGTCTTCATCAAGTAAAGCATTTTTTATATTTTTAGGTTCAGTTTGAGACAAGAAAGATAAGTGACTAGCTAAATTATGTGCTTGTGATCTAGTGATAACCCCTTTATCAATATTACCAATAACATTTTCTATCGGATGATTTTTAATGACGTGAGACTCTTTGGGCAAATCATTCATCTGAGGGTTTGGGTTTTCAAGAGGATTCTCATCAATAGGTGGTAATGCATTATCTAGTTTTGGTTCTTCCATATTTTTGAGAATATCTTCAATGACAACATCATTATCAACAAGTTCTTTATATTTTGAAGGAGGCTGAGTTTCATCAAAAGTCACATTCATTGATTCTTCTACAACTAGACTTCTTTTGTTGAAAACTCTGTATGCTTTACTGTTGAGAGAATATCCAAGAAATATTCCTTCATCAGATTTGGGATCAAATTTCAATAAATGCCCTTTGGTGTTTAAAATAAAACATTTGCTCCCAAAAACACGAAAATAGTTTATTTTTGGAGTTCTTTTGTAATAAAGCTCATAGGGAGTTTTGAGCAAAATTGGTCTTAATAAAACTCTGTTTAAAATGTAACATGATGTTGCCATAAGCTTCAGCCCAAAAATATTTTGGAAGACGATATTCATTTAACATGGTATTAGCCATTTCTTGCAAAGAACGATTTTTCCTTTCAACTACACCATTTGACTGAGGTGTATAAGGAGCAGAGAAGTTATGACTTATACCGTTCTCATCACAGAACATAATAAAATCCGAATTGTCAAATTCTTTTCCGTGATCAGTTCGAATATAGACAATAGAACTTCCCTGTTGATTTTGAATCTTTTTACACAGGTTAGAAAAGGAATTAATAGCCTCATTTTTAAATTTTAAAAAATCAACCCATGTAAATCGTGAATAATCATCAACCAAAACAAGAATGTATACAGCACCACCCATGCTATGTTTAGGGATAGGTCCAACAAGGTCCATATGCAATAATTCTAAGGGTCGAGATGTTGACACAGTAAATTTAGGTGTATGTGATGCATGAATTTGTTTTCCTAATTCGCAAGCTTCACAGATGTGATCTTTAAAGAATTTCAATTTAGGAAGACCACGGACATGTTCTTTAGAAGAAATGTTATTTATGAGTTTCATATTTATGTGTCCTAGTCTGCGATGCCATAGCCAAGGATCATCATTTGCAGATACAAGACATATGTTATCTAAATGAGGGTATGAATCTAAGTCACAAGTATCCACATTTTGATATCTAGGACAAGCTAAAATCAATTTACCAGTTTGATCAAAAATAGAGCAATTATGTGTACTAAAGGATATTTTAAAACCACTATCACATAGTTGACTGATAGATAGAAGATTATACCTGAGTCCAGTGACTAGCTGAACGTTGGAAATGGTTATGTGGTCATTACCCACACATCCTACTCCAATAATTTTACCTTTATTGTTATCTCCGAAAGTTACCTCTCCAAAGTCTGTAGCTTGCAGATTTCTTACTTTGGACTTGTCGCCAGTCATATGTCTTGAGCATCCACTATCAAGATACCATTTGCTTTTATTCATATCAGCTGCAAGACATATCTGCAATGTATGTACTAATTTTACAAGTTGGTACCCTTTAAATTGAAGGGTCCTTAAGGTGAGTTTTCCATTTTGTATAAGGAACACTTGAGGTTTCCTTTACAAAACTTGGCATAGGATAATCAATTTTAGTAGAAAAAAGCATTCTATGAGTAACTTGATTGTGAGAAGTATGATATTGTTGTTTATGAAATTCTTTTCTTGTGATAGTTGATGCAAGTATATGTTCCTTTTAGAACCCAAATCATTTTTCCTTTATAGTTTCCATTTCTGGCATTGCACATATAGAAGGAATGACCATTTCTGTTACAATAGGAACATTTCATGAAGGGAGATATATGACTTTCTTTTTCTTTAATTTTAACATGATACAGTCCTTTATCTTTTGATTTACTTGTTTCTCCAGTATATCCTAAACCTTCTTTATTAAAGCTACATTTTTGTTGATTTAACATGACATCAAGATTTTCTTTTCCTTTTGTAAATTTATAAATTATAGTATTTAAGTCTTCACGTTCTTTAGTTAAGCTTTTAATTATGGAATTATGTTTTTCGATTTCTAGTTTTAAAAGTGAATTTTCATTCCTGATTTCTTCAGTTACTGTTTGATCTTGTACTTGATTATCTTCATTTATTACAGCAAGTGTTGAATTTTTAATTTCAAGATTTTCAATTGAGATAATAAGTGAGGAATTTTCTATTTCAAGATTTTTATTTATTTTCTTAAGTTGTTCTAATTCTTCATTATTTTCTAAGTTTACTTCATTTAAACTTTCATTAGTGATAATTAAATTAGCATTTTCAATTTCAAGACTCTTATTTATTTTTCTTAATCTTTCTAACTCTTCTTTTAATGATTCATTATTTCCATATAAATGACTGTAAGCCTCTTGTAATTCATAATTTTCTTTATTTATAGTTTCTAGTGTGTATGCGGAAAATGAGGTGCTAGGCAATTGGTGTTCAGAATTTACCTCAGATCTTGGTGATGAGTCATTATCTGCCATTAAACAAAGATTTGCAATTTCTTCTATTTGTTCAGCAGTTTCTTCCTCGTCACTTAGATCCCATCCTTCTTCTGCTACAAGAACTTTGTTGTTAGCCAGTTTTGGACAATCCTTTTTGAAGTGTCCAGGCTGCTTGCATTCAAAACATGTGTTTGAATTTTCATTTGGGTTGGTACTTCTGAAGTTGTTGTTAATGGCTTTGAATTTTCCTCCTTGCGTGTTTGGCTTGAAAAATTGTTTGCCTTTGAAGTTGTTGAAGTTGTTGTTTGTCTTCATGAAGCCTTTGCCATATTTTCTTGCCTTGCTTTGAATTACTCTCCTGAGTTGTCTGGACAGTAGAGCAACTTCATTGTTGTCTAGACTAAGGAGTTCTTCATTTAGTTCTTCATCATCACTTTCTTGATCCACCAGAAGGGCTTTGAAGGCGATTCCTTTCTTTTTAAAATCTGTGTCTGATCCAGCTTTTTCGATGAGCATATCGACTTCGTGGGCACGAAGATTTCCAATTAGATTATCCATAGGATATGTGGTTAGGTCTTGCATTTCTTTTATTGCTGTAACCTTCATTTTCAAGAGGGATGGAAGGGCTTTGAGAATTCTTCTGTTTTTCTCATTTGTAGTGTATGCTTTTCCCAATTGTTCTAGCTCATCAATGATTCTGGAAAATCGAGTTTCCATATCAATGATCTTTTCTCCTTCTTCAAGCTTGAAACTTTCATACTCTTGAATTAGAGCATCTTTTCTGGTTTCTTTGATGTGATTGGTACCTTCATAGGTTACAATTAATTTTTCCCAAATTTCTTTTGCATTTTTGCAGTTACTAACTCTTTTGTATTCTTTTTCAATCAAAGCACTAGTTAGCACTTGTTCTGCTCGGGATGCAATATTCATGATTTCTTCTTCTTCAGTAGGTGAATTCATAGATGTCTTTCTCGACAGTCTTTTCTCCTTGGATTTTGGTTGGAATTTGTACTCCCCGTTCGATGGCACACCAAATTTTGATTCCTTGGGATTTGGCATAGATTTTGAATCTGGTTTTCCAGGTGGCAAAGTTGGTACCATCAAATAGTGGAGGTCTGGACATAGACAGTCCTTCGCCGCAACCGGTAGCATTGTAGGCCATGGATCTACTCTTAAGTATGCCTGTATATACTCAACAAACAAGTTAAAGAGCACTGCTCTGATACCAATTGAAAGTCCAATTATAATCTAGAAGGGGGGGTTGAATAGATTATTATAGGTTAAAATTTAATATTAGGCCTTTTTTATTTTTTTTTGCAGTTTTAGAAATAAGTATGCAAGATAATAAAAATTTAATCACACAATGCACAGATATTTATCTGGTTCACAACATACACTCCTTGGTATGTTGCTACGTCCAGTCTCAAGTCCCTACTTGGAACCTGAGATCCTATTACTATCAGTAATGAAAACTCCTTCAACAGGCGGAGAAGCCTTTACAAAGTTTTATAGGTAAACTTCCAACTGTTTCCAACTATTCTATCTTGGATAGCAAGCTCCCTGCTCCTTCCTCAAGTCTAGTTGTATCACCTTTTGAGTTCAGTTCTATCTTATGATCTGGTCTTGAAACAACAGCTTCTTCCTCACCTCACAAATACACTAGAGACTCAATCTCCCGCTGACTTCTCTAAGACTCTGATCTTGGTCGAAGAATTACTTGTCTTTCTCACAGGTACATAAAATAAACTAACTTTCTTTTTACAAATAAATTTACAACAATGTGCTTCTCAAATAAGCAGATAAGAATTTAGTACAGATGAGTGCTTCTCAAATAAGCAAATATTAATTATAGAACAAATAAAAGTTCAGAGACTTTTATAAAAATTATGCTTCTTTGAAAGCAAATAGATATTTTCTTTGTTTAGATCAAATTATGCTTTTGTTTAAGTAAATATAAAATATGCACAGTTATAAAAGTTCAAGTAACTTTTATGTTTTCGATAGAAGCTTCTTAGATAAGTTAATTTTAACTTCAGCTCAATAATACTTTGGTTTAAGCAGATATAAAAGTTTAATGTCCTTTATATAGAATTATTAATTCTTAAAAATAAAGAGTGTTTTTCTATGGATTATGTAAAATTGTTTCTCAGATAATCTTTAACAAGTAAAAGATGTTTATATATGAATACTTGTATAAAAAGAATTAATTCAAGCAATATTTATCAAGTATAATATTTAAATCAGTTAGGCATAAACTGATATAACAAATATTATTGTTTAACTCAAATAATATATAAGAATATTTTATCTATTGTGTGAACTTTTATAGATAATGTCACTTAGTACTATAAGGAATCGTACGGTTCGAATTCCTCTTGATAGAGGTGTATCTCCGTAGCCTTGCGACGTCTAAGTACGACAAAATTTATAATTTTCACAATTGATATTTATATAAATATTTTCAATAGATCACTACGATTCTCAAATCCAGTTCGGATGACTACTTTTTGGAGTAGTATCTCAGTGTCGTCTTGAGCTATCAAGTGTCGTATCTATTTTACGATATTTATATAAATAATGTCAATAAAAGGTTACTGAAGACTATAAGGAATCGTATGGTTCGAATTCCTCTCCGTAGAGGTGTATCTCCGTAGCCTTGTGGCGCCCAAGTATCCTTTTATTTGACAAATAGATGAAATATAGATATATAGAATTGTGTAGAACAAAATATATTCGTATATCTATAGATATAATACAAGTAAGAAATAATTCAACAGAAATTAAACTTATCTCAATACTTGGACCAATTTTCCTTCTTAAAATAATCAGAATTTTTGTAAGAAGAGATATAAAGCTTTTAGAGAGAATGTAGGCAAGGAGAGTATGCTTTGCTTTTCACTGAATTGGTAAAAACCAAATGAATGAAATACTCCCTATTTATAGAATTTCCGAAGTTGGGGTAAAAATGTAATTTAGAAAATCTGATTTTTGTATGCATGGTTTGGATGAAGAATTTTTGAATTGAACGGTCCAGATGAAAAAGAATTGGACGCGGTTTATTTATAGCCAGTACTCAACAATCCGCCCATTCCTTTTTCAAAGTTCTTAACATTAAATGAGATAGTTTGACTATATGCAATGCCAGCACACACATACACACGGTTTGATGATGTCCCAAATTAAGTGTTACTTAATTTATAGTTGCCAGCACATTTGCATATACACACTTGCACGTTACAAATATATGCATGTATATAGTACACGTTTATATATATAATGTTAACATATTTATATGATATATATATATTCTAAACATGCTGATATAATTTTTCAAAGTAATATATGTATATGTATATTCGGTTTTTATATAAGTATACTTGTTAATTTATATATATATATGTTTTAGTAATAATATATGTTTTTAACTTTTAATTCTTATGATGTATGCATGCATGCATAAAATATTTTGCCCAACTTTGGTATTGAAAAAGAAATAGGATCTCCTTGCCTTGAATGTTATACGAATTAATTTTTTTAACACTTGACATTTTAATTTATCAAGGTCAATAAAAATTAATTCAAGTAAAAATCAGAAAATAAAATAATAAGAAAATAATTTAAAAAAATAGAATTGTTGTCATCAAAAAATAAAATTATACCTATCAGGGTGGCAACGCAACTTTGTATGCCATTTCGCCCACTCGCTTCAGTATTTCGAACGGTCCTATAAATCATGGACTCAATTTTCCTTTCTTGCCGAAACGGATCTTTCCTTTCCATGGAGATACTTTCAAGAATACGAAACTGCTGACTTTGAAGTCTCGGTCCTGTCGATGCAAATCTGCGTATTTCTTCTGGCGATCTTGAGCTGCTACTAATCGGGATCTTATCACTGTCACCATGTCTGCGGTTTGTTGTACTAACTCTGGTCCGAGTATTTGTCGTTCTCCGACTTCGTCCCAACATAATGGCGTTCTGCACTTTCTTCCGTAAAGAGCTTCAAACGGTGGCATGCCGATACTCGCATGGTAACTATTGTTATATGCAAATTCAACTAAGGGTAGATGGTCGTCCCAATTTCCTTTAAAATCCATCACGCAAGTCCTAAGCATGTCCTCCAGCGTTTGTATTGTTCGCTCACTCTGTCCGTCTGTCTGAGGATGGTAAGCAGTACTCAACCTCCACTGCGTTCCCATTCTTTCTTGCAAACTCTTCCAAAAATTGGACGTGAAGCGCGGATCTCAATCAGAGACAATAGATACCGGCACTCCATGTCGTGAGACAATTTCTTTTACATATTGACTTGCTAATTGGTTCAAACTGTAGCGGATCTTGATTGGTAGAAAATGTGCGGTCTTCGTTAGTCGATCCACGATAACCCAAATGGCATCATAACCTTTCTGTGTAACTGGAAGTCCTACCACGAAGTCCATGGTAATATGCTCCCATTTCCACTCTGGTATTTCTAACGGTTGTAGTAAACCACTCGGCCGTTGATGCTCTGCTTTAACGCGTTGGCAAGTCAAACATCTACTGACGCACTCTGCGACTTCCCGTTTCAAATTGGGCCACCAAAAATGTTGCCTTAGATCTCGGTACATCTTTGTGCCTCCCGGATGAACGGAATATATCGTATTATGTGCCTCGTGCAAAATCTCTTCCCTCAACTCGGTTACCGCTGGTACCCACACTCTTCCTTCAAATCTCAAAATACCATCTTTATCCATTCGAAATTTTTCTTCCTCATTTTCCGTGATCCTCTTTCGGATTTTCTCACACTCTTCATCCTTTTCTTGGGCTTCCTTTACTTTATCCAACAATATCGGATGAGCTTCCATTACAAACAACTTCTCACCAGACTTTTCTGGTCCTTTCACTTCTATCTCCAATTTCTCCATCTCTCTTATCAACTCTTCCTGAGTCGTCAATTTAAACAACTTCTCCCTTCCTTTTCTGCTCAGAGCGTCGGCAACCACGTTTGCCTTCCCCGGGTGATAAAGAATATTGCAGTCATAGTATTTGATTAATTCTAACCACCTTCTCTGCCGTATGTTCAAATCCTTCTGTGTGAAGATATACTTCAGACTTTTGTGGTCCGTGTATATCTCACATTTTTCTCCGTACAAATAATGCCTCCATATCTTTAACGCAAAAACTTCTGCCGCTAACTCTAAGTCGTGAGTAGGGTATCGTTTTTCGTAATCCTTTAATTGTCGTGATGCATATGCAATGACCTTGCCGTGCTGCATAAGCACACAGCCAAGTCCCTTGTGCGATGCATCACTATACACCACAAAATTTCCCGCATCATCTGGTAATGATAATACAGGTGCTTCGCTCAATCTCTTCTTCAACTCCTGAAAACTCTCTTCACATTTGTCGGTCCATACAAATTTCACCGTCTTTCCAGTCAAATTGGTCAACGGGGTTGCTATCTTAGAAAAATCTTAGATAAATCTCCGATAGTACCCAGCTAACCCTAAAAAGCTTCTTACCTCCGTCGGTGTTCTCGGTTGTTCCCAATTACTTACTTCTTTAACCTTCGCAGGGTCTACAGAGATTCCATTCTTATCCACCACGTGGCCTAATAATTGAACCTTCTCCATCCAAAATTCGCACTTAGAAAATTTTGCATACATCTTCTCCTTCCTTAGTGCCTCCAAAATAATCTTTAGATGTTCGGCGTGTTCTTCCTCTGTCTTCGAGTAGATCAAAATGTCGTCGATAAAGACCACTACAAATTTATCCAAGTATGGCTTGAAAACTCGGTTCATCAAGTCCATAAATGCTGCCGGAGCATTAGTCAATCCAAATGACATTACCAAAAACTCGTAGTGTCCATAACGGGTTCGAAACGCAGTCTTTGGTATGTCCTCATCCCTCACTTTCAGTTGATGATATCCTGTTCGTAGGTCGATCTTCGAGAAACACTTTGCTCCCTTCAGTTGATCAAATAAGTCGTCTATCCTCGGTAGCGGATATCGGTTCTTGATCGTTACTCTGTTCAATTCTCGATAATCGATACAGAGTCTCATCGATCCGTCCTTCTTCTTAACGAATAGCACTGGTGCTCCCCAAGGAGAAACACTCGGTCGAATGTAACCCTTATCCAACAACTCTTGCAATTGTATCATCAATTCCTTCATTTCTACTGGCGCCATACGATATGGAGCTTTTAAAATCGGTGCCGTTCCCGGTGCTAAGTCTATTACAAATTCGATTTCTCTGTCTGGCGGAAGACCAGGCAGATCGTCTGGAAATACATCTTGAAATTCATTCACTACGGATATATCCTTAATTTCTACTCCCTTTTTTCGAGTATCAACGATGTAAGCTAAATAACCTACACATCCTTTCCTTAACAATTTCTTGGCCTGCATCATCGTAACTCCACACGATTGCTTAAGCGATGAGCTACCATAAAACACTACCTTAGACTTACTCGGAGTCTGAAGGTTCACACATTTGTTCTGACAGTCAATTATCGCCGCATGGTTATACAACCAATCCATTCCTAGTATCACATCAAATTCTCCCAATCTAATAGGTATCAAGTCTACGCTCAGTTTATATTCTCTAATGTTTGCGTGACAATCTCGATAAATGTATTCTACAGGGATCACTTCCTTATTAGCAACTTCTATGATCAAAGGATTTTCTAATCGGTCTCGGGGTGTACTAAGTTTACTAGCAAATTCTTCAGATATAAAAGAACAGGTGGCACCCGAATCAAATAATACATAAGCATTTATATCATTGATTGGGATTATACCTGACACCACGTCCTTCGCAGCCACGGCGTCCTGGACTGTCATGTTAAAGGTTCTGGCGGTTGGGCGGTTGGATTGTGCCGGTCCACCGATCATCAGCTTGTTGCCTCCTTGCTGATTACTACCCCCGCCACTTCCCTTCTTTGGGCAGTCCTTAATCCGGTGCTCCGTCGAGCCACACGCAAAGCATCCTTGTATCTTCTTTGGTTTCGGACAGTTGGGCGAGATGTGCCCTTCCTGTCCGCAGTTGTAGCAAGTGCCACGTCCCTTCCAGCACTCACCCTGGTGATTCTTCCCACACTTTGGGCATCCTTCAGCCTTCTTCTTGAAACCTCCACGAAAATTCCCTGATTGATTATTGTTGTTTTTGTTATTATTCTCCCACTTTCTCTTTCCCAAATTACTTTATCCACTGCTGCTTCCTCCGGTACGATTCTCTCCTCCAGCATTCTTTCCTTTCTTCTCTTTGTTATACAGGCTTAAGGCCTCACTGCCACCTTCCGCAATGATTGCCTTTTCCAGTAATGTTGCAAAGGAATCAATTTGAAGAACTGATACCTTATTGAACAGCCACGGCTTCAACCCTTGTTCGAAGCGTCTAGCCTTTCTTTCTTCATCACCAACTTGGTGCTCCGCAAATCGCGCTAGTTCGTTAAACCTAGCCGTGTATTGCGCCACCGTCATCTCACCTTGTTTTAACTCTAGGAATTTCACCTCCATCCTATTCTTCATACTCTTTCGGGAAGTAATTCTCGAAGAACAGCGTCTTAAACTTGTCCCAAGCTATTATCCCTTCTCCAGCTCTTTGTTGATTAGCCTCCCACCAGTAGTTCGCTTCTCCCCTCATCATGTACGTGGCAAACACCGTCTTCTGATCTTCGCCTACGCTAGCTATAGTGAAAGATTTTTCGATTTCCTTGATCCACGTTTGTGCGACGATTGGGTCGGTAGTTCCCTCAAACTCTGGGGGTCCTACACTCTTAAAGTCTTTAAAGGTTTTTACTGGCACAGTCTGAGGGTTCGGGCGAACGGGTTCATTGTTCCTTCCCCTTAAGGCTTCTCCTAACAAGTCTACCAGTTTCTGGATCGGGTCTACTTGTTCCCTTTCGTTGTTAACAGATTCTTCGGGTGCTGTCAATCTACGTCTGGGCGGCATTATCTGCATCACAAGTTTTCATTTTATTATTATTCAAGTATATTACTTAAGTATTTCTTTTTTAATACTAAAAAAAAAATTGTAACATATTTCTGAAATAAACTTCATTTATATTCATATGCCAAATCGTTTCATTACATGATTTCCCTAGCATACTGCTATAAATGTTATCACATATATCCCCTAATATCACAAAAGACAGGGAATATACCAACCTACTACCATACTACCCCTCTAACAAAAACTAACTCGGGGTTTACATCATCATCCCACATCTTACACAAAAGATCGGGATTGCATCATAGTATATATAATACATAAGGACACAACTAGTACTACCACTAGACTGACTAAGGAAATCTCATCCCATCATCCCGCGCTTCACTGCGCTCTTGTACTCCAACTGTGCTATATACGCAACCAGCTCTCGGCTCAAGGTATGTAGAGTCTATCCCTGTTCTGCCGGGTAGTGGTACACACCATCAATCACCCTTTCAAAAGCTGAACGGAACACATACCCCATCTTGTTCATCTTTCTCTTCTTGCACCTGACCTCGTCTTCAAGGTCGTCAGCTCTCTCATTGGACGCTTCCCACTTCTCCTCGAAGTGTAACCTATCCATCACCTCCAACTCTAGCTGAGTACGGAGTGCCTCTTTCTCAGTCTTCTCACTCAGCTCCCTCTGCTCAACCTCTTCTAGCTTCTCTGCCAAATCTACATTCCTAGCCACTGACCTGTGAAACAGAGTCCCCATCTGGATCCCTGCCTCCCTACGGTAGGCAATCTCCACCTCTAACTCTTGCATAGCCAGCTTCCTCTGGTGGTCCTCGTCCCTTAGCTTCTGGAACTCAGACTCTCTCTCGTGGGCCTCTGCCTCCAGCTCTTGGACCCTGCAGTCTAACTATAGGATCCGCTCCTCGTATTCTCCTAACATCTGCTTCTCTATAGTAGCCTCATCAGAGTCCTCTACTGGCTCATCCTCCATCGGTTCCTCCTCTGATCAGTCTCTATCTCAATCTCGATCTCATCCTCGTCATCACACTCGGATGGTGCAACTGCCTGCACTGGAACAGCCTCTAGAGGTGCCTCGTATACTACATGTATATCTCTGGGCTCCTCCTCTGCTACTCTACTAGTTACACCTGTGTCTGTCATCCTACAATCACAACACAAGGCAAACAAACAGCAACTCCATTAGAATGTTAAATAAAACATAAGTTCATTGTATAGAATGAAGTTACATTTCATAACAGACTAAGTCTCTCAAGGAAAACTCTACATGAGTTTTATCTCCTTCCTAACTTCTAAGTTCACCTAAGCTATAGTCCAAGGACACTCGTTCCTAAGGTTTATAACTACAGCTCTGATACCAACCTGTGACGCCCCCAAATTCCAGGACCGCCACTTGGTCTCTCGAATTCGGTTCATCACGTGCTCATAGTAATACATCACGATAATAATAACTAAATATCACACGATCACAGCGGAAAATCTATTCTAGAATAATTTACAATGATTTATTATAATTATTCCCCCAAGTCTCGCAACCTACAGTACTTAATAGATTACATAATAATATCAATTAACGACTTATTACATAACCTGTCTTAAGCTTAGACATAATAAAAACTAGTCTTACTACATCATCTTAATACAACATTAAAATATTTAAAAACGTAAAAGAGACAAGCTAGTTGGTAGCCTTGCCCTTGCCCTTATCAACGCCCGAAGGTTCGCCATGCTCTGCCTTAACTGAAATGTTTTAGGGAAAGCAAGAATGAGCACAAATTGCCCAGCAAGTAATATACAATAAGGGTGAGTAATAAGATTCTTAATTCTCGAAAAGGTATGACAAGGTTTGATAGTTCAAGGATAACGAGAATTTCAACAGTTCTCAATAACAGTCACTAAGGACAGAATAATATCAATATGATTCAATAATACGTCAATTCAAGATTTCAAATAACTGAATACTGAGCAGTCACTAAGGACTATGAACTTCTACTAGAATTAACAGTAATAAACTGAAAATCCAATAAAAACAGGTACAACAGGTCATCAGCCTAAAGTACCATCGTTATGCATAACAATCAATCATACTCAAGTATGCACGTCGGTTCTCCGACAATTATATATTCCCTTCAAAGAAGGTTGTTCTTCTCAGTCAAATACAAGATCCCGCACCAATCAATTAGTTTGGGTCATTTTTCAATAACATAAGTCTAGCCGAATCAAATGGCATAGACACTTTCACAATATTCAAGAACAATACTAAGTTCAACATGAATAATAGCTTTAATGAAATAAGAGTTCAAGTATGCTAATTCAATTCAAACAATTAAGTAGGAAACTAGTTCGCAATATACAAAGATAGAATACTTGTATCCAAAGAGATAAGTTTTAGATACTCGATTACGATATCCGTTGAATAAAGTAAGGCAAGGGTTTAGGATGCTTGCCTTATGCGTAGTTTACTCACGTAAAGCTAGTCAACACTTTTGAATTCCTATCGTAATGATAGTCATTAGTCATATAATTTAACTTCACATTATATCTTCGAATATACGATCAACACACAAGCTAAGTTTTACCCTAGCTACACAATTATTTAGTATCTAATTTCTATTCTTAACTTTCTCTTTTCTCAAGTTGATCATATTCATACATCGTTACTATCATGTGAGACTACCACAATTAGCAAACATATTCGCATATTATTAATATCACATAAGACTACAATCAATACTAAATATATTTCATTTTAGCAAGTTATGGCATTCTCATAAGTTAACCGTCAAAATCGGGTTCAAGTGACATCATATAATATCACGTAGCATGTATACATTTTTAAAGGATACTTTTATGTTTGTATACAATCTTTCCTCGTTCTAATCATTTATGATTTTGTTTTAATTCACGGTCCCTAACGACTTAGGGTTATACAATGCCATGAATTCACATAAATTGTCATGCTTATCATTTAGACATATAAAGTAGTCATATATTTTATTGATACGCATGTTCATATGTTTCTTATGTCATGGATATGTGATTCTAGCACTATTACTAGTTCGTGACTTAATCAAACTCATGCTTGATTAACTTGCATTACATCTAACAAGTACGTACATATATGATGCCTTCAAACTACATTCAATCATGTTGAAAATATCAGAATGTAGAGTCCTAATATAACATGTCAAAGTCCACATTTAAAGCTTATGTTGTCATTAGTAAAGCTTGCTAATAAGGCCTAACATGCTCATGCTATCTAGATTCATATGTTAACATATTTGACCCGCATTTCAAGGTCACATAACATGCTTGAAAAGTTAGAATGTATACATGGTCTTTACATGTCAATATCAACCTTCAAAACTTGTATTTTTGTTAGAAAGGTGCACTAGTTGGGTTCACATGTTCATATTATATCACGATACATATATACTTAAGTCAATATGCATTCCATGTGTTTCTAGGTCATACAAACGTGTCTCAAAAGTCAGAATACTATTATGGTATTTATATATCCAAGTTCCTCTTTTCATAACTTTAAGTTTTCTTTGAAATATTCAACTAAAACAACTAGCATAGATTGCTATAACCTAGTAACCTTATTCCATATGTTAATGTGAGTTATATGCATATCCTAACAGTACATCATGCTCAATACATCAGAAGATATAAAAGAAATCATCAACAAATTCTGCAGTGGCGCGCGGCCAGCGCCCAAATTGTACTAGGGAGACGCGCGGCCGCGCGGCTCCTGTTCCAGTCCAGAGAGCAGCCTGCAACGGCACATAACAAATCCAACTCACGAAATTACTTCACAAAAACTTTTCTAAGCAGCCACATTATGGTTTAAACATGTTTATAAGTCTATATAACAACTAAGAACATGTTCTAATCCAATCTAGCATGAATTGTAATCAAAATCAAGAATTGGAAACTTTGACAGTAAACAAAATGATGAACCAAGAATGAAGGATTTATACCTCTGTAATGCAAAGTAAGCTTATTGAAATCTCTCTCTCTGTGATTATCTTGCTATTAAACGCACAACACTCTCAATTCAATACTTAGACAAAATCTCAGCAAATGAAAAGAGAAGGGAGGGAGCCATATTTATAGAGCAATTCTTACACAGACAATACATATATACATCAAATTAAACCAATGAGAATGTTAGATTACATGATGGTTAAAAGAGAGTTGGTAAATGGTTGTTGAAGATCATCATGATAACCACTCCCCCCATAATCATGAGCTAGAAGGAGCTTGGGAGAAGGAGTAGCTCCTTAGCCTTTTTGTTCTTCATGTGAATGAGAATGAGACTAGCATTTAGGGACAAGGCACAATACTAACTCAGCATTTGCATCATACTACACTTAAATCATTATACACATATGTATTAAATACTTATGCTATCTACACATATATATATTTTATACATATATCTTTTATTGAAATGTCACACTATAATTCACATAATGTAGTAAGTGTGACTTGTACACATATAATCCATGTACATTTTTATCATACTGGTATAATCTTTTCAGATATTATCACACTATATTGTCTCCTTTATTATTAAATTGTATTAATCAACAAGTGATTACAATATATTCATGATATATCATTTTAATGTATACTTACATACACATTGTCACATAGGTATTAATCATGTAGCTCACATAGTTTAATTAATCTTAATGCATGGTCCATATGTGTAATATATTCACATTGCATTAAATAGCATAGTTTATGTATACTTGTATGGTCACACCTAAGTGTTTCTCTACACTATATAATACAGTCGTATTATATATTATTGCATGCTTGTACATAACAATCAATAGAATCTTATTATATTAATAACTTACTTATTTGTTTTATTATTCATAATGTCAAATAAATAAATTATTTATCTTATCAATTAATTAACAATAATATTAATTAATCCATTCCTCATCGATTATTAATAACACCTAATTAATAATCATAGGATTCATTATCACATTAACAAGTATAAATCTTAGCACAATTATAAACAAGTGGTTTATTATTATTATATTTCTTGCAATAATAATAATCACGTATTATTAATCAATCACAGTTAATATTCCATAACCATCAACTAATATTTTACAATAGCAATTAACAATTAATATAGATTAATTATTTACTTAATAATTCATCCATTAATTAATATAATCATTAATAATTCTCAACAATTAATTAATATTCTACAATAACAATTAATATAGATTAATTATTTGCTTAAATTAATATAATCATTCTTATATTACGTCACTGTGCCACACAAGGCATTTCATCGAGTTTATCGTAAACTCCATCAATTTCTCAATTATTATAATTATTCAATTTAATATAATTGAATTTAATCATTCTCATAACACAAAATCATTTATATTCAAATAAATTCTCATTTCCATTAATATATTTATTTAATAATATATGAAAATTCTCGGGTATTACAGCTGGAAGGATCAAAATAAGATGCCTCTAATGGATCTCTTCCAAGATGCCTGATAAATAAATGAGCTCTCTCCAAGTGCTGGGTCAGGCCTGTAATCTGGTCCAAGTGGATTGGCTCTCAAAGGCACGCTATCTAGTCTGTCATCATCACAGACCCATGCACTATATCTGCCATAAACTAGGTAGCACGAGTCTGAGCCCCAATAGTGCGAGGACTCCACCAGCTGCTAAATGCCTCCTGGCTGTATTGACCCTCTGATAGGGTAAATCCATCTACGCCCTCCATAGGGATGTTTGTAAGCGGCTGAACTAGTGGCCAATGATGCTAAGCAGGGGGAATAAAGGGAATGCGGATTTGCCCTGTGATGCTCCTGATAGCACGTTCTCTTAAATAGAGCTCCCAACCTCCCTCTATCAAAAATGGGACTCTGCTGGTGGATAATGCAAACTCTCACCCAGTAGGGAAACCGCCCTCAAACCCGACTGTCAAAAAGTTTGAGGTATACGGTACCCATGAGATCGATCCAGCTGTCAAAAGCTCAAGCTGCAGGCGAGAATGGGTGAATCCCTCAGCTACAAGGACCTTCATTAGAGTAGAGTGGTTCCAATGCCATCCCTGATGATAAGTCTCCAAGCCTAAAGTGGTGGCAGGACGTAGGCAAGGAAGCCTCTCATATGCCCAGAACTGGCCATGTAAATATCAAAAGTCCTCAGTGACCAAGACTGATAAAAGTAAATGCAGAAATCAAAAAGGTACAAGGAAGATGTACTCACCAGTAGGAATGGGTAGAACCCTAACCAAGCCTTCGTCACACCCTCCGAGCGCATGCGCATACCTCGGAGAAAATAGGCAAAGGTATAGGTATCCCAGTCAAAGTCACTGAGGCGCTTCACATGTCGAGTGGCACTGACCAGGGCAAAGGACACCGTCGCAAAGTTGTCCGCCAGGAAACAACCCCTGATGATCACCAGAAACAATTGCTGTAGGATGCAATCTCTAACCCTCTGATCATCAGGCAGAGGCCCAAAAAAAGCCCCACTCTGGGCATCTACGCTCAAAGGACCAGATCGGACCGTCTGACCCTTAATAGCTGTCACAAGAACTCCCAAAAGGGATCAAACAGCAGTAGGTGTAATGTCAGCCACAACAGGCATCGGCTCACCCTCAAACTCTATCCCGGTGATGAACCTCCAATCCATAGGCGTTATCATCACCTTGCAATCCAGCAAGTGGAGAGACTGAGTCTGGTGGAACCAGCGCTCAGACAAACCCACATATTACCCCAGGGGCAACGGCGTGGATGGATAAAAAAGAACACCTGAAACCCCCAGGTGTCAACAATGTCCCTGTAATCCTGGTGTAGAGTGTGGTAAAGAGAATGCACATTAAACCAGTTCCCTCGAGGCTGCGTGAAGCCAGGAACCTGCATCAAAAGCCAACCCATATTAAATTTGTACCCCGAGAATTACAAAAGAAAGAAAGAAAATCTAGAAAGAAGGAAACTTCAGTCACCTCATTGGCGTGAAGGAATCTCGATGGATGGCTACTCAAATCTCCCAGCAGATCCTGAAGTGGCACTACAATGCTTGGGAGCTCCACACGTGGAGCCTGAGCTAGGGCAGGAGCAACAAATAGAGCCTCCTCAGTCATCTATGTCAATCGATGGCTCACCCCGACCGGACGAATCACTAACTTAGCCAATCTGTGAGGTGGCCAGGCTGTCCGTGGCTGAGGAACATCGGAGGCTCTCCTCCGTCTAACTCCTGAAACGACCCTGCTAGCACTCCCGAGGTTATCTCTGTCCATCACCTGGACAAAGTCTCCAAATCACCTTAGAAAGGGTGAGGTAAGCCTAAAACCTCTGGTTTATTAATTTAAATCAATATTTTATGCATTTTAAATCCTAAAACATGAATGGGTCAGTCAAAATCCCCAATAAAGTTAAAACTGCATGTTTATTAACTGTTTAGGCTTTTGAAATTTTTTAGCCAGAGTCTGTTTTGTAAAATAGAATGTCTGCATGCACACAGGCATGTCTAGGTGGCCATTCAGTAGCACACCTTCCCAAAAATAGAAACAGTTCATATTGATAAAGAAAATCAAAAATAAACTTCACACGATTGCCAAATTACCATGAACATTTTTAGTTGAAAATTCGGGCTCACTACGCCTCAAAAAGGATGAGTAAACTGATCAAAAAGAGCAAAAATTGACTGTCTCGGAATTCAAATTTTCTTACCCCAAAACGTGCATCGCAGTAAAATATGCATACTTATGAAGTTAGAAATTTTTAACAAGTTATATAAACATACATTTTTGGTACATTACGTTCAAAAGCACCCTACATGGTTTACACAATTCTTCCGATTAAAACTAGAAAAAAGGGATGAAAACGTCACCTGAGACGTGCAGAACGCGTGGCCGCTGACGAAATCTGAAAAAAGCTGCCCGAACTCTGTAGATCTGAAAAAGAAAATTGAATTCCGTTTGAAACTCAAAACTGAAAATAACTTCTGAGAGGCCCTGCTGCCCAATATAATTTCGCAGGAAGAAGCGGCTCCAACCGCGACAGTCACACCTCTACCTGTTGCTCCTTAGGGTGGGCCCCGCCCCCTCTGGTGCTGTCCAGTTCAAGTTGAAACGGAGTTTACAGGAGCTAAAAAGTCAAATCTGAGAAAAAACTGCTACGCGATTGAGCGGTTTGTCCTGAAGATCCTACGTTTAAGCAGCGGATTCCTGACAAAGGGTGGAACTTCATGAAAGCCATTGGTAATCATACCAGAAGCAATATCTGGGGGCCAATGTTGAAAACTGCTGAAAAATTGCACAAAACTACCGAAAACTGCCACTTTCAAAGCGTCAGGTACAGACCGGTGATAATTCAGCTATTGGCTCAACCCCAGCGAAGCGTCGGGTATAGACCGGTGACAGTTCAGCTGTTAGCTCAACCCCAGTGAAGTATCAGGTACAGACCGGTGATAGTTCAGCCATTGGCTCAGCCCCAGCGAAACGTCGGGTACAGACCGATGATAGTTCAGCCGTTGGCTCAACCCCAGCGAAGCATCGGGTATAGACCGGTGACAGTTCAGCCGTTGGCTCAACCCCAGCAAAGCGTCAGGTACATACTGATTACAGTTTAGCTGTTGGCTCAACCTCAACAAAGTATCAGGTACAGTTCGGTGATAGTTCAACCGTTGGCACAACCCCCGTGATGTGTCGGGTATAGACTGATTACAGTTCTGCCATTGGCACAACCCCAGAGAAGTATTGGAAATAGTCTGGTGACATCAGCCTTTGGCAACAACTCCAGCGAAGCATCGGGAATGATCCGGTGGCGAAGACAGTATATCAATCTATCTCCACAGAGGACAGATGATGGAATCTGTTATACAGATACTCAAATGAGGTACTGAGAAGGATTCGGTAGTCATCTTGACTTTCTAAGATGCCATTCGAGGTAGGCGTTCGAAGAATCCATAAAAGCTATCATGAGTAATGTCATTCCTAGCAGAAAGTGACGAGGATAGTTTGAGATAGCCTATCAGTGATATCCTACCCATCACTGCCTGACAGTGCTGCCCTAAGGGTTATCATGATTGATGTTATCCCCAGTAGAAAATAACGTAAACATTCAATGATAACCCTAACCCCCCAAAGGCATCTAACATTCATCACATATCAAGCCATGCATTGCATTACATTTGCATTCATCATATTCCCAGTGTCTAGCAATCTTTATCCTGTTCATTTCATTACATTGCATAAACATGATAAAGAGTGGCATCTGTAGACACTCAGAATTTTCTTCAGTTCTGTTGTAGACAATCAAAATTTTGTGTTCCTGTTACTAACCCTGCAGGAGGGCAAAACAGCCAACTCAACCCCGGTCTCAACCCGGGAGGTACAGGTCAGCTCCGGTCTCAACCCGAGAGGTACAGGTCAGCCCCGCTCTCAACCTGGGAGGTATAGGTCAGCCCCGATCTCAACCTGGGAGGTACAGGTCAGCCCCAGTCTCAACCTGGGAGGTACAGGTCAGCCCCGGTCTCAACCCAAGAGGTACAGGTCAGCCCCGATCTCAACCCGGGAGGTACAGGTCAGCCCCGGTCTTAATCCGGGAGGTACAGGTCAGCCCCGATCTCAACTCGGGAGGTACAGGTCAGCCCCGATCTTAACCCAAGAGGTATAGGTCAACCCAAGTCTCAACTTAGGAGGTACAGGTCAACCCCGATCTCAACTCGGGAGGTACAGGTCAACCCCGGTCTCAACCCGGGAGGTACAGGTCAACCCCGGTCTCAACCCGGGAGGTATATGTCAGCCCCGATCTTACAGGTCAGCCCCAGTCTCAACCCAGGAGGTACAGGTCAACCCCGGTCTCAACTCGGGAGGTACAGGTTAACCCCGGTCTCAACCAGGGATGTACAGGTTAGCCCCGGTCTCATCCCGGGAGGTACAGGTCATCCCCGGCCTCAGCCCGGGAGGCTAACTCAACTTCGAAGACAACCCTGAAGCCTCACATCATCTCTAGAGACAAACCTGGAAGAACGAAGTCTACCTTGGAGGAAATCCTAAGAACAAACAGAATCGGCTAGAATACAAACCTCGGAGACAACCCCGAAAAGTCAATCGAAGGCCATGCCAGCACTAAAGGCAACCCCGGGAGGGGCAAAATGGTTATTTCACTGACTTAAAGACGATTCGGTTAAACTCGAGCCGAGTTGATGTCTCCAAGGTTAAAAAGAACCATAACAATGATCCCGAGTGGAAACAGCGCAAGATATCTCAACGGATAAACTGTGAGGAATCGAAGACCTGGTTATGAACCCGTCATTTGGACTCAAAAAAGGTTTACTCCCATGTCCTTGCGACACTCTCGGCAAGGGCTTTCTGGAAAGGTATAGCACGCCACAAACGGATGCTCCGATCAAAAGTTGGAAAGTTTCAAATCTAACCTCGCATTGCTCGAAGTGCACGTACTTCAATGCAATGGGACCCGCCACGTGGGCCCTACCATATGGAGCAGCAGGTAGACCCGTGGCTATCGCCGGTAGGCCCGCTTCCACCGGGTCAATAAATAAAGGTGCACCCCCAACTCATTTCATAATTCAAAAACGCTCTGAACCTCTGTTCGTTTCATTTCTTAGCTATATTCTCGTACTCCAAACCCAAATTTTATTACTTTAACACGTAGATATACTCATATACTACCACATATCAAAATTTGAGCGGTACAAACGGACGTTTAGAGCCTACAATTTGGCAAAAAGCCCGTATAGCAGTCCATTGTGAGTATTTTTACGATTAGAAAGTTCCTACTACTTCATTGCGCATTTATACACTTGCACATTAAGTTTTGCTTTCTGATTATGCCCGGAACTCAGTTTTGTGGCCGTTTTTGCTTATGTTTTCGTATATTTTAGTACATAAACACGTTTTCTAGCATTTCCACCGCCCGGATCATCGATCCGCGTCTTTTAACAGCTTATATATATTTACATTTATAGCAATTTCGTCGGACTGGATTATCTTCCCAGTTCTGGGTTTGGCTTTTTTATGTATATA
The DNA here is from genome assembly GCA_020205555.1 of Panax stipuleanatus. Lineage (NCBI taxonomy): Eukaryota > Viridiplantae > Streptophyta > Magnoliopsida > Apiales > Araliaceae > Panax > Panax stipuleanatus. The sequence continues at coordinate 103,706,414 of CM035125.1, forward strand.
TTTAACTATATATATACTAACTTTCCAATTCTGTCAAGCCAGGATGTCAAATCCGTGATAGTTTACTATTTTTATATATATAACTATATATATATATATATACAATTTTCTGACTTATTTGGGCCTGGATTTCTATTTCGTGGGCTTTTTATTGCTTTAATATATATATATATACTAACTGTATATATTAACTTTTTACATTCCATTTTGGTCTGGATCATTCTATGGCCTTTTTATTGCTTTTATAAGTATATATAATCTTACATTTTTGTCTGGGCAAAGGATAGAATGTCTGTCGCTCTTTATAGTTTTTATATATGTATATATTTACTTTTTACCAAGCCTGGACAATTTCGTGGCTCATTTACAACTTATATATATATATATATATATTTCAATTCTGTCAAGCCTAGATCATTCTGTGGCTCTTTTACAGCTTTTATATATATATATTTCTATTAAGTCTAGCCTGGATCATCCCGTGGATCTTTTACCGCTTTAATATATATATATATATATATATATATTTCAATTCTGTCCAGCCTAGATTACTCCGTGGCTTTTTACAGCTTTTATAAATATATCTATATTTACATTTCAGTCCGGGCATCGGAGTGAAAACCGATCGCCCTTTACAGCTTTTGTATATATAATTATATATATATATATATATATATATATTATTTACTTATTTTGATTAAATTGATGTGTTAATATTCATTTGCTATGAATCGGCATTGACATCTCTTTGGGCGAACAAGATTTCTTTAAATATCGCCAATTCTAGCTTTCAAACGGTTCAAAATAGGTCCAGACGGAACCGGGAAGCTAGAATGACTGAAATTTATTTAAATCTCGTAATTTTTCTAGTTTCATTTATGAAAGTAACCTCGCAGCCCTTAGATCTCTATCTAGTGGGAACGAGACACTTCGGCTATGCGCGAGCCAAGATTTACTGATGAATCCTTGGTTCTGTCGACATCTGGATGTAAATATATATTTTCTGTACATATTTGAGCTGTGTAAGTTTTATTGGCTTCCCTCTGTGAGCCTAGGAATCGTGGAATTTATGATCAAACTGATTTGAATCTGATTCCCACGATGGACAAACTCCACTTTACAAATGTACCCTGCCAGTTTTTCTGTAAAAATGTACATCTAAAAGACCTTAAAACGGTTATCCGGGTCTAAGGTCTCAACATAATAAGAATAATAGTTTGTCGTGTAAGAGTCACTCCGATGGCTGTCATGCCCATGAGAAGACCAACACTTGTACATATTCTGTGGTCGAGGATGCATCACAGCCCGACAATCACCATTCAAATTGAGCCAAAAGGCTGAAAAATAAAAAAAATGGAAGTATCCATATGTTTCAATTCTTACGTGAGGGTAAGGGTTTGAAAACCTGCTTTCAAAACATTATTTTTACAATCTTGTCTAAAAAAGAGACTTTTGCAAATCAAATCAAACCCTTCGTATGTAGGTTCAACGAAGCACGCCCATACTTTCAAAAGCAATCAAAGCATAGGCACAATTTTTTCCAGCATTCACACACACATTGCAAATAAAAAGAGAAATATTGAAAAGATGCATTACCGTATTTTCACGGGAGTTATGAGGCGCCTAACACCTTCCCCACACTTAACCAAGGCCCCGAACTTAGAATTTTGGTTTCAAAGAACAAGTTTTGACAGTGTCCATTAATTGGGCCTCCTTTCAAAAAAAACTCGATTGAGTTGGTACAACTATTTCAAATCTACCAACTAACAACTATATAAAAACATCCAAATCGTCGACATGATATATGATGGCCTTTTCCTAAAAAACCCTTCAAAACCTTTTTCACAAAAAAGATAAAATAAGGGTAGACAAAACTTAGGAAGAGAGAAAAATTCGGGTCCAACTCGAACCGAATTTTTCCCGACGTCGACACTTACTGAGCACTTAAATGCTCATTCTTACTTTAAAATTAAATGTTTTCAGCTAAGCGTGATCGACCAGAAGGTTCTGTCAAGGACAAAGGAAAGGAGAAGTTGAAGGAATAGTTATAAGGTTTTATTTGTAATATCTAGACTTTAGTATTATGTTAATATATTAAGTATATGTAATAAAATACTTAAAGGTCGTCGTACCTGGGATTAGACAACTCTGATAAAATTTTTAAGTTTGTTATATATTAAGCAGTTCGAATGAATGGTATCGTGTAGCACCTAGTACAGGTTTTAAGTACCCGAATTTGGGGGCGTCACAATACTTTTATCACCGGGTATTTCAACAGTTTAATGGTAAAAGTCTTGCCATTATTTTTATACATAGGTTATTTTTGTCGCTTTCTATACCTGACAGTTATTTTGTTGTGGGGTCCACTAAGGATTGCGCCGTCGTACGAATATTCTCTGACAAAAAGAATATTCCCCGACACAACGAATATTTTATGACAATTTGCTTACTTTATAAAATTTGCACATATCACCCATAACTATAGCATTTATTAAATTATCACCTTACTATTTAGAATAATAATTAGAGAAAATTAAATCTTTATTCATAAAAAGTTGGGGTCTTACAACCTCCCCTCCTAATGAAATTTTGTCCTCGAAATTAATGTACGTACCTGATATTTTAAAGAGGTGAGGATACCTTGATCTTATTTCAGATTTGAACTCCCAGGTCATTTCCTCAATATCATGATTTCTCCATAAAACTTTGACTTGAGGTTTAACCTTTGAGCGTAGAATATGTTCCTTCTTATCCAAGATCTTGACAAGTACCTCCTCATATGCTAAATCTTCTGTTATCTCGCCTGGTTCTAATTCAATAATGTGGTTTGGGTTTTTCACATATTTACGTAGCATGGATATGTGAAAAACGTTATGAACACGAGACATGCTTGGCGGTAAGGTGAGTCTATAAGCCACAATTCCTACTCGATCGAGGATTTCAAATGGGCCAATAAATCGTGGGTTGAGCTTTCCTGTCTTTTTAAATCTCGTAACTCCTTTCCATAGAGCAACACGTAACAAATACATGGTCTCCGACATTGAATTCTTGCGTCCCTTCGATGAAGATTAGCATAACTCTTTTATCGATCTTGTGCTGTTTGTATACGTTGTCGAATCATTTGAATCTTTTTCGTAGTCATGCATACTAACTCTGGTCCCAACAATGTTGCTTCACTCACCTCATCTCAGCATGCTGGAGAATGACACTTTCGTCCATACAACGCCTCGAATGGAGCCATACCTATACTTGTTTGATAATTGTTGTTATAGGAGAATTCCACCAATGATAAGTACTTGTCCCAACTTCCTTTGAAGTCTAGTATGCAGAGTCTTAATAGATCTCTAAGAGTTTGAATAGTCCTTTCTGACTGCCCGTCCGTCTGAGGATGATATGCAGAACTAAATCGTAAATCCGTGCACATAGCTTTCTACAAGCTGACCCAAAATCGTGAAGTGAATCTTGGGTCTCGATCAGAAACTATGGATACCGGTATACCATGTAGTCTTACAATCTCATTTATGTACATACGAGCAACGCGTTCAAGTGAATAAGTTTCTCGTATAAGCAAGAATTGAGCAGACTTGGTTAATCTATCGACAATGACCCAAATTGCATCTATGCCTTGAGAAACCTTGGGAAGACCCATAACGAAATTCATGTTGATGTGTACCCACTTCCATTCTGGAATTTCAAGTGATTGCAATGGACCTTTGGCACCTGATGTTCTGTCTTAACACGTTGACACGTTAAACACCTCGAAATAAACTCCGCGATCTCTCTCTTCATATTGCTTCACCAAAATATTTGTCGAAGATCACGATACTTTTTAGTACTTCCAGGATGGATTTCAAACGGTGTGTTGTGTGCCTCCATCATGATTTTATACTTCAAATCAGAATCGTTAGGAACACAAAGTCTAGAGTAGACTTGAAGTATTCCCTCTTCATCGATTCTTGCTTCTGAAATATCACCTTCTTGTACTTTCTTCTTCAAACTCATCAACTCTGGGTCTGTAGCTTGAGCAGCTTTAACTTTATCAATTAAAGCTGGTTCTATGGGTATGTTTGTCATCTTCATGTGGGTCCCTGGGGTCTTTAACTCTATCTACATCCTTTGTATGTCATACAAAATGGGCCTTTGTGTTGACAGAATCGCACTCGTTCCCGCAAATGATCTTCTACTCAACGCGCCAGCTACCACGTTCACTTTTCCAAGCTGGTATAGGATGGTATGGTCGTAATCTTTCAATAGCTCAAGCCAACGTCATTGTTGATTGTAGTGTGCATACAAGCCAATCATTCATGATGATAAAGCACATACGTTATAAATAATCTTATTTATTTATTAATAAAATATTTATTTGTTAAAGACATTTAATTATCTACATGGTGCTGTTTTTATAATATGTAAATAACCCATAGTTTTAAGCAATGCTTTTAGAATCATGATGTTGATCATGCTAATGAGATCTAAATTCTTAGAAAGCTTAAAAACTAAAATAGTTCTTAATCATGGGATTACTAAAAAGGAGATTAATAAATTCGGATAGATTCGTACATATGTAGCTTGCTCATTGGATGAGGATGATTGATCTCATGATCATTTGTGTGGAGACACTAAAGCAAGTATGTAGGTGCTTATTGGAGAATAAGTTCACTTAACGTGACTCTCTATGGAATACCTAATGGAGTTTTACTTGCCCGTCAATAGGAATTCCTAATGTGGTAGTAGTATAAGTGATCCTTGGACTTGAGATCATCATAGTATCTTGTATTTAATGAATTATACTTTGACTTATTCCTTAAAACTCTTTAGGGTATATAAAAGGGTATGCTTGGGTATAACGACTTACATATGGAGATAATGAATGATCAATAAAGAATCTACCACCTCTAGTAAAAGAGGAGATATGTCCTATGTGATTCGTTAAATGACAACCCAGGAATCCTTGGCCAAGGTGGAATGAAATTAGAAAGGAGTTTCTAATTTGCATTATTTGGAGTTGTGCATTTTCTAATCGAAATACATATAATTAAATAAAATAAGACTTGACAGTAAATCCATGTCTTATATTTAATTGGGACATTGTATGGTGGAAGGATTGAATTGTACGGTAACTATTTACTCACAGGTTCTTTTATGATTAATATTAAATCTGTATTATCTAGAAAGTCGTTGATCGCTAGGGAGGCTTATTCCTATTATAGAATAAATATTATTTATTTAAATAGATTATTAGTTTAATTTATTTATTTAAATAAGATTAGAATTGTTCTAATTGATTTATTCACAACCGGTTTAATATGGAGAACCTAAAGGGTAACACCATAAAAGGAAGAATAATTATTTAAAAAGATAATGGCATAATCGTAATAATGCATTAAGTGTAATTAATTTAATCTATGGTGATAGAATAAATTAAATAGCTTAAAATTAATTTTTTAATATTTTGAAAATATTAAATATAAATTAATAAGAGGAGTCTTATTAATAGTATTATAATTATTATTTAATTAATTTAATATTAGTACTCTCATTTATTCCTACTAAGATTAGGAGATAAATTAATTAAATAAATTTAATTAATTATTTCCAATGTGGTGGAAAGCCTAAATTAATTAAAGGAGTTTAATTAATTAAATGAAATCCTATGTCTAATAGGATTAGAAGGGTTGACTAAAATCTATATAAGAGGAGTCTTATAATAGATATCAGATGATGCAATTCTAATTGTTGGAGAATACTTCTTTTCTATAGAGGATAGAAAACTAAGTCAACCACCCTCATTCTTGATAATTCATCTTCCTTGGTGGATCACCTCTAGAGGCCAAACACTTGGGTGGCTAACATTGATCAAAGGAAAGAATCTAACTTGGAAATTTAAGGTGATCACGAAGAATAAGGAGTTGAACTCGTACATGTGAGAGCTTCGTTCTACAAGGGTATGATTTCATAATTCTTATTTATCGTTTTAAATTAATAATTTGCATAAAGGATGATCCCGGTAATGGTTTTGTAGAAATTTTTTAAACTCTGATATACCATGTTTCCGCTAATTTTTGCAATTTGATTGCGTTACGATTTCGTACAAACCCAACAGTGGCATCAGAGCCAAACCTTTATGCAAATATTAATTATTTTGATTCTATATATGTATGGGTATGTATTTAGAATAATTTATTGGGAATAATTAATTGTATAAAATTATTATTTTTTATAAAAGAAAAAAAAATGGGAACATTTTTTTTTTGGATTCCCTTGGTCCGTGCATGGGCATATCACCTGATCACTAAAGGATTCAAAAGGTTTGTGAATCAAAAAGTTTAATCCTGCAGAAAAGTGAATTCGTGTGGTTCATTCAAAAAAAAAGGAATCTAATATATATATATATATTATACGAAAAGTTAGTGCTTTGTCTAGGAAGTTTTTTTTAAAGTGATGGTCACTATATGTGTGTGTGTGTGTGTGTGTATATATATATATATATATATATATATATATTATTTTCATAATAATTTTAAAATTAAAATAAAGAGTTTATTTTAATCTTGAAATTAGATTTCATGCAAATTAAAATTGTCCATTAAATGATACTCATATATATATGAAATATTTTAATTCATGAGATGGATATTTATTTATTGATATATATGGTGATATGTATGATAATAAATAGGGATTGATTATGGACTATTTGACCAATGTGATTGGATTTTATTTTGGATGAATGCTTGAATATATGGGTTTTATAAAATGGAGTATGTGTACCTCGTCTTTTCTGGTTTTCTTCTTGTTGTAAATTCTATCTCTCTCCTATGTACTTCCCCTTGATTGTTGATCAAGGTTTCTATTTAAATAAAATAGTTTATGTAATAGGATTAATTAGAATTTTTGAAGAACCGGAGATCAAGGAGCAAGGAGCGCTTGAAGACCTATATGTACGGAGCCCGGGTTTAAATGTAATAGTTATATTTAAATTTAATTCTTGCACTCCTAGGTTTGACCTTTTGGTTCATTTGGTGGCTCTAGTGAACCAAACTAGAATAAAAGTCCATAATCAATCCGGGTAGAATATAGTATTCTATATATGCATGCTAATCTCACTACGAAGCATACTTGATGCAAATAAGCTTACCGGGCGGAATTATGAGGACTGGCTAAGAAATCTGAGAATTGTTCTCACTGCTGAAAAGATTTCTTATGTCCTATATTTAACTGTCCCTGAATCTGTTTCAGAAACAGCATCTGAGGAAGAAATTGCCACCATTGTAAAGTGGCAAAATGACGCATCTGTGGCTTAATGCATCATGCTCGTATCCATGAATAACGAGCTTCAGCGTTAGCATGAAAACATGGATGCTCCTACTATGTTGCTTCACCTCAAGGAGTTGTATGGTGAACAAAGTAGGACTGCTAGATATGAGATATGTAAGGAGCTCTTCCAATCTCGGATGACCAAGGGTAAGGTGAACATAAAGGAACAAAAGAAACCTGATCCAGCTAGCAAAGGAATGTGCTTCCATTGCAACGAGCCGGGTCATTGGAAGAGGAACTGCAAGAAGTTTCTGGCAGAGAAGAAGCTTGGAGAAGCTTCGACTTCCAATCAAGGTTTGTTCATGATTGAAATTAATTTTTCAGAAAGTCAAAATTCTACTTGGGTATTGGATACCGGCTGTGGTTCTCACATATGTAATAATGTGAAGGGACTGGTTAGAAGTAGAAAGCTGAACAAGGATGATGTTGTCCTACGAGTGAGAAATGAAGCAAAGGTTGTTGTATTAGCTGTAGGCACTTATTGTTTAGCACAGCCTACGGGCAAGTCCATTTATTTAAATAATTTTTATTTTGTTCCGAATATCACTAAAAATATTATTTCAATTTCTGTATTAGATATGGAAGGATTTGACGTTATTATAAAGAATAATGATTGTTCTATTTATAAAAATAATGTTTTATATGGTATTGGAAATCTGCGAAATGGACTTTATATACTTGACTTGCATGAAAATATACTTCAAATAGAACAAACTAAGAAATAGAAAAGAGATGATATTAATTATACCTACATGTGGCACTGTAGACTCGGTCATATCAATGAAACAAGATTATCCAAGTTGCATAAGGATGGGTTCCTAGAGCTATCCGATTATAAATCATATCCAACTTGTGAATCTTGTCTCATGGGTAAAATGACTAAATCTCCTTGTAGTGGAAAAGGAGAAAGAGTTACAGAGTTGTTAGCGTTGATTCACACAGATGTTTGTGGACCTATGACAACAAGTGCACGGGGTGGGTATTCTTATTTTATTACTTTCACTGATGAGCACTCAAGATTTGGATATGTGTATTTAATGAAATATAAATCAGAATCATTTGAAAAGTTCAAAGAGTTCAGAAGTGAAGTAGAGAAACAAACAGGCAAGAGTATTAAGATACTTCTATCAGATGGAGGTGGAGAATACTTAAGCGGTGAGTTTTTTAATTGTCTCAAAGAAAATGGTATAATCTCACAATGAACTCCTCCAGGTACACCACAGTTAAATGGAGTATCTGAAAGGAGAAATCGAACACTGTTGGACATGGTTCGATCCATGATGAGTTATACTGACCTTCCAATTTCCTTATGGGGTTATGCCCTAGAAACGGCTGCATACCTACTTAACAAGGTACCTACCAAATCCGCCCTAAAAGACTCCATATGAGATGTGGAAGGGGAGAAAACCAAATCTTAAGCATGTTAAGACTTGGGGTTGTCCAGCTTATGTCAAAAAGTTTGAACATGACAAGCTACAGACTAAATCCGACAAGTGTAGATTTATGGGATACCCTAAAGAAACTATAGGGTATTATTTCAATCATCCAACTGATCAAAAGGAGTTTGTTGTGAAACATGCTACCTTCTTGGAAAAGGAGTTTATCCATGAAGGGGTCAGTGGGAGTAAGATATATCTTGAAGAAGTTCAAGAACCACAAATTACTACGGATCAGAGTCAGGTACCTGGCCAAGTGGAAGAACCTACTGTATCACACCCTATTCGTAAATCTGAAAGAGTACCGAAGATACCTGAGAGGTATGGATTCGTCATAGAGGATGACGATGAGGTACACATCATGAATGATGATGATCCATTGAATTACGAATAGGCTATGAGTAATAAAGACTCAGAGAAATGGTAGATGTCCATAAAATTTAAAACGGATTTTGAAGCTATGCTCAAGTCCATTTGGATTTTACTTGAGATTGCAGCTTATTATTACTATATCTGACAAAATGGACGTGGAGACGCCCTTCCTCAAATATACATTATTAGAGGAGAATGTATATATGATACAACCAGATTGTTTTTGTTTCAATGGTTGAAGCAAATCATGTATATGAGCTACAACAATCCATTTATAGATTGAAGCAAGCTTATCGTAGATGGAACATTCATTTTGATGAGACAATCAAAGAGTTTGATTTTATCAAAAACGAGGATGAACCATGTGTGTACAAGAAGGTTAAGGGGAGCACTGTTTCATTCCATGTATTATATGTTGATGATATATTACTAATAGGGAATGAAATTCCTATGCTAAAATCGATTAAAATAAAGTTGTCTAAATATTCCTCCATGAATGATTTGGGTAAAACATCCCGCATTGGGGATATAAATATATATTAATAGATTTAAAAGGATGTTCGACTTAATCCAAGAAAACGTATATTCATTAGATGCTAAAGGCGTTTAGCATGGCAAACTCCAAAAGGTGCCTCATGATGATGAGCCATGGAGTGTATCTCTCAAAAATTGTCCTCAGTAAAAGAGAGATCGCATGAGTTACTATCATGTATGCAATAAAATATACGAGACTTGATGTTGATCAGTCATATTCTAGAGAAGATCACTGTGAAACAGTGATGAACATCTTAAAGTACTTAACTGACACTAAGGATGTCATCATATCACATGATGAGTCTGAATTAAACTAGAGTGCAAAACAGACTCAAGTTTTCAAATTGACCAAGACGATAACAAATCCACTTTAGGGTAAGTCGTTACCTTAAAAGATGATGAAGTGAATTGGAAAGGTTCCAAACAAGAAAAGGTTGTTAGTTTAGTGACAAAGACAAAGTATATAACTGTAAGTGAAGCTGTAAATTGATTTTTCGGAAGAATAGTTCATTACAGAACTAGGAATAATTCCTAAGTCACATCTTGAATCCGAACATGTGTTACAGCACTTTGATTAAAGAAATCATTAAAAGAAGAGCATATAGACTCTCAAGATAACATTGCAGATCCATTTACTAAAGCTTTAACACAACAGCAGTTTGATCGTCACTTAGAGAAGATGAGTATGAGATACCATGGCGATTGACTTTAGTGCTAGTGGGAGTTTGATAGTAGTGTGCATACAAGCCAATCATGTATGATGATAAAGCACATACTTTGTAAACAATCTTATTTATTTATTAATAAAATATTCATTTATTAAAGGCATTTAATTATCTACATGGTGCTGTTTTTATAATATGTAAATAACCCATAGTTTTAAGCAATGCTTTTAGAATCATGATGTTGATCATGCTAATGAGATCTAAATTGTTAGAAAGCTTAAAAACTAAAATAGTTCCTAATCATGGGATTACTAAAAAGGGGATTAGTAAATCCGGATAGATTAGTACATATATTGCTTACTCATTGGATGAGGATGATTGATCTCATGATCATTTGTGTTGAGACACTAAAGAAAATATGTAGGTGCTTATTGAAAAATAAGTTCACTTAACGTGACTCGCTATGGAATACCTAATGGAGTTTTACTCGCCTGTCAATAGGAATTCCTAATGTGATAGTAGTACAAGTGATCCTTGGACTTGAGATCATCATAGTATCTTGTATGTAATGAATTATAGACTTATTCCTTAAAACCCTTTAGGGTATATAAAAGGGTATGCTTGGGTATAATGAGTTACATATGGAGATAATGAATGATCAATAAAGAATCTACCACCTCTAGTAAAAGAGGAGATATGTCCTATGTGATTCGTTAAATGACAACCCAGGAATCCTTGGCCAATGTGGAATAAAATTAGAAAGGAGTTTCTAATTTGCATTATTTGGAGTTGTGCATTTTTTAATCGAAATGCATATAATTTAATAAAATAAGACTTGACAGTAAATCCATATCTTATATTTAATTGGGACATTGTATGGTGGAAGGATTGAATTGTACGGTAACTATTTACTCACAGGTTCTTCTATGATTAATGTTGAAATCTATATTATCTGGAAAGTCGTTGATCGCTAGGGAGGCTTATTCCTATTGTAGAATAAATATTATTTATTTAAATAGATTATTAGTTTAATTTATTTATTTAAATAAGATTAGAATTGTTCTAATTGATTTATTCACAACCGGTTTAATATGGAGAACCTAAAGGGTAACACCATAAAAGGAAGAATAATTATTTAAAAAGATAATGGCATAATCGTAATAATGTATTAAGTGTAATTAATTTAATCTATGGTGATAGAATAAATTAAATAGCTTAATGTTTATTTTTTAATATTTTGGAAATATTAAATATAAATTAATAAGAGGAGTCTTATTAATATTATTACAATTATTATTATTTTAATTTCTAAAGGAGTTTAGTAATTAATTTAATATTAGTACTCTCATTTATTCCTAATAAGATTAGGAGACAAATTAATTAAATGAATTTAATTAATTATTCCCAATGTGGTGGGAAGCCTAAATTAATTAAAGAAGTTTAATTAATTAAATGAAATCCCATGTCTAATAGGATTAGAAGGGTTGACCAATATCTATATAAGAGGAGTCTTATAATAGAGATCAGATGATGCAATTTCAATTGTTGGAGAGTACTCCTTTTCTTTAGAGGATAGAAAACTAAGCCAACCACACTCCTTCTTGATAATTCATTTTCCTTGGTGGATCACCTCTAGAGGCCAAACACTTGGGTGGCTAACGTTGATCAAAGGAAAGAATCTAACCCAGAAATTCAAGGAGATCACGAAGAACAAGAAGTTGAACTCGTACATGTGGGAGCTTCGTTCTACAAGGTTATGATTCCATAACTTCTTATTTATCATTTTAAATTAATAATTTGCATAAAGGATGATCCGGGTAATGGTTTTGTAGAAATTTTTTGAACTCTGATATACCATGCTTCCGCTGATTTTTGCAATTTGATTGCGTCACGATTTCGTACAAACCCAACAATTGTCACATGTTGAGTTCCTTTTGAGTGAAGAAATATTTAAGGCTCTTATGATCTTATAGATCTCCACTTTCTCTTTGTACAAGTATTTTCTCCAGATCTTTAGCGCGAAAACGACTGATGCTAACTCTAGATCATGAGTATGATAATTCCTCTCATATTCTTTGAGCTATCGAGAGGCATAGGCTATCACTTTCCCATTTTGTATGAGAACACAACCTAGACCTTTGCCCGAAGCATTGTTGCAGATGAAAAATCCCTCCGAACGTGATGGTATTGTCAAAACTGGTGCTAAAATGAGTCTCCTCTAGAGTTCTTGGAAGCTCTTCTCACATTCCTCGCTCCATCAGAATTTTGTATCTTTTCGAGTCAGTTGAGTTAATGGAGTGGCAATTCGAGAAAATCCTTCCACGAATCTCAGATAATAACCAGATAAGCCTAGAAAGCTACGTATTTCGGTTACTGACTTAGGTTGCTCCTAACTTTTTATTTCTTCGATCTTCGCTGGGTCAACAGATATTCCATGTTTTGATATCATGTGCCCAAGGAATTCTACTTACTCAAGCTAGAACTCGCATGTCTTCAACTTGGCATATAGTTTATTTTCACGAAGCTTTTAGAGTATCAGCCTCAAGTGTTGCTCATGATCTTCACGGCTTTTGGAGTAAATAAGGATGTCATTAATAAAAACAACCACAAAATGATCCAAATATTCCTTGAATATTCGGTTCATCTTATCCATTAAGGCAGCAGAAGCATTAGTCAATCCAAAAGATATGACTAAGAATTCATAACACCCGTATCGAGTTCTGAAGGCAGTCTTTGGAATGTCATCAGTTTTAATCTTTAACTGATGATATCTAGAATGAAGATCGATCTTTGAGAAGAATTTAGCACCTTGCAACTGGTCAAACAAGTCATCAATGCAAGGTAACGGATACCTATTTTTCATGGTGACATAGTTCAACTCTCGATTGTCAAGACAAAGTCGCATACTTCCGTCTTTCTTCTTCACGAATAACACAAGAGCACCCCAAGGCGATTGTAACGCCCCCAAATCCGGGTCCCCAGAACCTAGGACCTGGTATGTTACGATACAACATTTCTATAGCTATTGCGAAAAATATAAACATAAATTGTTTATACAATAACCTTTACACATAATTCCCAAGGTCTGAAACCTTAACTTAATACACATATTCATATTCTACACGACATACAATGTCATTTGTATTCAATACTATTACAATTTAACCATATAATAATCCAATCCTGGAACTTGCCTTTGTATTTGCCTGTGTCCGAAGTTTCATCTTAATCTGAAATGTTTATCATGATATAGCAAGGGTGAGCAACAAGTTTGCCTAGTAAGTTTAAATACAACAAGGATATATCATGATTGAAAGAAAGAATAATAAGCTGACAAACTTTCAACAATATAAGAATTATGAAAGTACATGAATCAATAATGCTAAATAGTCAACAATGAATATGAATAAATTCAACTGAACAATATGGTAATGAAGGTGATCAGTCTTTCATACCTGAAGAACATATGCAATATGCACTAAGTGCGAATCAATAATCAGTATAGACGTGAATAATTAACAATAATTATTCACGAACATGCTTTACAATAACAACTCGAGTTCGAGTTAGGAAACTTGCCTGTATCGTTGATTACTGCTATGTAATCTTATTTAATCGCTTTACTGAAAAAGACCTATCAGTTATAAGATTGATCTTTCAATTAGCATAACATACCTTATAAGTAAACTATCTAACATTTAAACACATAGTCAAATATTAGATAACCTTAACACTATATATACACAAGTCTAAACCTAGCATATATTGAGTCTTTAATAATTTTCAATATAGTATACTGAGTGGTTTCCCACAAACAACTAACAAATTAGTTTCCGTCTCATCTATACTATTTTTACAGTGAATTAGATCGGTTACTAATTCGTAGATCCCTTCCCCATATGAAGGAGTCGTTTAGCCCAGCTATTATACATCAACCATTAAAGAGTACGACTGTACTACCTTAGACTTAACACTATTGTATCATATAACTTGTGAATTAACACTTAGTCTTTCATTTTATAAGTCCTTTTATAAATTAAGTAAGTCGAATTCCTAATCTAGCAACCTGGATTCAATCTGAACTATAATTTAGTAAATTATTTTCCAATCCAGCAGACTGGATTCAACTAACCTCCAATCCAGCAAGCCTGGATTCAAACTGACAACCAATCCAGCAAGCCTGGATTCACTAACCTTAAATTCAGCAAGCCTGGATTCATCAATCCTTCAATCCAACAACCTAGATTATCTAAACAGACTAATCCAGCATCCTGGATTATCCAAACATCTCATCCAGCAACTTGATGACCAATCCAGCAAGCTTGATTCCCCTTTTTTAAACCAAATTATCTTATTATTTTTTTATCTTTTGTCCATACATAAATACATGTATTTCATACACAAAAATAATTTTTCAGGAATTTTTCAATTTCCTTTAATATTTTTCAAAAATCCATTTCTAGTTAATTCCTTAAGAAAATAACTACCTCACGCTTAACTCCAAAAATTCCCAACTGTTGGCGGGATCTTATACATGTTATCGTGAGCCTCCAGTTTAAATTTCGTGGCCATAGGAGTTATACAACTCCGGTTATAGCGATTTCTGTTGAAAAAATACAAATATTGAAATGGTCATAACTTGTTCAATTTAAGTCGGAATGAGCTCATTTTTGAACACAAGCTACTTTATAACATGTATTTTAATGTCCAAAAATGTTTGATTTTATTTCACAAATTAAGTGGCCGAAATAGTCCTTTAAATTTTCGGACAGCCTACTTTTCTTCATTTTTAGATTTTTCCTACTTTGCTAAAAACTGTCCCGACGGAAATCTACATGAAATTTTTCAGTGATTCCACTTGAATCTGTTAGAAAACTTATAGATCTAACTCCAAAAATTAACCACACTCAAAAATTCAAAATACACTAGGAGATATGGTAGTTTGAATTTCATGTTCCGTTTTCCCAAAAATCTAATTTTCTAACTTTTGTATTTTCTAAGAAATCTTCCTAGATCTCTTGATTAACCAAACATTAAACATCATAAACCATTATAATACATACTAATACACTTTAAGATCTTAGATCTACCATGATCCATGATATATTTCATTAAAACTTTACCAAACACAAACAAAACATAATTTATACTAAGAAAATTACAATTTTCTAACTTTTGAAACATAGTTTCATTTCTCTTGCTTTTGATCTAATTTTTGATCATAAAAAGTGATAGATCTACACATAACACACTTATATTCATGTAGATCCAAGGTTTTTAAGGTTGAAGAACATAACTTGACTATTTCATCAAATCAAACAAAATAAAAGGAATAACTAAACTAGGGTTTATACCTAGATCATGTAGCTTTTCTCCTTCCCTTTACACCATATAATATGAAGCTAAGAAATATGAAAAGTTTCCCTTCTTCTTCTTCTATAGGCTGACCGAACATCTCTCTCTCTCTCTCTCTTGATTTTCTTTTTTCTTTTTCCCTTTGAAAGCTAACAAGAGGTGAGAGAGAAATGAGATGGATTTTTTTTGTTTGTTTGCAAAAATAGATATACGTATGATATCTATGTTTAGATTCATCCACCCCAATCATTCCCTTTCTCTCTCTCATTTATTAAATATTTGCTTGCACTCTTGGCTAACATGTTGCTTGCACACTTGGTGATAATTGGTGGCCAAATAAATGGGTGACACATATTGGAGTTGGTGACCAACTAAAGTGAGCATAATGATAACATTCATCTCCCCTTCTCATATCCTTGTGTAATCCGGCCACATGGCCTTGCATTCATCCAAATTGGTTTTTATTAAAGCTTATCTAATGACTATATTACCCCTCCTTGATTTAGGCTTAAGTCTTGGGCTTTTATTAAATCATTTGGGCTTGTACTTTTAATTCTTTTGGGCTTGCTAATAAAATTAAACTTGGGCTTTCACCCATAAACAAATTGGGCCATCATAATATATGTATCATATATATATATATTGGGCTAGCTTAATAACTTAATTGTTATTAAATCAAATTAGCTATAAGTCCAATGCTTAATTAAACAATTGGACTATTTATTTAATTCCTTGGGTCACAAAATCATCTTAATCCATTAAATCTATTCTCACTAGAAACAATGCTCAATATTTTTGATATTTACATATTCTTAATTATCTTTATATACAAAATAAATGTATACACAATATATAATGTATATTTATTTAATCGTACACACAATTCACATAAGTCCTCACACATTCTATTAGTTTATTAACTAAATAGTCATAATTGGCTTAATGAGTTATAAACACTCACACTCACATAATCATACACATAATTCACATATCTAATTTATATATTAGGTCACCGAACTTTATAGGTATCGTAGTACCTTATTCTTAATATTCCATCAAACACATATAGATTCATCTTTAGGGTTTAAAAATTTGTAACCCATAATTCCTCTATTCTCAATCAAATAGTAAATCATTTAGGTTCTTCTTTAAAAATTTTAAACTATTCCTCAAATTCATATCTAGGTTTTATCCTTTAACCTTTATTTTAATCATTTAAGATCTTGTAAATTTTCGGGTTGTCACAGCGATGTACTAGGACTAATAAAGTCATTGCCTATTAACTCCTGTAGGTGGACCTTTAACTCCTGAAGTTCAATAGGATCCATTTGATATAAGGTTTTGGGAATGGATTTTGTACCGGGTTCATGGTCAATAAAAAATTCAACTTCACATTATGGGTGTAGGCCAGGAAGTTCTTCAATAAATACATCAGGGAGTTAATTAACAACAGAAATATCATTCAAATCTGACGTATTTTTGTTTAAATCGGTGATATGGGCTATGAAACCTTGACATCCATTTTTCAATAAACGAATGGCTTTATGACTTGAAATGACAGTGATTGATTTTAGTGGTTTGGTTGCTTGAATTTGCATAACAGGATGGTTAGGAATATGAAAGCTAACAACCTTACGAAAACAATCAATTTTAGCATGATGAGTGGTTAACCAGTTAATTCCTAAAATCACATCAAATGCAAGTATTTTCAAAGAGATGAGATCAACAAGTAATATGAAGGTGCCAATTTGAATCAAACAAGATTTGTAAACTGTTGATGTAACGAAGGTTTCTCCCAACGGAGTTTCAACAGATAAGTCAAAGTCTAATTTCTCAATGGTCAAGTTCAAACGTCGAGCACAAGCAGGTGAAATAAAAGAGTGGATAGAACCGGTATCTAATAACGTATAAACTTCACAAGAGTTTATAAATAGCTTACCCGTAATAACTTCGTTCGGGTTCATCGCTTTTTGGGAAGTCACGACAAAAGCTCTCCCCTAAACCACCGACTTTGACTTGTCTGGGATAGCCTTTAGTGTCACCATTCCAGCTGGACTTGACTTCGCTATAGGGCACACTCGAGCTATATGACCTTCCTTTTAGCAATTGTAACACACTTTGGGTTTCTATGTATAATTTGAACTGATATGTCCCTCTTGTCCGAATTTGTAACATACGACCTGTGACACCCCCAAATCCGGGTACTTCGTTTTCACATGATTTGGTGTTCACTTTCTAATTAAAATATACATCTACCCTCTAATAAAGAATTTCAAAGTAAATTACAACCTTCATAAAACTTAAATAAAATCTTCCTTTAAAAAGGATTACAACTTGTCCAATAAAATCCTAGGATTAACTAAACATTAACATAATTCAAACAAATGCGAAAATAAAAACATCATCAATTAAGTATTATTACAAAAGATACTTGAAATAACAAGTCTTCACTTTCTCATCTTTCCTTTTCCTTTACTTGTTACCAGTATGTCAACATTCTTGGTCTCAACTGCAAGTGGTGGTAAAACATGCAAGAGTGAGCAAACAAAAGCTCACTTGGAAATACAACAGTGATATGACATAAGTGAATCGTTTCAAAAGAGTTTGAATAACTTTACTTTCATTAATATAAAGAATTGAATATTTCTATTTAAACATTTAACAGTCAATAAGACTATGGACCTTTAACTCGTACTCAGGGGGATCAACCCTTTGTACCATGAATTGTGCACAACCATCTTAACGCTTTCGCATAAATATCCCCTACTAAATAGGGTTGTTCATTCTCAGTAATTGAATACAAGTCCGCACCAAAGAAAGTTTGGGTTGGATAGATAAGGGAACTTTAGAGTTTCAACTATGATCAACTAGGAGTAGTTGAATAGACTCACAGTACTTTAACAGTTCAATAATATAAGAATCATGAACCAATTATAAGATATGACAATAAACTTCATAATAGATAGGCATGCTTTAGAAGTAACTCAAAGCAATTGAAAGAATAAGTAAATCTTGCTTGAACAACTAAGTCAAGATCATATTACTAAAATAATACTTCAATACTTATGCTTTATGAATATTGGAGTATAGTATAACTTGTACAATATATAGCAAGTAAAGGAACATAAATGAACTTTCATGATTTATTGAGCAAGGGTTAGGAAACTTGCACAATGAAAAGATACAATGAATAGGCTTGTATAGCATACAAGGGTAGCTTAGAGAACTTGCACAATATAAATAACAAGTTTAGAGATAGAAAACTTGCTTAACGTAAGAGAATAAGGATAAGAGAACTTGCCTTAAGCGCAAGCTGCACTTTAACAATTTCAACCACTTCACAAACACCCTACACATTTATATTACATTCAAACCATTTATTAGTATCCAACTACAACATTTTAAACCATCGAACTTCATATCCAAGTCCAACTCACATTGTAATTACCACATTGGTTGCTAACTAGTCAAGTACGTGAGTCTATACTCACGACATACATTCATAGGTTTATAAGTCAATGAACCGTGTTATGTACCTAAGGAAAGTAACACACACACACACATGTAACATACTTACATAACACTTCAATAAAACTCAAACACATCAAAAACTTGTTAACTTATTATATATTTCACTTTCCAAGTCATATAAATAAGTTAGCTAAACAAACGGGGTATGAAAACTCAAAACCAACAACCAAACTTTTTCGGACAGCAGCATGACCTGCTGGGGCGGGTCCCCAAGGCCTGCAAGCCTGCTGGGGCTGGTCACCCCCTTGGTACAGGTCTTGGTTCTCGAATTGGTGGAGAAATAAGCCAATTTGGCTCATTCTTTCACCTGAATTTGATTTTTCCCAACATGATAAACATGAAACATTATACAAACAATATTTTAAGCTTATTAACATGCTTATAACAATTAAAATCCATATAACACATAATCAAAATCAAAGTTTCATAATTTTTGAAGAAAACACAATTTTAAGCGTTCTTGGCGAAAATTGCTATCATGAATTCGTTTGTCAATCAATTCAAGTAATTCTAATTGTAATCACTTCTATTCTTAACATATTAACATAATACATGATAAATTTCAACAATAAACCATAATCAAACCTCAATTTGCTAGTTTCAAAAGCCATTTTTTAGAAATTGATTCCTAAGAAAATCACTATGAACACAATTTCTATTGTTTATCAAAAATTCATGGTTTGAATTGCTAACACAACCATATAACTCATATATAATCATGTTATATTACATATTACACATATCTCATGCTCACATCAAGGATTTAAGAAAAAATTTCAACATAACTTCATAAAAGAGTACTATGAACATGATTTCATAGTGTTCATCATATACTTATGAATTGAAACTCTTAACTATAAAAATCTCATGTAAGCGTATATATATATATACATATATATATACTCACACATCCCATTCTCATATCAAAATTATGAAGTTTCACCAAAAGATTTTTACATAGAATTCTAAAACATAGAAGAACATAACTTTAAAACTTGTTTTTACAATAATTGAAATATGAAAAATCCTTTCATGGCATACAATTACATATGAAAATATATGAAATTCATATATACATATAAATTCCTAATCATGAAAATCTTATTTCAAAAAGAAGAAATACAAAATATATTAATTGAGTATAAGGGTTAGATTATAACCTACTAGTTTTGACTTAAGAGAGAGATGAAGATGATAATGATGGGGCTTGCTTTGTCTTCTTCTTCTTCTTCTTCTTCTTCTCTGATAACTCTCTCTAACTCGCTTCTTCTTTCTTAGTTTAGACTTAGGTTTTAGAAAAACTAACGTACTGGTAGTATATACATATAATATATAATACAAATAATATATAATATATGTAACTCCTATATATTAAATATATACACTAACTACTATTTAATATATAAGTTACAAGAATTTGAAAAGCATAATGCCATGTTTGGCTAAATAAAATCCTTTAACTTTTAAAAACAGATTATTAGCTATGGCCTTGTTTGGGTAAAACACTTTAAAACCCTTTTCCATTCTTTTAATAAATCCTTAACGCATAGATTAAATACTACACTTATTTAATTAATAAAACACATAATACCAAATTGTTACACAATTGAAATTCTTTTATTAAACATAATTCATGTAACCAACCATTATCACTTAGCACATAACATTACTCAAGTAAATTAAAATTATGCTACATTATTGCTAACATATCAATTTAATTAAACATATAGCACTTAATTAAATTATCCACAACAATCACACAATTTATTTATTTATATCAACAAATAAATTCAATAAAATATTTATTTAATTCAATAAATATTTATAATTAATATATAAAATTCTCAATCGTTACAATCTTCCCTTCTTAAAAGGATTCTGTCCCTAGAATCACAACATAAAAAAAATTATTCTCATCTGTTACATTCTTCCCCCCTTAAAAGGATTCTGTCCCCAGAATCGATATATAAGGGGTTACACAAAATAATTAAGCAAATAATTGAGGATACGATTTCCTCATTACATCTTCGAGTTTCCACGTGGCTTCTTCAGCACTGTGGTTCCTCCAAATTATCTTAACAGAAGGTATCAATTTATTCCTAAGGACTTGTTCCTTCCTATAAACTATTTGAACAGGAACCTCTTCATAAGTTAAGTCTTTATCAAATTGTAAAGGCTCATATTCTATTATATGTTTATAGTCGTGTATGTAAGGTCGTAACACAGAAATATAGAATACGTTATGTATATTCTCGAGCACCAGGAGGTAATGCTACTTCGTAAGCAACCTCGCCCACCTTTCGCAATACCTCGAAAGGTCCAATAAATCGGGGACTCAGCTTCCCCTTCTAAGGAGATACCTTCAGGAAAACGAAGCTCCGTGGTAAGAATTCTCGGTTCTGTCGATGTTGATCGGCATATTTCTTTTTTCTGTCTTGAGCAGCAACCAATCTTGTTCTGATCAGCTTCACGATTTCAGCAGTTTGTTGCACCAATTCCGGTCCCAACAGCTGACGTTCACCGACTTCATCCCAGCACAAAGGAGTTCTGCATTTCTTGCCGTATAACACTTCGTAAGGTGGCATGCCGATACTCGCGTGGTAACTATTGTTGTAGGCAAACTCCACCAACGGTAGATGATCCTCCCAGCTTCCCTTGAAGTCCATTACGCAAGCTCTCAGCATATCTTCCAGCATCTGAATAGTTCTTTTGCTCTGGCCATCAGTCTGAGGATTGTATGCTGTACTCATTCGCAATTGCGTTCCCAGACACTCTTGCAAATGCTTCCAGAAATTCGACGTGAAACGTGGATCTCTGTCAGACATAATTGACACCGGAACGCCGTGTTGAGAAATAATTTTCTTAACATACAGCTTCGCCAATTGTTCCAAGTTGTACTTAATCTTGATTGGTAGAAAGTGGGCTGACTTCGTCAGTCGTTCCACAATGACCCAAATTGCGTCAAATCCCTTCTGAGTCACTGGAAGACCAACCACGAAATCCATCATGATATGCTCCCACTTCCATTCTAGAATTTTCAACAGTTGTAACAATCCGCTAAGTCTCTAGTGTTCTGCCTTGACTTTCTGACAAGTTAGACATTTCGCAACGCATTCAGCGACATCCCTCTTCATATTCGGCCACCAAAAATGATGCCTAAGATCCTGGCACATCTTCGTACTCCCATGGTGAATTGAATACTTCGAACTGTGAGCTTCACTCAAGATCTCCTCCTTAACTTTCGGTACTGGTTGAACCCAAATTATTCCATCAAATCATAGCAGTCCCTCACTATCGATTCTGAATTTAAACTATTCGCCATCAGCTATTCTTTTCTGAATCTTCTCGCATTCCTCATCGTGAAGTTGTGCTTCTTTCACTTTATCTACCAGAGTAGAACCAGTAGTTACTTGAAATAACTTCTCATCCGATTCCTTCGGAAACTTCACTTCTAATTCCAATCTAGCCATCTGTTCTATTAACTGATCCTGATCAGTTAACATGTTCAGCTTCTCCCGACCTTTTCTGCTCTAAGCGTCGGCGACAACGTTAGCTTTACCCGGATGGTAAAGTATTTCACAGTCGTAGTCTTTGATGAGTTCCAACCATCTCCTTTGGTGCATGTTCAAATCCTTTTGGGTAAAAATATACTTCAGACTCTTGTGATCTATGTATATTTCACACTTCTCTCCATATAAGTAATGTCTCCAAATCTTTAGAGCAAACACTACTGCCACCAACTCTAAGTCATGGGTCGGATACCCCTTCTCGTAATCCTTCAGCTGACGTGATGCATAAGCAATAACCTTGCCGCTCTGCATTAACACGCAGCCTAAACCCTTATGTGAGGCATCACTATATACCACAAAATTCCCCGTACTATCCGGTAAAGATAACACAGGCGCGGTACTCAATCTCTTCTTCAATTTTT
Organism: Panax stipuleanatus; assembly: GCA_020205555.1. Classification (NCBI taxonomy): domain Eukaryota; kingdom Viridiplantae; phylum Streptophyta; class Magnoliopsida; order Apiales; family Araliaceae; genus Panax; species Panax stipuleanatus. The sequence goes on from CM035125.1 coordinate 103,729,555, forward strand.
GGAAACTTTCCTCACACTTTTCCGTCCAAACAAACTTAACTATTTTACGAGTCAAATTCGTCAACGGAGTTGCGATCTTGGATAAATCTCCGGTAATAACCTGCCAATCCCAAGAAACTCCTCACTTCAAACGGCGTTTTCGGCCGATCCCAATTCATTACCGCTTCAACCTTCGACGGATCTACCGAAATACCATCCGTGTCGATCACGTGGCCAAAACATTGCTCACGTTCCAACTAGAATTCGCACTTCGAGAATTTTGCTTAGAGCTTCTCTCGTCTCAGCGATTCTAAGGTTAGCCTTAAGTGTTCAGCATGTTCCTCCTTGGTCTTGGAATAAACTAGGATGTCATCTATGAACACCACTACGAACTTTTCTAGGAATGGCTTAAACACCTTGTTCATTAGGTCCATAAATGCAGCTGGGGCATTCGTTAACCCAAATGACATCACCAAGAACTTGTAATGACCATACCGAGTTCTAAAAGCCGTTTTCGGTATATCGTCCTTCCTCACCTTCAATTGATGATACCCGCTTCTCAAATCGATTTTTGAGAAGTATTTAGCACCCTTCAATTGGTCAAACAAGTCATCGATCCTAGGTAAGGGATACCTATTCTTGATCGTAACTTTGTTCAACTCTCTATAATCAATGCAAAGACGCATTGTTCCATCCTTCTTCTTCACGAATAACACTGGCGCTCCCCATGGCGAAACACTCGGTTGAATATACTTCTTGTCTAACAATTCTTGTAATTGAACCATCAATTCCTTCATCTCAACTAGAGCCATTCGGTATGGAGCCTTCGAAATTGGACCAGTTCCCGGCGCTAAGTCGATCACGAACTCTATCTCCCTATCTGGCGGAAGTCCTGGCAAGTCGCTCGGAAACACGTCCATAAACTTCTTAACCACCGATAACTCTTCTACCTTCTAGCTCTCCTTACGCGTATCTACTATGTAGGCTAGATATCCTACACAGCCTTGCGTCAAAAGTTTCTTGGCTTGCATCACCGTCAGACAACTCACTTGTCTAGGCGATTTACTACCATAGAACACTACTTTCGACGGAGTTGTAAGGTTTACCAACTTCCTCTGACAGTCGATTACCGCCCCATGGTTGAACAACCAGTCCATCCCCAATATGACATCGAATTCCCCAAGTTTAATCGGAATCAAATCTACCCTCAGCTCCTGACCTTTAATGTCTAATCTACAGTTCTTGTACACTAACCTAACAGGAATGACTTCCCTATTCGCAATTTCTATGTTCAAGGGGTAAGATAACTCCTCTATAGGTAAATCTAGGGTTTTAGCAAAATCATCAGATATGAATGAACAAGTAGCACACGAATCAAATAATACATATGCATTTATACTATTGATCGGAATAATACCTGCCACCACATATTTTGATTGCACTGTGTCATGCACCGTCATATTGAACGTGTGGGCAGTGGGTCGAACAGCTTGCAATGGCGACGGTCCAACAATAGTCAGAGTGCTGTCGCTGCCATTTCCTCCGTTCCCTGTTGACCCTGCCACTGGCTTCTTAGGGAAATTATGAGCCATGTGATCCTTCGATCCACATGTATAGCAAGCTCCCTTCTTTGGGTTTGGGCAATTCGGCGCAATGTGGCCTTCCTGACCACAGTTGTAGCACACCCGTTTCCCTTTCATGCACACTCCAGTGTGAGTCTTCCCGCATGTAGCACATGCTTCGAGCTTCCTCTTCTGTTGGCCTCCCTGATGACTCCCAACAGAGGCATTGTCGTTCCACTTCCTCTTCTGATGAATAGCTATGCTACCACCAGCCTTGTTTTCCGTCTCAATCTTCTTCTTTTTGTCTTGGTTGAATTTAGTCACGGCTTCGCTTCCTCCTTCAGCTAGAATGGCCTTTTCCAGCACAGCTGCAAACATGTTCAGCTGGAACATAGAGACCTTGCTGTAGAGCCAGGGTTTCAATCCCCGCTCAAACCTCCTCGCCTTCTTAGCGTTTTGACCTGGTATGTAGGGAACCTGGCCAACTCGTTGAACTTTGCAGCGTATTCCGACACCGTCATGCCCTCACTGCTTCAGCTCTAGGAATTGGACCTCCATCTGGTCCTGCGAACTCACAGGGAAGTACATTTCGTAGAACATTTCCTTGAAACGTTCCCACGTTATGACTCATTCTCCCTCTCGCGTCTTATTCGCCTGCCACCAGAAGCTAGCATCTGACTTCAACATGAAAGTCAGTAAATGCCATTTTTTGGTCTTCACCGACCCTAGCCACGTCAAAAACCTTCTCCATTTCCATAACCCACGTCTGAGCGTCTATAGGATTTGTCGATCCTTTAAACTTCGACGGTCATACTGCCTTAAACTCTTTGAACATCGTGGCCTGCACTTGCTGCTGATTCGCCATCGCTCCTGTTAGCAGGTTCACTAATTGCTGAACTGAGTTAGGGTTTATTCCATCGTTATTGTTGTTATTATTCGTCGAACCCTCAGGGTTTTGATGTGTCGATCTTCTTCTAGGAGGCATTTTCTGTTAAAAAAATATTATTATCAGCTCCTTTATCCAATTCTTAAGTATTCAAGTTAAACTTAAACAATCAAATAACTTAGTTCACATATGAACACATAGCACATTAATAAACTTCTTTTATTTATTGCTCGTAGTTTTAAAAACATAGGATAGATACCATTCCTGCTATTTACATCATCTTTCCTAAACTGGAACAAGTTACAGGACTACATCATCACTTTATCCCATTATTATCTCAAATTATGGGATTTACATTTATTTATTATAAAAAGAAACACATAATTTAAAAGCTCTAATGTCTAAGCATATTAAGACATCGCACAGCCTCTCTTCAGTTCTTCCTTCATCAACTGAAACGCTGTCTTTCGGTCCACCACATACCACGGTAAACCTTGGAACTGAGTTGGGTAATAGAAGATACGATTCTGGGCCCTATCTATGGCCGTATGGAAAGCATACTCTGTTTCCCTTAGTTTGGCTCTCTTAGTTTCAGCCTCGTTCTTAGCTCGATCAGCTCGTTGAGTAGCCCTCAAGCTTGTCTCCTCTGCTCTGGCACGCTTCGTCGACTCCTCTTGGATGTCTTGCTTCAGCTTTGCTAGCTCGGTTTGTGCCTCGTTTCGATCATTCTCTACGTGGACTAGCTTCCACTGCACTTCTCCTAGGTCACTAGCCATATCCTCAATAGTCTCGTCCCGTTGTTGGATGGTTTCTTCGAGTTCTCCGACTCGTCCATGAAGCTCCACGTTACTGTCGTAAACCGCCTCGTACATCTCAGCACTAACAGAGTGAGGTGGGAATTCCTCTTCGGGATCCTCTTCCTCCTCTTTAGACTCGTCCTCTACCTCTAGAATAAGTGTCAGCTCACGCTCTCGACCAGCTACGGTGATCACTGGAGATAGCTCTCTCCTAACCAGCTGCTCCCAAACAACATGGATGTCTCGGGGCTCTTCCTCTCTAGGTACCTGAGGGATATCCTCTCTAGTATGACTGGATTCTCCAATGTTCGTCATCTTGACAAAAGAATTTTAAAGTTTATTATTATGTGATATCAAGTCGTCACTCTTCGAATACCTAAACACATAGGACATAAGGTAGTTTATTATCTTTACCTATCACCGCTATCTTTTCGATCTTCCTATAAGGCTACTACCTAAAGTTTTTCCCCCCACCTAAGGTTCATAACCTATAGCTTTGATACCAACCTGTGACACCCCCAAATCCAGGTCCTTTGTTTTCACATGATTTGATGTTCACTTTCTAATTAAAACATACATCTACCCTCTAATAAAGAATTTCAAAGTAAATTACAACCTTCATAAAACTTAAATAAAATCTTCCTTTAAAAAGGATTACAACTTGTCCAATAAAATTCCTGGGTTAACTAAACCTTAACATAATTCAAACAAATGCAAAAATAAAAACATCATCAATTAAGTATTATTACAAAAGATACTTGAAATAACAAGTCTTCACTTGCTCATCTTTCCTTTTCCTTTACTTATTGACGGTATGTCAACATTCTTGGTCTCAACTGCAAGTGGTGGTAAAATATGCAAGAGTGAGCAAACAAAAGCTCACTTGGAAATACAACAGTGATATGACATAAGTGAATCGTTTCAAAAGAGTTTGAATAACTTTACTTTCATCAATATAAAGAATTGAATTATAATTCTTTCATCAATACATAGAATTCGAATATAGAATCATCTGAGGGTCATAAGACCTTGAACTATGTTCTAGGTTATAAATATTTTTATTTAAACCTTTAACAGTCAATAAGACTATAGACCTTTAACTCGTACTCAGGGGGATCAACCCTTTGTACCATGAATTGTGCACAACCATCTTAACGCCTTCACATAAATATCCCCTAATAAATAGGGTTGTTCATTCTCAGTAATTGAATACAAGTCTTCACCAAAGAAAGTTTGGTTTGGATAGATAAGGGAACTTTAGAGTTTCAACTATGATCAACTAGGAGTAATTGAATTGACTCCCATCACTTTAATAGTTCAATAATATAAGAATCATGAACCAATAATAAGATATGACAATAAACTTCATAATAGATAGGCATGCTTTAGAAGTAACTCAAAGCAATTGAAAGAATAAGTAAATCTTGCTTGAACAACTAAATCAAGATCATATTACTAAAATAACACTTCAATACTTATGTTTTATGAATATTGGAGTATAGTATAACTTGTACAATATATAACAAGTTAAGGAACATAAATGAACTTTCATGATTTATTGAGCAAGGGTTAGGAAACTTGCACAATGAAAAGATACAATGAATAGGCTTGCATAGCATACAAGAGTAGCTTAGAGAACTTGCACAATATAAATAACAAGTTTAGAGATAGAAAACTTGCTTAACGTAAGAGAATAAGGATAAGAGAACTTGCCTTAAGCGCAAGCTACACTTTAACAATTACAACCACTTCACAAACACCCTACACATTTATATTACATTTAAACCATCTATTAGAATCCAACTAAAACATTTTAAACCAACGAACTTCATATCCAAGTCCAACTCACAATGTAATTACCACATTGGTTGCAAACTAGTCAAGTACGTGAGTCTATACTCACGGCATACATTCATAGGTTTATAACTCAATGAACCGTGTTGTGCACTTAAGGAAAGTAACACACACACGCACACATATAATATACTCACATAACACTTCAATCAAACTCAAACACATGAAAAATATGTTAACTTATTATATATTTCACTTTCCAAGTCATAGAAATAAGTTAGCTAAACAAACGGGGCATGAAAACTCAAAACCAAAAACCAAACTTTTTTGAACAGCAGCATGACCCGCTGGGGCGGGTCCCCAATGTCCTACAAGCCTCGTTGGGGCTGGTCACCCCCTGGTACAGGTCTTGGTTCGCGAACTGGTGGAGAAATAAGCCAATTTGGCTCATTCTTTCACACCGAATTCGATTTTTCCCAACATGATAAATATGAAACTTAATACAAACAATATTTTAAGCTTATTAACATGCTTATAACATTTAAAATCCATATAACACATAATCAAAATCAAGGTTTCATGATTTTTGAAGAAAACACAATTTTAAGCCTTCTTGGCAAAAATTGCTATCACGAATTCGTTTTTCAATCAATTCAAGTAATTCCAATTGTAAGCACTTCTATACTTAACATCCTAACATAATACATGATCAATTTCAACAATAAACCATAATCAAACCTCAATTTGCTAGTTTCAAAAGCCATTTTTTAGAAATTGATTCAAAGAAAATCACTATGAACACAATTCCTATTGTTTATAAACAATTCATCGTTTGAATTGATAACACAACCATATAACTCATATATAATCATGTTATATCACATATTACATATATCTCATGCTCACATCAAGGATTTAAGAACAATTTTAAACATAACTTCGTAAAAGAGTACTATGAACAGGATTTCATAGTATTCATCATATACTTGTGAATTGAAACTCTTAACAACTATAAAAATCTCATGTAAGCGTATATATATATATATACTCACACATCCCATTCTCATATCAAAATTATGAAGTTTCACCAAAAGATTTTTACATAGAATTCTAAAACATAGAAGAACATAACTTTAAAACTTATTTTTACAACAATTGAAATATGAAAATCCTTTCATAGCATACAATTACATATGAAAATATATGAAATTCATATATACATATAAATTCCTAATCATGAAAACCTAATTTCACAAAGAAGAAATACAAAATATATTAATTGAGTATAAGGGTTAGATTATAACCTTACTAGTTTTGACTTAAGAGAGAGATGGAGATGATGATGATGATGGGGCTTGCTTTGTCTTCTCAAAGCTTTTCCTTCTTCTTCTTCTTCTTTGATAACTCTCTCTAACTCTCTTCTTCTTTCTTAGTTTAGACTTAGGCTTTAGAAAAACTAACGTATTGATAGTATATACATATAATATATAATACAAATAATATATAATATATGTAACTCCTATATATTAAATATATACACTAACTACTATTTAATATATAAGTTACAAGAATTTGAAAAGCTAAGGTCATGTTTGGCTAAACAAAATCCTTTATCTTTTAAAAACAGATTATTAGCTATGACCTTGTTTGGGTAAAACACTTTAAAACTCTTTTCCATTCTTTTAATAAATCCTTAACCCATAGATTAAATACTACACTTATTTAATTAATAAAACACATAATACCAAATTATTACACAATTGAAATTTCTTTATTAAACATAATTCATGTAACCAACCATTATCACTTAGCACATAACATTAAATCTAATTGAATTATTCTCAACTAAATAAAAATTATGCTACACCATTGCTAACATATCAATATAATTAAACATATAGCACTTAATTAAATTATCCACAACAATCACACAATTTATTTATTTATCTCAACAACTAAATTCAATAAAATATTTATTTAATTCAATAAATATTTACAATTAATATATAAAATTCTAAATCGTTACACGACCAGTGGTCGTTCTCCTCCTCTAGAAACGGGTGCTGGTGATGGCGCCGCTGCCGATGTCTTTCCGTTGTCATTATTAAATCTCCTCTTTTTAAAACTTCCACTTGACTCACTTCTTCTATTATCTTGGCCAGGATTACCACCGAAGTGGTTACCATTTCTGGCATAATAATTTTCTCTACTTTGGTTATCATTGTTTCGATGACTGTTGCCACCGGTACGACTATTATCGTGTTGTCGGTTATTGTCCTTTGGTTGAATAGTCTCATTATCTCGCTCCAATAATTGAGCCCTATTCACAACATATAAATACAAACAAAGTTTATGAGAAATGAGATTTTGAAAAATTTCAGGTTTCAAACCTCTCAAAAACATTCGTTTCATTTGTTCCTCATTATCCACCAAATGGGATGCAAACTGGGATAACTCCACAAACTTGGCCTCATATTGTGATACAGTCATATTATTTTGTTCTAGTTTGATGAATTCCACCTCCTTTATTTGACAAATACTTTCTGGAAAATACTTGCCGTTGAACAATTCCTGGAACTTCACCCAAGACATCTTAAGTGAGAAAAGATGAGTACGTTTCACAGATTTCTACCAGTAATCTGCCTCTCCTCGCAACATAAAGGGGGCAAAGGGAACCTTTTGCTCCTCTGTGCATCCCAGGATATCAAATATTTTGGTGATATGCTTAATCCAAGCTTCTGCCTTGAGTGGCTCTGGCTTTCCCAAAAACTCCAGCTGTCCCAACTCATTGAATTGCTTAGCGGTGACTAGCCGTGACTTACAATTGTTTCCACTTGCATTTTAAACAGGAGTCTCTCTCGTCTAGTTTTTCATGAATTATAGAAAGGTCCTAAACACCCCATCGTTCATCATTCGGTCGGTGGTGTTGTTTACACGAAGATTATTGCCTTCCTGATGCACATTATCCTTGTTATTAATTGACAGTGTCTCAATGGTCTCATATGCTCCATTGCTTATCTCCCAATTTTAAGATGTCATTCTCAAATACTACCACAAAACAAGGGTTAATTAAAGAAATTGACATGTCACATATTATCCCTATATTCTGATCGACCAATTAAATAACAAATAAGCTTATGTAGGACACTAGCGAAGGTTTTACACTTCTCTCCCCTCCTGGTTCTAATCCTAGATCTCCACTAGAGATTATATCCCTAAGCTCTGATACCAATTGTAATGGCCCCAAAATAGGTCCACACAACCTATTGTGAGTCTCCAAAATACATGGTACAAAATTCAAATACAAATTTTCTTATTTGCAACTATTAATCTGTTGTGCAAAATACGACCACACAAACTATGAGTTTCAATACAAATATTATGTCGTATGCAATACGAAAATATCAACGCTCAAATTAAGTCCTCATTATAATTATTTTCACACTATTTTACAATATAGTGAAGACTTTTATAGTAACTATCTCGGATCATTACTCCACTCCCCGACTAGTCCCAACGACAATCTCATTTCCAGAGGAGAACAATGAAAGGAAAAGGGTGAGCTCAACTAGTACAGTAAAGAATATTATGACTAACATAATGAAGAATAAATTATCGTTAGACTTCAACAATAATAAATTAGATAAAATATTATGGACGACAAGTTTTAGATTAACAACTGCAGTGAAAATAACAATCCATTAGAAGAGTCGAGTAGAGAATGATGTCTACTATCTTCTACGAGTTAGAGGTCCATCAGAAATATTTTATCCCTGTAACACCAATCAATAATTATGCAAGTCAACATTTTATCTTTGCACTACGGACCAAATATATTCATTTGTATCACCAATGGTCATGATTATGCCAAACACATGTCCATCTTTGGACTACGACCAAATATATTCATCAATCAATAGTTCATCTTTGCACTACGGGCCAAAGATAACTTTCACCACAATTTAAATCTGAGGATTATGACAATGATATAAAGAATGAATCAAGTGAGATCAATGATAAATATTAGAGATTTTTAATTCAATTTATCCCGAGTTCAAGAATGTTCAAATTGTTAACATGAAGATCAAAACATGGATCCAATTTTAAGAATAAGATTTATAAAAGATAACTTGGACAAAGAAAAAAAAATTAAATTCCGTTGTGAACAGTACTCATGAATAGTACTGTATAAATAGAGCTCTAGATGAATAGTACCCCGATATGAAAAGATTAAAATTTAATAAGAAAGTAACAGACCAATATTCCGGTGAACTGATATTAGATGAAGTACAAACCTCAAGGAATTTTTAATCATTTCAAGAATTATAGAAGCAATAGTAACTTTAGATTTAGGAATATGAAATGAATAATATAAGAAACTGCAAATGGATTTTCACCAGTCATGCGGTAATCCGCGTAGGCAGATCATTCCCACAACTTAATAAATAATGAATACGAAGGGTTATTCACCATGAATGCGGTAGTCTGCCTAGATATGTTATTCTTATAGATTAATAAGGAATGAATACGAAAGGTTATTCACCAGGCATGCAGTAATGCACATAGATAGATTATTCTCACAGCTTAATAAGGAATAGAATGACAACCCTTACGAGTATTCAAAGAAAATAACATCATTTACCTTAGTAGGAGGTTGGATACTGCAATAGTAGAGTAGCAGAATACTCTTCTTCTTTCTCTCTTATTCTCTTTCTATAGTTTCTCTCTCTATAGCTTAGTGAATTGGTGAGAAAGAAAGAAGACATGAGATTCTATTTATAGGAGAATGGACTAAATAGTAACTAATTCACGGACGGTCCAGATTAATTTACTATTAAAACTTTAATCCGACGATCCATATTAATTTACTATTAAAGCTTCAACCGACGGTCCATATTGATTTACTATTAAAACTTCAACTGACGGTCCATAAAATTAGCACGTCTCCCCATGGAATAATAAGCCAAACTTACAACAAACGCCTCATGACAAACCCCTCTATTTATATCAAAAATTGAATAAATATTTACCATAATTCACTTATCTTTAATCCACACAATTTTACTCTTTCAACAACTATTCATCATTAATATTATAATTCACAATATTGACAACCGGATCATTCCTAGGAAATAGGAGGCTTTTCGATAAGGATTTCTCTTTATTGGCCCGCAATTAAATAACCTATCCCCTTTCCTCAACATAATTTTTTAGACATTGTCAATAATACAAATAATAATATGAATAACTGTGTCGTGTCAATTATTGATCTAATAATATAAAATATTATGCAGATAATACTGTGACAATAATTGAATCAATAATATGAGATACTATGCAGCAACTACTGTGGCAAGTATTAAATACTGAGTGACTTCTTACGTAAGAATCAATAATAAGAGTTATTCTACAATACCGTGTGCTACTGTGCAACAACGCGTATTATTATACTTTTATCACTAGGTATTTTAACATTTTAATGGTAAAAGTCTTACCGTTATTTTTATAAAAAGGTTATTTTTGTCGCTTTTTGTATCCGACAGTTATTTTGTTATGGGGTCCATTAATGATTGTGACGTCGTACGAATATTCTCCGACAAAAAGAATATTCCTCGACCAAACGAATATTCCCAGACACAATGAATATTATATGACAACTTGCTTACTTTGTAAAATTTGTACATATCACCCAAAACTATAGCATTTATTAAATTATCACCTTACTATTTAGAATAATAATTAGAGAAAATTTAATCTTTATTCATAAAAAGTTGGGGTCTTACATACACAGCTTGAGCAGACAATCGTTGCTGAAGATGAGCAGATTGTTGAAGAGACTGCTGAACTTGAGCCTAGAAGAGTGAGGAGAAGGCTAGTCAAAAAGGCTAATCTTGAGCTTAAGGAAACAATGCTAAAGATTAAGGAATAATAAAGAAGAATATTGGACCAATCAAGAATTGCTGCTGAAAACAGAGAACCCAGTCTCCAAACTTTGGTTCTCACAATGAATCCTTGGATCAAACCAGGATCATTGAAACAGTAATCGCTACCCTCAACAGTGCAGTCAGTCCTACTGTATCTGAACAAGTTTATATCCCTACTAAGGGAGAGCAACCAGAAGATGATGAGAAAAGTTATACCCATATTGAGGGGGTGATATTCGAAATCCCTGAGCCAATAAGTGCTCCAGCTGAGGGGGAGCAATCAAAAGCTTTTCATAAAGCCCCCTCCATCCCTCAAGAAATTGAAGAACTTGAAGAAGATCATCAAGACCCCTTTGTATCTCATGAAGATGCAGAAATGGTGGAGATTCTTAATGCAGGTGATGAAGAAAATGAAAGGGAAGAAAAGGAAGAAGAAGTAGAAATTATTGCTGAGTTTAGAAGTGAAGAAAGGAGCGTCAACTATAACCGAATGTTCTCTTACCTGCCCATGATGCCCTTTTATAGAACCCTAATACTTAACACTTGGGATCACATATTCTGGACATTCAAAGCCTATCTAGAAATATCTGTGCTTGCCTAGGGATTCCCAAGCAATCTCACGTTTGCTCAAAAGTTGATCACAAACAATACTTCTTTAAAAAGTGAGTAAGAGGTACACTTCATTCCCACTTCATTCAAGTTAAATCACTCTCATTCATCAAATTTCTATCAGTTTGATGAACTGCCTAAATAGATTGAGGTTATTCTTAACGTACTAAATCAATTTCCAGTTACACAATCCTAAAACTCTATAACTGATGGACCAAATGAACTGACTTCTGTTATAGTACCATTTTCAATCAACCCCTTGATCGACTCCACGATCGTCGAATATCATAACACTACGACCATCGATCAAATCAATTTACTTACCCATATTATAGAGTCATCTAACCAAAACGTTGAAGAAGGCTCCTCTCCCATACATCAAACCAATGTCCCAATAACTCAATCAGACGTTTCCTCGTCCTTCAGCAACGAATACTTTGATCTAGCCCTTGCCCTCTCAAACATGCCCAATAAGAGAACAAAAACCTCTCCTTCTGAAATTCAAAAAATAATTCGACCATCTCTCTTTCCTTCCCACCAAAGATGAGCTATCTGAAGTGTCAAAAAGGGTGGTTAAAGAGATGGAAGAAAACCTTAAAGCTCACTCCCTCATTATTCATCAACAATTCAACAATATGATCGAAGCTGCCAACACTCTTCTTGGTACTTGGGATCTAAGCTCACTAAGAGACTATGGGAGATCATCAAGGAGATGGTAGAAAGCATAAATGGAAGGGATCAACTTCACTTCCAATCTACGAACAAGCATAAGGAAGCAGTTCTCTTTCTTTAGAAGACTTAGGAGGCTCAAAACAAGATCATTGCTGACCAAATTAATAAGTTGCGTTCCTCCCTGTCTAAATTTAAAGATTATTCCTCAACTCAGATAAGGCAGACAGACGGTATCTTGGCCATCATACATCAACAAAAGGTAGAAATTGACGCTATGGTCCAAGAGAATCGCAATGACAATGCTCAATCGCGCTCTCAAATGCACGAACTGATGCAAGGGATGAATTGTCTGTCCCAAGATATTCGAACCTTGGATGCTGACATAAAGGGGGATAATATTGAGGGGAGAGGTAAAGGGAAATAGGTAGCACATTCTTGAAGAAAAAATCCTCGTAATCAGCCTCAAAGAACAGAGAAGCGCCAACCGATAATAATGGCAACCCCTCTTAGGAGATAAGGTCCAACTTCTTTTAGTTCATAAGGAGTTTCTCACACTGGCCTAAACATGCCCATTGGAGATCTTGCCTTCATGAATAGACATGATCAGAATGAAAATCTTAGTCAAAGTGAGCTAGAAGAAATTGCAAGGCGTGATGAAGCCAGCAGAAAAAGGAGAGCTGAAGAATATGCTAATCCTCCCAGGTATAAGAGGTCAAGGAGATAGAAGATAAGTTCCTATTTCTTTTTATTGATGTAACAATTATGAACTGTAATATCCTTTAAGAACATCAATAAATTCATGCTTATTCTCTAGAATTTCAGTTGCTCACTGAACTTTAAGTCATACTTATCTTTTAGCAACCTACATTAGAAATTGATGATATGATGCAAATCTACTTGTTTATGTCAACATCAAATAGGGGGAGATTGTTGGGAGTTGCATATTTAAATTTGATATTGGAATAAATAAATGTGCATGAATGTGCATGCATTATCAAAAGTTATAAAGTCCTTATTAGATCACATGTACAAGGACTTAGATTAAAGATCAAAAATGTTAAGTTGATCTGAGCTGAACGATTACCATTCTGTAAAAGAATTTGAAGTAGAAAGATCAAGCTTGTTAGGTTAATCTCATGAGTTGTAATAGACAGGCCTGAATAGATTCGTAGTCTGATGAGCCAGCCAAGAGATTGCGAAAGTTAAGGTAGAATCGTAGTGTGTCAAGAAGGCCAGTCTCAATATCGTAGAGATAGTCTGCCGAGTGCTTGCCAAGCCAAGTCAAGAATCACAGGCTTCACTCGAAATCGTGGAGTTCGCAAGTCATCGCAAATGAAGATCATAGTCAGTCAAGCACTTTCAAAGCTAAGGCAAAAACGTAGAGTACTCTACGATTCTCATCAGTTAAGCAATCCAGAATGAATAGCTTACAAGCACTCACCAACACACAACGATTGTAGTGATAAGACAACGATCGTGGTGCTCTTAAGTTAGCATCAGAATTGTCAAAATTCGCCTGTCTGATGAAAGAGGATGTCTAACAGTAAAGACTGACATTTGAACATTAATATTTGAGAATCCCAAAGTTCTCACTAACTTCCTTGGTCTAAATCGAAGAAACAAAAGGAAAATGGAAAGTGATTTCCAACTGGTCTGCTGAAAGTTACTTTTCCGAGGTGTTAGGTGAGAAAGCAGTCTGCAGTGTCAGGCAAGTCAAAAAGGAGTGTACCATTATCTCAGAACGTCAACATCAAGATCTCAGAATATCTGAAGCATTAAATGTAACGACCCCAAAATTCTTACAATATAATTCTCATTCTCGATCTTTAACAATACAACTTTAATCTATCTTTACATCATTATACGATATTATAATCACTAAAAATGTAGAATATTTAAAACTTTTATACAATCTTTATTTATTTCCCTGAATCTCAACCTTTATCATTACATATCTTTGATTCAAATATATTATATGAATCGCTTCATCAAAGTTATTATATAAAACTTTACATCCCAATTCAATATCCTTTAAACTTCGGATAACTCAAACTTTACAACTCAACATAAAATAAATATCATAAACCGTTAAGTACACTTCCAGAACCTTAAACATGGTTTAAAGGAATAACAACTTTAGCTAAAATATTTAATCTCCGTGCCTTATATCTGAGCCACGTCATTCAAGTAGCACATAACGTTACCTTGGATCCTTAGCCTGCAAAAATGGTTATTTTGCAAGAATGAGCTCGACAGCTCAGCAAATCTAACAGCTTTCATGCCGCACATAACACATAAGTTCTCAATATATATCTCAAATTAAAACAATTATAAGATTTCATGCTCAGCATAAATATCAGTTCAATATAAATATAAGTTCCACATGCTCGACATTTCATATATCACATGTTGAGTTCTATAACTCAACCAAATATAGTCATAATTTGACTTTTTCAATTCATAGCGAGTAACATGTAAATTCAACATTTCATATTGCTACCATGAATACATGTAAATAAAAATTGAATACAAGTAGCACATAAGAATTGAAAGACTTGCCTTGATCGTAGATTGCCAATTACCGAAAAACAGCTTATAACTATCTGCACCTCGTATCCTACACAATATATAATCATGCACATCATTTATTAGTCACATATGGATGCTTAGTAATCGTTTAAGTAACTCTACTTTACGATATACTATCAACTTCTTTAGGTTTGATACACAATATTCAATTAGATTGTGTTAACTTTCGACTTATATCTCACTATATTTTGTTTTTAGTAATATTCAAAATTCATTCAAGTGTTTAAGTCTTGCTAGGACTACTTATGGGTTTTATAGTAACCCCATTTCATATCTTATAATGTTCATTTCATTTGACTTAAAACACTTTTTACGTTCGTTAATACTTGTCACAGCGTTTTGACGTTCATTCGTCACACGCCCGAATCGTCTCTCTTGTGTATGCTTAGTGTGCTTACATAACTTATCTAATACATTATTTATCAATGTTAAGTATCATTATATTTACTAACATTCATGTTTTATAATTTAGAAAAATATCTATTATCGTCGACAGCACTATACTTGCGTATGTGCATGTCCGATGCCCTCCGATTGCCTTCGAATACGCATCAGTCACAAAGATAACCATTTTTCCCCCTTCTAACGACCTCAAATCAAAATAATTAAAAAATAAAAGTTGTAGGTATACTCGTGCTCGTTCCGGATCATCTTGAATCTTTTCAATCAGAGTTCGTATGAAAACGTTATGGTCGTTTTACTATAGGAGGTCAAAACTATTTTGCATTACAACACTTAAACAACTCTGGACAGCATGGTTACCCTCTGGGACGGGTCCCCCAAGACCAAATACCCCGCTGGAGTGGGTCCCACCTCTGGTGGAAATTCCCAATTCGAGAACGGCAGAGAAATAAGTCAATTTGGCTTATTTCTTCACACCGAATCCGATTTTTCTCAGCATGATGAACCTGAAACTTTGTAACAACAAAATTTTGGGCTCTTTAACATGATTATAACATATAAAATCCTTACAACACATAATAAAAACCAAGTTTTCATGATTTTTGAAGAAAACTACAATATCAAACGTTCTTGACAAAATTTGCTATTACGAATTCGTTTTTCAATCAATTCATGTAATTCCAATTGCGATAACTCTAATTCTTAACATATTAACATAACCCATGATCAATTTAAACAATAATCCATAATCAAACACTAATTTGATAGTTTCAAAGGTTATTCTTTCAAAATTAGTTTACAGTAAATCATTATGAACATAATTTCTTCTTGTTTATCGAAATTACACGGATTGAATTGTTAGAACAACTATACAACTCATATAATAACATCAATATATATATATATATATATATATATATATATATATACCTCACATATATACATCATGATCACATAATTTACATAAAAGGCTTTTATAGAGAAGTTCTTTTATGAAAAAAAATCATGGAATATGAAGATTTAAGCATGGAGATTATACCTTGCTTTGCTTATTGGAACGAAGGGGATGATGCTATCTCAAGCTTCCTTTCCTCTTCTTCTTCTTTCTTCTTCTTCTTCTTCTTCTTCTTCTTCTTCCTTCTTCTTCTCTTTTCCTTTCTCTCAAATTCTAGGTTTTTCTGTGTTTTCTTCATTGTAAGTTCTCTTCTTAGTCTATCTCTTTGTCTAACCCTTGTTCTTCCTTCTCTATTCTTTCTAATAGACTAAGTAACGAAGTATTATAAAATAGAACTGATAAGATATATATATTATATGTATAGTTATATAATATATATAAATGCTAGGTATTAAATAACCAATTAACACCATAATTGAATTTAATATATATAAGTTACAACCTTTGGAATTTAAAAAGCCTGAAGGCTTGTTTGGCAAAACTCATTATTTAGAAAAAACAGGTTTTAATAGTTAAGGCCCCGTTTGGCAAAACGGATTTAAAACAAAAGTAAGGACCTTGTTTGGGAAAACGGTTTTAAAAAACTCTTTTAATAAATCCTTTAACACATATTCTTAATGTTATCCTTTAATTAATTAAATCTTAACATTAATTTAATTAATTAAAAATTTAACATCAATTAATCACATAAAATTATCATAAAATTATAATTACTCGCTAGTTATAATTTCACGTAACACTCATCACATAACTCATCTAATTTAATTATCCCAATTAAATTAGAACTATAACATAAAATCATTACGTCAATTAATATTAAATATTTATTTAATTAATATATTATACTTAATTACATTACTCCATAATAATCACATAATCTCAATAAATAATTCAATTAAAATATTTATTTACTTCAATAAATATTAAAATTAACATTTAAATTCTCTTCACACCAAATCACATATTTCACAATATATATCACATATACACATACTCGTACCTGAACATCTTAAAATAAAAATTTCATTTATTAAATTCTCATTTATAAATTCTTAAAAATTCGGGATGTCACATCCTTCCCTCCATATAAGGATTCCGTCCTCGAAATCAACGAAACCTCCCTTACTCGGTTTTCACAAAAATCTCTTTCACAATTTTATTGTTGAATAACTTCAACACGTTAACTTAGCAAATATTTTTACATATATATATATATATATATATATATATATATATATATACTTCATTCATTCATTCAACAATTTTTAGGTTTTATTACATAACCTTCAATCAAACACAATCATATATCAAATATTATATATTCTTTAACTCGTTCGTTTCCTTTCTAAGGATCACTACTATATACTCTACTCGTAGAATTAATATATTTCATAATTCACTATCTTATAAGTATTCGGGTTATCACATTAAATGCTCCAGATAAAGCATGTCAACGGGAAGATTTCAAAGGCTCCTACATAAGGCAAACAGATTGAAGATTCCAAAGTAAACAAGAATGCACAATTCATAAGAACATTTGTCAAAGCCACACTCTACGAATCAAAAGAAATATCTTACTTCGCTACTCAATTCTTCAGAACTTATGCTTAAGTCAACTGAGTAGCACAACAACGAACAAACTCTCATCACAGAGCAACCAAGTCTGCTGGGCTTGAAGAGTTCTCAGTGAACTAGTATTCCATGTCTGCTGCTTGAAGAGTTCTTAGTGAACTAGAGTTCCAAGATTGCTGGTCTTGTAGGAATCTCAGTGATTTAAAGTTGTACGTATATCCTTAGTGGATTTCCTACTCGTAGAGTAGAAGAGTGGATTTGGAGTCTTGAGTTCTCTGAACCACTTAAAACAACTGTGTAATTTACATTCTGTCATTTTCTAACTACCATATCTGCCATATCTGTTATAACTGTTATTTGAACTATAACTTTGGTTTTATCTTAAGGGAGATAATTAAATCATATATTCCGCTGTGGTTAATTAATTATTTAATTAACAGATCTTTTAAGTTACTCTTTGAAAAGAAAAAGTTTTAAAATATCTATTCAACCCCCCTTGTAGATAACTGTTGTGCCTCCGGGAACTAACAAAATGCACAACACCAAATAATGATAATTTCATTTTACCTTGGCCAAGGACTACTGGGTTGTCATTTATCGAATCACATAGGACATTTGTGACGCCCCCAAAATAGGTTCAATACTCAACCCATTTTGAGTCGCTAAATACACTCAACAAAATTCAAATATAATTTTTCATATCACACGGTCGTGCAAAATACGATCACACAACTGTGAATGTCAATACAGACATGTAAAAAATATTAACATTCAAACTAAATCCTTATTACATTTATTATCACACTATTTTAAATAAAAAAATAGTGAGGACTTCTACAGCTCTAACTCGGACCATCACTCCATTCTCCGACTAGTACCCGCGATATTCTCATTTCCTGAAGAGAACAATGGAAGAAAAGGGTGAGCTCAACTAGCCCAGTAAAGAATATTATGACAAAGATAATGAAAAATAAATTATCGTTAGCCTTCAATAAATCAGATAAAATATTATAGACAACAAGTTTTAGATCAATATTCGCAGCGGAAATAACAATTCATTAGAAGAGTTAAGTAGAGAATGATGTCTACTATCTTCTTTGATTTAAAAGTCCATCATCAATATTTTATCCCTGTAACATCAATCAATATACATCTCGAATCAAATATCCATCTTTGCACTACGGGCCAAAGATATTCATTTGTATCATCAGTTGGTTATGTTCATCTCAACACCTGTCCATCTTTGCACTACGGGCCAAAGATATTCATTAGGTAATCATTCATCTTTGTACTACAGGCCAAAGATATTCATCACGTAATTATTTATATTTGCACTACAGGCCAAAGATATTCAGTTATATCACCATTTAGAACTGAGGATGATGAAAAATAATACGAATAACGGATCCAGTGAGATAAAGGGCAAATATTAGAGAATTTATCCAGAGTTCAAGAATGAAGATCAAAACCTGGATCCAATCAAAGATTATTTGGAAGAAAAAAAATATTTTTTTACCGTGAATAGTATCCCGTGAATCGTAACTCGTGAATAGTAACTCGTAAATAGTAACTCGACATAAAAAGATAAAAATTTCACAAGAAAGTTCAGACCAATATTTCAGTGAAATAATATTAGATGAAGCGCAAAACTCAAGTAATATCTGATCATTTCAAGAATTATAGAAGCAATATTGAATTTTCACCCGTCTGGCGGTAGTCCGCTCAGACAGATTATTTCCACAATTTAATAACAACTGAATAGGAAGGGTTATTCACCAGGCATGTGGTAGTCCGCGTAGACAAGTTATTCTCACAAAATAATAAAGAATAGAATAACAACAGGATTTCACCATGCATGCGGTAGTCCGCGTAGACAGGTTATTCCAACAGAATAATAAAGAATGGAATAACAACCCTTACGAGCATTGAAAGAAAATAACTCTCTTCATGGATACGAAAGAAATAATACCCCCTTACCTTAAAATTTGGAGACTGCACTAGCGTAATAGCAGAATACTCTTCTTCTTTCTCTCTTATTCTCTCTATACTTTTTCTCTCTATAGCTTTAGTGAATTGGTGAGAAATAATGAAGAAATGAGCTTCTATTTATAGGCTGGCAGAGTAAGGGTAAAATAGTCTTTTTACCATAATTTATGACATCATCGCTTACATCATCGATCTATGATATCATTGCGTACCTCATCACTCCGATGATATCATTGCTTACCTCATCGCTCCGATGACATCATTGTTTGCATCATACGAGTTCAAATTCAATTTGCACTCTTCCGCCTCGTTTAACTTTTATACCATGAATTTACTGTAATAATGTTACCATTCAAATTATAAAAATCATACTATTATATAATCACATCATACTACTATAATGTAATATTATAATAATAGATTTGAATGAATTATTTTATCGGAGAAGATAAAATACCAACTTTCAACAAATGTCACATGTTAAAAATTACATAACTATAATATTGACAACCAGGTCGTTCTCAGGAAAGAAGGGGCCTTCCAATAAGGATTTCTCCTTACTGGCGCGCAATTAATCAATCCCTTTCCTAGACAAAACTTCCTTAGACATTGCCAATAATGCTATCTAATAATATTATTCAAATAATATGAATTATTGATTTGATAATTTGAAATAATATGCAATGACAATTATTAAATCAATAATATAAAATAGCAAAGTAGCACTTATTGATATAAAATATCAACGTAGCAAATATTGAACCAATAAAATATTATGCAATTATTGAATCAATAATATAAAATATTGAACAGTAATTACTGTAACAATAATTGAGTAAGTGCCTTACTACGTAAGAATCAATAATTCGAAATACTGTCCAATACCGTGGGCTACCGTGCAACACCGCGTATTACTGTATTTTAATCACCGGGTATTTCAACAGTACTAACGGTAACAGTTTTGTCGTTATTTTTATAAAAATGTTATTTATGTTGCTTTCTATATCTGACATTCATTTCGTTGTGCGGTCCACCAATGACTGCGTCGTCGTACGAATATTATCCGACAAAAAGAATATTTCTCGACCAAACGAATATTTTTCGACACAACGAATATTTTATAACCACTTGCTTACTTTGTAAACTTTGCACATTTCACCCATAACTTATCACATTTATCAAATCAACACCTTACTATTTTAAAATAATATATAAAGAAAATTAAATCTTATTCATAAAATTTGGGGTCTTACAACATTCCCTTCTTTTACTAGAAGTGGTAGATTCTTTATTGATCATTCATTATCTCCATGCACAACTTATTATACTCAAGCATACCATTTGATATACCCTAAGGGTCTTAAGGGACATGTCAAAGCATAACTCATCATACACAAGATACTATAATGATTTCAAGTCTAAGGATCACTTGTACTACTATCACTACAGGAATTCATATTGCAGACAAGTAAAACTCCATTAGGTATTTCTTAGCGAGCCACGTTCAGTGTACTTATTCTCCAATAAGCACCTACATACTTGCTTTAGTGTCTCCACACAAATGATTATGAGATCGATCATTCTCTTCCAAAGAGCAAGCAACGTATGTACCATTCTATCCGGAATCACTAATCCCGTTTTTAGTAATCCAATGATTGGAAACTATTTTAGTTTTAAGCTATCTAAGAATTTAGATCTCATTAGCATAATCGTCATTATGATTCTAAAAGAATTGCTTAAAACTATGGGTTTATCATATTTAATATAACAACACTATGTAGATAAAATTAACAGCCTTTAGTTAAATAATCCTTTTATTAATAAATGAATAAGATCATTACAAAGTATATGCTTCATCATATCAAATATGATTGGCTTGTGTGCATACTACTTTCATCTTATAGATACGAATGAGTTCTTGATCAATAATCTATGTTAACGGATATAATTTAATAGAAAATATTGACATTAAAGTAAATCATCAAGGGAAGTTGTGATCCTAAGCTTTTTTATCTGAATTCAATTCTTTGCAGTTATTATTTCGTAGATTAATAAATTTAGTTTTCATAAATTTTCACAACAATTATCGATTTGTTTAACAAAATTGGTTAAATATAAAGTTAGTAGGTGATAGTTATTTCATTCAATTCTCTGTGGGATACGATACTTTATTTGTTGCTTACTACTATTTGATCACGTATACTTGCATATTCTTCTAGTACATATTTAGGCAAACATTAGTTATAAAACATAAAACATCATCTCCTATTCTATCTAAGTCGTGGTAAAGGGGGAACCTAAGGTATATTCTTGAAGAGTCAAATTGATTCGTGAGCTAGAAAACATAAGATATCATATCTTATGTCGCCTATGTAAAGGGAAAGTCTAGGGTATTGTTTATCAGAGTCTAATATAAGAGATAGTCTAAGGTATCGTCTCTTCAACTATCTAAGTCGTCTAGAGTCGTCAAGGTCTTCGTGAGTGCATTATTTCGAAAGTAACTTTCGAGTCTTTTTGAGCTTATGTACAAATGATTTAATTTATAAAAGTTTCATTTTAGTTTGGAAATCCTCTTTAGTTTGTTGAAAAATTTAAGATTTCGTTCAGGGAAATGTCATTTGCAAACCCTTCGTCAAATAGGAATCAAAGCTCTCATTACTTCTTACAGTGATCTTCTCCAGAATATGACTGATCAACATCAAGTCTCGTATATTTCATTGCATACATGATAGTAACTCATGCGATCTCTCTTTTTTGGAGTCTATTGGGACTATTAAAAGAGATTCACTCCATGGCTCATCAACATGAGGCATCTCTTGGAGTTTACCATGCTAAACTGCTTTAGCATCAAATAAATATATGTTCATTGGGTCAAGCCAAGCATCCTTTTAAATATATATATATATATATATATATATATATATATATCTTTATCCCCAATTAATAGGATGCTCATCCAAAATCATTCTTGGAGGAATGTTTAGACAACTTTATCTTTACTGATTATAGCTGTAAGACCTCGAATTTTATGAAATAAAAGTTTTCAATTTTTCTTATAATTATTATGCTATTCAGTAAATGGTTAAATTGATAAAGGGTTAAAGTTATGGGTGATATGTGAAAATTTTACAAAGTAAGCAAATTGTCATAAAATATTCGTTGTGACGGGAAATATTTGTTTGGTCGGGGAATATTCGTACGACGGCGCAATCATTAGTGGACCCACAACGAAATAACTGTCGAATATAGAAAGAGACAAAAATAACCTTTTCATAAAATAACGGGAAGACTCTTATCGTTAAACTGTTAAAATACCCGGTGATAAAAGTACAGTACCACACGATATTGCACAGTAGCATACGATATTGCACAGTATCTTTGATTATTGATGCTTACATAAGAAGTCACTAAGTTTTATTCAATAATTGTCACAGTAGTTTCTGCATAATATCTCATATTATTGATTCAATAATTGTTACAGTAACATCTGCGCAATATTTTATATTATTAAATTAATAATTGGCACGACACAGTTACTCATATTATTATTAGCATTATTGACAATGCCTAGAAAGTTATGTCGAGGAAAGGGGTTAGGTTATTTAATTCTGCTCCAGTAAGGTGAAATCCTTATCGAAAAGCTCCCTCTTTCCTGGAAACAATCTGGTTATCAATATTATGAGTTATAATATTAATGATGACTAATTGTTGAAAGATTGTATTAATTAAAGATAAGTGATTTGTGGTGGATATTTATTCAATTATTTATATAAATAGAGGAGTTGTTGTAAATTTGGCTTATTATTCTATGGACCTCTACATGCCAAATTATTCAAACCGTCGGCAGAAAATTATTTCAGTTTTTATTTTATTATTATTATAATAGTAATAAAACATTAAACTTTTTATATAAAACAGAAAACTTTTTATAATATATATAAATTTGTTTACTTTATTACAATATAAATAAAATATATTATATTATATATAAAGTTTTTATTTTATTAGAATATTTTATTGCATAGTGTTGCATAGTAAAATCAAATTTCGCCGAATTCTTCTTTGAAAAAAAAATTCTTCTGTTCATCCGTGAGTTTTCTAAATAGTGCTCTGTCATTCTCCTATAAATAGGTTGCTTACTTAAGAAACAAACATCACACCAAAATCAGAGAATTCTTCTTATTTAATGTTGTGCGTATTTCTTTCTAGTATAAGAGCACTTTGAGTGTAGCTAATAGTGCAAGATTTTCTCAAGATAATCTCTGATATACCAGTCAGATTTAGTTTTCTACTAAGGTAAGGGATATTATTTTCGTTCAATATTCGTAAGGAATATTATTTTCTTCCATACTTTATAGTATGTAAGTGATATTGTTTCGTTTCATATTCCTAAATATACACTTACTATGATAAGTATTGCTTCTATAAGTCATGAGGTAGACATTCGAAATTTTACAATCCTGTTACTAATCCTACAAGAGGCTAAAATAATCTTTTCACCTCGATAGAACCAGGATGTCAAGTCAAACCCCAGCGATAACCCCAGGAGGTACAGCAGCCCCGACGACAACCCCTGGAGATCAAACTCAACCTCGGTAACAATATCAGGATGTCAAGTCAAGTCCCAGTAGAACCGGGATGTCAAGTCAAACCCCGGCGAACAACCCTGGGAGGTACAGAAGCCCCGACAACAACACCAAAAGATTAAACTCAACCCCGGTCACAATATCGGGATGTTAAGTCAAGCCCCGGTAGAACCGAGATGTCAAGTCTTGCCCCGGCGACAGCCCTGGGAGGTACAACAACCCCGACGACAACACCGGGAGATCAAATCAGCTTTCGAAGATAGCCCCGAAGCATCAAATCATCCCCAGAGATAACCCTGGGAGTCCAAATCAATCTCGAAGAAAACCTTGAAGAAGAACAGAGTCGACTGGGATCAAACCTCAAAGATAACCCCGAGAAAACAGTCGAAAACCTGGCCAACACAGGAGACGACCCCTGGAAAGGCAAAATGGTTATTTTACAAACTTAAAGCCAAATATGTCAAAAGCAAACCAAATTGATGTAATGAAGGTCAGAAAGAGCCATAACATCGATCCTGAGTGAAAATAGCACAATACAGCTCACCGAACAGATTGTGAAAAAATGAAGATCTGGTTATAAACCCATCTTCTTGGATTTGGAAAAGGTCAAGTCAAATGTCATTGTGTCGCTCTCAGAAAGGGCTTTCCGAAAAGGTGTAGCACGCCTCAATCGGACGCCCGGATCAAAAGTTATGAAGGTTCGAACCTGACATCGCGTTGCTCAGAGTGCACGTACTTCGAGATAGCGAGACCCACATCTCTACTCGCTGCAGCCTTGGGTAGACCCGCTACAAGTTTGGTCAATAAATGAGACCCCCCACCCTTTCAAAAAATAGAAAAACTGCTCCAAAACTCCGCCCATTTCGACCTTTAGCCCTACTTCTTGTACTCCAAACTTCAATTTTATTCTTCCAATACGTTTGTATACGTATATTCTATAACATAACAAAAATTAACAGGTGGAAACGTCCATTTGAAGCCTACCGAGTGGCAAAAAGCCTGTGAAGCAGTCCATTGTAAGTTTTTTTACGATCAGAAGTCATTTCTTACTTCATTAAGGATATGTGAACGTGCATATAAAGTTTCATCTTCTTGTTTTTCCCAGAACTTAGTTCTGTGGCCTTTTTAGCTTATGTTTTAGTATATATAAGTATATATATATATATACGTTTTTCTTTATTTGCACAGCCTGGATCGTTGATCCGTGGCTTTTACTGACTTATATATATATATATATATACACACACACATTTGTTCGGCCTGGATCGCTGATTCGTGGCCTTTTCAGCTTTATTATATATATATATATATATATATATACAAATTTGTTCGGCCTGGATAGCTGATTCGTGGCCTTTTCAGCTTTATTATATATATAATTGACTATATATATACTAACTTTCAATTCAGTCGGGCCTGGATTGCTCATTCGTAGCCCTTTTACTGCTTTTATATATATAACTATATATATATATATAATTTTTCTGACTTCGTTTGGCCTGGATTGCTAATTCGTGGCCTTTTTTCTTTAGTATATATATATATATACTAACTGTATATATTAACATTTACATTTCAGTTTGGCCTAGATTGGAAATCCATGCCCTTTTACAGCTTATATATATATATATATATATATTTACATTTCAATTGAGCTTTGATAAATTCGTGGCTCTTTAGAGCTTTTATGAATATATATATATTTACATTTAGTCGAGCCTGGATAGCAAATTCGTGGCTATTTACTGCTTTTATATATATATATATATATATATATATATATTTACATTCATGTCAGGCCTGGATTGAAAATTTGTGGCCCTTTATAGCTTTTATACTTATATATATATATATATATATTTACATTCAGTCGAGCCTAGATTAGCAATTCGTGGCTCTTTACTGCTTTGATAAATATATATATATATATATATATATATATATATATATTTACATTCCAGTCGGGCCTGGATTGGAAATTTGTGGCCCTTTACAACTTATATATATATATATATATATATATATATATATATATTTCCATGCTTATTGTGATTAAAAATTTGCTTTAAATATTCATTTGATATGAATTTGTTTTAATGTAAATTTTGGAATTAGATATATTTAAATCTAGCCCTTTCTAACTTTCAAACGGTTCAAAATAAGTCCAACCGGAATCGGGAAGTTAGAATGGCTCAGATTTATTTAAATATAGTTTTTTCTAGTTTTGTAAATATGAAAGCGATCTCGCGACCCTAGATCCATATCTAGGAGAAACGGGAAGCTTTGGCTACGCGTATGCAAGGAATTGTCGGATAAATCCTTTGTTTTTGCGACGTCTAGAGTACAATTCTCCTTCTCTGTGAATATCTGTGCTGTGCAGGTTTTCTTGGCCATTTTATGTGAGCCTAGGAATCGTGGGATTGACGATCAAACTGATCTAAATCTGATTCCCACGATGGACAAACTCCACTTTCTAAATATATCCTACCAGTTTTTCTGTAAAATGTACAGCCGAGGGACCTTAAAACAGTTATCCAGATTTAAGGTCTCAAACAGAGTGAAATATGGTTTGTAGTGCTAGGGTCACTTCGATGGCTGTCATCCCTATAAGAAGACCAACACTTGTATATACATTTTGTGGTCGAGGATTCCTCGCATTCCGACAATAAACATCCAAATCAAGCCAAAGGCTGAACAGAATAAAATGGAAGTATCGATATGCTTTAATTCCTATGCAAGCGAAAGAAAATCACCTTTCAAAAAATCATTTTTATATCTTGTCTAAACAAAAGGACTTTTCAAATAAATCAAAACCCTTCGTATATAGGTCCAACGAAGCATGGCACGACTTTCAAATCAAACAAACGTAGGCTCAATTACTTCCATCATACACACACACATTGCAATTTAAAAGGGAAATATCGAAAAGATGTGATACCGTGTTTCACGGGAGTTAGGGGGTTGCCTAACACCTTCCTCCCACTTAACCATGCCCCCGAACTTTAAATCTCGGTTTCAAAGCCAAGTTTCTACAGTGTCCAGTAATTGGGCCTACTTGCAAAATCAAACAAAACTCGATTGAGTTGGCACAACCATTTCAAAATATACCAACTGGCGACTCTGTAAACTTTTCAAATCGTCGACATGATACATGTTGGCCTTTTCCTCAAAAACTTTTCACCCTTCATAAAATAGATAAGACAAACAAGGGTAGAAAACATCAAAACTTAGGAAGAGAGAAAGATCTGTCTAAAGCGACAAGATTTTTTCCCGACATCGACAGGTGGCGACTTTGCTGGGGACAATAGAGGACTTAGGTCGTGCTCAATTCTTTTCAAAATTTCCCTTTTTTATCTGCGTATATATGATGTGTTTTACATTGAATGGATGTGAATGAATGCTTTACTGCTTTATGTTAGTGCTTCGCACAAATATTATCATTTCATACAGTGAGACACGATGTATGTGAATGTATGCTATGTGATTCCTCCACCAAGATGCGAACCCGTCGGTGTTTGATTAATGGACTCAAAGGAAACAAATCCTGCGAGGCTCAGGAAAGGCACCACTCAGATCCGCTCCAATTGAAAGATCGGATTAATTTTTCCTCTAGTAGATTGCGAAGATCTGGGGACCTTCATGCCAAAAAACCGCGAGAGTAGCCTTTGATTAACCAAATTCGAAGGGAAGGTTTTTTATGCCTTCCTCTTTCAATTCAATGTAAAATTTTCTAATTCAAATGTAAAGATTCAATGTGGGTATGCATTCCATGTCTTGTAAATCCTATCATACTATCCTGTCATCAAAGCAACTGACCTTTGTTTTATAGGATAAGATTAAAAAACCTCAAAAATAAACCCATTGCATAGCATGCATCCGGCTTATACCTATATCAAAAATTAACAAACCTACTTGTATTGTAGGTAAAAATTGGTCCCGTCACCAAATCCAAATCCAAGAAGGCATTAAGCCCGTCTCCAAACATGGCTTCAAGTGCTCAAATTGAATCCACCCCTGTTTCTAGGGAAGAGTTCGAAGGACTAAAGAATCAGATAGCTGAATTAGCTATTTTCCTCAAAGAGCAAAGCAAAGGCATTCAAAGGAAACAAACACCCGGCCATACATAAGTATCTACACCTGGTGGCAGTCAAGAGATTGGAAAGAAAGATACTCAGATCCCTGAGTACCAGAACAAAAACCTTACCAACAAAACCCCTAAAATCATCAACCTTGACAAAAAGCAGGAAGTTAATGATATTCTGAGAAAGGTCCAACAAATGAAAGAAACAATCCGGTCCGTAAAAGTGACTGAGGCATTTTGGAATGTTAATTACTCAAACTTATGTATATTTCCAGGGGCTCGATATCCTGACAAGTTTTAAGTCCTTGATTTTGAGAAATATAATGGATTAGGAGATCCCTATAACCATTTGAAGGTATTCATTAGAGAACTCGAATCCTATGAAGAGGACGAGAAGCTCAAAATGCAATTATTCCAGAAAAGTCTGACCGGAGAGGCTAGAGCCTGGTACTCTCGACTGGACAATTCAAAAATTCACAACCGGGAAGAGTTAGCCTATGCCTTCCTCAATCAATACAGTTTCCAGTCTCAGTTGGCTCCGAACAGATATCAAATCACCAAAGTCAAGAAGCAAAACACTGAGTCATTCCGAGAGTATGCTCAATAATGAAGACGGATGGCGGCACAAGTCACCCCGCTCATGACAGAGACTAAGATAGTCCTAACCTTCATCGATATTCAAGAAGCTCCATATTATGAAAGGGTCCTAGTAGGCATAGGAAAACCATTCTCGGAGATGGTCAAACACGGAGAGATGGCTGAAATGGGGCTAAAGTTTGGGAAGATAAAAGATCTTACCGCCTTGGAAGCCGTGGCCGAGCATATCCAATCTGGGAGTTATGGGAGTAATCTCCGGAGAGCACAAAAGAAGAAGGAAGAAGAAGTGTCCTTAGTACTACAAGGACAAAATCAAAGAGGCAGTTCAAGTACCCTGCCTATTCAAAGGAGAAACTATCCCCCTTTTCAAGCTCCTACACAATCTTCTAACCCTCCATTTCAAAAAGCGAGAGAGGTCAGACGTCGAAGAACGTTCACCCCCTTGTGAGATTCACTAGAAAATGTGTTGAAACTACTGACAGCACAAAACAAGATTGTCCAGCTCCTTCCGCCAGCCAGTTCTGGCAGAAGGAATTTCGACCCAAGTAAGAAGTGTGCATACCATTCCGGATCCCCGGGCCATGATACACAAGACTGTTGGGCTCTCAAACACAAAATCCAAGACTTGATAGATACCGGAGAGATTTTGATGACAAAGCCAGAGCAATTGCATGTGTAAGATAATCCCCTCCCTCAACACAAAGAGAAGAGTGTCAATATGATTAGCACGAGGAATGGAGAAGGATCCAAATACCTCCGTTATATTGGAGAGCCAACTAAATCAAGTAACAATAGCCCAGATTGTTGGGAATTCTCAAAAAGGCGGTTCCTGATAGAACAGGAAATCAAGTCTATAAAGGAACAGATTGGACAGTTGGCAGAGTTGGTAGTGTATCAACATCAGATAACCAGACAGTTGATAAATCAGACCAACTAGCATGAACCGAATCCTCCTACACCAGAAATTAGTCCCATTTCTATGAGGGATCATTATCAATTTCATGAGCTTGAACCTTGGGCCGACAAGCTGGCCAAGGAAGAGAAATTCCAAGCTGATAAGGAATTCGACTTCTAGAGGAATTTCACTAATTTGAATCAGCCTATGAAAGAAATCCTCCAAATGCTGATCAATGATGGCATAGTTGTAGATTAGTTACCCCCGGTGAACCCTCAATCCAAGAAGTTCAAACTTGACCGGATCTGTCAGTATCATTCTAACGCGCTCAATCATGACACCGAGGATTGTTGGGAACTTCGTCACCTGATTTAGAATATGATTGAAAGTGGTGAGCTGATAAAGGCAAATCAAGATTATGGCTATCCCGACGAGGAAGCACTCTTTATTACCATGGCATGGAATCAATGAGTAGTAGCTGTAATTTCCTTTGAGAAGGATATAACCATCACACCCTTGATACTACAGGGGAAAGGATGCCAAGAAGTACAGAATCCCGTAAAGGTGGCTGCTCTCAAGCCTCTAATATTACGCTTCAGGCCACAATATCCTGTTGTCAGCCTGAAGAGAGTCCCATGGAACTATGGGAAGGATGAAGGTACAACCTCAATCAATATTGCCAGCGTATCCAAAGAAAATTCGATGTATCTGCCTCAGCGAGTGATTAATTCAGTCTTTAAAGCTAAAGGGAAAGTGGCTGAGGAAAAGATTGAAGAATTCCTCATCAAAATGGGGAATAACGAGATCAAGGTGGTATAGAGCTTGAAAGAGGCACCTAAACAGATATCCATCCTAGACCTGGTCTTATCCTCGATGGATCATCGCAACATTATGGTGAAAGTACTGGAGGAAGCCCATCTACCAAAGATGATAGATACCGAGAAATTCCGGTATGTGATAGAGCACATCTTCAACAATAATGTGATTTCTTTCACTGACGATGATATACCTGCATAAGGGACGGGCCATTGCAAGTCACTACACATAGTAGTGATGTCATCAGGGTATGTGATCGGAGGTGTGCTAATAGATGGAGGATCATCTCTGAACATCTGTCCCTACGATACCTTGGAAAGGATGAAGATCAACCCAAACCGAATCCGAATTAGCCATGTAGGCATTCGGGCTTTCGATGGATCTCGCCGAGAGGCTATGGGGGAAATTGAGCTTCCACTGGAGATTGGTCCCCATACTTTCTATGTATCCTTCCAGGTACTCAACATTACCACCAGATATAACTTGTTATTGGGAAGGCCGTGGATCCACATGGCAGGACCAGTTCCATCCACTCTCCATCAGCAACTCAAGTATATTATTAATGGAAACCTAATCACGGTAAATCCAAACTAGAATATCCTGTCTATATACAGGAAGACATGCCGGTGATCAGTCTAGATGAAGGGATTGAACTTGCTAGTTTTCAAGCTTTGGAGGTGAGCAATACTCAGTACCTACCTGTTGGGGCACCAGCTTTAAAACCAAAAGTTTCCCCCGAAGTAATGACTATAGGTCAGGAAATGATATCTTTGGGATTCTGCCCTGGAGAAGGGTTAGGGAAAAATTAGCAAGGAATCAAGAGTCTGATGAAAATCCCAAGCCAGTCAGGGAAAGACGGATTGGGTTATTCATCCGGGTCAAACCATCAGAACCCACACAAGCATCCAAGAGTTTATGCTTCCACGTTTCTGCTGCCAAACGTCACTGATGCAGGGTTTGTGAAGCCAATGAGGAAGATTCCGACTACTGTGTCAGCCATGCTGTTTCCTTCAGTCATACCAATTAGTGAGAGAAAATCCCCAGAGCTTGAGGGGGAGAGCAAAAAGGGAAAAGCAAAGTTCATTCACGAAAGACGAGACCCATTTGCTAACATGTATTTTCTGATGCACTATGAGGGTATAAACGATGATATCCCAGACAGTGATGAAGAAGACCAGATCTGAATCCCTCGAATCAAAACGGATAGGGGTAATAATTCAAAGAGGAACTCCGACCCTGATAGGAAGGGTCTCTCAGTCATCATTAGAGAAGAGACAGATAACCACAACTCTTTTATCCTCCTTATTCATGAGGACTTGACATTGGACAATTGGAGC
The DNA here is from genome assembly GCA_020205555.1 of Panax stipuleanatus. NCBI lineage: Eukaryota > Viridiplantae > Streptophyta > Magnoliopsida > Apiales > Araliaceae > Panax > Panax stipuleanatus. The sequence continues at coordinate 103,761,594 of CM035125.1, forward strand.
AGCGTCCCTTACCTCATTCAAAAAGGGTAAAAGGGCATAAAGTCCATCTACCCTGGAACATGTTGGGTTTGTACAAAATCATGACGCAATTAAATTGTAAAATTAGCGGAAGCATGGTATCTCAGAGTTTAAAAAATTTCTACAAAATCATTACCCGAATCATCCTTTATGCAAATTATTAATTTAAAATGATAAATAAGAAGTTATGGAATCATACCCTTGTAGAACGAAGCTTCCACATGTACGAGTTCAACTCCTTGTTCTTTGTGATCTCCTTGAATTTCCGGGTTAGATTCCTTCCTTTGATCAACGTTAGCCACCCAAGTGTTTGGCTTCTAGAGGTGACCCACCAAAGAAGATGAATTATCAAGAAGGAGGGTGGTTGGCTTAGTTTTCTATCCTCTATATAAAAGGAGTACTCTCCAACAATTGGAATTGCATCAACTGATATCTATTATAAGACTCCTCTTATATAGATATTGGCAAACCCTTCTAATCCTATTAGACATGGAATTTCATTTAATTAATTAAACTCTAAATAATTAATTTAGGCTTCCCACCACATTGGGAATAATTAATTAAATATATTTAATTAGTTTGTCTCCTAATCTTATTAGGAATAATTGAGAGTACTAATATTAAATTAATTACTAAACTTCTTTAGAAATTAAAAAATAATAATAATTGTAATAATATTAATAAGACTCCTCTTATTAATTTATATTTAATATTTCCAAAATATTAAATAATAAATATTAAGCTATTTAATTTATTCTATCACCATAGATTAAATTAATTACACTTAATGCATTATTACGATTATGCCATTACCTTCTTAAATAATTTATTCTTCCTTTTATGGTGTGACCCTTTAGGTTCTCCATATTAAACCGGTTGTGAATAAATCAATTAGAACAATTCTAATCTTATTTAAATAAATAAATTAAATTAATAATCTATTTAAATATATAATATTTATTCTACAATAGGGATAAGCCTCCCTAGCGATCAACGACTTTCTAGATAATATAAATTTCAACATTAATCATAAAAGAACTTGTGAGTAAATAGTTACCGTACAATTCAATTCTTCCACCATACAATGTCCCAATTAAATATAAGACATGGATTTACTGTCAAGTCTTATTTTATTTAATTATATTTATTTTAATTAAAAAATGCACAACTCCAAATAATGTAAATTAGAAACTCCTTTCTAATTTCATTCCACCTTGGCCAAGGATTCCTAGGTTGTCATTTAACGAATCACATAGGACATTTCTCCTCTTTTACTAGAGGTGGTAGATTCTTTATTGATCATTTATTATCTCCATATGTAACTCATTATACCGAAGCATACCCTTTTATATACCCTAAAGGACTTTAAGGAATAAGTCCAAGTATAATTCATTACATACAAGATACTATGATGATCTCAAGTGCAAGGATCACTTGTACTACTATCACATTAGGAATTTCTATTGATAGGAGAGTAAAACTCCATTAGGTATTCCATAACGAGTCACGTTCAGTGAACTTATTCTCCAATAAGCACCTACATACTTACTTTAGTGTCTCCACACAAATGATCATGAGATCAATCATCCTCATCCAATGAGCAAGCAACATATGTACCAATTTATCTGAATTTACTAATCCCCTTTTTAGTAATCCCACGATTGGGAACTATTTTAGTTTTAAGCTTTCTAAGAATTTAAATCTCATTAGCATGATCAACATCATGATTCTAAAAATATTGCTTAAAACTATGGGTTATTTATTTATTATAAAAATTGCACTATGTAGATAATTAAATGCCTTTAATAAATGAATATTTTTATTAATAAATAAATAAGATTATCTCCAAAGTATATGCTTTATCATCATACATGATTGGCTTGTATGCATGCTACTTTCAATCTCCCACTTGCACTAAAGCCAATCGCCTTGGTATGTCATACCCATCTTCTCTAAGTAACGATCAAACTACTGTTGTGTTAAAGCTTTAGTAAATGAATCTGCAATGTTGTCTTGAGAGTCTATATGCTCCTCTTTCAATGATTTTTTTAATCAAGGTGCCGCAACACATGTTTAGATTCAAGATGAGACTTAGGAACTATTCCTAGTTCTGTAATGAACTTTTCATCCAAAACATCAGCTTGCAGCTTTACTTACAGTTATATACTTTGTCTTTGTCACTAAAGCAACAACCTTTTGTTCTTTGGAACCTTTCCAAATCACTGCACCATCTTTTAATCTAAAGTAGATTTGCTATCGTCTTGGTCAGTCTGAAAACTTGAGTCTGTTTAGCATTCTAGTTTAATTCAAACCCATAATGTGTCATGATAACATCCTTTGTGTCAGTTAAGTACTTTGAGATGTTTATCACTGTCTCACAGTGATCTTCTCCAGAATATGACTGATCAACATCAATTCTCGTATATTTCATTGCATACATGATAGTAACTCATGTGATCTCTCTCTTTTACTGAGGATAATTTTAGAGAGATACACTCCATGGCTCATCATCATGAGGCACCTTTTGGAGTTTGCCATGCTAAATGCCTTTAGCATCTAATGAATATACGTTTTCTTGGGTTAAGCCGAACATCCTTTTAAATCTATTAATACAGATTTATATCCCCAATGCGGGATGTTCTACCCAAATCATTCATGGAGGAATGTTTAGACAACTTTATTTTGATCGATTTGAGCATAGGAATTTCATTCCCTATCAGTAATATATCATCAACGTATAATACATGAAATGAAACAGCGTTCCCACTAACCTTCTTGTACACACATGGTTCATCCTCGTTTTTGATAAAATCAAACTCTTTGATTATCTCATCAAAACTAATGTTCCATCTACGAGAATCTTGCTTCAATCCGTGAATGGATTGTTGTAGCTCATATACATGATTTGCTTCAACCATTGAAACAGAAAACCATCTGGCTATATCATACATACATTCTCCTCTAATACTATATATTTGAGGAAGGGCGTCTCCACGTCCATTTTGCCAGATTAAGTAAAAATAAGCTATAATCGCAAAAAAAATCCAAATGGACTTGAGCATAGCTTCAAAATCCATTTTAGATTTTATGGTCATCTACCATTTCTCTGAGTCTTTATTACTCATAGTCTATTCATAATTCAATGGATCATCATCATCCATGATGTGTACCACATCGTCAACCTCTATGACGAATCCATACCTTTTAAGTATCTCCGGTACTTTTCCAGATTTACGAATAGGGTGTTGTACAGTAGGTGTTTCTACTTGGACAGGTTCATCCACTTGATCTGTAGTGGTTTGTGGTTCTTGAATTTTTTTAAGATCTATTTTTCTCCCACTAGCCCCTTCAAGGATAAACTCCTTTTCCAAGAAGGCAGTGTGTTTCGTAACAAACACCTTTTGCTCAGTAGAATTGTAGAAATAGTATCCCAAACTTTCTTTAAGATATCCCACAAACGTGCATTTATCAGATCTTGTCCCCAGCTTATCATTTTAAAACTTTTCACATAAGCTGGACATCCCCAGATCTTAACATGCTTAAGACCAGGTTTTCTCCCTGTCCACATCTCATATGGAGTCTTGGGGACGGATTTCGAGTGGACCTTATTTAGTAGATATGAGCCGTTTCTAGGGCATGACCCCAGAATAAAATTGGAAGATCGGTAAAACTCATCATGGATCGAACCATATCCAATAATGTTTAATTTCTACTTTCAGATACTCCATTTAACTATGGTATACCTGGTGGAGTCCATTGTGAGATTATACCATTTTCTATGAGACAATTGAGAAACTCACCGCTTAAGTATTCTCCATCTCGATCTGATCGAAGAGTCTTAATACTCTTTCCCATTTGTTTCTCTACTTCACTTCTGAACTCTTTGAACTTTTCAAGTGATTCTGATTTGTATTTCATTAAATACACATATCCAAATCTTGAGTGATCATCAGTGAAAGTAATAAAATAAGAATACCCATCCCGTGCAATCGTTGTCATAGGTCCACAAACATCTGTGTGAACCAAAGCTAACAACTCTGTAACTCTTTCTCCTTTTCCACTAAAAGGAGATTTAGTCATTTACCCATGAGACAAGATTTACAAGTTGGATATGATTCATAATCAGATAGCTCTAAGAGCCCATTCTTATGCAACTTGGATAATCTCGTTTCATTGATATGACCGAGTCTACAGTGCCACATATAGGTATAATTAATATCATCTCTTTTTCTTTTCTTAGTTTGCTCTATTTGAAGTATATTTTCATTCAAGTCAAGTATATAAAGTCCATTTCGTAGATTTCCAATACCATATAAAACATTGTTTTTATAAATTGAACAATTGTTGTTCTTTATTATAATTTCAAATCCATCCATATCTAATACAGAATTTGAAATAATGTTTCTAATGATATTCGGAACAAAATAATAATTATTTAAATAAATGGACTTGCCTGTAGGCAGTGCTAAACAATAAGTGCCTACAGCTAATGCAGCAACCTTTACATCATTTTCCACCCATAGGACAACCACATCTTTGTTCAGCTTTCTACTTCTGACTAGTCCCTTCACAATATTACATATATGAGAACCACAGCCGGTATCCAATACCTAAGTAGAATTTTGACTTTCTGAAAAATTAATTTCAACCATGAACAAACCTTGATTGGAAGTCGAAGATTCTCCAAGCTTCTTCTCTGCCAGAAACTTCTTGCAGTTCCTCTTCCAATGACCCGGCTCGTTGCAATGGAAGCACATTCGTTTGCTAGCTAGATCAGGTTTCTTTTGTTCCTTTATGTTCACCTTGCCCTTGGTCATCCGAGACCAGAAGATCTCCTTAGATATCTCATATCTACCAGTCCTACTTTGTTCACCATATAACTCCTTAAGGTGAAGCAACATAATAGGAGTATCCATGTTTTCATGTTGACGCTGAAGTTCGTTATTCATGGATGTGAGCATGATGCATTGAGCCACAAATGCGTCATTTTGCTACTTTACAATGGTGGCAATTTCTTCCTCAGATGCTGATTCTGGAACAGTTCCAGAGACAGGTGAATTTAGGACATAAGAAATCTTTTCAGCAGTGAGAACTAGTCTCAGATTTCTTAGCCAGTCCGTATAATTCGGCCCGGTAAGCTTATTAGCATCAAGTATGCTTCGCAGTGAAATTAGTGATTTTAACATTTTTAAATTTTTGTATGTGAAAAGACAACATTTTAGCAAACATTCATTTAATTAATTTTGCATACCTAAATAAATTTAGGTCTTTATTTTAAATTGGTATCTCCCGCTATTTTTATCAAACTATATTACCCTCACTTATATAGTTCAGCAACATCTAATTAAAGATTTGCTAGTGAGACTAAGGATCCCATTTCAAATGTATATAGCCTTGTGGATAACACAACAAACGATATATAAATAAATAGGTAGACAACTCTTGTCAATTACATCAACATGTAACTCCTTTTATTTTGCCTCTTAAATCTTAATGGTCAAGTGTGTGCACATCCGAACTAAAATGATTTAAGTTAAGTCCTAGCACTTCTATAAATTTAAAAAAGAAAAATATTTGTCCTTGTGGATAGCACAACAAGACTATATTGTTCAATTTTCTTGATAAGCATCAAATGTGATTAATTAATATTTGAAATACACAATACTCGCCTTGTGGATAGCACAACAAGCTCATATTAAATATTTAATACTCTATTAATTTATCATGCTAGAAGGCGACGTTCGATATTCCAAATATCATTGAACGCTTCGGACTTAATATTATTTTTTTGAGGGGTTTGTTATTATTTGTCTCATCTTGTTTAGTGCGCATGCACACACACACACACACACACACACACACACATATATATATATATATATATATATATAATACACGTCATTTTATTAAACATGCGAAGCATGTTTGCATAAAATATAATATATATATAATATTTAGCATGCAATATAGAATACTATATTCTACCCGGATTGATTATGGACTTTTATTCTAATTTGGTTCACTAGAGCCACTAAGTGAACCAAAAGCTCAAACCTAAGGGTGCAACAAATAAAATTTAGACGTAACTATTACATTTAAACCCGGGCTCCATAAAAACGGGTCTTTACGCGCTCCTTGCTTCTTGGTTTCCAATTTCTTCAAGATAATTCTAACTATTTCTATTACATTAAACTATTTAATTTAAATAGAAACCTTGATCAGCAGTCAAGGGGAAGTACATAAGAGGGAGATAGAATATACAATGAAAAAAAAATCAGAGAAGACAAGGTACGCAGACTCCATTTAATAAAACCCATTCATTCAAGCATTCAACTAAAATAAAATCCAATCACATTGGTCAAATAGTCCACAATCAATCCCTATTTATTATCATATATATCACCATACATATCAATAAATAAATATCCATCTCATGAATTAAAATATTTCATATATATATGAGTATCATTTATTGGGCAATTTTAATTTGCATGAAATCTAATTTCAAGACTAAAATAAACTCTTTAGTTTAATTATAAAATTATTAAAAATATTATATATATATATATATATATATATAATACTAATCTGATTAACTTTTTTGAAAAAACACTTCCTACAAAAGGTTTTCGTAGTCACCTTTACAATATATATATATATATATATATATATATATATATATATTATATTATATAATAGTAATCTATTCTATATACATTATATAACATGAATGCTTCCTGCATCCTGAATCACTTTAACGTGATGCTTCCTGCATCCTTGTAACACGGATCCGAATTACTTTTTTTTAAAACCACGGAACTGATAAGTTTTTCCCTTGTAGTTTTATCGCAGTTCGTCCCAAAATAAAAGTAATTCGCGATTATAAATTTTTTATTTTTTTTAAAAAATATAATAATAATAATAATAATAATTTTATACAATTAAAATTATACTCAATAAATTATTCTGAATACATATCCATATGTATAAGAAATCAAAACAATTAATAATTGCATAAAGGTTTGACTCTGATGCCACTGTTGGGTTTGTACGAAATCGTGACGCAATCAAATTGCAAAAATTAGCAGAAGCATGGTATATAGAGTTTAAATTTTTTTTACAAAACCATTACCCGGATCATCCTTTATGCAAATTATTAATTTAAAACGATAAATAAGAAGGTATTGAATCATATCCTTGTAGAACGAAGTTTTCACAGATACAAGTTCAACTCCTTGTTCTTCGTGATCTCCTTGAATTTTCAGGTTAGATTCCTTCCTTTGATCAACGTTAGCCACCCAAGTGTTTGGCCTCTAGAGGTGATCCACCAAGGAATATGAATTATCAAGAAGGAGGGTGGTTGGCTTAGTTTTCTATCCTCTATAGAAAAGGAGTACTCTCCAACAATTGGAATTGCATCAACTGATATCAATTATAAGACTCCTCTTATATAGATATTGGTCAACACTTTTAATCCTATTAGACATGGGATTTCGTTTAATTAATTAAACTCTAAATAATTAATTTAGGCTTCCCACCACATTGGAAATAATTAATTAAATTTATTTAATTAATTTGTGTCCTAATCTTATTAGGAATAATTGAGAGTACTAATATTAAATTAATTACTAAACTCCTTTAGAAATTAAAAAATAATAATAATTATAATAATATTAATAAGACTCCTCTTATTAATTTATATTTAATATTTCCAAAATATTAAATAATAAACATTAAGCTATTTAATTTATTCTATCACCATAGATTTAATTAATTACACTTAATGCATTATTAAGATTATGCCATTACCTTCTTAAATAATTTATTCTTCCTTTTATGGTGTGACATTTTAGGTTCTCCATATTAAACCGGTTTTGAATAAATCAATTAGAACAATTCTAATCTTATTTAAATAAATAAATTAAACTAATAATCTATTTAAGTAAATAATATTTATTCTACAATAGGAATAAGCCTCCCTAACGATCAACGACTTTCTAGATAATATAAATGTCAACATTAATCATAAAAAAACCTGTGAGTAAATAGTTACCATACAATTCAATCATTCCACTATACAATGTCCCAATTAAATATAAGACATGGATTTACTGTTAAGTGTTATTTTATTTAATTATATTTATTTCGATTAGAAAATGTACAACTCGAAATAATGCAAATTAGAAACTCCCTTCTAATTTCATTCCACCTTGGCCAAGGATTCCTGTGTTGTCATTTAACGAATCACATATGACATTTCTCCTCTTTTACTAGAGGTGGTAGATTCTTTATTGATCATTCATTGTCTCCATATGTAACTCATTATATCCAAGCGTACCCTTTTATATACCCTAAAGGGCTTTAAGGAATAAGTCAAAGTATAATTCATTACATACAAGATACTATGATAATCTCAAGTCCAATGATCACTTGTACTACTATCACATTAGGAATTCCTATTGACAGGCGAGTAAAACTCCATTAGGTATTCCATAGCGAGTCACGTTCAGTGAACTTATTCTCCAATAAGAACCTATATACTTGCTTTAGTGTCTCCACACAAATGATCATGAGAATAATCATCCTCATCCAATGAGCAAGCAACATATGTACCAATCTATCTAGATTTACTAATCCCCTTTTTAGTAATCCCACGATTGGGAACTATTTTAGTTTTAAGCTTTCTAAGAATTTAAATCTCATTAGCATGATCAATATCATGATTCTAAAAGCATTGCTTAAAACTATGGGTTATGTACATATTATAAGAACAGCACCATGTAAATAATTAAATGCCTTTAATAAATAAATATTTTTATTAATAAATAAATAAGATTGTCTCCAAAGTATATGCTTTATCATCATACATGATTGGCTTGTATGCATACTACTTTCAGAACATGGTTCCATTTACTGCTTATTTTGTTGCACATCTATAGCAGTTACTTTTGTCATGCTGTTGCTAAATGCTTTGTATGTTTAAACAGTCTCATATATTAAAGTGAAAACATTTTGTTTTCAGGACTCCATAATTGGATTTATTTGTCCCTGCTAATGAGATGCCAAATTTTCATAGTGACTACAACTTTGATGTAGAACTGGACTTCAACTTGATGGAGATTGATCAAGAGGAGATAGATAACTATGAGGTGCCCGAGGAGATCAAAGAATGGGTCGAGGACAAACCCAAGCCAAACCTCGATCAAACCATCATAATCAATATCGGAACCTCAGAAAACCTCAAAGAAATCCAGATAGGCCTAGACCTCACGTAAAACCAAAAAGCTGATCTGATTGAACTCTTAACTTAGTTCCAGGATGTGTTTGTATGGTCGCATGAAGACATGATTGGCCTGTCCACTGATATTGTCATCCATCGATTGCCCATTAAAGATGGATTCAAGCCAGTTAAGTAAAAGATCAGACGATTGAAACCTGAATGGAGTCTGAAAGTCAAAGAAAAGGTTGTCAAGCAATTCAAAGCCGGTATCATCATGGTATCAACAAACTCGGAGTGGCTATCAAACATAGTTCTAGTGCCTAAGCCCGAAGGGAAGGAAAGGGTATGCGTGGATTACTCGGATTTGAACAAAGCTTGTCTCAAGGACAACTTTTCAATACCTTTCATCCACATCTTGATAGAAAATACAACATATTATGGCATGTATTCTTTTGTGGATTGCTTTGTTGGATACCATCAAATCATGGTCCTGAAGAGGACAGGGAGAAGACAGCCTTCATCACCCCCTGGGGAACCTTCTATTATAGACGTCTGTCTTTCGGCCTTATCAATACCGGTGCTATATATCAGTAAGCCATGATGGCCTTTTTTTATGACATGATGTACAAGGAGATAGAGGTCTACGTGGATGACATCATCGTCAAATCCAGGAAGGAGGATGACCACATCAGCCATCTCAAGAAGCTTTTCAACAGGTTGCTCAAGTACAACCTAAAGATGAATCCAACCAAATGTGATTTTGGTGTCAAGTCGGGCAAGTTGTTGGGATTTTTGGTAAGCAACAGAGGCATTGAGCTAGATCCCGCCAAGATTAAAGCCATCATCGAGATGCCGGTGCCCCAAACAGAAAAGGAAATACGGGGGTTCCTGGGAAGAATCAATTTCATAAGCATGTTCATTTCCCAGCTCATGACAACGTGTGAACCCATCTTCAAGCTGCTACGGAAGAATTCCTCCACAAAATGGAATGAAGATTGTCAAAAATCCTTCCTTTCCATCAAGAAGCAGTTGACCGAAACACCTGTCTTAGTACCCCCAAGGGATGATGTTCCCCTGTTTATGTACCTATCCGTCAATGCCAACGCAATGGGCTGTATGTTGGGACAGAAAGATGATAGAAGCAAGGAAAGAGCTATCTATTACCTCAGTAAAAGATTCAGCAACGGCGAGCATAAATACACCCAAATTGAAAGGACTTGTTGTGTATTAGCATGGGACGCCACGAGATTACAACATTATTTGCATGGACATATGACCTACCTCATATCCCGCATGGATCCACTGAAGTACATATTCAGCAAACCAATGTTGAATTATCAATTGTCCAAATGGCAGTTGATCCTCCAACAGTTCGACATTGTCTACGTGACTCAAAAGTTTATCAAAGGTCAGGGAATTGAGGATAAACTGGCCGAATCACCATCAGGGGATTTCAAACCCTTGGAAACTTATTTCCTAGATGATGGGATCATGGCAATTCAACAAATCCATCCAGAGAATACAGTCTAACCTTAGAAAATGTATTTTGATGGAGCAGTGAGCATGGATGGTGTCGGAGCTGGGGCAGTCCTTGTCTTTTGTAGAAGAGAACAAAATCATTTGGCTACCAAATTGCAGTTTGTCAACACCAACAACATGGGTGAGTATTAAGGCTACATAATGGGGTTGAAATTAGCCCAGACTACAGGTATCAAATGGTTACTAGTCTTTGGGGATTCTTAGTTAGTCATTAGACAAACCACCGGGGTTTATCACACCAAAGAATTGCATATGCTGCCCTACCATCGACAAGTGGTCAAGATATATGATGAAGATGAATCCTCATCTGATGAGGCTGATGATGCAGATGCTGAAGAAATCGCAATGCTGGCCAGAAAGCTAAGAAGGGTCATGCGCAAAGGAAGAAGCGACAGACCTAAGAAATACAGGAACATCAGCAGTCAGGAGGAGATAAATGAAATATGCTACAACTACAAAAGGCCTGGTCACTTCATGGCAAACTGCAACAAGCCCATTAAAGAAGAACTCAAACGAAGAACAAATCCAAAGAAGGATTTCAGAGGCTACAAGAAGCATCAGAAGAAAGACAAAGGTATTGTAGCTAGAAGTTCATGGAATGACTCAGATAATGATACAAATGCTTAGTCTGAAGATGAAGAAGAATCTCAAAAAGTCAATATATGTTTGATGGCCAAGGATGCAAACAACATGGAAAATACTAATCATCCTGAGGTAAACACAGACGAGGTATTTGACTTTAACGACCCTAATGTAAGTATATATCGCTTAAGAATTGCTCTTAATGACATGACATATGATCTATACCAATATAAGAGGAGATTCAGAATTGTGTCCAAAGATTATTTTGACCTTCATTTCGAGAAAGAGAAAATTCAAAAAAAACTAGAAACAGCTTTACTATGTTCTATCTCTCTCTCAGTCTGAAGCTGAGAATAAAAACATAAGACAGATCAATGAACTAAGCACACAACGAGAGTCAAATCTAACCTCTAAGATTGAGGAGCTAAACAAAATTATCTCTATGTGGAATAGATCTTCATCATGTATGGACTCTCTGATCTCTAGTTAGAAAAGTATTTCTGACAGGACAGGTTTAGGTTATGAAGATCCTACCTCAGAATCAAGTGTGGAAAAAATTAAGGATACCAACTGTATCAGTGCTTCTAACCCAAATAGAAGCATTGTATTTGTAAAATCCACACAGAAGGAAGAAACAGTGCAACCCTACTCTTCTGATCTAAATCAAGTCTCACGATATAAAGGATCTCTTGCCGGTTTGGGATTCAGAAAAGAAAAGAAAAACTCAGTCACCACAGACCTACCTCGACAAATCGTAGAGTCAAGAAAAACTGACTCCACGGGTCAACCTGGAAGGAATCGTGGTGTTGAGGTTTACTTAGCACAAAATGTGAACCCCAAGACTGCATGGAAGAGAAAGATGAAATACAAGGGTAAGGCAAACTAGTACGCACACAAGTTCAAACGGATAAGGAGTCCATACACACACTCAAGCATGCATTATACAAAATGTTTTGAATATAATCGAACAAAGTATAATACTGCATCATGTTATCATACCACTGTGCATAGAAGGCCCAAAATCAAAAAGATTTGGGTCCCCAAGGTTACTAACACTGCAGGACCCATACCAGTCTGGGTACCAACATGAAAAATAAAATCTATCTACAGGAAATGAGCACCACGACCACAATGAGATATCTAGATAAGTGGACGCTCAAGATACATGACTAGATACAAAGCCCTCCTGTCAAACTACATAGAGAAGAAAGGACCAACAGCTACAGTTGGAGATATTAACTCTAGCAAGACAAGAGAATATGGATAAATGGGAAATGTGTCAAGTCAGAAATCTGGAATACATCCTCAATCTAGCTGATAGGAACAGGAGAAGGAAATAAGATTATTTCATCTCAACTCCAAGAGTATGTTTAAGCTGTTCTCCAAAGATTTGGTAGCAGGATTACCCAAGTTTAGCTTCATCAAAGAAAGACCATGCAATGAGTACCAGCTCAGAAAGTAAACAAGAAGCTCTTTCAAAAGCAAAGCAGTCAACTCAAAAGATGAGACAAGCTTCCAACAGATCTCTTGTACATTATACGTTAAAGAAGACTCCCTATGAGCTGTGGAAAGGAAGAAAGTCAAATGACAGTTACTTCCATGTATTCGGCTGTTCATTCTACATTCTTAACAATGGAAAGCAATATTTGACTAAGTTCCAACCTAAGTCAGATGAAGGAATTTTCCTTGGTTATGCCACAGACATCAAAGCCTATAGAGTGTTCAACAAGAAGACATTAAGTGTTGAAGTCTCAATCCACATCATCTTTGATGAAACAAACTTGGATAAGTCTGCACCATCAGACACTATGATTGACGATACAGACACTACGAATGAAGTGGTCAAGCCCAACACTACGACAGTAGTTCCCGAAGAAGAAATCATAGTGAGAGCTGAACCAGACGACAATTCTGAACAACAAACACCAGAAGTAAATCTTGAGGTGTTCAGGCAAGAGGGCGTCAGGACAGATGTCCCAACAGGGAACAGATGGGCAAGAGATCACACTCAAGATCTGATCATTGGTGATCCAACTGCCAGAATAAGAACAAGATCTGCGATTGAAGATGCTATACTAGATGCAAGATGGATTGAAGCCATGCAAGAAGAACTGAATCAGTTTGAGAGAAGCAAAGTCTGGAGACTAGTTTAAAGACCAAAGAATCACCCAGTCATCGGCACCAAATGGGTCTTCAGAAATAAGATGGATGAAGATGGGGTGATCACAAGAAACAAAGCAAGGCTGGTTGCCAAAGGTTATTCTCAAGAGGAAGGCTTAGAGTACGATGAGACCTTCGCACCAGTTGACAGACTTGAAGCTATTAGAATATTCCTTGCATTTGCTGCTCACATGAAGTTCAAAGTATTCCAGATGGATGTCAAGAGTGCATTCCTAAATGGTGAACTTCAAGAAGAAGTCTATGTGGAGCAACCCCCAGGTTTTGTCAATCCAACCCTCTCTGATTATGTCTATAGATTAGATAAAGCTTTATATGGACTTAAGCAAGCACCTAGAGCATGGTATGAAACACTAACAAACTTTCTTATTGAAAAAGGATTCACTAGAGGAAGAGTAGACACTACACTATTCCTTAGGAAACACAAAGATAAAGTCTTACTAGTTCAAATATATATAGATGATATTATCTTTGGTTCTACTGATGAAAATCTGTGCAAGAGATTTGCCAAGTTTATGCAGAGCAAGTTTGAAATGAGCATGATGGGTGAGCTGAACTTCTTCCTTGGACTACAAGTAAAACAAACTGATGAAGGAATTTTCATAAGCTAAGCCAAGTACATTAAAGACTTACTTAAGAAATATGGCATGGAATCAGCTACTCCCATGAAAACACCAATTGCTCCAGCAACTAAGCTTGGCAAAGATGAAAAAGGTAAAGGTATTGATATTACTCAATACAGAGGTATGATAGGCTCCCTTCTCTACTTAACTGCGAGTAGACCAGATATAATGTTTGCAACATGTATATGTGCTAGATTTCAAGCTAATCCTAAGGAATCACACTTAACTGCTGTAAAAAGGATTTTCAGGTATCTTAAAGGTACACCCTATTTGGGTCTATGGTATCACAAAGAGTCCTCATTTGAACTGACAGGATATTCAAATGCTGACTTTGCAGGATGCAAAATAGATAGAAAAAGTACCAGTAACATTTGTCAACTACTAGGCAATAGACTAGTGTCCTAGTTCAGCAAGAAGCAAAACTCAGTATCAACTTCAACAGCAGAAGCTGAATATATTGCTGCTGGTAGCTGTTGTGCTCAAATCCTATGGATGAAGAATCAGCTAGCAGATTATGGGTTTGATTTCAAATCTATACCCATACACTGTGATAACACAAGTGCTATAGCAATAACAAATAATCCTGTCATGCATTCTAGGAACAAGCATATAGAAATAAGATATCATTTTATTAGGGATCATGTTCAAAATGGGACAATATCCTTGCAATACATCCCTACTGAAAATCAACTTGTTGATGTGTTTACAAAACCCTTAGATGAATCCAGATTTAATAAACTAATAAGTGAGTTAGGTATGTTAAATTTGCAACTATAAATTCTATGCTCTAGATGGTACTAACCTTTCAGATGTAAAGGCTAAGTCAAAATCGTAGAGATGACTAAGAGGAATCACGATCGTGGAGTGATCTAGTTAAGACATAAAGGCTCACTGTGATAGCAACAACAAGCCAAGCAACCCTTTTGATAAGTGTCTCAGGGACAAACCTGATCCTTAGTGTCAAGCTAAGAGGTTGGCCCTTCCTGAGCAACCTTAATCTAGAAGGCTTGCCATTTCAGAAGGCATCACAAAAAGTCGTAGAGTCAATGATCAAGAAGTGAGCAAAGGATCGAACTCAACAATCGTGGAGTGGATCTGGACATTCGTAGTCTTCTCACAAGGGCACTCTAGCTCAGGGGGGGCTAAGGGCAGAACGGAGATTTTCACATAAATTAAAATTGCGGAGTTCTGCAAAACCTGACACGTGTCCCACGGTGCAGAACATATGGAGGGAAGTTAAAGTCATTTTTAACTGCATTCTGACAGTTCACTTTTGAATTTCAAAAGACTATCTCTCTTTCACCTTCTCTCTGTCTCTAACGAAACCCTAAGTTTTAGAAAGCTAAACCAAATTTGTTCATTCTAGGAAATTTAATCTACATTAATGGCTGCTTCTAGTGTGGTATCCGGCTATCAACTGTGTTTCGATGGTTTCGAGAAGGCTGAGCCGAGGATACACAAAGTCCTTTCACTTCTAAAAAGGGCGGGTCTCAAATATGCTCTGGGCACTAGCACACTGATATATCCAAAGCTGGTGAAAGAGTTCTAGTGCAATGGAGTTGTAAATGAAGACCATATTCTCACTAAAGTCAACAATATGCAAATCCGACTCGACACTGAAAGTATAAACCAAGCCCTAGTTTTTAAAAACAGAGGTCTTTCATCCATGGATACTGTTTATTACAATAGAGGACTGAAGGAAATGGGTTACACGAAAGATGAAGGGAAGAACGGACACAAGAAAAAAGAATTTTGCCAAGAATATGAATTTGTAGCAGACATTATTGGGAAGTGCATATGTTGCAAGAGTACTGGTCATGATTCGGTCAACGAAAAGCAACTAAAGCTCATGACAACCATCCGTCTCGAAATCAAACTCAACTACGGAGCCTTGCTGATGAATTGGATAGGCAAATGGATGCAAAGTTCAAAGAAGACCAAGAGCACTGCTAAAATGCCCTATGGAAGGTTTATCAGCATCATTATTCAACATGTGCTGGGTGACAGATTTGGGAACCATGAGGGTATTCCAGTCAACCCTAATAGAAAGATGACTCAACAACTATTTCAGAACTGGAAAAGGAATCCCGCCGAAAATGTAAAGATGAAGTTAGCAACTACGTCTGCTATAAAGGAAGATAGAAGTGAAGAAAAGGAAGAGGTCAACCAAGAAAAGGTTGCAGCTTTGCCCAAAAAGAGTAAAGGGAAAAGGAAAATGCATGAAAATGTTCAAACAATTGAAGAACCCCAAGGCTCAACCACTAATGCACTCCACATGAATCCTGGTACTGATGATGAGCCTACAAATCCTACCTCCAACAAAGACATCATTTTTGAATCACCACGGAAGGCTTTGAAAGAAAAGAAGGAGAATAAAAGGAAAGTAACAAGTGCAGATAAGGCTGAAGACAGCTCTGAGCATCAGCAAAAGAAGAAACATGTCAAAAGAGCAAAGAAGTCCTCACTCTCTGTGATTGTGGAATCAACCCAACTCGTAGAGTCAGCAACTGAAGAAGGGGAAGCCACACCAACTCTACAGCCTGAATAGATCATCAGGGCTGAAGCAAAAAAGGGTATGGAGGCTGTGCATAAGAAAAAGAAGAGAATGAAGAAGCTGGCTAAGAAACATGCTACTACAACTGAAGAAGATGACAGAAGTAAGGATGCTGAATAGATCAGTGAGTCTAGAGCATCTGGTCCAACTTAACACGAGATCAGAGCCATTGAAGATGTAGTAACTTACATGGTATCAACAAGGAATGCAGACAACTCTGATGCACCTGAACAGACTACCAACCAAGATGATGTGAATATGTCTGATGATGGTATTGAGGAAACTCTAGGAAGAGAAGTAGGAAAAGGAGCTACATCAGAAATAAATGTGCTAAGTCCAAATAAAGATGACACTGTTGAAGTACAAGAAAGGGAAACTCTGAAGTCTCTTATTCAAAAGAATGTTGTAGCTGAGGGGGAGCAGTCAGAAATAATGGAGACAGAAAATGCAGAAGCTGAGGGGGAGCTACCAAAGGAAAGTGTTGAAGTCCCCTCAGTGTATGAAGAATTCGTAGAGTCTGCTACTGCAGAGGTGGTAAATATTGCAGATGATGTTGAAATGAACGATGTGGTGCAAGTTTATGATGAAGAAATTGAAGATGATGGTGTGTTAGAAAATTTGGATGAAAATGAAGACACTGATGAAGTGTTGAATGATGATGTTGAGATCTTAGCCATATGCAGAAATGCAGAAAGAGCAGCCAACTATACTCAATTATTCAACTACTTGCCAATGATGTCATATCATAAAGCTCTAATCATCAATAACTGGGATCACATGTTCTGGACCTTCAAGGAATATCCAGCAATCTCAGTGCTCGTCAATGGTTTCCCAAAAGAGAGGAAATTTGCCAAGAAGCTGATTTCAAATAAATCAACTTCAGAATCTAAGAATGAGGTATATTTCACTCCCATCTCTTTTATTGTTAACCATTCTCCATCATCCCACTTTAATGAGTTCTATGAACTATCGAAATGGATGGAAGTGGTTCTTCACCCACTAAACCAATTTCCAGTCACAGAGTCCCAAAACTCTATGACTAAGGAACCAAATAATCAACTTACCCTTATAGAGCAAAATGTATGTGACTTAGTGGTCCTTGAGCATATCACCAAAGTAGTTGAAAAGATGCCTGACAGCTCAAACATTGAGGGATCTACTCAAGACTACGAACACCCTCCTGAGCAAAATGATCAATCTAACTCGGAAAACGTGAAGTCATCAGCATTGCCCCACAAATTAAATACACCTAACCCAAACACAGCACCTAAACAGCAAACCACAACTCAAACTCCACTGGCTAAAGCTGAAATCCCATTATCCTCAAGAAATGAATATTTTTATACAACTCTTGCTCTTGAAAGTATATCAAGGAGAGATGATCACACTACAACACCTTCTGCTCCTCATCAGACTGTCTCGAATGCCAACAAAGGAGTAGCTCAGTGACGCACTAAACCAGATTGGATCAGACTCAGGAGAGATTCTTGAAGCTCACTCCATAGCGCTTCATATGAGATTTGACCACATTATAGAGTCAGTCAAGCCACTACCAAAGAAGTTAGAAACTGAGCTGACTAAGAAACTGAAGGAAGTGGTTAAGGAAATGGCTGATAGTCTGATTCAAAGAGATGCTATTCACTTCGCTGCTACAAAGAAACACAAGGAGGCTATGGAAATAATGCAGAAAAATCAGCAATCTTAGAATGCGAGAATGATGAAACAAATTGCTGAACTACGCACCTCACTTCAATTCTTTCAAGACTCTGGTATAGCTCAACTCAATGAGAACTATGGTGACATAGAACATATTCATCAAAAGCAACGCCGAACTAAGGCTCAAATTGCTAAAAATCGTAGTGACACGTCTCTAAACCATTCACAGATGCATGAGTTGGTTGAACAAATTAAGCGTCCATCTGAAGGTGTTCGAACCCTTGATGCTGACATAAAGGGGGAGAATAATCAGGAAGGAGATGATAATAGAAATAGAGGTAGAGGACGAGGAGGAGGAAGCAGCAGGAGGCAGCAACCGTAAAGGCAACACACTCACCTTAGTCAATCGTCGAGTGGTGGTGGAAATCTCAGAAGTCCTGATCTTCAGCCTCCACGATTTGATCAAAGTCCTATTATTGCTGAGCCTACTCAACGAAGTTAAGGTCAAGCCTTTAGCGCTGAAGGCATAACATCAACTGGTCTCAGTATGCCTGTTGCAGATCATGCCTTCATGAACAGACATGATCATGATGAACCATTAACTCAAGATGAGCTAGAGGACATTGAAAGAAGAAATGAAGCCTCAAGAAAAAGGAGAGTTGCAGAGCATGCCTACTTTCAGAGGAGCAAGAGACAAAGAAAATAGAGATAAGCCTAAACTTAATTCGGTATTGATGTTTTTATGCTTGAATGCAATATCTCTTCGAACATCAATAAATTCATGCATATTCTCTAGAAATTTTAGTTGCTCACTGAAACACTAAGCCATATTTACTTTCTAGCATTATGCAGTTAGAGAATGATGCTATAATCTAAATCTCCTTGATTATGTCAACAAATAGGGGGAGATTGTTGGGAATTGCATATTCAGATTTGATATTGAAAGTAAATATAAATGCTTAAGTGTATAGTCCTTAAGAGAATTATTGTACAAGGACTTAGATGATAGATCAAACATGTTAGGTTGATATGAGCTTTAACGTTTATCATTTATGTAAATAAATGTATAGAAGAAAAGATCAAACTTGTTAGATTGATCTATTTGAGCTGTAAAGTTCAAGTCTTGATAGAATCGTAGTCTGTTAAAGACAGCATTCGAAAGACAAGGTAGAATCATGGAGCTTAAACGAAGAGATTCAGAATCGTAGTCTGTCGAAGGGATTCAAGTCTGCAGAAGACAAGGCAGGACTCATGGAGCTTGAATGACCATATAAGAATCGTAGTCTGCCAAGAGATTCAAGCCTACAGAAGTTAAGGCAGAAAACGTGGAGCTTAAGTGAAGATATTCAAAATAGGAGTCTGCCGAAGAATCAAGTCTGCAGAGGCCAAGGCAAGAAACATCGAGCTCAAGTGAAAGCATCAAAGAATCATAGTCTGCCTTAGAAGCCACACTGAGAGTCATAAAGTTGAAAAGCATCTGCCGAGCCAAGTTGAGAATCGTAGAGTGCTATCAGAAGTGTGAAGTCTGTAAGACAAGCAAGCAAGGAATCGTAGTCTACCGAGAGCTTAAGAGAAATCGTAGTGTGCTCTACAAAGAAGTCTGAATCACGATGTGAAAAGCCAACACACAACGATTATGTCACAATGACCATAATCGTAGTGTTCCTCCAGTAAACATCAAAGATTGAAGATCTGATGAAGGGAGGAAGGCAACAAATGAAGAAAGGCTTATAGCCGTTAACAAAGTGATAGTCCTAATACTTCCATATTCATCCGTAGTCCAAATCAAAGAAGCGTATTGAAGAAGCTAAGGATAGGACTAAAGCAGCCTGCAGAAAACACCTTTTCAGGTGTTAGGTGAAAGATACAGTTTGCTGTGTCAGTGGGCCAGGCGGCAGAGCAGCAGAAAAGCAGGACGTCAACATCACTGCACATAAAATGTCTGAAGCATTAAATGAAGCAACGGGAGCATTCAAACGGCTATTTATGAATGCCTCTTTTATAAGGAAATCAGACAAGGATTCAGACTAAGGAAGCAAGACGCAAAAACAAAGAAAACATTGAAAAAGCTCAAGAACACTCTACGAGTAAAACTACGAATTCAGAAGAAAAGCTTGCTTCGCTACTCAGTCTTTTAAAAGACAGAAGCTGAACTGCAACTGAGTAGCACACCTCAACTATCAACTGCCGATCCAAGTGAGGTACCAAGTCAGAGGACTTAAAGAGTTCAAAAGTGAACTAAGTGAAGATCCAAGTCAAAAAACTTGAAGAGTTCAGAAGTGAACTAAGAGTAAATCCAAGTCAAAGGACTTGAAGAGCTCAGAAGTGAACTAAGAGCAGATCCAAGTCAAATGACTTGAAGAGTTCAAAAGTGAACTAAGTGAAGTTCCAGGGCTGCTGGCCTTGAAGGGATCTGAGTGATCCAGTTGTAAGAAGATATCCTTAGTGGATTTTCTACTCGTGGAGTAGAAGAGTGGATTAGGAGTCGCGTTGGCTCTGAACCACTTAAAACCATGTGTCTCATTATCTCTCATTAACTGCTATAATTGCTATATCTATTATAACTGTTTATCATGCCTTAACTGCATTATCTTGAAGGGGAACAAAACATATATTCCGCTGCAGTCAGTATCACCAATACTGACTAAGTATTTTAAATAAAGAAAGCTTAAAATATCTATTCAACCCCCCCTTCTAGATAACTAACGTGCTTTTGGGGAACTAACAGACTATCATACCAAGATCTTAGTGAAGATGCTACCAAAGAATGTGGCAAGTGCTTGATAAGGCTGACTGTGGATGATGAATTCTGTATAATCGTATCATTAGACCATCCAGGGGTCAAATCTAAACTCACCTATCTAAATGCATATCCATGACATAATACATGCATAATGACAATGATAAAATGATAATAGGATGCAATAGATAGGAAATATCATGCATTTACTATCTAATGAAATCATCGTCTCTGTTTGCTAATAAAATTTAAAATAAAAAGTATAGGGAAATGGGGTACAACTGCCCAACTACTAACAGAGGCCTATCAAAAGATATAACGATAAATGGGGCACAACATCCCAATATATAACAGAGGCCTATCAAAAGATATAGCGAAAAAGCTATCAGAAAAAATCTATAACATCTACATCCAGGGGATCGACTTGCTCTAGCTCATCCTGAGTAACAGAATCTCGGCCAGTAGGAATGTTTGGTCAATAAAAGGGAGGATCAGCACCTGCATAAGTGCCATAAAATGGATCTGCTGAGGGGCTAGCTTTGGAGCTGGAAGGATTAAATGAATCTGCCTCTGATGGATCCCTGCCAAGGTGTCGTATGAAGAAATGAGCCCTCTCCAGCCTCTGGGTCAGTCCTAAAATCTGGTCCAAGTGATTATGCTCCCGGAGACACGCTATCCAGCCTGCCATCATCATAGACCCCGACACCATGTCTGCCATAAACTGGGTAGCACGAGTCTGAGCCCAGATAGTGCGAGGACTCCACCAGCTATGACATGCCTCCTGGCTGTAAGGACCCTCTAACAGGGTAAAGTCGTCTATGCCCACTAGTGGAATATCTGTAAGTGGCTGAGCTAATAGCCAATGATGCCAAACAGGTGGAACAAAGGGAATGCGGATATCTCCCGTAATGCTCTGGATAGCGTTCTCTCCTAAATAGAGCTATCAACCTCCCTCGATCAAAAAGGGGATCCGACGAGTGGACAATGCAAACTCCCTACAAGTCAGAAAACCATCCTAGAACCTGACTATCAAAAAGTTTGGGGTGTAAGGGACCCATGCGATGGAATCGACCGTCAACAGCTCTAGCTGCAAGTGAGAGTGGGTAAATCCCTCTACTACAGGGACCTTCGTCAGAGTGGAGTGATGCCAGCGTCGTCCCCTATGATAGCTCTCTAGGCCCAAAGTGGTTGTTGGGCGTAAGCAAGGAAGCCTCTCATATGCCCAAAACTGACAATGCAAAGATTAAAAGCCCTCAGGGGTACAGATTGATAAACAAAAATGAGGAAAATTGAAAGGGGAAAAGAGAAAGTACTCACCAGCAGGAATGGGTAAAAACCTAGCCAATCCTCCATCACGCCATCCGAGCGTAGGTGCATCCCTCTAACAAAGTAGGCGAAGGTATAGGTACCCCAATCAAAATCACTGAGGCGCTTAACATATCGAGTAACTCTGACTAGGGAAAAAGAGACCGTCGAGGAGTTGTCTGTAATAAAATAGCCCTTGATGATCACCAAGAACAGTCATCGAAAGAATGCGATCTTTAACCCTCTGGTCATCAGGCAGAGACTCAATCAAAGCCCCGCTCTGGGCATCTACACTCAAGGTACCAGAACGGATAGTTTAACCCTTGATGGTCGTCACAGGAACTCCCAAAAGGGAGCGAACGACAGCAGGTGAAATATCAGCCACCAGAGGCACTGGCTCTACTGCAAACTCTATCCCGGTGATGAACCTCCAGTCCATAGGCGTCATCATCACCTCACAGTCCAGTAAATAGAAAGACTGAGTCTGGTGGAACCAGTGCTTAGACAAAGCCCTCAGATAACCCCAAGGGCAATGACAGGGAGGAATAGAAAAGAAGGCCTCGAACCCTCAGGTGTTGACGATGGCCTGATACTCCGAATAAAGAGTATGATATAAATATTAGACGATGAACCAGTTCCCCCAGGGCTGCGTAAAGCTAGGAACTTGCATCAAATAGCAAGTCCAGATTAAACCTGTGCCCTGAAATGGCAAAAGAAAGAAAATCAAAAAGAAAAATTCAGTCACCTCGTTAGCGTGAAGGTATATCGATGAACGACGTCTCAAATCGCCCAGCAGCTCCGGAATTGGCATAGTAATGGCTGGAAGCTCCCTACGTGGAGCATGAGCTGGGGAAGGATCAACAAAAGGGACATCCTGGTCGCCCACGTCATCCAAAATCTCAGCCTGAATCGGACGAATTACAGACTCTGCCCAAATGGCACGGCGGCCGGGCTAGACGCGGTTGAGGAACATCAGAAGCTCTCTTCTGACTTACACCTGAAGTAACCCTGCTAGCACTACCGGGTCTATCTGGCTCCATAACCTGGACAAAGTCTCCAAATCACCTCATAAAGGGTGAGGTAAGCCTTAACCCTGTGTCTTATTAATTTAAATCATTGCTTTATGCATTGTTAAGTCATAAAGCATGCATTAGCTAACAAAAATCCCAATGGAATCAAAATTGTATGTTCATTAAATACTCAGGTTTTTTAAAAAAAATCGCCAGAGTCTCCTTTGTAAAATGGACTATTCGCATGCGAATAGGCATGACTAGGTGTCTATTAAGTAGCACACCTACCCAAAAATATGAACATTGCATATTTATGAAAAAAATAAAAATTAAACTCCCCATGGTAGCTAAATTACCATGAGTATTTTTAGTTGAAAATCCAGGCTCATTTCGTCAAAAAAAAGATGAGTAAACTGATCAAAAATGGCGTTAATTAACTGTCTCAAAAATCAAAATTTTTTTACATCAGAATGTTTAGTATAGTAAAATATGCATATTTAGTAAGTCTAAAAACTTTTGTCAAGTCATATAGGCACGCCTATTCGCTATATTGTGTTTAGAAGCATACTAGTATGATATCCAACATTTTAACGGTCAAAACTAGAAAATAAAATATGTAAACGTTACCAGAGATGTGTAGAACGTTTGTACGGCAATGAAATTTGAAAAAAACAGCTCGAACTCTGTGGATCTGAAGAAGAAGTTTTGGATTTTCTTTAAATTTCAAAGTTAAAAATAAATTTTGAAAGTCTCGGGTGCCCAAGTTATAATCGTAGGGAGGAGGAGCCCCACCTACGACAGCTGCACCTCTACCTGCATCTCCCTAAGGTGGGTCCCACACCCTCAAGTTCGGTCCAGTTTGAGTTAAAACGGAGTTTACAGAAGCTAAAAAGTCAAACCAGGAAATATATGCTACGCGCTTGAGCAGATTGGCCTAAAATCCTATGAATAAGCGGTAAGTTCCTGATGAAGGAAGGAACTTCATATAAGCCATTGGTCGAGACCTTGAGGTGATATTCGGAAGCCAGTGATGAAAACTGCTGAGAAACTGCTGAAAACTGCCTCTGTCAGGGCATCGAGAAAGTCCGACATTGTGAACAAGCATGGTTTTGAACGTGTCCAGGTGTCTAGATTGGTTCGAGGGTGTGACTTATCAAAATAATACCACCACGTCGAGATCGGTTGTGCCTGACATTTCAGCCATTGGCAACAACCCCAACGAAGCATCGGGAATGAACCGGTGATGATAGCAATTGAAAACTACTCCAGCGAAGGTCAGATTGCATGACATTCCAGCCGTTGGTGACAACCCCAATGAAGCATCGGGAACGAAAATGGTGACGATAGCCGTTTAAAACTACTTCAGCAAAGGTCAGATTTTCTGACATTCCAGCCGTTGGCGACAACCCCAACGAAGCATCGGGAACGAACCGGTGATGATAGCCGTTGAAAACTACTTTAGTGAAGTTCAGATTGCCTGATATTCCAACCCTTGGCGACAACCCCAACGAAGCATCAGGAACGAACTGGTGATGATAGCCGTTGAAAACTACTTCAACGAAGGTCAGATTACCTGAAATTCTAGCCATTGGTGACAACCCCAACGAAGCATCATAAATGACTCGGTGATGATAGCTATTGAATACTACTTCAACGAAGGCCAGATTGCCTGACATTCCAGCCGTTGGCGACAACCCTAACGAAGCATCAGGAACGATTCGGTGATTAATAGCCGTTGAAAACTACTTCAGCGAAGGTCATATTGCCTGACATTCCAACCGTTGGCGACAACCCCAACGAAGCATCAGGAATGAATCGGTGATGATAGCCGTTGAAAACTACATCAGCGAAGGTCAGATTGCCTGATATTCCAGCCGTTAGCGACAACCCCAACAAAGCATCGGGAATGAACCGGTGATTAACAGCCGTTGAAAACTACTTCAGCGAAGGTGAGATTGCCCGACATTCCAGCCGTTGGCAACAATCCCAGCCAAGCATCGGGAACGATCCGGTGATTAATAGCCGTTAAAAACTACTTCAGCGAAGGTCAGATTGCCTAACATTGCAAGTCGTTGGCGACAACCCTAGCGTAGCGTCGGGAATGATCCGGTGGTGAAAGTCGTTGAAAACTACTTCATCGAGGGTCGAAATATCTGACATGGCCAATAGTTGGCAACAACTTCGTCTAGGCATCGGGAATGAGCCAGTTATGAGGATCAAAAGAATTTTCTCCCTATAGAGGACAGATGATGGAATCTATTATACAAATCCTCAATGGGAGCACCGAAAAAGTTTAATGGTTCAATTAACCGCTGTAAACTACCGTTAGAGTAGGCGGCAAGAGAATTCAGTGAAGACTATCACGGATGAGGTCATCCCCAGCAGAAAATGATGTGAACAACCCGTTTTAGCCTATAACACGAGGGTATATAACATTTGTAACATTACACATCATGCATTGCATTACATATGCATATGTCATATTCTATTATGTAGCAGTCTTTATCCTGTTCATTCCATAGCATTGCATAAATATGATAAAGAGGGGAATCTATAGACACTCAAAATTTTGCATTCCTGTTACTATCCCTGCAAGAGGGTAAAATTATCTGTTCACCTCGATAGAATCGGGATGTCAAGTCAAACCCCAGCGACAACCCCGGGACGTACAACAGCCCCAACGACAACCCCGGGAGACAAACTCAACCCCGGTCACAATACTGGGATGACAAGTCAGGCCCTGGTAGAACCAAGATGTCAAGTCAAACCCCGACGACAACCCCAGGAGGTACAGTAGCCCTGGCGACAACACTGGGAGATCAAACTCCACCCCGGTCACAATATCGGGATGTCAAGTCAAGCCCCGATAGAACCAGGATGTTAAGTCAAGACCCAGCGACAACCCTGGGAGGTACAACAGCCCTAGCGATAACACCGAAAGATCAAAGTCAACCCCACTCACAATATCAGAATGTCAAGTCAAGCCCAGGTAGAACTGGGATGTCAAGTCAAACCCCGACGATAACCCCGGGAGGAACAACAGCCCCATCGACAACACCAGGAGATCAAACTTAACTCCGGTCACAATATCGGGATGTTAAGTCAAGCGCAGGTAGAACTGGGATGTTAAGTCAAACCCCGACGACAACCCCGGGAGGTACAGTAACCCCGACGAGAACACCGGGAGATCAAATCAACCTTTGAAGACAGCCTTAAAGCATCAAATCATCCCCAGAGACAACCCTGGGAGACCAAATTAACCTCGGAGACAACCCTGTGGAAGAATAGAGTCGGCTGGGATCAAACCTCGAAGACAACCCCGAGAAAATAGTCAAAAACCTAGCCAACACAAGAGACGACCCCTGGAAGGGCAAAATGGTCATTTTACAAACATGCAGCCAAATTAGTCAAAAGCAAGCCAAATTAATGCAATGAAGGTCAGAAAGAGCAATAACATCGATCCCGATTAAAAACAGCACAAGATAGCTCAACGAATAGACTGCGAAAAAATGAAGATCTGGTTATAAACCCATCTTCCTTGATTCAGAAAAGGTCAAGTCCTATATCATTGTGTCACTCTCGGAAAGGGCTTTCCAAAAAGGTATAGCACGCCTCAAACGAACTTCTGGATCAAAAGTTATGAAGGTTCAAACCTGACATCGCGTTGCTCGGAGTGCACGTACTTCGAGATGACTGGACCCACCAGGTGGGGCCCAACACGAGGAGCCGCAGCTCTACTCGCGACAGCCGCAGATAGACCCGCTACCATTTTGGTCTATAAATGAGACCCCCCACCTTGCTAAAAAGAGAAAAACATAGAAAAATACTTTGAAACTCTGCCCATTTCAACCCTTAGCCCTACTTCTTGTACTCCAAACTTCAATTTTATTCTTCCAATACGTTTGCATAAGTATATTCTACTACATACCAAAAATTAACTTGTGGAAACATCCATTTGAAGCCTATCGAGTGGCAAAAAGCCCGTGGAACAGTCCATTAAATTTTTTTTACGATCAGAAGTCATTTCTTACTTCATTAAGCATATGTGAACGTGCATATAAAGTTTCATCTTTTGGTTTTGCCTGGAACTCAATTTTGTGGCCTTTTTAGCTTACATTTTAGTATGTATAAGTATATATATACGTCTTTCTTTATTTGCATAGCCGAGATCGTTGATCTGTGGCTATTACTCATTTATATATATATATATATATATATATATATATATATATATATATACTAACTTGTTCAGCCTGGATCGCTAATTCATGGCCTTTTCAGCTTTATTATATATATAATTGACTATATATATACTAACTTTCAATTCAGTCGGGCCTGGATTTCTCATTCGTGGCCCTTTTACTTCTTATATATATATAACTATATATATATATATATATATATAATTTTTCTGACTTCGTTTGGCCTGGATTGCTAATTCCTGGCCTTTTTCGCTTTAACATATATATATATATATATATATATATATATATATATATATACTAACTATATATATTAACATTTACATTTTAATTTGGCCTGGATTAGAAATATGTGGCCTTTTATAGCTTTTATATATATATATATATATATATATATATATAAGAAGTAAATAGCCACGAATATATATATATATATATATATATATATATATATATATTTACATTCCTGTCAGGCCTGGATTGGAAATCCGTGGCCCTTTACAGCTTTTGTATATATATATATATATATTATATATATTTATAAAAGTGGTACATATATATATATATATATATATATATTTACATTTAGTCGAGCCTGGATTAGCAATTCATGGCTCTTTACCACTTCTATAAATATATATATATATATATATATATATATATATGTACATTCCAGTCGGGCCTGGATTGGAAATTTGTGGCCCTTTACAGCTTTATATATATATATATATATATATATATATATATATATATATATATATATATATATACACACTTCCTTTCTCATTGTGATTAAAAATTTGTTTAAATATTCATTTGATATTCATTTGTTTTAATGTAAATTTTGGCGAATTAGATTTATTTAAATCTAGTTTTTTTCTAGTTTTGTACATATGAAAGCGACCTCGCGACCCTAGATCTATATCTAGCATAAACGGGAAGTTTGGCTATGCGCATGCAAGTATTTGTCTAATAAATCCTTTGTTTTTGCGACGTCTAGAGTACAATTCTCCTTCTCTGTGAATATCTGTGTTGTGCAAGTTTTTTTGGCCATTTTATGTGAGCCTAGGAATCGTGGGATTGACGATCAAACTGATCTAAATCTGATTCCCACGATGGACAAACTCCACTTTGTAAACATATCCTCCCAATTTTTCTGCAAAATGTACAGCCGAGGTACCTTAAAACGGTTATTCGAATTTAAGTTCTCAAACATAGTGAAATATGGTTTATAGTGCTAGAGTCACTTCAATGGTTGTCATGCCCACAAGAAGACCGACACTTGTATATACATTTTGTGGTGGAGGATGCCTCGTATTCCGACAATAAACATCCAAATCAAGCTAAAGGCTGAACAAAATAAAATGGAAGTATCGATATGCTTCAATTCCTATGCAAGCGAAAGAGTTTGAAAATCACTTTTCAAAACATCATTTTCATATCTTGTCTAAACAAAAAGACTTTTCAAATAAATCAAAACCCTTCGTATATAGGTCCAACGAAGCATGACACTACTTTCAAATCAAACAAACGTAGCCTCAATTACTTCCAACATACACTCACACATTTCAATTTAAAAGGAAACTATTAAAAAGATGCGGTACCGTGTTTCACGGGAGTTGGGGGGTGCCTAACACCTTCCCCCCACTTAACCAAGCCCCCGAACTTTAAATCTCGGTTTCAAGGCTAAGTTTCGACAGTGTCCAGTAATTGGGCCTACCTGCAAAATCAAACAAAACTCGGTTGAGTAAGTACAACCATTTAAAAATATACCAACCGGCGACTCTGTAAATCTTTCAAATCGTTGACATGATACATGTTGGCCTTTTCCTAAAAAACTTTTCAACCTTCATAAAACAGATAAGACAAACAAGGGTAGAAAATAACAAAACTTAGGAAGAGAGAAAGATCTGTCCAAAGCGACAAGATTTTTTCCCGACATCGACACCTGAAATGATTCGAAATTTCTTAAGGTTTGCGCTTTATCTAATATCATTTCACTGGAATATTAGTCTGAACTTTTTTATTAAATTTTAATCTTTTTATGTCGGGGTACTATTCATCCGAAATAATATTAATGGATAATATTTATACGGTACTATTCATATGGTACTGTTCATGGGTACTATTCATACGGTACTATTCATGAGTACTATTCACAACAGAATTTAATTTCCTTTTCTTTGTCCAAGTTATCTTTTATGAATCTTATTCTTGAAATTGAATCCATGTTTTGATCTTCATGTTGACAATTTGGACATTCTTGAACTCTGGATAAATTGAATTATAAATCTCTAATAATTATCTTTGATCTCACTAGATTCATTCTTTATATCATTGTCATAATCCCCAGACTTTGTGAAAGTTATCTTTGGCCTGTAGAGAAAAGATGAATTGTTAATTGATATCTTTGGTATGTAGTGCAAAGATGAACTGTTAATTGATATCTTTGGCTCGTAGTGCAAAGATGGATAGGTGTATGGCATAATCATGACCACTGATGATACAGTTGAATATCTCTGACCCGTAGTGCAAAGATAGACAATTGATTGGTATGATTATGACCATTGTTGTTACATTTGAATGTCTTTGGAGTAGGGTGTAAAGACGTTATGATTATTAAGTGTCTTTAGCCTTTTGCGGCAAGGATATTAAGTGAAAGTTCTATTAAGCCTTTGTGGCAAGGAGAAACTGTTGATTTACATGATGATGAACATGAATTGTGAATTTAACTATAAGCTTTGGTGTTACAGGTAAAGACAGGTGGTAAAAGTTCTCCTTGTCTTGGGTACAACGAAGAACTGTTGATTGGTGTTACAGGAATAAAATATTGATGATTGAATTTTAATTTGGAGAAGATAGTAGACTTTATATTCTACTTGACTCTTCTAATGGATTTCTTGTTCCGCTGCAACTATGGTTGAAAACTTATATCATCTACCATATGTTCTAAATATCTGAATTATTTCTAATGAAGACTATTGATAATTTAATTATTTTAGTCAGAATATTCTTTACTGGGCTATTTGTGCTCACCCTTTTGCTTCACAATTCCTTTCAAGTAATAAAAGTGTAGGTGAGTTGAGTGAGGATAACATGGGAATAGAGTGATTGTAACGCCCGAGAAAATTAAACGTTTATGTAAATGAATTTTATTTGATTTATTGAATAAAATTTGATTATTTATTTATTAAATTGAGTAAGCTAATCGAAGGTCGTTCTATGACCTACAGAATGCAAAAATGGTTAGGATTCTGGCTACGTGCTAGAAATAATTGATGTGAATTTATATGACGAAAATAAAAGATTTTCGAGAATAAAAATATTTTTGAGAAAAATACAAAATAGGCACTATTCATATGATGAAACCTTAAGGGTTAGTATTTGAGAACCCTAAGTCTTTCTGGGAGATCAAAATGTCGGAATGACATTCTGTCGAAAGATTTGACGGTAATATATCGTGAAAAGTTAAGTTAGCTGAGAAAAGTTTTCTCGGAAGAAAATCACTATTCATCTATTTCTGCTTGGGAATTTTTCTTGAATTTTCGAGAAACGTGTAATGATAAGATTTTTAGACGGAATGGAATATCTAATAATATTGTAGTTATGGCTCACAAAGTTTTCGCGCGAGGACTTAAAATCCTAAGGGTTAGAAAGATTAAAACCTAATTAGAATTGGTTAGGTATAATAATAAATAATTATTATACGGAATGAATACGAGTATAATATGAGATATTATACAAGTATAATACGAAGACGATAAAAAATTAATACGGCGTATAATACAAATTTTATATGAAGTAAATACATTCAATTTGAATTAAATATAATAACTAAACCCGTGGGTCGGACCGATGGGTTAACGGGTAGGTTAAACCCTTGGGGCAACCCATGGGCACATGTGTGGCACATGGGGTGACATGTAGAGCATATGGGGTGCATGTGCTAGCACATGCTAGCATATGGGCAAGACATGGCAAATGAGGTTTGGTCCTAATGACCAAACTACCCAAAGTCTTGCAATTTCTATAAATAGAAGGGTTGATGACTCTTTTGGTTAGTTGATCAAATTGACACTTATATTGAGAGAGAGAGAGAGAGAGAGAGAGAGAGAGAGAAAAGAAGCTAGCTTATGCTTTGATAAGAAAACCAAGCAAACCAAGGAGCTAAGAAGTGATTGAGTCTCTATACTCAACTATACAAGAACCTCAAAGGTATAAGCATAAGAAATTTGACAGTAATTCATTGTCTTTCAATAATAGAATTGATAGAGAATTGAATTGGTGGAGCATGTTCAATAAGATGATATAAGGTTGGCTAAATGGTGAATTAAGAACACTAATAAGCCATCAGTAATGAAATCATATTAAGTGATTAAGGAACTAATGAAGAACTCATCAAATTCTTGAGAATTTGCACGATAAGCATGAGAAACCATTAAAACTTAAATGTTTAGAATGATTAGAATCACTAATGAACAACTAATGGATTGATTCCATTTGGTTCGAAGTAAAAATATTGAATAACGAAGATTCGACAAAAGTTACGCGATTAGACGTTAAACGTCAAAACTGTGAACTTTCCCGGAATAGAAGTCAAAAGTCACCGTTTGATTCAGAAACAATGGTTTTTGATGGCGTAACATGTAATTAGGTAAACAAGACTTGCGAGAGCAAGAACGAACAAATTCAGACTTACAACAAAGAATTAAGCGTCAAACGTTCATGAACGTTTAACGAATGCATAAAAATGGACTAAGCAGGTGACTTTATAACCAACGAATTCAGAAATGAATTCTGACTTGATGAAATCATAGAACATAAAATTTATGAACTATTGTCTTTGAAACGAGCCAAGTCCGAGTTGTAAAGATCGTGTTACGAGCTCGTGAAATTCTAAATTTTCAGAATCTAAGGGCTGGCGTTGCCGCTCCGCCCAGACCTTGCTTCCCAGCGTTGCAGCGCCGAGGCAGGGGAATTGTTCTGCGAGACAGCGCTGCCTTTAAACCTTTGGCTGGCGCTACCGCGCCTTTAAGGAAATAAATTCAGACGTGAACATTTCTTAACCTAGCTTTCTACGTGGTAATTATAGGGCAAATATATGGTTAATATTCATGAAGAGAAATCACTTAAACAACATGTTTAAGAATGGTTTTAATAATTAAACGTTGACAAAACGTATTTAAATTTAAAACTCAAAATCCGATAATGTGAACTATGAATCGTAATCGAGTTGTGAGCGTGCTTTGAGGTTGTATAACATGTAATAGTGGTGCGTAATGCATGAATGATATTAAATGAAGTTAAAACTCATGTAAATTCTATACGGAGTCCGATAATGAGAATCCAATGGGAATGTGATTAACGTAACGAACCGGTTAGGGATTCGTCAGTCATTGTGCCTAATAATGATCGACGGGAGTCGGTTTATGACTTATAGATGTTAATAAGCTGTAATAAACATTAAATAACTTGAACGGATGTTATTAATTTAACAATTCGATTAAGTTATACAAGGAGAGGAAGATAGGTTAATCATTGGATATCAATTGTGGACTCTCATTTGGTATTTTATGTGTTTATGATTTGTAGAAATTGTAAAGACCGAGTAGCGTATAGTTAAAGGTTTAAAGACGCAAAGGCTAGTTTTCTAAACTCTTGTTTACACTTTACGTTGGACAAGTTGTCATTATACCTGATCTCTTAAGCATAAACTGTTATTGAATAGTCGATGCCATTTGATTCGGCTATACTGAGACTTAGAGTATTTTGGTTGGTTACGATGTTGTTATCCTATGCCAATTGCTTGGTATAGATTCTCAGATAAGCCTGAGTATGAATAAACAAATATCTTTACGTCGTTAATTTGACAGGCATGTGAGGTTGTCACCAATTAAACGTAAACACGTTTAATGTATGAGTGTTGATCAACATAGAGTACTACAGGCTGATCAACTGGATGTGCTCGTAAGCTATATCGAACTTACAATCTCAGTGCCAGGTTGTTCCTTTCATGAATGAGAACTAAATGATGGTTCATGGTCGTTGTCCAATACAGATCCCAAAGAGGCTATAAGTCCTTGGGAATGATTTTAAAGGAATCAAAATGTTATTTTGATTATTCTTACGCACTTCATAACTATTGTACAATTATTGAAGATAAAGTTATATGATTCTTGATTTTGTGGTTTCAAGATATGTGTTGAACTTACTGAGCTATTTATGCTCATTCTTTCTTAAAACTAAATGATTTTAGCTAAGAGCGAATGGACCGAAGGATCTGGTAAAGACAAGGGAAAGTCCAAGATGGTTAAATAGTGATCCTTGTAATAGCATAGTAGTAGTAATTTAATAATTGATATTATGACACAGAATAAATGTAATGGTTACAAAGAACCTGGGAAGGGATTAATAGAATGTAATACTTAGTAAACCTATGCATGTTATTGAAGTCTTTTATTGAATGTATGAGTAGATTGTAGTACCGTGTAGAACCATATCTAGGGTTTGAATGTACCCGAATTTGGGGGCTTCACAGGTTGGTATCAGGGCTTTAGGTTATAAAACTTAAAGGGTAAAAACCTTAGGTTATAACCTTGAGAAGAGAAGTAGAAGTTAGAAGAAAACAAACTCGGGTAGAGTTTTAAAGAAGAAAGTAAACATAAACATATTAATTGTGATATGTGTTTATAATATTTGATTGTATACTAATCCAATTATTTGTGTCTTCTTGTAGATACCAGGAATTATGGACATGTATAATAAAATACAAGAGGTTAGTGAGGATTCAGTCAACTTTATAGAAGTAGTACCGATGCCGATAGTAAAGGTATCTGTAGTGATTCTGAAGGAGACTGATCCAGAGGAAGAGGGTTCGTCTGAGTACTCGGATAACTTTGACTTTGTGTCATTGTTTGACGGTATGTAGGAGGAAGAGGTGGAGACAATGCCGATTAATCTGGTACTGCCTACTGAGGAGGTGGAGGAAGAATCAACACCGGCGGAGTCCATGAAGACTCTGTTTATAGCAGTGTTGGACAGGAATGTCCAACTGAGTAAAGAAGTATGTGAACTTAAGCTGGAGGTTCACGATGTCCAGGAGGACAAGGAAGACATGTAGGTCTTCTGGGAAGTTGAGCACGACGAGAGGGTGCTGGCCAAGGATAAAGTTCGGGACTTAAAGCTAGAGGTCTATGAACTGAAATCAGAGCTTCTGAACAAGAAGCAAAAAATAAGTCGAATGTCCTACATACATAGGAGTTCGCATGAGGATTACCAGCACCAGATTGTTGAGTATCTCGTGGAGGAGGGACAGACTCAGCATACCATTAGCCAAGATATAGTGTCTAGTATGGCTGATGCGAATTACGAGAATGTCGTGAGACAGATGTAGTCCAGTAGTATGTATAAAAAAATTAGCTATGTAAATATTTGTGTAGCTAGTAATGATGTAAAACCCTCTTTTGTATAAACAAGGGTAGTCTGTTGTAAATCCCAATTTTTGGCAAGCAGTTGGGGAATAGTATTGTTAATGGTTAAAGCCATGTAATGACGAACGATGTAGTGTTATACTACGCAGAAGCATCTTAATATAAAAGTTTATTGAAATTTTTATCAATGTGATTGAGTTATTATTGATTGGTAATAATAACCGCATGAAGAAATAAATAATAACAAAAATGTTTTCGCATTAACAAAAAATGCTGCCAAAAAGACGTCAAAGAAACCAGGAAGAAGAGCCTCGTAACGTGGAGGAGCAAGGGAATAATAACCAGATACAAGGGTTTATGAACCTATTAGCTACGGTTCTCAATAGGAAGAGAGATAACGTAAAAGTTAATCCTGGGGTAGGTCAGGAGACTACCTTCAAGGAGTATAAGATTATAGGTCCACCTGAGTTCTATAGAACTATGGACCCTATAGCAAATGTCGGTGAGGCGCAAAAGGCTTCTTTTACGACTTACATGATGAAGGGTGAGGCCAACTACTGGTGAGAGGCAAACCAGGGTATGGTCGGAATATAAGTTATTACGTGGATGCGGTTCAAAGAGTTATTCTTCGAGAACTACTTCGCCACGAGCATGCAGGGGAAGATGGAGATTTAGTTCCTAGAACTAAAGCAGGGGGACATGACAGTTCCCCAATACGCAGTCAGGTTCAATGAACTGGCAAGATTTGCTCCACACCAAGTTGACACAGAGTTGAGAAAGACGAAACGATTTGAGCAGGGATTGAAACCCTGGCTTTTTAGCAGGATATCGGTATTCAAAAGTGTTACCTTCGGAGCCGTGTTGGAGAAGGCGATTATAGCTGAGGGTGGTAGTGAGGCATTGACCCAATACCACAAGGAAAAAAAGAATACGGGTAAGACTGATGTGTCAATAAAAATTGAGGGAGCCAGCGGGAGTGGCCAGAAGAGAAAGGGTTTCAACTCCGGGAATACCGGAGTAAAGCAAGAGTTTCCTAAGAGGAGGATGGAGGCATGAAAGACTTGAATGAAGACTCATCTGGGAGTTTGCTTCAAGGGCAAGGCGGTGTGTTACAACTGTGAACAGGAAAGGCATATTTCGCCTAACTGTCCCAGTCCGAAAAAGAATTATGGTTGCTTTGTTTGTGGATCTACGGACTACATGGCACAGAACTGTCCGAAGAAGGGTTCGGATGGTGGGAAAGGAGCTAGCGACAGTAAGTTAGCAATTGGTGGCGCAGTACCACAAGGTAGACCGATTGTGCGCACTTTTAATATGACGGTCTAGGATGCGGTTGCATCAAGCGATGTTGTAGCAATTATTATCCCGGTCAACGACATAAATGCGTATGTATTATTTGATTCGGGTGCTACGTGTTCATTTATAGCATGTGAATTTGCTAAACGATTAGGATTACTTCCCTAAAAACTTGTAATACGTTTGAATATTAAGGTAGCAAACGAGGGAGTAATTCTTGTTGGTTTTATTCATATGAGTTATTGTATAGATATTAGAGGTAACAAATTGTCGGTAGATCTTATACCGATAAAGTTTGGAGAATTCAATGTAATTCTCAGATTGGATTGGTTGGTTAACCATAGGGAGATTATAGATTGCCAAAATAAAAGTGTGAACCTTCGAATTTCTAAGAAACCTAAGGTAGTGTTCTACGGTAGTAAATCACAAGAACGCTCTTGTTGTCTGACCATGACGCAAGCTAGGAAATTGTTAAGGAAAGGATGCGAAGGTTACGTGTGCCATGTTGTTGATACCCAACGATTGGGAACAACATTGGAATAGATACCTATAGTCAATGAATATGTGGACGTCTTTTTGAGTGATTTGCTAGGTCTTCCACCCGATAGGGAGATCGAGTTCGTTATAGTTGTTGTGCCAAGCACGACACCAGTTTCTAAGGCACCGTATCGTATAACGCCAGTGGAATTGAATGAGCAGATTATTCAGTTGTAAGAACTGTTGGACAAGAAGTATATTCAACCAAGTGTTTCTCCATGGGGAGCACTGGTATTGTTTATAAAGAAAAAGGATGGATCATTGAGGCTTTGTATCGACTACCAAGCTTTGAACAAACTAACGATAAAGAATAAGTAACCATTGCCCAGGATCGATGATCTTTTTGATCAGTTGAATGGGACAAAATATTTTTCTAAGATATATTTGCACATGGGGTATCACTAGTTGAAGGTTAGAGAGGAGGATGTACCTAAGACAGCATTTAGGACTCGTTACGGTCATTACGAGTTCTTAGTGATGTCATTTGGGTTGACGAATGCGCCAGCCGCATTCATAGATATGATGAAGAGAGTGTTCAAACAATATTTAGACAAGTTCGTCATAGTGTTCATTGTTGATATTCTAGTCTATTCCAAGATAAAAGAAGATCACGCTGAACATTTGAGATGAGGGTTAACAACACTAAGAAAGGAGAAGCTGTATATGAAATTCAATAATTGTGAATTTTGGGTCAGATACCTATTATAAGGGAATTCACCGATGTCTTCCCAGACGAGATTTCGGGATTGCCAACAGATAGAGAAATTGAGTTTGTTATTGATTTGGCACCAGGGACATCACCGGTATACAAAGATATGTATGGCACCGGTAGAGATGAAAGAATTAATGACTCAACTACAAGAGTTGTTAGATAAGGGATACATTCGACCGAGCGTATCACCGTAGGGAGCACCAGTCTTATTCGTAAAGAAGAAAGATGGGTCGTTAAGGCTTTGTATCGACTACCGAGAGTTGAACAAGGTCACCGTTAAGAACAAGTAACCGTTACCCAGGATCGACAATCTGTTTGATCAGTTGAAGGGGGAAAAATACTTTTCAAAGATTGACTTGAGGACCGGTTATCACCAACTGAAGGTGAGGTCGGAGGACATTCCAAAGATGGCATTCAGAACTCGGTATGGACACTTTGCGTTTCTAGTAATGTCATTCGGATTGACGAACGCGCCGACAGCATTTATGGACTTGATGAACAGAGTGTTCAAACAGTATTTGGATAAGTTCATTGTCGTATTCATCGATGACATTCTGGTGTATTCAGAGACGGAGGAAGAACACGCCAAGCATCTTCGGATAGTGTTGGAGACATTAAGGAGGGAGAAGCTGTATGCAAAATTCTCCAAGTGTGAGTTTTGGTTGCAGAGAGTGCAGTTTTTGGGGCACATTATCGACAAGAATGGTGTTTCGGTGGATCCTGCAAAAGTAGAGGCGGTTATCAATTGGGAACAGCCGAAGACGCCGACAGAAATTAGGAGTTTCCTAGGATTAGCGGGATATTATCGAAGATTCATTCAAGATTTTTCGAAGATAGCATCGCCATTCAAGATTGATAGCACTAGACTACTAAGATTCGAAGGACGAATTTTGGTACCATTAGTACCAGAATTAAGAGAGGAGATTTTACAAGAAGCGCACAGCACGAGATACTCGATACACCAAGGAAGCACAAAAATGTACCAAGATTTGCGTCACCACTTATGGTGGCCAAACATGAAGAGAGAGGTTGCGGAATACGTAAGCAGATGTCTAACTAGTTAATGAGTCAAGGCAGAGCACCAATGACCAAGCGAGTTATTACAACCGTTAGAGATTCTAAAATGGAAGTGGGAGCACATCACAATGGAATTTGTGGTGGTACTTCCGGCAACGCAAAAAGGGCACGACGCCATATGGGTGATTATAGATCGTCTTACTAAGTCAGCTCACTTTTTGCCAATTAAGATTAAGTATAGTTTGGACCAGCTAGCCAAATTATATGTTAAGGAAATTATCTCCAGACATGGGGTGCCGGTATCTACTGTATCAGATAGAGATCCGCGATTCACGTCTAACATCTGGAAAAGTCTTCAAGAAAGAATGGGGACACAACTACGAATGAGTATCGCGTATCATCTGCAGACCGATGGGCAAAGCAAGAGAACAATTCAAACACTTGAAGACATGCTCCGAGCTTGTGTGATGGACTTCAAGGGTAGCTAGGAGGATCACCTTCCATTAGTAGAGTTCGCGTACAATAATAGTTATCATGCTAGTATCGGAATGCCACCGTACAAAGCACTATATGGGAGAAAGTGCCGAACGCGCTTATGTTGGGATGAAGTAGGTGAGTGTCGACTGCTGGGACCAGAACTTGTACAGCAGACAGTAGAGATCATCAAGGTGATAAGAGCACGACTGGTAACAGCTCGAGTTTTCCAGAAGAAGTATGCGGACTTACATCGCAAGAAGAGAGATTTTGAATTAGGAAGTTATGCATTCCTGAAAGTATCTCCCTGGAAAGGGAAGATTTGTTTTGGGAAGAAGGGCATGTTGAGCGCTAGGTTCATAGGACCGCTCGAGGTTCTGAGGCGAGTCGGTGAAGTGGCGTACAAGGTAGCGTTACCTCCTGAACTTGAGCACATTCACAACGTGTTTCATGTGTCAGTATTACGGCCATTTAAACCAGACTACAAGCATGTTATCTCCTATGAACCGATCCAAGTCGAGAAAGACTTATCGTACGAGAAAATTCTTGTCTAGATACTAAATAGGAAGGAACAGAAGCTGAGGAATAAGATCATCCATTCCGTCAAGATTCTCTGGAGGAATCACGTAGTTGAAGAAGCTTTGTGGGAACTAAAAGAGAATATAAAAGCGAATTATCCGTTTTTATTTGAGTAACCTTATTTTTACAATTTCGAGGATGAAATTTTTATAAGGGGGGAGGGATGTAATGACCGTAAAATTTTAAACTCCATTATTAAGTAAATATGTGATTTAATTTTAATGAGTTAGTTTCGTGAGCTTATTTAAACCTTGTGTGGTTATGTGGTTATGTGAGTTTATGCATATGCAAATAATTGCTAGGAATAATTAAAGGGAGTCACTAATGATTTATTTAAATTAGTAGACCAACCCTAAGGTTTTATATTAGAGTATTGTTAGAAGCGTTAGTAATTAAATATTCAATTTACTTGAGTATAGTGAAGGGATTTAAACGTGTTGATTAATTGATATTGTGAATAAGTAGAAAATTAATGAGCAAATGATTAATAAATATAATAAGATTATATTTACTTGCTTAATTGTTTTGTGCAAGCATGAGATAATTAAACCTTTAATATATGGTAGTTATCTATATTGTTCATAATGCAATGTGACGCATTAATGTAGCTATATATATATATACTATATAGTAAGATTAATTGCATTATGTGAGTTACATAATATTATTGCTTATCTAACATGATGTGTGTGGGTAGACCTTAATGTATACCCTATTACCTTATATTAATATCAATAAACAATTGTTAATTGATAATATTTTCAATAAGTTATTATAATTATTATAATAACAATTATGATAATAAGTAATAATAATGCCCAATTGAATTATATTCGGTGTTAAAAAAATTTACATGGATTATATGTGGATATATATGTACCCCTACTTGATACATTGTAATTAGAAATTTCAATTATAATTCATTTATAACCTATGTGTTTATAAAATAAAATGTGATATAGCCTTAGTAAGTATGGTAGACTATATATATATAACATTAGTATGTTGTAATTGCATTCAAGTTACTGAGATGTGAACATTGTCCCAATGTTAGAGTCACTCTTCTTCTCCTTCTTCTTCACGTGAACACCACATGGCTAGTTACTTTATATTCTTCTCAATCTAAGCAATAATCTAGCTAATGATCATGGGGGAGTAGAGATAATGATGGGATTCACTAACCTTCTACCTAATCTACATGAACCATTAGACACTTGCTTAACACATTGGTTTGATTTGGAAGATTATTGCAATATCTGTGTAAGCATTTGTCTATAAATAAAGCCTTCCTTCTCATTTCCTTGTTGCTGAGATATTGTAGAGTGAGTTGAGAGTTTTAATTAAGTTAAGAAGGAGTAGTGTAGCAGCATTGTAAGAACCATTGTAGCAACAAACTCAAATAGGAATTGCAGAGGTATAACTTCCTTGTCATGTTCTTCATTTCTGTGAACTTACTAAAATCTTAATTTTTGGATTGATTAATTAAGTGAATGGAATATGATTGTTAAGTAGTATATAAGTTCACAAGTATATTAAAACTGTGTTATATCATAGCTGAAATGATTTTGGTGTAGAAAATTTGGATTTGGCTTTGTAACTACCGAAGCAGAGCAGCTTCAGGCCTGGCCGAACACCGGCGCAGCTGCGCCAGTTTTGTACTAGGCAGCGGCGTAGCTGCGCCAGGCCCTGGTCATGATTTTTATCTTCTGTTGAGTTCTATTATATGCTAACTGGTTGGTATCAATTAGAGAAAGCATGTGAACATGACTAACACACATATATGAGTATCTTGGCATAGTATGATGCATGTATAACCA
Organism: Panax stipuleanatus; assembly: GCA_020205555.1. Taxonomy (NCBI): domain Eukaryota; kingdom Viridiplantae; phylum Streptophyta; class Magnoliopsida; order Apiales; family Araliaceae; genus Panax; species Panax stipuleanatus. Next base: position 103,803,083 of record CM035125.1, read on the forward strand.
TGTTAGTATACACTATTGATGAAAAGCTTTATGATTTTAAAATGAACTTATGGTTTTTAATATTAACTTTGACATATGTGTATCATGTGTGTATTCTGATTTTGTGAACCCGATCGTATGGTCTAAATAGACATAAAATGCATGTTTAAAGTGTTGAGCACACACTAGCATACATGATTGAAAGATTCAAATGATTTCAAAGGAAAAACTTAAGAACCTTGAAAGCAAACTTAACAAACTTATGTCTTGTAAATTCTGACCATTTGAATACGTTTATATGGTTTAGATATGTGTTTCAAATACATAGGAATTATTTGTTGAGATGCCTTGCATGTACTAAGTTGACTTAGTGCAATTTTCAAAGAAAACTTAGGATTTGGAAACAAATAACATCAATTACCATGTGAGTTATGTTATGATCATGAAAGCATGTATATTAGGATTCATTATGCCTATAGACATGGTGACGTGAGAATCATTTTGGTTAAACATGGATATCACCTATGCACACGTATTCAAGAAATGAATTTCAAGTATGAACTATGTGATTAAAGTATACATGAGTAGTATACGCACAAGCATGACTACTTAGTATTTTTTAGCCTCGCTATGTGGTATTAGGACTTTAGTAGTGGACCCTTGAAGCATGAACATGATTTACTTAAAGTGTAGGAATGACCGGCATTAAACCTTATAACTTTGAATTATGGACAGAACCTTGCAATATGTGTATCTTAAACTGTATTGCATGCTTAAATAGAAGTGCTATGTGTTCAAGCCAATGTTGATACATAAAGACTAGATATTCTATAATTATTAAATCTAAGACATGATTAGATGTTTATGGACTAGGCATAGTAAATTGACTTATGTGAACTATGTGATAAACTTATCTGATGATTAGATTCTTATAAGTATAAACTCATATTAGTTTACACATGCTAATTAAAAGACCGACTTGTTAATGTTAGGTTGTTTCAACACAATTTAATTAAAGCTAGACTATTTGTAGCTGAGAAAACAGACAAGTTTCTTTGAACTCGTTCTTGTATTATTATTTGAGCAAGTATTCTAAAACCTTGCACAACTTTATTCGATGAATCTTGTAAGCAAGTTTCCCTGACTTACACTCTTTGTTATGCAAGTTCCCTATCCTTCTCATATTGTATTGAGCAGGTTATTATTGTATTGCAAGTTATTATTTAAGCTTGAACTTTATTTCCAAGCATGCTTTAGATGGTTTAATTTCTTTACAATTATTCTGAATCGATCTTATTGACCCTCGCACGTACCCCATCTTGTTCATTTTCCTCTTCTTACATCGGACCTCATCCTCCAGGTCATCATCTCTCTTATTGGCAGCCTCCCACTTCTCCTCGAAGTGTATCCTATCCATCACTTCTAATTCCAACTGAGTGTGAAGTGCTTCCTTCTCAGTCTTCTTGCTTAGTTCCCTCTGTTCAACCTCTTCTAGCTTCCCTATTATATCCACGTTCCTAGCCACTGCCTTGTGAAATAGGGTTCCCATCTGAATTCCCGCCTCTTTGTGATAAGCAATTTCTACTTCCAACTCATGCATATCCAGCTTCCTCTGGTGGTCTTCGTCTCGCAGTTTCTGTAACTCTGACTCCCTCTCTTTTTCCTCTTCCTCTAACTCCTGGACTCTGCAGTCCAACTCTAGGATCCGCTCCTCATACTCGCCTAGTATATGCTCCTCTAGGTTAGGCTCATAGGAGTCCTCTATGGGGTCCTCCTCTGAAGGTTCGTCCTCCACCGGCTCTTCCTCCATCGGCTCCTCCTCTAGATCGGACTCTATCTCAATCTCAATCTCATCCTCGTCATCTAACTCGGATGGTGCCATAGACTGTACTGGCACAGCCTCTAAGGGTGCCTCGTACACTACATGAATATCCCTGGGCTCATCCTCAGCCACTCTAGCGGGTACTCCCATATCTGCCATCTACAATCACAAACACAGATAAGAAACAACAACTCCATTAGAATGTTAAATAAAACATAAGTTCATTGTATAAAATGAAGTTACATTTCATAACAAACTAAGTCTCTCAAGGAAAACTCTACATGAGTTTTATCTCCTTTCTAACTTCTAAGTTCTCCTAAATTATAGTCTAAGGACACTCGTTCCTAAGGTTTATAACTACAGCTCTGATACCAACCTGTGACGCCCCTAAATTCGGGACCGCCACTTGGTCACTCGAATTCGGTTCGTCACGTGCTCATGGTAATACAATAATAACTAAAATCACACATTCACAGCGGAAGATCTAATTTAGAATAATATATAATGATTTATTATAATTATTCTCCCAAGTCTCACAACCTACAGTACTTAATAGATTACATAATGATATCGAATAAAGACTTATTACATAATCCTACTTAAACTTAAACATAGTTTGAAGACTGTCTTAATACAACATAATAGTTTGAAACATAAAAGGACAAGCTAGTCGGTAGCCTTGCCCTTGCCCTTGTCTTTCCCAGAGACACTTCCCTGTTCTTCCTTAACTGAAAGGTTTTAAAATAAGCAAGAATGAGCACAAATTGCCCAGCAAGTAATATACAACAAGGGTGATGAGTATTATATCACGAGTTTGAAATATCAAAGTATAAACTTTAAGATAGTTCAGAGTTTCATAATAATATCAGGAACAACAAATATCAACAATTCTCGAATCACATCTTTGGAATTTGAAATGATAATTCAATATAGATCAACAGATATATATGAATTCAAAGGCTATCAACGTATCCAACTGGATAAAATAATTTATACTGAGCAGTCACTAAGGACTATTGAACATCTACTAGAATTACCAATTTTAAACTGATAACCCAAAAGAAAAAGTATAATAGATGATCAGTCTACAATACTCTATGTTATGCAGAACCACGGTAATATTCACGCGTGTGTTGGGGCTTCCAACAATAAACACTCCCCTTACCATAAGGGTTGTTCAACTCAGTTTTCAAGATTTTTGCACCGATAAAAAGGTTTGGACAGTTTTATAAACATGCATATAGTCTAGCCGAATCAAGTGGCATAGACACTTTCACAATATTCAAGAACAATACCAAGTTCAACATGAATAATAGCTTTCACAAGAGTTTAAACATACTAGCTCAAATGAACGAGTAAGACAACTTGCATTCAAAGAGATAAAGTTTAGATTCTTGCTTATAATATTCGTTGAATAAAGTAATACAAGGGTTAAGATACTTGCACTATAAATGAGTGTAAGTCAGGAAACTTGCACAATCATAGATTTCCTTGCATAAAGTAAATGCGTCGGTTAGGATACTTGCACTATAAATGAGTGTAAGTTAGGAAACTTGCACAATCATAGATTTCATTACATAAAGTAAATGCGTCGGTTAGGATACTTGCCTTAAGCGTAGTTTATCCACGTAAAGCCTAATATTGCTTCAAAGAATTATGCTATCCTATTAACATATATATATATATATATATATATATATACACACACATTAGTTATACACATCGGATTCACATACTTAACATGTAAATTGAGCACATACATCAAGTTCTATCTTAGCTACACAATCAAATCGTATAACTATATATTAACAAACCACATAGTTTAATAATCAACTATAGTCCTTACTTGTAATTGTCTTAGAAAATCATACTTGAATAGTTTATGTCGTGTTCAACTATGTGAGTGTTCATATAGATCATGCGTAGCGACATAAAGAATACTAGCATGCAACCCTATAAGTTCATAATACATCCCTGCAACGTGTATGAAACTTAGTTTGCAAACATATCCGAGTTAGTCTTTAACAGTCATTTTAAACCAAGCCAAAGTAATCTAGTTCATATAGGCAATTTCAAATCATATCTCACACCTAGGTAAGTTACGAGCATATGCTAGCAAGTTCGGACTTAAATAACACATGCTTCGTCAAGGGTTGTTTTAAAAATCATGAGTTCTCTTTTTATGTTAAGTAAACTATGGAAACATGTATTCCACAAGAGGGACTCCATAAATTATGTTACATTTACTTAGTATGAATTATAATTTCACTACTCTCGGACTGGACAAACAGATAGTCATTTCTGGGCCTGTCCGCATAGCGGCGCTGCAGCGCGGCAACAACAGCAACAAGTTGGCGCTGCGGCGCTGGAGGCGCTGTGGCGTGGACACAATACCTGGAATCGGTGCTGCAGCGTAGGGACGCTGGGACTGAGGCACTGTGGCTCTGCAGCGCGCAGATAACGCTGGGCATCGGCGCTGCAGCGTCGCGATGCAGACTCAGTTCCTGCAGGTCACGCTGCAGCCAAAACCGACCCAAAACTTCCTATTTCATCGATTTCAACATACCCATATGCTATTAAACCTCTTTAACTTACTAACACATATATATGCTTATATAGCAGTCAATCGCCATTTATCAATTCCCAAATTTATGAACTCCAACTAAATTGAAGATGTAACGATTGAGATTTTATAATTAATTTTAATATTTATTGAGATAAATAAATATTTTATGTGATTTATTTATTGAGTTAAATAAATAAATTACGTGATTTATGGAGTGATTTAATTAAGTGTTATATACTAATTAAATGAATGTGTAATATTTATTTAATTAATATTAATGTTATATTATAGTTCTAATTTAATTGAGATAATTGAATTAGATGAATTATGTGATGAAGTGTTACATGAATTATAATTAGCAAGTACTTATAATTATGTGGCAAATTTTATGTGATTAATGGATGTTAGATTTTAATTGATTAAATTAGATGATTAATATTTAATTGATTAAAATATGACATTAAAGTATGTGTCAAAATGATTTATTAAAATAAAAGGAAAAGAATTTTTAAATGATTTTTACCAAACAAGGCCCTTGTATTTGTTTTAAACCTATTTCTACCAAACAGGGCCCTAACTATCAAAAAGCTATTTTTAAATAAACTGTTTACCAAACATGGCCTTAGCATTAATAATCTGTTTTTGAAAATAACCTTGTTTTGCCAAACAAGGCATTGTGGTTTTTGAATTTTGTAACTTATATAATAAATGTATTTATTATATATATTAAGTAATTAGCAGTTACATATATATATATCATTAGTATACGTATATTATATCAGTTATAATATATCTATACTACGTTAGATTAGAGTAAGTTTGTAAAGCTAAGAACTAAGAAGAAAACAGAACAGAGAAAAGGAAGAGCAGAGAAGAGAAAAGAGGAAGAAGGAATTGCTAGAATTGAACTCACATCACCTTCTCTTTCAATCTATTAACAAAATGTATTATCTATAATCTCTAATTATTATAGAACTCAATCTACATGTTCCTTGTATTTTATTCTCTGTCAAAAGTTGAGTTTTCATGGAAGTGTGTAACCATAAATTTTATATATATGTATTGTGTTCATGTGCTATTATTGGTGATTGTATGCTATAAAGGATTTTCAGAAAATCAAATGGTTGTTAGAATATGTCTTAATGGAAAATTGATGTTCTTGAGAGTTCATATATTTTGGTTGAGTTTTAGAATGAAAACTTATGAAAATTTTATGTAGTAAGATGCATGTTTAAAATTGTTTATGATGCTATCTTCAATCATGAATATAATGCATGTGTTATAAGTTTAATTGGAGGAGATATGTTGTTACAGTGAATTATTTTATGAAAAATATGAGTTTTCATGAAAATGGCCAAATTGGATTTTAAAATTGTGATTATCATTGTTTAGATGGTTTTGTGTTTTAGAAGCATGTTATATATATGTATTATTGTATAGGTATGATTTACAATGTTTAAGTTACTGTGAATTGCCGATTGTTGGCTTGTATGGGTTAATCAGTGAAGCAGGGTGCCGTTGCTGTCTGCCTCTGTCCGTGTTCCTGCGCAGCTGCGCCGGTAACACGGCCAGAAGCAGCGTAGCTGCGCCGGCTGCCTTTCCCAGAATCCTTCCCTGCGCAGCTGCGCCGGTTATAGGGCAGCTAGCTGCGCAGCTGCGCCGGGCACAGTGCTTAGGCAATGAAGGTTAGCTAATTGTGCAGTGTTGATTTTGAACCTAGTTTAATTATGCTATGACAGTGAGCATGTATCTAGTTGCTACAACATGTTGTTAACATAAATTTGACAAATTTATATTTAGAAAAGAAAAGAGGTTTGAAAACCTTAAAGTATGATTTGAATTATTATTTAAATGTGATATATGATTATAATTTAAATAATTATAATCAAAAGTAAATGTTTATTTTAAATTATAATTTTGTTAAAATATAATGAATACAGATTGATTTATTAGATGTTAATTTAAATTATAATTTATGTAATTATAATTTAATTAATGCATGTTTAATTATGAATTTTAAATTGATAATTACATAATTAATTATAAATTGTGTAATTATAATGCATGGTATAGTTTAAGTAATTATTAATTAAATTGATAATTACATGATTAATTATAAATTGTGTAATTATAAATGCATGAATGTAGTTTAATTGATTTTAAATTATAATTATTTATAATTTAAATAATAATTATAATTTAAATAATTATAATTTGATTAAGTGTTTGAATTATAATTGTTTAATTATAATTTAGTTAAATACATAATTAATTTAATTATGTGAGTATATGTGTGATGTGATTAACTATGTGATAGTTAATTGTTATTGTTTATTTAATTAGAGTGAGTTAACCATGAGGGTTAACCACTTATGAGAATTAGTTATGTGTTAACTGATTTAGATTATTATAATTGAATGTGTATATGAAGTATTAAAGTACGTGAAATGAATTAAGTAGCTTGCGCTTGAGGCAAGTCTTCTAAACCCTAAACTCATTAATTTTATGCAAGTTTTCTGTACCCTAAACTTTTTGATTATGTACAAATTCTTGAATTCATATATTCATTGTTGAGAATGGCTTTTCTATTTCTGTATTGGACAATTGTTTATTTAATTGAAATGATCTTAACTTATTGTTCAAGTAAGATCCAATTATTATTTTAAATGCTTTAAGTTGATTCTAAAGCCTATGTTAATTCATAATTATTTTATTTATGAATTATTGGAAGTCGATTCAACTAATCCTTAGTTGATGAACGTGAATTATAAATTACCCTTGTAAGCTTATCCAAACCAAACTTTCTTTGGTACAGACTTGAATTCAAATTACTGAGTTGAACAACCCAATTTACTAGGGGAGGTTACTACGCATATCGTTAAGATGTTTGTGCACAATATATGGTACGAAGGGTTGATCCCCCTAAGTACGAGTTAAGGTCCATAGTCTTATTGACTGTTAAAGATTTAAATAGAAATATTTATAACCTAGGACAAGAGTTCAAAGGTCTTATGACACTCAGATAAATTCTATATTCGAATTTTAATGTTGATAGAGAATAATTATTCAATTCTTTATTGTTGAAGTAAGCTAAGTTATTCATATTCTTTTTAAAGAATTCCTTTCATGTATATATTATTGTTAAACTCCAGTGAGCTATGGTTTGCTCACTCTTGCATTAAATAACAATTTCAGTTAAGGTTGATAACGCTGATGCTCCGTCTACAAGTAAGGGCAAGGGAAAGTAAAGCAAGTGAAGACTTGTTTTTATTTAATTGAGAATGATTGTAATAATTGAATGTTATGTTTTATTTTCGCACTTTATTATATTCATATCAAGGTTAGAGTAACCCTGGGATTGATTTTGAGAAGGTTGTAACCCTTGTTTTAAGGGAGATTTTATTAATAGTTGAATAAAGGTTGTAATTTATTTTAAGATATATTGGGTAGATGTTTGTTATAGTTAGAAAGTGAACACCAAATCATGTGGAAACGAAGTACCCGAATTTGGGGGTGTCACAGGTTGGTATCAAAGCTATAGGTTATGAAACCTTAGGTGGGGAAAAACCTTAGGTAGTAGCCTTATAGGTAAGATCAAAAAGATAGTGATGCTAGGTAAAGATAATAAACTACCTTATGTGCCTATGTGTTTACACTTTAGCATTCAAAGAGTGACGATTCGTTATCACGTAATAATGAACTTTAAAATTCTTTTGTCAGGATGTCGAACGTGGGAGAACCGAGTCAGGCTAGAGAGGATGTACCTCAGGTGCCTAGAGAGGAGGAGCCCCGTGACATACATATTGTCTGGGAGCAGCTGGTTAGGAGAGAGCCATCTCCAGTGATCACCATAGCTGGTCGGGAGCGTGAGCTGACACCTATTCCAGAGGATGAGGACGAGTCTGAAGAGGAGGAAGAGGATCCCGAAGAGGAATTCTCACCTCACTCTACTAGTGTTGAGATGCACGAGGCAGTCTACTGTAGCAACGTGGAGCTTCATGGACGAGTAGGAGATCTCAAGGAGACTATCCAGTAACGAGACGAGACGATCGAGGAAATGGCAAGTGACCTGGGAGATGCACAGTGGAACTTGATACATATGGAGGGTGAAAGAGATGCTGCTCGATTTGAACTGGCGAAGCTGAAGCAAGACATCAAGGAGGAGTCGATGAAGCGTGCCAGAGCTGAAGAGTCAAGCTTGAGGGCTAATCAACGAGCTGATCGAGCTGAAGATGAAGGTGAAGCCAAGAGGGCCAAGCTGAGGGAAACAGAATATGCATTTTATACAGCGATAGAGAGGGCTCAGGACCGTATTTTCTACTACCCAGCTTAGTTCCAAGGTTAACCGTGGTATGTGGTGGACCGAAGAATGGCGTTTCGGGTAATGGAAGAGGAACGCAGAGAGGCTGTGCGACGTATTAATATGCCTAGGCAGTGGCAGTAGCAGTAGCAGTAGTGGCCGTAGTAGAGTTTTGTTTATGTATTACTTTTTATAATAAGTAAAGTAAATCCCATAATTTGAGAAAAGAATGGGATAAGCTAATAATGTAATCCTGTAACTTTTCCTGTTCAGGAAGGATGATAAAAATAGCAGAAGTGCTATCAGTTTGATGTTTTTAAACTACGCGTAATAAATAAAAGTAGTTTATTGACGTGCTATGTGTTTTATGTGCACTGAATTATTTAAACGTTTAAGTATGAACTTGGATACTAAATAGTTGGATAAAGGGTCTAATAATAATATTTTCTTAACAGAAAATGCCTCCTAGAAGAAGGGTGACACGTCAAAACCCCGAGGGTTCGACGAACAACAACAATAATGATGGGACGAACCCCAACTCGGTTCAGCAGTTAGTGAACCTATTAACAGGAGCTCTTGCGAATCAGCCGCAAGTACAGGGAACAACGTTCAAGGAATTCAAGGCAGTAGGATCGCCTGAGTTTAAAGGATCGACTAACCCTATCGAGGCTCAAACGTGGGTTATGGAAATGGAGAAGGTGTTTGACGTGGCTAGGGTAGGAGAAGACCAAAAGACAACGTTCGCGGCTTTCATGTTGAAGTCGGATGCTAGCTTTTGGTGGCAGGCTAACAAGACCTGAGAGGGAGAGGGAGTCATCACGTGGGGACATTTCAAAGAAATGTTCGACGAGATGTACTTTCCATTGAGTTCGCAGGACCAGATGGAGGTCCAGTTCCTAGAACTTAAGCAATGAGGGATGACGGTGTCCGAGTATGCCGCTAAGTTTAATGAGTTAGCCAGGTTCGCTACTTACCAGGTCAGCACTGACGCTAGGAAGGCGAGAAGGTTTGAACGGGGACTGAAGCCCTGGCTCTATAGCAAGGTTTTCATGTTCCAGCTGAATACCTTCGCAGCGGTGTTGGAGAAAGCCATACTTGCTGAAGGAGGAAGCGACGCGGTGACGAAGTTCAACCAAGATAAGAAGAAGAAGAATGAGGTAGAAACCAAGACTGGGGGTAGCAGCGTTGTAAACCAGAAGAGGAAGTGGTCCGATAATACCTCTGCTGGGAGTCAGCAAGGAAGCCAGCAGAAGAGGAAGTTCGAAGCATGTGCTACATGCGGTAAGAATCACACTGGCGTGTGTATGAAGGGGAAGCGGGTGTGCTTCAACTGTGGTCAGGAAGGCCACATCGCGCCTAATTGCCCAAACCCAAAGAAGGGAGCTTTCTTTACATGTGGATCCAAGGATCACATGGCTCGCAACTGCCCTAAAAAGCTGACTGCAGGGTCAACAGGGAACGGAGGGAATGGAAGCGGCAGTTCTGTGACCATCGCTGCACCATTGCAATCTGTTCTACCCACTGCACGGACATTCAATATGACGGTGCAGGATGCTATGCAATCAAAAGACGTGGTGTCAGGTATTATTCTAGTCAATAGTATAAATGCATATGTATTATTTGATTCTGGTGCTACTTGTTCATTCATATCTGATGATTTTGCTAAAACCTTAGACTTACCTGTAGAAGAGTTAGTTTATCCCTTGAACATAGAGATTGCAAATAGGGAGGTTATTCCTATTAGGAGCGTTTATAAGAACTGTAGATTGGATATTAAGGGTCAGGAGCTTATAGTAGATTTGATTCCGATAAAACTTGGGGAATTCGACGTCATACTAGGTATGGATTGGTTGTTTAACCATGGGGCGGTAATCGACTGTCAGAAGAAGTCGGTGAACCTTACGACTCCGTCGAAGTTAGTGTTCTATGGTAGCAAATCGCCTAGACAAGCGAGTTGTCTGACGGTTATGCAAACCAAGAAACTTTTGACACAAGTTTGTGTAGGATATCTAGCCTACATAGTAGATTCACGTAAGGAAAGTCCGAAGGTGGAGGAAATATCGGTAGTTAAGGAGTTTGTGGTTATTTTTTCGAGCGATTTGCCAGGACTTCCGCCAGATAGGGAGACAGAGTTCGTGATCGATCTAGCGCCGGGAACTGCTCCAATTTTGAAGGCTCCGTACCGAATGGCTCCAGTCGAGATGAAGGAACTAATGGTTCAACTACAAGAATTACTAGACAATAAGTATATTCAATCAAGCATTTCGCCGTGGGGAGCGCCTGTCTTATTCGTGAAGAAGAAGGATGGGTCGATGCGTCTTTGCATTGATTATAGAGAGTTGAATAAAGTTACGATCAAGAATAGGTATCCTTTACCTAGGATCGATGACTTGTTTGATCAACTGAAGGGTGCGAGGTACTTCTCAAAAATCGATTTGAGAAGCGGGTATCATCAATTGAAGGTGAGGAAGGAAGATATACCGAAAATAGCTTTTAGAACTCGGTATGGTCATTACGAGTTCTTGGTGATGTCATTTGGTCTGACGAATGCCCCAGCTGCATTTATGGACTTAATAAACAGGGTGTTCAAGCCATTTCTGGACAAGTTCGTGGTAGTGTTCATAGACGACATCCTGGTTTATTCCAAGACCGAGGAGGAGCATGCTGAACACTTACAACTAACCTTAGAAGCCCTGAGACGAGAGAAGCTTTACGCTAAATTCTCAAAATGCGAATTCTGGTTGGAACGTGTGCAATTTCTTGGCCACGTAGTCGACAAAGATGGTATTTCGGTGGATCCGTCGAAGGTTGAGGCCGTAGTGAATTGGGAACAGCCGAAGACGCCGTCTGAAGTGAGGAGCTTCTTGGGATTGGCTGGTTATTACAGAAGATTTATCCAAGACTTTTCTAGAATCGCAACTCCATTGACGAATTTGACTCGTAAAATAGTTAAGTTTGTTTGGACGGAGAAGTGTGAGGAGAATTTTCAGGGGTTGAAGAAGAGGTTGAGTACTGCGCCTATATTGTCTTTACCGGATAGTTCGAGAAATTTCGTAGTATATAGCGATGCCTCACATAAAGGATTAGGCTGTGTGTTGATGCAGAGCAGCAAAGTCAATGCCTATGCGTCACGTCAGCTGAAGGATTACGAGAAGGGGTATCCGCCATGATCTAGAATTGGCGGCAGTAGTGTTTGCCCTAAAGATTTGGAGGCACTACTTATATGGAGAGAAGTGTGAAATATACACAGATCACAAGAGTCTGAAGTATATATTTACCCAGAAGGATTTGAACATGCGCTAAAGAAGATGGTTGGAACTGATTAAAGACTACGATTGCAAGATACTTTACCATCCGGGTAAAGCTAACGTTGTTGCTGACGCTTTGAGCAGAAAAGGTCGGGAGAAGCTGAACGTGTTAACTGATCAGGATCGGTTAATAGAACAGATGGCTAGATTGGAGTTGGAGGTGAAGTTTTCGAAGGAATCGGATGAGATGTTGTTTCAAGTAACCGCTGGTTCTACTCTAGTAGACAAGGTGAAAGAAGCACAACTTCACGATGAAGAAAGTGAAAAGGTTCAGAAGAGGATAACCAATGGCGAAGAGTTCAAGTTTAAGATCAATAATGAAGGTCTGTTACGATTTGAAGGTAGAATATGGGTACCGCCAGTACCAGAGGTCAAAGAAAAGATTCTGAGCGAAGCTCATAGTTCTAGATATTCTATTCACCCTGGGAGTACGTGTTGGGTTTGTACGTAACGCAATCATGCAATCAAATCACATAAATAGGGCGGAAGCGTAAAAAACTAGGTTTTCAAAATTTATACAAACCCATAACCATGATCATGCTTTGTGCTTGTTATCAATAACAGAAAAGAGAGAACATGTAATTATACCTTTGAAGATCTAAGCTTCCTCAGGTACAAGTTCTACTCCTTTGATTCCTTTGATTCCTCTGTAGTGGCTCCTTCCCTTGATCAATGTCAGCCACCCAAATGTTTGGCCTCTAACGGTGATCCACCAAGGAAGATGAAGAACTCAAGAAGATGGGTTATTGGCTTAACCCTTGTTTCTATCTTTATAGAATATGTGTACTCCCAACTCTTGAAAAATTTCACGTCCCTTATTTCTGATATAAGACTCTCTTATATAGATATTAGGTTAACCCTCCTAATCCAATTAGAATAGGGTTTTAATTAATTAATTAATTACTTTTAATTAATTTATATCCTAATCTTTATTAGGATTGAGAGAGAGTACTGATATTATATTAATTCCTAAACTCCTTTAGAATTAAAATAATAATAATAATAATAATAAGACTCCTCTTATTAATTTATATATAATATTTCTAAAATATTAAATAATAAACATTAAGCTATTTAATTTATTCTATCATCATAGATTAAATTAATTATACTTAATGCATTATTACTATCATGCCATTTTCTTCTTAAATAATTCTTCTTCCTTTTATGGTGTGACCCTTTAGGTTCTCCATATTAAACCGGTTGTGAATAAATCAATTAGAACAATTCTAATCTTATTTAAATAAACAAATTAAACTAATAATCTATTTAAATAAATAACATTTATTCTACAATAGGGATAAGCCTCCCTAGCGATCAACGACTTTCCAGATAATATAGATTTCAACATTAATCATAAAAGAACCTGTGAGTTAATAGTTACCGTACAATTCAATCCTTCCACCATACAATGTCCCAATTAAATATAAGACATGGATTTACTGTCAAGTCTTAATTTATTTAATCATATGTATTTCGATTAGAAAATGCACAACTCCAAATAATGCAAATTAAAAACCTCTTTCTAATTTCATTCTACCTTGGCCAAGGATTCCTGGGTTGTCATTTAACGAATCACATAGGACATATCTCCTCTTTTACTAGAGGTGGTAGATTCTTTATTGATCATTCATTATCTCCATATGTAACTCATTACACCCAAGCATACCCTATATATGCCTTAAAAGGCCTTAAGGAATTAGTCAAAGTATAATTTGTTACATACAAGATACTATGATGATCTCAAGTCCAAGGATCACATGTACTACTATCACATTAGGAATTCCTATTGACAGGCGAGTAAAACTCCATTAGGTATTCCATAGCGAGTCACGTTCAATGAACTTATTCTCCAATAAGCACCTACATACTTGGTTTAGTGTCTCCACACAAATGACCATGAGATCAGTCATCCTCATCCAATGAGCAAGCAACATATGTACTAATCTATCCGGATTTACTAATCCCCTTTTTAGTAATCCCACGATTGGGAACTATTTTAGTTTTAAAGCTTTCTAAGAATTTAGATCTCATTAGCATGATCAACATCATGATTCTAAAAGCATTGCTTAAAACTATGGGTTATTTACATATTATAAAAACGACACCATGTAGATAATTAAATGCCTTTAATAAATAAATATTTTTTTAATAAATAAATAAGATTGTTTACAAAGTATGTGCTTTATCATCATACATGATTGGCTTGTATGCACACTACTATCAATCTCCCACTTGCACTAAAGCCAATCGCCATGGTATCTCATACCCATCTTCTCTAAGTGACGATCAAACTGCTGTTGTGTTAAAGCTTTAGTGAATGGATCTGCAATGTTGTCTTGAGAGTCTACACGCTCCAAGGTGACGTCTCCTCTTTCAATGATCTCCCTGATCAAGTGAAATCGCCGCAACACGTGTTTAGATTTCTGATGAGACCTGGGTTCCTTAGCCTGTGCAACCGCTCCGGTGTTGTCACAGTATACGGGAACTGCTTCTCCAATGCTAGGAACCACACCAAGTTCAGTTATGAACTTCTTCATCCAAACAGCTTCCTTTGCAGCTTCACTTGCAGCTATATACTCTGCCTCTGTCACTAAATCAGCAACCGTTTGCTACTTGGAACTCTTCCAACTCACTGCACCTCCGTTCAAGGTAAACACATACCCTGAAACAGATTTACTGTCATCTTGGTATGTTTGAAAACTTGAGTCCGTGAATCCCTCGAGTTTTAATTCAGACCCACCATAGACAAGAAAAATATCTTTAGTCCTTCTCAAGTACTTTAGGATATTTTTCACTGCCTTCCAGTGCTCTTCTCCTGGATTCGACTGGTATCTGCTTGTTACACTAAGTGCGTGAGCAACATCCGGTCTAGTACATATCATACCGTACATGATGGATCCTATTGCAGAAGCATAAGGGATCTTACTCATACGGTCTCTCTCCTCAGGTGTCTTTGGGGCCTGTTTCTTGGAGAGATTTATTCCATGACTCATCGGCATGAGACCTCTTTTGGAATCTTCCATGCTAAACCTCTTTAGCATCGTATCAATGTACGTTCCTTGGGATAAGCCGAGCATCCTTTTAGATCTATCTCTATAGATCTTTATCCCCAAAATATAGGATGCTTCACCCAAGTCCTTCATGGAGAAGTTTTTAGATAACCAGATTTTAATGGATTGTAACATAGGAATGTCATTCCCTATCAGTAATATATCATCAATATATAATACAAGGAATGATACTGCGCTCCCACTAACCTTCTTGTATACACATGGTTCATCCTCGTTTTTGATAAAATCAAACTTTTTGATTGTCTTATCAAAATGAATGTTCCATCTACGAGAAGCTTGCTTCAACCCATAAATGGATCGTTGTAGCTTACAGACTTGATTTGTTCCAACTTTTGAAATAAATCCCTCTGGCTGTTTCATATACACATCCTCCTCAAGTTTCCCATTGAGGAAGGCCGTTTTCACGTCCATCTGCCAGATCTCATAGTCGTTGTAAACTGCAATCGCAAGCAAAATCCGAATGGACTTGAGCATGGCTACTAGTGAGAAGGTTTCATCATAGTCAACTCCTTGTCTTTGTTTGAAACCTTTTGCAACCAGTCGGGCCTTATAAGTCTCTACCTTTCCGTCTGCTCCAGTCTTTTTCTTAAAAACCCATTTACACCCAATAGGTTTAATACCTTCAGGTGGTGAAACCAAAGACCATACTTTGTTTTTATACATGGAGTCCATTTCGGATTTCATGGCTTCAAACCATTTTCCTGAGTCTTTATTACTCATAGCCTGTTCGTAATTCAATGGATCATCATCATTCATGATGTGTACCTCATCGTCATCATCTATAACGAATCCATACCTCTCAGGTATCTTCGGTACTCTTCCAGATTTACGAACATGGTGTGGTACAGTAGGTTCTTCTACTTGGTTAGGTACCTGACTTTGGTCCGTGGTAACTTGTGGTTCTTGAACTTCTTCAAGATATATCTTACTCCCACTGACCCCTTCATGGATAAACTCTTTCTCCAAGAAGGTAGCAGGTATCGCAACAAACACCTTTTGATCAGTTGGATGATAGAAATAATACCCTACTGTTTCTTTAGGGTATCCCACAAATCTACACTTATCGGATTTAGTCTGTAGCTTATCATTTTCAAACTTTTTGACATAAGCTGGACAACCCCAAGTCTTAACATGCTTAAGATTTGGTTTCCTCCCTTTCCACATCTCATATAGAGTCTTTGGGGCGGATTTGGTAGGTACCTTGTTAAGTAGGTATGCAGTCGTTTCTAGGGCATATCCCCAGAAGGAAATTGGAAGGTCGATAAAACTCATCATAGATCGAACCATGTCCAACAGTGTTCGATTTCTCCTTTCAGATACTCCATTTAACTGTGGTGTACCTGGAGGAGTCTATTGTGAGATTATACCATTTTCTCTAAGACAATTGAGAAACTCACCGCTTAAGTATTCTCCACCTCGATCTGATCGAAGTATCTTAATACTCTTGCCCGTTTGTTTCTCTACTTCACTTCTGAACTCTTTGAACTTTTCAAATGATTCTGATTTGTATTTCATTAAATACACATATCCAAATCTTGAGTGATCATCAGTGAAAGTAATAAAATAAGAATACCCACCCCGTGCACTTGTTGTCATAGGTCCACAAACGTCTGTGTGAATCAATGCCAACAACTCTGTAACTCTCTCTCCTTTTCCACTAAAAGGAGATTTAGTCATTTTACCCATGAGACAAGATTCACAAGTTGGATATGATTCATAATCAGATAGCTCGAGGAGCCCATCTTTATGCAACTTGGATAATCTTGTTTCACTGATATGACCGAGTCTACAGTGCCACATGTAGGTATAATTAATAGCATCTCTTTTTCTTTTCTTAATTTGTTCAATTTGAAATATATTTTCTTGTAAGTCAAGTGTATAAAGTCCATTTCGCCAATTTCCAATACCATATAAAACATCGTCTTTATAAATAGAACAACCATTGTTCTTTATAATAACGTCAAAACCTTCCATATCCAATACAGAAATTGAAATAATGTTTTTAATAATATTCGGAACATAATAACAATTATTAAGATAAATGGATTTGCCCGAAGGCATTGCTAAACAATAAGTTCCTACAGCTAATGCAGCAACTTTTGCTCCATTTCCCACTCGTAGGATCACCTCATCTTTGTTCAGCTTTCTACTTCTGACCAGTCCCTACACAGTATTACATATGTGAGAACCACAGCCGGTATCCAATACCCAAGTAGAATTATGACTTTCAAAAAAATTAATTTCAATCATAAACAAACCTTGATTGGAAGTCGAAGCTTCTCCAAGCTTCTTCTCTGCTAGAAACTTCTTGCAGTTCCTCTTCCAATGTCCCGGCTCATTGCAATAAAAGCACATTCCTTTAGCTGGTTCAGGTTTCTTTTGCTCCTTTTCTTTCCCTTTTCCCTTAGCCTTCTTAGAATTCTTCTTTTCAGAAGACACCTTGGGCCTCTTCCTTTTATTGGAAGGATCCACCATCAAGACATGGTTCTTCTTGGATGAGAAGTGACGTTCTGCAGTTTTTAGCATGTTAAGCAGCTCAGGTAAGCTGACATCTAGCTTATTCATGTGAAAATTAACCACAAACTGCGAGAAGGTCTCGGGGAGTGACTGCAAGACCAAGTCTTGACTCAACTCCCCATCCATGACGAACCCAAGCTGTCCAAGGCGTTCAATCAAATTGATTACCTTCAGAACATGAGTCTCGACGGCAATGCCCTCGGTCATCCGAGATCGGAAGAGCTCCTTAGATATCTCATATCTAGCAGTCCTACTCTGTTCACCATACAACTCCTTGAGGTGAAGCAGCATAGCAGGAGCATCCATTTTTTTGTGCTGACGCTGAAGCTCGTTATTCATGGATGCGAGCATGATGCATTGAGCCACAGATGCATCATCTTGCCACTTATTGAAAGTGGCAATCTCTTCCTCAGAGGCTGTTTCTGAAACAGATTCAAGGGATAGTGGAATTTAGGACATAAGAAATCTTTTCAGCAGTGAGAATAATTCTCAGATTTCTTAGCCAGTCCCTCATAATTCGGGCCGATAAGCTTATTTGCATCAAGTATGCTTCGTAGTGAGATTAGTGATTTTGACATTTTTAAAATTCTGCATGTGAAAAGACAACATTTTAGCAAACATTCATTTTATTAACTTTGCATACCAAAACAAATTTAGGTCTTTATTTTAAATTGGTATCTCCCACTATTTTCATCAAACTATATTACCCTCACTCATATAGTTCGGCAACATCTAATTAAAGATTTGCTAGTGAGATTAAGGATCCCATTTCAAATGTATATAACCTTGTGGATAGCACAACAAGTGATATACAAATAAATAGGTAGACAATTCTTGTCAATTACATCACCATGTAACTCCTTTTATTTTGCCTCTTAAATCTTAATGCTCATGTGTGTGCACATCCGAACTAAAATGATTTAAGTTAAGTCCAGCCTAGCACTTCCATAAATTCAAAAAAGAAAAATTTTCGTCCTTGTGGATAGCACAACAAGACTAGATCGTTCAATTTTCTTGATAAGCATCAAATGTGATTAATTAACATCTTAAATATTCAATACTCGCCTTGTGGATAGCACAACAAACTCATATTAAATATTTAATACTCTATTAACTAATCATGCTAGAAGGCGACGTTCGATATTCCAAATATCAGTTGAACGCTTTAGACTTAATAATATTTCTTTGAGGGGTTTGTTATTATTTGTCTCATCTTTTAAGCGCGCATGCACATATATATATAAAATATGCGTCATTTTATTAAACATGCGAAGCATGTTTATATAAAATATAATATATATAATATTTAGCATGCAATATAGAATACTATATTCTACCCGGATTGATTATGGACTTTTATTCTAGTTTGGTTCACTAGAGCCACCAAGTGAACCAAAAGGTCAAACCTAGGAGTGCAAGAATTTAAATTTTAAATGTAACTATTACATTTAAACCTGGGCTCCATACAAACGGGTCTTCACGCGCTCCTTGCTCCTTGGTCTCCAATTTCTTCAAAATAATTCTAACTATCTCTATTACATTAACTATTTAAAATTAAATAGAAACCTTGATCAGCAGTCAAGGGGAAGTACATAGAAAGGAGATAGAATTTACATCGACAATAAAACTAGAGAAGACGAGGTACGCAGACCCCATTTTATAAAACCCATACATTCAAGCATTCATCCAAAATAAAATCCAATCACATTGGTCATAGTCCATAATCAACCCCATTTATTATCATACACATCAACATATGCATCAATAAATATCCATTCATCTCATGAATAACAATGCTATTCCATATATGGATCGATGTTATTTAATGGACAAAAGTTTTGCTAAATTTTATTTTTGAAACAAAATAAACTCTTTTATTTTAATCAAAAATAAATCCAAATTAAACTCCTTTAATTTTAGCATTCTGAAATCATATTTCAGATAAAATAAACTTCTTTATTTTAAAACTTTATCAATTAAATAAACAGTTTACTTAATTAATTAAAATCCATTTTCAGGGTCTGTCCAGGTACCGGCGCAGCTGCGCCAGTAATGAACTGGGCAGCTGCGCAGGTAGACGGAAGCCGCAGTTTTTGCAGACCGGCGCAGCTGCGCCAGTAATGAACTGGGCAGCTGCGCAGCTGCGCCGTTCGCCGTAGAAACTTGCAGAAAACGATTTTTGTCCAGAAAAATGATCCAATTCTCACATCAATTCATACATGGAATTATAAAATTGATAATTAGCACAAAGTTAGGCTCTGATACCACTGTTGGGTTTGTACGTAACGCAATCATGCAATCAAATCACATAAATAAGGCCAAAGCGTAAAAAACTAGGTTCTCAAAATTTATACAAACCCATAACCATGATCATGCTTTGTGCTTGTTATCAATAACAGAAAAGAGAGAACATGGAATTATACCTTTGAAGATCTAAGCTTCCTCAGGTACAAGTTCTACTCCTTTGATTCCTTTGATTCCTCTGTAGTGGCTCCTTCCCTTGATCAATGTCAGCCACCCAAATGTTTGGCCTCTAACGGTGATCCACCAAGGAAGATGAAGAACTCAAGAAGATGGGTTATTGGCTTAACCCTTGTTTCTATCTCTATAGAATATGTGTACTCCCAACTCTTGAAAAATTTCACGTCCCTTATTTCTGATATAAGACTCTCTTATATAGATATTAGGTTAACCCTCCTAATCCAATTAGAATAGGGTTTTATTTAATTAATTAATTATTTATTTTTAATTAATTTATATCCTAATCTTTATTAGGATTGAGAGAGAGTACTGATATTATATTAATTCCTAAACTCCTTTAGAATTAAAATAATAATAATAATAATAATATTAATAAGACTCCTCTTATTAATTTATATTTAATATTTCTAAAATATTAAATAATAAACATTAAGCTATTTAATTTATTCTATCATCATAGATTAAATTAATTATACTTAATGCATTATTACTATCATGTCATTTTCTTCTTAAATAATTCTTCTTCCTTTTATGGCGTGACCCTTTAGGTTCTCCATATTAAACCGGTTGTGAATAAATCAATTAGAACAATTCTAATCTTATTTAAATAAATAAATTAAACTAATAATCTATTTAAATAAATAACATTTATTCTACAATAGGGATAAGCCTCCCTAGCGATCAACGACTTTCCAGATAATATAGATTTCAACATTAATCATAAAAGAACCTGTGAGTTAATAGTTACCGTACAATTCAATCATTCCACCATACAATGTCCCAATTAAATATAAGACATGGATTTACTGTCAAGTCTTAATTTATTTAATCATATGTATTTCGATTAGAAAATGCACAACTCCAAATAATGAAAATTAGAAACCTCTTTCTAATTTCATTCTACCTTGGCCAAGGATTCCTGGGTTGTCATTTAACGAATCACATAGGACATATCTCCTCTTTTACTAGAGGTGGTAGATTCTTTATTGATCATTCATTATCTCCATATGTAACTCATTACACCCAAGCATACCCTATATATGCCTTAAAAGGCCTTAAGGAATTAGTCAAAGTATAATTTGTTACATACAAGATACTATGATGATCTCAAGTCCAAGGATCACATGTACTACTATCACATTAGGAATTCCTATTGACAGGCGAGTAAAACTCCATTAGGTATTCCATAGCGAGTCACGTTCAGTGAACTTATTCTCCAATAAGCACCTACATACTTGCTTTAGTGTCTCCACACAAATGACCATGAGATCAGTCATCCTCATCCAATGAGCAAGCAACATATGTACCAATCTATCCGGATTTACTAATCCCCTTTTTAGTAATCCCACGATTGGGAACTATTTTAGTTTTAAAGCTTTTTAAGAATTTAGATCTCATTAGCATGATCAACATCATGATTCTAAAAGCATTGCTTAAAACTATGGGTTATTTACATATTATAAAAACAGCACCACGTAGATAATTAAATGTCTTTAATAAATAAATATTTTATTAATAAATAAATAAAATTGTTTACAAAGTATGTGCTTTATCATCATACATGATTGGTTTGTATGCACACTACTATCAGTACGAAGATGTACCAGGATCTCAGGCATCTTTTCTGGTGGCCGAATATGAAGAGGGACGTTGCTGAATGTGTTGCAAAGTGCTTAACGTGCCAGAAAGTTAAAGCAGAACACCAGAGACCAAGTGGTTTGCTGCAACCGTTAGAAATTCCAGAGTGGAAGTGGGAGCACATCACGATGGATTTTGTGGTAGGACTTCCAACGACTCAGAAGGGATTCGATGTGATATGGGTTACAGTGGATCGACTGACGAAGTCAGCCCACTTTCTGCCGATCAGGGTTAAGTACAACCTGGATAAGCTAGCTAAGCTATATGTCAAGGAAATTATTTCTCGACATGGTGTTCCAGTGTCGATTGTGTCCGACAGAGATCCACGTTTTACGTCTAATTTCTGGAAACAATTGCAAGAATGTCTGGGAACGCAATTGCGAATGAGTACAGCGTGTCATCCTCAGACTGATGGCCAGAGCGAAAGAACAATTCGAACGCTTGAGGATATGATGAGAGCTTGTGTGATGGACTTCAAAGGAAGCTGGGAGGATCATCTACCATTGGTGGAGTTCGCCTACAACAATAGTCATCATGCGAGTATTGGCATGCCGCCTTACGAAGCTTTATACAGTAGAAAATGCATAACTCCTTTATGTTGGGATGACGTCGGTGAACGTCAATTGTTGGGACCGGAATTGGTACAACAAACCGCCGAAATTGTGAAGCTGATCAGAACGAGATTAGTTGCTGCTCAAGACAGACAGAAGAAGTATGCCGATTTACATCGACAGAACCGAGAATTCTTACCAGGAAGTTTCGTGTCCTGAAAGTATCTCCCTGGAAGGGGAAAATTCGATTCGGTAAGAAGGGGAAGCTGAGTCCCCGATTCATTGAACCTTTTGAGGTACTACGAAAGGTGGGCGAGGTTGCTTACGAGATTGCATTACCTCCGGAGCTCGAGATTATACATAATGTCTTCCATATTTCTTAATGGTTGTTAGAATATGTCTTAATGGAAAATTGATGTTCTTGAGAGTTCATATATTTTGGTTGAGTTTTAGAATGAAAACTTATGAAAATTTTATGTAGTAAGATGCATGTTTAGAATTGTTTATGATGCTATCTTCAATCATGAATATAATGCATGTGTTATAAGTTTAATTGGAGGAGATATGTTGTTACAGTGAATTATTTTATGAAAAATATGAGTTTTCATAAAAATGGCCAAATTGGATTTTATAAATTGTGATTATCATTGTTTAGATGGTTTTGTGTTTTAGAAGCATGTTATATATATGTATTATTGTATAGGTATGATTTACAATGTTTAAGTTAATGTGAATTGCCGATTGTTGGCTTGTATGGGTTAATCAGTGAAGCAGGGTGCCGTTGCTGTCTGCCTCTATCCGTGTTCCTGCGCAGCTGCGCCGGTAACGCAGCCAGAAGCAACGCAGCTGCGCCGGCTGCCTTTCCCAGAATCCTTCCCTGCGCAGCTGCGCCGGTTATAGGGCAGCTGGCTGCGCAGCTGCGCCGGGCACAGTGCTTAGGCAGTGAAGGTTAGCTAATTGTGAAGTGTTGATTTTGAACGTAGTTTAATTATGCTATGACAGTGACCATGTATCTAGTTGATACAACATGTTGTTAACATAAATTTGACAAAATTATATTTAGAAAAGAAAATAGGTTTGAAAACCTTAAAGTATAATTTGAATTATTATTTAAATGTGATATATGATTATAATTTAAATAATTATAATCAAAAGTAAATGTTTATTTTAAATTATAATTTTGTTAAATTATAATGACTAAAGGTTGATTTATTAGATGTTAATTTAAATTATAATTTATGTAATTATAATTTAATAAATGCATGTTTAATTTTGGATTTTAAATTGATAATTACCTAATTAATTATAAATTGTGTAATTATAATGCATGTTATAGTTTAAGTAATTATGAATTAAATTGATAATTACATGATTAATTATAAATTATGTAATTATAAATGCATGAATGTAGTTTAATTAATTTTAAATTATAATTATTTATAATTTAAATGATAATTATAATTTAAATAATTATAATTTGATTAAGTATTTGAATTATAATTGTTTAATTATAATTTAGTTAAATACATAATTAATTTAATTATGTGAGTATATGTGTGATGTGATTAACTTTGTGATAGTTAATTATTATTGTTTATTTAATTAGAGTGAGTTAACCATGAGGGTTAACCACTTATGAGAATTTGTTATGTGTTAACTGATTTAGATTATTATAATTGAATGTGTATAGGAAATATTAAAGTACGTGAATTGAATTAAGTAGCTTGCGCTTGAGGCAAGTCTTCTAAACCCTAAACTCGTTAATTTTATGCAAGTTTTCTGTACCCTAAACTTGTTGATTATGTACAATGTCTTGAATTCATATATTCATTGTTGAGAATGTCCTTTCTATTTCTGTATTGGACAATTGTTTTTTTAATTGAAATGATCTTAACTTATTGTTCAAGTAAGATCCAGTTATTATTTTAAATGCTTTACGTTGATTCTAAAGCATATGTTAATTCATAATTCTTTTATTTATGAATTATTGGAAGTCGATTCAACTAATCCTTAGTTGATGAACGTGAATTCTAAATTATCCTTGTAAGCTTTTTCAAACCAAGCTTTCTTTGGTGCAGACTTGAATTCAAATTACTGAGTTGAACAACCCAATTTACTAGGGGAGGTTACTACGCATAGCGTTAAGATGTTTGTGCACAATAAATGGTACGAAGGGCTGATCCCCCTAAGTTCGAGTTAAGGTCCATAGTCTTATTGACTGTTAAAGGTTTAAATAGAAATATTTATAACCTAAGACAAGAGTTCAAAGGTCTTATGCCACTCAGATAAATTCTATATTCGAATTTTAATGTTGGTAGAGAATTATTATTCAATTCTTTATTGTTGAAGTAAGCTAAGTTATTCAGATTCTTTTTAAAGAATTCCTTTCATGTATATATTATTGTTAAACTCCAGTGAGCTGTGGTTTGCTCACTTTTGCATTAAATAACAATTTCAGTTAAGGTTGATAACGCTGATGCTCCGTCTACAAGTAAGGGCAAGGGAAAGCAAAGCAAGTGAAGACTTGTTTTTATTTAATTGAGAATGATTGTAATAATTGAAGTTTTATTTCCGCACTTTATTATATTCATATCAAGGTTAGAGTAACCCTGTGATTGATTTTGAGAAGATTGTAACCCTTGTTTTAAGGGAGATTTTATTAATAGTTTAATAAAGGTTGTAATTTATTTTAAGATATATTGGGTAGATGTTTGTTATTGTTAGAAAGTGAACACCAAATCATGTGAAAACGAAGTACCCGGATTTGGGTGTGTCGCAGAAGAATTGAAGAATTTTACAAAAATTTCAGAAATCAAAACAGAAAATAAAAATGATGAGCAAGTGAACTATATTGTAGTTCCAACATGTTTGTAAGTCTACAATACACTACACAAGCTTTCTATAATTCAATTATACTTCAATTTTATATGTTCAAGAATTTGGATTTTGACAGAAACAAGAAATGGAGTTTTGACAGAGGATGAAAATGATAAGCAAGGAAGAGGGATTATACATCTGTAAATGAAATCGAACTTGCTAATAAGAACTCTCTCAGCCTCAGAGAATGCTATCACAGATATATGTATATGCTCTCCCTCTCAACACTTAGCAAATCTCAGCAATTGAAAATATGAAAGAGATGGGTTGTATTTATAGAGAAATCCTTACACAGGCAATGTAATTATACCACAAATCAAACCAACGTAAATTTGAATTGCATGGAGGTTAATAGAGAGTAGGTAGTTAGTTGGTGAATGTAATCATGAAAACTATCCCCTTGATCATCATTGCTAGCTTGAGCTTGGGAGAAGAATGGGGAAATAGGCTTTAGCCTTTTGTCATACACGTGAAGAGCAAATGGGTCTAGCATTTAGGGACAAGCAATATCACTCTCAGCATTCTATCAATTTGTACAATGCAATGTTATAACATATATTATACACTTAGGTTACCTCATATATAAACATACTATATATTTAGATTACAATTAAAACTACAATATAATCCCAATTATACTACCATATAATTCATATAATGGTAAATGTAGTTCACACACATAATCCATGTACATTTTATTGTACCGATATATTTTAACCGAATATTATCACATTACTGTATCTCATGTGTTGTTGAATTTAAATCCTATAATTCAACAATTGTTTACAATACTCCCAAAGTGTATTAATTAAATGTATACTTGCATACATATTGTCACATACACATTTCATGTAATTCATAATATATAGTTTCAACATGTCCAATCACAATGCTTTATATAATATCTTAATATATGGTTTTTATATAATATAGCCACACCATCCTTACACTTTGTACAATATATAGCTAACTACTATACGATGTACATTTAATTATCACAGTAGATAATTGTAAATCTTTATTATATTTATAAACATGTTGCTCATTTAATATACCTCTTGAAATAATAATCATCACTTATTATTAATTAATCATCATCAATTAATTAATATTCTATAATAACAATTAACTATTAATATAGGTTAATTGTTTACATAATAATTCCTTCGTTAATTAATATCATCATTAATATTCCTCATCACTGTGCCACACAAGGCTTTCCGACGAGTTTGTCACAAACTCCAAAATTTCTCAATATTATAATTATTCAATTTAACATAATTGAGTTAACTCATCTCTTAACACAAAAATCATTTATATACGAATAAATATTCATTTTTATTAATATATTTATTTAATAATATTAGGAAAATCTCGGGTATTACATACACTCTTTATTGTGAAAGTTCCCTATCCTTCTCATATTGTATTGAGCAGGTTATTATTGTATTGCAAGTTATTATTTAAGCTTGAACTTTATTTCCAAGCATGCTTTAGGTAGTTTAATTTCTTTACAATTATTCCGCATCGATCTTATTGACACTCGCACTTGGTGCACTTGAGTTCGTACAGTGTTGGACTTGTACATTATTTAAAGTTCTATAATTCTTGAACTGCGTCAGATAGAGTCTGAACCCTTGTTCGGTCAGACAATTGTACGAAATTTTATAAAAGCTATACAAACCAATTGATGGTAGAGATTCTTAGACTGAAGAGAACACCCCTTATATTATAGGGGAGTACCTAAGGTATCTATAATAAAGATACAAACAACGGAGTTGAATGTTATGCATATACATGGCGTACACGAGGCTGATCCCCACAAGTACTTATTTTGTAGCCAGTAACCAAAGGGTCAATTAGCTATTGATTCCATTGGAGTTTTATAGTCCAAAGTCTACTTGACTATCAGTTATTCTAAAAGCAATTATTATCCTTGCTTCCGTTATTCATATTGTTGAATTCATTGTCAGATATATTCCGTTCATCATGATATATCCTTTATTGTTGTATTTAAACTTGCTGAGAAAACTTGTTGCATCATTTTTGCTATATCATGACTTCTATTATAGTTAAGCCCGAGACTTCAGGGAAGGACAAGAGTAAATAAAAGATGTAGGAATAGTATGCAAGGAGCAGACTTTGTCTTATGATTAGTTTAATTTACTGTTATGTAATACGAACCCTAATGATTATTCTAGGGTATATTTGTATGACTGTATTAAGGTTATCGAATCTTGGGACTAGTAATACCTTTTGAATGAACGACATACGTTTATTATATTTTTGCATTTAGTTATTGTATGTTGTTTAGGGGTGGATGTTTGTACTGTATCGTGACGACCGAATCGGGGTTAGAGAACCCGGATTCGGGGGTGTCACAGGTTGGTATCAAAGTTGTAGGTTATAAACATTAGGAATGTGAAACCTAGGTTATAACCTTAGTAGAAAACTCAAGTAAAGTATGTAGGTGATGGGTTGAGGAGATCCATCGAGTTTTATTGTGATACTGAAGTTGTTTATTTGAATCAAATGTGATTAATAAACGTCCTAACTTCTTAATGCTAACATGAATAGCATATCACGTAAAACCTAAAGTTTTCTTCCTTTCCTCAGATCATGCCACCTAGGAGACTACCACGAAACCAAAGGGAGGAAGGATCCGTTAACAACGGAGGGGGAAATGCAGATCCGATGCAGAACTTCATTGACCTGTTAACAGAAGCAATGCAAAACAGACCCCCGCCAGCAGGGCAGCCAGGACAAGCACTTGGCTAGCCTCAAGGATTTTAAATTGGTAGGACCACCGGATTTTCGGGGAACCTTAGACCCAATCGAAGCCCAAACATGGGTAGAAGAGATGGAGAAAGTGTTTGAGGTCGCACGGGTGGCCGAAGCACAGAAAATGAGTTTTGCCACTTTTATAATGAAGGGCAAAGCTAACTATTGGTGGAAAGCCAATACGGGACGAGCATGCGAAGGAGTTATTCTTTGGGATAGATTTAATGAGCAATTCCTCGAGAATTACTTCTCGAAGAATATGCAACAGGATATGGAAGTTAAGTTTCTAGAACTGAAACAAGGTAGTATGACAGTCACAGAGTACGCGACAAAATTTATTGAGTTGGCCCGATTCGCTTTACATCAGGTGGACACGGAGGCCAGGAAGGCCAGAAGGTTCAATTTAGGATTAAAATCATGGGTACAGAAAGCAGTAGCTGTGTTGAAGATTAAGAGTTACTCTGATCTACTGGAAAGGGCTACCATTGCAGAAGGAGGCAATGAAGCCATAGCGCGATTTAAATAAGAAAATAAGACCAGACATGAAGGACGGAAAGGGGAAAGTAGCGAAGGCAGCAACCCCAACAAGCATAAATGGATGGAAAGTCAATCATCTGGAGGCAACAAGTCCGGGGGAGAGGCCAAGAGAAGTGGAAAGTGCAACAACTGTGGGAGGAATCACTCATGGGAGTGCATAAAAGGAAAGAGCATTTGCTATCGTTGTGGACAACTAGGGCACATGGCTCCTCAGTGCCCGAATAAACAGAAAGGAGGATGTTTCTCGTGTGGAGCCCCAGACCACCAAATTAAGGACTGCCCGAAGAGAAAGGGCGGTGCAGCTAGCGGCAATCGCAACAACAACAACAATAGGCTGAGCATCGAAGGGCCAGCCAGTCAAGCCAACAGACCAGCGGCACGCACGTTCAACATGACCGTACAAGATGCGGTGGAGTCTAAGGACGTGGTGTCAGGTATCATCCCAATCAACGATATAGATGTCTATGTGTTATTTGATTCGGGTGCTACCTGCTCTTTTATTTTCAAAGAATTTGCTAAACAGTTAGACTTACCCCATAAAAGATTAGAACACCCTATGAACGTAGAAGTAGCAAACAAGGAAATTATCCCCATAGAATACATTCATAGGAACTGTTATACTGAATTGAGAGGATTTAAGCTCAACGTGGATTTGATACCGATTTGTTTAGGGTAGTTCGATGTAATTCTTGGAATGGATTGGTTCTCGATTCATGGAGCAGTTATCGACTGTAAGAAAAAGTGTGTACACCTTAAAACTCTAAATAGTCGAAGGTGGTATTTTATGGTAGTAAATCGTAGAGATAATCTCATTGTCTGACGATGATGCAAGCGCAGAGATTGCTTAGGAAGGGTTGTATAGGTTATTTGGCTCACATGGTTGATACTCGACGAGTCGAGGGTGAATTGGGTCAGATACCTATTGTAAGGGAATTCACCGATGTCTTCCCAGATAAGATTCTGGGATTGCCACCAGATAGAGAAATTGAGTTTGTTAATGATTTGGCACCAAGGACATCAACGATATACAAAGCGTCGTATCGTATAGCACCGGTAGAGATGAAAGAACTGATGACTCAACTACAAGAGTTGTTAGATAAGGGATACATTCGACCTAGCGTATCACCGTGGGGAGCACCAGTCTTATTTGTAAAGAAGAAAGATGGGTCGTTAAGGCTTTGTATCGACTACTGAGAGTTGAACAAGGTCACCGTTATGAACAAGTACCCGTTACCCAGGATCGACGATCTGTTTGATCAGTTGAAGGGGGCAAAATACTTTTCAAAGATTGACTTGAGGACCGGTTATCACCAACTGAAGGTGAGGTCGGAGGACATTCTAAAGATGGCATTCAGAACTCGGTATGGACACTTTGTGTTTCTGGTAATGTCATTCGGACTGACAAACACGCCAGCAGCATTTATGGACTTGATGAATAGAGTGTTCAAATAGTATTTGGATAAGTTCGTTGTTGTATTCATCGATGACATTCTGGTGTATTCAGAGACGGAGGAAGAACATGTCGAGCATCTTCGGATAATGTTGGAGAGATTAAGGAGGGAGAAGCTGTATGCAAAATTCTCCAAGTGTGAGTTTTGGTTCTAGAGAGTGCAGTTTTTGGGGCACATTATCGACAAGAATGGTGTTTCGGTGGATCCGGCAAAAGTAGAAGCGGTTATCAATTGGGAGCAGCCAAAGACGCCGATAGAAATCAGAAGTTTCCTAGGATTAGCGGGATATTTTTGAAGATTCATTCAAGATTTTTTGAAGATAGCATCGCCGTTGACCAATCTTACCAGAAAAGAAGTTAAATTTGTTTGGACGGAGAAATGTGAGAAGAGTTTCCTAGAATTGAAGAAGAGGCTTAGTCAAGCACCTATGTTGGCTTTACCAGACAACACGGTAGGGTTTGTAGTATATAGTGATGCATCACACAAGGGTCTTGGATGTGTACTAATGCAGCACGGCAGGGTCATTGCGTACGCTTCACGTCAACTGAAGGATTATGAGAAGGGCTATTCGACTCATGACCTGGAGTTAGCAGCGGTAGTTTTTGCCTTGAAGATTTGGAGGCATTATTTGTATGGCGAGAAGTGTGAGATATATACGGATCATAGGAGTCTGAAGTATATCTTCACACAGAAAGAGCTAAACATGAGGCAACACCGATGGCTAGAATTGATCAAAGATTAGGATTATGAGATTCTGTACCATCCAGGCAAAGCAAATGTAGTGGCAGATGCCTTGAACAGAAAAGGCAGAGTGAAGTTATTAAAGTTGACCATTCAAGAGGAGTTGGTGAAAGATTTCGAACGACTAGACTTGGAGGTTAAGTATCCGATGGAGACCAACGAGAAATTATTTACAGTGACAGCGAGCCCGACTTTATTAGATAAGGTTAAAGAGGCATAAGAGATGGATGAAGATTGCAATAACATCAAGAAGCGGTTAGCTGAAGGTGATGAATTGAAATTCAAGATTGATAGCACTGGACTGCTAAGATTCGAAGAACGAATTTGGGTACCGTTAGTACCAGAATTAAGAGAGGAGATTTTACAAGAAGCGCACAGCACGAGATACTCGATACACCAAGGAAGTACAAAAATTTACCAAGATTTGCGTGACCACTTCTGGTGGCCAAACATGAAGAGAGAGGTTGCGGAATGCGTAAGAAGATGTCTAACTTGTCAAAGAGTCAAGGCAGAGCTCCAACGACCAAGCGAGTTATTACAACCGTTAGAGATTCCAAAATGGAAGTGGGAGCACATCACAATGGACTTTGTGGTGGGACTTCCGACAACGTAAAAAGGACACGACGCCATATGGGTGATTGTAGATCGTCTTACTAAGTCAGCTCACTTTTTACCAATTAAGATTAAGTATAGTTTGGACCAGCTAGCCAAATTATTTGTCATGGAAATTATCTCAAGACATGGGGTGACGGTATCTATTGTATCGGATAGAGATCCGCGATTCACATCTAACTTCTGCAAAAGTCTTCAAGAAAGAATGGGGACACAACTACGAATGAGTACCGCGTATCATCCGCAGACCGATGGGCAAAGCAAGAGAACGATTCAAACACTTGAAGACATGCCCCGAGCTTGTGTGATGGACTTCAAGGGTAGCTGGGAGGATCACCTTCCATTAGTAGAGTTCGCGTACAATAATAGTTGTCACGCTAGTATCGGAATGCCACCGTATGAAGCACTATATGGGAGAAAGTGCCGAACGCCCTTATGTTGGGACGAAGTAGATGAGCGTCGACTGTTGGGACCATAACTGGTACAGCAGACTGTAGAGATCATCAAGGTGATAAGAGCACGACTGGTAGCAGCTCAAGATCGCCAGAAGAAGTACGCGGACTTACATCGCAAGAAGAGAGATTTTGAATTAGGAAGTTATGCATTCTTGAAAGTATCTCCCTGGAAAGGGAAGATTCATTTTGGGAAGAAAGGCTTGTTGAGTGCTAGGTTCATAGGATCGTTCGAGGTTCTGAGGCGAGTCGGTGAAGTGGCGTATGAGGTAGCGTTACCTCCTGAACTTGAGCACATTCACAACGTGTTTCAAGTGTCAGTATTACGACCATATAAACCAGACTACAAGCACGTTATCTCCTATGAACCGATCCAAGTCGAGCAAGACTTATCATGCGAGGAAGTTCCTATCTAGATACTAGATAGGAAGGAACAGGAGCTGAGGAATAAGATCATCCATTCAGTCAAGATTCTCTGGAGGAATCACGCAGTCGAAGAAGCTACATGGGAACTAAAAGAGAAGAGGAAATCGAATTATCCATTTTTATTTGAGTAACCTTATTTTTACAATTACGAGGACGGAATTTTTATAAGGGAGGAGGGATGTAATGACCGTACAATTTTAAACTCCATTATTAATTAAATATGTGATTTAATTTTAATGAGTTAGTTTCGTGAGCTTATTTATACCTTGTGTGGTTATGTGAGTTTATGCCTATGCGAATAATTGCTAGGAATAATTAAACGGAGTCACTAATGGTTTATTTAAATTAGTAGACCAACCCTAAGGTTTTATATCAGAGTATTGTTAGAAGCATTAGTAATTAAATATTCAATTTACTTGAATATAGTGAAGGGATTTAAACGTGTTGATTAATTGATATTGTGAATACATAGAAAATTAATGAGCAAAGGATTAATAAATATAATAAGATTATATTTACTTGATTAATTATTTTGTGCAAGCATGAGATAATTAAACCTTTAATATATTGTAGTTATGTATATTGTATATAATGCAATGTGACGCATTAATGTGGTTATATTTATATATATTGACTATATAGTAAGATTAATTGCATTATGTGAGTTACATAATATTATTGCTTATCTAACATGATGTGTGTGGTTAGACCTTAATGTATACCTTATTACCTTATATTAATATCAATAAACAATTGTTAATTGATAATGATTTCAATAAGTTACTATAATTATTATAATAACAGTTATGATAATAAGTAATAATAATGCCCAATTGAATTATATTCGGTGTTAATAAAATGTACATGAATTATATGTGGATATATATGTACCCCTACTTGATACATTGTAATTAAAAATTTCAATTGTAATATTCATTTATAACCTATGTGTTTCTGAAATGAAATGTGATATAGCCTTAGTAAGCATGATAGACTATATATATATATATATATATATATATATATATATATATATATATATATATATATATATAACATTAGTATGTTGTAATTGCATTCAAGTTGTTGAGATGTGAACATTGTTCCAATATTAGAGTCACTCTTCTTCTCCTTCTTCTTCACGTGAACACCACATGGCTAGCTACTCTATATTCTTCTCAATCTCAGCAATAATCTAGCTAATGATCATGGGGGAGTGGAGATAATGATGGGATTCACCAACCTTCTACCTAATCTACATGAACCATTAGACACTTGCTCAACCCATTGGTTTGATTTGGAAGATTATTGCAATATCCGTGTAAGCATTTGTCTATAAATAAAGCCTTCCTTCTCATTTCCTTGTTGCTGAGATATTGTAGAGTGAGTTGAGGGTTTTAATTAAGTTATGAAGGAGTAGTGTAGTAGCATTGTAAGAACCATTGTAGCAGCAAACTCAAATAGGAATTGCAGAGGTATAACTTCCTTATCATGTTCTTTATTTCTGTAAACTTGCTAAAATCTTAATTCTTAGATTGATCATGGATTGATTAATTAAGTGATTGGAATATGATTGTTAAGTAGTATATAAGTTCACAAGTATATTAGAACTGTGTTATATCATAGCTGAAATGATTTTGGTGTAGAAAATTTGGATTTGGCTTTGTAACTGCCAAAGTAGAGCAGCTTCAGGCCTGGCCGGACACCGGCGCAACTGCGCAAGTTTTGTACTGGGCAGCGGCGCAGTTGCTGTAATAGACGAAAAAAATTTTATGTGTGATTCTGGGGACATAATCCTTTTAAGAGGGAAGATTGAAACGATTGAGATTTTATATTTAATTTTAAATATTTATTGAATTAAATAAATATTTATGTGAATTATTTATTAAGTTAAATAAATAAATTATGTGATTTATGGAGTGATTTAATTAAGTGTATATATTAATTAAATGAATGTGTAATATTTAATTTAATTAATGTATATTAATTTTATATTATAGTTCTAATTTAATTAAGATAATTAAATTTCATGAGATATGTGATGAAGTGTTACATGGATTATAATAAGCGAGTAATTATAATTATGTAACAATTTTATGTGATTAATTGATGTTAGATTTTAATTGATTAAATTAGATGATTGATATTTAATTAATTAAAATGTGATATTAAAGTATGTGTTAAATAAGTTGTTAAAATAAAGAAAAGGATTTTTAAATTTATTTTGCCAAACAAGGCCCTTGTATTGGTTTTAAACCTATGTCTACCAAACATGGCCTTAGCGACTAAAATCTGTTTTTAAATAAAAGGTTTGCCAAACATGACCTTATAGCTTTTAAAATTCAAAACAAATTATAACTGCTAATTATTTAATTTAGACATTATATATTTGTCAGTTGCGTTGCATGTTATTATGTCTAGTATATACGTATATTATCATGTAACAGTTATATTTTCCTAAACTACGTTAGTTTTTCCTAAGTCTAAACTAAGAAAAGAGAAGAAGAGAAGACAGAGAGGAAAAGAGAGGAAACACTGTGAAATTTTTTTACAAAGAAGGTGGAGAAGAGTTGGAATTCTAAGAATCAAAGTAGGATTATCAGAGTTATTCTTACCCTCTATCAAAGCTTAATCAAGAATTAAGGTAACAAGTCACCTCTTGTTTTTAGTTCTTGTATTCTTGAGTTTTTGGTAAATAATTGGGATTGTAATTGATAAATTGTTATTACATGAATTGAGGGATGTTGTAATCCGTTACATGAATGCTATTAATGATTGTTTTCAAAATCAAAGTACTGTAAAAACAAGTTTTATGTGTGAAAATAGTGTTCATATATAGTTCATGTATTTGGTTGAATTTTAGAGTAAAAGTTATGATTTAATTGTTCTTAATATGCCTATTGGAATTGTTAGGATGTTATATCCTCAATCATGAAAAGAATACATGTGTTATAAGTTAAAATTGATTGAGAATTGGATTTACAGTGATTTATTTTGTTAAAGTATAAGTTTATATGAAAATATCAAAAATTGAGTTTTTAAAACACTTATTCTTGTTACTTAGGTGATTTTTTTGTTTAAGTACATGTTGTACATATGTATAGTTGCATGTATGTGTCCTATGTTGTTTGTATTGCTTGGTATTGCCGGTTGTTGGATTGTATGGGTTGTTCGGTATAGCAGAGAGTTGTGGCTGTCTGCGTCTGGCCGAGTTGCTGCGCCGGCAGTAAGGCCAAAAGCAGCACAGCTGCACCGCTTGCCCATCTCTGGTCCGACCCCTGCGCAGCTGCGCCGGTGCCCAGGCTGCTAGCTGCGACGTGCACAGCGCTTGGGCAGTGGTTTTAGTTTATTTGTGCAGATTATTTTTGAGCCTTAGTTTAATTATTCATTTATAGTGGACACATATTTAAATGATATAACATGTTGTTATATGATTGTGATAAATTCATATTTGAGAAAAAAGAAACCTAATATAGTATTTAAATTATAAACTATAATTGTTTAATTATAAAATAAGTTACTTAATTATAATTTGATTAATTATAATTAAGAGTAAATGTTTAATTTATATTATAATTCTGTGAAATTATAATGTATAGAAGTTGATTTATTTTAATCAATTAGATGTTAATTTAAATTATAATTTAAGTAATTATAATTTAATAAATGCATGTTTAATTGTGGATTTTAAATCGATAATTACATGATTAATTATAAATTGTGTAATTATAATACATGTTATAGTTTAATTAATTATTGATTATAATTGATAAATACATGATTAATTATAAATTATGTAATTATAAATGCATGATGTAATTTAATTAATTTTAAATTATAATTATTTATAATTTAAATCATAATTATAATTTAAGTAATTATAATTTGATTAAGTGTTTTAATTATAATTGTTTAATTATAATTTAGTTAAATACATAATTAATTTAATTATGTGAATATGTAAGTGATGTAATTAACTATGTGATAGTTAATTATTATTATTTATTTAATTAGAGTGAGTTAACCATGAGGGTTAACCACTTATGTGAATTTGTTATGTATTAACTAATTTAGATTATTATAATTGAATGTGTATAGGAAGTGTTTAAGTACGTGGTTGAGTTAAGTAGCTTACGCTTAAGGCAAGTTTTCTAAACCCTAAACTCGTTAATTCTATACAAGTTTTCTGAACCTTGATCTTGTATTAATTTTTATGCAAGTCTTCTAACCTTAAATTTGTTAATTATATATAATTTTTTGAGTTCATATATTCATTGTTGAGAATGTCCTTTCCATTTCTGTATTGGACAATTGATTATTTAATTGAAATGATCTTAACTTATCGTTCAAGTAAGATCCATTTATTATTTTAAATGCTTTACGTTGATTCTAAAGCATATGTTAGTTCATAATTTTGTTATTTATGAATTATTGAAAGTCGATTCAACTAATCCTTAGTTGATGAACGTGAATTCTAAATTACCCTTGTAAGCTTATCCAAACCAAACCTTCTTTGGTGCGGACTTGAATTCAAATTACTGAGTTGAACAACCCTATTTACTAGGGGAGGTTACTACGCATAGCGTTAAGATGTTTGTGCACAATACATGGTACAAAGGGCTGATCCCCCTAAGTACGAGTTAAGGTCCATAGTCTTATTGACTGTTAAAGGTTTAAATAGAAATATTTATAACCTATGACAAGAGTTCAAAGGTCTTATGATACTCAGATAAATTCTATTTTTGAATTGTAATTGCGTTGAAAGAATTATTATTCAATTCCTTATTGTTGAAGCGAATCATATTATTCAGATTCTTTTAAAGATATCCTTTCATGTCTATGTTATTGTTAAACTCCAGTGAGCTGTGGTTTGCTCACTCTTGCATTAAATAACAATTTCAGTTAAGGTTGATAACGCTGATGCTCCGTCTACGAGTAAGGGCAAAGCAAAGCAAAGCAAGTGAAGACTTGTTTTATTTAATTGAGAATGATTGTAATAAGACTTGAAGGTTATATTTTTATTTCCGCACTTTATTATATTCATGTCAGGGTTAGAGTAACCCGGGATTTTCTTTACAAAAGGTTGTAACCCTTGTTGTAAGGGAGATTTATTTATTTTAATTGAAGTTGTAGTTACTTTGCATTATTCATTGGGTAGATGTATGTTATATTAGAAAGTGAACACCAAATCATGTGAAAACGAAGTACCCGGATTTGGGGGTGTCACAGGTTGGTATCAAAGCTATAGGTTATGAAACCTTGGGTGGGAAAAACCCTTAGGTAGTAGCCTTATAGGTAAGATCAAAAAGATAGATGTAATAGGTAAAAGATAATAAACTACCTTATGTGCTATGTGTTTACATTATAGTATTCGAAGAGTGACGATTCGTTATCACGTAATAATGAACTTTAAAATTCTTTTGTCAGGATGTTGAACGTTGGAGAACCTAGTCAGGCTAGAGAGGATGTACCTCAGGTGCCTAGAGATGAGGAGCCCCGTGATATACATGTTGTCTGGAAGTAGCTGGTTAGGAGAGAGCCATCTCCAGTGATCACCGTAGCTGGTCGGGAGAGTGAGATGACACCTATTCTAGAGGATAAGGACGAGGACGAGTCTGAAGAGGAGGAAGAGGATCCCGAAGAGGAATTCCCACCTCACTCTACTAGTGCTGAGATGTACGAGGCAGTCTACGATAGCAACGTGGAGCTTCATGGCCGAGTAGGAGATCTCGAGGAGACTATCCAGCAGCGAGACGAGACGATCGAGGAAATAGTAAGTGACCTAGGAGATGCACAGTGGAACCTAATACATATATAGGTTGATAGAGATGCTGCTCGATTTAAACTGGAAAAACTGAAGCAAGACATCCAGGAGGAGTCGAGGAAGCGTGCCAGAGCTGAAGAGTCAAGTTTGAGGGCTAATCAACGAGTCGATCGAGCCGAAGGTGAAGCTGAAGCCAAGAGGGCCAAGCTGAGGGAAACAGAATATGCTTTTCATACAGCAATAGAGAGAGCTCAGGACCGTATTTTCTACTACCCATCTTAGTTCTAAGGTTTATCGTGGTATGTGTTGGACCGAAGAACAGTGTTTCGGGTAATGGAAGAGGAATGCAGAGAGGCTGTGCGACGTATTAATATGCCTAGGCAGTAGAAGTAGCAGTAGCCAACAGTAGCAGTAGCAGTAGCCGTAGCAGCAGTAGCAGTAGCAGTAGTAGTAGAGCTATTGTTTATGTATTGTTTTTTGTAATAAGTAATGTAAATCCCATAATTTGAGATAAGAATGGGATGAGTTAATAATGTAATCTTGTAACTTTTCCAGTTCAGGAAGAATGATAGAAATGGCAGAAATGCTATCTGTTTGATGTAATTTTTTTAAACTACGAGTAATTAATAAAAGAAGTTTATGGACGTGTTATGTGTTATTTGTGAACTGAGCCATTTAAATGTTTAAGTATGAACTTGGATACTTAATAGTTGAATAGAGGGTCTAATAATAATATTTTCTTAACAGAAAATGCCTCCTAGAAGAAGTTCAACGCGTCAAAACCCCGAGGGTTCGATGAACAACAACAATAACGATGGGATGAATCCCAACTCGGTTCAGCAGTTGGTGAACCTGTTGACCTGAGCTCTTGCGAATCAGCCGCAAGTGCAGGGAACAACGTTCAAGGAATTCAAGGCAGTAAGACCGACTGATTTCAAAGGATCGACTAACCCTATCGAAGCTCAGACATGGGTTATGGAAATAGAGAAAGTATTTGACGTGGCTAGGGTAGGGGAAGACCAGAAGACAGTGTTCGCGGCTTTCATGTTGAAGTCGGATGCTAGCTTTTGGTGGCAGGATAACAAGACCCGAGAGGGAGAGGGAGTCATCACGTGGGAACATTTAAAGGAAATATTCTACGAGATGTACTTTCCAGCGACTTCGCAGGACCAGATGGAGGTCCAGTTCCTAGAGCTTAAGCAGGGAGGAATGACGGTGTCCGAGTATGCTGCTATGTTTAACGAATTGGCCAGGTTCGCTACTTACCAGGTCAGCACTGACGCTAGGAAAGCGAGAAGGTTTGAGCGGGGACTAAAGCCCTAGCTCTGCAGCAAGGTTTTCATGTTCCAGCTGAATACCTTTACAGCGGTGCTGGAGAAAGCCATTCTTGCTGAGGGAGGAAGCGAAGCGGTGACGAAGTTCAACCAAGATAAGAAGAAGAAGAATGAGGTAGAAACCAAGACTGGGGGTAGCAGCGCTGTGAACCAGAAGAGGAAGTGGTCTGATAATACCTTTACTGGGAGTCAGCAAGGAAGCCAGCAGAAGAGGAAGTTTGAAGCATGTGCTACATGCGGTAAGAATCACACTGGCGTGTGCATGAAGGGGAAGCGGGTGTGCTTCAACTGTGGTCAGGAAGGCCACATTGCACCTAATTGCCCAAACCTGAAGAAGGGAGCTTGCTTTACATGTGGATCCAAAGATCACATGGCTCGCAACTGCTCGAAGAAGCTGACGGCAGGGTCAACAGGGAGCGGAGGGAATGGAAGCGGCAGTTCCGTGACCATTGCTGCACCATTGCAAACTGTTCGACCTACTGCACGGACATTCAATATGATGGTGCAGGATGCTGTGCAATCAAAAGACGTGGTGTTAGGTATTATTCCGGTCAATAGTATAAATGCATATGTATTATTTGATTCAGGTGCTACTTGTTCATTCATATCTGATGATTTTGCTAAAACCTTAGACTTACCTGTAGAGGAGTTAGTTTACCCTTTGAACATAGAGATTGCGAATAGGGAGGTTATTCCTGTTAGGAGCGTTTATAAGAACTGTAGATTGGACATTAAGGGTCAGGAACTTAGAGTGGATTTGATTCCAATTAAACTTCGGGAATTCGACGTCATACTGGGTATGGATTGGTTGTTCAACCAGGGGGCGATAATCGACTGTCAGAAGAAGTCGGTAAACCTTACGACTCCGTCGAAGTTGGTGTTCTATGGTAGCAAATTGCCTAAACAAGCGAGTTGTCTGATGGTTATGCAAGCCAAGAAACTTCTAACACGTGGTTGTGTAGGATACCTAGCCTACATAGTAGATACGCGTAAGGAAAGCCCGAAGGTGGAGGAGATATCGATAGTTAAGGAGTTTGTGGACATTTTTCCGAGCGATTTGCCAGGACTTCCACTGGATAGGGAGACAAAGTTCGTGATCGATTTAGCGTCGGGAACTGCTCCAATTTTGAAGGCTCCATACCGAATGGCTCCAGTCGAGATGAAGGAACTGATGGTTCAACTGCAAGAATTACTAAACAAGAAGTATATCCAACCGAGCGTTTCACCGTGGGGAGCGCCTGTTTTGTTTGTTAAGAAGAAGGATGGATCGATGCGTCTCTGGATTGATTATAGGGAGTTGAATAAAGTTACGATCAAGAATAGGTATCCTTTACCTAGGATCGATGACTTGTTTGATCAACTTAAGGGTGCGAAGTACTTCTCGAAAATTAATTTAAGAAGCGGGTATCATCAGTTGAAGGTGAGGAAGGAAGATATACCTAAAACGGCTTTTAGGACTCGATATGGTCATTATGAGTTCTTGGTGATGTTATTTGGTCTCACGAATGCCCCAGCTGCATTTATGGACCTAATGAACAGGGTATTCAAACCATTTCTGGACAAGTTCGTGGTAGTCTTCATAGATGACATCTTGGTTTATTTCATAGTTCAATCTGATCGCGTCGTGATCATCACTATACCTTAGGGTTCTTTCCCTATTACCAACCAAACTCCATCTGAGTTTATTCTCACTATCCTTGTCATATTCATATTATAGACATCATCTTAACATTTTCATTACCAGAGTTAGAAAACTCCTGATTCTCATTCTCTAGATATTTCGAGATTCTTCTTTGAATCTTCATTTAGATATATTTTAATCTTTATTTTTCCCTCTCTCAGGTTATAGTCTAAGGTACACTTACCTAAGATTTATAACCTACAGCTTTGATACCAACCTGTGACGCCCCCAAATCCACGTTCCTTCGAAACCTTAGATTCGGTGCAGTCACGATACTATTATCGCCAAATTATTACATCTTTTATTTATTACTAAAAGAATACAACTTTACTTATTATAATTTAGAATATAAATTCTATTTATATCCAAGATCTCATCTTTACATCATAATTGATGTTACTAAAATGCGGAATAATTTAAACTTTTTCAATCCTCCTTGAATAAAATCTTTTATTGATTTCATAACTTGAATCAATTACAAACCTTGAATCAATTATAAAATATGATTCATTCTATTTGAGTTATCGTATAACGTTTACAACTCGACTTGATAACCTCTATGTATTAACTAATACATCTTTACAACACAACATGTATTAAACAGTGTAAACAACTATCAAGTACAACTCCTAGAACCTAAACAGGGTTCAAGCAATAATCTAAATAGTACTCTTCAATTCGATACTATCTATCTTTATCAATCAAGAAGCACGAAGTCTTTATCGTAAGTCCTTAACCTGCAAAAGTGGTTATTTGCAAGAGTGAGCTCGACAGCTCAGCAATTCTAACAGTTTTCATGCATCACATAGCATATAACATCATACTCAGTTTATGCATTTATAAACAGTTTATATTTACTACGCATGTTACTTTTCACATAACAAGTATATCATCAAAGATCAACTTTCAATCTCATTTATATCTCATATACAGTTCGTATATAAGTTCACATCATCACAGCATAATATAATTCAACTAACAGTTATTGAATTCATATATCGAATAGGAACTGAAAGACTTGCCTGATTCGTAGTTTAACAACTACGACTTAACTGCTTAAAAATATCTGCACTTCGTGTAATCCTACACAGTCATATTAATCATAGAGATCACACTCATCAGTTATATACATCCATATATCCTCAATATAATAATAAGTATTATATTGTTTTTCATCTTGGTTCTTAGAACCTTTGTTTCACTTTCTTAACATACTCTTATAATAGCTAGGTATGTATAGGTATACTTTTAATATCGACATTCATACACCTTTACTCGACTCGCTATGTGTTTGACACGTATTTAAAGCTCATAGATATATGATCTATATCGCTCTCACGTTTCTCAAACCTTATTGAAACCATTACATTCAACTTTCTAAGTTTCACCTTTCAAAATCCTTGTCGTAATTAAACTAGTCATGCACGGTTACTATGTTCATCATATAGTCATAAACCAGTAGGGGTCTGTCCATGATTTGCAGTTTAAGTAATACTAAGAGTCTACTACAAAAACCAAGAACAAAAAGACTGCACAAATCTTGAAAACAAGCTGGTGCAGCTGCGCAGGTATTGGCCTTAAGAGTGGCGCAGCTGCGCCACTCACTGATCAAACCAAGAATGAAATTTCATTCTGCTGGACCACCCGAGTTCAATCAATATTATTCAAGTTACTGATATTAATCAATACGCATGCTCTATGGTTATAATTTCAAGTTCGAAACCTAGCATGCTCATCCTAATCCAATTAAGGCCAAATGCCGATAAACTTTAAACAAATCAAGCCCACGTTACTAATGGTCCATTACTAAAGTCATATCAACACACCACGAGGCTAAACAATACTAAGTATGTATGCTCGTGCGTATATCACACATGTATATGTTAATCACATAGTTTATGCTTTAGAAATTTATTTTCTATGAATATGCGTGCATAGGTGAAATCCATGTTTCATCACATGATGCTTATGTCAACATGTCTAGAGGCATAATGAATCCTATTATACATGCTTGCATGATCAGAACGTATCTCACATAGTGAGTGATGATATTAGCTTTCAAATTCTAAGTTTTCATCGAAAATTACACTAAGTCAACTTAGCACATGCAATGTATCTTGAAATAATAACTCACATGCATTTGAACACATATCTATGCCATATAAACATACTCAAATGGTCAGAACTTAAAGGACACAAGTTTTGTCAAAGTTTGTTTTCAAAACCTTTATATAATCTTTGGAAAATAACCATTTAAGCAACTCATGTTATGAAAAGGTACTCAAGACCATATGTCATATCTATTATCATGCATTTTTATGTTTTATCACTTAGAATAACATATTTTATCGTCGGGGGCACTACAATTGCGTATGTGCATGTCCGACGTCCTCCGATTGCTTCCGAATACGGAGCAGTCAAAAAGATGGACATTTTTACCCCTCTTAACGACTTCAAATCGAAAAACTTAAAGAACAAAAGTTGTAGGGCTGCTCGTTATCTTTCCGAATCATCCTGAATCACCTCAATCAGAGTTCGTATGAAAACGTTATGCCTAATTTACTACAGCAGGTCAAAACAGTGTTTTTTTTCTTCTGTCTGACCATGACCGGCGCAGCTGCGCCCCAAATGGCCTTGGGGGCAGCGCAGCTGCGCCACAGGAGGCAGAAGGTTGTTCCAGACTTGCTCCTTTGCAAATTTTCAGACCGTTTCACATTCCGATCGCCATAACGCGAGTTATACTCATCCAAATTAGTCCGTTTTCGATTCTATGGATTCGTAACTCATAAAACTACAACATACCAAAGAATCAACAATTAACATAAACATTAACTAACCCACATATTAATCCAAAACTCATGTTCATACTATATTTTTATAGTTTGACAAGTTTAACTAATTCCACCACTACGGATTCGTCTATAACCCAATTTGGTTCGTTTAACTTCTATCACATGTATATATAGCTCTAATATCACTTCTATATCAACTTGAAACCAACTTATCAAGAATTCAAGAAAATTGCAGAAAACAGAAAGTGAAGAACAAGAAGATGTTATACCTTTGCTAAGCTTGGATTGGGTTTACTGCTATATTAGACTTCCTCAATCTCAGATTCCCCACCATCTCAGTACACTCACTCTCTATTCTAACTTAGCAGAAAACTCAACAAAATGAAAATGGAGAGGAAGGCTTCAATTTATAGAGAATTCAAAACCCATACAAAAGCTTTGTCCACCAATTTCAACTAACGGAAGGAAGAAGAGCACATTGGGCAAGAGAGAGTTGGTGGAGGTGGTTGGAATACACTATTTGAGCCACTCCCCTTCTCATTATTAGCTATGATGCTGAGAATTGTTAATGAAGGAAAATAGGCTTAGGCCAAATGCCTATACACGTGAATGAGAGAAAGAGATGGGACAACCAATTTTGGTTTCTCAACATGTATTAACAAATAGATACTAAATTACCCTTTTTCTTCTTTCTTAGCTCCTTAAGTCAATTAAAATGGCTTATTATTGGTACTTTAATATAAGTTATGGATACCCATATATAAGTATATACATATGTACACCTACATGTAAACAAGCATAACACCACTTATAATAATGTACCTCATGTACATTGGCTTAATCCAATAATATTTTAATTGGGCTAATTACATAATATAGTTGGGTATTATTATCTCACCGTTTTCAATATACTCAAATGTTATAATGATAATTAATATCAATTATTCATTAACT
Source organism: Panax stipuleanatus (assembly GCA_020205555.1). Classification (NCBI taxonomy): domain Eukaryota; kingdom Viridiplantae; phylum Streptophyta; class Magnoliopsida; order Apiales; family Araliaceae; genus Panax; species Panax stipuleanatus. The sequence goes on from CM035125.1 coordinate 103,847,721, forward strand.
TACCAATTAACTCTCTTTTAATAATTCATGTTAAACCTATAATTGATTTAACTTTACTATCTAAGCCACACAAGACATAATTATGTGAACTTTAGTAGTTAATAGCCCACAAGCTTATAATAATACAATATCATAATATTATTCTCAATATCCCATCTTATAATATGTTCAGGAAGTATTATCATTACACTACTAATTTACATGTTCTCTTAACATATATACTTGCACATAGCAAATAATTCCCATCATAACATTAATTAATTTCGTTTAATCATTCCTTCATTAATTTACTTAATGAATTGTTCATTCTACCACTTTGCCACACTAGGCATATTTCACAAGCTTAATTAGGCTCGTTATCACTTCCACCACACTTTAATATCCTTTAATATGTATAACATTTATACTTATAGTAATTAATGTCTACTCTATTAATTATTCAAATTATACCATTTACACATAATTATCCGATTGTCCTAAGACAACCATCTTCAATCTTTATTTTAGTCATATCTCAATGTTAATACACTACCTCCATCTCTAACTAATATTTATTCTGGATTAATAATTCTCGCAATTAATACTAATTCAAGTCACACTTTGCTACCTTAATCCATAACATATCTCAACTATCAAATCTTGTCATATATTATTACACTATGTAATATATTGAAATCCCCTTTTAATTTACATATTCATTCCATTTTCTTTATGTTAAACACATATATTAATTCACCCTCTTATGTAAGTGAATTAATCATTTCTATTCAATTTAATATCATGCCACTACCACGCAAAGCTTCATAATATAATATTCTATAATATCATTTAATTAACCAATATTTATTCCGGGTTAATTAATTAAATCTTATTCAAGTCATGTTTTCGCTAATTTAATCCATTTATGGACCACTTAATCACTAATTATGACTTTTATATGAGTCCTTAGTATACATATCTTGAAATCAAATTTTCACAAACTTACTCAGAACTTTCTACAGACCGGCGCAGCTGCGCTGGTCATAAGCTTGGAAGTGGCGCAGCTGCGCCACCTCAAGTTCATAGGCAGACAAGTTCTGCTATAGCAGAACCATAATCTCAATTCTTAAATACTTGAACATGCTTTTTAATGTGCTATCTTGCTACATCGGTTAACCAACATATTTTATTACCTCCTTCAAATGATTCAAAGTTTAAATTATAAGTTCAAACTCTATTCCCCTATAAGGTTCTCATATATATATCTAATTCCTTCCACATAATTCAAGATATATATAACACATGTATATTCTGTTAATGTTCACTTCTCGCGGTATATTAAATCAACTAGTAATTCACTAACCAATGTTTATCTAAAGATATATTGGTTCTATTCTCTCTCTCTTCAACAACGTACATATACTCCAGAAGATGGTGATTATCAAATATATTTAATGTCACCAATCTTACCATGATAAATAATTATATAAATTATTTAATACCGATAGATAAATCTTATCCATCTTCTTGCTAATTCATCTCTATAATAAATAATAAATATATATATTTATTAATCACAAAAATCACATATTACATAGTTCATATTATCCTATGTAACACAATACTTCCTACCTCATAACACACATATATATTCGAACCCAATACATGCCTTAGAAATTAAATTCTCATTTTAATAATTTTATTGAAAATTCGGGTTCTTACATCCTCTCCCCCTTATAAGGATTCCGTCCTCGGAATCACCGAAACATCCTCTACTCGGTGCTATCCTGAATATTATATATTCTCTTGAATAATTTTATTCATTCTCTTTTCGAAAGTTTTATTATTATAACATTCTCCATCGCATTCTGCCACTTTTTTCTTTCTAAGGAACATTCTACTTACTACCTTCATCCCTCAGAAGAATAAGAATCTTCCACGATTTTTCAATAATCGGGAAGTAGTATGAATAACTCAGATTCCAAATTATGCTGAGGGGTCACAAGACCGTGAACTTTTCTCCAGGTTTACTAATGCTTCAACACAATTCTTCACACTGCAAACCAGAGTGTTTATCAATCACAAAGACTGAAAACACCCTCCACGCGTACTCTAGGTGGCCAGCCTATTGTACCACTACGTTGGGCCGCAACGTAGTGTTTTGTAACGACTATATGCGTTACGCTCGGAACCATTGTCCCCGAAAACATGTTCCCTCACAGGGTTGTTCACCTCAGCTTTTCAACATCTGAATCCGCACCAGAGGAATCTGGTTTGGCATAAATACACAAGAATGCTTGAATTCTATAATCTCTTTTCAACAGTCGCCTAGCCAAATCAAATAGCTTAGACTCTCATCAACAATTCGGACATCAATAATTTAGCCAACTTAATTGACCTTCTTTATAATTTACAAGAAAACCAAAAATTCTTTTATGACGTCATGATACCATACCGGATTAGTAGTACGTTGAGGATTCTGCCATTTTATGACTTTGTCATATTACATCATACCATAGTGGGCTGACGATCTTTCGATCACAACCAACACTAGGTTAGATTGCATTGATGACTCCATCGTTTACCATTCTACATCATATCAAATGATGCATATTGTCAAAATACATTTTGAAAGATTTTCAAATCATTTTTTTGTCTTGGCCGAAACAAATAGCTTAGACATACGAATAACGGTGTTGTTTTTAAAACTCATTGGTTCAGTCACCCGACCCAATGTTTTTCTCGAGAAAACCGAAGTGCAAACACTAGCACGAAGTCAATAAATTTTGAAAATCTAGCGTAGCTAGAAGATTTAGAAAAAAATCCAAATTTCTCCATCAACTCCAATCTCTTACTCCATCAATGCTCACTATTCCAAAGCACTTATATAATATATATATTCTGCGTACAGTTCACCAACTTACCACACCATGGAAGCTCAGGAACTTACCACAATCATATGGGTTGAGGAACTTATCCTAGTCAGACTAAAATCGTCCATTCGCTGAGGGGTCCCACCATACGATTATGAGTCACGAACTTGTCATAGACATGAGTCTTAAGAACTCGCACCTAAACTTTTAATATTATCTAATTATATCTTAGAAATCTCTATCTATCAAAATAAATATGAGAAAGAATCACCTTTCTACCATATGTATAATGATACCGCGACACTAACATTCCAACGATTATCAATGTGACGTACTCAGTGCAAGCACAAAACTTCTGCCCATACAAAAGTTTGTACAACTAAGCCATCACATGAGTCCTCAATGGAAATCCAACACTTACTCTATCTTACTCTATCACTTGCTCATTACGAACTTTCTATGTTCATCATACACAACTCCTCATGAGTTCATCTCGTACCATATCATAGTATATTTCCTCATAGCATCAAGCTATACACACTTAGTCGTTACAGACTATCTATCATTTCATAGTTCAATCTGATCGCGTCGTGATCATCACTATACCTTAGGGTTCTTTCCCTATTATCAACCAAACTCCATCTGAGTTTATTCTCACTATCCTTGTCATATTCATATTATAGACATCATCTTAACATTTTCATTACCAGAGTTAGAAAACTCCTGATTCTCATTCTCTAGATATTTCGAGATTCTTCTTTGAATCTTCATTTAGATATATTTTAATCTTTATCTTTCCCTCTCTCAGGTTATAGTCTAAGGTACACTTACCTAAGATTTATAACCTACAGCTTTGATACCAACCTGTGACGCCCCCAAATCCACGTTCCTTCGAAACCTTGGATTCGGTGCAGTCACGATACTATTATCGCCAAATTATTACATCTTTTATTTATTACTAAAAGAATACAACTTTACTTATTATAATTTAGAATATAAATTCTATTTATATCCAAGATCTCATCTTTACATCATAATTGATGTTACTAAAATGCGGAATAATTTAAACTTTTTCAATCCTCCTTGAATAAAATCTTTTATTGATTTCATAACTTGAATCAATTACAAACCTTGAATCAATTATAAAATATGATTCATTCTATTTGAGTTATCGTATAACGTTTACAACTCGACTTGATAACCTCTATGTATTAACTAATACATCTTTACAACACAACATGTATTAAACAGTGTAAACAACTATCAAGTACAACTCCTAGAACCTAAACAGGGTTCAAGCAATAATCTAAATAGTACTCTTCAATTCGATACTATCTATCTTTATCAATCAAGAAGCACGAAGTCTTTATCGTAAGTCCTTAACCTGCAAAAGTGGTTATTTGCAAGAGTGAGCTCGACAGCTCAGCAATTCTAACAGTTTTCATGCATCACATAGCATATAACATCATACTCAGTTTATGCATTTATAAACAGTTTATATTTACTACGCATGTTACTTTTCACATAACAAGTATATCATCAAAGATCAACTTTCAATCTCATTTATATCTCATATACAGTTCGTATATAAGTTCACATCATCACAGCATAATATAATTCAACTAACAGTTATTGAATTCATATATCGAATAGGAACTGAAAGACTTGCCTGATTCGTAGTTTAACAACTACGACTTAACTGCTTAAAAATATCTGCACTTCGTGTAATCCTACACAGTCATATTAATCATAGAGATCACACTCATCAGTTATATACATCCATATATCCTCAATATAATAATAAGTATTATATTGTTTTTCATCTTGGTTCTTAGAACCTTTGTTTCACTTTCTTAACATACTCTTATAATAGCTAGGTATGTATAGGTATACTTTTAATATCGACATTCATACACCTTTACTCGACTCGCTATGTGTTTGACACGTATTTAAAGCTCATAGATATATGATCTATATCGCTCTCACGTTTCTCAAACCTTATTGAAACCATTACATTCAACTTTCTAAGTTTCACCTTTCAAAATCCTTGTCGGAATTAAACTAGTCATGCACGGTTACTATGTTCATCATATAGTCATAAACCAGTAGGGGTCTGTCCATGATTTGCAGTTTAAGTAATACTAAGAGTCTACTACAAAAACCAAGAACAAAAAGACTGCACAAATCTTGAAAACAAGCTGGTGCAGCTGCGCAGGTATTGGCCTTAAGAGTGGCGCAGCTGCGCCACTCACTGATCAAACCAAGAATGAAATTTCATTCTGCTGGACCACCCGAGTTCAATCAATATTATTCAAGTTACTGATATTAATCAATACGCATGCTCTATGGTTATAATTTCAAGTTCGAAACCTAGCATGCTCATCCTAATCCAATTAAGGCCAAATGCCGATAAACTTTAAACAAATCAAGCCCACGTTACTAATGGTCCATTACTAAAGTCATATCAACACACCACGAGGCTAAACAATACTAAGTATGTATGCTCGTGCGTATATCACACATGTATATGTTAATCACATAGTTTATGCTTTAGAAATTTATTTTCTATGAATATGCGTGCATAGGTGAAATCCATGTTTCATCACATGATGCTTATGTCAACATGTCTAGAGGCATAATGAATCCTATTATACATGCTTGCATGATCAGAACGTATCTCACATAGTGAGTGATGATATTAGCTTTCAAATTCTAAGTTTTCATCGAAAATTACACTAAGTCAACTTAGCACATGCAATGTATCTTGAAATAATAACTCACATGCATTTGAACACATATCTATGCCATATAAACATACTCAAATGGTCAGAACTTAAAGGACACAAGTTTTGTCAAAGTTTGTTTTCAAAACCTTTATATAATCTTTGGAAAATAACCATTTAAGCAACTCATGTTATGAAAAGGTACTCAAGACCATATGTCATATCTATTATCATGCATTTTTATGTTTTATCACTTAGAATAACATATTTTATCGTCGGGGGCACTACAATTGCGTATGTGCATGTCCGACGTCCTCCGATTGCTTCCGAATACGGAGCAGTCACAAAGATGGACATTTTTACCCCTCTTAACGACTTCAAATCGAAAAACTTAAAGAACAAAAGTTGTAGGGCTGCTCGTTATCTTTCCGAATCATCCTGAATCACCTCAATCAGAGTTCGTATGAAAACGTTATGCCTAATTTACTACAGCAGGTCAAAACAGTGTTTTTTTTCTTCTGTCTGACCATGACCGGCGCAGCTGCGCCCCAAATGGCCTTGGGGGCAGCGCAGCTGCGCCACAGGAGGCAGAAGGTTGTTCCAGACTTGCTCCTTTGCGAATTTTCAGACCGTTTCACTATTCCGATCGCCATAACGCGAGTTATACTCATCCAAATTAGTCCGTTTTCGATTCTATGGATTCGTAACTCATAAAACTACAACATACCAAAGAATCAACAATTAACATAAACATTAACTAACCCACATATTAATCCAAAACTCATGTTCATACTATATTTTTATAGTTTGACAAGTTTAACTAATTCCACCACTACGGATTCGTCTATAACCCAATTTGGTTCGTTTAACTTCTATCACATGTATATATAGCTCTAATATCACTTCTATATCAACTTGAAACCAACTTATCAAGAATTCAAGAAAATTGCAGAAAACAGAAAGTGAAGAACAAGAAGATGTTATACCTTTGCTAAGCTTGGATTGGGTTTACTGCTATATTAGACTTCCTCAATCTCAGATTCCCCACCATCTCAGTACACTCACTCTCTATTCTAACTTAGCAGAAAACTCAACAAAATGAAAATGGAGAGGAAGGCTTCAATTTATAGAGAATTCAAAACCCATACAAAAGCTTTGTCCACCAATTTCAACTAACGGAAGGAAGAAGAGCACATTGGGCAAGAGAGAGTTGGTGGAGGTGGTTGGAATACACTATTTGAGCCACTCCCCTTCTCATTATTAGCTATGATGCTGAGAATTGTTAATGAAGGAAAATAGGCTTAGGCCAAATGCCTATACACGTGAATGAGAGAAAGAGATGGGACAACCAATTTTGGTTTCTCAACATGTATTAACAAATAGATACTAAATTACCCTTTTTCTTCTTTCTTAGCTCCTTAAGTCAATTAAAATGGCTTATTATTGGTACTTTAATATAAGTTATGGATACCCATATATAAGTATATACATATGTACACCTACATGTAAACAAGCATAACACCACTTATAATAATGTACCTCATGTACATTGGCTTAATCCAATAATATTTTAATTGGGCTAATTACATAATATAGTTGGGTATTATTATCTCACCGTTTTCAATATACTCAAATGTTATAATGATAATTAATATCAATTATTCATTAACTTACCAATTAACTCTCTTTTAATAATTCATGTTAAACCTATAATTGATTTAACTTTACTATCTAAGCCACACAAGACATAATTATGTGAACTTTAGTAGTTAATAGCCCACAAGCTTATAATAATACAATATCATAATATTATTCTCAATATCCCATCTTATAATATGTTCAGGAAGTATTATCATTACACTACTAATTTACATGTTCTCTTAACATATATACTTGCACATAGCAAATAATTCCCATCATAACATTAATTAATTTCGTTTAATCATTCCTTCATTAATTTACTTAATGAATTGTTCATTCTACCACTTTGCCACACTAGGCATATTTCACAAGCTTAATTAGGCTCGTTATCACTTCCACCACACTTTAATATCCTTTAATATGTATAACATTTATACTTATAGTAATTAATGTCTACTCTATTAATTATTCAAATTATACCATTTACACATAATTATCCGATTGTCCTAAGACAACCATCTTCAATCTTTATTTTAGTCATATCTCAATGTTAATACACTACCTCCATCTCTAACTAATATTTATTCTGGATTAATAATTCTCGCAATTAATACTAATTCAAGTCACACTTTGCTACCTTAATCCATAACATATCTCAACTATCAAATCTTGTCATATATTATTACACTATGTAATATATTGAAATCCCCTTTTAATTTACATATTCATTCCATTTTCTTTATGTTAAACACATATATTAATTCACCCTCTTATGTAAGTGAATTAATCATTTCTATTCAATTTAATATCATGCCACTACCACGCAAAGCTTCATAATATAATATTCTATAATATCATTTAATTAACCAATATTTATTCCGGGTTAATTAATTAAATCTTATTCAAGTCATGTTTTCGCTAATTTAATCCATTTATGGACCACTTAATCACTAATTATGACTTTTATATGAGTCCTTAGTATACATATCTTGAAATCAAATTTTCACAAACTTACTCAGAACTTTCTACAGACCGGCGCAGCTGCGCTGGTCATAAGCTTGGAAGTGGCGCAGCTGCGCCACCTCAAGTTCATAGGCAGACAAGTTCTGCTATAGCAGAACCATAATCTCAATTCTTAAATACTTGAACATGCTTTTTAATGTGCTATCTTGCTACATCGGTTAACCAACATATTTTATTACCTCCTTCAAATGATTCAAAGTTTAAATTATAAGTTCAAACTCTATTCCCCTATAAGGTTCTCATATATATATCTAATTCCTTCCACATAATTCAAGATATATATAACACATGTATATTCTGTTAATGTTCACTTCTCGCGGTATATTAAATCAACTAGTAATTCACTAACCAATGTTTATCTAAAGATATATTGGTTCTATTCTCTCTCTCTTCAACAACGTACATATACTCCAGAAGATGGTGATTATCAAATATATTTAATGTCACCAATCTTACCATGATAAATAATTATATAAATTATTTAATACCGATAGATAAATCTTATCCATCTTCTTGCTAATTCATCTCTATAATAAATAATAAATATATATATTTATTAATCACAAAAATCACATATTACATAGTTCATATTATCCTATGTAACACAATACTTCCTACCTCATAACACACATATATATTCGAACCCAATACATGCCTTAGAAATTAAATTCTCATTTTAATAATTTTATTGAAAATTCGGGTTCTTACAGTATGTTGAACACTTACGACTAACCTTAGAATCCCTGAGACGAGAGAAGCTTTACGCTAAATTTTTAAAATGCGAATTTTGGTTGGAACATGTGTAATTTCTTGGCCACGTGATCGACAAGGATGGTATTTCGGTGGATCCGTCGAAGGTTGAAGCTGTTATGAGTTGGGAACAGCCGAAGACGCCATCTGAAGTGAGGAGTTTCTTGGGATTGGCAGGTTATTACCGTAGATTTATCCAAGACTTTCCTAGAATAGCAACTCCATTGACAAATTTAACTCGTAAAACAGTTAAGTTTGTTTGGACGGAGAAGTGTGAGGAAAATTTTCAAGAGCTGAAGAAGATGCTGAGTACTGCGCCTGTATTGTCCTTTACCGGATAGTTCGGGGAATTTCGTAGTATATAGCGATGCCTCATATAAAGGATTAGGCTGTGTGTTGATGCAAAACGACAAAGTCATTGCCTATGCGTCACGTCAGCTGAAAGATTAAGAGAAGGGGTATCTGACCCATGATCTAGAATTGGCGGCAGTAGCGTTTGCCCTAAAGATTTGGAGGCACTACTTATATGGAGAGAAGTGTGAACTATACACAGATCACAAGAGTCTGAAGTTTATATTTACCCAGAAGGATTTGAACATGCGCCAAAGAAGATTGTTGGAACTGATTAAAGACTACGATTGCGAGATACTTTACCATCCGGGTAAAACTAACGCTGTTGCCGACGCTTTAAGCAGGAAAGGTTGGGAGAAGCTGAACGTGTTAACTGATCAAGATCGGTTAATAGAACAGATGGCTAGATTGGAGTTGGAAGTGAAGTTTTCGAAGGAATTTGATGAGATATTATTTCAAGTAACCACTGGTTCTACTCTAGTAGACAAGGTGAAAGAAGCACAACTTTATGTGAAGAATGTGAAAAGATTCAGAAGAGGATAACCGATGGCGAAGAGTTCAAGTTCAAGGTCAATAATGAAGATCTGTTACGATTTGAAGGTAGAATATGGGTACCGCCAGTACCAGAGATCAAAGAGGAGATTCTGAGCGATGCTCATAGTTCTAGATATTCTATTCACCCTGGGAGTACGAAGATGTACCAGGATCTCAGGCATCATTTCTGGTGGCCGAATATGAAGAAAGACGTTGCTGAAGGCGTTGCGAAATGCTTGACGTGCCAAAGAGTCAAAGCAGAACACCAGAAACCAAGTGGACTGCTGCAACCGTTAGAAATTCCAGAGTGGAAGTGGGAGCATATCGCGATGGATTTCGTGGTAGGCCTTCCAGCGACTTAGAAGGGATTTGATGCGATATGGGTTATAGTGGATCGGCTGACGAAGTCAGCCCACTTTCTGCCGATCAGGGTTAAGTACAACCTGGATAAGCTAGCAAAGTTATACGTCAAGGAAATTATTTCTAGACACGCTGTTCCAGTGTCGATTGTGTCTGACAGAGATCCGCGTTTTACGTCTAAATTCTGGAAGCATTTGCAAGAATGTCTAGGAATGCAATTGCGAATGAGTACAGCGTATCATACTCATACTGATGGACAGAGCGAGAGAACGATTCAGACGCTTGAGGATATGATGAGAGCTTGTGTGATGGACTTCAAAGGAAGCTAGGAGGATCATCTACCATTGGTGGAGTTCGCCTACAACAGTAGTCATCATGCAAGTATTGGCATGCCGCCTTACGAAGCGTTATACGGCAGAAAATACAGAACTCCTTTTTGCTGGGATGAAGTCGGTGAACGTCAATTGTTGGGACCAGAATTGGTACAACAAACCGTCGAAATTGTGAAGCTGATCAGAACGAGATTAGTTGCTGCTCAAGATAGACAAAAGAAGTATGCCGATTTACATCGACAGAACCGAGAATTCTTACCAGGAAGTTTCGTGTTCCTGAAAGTATCTCCCTCGAAGAGGAAGATTCGATTTGGTAAGAAGGGAAAGTTGAGTCCCAGATTTATTGGACCTTTTGAGGTGTTGCGAAAAGTTGGCGAGATAGCTTACGAGATTGCATTACCTCCGGAGCTTGAGAATATACATAATGTCTTCCATATTTCTGTGTTAAGACCTTACAAGCATGATTATAAACATGTAATAGAATATGAACCTTTACAGTTTGATAAAGACTTAACGTATGAAGAAGTGCCTGTTCAAATAGTTTATAGAAAGGAACAAGTACTTAGGAATAAAGTGATACCTTCTGTTAAGGTAATATAGAGGAACCACAGTGCTGAAGAAGCTACGTGGGAACTCGAAGATGTTATGATGAAATATTATCCGCATTTATTTGCTTAGTTGTGTGTAACCCCTTATATATTGATTCTGGGGAAAGAATTCTTTTAAGGAGGGAAGAATGTAATAGACGGAAAATTTTTTATGTGTGATTCTGGGGACAGAATCCTTTTAAGGAGGGAAGATTGTAACGATTGAGATTTTATATTTAATTTTAAATATTTATTAAATTAAATAAATATTTATGTGAATTATTTATTGAGTTAAATAAATAAATTATGTGATTTATGGAGTGATTTAATTAAGTGTATATATTAATTAAATGAATGTGTAATATTTAATTTAATTAATGTATATTAATTTTATATTATAGTTTTAATTTAATTAAGATAATTAAATTAGATGAGATATGTGATGAAATGTTACATGGATTATAATTAGCGAGTAATTATAATTATGTGGCAATTTTATGTGATTAATTGATGTTAGATTTTAATTGATTAAATTAGATGATTGATATTTAATTAATTAAAATGTGATATTAAAGTATGTGTTAAATAAGTTGTTAAAATAAAGAAAAGGATTTTTAAATTTGTTTGCCAAACAAGGCCCTTGTATTAGTTTTAAACCTATTTCTACCAAACATGGCCTTAGCGACTAAAATCTGTTTTTAAATAAAAGGTTTGCCAAACATGACCTTATGGCTTTTAAAATTCAAAACAAATTATAACTGCTAATTATTTAATTTAGACATTATACATTTGTCAGTTACGTTGCATGTTATTATGTGTAGTATATACGTATATTATCATGTAACAGTTATATTTTCCTAAACTACGTTAGTTTTTCCTAAGTCTAAATTAAGAAAAGAGAAGAAGAGAATACAGAGAGGAAACACTGTGAAATCTTTTAACAAAGAAGGTGGAGAAGAGTTGGAATTCTGAGAATCAAAGTAGGATTATCAGAGCTATTCTTACCGTCTATCAAAGCTTAATCAAGAATTAAGGTAACAAGTCACCTCTTGTTTTTAGTTCTTGTATTCTTGAGTTTTTGGTAAATAATTGGGATTGTAATTGATAAATTATTATTACATGAATTGAGGGATGTTGTAATCCATTACATGTATGCTATTAATGATTGTTTTCAAAATCAAAGTACTGTAAAAACAAGTTTTATGTGTGAAAATAGTGTTTATATGTAGTTCATGTATTTGGTTGAATTTTAGAGTAAAAGTTATGATTTAATTGCTCTTAATATGCCTATTGGAATTGTTAGGATGTTATATCCTCAATCATGAAAAGAATACATGTGTTATAAGTTAAAATTAATTGAGAATTGGATTCATAGTGACTTATTTTGTTAAAGTATGAGTTTATATGAAAATATCAAAAATTGAGTTTTTAAAACACTGATTCTTGTTACTTAGGTGATTTTTGTGTTTAAGCACATGTTGTACATATGTATAGTTGCATGTATGTGTCCTATGTTTTTTGTATTGCTTGATATTGCCGGTTGTTGGATTGTATGAGTTGTTCGGTATTGCAGAGAGCCGTGGCTGTCTGCGTCTGGCCGAGTTGCTGCGCAGCTGCGCCGGTAGCAAGGCCAGAAGCCGCGCAGCTGCGCCGCTTGCCCATCTCTGGTCCGACCCCTGCCCAGCTGTGCCGGTGCCCAGGCTGCTGGCTGCGCAGTTGCGCCGTGCACAGTGCTTGGGCAGTGGTTTTAGTTTATTTGTGTAGATTATTTTTGAGCCTTAGTTTAATTATTCATTGATGGTGAACACATATTTAAATGATATAACATGTTGTTATATGATTGTGATAAATTTATATTTGAGAAAAAAGAAACCTAATATAGTATTTAAATTATAAACTATAATTGTTTAATTGTAAAATAAGTTACTTAATTATAATTTGATTAATTATAATTAAGAGTAAATATTTAATTTATATTATATTTATGTGAAATTATAATGTATAGAAGTTGATTTATTTTAATCAATTAGGTGTTAATTTAAATTATAATTTAAGTAATTATAATTTAATAAATGCATGTTTAATTGTGGATTTTAAATTGATAATTACATGATTAATTATAAATTGTGTAATTATAATACAGGTTATAGTTTAATTAATTATTGATTATAATTGATAAATACATGATTAATTATAAATTACGTAATTATAAATGCATGATGTAGTTTAATTGATTTTAAATTATAATTATTTATAATTTAAATGTTAATTATGATTTAAGTAATTATAATTTGATTAAGTGTTTGAATTATAATTGTTTAATTATAATTTAGTTAAATACATAATTAATTTAATTATGTGAATATGTAAGTGATGTAATTAACTATGTGATAGTTAATTATTATTATTTATTTAATTAGAGTGAGTTAACCATAATGGTTAACCACTTATGTGAATTACTTATGTATTAACTAATTTAGATTATTATAATTGAATGTGTATAGGAAGTGTTTAAGTACGTGGTTGAGTTAAGTAGCTTGCGCTTAAGGCAAGTTTTCGAAACCCTAAACTCGTTAATTCTATGCAAATTTTCTAAACTCTGATCTTGTATTAATTTTTATGCAAGTCTTCTAACCTTAAATTTGTTAATTATATATAATTTCTTGAGTTCATATATTCATTGTTGAGAATGTCCTTTCCATTTCTGTATTAGACAATTGATTATTTAATTGAAATGATCTTAACTTATCGTTCAAGTAAGATCCAGTTATTATTTTAAATCCTTTACGTTGATTCCAAAGCATATGTTAGTTCATAATTCTGTTATTTATGAATTATTGAAAGTCGATTCAACTAATCCTTAGTTGATGAACGTGAATTCTAAATTACCCTTGTAAGCTTATCCAAACCAAACCTTCTTTGGTGCGGACTTGAATTCAAATTACTAAGTTGAACAACCCTATTTACTAGGGGAGGTTACTACGCATAGCGTTAAGATGTTTGTGCACAATACATGGTACAAAGAGTTGATCCCCCTAAGTACGAGTTAAGGTCCATAGTCTTATTGATTGTTAAAGGTTTAAATAAAAATACTTATTACCTAGGACAAGAGTTCAAAGGTCTTATGACACTCGGATAAATTCTATTTTTGAATTATAATTGAGATGAAAGAATTATTATTCAATTCTTTATTGTTGAAGCGAATTATATTATTCAGATTCTTTTAAAGATATCCTTTCATGTCTATGTTATTGTTAAACTCCAGTGAGCTGTGGTTTGCTCACTCTTGCATTAAATAACAATTTCAGTGAAGGTTGATAACGCTGATGCTCCGTCTACGAGTAAGGGCAAGGGAAAGCAAAGCAAGTGTAGACTTGTTTTATTTAATTGAGAATGATTGTAATAAGACTTGAAGGTTATGTTTTTATTTCCGCACTTTATTATATTCATGTCAAGGTTAGAGTAACTCGGGATTTATTTTACCAAGGTTGTAACCCTTGTTGTAAGGGAGATTTATTTATTTTAATTTAAGTTGTAGTTACTTTTCATTATTCATTGGGTAGATGTATGTTATATTAGAAAGTAAACACCAAATCATGTGGAAACGAAGTATCCGGATTTGGGGGTGTCACAGCTGCGCCAGGCCTTGGTCATGATTTTTGTCTTCTGTTAAGTTCTGTTATATGCTAACTGGTTGGTATCAATTAGAGCAAGCATGTAGACATGATTAACACACATATGTGAGTATCTTGGCATAGCATGATGCATGTATAACCATGATAGTATACACTATTGATGAAAAGCTTTATGATTTTAAAATGAACTTATGGTTTTTAATATTAACTTTGACATATGTGTATCACGTGTGTATTCTGATTTTGTGAACCCGATCGTATGGTCTAAATAGATATGAAATGTATGTTTAAAGTGTTGTGCACACACTAGCATACATGATTGAAAGATTCAAATGATTTCAAAGGAAAAACTTAAGAACCTTGAAAGAAAACTTGACAAACCTATATCTTGTAAATTCTGACCATTTGAATATGTTTATATGGTTTAGATATGTGTTTCAAATACATAGGAATTATATGTTGAGATGCCTTGCATGTAATAAGTTGACTTAGTGCAATTTTCAAAGAAAACTTAGGATTTTAAAACTAATAACATCAATTACCATGTGAGTTATGTTATGATCATGCAAGCATGTATATTAGGATTCATTATGCCTATAGACATGGTGACGTGAGAATCATTTTGGTTAAACATGGATATCACCTATGCACACGTATTCAAGAAATGAATTTCAAGTATGAACTATGTGATTAAAGTATACATGAGTAGTATACGCACAAGCATGACTACTTAGTATTTTTTAGCCTCGCTATGTGGTATTATGACTTTAGTAGTGGACCCTTGAAGCATGAACTTGATTTGTTTAAAGTGTAAGAATGACCGGCATTAAACCTTATAACTTTGAATTATGGACAGAACCTTGCAATATGTGTATCTTAAACTGTATTGCATGCTTAAATTTAAGTGCAATGTGTTCAAGCCTATGTTGATACATAGAGACTAGATATTTTATAATTATTAAATCTAACACAGGATTAGATGTTTATGGACTCAGGCATAGTAAATTGACTTACGTGAACTATGTGATAAACCTATCTGATGATTAGATTCTATAAGTGTAGACTCATATTAGTTTACACATGCTAATTAAAAGACCGACTTGTTAATGTTAGGTTGTTTCAACGCAATTTAATTAAAGCTAGACTATTTGTAGCTGAGCAAACATGCAAGTTTCTTTGAATTCATTCTTGTATTATTATTTGAGCAAGTATTCTAAAACCTTACACTACTTTATTCGATGAATCTTGTAAGCATGTTTCTATGACTTACACTCTTTATTGTGCAACTTCCCTATCCTTCTCATATTGTATTGAGCAGGTTATTATTGTATTGCAAGTTATTATTTAAGCTTGACCTTTATTTCCAAGCATGCTTTAGGTGGTTTAATTTCTTTACAATTATTTCACATCGATCTTATTGATAGTTGCACTTGGTGCACTTGAGGTCGTACAGTCTTGAACTTGTACATTATTTAAAGTTCTATAATTCTTGAACTGCGTCAAATAGAGTCTGAACCGTTGTTCGGTCAGACAATTGTACGAAATTTTATAAAAGCTATCCAGACCAATTGATGGTAGAGATTCTTAGACTGAAGAGAACACCCCTTATATTATAGGGGAGTACCCCAGGTATCTAATATAAAGATACAAATAGCAGAGTTGAATGTTATGCATATACATGGCGTACACGAGGCTGATCCCCTCAAGTACTTATCTTGTAGCTAGTAACCAAAGGGTCAATCAGCTATTGATTCCATTGGAGTTTTATAGTTCAAAGTCTACTTGACTATCAGTTATTCTAAAAGCAATTATTATCCTTGCTTATGCTATTCATATTGTTGAATTCATTGTCAGATATATTTCGTTCATCATAATGTATCCTTTATTATTGTATTTAAACTTGCTGAGCAAACTTGTTGCTCATTCTTGCTATATCATGACTTCTGTTGCAGTTAAGCCCGAGACTTCAGGGAAGGACAAGGGTAAAGGAAAGATGTAGGAATAGTTTGCAAGGGGCAGACTTTGTCTTATGATTAGTTTAATTTACTGTTATGTAATATGAACCCTAATGATTATTCTAGGGTATATTTGTATGACTGTATTAAGGTTATCGAATCTTGGGACTAGTAACACCTTTTGAATGAACGGCATACATTTATTATATTTTCACATTTAGTTATTGTATGTTGTTTAGGGGTGGATGTTTGTACTGTATCGCGACGACCGAATCGGGGTTAAAGAACCCAGATTCGGGGGTGTCATAGAGATAATAGATGAAGCTCATCGCTCAAAGTATTCGATTCATCCTAGTAGTACCAAGATGTATCAAAACCTTCAACAGAGTTTTTGGCGGGCCAACATGAAAAGAGAGATAGCGGAATATGTCAGTAGGTGCTTAATTTGTCAGAACGTTAAGGCCAAACATCAACGACCCAATGGGTTGCTACAATCATTGGAGATTCCGGAATGGAAGTGGGAGCATATCACGATGGACTTTGTGGTGGGACTTTCAATGACGCAGAAAGGATACGACGCTATTTGGGTAATAGTAGATCGTTTGACAAAGTCAGCTCATTTCTTGCCGATAAGAGTCAAGTACAACTTAGACCAGTTAGCTAAGCTTTATGTCAACGAGATTATCTAAAGACATGGAGTGCCAGTTTCGATTGTGTCAGATTGCGACTCGCGATTCACCTTGAATTTTTGGAAGAGCTTGCAATAACAGATGGGAACGCAACTGAGGTTGAGCACGGCATATCATCCACAGATGGATGGACAAAGTGAGAGAACAATCCAAACGCTAGAAGACATGTTAAGGTCTTGCTTTATAGATTTTAAAAGGAGTTGGGACGATCATCTACCGTTGGTAGAGTTTGCCTACAACAACAGTTATCACGCATGTATAGGCATGCCGCCATACAAAGCGTTATATGGACAAAAGTGCAGAACTCCCCTATGCTGGGATGAAGTGGGAGAGCGTCGAATGTTAGGACCAGAGATGGTACAACAAACGGCAGAAGTGGTTAAGTTGATACGAACATGGCTACTAGAAGCTTAAGATAGACAGAAAAAGTATGCCGATCCACATCGAAAAAATAAAGAGTTCGAAGTCAGTTCTTATGCGTTCCTAAAGGTGTCGCCTTGGAAAGGGAAAATACGCTTCGAGAAGAAGGGAAAGTTAAGTCTTAGGTTCATAGGACCTTTTGAAATTTTGAGAAGGGTAGGAGAGGTAGTATATGCAATAGCATTACCACCAGAGTTGGGACATATCTATAATGTATTTCACGTATCGGTATTGCGTCCCTATAAACCGGATTACAAGCACGTAATCGAGTATGAACCAATCCAAGTCGAGAAAGACTTAACATATGAAGAAGTTCCTATTCAAGTTATTAATAGGAAAGAACAAGTCTTGAGAAGCAAAGTCGTACCTTCGGTGAAGGTGTTATAGAGGAAACACAATGCTGAAAAAGCAACGTGGAAACTCGAAGACAAGATGAGGAAGGCTATCCTCATTTGTTTGGTTAACTTATATCTAAATTATGGGGACAAAATTCTTATAAGGGGGGGGGGGGGGAAATGTAATGCCCGATAAAATTGAACTTTTATGTAAATGAATTTTATTTGATTTATTGAATAAAATTTAATTATTTGTTTATCAAACTAAGTAAGCTAATCGAAGGTCGTTCTATGACCTAGAGAATGTAGAAATGGTTAGGATTCTGGCTATGTGCTATAAATAATTGATGTGAATTTATAAGACGAAAATAAAAGATTTCCAAAAATAAAAAAAATTCTGAGAAAAATACGAAATAAGCACTATTCAAATGATGAAACACTAAGTCTTTCTGGGAGATCGGAAAGTCGGAATGACATTCTGTCGAAAGATTTGACGGTAATATATCGTGAAAAGTTAAGTTAGCTAAGAAAAGTTTTCTCGGAAGAAAATCACTATTCTTCTGTTTCTGCTCGGGAATTATTCTTGAATTTTCGAGAAACGCGTAATGATAGGATTTCAAGACGGGACGAAATATCTAATAATATTGCAGTTATGGCTCACGAAGTTTTCGCGTGAGGATTTAAAACCCTAAGGGTTAGAAAGATTAAAACCTAATAAGAATTGGTTAGGTATAATAATAAGTGATTATTATACGGAATAAATACGAGTATAATACGAGATATTATACATGTATAATACGAAGAGGATACAAAAATTAATACGTCATATAATACAAATTTTATACGAAGTAAATACATTCAATTTGAATTAAATTTAATAACTAAACCCGTGGTTCAAACCAATGGGTTAACGGATGGGTTAAACCCATGGGGCGACCCATGGGCACATGTGTGGCACATGAGGTGACATTTAGAGCATATGGGGTGCATGTGCTAGCACATGGGCAAGACATGGCAAAGGAGGTTTGGTCCTAATGACCATACTACACAAAGTCTTGCAATTTCTATAAATAGAAGGGTTGATGGCTCTTTTGGTTGGTTGATCAAATTAACACTTATATTGAGAGAGGGAGAGAGTGAGAGAGAGAGAGAGAGAGAGAGGGAGAAGCGAAGCTAACTTATGCTTTAATAAGAAACCAAGAAAATCAAAGAGCTAAGAAGTAATTGAGTCTCTATACTCAAGCATACAAGAACACCAAAGGTATAAAGATAAGAAATTTGATAGTAATTCATTGTCTTTCAATAATAGAATTGATAGAGAAGTGAATTGGTGGAGCATGTTCAATAAGAACATATAAGGTTGGCTAAATGGTGAATTAAGAACACTAATAAGCCATGATTAATGAAATCATATTAAGTGATTAAGGAACAAATGAAGAAGTTATCAAATTCTTGAGAATTTGCATGATAAACATGAGAAACCATTAAAACTTAAGTGTTTAGAATGGTTAGAATCACTAATGAACGACCAAGGGATTGATTCCATTTGGTTCGAAGTAAAAATATTGAATAACGAAGATTCGGCGAAAATTACGCGAGAAGACGTTAAACATCGAAACCCTGAATTTTTCGATTAATAGAAGTCAAAAGTCAACGTTTGATTAGAAAACAATGGCTTTCAATGGCGTGACGTAATTATGTAAGCAAGACTTGCGAGAGCAAGAACGAACGAATTCGGACTTAAAACGAAGAATTGAGCGTCGAACGTTCACGAATATTTAACAAACGCGTAAAAATGGACTAATCGGCAAATTTATTGCCAACTGGATTCAGAAATGAATTTTGACTTGACAAAATCATAGGAACACACTATTTATGAACTATTGGCTTTGGAACGAGCCAATTCTGAGTTGTAACAAACGTGTTACGAGCTCGTGAAATTTAAAATTTTCAGAATCTAGGGGCCAGCGCTGCAACGCCTCCTAGACCTTGCGTCCCAGCGCTTTAGCTCAGAGGCAGGGGAATCGTTCTACAAGACAGCGTTGCAGTGTTGCCTTTAAGCCTTTGGCTGGCGCTGTCGCGCCCTTTAGGAAAAAAATTTCGACGTGAACATTTCTTAACCTAGCTTTCTGCGTGGTAATTATGGGGAAACTATATAGTTAATATTCATGAAGAGGAATCACTGAAACAACATGTTTAAGAATGGTTTTAAGAATTAAACGTTTACAAAACGTATTTAAATTTAAAACTCAAAATCCGAAAATGTGAACTATAAATCGTAATTGAGTTGTGAGCGTGCCTTAATGTTATATAACATGTAATAAAGGTGTGTGATGCATGAATAATATCGAATGAAGTTAAAACTCATGTAAATGATATACGGAGTCCGATAATAGGAATCTGATGGGAATGTGATTAACATAACGAACCAGTTAGGGTTTCGTCCGTCATTTTACCTAATGATGATCGACGGGAGTCAGTTTATGACATATAGATGTTAATAAGCCGTAATAAATGTTAAATAACTTGAACGGATGTTATTAGTTTAACAATTCGGTTAAGTTATACAAGGAGGAGAAGATAGGTTAAACATTAGATATCAATTGTGGACTCTCATTTGGTATGCTATGTGTTTATGATTTGTAGAAATTATAAAGACCGAGTAGCGTACAGTTAAAGGTTTAAAGATGCAATGACAAGTTTTTTAAACTCTTTTCTACACTTTACGTTGGACAAGCTATCATTATGCATGATCTCTTATGCATAAACTATTATTGAATAGTCGATGCCATTTGATTCGGCTAGACTGAGAGTTAGAGTATTTTGGTTGGTTTTCAAATCTTTCCAAAATAATTACGATGTTGTTATCTTATGCTAATTGCTTGGTACGGATTCTCAGGTAATCCTGAGTGTGAATAAACAAATGGTTTTACGTCGTTAATTCGATAGGCACGTGAGGTTTCCACTAATTAAACGTAAACACATTTAATGTATGAGTGTTGATCAACATAGAGTACTACAGGCTGATCACCTGGATGTGCTCGTAAGCTATATCGAATTTACGGTCTCAGTGCCGGGTTGTTCCTTTCATGAATAAGAACTAAATGATGGTTCATGGTCATTAACCAATACAGATCCCGAAGAGGCTATAAGTCCTTAGGATTGGTTTTAAAGGAATCAAAACGTTATTTTGATTATTCTTAAGTACTTCATAACTATTGTACAGTTATTGAACACAAAGTTATATGATTCTTGATTTTGTGATTTCAAGATATGTGTTAAACTTGCTGAGCTGTTTATGCTCATTCTTTCTTAAAACTAAATGATTTCAGCTAAGAGCAAACGGACCGAAGGATCCGGTAAAGACAAGGACAAGTCCAAGATGGATAAATAGTGATCCTTATAATAGCTTAGTATTAGTAATGTAATAACTGATATTATGACACAAAATAAATGTAATGGTTACAAAGAACATGGGAAGTGATTAATAGAATGTAATACTTAGTAAACTCATGCATGTTATTGAAGTCTTTCATTAAATGTATGAGTAGATTGTAGTACCGTGTAGCACCATATCCTAGGGTTTGAAGGTACCCGAATTTTGGGGTGTCATAGTGATGGTCTATGACTGTTGAAGTTTCTCATAAAATAGTATCAAGAAAAATTTACGATATAGTAGTTTTTTTCTTCTGTTCAAAAAAAGCGGGGAGTGCGCATTTGCTTCAAACAATTTACAAATAATAATTTTACGCCTTTGAGTACGCATAGACCATCAAATGAAATGTGAATAACCCGTCCTCTTCTCTTTGAAATTGTATTGAGGACTCAGCTTGTGTGTTGTCGTATTTTACACTACAGAGTAATAGTTGTAAATATGAAGTTTGTATTTGGATTCTGTAGTGTGTATTTTGGCGACTCAGAATGGGTTGTGTGGACCTATTTTGGGGGCATCACAGTTAGTATCAAATATATAAGTAAAAAGCTCTGAGCCTCTCGCTAGTGACTTCCTTTGTGGGATGCACCGAAGCCAGACTATCCGTAAAGGACGCCGTGAATAACGGTAGCAAGCTGATAGGTATCAATGTGAGGTGCTATGGTTGAAGCACCATGAGAGTCATAGTTGGTATCAGAGCTTATGGATATGGTCTTTGGCGGAGATCTGAGACTAGAACTATGAGGGGAGAGACGAGTAATATCCTTTGCTAGTGTGTGTCCTACCTAAGCTGAATTTTCTTACTTAATAAGTTGACAAATTATGATATGTCAATTAACCTTTGTTTTAAAGCTGTATTCTGAAATGATATCTGAAAACCAATAGATGAGCAACGGAGAAATCATAATACAGAGGAAATGACCGGAAAGATAGAATCTGAATTGAAAGCAATGTATCCTCACCTATTCGAAATGCCAGGTACGTGCGTAAATTTTGGGAATGAAATTTCATAAGGAGGGGAGATTGTAAGACCCCGAATTTTATGAAATAAAAGTATTCAATTTTTCTTATAATTATTATGCTATTCAGTAAATGGTTAAATTGATAAAGGGTTAAAGTTAAAGGTGATATGTGAAAATTTTACAAAGTATGCAAGTTGTTATAAAATATTCGTTGTGTCGGGGAATATTCGTACGACGGCGCAATCATTGGTGGACCCCACAACAGAATAACTGTCGAATATAGAAAGTGACAAAAATATCCTTTTCATAAAAATAACGGCAAGACTTTTACCGTTAAACTATTAAAATACCCGGTGATAAAAGTATTGTGGTACGAGGTATTGCATAGTAGCACACGGTATTGCATAGTATCTTTGATTATTGATGCTTACGTAAGAAGTCACTCAATTTCATGCAATAATTGCCACATTAGTTGCTGCATAATATCTCATAT
This sequence comes from Panax stipuleanatus, assembly GCA_020205555.1. Taxonomy (NCBI): domain Eukaryota; kingdom Viridiplantae; phylum Streptophyta; class Magnoliopsida; order Apiales; family Araliaceae; genus Panax; species Panax stipuleanatus. The sequence goes on from CM035125.1 coordinate 103,870,796, forward strand.
TATTGATTCAATAAGTATTACAGTAACATCTACACAATATTTTATATTATTAAATCAATAATTGACACTACGTTACTCATATTATTATTAGCATTATTGGTAATGCCTAGAAAGTTATGTCGAGTAAAGGGGTTAGGTTATTTAATTGTGCGCCAGTAAATTAAAATTCTTATCGAAAAGTCCTCTTTCCTAGGAATATTCTGGTTGTCAATATTGTGAGTTATAATATTAATGATGACTAATTGTTGAAAGATTGTGTTAATTAAAGATAAGTGATTTGTGGTGGATATTTATTCAATTTTTTTATATAAATAGAGGAGTTGTTATAAGTTTGGCTTATTATTCTATGGACCTCTACGTGCCAAATTATTTAAACCGTCGGCAAAAAATTATTTCAGTTTTTATTTTATTATTATTATTATAATAGTAATAAAACAAAAAAAAATTATAATATATATAAATTTATTTATTTTATTAGAATATAAATAAAATATATTATATTATATATAAAGTTTTTGTTTTATTAGAATATTTCATTATATAATGCTGCATATTAAAATCAAATTTCGCAGAATTCGTCAGTGAAAAAAAAATCTTTTGTTCATCCGTGAGGTTTCTAAATAGTGCCCTGCCATTATCCTATAAATAGGTTGCTTAGTTAAGGAATGAAAATCACACCAGAATCAGAGAATTCTTCTTCTATAATGTTGTGGGTATTTCTTTCTAGTATAAGGGTACTTTGAGTGTAGCTAATAGTGCAAGATTTCCTCAAGATAATTGTAACGCTCGAGAAAATCGAACGTTTATATAAATGAATTTTATTTGATTTATTGAATAACATTTAATTATTTGTTTATTAAACTGAGTAAGCTAATCGAAGGTCATTCTGTGACCTAGAGAATGCAGAAATGGTGAGGATTCTGGCTACGTGCTAGAAATAAATAATGTAAATTTATAAGATAAAAATAATAGATTTTCGGGAATAAAAATATTTCTGAGAAAAAGACGAAATATGCACTATTCACAGATTAAACCCTGAGGGTTAGGATTTGAGACCCTAAGCCTTTATAGGAGATCAGAATGTCGTAATGACATTCTGTCAGAAGATTTGACTGTAATATATCGTGAAAAATTAAGTTAGCCGAGAAAAGTTTCTTGGAAGAAAATCACTATTCATCCGTTTCTGCTCGAAAATTTTTCTTGAATTTTCGAGAAACACGTAATGATAGGATTTAAAGACGAGATGGAATATGTAATAATATTTCATTTATGGGTCACGAAATTTTCGCGTGAGGACTTAAAACCTAAGGGTTAGGGAAAGTGAAACCTAATGATAATTAGTATTAAGTATAATAATAAATGATTATTATACGGAATGAATACGAGTATAATACAAGATATTATATACGAGTATAATACGAAGAGGATACGGGAATAAATACGACGTATAATACGAATTTTATACGAAGTAAATACATTCAATTTGAATTAAATTTAATAACTTAACCCGTGGATCGAACCGATGGTTAACGGGTGGGTTAAACCCATGGGATGACCCATGGGGCAACCCATGAACATATGTGTGGCACATGGGGTGACATGTAGAGCATAATGGTGGCATATGCTAGCACATGCTAGCACATGGGCAAGACATGGAAAGATATGGGGCAAGAGGAGGTTTGGTCCTAATGACCAAACTACCCTAACCTTGCAAATTCTATAAACAAGGGACTTTGGTCTTCATTGTTGGTTGTTTGATCAAAATCACCAACATATTGAGAGAGAGAGAGATAAAAGGGAAGCTAGTTCATTCCTTGATAAGAAAATCAAGCAAACCAAGGAGCTAAGAAGTAATTGAATATTCATATTCAATCACCAAAGATCATCAAAGGTATAAAGATAAGAAATTTTGACAATTCATTGTCTTTCAATAATAGAATTGATAGAGAAGTGAATTGGGGAAAGCATGATTAATAAGAAGTCATAAGGTTGGCTAAATAAGGAAGTAAGAACACTAATAAGCCATGAGTAATGGAATCATAAGAATTTATTAAAGGAACTTAATGAAGAATTATCAAAATCATGAGTGTGTGTGTATTAAGCATGAGAAACCATTAAAACATAAATGTTTACAATGGTTAGAATCATTAAAGAACAACCAATGGATTGATTTCATTTGGTTTGAAGTAAAAATATTGAATAACGAAGATTCGGCGAAAGTTCCGTGATTAGACGTTAATTGTCGAAACCGTGAATTTTTTGAGAATAGAAGTCAAAAGTCGTCGTTTGATTTGAAACTGATGGTTTTCGATTGTGTAACGTGTAATTAGGTAGATAAGACTTGCGAGAGCAAGAATGAACCAATTCGAACTTAAAACAAAGAATTGAGCGTCGAACGTTCACGAACGTTTAACGAACGCGTAGAAATGGACTAATCGGCTAAATTCTCGCCGACAGATTCAGAAATGAATTCTGACTTAATGAAATGATAGCACATAGAATTTATGAACTATTGGCTTTAGAAAGAGCTAATTCTGAGCTGTAACGATCGTGTTACGAGACGTGGAAATTCAAAATTTTCATAATCTAGGGGGCAGCGTGATAGCGCCGAGGCAGGGCTCAAACACTGCAAGGCTTTAAGCCTTTGGTTGGCGCTGCCGCGCCCTTAAGGGAAAAATTTTAGACGTGAAGATTTCTTAACCTAGTTTTCTACATGGTAATTATGGGGCAACCATATGGTTAATATTCATGAAGAGAAATCACTTAAACAACATGTTTAAGATTGGTTTTATGAATTAAATGTTGACAAAACATATTTAAATTTAAAACTCAACATCCGATAATGTGAACTATGAATCGTAATCGAGTTGTGAGCGTGACTTAAGGTTATATAACATGTAATAGAGGTGTGTGATGCATGAATAACATCAAATGAAGTTAAAACTCATGTAAATTCTATACGAGGACCGATAATAGAAATCCGAAGGGAATGTGATTAACGTAACGAACCGGTTAGGGTTTCGTCCTTAATTATGCTTATGGATGATCGACGGGAGTCGGTTTATGACATACAGATGTTAATAAGCCGTAATAAACGTTAAATAACTTGAACGAATGTTATTATCTTAACAGTTCAATTAAGTTATACAAGAAGAGGAAGACAGGTTATACATTGTATATCAATTGTGAATTCTCATTAGTATTGGATATGTTTATGCTTTGTAGAAGTTGTAAAGACTGAGTAGAATAAACATAAAGGTTTAAAGATGCAAAGGAAAGTTTTCTAAACTCTTGTCTATACCTTGTGTTGGACAAGCTGTCATTATGCATGATTTCTTATACATAAACTATTATTGAATAGTCGATGCCATTTGATTTGGCTAAACTGAGACTTAGAGTATTTTGGTTGGTTTTCAAATCTTTCTAAAATAATTACGATGTTGTTATCCTATGCCAATTGCTTGGTATGGATTCTCAGGTAAGCCTGAGTGTGAATAAACAAATGTTTTTACGTCATTAATTCAACAGGCACGTGAGGTTGCCACCAATTAAACGTAAACACATTTAATGTATGAGTGTTGATCAACATAGAGTACTACAGGCTGATCACCTGGATATGCTCGTAAACTATATCGAACTTACAGCCTCAGTGCCGGGTTATTCTTTTCACGAATGAGAACTAAATGATGGTTCATGGTCGTTGACCAATATAGATTCTGAAGAGGCTATAAGTCCTTGGGAATGGTTTTAAAGGAATCAAAACGTTATTTTGATTATTCTTAAGTACTTCATAACTATTGTACAGTTATTGAAGACAAAGTCATATGATTCTTGATTTTGTGGTTTCAAGATATGATGTTGAACTTGCTGAGCTATTTATAATCATTCTTGCTTAAAACTAAATGATTTCAACTAAGAGCAAACGAACTTAAGGATTCGGTAAAGACAAAGGCAAGTCCAAGATGGACAAGTAGTTACCTTTGTAATAGCATAGTATTAGTATTATAATTACTGATATTATGACACAGAACAATATAATGGTTATAAAGAACCTTGGAAGGGATTAATAGAATGTAATACTTAGTAAACTCATGCATGTTATTGGAGTCTTTCAGTGAATGTATGAGTAGATTATAGTACCGTGTAGCACCATATCCAGGGTTTAAAGATACCCAGATTTGGGGGCGTCACAGGTTGGTATCAAAACCTTAGGTTATAAAACTTAAGGGAAAAAACCTTAGGCTAATACCTTGGGAAGAGAAGTAGAAGTTAAAAGTAAATAAACTCAAATAGAGTTTCAAAGAAGAAAGTAACCTTAAACATATTGAATGTGATATATGTTGCTAATATTTTGATTGTATACTAATCAAGTTATTTGTGTGTTATTTTAGATACCAGGTATTATGGACATGTATAATGAAATGCATGAAGTTAGTGAGGACTCAGTCAACTTTGTAGAGGTAGTACCGATGCCGATAGCAGAGGTACCGGTAGTGATTCTAGAGGAGACAGATCTGGAGGAGAAGGATCCGTCTGAATATTTTGATAACTTTGACTTTGCATCATTATTTGATGGTATGTAGAAGGAAGAGGTGGAGACAGTGCTGATTAATACGTTACTGCCTACTGAAGAGATGGAGGAAGAGTCGACACCGGCGGAGTCCATAAAGGCTCTGTTCATGGGAGTGTTGGACAGGAACATCCAACTGAGTAAAGAGGTACGTGACCTCAAGTAAGAGGTTCACGACGTCTAGGAGAACAAGGAGGACATGGAGGTCTTCTAGGAGGTCGAGCACGATGAGAGGGTGTTGTCCAAGGATAAAGTCCAGGACTTAAAGCTAGAGGTTTAGGAATTGAAAGCGGAGCTTCTGAGCAAGAAGCAAAAGATTAGTTGAATGTCCTACATCCATACGAGTTCGCACGAGGATTACCAGCACCAGATTGTTGAGTATCCTGTGGAGGAGGGACAGACTCGGCATACGATTAGCCGGGATATAGTGGCCAGTATGGCTGATGCGGATTACAAGAATACCGTGAGGCAGATGTAGTCCAATAGTATGTATAGCAGAATTAGCAATGTTTTAATAACCAGGAATTTCAAGTCAATTTATATGTATATACATTATTGATATTTAAAACTTTGTGCTATATAGTGATTTAATATATGATAACATATATGAAGTGATGTATGGCTAAATAAATATATATATTATAGTTATGGATATATATATTTATAGATTTCATTAAAATGAAAGCTGCATAACCTAATTATACATTAGGCGAGATAATTAAATAACCTAATGGTTATGATAATAATGAATAGTTAGTATATAATACTAACTTAAGTGGATAATTTTATTATTGCAAGTGATTAATAATTTTAAACCTAATAATAGTAAACCTAATTAGGTTACAAGTTAAAGAGATATGTGTAAGTAATTAAATTCCATAAGATTGGAAATAGAAACTCTAAATAATCAATTAGGAGAATATATATTAAAATTGTTAAACTATATTTATTACATAGCCCAAAACAATAAAATGAGAAGCCCAAAAAAAATAAAATGCAAATCAATACTTAGCCCACTTGATTAGGTATTTTAGACTTTTGGTTAATCAAATTTGTGCATTAAAATAAAAACAAAATGGGGGGGATAATGGACAAGAGTGACCGTCCCTTTTAGGCCTTTTAAGGCAACAAAATTATGCTAATCAAGATCCTTAATTAGTAACTCTTACATCAAGTACAAGTGTGTCCATCTCCCATTGGTCGAAAATCTACTTAGCACCTTTAATGACATGATTAGGCTTAATTGGAAGACATAAGGCAAAGCCTTTTATCCAAAAGACAACAAAGATATGGGGGATATTAGTTATGATCCTAGTTTTATCTAACTATATTGCAAGATACATTTCATTTTCTATTCTTCTCCTTCTATTTTTCTCCCAAGCTAGCAAAAATACAAAGAGAGAAAAGAGAGAGAGCGGTTCGGATTTGAGGAGAAAGAGAGGGTGTGCTAGGTTGATTTATGCACCCTAAGTTCATAGCTTACTTTGGTGGATCAAGGAAGGTTGCTACTAGAACAAGGTATAACCTAAATCTTCATCTTCTTCTTTTATTTTGTGTTATAGCAAGATTTGATGGGGTTATGAACTAATACCCAAGATACCCTAGTTCTACATATCATCATGTATGAAACTAAGCATCTTGAGTGTTAGACCAAAGTTTTAGAGGAAGAAAATGAGCATATGTTCTCCTAGGGGTGAAACCCTAGTTTTTCTTCCACTAAATCTTGTGTAACCCAAGTTTTATATCTTGGATTTGAGATTCGTCGAAGGGGGGGTGCTAGATACATGAGTTAGCTAGTAAACCCAAGTGGTAGAACATAAATCCAATAATTTTTGAAGTCTTGGGGGCTATTTTCCCAAAACAGCCCAGGTATAGAACTTAAAGCTTTAAAACCCTAAAAGCCTACTGACCCATTTTTCCTAAGGCTGTTTCAGCCAGTTCTGCATCTTTTAAAAATCTAGGAAAAATCACAGAGGTTCCTTAAGAAGTTATCTTCTTGTAGGAAAAAGAACGGATACGTTTCGATGTGTAGTTTATGTGTAATGGCTTTTACCGTGAAGGACTCCTAAATATTCTTACTCGGATTCCTTACTGTGTATACCTTGGAAAAATCTAAAATTTATACAGTATGTGTATATATGTTATGAGAGTGTACCCTAAATGTTTCAAAATTTTCTAAGTAAAACTCGATTTATGAAAAATATAATAAGATTCGAAGGTTTTGAGTACTTTAAATATAGTAAATTACTTTCTAAAATTCTAAAAAAAATTGGAAATCATTATTGGGTCATACACAAAAGAAGAATTTTTGGAATCAGTTTGGTATTTTTCCTAAAAATGATGAAGTTATGAATAAAAATAAATAAATAGTTAAATGATGTCATAAATAAGAAAAATATGATTTTAATGCTTGAATACTCCTAATATATAATATTCTGACTATTTAAGGGTATTTTTGATAATTTATAATAAGAAGTATTATTTAAGATTTTTACGGGTATTAAATAAGTTATTTAATAAAGGGTGAACAATTAAAATAAATTATTTATTTGCCTAATAACTTATTAAAATGTTACTATGATATTTGTAATATAAGAATATGATATTTTTAAGTTAATAAAAATATTAAGATTTAAAACTTTATTGAAATATTATTGAATGGTTAATAATATTTGATTTAAGCATTAATAAATTATTAAAATATTATTAAATGACTAATAATATTATATTAAAGTATTATTAATAATATTAGATTAAAATATTATGAAAAAATTAATAATATAAGATTAAAGTATTATTGGATGATTAAAATATTATTAAGTAAATAATAATATTCAAAATTAAATAAAATGTTATTAAAAATGTAATAACATTAGTAAAGGAATTAAAGGTAGTTGTTATTTAATAGTAATATTATCGAGGCATGATAATATTTCTAAGAACTAAATGTAATATGTAATATCTATGTGTTTACATAATGTAATGTTATGCTATGGCTAATTGAAAGATTAACTATAGGTCTCTCAAATGAAGATAATTAAACTGCCTAGCAGATAGAATTTAATTGCGTAGAAGTAGCCTACAAACAAGGCAAGTTCCTTAACTCAAACTCGAGTTATTATTTTTGAAGCATGTTAGTGAATAATTATTGTTGATTATTCACATCTATACTGATTATTAAAATTCGCACTTTGTGCAATTAAATTCATGTTCTATTATTATTGAACCATGAATTAAATTAAAGTTCTTTCATTCATGAACTGTTTATGAGATAAATCTATTCTAATTGTATCAGCTAGATCAAGCATATCTAAATTTGTTAAATCAAATGTGTTTTAAGAGTTGTTCTTATTAAATTGATATGGTAAGAACTCTTGGCTGAGAAAAGGACGAATTTGATTAAAGCATGATATCAATGCTGGATTATTAAGTGTTTATGCATAAATCATGGGGTATGAAAGGCTGATCCCCTTAATTACCAAAACTTATTAAAAGGTCCAGTTTAAATGCTGAGAACCTTGGCAAATGTTCATGGTTATTTCAAACCACTCAGTACTTGTTATTCAATTATTCAAATATTCAACTGTTGACTATTAATTCAAGTTCCTTCATAATTTTATACTGTTGTTGAATATTGAAAGAGAAACTTCATTCTAATCATGATATATCTCCCATGTGTATAAACTTGCTAAGCAAATTAGTTATTTACCCTTGTTATATCATGACATTTATTTCAGCTAAGGCAGAAACGTCCAAAGGGGACAAAGGAAAAGGGAAGGTTCAAGAGTAGATGTTTGAGAAGGCTTATGTACTAGTTTATTTTAAATACTATTTGATTATGTAAACTCTTTATAGTATTAAGAGTACGTTTTAAGTTAAGGTTAAAGAACATTGGGACTATGATTGTAAGACTTTATTACTATTATGATAAACAATGTATGTTTATTCTTCCGCATTAGTTATAAAGTATGTTTGTTGTTGAGTATCGTGAACACCGAATTCGATGTTAGGAAACCCGAATTGGGGGGTGTCACAGGTTGGTATCAAAGTTGTAGGTTATAAACATTAGGAATGTGAAACCTAGGTTATAACCATAGTAGAAAACTTATATAGAGTATGTAGGTGATGGGTTGAGGAGATCCATCGAGTTTTAGTTGTACTGAATAAAAATATCAATTCATTTCATCAATGAATATATTTTATTGTGGTTACTGATGTTGTTTTGATTGTTTATTGTGGTCATAGGATGGTTGACGAGAGTCAAGATAGCTATTCAGTGAACCAGGAGCCGAGGGACTCTAGTGAGGAGCCCATAGAGCATGAGGTGATAGGAGATTTGCTGGCGAGGAACGTCGAGCTAGAGGTTAGGGCTGAGCAAGTGGAGGTGCAGAACCACACCCTCCAGATTTTTAGCAGCAGTATAAGGACGCCGGTTACCAGGCCCATGCTGAGTTAGCCGAGTTGTGAGGGAGGCTGGAGCAGAGAGAGCTACAGCTAAGTTAGTTGAAGGAAAAGGTGGAAGCTAAAGATGTGAGGATATATACTTTGGAGCGAGCTTTAGACATCGCCTTTATGCAGTTCGACGCCAAATGGATGGAGCTGCACTCTAGTAGCGAGAGCAGGCGTTGATTTGTATTCATGTTCGATATAGTCCCACTTTTGTTTCTAATAGGGACAGTTTAGTTGTTGTAAATCCTTATGCTTTGATTTATGCATATGATGGCAGTTAGACCCCAACTTTTGTTTTGATAGAGGGGTAGATGGTAGTGAATCCTCACTTTTTGTCCATTAGAGGATAGTTGGTGGTGGGCAGTTTATGCCTTGAGCATTTATAGAAGTATGCCAAATGTTGAGTCGGTCTGTATTAAAACATTGGTATATAAATATAAATGCATTATTATGATACGTGTTTGAGAAGTTATATAGTAAATTGTCTATTTAATGTTATAAAAATTCAGTAAACTGAATTAGTATTTTTTTAGCAAACTTAACCCACTAATAGGGGAAGCAGAATTCCAAAGTTTGGTAATCTAAAACTCTCACATGATGATCATGTGATTGTTCGAATGCAGTATTTGATTACATGCTAACTACTTATATGATAATAAAACTCGCGTAACATGTTAGAACTTGGTTTAACTAGATAATGCCGCCCAGATGAGTACTACGAAACCAAGAGATCGATGAGTCGATTAACAATGCAAAGGGAGCTCAACCAAACCCAATGCAAGACTTTATTAACATGATGGTAGAAGCTATGAGGAACCAAACACCAATCGCAGGAAACTAGACGGGAAACTAGTTAGCCAATTTTAAAGACTTCAAGGCAGTAGGACCGTCGGAGTTTAGGGGAACAGCAGACCCGATAGAGGCCCAGACGTGGATAAAGGAGATTAAAAAGACCTTTGTTATTGCTAGAGTCGCTGAGGAGCAGAGGACAATTTTTTTTGCCTACTTAATGAAAGGTGAGGCTAACTTTTGGTGGGAAGCCAACCAGAGCAAAGCCGAAACTGGAATCGTGACGTGGGAAGCATTCAAGACGTTGTTTTTCGAGAACTACTTCCCTGAGAGTAAGAAGGCGAGAATGAAGATCAAGTTTTTGGAGCTGAAATAAGAAAATATGAGTACGCTGTAAAATTCAATGAATTGTCCAGATTCGCTCCACATTAGGTGGAAACTGAGGTGAGGAAGGCAAGAAGATTCGAAAATGGGTTAAAGCCGTGGATCTATAGCAAGGTAGCGGTTTTATAAATTACGTCGTTCTCAGCTTTATTGGAGAAAGCTCTTATTGCTGAAGGTGGGAGTGAAGCGGTTTCGAAATATAATCGGGAAAAGAACAAGAAGAAGGTAGAAGGAGGATATTTGAATGTTAACAGTGGTGACAACAATAACAAGAAGCATAAATGGAGCAGTGGGGGTAGCAATTCTAAAATTTAGCAAGGGAGCGTGCAGCAGAAGAAGCAAGTATGTGGGAATTATGGAAAGGGTCACTCGAGAGAGTGCATAAAAGAAAAAATGGTCTGTTATACCTATGGACAAGAAGGGCATATTTCACCCAATTGTCCTAAGGAGAAGAAAGGAGGTTGTTTTAATTATGGAGAAGCGAGACATCGGATCAAGGAATGTCCAAGGAAGAAAAGCACGGATGGCGGAAGCGGCAATAGGGGAAACAACACTAGGGCAACCAGTGGAGGACCAGCCCAGCCAAACAAGCCAACAGTGAGGACCTTTAACATGACAGTGCAAGATGTCGTGGCATCTAGGGAGGTGGTGTCAGGTATTATTCTGATCAACAATATAAATGCCTATGTGTTATTCAATTCGAGAGCTTCATGTTCTCTTGTATCTGATGAATTTTCTCAAAGATTAAATTTACCTCGTGAACTATTAGAACACCCAATGAATGTAGAAGTAGGGAACAAAGAAATTATCCTTGTAGACTACATTCATACCAATTATTGTGCTGATTTGAAAGGGTTTAAGCTTAACATGGATTTGATGCCGATTCGACTTGGAGAGTTTGGTGTAATCCTCGGGATGGATTGGTTATCGAGTCACAGAGCGGTCATTGACTGTAAAAAAAAGTGTGTACACCGGAAGACTCCAAATAAGTCGAAGGTGGTATTTCATGGTAGTAAATCGCCGAGACAATCTTGTTGTATGACGACGATGCAAGCAAAGAGGTTGCTTGGGAAGGGTTACATAGGTTATTTGGCTCACGTTGTGGATACTCGCAGAGTCGAGGGTGAACTGGGTCAGATACCTATTGTAAGGGAATTCGTTGATGTCTTCCCAGATGAGATTCCTGGATTGCCACCGGATAGAGAGGTAGAGTTTGTTATTGATTTGGCACCAGGGACAGCATCGGTATCCAAAGCACCGTATCGTATAGCTGTGGTAGAAGTGAAAGAACTGATGGTTCAACCACAAGATTTGTTAAATAAGGGATACATTCGACCTAGCATATTACCTTGGGGAGCGCCAATTTTATTCGTAAGGAAGAAAGATGGGTCATTAAGGCTTTGTATCGACTATCGAAAGTTGAACAAAGTCACAATTAAGAACAAGTACCCGTTGCCCAGGATCGACGATTTATTTGATCAGTTAAAGGGGCCGAAGTACTTTTCGAAGATTGATTTGAGGACCGGTTATCACCAATTGAAGGTGAGACAGGAGGACATTCCAAAGACGACATTCAGAACTCGGTATGGACACTTTGAGTTTCTGGTAATGTCATTTGGGTTAACGAATGCGCCAGCAACTCTCATGGATTTGATGAACAGAGTGTTCAAGCAGTATTTGGATAAGTTTGTTATCGTATTCATCGATGACATTCTGGTGTATTCATAGACGGAGGAAGAGCACATTGAACATCTAAGAATAGTGTTAGAGACGTTGAGAAGGGAGAAGTTGTATGAAAAATTCTCCAAGTGTGAATTTTAGTTACAGAGAGTGCAGTTTTTGGGTCACGTTATCGACAAGGAAGGAGTTTCGGTGGATCCGGCAAAAGTAGAAGTGGTTCTCAACTAAGAGCAGCCAAAAATGCCGACAAAGTTCAGGAGTTTCTTGGGATTAGCAGGATACTACCAGAGATTCATCCAGGATTTTTCAAAGATAGCATCGCCATTGACCAACCTTACTAGAATGACGGTGAAGTTCGTTTGGACAGAGAAATGTGAGGAGAGTTTCATAGAGTTGAAGTAGAGGCTCAGTCAAGCACTTGTGTTGGCTTTACCAGATGACACGGGAGGATTTATAGTGTATAGTGATGCGTCACACAAGGGTCTTGGCTGTGTACTGATGCAGCACGACAAGGTCATTGTGTACGCTTCACGTCAGCGGAAAGACTATGAGAAGGGTTATCCGACTCATAACCTGGAGTTAGCAGCGGTAGTTTTTGCCTTGAAGATTTAAAGGCATTATTTGTATGGTGAAAAGTGTGAGATATATAGGGATCACAAAAATCTGAAGTATATCTTTACACAGAAGGAGCTCAACATGAGGCAGCGTCGATGGCCAGAATTGATCAAAGATTATGATTGTAAGATTTTATACCATCCAGGCAAAGCAAATGTAGTGGCAGATGCCTTGAGCAGAAAAGGCAGGGAGAAGTTACTGAAATTGACCATTCAAGAGGAGTTAGTGAAAGATTTCAAACAACTGGAATTGGAAATCAAGTATCCGATGGAGATCGAAGAAAAATTATTTACAGTAGCAGCAAGCCCGACCTTATTAGATAAGGTTAAAGAGACACAAGAGAATGATGAAGATTGCGACAATATTAGAAAGCGGTTAACTAAAGGCGACGAATTGAAATATAAGATTGATGGCACTGGATTGCTGAGATTCGAAGGACGAATTTAGGTACCATCAGTACCAGAACTAAGAGTGGAGATTTTTCAAGAAGCGCATAGTACGAGGTACTCGATACACCTAGGAAGCACAAAGATGTATCAAGATTTGCGTTAACACTTTTGGTGGCCAAACATGAAGAGAGAGGTTGCGAAATGCGTTAGCAGATGTCTAACTTGTCAGAGAGTCAAGGCAGAGCATCAACGACCGAGTGGATTACTACAGCCGTTAGAAATTCCAGAATAGAAATGGGAGCACATCACGATGGATTTTGTGGTGGGACTTCCAGCAACGCAAAAAGGGCACGACGCCATATGGGTGATTGTAGATCGTCTTGTGAAGTCAACTCACTTTTTGTCGATCAAGATCAGGTATAGTTTGGACCAGCTAGCAAAATTATATATCAAAGAAATTATCTCGAGACATGGAGTACCGGTATCTATTCTATTGAATAGAGATCCGCGATTCACGTCAAACTTCTGGAAGAGTCTTCAAGAAAGAATAGGGACGCAGCTACGGATGAGCATCGCGTATCATCCGCGGACTGATGGGAAAAGTGAGAGAACGATTCAAACACTTGAAGACATGCTCAGAGCTTGTGTGATGTACTTCAAGGGTAGCTGGGAGGATCATCTTCCATTAGTAGAGTTAGCATACAACAATAGTTATCACACCAGCATTGGAATGTCGCCGTACGAAGCACTGTATGGGAGGAAATGCAGAACGCCCTTATGCTGGGATGAAGTTGGTGAACGCAGGCTGTTGGGACCAGAACTGGTGCAGCAAATAGTAGAGATCATCAAGGTGATAAGAGCCCGGCTGGTAGCAGCTCAAGATCGCCAGAAGAAATATGCGGACTTACATCGCAAGAAGAGAGATTTTGAAGTGGGAAGCTATGCATTTTTGAAAGTATCTCCCTGGAAAGGGAAGATAAGATTTGGAAAGAAAGGTAAGTTAAGTCCGAGATTTGTTGGACCATTTGAGATCTTGAGGAAGATAGGCGAAGTGGCGTACGAGGTAGCTCTATCTTTTGAACTGGAACATATTCATAATGTGTTTCATGTGTCAGTGTTACGACCATATAAGCCTGACTACAAGCACGTGATATCGTACGAACCAATTCAGGTTGGAAAAAAAATTATCATACGAGAAAATTTCGGTAGAAATTTTAGATAGAAAAGAGCAAAAGTTACGAAATAAGGTTATACATTATGTAAAAGTTCTTTAGAGGAACCACAATGCTAAAGAAGATACGTGGGAACTCGAGGAAAAGATGAGGGAAAATTATCCACATCTTTTTGAGCAACCTTAAGTGTAATTCCGGGGACGGAATTCTTATAAGGGGGAAGGATGTAATAACCAGGAATTTCAAGTCACTTTATATGTATATACATTATTGATATTTAAAACTTTGTGCTATATAGTGATTTAATATGTGATAACATATGTGAAGTGATGTATGGCTAAATAAATATATATTATAGTTATGGATATATATATTTATAGATTTCATTAAAAAGGAAAGCTTCATAACCTAATTATACATTAGGTGAGATAATTAAATAACCTAAGGGTTATGGTAATAATGAAAAGTTAGTATTTAATATTTATACTAACTTAAGTGGATAATTTTATTTTTGCAAGTGATTAATATTTTTAAACCTAAATATAGTAAACCTAATTAGGTTACAAGTTAAAGAGATATGTGTAAGTAATTAAATTTCATAAGATTGGAAATAGAAATCCTAAATAATCAATTAGGATAATATATATTAAAATTGTTAAACTATGTTTATTACATATCCCAAAATAATTAAATGAGAAGCCCAAAAGAAATAAAATACAAACTAGTACTTAGCCCACTTGATTAAGGGTATTTAGAATTTTGGTTAATCAAATTTATGCATTAAAATAAAAGTAAAATGGAGGGGATAATTGGCAAGAGTGACCGCCCCTTTTAGGCTGTTTAAGGCAACAAAATTATGCTAATTAAGTTCCTTAACTAGTAACTCTTACATCAAGTACAAGTGTGTCCATCTCCCATTGGTGAAAAATCTACTTAGCACCTTTAATGACATGATTTGGCTTAATTGGAAGAGATAAGGCAAAGCCTTTTATCCAAGGGTCAACAAAAATATGGGGGATAGTAGTTATGATCCTAGTTGTATCTAACTATATTGCAAGATACATTTCATTTTCTATTCTTCTCCTTCTATTTTTCTCCCAAGCTAGCAAAAATACAAAGAGAGAAAAGAGAATGAGCGGTTTGGATTTGAGGAGAAAGAGAAGGTGTGTTATCTTGATTTATGCAGCCTAAGTTCATATCTTACTTTAGTAGATCAAGGAAGGTTGCTACTAGAACAAGGTATAACCTAAAGCTTCATCTTCTTCTTCTATTTGGTGTTATAGCAAGATTTGATGGGGTTATGAACTAATACCCAAGATACCCTAGTTCTACATATCATCATGTATGAAACTAAGTATCTTGAGTGTTAGATCAAAGGTTTAGAGGAAGAAAATGAGCATATGTTCTCCTAGGGGTGAAACCCTAGTTTTTCTTTCACTAAATCTTGTGTAACCTAAGTTTTACAACTTGAATTTGTGATCCGTTAAAAAGAGGTGCTAGATACATGATTTAGCTAGTAAACCCAAGTGGTAGAACACAAATCCAATAATATTTTGAAGCCTTGGGGGCTGTTTTTCCAAAACAGTCCAAGTATAGAACTTAAAGCTTTAAAAACCCTAAAAGCCTACTGACCCATTTTTTCTAAGGCTGTTTCGACCAGTTATGCATCTTTTAAAAATCTGGGAAATATCACATAGGTACCTTAAGAAGTTATCTACATGTAGGAAAAATATCGGACATGTTTTGTGTGTAATGGCTTTTACCGTGAAGAACTCCTAAATATTCTTACATGGATTCATCACTGTGTATACCTTGGAAAAATCTGAAATTTATACAGTATGTGTATGTATGTTATGAGAATGTACCTCGAAAGTTTCAGATTTTTCTAAGCAAAACTCGATTTCTAAAAAATGTAACAAGATTCGGAGGTTTTGAGTACTTTAAATATAGTAAATCACTTTCTAAAATTCCAAGAAAATTTGGGAATCATTATTGGGTCATACACTTATAAACCCAGAAAAGAAGAATTTTTGGAATCAGTTTGGTATTTTTTCTAAAAATGATGAAGTGATGAATAAAAGGAAATAAATAGTCAAATGATGCCATAAATAAGAAAAATGTGATTTTAATGATTGAATACTCCTAATATATAATATTCTGACTATTTGAGGGTAATTTTGGCAATTTATAATAAGAAGTATTATTTAAGATTTTTAAGGGTATTAAATAAGTTGTTTAATAAAGGGTGAACAATTAAAATAAATTGTTTATTTATCTAATAACTTATTAAAATGTTACTATGATATTTGTAATATAAGAATATGATATTTTTAAGTAAATAAAAATATTAAGATTTAAAACTTTATTGAAATATTATTGAATGGTTAATAATATTTGATTTAATCATGAATAAATGATTAAAATATTATTAAATGACTAATAATATTAGATTAAAATATTATTAGTAATATTAGATTAAAATATTATTAGTAATATTAGATTAAAATATTATTAAAAGATTAATAATATTAGATTAAAGTATTATTGGATGATTAAAATATTATTAAGTAAATAATAACATTTGAAATTAAATAAAATGTTATTAAAAATGTAATAACATTAGTATAGGAATTAAAGGTATTTGTTATTTAATAATAATATTATCGAGGCATGATAATATTTCTAAAAACTAAATATAATATGTAGTATCTATGTGATTACATAATGTAATGTTATGCTTTGGCTAATTAAAAGATTAACTATAGATCTCTCAAAGAAAGATAATTAAACTGCCTAGCGAATAGAATTTAATTGCATAGCAGTAGCGCCTACAAACGAGGCAAGTTCCCTAACTCAAACTCGAGTTATTATTTTCGAAGCATGTTAGTGAATAATTATTACTGATTATTCACATCTATACTGATTATTGAAATTCGCACTTTGTGCAATTGAATTCATGTTCTATTATTATTGAATTGTGAATTAAATTAAAGTTCTTTCATTCACGAACTGTTTATGAGACGGATCTGTGCTAATTGTATCAGCTAGATCAAGTATGTCTAAATTTGTTAAATCAAATATGTTTTAAGAGCTATTCTTATTAAATTGATATGGTAAGAACTCTTGGCTGAGAAAAGGACGAATTTGATTAAAGCATGATATCAATGCTGGATTATTAAGTGTTTATGCATAAATCACGGGGTATAAAAGGCTGATCCCCTTGATTACCAAAACTTATTAAAAGGTCCAGTTTAAATGCTGAGAACCTTGACAAATGTTCATGGTCATTTAAAACCACTCAGTACCTGTTATTCAATTATTCGAATATTCAACTATTGACTATTAATTCATGTTCCTTCACAATTTTATACTGTTGTTGAATATTGAAAGCCAAACTTCATTCTAATCATGATATATCTCCCTTGTGTATAAACTTGCTAAGCATATTAGTTGCTTACCCTTGCTATATTATGACATTTATTTCAGCTAAGGCTTCTACGTCCAAAGGGGACAAAGGAAAAGGGAAGGTTCAAGAGTAGATGTTTGAGAAGGCTTATGTACTAGTTTATTTTAAATACTATTTGATTATGTAAACTCTTTATAGTATTAAGAGTACGTTTTAAGTTAAGGTTAAAGAACCTTGGGACTATGATTGTAAGACTTTATTCCTATTATGATAAACAATGTATGTTTATTCTTCCGCATCAATTAGAAAGTATGTTTGTTGTTGAGTATCGTGAACACCAAATTCGTGGTTAGGAAACCCGGATTTGGGGGTGTCACCAATGTAAATAGTGTGTAGCTAGTAATGACGCAAAACCCTCTTTTGTATAAACAAGGGTAGTCTTTTGTAAATCCCAACTTTTGACAAGTAATTGCGGGATAGTATTGTAATTGGCTAAAGCCATGTAATAACCAACGATGTAGGGTTATACTATGAAGAAGCATCTTAATATAAATGTTTATTGAAATGCCTATCAATGTGATTTAGTTATTATTTGATTGTTAATAATAACTGAATGAAGCAGTAAATAATAACAAAAATATTTTCTCATTAACAGAAAATGCCGCCAAGAAGACGTCAAAGAAACCAGGAAGAAGAACCTCATAATGATGAGAAGCAAGGGAATAATAACCCGATGCAATAATTTGTGAACCTTTTATCTAAGGCTCTCAATAGGACGAGAGATAACGTACGCACTAATCTTAGGATAGGTCGGGCGCTACCTTCAAGGAGTTTAAGATTATAGGTCCGCCTGAGTTCTATGAAACTACGGATCCTATAGCTGCCCAGGTTTGGGTAAAAGAAAATTGAAAAGCCATTTGTCATATAAAATGTCGGTGAGGCGCAAAAGACTTCTTTTTCATCTTACATGATGAAGGGCGAGGCTAACTACTAGTGGGAGGTAAACCAAGGTAGGGCCGGAACAGAAGTTGTTACGTGGACACAGTTCAAGGAGTTATTCTTCGAGAACTATTTCTGGAGCTATCGTCTAGCACTACAAAATTTACTTTACTTCTATCATACTAACTCAAGAATTAGTATAGTAATAAGCAAGGATCGATCTCACAGAGAGTATTATGTTTTTATTTATCCAAGTATTTCCAATGAATTGGGGGTTTTTATGTTGAACAGTTTAATTAACGAAAGTGAATTAACAAGAATTATCAATGAGTAAAAAGCTTCAATTCTTCAGTTTCGTATCCCCATTTCACAATTATGGATTAACCAAGTGTGTGCACTATTTACCTTTCCATGAGATTAATAACCCTAGATAACTGCGATCGCAAATTACCCGAAATTCTCCTTAAGTGTAAATCTAATGCAACGATCGCCAACAAAAGATCCTAACTATCATGCAACCTAAAACTATCAGTCTAAATTTAATATGACAGAAGCATGAAGAATGAGAATTAAATTATTCCAAGCAATACTTACACAATCAAGAATTATTTAACTTGTCTTCTGAAAACCTTAATAATATTCAAAAGCTTGACTACAATCAAATATCATTAATTACTACTTACGATTAGACATACATCGTTTGCTCAATATATATCTTAATCTAGCATACATGAAAGTTTATATAGAAAATCAGAATAAATCTCATATACGAAAGAATAAATAATATAAATTTGATCAAACCATTAATTGATAATCAGGTTCAACATCCCTTCCAAATTGAATTGAAAGTGTTAGCCCGTGTCTTTAAGAATTCCTAGATCCAAGATGAAAGATAAAAGATCAAAGAAAAGATCTCCTAAACCTAAGAAAACTACTCCTCTTTATAGCCTAGATAAACCCTAGTATAATTATGTAAGTCTGCAATCCTTTTCTTAATCAACTTCATGTTTTAAATAACTAAATCTGGCCAGATCTGTCCAACCAGCGCGCTCTGCACCCAGTCCCTTCACAAGGCGGCGCGCCCCGCGCTACTAGGGCAGGAAGTCTTCCATAATGCGGCGCAACCCGCGCTTCTTTCAATACACTCCTAGCGCACCTCTATCTTCCAGATCACCTCTTTTAGCTTGCTTTATTCCTATAAGCTGTAATTCTCCTGAAAATAATTAAACAACTTATTAAGCTCATATACACATGAAACATGCAATAAAACCAAACGTAAAGGAATAACAAATCATGAATATTGTGTACTTATCAAATTCCCCCACACTTAGTCTTTTACACGTCCTCGTGTAAACCAAAAGTTTGATTTCTAAAAACTCTACTCAACCATAATGTTAAAAGATTTCAAGATCAAATCATGATTATCAACACTAAACCCTCAAAAACATAATCAATGCTTCATTAATCAACTCATAATAACCACCTTGCCATGTCACCAATGAATTTCATTAAGTCAAATTGTATCCACATAAGCACTCTTCTATGATCCACACACTTACTCAACTTAGTTACCATAGAGCAAAAATCGTGCACACCACTCAAGACTCAATTCATACTTTTCCTGATTTATTTTTTACCAGAACCCTTTCATTTTACTCTTTGTTTCCGGTAAATGCATTTTATGCTCCGTTTCACCTTCCTTAATCTTTCCTTTGTAAGTGAGTGCATTTTATGCTCCATCTCACTTATTCGCACGTGTTTATGGGAGAGTGTATTTTACGCTCCATCTCATCCCACCACATGATTTTTCTTTTGCTTCTTTTTCTCTTTTCCAACAATTTTCTTGATTTTCAACTGTTCTGATATTTTTTTTTTCATATGGTCCTGCAAAAACATAAGCAGTTCAATAGTTATAAAGCATGAGATTAGTGCACATAGACAACTCCACAGATAACTAAGCCAAATGAGTATATATCACATGTTCAAGTACTCATGCGACACAAATTCAATTTAAATCAATTACTATGGATCATGACTTAGTTTTTCTCAATCATTAACCAATTAAGCATCAAACAGATTTTGAAATTTAGCATTGATTTTCAATTTTTTTGACTTTTAACCTTCGAACACATAGGCAAATAGAATTATAGAACTCAAAAAATTTTCAAAAATTTTCAAAGGCATCAAATTTTCAATCAAAATCGGATCAATATCCCTAAATAAAATAAAAACCTAAATCAAAATAAAAACCTAAATCTTTCCCCCCACACTCAAACCTTACATTGTCCCCAATGTAAGAAAATCATGAAAAGAAGAAAGAACTACCTATAAATAAAAAAAACTAATAAGTAAAGGGATAGAAAAATTAAATCTGAGATTTTGAGTTGCCTCCCAAGCAGCTGCCCTTATTTATTGTCATTGGCTTAACATCTTTCCTCCCATTCTATGTAATTGGACTTGTGAACTTCAAGTGGACTGGTAACAGTTTTAGCTCTATATTAGGAATATTTTGTACTTCACGATCCTGCTCCTTTCCAGCCATCAAATCCTCATTGTATAAATGTATTCGATCACAAGATTCCTGCACTGAATAATCCGCAACATCAATAGCAAAAACAGATTTAAGATTACCAAGATACCTTTTAGCCTCATATGCGTTGAACTGGAACTTTGCATTGTCTAATTTCATGGTAAAGGTTCGATGGTGTGTATCACTCATTATTTCTATTGGTTGTATTGATGGAGATGAATCCACATCTTTCTTGTAGAGATCTGCATAACTTATCAAATCCTTCCCCTCTTCCTCTTGTTCCTTCTCTTTATCTAATTCTATATCACTATATGTTCCTGAAGTAAGCACTGAATCCTCCTTCTCCTCTTTGTCACATCCCATTGCACTTAAGTTCCCAACAAACTAAAAAGTTAACTTCCCATATGCCTTGAGATTCCATACTACTAACTATGGTAGCAAGTTTACTCATCTGATTCTCCAACATGTGGATAGAATTCTTTGTCTCTTGCTTGAACTGTTGCGTCTGTTTCATGAAAGCTTTGAACATATCCTCTATAGACGTTCCAGAATTAGCAGGTACTTCGTAGCTCAATTCGGGATGATCTCTCCATCCGGGATTGTGAGTTTCTGCCCAAAGATCATATTAATGATGATGATGTCCTAAGAATGTTCCCACAGCCTTGACGTGTTGCACAGTTTCATCGTCATGCAATATTGGACAAGCATCACTGGTATGTCCTGACTTTAAGCAAATTCCACACTCTTTTGCAACTTGCATATTCCCTGTAGCCATTTAACCAACCAAAGCAGTTAATTTAGAAATTTGTTGTTCAATATGTCTTATACTTACCCCATTTACCCTTTGAGGTGTATGTTCCATCCTAGTTCCATATTGCTGCGAGTTAGCTGCCATATTTGCAATTAAGTTACTTGCAACATCTGGAGTCTTGTCTACCAGTGCTCCTCCACTTGCTGCTCAATCATGCTTCTATTCGTTGGTAGCAACCCCTCATATAGAAGTACTGAATCAAGTGATAGTCATCAATTCCGTGAGGTGGACAGCTCGAACACAACTTCTTAAACCTTTCCCAATACTCATAGAGATTCTCTCCGTTAAACTGCCTGATTCCACATATCTCCTTCCTTATGTTAGTAACTCTCGAAGTAGGAAAGTACTTCTCCAAGAATAACTTCTGCATCTCAGGCCATGATCGTATTGATCCTGAAGAAAGATAATATAACCAGTCTTTAGCCAAATATGCTAATGAGAACGGAAAAAGTCTATGCTTTATCTGCTCATCTGTCACTCCTTGTGATTTCATTATGGAACACACCACATGGAACTCCTTTAGATGCTTATATGGATTTTCACCTGTAAGACCATAAAAAATAGGTAAAAGATGAATTAGTCCAGAGTTAAGTTCAAAAGCAACATCTACAGTAGGATATTCAATACACAAAGATGATTGATCAAGGTCAGGAGTAGCCAGTTCTTTTAAAGTTTTGTTGTTTCTTGGCACCTCCATCTTTTCCTTTTTCAAGTGTTGGAACAAGATCTTCTTTTGTATCTAAAGTTTTCTCTATCTCTTGATCAAAATTTAAGTCAACATGGTGAGAGGATTGAGTCATAAAACAAAAAGAAAAAGAAAATAGTAAAAATAAATAAAAACAAAGAATAAACAAAAACAAATATCACTCCCCGGCAACGGCGCCAAAATTTGGTAACTGTCGTCTAGCACTACAAAATTTACCTTACTTCTATCCTACTAACTCAAGAATTAGTATAGTAATAAGCAAAGATCGATCCCACAGAGAGTATTATGTTTTATATTTATCCAAGTATTTACAATGAATTGGGGGTTTTTATGTTGAACAGTTTAATTAACGATAGTGAATTAACAAGAATTATCAATGATTAAAAAGCTTCAATTCTTCAGTTCATTATCCCCTTTTCACAATTATGAATTAACCAAGTGTTTACACTATTTACCCTTCCATGAGATTAATAACCCTAGATAACTGCGATTGCAAATTACCCGAAATTCTCCTTAAGTGTAAATCTAATGCGACGATCGCCAACAAAATATCCTATCTATCATACAACCTAAAACTATCAGTCCAGATTTAATATGGCAGAAGCATGAAGAATGAGAATTAGATTATTCCAAGCAATAATTACACAATCAGAAATTATTTAACTTGTCTTCTAAAAACCTTAACAATATCCAAAAGCTTGACCACAATCAAATATCATTAATTGCTACTTATGATTAGACATACATTGTTTGCTTAATATATATCTTAATCTAGCATACATGAAAGTTTATATAGATAATAAGAATAAATCTCATATACGAAAGAATAAAAAATATAAATTTGATCAACCCATTAATTGATAATCAAGTTCAACATCCCTTACAAATTGAATTGAAAGTGTTAGCCCATGTCTTCAAGAATTCCTAAATCTAAGATGACAGATGAAAGATCAGAGAAATGATCCCCCAAACCTAAGAAAAATACTCCTCTTTATAGCCTAGACAAACACTAGTTTAATTAGGTAAGTCTTCAATCCTTTTCCTAATCAACTTCATGTTTTAAATAACTACATCTGGCCAGATCCGTCCGACCAATGCGCCCCGCCCCTGGTCCTTTCACAAGGCGGCGCGCCCCGCGCTACTAGGGTAGGAAGTCTTCCACGATGCGACGCGGCCCGCACTTCTTTCTAAACACTCCTAGTGCACCCCGCGCCTATCTGCCAGATCACCTCATTTAGCTTGCTTTATTCCTATAAGTTGTAATTCTCCTGAAAACAATTAAACAACTTATGAAGCTCATATACACATGAAACATGTAATAAAACCAAACGTAAAGGAATAACAAATCATGAATATTGTGTACTTATCAATTTCCCCATGTGAATGCAGGGAAGAATGGAGATTTAGTTCCTAGAACTAAAACAGGGGGAAATAATAGTTCCCCAACACGCAGCCAGGTTCAATGAACTGGTGAGGTTTGTTCCACACCAAGTGGACACGGAGTTGCGAAAAGCAAGATAGTTTGAACAGGGATTGAAACACTGGCTCTTTAGCCGAATATCGGTATTCCAAAGTGTTCCCTTTAGAGCCGTACTATAGAAGGCGATTATAACCGAAGGTGGCAGTGAGGCGTTGAACCAATACTATAAGGAGAAAAAGAATAAGGGTAAGACTAACGTGTCAGTCAAAATTGAGGGAGCCAGCGAGAGTGGCCAGAAGAGAAAGGGTTTCAACTCCGAGAATATCGGAGTAAAGCAAAAGTTTCCAAAGAGGAGGATGGAGGCATATAAGACTTGCGGGAAGGCTCATCTGGAAGTCTGCCTCAAGGGAAAGGCGGTGTGTTACAACTGTGGACAGGAAGGGCATATTTTGCCTAACGGTCCTAGTTCAAAAAAGAATAAAGGTTGCTTTGTTTGTGGATCTACGGACCACATGGCACGGAACTGTCCAAAGAGGGGTTCGGATGGTGGGAAAGGAGCTAGCGCAAGTAAGCTAGCGATTGGTGGCGCAGTACCATATGGTAGACCAACTGCCCCCACTTTTAATATGATGGTTCAGGATGCGGTGGCATCAAGCGATGTCGTAGAAAGTATTATCTCGGTCAACGACATAAATGCATATATATTGTTTGATTCGGGTGCTACATGTTCGTTTATAGCATGTGAGTTTGCTAAACGGTTAGGATTACTCCCCGAAAAACTTGTAATACCTTTGAATATTCAGGTAGTAAATGAAGAAGTAATTCCTGTTGATTTTGTTCATAGAAGTTGTTGTATAGATATAAGAGGTGACAAATTGTCGGTAGATCTTATACCGATAAAGTTGGGAGAATTCGATGTAATTCTCGGGATGGATTAGTTGGTTAACCATAGGGCGATTATAGATTGCCAAAATAAAAGTGTGAACCTTCGAATTTCTAAGAAACCCAAGGTAGTGTTCTACGGTAGTAAATCACAAGGACGCACTTGTTGTCTAACCATGACGCAAGCCAGTAAATTGTTAAGGAAAGGATGCGAAGGTTATCTGTGCCATGTTGTTGATACCCAGCGATTGGGAGAAATATTAGAACAGCTACCTGTAGTAAAGGAATACGCGAATGTATTTTCGAGCGATTTTCTAGGTCTTCCACCCGATAGGGAGACCGAGTTCATCATAGATGTTGTGCCAGGCACGACACCAGTTTTGAAGGAACCGTATCGTATGACCCCAGTAGAATTGAAGAAGTTAATGATACAGTTACAGAAACTGTTGAACAAGAAGTATATTCAACCGAGTGTTTCTATATGGGGAGCACCGGTATTATTTTAAGAGAAAAAGAATGGATCGTTGAGGCTTTGTATCGACTACCGAGAGTTGAACTAACTAACGATAAAGAACAAGTACCCATTACCTAGGATCGATGATCTTTTTGATAAATTAAAAGGGGCAAAATATTTTTTTAAGATAGATCTGCGAACGAAGTATCACTAGTTGAAGGTTAAAGCAGATGATGTACCTAAGACAGCATTTAGGACTCGTTACGGCCATTAAAAGTTCTTAGTGATGTTATTTGGGTTGATGAATGCGTCAGCCGCATTCATGGATATAATGAACAGAGTGTTCAAACAATTTTTGGACAAGTTCATCGTAGTGTTCATTGATGATATTCTAGCATATTCCAAGACGAAAGAAGATCACGCTGAACATTTGAGATTAGTGTTGGAAACACTAAGGAAGGAGAAGCTGTATGCAAAATTCACTAAGTGTGAATTTTGGTTAGAGAGAGTGCAGTTTTTGGGGCACGTCATCGACAAGGAAGGGATTTCAGTAGATCCTATGAAGGTGGAAGCAGTTATTTACTGGGAACAACAAAAAATGCCGACTAAGGTGTGTAGTTTCCTAAGGTTGGCGGGTTACTATCGGAGGTTCGTCCAGGACTTCTCGAAGATAGCTACAACGTTGACAAATTTAACAAGAAAGACTGTGAAGTACGTGTGGACATAGAGGTGTGAAGACAGCTTTCAAGAGCTGAAACAGAGGTTAAGTCAAGTACCGGTATTTCTTTACCGGTTGAGACGGGAAATTTTATGGTTTATAGTGATGCTTCGCATAAAGGACTGGGTTGCGTGCTCATGCAGCATGTCAAGGTCATTGCGTATGCATCTAGACAGTTGAAGGAGTATGAGAAATGTTATCCTACTCATGTCCTTGAACTTGCAGCAGTGGTTTTTGCCTGAAAAATTTGGAGGCATTACCTATATGGGGAAAAGTGTGAGATATACACTGATCATAAAAGTATGAATTATATCTTTACACAGAAGGAGTTAAATATGAGGCAGAGAAGATGGTTGGAGTTGATAAAGAATTACAACTGTGAAATCTTGTATCACCTAGAGAAGGCGAACGTGGTGGCTGTCGCTTTAAGTAGAAAGGGTCGGGAGAAGCTGTCGATGTTAACTACTCACGATGAGTTGATAACAGATATGGCAATAATGGAATTAGAAGTGAGATGTCCAAATGAGGAAGGGGAGAAGCTGTTTGCGATGGAGGTTCAACCTACTTTCGTAGAAAAGGTGAAGGAAGTACAACTCAGAACTGATGAGTGCGAACGAATAAAGAAGAAGATTGCAGACGATTCCGAGGATACGTACAGTCTTGATAACAAATGGTTATTAAGATTTGAAGGATGAATTTGGGTTCCGTGTGAGCCAGGCTTGAAAGAGGGGATAATAGATGAAGCACATCACTCGAGGTACACGATTCATCCTTGTAATACCAAGATGTATCAAGACCTTTGAACAAATTTTGGTGGACAAACATGAAGAGGGAGATAGCAGAATATGTCAGTAGGTTCTTAACTTGTCAAAAAGTTAAGGCTGAACATCAATGACCCAGTGGTTTGCTACAATCATTGGAGATTCTGGACTGAAAGTGGGAGCATATCACAATGGACTTTGTGGTGGGACTTCCGACAACAAAGAAAGGATACGACGCTATTTGGGTAATAATGGATCGTTTGACAAAGTCGGCTCATTTCTTGCCGATAAGAGTCATGTACAACTTAGACCAGTTAGCTAAGCTCTATGTTAAGGAGATTGTCTCAAGAGATAGAGTGCCAGTTTTGATAGTGTCAGATCGTGACCCACGATTCATATCAAATTTTTGGAAGAGCTTAAAAGAACAGATGGGAACACAACTGAGGTTGAGCACAATGTATCATCCACAGATGGATGGACAAAGTGAAAGGACAATTCAAACGCTAGAAGACATGTTAAGGTCTTGCGTTATGGATTTCAAGGGCAATTGGGAAGATCATCTACCGTTGGCAGAGTTCGCCTACAACAATAGTTATCACGCCAGTATAGGCATGCCGCCTTACGAAGCATTATATGGACGGAAGTGCAGAATGACACTATGGTGGGATGAGGTAGGAGAGCGTCGAATGTTAGGACCAGAGATGGTGCAACAAACAACGGAAGTGGTTAAGTTGATACGAACGCGGATAGTAGCATCTCAAGACAGACAGAAAAAGTATGCCGATCCACATCGGAAGAATAGATAATTCATAGTCGGTTCGTATGCGTTCCTGAAGATGTCACCTTGGAAAGGGAAGATACACTTCGAGAAGAAGGGAAAGTTAAGTCTTAGGTTTATAGGACCTTTTGAAATTTTGAGAAGGGTAGGAGAGGTAGCATATGCGATAGCATTACTTCCAGAGTTGGGACATATCTGTTAGGTTTGTAAGAAATCATGGCGCAATCAAATTGTAAAAATTAGCGAAAACATTGTAAAATAAGAGTTTAAAATTTTCTACAAACCAATTATCCAGATCATCATTTATGCAAATTATTAATTTAAAACGATAAATAAGAAGTTATGGAATCATACCCTTATAGAACGAAGTTTCCACATGTATGAGTTCAACTCCATGTTCTTCGCGATCTCCTTGAATATTCAGAATTGATTCCTTCCTTTGATCAACGTTATTTACCCAAGTGTTTGGCATCTAGAGGAGATCCACCAAGAAAAAGAAATTATTCAAGAAAGAGGGTGGTTGGCTAAACTCTAATTTTCTATCCTTTATAGAAAAGGAGTACTCTCCAACAATTGGAATTGCATCAACTTATATATAACATAAGACTCCTCTTATATAGATATTGGTCAACCCTTCTAATCCTATTAGACATAGGGTTCCATTTAATTAATTAAACTCCTTTAATTAATTTGGCTTCCCAACATATTGGGATTAATTAATTAAACTCCTTTAATTAATTTGCCTCTTAATCACATTAGGAATAAATGAGAGTATTAATATTAAATTAATTCCTAAACTTCTTTAGAAATTAAAATAATAATAATTGTAATAGGACTCCTCTTATTAATTTATATTTAATATTTTCAAAATATTAAATAATAAATATTAAGCTATTTAATTTAACCTATCACCATAGATTAAATTAATTACACTTAATGCATTATTACGATTATGCCATTACCTTCTTAAATAATTATTTTTTCTTTTATGGTGTGACCCTTTAGGTTCTCCATATTAAATCAGTTATGAATAAATTAATTAGAACAATTCTAATCTTATTTAAATAAATAAATTAAACTAATAATCTATTTAGATAAATAATATTTATTCTACAATAGGGATATGCCTCCCTAGCGATCAACGACTTTCTAGATAATATAGATTTCAACATTAATTATAAAAGAACCTATTAGTAAATAGTTACCGTAAAATTCAATCCTTCCACCATACAATATCCCAATTAAATATAAGACATGGAATTACTGTCAAGTCTTATTTTATTTAGATATATGTATTTCGATTAGAAAATGCACAACTCCAAATAATGCAAATTAGAAACTCCTTTCTAATTTCATTCTGCCTTGGCCAAGGACTACTGGTTGTCATTTAACGAATCACATAAGATATATATCTTCTTTTACTAGAAGTGATAGATTCTTTATTGACCATTCATTATCTCCATATGTAATTTATTATACCCATACATACCCTTTAATATATTCAAAGGGTCTTAAGGAATAAGTCAAAGTATAATTCATTACATACAAGATACTATGATGATCTCAAGTCCAAGGATCACTTATACTACTATCACATTAGGAATTCCTATTGACAGGCAAGTAAAACTCCATTAGGTATTCCATAGTGAGTCACGTTCAGTGAACTTATTCTCCAATAAGCACCTACATACTTGCTTTAGCCACACAAATGATCATGAGATCAATCATCCTCATCCAATGAGCAAGCAACATATGTACCAATCTATCCGGATTTACTAATCTCCTTTTTAGTAATCCAATGATTGGAAACTCTTTTAGTTTTAAACCTTCTAAGAATTTAGCTCTCATTAGCATGATCAACATCATGATTCTAAAATCATTGCTTAAAACTATGGGTTATTTATATATTATAAAAATAGCATCATGTAGATAATTAATGCCTTTAATAAATGAATACTTTTATTAATAAATGAAATAAGATCGTTTCCAAAGTATATGCTTTATCATCATACATAATTGGCTTGTATGCATACTACTTTCAATCTCCCACTTGCACTAAAGCCAATCAACATGGTATCTCATACCCATCTTCGTGACGATCAAACTGCCGTTGTGTTAAAGCTTTAGTAAATGGATCTGCAATGTTGTCTTGAGAGTCTACACGCTCCAAGGTGATGTCTCCTCTTTCAATGATCTCCCTGATCAAGTGAAATCGCCGCAACACGTGTTTAGATTTCTAATGAGACCTGGGTTCCTTAGCCTGTGCAACAGCTCCGGTGTTGTCACAGTACAAGAGGACTGCTCCTCCAATGCTAGGAACCACACCATGTTCTGGAATGAACTTCTTCATCCAAATAGTTTCCTTTGCAGCTTCACTTACAGCTGTGTACTCTGCCTCTGTCACTGAATCAGCAACCGTTTGCTGCTGGGAACTCTTCCAACTCACTGCGCCTCCATTCAAGGTAAATACATACCCTGAAATAGATTTACTGTCATCTTGGTTTGTTTGAAAACTTGAGTCTGTGAAGCCATCAAGTTTTAATTCAGACCCACCGTAGACAAGAATTACATCCTTAGTTATTCCTAAGTACTTTAAGATATTGTTCACTGCCTTCCAGTGCTCTTCTCCTAGATTCGACTGATATCTCCTCGTTACACTTAGTGCATGAGCGACATCCGGTCTAGTACATATCATACCGTACATGATAGATCCTATCGCTGAAGTATAAGGAATCTTACTCATAAGGTCTCTCTCCTCAGGTGTCTTTGGGGCCTGTTTCTTGGAGAGATGTATTCCATGGCTAATCAATATGAGACCTCTTTTGGAATATTCCATGCTAAACCTCTTTAGCATCGACTCAATATACGTTCCTTGGGATAAGCCAAGCATCCTTTTAAATCTATCTCTATAGATCTTTATCCCCAAAATATAGGATGCTTCTCCCAAGTTCTTCATGGAGAAGTGTTTAGATAACCAGATTTTAATCGACTGTAGCATAGGAATGTCATTCTCTATCAGTAATATATCATCAACATATAATACAAAGAATAAAACAGCGCTCCCACTAACCTTCTTATACACAAATGGTTCATCCTAGTGTTTGATAAAATAAAACTCTTTGACTGTCTCATCAAAACGAATGTTTCATCTACGAGAAGCTTGCTTCAATCCATAAATGGATCGTTGCAGCTTACAGCCTTGATTTGTTCCAACCTTTGAAACAAATCCCTCTAGTTGTGTCATATACACATCTTCCCCGAGTTTTCCATTGAGGAAGGCCGTTTTCACATTCATCTGCCAGATCTCATAGTCGTAATAAGCTGCAATCGCAAACAAAATTCGAATGGACTTGAGCATAGCTACTGGTGAGAAGGTTTCATCATAGTCAACTCCTTGTCTTTGTTTAAAACCTTTTGCAACCAGTCGGACCTTATAGGTCTATACCTTGTCGTCCGCTCCAGTCTTTCTTTTAAAGACCCATTTACATCTAATAGGCTTTATGCCTTCAGGTGGTGAAATCAAAGTCCATACTTGGTTCTCATCCATGGAGTCCATCTCAGATTTTATGACTTCAATGCCATTTCCTTGAGTCTGTATTACTCATAGCCTGTTCGTAATTCAATGGATCATCATCATTCATGATGTGTACCTCATCGTCATCCTCTGTGACAAATCCATACTTATAAGGTATCTTCGGTACTCTTCCAGATTTACGAATAGGGTGTGGTACAGTAGGTTAATCCACTTGGTCTTGTACCTGACTTTGATCCGTAGTAATTTATGGTTCTTGAACTTCTTCAAGATATATCTTACTCCCATTGACCCCTTCATGGATAAACTTCTTTTTTAAGAAGGCAGTATGTTTCGCAACAAACACTTTTTGATCAGTTGGATGATTGAAATAATACCCTAAAGTTTCTTTAGGGTATCCCACAAATCTATACTTGTCGAATTTAGTCTGTAGCTTATCATTTTCAAACTTTTTGACATAAGCTGGACAACCCCAAGTCTTAACATGCTTAAGATTTGGTTTCCTCCCTTTCCACATCTCATATGAAGTCTTTGGGGGGGGGGATTTGGTAGGCACCTTGTTAAGTAGGTATGCAGCCGTTTCTAGGGCATAACCCCAAAATGAAATTGGAAGATCGGTAAAACTCATCATGGAATGAACCATGTCCAACAATGTTCGATTTCTCCTTTCAGATACTCCATTTAACTGTGGTGTACCTGGTGGAGTCCATTGTGAGATTATACCATTATCTTTGAGACAATTGAGAAACTCACCATTTGTTTCTCTACTTCACTTCTGAACTCTTTGAACTTTTTAAATAATTCAGATTTTTATTTCATTAAATACACATACCCAAATCTTTAGTGATCATCAGTGAAAGTAATAAAATAAGAATACCCTCCTCGTGCATTCATTGTTATAGGTCCACAAACGTCTGTGTAAACCAACGCTAACAACTCTGCAACTATTTCTCCTTTTTCACTAAAAGGAGATTTAGTCATTTTCCCAATGAGACAAGATTCACAATTTAGATATGATTCATAATCAGATAGCTCTAATAGCCCATCCTTATGCAACTTGGATAATCTTATTTCATTGATATGACCGAGTCTACAATGCCACATACAGGTATAATTAACATCATCTCTTTTTCTTTTCTTAGTTTGTTCTATTTGAAATATATTTTCATGCAAGTCAAGTATGTAAAGTCCATTTCGCAAATTACCAACACCATATAAAATATTATTTTTATAAATAGAACAATTGTTGTTCTTTATTATAATGTCAAATCCATCCATATCTAATACGGAAATAGAAATAATGTTTCTAATGATATTTGGAACAAAATAACAATTATTTAAATAAATAGACTTGACCGTAGGCAGTGCTAAATAATAAGTGCCTACAGCTAATGCAGCAACCTTTGCTCTATTTCCCACTCGTAGGACAACCTCATCCTTGTTCAGCTTTCTACATCTGACCAGTCCCTACACATTATTACATATGCGAGAACCACAGCCGGTATCCAATACCCAAGTAGAATTTTGACTTTCAGAAAAAATAATTTCAATCATGAACAAACCTTGATTGGAAGTCGAAGCTTCTCCAAGCTTCTTCTCTGCAAAAAACTTCTTGCAGTTCCTCTTCCAATGACACGGCTCATTGCAATGGAAGCACATTCCTTTTGCTAGCTGAATCAGGTTTCTTTTGATCCTTCACTTTCGCCTTGCCTTTAGCCTTCTTAGATTTCTTCTTTTCAGAAGATACTTTGGGCCTCTTCCTTTTCTTGGAAGAATCATGCACCATTAAGACATGGTTTTTCTTGGATGGGAAGTGACCTTCTGTAGTTTTCAACATGTTAAGTAATTCAGGCAAACTGACATCTAACTTATTCATGTGAAAATTTACAACGAACTGTGAGAAGGTCTTAGGGAGTGACTGCAAGACCAAGTCTTGACTCAACTCCCCATCCATGACGAACCCAAGCTGTCCAAGGCGTTCAATCAGATTGATTACCCTTAGGACATGAGCCTCAACGGCAGTGCCTTCGGTCATCCGAGATCGGAAGAGCTTCTTTGATATCTCATATCTAGCAGTCCTACTTTGTTCACCATACAACTCTTTGAGGTGAAGCAACATAGTTGGAGCATCCATGTTTTCATGATGACGCTGAAACTCATTATTCATGGATGCGAGCATGATGCATTGAGCCACAGATACATCATCTTGCCACTTTACAATAGTGGTAATCTCTTCCTCAGAGGCTGTTTTTGGAATAGTTCCAAGAACATGTGAATTTAGGATAGAAGAAATCTTTTTAGCAGTGAGAACTATTTTCAGATTCCTTAACCAGTCCGTGTAATTCGGTCCTGTCAATTTGTTCGCATCAAGTATGCTACGCAGTGAAATTAGTGATTTCGACATTTATAAATTTTTGCATGTGAAAAGACAATATTTTAGCAAACATTCATTTAATTAATTTTATATACCAAAATAAATTATGTCTTATTTTAAATTGGTATCTCCCACTATTTTCTTCAAACTATATTACCCTCACTTATATAGTTCAGCAACATCTAATTAAAGATTTACTAGTGAGAATAAGGATCATATTTCAAATGTATGTAACCTTGTGGATAGCACAACAAACCATATATAAATAAATAGGTAGACAAGTCTTACTCAATTTCATCAACATGTAATTCCTTTTTATTTTGCCTCTTAGATCATAATGGCCAAGTGTGTGCACATCCCAACTAAAATAATTTAAGTTAAGTCCAACGTAGCACTTCCATATATTCAAACAAAAAAAATATTGTACTTGTGGATAGCACAACAAAACAATATTGTTCAATTTTTTTTATAAGCATCAAATGTGATAGATTAATATCTTAAATACTTAGTACTTGCCTTGTGGATAGCACAACAAACTCATATTAAATATTTAATGCTCTATTAATTTTATCATGCTAGAAGGCGACGTTCAATATTCCAAATATCTTTGAACGCTTTAGACTTAAAATAATTTCTTTAAGGGTTTTATTATTATTAGTCTCATCTTGTTTAGCGCGCATGAACATATATATATAAAATACGTGTCATATTATTTAACATGCGAAGCATGTTTGCATAATATATAATATATATAATATTTAGCATGCACATATACAATACTATATTCTACTCGAATTGATTATGGACTTTTATTCTAGTTTAGTTCACTCAAGCCACTAAGTGAACCAAAAGGTCAAACCTAGGGGTCCATTACAAACGGGTCTTCAAGCGCTCCTTGCTCCTTGGTCTCCAATTCTTCAAGATAATTCTAACTTATCCTATTACATAAACTATTTAAATTAAATAGAAACCTTGATCAGCAGTCAAGGGAAATTACATAGGAGGGAGATAGAATTTACATCAAGAATAAATTAGAGAAGACGAGATACGCAGACCCCATTTAATAAAACTCATACATTCAAGCATCCAAGTAAAATAAATCCAATCACATTGGTCAATAGTTCCATAATCAATCCCATTTATTATCATACATATCACCATATGCATCAATAAATAAACATTCATCTCATGAATTAAAATATTTCATATATATATGAGTATCATTTAATGGACAATTTTAAATTGCATGAAATCCAATTTCAAGATTAAAATAAACTCTTTATTTTAATTATAAAATTATTAAGAATATTATGTATATATATATATATATATATTAGTAGTCAGTTAGTATATATATACAATCTTGGTGCCTTCATCAATTAGTCTCCTGCCACTCACCTTTTGAATTCCTTAAGGTGACTATATATATAATAGATAACAGGTGAACTTTCACCATTTAGAAATAACATTAAGACTCGGCCGAGAAAAAATAAAATGTGAATTGACTCTTTTTTTCATAAAAAATAATTTTATACAATTAATTATGCCCAATAAATTATTCTAAATATATACGCATACATATATGGAATCAAAACAATTAATAATTGCATAAAGGTTTGACTCTGATGTCACTGTTAGGTTTGTAAGAAATCATAGCGCAATCAAATTGCAAAAAATAGCGGAACCATGGTAAAATCAGAGTTTAAAATTTTTTACAAACCAATTATTAGATCATCCTTTATGGAAATTATTAATTTAAAATGATAAATAAGAAGTTATGGAATCATACCCTTGTAGAGCGAATCTTCCACATATACGAGTTTAACTCCTTGTTCTTAACGATCTCCTAGAATATCCGGGATTGATTCCTTCCTTTCATCAACGTTAGCCACCCAAGTGTTTGGCCTCTAGAGGTGATCCACCAAGGAAGGGAATTATTCAAGGAGGGTGGTTGGCTAAACCTTAGTTTTCTATCCTATATAATAAAGGAGTACTCTCCAACAATTAGAATTGCATCAACTGTTCTCTAACATAAGACTCCTCTTATATAGATATTAGTCAACCCTTCTAATCGTATTAGACATAGGGTTTCATTTAATTAATTAAACTCTTGTAATTAATTGGGTTTCCCAACATATTGGAATTAATTAATTAAACTCCTTTAATTAATTTACCTCCTAATATCATTAGAAATAAATGAGAGTATTAATATTAAATTAATTCCTAAACTCCTTTAGAAATTAAAATAATAATAATTTTAATAAGACACCTCTTATTAATTTATATTTAATATTTCCAAAATATTAAATAATAAACATTAAGCTATTTAATTTATTCTATCAGCATAGATTAAATTAATTACACTTAATGCATTATTACGATTATGTCATTACCTTCTTAAATAATTATTCTTTTTTTATGGTGTGACACTTTAGGTTCTCCATATTGAACCGATTATGAATAAATCAATTAGAACAATTTTAATTTTATTTAAATAAATAACTTAAACTAATAATCTATTTAAATAAATAATATTTATTCTACAATAGGGATAAGTTTCCCTAGCGATCAACGACTTTTCAGATAATATAGATTTCAACATTAATCATAAAATAACCTGTGTGTAAATAGTTACCGTACAATTCAATCATTTCACCATACAATGTCCCAATTAAATATAAGACATGAAATTACTGTCAAGTCTTATTTAATTTAATTATATGTATTTTGATTAGAAAATGCACAACTCCAAATAATGTAAATTAGAAACTCCTTTCCAATTTCATTCTGCCTTGGCCAAGGACTACTGGGTTGTCATTTAACGAATCACATAGGACAAATCTCTTCTTTTACTAGAAGTGGTAGATTTTTTATTGATCATTCATTATCTCCATATGTAACTCATTATACCCAAGATACCCTTTGATATACCCTAAGGGTCTTAAGGAATAAGTTAAAGTATAATTCATTACATACAAGATTCTATGATGATCTCAAGTCCAAGGATCACTAGTACTACTATCACATTAGGAATTTCTATTGACATGCAAGTAAAACTCCATTAGGTATTCTATAGCGAGTCACGTTCAGTGAACTTATTATCCAATAAGCACCTATATACTTGCTTTAGTGTCTCCACATAAATGATCATGAGATCAATCATCCTCATCCAATGAGCAATCAACACATGTACCAATCTATTTGAATTTACTAATCCTCTTTTTAGTAATCCAACGATTGAGAATTATTTTAGTTTTAAGCTTTCTAAGAATTTAGATCTCATTAGCATGATCAACATCATGATTCTAAAAACATTGCTTAAAACTATGGGTTATTTACATATTATAAAAAACAGCATCATGTAGATAATTAATGTCTTTAATAAATGAATACTTTTATTAATAAATAAAATAAGATCGTTTCCAAAGTATATGCTTTATCATCATATATGATTGGCTTGTATGTATAGTACTTTTAATATCCATAACGTGTTTCACGTATCTGTATTGCGTCCCTATAAGCCGGATTACAAGCACGTAATCGAGTATGAACCTATCCAAGTTGAGAAAGACTTAACATATGAAGAGATTCCCATTCAAGTTATTAATAGGAAAGAACAAGTCTTGAGAAACAAAGGCATACCTTCAGTGAAGGTGATATGGAGGAACCATAATGCCGAATAAACAACGTGGGAACTCGAAGACAAGATGAGGAAGGCTTATCCTCATCTATTTGACTAACTTGTATCGAAATTCTGGGGACAGAATTCTTATTAGGGGGGCGGAGAATGTAACGCCCGAGAAAATCGAACGCTTATGTAAATGAATTTTATTTGATTTATTGATTAAAATTTGATTATTTATTTGTTAAATTGAGTAAGCTAATCGAAGGTCGTTCTATGACCTAGAGAATGCAGAAATGGTGAGGATTCTGGCTATTTGCTAGAAATAGATAATGTGAATTTATAAGACGAAAATAAAAGATTTTCGGGAATAAAAATATTTCTGAGAAAAAGACGAAATAGGCACTATTCATAAATGAAACCATAAGGGTTAGGGTTTGAGACCCTAAGCCTTTCTGAGAGATCAGAATGTCGGAATGATATTCTGTCAAAAGATTTAACGGTAATATATCGTGAAAAGTTAAGTTAACCGAGAAAAGTTTCTCGGAAGAAAATCACTATTCATCCGTTTCTGCTCGGGAATTATTCTTGAATTTTTGAAAAACGCGTAATGATATGATTTAAAGACGAAATGGAATATGTAATAATATTTCATTTATGGCTCACAAAGTTTTCACGTGTGGACTTAAAACCTAAGGGTTAGAGAAAGTGAAACCTAATAATAATTAGTATTAAGTATAATAATAAATGATTATTATACAGAATGAATACGAGTTTAATATGAGATATTGTACGAGTATAATACAAAGAGGATACGAGAATTAATACGACGTATAATACAAATTTTACACGAAATAAATACATTCAATTTGAATTAAATTTAATAAATTAACCCGTGGATTGAATCGATGGGTTAACGGGTGGGTTAAACCCATGGGGCAATCCATGGACACATGTGTGGCACATGGGGGTGACATGTAGAGCATAAGAGTGGCATGTGCTAGAACATGCTAGCACATGGGCAAGACAGGGGGCAACAGGAGGTTTGGTCCTAATGACCAAACTACCCTAAGCTTGCAAATTCTATAAATAAGGGACTTTCGTCTTCATTGTTGGTTATTTGATCAAAATCACCAACATATTGAGAGAGAGAGAGAGAGAGAGAGAGAGAGAGAAGAGAAGCTAGTTCATTCCTTGATAAGAAAATCAAGCAAACCAAGGAGCTAAGAAGTAATTGAATCTTCATATTCAATCACCAAAGATCATATAAGTTATAAAGATAAGAAATTATGATAATTCATTGTCGTTCAATAATAGAATTAATAGAGAAGTGAATTGGGGAAAATATGGTTAATAAGAAGTCATAAGGTTGGCTAAATGGGGAAGTAAGAACACTAATAAGCCATGAGTAATGGAATCATAAGAATTTATTAAAGGAACTTAATAAAGAATTATCAAAATCATGAGAGTGTGTGTATTAAGCATGAGAAACCATTAAAACATAAACGTTTACAATGGTTAGAATCATTAAAGAACAACCAATGGATTGATTCCATTTGGTTCGAAGTAAAAATATTGAATAACAAAGATTCGGCGAAAGTTACGCGATTAGATGTTAATCATCGAAACCGTGAATTTTTTGATAATAGAAGTCAAAAGTCGTCGTTTGATTTAGAACCGATGGTTTTTGATGGCGTAACATGTAATTAGGTAAATAAGACCTGTGAGACCAAGAATGAACCAATTCGGACTTAAAACGAAGAATTGAGCGTCGAACGTTCACGAACGTTTAACGAACTCGTAAAAATGGACTAAATGGCTAAATTCTCGCAGACGGATTCATTCTAAATGGCTAAATTCTCGCAGGCGGATTCAAAAATGAATTCCGACTTAATGAAATGATAGCACATAGAATTTATGAACTATTGGCTTTGGAACGAGCCAATTCCGAGTTGTAACGATCTTGTTACAAGCCCGTGGAAATTATAAATTTTCAGAATCTGGGGGTCGACGCTGCCGCGCCGCCTAGACCCTTGTTCCCAGCGCTGCAACGCCGAGGCAAGGCTCAGACACTACGAGGCAGCGCCGCGGCGCTGACTTTAAGCCTTTGACTGGCGCTGTCGCGCTTTTAAGGGAAAAATTTCCAACGTGAAGATTTCTTAACCTAGCTTTCTACATGGTAATTATGGGGAAACTATATGGTTAATATTCACGAAGAGAAATCACTTAAACAACATGTTTAAGATTGATTTTATGAATTAAACGTTGACAAAACGTATTTAAATTTAAAACTCGAAATCTGATAATGTGAACTATGAATCGTAATCGAGTTGTGAGCGTCCTTTAAGGTTATATAACATGTAATAGAAGTGCGTGATGCATGAATAACATTGAATGAAGTTAAAACTCATGTAAATTATATACGGATATCGATAATGGGAATCCGAAGGGAATGTGATTAACGTAACGAACCGGTTAGGGTTTCGTCCGTCATTGTGCTTAATGATGATAGATGGGAGTCGGTTTATAACATATGAAATATTAATAAGTTGTAATAAACGTTAAATAACTTGAACGAAAGTTATTAGCTTAACAGTTTGGTTAAGTTATACAAGAAGAGGAAGATAGGTTATACATTGTATATCAATTGTGAATTCTCATTGGTATGCGATGTGTTTATGCTTTGTAGAAGTTATAAAGATCGAGTAGAATAAACATAGAGGTTTAAAGACGCAAAGGCAAGTTTTCTAAACTCTTGTCTATACCTTGTGTTGGACAAGCTGTAATTATGCATGATTTCTTATGCATAAACTGTTATCGAATAGTCGATGCCATTTGATTCTGCTAAACTAAGACTTAGAGTATTTTGGTTGGTTTTTAAATCTTTCCAAAAAAATTACGATGTTGTTAACCTATGCCAATTGTTTGGTATTGATTCTTAGGTAAGCCTGAGTGTGAATAAACAAATGTTTTTACGTCGTTAATTCGACAGGCACGTGAGGTTCCCACCAATTAAACGTAAACACGTTTAATGTATGAGTGTTGATCAACATAGAGTACTACAGGCTGATCACCTGGATGTGCTCGTAAGCTATATCGAACTTACGGTCTCAGTGCCGGGTTGTTCTTTTCACGAATGGGAACTAAATGATGTTTCATGGTCGTTGACCAATATAGATTCCGACGAGGCTATAAGTCCTTGTGGATGGTTTTAAATGAATCAAAACATTATTTTGATTATTCTTAAGTACTTTATAACTATTGTACAGTTATTGAAGACAAAGTTATATGATTTTTGATTTTGTGGTTTCAAGATATGATGTTGAACTTGCTGAGCTATTTATGCTCATTCTTGCTTAAAACTAAATGATTTCAGCTAAAGCGAACGGACTAAAGGATCCGATAAAGACAAAGGCAAGTCCAAGATAGACAAGTAGTTACCTTTGTAATAACATAGTATTAGTATTGTAATTACTGATATTATGACACAGAACAATGTAATGGTCATAAAGAACCTGGGAAGGGATTAATAGAATGTAATACTTAGTAAACTCATGCATGTTATTGGAGACTTTCATTGAATGTATGAGTAGATTGTAGTACCGTGTAGCACTATATCCAGGGTTTGAAGGTACCCGAATTTGGGGGCGTCACAATAATCTCCGCTATACCAGTCAGATTTAGTTTCCTACTAAGGTAAGGGGTATTATTTTCGTTCAATATTCGTAAGGA
The DNA here is from genome assembly GCA_020205555.1 of Panax stipuleanatus. NCBI lineage: Eukaryota > Viridiplantae > Streptophyta > Magnoliopsida > Apiales > Araliaceae > Panax > Panax stipuleanatus. The sequence continues at coordinate 103,911,509 of CM035125.1, forward strand.
ATATTATTTTCTTCCATACTCTATAGTATGTAAGTGTTATTACTTCGTTTCATATTCCTAAATCTAAAATTACTATGATAAGTATTGCTTCTATAATTCCTGAAATGATTAAAAATTTCTTAAGGTTTGCGCTTCATCTAATATCATTTTACTGGAATATTGGTCTGAACTTTCTTATTAAATTTTAATCTTTTCATGTCAGGGTACTATTCATCCGAGGTACTATCCATACGGTACTATTCATGGATACTACTTATACGGTACTATTCATGGGTAATATTCATGCGGTACTATTCATACAGTACTATTTATAGGTACTATTCATGGGTACTATTCATGAGTACAATTCACAACGGAATTTAATTTTCTTTTCTTTGTCCAAGTTATCTTTTATTAATCTTATTCTTGAAATTGAATTCATGTTTTGATCTTCATGTTGACAATTTGGACATTCTTGAACTCTAGATAAATTGAACTATAAATCTCTAATAATTATCTTTGATCTCACTGGATTCTTTCTTTATATCATTGTCATAATCCCCATACTTAAATTGTGGTGAAAGTTATCTTTGGCCCATAGAGCAAAGATGAACTGTTGATTGATATCTTTGGCATGTAGTGCAAAGATGAACTGTTGATTGATATCTTTGGCCTGTGGTGCAAAGATGGACAGGTGTATGGCATGATCATGACCACTGATGATGCAGTTGAATATCTTTGGCCCGTAGTGCAAAGATAGACAATTAATTGGAATGATCATGACCATTGTTGTTACATTTGAATGTCTTCGGAGTAGGGTGTAAAGACGATATGATTATTAAATGTCTTTAGCCTTTGTGGCAAGGACATTGAGTGAAAGTTCTATTAAGCCTTTGTAACAAGGAGAAACTATTGATTTACATGATTATGAACATGAATTGTGAATTTAACTATAAGCTTTGGTATTACAGGTAAAGACAGTTGGTGAAAGTTCTCCTTCTCTTGGGTATAACGAAAAATTGTTTATTGGTGTTACAGGAGTAAAATATTTATGATTGACTTTTAATTTGGAGAAGATAGTAGACTTTATATTCTACTTGACTCTTCTAATGGATTGTTTGTGCCGTTGCAACTATGGTTGAAAACTTATATCATCTACCATATGTTCTAAAAATCTAAATTATTTCTGATGAAGGCTATTGATAATTTAACTATCTTAGTCAGAATATTCTTTACTAGGTTATTTATGCTCACCCTTTTGATTCACAATTCCTTTTAGGTAATAAAAGTGTAGCTGAGTCGAGTGAGGATAATAGGGGAATAGAGTGATGGTCTATGACTGTTGAAGTTTCTTATAAAATAGTATGGTGATAATTTTATTGAGGACTCAGCTTGTGTGTTGTCGTATTTTGCACGACGGAGTAATAGTTGTAAATATAAAGTTTGTATTTGGATTCTATAGTGTGTATTTTAGCGACTTAGAATATGTTGTGTGGACCTATTTTGGGGGAGTCACAGTAGCACTGGTATGTCATTCCTTCTTAGTAGTTTATCAATATATAATACTAGAAATATCATAGTGCTCCCACTGACCCTTTTGTACAAACTAGGTTCATAGCTCTTAAACTAAACATAAGTAGCAATATATACAACATTTATGGATTACAAAATCAAAGGAAATAAATAGAGAAGAATAAACTCTGTCAAGCCTTCTTCAATCTCCAAGCATTTAATCAATGCATGCTTTCCAATCCATGTTGCTAAGTGCTCTTGAGCTCCATGAATCCCAATCCTCTCCCTACTCTATGTGTTAGCACTAACTTTATGCAATACTAAGAGAAATTAAGCTAGGCTATACTAAAGAGTTGTGATAGTAAGAGTGTTAAGCTCCCCCATATATTGGAAAACAGAAAAAAGGCTTCAAGTTCATATATATAAGCAATCTCTCTTTCCTCTAGGTCATTCCCATTTGGTACTGTTTGAAAATAAGAGTTGGCACTGCGACGCCAAGATTAAGCCTTGGACTGGCGCTGCAGCGCTTGCACAAGGGCTCGGGTTAATAAGTGGCGCTGCAGCGCCAGAAATGTGAAGGAATAGGGCACTGCAGCGCTTAGGATGGTTAAGTTGGCATAGAAGCAGCGCTGTGGCGCCAGTTTTGTACTAAGAACCAGCGCTGCAGCGCCAAGATGGCAAAAATAACCTTTTCCCCCCTAAAAACTTGAAATGACCTATAAACTCCTGCACAACATATATTAAACAAAATACTAACAAAACAATATAAAATAATAAGAACCTGCAACTTCTTAAGTGTAAAAGTATTCGATTCGCGAATATAAATTTCACTCATCAAATACCCCCAAACTTAAGCCTTTGCTTGTCCTCAAGCAAAACTACTATAACCATAATATCAAAAGTAAATATAACTGCGAATCACACTAAACTACTATATACCATCATTGCGGCCTCAAGGATAAGAATAACGATTTCTGTGATAACCCGAAAAATCAAGTTGTCCAGAAAATTAAGATTAAAGAATTAATAATTAACAATAGTAATTTTATTGATTATTTTCTATGATATATATTTATTAATCATTCTATGACATAGGATGATTAAAAATGGGGAGGATTCTGGCTACGAGCTGGAATGAACGAGTAAGAATTTTCAAGACGAAAATAAAAGATTTCCGGGAATAAAAATATTTTCGAGAAAAAGATGAAATAGACACTATATATGTTGAAATCCTAAGGGTTAGGGTTTGAGGTTAGGGTTTGGACCCTAAGCCTTTCCAAGAGTTTGGAATGTCGGAATGACATTCTGCCGAAAGATTTGACGGCAATATGTCGCGAAATTTTAAGTTAGCCGAGAAAAGTTTTCTAGGGAAGAAAATGACGAAAATCACTATTCATTTATTTCTGCTCGAGAATTTATTTTGAAATTTCAAGAAACGCATAATGATAGGATTTTGAGACGAGATGGAATATGTAATAATATTTCATTTATGGCTGGCGAAATTTTTGCGTAGGGACTTAAAATCCTATGCGTTAGGAAAAGTAAAATTAATGATTAAATTAATTCCGTATAATAATAAATGATTATTATACAAAATGTATACGAGAATAATACGAGTTATTTTACGAGTATAATACGAGAAGGATACGTGAATTAATACGTCGTATAATACGAATTTTTTTCGAAGTAAAAGGGATTTAATTTGAGGTAAATCTAATAATGAAACCCGTGGGTTGAACCGGCAGGTAAATGGGTGGTTTAAACCCATGGGGTAACCCATGACCCATGTTACATGTGGGGGGACATGGGGGAGCATATGGTAGCATGTGCTAGCACATGGGTTGCATGTGGGGGGAGATGGTGGTGATGTAGAGAGGAGGTGGAGTTGTGGAGGTTTGGTCTAATGACCAAACTACCCCAACTCTTGCCAACTCTATAAATAGAGAGCTTGGCCCTTCATTTTCCTTGTTTTAAAAGCCCACCAACTCATATGAGAGAGAGAGAAGAGAAGAGAAGAGGAGGAAGAGCTTGGACATGCAACCAAGAAGCAAAGAGAAGTTAGCTTAAGACTTTGTCAAAGCACACAAAGTCTAAGAGTTCAAGAACACTTATAAGGTATAAGTGTTTACTTTGATTTTCATCTTTCTTTCAATTCTCATATTAATGGAGAAGTGGAAAATGGAAGAGAATGAATTGTTAGGAAGTATGGAGATTGATATTAGTGGACTTTAAACCATTAATAATCAAGAACAAGTGAAATCATAAGTTAATGTTAAGAAGTTAAGGCAGAGATGAGTTAAAACCATAATGATTGGTTAATGAATGAAAAAGATGTTAGAAGATGTTAGTGGACGGTTCGGATGAGTTATATTAACTCTTCGATGTTATAAGGGTGAATTATCAAACTTATAACGTTAGAATGCAAGAAAACGTAAAATCATAATCATAACATTGATTACGAATGAAGAACGAACAAAGAACACGAAGAACATAATGATGATAGCCCTTAAACCTTAGATATTTTAGATGGTGAGAAATGTAGATGAACCACCAATAGATTGATTCCATTTGGTTTGACATAAAAATAATGAGAAGCAAAGTTTCGACGGAAGTTTATGCGATTAGACGTTAAGCGTCGAAATCGTAAAATTTCCCGGAATGAAAGTCAAAAGTCGCCGTGTGATTCAGAAACGTTGGTTTTCGATTGCAACAAGTGTTAGGTAAATAAGACTTGCGGGAGCAAGAACGGATTGATTCCGACTTAAAACGAAAAATTGAGTGTCGAACGTTCACGAACGTTTAACGAAAACATAAAAATGGACTATTCTGCGAATTTCTCATCGACGGATTTGAAAACGAATTCCGACTTGATAGGATGGTAGAGCATGTCATTTGTGAACTTTTGGCTTTGGAACGAACCAATTTCGAGTTATAACGATCACGTTACGGACTCGGGAATTTCAGAATTTTCAAAGACTTGGAAATTTTTTTGAGCTGCAAGGCTTCCGTTGCAGCTCCACCCAATAGGCTTCATCCGGCGTCGCAGCGCCACTCCTGGGAGAAATCTCTGGAGGGGTAGCGCCGCAGCGCCACTCCAAGAGGAAAATCAGGCGCCGCTGCGCCAGCATGGCAGAAAATTCTGACATTGCTAGTAAGTACTTAACCTTTTGCATATCAATTAAAGGACTAGCGAGTGATGTAATGTAATCTTTAAACAACATGTTTAATCAATGTTTATGAGAGTTAAACGTTGAACAAATGTAATTGAACCTAAGCTTGGAAACATTAACCAAAGTTTAAGTTGAAGAACAAGTTAAGATCTCGTCGATCATCATACTTAGTGAGAATTGATGAGAGTTCGAGTGAACATAGAATTCACTTAATGTAACACTTAAACAAGTAATTTAAACCTTAAGCAAAGGTTGAATGAGAGTAAGAGACGAGTAACGTGAACGCAGGATACGTGAACGATTCTCGTGAATCGTATCGGCGTTGAGTGAACGTTCTTAGTATACATTGGTTGTATACTTTAGACGTTAATGAATGTTGGCATGTGTTTTATAATAAGCCGTAATGAACTGTAATAAGAGAATGAAGAACGTATAATGTGAAAAGCCGAGTTAATGTTAATAACTGGGATAAAAGTTCAGAGTCATATGGACCGGACGTGGTAAGGGAATGTAATTAAAGAATAGAAGTAACTGAATGTAAAGTTGGTCGCGTAGACTTATATTACAAGAACGCGAACCATGCAAAGTAAAGTAAAGATAAGCTAATGCATAAGTCAAGTATTTGACAAATGGCGATTTGTTATTCCTTATGTGATATATAGGGAATTGTGATGAACGATAAGGCGTAAGAAGTACGCATCGCTAAGGCAAGTTTCCTAACTACGTTCATTTCCATATGAATGCAAGTTTCTAATCTTGCTCAAGTTCTACTTGATGCAAGTTCCTAACTTCATTCATTTTCATATGAATGTTGGTTTCTTAACTTCCTTAGATGTTGAACATGAGGAAGAAATTTTTTATGTGCAAATGTGCGATATTTGTACAAGATGGTAGTATGTATGAGGTCTTGTACCACAATGTTAACACTTCGGTGTTTTCGTGTAATGAACTGTTCTATGATTGAACTATTAAATGTGAAAGAGTTCGGTTTACTCATGAACCGTACTTGTTAAGTCTGTGCTAATGATTCTAGCCAGACATAGTATGTATGGAAAAGGTAGAAGGATGAAAGTATGGCAAAGTATATGTGATGTATGTTTTAAAATGATAGGAATCGGAAAGTATTCCTATTGTTCGAGTTATTTCGTAACCATTGCTCGGTTATTGAAGTCTTAAAAGAACTTTGATTCTTGATTTGGTTGTTATTCAACTGTTATGACTTGCTGAGCAATTGAATGCTCACACTTGCTTGAAATAAAAATATTTTCAGCGAACGACAATAGTATGTGTTAAAGGACCTGACGAAGATCAAGTGGATCGATGTCCTGTTATGGTGAGATGCTATGGTTGCGAATACCATTAGTGTCGCAAGATGAAGTACTGTTCATGTTATGAACAAGCGTGAAGATCAAGTCGAGACTTGAAGAATAGTTAGATTAAAACTATTCTGTAGATGCGGTAACTAGTTAAGTCACGATTGTAATGTAATAAGAATAATGTAAACACCATTATTTTTAATGAATGAACGTTTTGAGGTAACAGAACCTGGGAATGGTGTGAATATATCATATATCTTCAAGATATAATGATGTATGTATGTATTGAATGGGAAGTATCGTAACGCACGAAGATTCAGCAAGAAAAATAAGTCAAATTTTGGGGCGTCACGGATTATTATCAAAGCTGATAGGTTATAAACCTTAGGTAGGAGTACCTAAGACTATAGCCTGAGAGATAAGGTATGAAAATTGTTGAGTTAAACGATTGAGGAAGAGATCACTACGTGACCTCGTTAAATTGTAAGAACAGGTTTCCTGTTAAACGATGGATGGATTATAGCTACTGGCTATAATAAAAAGGTTACTATGAGTAGTACGGGGGAAAAAGGAACTTAGATGGAGTGATAGAGGATGAAATACGAATTAAAGAAAATTCATATTAAGGAAACGGAAAATATTAGATGGTGGTAAATTTCAATTGAGGACTCATATGATAGTTGAGTTGTATGAACTTTTGTTATGGGCAAGAGTTTGTACTTTGGTGTAACAACCACTCAGTCTATTATAGTGATAATCATTGGAATAGTAATGTCATGCTATCGATATATATATGACGAAAAGGTGAATCTTTTCTCATGTATGTATTGGATAGTAGAATGTAATAAGTTAGGTGCGAGTTTTTGAAACTCATACTTATGAAAAGTTTGTGACTTATAGTTGTATGCTATGTTTCTGAGCCCTGAGCATATGCACAGTCCTTGATTTGTTCTTGGATTACATACTGCGAAGATAAGTTCTTAAACACATATGGTTGTGGAATGTTCCTGAACACATAAAGTGTGGTAAGTTGATGAACTATACTAAGGTATAGGAAGTTAGACTGGAAATAAGTTATTTTCAGTATAGATGGCACCTTAAGTGCTCGAAGAGGTTAATATTGTCGCAAGTATGACAATAAAGGAAGAAGAAGGAAGTAGAAAATTCCAAGTCTTCTAGCTATGCTAGATTTTAAAATTTATTGACATCGTGCGGATGTGTATGTCTTTGGGTCAAAAATATTTGTTTCAACTTTTGAAAACCAATGGATTTTAAAAGAGCTATTCTTTGTATGTCTATTCTTTCGGCTAAACAGAGTTTGATTTGAAATATCAAAATGAATTTTATGTCATCTGTGCATTGGATGCATAGATGGTAAAAAGACGGAGTTATTATTACATCTGAACATACCTTGAAGAGTATGACAGTATGTAGTATGGCAAGGTTGGAAAATGACGAAGTCCTCAACGTGCTGTGAGTCAGTACGATATCACGACGTCATTACACTTTTTATGTTATTGTGGAAAAATTTATAAAGTGTAGTCAATGCCAATTAATTTGACTAAACGACTGTTTCAAGTTGGTGTCCAATTTATTGGATGGTCTAAACTATTTGATTTGGCTAGACAAATGGTTTATCATATTTAAAAGAAATCAAGCTTTCTTTGAGAAGTTGTCCCAAGACAAATTATTTTGGTGCGGAATCTGACAAATAAGTCTGAGGTGAACAAATCCACCGTTTTGGGGTTGTACAATAGGTTGATCACCTAATGTACCGAAAGAGGTAGTTTACATTCTTTGTGATTGTAAAATGACCGACAAGGAATTGGTTCTCGATAAATACCGACAAATCAAGTTCAATGGTTTATGGTTTCTAGGACCCCTCAGCAAAAATGTTTTAAAGGAATCTTATATATTCCTTGTCATTCAAACTTCATAATTAGTGTGTACATTGTGAAGATTACTGAATGTGGGAAGATGAGAAGTATGGGGCCGTAGTGCCTGGATGTTCCTTTACGAATACAAAGGCAACATATGAAATGTTCTTAATTGGACGATGGAGGATAACTTTTGTAAATAGAAGTAAGGTTATGACAACAATTTCGAGGGCGAAATTTTTAGAAGAAGGGGAGAATGTGATATCCCGAGATTTTAGAAGTATAGTTGTCAGGATATGTATCATCTGACAATTATAACAAGATAATGATCCTTAGGGGGAAGGATGTAGAAGAGAAAATGAGAAGAAATGACTAGGTAAATACCTAACTGAATTGTATGTTGAGATTTCTCAACATAAATAAAAAGAGTTAAGATTAACTCTTCGTGAAGGGTTGTAAGGATAACGCATCCGGGTATCGATGTGGTTTGGGAAATTTCGAGGACGGAATTTTTATAAGGAGGGAAGAATGTGACAACCCGAAAAATTGAGTTGTCCAGAAAATTAAGATTAAAGAATTAATAATTAAAAAATGTAATTTTATTGATTATTTTCTGTGATATGTGTTTATTAATCATTCTATAACATAAGATGATTAGAAATGGGGGGGGGGGATTCTGGCTACGAGCTGGAATGAAAGAGTAAGAATTTTCAAGACAAAAATAAAAGATTTTCGGGATTAAAAATATTTTCGAGAAAAAGACGAAATAGACACTATTTATGTTGAAATCCTAAGGGTTAGGGTTTGAGGTTAAGGTTTGGACCCTAAGCCTTTCTAGGAGTTTGGAATGTCGGAATGACATTCTATCGAAAGATTTGACGGCAATATGTCGTGAAATGTTAAGTTAGCCGACAAAAGTTTTCTCGGGAAGAAAATGATGAAAATCACTATTCATTCATTTCTGCTCGGGAATTTATTTTGAAATTCCAAGAAACGCGTAATGATAGGATTTTGAGACGAGATGGAATATGTAATAACATTTCATTTACGGCTCGCGAAGTTTTCGCGTAGGGACTTAAAATCCTATGCGTTAGGAAAAGTAAAATCAATGATTAAATAGATTCTTTATAATAATAAATGATTATTATACGGAATGTATACGAGTATAATACGAGTTATTATACGCGTATAATACGAGAAGGATACAAGAAATAATACGTCGTATAATATGAATTTTATACGAAGTAAAAGGGATTTAATTTGAGGTAAAGCTAATTATTAAACCCGTGGGTGGAACCGGCTGATAAATGGGTGGTTTCAACCCATGGGGTAACCCATGACCCATGCTGCATGTAGGGGGACATGGGGGAGCACATGATAGCATGTGCTAGCACATGGGTTGCATGTGGGGGGAGATGGTGGTGATGTGGAGAGGAGGTGGAGTTGAGGAGGTTTGGTCTAATGACCAAACTACCCCAACTCTTGCCAACTCTATAAATAGAGGGCTTGGCCCTTCATTTTCCTTGTTTTAAAATCCCACCAACTCATATGAGAGAGAGAGAGAGAGAGAGAAGAGAAGAGAAGAGGAGGAAGAGCTTGGACATGCAACCAAGAAGCAAAGAGAAGTTAGCTTAAGACTTTGTCAAAGAACACAAAGTCTAAGAGTTCAAGAACACTTATAAGGTATAAGTGTTTACTTTAATTTTCATCTTTCTTTCAATTCTCATATTAATGGAGAAGTGGGAAATGGAAGAGAATGAATTGTTAGGAAGTATGGAGATTGATATTAGTGGACTTTAAACCATTAATAATCAAGAACAAGTGAAATCATAAGTAAATGATTAAGAAGTTAAGGCAGAGATGAGTTAAAACCATAATGATTGGTTAATGAATGAAAAAGATTTTAGTTGACGGTTCGGATGAGTTATATTAACTCTCCGATGTTATAAGGGTGAATTATAAAACTTATAACGTTAGAATGCAAGAAAACGTAAAATCATAATCATAACATTGATTTCGAACGAAGAACACGAAGAACGTAATGATGAAAGCCCTTAAAACTTAGATGCTTAAGATGGTGAGAATCGTAGATGAACCACCAATGGATTGATTCCATTTGGTTTGACATAAAAATAATGAGAAACGAAGTTTCGGCGGAAGTTTATGCGATTAGACGTTAAGCGTCAAAATCGTAAAATTTCCAGGAATGAAAGTCAAAAGCTGCCGTGTGATTGTGAAACATTGGTTTTCGATTGCAACAAGTGTATTTAGGTAAATAAGACTTGCGGGAGCAAGAACGGATTGATTTCGACTTAAAACGAAGAATTGAGTGTCGAACGTTCACGAACATTTAACGAAAATGTAAAAATGGACTAATCTGCGAATTTCTCACCGACGGATTTGGAAATGAATTCCAACTAGAAAGGATGGTAGAGCATGTCATTTGTGAACTTTTGGCTTTGGAACGAACCAATTCCGAGTAATAACGATCACGTTACGGACTCAGGAATTTCAGAATTTTCAAAGACTTAGAAATTTTTCTGAGCTGTAGGGCTAGCGCCACCCAATAGGCTTAATCCGGCACCGCAGCGCCACTCCTGGGAGAAATCTTTGGAGGGGTAGCGCCACAACACCACTCCAAGAGGAAAATCTAGCGCCGCAGCGCCAGCATGGCAGAAAATTCTGACATTGCTAGTAAGTACTTAACCTTTTGCATATCAATTAAGGGACTAACAAGTGATGTAATGTAAGCTTTAAACAACATGTTTAATCAATGTTTATGAGAGTTAAACGTTGAACAAACGTAATTGAACTTAAGCTTGGAAACATTAACCAAAGTTTAAGTTGAAGAACAAGTTAAGATCTCGTCGATCATCATACTTAGTGATAATTGATGAGAGTTTGAGTGAACATAGAATTCACTTAATGTAACACTTAAACAAGTAATTTAAACCTTAAGTAAAGGTTGAATGAGAGTAAGAGACGAGTAACGTGAACGCAGGATACGTGAACGATTCTCGTGAATCGTATCGACATTAAGTGAACGTTCTTCGCATACATTGGTTGTATACTTTAGACGTTAATGAATGGTGGCATGTGTTTTGTAATAAGCCGTAATGAACGGTAATAAGAGAATGACGAACGTATAATGTGAAAAGACAAGTTAATGTTAATAACTTGGATAAAAGTTCAGAGTCGTATGGACCAGACGTGGTAAGGGAATGTAATGAAAGAATAGAAGTAATGAACGTAAAGTTGGTTGCGTAGACTTATATTACATCAACGCGAACCATACGAAGTAAAGCAAAGATAAGCTAATGCATAAGTCAAGTGTTTGACTAATGGATATTTGTTATTCCTTATGTGATATATAGGGAATTGTGATGAACGATAAGGCGTAAGAAGTACGCAGCGCTAAGGCAAGTTTCTTGACTACGTTCATTTCCATATGAATGCAAGTTTCTAATCTTGCTCTAGTTTTACTTGATGCATGTTCCTAACTTCATTCATTTTCATATGAATGTTGGTTTCTTAACTTCTTCAGATGTTGAACATGAGGAAGAAATTTTGTATGTGCAAATGTGTGATATTTGTACAAGATAGTAGTATGTATGAGGCCTTGTACTACAATGTTAACACTTCGGTGTTTTCATGTAATGAACTGTTCTATGATTAAACTGTAAAATGTGAAAGAGTTCGGTTTACTCATGAACCGTACTTGTTAAGTCTGTGCTAATGATTCTAGCCAGGCATAGTATGTATGGAAAAGGTAGAAGGATGAAAGTATAGCAAAGTATATGTGATGTATGTTTTAAAATGATAGGAATCGGAAAGTATTCCTATTGTTCGAGTTGCTTCATAACCATTGTTCAGTTATTGAAGTCTTAAAAGAACTTTGATTCCATATTTGGTTGTTATTCAACTGTTATGACTTGCTGAGCAATTGAATGCTCACACTTGCTTGAAATAAAAACATTTTCAGCGAACGACGGTAGTATGTGTTAAAGGACCTGACGAAGATCAAGTGGATCGATGTCCTGTTATGGTGAGATGCTATGGTTGCGAATACCATTAATATCGCAAGATGAAGTACTATTCATGTTATGAACAAGCATGAAGATCAAGTCGAGACTTGAAGAATAGTTAGATTAAAACTATTCTGTAGATGCGGTGACTAGTTAAGTCACGATTGTAATGTAATAAGAATAATGTAAATACCATTATTTTTAATGAATGAACATTTTTTAAGGTAACAGAACCTAGGAATGGTGTGAATATATCATGTATCTTCAGGATATAATGATATAAGTTTGGAATGGGAAGTATCGTAATGCACGAAGATTCGGCAAGAACAATAGGTCGGATTTCGGGGCGACACAATTTCAAAGTAGAAGCATCTCATAAATAAGGCTTCGATCAAACTTCTAACTTAAGATTGCTACTGATCCAAATCTCTCTGTGTGTGACTACCAACTATTCTAACTAATTATAATTCGCAAACATAAACAACTGCAATAAGGAAAATGTCAACTCTATACGCTCAAGCTACATCAAGTATTCGGAACAAGATAACAAATGCAAGAATAGACCACCCGGTACTAGCATGAGAACGGCTAGAATTGACTTGTGCAAAATTCGGCTACCTTAGGCTGAGTTACCCATGTAGCAAGTTTTCGATCAATGATTCTTAAGCCAGATGGTTTTAGGTCACTAGGCGTAGAACACCCCTAAGGATCTAATAACTCAAGTAACACAAGCCACGTAGCCAAACTTTAGTCAAACTAGAATTTTATCCGTTATATTTTAATCTAATCCAACCTCAAGCATGACCGTACAAAATCTAATCACATTAGGCTATTCAGAGTTACCCGTGTAATAAGTTTTTGATCAATGACTCCCAAGCCAGATGGCTTTAGGGCACTAGGTGTAGAACACCTATAAGGATCTAATAACTCGAGTAACAAAAGCCGCGTAATCAAACTTAGTCAACTAAGGTTATCGATCTATTTTTTTTATATGTTATTAGACCACGAATGTATCCAAACTTGCATAAGAATCTAAATCTTACTATCATCGACTCAGTTAAGCTCGTAAGAGTTAACGAAAAAAATCGTAAAAATTACCAATTAAGTCTATTAGAAGCATAACTAGTTATAACAGTTGGTACGTGCTCGATAGGCTAGAAAGGATCAACAACAGTCTTAACTAAAATTAATCTAAGAATCTCATTCATAAATGCTTAACCTCTTTGACAAAGTCATAACACACGCATATCATTGGCCATAATCAAAAATTTGACTATATATAACCCACCAATCGTATAAACAGTTCAACATAGGGTTAAAAGTCATAGCATGGCTCAACTAGATAGATCTAAATAAATATATAAACCCTGAATTATATAAACCCTTGCAAGAATAAGCTCAAAATAGGGTCTAATACTATCATGGCGCAAAAAGATAGATAAACATCCATTCATACTAATAAAATTGTAACATGGATAGAATTAAGCAATAACATTCATACATAATCCATGCATCCAAAAATTGATAATCTATGATTGCAAGTTATATAATACTTTGCAGCCCAAAATACTAACAAAAATAGTAATAATAGTGTACTAATGGCATCCTAACATAATAAGCAAAAGTTGATAAAGATATAAACTGAAAACACCCTCAAACTTCAGATGGCCAATGCCTTCATTGGCTGAATATGTGGAAAGTAGAATCAGTCCATGCCATCGTCATCTGGAATCTCATCATCTCCCTCTTCGGTGTCCTCTTCATTGCCCTCATCCGCAGAATGCGAACGTGGTGGATACGGTGGAAAAACAGGAGGTTCGGGTGTGACGCCGCCAAAATAGGTTCAATACACGACCCACCTATTCTGATTCACCAGAAATACACTGAACAAAATCCAAATACAAATCTTTCTTTTTACAACTATTACCATGTCGTATATAGTATGACATGATTCGCACCCAAATTATTATAACGTCGTATCAAATAAAGCAACATTTATTTTAAGTCCTCAAAGGAACTCGAGAAGATTTCTGCTCTCATTATTCTAATGGGGTGCATTTTTGACACTTTCGAAGTCGGGTTCACATCACCCTATTTTATTCACCAAAATCAACTGTTAAATGTCTTATAAGGTACGACCCACACATGTTTAAGTTCTCAATACAATTATTATGCCACGCTGTTCTATAACTTGATGAGGACCGTGACTAATTTGACACACCATTTTTTACCCAGGTTCTCTCTGCTAGTTTCAGCTAAACTTTTATTTCCTGAAAAGAATTGTGAAGCAAAAGGGGTGAGCACAAATAGCTTAGTAAAGAATATCAAGACTAAGATAATTAAATTATCAATAGCATTCATCAGTAATAAATCAGAGATTTAAAACATAAGGTAGACGATAAAAATTATCAACCATAATTGCAGCGGAATCAACAATCCATTAGAAGAGTCAAATAGACCATTATGTCTATTATCTTCTCCATGTTAAAAGTCCATCACCAATATTTTATTCCTGTAATACCCATCAAAATTTCTTCATTGTACCCAAGACAAAGAGAACTTTTATCACCTATCTTTACCTGAAATACCAAAAATCATGGTTATACCAATTCACAGTTCCTGTTCATAATCATGCTAATAAATTCATCTTTGCACTACGGGCCAAAGATATTCATAAATCAACAGCTCATCTGTGCACTACAGGCCAAAGATATTCATCAATAGTTCATCTTTGCACTATAGGCCAAAGATATTCATCGATCAACAGTTCATCTTTGCACTACGAGCCAAAGATATTCAACTGTATACCAATCAGCATTTCAGCTTTGCACTACAGGCCAAAGATATTCATCAATAGTTCATCTTTGCACTACAGGCCAAAGATATTTATCGATCAACAGTTCATCTTTGCACTACGGGCTAAAGATATTCAACTGTATACCAATCAACATTTCATCTTTGCACTACAGGCCAAAGAGAAATTTCATCACAATTATATATAATAAGATACAAATAGATCTTTATTGATTTTTAACTTAATCACCCAGAGTCTAAATTACCAACACGATATCCAGAAAATCGATTGGAATAAAAAGTTCAAGTAAATATAAAGTTACCGGAGCAAACATAATAACTTAAAAACTGAATAGAATGATTCAGGTCAAGATATGAGATGAATCACAAACCATTAAGGATATTCTAATCATTTCAGAACTTTTCACCATTTAATAATAAGCTGAAGAACGAATAATAATCTCTTACAATAATATGGAGTATGAAAGAAAATGATATTCCTTTACCATATTAAGAAAAAGTGATACCCCTTACCTTAGCACGTGACTGGATTATGCTTTCTATGAAATTGATCACTCTGAACACTGCTTGCATTCTTTATCAACACTTGGAGTAACCTTACACTCAAAAAAAATACTCACAATATTATCCTCAAAATATTGTAACAAAAGAATTTTATATTTTTGGTATAGTCATCGTGTGTGTTTAGTTACTCAACCAAGTAACCTATTTATATTTAAAATTGAGGAAACAACTAGCTCACCCGTTTTGACAAAATAACAAATTGAGCTATATAAAAATAGTGGTAGTGGAATTTGTGGTCTCACAGAGAAAATTAAATAAATTTGTACACATTTTAACAAAATCTGTTCAATAATAGAGTTGTAGTCCATACTACTTTAGGAAAAGTAGAGTGTCGACAAGTTCTGCCAAACTTACTTTCGTAAAAAAAAATAATTGAACAAACATCTGTATATCATACTTATCTTTAATCAACATCTTTATTCATTAATTATTTTACGTATTTTTAATCTTTCAACAATTATTCACAATCATTATTATGAACTCACAGTACTTTCAACTAGTCTTATAATATCATAATTGTTATTTATTACCGTATGTAATAAATAATTACATGTATAAATACATGATCTCCAAAAATTTTAGAGGCCTTAGTGGTGTCTTCATTGGCGCAACTCACTTATGTTAATGAGAATTTATGTCAGGCTTCCCACCACTAAGTCATCATCTCAAGTGATGATAAAATACAACAATATAAATATATAAATATTTATCATAACTTATTCGTTACTTGTGCGTTTACATCCCGACACCTTATGCGCTTACTAACACTTCAAAAATATTTAAAATATTATTCTAAATTTTTCAAACAACTTCCATGTTTTTCGGATTATCCGACAATTTTCTATAATTATTTCTATTTATAAAAATTATCATTTAATAGCTTCAAAATAGAAATACTAACTCCACATACTTTTATATCTTTAAAACATCATTAATTTTAATCTTATATTGTTATAAGATTTTTCAGCAAACTTCATAATTTTTCACCATTCATAGAATTTTTCATTAGTTTCCTCTATTTTTAAACTAACTATAAATAGCTTAAAAATTCAAGAAAATATTTTTGTTATTCCATAATTTTCCAAAACTGTCCAGAAATTATAAATTAATATTATAGATTTTTCCACCAAGTTTCATAATTAACATACCGAAACTTGTAAGTTAATAACAAACTTAAGAAACCCATATGTGACAATTTATTTATAAAATGTCAGTCCACTATTATGGTATTACCACCATTAATTAAACTTATTTGTCAAAATAGTTAATTTTAACAGCAACTAGACTTCAAATACTCCAATTTAGCCTCAATAATCACCCAAATTAGATTTAAAATCATTAAGTTATACATTTTTAAAACTTAAGGTATGTTGCTGAAAATTCTGCTACAAAAATTCTGAATCAGTCACCTCTTAAAATTCATAACAAATCATACGTTAATCTTTAACGGTTCAAAAGTCGTGGACATATAACAACTTATATATGTATAACATATCCAAAAATTACAACGATCCAACGGTCGAATTAAGAATTATAATTTACGCAATAAAGCTTATGAACACTGATTTTTTGGACTATGAGTCCTTCGAACCAGTTTCACTCAAACAGTCACCAAGCAAAATCTACAAAGAATTTTTGGGTGATTCAAATTTCTGCGTTTAGCTTACGTCCAGGGCTTTCTTTTGATATATGGCTCATCTCCTAACTCATTATACACAAAGAGTACTGGATTTTACAAAATCAAGTAGTAAACTAATTTTTCTAAAAAAAATTTAGATTTTGTTTTTCATTTGATTTCTTGATTTCTCTCATTTGATTCATGTTTATGCAAGTTTAAATCATTCAATACATACATAAAAATGTACTCAATAAAATTCATAAATCTAAGAATAAATCAAAGATTTTAAAAATACCTTTTTAATTTCCTCTTCATTTCTCATTCTTCTTCCTTCTCTTCTTCTTTCTCTTCATATTCTCCCCCCTCTCTCTCTCTCTTTCTCTCTCTTCCTTCTCTTCCCACACTCTAATTTTTCAGATGTTTCTCGTGAGTGGAAGTGAGAATGGAGGAAGTCTCCTTCTTATTTCATTTTCTTTCCTTTTTGTTTCTTTCTCTTTCTTTTTCTTTTCTCTCTCCCTCTTTTCTCCTTCTTTTTCTTTCTTTTCTTCCTTTCCTTTCTTTCCCTTATTTTCTTTGTCTCCCACATTTCCTTGTCCCCCCCGTAATACTCCTCACTCAGCCGCCCACATGGGCTGTTCTTCTAAAAAATTATTTTCTTTCCTCTTTATTTGCTAATTTATCCGATTAATTGTTCATTTGACCATTTATTAATTCAACATTTTACAATTGTAGAATAACAATCATAAATTAAATTAGACTTTTATTTCATAAAAGTCAGGATCTTACAATCACCCAACCTTATGAAATTTCGTCCTCAAAATTTACGAACGTACCTGGAATTCCGTAGAGATAAGGATTTCAAATTCTAGCTCCCAGGCCACTTCCTCTATCTCATGGTTCATCCATTGCTCATCTCATGTATTTCAGATATCATTCTAGAATACAACATCAAAATAAAAGTTAATTGACATATCACAATTTGTCAACTAATTAAGTAACAAAAATTAGCTTAGGTAGGACACACACTAGTGAAGGATTTTACTCATCTCTCCCCTCCTAGTTCTAATCCCGGATCTCCGCCAGAGATCATATCCCTAAGCTCTGATACCAAATGTGACGCCCCCAAAATAAGTTCAATACACAACCCACCTATTCTAAGTCACCAGAAATACACTCAACAAAATCCAAATACAAATCTTCCTTTTTACAACTATTACCATGTCGTATATAGTATGACATGATTCGCACCCAAATTATTATAACGTCGTATCAAATAAAGAAACATTTATTTCAAGTCCTCAAAGGAACTCGAGAAGATTTCGGCTCTCATTATTCTAATGGGGTGCATTTTTGACGCTTTCAAAGTCGGGTTCACATCACCCTATTTGATTCACCAAAATCAACTGTTAAATGTCGTATAAGGTACGACCCACAAATTTTAAGTTCTCAGTACAATTATTATGCCACGCTATTCTATAACTTGATGAGGACGGTGGCTAATTTGAAACACCACTTTCTACCCAGGTTCTCTCTGCTAGTTTCAGCTACACTTTTATTTCCTGAAAGAAATTGTGAAACAAAAGGGGTGAGCACAAATAGCTTAGTAAAGAATATCAAGACTAAGATAATTAAATTATCAATAGCATTCATCAGTAATAAATCAAAAATTTAAAACATATGGTAGACGATAAAAATTATCAACCATAATTGCAGCGGAATCAACAATCCATTAGAAGAGTCAAATAGACCATAATGTATATTATCTTCTCCATGTTAAAAGTCCTATCATCAATATTTTATTCCTATAATACACATCAACAGTTCTTCGTTGTACCCAAGACAAAGAGAACTTTCATCACCTATCTTTACCTGAAACACCAAAAATCATGGTTATACCAATTCACAGTTCCTGTTTATAATCATGCTAATAAATTCATCTTTGCACTACGGGCCAAAGATATTCATCAATAGTTCATCTTGGCACTACAGGCCAAAGATATTCATAAATCAACAGCTCATCTTTGCACTACAGGCCAAAGATATTCATCAATAGTTCATCTTTGCACTACAGGCCAAAGATATTCATCGATCAACAGTTCATCTTTGCACTACGAGCCAAAGATATTCAACTGTATACCAATCAACATTTCATCTTTGCACTACAGCCCAAAGATGTTCATCAATAGTTCATCTTTGCACTACAGACAAAAGATATTCATCGATCAACAGTTCATCTTTGCACTACGGGCCAAAGATATTCAACTGTATACCAATCAACATTTCATCTTTGCACTACAGGCCAAAGAGAAATTTCACCACAATTATATATAATAAGATACAAATAGATCTTTATTGACTTTCAACTTAATCACCCAGAGTCTAAATTACCAGCACGATATCCAGAAAATCGATTGGAATATAAAGTTCAAGTAAATGTAAAGTTACCGGATCAAACATAATAACTTAAAACTGAATAGAAAGAATCAGGTCAAGATATTAGATGAATCACAAACCATTAAGGATATTCTAATCATTTCAGAACTTTTCACCATTTAATAATAAGCTGAAGAACGAATAATAATCTCTTACAACAATATGGAGTATGAAAGAAAATGATATTCCTTTACCATATTAAGAAAAAGTGATACCCCTTACCTTAGCACGTGACTGGATTATGCTTTCTATGAAATTGATCAATCTGAACACTTGTATTCTTTATCAACACTTGGAGTAACCTTACACTCAAAAGAAATCCTCACAATATTATCCTCACAATATTGTAACAAAAGAATTTTATATTTTGGTATAGTCATCGTGTGTGTTTAGTTAGTCAACCAAGTAACCTATTTATATTGAAAATTGAGGAAACAACTAGCTCACCCGTTTTGACAAAATAACAAATTGAGCTATATAAAAATAGTGATAGTGGAATTTGTGGTCTCACAGAGAAAATTAAATAAATTTGTACACATTTTAACAAAATCTGTTCAATAATAGAGTTGTAGTCCATACTACTTTAGGAAAAGTAGAGTGTTGACAAGTTCTGCCAAACTTACTTTCGTAAAAAATAATAATTGAACAAACATCTGTATATCATACTTATCTTTAATCAACATCTTTATTCATCAATTATTTTATATATTTTTAATCTTTCAACAATTATTCACAATCATTATTATGAACTCACAGTACTTTCAACTAGTCTTATAATATCATAATTGTTATTTATTACCGTATGTAATAAATAATTACATGTATAAATACATGATCTCCAAAAATTTTAGAGGCCTTAGTAGTGTCTTCATTGGCACAACTCACTTATGTTAATGGGAATTTATGTCCGGCTTCCCACCACTAAGCCATCATCTTAAGTGATGATAAAATACAATAATATAAATATATAAATATTTATCATAACTTATTCGTTACTTGTGCGTTTACATCCCGACACCTCATGAGCTTACTAACACTTCAAAAATATTTAAAATATTATTCTGAATTTTCCAAACAACTTCCATATTTTTCGGATTATCCGACAATTTTCTATAATTATTTCTATTTATAAAAACTATCATTTAATAGCTTCAAAATAGAAATACTAACTCCACATACTTTTATATCTTTAAAACATCATCAATATTAATCTTATATTATTATAAGATTTTTTAGTAAACTTCATAATTTTCCACCATTCATAGAATTTTTCATTAGTTTCCTCTATTTTTAAACTAACTATAAATAGCTTTAAAATACAAGAAAATATTTCTGTTATTCCATAATTTTTCAAAACTGTCCAGAAATTATAAATTAATATTATAGGTTTTTCCACCAAGTTTCATAATTAACATACCGAAACTTGTAAGTTAATAACAAAACTTAAGAAACCCATATGTGACAATTTATTTTTAAAACGTCAGTCTACTATTATGATATTACCACCATTAATTAAACTTATTTGTCAAAATAATTAATTTTAACAGCAACTAGACTTCAAATACTCCAATTTAGCCTCAATAATCATCCAAATCAGATTTAAAATTATTAAGTTATACATTTTTAAAACTTAAGGTATGTTGCTGAAAATTCTGCTACAAAAATTCTAAATCAGTCACCTCTTAAAATTCATAACAAATCATACGTTAATCTTTAACGGTTCAAAAGTTGTGGACATATACTCAACTTATATATGTATAAGATATCCAAAAATTACAACGATCCAACGGTCGGATTAAGAATTATAATTTACGCAATAAAGCTTAAGAACACTGATTTTTCGGACTATGAGTCCTTCGGACCAGTTTCACTCAAACAGTCTGAAATTTAAGTAAGCACACTTAGAAGGGGGGTTGAATAAGTGTAGGAACAAACAATGTCAAACTTTTTAATAAATAAAAATTCTTTCTTTTATTCAATGCAGGGCGCTGGATTAAAGATCCTTGTATTCTAATTTATTAAAATAGAATGTTAAGTTTATTACGTAAGTTTGCAAACTACTTAGAATATGGCAATTATGTGAATGCTGGTTGCTGGATTACTTTGCTAGACAGATTTTAAATTCAGGCTGCTAGATTGATAATTAGCTAATATGAAGACAGAATGTACCACAGTAAGCAATCACATGAACACAAAGATTTTTACGTGGTTCAACTACTACCCTCTATAATAGTAGCCTAATCCACGTCCAATACCAACTAGTATTGGAGACTCACTTTTATTAAATGACTTCAATTACAACACAAGTTTCAAAACACTTGAGCACCCTTGCCCCTTGTGCACCTATGCACTTTTAAGCACCTATGCTTCCTTAAACTTGATTGTAACACCACAATAACCCAAACTGGATTACTACACAGCTTTAGATACAATCAATTATATGAGAATGAAAATACAAATAGAAGTCTATTGATCAAAGCATATAATCACTTAACAATGCAAGGCTCTAGTATGCAATGATGAACAAGAATGATGTTACCGGTTTATAAGACCACTTCAGAAATCAATTTCAGAAACTTCTTCAATAAGATTACCGTTAGCAGTATGGAGAAGATAAAGAAGAAACACACTTCACTGTTATCTATATGTTATCAAAGGCAGTATGTATTTCTTAATTTTCTTAACAGTAGGTCCAGTTATTTTATAGGTAAACCGAGTACGTTATTGTTGCATGGAGCCTAGCCTGTAAAATGACCGTTTGAGACATATTGCACAAATCATGCATTTTAGAATAATATCCAGATTTCGTGTCAATCACAGTATGATCAAATCCTTTTCCAGTCATATGACTACCGTAGGAGATATTTCGCTGAAGTTATGCTATATGTATATCAGTGTGATTGATAAAAGGTTTAAGCTTGATTGAATGCCCATCACGACGTGAAAATAGATCCCTTATGATTCCAATTTTACGTACGGCACTCTTATAAGAGAATAACGTAATTCGCTGGAAACATGATATATAGCTATATATTATAAGCTTAATTTCCGGCCCAACAATAGTTTGATTACCTTACCATAAATACCATGCATTATCGCAGCCACTAGTAGAACATTAAGTTATTACCATATATGATTTACCAGAAAGTGGGTCGGTGGGAATAACTAATAGACTCCTTAGATTATGGAGCATAATTCATGGTATTTCTTTAACCAACCAAGATACCATATTTGATTTACCATAAAATGGGTCAGTGGGAATAGCTAATGACTTTCCTTAAATAATGAAGCATGATTTATGGCAATTACTTATAAACACTTACTCCATGATCTTAGTGACTCTGTCTCACGAATTATAGAAACAGTATTTAGCTTAATTTGTTTAAACACATTTTACTCTGGATTAATAGTTTAGAGGAATATGATCAACATAATTATATATATATATATATATATATGTAATGCACATGCCCTAAAGCCTTGTATTGAAAAATAATTAATGCTAAGATGTTACATATATTTCCTAAGACTCAAAATGCCTTTTCATCCTTCAAAGACTTCAAGTCTTTATCGTTTCCTCCTTGATGTTCCTGTAATGCCAATTCTTTTCCTGAAATTTCATAGAGCATGATTAGAGAAATAATATGGTCATCATCAAAATATTTAGGATGGAGTATGACATAAGTCAACACAGTCACCAAGAAAAGCAATCCAAACCCAAGCCAACTACAAACCAACACCAACTGATTCCCACAAAGGCCAATCTGAGTCCCAAAGAGACTCAAAATGAATGCCAATTCCTAAGCCCCAATCAAGTCTAAACCAATGTTATATCAAACCCTATATCGGTCAAAATGAGTGTCAATTGCAGACCACAACAAAAACTAAACCAAGTATGTCAATGAGTGGCTAATCCAATGCAAAAGTCAACCCCAATCAGTGCCCAAGCAATTCACAACAAAATCCAGGTCCAAATGGGCCAAAAATAGCTAAAACCAACCAAAATGCTTGCTGAGGCAAATTATCGAATACCTGGTGCGCGTCTCTCAAAACCTAAACTAATGGCCTCAGTTTGAACTTCTCTAACCAGATTTCCCTCACTGGAAATCAATCAATTCATATAGAATAAAGCAACCCAGAAGAAATCGTAAGAAAAACCAAAACTCAATTAAGTTTCCTTTGAGATGACAGAAATCCCAAATTACCTTTAACTGAAGAACCCTAGGTTGGACAACCTTCCAATGAGCAATCCTTAAATTTAAAATTGATTGGATGGTAGTATCAGATTAGGAAAGGTTTGGGTTAATGGCTTGAATTCTTGGGATTTAGGGTCTTTTTGCTGCTGTTGGTGTGGAGAGAGAGGTTTATTTGGCCAAACTGCCGAGTCTTTTGCTATTTTTAAAAACCAAATTTCGCTACTGGCGCTGCAGCGCTGCTCAGGCAGTAAGTTTGAGAGGTGTTGGTGCTGCGGCGCCACCTGTTTTTCGTTAATGGGCGCTGCAGCGCTTGGCATACAGAGAATTGGAAAGCTTTTGGCGTAGCGGCGCCACTTGATAAGCTTTTTTGGGGCGCTGCAGCACTGTCTGTAAATATCAGGCTTTAAATGAGGCACTACAGCGCCACTTCCAGTGCAAATTGAAGTGCTGCAGCGCTGGCCCTGCACCTCTGAATTTTTTTTAGATTTTAATCAGCACAACAACCCAATTACCATCAGCATGAACTTAAGCAAACCAAAATCTTGCATACTAAAAACTAAAACCAATACTCTCAGTTAATACTAACCTAAAAGTAATATCAAACACCAAATCAAGATACTAATAATGGCATAAAACCACCAACTAGGATACCAAATCAAATGAAGACTCGATTATATCCAAACGTTTACCCAAAACCAAAATCGACTAACGGAAACTAATGAGTTAAAACAATGAATATCCATAGGATACCAAGATGTCCAAGAACAAAGGAAAGTAAGAGCCTCAAATAGCGAAAACCAAAATACTGCAGAAATGTATAACACAATGAAGATATGAGTTATGACCAATGAAATTCATCTTGCAAGTATTTCGGGCACTATACTACTATAAAAATTGGTAAGCATACTCCTACAACTAGTATGCTTAAATACCACGATACTATCAAAAACGTGGAGATAGTCTACGATATTACTAAATTACTATAAGTAGATGAAATATAGTATTAACATGACATAAAGAAAGAGGTTAGAAGAGTGATACTGAGATAGAGTAGCCTCCCCACCAAGCGCTTGTTTTACAGTGGATGACCTGACTCTACGCAGTTACTTTCAGTTTGGCTCATATGCGAAGACAACCATTTCATGACGCCTCTTTGTCTTTTCTTCGATTTATAGGGCGGACATGGACGATTGGCGAGCCTCAAACTCTACTTCATCCATCGGCACGAAGAAACTTTCATTGGTTGAATTATCCACTAATTCGCCTTTCAAAATTTGGAACCATTATTGATGCACCTTTGGTTGAACTTGGGTTTCTACAACCTTTAGAGTGGTTTCCAGATCTTCATTCCTGATAGTACACTCACTCATGCTCTTATTTTCTCCATCTTTAGAATCCACAGTTTGCACAGGATGCATTTCTACATTACCCTTAACAACCTTGTGTAACTCCTCGCCATTTCCTTGCACATCCACAGTTCAATGTTCTTCACCCCCTTCGTCATGATCAGTAACTTCAGGTTGATTGCTTCGC
Organism: Panax stipuleanatus; assembly: GCA_020205555.1. NCBI lineage: Eukaryota > Viridiplantae > Streptophyta > Magnoliopsida > Apiales > Araliaceae > Panax > Panax stipuleanatus. Next base: position 103,936,546 of record CM035125.1, read on the forward strand.
GATGGATTCATGATAGCCTTAGCAAGTTGTCCCATTTGTCTCTCGAGGTTCCGCAATGAGGCTTCTTGGTTCGTCATCCAAACCTCATTCTGTTCTATGAACTTGGTAAGGAGCTCCTCTAGTCTTCTTTCTTCTTTGGACTTGAAGTAATGGCAAAGAGTTTCATCCAATCTTGATGTTTCCTCACATTGCGACGACGTTTGGTATCAATATTCTGACGGGTATGAAAAAGTTAGATCATAGGCTTGTTCTTGGTTGTAGTCCAATGAAAAGCTTGGATAGATCATCAGATGATAGGAGGTTACGTCGTAGTTAGCTTGATCCTGACAATAGGTATTTAGAGCGGATTGACACTCAAGATTATCAAAGAATCTTAAGAGATTTGCGACTTGTTCTTGCAAATGCTCAAGTATTCCTTTCGAACTCGGTTGTGTCGTCCTCTCACAAGACCATTGATAGTTATGCCCATCCATATCTGAATGAACTTAAAAAAATGCAAAAATGATTAAATACAAATATACAAGTTCAAATTAAGATAAAATTGATTGAAATCAATATTGGACAATATTAGAAGAAATCGTTCCCCGGTAACGGCGCCAAAAACTTGTTGGTCGTTTTCAAGATAAATAAACACACGCGGTCTAACAAGTAATATAATGATAAGAGAGTTGTCGAACCCACGAGGAACTATTGCTAATATTTACCAAGTACCGACTTTGTATCTCTTAAGTCTTATTCAAACAGTTAAATGAAAGATGTGTAATTAATCTAGTTAATTCTAATTATCAAAGCAAAAAAACGGATAACGATTGGTATCTGAGGCGCTACAAGCTAAGATCATAACTTCACCTCACACTAGTATTTTGTCAAACACATAGTGTGTTATGTTTCATCAAACATCCTAACTTTCTCTCCTTGGTCTTAGTGGTCATGACGGATTGTCGACCGAGAACACACAAGTGCTCATACACCTCTTCCGAGGTATGTATAAACCTATTCTCTCTAGATCCACCCAAAAGGGAATAGAACAGAAAAGAACATCCAAGCTAGGTAATAATCCTACACATTCCTATGTGAATTAACAATAACAAGGAATTAAAGCATAGGTTCTCAATTAGGCCGCACATGGCATATAAGTATAATCCTATCTCACACACAAATTATGCAATCAATTGGTATAGATAAATCATAATCACATGCCAACATATCAAGGTATACATCTACAACATTTCCCAATTTTTTATAGATTACCAAAATCATCACTAATTCCTTAGCAAGAATCATTAAGCATAAATATATTGAACCAAACTATATGGTGCCAACCAAAGAGATAAAATAATCAATTCAAATTAACAAAGGGTTCCATTAAGATCTTAGAGCTAATAATTAGTTCATAGCTCTTAAACTAAATATAAGTAGCAATATATACAACATTTATGGATTACAAAATCAAAGGAAATAAATAGAGAAGAATAAACTCTGTCAAGCCTTCTTCAATCTCCAAGCATTCAATCAATCCATGCTTTCCAATCCATGTTGCTAAGTGCTCTTGTGCTCTATGAATCCCAATCCTATCACTACTCTATGTGTTATCACTAACTATATGCAATACTAAGGGAAATCAAGCTAGGCTATACTAAGGAGTTGAGATAGTAAGAGCGTTAAGCTCCCCAATATATTGGATAGCAGAAAAGATGGCTACAAGTTCATATATAAGCAATCTCTCTTTCCTCTAGGTCATTCCCACTTGGTACTGTCTGAAATAATAGCTGGCACTGCGGCGCCAAGATTAAGCCTTGGATTGGCACTGCACCGCCTGGTTAAGGGCTCGGGTTAATAAGTGGTGCTGCGGCATCAGAAATGTGAAGGAATGGGGCGCTGCAGCGCTGAGGATGGTTGAGCTGGCATAGAAGCAGTGCTGCGGCGCCAGCTTTGTATTAAGAATCGGCGCTGCAGCACCAAGATGGTAAAAATGACCATTTTGCCCCTAAAAGTTAGAAATAACCTGTAAACTCTTGCACAGCATATATTAAACAAAATACTAACAAAACAATATAAAAGCAAAATAAAATAATAAGAACTTGCAACTTTTTAAGTGTAAAAGTATTAGATTCATGGGTATAAATTCCACTTATTAGTCTCCACCTTGCCATTTCCTCTAAAGATCCATATTGGATTTTATGGTCATTTACTATTTTTTTGAGTGTCTACAACTCTTAGCCTCTTCGTACGTAACTGGATCATCATCTTCTATGATGCGTACCTCATCATCATCATTTATGATGAATCCATACCTTCTAGGTATCTTTGGTACTATTCCAGATTTACGATTCGATTGTGGTATAATAGGTCTATCTACAGGTTCCTCATTTTAACTTATAGTGCTTTGTGATTCTTGAACTCCTTCAAGATCTATTATCTTCCCACAAGCCCCTTCAATGATAAACACCTTTATCTAAGAAGGCAGTGTGCTTCTAAACAAACACCTTTTGCTGAGTAGGATTATAGAACTCTTATCCTAAACTTACTTTAAAAAGTTCCACAAATATGCACTTGTCAAATCTTGTCCCAAGCTTATCGTTTGAAACCTTTTCACATAAGCTGGACAACCCCTTGTCTTAACATTTTTAATATTAGGAATCCTCCATGTCCACAAATTTTATGGAGTCTTGAGGTTAGATTTTTGAGGTTACCTTAGTTTGTAGATATGCAACCGTTTCTAGGACATTACCCCAGAAGGATACTAAAATGTCAGTAAAATCATTATGGACCGCACCATGTCTAACAAGGTACGATTTTTGTTTTAAGATACATCAAATAATTATTACGTATCAGGAAGTGTCCATTGTGAGAAAATCATTTAAGAAGATCTAGAAACTTATTGCAAAAATATCTGATCAAAGAATCTTAATATTTTGCCAATTTGTTTCACTTCTGAATTCTTTGAACCATTCAAATGATTCATACTTGTATTTCATCAAATATAAATATTCAACTATTTGAATAATCATCTCCTTTTTATTTACAAGTTTGTTCAATTTGTAAAATATTTTACATTTAAGTCAAGTATACAAATCCATTAAGTAATCTTACAGTTTTTTACAAAATATTATTATTATAAATAAAACAACAATTGTTCTTAAATATAATACCAAAAATTTTATTGTCCAACAACAAAATGGAAATAATGCTTCTAACGAGAACTGGAATACAATAATAACTTATTGACTTAATAGACTTGCCCGTAGGCAATGCTAAACTATAAGTTCCTACAGTTAATGCAGCAACATTTGCTTCATTTCCCACACATAGGATTACTTATCTCTTGTTTAGCTTTTTACTTCTGCTTGTTCCTTGAATTAAATTGAATTTATGAGAACCACAGTCGGTATCAAATACCAAAGTAGAAACCAGACTTACAAAAAAATTTATTTCAATTATGAACAAACATGTATCTGTAATCGAAACTTCACTAAGATTCTTCTGGTTAGCCTCTGTAAGATAATTCTCGTAGTTTTTTTCCAGTGTCCAGGCTTATTGCAGTAGAAGCAAACTCCTTTGCAATCCGTATCAGTTTTGTTCTTATTATCCTTTATTTTTATCTTTCTATTTATCTTCTTTGAATTATTTTTCTTTTCAGAAGATCATTTGGCCCCTACCAGTAAGACTTGGTCTTTCTTGGTTGGAAAGTTACTCTCAATATTTTTCAACATGTTAAGCAAATCAGCCAGACTGAGATCTAGCTTGTTAATGTAAAAATTCACAATAATTATGAAAAGGAGTACGGGAGTGACTGCAAGATCAAATCTTGGCTCAACTCTCCATCCATGATAAATCCATGTTATCCTAACTATTCAATTAAATTGATCATTTTGAGGACATGTGTTTGTACTATTGTGCCATTAGTTATTCTAGATCGGACAAGCTCCTTAGATATCTGATATCTAGTAGTCCTACTTTCCTCACCATGCAACTACTTAAAGTGCAGGAGTATAGTAGGAGCATCTATAGTTTTATGCTGACGTTGAAGCTCGTTACTCATGGATGCGAGCATGATACTTTGAGCCAACTGTGCATCATCTTACCACTTTCTAAAAGTAGTCATCTCTTCCTCAAAGGCATTATCTGCAACCATTGCAGGTTTAGGTGTATTAAGGACATAAGATAGCTATTCTGTGATAAACCGGATTTTTTTTAAGAATTTATAAATGAGAATTTAATAAATAAATTCTTATTATGAGATGTTTTGAGTATTAGTATGTGTATATGTGTTATATATTGTGAAATATGTGATTTGGTGTGAAGAGCATTTTATATTTTAATATTTATTGAATTAAAATAAATATTTTAATTAATTCATTTATTGAGTTAAATAAATAAATTATGTAACTGTTATGGAGTAATGTAATTAAGTGTAATATATTAATTAAATGAATATTTAATATTTAATTTATTTAATATGTAATAATTTTATGTTATAGTTCTAATTTAATTGAGATAATTAAATTAGATGAAGTTATGTGGTAATTGTTACATGAAATTATAATTAGCGAGTATTTATAATGTGACAATTTTTATGTGATTAGTTGATGTTAATTTTTAATTAATTAAATTAGAATGTTAAGATTTAATTAATTAAAGTATAACATTAAAAAGATGTGTTAAAGTATTTATTAAAAGAATTAAAAGAGTTTTTAAAACCGTTTTCCCAAACAAGACCCTTGCACCGTTTTAAATCCGTTTCGCCAAACGGGGCCTTAACTACTAAAAATCTATTTTTAAAAATAATGTTGTTTTTACCAAACAAAGCCTTAAGGCTTTTGGTTTTTAAAAAGTCGTAACATATGTCTTTATTATGGGAGTTATTATATACATAAATATATTATAAGTTACATATATGTATATATGTTCTATGTATATTTTATGTATAGAATTATAATATACGTTAGTTTAGAAAGTTAGTCTGTTAGAGAAAACAAAGAACAAAACAAAAAGAGTTCAGAGAAAGAAAAGAGAAGAGAAGTTAGAGAGAAAAGAAGAGAGAAGAAGAAGAGGAAAGGAGGAAGACCTTGAGAGAGTCATTGCTAAATCTCATCATCTTCATCCTCACTAAGCTACAAGGGTATAATTCTAACCCTTATATTTTGAAGATCAAGTTTTATTGTTCTTCATAGTTATATTCTGTGTAAAATATTTTGTTCATGAGAAATTATGTGATTGTGAGTAATACCTATTAAATAGTATTCATATATGATTATTATTGACTTGGATACATGATTAGACAGTTTAATTTGGTATACCCATGATGAACATGAAAAATTCATGTTCATCAAGAAGTTACAGTGAAAATATTTTGAAAATATATAGTTTTCGTTGAAAATCAAAATTGTATGTTTGATGGTTAATTTTTGTATAAATTGATTGTAGACTATGTTAATATAGTTATAAACGAATTCAAATATGTTTTGAATTGTGTATTTCATTTTAAAAATAAATTACAGTATTCAATTTCATCAAGAACACTTATCAATGGTTTTTCTTCAAAAATCATGAAATTGGTAGTTTTGATTATGTGAATTGATGATTGTATATGTTAGAACTTGTTAGAAACTTAAAATTTATGTTTTCTATAAAGTTATGTGAATTATGTTGACTGAAATCAAAATTTGGTGCGACGAAATAAACCAAATTGGCTTTTTCTCTCCACAGTTCACGAACCAGTCTGCGCGTGCTGCAGGGGGCCCACCCCAGCAGGCCTATCAAGGCTAAAACTCCCGCCCCGACGGGGGGTATGTAGAAAGTAAAATTCTATTTATTTTTTTTATGTGACTTTTGGTTTATATTGTGAAAGCTAAGTTTATGTGGTAAATTTGATGAAATGTTAGCATGCATTAAAATGCTAAATAATAGTAATGACTTATATTAATAAAATATATAATGAGTAATTATAATTTGAATAATTATAATTATAGTAAAGGTTTAATTTAAATTAAAATTTGTTAAATTCTAATGAATATAGTTTGATTAATTATAATCAAAATAAATGTTTAACTTGAAGTATAATTTATTTAGTTATAACTTAATATGTGATTATAATTTGGAATAATTATAATTAAGGTAAAAGTGTAATTTAAATTATAATTTATTTAATTATAATTTAATGAATGCATGAATTGAAATTATTTATTTATAATCAAAGTAATTGTTTAATTTAAATTATAATTTGTTTAATTATAATTTAATGCATGATGTAGTTGATTAATTATAAATTTATTTAAATATAATTTGATTAATTTGAGTAATGGTTTAAATCAAATTATAAATTGTGTAATTATAATTTGATTAACATAAGATGTAATTATAATTTGATTAATTATAATTAAAGTGGATGTTTCAATTATAATTTGTTTAATTATAATTTAATATAAGTATGTAATATGATTATGTGATGTGATTAATTATGTAATAATTAACTATTAACTTAATAGTTAAAGAGGATTGAGTTAACCTAGATTGGTTAACTAACTATGAGGATTAGCTATGTGATAATTAACTTATATTGTTAATTATACATATAAATTTGACAGTGTGTGTCAAATAAATGGGAGAGAACTATGAAGTGTAAATTACTTAAGCGATTGCTAAGCGTTGTTATGTGACTAATAGTTAATGTGTATGATAATACGTTACGTAGGATTCATGAAGCAAATAATTATAAGTTATTTTTCAGTAATTGGTAATCTACGAGCCAGGCAAGTCTTTCGGTTCCTATTTTCTATGTGAACTTGATGATATTATGAACTGTTTTAAAATGTATTGCAAAGAGCATGCTATGTTATATATGTTGCAAGCATGAAATGTTAAAGTTAATTTATGACTACATTGATTGATTTAAGAATGTTGATTGAGTAAGGAACTCAATCTTTATATTTGTTATGTGATTAAAGCATATATGCCATGTTACTTTAATGTTTATGAGATGTATGTTGAGCATGTTAATTATGTGCTACGTGATGAATGAAAACTGTTAGTTCTTGCTGAGCTGTCGAGCTCACTCTTACAAATAACCATTTTTGCAGGTCAAGGATGCAAGGTAATGATACGTGCTAGTTGAATGTTAGAGTTCAATAGTAATTCAAGAAGCTTAGTTATGTAAATGAGAAATGCATTTAATATTTTGGTTGTAATATTTTTTTTTAAGTTGTAAAGTTGAGTTATCCAATGTATATGGATAATAATTATAATGTAAGACTTTGTATAGTAACTTAGAGGAAGTGATTCATGTAATAGGATTGAATCAAAGATATGTAATGTAAAGGTTGCGATTCAGGGCAATAAAGAAAGACTTTATAAAAGTTTTAAACATTCCGTATTTTTAGTGATTTTAATATCGAATAATGATGTAAAGATAGATTAAAGTTGTATTGTTAACGATCGAAAAGGACAATATTATTGTATGATTTTTGGGGTCGTTACAGTTGGTATTAGAACTGATAGGTTATACACCTTAGGTAAGAGTACCTTAGGCTATGACATTAGGTTATAAGAAGTTAAGTTTAAGTTACGTATAACAAAAAGGTGATTCTTTTCACAAACGTAGAAGTATAGGATGAGTTAAGTCCTAGAAATATTATAAGAAAAAGATGAGAACGACGAGGAATAAAACCAGAATAAAATATTTAGCTATATGAATAAAATTAAAAATTCCTTAAAAGAAGAGTTGTTAAATAAATAAGAAGATTCAAAGAAGAATCATGAAGAGATATAAAGATAAGAATCAGGAGTTCCTAACTCCAATAATCAAGATGACGAATAACGATGAATAGGCGAAGTCTATAAGATTAAAAGCATAATGAAATCATGGTATGACATGATGAAAGGTAGAGATAAGAAGTTTTAAAACAAAACGATAATGAGAATCATAAGGGAGATGATTATAGAATAAGATCACAGCGTGATCTTTTTAAAGTTAAAAGACAGATGGTCTTTAATGATTGAATAGTTATAGTTTGAGACTATAACGAGAAGGTACTATGATATAGTACAATATTAACTCACGAGGAGTTATAAATGATGAGATACAGAAAGTCTGTATCGAGCATAGAATAAGAAGTTATGAGTAATATAGAGTTAAGTGAGATTTCAACTGAGGACTCATGTAGTGGCTGAGTTGTACAAATCTTTGTATGGGCAGGGTTCTGTGCTTACATTTGGTTTATCATATTTATAATCGTTGGAAGATTGGTGTCGCGCTATGGATATATATATATATATATATATATATATATATGGTGAGAAGGTGATTCTTCTCCCATGTTTATATTTGATAGTTAGAATCAATAAAGATTAGATTAGATGATATTAAGATTACATTAGATGATCTTAAGGTTAGGCGAGTTCTTAAAACTCATACTTATGGTAAGTTCGTGACTCATAATTTTATGTATGTTTTTGAACCCCTAAGCATATGGACAGTCCCTGCTAGGTTCTTGGACTACGTATTGCTACGACAAATTCTTAAACTCATATTATTGTGGCAAGTTCTTGAATTTCCAAAGTGTGGTAAGTTTGATTAACTATACTAGGTATAGAAAAGTTATGGTATAGAGAGCATTGATGTTGTTGAAGATTTATAGAATGATTAAGTAATGAAACGATGGAGTAAAAATTTAAATTGATGGAGAAAGTTTTTATATTCTAAATCTCCTAGCTTTGCTAGATTTTTGAAATTTATTGACTTCGTGCTGATGTTGCACTTGTGTTTACTTGAAAAACATTGGATCAAATGATGGAACCAATGAAATTTTTTAAAATAGTGCTATATTCACATGTCTATGCTAATTGCTTCAGCTAGACAAAAATAATTTTTGAAATTTTCAAAATGTATTTTATATATTCTATGCATCATTTGATATGGTGTAGAAACAATAATTGAGGAAGTTCTCAATGCAGTTAAACCTAGTGTTGGATGTGATCGTATGATCGTCAGCCCACTATGGTATGATGTAGTATGACGACGTCATGTAATGACGAAATCCTCAACGTACCATTACTATGGTACGGTATCATGGTATTATGAAAAGATTTACTTATTATTTTTAGTTTTCTTAAACTATATATATATATATAAACATTTTTAAATAAATAAATAAATAGTTGTTTTGTTGGATAAAAATATATATGTATATATATATATATATATATATTTCGATTGAGGTCCGAACTGTTGCTAGAAGTCTTTTCTACTTGATTCAGCTAGACAAATATTGAAAGATGTTTATGAAATTCGAGCGTTCTTGGTCAAACTATGCCAAACCAAATTATTTTGGTGTGGATTCAGATGTTAAGAAGTTGAGGTGAACAACCCTATATAAAGGGGACATGTTATCGGAGACTATAGTTCCGAATGTAATGCATATAGTCGTTATGATTTACTACGTTTGGGCCCGACGTAGGGGTACGATAGGCTGGCCACCTAGAGTACCGATGCGGTTTATAGTGTGAAGTACGAGGGGGTGAAACACTATTAAACCTAAAAATATGTTCAAGGTCTTGCGACCACTCAGCATGATTTGGAATATTTTAAATTCTTGAGTTATTTATATCGCTTCCCAATTATTGAGCAATTGTGGAAGATTCTTATTATTCTGAAGGAGAATGCAGTAAGAAGGATATTCTTTAGAAAGAAGTAGTTGTACAACGCTTTAATCCAGTGAATAAAGATTAACGTAAAATCTATTTTGATAGATTAATATATGTAGATTAAAATTTCGAGGACGAAATTCTTAGAAGAAGGGGTGAATGTGATAACCCGAATACTTACAAGATAGTGAATTATGAAATATATGAATTCGACGATTAGAGTATATGGTAATAATCCTTAGAAAGGATATGAACGGGTTAAAGAATATATAATATTTGATATGATTGTGCTTAATTGAAGGTTATGTAATACAACCTAAAATTTGTTGAAGAAATAAATGGAGTAGTATATATATATAAAACTTTTGTTGGGATAATGTGTTGAAGTTATTCAACGAGAAAAATTGTGAAGAGATTTTATGAAAACAAAGTAAGGGAGGTTTTCATTGATTCCAAGGATGGAATCCTTATAAGGAGGGAAGGATGTGATAACCCAATTTTTTTTAAGAATTTATAAATGAGAATTTAATAAATAAATTCTTATTATGAGATGTTTTGAGTATTAGTATGTGTATATGTGTTATATATTGTGAAATATATGATTTGGTGTGAAGAGCATTTTATATTTTAATATTTATTAATTAAAATAAATATTTTAATTAATTCATTTATTGAGTTAAATAAATAAATTATGTGACTGTTATGGAGTAATGTAATTAAGTGTAATATATTAATTAAATGAATATTTAATATTTAATTTATTTAATATGTAATGATTTTATGTTATACTTCTAATTTAATTGAGATAATTAAATTAGATGAAGTTATGTGGTAATTGTTACATGAAATTATAATTAGCGAGTAATTATAATGTGATAATTTTTATGTGATTATTTGATATTAACTTTTAATTAATTAAATTAGAATGTTAAGATTTAATTAATTAAAGTATAACAATAAAAAGATGTGTTAAAGGATTTATTAAAAGAATTAAAAGAGTTTTTAAAACCGTTTTCCCAAACAAGACCCTTGCACCGTTTTAAATTTGTTTTGCCAAACGGGACCTTAACTACTAAAAATCTATTTTTTACAAATAATGTTATTTTTACCAAACAAAGCCTTAAGGCTTTTGGTTTTTAAAAAGTTGTAACCTATGTCTTTATTATGGGAGTTATTATATACATAAATATATTATAAGTTACATATATGTATATATGTTATATGTATATTTTATGTATAGAATTATAATATACGTTAGTTTAGAAAGTTAGTCTGTTAGAGAAAACAAAGAACAAAACAAAAAGAGTTCAGAGAAAGAAAAGAGAAGTGAGGTTAGAGAGAAAAGAAGAGAGAAAAGAAGAGAGAAGGAGGAAGGCCTTGAAAGAGTCATTGCTAAACCTCATCATCTTCTTTCTCACTAAGCTACAAGGGTATAATTCTAACCCTTATATTTTGAAGATCATGTTTTATTGTTCTTCATAGTTATATTCTCTGTAAAAATATTTTGTTCATGAGAAATTATGTGATTGTGAGTAATACCTGTTAAATAGTATTCATATATGATTACTATTGACTTGGATGCATGATTAGACAGTTTAATTTGGTATACCCATGATGAACATGAAGAATTCATGTTCATCAAGAAGTTATAGTGAAAATATTTTGAAAATATATAATTTTCATTGAAAATCAAAATTGTATGTTTGATGGTTAATTGTTGTATAAATTGATTGTAGACTATTTTAATATAGTTATAAACGAATTCAAATATGTTTTGAATTGTGTATTTTATTTTAAAAACAAATTACAGTGTTCAATTTCATCAAAAACACTTATCAATGGTTTTTCTTTAAAAATCATGAAATTGGGAGTTTTGATTATGTTAATTGATGATTGTGTATGTTATAACTTGTTAGAAACTTAAAATTTATGTTTTATATAAAGTTATGTGAATTATGTTGAGTAAAATCGAAATTTGGTGCGAAGAAATAAGCTAAATTGACTTTTTCTCTCCATAGTTCGCAAACCAGTCTGCGCGTGCTTTAGGGGGCCCGCCCCGGCGGGCCTATCAAGGCTAAAACTCCCGCCCCAGCAGGGGGTATGCAGAAAATAAAATTCTGTTTGTTTTTTTTATGTGACTTTTGGTTCATATTGTGAAAGCTAAGTTTATGTGGTAAATTTGATGACATGTTAGCATGCATTAAAATGCTAAATAATAGTAATGACTTATATTAATAAAATATATAATGAGTAATTATAATTTGAATAATTATAATTATAGTAAATGTTTAATTTAAATTATAATTTGTTAAATTATAATGAATATAGTTTGATTAATTATAATAAAAATAAATGTTTAACTTGAAGTATAATTTATTTAGTTATAACTTAATATGTGATTATAATTTGGAATAATTATAATTAAGGTAAAAGTATAATTTAAATTATAATTTAATGAGTGCATAAATTAAAATTGTTTATTTATAATCAAAGTAATTGTTTAATTTAAATTATAATTTATTTAATTATAATTTGTTTAATTATAATTTAATGCATGATGTAGTTGATTAATTATAAATTTATTTAAATATAATTTGATTAATTTGAGTAATGGTTTAAATCAAATTATAAATTGTGTAATTATAATTTGATTAACATAAGATGTAATTATAATTTGACTAATTATTATTAAAGTGGATGTTTCAATTATAATTTGTTTAATTATAATTTAATATAAGTATGTAATATGATTATGTGATGTGATTAATTATGTGATAATTAACTATTAACTTAATAGTTAAAGAGGACTGAGTTAACCTAGATTGGTTAACTAACTATGAGGATTAGCTATGTGATAATTAACTTATATTGTTAATTATACATATAAATTTGACAGTGTGTGTCAAATAAATGGGAGAGAACTATGAAGTGTAAATTACTTAAGCGATTGCTAAGCGTTGTTATGTGACTAATAGTTAATGTGTATGATAATACGTTACGTAGGATTCATGAAGCAAATAATTATAAGTTATTTTTCAGTAATTGGTAATCTACGAGCCAGGCAAGTCTTTCGGTTCCTATTTTCTATGTGAACTTGATGATATTATGAACTGTTTTAAAATGTATTGCAAAGAGCATGCTATGTTATATATGTTGCAAGCATGAAATGTTAAAGTTAATTTATGACTACATTGATTGATTTAAGAATGTTGATTGAGTAAGGAACTCAATCTTTATATTTGTTATGTGATTAAAGCATCTATGCCATGTTACTTTAATGTTTATGAGATGTATGTTGAGCATGTTAATTATGTGCTACGTGATGAATGAAAACTGTTAGTTCTTGCTGAGCTGTCGAGCTCACTCTTACAAATAACCATTTTTGCAGGTCAATGATGCAAGGTAATGATACGTGCTAGTTGAATGTTAGAGTTCAATAGTAATTCAAGAAGCTTAGTTATGTAAATGAGAAATACATTTAATATTTTGGTTGTAATATTTTTTTTAAAGTTGTAAAGTTGAGTTATCCAATGTATATTGATAATAATTGTAATGTAAGACTTTGTATAGTAACTTAGAGGAAGTGATTCATGTAATAGGATTGAATCAAAGATATGTAATGTAAAGGTTGCGATTCAGGGCAATAAAGAAAAATTTTATAAAAATTTTAAATATTCCGCATTTTTAGTGATTTTAATATCGAATAATGATGTAAATATAGATTAAAGTTGTATTGTTAACGATCGAGAAGGAGAATATTATTGTATGATTTTTAGGGTCGTTACATATTCAGCCTTGAGAACTATGCTCAGATTCCTTAACCAATCCGTGTAAGTCGGTTCGGTTAATTAGCATCTAATATGCTATGCAGTGAAAGTGAATTAGACATTGTAAAATTCTATAAATAAATTTTTAATTTAGAAACATTATAGCATACATTCATTTTATTAATTACCAAAATAAATTAGGTCTTTATTTAAATTGGATTCTCCCACTATTTTCATCAAACCATATTACCCTCAATATATAGTTCGATAAAATCTAATTAAAGATTTGCTAGTGAGAATAATAATCTCATTTTAAATGTATATAGCCTTGTGTGTGCACAACAAACTATATATAAATAAATAGGTAGATAATTTTTGTCAATTACATCATCATGTAACTCCTTTTATTTTGCATCTTAGATCATATGGTCAAAAGTGTGTGCACATCCAAACTAAAATAATCAAAGTTAAGTCCAACCTAGAACTTTCATATATTCAAAGAGAAAAACACTGTACTTGTGGTGACATAACAAAACAGCATCGTTCAATTTCTTTATAAGCATCAAATGTGATAAAACAACATCTTAAAAATTAAAATAAGTTTTGTGCGACATAACAAACTTATAATGATTAACTGATACTCTATCGTTTTATCATGCTAGAAGACGACGTTCGATATTCCAAATATCTTTGAACGTTTAGGACTTAATATAATTACTTTGAGGGATTTGTTATTAATTGTCTCATCTTGTTTAGCGCACATGCACACACACACACACACACACACACACACACACACACACACACATATATATATATATATATAATATGCATCATATTATTTAACATGTGAAGCATGTTGTATAATATATAATATATATAGTAAACATGCACATATAGAATACTATGTTCTACCCAGATTGCTTATGGACTTTTATTCTAGTTTGGTTCACTAGAGCCACCAAGTGAACCAAAAGGTCAAACCTAGGATGCAAGAATAAAATTTAAATATAACTATTACATTTAAACCCGAGCTCTATTACAAATGGGTATTTAAGCGCTCCTTGCTCCTTTGTCTCCAACTTTTCAAGTAGATCTAACTAATCCTATTACATAAACTATTTACAATAAATAGAAACATTGATCAGCATTCAAGGGAAGTACAAAGGAGGGAGATATGATTTACATTAAGAAAAATTAGAGAAGACGAGGTACACAGACCCCATTTATAAAACTCATTCATTCAAGCATCCATCTAAAATAAAATCCAATTACATTGGTCAATAGTCCATAATCAACCTCATTTATTATATGCATCAATAAATAACATTCATCTCATGAATAAAGAAAACCATTCCATATATCCATTGAACTTCTTTATATGCTTTGAATAAAGAAAACCATTCCATTCCATAAAAGTTTACTAGAAATCTAGTTTTGAAACAAAATAAACTCATTTATTTTAATTAAAATTTAAATCATAATAAACTTCTTTATTCTATTTTATCCAATTTCTAATAAAAATAAACTCCTTTATGTTTAATCAAACTCCAAATTAAAATAAACTCTTTTATTTTAATTAACAAGGAATCCAATTTTAAGTTCAAAATAAGCTTCTTTATTTTTATTTTAACTTAAAATTGCTGGAAAAATAAAATATGTTGAATCATATTCCTCATCAAAATTAAACATCTTTATTTTTAGGAAACATGGAATCATATTCCATATGTGAATAAACTCCTTTATTATAGGAAACATGGAATCCTATTCCATATCTAAATAAATTTCTTTATTCAAATTAACGTGGAATCCAATTCCAAGTTAAAGTAAAACTTTTATTTTAAATCATATTTCAATTCAAAATAAACCTTTTATCTTAATTGAAATAAATAAAAAATAAAAATTTTCAAATTCCGCAAGTTGGCGCGACCGCCCCCAAAATATACTGGGAACCAGAGCAGCCGTGCTGCAACCCCAGAAACATTTTTTGGGTTTGGGCAAGGCCGCGCTCCAAAATGAATTGGAAGCGGCGCGGCCACATTGCTTAGCAAAATCAGAAAAATTTTATTTTGCCTAGAAAATCGATCTAATCGCATACCCATACATATATGGAATCATCATAATCGATAATTAGCACAAGATTTGACTCTGATACCACTATTAGGTTTGTATATAGTGCAGATGTAGACACTCAAAATTTTGCATTCCTATTACTAACCCTACAGGAGGGCAAGAACGTCTTTTCACACCCCGGAGACAACACCGAAAAATCATCAAACCAGACCCCCGGAGACAATACCGGGAAATCATCAAACCAGACCCCCAGAGACAACACCAGGAAATCATCAAATCAATCTTCCCAGAGACATCCCTGGGAATCATCAAATCCACTTCAGTGACAGCTGTGAAGATAGACAAAAGTCAACAACAATCCAATCTCGGAGACAACCCCGAGAAAGACAGTTGCAGCCACGTCAAGCCCGGAACAAACCCGGAAGGGCAAAAGGATAATTTTTCCAACTCAACATCAAATCAAGTCAAATTATTATGAAGAATGTCATGCAGAACTATAACAGCAATTCCGAGTGAAAACAGCGCAAGACAGCTCAACGAACTAATTACAGAGACTCGAAGATCTGGTTATAAACCTATCTTTTCGAACTCAGAAAAGGTCAATCCCTATGTCATTGTGTAGCTCTCGGAAAGGGATTTCCCGAAAGGTATAGCACACCTCCATCGGATTCGCAAATTAAAAGTTATGAAGGTTTAAGCTGACAGCGCGTTTGTCGAAAAACATGTACTTTGACACATCGGGGCCCACCAGGCCCAGTTGTTGGTCGTATTTCTCGATCAATATAGGCGTGCAAGTATACACGGTCAACAAGTAATAAAGAGTAAGTAAAGTATCGATCCCACGGAGAATTAATTAACAAGACTCACCAAGCACTAACCCATAACCAACTTAATCTTATTTAAACGATTTATTAGGTATTTTGAATTAAGATACTATGATTAAACTAATACTAACTATCCCTAGAATGAAACTAGATAATGAAGACATGAGACTATAATTTCACCTATTATTTCATCTAAATCAATACTCTTCTTGTTAATCCAAACTGATTACTTCAGATTGTTAGTCGAGAACACGAAAGCAAATCATAGCCATCTCTCAATAAACCATGTTCATATCACATACAATCCACAAATGATAGAATGAATGTGAACCCCTAAATTACATAAACCACTATATTTTTATGTGACTAAACAATAATAAGGGTTTAAGCACAAGTTCTCAAATAACTACAAGTGATGCTTCAGTATATATCTATCTGAAGCATAAATCATGAATTTCAACGCCATGTAAAATACACAAACACAAGCTATTATGATCAAATCTAAACCCACAATCCATTTCTCAATTTCATATGGATTATCACGGTAATTGATAGCTAGGCAATTAGACAATTGAGTACAAACCACAATAGACAATCCAAAAATGATAAACAAGACTAACAAGAAAGCATATCAAAGTAAACTACACAATAAGATCCATTGTAATCCCAAAATAGAGTTTAATTCATGGTTGAATCAAATCCATAATCCACAATTTGAATATACACTAGAAGAATACAAATAGAAGTAAAAGAGAAAATATGAATAGAAATTTCAAATCTAATCTCTCTTGCTCCATGTTTGAATCTTCAATGCTCTTCAAATGCTTCAATCTCTAGATCTAACCTAATCTAAACTTTATCTAATCTAATCTAAACCTTATCTAATCTAATCTAATAATGAAAATGAAAGAAAAGAGAAGAACATATGTAAGCTAATGATCCCCCAATGTGGAATATCTTTGCATACAGAAAATACGCCCTAGATATAGGCCAAAATTCGAGTACCTCCTTCCCTAAGAAATAATCCAACTTAAGTGAAAAGTCAACTTTGGTTAGACTTGAATAGGCGCGGCCGAGCGGCCCAGTAGTACAAATTAGGTGCGACCGCGCTCCATGCTGGTGAGCTATCCTTCTGGTGCGGGCGCACTGCTTTTTCTCTTTGCCAGGGAGCGGCCGCGCTGCTCTTGAATCTGCAGATTGCTGCTGCTTCTGGCTTTCTGCTTCTATCTTCCCCTTTTCTGCTATCTTCCCATATTTGTTCTTTTATTATTTTCACATCCTTTTTAGCTTCAAATGTTACCAAGAGAGTTCCTAATTATGAAATCTACAAAAGTAATCAAAAATGCATGAAAATCTACTATATCATATGAGTTTAAGCAACAATTGAAGTTAGTTGACTATTAGATAAGTAGGCATAAAACCACTTATCAAATACCCCCGAACTTAAACCGTTGCTTGTCCTCAAGGAACAAAACAAAACAAAACAAAACAAAATGCAATGCACTAACTAAACTGTATGCAACCTAAACTAACATGCTAACGAATCCAAATATTAGTCAGATAAGAAGCTCACATGAATTGCCTCAGAGAAACTATAAAATACCCAAACAGAGAATCCAACCAAGAATAAGGCCATAATACATATTATTCTGCAAATCAAAACCTGTAATCACTGATGTAGTGTGTGTGTGTGTGTGTGTGTGTGTGTGTGTGCTTAACAACCATTAAGCTTGCTACAGAACAAATACTTCACATACTATGCTTCTTAGAGGGAAAAACACCGTTCCAACTCAAGAAAGGTAGTAAACAACTAAGCTCCAACCAAGACTATGCATTAACTAAGCTAAGAGTCAACAAGGGGTTTATTATGCTTTTATTTACTCGCGAGGGCAATTTTTGCACTTTCCCGTGTTTACACTTGACTGTGCAATGCCTAGCCCTCTTAAGCTTTTCAATGATACCAGTGTAGCGAGCTTTTGACCAACGACTCCCAAACCATAAGGCTTTAGGGCGTTGGGTGTAAAGACAACCCCTAGGGCGTACTTACTCGTATATCAAAGGCCACAGGACTCGACTAGCCAAAATGTTTATTCAACATATTTTGTTCTTTTCTTTTTCTCATTTTTTTTATTTTTTTATATATATAGCTTGCAAACTCCTTGTTTTCCCCCAAACTTAAGCTTTTGCGCAATCCTAGTCATTACTAATTGTTTACTAACTCTCTTTCATTGAAACAAAAATTTTCCACCAGAAGACAAGTATGTGACCACTTAAACTGAGCAAATCGTAATGGTTACTCAAAAGTGCTATCCGGTTACATCAGCATCAAACAGATAAGGATTTACATCATGTTATGACATTACAACCAAGCCTAAGTAATCAAAACTGTTCACAAATCATGTAATTTCAATCTCATCATAGGCCAAATGAATATCAAACAAACCGAAAACTTGGATTCATGCAATATGTCCTAATGTAATCAACTAAAGCAAAAATTGAAAATTGAAAAATATGTCTTAAATACTATGTAATTATACTAAAATGCAACTATATGAACTAAACTAGATGCAATATGAACCTAATACCCCAAACTTGAAAATAACAATGTCCTCATTAGAGATATAGGTTAGGAAACTCCCCTAGTTGGCCTCATCATCACCTCCCTCCTCGGCTTGCTCAGGTGGTGTGTCTGGCGGGGGATAGGGAACGGCCAATCCATAAACAGGAAATTGAACTTGCACTCCCATCTAGCCAAATGCTAGGGACAATGCCCCACAGAAATCAGTCGTGAAGGCCTGGAAATTTGTGTTCATTGCATCTATCCTCCACTGTAAATGACGCTCCATTCTATTCAGTCGATCCTGAGCCACATGGGAAGACTCAGCTTACTCTGTGGGATTCCTCTCAGGAGCTTCTTCACCCTCTGCTTGCTCGCTTTGACCTGGCAAAATGAATCCAGCTCCTTGAGGATGGGATTTGCCTCCGCCCCATACTGTATATTTTTCAATGCTAGCATGATTGATTGTGTTCATGGGTAGCTACATAGGCTTGACATCGGCCCATATAACCCCCTGCATAGCATATAGCCAGGTGATCACAGATGCATGTGGGATACCCCCTGAAGTGCCGCCTCTCAAGAATCGGCGGATTGAGCTATTGATGACATAGCCCACATCACTCTTCTTGCCTTTGATAATCCCATATAGTAGAATCACTCTGTCCTTGGTGACATCATTTTGATGTCGTGTTGGCATCAAATTCGCACATAGGAAGCTGTACAAAGCCTTCCCATATCTGCTCAGTGCTGTATATGGGAAGTGTAGCTTTTGATCTGTGCCTTGCTTCAATTTCCAAACCGTGCCAGGTTTACATAGATATGCACAGATGGCATCCAACTTAGTGCCCCACTCCCGAGCGTAGATAGAATCAGGGTGATCCAAGGCAATGTTAAGCAGACCGAATAATTCATTGATGCGCTCCTTTGCAAAAGACACCTGACACCCCCATACAAAAGCTGTAGTGGTCTGCATGATCTTAGCGTTGGCATAGAACTCTTTCACCACAGAGATAGGTGCCACCATCGGATCCTCATAAAACAAATTCCAGCCCCTCCCTCTAATCATCGACGCCATGTACCCGTCCAATTTCTTATCTGGTTTTAAGCCACGCTCCAATACAAAATTTATGCCCACTAAAGCATCATGGAAGTACTGTTGAGCCTCCAAACTTACAAACTTATGATCATCGAAGGCAATGCCGCCCCCTCCCTGTTCAGAGTCGCTGCCGGCAGAAGATGATTCGCTCTAAAGACACTTAGATGCCATTTGAACTAAGAATGAAAGCTTAGATAGCAATCTTCTTCACTATCAACAACCACTGTTCCTCTCTGTTATGAAATTGGAGGTTGATTTTAGGTAGGGGTTGTTAGGGAAATGTTTGCTAGGATGAGAGATGGTGAGTGGATGGGTGGTTTTTCAGTTGAGGGGATAAGAGGTTTGATTGTGACTGAAATTAGGGCTTAGTGGTGGATTCAGGGATTGTAGTGGATAGGGTTTGTGAAGGGTTGTGAGAGGGGTGTGTGTGTTGTGGAGAAAGAGATTGGAGATGAATGGACGGAATTAGGTTGACCGATTGAAATTAGAGAAAGAGGAGAGTAGAGTTCGACTGCTCTAGAGAAGATGAGGGCTTGTTTAATTTAGCCGGGTTTAATTGAGATAACTGAAGTAATCTACTCGCGGCGTAGCCATACTTCATCACAGGCCATTTCTGGAGCGACCGCGCTATCCCCTGACCCTTGATACTGCAACGTTTCAACTGTTCTGATCATGGACTTTGATGCCAAATGGATTGAACCTGAGTTATGTACACAAACAATTATTAAAACTACAAAATCTACCAAAAAGTGTTATTGACTATTAAAAGTATGAAGAATTAAACATAGAGGGAGAAATGCGAGAATATGTAAATAAGAATTAAACAAGAAGGGAGAAAGTTTGGATGGGGTGCCTCCCATCGAGCGCTTGGTTTATCGTCCTTTAGCTAGACTTCTTCTTATCAATGCTATCTGATTCCTCTTTGATAATTGAGGAACCCTCCATCCATTTGAACCAATGTATGCTTTGAGAGGTTCCATTAGTGATAGCCTTTAAATTTAAGTCACCTAGCTTACTTCTAGTAGATAAGTTCCCAATTTTGAATATCAAATAGCTAGGTGCTTCCTCCGTTGTGTTTTTGAATAGATTGGGGCATTGGGACATGTAAAACACAACGGGCACTTCTTCTATTTTCTCTTCCTCGGCCCACCATGGCTTCAAGGTTATACTATCTCTCATGTCATAAAGAGCATTGCCGTCGACGTGACTACCAAGGTGGCATGGTTATACAAAACTGACTGGATTTTTAAACTTTGGCAAAGAAAGCACTTGGGGCACTAACAGAACATTAGCAGTTAAAGATAGATCTTTGATGGCCTCATTTTCCTTATCCCCACTTGTCTCCCCGTTTTCGACATCTTGTGGCTCATTCAGTTGCAGATTTGGCTTGGGCTCTCCATCAGTCTCAGAATCTATGTCATAGCACCAATTATTTTGAGGATAGTTGTTCAAGGCTTTGAACATTTGATCTATCTGATTCTAAAGATTTTGAATTGACACCTCTTGCTCAATCAATCTCTCCTCATTTGACGATACGAACTTGAACCACAATTCCTCCAATCTTGGATTTTCTGTTTCAGCCTCGGAATCCATGTATTGAGGACCATTGGTTGAAGTATTGATGAGTTGTGCCATCTGGTTCTGAAATTTTTGGCTCGATATTTCCTGACTCATCATCATCTCCTCTTGGTTTGCTAAGAGCTTAGACATGAATTCCTTTAAATTTGACTTTTCTTCTTGTGGTAATGGAGATTGATATGTGAATTCTAGTGCATATGTTGGATATGGAGCGTAGCATTGCTCTTGAGAATTATGGCTCCATGAAACATCCTAGTGATACTCCCAACCTTGGTAGTTGTTAGGATATGCATACTAATTGAAGTAGTTACCACCATAATGTCCCGGCCCGATGCTAATGGTGCAGTGATGACTCAGATGGTTGCCAGCACAATAATCATAAGTAACTACTATCCTTCGACTCCGTTGGGCTACAAGAACGTCTAACTTCCTCGAAAGTGTCTCAAGCTGTGCTGATAATGCTGAAATTGCTTTGAGTCCATCAATCCTTGTTTCCCTTGGCTGAGTCATTCTCGTGTATGGCCATTGATAAGCAAAGTCATCCATGGTACCTGAAAAGATAGAAATATAGGAAGAGAATTAAAATAAAATGTTTAAATTAAGACTAATTTGATTGACGCTAATGTTGGCAAAAATTATAAAACTAATTCCCCAGCAACGGCACCAAAAACTTATTGGTCGTATTTCGCGATCAATATATGCGCGCAAGTATACATGGTCAACAAGTAATAAAGAGTAAGTAAAATATCGATCCCACAGAGAATTAATTAACAAGACTCACCAAGCACTAACCCATAACCAACTTAATCTTATTTAAACGATTGATTAGGTATTTTGAATTAAGATACTATGATTAAACTAATACTAACTATCCCTAGAATGAAACTAGATAATGAAGACATAAGACAATAATTTCACCTATTGTTTCATCTAAATCAATACTTTTCTTGTTAAGCCAAATTGATTACTTCAGATTGTTAGTCGAGAACACGAAAGCAAATCATAGCCATCTCTCAATAAACCATGTTCATATCACATACAATCCATAAATGATAGAATGAATGTGAACACCAAAATTATATAAACCACTATATTTGTGACACCCCCAAATCCGGGTACTTCATTTTCATAGGATTTGGTGTTCACTATCTAAATAAAACATAACCACTGCCCGTGAATAAGGAATGCAAAAGAAATTACAACCTTAATCAATAAAAGATCTTCCATATAAAAAGGATTACAACTTTATCAAAATATTCCCAGGGTTTCTAACCTTAAACATCATCAATGCGAAAAATAAAACATCATAACATAATTAAAGTCTTATTACAAAAATCATAATCAAATATGAATAAGTCTTCACTTGTTCATCTTGCCCTTGCCTCTGCTAGTTGACGGTTTGTCAACTCTCTCAACTTTGGCTGCAATGGTTATATAAATGCAAGAGTGAGCAAACAAAAGCTCACTGGAAATAACAATCAATAGTGATGACATATTACTGAATAAATTCAACTAAATTGAATAATATTTTTATCATCGGTAATCAAGGAATGAATATAGAATTAGAATTCATCTGAGGGTCATAAGACCTTGAACTATGTCCCAGGTTATAAACATTTCTATTTAAACCTTTAACAGTCGTTAGACTATATGGACCTTAACTCGTACGTAGGGGGATCAGCCCTTCGTACCATGTATTGTGCACAAACATCTTAACGCTTTCGTATGGTAATCCCCTATTAATAGGGTCGTTCATCTCAGTATTAATTAACGAGTCCGCACAAAAGAAGGTTGGTTTGGATAAGCTCAAAGGGTAATTTGTAGTTCAACTATCATCAATAAGAAGTAGTTGAATCAACTTACAATAATTAAGAATTATGAAATAAGTTATGCTTTAGAATTAAACATTAGGCATTTGAAAACTACGATAAGACCTTGCTTGAAAAATTAAGTCAAGCTACATTATTTCAATAAGATACTTGTCCATTGCAGAATAAAAGGATTTGTTCAAATAAAAGTAAATATAATCGAGTTAGGGTAAGAAAACTTGCTCAATAAAAGTAAAGTTTAGAAATAGAATACTTGCGTAACTTAAAAGTAAGGTTTAGAAACTTGCCTCGTACATAAGCTACGGTTATAATTACAATTCAATTCCTCAATCGTCCTACACATTACATTACATTTACAATATCGATTAGTTTCATAACCACTATTATTGACGTCGAGAAAAAATTTGGGTAGGGTAAAACCCGGAACTTTCTCTCTTCCTAAGTTTTGTCTACCCTTATTCTGTTTATTGTGAAAAAGGTTTTGAAGGGTTTTTTAGGAAAAGGCCAACATGTATCATGTTGACGTTCTGAACGTTTTACAGAGTCGTTAATTGGTAGATTTTGAAATGGTTATACCAACTCAACCGAATTTATTTGAAAGGAGGCCCAATTTGCTGGACACTGTCGAAACTTGATTTTTGAAACTGAAGTTTTGAGTTCGGGGGCTTGGTTAAGTGTGGGGAAGGTGTTAGGCACCCCACAACTCCAGTGAAAACACGGTACCGCATCTTTTCAATATTTCCCTTTTAAATCTGCAATGTGTGTGTCTGAATGCTGGAAGAAATTGGGCCTATGCTTGATTGATTTGAAAGTATGGTCGTGCTTCATTGAAACTATATACGACAGGTTTGATTTGATTTGCAAAAGTCCTTTTTTAGGCAAGATATGTAAGTGATGTTTTGAAAGATGGTTATAAAACCCTTACACTCACGTAGGAATTGAAGCAGTTCAATACTTTTGTTTTTTTATCTTTTCAGCCTTTTGGCTCAATTTGAATGGTGGTTGTCGGGCTGCGAAGCATCCTCGACCATAAAATATATATAAGTGTCGGTCTTCTCATGGGCATGACAGCCATCGAAGTGACTCTGACACGACAAACCATTATTCTCATTATGTTGAGACCTTAAACCCGGATAACCGTTTTAAGGTCTTTTAGATGTACATTTTATAGAAAAACTGGCAGGGTACATTTGTAAAGTGGAGTTTGTCCATCACGGGAATCAGATTCTGATCAGCTTGATCATGAATCCCACAATTCCTAGGCTCACAGAGGGAAGCCAATAAAAATAGCACAGTTCAAACATGTACAGAAATATATATTTACATCTAAAGGTCTCCAGAACCAAGGATTCATCAGTAAATCCTGTCCTGCGCATACTTGAAGAGTCTTGTTCCTACTAGATAGTGATCTAAGGGCCCGAGGTTTCTTCCTGAATGAATAAACTAGAAAAATTACTAGATTTAAATAAATCTCAGTCATTCTAACTTCCCAGTTCTGTCTGAACCTTTTTTGAACCTTTTGAAATAAAGAATTAGCGAGATTTAAAGAAATCCAGGTCGCCCAAATAGATGTCAGCTCCAATTCATGTCAAATGAATATTTACAGCAGCAAATTAATCAAAATGAATAAAAGAAAGATATATCTATAGTCATATATATACGAAAGCTATAAAGGGCGATGTGTTTTCACTCCGATGCCTGGACTGGAACGTAAATATATATATATAGAAGCTGTTAAAAGCGACGGATCGATGATCCGAGCTGTGGAAGTGCCAGAAATGTGTTTATATACTAAAATTTATGAAAACGTAAGCAAAAACGGCCACGGAACTGAGTTTCGGGCATAATCAGGAAATAAAACTTAACGTGCAAATGTATAAATGCGCAATGAAGTAGTATGAACTTTCTGATTGTAAAAATACTCACAATGGACTGCTACACGGCCTTTTTGCCAAATCATAGGCTTTAAACGTCAGTTTTTACAGGTTAATTTTTGATATTTGGTAGTATGTGGGTGTATCTACATGTTAGAGTGAAAAAATTTGGATTTGGAAGACAATAATATGGCTAAAAAACGAAACGGGCAGAGGTTCAGAGCATTTTTTGATTATCAAATGAGCTGCGGGACATCTTACATATATAAACCCGAGAGAAGCAGCTCTACCTACGGCAGTGGAAGGTAGATGTGCGGCTCCATGTGGCGGGGCCCACATGGTGGGTCCTGTTGCATCAAAGTACGTGCACTCTGAGTAACGCGAGGTCAGATTCAAAACTTTGTAACTTTTGATCGGAGCGTCCGTTTGAGGCGTGCTATACCTTTTCGGAAAGCCCTCACCGAGAGTGCCGCAATGACTTGGGTGTAAACCTTTTCTAAGTTCAAAAAGATGGGTTCATAACCAGGTCTTTGATTCCTCACTGTTTATCCAGTGAGCTGTCTTGCTCTGCTTCCTCTCAGGATCACCGTTATGGTTCGTTCTGACCTTGATGTCATCAATTCAGCTTGAGTTTGACTAAATCGGCTTAAAGTTGGTAAAATGATCATTTTTCCCTTCCCGGGGTTGCCTTCAGTGCTGGCATGGCCTTCGACTAATTTCCCAAGGTTGTCTCCGAGGTTTGGATCCCAGCCGATTCTGTTTGTCCTCAGGGTTGTCATTGAGGCTGACTTGGTCCTTCCAGGTTTGTCTCTGGAGATGATGTGAGGCTTTAGGATTGTCTCCGAAGCTAATTTGGCTTCCCGGGTTGTGACCGGGTTTGATCTGTACCTTCTGGGTTGAGACCGGGGCTCTTTACCTCCCTGGTTGAGACTGAGGCTGATCTGTACCTCTCGGGTTGAGACCGGGGCTGACCTGTACCTCCAAGGTTAAGACCGGGGCTAACCTATACCTCCCGGCATAAGATCGGGGCTGACCTGTACCTCCTGGGTTGAGACCAGGGCTGACCTGTACCTCCTGGGTGGAGACTGGAGATGACCTATACCTCCTGGGTTGAGACCGGGGCTGACCTGCACCACCCAGGTTGAGACCGGGGCTAACCTGTACCTCCCGGGATGAGACCGGGACTGACCTGTACCTCCTTGGTTGAGATGGGGCTGACCTGTACTTCCCGGGTTGAGACCGAAGCTGACCTGTACTTCTCGGGTTGACACCAGAAATGACATGTACTTCCCTGGTTGAGACCGGGGTTGACCTGTACCTCCCGGGTTGAGACCGGGGATTACCTATACTTCCCGGTTTGAGATCGGGGTTGAGTTGGCATCCCGATGTTGAGACCAGGGTTGAGTTGGCATCCCGGTATTGAGACAAGGGTTAATTTGACGTCCCGGTATTGAGACCAGTGTTGAGTTAATTGTTTTTCCCACCTGTAGGGTTAGTAACAGGATCATAAAATCTCGATTGTCTACAACAAAACTGAAGAAAATTCTGAGTGTCTACTAGATGCCCCACTTTATCATGTTTATGCAATGTAATGAAATGAACATGATAAAGATTGCTAGATACTGGGAATATAATGAATGCAAATGTAATGCAATGCATGGAATGATATATGATGAATGTTTAGATGCCTTTGAGGGGAATGGGGTTATCATTGACAGCTCACTTCATTACCCGCTGGGGATAACGTTTTCCTGGATAGCCCTTGGTGTTTGTAGAGGACCATTGGTAGTTTATCAGAGTTAGGCTGTCACAGACTGTTCTCGTCTCTTCTTCCTGGGGATGACGTTATCCGTGAGGGCCCTGTCGACTCTGATGGGGATGATATTATGGACTCTACATTGGTTTGAGACCAATGGTTTCCCACCTCTATCGATACTCTTCGTAGGGCATAATTTCCTTCGACTGATGCCGTTGTACATTTCTAAAGGCTCCTCTGCTGGGGGACATATCTCGGTTACCGAGTTACCTTAGTGGGTGCTTCCAATGCCTATCCTGACAATAATTTACACTGGTAGTTTGCAACAGGGGGTTGAATCACCAATCCTTCTTGGTGCTCCATTTGAGGATGTGTATAACAGATTCCAACATCTGTCCTTTATGGAGATAGATTGATAGCCTATTTTTGCCACCGGATCATTATCGATACTTTGCTGGAGTTGCTGCCAACGACTGATAATGTCACCGATCTGTACCCGACGCTTCGCTAGGGTTTGGCCAATGACTGAACTATCACCAGTCTGTACCCGATGATTCGCTGGGGTTGAGTCAACTGCTGAACTATCACCGGCCTGTACCCGACGCTTCACTGGGATTGAGCCAATGGCTGAACTGTCATCGATTTGGACCCGAGGCTTCACTAGGGTTATGCCAATTGCTGAACTATCATCGGTAAGTACCTGATGCTTCGCTGGGGTTCTGCCAACGGCTGAACTATCATCGGTCAGTACTCGATGCTTCGCTGAGGTTGTGCCAACGGCTGAACTGTCATCGGTCTATACCCTGCACTTCGTTGTGGTTGTGCCAACGGTTGAACTGTCATCAGTCAGTACCCGACGCTTCGCTGGGCTTGATCCAACGGCTGAACTGTCATCGGTCAGTACCCGACGCTTCTCTGGGGTTATGCCAACGGCTGAACTGTCATCGATCAATACCCGACGCTTCACTGGGGTTGTGCCAACAGTTGAACTGTCACCGGTCTGTACCCAATGCTTCGCTGGGGTTGAGCCAACGGCTGAATTGTCACAGGGTATGTACCCGATGCTTCGCTTGGGTTGAGCCAACGGCTGAACCGTCATCGATCTGTACCCAATGCTTCGCTGGGGTTGAGCCAACGGCTGAACTATCACCGGTCTGTACCCGACACTTCGCTGTGGTTGAGCCAATGGCTGAACTGTCATCGGTCTGTACCCGATGCTTCGCTGGGGTTGTGCCAACGATTGAATTGTCATCGGTCAGTACCCGACACTTTGAAAGTGGCAGCTTTCGGAAGTTCTGCGTAATTTTTCAACAGTTTTCATCATTGGTCCCCGGATATTGCTTCGGGATGAATACCAATGGCTTTCATGAAGTTCCCACCTCTGTCAGTAATCTGATGCTTAAATGCAAGATTTCAAGATAAACCGCTCAATCGCGTAGCAATTGTTTCTCAGATTTAACTTTTTAGCTCATATAAGCTCCATTTTAACTCGAACAGGACCAAGCCGGAGGGGGCGGGGCCCACCCTGGGGAACCGCAGATAACGGTGCGTCTGCCACGGGTGGGGCCGCTCCCTCCTGCATTTTTATATTGGGCAGCAGCAGCACTCATAAATCATTTTTAGTTTTTTCTTTCGATAGAAATTTGATTTTCTCTTTCAGATCTAAGTAGTTCGGGCAGCTTTTTTCAGATTCCGTCAGCAGCCACGCGTTCTGCACATCCTAGGTAACGTTTATATCCTTTCTTTTCATGTTTTGACTATTAGAAGTATGTAAACCACGTAGGGTGCTTTCAAATGCAATGTATCAAAAATGTATGCCTATATAACCTGCTAAAAATTTTCTGACTTCTTAAGTATGCATATTTTACTGCAATGCACGTTTTGATGTAAGAAACTTCAGATTTTGAGACAGTCAATTTTTGCTCTTTTTGATCAATTTACTCATCCTTATTGAGGCCTAGTGAGCCTGGATTTTCAACTAAAAGATGTCCATGGTAATTTGGCTACCATGTGAAGTTTATTTTTGATTTTTTTTATAAATATGAACTGCTCCTACTTTTGAGAAGGTGTGCTACTGAATGGCCACCTAGACATGCCTATAGGCATGCGGACTGTCCATTTTATAAAGGAGACTCTTGCAAAAAAAATTTAAAAGACCGAACATTTAATAAACATGCAGTTTTGACTCTACTGGGGATTTTTAACTAATCCACGCATGTTTTTAGGATTTAACTTTTGAAAAAACATGCATTTTTGACTCTAATGGGGATTTTTAATTAACCCATGCATATTTTAGGACTTAAAAATGCATAAAGTACTGATTTAAATTAATAAGCCACATGTTTTAGGCTTACCACACCCTTTCTGGGGTGATTTGGAGACTTTGTCCCGGCTATGGATTGAGATAGACCCGGTAGTGCCAGCAGGGTCATTTCAAGAGTTAGGCGGAGGAGAGCTTCTGACGTTCCTCAGCCACATCCAGCCCGGCCGCCTCGTAGGTTAGCGGATCGGTGATTCGTCCGGCCCAGGATGAGCAGTCGGTCGATATAGATGATGAGGATGCTCCATTTGTTGCTCCCGTTCCAGGCCAGGCCCCACGTGTGGAGCTCCCATGAATTATTGTGCCAACCCCGGATCTGCTAGGAGATTTGAGTCGTCATCCCTCGAGGTTCCTCCACGTCAACGAGGTGACTGAAGCTGTTTCTATTTCTGGATTTTCTTTCTTCCTTTTGCCATTTTTGGGGCACAAGTTTTTGACATGGGTTGGTTTTTGATGCAGGTTCTTGGCTTTACGCAACCTCAAGGGAACTGGTTTAATGTGTATTCTCTGTATCACACTCTGCACCAGGACTACAGGGATATTGTTGACACCTGGGGGTTTTAGGCATTCTTTTCTATTCTTCCCCGCCGTTGCCCCTGGGGTTTTATGAGGGCTTTATATGAGCATTGGTTCCACCAGACTCAGTCTCTCTACTTGTTGGACTATGAGGTGATGATGACCCCAATGGACTGGAGGTTCATCACAAGGATAGAATTTGAGGGTGAGCTGATGCCTGTCGTGGCTGACATTACACCCACCGCCGTTCGGTCCCTGCTGGGAGTCCCTGCGACTGCGATCAAGGGTCGGACGATTTGATCTAGTCCCTTGAGTGTAGATGCCCAACGTGGGGCTTTGCTTGAGCCTCTGCCTGATGATCAGAGAGTTAGGGATCGCATCCTACGGCGATTGTTTCTGGTGATCATCAGAGGTTATTTTCTGGGGTACAACTCTGCGATGGTGTCCTTTGCCCTAGTCAGCGCCACTTGGCATGTAAAGCGCCTCAGTGACTTTGATTGGGGTACCTACACCTTTGCCTATTTTCTTTGAGGCATGCGCATACGCTCGGAAGGTGTGACAGAGGCTTGGTTAGGGTTCTACTCATTTCTACTAGTGAGTACATCTTTCTTATACCTTTTTAATTTTTGCATTTACATTTATCAGTCTTGGTCACTGAGGACTTTTGATATTTACATGGCCAGTTCTGGGCATATGAGAGGCTTCCTTGCCTTCACCCCGCTACCACTTTAGGCCTGGATACTTATCCCCGGGGACGACGTTGGCACCACTCCACTCTTACGGAGGTCCCCGTGGCTGAGGGATTCACCCATCCCCGCCTGCAGCTTGAGATTTTAGCAGCAAGATCAATCTCATGGGTATCGCATACCTCAGACTTTTTAACAGTCGGGTTTGAGGGAGGTTTCCCCACTGGCCGAGAGTTTGCATTGTCGACCCGCAGAGTCCAATTTTTAATAGAGGGAAGTTAGGAGCTCTATTTAAGAGATGGTGCTATTAGGAGCATCACGGGGCAGATCCGCATTCCCATTGTTCCTCCTGTTTGGCATCATTGGCCACTAGTTCAGCCACTCACAAACATTTTGATCGAGGGCGTTGATGGCTTTACCCTGTCAGAGGGTCCATACAGCCAGGATGCATTCAGCAGCTGGTGGAGTCCTCACACTATTGGGGCTCAGACTCGTGCCACCCAGTTCATGGAAAATATGGTGCCGGGGTCTGTGATGATGACAGACTGGATAGCTTGCCTCAGGGAGCCTACTCACTTGGACCAGATAACAGGACTGACCAAGTAGTTGGAGAGAGCTCATTTGTTTATCAGGCATCTTGCCAGAGATCCATCAGAGACATCTTCTTTTGATCCATCCAGCTCCGGAGCGGGCCCTTCTATAGGTCCATTTTCTAATAGTTATACAGGGGTTGATCCTCCCTTGTACCGCCTTGACATTTCTGATGGCGGAGACTTTGTGTCCACGAAGGAGATGAAGCAGGTTAACAGCCTGAGTGTAGATATTTTGGATCTTTTTGGATAGCTTTTGTAGATATATCTTTTGATAGGCCACTGTTAGTAGTTGGGGGGTAGCTGTGCCCCATATCCTTGTACTTTTTATTTTATAATTTATTAGCAGATAGAGATGAAGCTTGCATTAGATAGTTTATTGTAGATATATATGATATTTTCCTATCTATTGCCTCATGTTTACCATTGTCATTATGCATGTATTATGTCATGGGTATGTATTTAGATAGATGAGTTCAAATTTAACCCATGGATGGTCTTGTGATACGGTGATACAGATGTCATCCTCTACCGTTAGTCGTATTGAGCACTCTCCACCGTCCTCGGTGGTATCTTCATTGCAATCGTGGTATGACAGTCTGCCCCTCACAGCCAGAGGGATAGTAGACTAGATGCTAGCGTATTCTCTATACCTTTTAGCTTTCCAGGTTCCGTATGGGTTTGTGGATGGCATCTTCTAATGCTAGATACCTGATCGATAGTTTTTCATTTCAGGCTCCACGAGTTAACTCCTACCTTAGAGGAGTATTAGCCTCTTACAGGCTTGGTACTGGATCTGCCTTGCACTTGTACAGCCATCAGTGACATGCGGAGACCATTTATGACTATGTCAGGTCTGAGACGCCGAGTTATCACTGAGGAGATTATTGCAGGACATGTAATATCCATAGACTTTCTGATTGATCGCTTCGGCATGCTAGACAGCTACGAGCGACATTCTGGGGATTTTATCATTTCGATAGATGAGTGGCAGCTCACCCGTGTAGACGTCTTATTGATGTGCATTGCAGCCTATGTTTATATGCCACTATCCTTAGACCACTTGGATGTCGGATTGATGGTCGTGGTTTGGGCCCTTAGACAAGGTTGCACCATCCTGCCGATGATATTGGCTGAGACACTGAGGTCAGCTACCTATTGCCGTACCCATTCAGAGAGGTTTTTTAGAGGTAGCTCTGTCTTGTTGTACGTGTGGATCATGTCCCACTTACGTCCGATTGGCTTTTTCAGACACCAGGGGTATTGTTTCACCCATGAGATAGTTATGTCATACTCCTTTCAGCGGGCGGAGTGTTCGGATGTAGAGACCTGGTCAGCTTTTCTTTCAAATATTGAGCATCTTTTTTCGTTTCTACCATGCTCAGAGCTAGTCTCCCCTTATAGCTTCATCACCCGTGCATCTGGTATAGACTACTTGCCCCTAGCAGGATTGAGAGGGGTGACCACTAATCATCCGTTGGTAGTTATTTGTCAGTTTGATCAGTTTCAGAGCCTGCACCAGTTTGAGGGGGCTATTGATCAACGGATGTCAGCTTCTTCTATGTCATCAGCTGACCTGATCAGGATTTATGAGTGTTAGACTCATAGGGAGAGGACGAATTTCTTTACTAGCAATCCGGATCGTTCTCCAGAGTATTCGGCATGGTTGGAGACCGATATAGCATCAGCTGCATTCATCCAATCAGCTCTGGTTTTGGATTCAGATGAGGAAGAGCCTATGGAGGATCCTGATTCTCCTACGGAGGATGATTTGTTTATGGATTTGATAGCAGCCTTAGTTAGTGACCCGCCGATCATTCCTGCCGGGACAGATCCAGCTTTGGCAGATTCACTATCCAGGATGACCTTCGAGATAGATCAGGCTAGGGCGCTGATGTTGACTACCCTGTTTGGCAGAGATATAGCTTTTGCTGATAGAGATGAGGCTCGATCCACTCGGGATACGGCATTGGTTGACAGAGATGAGGCTCGATCTTCTCGAGATGCTGCTTTTGTCAAGATTAAGGAGACTTTGATTGCCCGGGATGCTGCTTTTGCAGAGTGGGATGAGGTCACAGCTTCCCGAGATATATATATTACTGACAGCACAGACCTTAGGTCATATACAGACAGCTTGGTTGGAGATATAAGTGCTTTCATCAACAGTCACAGCGCCACTATACAGATAGCTGTGGATGTGCTTGCTCGTATAGAGGCTGAGGGTATTACGCTTGCAGCTACTCCTCCATCTTTAGAGAGAGATGCCATGTTGGCACTGCTGTCCCGCTTGTCCAGGGGTCCATAGATTAGCTTTATTTTCCCTACACATACTAGATCAGCCATTTTTGTTATGTATAGGACACAGTGTATATATCAAATAGTATTATATATCAGAGAAATATATTTTGATTCACTTTCCTGTTGGATATGCATTGTCATTGCTGAATGATTACCACTTCTTTCATGACTTATTTGTTGTTGATGTATCCTGAGCTTCTTCTTGAAGGATTGACATTGAGATGTCGGAGAATATCTTAGACGGGCCCGTTGACCAGGGAAGCTTGATAGGATTTAGGTTTTATATGGTTTCGGTGTCTTGGGACTGGTTTTATTGGTTTTTTGTTTTTCTTTGAAGGTCAAACTGCGCCTTGAATGGCTGCCTACGTACTCCCGGGCTGAGGGAGATCAGGTCATTCGTAGTTCAGTCTTGTATGGGAGAGGCATGAGAAATGTCTCTTTTGAGTGTGGTTTAATGAGTTTTTGTTTGGTTTGACCGCACCAGAAATGGCTGCCTACGTACTCCCGAGTTGAGGGAGATCAGGTCATTCGTAGTTCCGTCTTTTAGTGAAAGATGAACTAATTTGATTCACAGAACCAAGATGCTGCTATGAATATATTTTAGACATAGTACCTTTTTATGGTGTCTGAATTGATGAGTTGGGGAAATTCATTCCCGTCCATTTCTTGTAGTTTGATAGCTCCTCCTGTCAACACTTCCTTGACAATGAAAGGGCCTTCCCAATTTGGGGCGAACTTTCCTTTAGCTTCGTCTTAATTGGCCAAACCTTTCTTCAGCACCAAGTCGTTCTCTTTGAATTATCGTAATCGAACTTTCTTATTGTATGATCGAGCAATTCTTTGCTGATATAACTGCCAGTGGAAAATGGTTTTATCCCTCTTTTCATCTATCAGGGACAGTTGATGGTACCGCTCTTCCAACCATTGGTCTTCTTCCATTTGAGCATCTATTAACACTCTAAGGGACTCCATTTCTACTTCTATGGGAAGGACTGCTTCTATACCATAGACCAATGAATAGGGGGTAGCCCCAGTAGAAGTGTACATTGACGTCCTGTATGTTAACAGGGTTAGAGGAAAAAAGTCATGCCATTCTTTGTAATTGGCGGACTTTTTTTACATGATTTTCTTGATGTTCTTATTGGCCGCTTCCACAACACCATTCATCTTGGGCCGATAGATGACGAAATTAAGATGCTTGATGTGGAACTTGCTGCACAGTTCTCTCATTATCTGATTGTTTAGATTCTTGGCGTTGTCAGATACAATCTCCTCCGGTAGTCCATATTGATAGACGACATTGTTTCTGATGAGACCAATGATTACTTCTTTGTTGACTTTGGGAAAAGAGGTTGCTTCAACCTACTTGGTAAAGTAATCGATCATGGTGAAGATGGATCGATGTCCATTGCTGGCTTTAGGTTCTACTGGACCTATCACATCCATTCTCCACATAGAGAAAGGCCATGTCAAACTCATGTTGTGAAGCTCATTTGGAGGAGCGTGAATAACATTTCCATGGACTTGGAATTGATAGCATCTCCTGATGTGATCATCACACTCAGCTTTGAGAGAGATCCAGTAATTCCCTGTTCTCAATATTTTCTTGGCCGGCAGATTACCGCTCATGTGCGGACCACAGATTCTATCGTGGACTTCATCCATCAATCTCTGGGCTTCCTCTTTATCGAGGCATGATAAAAGGCCTATTCCATCATCCCTTTTGTAAAGTGCATCTTCGCTCAGATAGAACTTCATAGCCATCTTGTGAATTTGCTTTCGTTCGGCTAGGCTTGCCCTAGCGAGTGTAGATCTATCTCGAAGATATTCCTTTATGTCTTGATACCAAGGCTGTTTGATAGGAGGAATTTCATCTGATATTTCTCCAATGTAATTCCCGTATTTTGGGGTCTTCTAGTTTCTGAATTTGATGTCGGGAATTCCCCTCCTATCAAATATGTTGATCAGGGAAGCCAACGTCACCAAGGCGTCCACAAAGTTGTTCCATCCTCGAGGGATGTGGATGAAGGTTATCTCTTCAAAATCCATGGATATGTTGATGACCTGCCGGTGATAGGCAGTAAATGCAGTTCTTTAGTGTGATATGCCCCAATGGTCTGCCTGATAAACAATTCAAAGACTCCAAAAACTAAGAGATGTTTGACCCCCATGGATTGGGCTAATTTCAACCCCATTATGCAGCCTTTATACTTAGCTGTGTTGTTGGTATTGACAAACTGCAGCTTGGTATCCATAGGATATTGTTCTCATATACCAGAGATAAGAACTGCCCCAGCTTCGGCACCTTCTATGTTTACTGCTCCATCAAAATACATTTTCCATGGTTGGACTGCATTTCCTTGAAGACTTTGCTGAATTGTCATAATCCCATCATCGGGGAAATAACTCTCCAGAGGTTCGAACCCTCTTGATGGTGCTTTGGCTAGTTGATCTGCAATGCCTTGACCTTTGATGGACTTTTGAGTTACACAGACAATGTCGAACTGTTGTAGAATTAACTACCATTTGGACAGTCAATAATTCAATATTGGCTTGTTGAATACGTATTTCAGCGGATCCATACAAGATATGAGGTAGGTAGTGTGCCCATGCAGATAATGTTGTAGCCTCATAGCAGCCCATGCTAACGCACAACATGTTTTTTTGATCAAGGTGTACTTCTGTTTGCCACTGCTGAATCTTTTGCTGATGTAGTAGATGGCTCTCTCCTTACTACTATCATCCTTTTGTCCCAGCATACAGCCCATTGCATTGGCATTGACGGATAAATACATAAATAGGGGAACTCCACCCCTTGGGGGTACCAAGACTGGTGCTTCGATCAGCTGCTTCTTGATGGCAAGGAAGGCTTTCTGATAATCCTCATTTCATTTGGTGGAGAAATTCTTCTATAGTAGTTTGAAGATAGGTTCACAAGTTGCTGTGAGCTGGGAAATGAATAGGCTTATGAAATTGATCCTTCCCAGGAACCCACGTATCTCCTTCTCTGTTCGAGGTATTGGCATCTCAGTGATGGCTTTTATCTTGGCAGGTTCCAGCTCAATGCCTCTATTGGTCACTTAGGCTTTGCACCACTTTGATTTTATTGTGTCCCATTTTACTAAGGAACTCTTTTTTTTTCTTCAGCCACCTTTTCTTTGGCCTTGATGACTAACTTGATCACCCGCTGAGGCAGGTACAATGGATTCTCCTTTGGTACAATGGCAATGTTATTGGAGGTGGAACCTTCATCATTCTAGTAGTTCCATGGGACTCTTTTTAGACTGATTACTGGATACTGGGGTCTGAATGGTAATATCAAAGGTTCGGGTGCCGCCAACTTAACAGGATTTTGTATTTCTTAGGCCCCTTTCCCTGGTAGCATTGGCTGGCTCCTTATCACATGACATAACAGCCACTGTATCCTGATTCCATGACGTGGGAATAAAAAGAGTTTCTTCATCAGGAAGGCTATAATCTTAACTCCCTCTTATCAGTTCACTATTTTCAATCATATTCTAAATTAAATGGCGAAGTGCCCAGCAGTCCTCAGTATCATGGCCGGGTGCACTTGAGTGGTATTGGCAGATTCTGTCAGGTTTGAATTTTCTAGATCGAGGATTCACTGGGGGGTAACAGATCTGTGACCATCCCCTCGTTGATTAACATCTGGAGGATTTCCTTCATCGGCTGGTTTAAGTTGGTGAAATTCCTCTAGAAAGTGAATTCCCTATCAGCCTGGAGCTTCTCTTCCTTGGCCATCTTGTAGGCCTAGGGTGCAGGGATTTCGGCACATAAACGCAGCGGAAATTAAAATTTTTCGAAACTCTAAAACAGGATCCATGCGAAAAATATATTAATTCAGAGGTTTAGATTTGTTTTACCGATTATTCAATCCTCAACAGAGATGATGGAAATTCTGAAACTGCTTCGAATCTTCAACGTAATTCAAAGGAACTGCGTCTCTACGATATCCACATGAACGTCCCGCGAATCGTCACACAATCTGCAGCAAGCAAAGATGCGGTACTAGCCGCCAAGGATCTGGACTTTCTCAATTTTTCTCTCTAGTCTCTCTCTAAGAGCGGCTAGGGTTTTTGATAATAATGAATCCCTAAACGGCTAATATATCATATATATAGCAGTTAAAGGAATTAACCAAAACCTAATCCAATTAGAAAAATAAAATCTGAATTTATATATATATTATATCTTAATTAAGTCTTACTTAATTAATATACATATATATACAAATTATCCTATTAATTTAAATACTATCAATCATATTGATATATTTAAATCCTTACAATTTAAATTAATTCCCTTTTAATTACGTTCTAAGTGTGTGACCCTATAGGTTATTATTATGTTGGCAATAATTTTAAAATCATATTACAAAATTATAAACAGTGAGCGGCATCTAGTAATGCATCACTGCTACCCAAATAATAATAAGATCGATGATTCGATACAACCTTTTCAGTGACCAATGTTTTAATGCAATTTAATCCTTTTAACCTTGACATCCTAGATTAAACTCGAGGCATGGAATGTGTCATCCTCTTCATAATTTAATCTGAGTTTTCTTGATCTATAAGTAGACTATATGAAATAAATCACTATTTGAGCATGGCCATGCATTTCATAGTCCTACTCAATCAAGAGGCCTATGGATATCACCCCTAATATATAGGAGGGTTAAATTCCATCTAGATCACTCATATTCCTCACACGATTCATGATGTACCCAATAATCACCTTTATTGTCCACCCTATTAAAGGTGACCTTTGATGATATCAAAGTACATAAATTCTCATGTAGTAATATAGTGATTTCAGGTCGAAGGATCATTACATCATTAGTCACTATGAGAATTGCTTATGACACTTTGCATAATGCTCCACGTAGAATTCTCATGGTGGGTCTGTCCAATACATTGTTCTCTAACATGTACCTATGCATTGACTCAATATCTCATATATTTATGACCAATGAGATTTGGCCATCAGTCAATCCACATACAATGTATCATTGTTGTCCCATTAACAATGACACTCGACTAGGGACATTTAAGCATAATGATACTAATTGTAATTATATGATCTCATGTTCAAGTCACATACTTGAAGCCATATAATTTGTATCACTATTCTAAGGACTTTTATTATGTTAACATTTATATAACGCAGTAAATAAAACCATAATAATATAATTTATTTATTCAATCAAATATAATATCAAAAATGTTAAGCAATTACATCAAAGAATTGGCCTCTAGGGCGTCAACTCTAATACAGGGTTCATATTGATGAAAACTATAATGGTCCCTCATAGGAATGGGACTAATTTTTGGTGTGGAAGGATTTGCATCAGACTAGTTGGTCTGGTTTATCAGCTGTCTAGTGACCTGATGTTGATATACGACC
This sequence comes from Panax stipuleanatus, assembly GCA_020205555.1. Lineage (NCBI taxonomy): Eukaryota > Viridiplantae > Streptophyta > Magnoliopsida > Apiales > Araliaceae > Panax > Panax stipuleanatus. The sequence continues at coordinate 103,975,379 of CM035125.1, forward strand.
AGCTCTGCTAATTGTCCAATTTGTTCCTTGATAGACTTGATCTCCTGTTCTATCAGGAATAGCCTTTCTGAGACTTCCCAACTGTTTGGGCTATTATTTCTAGGTGGAGTTGACTCTCCAATATATCGGAGGTATTTGGATCCTTCTCCATTTTGTGTGATAATCATGTTGACACCCTCCTCTTTATGCTGAGGGAGGGGATTATCATGCACGTGCAGTTGGTCGGGCTTTGTCACCACAATCTCTCCGTTGTCAATCAAATCTTGAATTTTGTGCTTGGAAGACCAATAGTCTTGTGTATCATGTCCCGGAGATCCGGAATGATAAGCGCATTTTTTTCTTGGGTCAAAATTTCGTCCACTGGTATTGGTTGGTGGAAGGAGTTACACAATCTTTTTCTGTGCTGTCAACAGTTTTAGCACATTCTCGAGTGAATCCCCTAACGGGGTGAATGTTCTTCGACGTTTGGCCTCCATAGTTTTCTGAAATGGCTGGTTTGAAGGTTGTGCTGAAGCTTGAAAGGGGGAATAGTTTCTCCTTTGAATGGGCATGTTGCTTGAATCACCCTTCTGATTCTGTCCTTGTAATACTAAGGACACTTCTTCGTCTTTCTTCTTGTGTACTCTCCGAAGATTACTCCCATAATTTTCAGACTGGATATGTTCTGCAACAGCTTCTAAGGCGGTCAGATCCTTTATCTTCCCAGATTTGAGCCCTATTTATGCCATTTCACCGTGTTTAATCATTTTTGAAAATGGCTTTCCTATTCTTGCTAGGACCCTTTCGTAATACGGGGCTTCTTGAATGTCATGACTATCTCGGACTCAGTCATAGGTGGAGTGACTTGTGCAGCCATTCGTCTCCAGCGTTGAGCATATTCTCTGAATGACACAGTACTTTGTTTCTTGATTTTGGTTATTTTATACTTGTCTAGAGCCAGTTGAGACTGAAAACTGTATTGATTGAGGAAGGCTTGTGCCAGCTCTTTCCACCTGTTAATTTTAGAATTGTCCAGACGGGCATACCAGGCTCTAGCCTCTCCGGTTAGACTTTTTTGGAATAACTGCATTCAGAGTTTCTCGTCCTCTGCATAGGATCCGAGCTCTCCAATAGATACCTTTAAGTGAGTGTAGGGGTCTCCCAATCCATCGTACTTCTCGAAATCAAGGACTCAAAATTTTTCGGGATAACGAGCCCTAGGAAAAATACATAGGTCTGAATAATTGACACTGCCAAATTCCCCAGTCCCTTTAATAGACCGGATGGTTTCTTCTATATATTGCACTTTCTTCAGAATGTCACCAGCTTCCTGTTCTTTGTTGAGGGTGGTGATTTTAGGAGTTTTGTTGGTAGTATTCTGTGACGCCCCTAAAATAGGTTCAATACTCAACCCATTCTGAGTCGCCAAATACATGGTACAGAATCCAAATACAATCTTTTATATCAAACGGTTGTGCAAAATACGACCACACAACTGTGAGCATTAATACAGACATGTAAAAAATATAAACGCTAAAACTAAGTCCTCATTACAATTATTATCACACTATTTTACAAAATAGTGAGGACTTCTACATCTCTTTCTCAGACCATCACTCTGTTCTCCGACTAGTCCCAACTATATTCTCAGTTCCTGAATAGAACAATGGAAGAAAGGGTGAGCTCAACTAGCCCAGTAAAAAATATTATGACTAAGATAATGAAGAATAAATTATCGTTAGCCTTCAATAAATCAGATAAAATATTATGGACAACAAGTTTTAGATCAACAACTGCAGCGAAATTAACAATTCATTAGAAGAGTTAAGTAGAGAATGATGTCTACTATCTTCTATGATTTAAAAGTCCATCATTAATATTTTATCCCTGTAACATCAATCAATATATATTTCAAATCAAATATTCATCTTTGCACTACGGGCCAAAGATATTCATTTGTATCACCAGTGGTCATAATCATACCAACATCTGTCCATCTTTGCACTACGGGCCAAAGATATTCATCAATTAATCATTCATCTTTGCACTACAGGCCAAAGATATTCATCAATCAACATTTCATCTTTGCATTACGGGTCAAAGATATTCATCAATCAACAGTTCATCTTTGCACTACGGGCCAAAGATAACTTTCACCACAATTTAAGTTTGAGGATTATGACAATAATATTAAGTACGAATCAAGTGAGATAAAGGGCAAATATTAGAGATTCGTAATTTAATCCATCCAAGTTCAAGAATGTTCAATAATAACCAATTGTGGAGCAAACTTCAAAAATGAAGATCAAAACATGGATCCAATTTCAAGAATAAGACCCATAAAAGATAACTTGGACAAAGAAAAGAAAATTTAATTTTGTCGTGAATAGTACTCATAAATAGTACCGTACGTATGAATAGTACCGTACGTATAAATAGTACCGTATGGATGAATAGTAACCCCGACATGAAAAGGTAAAAATTTCATAAGAATGTTCATATCAATATTCTGTTCTTTCTCTTTTCTTAATACTTTGATATTCTAACTTACGTAGTATAGATAACATACATATAACTGATATATACATATAATTATATATAATATATAACTAACAATTATTTCATCCTATTAATCAATAGATATCAGTTATATTTTTTTTTGAAAATTAAAAGCCACAAGGCTTGTTTGGCAAAACCCATTAATTTAAAAAAATAAATTTGTAGGAGCTAAGGCCTTGTTTGGTAAAACTACATTAAAATAGATTTAAGGGTCTTGTTTGGCAAAACTAATTTAAAACCCTTTTAGCTTATTTTAATAACTCTTTTACTACATAGTTTTAAATGTCACACTTTATTTAATTATATCTCAATATTCCAATTTAACTAAATTAATGTTAACATCCATTAATTAAATAAAATTACCAAATAAACTAAATCGCTACACAATTATAATTTACTCATTAATCATAATTCATGTAACAAATTAGTAAATCTCTAATTTAATAATTTAATTTAAATTAGGCATTATTATAATTATTCACAAAATCATTAAATCATTATTTAACAAATCACCACATGACAACTTATCTAATTTAATTATCTCAATTAAATTAGAATTTCACCACAAAATTACTTAAACATTAATTTAATATTAAACATCAATTTAATAAATGTATTGCACTTAATTAAATTACTCCACAACATAATCACATAAATTATTTATTCAACTCAATAAATAATTCAACTAAAATATTTTCCTAATTCAATAAATATTTAAAATTAAAATACAAAATTCTCGTTTGTTACAATCTTCCCTCATTAAAAGGATTCTGTCCCCAGAATCACAACTAAAAAAACTCATTCGCCACATTCTTCCCCCTTTACAGCTTTTATACATCTTTTATAAATATATATATATATATATATATATATATATATATATATATATATATATATATATATATATATATATATACACTTTAGTCCGGGCACTGGTGTGAAAACTCATCGCCCTTTACAACTTTCATATATATAATTATATATATATATTGCTTTACTCATTTTTATTAAATTGTTGCTTTAAATATTCATTTGATATGAATCAGCACTGACATTTCTGCTGGCAAACTAGATTTCTTTAAATCTCGTCAATTCTAGCTTTCAAACGGTTCAAAATAGGTCCAGACAGAATCTGGAAGCTAGAATGGCTGAGATTTATTTAAATCTAGCGTTTTTCTAGTTTCAGTTATAAAAGCTACCTCGCAGCCCTTAGATCGCTATCTAGTGGCAACGAGATGCTTCGGCCAGGTGCGAACTAGGATTTACTGATGAATCCTTGGTTCTGGCGATATTTGGATATATTTCTGTACAAATTTGAGTTGTATAGGTTTATTGGCCTCCCTTTGTGAGCCTAGGAATCGTGGGATTCATGATCAAACAGATCAGAATCTGATTCCCACGATGGACAAACTCCACTTTACAAATGTACCCTACCAGTTTTTTTGTAAAAACGTACATACAAAAGACCTTAAAACGGTTATCCGAATTTAAGGTCTCAATATAGTGAAAATATAGTTTGTCGTGTTAGAGTCACTCTGATGGCTATCATGCCCATGAGAAGACAGACACTTGTATATATTTTGTGGTCGAGGATGCTTCGCAGCCTGACAATCACCATTCAAATTGAGCCAAAATGCTGAAAAGATAAAACTGAAGTATCAATATGCTTCAATTCCTATATTAGCGTAAGGGTTTGAAAAACTGATTTCAAACCATCATTTCAATAATCTGATCGAAAAGAAAAGCTTTTGCAAATCAAATCAAACACTTTTGCAAATTAAATCAAAAACTTTTTTGCAAATCAAATCAAACCCTTCGTATATAGGTTCAACGATGTATAGATATGCTTTCAATCAAACATAGGCCCAATTTTCTTCCAGCATTCACACACATATTGCACATTTAAAAGGGAAATATTAAAAAGATGCGGTACCGTGTTTACACGGGAGTTATGGGGTGCCTAACACCTTCCCCACACTTAACCCATTCATATATGCATATGTGTGAATACTGCGTCTTTACATTGAATGAATGCGTGAATAATGCGTCTTTACATTGAATGAATGTGAATGAATGCTTTCCTGCTTTTTTAGTGCTTCGCACCCATATTAGTGCTTCGCACCCATGTCATCATATGCATAATGATGAGACACGAAGTATATGAATGTATTTTGTGTGATTCCTCCTCCGGGAGACAAACCAGTCGGTGATAAGCAATGTCTCTGGGGACGGCTAAGTCTCTGGGGCTCATGAAAGTGCTCCACCCAGATTCGCTCAAGTTGAAAGATCGGATTAATTTCCCCTCTAGTAGCTTGCGATGAACTGGGGGCCTTCATGCCTAAAAGCCACAAGAGTAGCCTAAGATAGGTCAGCCTCTGATTAACAAAATTAGAAGGGAAGTTTCTTCATGCCTTTCTCTTTCAATTCAATGTCAAGTTTTCAACTCCAATGTAAATATCATAATTCCATGTCTTGTAAAACCTGTCATGCTATCCTGTCATCAAAATAATTGACCTCTGTTTTGCAGGATAAGATTTAAAAACCCCTAAACATGACACATTCCATAACATGTATATGGTTAGTGTCTATCAAGACTAAACTACTTACTCGTCTTATAGGTAAAAGTGGTCTCATTACTAGATCACAATCTAAAAAGGCACAAAGCCTATTCACCGACATGGCTGAAAGTGGCCAGCAAGAATCAGGTTCCGTATCTCGAAAGGTGTTTGAGGGACTTAAGAATCAAATAGCAGAGTTGGATATCCTCCTAAAGGTACAAAATAAAAGCACTCAGGGCCAGACAACGCTCAATCAAAAAGAGTCCTCCTCACAGGGTGGCAATCAAAGTGCTGACAAAAAGGGGGAAATGCAGATCCCTGAACCTCGATCTAATCAAATTACCAACAAAACCCCTGAAATCACAAATCTCAGGGAAGATCGGGAAACTGGCGATATCCAAAGGAAAGTCCAACAAATGGAAGAAACCATCCGTTCAATAAAAGGAACTGGAAACCTTGGAAGTGTCACCTATTCAGATCTCTGCATATTCCCAAGGGCTAGATATCCTGACAAATTCTAAGTCCCAGAGTTTGAAAAGTACAATGGGGCAGGCGATCCCTATACGCACTTAAAAGTATACATTGGCGAGCTAGGGTCTTATGCTGAAAATGAAAGCCTCAGAATGCAGCTTTTCTAAAAAAGTCTCACTAGAGAGGCTAGGACATGGTATGCCCGACATGACAATGCAAAAATCCATAGCTGGGAAGAGCTAGCCCATGCCGTCCTAAATCAATATAGCTTCCAGTCTCAAATGGCTCCGGATCGATATCAAGTGACCAAATTCAAAAAGCAAAATAATGAGTCTTTCCAAGAGTATGCCCAAAGATGGAGACGTCTGGCAGCACAAGTCAGCCCGCCTATGACAGAAACTAAAATGGTAATGACTTTCATAGACATTCAAGAGGCACCTTACTATGAGAGGATCCTAGCTGGAATAGGAAAGTCATTCTCAAAGATGATCAAACACGACGAAATGACAGAGATGGGCCTGAAAGCAGGCAAGATTAAAGATCTCATGACCTTGAAAGCAGTCATCGAGACAGTTTGACAACTATGCGAGTGATCCCATGAGGATACCCAGGAAAGGTAATGAAGATGTATCCCTCATTGTACAAGGGCAGTCTAGGAGACCCAATCATAGTCCCCCCATTTAGAAGAAGGAAAGTAATCTGTCATTTCAACAATAGGTTGCGTTCAACCAATATCAGGACAGAAAGAGAAAATTTGAAAGAACGAAAAATCAGGTGTTCACTCCACTAGGCAATTCCCTTGAAAACATGTTGGTGATGTTAATAGATCATAAGAAAATTACCGAAGTGGCTTCACCTCTGGATCCAAAAAGTAAAAGATACAATCCTAGCCAGAGATGTGCTTACCATTCAGGATCTCCAAGACACGATACACAAGATTATTGGTCCTTGAAGCATAAAATCTAAAACCTGATCAAAAATGGCGATGTTGTGGTCCAACAACCTGACCATCCAAATGTCAACACCAACCTTCTGATGCCGCATAATACAGAGGGAGTAAACATGATCGGGTCAGGAAGTGATGAAATGCATCCAAATCGTAAATACATACGAAGGATGGAGGAATACCCCCAAAGGAACAAAACAAAGGTCCTAGAACTGGAAAATTTAGAGGAGGGTATGACAGTGATGCAAAACTTGGATTCGATCCAATATCAAGTAACTCTGCTGGCTAATCTGACAGTTCTCCAACATCAGGATACAAGGCAACTTTTCACTCAACTATCAGAAAGAGGAGGTTATTCAGAATGTAAGCCTACCTCCCTCCAGGATAAACCAGCTAAATGAAGAAGATCAAAGCATGCTGAGTAGACGAGAAAGGGGGAATGATAAGATCACTAGAAGATCTCACCAACGGAAAAATCGTTCGGAGGAATGCGAATTCTCAAATAGGAAATATCAAGCAACATTCCAAACACTGGCAAACCCTCGAAATCCTACGGCATCGAGAGTCGGGGAAAGTAGGCAGAGAAAGATATTCACGCCTTTGGGGGACTCGTTGGAAAATGTGTTAGCATTATTGGTGGCGCAGAAAACGATTACTGAGTTGCTGCCTCCTGCAAAACCTGAGATGAAAAGTTATGATGCCACAAAGATATGTCTCTACCATTCTAACTCTCCGGGACATGCAACTTAGGAATATTGGTCTCTAAAACATAAAATTCCAAGATCTCATTGAAAATGGAGAACTGAAGATAGAAGTCCCTATGACCAGAAAAGGCGAGAGGGAAATAAGGAGCTTAAAATGTCCACTCGAAACAAGCAGTTCAAAGGATGTGACGGCTATGATCATCAATCCTGGTAGAACCAGAGGTGGACAGATCTTAATGCTAGGAGTGACAGAGGAGAAAAGAAAGTCCTCTACGAAAATTCATCCACCATCATCAAATATCTTGTTTGCCCAAAACCAGCAACCGCGTGCCTGATATTACCCTCCTAGATGATGAGGAGGAAATACTGATCCTTCCCCGTGTGGAAAAAGCCCAAAAGGAAAGTTGCTTACGAGAAATGCAACAACAGTACAAGAGGGATTTCATACTCGAATCCTCTCAAGCCTATTAGAAAGGTGAAGGAACAGATAAAGAAAAAAGTGGTGAAGTTTTCAGGGAAGCCAACCCATCGAGGAATCTAGAGTTCATCCCTTTTTGTGACGAGTCCAGTTTGAGCCTCCTTAAGGGATATTTGATTCAGGGGGTGATCAAGTTACAGCCATGATTGAAGATATTCAGAACCAGGAGGTAGCCTCTATCATGAGCCTTGAAGGCAACATAACCACTGACAACTAGACTATCAGGCCTCAGCTAGCCAAGAAGACGTAGATCCAGAGGAAATTTACAAGTTCCAGGGGATGTTGGGACGTTATCACTTTCTTAGCATTATACCTTTTATTTTCCATGCATGTAAAAAAAAATCAAATCCAAAAATCCAAAAATAAAAAATTAAAAAAATAAAAAAAATCAAACCATTCAGGTAAAGCCTGAACTACGAATGACTTGATCTCCCTCCACCCGAGAGTACGTATGCAGCCATTCACGGCGCGGTCAAACCAAACAAAAAATTCAAAAACCCATCAAACCAAACTCAAACCCAAAAGAAACACTTCTCAAACCTCTCACAAAAAAATTGGAACAACGAATTACCTGATCTCCCTCCTTTCGAGAGTACGTAAGCAGCCATTTCTGGTGTGGTTTAACTTTTAAAGAAAAACATAACCCAATATAAATCAGTCCTAAGACACCAAAATCCTATAAAACCCAAATACTATCAAGCCTCCTTTGTTAACTGGCCCTGCTAAAATACTCTCCGACATCTCAATGTCAATCCATCATGGTGAAGCTCATGATACATCAACAACAGCAAGTCATAAAAGAAGTGTATGGGCAAGAAAAAACAAGGCTAGTCTATGAAACCGTGGGCAAGTGGGATAGCAGTGCCAACATGGCATCTCTCTCAGACGATGGAGGAGCCGCAGTAAGCTCATGTCCCACGGTCTCCATACGGGCTATAATATCCACAGCCATCTGCATAGTCCTGCTGTAACTATCTATGAAGGCACTCATATCGGTAACGATGTTGTGTGTGATCTGAGCACAGTGCTATCAGCAATATAAACAGCTTGGGTAGCTATGGCTTCATTCCTCTCAATGAAAGCAGCATCCCTAGGTGACTAAAGCCTATTCTCTCTTAACCAATGTTATATACCTAGTAGCTCGAGCCTCGTCTCTAGTAGCAAAAGCTGTTTCTCTGATGGAAAGGGCTGTCAACATCAATGCTCTAGCCTGATCTCTCTCAAAAGTCATCCAAGCTAGTGAATCAGCAATAGCTGGATCTATCCTGGCAAGGATACTCGAAGGATCACTGACTAAAGATGCTGTCAAACGAACAAATGAATCATCCTTGGTGGGAGAATCAGGATCCTCCATAGGTTCCTCCTCATCTGAATCAATATTCGGAGCTGGCTGGACAGCCGTAACCAATGAAATATCATACTCCAGCCATGCCGAATACTCTAGAGAACGATCTGGATGGCTAGTAGATAAATCAGCACTCTCCCTGTGAGTCCAACACTCGTAAATCCTGATCAGGTCAGCTGGTGACAAAGATAAAGATGATATCCGCTGATGCATAGCCCCCGAAAGTGGTGGATGATATGTGGTCACCCCTCTCAAACCCGCAAGGGGCAGATAATCCATGCCAACTGCATGAGTGATAAAGCTGTAAAGCAAACTCAGCCCAAAGCATGGCAAGATCAAAAAGGAATGCTCGATCTCCGACAAAAAGGTCGACCATGATGTCGCATCTGAATACTCCATTGTCGAAAGGAGTAAGACATAGCTATCTCATTGGTAAAGCAATACCCATGATGTCAAAAATGCCTATAGAGCTCAAATGCGTCATAAACCACACATACAGCTGAACGGCGCTGCCTCTAAAAAATCCCCTTGGATGGGTACTGCAGAAAGTAACCGACCTCAGAGTCTCGGCTAAAATCATCGGCAAAATCATACAACCCTATCGGAGGGCACAAACCACTACCATCAAGTCAGTATCTAAGTGGTCCATATACAGGGGCATGTACAGATAAGCAGTGATGAACATCAACAGAACATCCACTCGTGTAAATGCCACTCATCTGCCGGAATAATAAAATCCCTAGAGAATCGTTCATAGCTGTCCAACCTACCTAAGCGATCAATCAAAAAATCTATGGACACTACATGTCCTGCAATAACATCCTCAGCAACGACCCAACGCCTCAGGCCTGTTATACCTATAAACGGTCGCCTCAAGTCACTGATGGTTGTCCTGGCCCAAGGCAGATCCAGTGCCAAACCTGTAAGGCGCTCATACTCCTCTAGTATTGGAGTCGACTTATGAAGGCCAAATCTAAAAAGCCTACATTCAAGAAAGACACTCAAGATCGATGACCCAAGTTGAGAGGACCCAACGGTACCTCAATGTAGTTCCATCAAATCTGGAGCAAGTCTCGAAAGGAAGAGACAGCCATGCATCAAGATGACCAGTCACAGGGATGAAATGGCAATCATCATAGGATGCAAACCTACAGCAGCTCATCATTCCTGAAGTGCGAGAAGACTTGATCTATTTTGACTTATAGAAGAATAGGGGCGACCGTCATGAAAAAGTCTATCTCATATCCGATGATCTAGTCCCTGAGCAAAAGGCCACAGATTAAACCTCACAGATCAAACCAAATTCGGTTAAAGCCATCATATCACCAACCATCACAAACCCTTGAGTCCAATTCAGTGGAATCTGCAGACCTTTTGATATCAACCATCAAAGTCAATTACGCCAAGTCAGAAATAATGATTAGGGCATCCAAACATCAAGGCCCATATCCACTACCTGTTCACCATGTGGGTTATAAGGTAAAAGACTCTTGCAATCTCGACATCTTATCAGCCTATTGGTCAAACATACCACAAAGCAATTACCCCACATGACAAGCAAGACTGGGGCAAGTTCATAATCAACGACAACCCGATGTTGGGATCCTTACAACAAGACTGGGGTAATTTTAGAAACAACGATAACTCAACACTGGGGCATTTATCAACCATCCAATGAAAATGCACCAGTCAGCACCATCACCATGGTTTATCATCATCAGAGCTTCCATTATTGTCGATCAAGTATGATCAATATGTCTTTCCCAAACATAATTTTCTTAGAATACTGCGATCCGCTGATAAGGTACGATTCTTTCATCTCTTTATGTGCTTTCAATGTCCATTTACATGCATTAGCGATAATATACATGATAAGTATAGATAAGTCTTGCATCAGAATCTCAGAAAAGAGAGGAAAGGAAAAAAGATTTTTGCTTAACTTGTTATGAATTGGATTAATTCCGATAAGCATCCATGGAACAAGAATCACTGGTACGATTAGAGAATTAAGATAATTCGACCTTTTGATTAAGCACGACATCCTAGTTTAAAGCGCTTTTTGGAACAAACTTGACCTCATATGCATGTCTGCACTTTGCAATCACCTTAACTTTTAGTTGTGGGGTATGAAACTATGACAACAAGGATGACTATTAGTAGCCAGCCTAACGTCTTGAATTGTGGCCTGGGTTACTTGAGTTATTAAGCCTGAGGGGTGTCTTTACACCTGGTGCCCTAAAGCCATCTAGTTTTGGAGTCACCAGCCCAACGCTGGTTACATGGGTAACTCAGTACCTAAGAAAATGAGAATTACAAGAAGAAGAAGGAAAAATATGTGCAGATCCGAATCGTGGCCTAGGTTGTTCGAGTAATTAAGCCCTAGGGGTGTCTCTACACCTGGTGCCCTAAAGCCGTCTAGTTTCGGAGTCACCGATCCAACACTCGATACATGGGTAATTTAGAGCCTAAGAAAATGAATCTTGTACAAGCTCAAGAGAGGATCAAAAAGAGTAAACCGCCTGATTTGTCTCAAAGTGTGGCCTTTGTTACTCGAGCCAGTAAACCCGAAGGGGTGTCTTAACACCTAGTGCCCTAAAATCGTCTGGTTTAGGAGTCATTGGTCCAAAACTCGTTACATGTGTAACTCTGAAAAGCCTAAGAAAATAAGACAAAGTTAAGCGAGGAAAATAGAAAAACTTTGCAAGATAAAAATGAGATCATCTAAAGTCATAGAAGAGAAACCCCTGCTCAGGGTTGCGTCACTCATAGTGCGCATTTCATATAATGTTTAATTTTGTGAAGTAGTGTCTAGAGGGAAGATGAGGTGTCTCTGATGAAGGGAGATGAGTCTTTTGAATCTGATCCTACCCATGAAAAATGACCATGGATGCTTAAAAGTTTCTTACTGATTTCATAACTTGTGAAATGAAAATTTTGATTTCCTTAGGAAAAATTCATTCGCATACTCCCTTACAAGATCTTTAGCGATAAGATAAGAGCGCATTGAATACAAGCATTCATTTTCATAAACTCTAAACTTCAAATGCCTCATTCACAAGATCATACTAAACCCAACGGCCTGAGCCATCCAGATTTTGGGCACATTTTGTTATTTGTCTAATGTGCAGGATATTGCTCACTCTGGATGTGCTCAACAAAGCGAGTTTCTTTTGTGAACCCCAGTAACAACCTGCGAAAGGGCTGGGGCATTGTCGATTCCATGAAATAGAAAGGATCTACGGTAGGACCAGCCTCCTCATCAACAAAAAAGGGAAAATTCCTGAAAAAAATCAAGGCGTCATAAGCTTGTCCCTCCACAAGAAGGGAAAAATTCTCAAGAGAGTCCTTAACTCAGAAAAAACAGATGCCCGATGACAAAAGGTCTGGAAAATGAAATATACATCATTAAATATGTCAACATACACCAAGTCCTCTCAAGTCGAGGCCTCTACATCGAAATTCAAATTTGGGTACTAAAAGAATGGGCTAAATCCTATAGGACGTCAGTAACACCTGGGTCATCAGCCAAGCCAGATCTAATCCAGCTAGGGTTACAAGTAAAGAGCTTTCCCCTTTTCACATTCAATGATCAGCCGTTGGCACAACCCCAGCGAAACATTAGGAATGGTCTGATAGCGGAAACAGTATATCAATCCATCCCCACAGAGGACAGGTGATGGAATCTGTTATGCAAATACTTAGAAGGGGCGTTGAAAAGGATCCAGTGATGTAAGTCGTTGAATACTACTTTAACGAATATATCAGGATATCTTACTAGTAAAGCCATCAGTGTCTGGACCTTCAAAGGGACTAGCACCAGATCCAGATCCAAAAAAATAACAGCCTCTGCGAGATCCCCACCAGAGACGACATATGAAAGGGGAACATCTAAATTTGCCATACCAAAAAAGTCATACAGGAGTTAGAGCTGCTAAGCCTATCAAAATCCATGCCTGAAAAGAAACTCCAAATCACCTCAGAAAGAATGAGGTATGGTTTTACATCAAGTCAATTAAGCATATGCATCAACCTAGGACAAATTAAGATCATCATATCATGTCTGGTATGCACATGTGCAACAAGCGCTACATCAGCTCACATCTCCATTAAAAAGTTAGGCATACATACCTAGTAGAGTTAAAAATGTATACACATTAAACACACAAACTCGATGAAAAATTCTACTACCGTTCGAGTAGGCATCGGGATAGTCCAATGATCAACCATTGTCCCTACCATCAAGGTAAGCATTGTTGCAAAATACCGGTGTAAGTTATTATCAGGATAGGCATCGGGAGCACCCACTGAGGTAACTCGGCAAAAGAGATATATCCCCAGCAGAGGAACCTTCAGAAATGTACAACGGCATCAGCCAAGAGAAAATCTGCCCCCTGATAGTATCGATAGATTGGGAAAACCATTGCTATAAAAACCAAGGTAACAGCAAAGGCTATCATAAAGGACGTCATCCCCAGTAGAAATGTAGAAAACATTTTAGTGTATCCTCAAACAAGTATCGACAACACCGATGGAAATCAAACCGTTGGAATTAACACCACCATAGACATCAGCAGCACTGATGAAAGTCAAACGTTGAGATCAGCCCCAACACAGGCATCATTCATGACCGATCAGGGTAAGCGATTTGCGATGCGATATGCGATTTGCGATGAGATATGCGATTTGCGAAGTGCGAAATACGATTTGCGAAAACATTTTAACATTCATTGCATTGCGATTTGCATCATTAATATCCTGTTATATTTCAAGTGTCTAGTAAATCTTTATCATTTTCATTCCATTGCATTGCATAAACATGATAAAGAGGGGCATCTGTAGACATTCAAAAATTTTGCATTCATGGTACTAACCCTACAAAAGGGCAAAACCATCAATTCAGCCCCGATCACCAATATCGGAATGTCAACTCTATAACAAATGAGATTTTATATATTACTTTTAAATATTTATTAAATTAAATAAATATTTTATTTGATTTATTTATTAAGTTAAATAAATAAATTATGTGATTACTGTAGAGTAAGTTAATTAAGTGTTATATATTAATTAAATGAATAATTAATATTTAATTTAATTAATATGTATTGATTTTATAGTATAGTTCTAATTTAATTGAGATAATTAAATTAGATGAGTTATGTGATGAGTGTTACATGAATTATAATTAGCGAGTAATTATAATTGTTATGTGATAATTTTTTTTATGTGATTAATTGATGTTAGATTTTAATTAATTAAATAAGAATGTTAAAGATTTAATTAATTAATGTGTAACATTTAAAGTATGTGTTAAAAGGATTTATTAAAATAAAGAAAAAGATTTTAAAAGATTTTACCAAACAGGGCCTTAAACTCAAAAAGTTAGTTTTTTAAAAAATAAACAGTTTTTGCCAAACAAGCCTTATGGCTTTTTAAATTCAAATTGTGTAACTCATGTAATAATTATAATTAAATATATTTATTATATGGGTTAATTACTTGTCAGTTATATGTATATATGATATATGTATAATATATGTATATCAATAGTTTTACGTTAATTAGTGTTAAAACAAGAGTTAGTCAGAAGAACAAAACAGAGAAAAGATAGAGAGAAAGAGAGAAGAAGAAGAGAAAGAAAGGGAAGCTTGAGAAATCAAAGCAACTTCATCTTGTTCCTATCACTAAGCCAAAGGGTATAATCCTAACCTATAGTTTTAGAAGTTTTATTATCATGTTCTTCGTTCTTTAGTTCTTTGTAAAACATGTTTTCATGAAATTTGAGTAATTATGATTTTTATAGGCTATGTATATGCTCATATATGAATTGTAGGCCTAATTAATTGTTTAATTCATATACATGTGATAAACATGAAGAATTCATATTCTTCAAAGAGTTACAGTGAAAGTATTTTAAAATTTTATATATATGTATAGTTTTCTCTTAAAAATCAAAGGAATTCATGTTTGATTGTTCATTGTGTTTAAATTAATGGTAGGTGATGATAGCATATTTAGAAATTTATTGACTATGCTTGAAATTGTGTGAATTGGTTTAAAAATAAAAATACATTGTTCAATTTCATGAAGAACACTTAACAATGGCTTTTCTTCAAAAATCATGAAATTGGTTGTTTTGATTATGTGTTGTAATGTTTATACATGTTAAAATCATGTTAGAAGCTTTAAGTTTATGTTTTCTATAAAATTGATATGAATTGTATTGACTGAAATTGAAATTTGGTATGGAGAAATAAGTCAAATTGACTTTTCATCTGCACAGTTCGCGAGTATGTCTGCTGACCCTGCAAGGGGCCTGCCCCGGCTGGCCTATCAAGAGTAAAAACCCCGCCCCGGCGGGGGGGGGGGGGGTGCAGAAAGTCAAGATAGATTATTTCTTTTATTTATTTTGTTATATCATAAAAGGCTAATTGAAGGTGATAATTTGATGACATGAAAATTAATATTAATATATTATATTAATAAAATATATAGTGTGGTTATAATTTTGAATAATTATAATTAGAGTAAAGGTTTAATTTAAATTATAATTTTGTTAAATTATAATGAATATTATTTGATTTATTTTAATCAAGTAAATGTTAATTTAAATTATAATTTAATAAATGCATGATTAATTATAAGTTATAATTTGTGTATTATAATTCAATATTTGCATGATTAATTATAATTTAGTAAATGTATGTTGTAGTTTAATTAATTATAAATTATAATTGTTTATAATTTAATTAATATAAGATGTGTTTATAATTTGAGTAATTATAATTAGATTAAATGTTTAAATTATAATTTACATAATATGTAACACATAATTATTATTGATTTAATTATGTGAGCATGCCTATGTGGTGTAATTAATTATGTGACGGTTAATTATTAACTTATTAATTAAACTAGAAAGAGTTAACCTATATGGGTTAACCAATTATGTGAATTAGTTACGTGTTAACTAATTTAGATTATTGTGATTAATTATATATGTGTAGGAATTATTTAGGAACGTGATAGTAACTGTAGTTTGCACTCGAGGCAAGTTGTTCTATCCTTTCTTGATTTTGTTTATGCCAATTATTGTATTCTCTATAATTTCTATATTGAATAAATATATTAGCGAAGTTCATTTATGAATTGATGTGACCTTGACTTAATTGTTCAAGTAAGGTCTACTAAGTCTTTCAAATGCTTTAAGTTACCTCTAAAGCATAAATTGTTTCATAATTCTTTATTATTGAATTATTCTTGATTATTGTAAGTCGATTCAACTATTCCTTAGTTGATGAACGTTGAATCCTAAATTACCCTTTAAGCTTATCCAAACCAAACTTTCTTTGGTGCGGACTTGTACTCAAATACTAAGATGAACAACCATATTTATTAGGGGAGGTTACTATGCGAAGCGTTAAGATGTTTGTGCACAATACATGGTACGAAGGGCTGATCCCCCTAAATACGAGTTAAGGTCTATAGTCTAAATGATTGTTAAAGATTTTAAATAAAAATGTTTATAACCTAGGACAAAAGTTCAAGGTCTTATGACCCTCAGCTGATTTCAATATTCAAAATTCTAGTTATTAATGAAAAAATTATTATTCAATTCTTTATGGTTGATGAAAGTAAAGTTATTCAGATCTATTAAAACTATTCAATTATATCCTTATTATTGTTGTATTCCAATGAGCATTTGTTTGCTCACTCTTGCATATTTAATAATTCCTTACAGTTAAAGCCGAGAACGTTGACGTACCGTCAACGAGTAAAGGGAAAGGCAAGATGAACAAGTGAAGACTTGTTATCTTTTGATTTTGATTGTAATAAGACTTTATGTTATGTTTTTATTTCCACATTATTATTTATGTTAAGGTTAGATAAACCCTGGGATGATTTTGAATAAGGTTGTAATTCCTTTTTAAGAAAGATTTTATTATTTATTTAAGGTTGTAATTTATTTTACATTCCTTATTATGGGTAGATTTATGTTCTATTTAGAAAGTGAACACCAAATCATATGAAAATGAAGTACCCGGATTTGGGGGTGTCACAAAATCAACTCCGGTCACCAATACCAGGACAACCACAGCCCCGATCACCAATATTGAGATGTCAACTCAACTCCGGTCACCAATATCGAGCAATCAGTTCAACCCCGATCTCAATACCGAGCCATCAGTTCAACCCCAGTCTCAATACCGGGCCCTCATTTCAACCCCGGTCTCAATACCGGGTCATCAGTTCAACCCCGGTCTCAATACCAGGCCATCAGTCCAACCCCGATCTCAATACCGGGCCATTAGTTCAACCCCGGTCTCAATACCGGGCCATCAGATCAACCCCGATCTCAATACTGGGCCATCAGATCAACCCCGATCTTAATACCGGGATATCAATTCAACCCTGGTCGCAACCCGGGAGGTACAGTTAAGCCCCGATCACAACCGGGAGATCCAGTTCAGCCCTAGAGATAACTCTGGGAAGCCAATTCAACCTTCAGAGACAAAACCCAAAGCATCACATCATCCCCAGAGTCAACCTTGGGAGGACCAAGTTAGCCTCAAAGACGACCCTGAGGACAAACAGAATCGGCTAGGAGCCAAACCTCGGGGAACAACTCCGGGAAGACAGCCAAAGACCGTGCCAGCACAGTAAACAACCCTAGAAAGGCAAAATGGTCATTTTACCAACTTAAAATTGATTCAGTCAAAACCAAGCCGAATTGATGCCATCAAGGTCAGAAAGAACCATAACATTGATCCGGAGAGAAAACAGCGCAAGACAGCTCACCGGATAAACTGCAGGGAATCAAAGACCTAGTTATAAACCCATATTTTTGGACTCGAAAAAGGTTTTATCCCATGTCATTGCGACACTCTCGACGATGGCTTTTCAGAAAGATATTGCACGCCTCAAAAGGACGCTCCGATCAAAAGTTAGAAAGTTTCGAATCTGACATCACATTACTAAGAGTGCACGCACTTCAATGCAACAGGGCCCACCTCCTCTACCTGCCATGTGAAGCAGTAGGTAGAGTGGAGGCATCCGTAGAAAGAGCTGCTTCCACCTGGTCTATATATATGAGTTCACCCCCAGCTCATTTTTAATTCAAGAAACTCTCTAAACCCCTGCCCGTTTGGTTTTCCAGCTATTTTCTTGTCTTCCAAACCCAAATTTTTTCACTCTAACACGTAGATATACCCACATACTACCACATATCGGAAAATAATTAGTAGATTTGGATGTTTAAAGCCTACGATTTGGCAAAAAGCCCGTGTACTAGTCCATTGTGAGTATTTTTATGATCAAGAAGTTATTATTACTTCTTCGCATTATACACTTGCATATCAAGTTTCGTTTTCTAAATATGCCCGGAACTAAGTTCAACTAAGTTCCGTGGCCGTTTTTGTTAACTTTTGGTACATATTAGTACCTAAACACATTTTCTGGCATTTCTACAACTCGGATTGACGATCCGTCGCTTCGAGCAGCTTTTATATACTTGCATCTTCGTGTTGAGCAACTTCGCCGGACTGGGTTATCTTCCCAGTCTGGGTTTGGTTTTTATTGTATATATTTAGCTGTATATGTACTAAATTTTTAATTCTGTCAAGCTTGGATGTCAAATTCGCGGTAGTTTACTGCTTGTATATATATATATATATATATATATATGCATATATAAATAACATTCACCACACTGGGTTATCTTTCCAGTCTTGGTTGACTACTTTTCTGTCTATATATATATATATATATATATATATATATATATATATATATATATATTTACGTTCCAGTTTGGCTTGGATTATTCTGTGGCCTTTTTATTACTTTTATATATATATATATATATGTATATATATGCAACATTCACTACACTAGGTTATCTTCTCAGTCTTGGTTGACTACTTTTCTGTCTATAAATATATATATTTACATTCCAGTTCGGCCTGAATCATTCTGTGGCCTTTTTACTACTTTTATAAATATATATATATATATATATATATATATATTTCAGTCCGGGCCTCGGAGTGAAAACTCACCGCCCTTTATTACTTTTATATATATTTACATTCTGTCCAGCCTGGATCATTCCGTAGCTTTTATACAACTTTTATTACTATATATATATATATATATATATATATATTTACATTTCAGTCCGGGCACCGGTGTGAAAACACATCGCCCTTTACAGTTTTTGTATATATATATATTGCTTGACTCATTTTTATTAAATTGTTTCTTTCAATATTCATTTGATATGAATCGGCAGCACTGACATTTCTATTGGCAAACTAGATTTCTTTAAATCTCGCCAATTCTAGCTTTCAAATGGTTCAAAATAGGTCCAGACATAATCGGGAAGCCAGAATGGCTGAGATTTATTTAAATCTAGCGTTTTTCTAGTTTCAGTTATAAAAGCTACCTCGCGGCCCTTAGATAACTATCTAGTGGGAACGAGATGCTTCGGCCAGGTATGAACCAGGATTTACTAATGAATCCATAGTTCTGGCGATATTTTGATATATTTCTATACAAATTTGAGCTGTGCATGTTTATTGGCCTCCCTATGTGAGCCTAGGAATCATGGGATTCATGATCAAACAGATCAGAATCTAATTCCCACGATGGACAAACTCCACTTTACAAATGTACCCTACCAGTTTTTCTGTAAAAATGTACATACAAAAGACGTTTAAACGGTTATCCGGATTTTAGGTCGCAACATATTGAAAATATGGTTTGTCGTGTCAGAGTCACTCTGATGGCTATCATGCCCATGAGAAGACCGACACTTGTATATATTTTGTGGTAGAGGACTTTTGCAAATCAAATCAAAGACTTTTTTGCAAATCAAATCAAACCCTTCGTATATATGTTCAAAGATGCATAGACATGCTTTCAATCAAACATAGGCCCAATTTTCTTTCAGCATTCACACACACATTGCAAATTTAAAAGGAAAATATTGAAAAGATGTGGTACCGTACTTACACGGGAGTTGTGGAGTGCCTAACACCTTCCCCACACTTAACCAATCCCCCGAACTCAAAACTTCAGTTTCAAAGATCAAGTTTCGACAGTGTCCAGCAATTGGGCCTCTTTGCAAACAAAACTCGGTTGAGTTGGTACAACCATTTCAAATCTACCAACTGGCGACTCTGTAAAACATTCAATCTTCGACATGATACATGTTGGCCTTTTTCTAAAAAATCCTTCAAAACCTTTTTCACAAAAAAAAGTGTAAGGGTAGAGATAACTTAGGAAGAGAGAAAGATCCGGGTTGTGACCCGACCCGCGGATTTTTTCCCGACGTCAACAATCACAACACATAATCAAACACCCTTAATTTTATGATTTTGAAACAAACACCATTGCTAAGTGTTCTTGAATAAAATAAACACTATGACTTTGTTTTTAAACCAAATCACATAATTCAAAGCATGTTAATTTCGTTTCTTAATATATTATTACAATCTATGATCAATTTATATAACATAGCATAACCAAACACCAATTTTGGTATTTAAGAAACCATCTTTCAAAATAGTTCACTTTAAATTACTATGAACGTGATTTCTTCATGTTCATCATATTTACATTAATTAAACAACTTACACTCTCATATAAATCATATATAACAGTTTATATATACAATTTAACATACACGAATCATATTACACAAATTCTCATGAAAACTTAAATCACAGAGAACTTAAAATTATGAAAACATGGAAGAACAAAGTTTAAAATAGATTATACCTTTTTGTTGATAGAAGAAAAAGATGATGATTCTTTGTTTTTGATTTCTCAAAAATTCTTCCTCTTTCGTTCTTTATTCTTCGCTCTGTTCTTTCTCTTTTCTTAATACTCTAATATTCTAACTTACGTAGTATAGATAATATACATATAACTGATATATACATATAATTACATATAATATATAACTAACAATTATTTAATCCTATTAATCAATAGATATCAGTTATATTTTCTTTTGAAAATTAAAAGCCACAAGGCTTATTTGGCAAAACCCACTAATTTAAAAAAATAGATTTTTAGGAGCTAAGGCCTTGTTTGGTAAAACTACATTAAAAAAGATTTAAGGGTCTTGTTTGGCAAAACTAATTTAAAATCCTTTTAGCTTATTTTACTAACTCTTTTACTACATAGTTTTAAATGTCACACTTTATTTAATTATATCTCAATATTCCAATTTAACTAAATTAATGTTAACATCCATTAATTAAATAAAATTATCACATAAACTAAATCGCTACACAATTATAATTTACTCATTAATCATAATTCCATGTAACAAATTAGTAAATCTCTAATTTAATAATTTCATTTAAATTAGGCATTATTATAATTATTCACAAAATCATTATTTAACAAATCACCACATGACAACTTATCTAATTTAATTATCTCAATTAAATTAGAATTTCACCACAAAATTACTTAAACATCAATTTAATATTAAACATCAATTTAATAAATGTATTGCACTTAATTAAATTACTCCACAACATAATCACATAAATTATTTATTCAACTCAATAAATAATTCAACTAAAATATTTTCCTAATTCAATAAATATTAAAATACAAAATTCTCGTTTGTTACAATCTTCCCTCATTAAAAGGATTCTGTCCCCAGAATCACAACTAAAAAAACTCATTCGTCATATTCTTCCCCCCCCCCCCCTTAAAAAGATTCTGTCCCCAGAATCGATATACAAGAAATTAAATAAATAATTGGGGATATGTTTTCATCATAACATCTTCGAGTTCCACGTAGCATCTTCAGCATTGTGGTTTCTCTAGATTACCTTCACAGAAGGTATCAATTTATTTCTAAGTACTTGCTCTTTCTTATCAATTATCTGAACATGAACTTCTTCATACGTTAGGTCTTTATCAAACTGCAATGGCTCATACTCTATCATACGCTTGTAATCGTGTTTGTACGGTCGCAACACAGAAATGTGGAAAACGTTATGAATATGATCTAACTCTGGAGGTAACGCGACCTCGTAGACTACCTCGCCAACCGTTCGCAGTATCTCAAAAGGTCCAATAAATCTGGGACTTAGTCTCCCCTTCTTGCCAAATCAAATCTTCCCCTTTCAAGGAGATACCTTCAGAAAAACGAAGCTTCTCACTTCAAATTCTCGATTCTGACGATGATAATTGGCATACTTCTTCTGTCTATCTTGAGCAGCTATCAATCTTGTCCTGATCATCTTGACGATCTCTGCAGTTTGTTGCACTAAGTCCGGTCCCAACAGTTGTCGTTCACCAACCTCATCCCAGCATAATGGAGTCCTGCATTTCCTGCCATACAATACTTCGTAAGGCGGCATGCCAATACTTGCATGGTAACTGTTATTGTAAACGAATTCCACCAACGATAGATGATCATCCCAGCTTCCTTTGAAGTCCATAATACAAGCTCTCAATATATCCTCTAGAGTCTGAATCATTCTCTAGCTCTAGCCATCAGTTTGGGGATGGTATGTCGTACTCATTCGCAATTGCATTCCCAAACATTCTTGTAATCGCTTCCAAAAATTTGACGTGAAACGCGGATCCCTGTCTCATACAATTGATATCAGAACACCGTGTCTAAAAATAATTTCCTTAACGCACAGTTTCGCCAATTGATGCAAGGTGAATCTAATCTTGATAGGTAAGAAATGCGCTGACTTCGTCAGTCGATCCACGATAACCCATACTGCATCATAGCCCTTCTGAGTCGTTGGAAGACCAACCACAAAATCCATCGTGATATGCTCTCATTTCCACTCCGGAATCTCCAGCGGTTATAGCAATCCACTTGGTCTCTGATGTTCTGCTTTGACCTTCTGGTATGTTAGGCACTTTGAAACACATTCAGCCACGTCTCTCTTCATATTCGGCCACCAGTAATGTTGTCGGAGATCCTGGTACATCTTCGTACTCCCAGGGTGAATCGAATATCTCTAACTGTGAGCTTCACTCAAAATTTCTTCTTTGACTTTGGGCACTGGCGGTACCCAGATTCTCCCTTCAAATCGTAGCAGTCCATCATTATCAATCTTGAACTTTATCTATTCACCATCGGTTACTCTCTTCCAGATCTTCTCACATTCCTCATCATATAGTTGTGCCTCTTTCACTTTGTCCACCAGAGTTGAACCGGTAGTTACTTGGAACAATTTCTCATCCGCCACGTTCGGATACTTAACTTCCAACTCCAATTTAGCCATCTCATTTACCAACTGTTCTTGAGCAGTTAGCAACATTGACTTCGCACGACCTTTTCTACTTAAGGCGTCGGCAACGACATTAGCTTTACCCGGATGATATAGAATCTCGCAATCATAGTCCTTGATAAGCTCCAACAATCTCCTTTAGTGCATATTCAAATCTTTTTCTGTAAAAATATACTTCAGACTCTTATGATCTGTGTATATCTCACACTTTTCTCAATATAGGTAGTGTCTCCATATCTTCAAAGCAAACACTACTGCCGCCAATTCCAAGCCATGGGTCGGATACTCTTTCTCATAGTCCTTCAGCTGACGTGATACATAAGCAATGACTTTGCCGTTCTGCATCAGCACACAGCCTAATCCTTTATGTGATGCATCGTTGTATACTATGAAATTTCCTTTACTATCAGGCAATGACAACACAGGCGTAGTACTCAATCTCTCCTTCAGTTCTTGAAAACTTTCCTCACACTTTTTCGTCCAAACGAACTTCACCGTCTTCCTCGTCAAATTCGTCAATGGAACTACGATCTTGGAAAAGTCTTGAATAAATCTTCTGTAGTAACCTAGTCAATTCCAAGAAACTCCTCACTTCTGACGGTGTCTTCGGCTGATCCCAATTCATTACAGCTTCAACCTTCGATGGATCTATTGAAATACCATCTTTGTCAATCACGTAGCTAAGAAATTACACACGTTCTAACCAGAATTTGCACTTCGAGAATTTTGCATACAACTTCTCCCTTCTCAGTGATTCCAATGCCAGCCTCAAATGCTCAGTGTGTTCCTCCTTAGTTTTGGAATAGACCAAAATGTCGTCTATGAACACCACTACGAACTTGGTCAGAAATGGCTTAAACACCCTATTCATTAAGTCAATAAATGCTACTGGTGCATTTGTTAGACCAAATGACATCATTAAGAACTCGTAATGTCCATACCGAGTTCTAAATGTCGTTTTCGATACATCCTCTCTTCTTACCTTCAACTGATGATACCCACTTCTCAAATCTATTTTCGAGAAGTATCTAGCACCCTTTAGTTGATCGAACAAGTCATCAATTCTAGGCAAAGGATACTTATTCTTGATCTGACTTTGTTCAACTCCCTATAATCAATGCAAAGCCGCATCGATCCATCCTTCTTCTTCACAAATAATACCAGCGCTCCCCACGGTGATACACTCAGCTGAATGTTCTTTTTGTCCAGCAATTCCTGCAGTTGAACCATCAACTCCTTCATCTCGACCAGAGCCATTATGTACAGGGCCTTCGATATTGGAGCAGTCCCTGGTGCTAAGTCGATCACAAACTCTATCTCTCTATCCGGAGAAAGTCTTGGAAAATCAGTCGAAAACACGTCCACAAATTCCTTAACCACTGATATATTTTCCAACTTTGGACTCTCTTTACGAGTATCCACTATATAGGCTAAGTACCCTACACAACCTTACTTCAATAGCTTCTTGGCCTGGATAATCGTCATACAATTCGCTTGCCTAGGCGACTTGCTGCTATAAAATACTACCTTCGACGGAGTCGTAAGGTTTACAGACTTCTTCTGGCAATCAATTACCGCCCCATAGTTGAACAACCAATCCATACCCAGTATAACATCGAATTCCCCAAGTTTAATCGAAATTAAATCTACCATCGACTCATGACCCTTAATGTTTAATGTACAGTTCTTGTATACAAACCTAACAGGAATAACCTCTATATTCGCAATTTTTAAGTTCATGGGGTAAACTAATTCCTCTTTAGGTAAGTCTAATGTCTTAGTAAAGTCATTAGATATGAATGAACAAGTAGCACCCGAATCAACTAATACATAAGCATTAATACTATTGACCGGAATAATACCTGACCCCAAATCCTTTGACTGCACAACATCCTGCATGATCATGTTGAATGTTCTAGCAGTGGGTCGGCCGTCTGCGGTGGTCCAACGATAGCTAAAATGATGTCACTGCCATTTTCTATACTCCCTACTAATCCTCCAGCTGGCTTCTTAGGGCAATCCCGATCCATATGATCCTTGGACCCGCATGTGAAACACGCTCCCTACTTCGGGTTAGAATAATTCAGCGCGATTTAGCCTTCCTGACCACAGTTAAAATATACACGCCTTCCCTTCAAACACATCCCAATGTGATTCTTCCCGCATGTAGCACATGTTTCAATCCTCCTCTTCTGCTGGTTTCCCTGTTGATTCCAAGCAGATGTGTAGTCGTTCCACTTCCTTTTTTGGTTGGTACCACTACCACCAGCCTTATTCTCTGTCTTATTCTTCTTCTTCTTCTGGTCTTGATTATATTTGGTCAAGGCATCGCTTCCACCTTCCGCGATGATCGCCTTTTCCAGTACTGCAGCAAACGTGTTCAGCTGGAACATGGAGAACTTACTATATAGCCAGGGCTTCAATCCCTGCTCAAATCTTCTCGCCTTCCTCTCATCAGTATTGACCTGGTATATTGCAAACCTTGCTAGCTCATTGAATTTTGTGACGTACTCTGGCACTGTCATCGCTCCCTATTTCAGCTCTAGAAACTGAACCTCCATCTGGTTCTGCGAGCTTACTGGAAAGTACATTTCAAAGAACATCTCTTTGAAGCGGTCCCATGCTATCACACCTTCTCCTACCTGAGTCTTGTTAGCCTGCCACCAGTAGCTAGCTTCTGACTCCAGCATGAATGTCGCGAAAGACGTCTTCTGGTCATCGTTAATCCTTGCCACATCGAAGACCTTCTCCATTTACATCACCCATGTCTGGGCCTCTATCGGGTTGACAGATCCCTGGAATTTTAGCGGTTCTACTGCTTTGAATTCCTTGAACGTCGCGGCTTGAACTTGCGGCTGATTCGCAAGCGCTCCCGTAACTAAGTTCACCAGTTGCTGAACTGGATTGGCATTCGCCCCATCGTTGTTGTTGTTTGTAAAACCCTCTTGTGGTTAACGTACTGGTCTTCTTCTAGGAGGCATCTTTCTGTTAAAACATACTCTTATTAGATCCCTTACTCATCCCTTAAATATTCAAGTTTAACTTAAACATTTAAAATAAATCACTTCACACTAGAACACATAGCACGCCAACAAACTTTGATATTTATTCATTCATAGTTTTAAAAATATAGAATAGATAGCATCTCTACTATTTACATCATCTTTCCTGAACTAAAACAAGTTGCAGGATTACATCATTATCTTATCCCATTATTATCTCAAATTCTGTTTACATTTATTTAATTCATAAAGAAACACATAGTTTATTACTCTACAATCTATGCATGTTAAGGCGTCGCACAGGCTCTCCACGTTCTTCTTCTATCACCCGGAACACTGTTCTGCGATCCACTATATACCACGGCAAATCCTTGAACTGAGTTGGGTAATAAAAGATATAATATTGGGCCCTATCTATAGCCGAATGAAAAGCGTATTCCGTATCCTTTAGCTTGGCCTTCTTCGCTTGAACCTCGTCTTCAGCTCGATCTGCATGTTGAGTAGCCTTCAAGCACACATCCTCTGCTCTGGCACGCTTCGCTGACACCTATTTAATGTCATTCTTCAGTTTTGCTAGCTCAGCTAGTGCATCATTCCTCTCACTCTCCACGTGAACTAGATCCCACTTTGCATTTCCAAGATGATCGTCCAGTTCTTGAATCGTTTCCTCCATCTGTTGTATAGTAGTCCGGCTCACATCCACCAGCTCCTCTAACTCTCCCACTCTACCCTGTAGCTCAATGTTGCGGTCGTAGACTTCCTCGCACATCACAGCGCTGATAGAGTTAAGTGGAAATTCCTCTTCAGGATCCTACTCCTCTTCCTCTAACTCATCCTCGTTATCTCAGTCAAAGACTGACTCATTCTTTTGACCCACTAAGGTGATCAATGGAGATGGCTCTCTCTGAACCAACTGCTCCCAGATATTATGGATGTCTCGAGGCTCCTCATCCCTAGGCATCTGGGGTAATTCCTCCCTAGCCTGACTGGACTCTCCAACATTCGTCATCTTGACAAAAAAATTTAAAGTTTAATTATTACGTGATATCGATCGATACTTCTCGGGTACATAAACGTAAACACATAGCACGTAAGGTAGTTTATTATCTTCACTATCATCACTATCTTTTCGATCTCCTATAAGGCTACTACCTAAGGTTTTCCCACCTAAGGTTCATAACCTAAAGCTTTGATACCAACTTATGACAACCCCAAATCCGGGTACTTCATTTCCACAGGATTTGGTGTTCACTCTCTAAATAAAACATAACCACTGCCCGTAAATAACCTTAATCAATAAAAGATCTTCCTTATAAAAAGGCTTACAACTTTATCAAAACATTCCCAGTATTTTTAACCTTAAACATCATCAATGCAGAAAAAAAACATCATAACATAATTAAAGTCTTATTACAAAAATCATAATCAAATATGAACAAGTCTTCACTTGTTCATCTTGCCCTTGCCTTCGCTAGTTAACGGTTCGTCAACTCTCTCAACTTTGGCTGCAATGGTTATATAAATGCAAGAGTGAGCAAACAAAAGCTCACTAGAAATAACAATCAATAGTGATGACATATTACTGAATAACTTCAACTGAATTGAATAATATTTCCATCATCGGTAATCAAGGAATGAATATAGAATTAGAATTCATCTGAGGGTCATAAGACCATGAACTATGTCCCAGGTTATAAATATTTCTATTTAAACCTTTAACAGTCGTTAGACTATATGAACCTTAACTCGTACTTTGGGGGATCAGCCCTTCGTACCATGTATTGTGCACAAACATCTTAACGTTTTCGCATGGTAATCCACTATTAATAGGGTTGTTCATCTCAGTATTAATTAACGAGTCCGCACCAAAGAAGGTTTGGTTTGAATAAGCTAAAAGGGTAATTTAGAGTTCAACTATCATCAACGAAGGATTAGTTGAATCAACTTACAATAATTAAGAATTATGAAATAACTTACACTGTAGAATTAAACTTAAAGCATTTGAAAACTACGATAAGAACTTGCTTGAACAATTAAGTCAAGGCAACATTATTTCAATAAGATACTTGTCCATTGCAAAATAAAAGGACTTGCTCAAATAAAAGTAAATATATTCGAGTTAGGGTAAGAAAACATTGCTCAATAAAAGTAAAGTTAAGAAATAGAATACTTCTGTAACGTAAAAGTAAGGTTTAGAAACTTGCCTCGTACACAAGCAACGGTTATAATTACAATTCAATTCCTCAATCGTCCTACACATTATATTACGTTTACAATATCGATTAGTTTCAAAACCACTATGTTTAACCGTTGAACTTCTCACTTAAGTTCAACTTAACAACGTGGTTCGTAATCTTAACTTGTTAACTAACCACATAACGTGAATCTAAACTCACAACATGCATATCACACTTGTATAACCTTTTAAAACATCATAATCATACCCTACGACAACAATATCCAAATTCACACTTGTTAATATGAGACTTCAAATTGTCTTATACATGTCAACAATATGCTATATTAATGTTTTATATACTTAGCATGTTATCAGGTTCATTACATTCAGTTAGATGATCATGTTAAGGCTTAAAAACACAAAACAATTTTTGGACAGCAAGGGCGCCCGCTGGGGCTGGTAAATAGCCAGCTGGAGCTGGTGTCCCTGCTAGGGAAAATCAGCTCGCGAACTTGTGCAGGAAAAAGCCCAATTTGGCTTATTTCCTTGCACCAAACTCAGAATTTAATACATATAATGCATATAAAACTTTATAAAATCATAACTTTAAGCTTCTAACATATTTTAATATATATAAACATCACAACACATAATCAAACACCCTTAATTTTATAATTTTGAAGAAAACACCATTGTTAAGTGTTCTTGAAGAAATAAACACTTTGACTTTATTTTTAAACCAAATCACAAAATTCAAAGTATGTTAAATTCGTTTCTTAATATATTATTACAATCTATGATCAATTTATATAGCATAGCATAATCAAACACCAATTTTGATAATTAAGAAACTATTTTTCAAAATAGTTCACTGTAAATTGATATGAACATGATTTCTTCATGTTCATCATACTTACACTAATTAAACAACTTACACTATCATATAAATCATATATTACAGTTTATATATACAATTTAACATACACGAATCATATTACACAAATTCTCATGAAAACTTAAATCACAGAGAACTTAAAATTATGAAAACATAGAAGAACAAAGCTTAAACTATATTATACCTTTTTGTTGATAGAAGAATAAGAAGATGATGATTCTTTGTTTTTGATTTCTCAAAGTTTCTTACTCTTTCTTTCTTTCTTCTTCGCTCTGTTCTTTCTCTTTTCTTAATACTCTGATATTCTAACTTACGTAGTATAGATAATATACATATAACTGATATATACATATAATTACATATAATATATAACTAACAATTATTTAATCCTATTAATCAATAGATATCAGTTATATTTTCTTTTGAAAATTAAAAGCCACAAGGCTTGTTTGGCAAACTCATTAATTTAAACAAAATAGATTTGTAGGAGCTAAGGCCTTGTTTGGTAAAACTACATTAAAATAGATTTAAGGGTCTTGTTTGGCAAAACTAATTTAAAATCCTTTTAGCTTATTTTAATAATTCTTTTACTACATAGTTTTAAATGTCACACTTTATTTAATTACATCTCAATATTCCAATTTAACTAAATTAATGTTAACATCCATTAATTAAATAAAATTGCCACATAAACTAAATCGCTACACAATTATAATTTACGCATTAATCATAATTTCATGTAACAAATAAGTAAATCTCTAATTTAATAATCTAAATTAAATTAGGCATTATTATAATTATTCACAAATCATTAAATCATTATTTAACAAATCACCACATAACAACTTATCTAATTTAATTATCTCAATTAAATTAGAATTTCAGCACAAAATTACTTAAACATCAATTTAATATTAAACATCAATTTAATTAATATATTGCACTTAATTAAATTACTCCACAACATAATCACATAAATTATTTATTCAACTCAATAAATAATTTAACTAAAATATTTACTTAATTCAATAAATATTTAAAATTAAAATACAAAATTCTCGTTTGTTACAATATTTCTATGTGACTTAACAATAATAAAGGTTTAAGCACAAGTTCTCAAATGACTATAAGTGATGCTTTAGTATATATCTATCTGAAGCACAAATCATGAATTCCAACGCCATGTAGAACACACAAACACAAGCTATTATGAGCAGATCTAAACCCACAATCCATTTCTCAATTTTATATGGATTATCACGGTAATTGATAGCAAGGCAATTAAACAATTGAGTACAAACCACAATAGACAATCCAAAAATGATAAACAAGACTAACAAGGAAGCATATCAAAGTAAACTACACAATAAGATCCATTGTAATCCCAAAATAGAGTTTAATTCATGGTTGAATCAAATCCGTAATCCACAATTTGAATATACACTAGAAGACTACAAATAGAATTAATAGAGAAAATATGAATAGAAATTACAAATCTGATCTCTCTTGCTCCAAGTTTGAGTCTTCAATACTCTTCAATTGCTTCAATCTCCAGATCTAATCTAATCTAGATTTTATCTAATATAATCTAAACCTTATCTAATCTAATCTAATAATGAAAATGTAAGAAAAGAGAAGAACATATGTAAGCTAATGATCCCCCAATGTCGAATATCTTTGCATACTAAAAATACGCCCTAGATATAGGCCAAAATTCGAGTGCCTCCTTCCCCAAGAAATAATCTAACTTAAGTGAAAAGTCAACTTTGGTCAGACTTGAACAGGCGCGGCCGCGAGGCCCAGCAGTACAAATTGGGCACGGCCGCGCTCCATGCTGGTGAGCTATCCTTCTGGTGCGGGCGCGCTGCTTTTTCTCTTTGCCAGGGAGCTGCCGCGCTGCTCTAGAATCCTGTAGATTGCTGCTACTGGTCTTGGCTCTCTGCTGTTATCTTTCCCTTTTTCTGCAATCTTCCCATATTTGTTCTTTTAGCATTTTCACATCCTTTTTAGCTTCAAATGTTACCAAGAGAGTTCCCAATTATGAAATCTACAAAAGCAATCAAAAATGCATGAAAAGCTACTATATCATACGAGTTTAAGCAACAATTGAAGTTAGTTGACTATTAGATAAGTAGGTACACAACCACTTATCACCAGTCGCAGGTAGACTTGCAGCTGTCGCAGGTCAACCTGCGGCCATCGGGGTCTATATACACCCCCTCCCCCCTTAGCTTATGGAAAGAGAGAAAAGAAGAAGCAAGGGTCACGACGAGAGAAATAGACGCTAGGAAGGTCAAACGGAGGCTCATATATACTCCGATTCTTGTAAAATCTCTTTATAAACGTTCATACACATATATACTATAATATATCAAATTTTCACCGGTGGGAAATGAGTATTGAAGCGCTAAAAGCTGTTCGAGAGCCATTTTCACTGTATACTGTAAGATTTCTTCAGATCTGCCTTCTTCGCTTACTCTAATACGTATATAAACGATATATATACATTTTTAAAGGTCAATATTTATCAAATCTCAGTTTTCCACCGTTTATTTCATGTAAATAGTCTATATTTGAGTTGTATTGACTAGATCTGTACTGGATCTAGCCAGATCTTGCTTTTAACCGGTTCAAAAGTTACAAAACTTGAACCTAAAAGCTAGAATGGATAAGATCTGTACAGATCTAGTTTTCTTTCTAGTTTTTGTAAATATTTATTGACCACACGACCCTAGATTTGTATCTAGAGGAAGCTGGAAGCTATGAGCTATGCGCGTACGAACATTTGACAGATAAAACTTTCGTTTAGCGACGTCTAGTATAGTTTAACATTTTATTGCAATATATTCATTATGCAGGCTGTTTATTTGATTTCATGTGAGCCTAGGAGCTACAGGATCTACGATTCAACTCATGGATCTAGATCTGTTTCCCATAATGGACCTGGTTTGTACAACCAGCTTACAAATTTTGTAATTATAAATATAGGACCTTAAAATGGTTATCCGAATTTAAGGTTCCCGTAATAATGGAAATTCTATGTGTGGTGTCCGGGCACACTTTGATGGCTTTCATGCCCATAAGGATCCTGACACTTATATATATATATATATATATATATATATTATTTTGTCGAGGATGCTTCACATTCCGAGAATAAAGTCAAATAAAACTGAATATGGAATAAAATGGAAGTATCAAAGGGCTTCAATTCCCATGCGATGAAAGGGTTTGAAAACTGATTTTCAAAACATCATTTTCATATTCCTATCTAAAAATGGACTTTTCAATAAATCAAACCCTTCGTATATAGGTCCAACGAAGCTCAACACTACTTTTAAATAAAGTACTTAGGCCCAATTAACTGCAAAGCACACACACAAATACACAAAGAATAGGAAATGAAAAGCGCGGTAACCGTGTTTCACGGAAGTCGGGGGTGCCTAACACCTTCCCCCCGCTTAATCAAGCCCCTAAACTTTACGAAATCTTGCTTTCCAAGACCAATTAAACAGAGTCCAGTAATTGGGCCATATTGTAAAACCTTTTAAAACTCAGTTGAGTTAGTACAACCATTTTCACTCAAACCAACTGGCGGCTCTGTCTAATTCGGACCAATAAAATCAAACTTTTCAAATCGTCGACATTATATGTTGGCCTTTTCCTAAAAATTCACCCTTCAGATCAAACAAAACCAAATAGAAATCATAAAGGGTAAAAACCCTTAGGAAAAGGGAACCCAAAATTTTCCCGACGTCGACAGGTGGCAACTCTGCTGAGGACAGTAGATGGCTTAAGCCGCTTTTTCAAAATTTTCAATTCCCTTCTGTGTGCATGTGTGTGAAATGACATCTTTACATTGAATGGATTTGAATATCTCTTTACCATGCTTTATATTAGTGCTTCGCACAATGTCATCATTTTACATGCAGTGAGACATGATGAATGTATGTTGTGTGTTCCTCCACCAGGAGGCGAACCCGTCGGTCACTGATTACTAGACTCCGGTGACGATTAAGTCCAAATGAGGCTCAGGAAAGATACCACTCAGATCCGCTCTAGTTGAAAGATCGGATTAGCTTTTCATCTAGTAAATTGTGATGATCTGGGAACCTCCATGCCGAAAAGTCCGTGAGAGTAACCTAAGATAGGTCAGCCTCTGATAATCTAAACGCGAAGGGAAGGCTCTTCATACCTTTCCCTTTCAATTCCACGTCTAATATCAAATGTTGTAAATATCAATTCCCGCCAAATATTTTAAATTGTAAATTCTTGCAAATTTATTGTAAAATATCAAATCCTGTCATGATATCCTGTCATCAAAATAACTGACCTCTATTTTGCAGGAAAATATTAAAAACCTGACATATTGCATAGCATGCATACTGTTCAGGTTTATCAAGATTAAACTACCTACTTTTATTGTAGGCAAGATTGGTCCCACTACCAGATCCAAATCTAAGAAGGCAAAAAGCTTACCCATAACATGGAAGAAAGTACCCAACATGGGATAGGCTTCGTGTCTCAAGAAGAATTTGAGGGACTCAGAAATCAGATAGCAGAATCAACTATTTTGTTGAAAGAATAGAGCAAAAGTACTCATGGTCAACAAATAACCAATCAAATAGAGTCCTCCGAACAAGGTTGCAGTAAGGGTACTGACAAGAAAAAGGAGGCTCAGATACCTGAACCTCTAAACAATGAAAAGACCAACAAAACCCCTAAAATCATCAATCTCAAAGAAGATTGAGAGACTGGGGATATCCGAAAGAAAGTCCAACAAATGGAAGAAACTATCCGATCAATCAAAGGGACTTCTGTCAACTACTCAGACCTTTGCATCTTTCCTGGGGCTCGGTATCCAGACAAATTCCAGATCCCAGATTTTGAAAATACAATGGATTGGGAGATCCCTACACCTATTTGAAAGTATTCATTGGAGAACTCGGATCCTATGCAGAGGACGAGAAGCTCAGAATGCAGTTATTGTAGAAGAGTCTAACCGGAGAGGCTAGAGCCTGGTATGCCCGACTGGATAATTCCAAAGTTCAAAGCTAGGAAGAGCTAGCTCATGCCTTCCTAAATCAATACAGCTTCCAGTCACAAATAGCTCCAGACAAATATCAAATCACCAAAGTCAAGAAGCTAAACACTGAGTTATTCAGAGAATATGCCCAAAGATGGAGGCGTCTAGCTGCTCAAGTCATCCCATCAATAACAGATACTGAGATGGTGATGACATTCATCGATATACAAGAAGCTCCATTCTATGAAAGGGTCCTAGCAGGTATAGGAAAATTATTCTTTGAAAAGATCAAACATGGAGAAATGGGCAAGATGGGACGGAAGTCTGGAAAGATTAAAGACCTTAATGCTTTAGAAGCTGTGTCTAAGCACATTCAGACTGGAAATTATATGAATAATCCTCGAAGAGTTCATAAAAAGAAAGAAGAGGATGTATCCTTGGTACTGCAAGGTCAAACTCAAAGAGGCAACCAAAACCTGCCTATTGAAAGGAAAAATTATTCCTCTTTTCAAACATTTATACAGCCTGCTAATCTGACGTTTCAAAGAACTGGAGAGGCTAAACGTCGAAGAACATTCACACCCTTAGGGGATTCACTTGAGAATATACTCAAGCTTTGGACAACACAAAATAAAATTGCTCAGCTCATTCCACCAGCCAATCCAAGTGGGAAGAATTTTGACCCAAACAAGAAATGTGCTTATCATTCTAGATCTCATGGCCATGACACCCAAGAATATTGGTCTCTAAAGCATAAGATCCAAGATATGATAGACAGTGGTGAGATCATGGTGACAAAACCAGAGCAGCCACATGTTCAAGATAACCTTTTGCCTCAACACAATGAGGAGGTAGTCAACATGATCAGTATAGGGAATGGAGAAAGTTACAAGTACCTCAAATACGTAGGGAATTATCCACAAACAAGCAAGGATGGATCTAACAAATGGGACTATTCAGAATGCCGCTTCCTGATAGAACAAGAAACAAAGTCTATCAAGGATCAGATTGGTCAGCTGCCAGAACTGGTGGTATACCAACACCAAGTGACGCGACAGTTGCTAACTCAAGTCAACTAAAGGAGAACAAATCCTCCCACACCAAAAGTTCTTCCAACTATAAGGAAGGATCATTATCGGTTCCATGAACATGAAACCTGGGCAGTAAAAGTTGCCAGGGAAGAAATAGTTCAAGCTCACAGAGAGTTTACTTTTAAGAGAAAGTTCACAGCTTTGGATCAACCCATGGAGGAAATTCTCCAAATGTTGATCAATAAGGGAAAAGTCACAGAGCTGTTACCTCCAGTAGACCCTCAATCAAGAAAGTTCAATCCTTCCAAAATATGTCAATATCATTCCAACACTCCTGGGCATAATACAGAAGAATGTTGGGGACTTCATCACCTAATCCAAAACCTGATTGAAAGCAGCGAATTGATAAAAGCAAGTCCAGATAATGGCTTTCCTGATGAAAAGTGATATTTCCTCCTATGTCATAGAGTCTAAAGGAAATTATAGCAGTAATTTCCTATGAGAAGGACAAAACTGCTATACCCCTGACAATTCAAGGAAAGGGGAACAAATGGGGAAAGAATCCTTTGAAAGTGGTCGCACCAAAACCATTGATGTTGTCATTCAGACTGTAGTATCACTTGATCAGCTTGAAGAGAGTCTCATGGAACTATGGGGTGAATGAGGGTTTAACATCAAATTAAACGGCTCTTATATCAAAGGAAAACCCGCTGTATCTACCTCAGCGAGTGATAAAGCCAGTTACCAAAGCCAATGGTAGAGTGCCCGAGGAAAAGATTGAAGAACTCCTCATCAAAATGCGTAATAATGAAGCCAAGGTGGTGCAAAGATTAAAAGAGGCACCTCGACAGATATCCATTCTAGATTTTATCTTGTATTCAGAAGACCACTGCAAAATCTTAATACAAGTGATGGAAAAAGCGCATCTACCCGAGGTAGTAGACACAGAAAAGTTCAGTCACTTGATAGAGCACATTTTCAACAGCAATGTGATATCTTTCACTGATGACTACATACCAGCGGAAGGGACTGGTCATTGCAAGTCACTACATATCGCAGTGATGTCCTCTGGATACGTGATAGGGGGAGTGTTGATCGATGGAGGATCCTCCTTGAACATCTGTCCGTATGACACTTTGGAAAGAATGAAGATCAGTCCAAATCAAATCTGAAGTAGCCATATAGTCATAAGAGCCTTCGATGTGTCTCGGCGAAATGTTGTAGGAGAAATCGAACTACCTGTGGAGATTGGTCCACATACATTCTATGTATCCTTTCAAGTGCTGAACATTACCACGTGATATAATTTACTGTTGGGAAGACCGTGGATCCATATGGCAGGAGCAGTCCCATCCACTCTTCATCAACAGGTTAAGTGCATTATCAGTGGCAATCTGGGCATTATCAATGCCGAACCAGCGTATCCTGTCTATGTACAAGGGGATATGTATGTGATCAGCCTCAACGAAGGAGTTGAGCCAGCCAGTTTTTATGCCTTAAAAGTGAGCAACACTCACTATCGACCTATTGGAGCTCCAGCCTTGAAGCCAAGAATTCCTTTCGAAGTGATGTCCATCAGTAAAGAAATAATATCTTTGGATTTCTGTCCCGGCAAAGGACTAGGGAAAAATAAACAAGGGATCAAACATCCAGTTCAGATACAGGGAAGGCTGGATTAGGCTATTCCTGTTGATCAAATCACAAGAACCCACACAAGTATCAGCCGATTTAGACATCCACCATTCTATTACCAAATCTAGCAGAAGCTGGATTTGTGAAGCCAACAGGGAAAGTCCCTGCTTCTGTGTCAGGCAAGCTAAATCCTCAGGTCAAACCGACCGGTGAGAAAGAAATCCAGAACCCTGCTAAGGAAAATAAAGAAAGGAATGAAAGGTTCCTACAAGAAGTGCAAGGTCGATATATATTTTATGGCACGTATTGAGGGTATGAACGATAATATCCCAAATGATGACTATTCAAAAGATCAAATCTTGATCCCTAGCATCAATAGGGCTAAGGAGAATTGTTCAAAGAAAAGTACTGACCCTGATGAGAATTCAGTCATGGTCATCATCAAAGAGGAGGAGGATAACAGTAACCCTTTCATCATCTCAGTCAATAAGGAGCTGACCTTGGACAACTGGAGCAGCACTCTTTGCATCTGTCGCAAAAGGTAAAAGAGCAGAAAATCCATCTGCCCTAAAGCGTAGATATTATATACTTCTTACTTTTATTTCATAGTACTAGCAGTTACTTTTGTCATGCTTTCATTGCTGCTTTGTATAATTAAATAATATCATATATTAATTAAAGGCATTTTATTTTCAGGACTCCAAATTTGGATTTGTTTAACTTTGCCGATGAATTGCCAAGTCTCAGCGGTGACTACAACTTTGATGTAGAACGGGACTTTAACTTGATGGGGATTAATCAAGAGGAGACAGATGATTATGAGGTGCCTGAAGAATCAAGGAATGGGTCGAAGACAAACTAAAACCAAACCTTGATCAAACCACCACAGTCAATATTAGAACCTCTTAAAATCCTAAAAAAATTCAAATAGGCAATGACCTTACCCCAAATCAAATGACAGACCTGATTGAACTCCTAACTCAGTTCCAGGATGTGTTTACATGGTCACATGAAGACATGGTTAGCTTGTCTACTGACATTGTCATTCATCAACTACCCATTAAATAGGGATTCAAGACTGTCAAACAGAAACTCAGGAGACTAAAGCCCGAGTGGAGTTTGAAGGTCAAAGAAGAAGTTGTCAAGCAATTCAAAGCAGGTATTATCATAGTCTTAACCTACCCTGAATGGTTATCCAATATAGTTCTTGTACATAAGCCCGGAGGAAAGGTACGAGTATGCGTGGATTACCGGGATTTAAACAAAGCTCATCTCAAAGACGACTTCCCAGTACCTTTCATCCATATACTGATAGGCAACACAGCGCAATATGGCATATACTCATTTGTCGACTGTTTTGCCGAATATCACCAAATCATGGTTGCCGAAGAAGATAGGGAAAAATAGTATTTGTCACCCCTTGGGGAACCTTCTGCTACAGGCGATTGTTTTTCGGCCTTATCAATGTTGGTGCTACATATCAGCGAGCCATGGTTGCCATTTTTTATGACATGATGTACAAAGAGATAGAGGTGTATGTGGATTGTAATGAAAGAGATTTTTTATGTGATTTTAAAGTATTTATTGAATTAAATAAATATTTTGGTTAATTTATTTGCTGTGTTGAGTAAATAATTGATGTGATTATAGTGTAGAGTAATTTAATTAAGTGTAATATATTAATTAAATTGATGTTTAGTAATTTTGTAGTTGAATTTTTAATTTAATTGGGATAATTGAATTAAACGAATTGTTAAATTATTATAACGTTGTTCTAATTTAATTTAATAATTAAATTGGAGATTTAGTGATTTGTTAAGTAAATTATAATTTAATGGGAATTATAATTATGTGATAATTTGATTTATTGTGTTTATGTTAACTTTAATTTAATTGAATTTAAAAATTAGAATTTAATTAAATGAAGTGTGATAATTAAACTATATAGTAAGTGAGTTATTAAAATAAAGTAAAGTGGTTTAATTTAATTTTACCAAACAAAGCCCTATGGCTTTTTGAATTCTTATTTTAATCTTGTTTTACCAAACAAGCCTTAGTGGCTTTTGATTTTTAAAATTCTATAACTGATATATTTAAGTAGATATTAAATTATCAATTTTTATTTTATGTTAATATGTATTATATGTATATATCTTTTATATATGTTTTTACGTTAAGTTTAGAGAGAGTTATCAAAGAGAAAAGAAAGAAGAAGAGAAAAGAGAAAGAATTTCTCTGTGAGTTTGAGAAAACAAAGAAGGATTCTATCATCTTTTCTAGCTAAACAAGTAATCAATGTATAATTTTTGTTTATAAGTTTTAGTTTTAGTTTTTCTATAAAAAAAATTATCTGTGTTTGAGTTTTCATGAATAATTGTTGAAGATATGGTTTATATTTGTTAATTTGTACATATAATCTATTTTATGTGGCTTATATATGATGTAGAGTTGATTAATCAATGAAAACATGATAAATATGAAGAAATCATGTTTATAGTGAGTTAAAGTGAAGTATATTTGTATATGGCTTATTGGATACCAAAATTAGTGTTCAATTCGTATTAAAATGTGTAAATTGATTTCTGATTGTGTTAAAACATCAAGAAACGAAAAGAACACAATTTGAATGAAGTAATTTGGTTGAAAAATGAATTCACAGTGATTGATTTTGTTAAGAATGTCTAAAAATAGAGTTTTTGCAATAACATGGAATTTAAAGGTTCTAATTTGATTGTTTATGTTGCTTTGTTAGTTATAATCATGCTCTACATGCTTAGTAATGATTCTGTAAAGTCTATATAGTTTGGGTATGCATAGATTGTTGTTTGAGCACAATTTATGGCCTAAACTATGTTCTTTACAAACCTGTCTGCGTGCAACCGTGTCGTGGCGCTGCAGCGTCTGTTTTGTTAATAAACAGAGCGCTGCAGCGCCATAACAATGTCTGGAGACGTGACACAGCGCCGCGGCACCTGTTCTGTGAATAAACAGGCGCACTGCAACGCCGAGTCCGAACCGCGTTCTGTGTATAAAACAAAGCGTTGCAGCACCATGTCTGAGTTGCAGTGTCGGATTTAAGTCTTATGGGCTGCGCCGTAGCGCCAGTTAGCACTTTGGCCCAGAAATGTGATTTTTAATATGCAGTCCAGTAAATATTAATGTAACTTGATCTTATGAATATAAAAGATGATTAATCACAATATATGGTATCAAAACAGATTGTAATCACCTTATAATGTTATGTGTGATGACTTCAAAGTGGTAATTATTTGGTGTTGTGATACTAAATGATGTGTAGGGGAATGTGAGTAGTAATTATTAATCTACGCACGAGGCAAGTTCCTAAACCTTACTTTTATATTGTGCAAGTTTTCCTATTCCTGACTTATTATTCACACATGTTTCTTAATTAATGATTCCTTTCTTCAAGGCTTAAATTCTTCAAGTTCGTTGTTCCTAACATGAATTTCTAATTCTTTGAAAGTAACACATTGATTGTACAATATTTGTTCTATTGTACATAGCTATTGTTTAATCTTTGATCGTATATATCATTGCTTAATTCTGTAATGTTGTACAAACCTCTATTTGGCTAGTGAACTTTATTGACTCAACTAGTCCATGGTTGATAAAGCGTTCTAAATCTCTAGAACTATTTTAGAAGAAATCCAAACCAAACTTTCTTTGGTGCGGACTCAAATATCAAAACTGAGATGAACAACCCTATTATAGGGGATTATTTACGCGTTAGCGTTAAGATGTATGTGCACAATACATGGTACAAAGGGCTGATCCCCCTAAGTACGAGAAGAATGGTCCATATAGTCTTATAACTATTAAAGGTTCAAAGTAGAGATACTTGACAACCTAGAACATAGTTCATGGTCTTATGACCCTCAGACATACTTTTGAACTTGTATTCTATTCTTGGTTCAAAAGTTGAGTTTTTATTGAGCTTTC
Source organism: Panax stipuleanatus (assembly GCA_020205555.1). Lineage (NCBI taxonomy): Eukaryota > Viridiplantae > Streptophyta > Magnoliopsida > Apiales > Araliaceae > Panax > Panax stipuleanatus. The sequence goes on from CM035125.1 coordinate 104,016,423, forward strand.
TATTCTTATCTATCATTGACATGAAAGATTCAATTGTTCAGCTGTAGTTATTCATTATAGATTTTTTATTGTCATTGTTTATGAATATTCCAGTGAGCCTTGTTTTGCTCACTCTTACATATAATAACGCTACAGCTAAGGTCGAGAAAGCCGACGAGCCGTCCACGAGTAAGGGCTAGGGCAAATTGAACAAGTGTTGAAGACTTGTTTATATTATTTGTTTCATTATATGTGTTAAGACTATTATTTAATGTTCCGCTTTTGATGGATGATGTTAAGGTTAGAGATTACCTGTGATTATTTTTTTTAGAGTTGTAACCCTTTAATAGGGAAGATTTCATTTAAGTTTATTAAGTTTTCATTTTTTTTATGTTATCCTATATTGTGGGTAGATAGAATGTGAATGTTTAATCAGTGAATACCAAATTCTGTGGAAATTAAGTACCCAGATTTGGGGATGTCACAGGGATGACATCATCGTCAAATCCTGAAGGGAAGATGACCACATCGACCATCTCAGAAAGCTTTTCAATAGGCTTTGCAAATACAACTTGAAGCTGAATCCAGTCAAGTGTGCTTTCGGTGTCAAATCCGGCAAATTATTGGAATTTCTGGTAAGCAACAGAGGCATTGAGCTAGATCCCACCAAGATTAAAGTAATCACTGAGATGCCTGTACCCCAAACAGAAAAGAAAATACGATGATTTCTTGGGAGAATCAATTTCATAAGCAGATTCATCTCCTAACTTACAGCAACTTGTGAGCCCATATTCAAGCTGTTAAGGAAAAATTCCTTCAAAAAATGGAACGAAGACTGTCAAAAAGCCTTCTTCACCATTAAGAAGCAACTGGTGGAAGCTCCTGTTTTGGTACCACCAAGGGACAAAGTTCCCTTATTCATGTATATATCGGTTAAATGGGCTGTATACTGGGGCATAAAGATGATAGAGGCAAGCAAAGAGCTATCTATTACCTCAGTAAAAGATTCAGCAGCGGTGAGCGGAAGTACACCTTAATTGAAAAGACCTGTTGTGCTTTAACATGGGCCGCCATGAGATTACAACATTATCTTTATGGACACAAAGCTTATCTAATATCCTGCATGAATCCTCTGAAGTACATATTCAGCAAGCCCATATTAAATTATCGATTGTCCAAATGGCAATTGATCCTTCAGCAATTCGATATCATCTACATGACTCAAAAGTCCTTCATAGGTCAAGGAATTGTAGATCAATTGGCCGAAGCACCATCAGGGAACTTTGAACCCTTGGAAACTTATTTCCCAGACGATAAAATAATGACAATTCAGCAAAACCTTCAAGAAGATATTGACCAATTCTGGAAATTGTACTTCAACGGGGCTGTAAACATGGAAGGTGCAGGAGCGGGGGCAGTTCTTGTATCCATCATAGGAGAACAGCATCCCGTGGCTATCAAACTTCAGTTTGTCAACACCAACAACACAACCGAGTATGAAGTCTGTATAATGGGATTGAAACTGGCCCAATCCACGGGTATCCAATGGTTAGTAATCTTTGGATATTCTGAGTTGGTCATCAGACAAACCACCGAGGCATATCACACCAAGGAATTACATTTGCTGCCCTATCATCGGCATGTCATCAAGATGGCTATGGATTTTGAAGAAATAGCCTTCATCCACATCCCTCAAAATAAAAATGATTTTGCAGATGCATTAGGAACACTAGTTTCCTTGATCCACATATCCGATAGGAGAGGAATCCCTGATATCAAATTTGCAAGCCAGAAGGTACCAGCTTATGGAAATTACATTCGAGAAGTATCTGGTGAACAATCTTCCATCAAACAGCTCTGGTATCAGGACATTGAAGAATATCTGCGAGATGGATCTACGCCCACTGGGCAAGCCAAGCTGAAAGAAAGAGAATCCATAGAATGGCCATGAAGTTCTCCCTAAGTGGAGATGCACTCTACAAAAGAGATGTTGAAATAGGCCTGCTATGGTTCCTAGACAAAGACCAAGCCCAAAAACTTATGGACGAAGTCCACATTGGAGTCTTTGGTCCCCATATGAGCGGTCCTTTACTTGCCAATAAGATACTAAGAACAGGGCATTACTGGATCTCCCTCAAAGCCGACTGTGATGATCACATCAGGAGATGCTATTAATGCCAAATCCATGGAAATGCCATCCATGCTTTTCCAAACGAACTGTACAATATGAGTTCACCATGGCCCTTTTCCATGTGGGGGATGGACGTGATTGGGCCAATAGATCCCAAAGCCAGCAATGGTCATCGATTTATCTTCACCATGATCGACTACTTCACCAAATGGGTCGAAGCTGCCTCCTTTCCCAAAGTCACTAAGGAGGTGATCATTGGTTTTATTAGAAATAATGTAATCTGTCGATACGGACAACAGGAGGTGATCGTATCAGACAATGCTAAGAATCTGAACAACCAGATGATGAAGGAATTATGCATCAAATTCCATATCAAACATCTTAATTCCATCATCTATCGTCCCACGATGTTCGCCAATCACAAAGAATGGCATGACTTATTTCCTCTGACTCTGTTAGCCTACAGAACGTCAATGCGCATTTCTACTGGGACTACCCCCTATTCATTAGTCTATGGCATGGAAGTTGTACTCCCCATAGAAGTAGAAATGAAATCATTAAGAGTATTGATAGATGCTTCGATAGAAGAAAACCAATGGATACAAGAGAGATACCACCACTTATCTCTGATAGATGAGAAAAGGGCGACAGCCATCTTCCATGGTCAGTTGTATCAGCAAAGGATTGCTCGGTCCGACAACAAGAAGGTCTGGTCTAGGCAATTCAAAAAAAATGACTTGGTGCTGAAGAAGATCCTCGCCAATCAAGATGAAGCCAGAGGAAAATTCGCCCCAAACTGGGAAGGCCCATTCATCATCAAGGAAGTGTTAACAGGAGGAGCCCTCAGATTACAAGAAATGGATGGGGAGGAATTTCCCCAACTTATCAATTCAGACATCGTGAAAAGGTACTATGTCTGAGTTTCCTATAAACCACCATCTTGGTCTTGAAAAGAATCAAATCAAATCAATTCAGGTCTTTACTACAAGGCCTGAACTACGAAAGACCTGATCTTCTCACACATGAGTACGTAGGCAGCCATTTATGGTGCGGTCAAACCAAACAAAAAATCCAAAAACCCCAAAAACCAAGCTCAAACCCAAATAAACACTTTTCAACCGTTCAGGCCAAGCCTGAACTACAAAAGACCTGATCTCCCTCAACCTCGGGAGTACGTAGGCTGCCATCTATGGTGCGGTCTAACCTTTGGGAAAAAAACCAAAACACTTTTCCTATACACTCAAATATCCAATTAAATACTAGTCTCAAGACACCAAACCTCATATAAAACCCAAATCCGATAAAACCTTCATAATCAACGAACCTTTCTGAGAGACCCTCCGACATCTCAATGTCAGCCCATCAAGGAAGAGCTCGTGATACATCAAGACAACCAGTCACAAAGAAAATGGCAATCATCAAGCAAAGATCAAGACATATGCAAAAGGGAAATGAATCAAAATATATTTCCTTGCCATATAGTACTATTTAATATATACAATATCTCCTATACATAACAAAAATGGCTAACCTAGTCTATGCAGGAAAATAAAAGCCAGTTTATAAACCCGTGGTCAAACGGGATAACAAATCCAATATAGCATCCCTCTCTGGAGATGAAGGCGCATCTCTAAGCTTCTGGCCTGCAGCCTCAAAATGAGCTAAAAGAACTACTGCCATCTGCAAGGTGCTACCATGGTCATCCATAAAGGCACTCATATCCGCAACAATACCCTCTGTGTATAATCTGAGAGCCGTACTATCAGCAACAGAAGCATCCCTGGTAGCTCGAGCCTCATTTCTCTCAATAACAGAAGCTTCCCTGGAAGCCTAAGCCTCATCTCTCTCGGCAAAAGCAGCATCTCGACCAGAAAGGGTCGTCAACACTAAGGCTCTAGCCTGATCCCTCTCAAAAGTTAAAAGTTGTATCACTTGCTCCAAAGACTCTACAGAAGGTGGGGCAACTGAAGCTAAAGAACTAGGGGTGTCACTGATTAAGGCTGTTATCAAACCAGCAAACAGCTCATCCACGGTAGGAGAAACGGGATCCTTCATAGACTCCTCCTCATCGGAATCAGTGCTAGGCTTTGAATAAACAACCATAGATGATGCAATATCTGCCTCTAGCCATGCAAAATACTCCGAGGATTGACCCGGATGACTCAAGGAAAAATCAGCCCTCTCTCGATGGATCCAATAATCATAAACTCTAGACAAATCATCCTTTGACAAAGACGAGCCTGGTAACCGCTGATCAAAAGCTCCATCAAAAAAATGGACATCCTGGTATTGGTCAAATTATCCCATGACAGCCAAATGATGATATGTAGTCACTCCTCTCAGACCAGCCAAAGGCAAAAAGTCCATACCCGCTGCATGGGTAACAAAGCTGTAAGGGGAGCTAAATCCTGAGCAATGAAAAATGGAGAAAGGATCCTTAATCATGGCCAAGAAGACAAACCAAGACGATGTACCTACACAGTCAGCCGGTCGAAAAGAATAAGATGTAGATATCTCATGCGTCAAATAATAGCCATGGGGTTTGAAGATGCTGATTAGTCTCAGATGCATCATAAATTAGATGTATAACAATACAACGCTGCCTCTATAGAACTCAGTAGGCTGAGTACGACAGAAAGTGGCAGACATCAATGTCTCTGCTAATATCATCGGTAGAATAGTCTGACCCTCCTTGAGGGCACTAACTATGGTGACCAGGCCAATATCAAGATGGTCCATATACAGTGGCATATACAAATAGGCTATGACTCACATCAAGAAAGAGTCCACCCGGGCAACCCACCAAGCATCCTAGCAATGGTAAAATCCTCTAAATGTACCAAATAGCTGTCTGCAAACCCAAAGCGGTCAATCAAAAAATCCATGGACACTACAGGCCCAGATGTGATCTCGTCCAAAATGACTGTGCGTTGCAGACCTGTTATGGTCATAAACTGCCGTTGCAACTGGCCCACAGCTACTCTAGCACACTACCTATCCAGGGGTAAATTAGTGATACGCTCATACTCCTCCAGTGTCGAGGTTAGCTTATCAATCCCAAATCTAAAAACCTGTCTATCAGGGATCCAGCTTGATATCAAGCCCTCTGCAAAACCCACTAGGACCTGGAATTACATAAGGGCCATGGAATGCCCCTAACATACGATTAACTGCCACATGGTCTAAATGAGGCAGACCATCATACCACGACCTCAAAGATAAGACTATCAAAGTTGGAGGACTGTGCTCAATACGGCTAACCGTGGATAACGACATCTGTAGAATCGTATTATGAAACCATCCAGGGGTCAATGTTAAACTCAATAATATACATACATATCCATGACATATAATACATACATCATGGTAAATGATAATAATGAATGACAATATGATGCAATGAATAGAAAGCATTATACATACATTCCTAAATATATCATCATCTAATACATCGTCTCTGTCTGAAAGCTAAAAAAAAGTACAGGGAAATGGGGCACATCCACCCAATATCTAAAAAGGCCTATCAAAAGAGAGAGCAAGCCAATCAAAAGAAATCTATGATGTCTAAATCTAGCCGATCAACCTGCTGTAACTCAGCCTGAGTCACTGTATCTCTTCCAAATGGAATATTTGGTCAGTATAGTGGGGGATCTGCTCTAGTAAAGCTGTCAGAATATGGGCCACCTGAGGGGCCAGCACCAGAGCTGGACAGATCAAAAGAATGTACCTCTAAAAGATCTCTGCCCAAATACCTGATAAAAAAATGTGCCTAGTTTAATCGATGGGTCAAGCTGGAAATCTGCTCCAAATGAGTAGGCTCTCGGACACAGGCAATCAAATCTGTCATCATCACAGACCCGGGAACCATGTCTTCCAAGTACTGAGTAGTACGGGTCTGAGCCCTAATGGTGCGAGAAGTCCACCAGTGATAAAATGCCTCCTGGGTATAAGGGCCCTTTGACAATATAAAGTCGTTCAAACTCGCCAGTGGAATCTCTGTGATCGGCTGAGATATAGACCAATGACATCTAGTGGGAGGAAGATATGGATTGTGAATCTCCCCTACACTACTCCTGATAGCACGCTTTACCAAGTATAGCTCCCAACCTCCCTCCGTTAAGAGAGGGATCCGATGAGTGGATAATATATACTCCATCCCGATCAAAAAATAGTTCTCAAAACTGACTGTCAGATGATCAGGGGTGTAAGGAACCCATGTGATGGAATCAACGGTCAATAACTCCAACAGCAAACGGGAATGAGTAAACCTCTCTGCCACAAGGACCCTTGTAAAGGTGGAATAATACCATCGTCGTCCTCGCGGATGAGTCTCCAGACCTAAAGCAGTAATCGGTCGTAGGCAAGGGAGCCTCTCATATGCCCAAAACTGGAAATGCAAAGAGCAAATATCCTTAGTGATAAAGATAGACGACCCGAACGAGGGAAATTAAAAGATAAAGGAGAAATTACTCACCAGCAGAAATGGGTAAAAGCCTAGTCAAGCCTCAGTCACGCCCTCTGAGCGTAGGCGCATCCCTCTAAAGAAGTAGGCAAAGGTGAAAGAGCCCCAATCAAACTCTCTGATACGATCCACATCCCAAAGTGGCGCTAACTAAAGTGAAAGAAACTGCCAAGGAGCTATCCGCTAGGAAACAACCCTTGATGATGACCAAGAACAATCATTGAAGGATGCAATCTCTATCCCTCTAATCATCAGGCAGAGGCGCTGACAAAACTCCATTCACAGTATCCATGCTTAAAGGGCCAGAATGGACAGCCCTACCCTTGAGGGTCGTAGCAAGAACTCCCAAGAGGGATCGAATTGTAGCCGGAGAAATATTCGCCACCAAAGGCACCGGCTCCCCTGTAAACTTCATCCCTGTGATGAACTTGCCAATCCATCGATGTCATCATCACCTCACAGTCTAGCAGATGGAGTGACTGAGTATGGTGAAACCAGCGCTCAGAAAAACCCCTCAGATTACCCCATGGGTAGTGACGGGGTGTAATGGAAAAGAAGGCCTCAAAGCCCCAAGAGTGGATAATGGCTTGGTACTACAGATGAAGGGTCCGGGATAAAGAGTGAACGTTGAACCAGTTCCCCCTGGGCTGAGTAATGTCGAGAACCTGCATCAAGTTCAGAATCAAGATTAAACCATCTCCCCAAAAGTGGAAAAAGAGGAAAGGAAAAATGAACCTCATTCGCTTGAAGATAAATAGACGGATAGCGTCTCAAATCATCCAGCAAATCTGGAATCGTCATGCTAATAGCAGGAAGCTCCCTATGAGGAGTAGAAATAGAAGGGATGGGATCCTCAAAAGAAACATCCTCCTCTTAGTCTATAGCCTCCGTCCTATCCATCTGAATGGGATGAATCACTGACTTGTTCAACCAGCGAGGCTGCCGGGCCGAACGAGGCAAAGGAACGTCAGAGACCCTCCTTCTAACACCTGAACAAAGTCTCCAAATCACCTTACAAAGAGTGAGGTACACTTCAAAATTAAAGCAATTAAATTCAAATCATTGCATCATGCATAGCAATGTGAAAACATGCATTAGTTTAACATACTTCCCTAGTAGAGTTAAATTGCATGTCTATTAAATGCCCAGACTCGTGAATTTTTTTTGCCAGAGTCTCCTTTGTAAAACGGATTATCCGCATGCACATAGGCATGACTAGGTGGTCATTCAGCAGCACACCAACCCAAAATCATGATCATTTCATATATATGAAAAACATCAAAATCAAACTCACCATGGCAGCTAAATTATCATGTGCATTTTTATTTGAAAATCTAGGCTCATTTGTCCTCAAATAGGATGAATAAACTAGCCAAAAAGGTAGACAATTGACTGTCCAGGAAATGAAAACTTTTCATACTGAAATTCTTAGCATAGTAAAATACACATACTTACTAGGTCTGTTCATTTTTATCAAGTCATTTATGCATACATATTTCATACATTGCGTTCTAACGATAAAAACTTGAAAAGAAAGGATGTAAACGTTACCAAGGTTGTGCAGAACGCTTGTACGGTGACGGATTTTGTGAAAAGTAGCCCAAACTGAGTCGATCTGAGAGAAAAAATTTAGATTTTTCAGTTGTTTCAAGTTGAAACTGAGTTTTCAAAAGGCCACGGGGTATAAATCTACCCACGAGCTGCCTCGACTCTACCTATGGCAGCAGTAAGTAGATCTGTGACAGCTGAAGGTGGGTCCCACCCCCTCCGACTTGATTAAATTTGAGTCACAGCGGAGTCCTCCAAGGCCAAAAAGTTAAATCAGCAAAAAAAAGGGCCTGAAACCCTGAAACAAGGCGTCAAACTTTGAAGTCTGAAAGTTTCTGTAAACCGTTGGTAACAGCTCCAGCGTAGCATCAAGGAATGATCTGGTGAATCAAATCATTGGTAATAACTCCAGTGTACCATCGAGGAAGGATCCGATGATGAAAACCGTTTAGACGAAGACTTGAGTACCTGACAATGTGAACCGTTGGCGATAACTCCAGCGTGGTATTATGAAAGGTCCGGTGGTATAAGCCGTTGGGAATTACATCAGCGAAGATCAGAGTACCTGATCTTGTAAACCATTGGCGACAACCCCAACGTAGCATCGGGAAAAGACCGGTGATGTAAACTGTTGAAAACCCATTTCTGCCAAGGTCAACGAAGTTGACATTCCAAGTCACTGGCATCAACCCAGCATGACATCTGAAACACCTGACAGGAACGACTGTGTGAAACTATCCTCATCGGAAAGGACCGATGATGGAATCTTTTATACAAAAAATCTCCAGCTGAGACAGCAGAGCAGAAGTTCAGCGAAGATCGACCGTTGTAAACTACCGTTCAAGTAGGCATCGAGGAGGTTCGGTGATGGTTAACCCTGCAAACTACCATTTTAGTAGGTATTAAATCAAATCAGTTCAGCAAAGCAAAGATCGACCGTTGTAAACTACCGTTCGAGTAGGCATTGAGGAAGTTCGGTGATGATCAACCCTACAAACTACCGTTCGAGTAGGTATCAAATCAAATCAGTTTAGTAAAGATAGACCGTTGTAAACTACCGTTTGAGTAGGCATCGAGGAGGTTTGGAGATGATTAAACCCTGCAAACTACCATTCGAGTAGGCATCAAATCAGTTCAGATAGACCGTTGTAAACTACCGCTCGAGTAGGTATCGAGGAGGTTCGATGATGGTCAAATCGTTTGTAAACTACCGTTCGCGTAGGCGTCAAAGATCATATCCCCGGCATAAATGTCAGCATCAACCGGATAGAAATTTAAACCGTTGGTGACAACCCCAGTGTAGCATCGAGAAGGATTTGATAATATAAACTGGTACAAGTTATCATCAGAATAAGCACCAGGAGTCCCCACTAAGGTCACTTATAAAAAGAGAAATATCCCCAGCAAAGGTAAAGTCGTAAAGCATATTTGGTAAAGAGAGCGTTAGCGACAACCCCAATGTCAATTCAGAAAGGTGCAGTGGAATCAGCCATGAAAGTCATCCCCAGCAGAAAATAGAGAATGGGCATTGATCCAACCTATGGCAGCTGATCCCATAGAGGCATATTGCATTCATGAAATATCATACCATGCATTGCATTACATTTTCATTTTATTATATTTCCAATGTCTAGCAATCTTTATCCTGTTCATTCTATTGCATTGCATAAACATGATAAAGAGGGGCATCTGTAGACACTCAAAATTTCGCATTCCTGCTACTAACCTTGAAAGAGGGCAAGAGCATCTTTTCGCACCCCGGAGACAACACCGACAAATCATTAAACCAGACCCCCGGAGACAACACCGGGAAATCATCAAACCAGACCCCCGGAGACAACACCGAGAAATCATCAAATCAATCTCCCCAGAGACAGCCCTGGGAATCATCAAATCCACTTCAGGGACAGCCCTAAAGATAGACAAAAGTCAACAGCAGTCCAATCTCAGAGACAACCCCGAGAAAGACAGTTGCAGCAACGTCAAGCTCGGAACCAACCTAAAAGGGCAAAAGGGTAATTTTTGTAACTCAACATCAAATTAATTCAAATTACCATGAAGAATGTCATGCAGAACCATAACAGTAATCCCAAGTGAAAATAGCGCAAGACAACTCAATGGACTGACTGCGAAGACTCGATGATCTGGTTATAGACCCATCTTCCTGGACTCAGAAAAGGTCAAGCCCCATGTCATTGTGTAGCTCTCAGAAAGGGTTTTCTAGAAAGGTATATCATGCCTCCATCGGACTCCCGGATTGAAAGTTATGAAGGTTCAAGCAGACAGCGTGTTGGTCGAAGTGTACGTACCTTAAGAAAGCGGGGCCCACCAGGGTCGGGCCCCTCAGGCCCAGCTGCAGGTAGACCTTCGGCTTCTGCATGTGGACCTGCGGCCATCGAGGTCTATATATACCCCTCCCCCCTTAGCTTATAGAAGGAGAGAGAGAAGAAGAAAAGGCCGCGGAGAGAGAAATAGACGCTAGGAAGGTCAAACGAAGGCTCATATGTACTCTGATTCTTGTAAAATCTCTTTTTAAACGTTCATAAATATATACAATATACCATATCAAATTTTAACCAATGGGAAACAAGTATCGGAGCACCAAAAGTCGTTTAAGAGTTGTTCTCGCTGTATACTGTAAGATTTTTTCAGATCTGCCTTCTTCGCTTACTCTAATACGTATATAAACGATATATATATGTTTTTAACACTCAATATTCATCAGATCTGAGTTTTTAACCGTTCATTTCTTATAAATAGTTAATATTTAAGCTGTATTGACTAGATCTGTACTGGATCTAGCCAGATCTAGCTTTCAACATGTTCAAAAGTTGTAAAACTTGAACCTGAAAGCTAAAATGGCTAAGATCTGTTAAAATCTAGTTTTCTTTCTAGTTTTTGTAAATATTTAGCGACCACGTGACCCTAGATTTGTATCTAGAGGAAACTGGAAGCTATGAGCTACGCGCGTATGAAGATTTGACTGATAAATCTTTCGTTTAGCGACGTCTAGTATTGTTTTACGTTTTATTGCAATATATTCATTATGCAGGCTGTTTATTTGATTTCCTGTGAACCTAGGAGCTACAGGATCTATGATTCAACTCATGGATCTAGATCCGATTCCCATGATGGACCTGGTTGAGTTGTACAACCAACTTGCAAATTTTGTAATTGTAAATATAGAACCTTAAAATGATTATCCGGATTTATGGCCCCCGTAACAATGGAAATCCTATGTTTGGTGCTCGGGCATACTTTGATGGCTTTCATGCCCATAAGGAGCCCGACACTTATATATATATATTATTTTGTCGAGGATGTTTCGCATCTTGAGAATAAAACTGAATATGGAATAAAATGGAAGTATTAAAGGGTTTCAATTCCTATGCGAGCAAAATGGTTTGAAAACTGATTTTCAAAACATCATTTTCATATTCTTGTCTAAAAATGAACTTTTCAATAAATCAAACCCTTCGTATATAGGTCCAACTAAGCACAACACTACTTTCAAATAAAGCACTTAGGTCTAATTAACTGCAAAGCACACACACATATACACAAAGATTAGGGAATGAAAAGCGTGGTAACTATGTTTTATGGAAGTCGGGGGGTGCCTAACACCTTCCACCCACTTAATTAAGCCCCCAAACTCAATGAAATCTCGGTTTCCAAGACCAATTAAACAGAGTCCAGCAATTGGACCATATTACAAAACCTTTCAAAACTCGGTTGAGTTGGTACAACCATTTTCACTCATACCAACTGGCGGCTCTGTCTAATTCGGACCAATAAAATCAAACTTTTCAAATCGCCAACATTATACGTTGGCTTTTTTCTGAAAATTCACCCTTCAGATCAAACAAAACTAAATAGAAAACATAAAGGGTAGAAACACTTAGGTTAAGGGAACCTAAAATTTTCCCGACGTCGACAGCGGACATGCAATCAAATTTCATAAATAGTGCGAAAGTGCGATAAAATCAGATTTTAAAATTTTTCATACAAACCATCACCATGATCATCTTGTTAGGTTTGCTAGAAACGCACACATGCAATCATATTACATATAAACGGAGCGGAAGCATATATAATAAAATAGGATTTTAAATTTTTTTTGCAAACCATAAACCATGATCATCTCTATTGCTTGATTATCAATCTATAAAAGAGTAGGAGATCAGAATTATCAAATCATACGCTTGTAGAACTAAGCTTCCACGGGTACAAGTTCAACTCTAAATCCTTCGTGATCTCCTTGAGTTCTCCGGGTTTGATTCCTTCCTTTGATCAACGTTAGCCACCCAATTGTTTGGCCTCTAGAGGTGATCCACCAAGGAAGAAGAGATATTCAAGAAGGTGGGTGTTTAGGCTAAACCCTAATTCTATCTCTATAGAATGTGTATACTCTCCCAACTATTGGAATAGTGTAATATCTAACCTTGTTCCATAATAAGACTTTCTTATTTATAGATGTAGGCAACCCTCCTAAACCTTTTAGGAATAGAGTTTCATATTAATTAATTAAACCTTTTAATTAATTAGGTTTCTCAATTCTATTGGGAATAATTAAACTCTTTTAATTAATTAGTCTTCTAATCTTTTTAGGAATATATGGGATAGAGAGAGTATCATATTAATTAATTTCCAAACTCTTTTAGAAATTAAATAAAAATAATAGTAATAATAATAATAATAAGACTCCTCTTATTAATTTATATTTAATACTTCCAAAATATTAAATAATAAATATTAAGGTATTTAATTTATTCTATCACCATAGATTAAATTAATCATACTTGACTTATTATTACGATTATGCCATTAGCTTCTTTAATAAATATTTTTTTTTTATGGTGTGACCCTTAAGATTCTCCATATTAAACCGGTTGTGAATAAATCAATAAGAACAATTCCAATCTTATTTAAATAAATAAATTAAACTACTAATTCATTTAAATAAATAACTTTTATTCTACAATAAGGGTAAGCCCCCTTAGCTATCAACGACTTTTCAGATAATATAGATTTTAACATTAATCATAAAAGAACCTGTGAGTAAATAATTACCGTACAATTCATTACTTCCACCATACAATGTCCCAATTAAATATAAGACATGAATTTACTATCAAGTCTTATTTTATTTAATTATATGTATTTCGATTCTAAAGGCACAACACCAAATAATACAAATTAGAAACTACTTTCTAATTTCATTCTGCCTTGGCCAAGGACTATTGGGTTGTCATTTATCGAATCACATATGACATTCTCTTCTTTTACTAGAAGTGGTAGATCCTTTATTGATCATTCATTATCTCCATGCATAAATCATTATACTCAATCATACCCTTAGGGTCTTAAGGGACATGTCAAAGTATAACTCATTATACACAAGATAATATGATGATCTCAAGTCTAAGGATTATTTGTACTACTATCACTTAAGGAATTCATATTGATAGGCAAGTAAAACTTCATTAGGTATTCCTTAGCGAGCCAGGTTCGGTGAACTTATTCTCCAATAAGCACCTACATACTTGCTTTAGTGTCTCCACACAAATAATTATGAGATCAATCATCCTCATCTAATGAGCAAGTCAACGTATGTACCAATCTATCCAGATTCACTAATCCCCTTTTTAGTAATCCAACGATTGGGAACTATTTAGTTTTAAGCTATCTAAGAATTTAGATCTCATTATCATGATCATCATCATAATTCCAAAAGTATTGCTTAAAACTATGTGTTTATCACATATTATAAAGCAGCACCATGTAGATAAATTAAATGCCTTTAATTGAATAACATTTTTATTAATAAATAAATAAGATTATCTCAAAGTATATGCTTTATCATCATACATGATTGACTTGTATGCATACTACTTTCACATCTTTGTGCACAATTATCAATTAAACGAAAAAGATGGAGATATAGAATCATACCCTCGTAGATCAAAGTTTCCTCATGTACAAGTTCACCTCTAATTCCTTTACGTTCTTCTTGAATTCCACCAATGAGATTCCTTCTTTAGATCAATGTAAGTCAGCCCAAGTATTTGGTCTCTAGAGGTGATCCACCAAGGAATAATACGTATTCAAGAAGTTGGGTGTTTGGCAAAACCCTAGTTTTCTCTCTCCAGAGAATATGTCAGTACTCTCCCAACTATTGGAAGTTTTGCTAACTGTCTAACCTTCATCAACTTTACCCATAATAAGACTCCTCTTATTTATAGATATAGGCAAACCTCCTAAACTATTTAGGAATAGGGTTTTTATTATAATTAATTAAACTCTTTTAATTAATTGTATTCCTAATCTAATTAGGAATTATTAAAGTACTTTTATTAATTAATTCTTAAACCATTTAGAAATTAAATAATAATAATAGTAATAATTTTAATAAGACTCCTCTTATTAATTTATATTTAATATTTTCAAAATATTAAATAATAAATATTAAGTTATTTAATTTATTCTATCACCATAGCATAAATTAAATATACGTAACATATTATTGCAATTATGTCATTTACTTCTTGAATAAATATTTTCCTTTTACGGTGTTACCCTGTAGATTCTCCATATTAAACCGGTTGTAAATAAATTAATTATAACAATCCTAATCTTATTTAAATAAATAGATTAAACTATTTAATTTATTTAAATAAATAATATTTATTTTACAATAAGAGCAAGCCCCTTTAGCGATCAACAACTTTTCAGATAATATTGATTTCAAAAATAATTATAAAAGAACCTTTCAGTGAATAGCTACCGTACAATTCAATCCTTCTACCAAACAATGTCCCAATTAAATATAAGACATGAAATTGTTGTCAAGTCTTATTTTATTTAATTATATGTATTTCAATTCTCAAATGCACAACTCTGTATAATTCAAATTAGAAACACCTTTCTAATTTCATTCTGATTTGTCCAAAGACTACTGAGTTGTCATTTTTCGAATCACATAGGACATTCTCTCCTTTTACTAGAAGTGGTAGATTCTTTGTTGATCATTAATTATCTCTATGCACAACTTATTATACCTAAGCATACCTTTTGATATACCCTAAGGGTCTTAAAAAATATGTCAAAGCATAACTCATCATACACAAGATACTATGATGTTCTCAAGTCTAAGGATCACTTATACTACTATGACTTAAGGAATTCCTATTGACAGGTAAGTAAAACTCCATTAGGTATTCCTTTAGCGAGCCACGTTCAGTGAAATTATTCTCCAATAAGCACCTACATATTTTTTTAGTGTCTCCACACAAATGATTATGAGATCAATCATCTTCTTCCTAAGAGCAAGTAACGTATGTACTAATCTATCCAGATTCACTAATCCTCTTTTTAGTAATCCAACGATTAGGAACTGAAATTAGTTTGTGAGCTATCTAGAATTTAGATCTCATTAGCATCATCATCAACATGATTCTAAAAGCATCTCTCAAAACTATAGGTTTATCACATTTAATATAACGGCACCATGTAGATAAAGTAAAATGCCTTTAATAAATTAATTCTTCTATTAATAAACCAAAAAGATTACGAAGAATATACAACATCGTATCAAATATGTTTGGCTTCCGTGCATACTACTTCCATAACTGTGGTGCTGGGAATCTGCAGAAAGTTTCGAACGTTGTTGACGTCTGATGCTATTGTTTGGCAGTTGGCTAATGAAAGGTTATAATAGTTTTAAAATTGTATTTATTATCATTCCCTTGCGTAGTGCCCTGCAATTAGATGTGCTTACTCTTTTAGGGAGCACCTAGTGTTGGAAGACTCTACCGTAGCGATGGAGTGGGACATGCACGAAACGTTTGTAGTAAGCCACTTTCTGTCAACGTCACCAAAAAAAATTATGTATTTTTTTTCTAAATCTCGACATTCTTTTCGTGCATAGAAGTTGTCGACTCTGGGATTTTTCTCTTTTGAAAATCTAGTGGGTTATTTTGGGAACAACTGACTTCTGTTGACGGTTTTGAAATTTTGATTAATTGATGAGCCAATTATCGACATTGGGATTTTTCCTCTTTTAGTTTTAAAGATTTTGAATTTAAAGGGTGATTTTGGAAAAATTGACTTATGTCGAAGGGTTTTAAAAGTTTGATTTTAAAGTTGGCCAATTAGACATAGTCACCAATTAGTAAAGGTTTAAATGGATGTACCAACTTATCCATATTTTGAGGTTTTGATAATCCAGATGACCCATTATGTGACTGTGTAGAATTGGTCTGCAACCGAGATTCATAGAGTTTGGAGGATTGCTTAAGCGCGGGGAAGGTGTTAAACATGGTTACCACTTTCATAATGTTTTTCTTAAAAATTTAATTAAATTACCTTGAGAAGCGTGAGATGTTTGCTTGTGTTCGGTGCCTAGGTGAATCGTGTTGTTGGAGAAATCTAAGGTATCATCTCCTAGAGTCAATTTGAATCATTAGCTATAAAACACAAGACGTCATCTCCTATGCTATCTAAGTCATGGTAAAGGGGGAATCTAGGGTATTGTCTTGAAGAGTCAAATTGAGTCGTGAGCTAGAAAACATAAGATATTGTATCTTATGTCGTCTAAGTAAAGGGAAAGTCTAGGGTATTGTTTATTAGAGTCTAATATAAGAGATAGTCTAAGGTATCGTGTCTTAAACTATCTAAGTCGTCTAGAGTCGTCAAGGTCTTCGTGAGTGCATTATTTCGTAAGTAACTTTCGAGTCTTTTTGAGCTTATGTGCGAATGATTTGATTTATAAAGTTTTGTTTTAGTTTGGAAAACCGCTTTAGTTTGTTGAAAAATTTAAGATTTCGTTCAGGGAAACGTCATTTGCAAACCCTTCATCAAATAGGAATCAAAGCTCTCATTACTTCTAATTTTAGCCGAAAGTTAATCGAATAACCTAGTTTGATTCAATTTTACAAGATCTTTGTGAGTTTTTATATGAAACCATTTCGTATGTTGAAATGTAAAATCAAGCATTGAAAACATGGTTGGAGTTACCCATCGGCATGTAGGCCATCTAACTAACTCTAAGCACCTCAAATTAATAAAATCTACTAATAAAGGACCCTAGGCATGAAAGCCATCAAAATCGTTTTAAGGCCCGAATTACATTTAGAATCATTGAATCTTAAAATTATAATTGTTGTCTACGCCCATCATGGGAACATCCTTCAATGCCCGTTAAACATGAAATTTTAGGATCTTGAATTCATTCTTAGCCTCACATAATTCGTAATCACACCCAACAAAATATCGAAATCTATAAACGGGGTTTAGAGTTTAGAAAAGGACTACCATAAACTCTAAATCCATAGATCAAACAAAATAACAATAATGTCGCCATTATATAGCTAATTATATTGTAGTAGTCGAATTACATCACCAAAATACTATTGACATCGCGAGAATCTATCATATACTAGCGAAAACTATTAAGGGGATTTAGAATCTAGGGAGTGAGACCCATAGATCTAAGATTCCATAGATCTAAAACAACGACAACAAAATATAGTTGAAAATATATCCCAAATCGGTTAGAAGGAGATTTTATTTGAGAGAATTCCTTAGTGGCCAAAAATAGGTTCCAAACACCTTTAGAGAAAGTCTAGGATGCTTGGGTAACTCAACAATGCGATGAATAAACAAGGCCCACGCACAACGAGGGACAAAACGAGTGTCAAATCCATATGAATCTACGCCTAATATATTGCAACTACTAATTTTCTATCAATCCAATTTTATTTAAATAATCCCAATTATTAATAATGGTTAAAAATAAATTAAAACAAAGAATATAAAGTAACACAAAGGTTGAAAATCAGATATTTAATGCTTAAGACTACAATATCCCCAATTACGTTACTCAAATTAATTACCTTAATCATCCAATTATTACATCCACTAAAGTTGTTAACCGAAATTCATAATTATTTATAAGTCATTTCCCAAAGATCAAATAAAAATATTCAATTCAATTAATCTTGATATATTCCTATGCAAAATATGAGAATCAAATTCATTAAGTACCAATTTCCACAAGTTACATGCAATGCAAAGAAATATTCCTATTCAATACACAACCCTAGTTATTTAACCCAGGAAAATAACTAAGAATACATGTTGTCATTTAGATCTAACTCTAGATTGCATCTCATGAATTCATCTAAAGTATCTCGCTAATTGTTAGCCAGACAATTAATCAATAAGCATAAAACATGATAGACAACTCAATATGAATAAATAATTGGAATTAAATAGATAATCAATCCATGAATATAAAAGGTTCAATTGTAGCCTTAATTAAGAATTTAGTTCATGCTAGAATTTAGAACCAGAAATCCCAAATAAATTATCATCATAGAATTACAAAACTAAGATAAGAAGTAAAGAAAAACTCAGTAAGATCTTCTTCAGTCTTCAAGTCTCCAGGCTGCAATCCTTGTGAAGCTCTGTAAATCTCCAATCTCCTTCAATCTCTGTGTAACTTTTTTTGAAAATCCTTCTCCCTTTTATATATAGAAACCCCCATCTAAGTCCAGCTCATGTAGAATCCAATTCCAATCAGAAAACTGCATCAGAAACACAACTGACCAAAAATTTAACCAACCTTCTCTGACCCCCAGCGCTTGGTTTGGCCTTGATGGCAATGCCCCGGCGTTGCTGAGTCTGCTGGAATTACCATTCTGCCCTTCCTCTTGCCATAAATTCCCATTTTGCCCCTACGTTTCATTTACCTACAAAATAACATGCAAACAAATAAAATGCCCTGAAATACTAAAAAAACTAACAACATATTAAGTCCAAAAGTGCCCGATTCATGGGTATATTACATGTGTCGCCCCCAAAATCGAGTACTTAAAACATGTATTTGGTGCTCCACGATATTAAATATTAACAAACTTAATGCATTAATAAACTAGAATTATTACATCAAAGTTTTTCTATCCCAATTATGCAAACCTTTAAATAATTCTTAACATGATAGGTATATAGTAATTTCACCAAAAGCCTATCTATTACATAAGATCAGTTCTAACTATGCAGACATTTTTCCCTTGCCCTTATCTTTTTCAGAACTCCCAACTTCATCATTCTTAACTAAAATCATTTATAGTAAAGCAAAAATGAGCATTTAATTGCTCAACAATTAAACAAGAAAGAAATAATTACTTATATATAATTAAACTTAAAATATTACCCCAAATCAGTAAATTATGATTTACATAATAACCATTGCATAAAAGAAACGCAAAAATTTAAGAAACTTACTCAATTTAAATATGAGAAAGTTAAGAAACTTGCCTTATATGAAGATTATCACAAAATTTAATTCAGAGTCACCCCACAATTCCTACAAAATAATATTCATATGCACACACACATTAGATAATCAAATATATCACCAACATGCATGTATATCTATCATTAGTAATTATTAGTTTATAAAACTAATAGTATTTATTCCTATTTCAAAACCCAAATTGGTTTAATTAGAAACATTATTCAGCTTAACCATTTATTACAATTTAACGGTCTCTCACAATATTAATATGTAAATATTTTATATATGTGAACTTAAACCATGTATATATTTCACTTTAGGAATATTTTATACCTATATTCGCGAATTCGAGATTTAAATAGGTAATATTTAGCCTTTATAGTAAAATTTAATTTACTATCTTATTTCTTGAATAATAATAATATACTATTTATATATATATATATATATATATATATATATTTTATCTGTTCATGAATTAACTCGGACAATTGCCTCATATATAACAATTTTATCCCGTTCACACAACTGTTAAATTTTCTTTTTCACAAATATTCGTATTCCGCTATATATACCATTATATACATCTTGACTCAAAAATGTCATTTTCAACCCCAAAAATCTCAAAATATCATTTTCATGATTGATACGAATTTTTAAAGGCTTCTCGCCTGTAGTTGAACCGTAAAATAACTTTTATAGGTTACTTTAGTTTTTATTTCGCTTAAATATGTGAATTTATATTTACTACATATTTTTAATGCGTTATTTATACCCGAAATGTAGTTTCTAAGTATAAAATATCATTTTTAGTCAAATTTCGCCCCGTAGGTCTTTGTTAGATTTATTATGTCTTATTATTACGTTGAAAAGTAATTCAGAACGTCGAACGTCAAAAACGCACAACGCGTCGACGTTCGACATCGCCCAAATCTTAACTCAGACATGCTTGTTCACCTATTTTTAATTCTCAAACCTTAAGTCGTATAATAGTGAATTTTCAGTATGTTATAGACCTCATAGTATTTTTAGAAGAAAAAAAATGGACCGCGAAAACAGTACATGAAAGCGTGTCAAAATAGCAGTCAAAAATCATGTCAAGAAACAATTTCAACCAAGCGCCGTGCTGTTGGGCAGGGGCTGCCCGCAGGCGCTCGCGCGCGTGCAGGCGTGCTCAGCCCCTACCTGGCTCGGCTGCTGTTGCATGTTCTGCCATTACCAACACAGCCACTTCACGAATTTCTCACGCGCTGCACATAACTCCGATTGATCTGATTTTTGGATATGTTGTACTTAGTATATCAAAGTGTTTTTAAAAAATATCAGAACTCAAAATTAAGGATTTTAGGCTGGCATAACAGGAGGCTCAAAGTGGCTGCCCGTAATAGTTTTTAATTTTCTGTTTGACGTTCAAAACTCGTCGTAACGCGATTGAACCCGACCTACTTACCAACTAAGCCTTTATTAACATAATAAGACTTGTTCCAAGTGTCGGCTTCGTTAAATTCTAAGTTTTTGTCTGAGTTTGTTCATTATGACCATTTGTCAAACAAAATGGATGAAATATCCATTTAATTCCATTTCTTAGTTATTTGTTAGTAGTTTTTCCTCTATTCCATCCTTATATCATCCCACAATACCAACCTATCCACCAAGTCTCTATAATCATGAATCCATACATAACTCACATACAAAATCAAGTAAAAATTAACTTTAGTAACTAAAGTTTAATAATAAAACTTAGTTTTTTTTTTCATTCTTTGGATTTAGAACCCATACTACTCCCATATTACACATACCTAAATCAAAAATAAATTGATTACAAAGAAAGTTCATTAAAAATTACATAATAAATTACTAAACTCCCATAAATTGATGTTTAGCACCCAAAACTTTACATACTCGTATACTTTCATAAAATTCAAATTTATATAAGAATTTTATACCTTATGTTCTTCAACTTTTGTAAACCCAAGCTTTAATCTTCTTTGTTTATTGAAATCTTGTTTCTACTTTGTCCAAGCTTTCTCTAACTCACCATTTCTTCACTTAGTCATGTTTGGAAAATTTCAAAACTCAACCCAAATTGGGAGATGAAGGCCACAGTTATGGAGAGAAGAAAGGAGAAGACTTTTTGTAATTTCCTAAGTCAAAATCCTTGGTGCTCAAGCTTGGCTATGGTGGACACTTTACACTTCTTTTCCCCTCTCAACTCACGGCAAAAGAAACATAAAATGGCTTGGGAAAAAGAGTTTGTAATAGTAATTTAGTTATTAAGGAATAACCTCTAATTAACTTGCTTAATTTAAATCACCCAAATAACCTTCTCTTATATTAAATACTCTAATTACCACCATCTTAGTAACTTAATCTAATTAATTAGGTTACTACTTACTCCAAGTAAAACTAAATCTCTTGAAAATATATATAAAGTATATACTTTCATCCCTTGCACTATCTAATTAGTATATACCAAAAATATAATATAATATATTTTAATTACATATTCATTTTATAAATATGCAAAAACATAATAACCCATGCAAATATAATTATTTGCTTACTTAAGATATCATAAGAAAATATAATATCCTTTTCCTCACTCTCATAAATTCAAACAAGAGTTTATTTACCTCATTAAGATATTATAATAATTATAATATCCTTACTTTATTACAATAATTCCATATAAGAATTTATTTTAATACCTTTGATTAAAGCATATATACAGATATTATATACTTAACCCACCTCTTTATTTTCTTATCCCAATTGTCCACAATAATTTTTGTTTCATTGCTTAATAAATGTATATACATAGTAATATATATTTATAAAATCTCATTTACATGTTACATCACACATGCACAAATCACATATAGTAAATAATAAAAAAAAATTATTCACTAATTTCATATTTTTACTATTATGAGAAAAGATTAGATTCTTACATTACCCACTCATCACCTTGCAATATTTGACATACCTGAACTTAAACCGTTATCCATCTGCTTAATTAAAGAAGCATTTAATTAAAGATAATAATTTTTTTAACCAAAGGGGTAGAGCTGAGTGTTATTTTAGTGTGTGTTAGGAATTGAGTGATTCTTGTTTCAAGACCAAGATCTTAAAAAGGCCATAAGTTTGGGTTTCTAAGTGAGTCAGGAAAAAAAAGATATCAAGTTCCAAGACCAACCGAAGAAGGAATACAATAAGCTCTGGAAAGTAAATATGCAATTCTTGAAGAATACTAGGGGATAGTAGTTCTAAGATAGAATCATATTTGCAAAGGTTTCTCCACCTAAGTTAAGAAGCTAAACTAGTTTTATAGTGAAAAATCTCAAATCTTGGAGAGAAATTTGAGGACTGGACTAACTATATATATCTAATAGAGATATATATAGTGAACCATGATATATCATTGTGTTCTCTGTTTAAGATCTCTGTCCTTATCACTTTTCTTTGATTCACTAAAATATTTAAATTAATATTTTTTAACAAAAATCATTTAAGGAAATATAGTTAAATTTTAAAAGGCCAAGATTTCTAAAAAAATTAAATTAATCTATTCAACCCCCCTCTAGATTAATTATTGTATATGTGGACCTAAAACAATTTTTTAAAGTAAACATTATAAAAATTTTCGAAATCGTTTCCTACACGTTTAGCCAAAATCATAGAGTTAGCGGGTTTGACATGAGGTAACAGAGGTCCTCATTTTTGTACTCTTAATCCCAAGTTTGATCATATATGTTCAATTAAACACAAATAGACAAAGGGAACAAAACGACTTTGCAATAGCTATATGCTCCGCGCCTGGACACTCGTCACTTTTTGCACTATCTAGTACACTGATGGACAGTGACATTTTATAGTACAACATATAAGGTTGCAGGTCAATGAATTAAAAGTTGTCAGATGTTCCCAAGGAATTTGAGTAACGAAAAGAATCTAACAGGCAAAATTCTAAGATGAGCTATAAAAGGATCACATCTACAACATTTGAAGACTACTGACAATTGATTGATCAAAACTTCTTAAAAAAGGAGAAAAAGCTCATTAGTGCTCACTCTACGATCTGAAACATTTACGGTTGCTAAGCCATTCGTTTCTAAAGCTCAAAAGAAACTTAGTAGCATCTCAAACAATATCATTCCACTCTTAGTGACTCATTTTGATCTTAGTGATTAGAATTTATAAGTCTTTGTTACTTAAAGTTTCTTAGTGAAATTATTGTAATAGTTATTAGTTAACTTGTAATTTTATCGATCATTACTATTCACGAAATAGAAGAAATGACTAAGAGATCTTTGTGTTGCGAACCTCTTAAAAATCTTGTATCTTTTACTTTATGCATTTAAATTTATTTTTTGCTTGTGCTTTCACTCTACGTTTCACTAAACTCTTAACCAACTTTTTTTTCCCATATCTTTAAGGAGTTTTAAAATTAACTAATTCCGTTGTAATATAATTTGCATTATTAAAATTATGTGGTAATATTTTAAAACAAATTCTAAAATGATCTATTCAACCCCTTCAAGATCTATTTGTGCATGGACCTAACAGACTCTTTAAAAATAAAAAATAATAATCTTTGGAATGACTCTTCAAAAATTAAAAAAACAATCTTAATTAATTAGGGAACGAGTCTTACACCGTGTACCTCTCCGCTAGTCGAATCCATAGGCCCAAACCACATAAGATAAGCTAAACTTCGGAAAGTAAACTAGCCACAACACTTGGTTCTAGAATAGAGCTCCGGTAAAACTTATAAGTAAACCAAATATAAAGATGGCTTTAAAAATTACGCGATAACTTTAAAAAATCAAAATTAACAAACGTATTTCATATGTCAATTTACATGAAAGCCAACTAATAATAAAAATAAAGTGTAATTATAGATTCAAAATTTTCATTGTGCCACAGACTGTGTAGCGTTGACAATGTCAAGAAAACTTCCGGAAACGGTACGATAATCGGAGCATGGCAACTCACATAAGCTTCCAACTTCACTTTCATAATAGCGTATGAGATCAAACCTGGTAACAAGAACATATAAAGTTAAAAAAAAATTAAAAAAAAAAAACCTTAGATTAAATCATTTACCTTGAAAGAAAATAAAATATTCATAAAGGTAACATAAGAATTTAAAATAAGTAAGAGAACAAGATCTCTTTAAAAAGAAAACAATTGACAAAAAATATTTATTTACCTTTCTTCCATTGCCATCATGTGGTGTTAAAATTTAAGAATTAATAATATTGCAATCACACATATATTATATGAAAGACGAAAAAGTAAGAACACAATATATACAACTTCACCAATTTGGCTAGTCTTGTTTATCTAATGTATTCATAAGATGTCTCACACACTCTACAATGATTCACACACCAAATAATATTTTTATAATAATTAGAAAATCCTAACTACTATAACATGAACTCAAACACATGAGACTCAACACATTAATAAAACCCAAGATCAAACTACTAATAAATCCTCAAGCAAAGCCCAATTGTATATTGCGCTTAGCTTCCAGGAGGTGCTGTCCCTTGCAACCCCCGTCAGCTCGACGGCGAGCTGGGCAACCGCTCGCTCACCGGTGAGCGAGATCAGTAGTCATTAATCAAATCCGCAAAAGTATATGAATTAATCCCAATATGTGGTAAAAAAAATAAACACTTCATAAATATGATTTGATGGTTCAATAGCTCCAAAATGGATCGAGGCACCACACTCATTGCACATCAAATGGGATAGTAACAAATTGACTTAATAATCGAAAAATTATCGAACTTAAGTCAATTTATTAAGAATATTATAGTATTTATTTTACTTTTGTTTTAAAATTATTAAACTTTCAAATAAGTTTAAACGTCAACCGACATGGGCTCATATGATAAAATTTTGGGCATTTATAATTAATTATTTGAAAATTCAATAATTTTGATGCAAAAGAAATAGATTGTGTTTTTTGATAGCTTAACAATAGTCTAATAATTTTTTAAATTATCATAAGTCGGAACAAATTATTAGAAATATGATATAATCAAATTGAAACCTACCAGTATGCCAAGCATTGAAATGGAGTATATTCCCCATAAAGCTGGTCAACAACTTCAACAATTTTCTTCTTGTGAATTTGCCTTGCATGGACCTGGACAGGTTATATGACCGAAGGAACAAGTAAATAAATAAATATATGACAGACGGAACAAGTAAATTAATAAAGAAAATATAATAAGACACAGAAAATATAAGTTTAATTATATATATGTGCTTCTAAATTTTCAGCCACTTTTAAAAGAACTCCTTAATTATTAAAATTAACTCTTAGGAGTTATAGTGTTAATTACTTAGTGTCAATTTTGTTCCCTGAATTGAATTTTCTCCAATTTTATGTCACGTGATAGTCATGCGTAAAATACCCACTTCTCATGACTAATATATAAATTGTGCGAGCTGAATATTTTTCATTAAACAACCGCATGACTAGCACGTGCTATGAAATTATAAAAAAGACAACTCATGTAACATAATTGATACTAAGTGACAACTATAAAGAGATAAGTGTTCATTTTAATAATTGAAGGGCTACTTTGAAATTGGTTGACAAACGAACAAATATGTAATTTAATCAAAAAGAAATATGCATTGCTAAGTTTAGAAAACCTTTTGTAGAACTCTGATAGTCTCTGTATCTTGTGGAACTTTATGGTAAAATCCAAGGCACATTAAAACGTTGGCACAAGCAAAAGGACCAAATCCTTTCATCTTCAACAATTTGACATAAATTTCTTCTTTTGTTCCAAATTCACCAAAATCTTCAAATTTCTTCAACTTCCCACTTGCTACATTTTGTGCCAAAGTGTGAACATGTTGGGCTCTATGTCCAAGCTTACAATGCTTTTTCAAGAAGTCTAGGTTTACACTAGCTAGTTCTTGTGGAGAAGGAAAATTTCCCAAAGTTTCTTTCGCACATGATTTTTTAATAGCTCTTTTTCTCTTCAATCCCTTATTTCCCATTGAAATCAAGCCATTAGCTAATTCTGCTTGGAGCTTACAAAGAGCTTGTGCCATCTCCAAAGTCCTCAAGAACCTAAAAAATCCGTGAAAGCAAGTCGTAAGCATGACGATATACTAGTCTAATTATTTGCCATTCTACCGTGCAAAACTGCACTGCAATT
The DNA here is from genome assembly GCA_020205555.1 of Panax stipuleanatus. NCBI lineage: Eukaryota > Viridiplantae > Streptophyta > Magnoliopsida > Apiales > Araliaceae > Panax > Panax stipuleanatus. The sequence continues at coordinate 104,043,032 of CM035125.1, forward strand.
CTTGAGTACTCACCTTGTGTAGTGCGGTACATAGTACCTAATGATAAAAGTATAAAAACCAAATATATATTAAAAATAAGACAGCGTGATTATTATATATACTAGCCCCTTTGGCATGCACATGCATTGCATGTGTAATTGAAAATTAGTAAATTGATTTTTATAAATTTAGAAGGTAAAGTAAGATAATATAAAATAATTAAGAGTTATGTTATGAATTGTGAAAGTTTTCTACCGAATTACAACTACGACTTATATAATACATAAGATTAAATAAAATTATAAAATTGATTCACCATATCACATATCTATTAAAAGAGTTAACTAATAATTATCTACACAATAATAAATTGATGTATAAAATCGTAAGATATATTATTTTTTTTAAAAAAATAACGTTAAAAACCAACGAAATTATACTCATTTTTTGTTTTAAATAACTAAATATAAAAAATTTCTGTTAAACATCATAGTCAAAACAGAAGACTTATATTAACTTTTTTCTTTCGCATATGTTAGATGACCGTTTATTTTTGTTGATTTGACCTTTTAAATCCATTTTTAAAGTCAAGAATAAGAGCAATGCTATCACATAACTCTCACACACAAATACATACTGTGGATTCTCACCTGATATGCTGAACCTGCCGTATATATGTGTGTATATGAGAATTATATAAAAGAATTTATGTGATAGTAGCATTATTTTTTCCCCAAAGCTCTACAACAGAGAATAGCAGAGAAAATATTCGGCTACAATAACGATGGTAGGGATTAATGACTCTCTACAATCAAACCCCACACTCGAGTGGCTCTTTACTGCCCTATATCCCAAATCATTAATCCTCTCGCAACTTCCTTTCGACCCTAAAAAATCCAATTTTTATAGCTCACAACAAAGAGTTTCTTCATGGAAAGAGGACTCAGATACAAAGATTATGCCAATTTAAGAGAATCAAGGTTCAAGATGAAGAACAAAGCACAATCTCAACTCTCAAGAACACGAACTGAACCTACCCTACCCAGAAAGAAGGTCGAATTTCAGGGGAGTTTTTGAACAACACCAACTAGGCGGAAAGGGTCCTCTGTTTTAGCTCAATAAGTCCCTGATTTTTCAGCAGCGTTAAGGAAAGAGAATAGGAAGCCGTCAACAATACTACATCCGGTGAAAAAATTCCACTCAACTTCAAAAAATTTCACTTCAATTGAGAAATTCAAAAGCTGTACCGGAATGGCTTCTTTGAACATCCGATGAACCTTCGACCCGGATTTGGCCGAGTCCAAGAAGTTCGCACAGAGGATTGAATTCCAAAATTGCAAGCTTAACACCGAGAAGATGCAATACTCCTTGCTGAGTCGCCACTAATTTCATGTTGACTCAATACGGGTAATGTTAACGTCTGATTTTGTACGTCCGACGAAATCACTCAAAAAGATAGGTCAAAATAGCGCCAACGGTTGATTGTATTGTTGTGAAATCAAACTCACGAAAATACACTCACATAAACATAAATAAAAAAATATAAGGTATGAACACAAGATTTACGTGGAAACCTAATTGAGAAAAAATCACGGGGAGAGAGAAATCCACTATAATAATATTGGGAGTACATATAGTGTATTGTATGATATCTTACTCTATGCTATGATCCCTTTATATTGTATGATGATCTTGTAATCCCTCTCATAATGTGTGATCTGATAATGAATGTCTTCATCCCTTGCTTGTAGCCGTATTTATAGAAGTCTTGTCTGTCCAAATCCTCCTAGGAATATGAGTCCTAGTCAGAATCCCCTTATAACTGCAATTGCTTCCTTCCCAAGTTAGATCTCCTTATCTCACCAAATAAAAAAATCATAATCCTTCTCTAATAAGGACTCTCCCAATAAAATACATAATAAACATATATGGGCCAACATTAAATCCGACCCATTACATAGTTAGGGCTACCCCATGGCTAGGCCCAAATATTCACGCCCCAACATTGCCCCCTAGTCTCTTATTTATAAGGAATTTATAATAAGAGAGTATACAAATAGATTGGGCTGCAACATGGCTAGACCCGAATAATCACAACCCAACATTGCCCCCCAGTCTTTCATAAAACGAAACATTTGATGGAAGAGTATATAAAATACATAGCCCAGCAACACAAAACGTCCAGCCCACCGGCTAAGAATTTGGCGATCTTTGAACGAGCCCAACCGGACCAAGAACTGAGACTCTCTAACCGAGCCCAGCAAATACAAGAACCGAGACTCTCTGACCAAGCCCAGCAAATCCAAGAACCAAGACTCTCTGACCGAGCCCAGCCTTCGTCTTCGAGTCGATGCTTATGTTACATATGCATGAATGAATGAATGCATGAATGAATTAATTAATGAATGCATAAATGAATGAATGGAAGTGCACCCTTAAATAAATATTCACTTCGCTACGAGGAGACGAAGGAATCCAACCTTAAACCTCTGAAGTCCTTCTCTCCGAGAGCCGAAGGAACATCATGAAAAATATTTACATCGCTCCGAAGAGGCAAAGGAATCCCACCTTAGTCACTCCGATGTACCCTCTCTCCGAGAGCCGAAGATACACTGAGAAAATTTGCTTCTAAGAGAAGCCCACCATAGTCACTCCGATGTGCCTTCTCTCCGAGAGCCGAAGGCACACCAGGAAAAATATTGCTTACACATGAAGCCCAGCCTTAATCACTCCAATGACCTTCTCTCCGAGAGCCGAAGATACACCAGGAATGTTCCAAAATGTTTCGAAGAGTGGCGGGAATCCAACCTTTAGACACTCCGATGTACCCTCTCTCCGAGAGCCGAGGGTACACCAGGAAAAGTTGCTTCTATCACGAAGCCCTCCATAGCCACACTGATGACCTTCTCTCCGAAAGTCGAAGGCACATCAGGAATAAACATTCGCTTCGCTACAAAGAGACGAAGGAATTCCAACGTGATCACTACGGTGACCTTCTCTCCGAGAGCCGAAGGTACACCGGAAAAAATAAAAACTCCGCTCAAAAGAGACGAAGGGTCTTCCACCATACACCAAAAGAACCGATCCGCTGATCGATTAGGCAGGTTTTGGTCCGCTGATCGGACAATCATAGAACAACTCCATGCTACTAGTCTTCCAGAGACCTCTGACCAGCCCTGATCTTTCTTTAGAGGTTGATCCATATATTCCACCACCAACCGATCCTGGAAATTTTGCCGAAGCCTCTGACTGGCCTCTACCAAAGCGTACATCAATATTTTCCAAGTTCGGGCTCCTTGTTTCCACATCCTTTAGGGACTAGGTGCTGCTTACCCCCAATCTCCTGCACCAGAACTGCTTCTGTCACGAAAGCTGCTCCGAAGCCTGCTCTCGGTTCGCCTCGTATCCGCTGCATGACGCACTGTGTACTCCATTCTCAAAGTCATCGAACTGTCTGCCTATCAATAACAGTCCCGCTGAATTGTTCAATCAAACCCACTGTACTGATTCTAAAAATATTTCTCCTTAGACCGTGAGTCATCTTCTCTACTGCTATCTCCGTCAAGTCCATCGAATATCCCCCATAGTAAATTCCTGAATCTAAAGCCTCCTCTCTCTGTTGCCGTTGACGCGGAGGAAGTTGCATATACAAGATCGCTTCGGACATAGTGACTAAAGACTTTAAAAGAAGTGTCAAGGGCCATAGGAGTAGTCACCGAAAGAAAGAGCCACTGTTACTTGGGGATTGAGATGGAGTCAGCCGATATGCTTGTGATGCCTAAAGTGTCGAAGTGATCCAAAGTTTCCTATCTCCCTTCAATGACTTTATATTAGCAACCATAAATTCCGTCATATGATTCCAGTGTTGCGTCACTTCCTGTCCATGCCCACGTGCAGATTCCCCATTTCCCGTAACATCACCATCCCGATGACAGTCTCCAAAATTTGGTGGGACATATCTATTCTTTCTTCCCGAATCAACACCGTAAAATAGCTTAACGGAAGAAGCTTGAGGGAAACGCCAAAGCTGCCTTGCAAAGCAAAAGTAGTCCGAAGAGGAATCGCCGAAGGGATTGCCGAAGTCCCGCCTTAAGTCGTGTCGAAATCTTGTCGAAGTAGTTTGAATATGCCGAAGCAGTAGTCATGCCGAGACCTTGCAGAAGTGAAAATATGATGAAGCCGATATGATACATTTTGAAACAGACTGCTATAGTCCGAAGTGGTCCCTGTTACCCGAAGTGCCGGAGTGAACATGTCGAACCGTCAAATCTACTATAATATTTTAATGGCGACCATGCCGAAGTCTCCACTGACTAATCTGAAGCCCTAATCAATTTTTATTCTGTAGCTTGTATTGGTTGGTGTCGAAACCAAAGTATTGAATAAGTGCCGAAGTCATTAACTTCGCTGAAGCCCAGAGCAACTTTCTCGAAGTCCCGATTCCGCCGAGGGTTATCCTAACGATTTCCCCTCGGCTTCTGCACTGACGATTGGGCCTCTTGATGAGACCTCTTCCCAGGGGGGCTGACTTGTATTCAGATCTGCTTCTATCACGAGAGCGGCTCCGAAGCCCACTCTCGGTTCACCTCGTATCCTCCGCATGTCTTGTAACCCAACTATGAGATGTACTGCTGCCCAAGAAAGTATCAAAAGTGCTAACCACCATGTATTCGGATAATATCAAAAGTCTCCACGCAATTGGTTACTGTATAAGCCAAATTTGGTTGAGATCTAATTCCTGCTTTGTAATAGGCTGAAGTGTGTTGTTAGGGCCAACACAATTTTTAAACTTGAATATGTTGAAGCCGAAGTGCTGCTAAAATGCTGCCGAAGTGGTTTGAACCCAACTTCATTTTATTTTCATCAATCTTCCGATCCTGTTGCATTTGTGCTGTGTGTTGAGAGTTGTAACCATTCGGATAAAAATCTGCTATATTGTGGCTTCGGGTTGTAGGGGCCGAAAGAGAACTGTACTGTAGGCGAGTCGACTCTTCTTCTTCATGCTTCTAAACACCATTGGGATGAGGCCTTCCAACCTAACCCATTATCACTCTCAATACAATAAAGATTCATCCATCAATCCTTCTTCCTTGGTCCCACTGTTTAATCCCTGGTCCTCCTCTCATTCCTGTCGTACCTCCCATACTGAACCCTTCCTTTGCTTATAAGTTAGATGTCCGAAGCTTAAACCCGATTCAGTAAACTGTCGAATCCATGGAGGAAATTATCGAAGGAAAGAGTCGTTGTTGCTTCGGATCAAAACTTCCTTTGGTGTTATTCCGGCCCCTCATTTTTCCATCATGAACTCCAGCAATCTCCATGTGAACTGCCACGTAGAATGTATTAGCAGAGCTTCTTTAATGAGTTGACTGCTGCTCTTCAGCTTGCTGATGGCGCATTGTTGGTTGTGGATCGAGAGCCTGAATTTATCTCTCCAATAAATCAGTGGCTGCTATGGTTGAACTACCGAAGCTTAGCGAAGTATAACAAAGAAACCAAGTTTGTCGACGAAGAATCGCCAAAGTGGTCTGACGACATCATAACCCTTTTCCCGATCTGTTGCTTCCTCAACTCTGTGTCTGCACAGTAATTTTGCCGCTTCAATGAACTCCCCAATCACCTGGATCGTCGCGCCTCTGTCTCCAAAAACTCCATCATCTCTGGCTTCACCACAGTCTGATCCCCCACATTAAATATCTCAATGCTCATCAGTGGTTGACTAACCACCATCCTTGTTTGCCTAAGAACAGCAACGAGAGGGTTATCATGTTAAATCTGTTGACCTCGCAAGTGGAAAATTTCTTCCTGAAGCAGAGTAAGAAGGCCTTTGGAGGCATCACCAGGTAACTATTCGGATCAGAGCCAGAGTGAGCTTTGTTTGAGATGGAGGAACTAGTATACCCACTTGTTTCTCTAATTGCCACGGACTACCGTTCCAGATACCACCTTCATAAATCTAGTTCCTTAGCAACAGGTTACAGCAAAGACACCCTGGTGCGAGCTACTCCACAGCGAGGAAGTGCTAGCTCCCCTTTCATGAAAATCATCACAGCATTGTCTGATTCTCTGCGTCGCCGCCGGATCCCTGCCGATGAGGCGGAGGCTGGTGGTGCTGTTGTTTGTCGGATCTGCTGCTGGGTCTGCGGCACCACCACCGCCACCGGTTGCTATTGATGTCGCTTGTTGCTGTTGCTGTAATACAATCGCAAGTGCCACCGCATTGCCGGCGGGTTATAGAATCGGCCCCCTTTCTCTTTTTTCTTTGATGAGCCAGATCATGCTGCTATCCATCTGTTATCTCTGTTTTCTGATCTGGGCCTCTGTCGTCTTGCCTCCCTTCTTGGTCGCCACAGTTGCATAATCAAACTCCAATCTCTCACATCCGCGATCTGCTTCAGAATCTTTAAAGCAAAACTCTCCTCAGAATATCTCCTGTTTAAAACCTATTTGCTTTGGAAGAGCATCTCGTAAAGGTTTTACAACTTCTTGACTTAAAGCTGAAAGATGGGTATTGACCAGAACCGCAACAAACATGGCCAACAAAGTCTCCCCGACGCACGTTAGCACGATGTGTGTAAGTGAAGCGACAATAGCTAAACTGGTCTCCATCCGTACAGGGAACACCTGCAGCAAAATCGAACCGGGAATCTGGACACCAACGAGCAGATCGGGGGCTTTCAGAGCTTAAAACCTCAAAAAACAGAGAGCAGATGCAGCGTTCATTATAGAACCTTAGATTGAGATCGTAAATATAGAGAAATAGAGATCGAAGAGATATAGATACAGTTCACTCATTTAATTCACGCAATTTAAACGAACCCCTATCAAAATAACAGTTTTTGGCAAACCCAGTTGCGATTAAAATAATTTGTAGCAAGTCAGGAAGTGACTTGATGTTGTATGGGCTGAATTGCTGCTATTGGCTGCAGCATATTTTTTTTTCTTAATAAGTCCACCTAACTTGCCCATGACCCCATTAAATTGATTAGACAAATCACTTGTGATTGGTTATATCATAAAATTACTAATTATTTTATGAACTAAAATAAAATAATTACCTTGTGATTGATTATCAATTTGAACAGTAAATAAATAAGCCTTGTAACCTTATAACATAACCAACCTTATCCCACAAACATTGCCAAAGACGAATGTATACTGTTAACTTCCAATAATATACCCACAGACGCATGTATACAAATACAATATATACAATATATAGTATACTGTTGAATTCCCAAAGTCGAATGTATACAGTATAGTGTACCATGTGAATAATACCAATACATGCACAATAGAAGAGATATAACACGTGAAGTGATAGTAATAATTATGTTGATATCGTAAACAAACAAGAATCACTTAGCTGTTTGTGTAAGATCTCCTCTTTTTGGTAAATTGGTGATTTTAATTTAACACTAGAACAAGTGTCTTGTTTTCCACAGACGGCGCTAATGTTAACACCTGATTTTGTACGCCCGACGAAATCACTCAAAAAGGCAGGCCAAAATAGCGCCAACGGTTGATTGTATTGTTGTGAAATCAAACTCACGAAAATACACTCACATAAACATAAATAAAAGAATATAAAGTATGAACACAAGATTTACGTGGAAACCAAAAAATCACGGGGAGAGAGAAATCCACTATAATAATATTGGGAGTACATATGGTGTATTGTATGATATCTTGCTCTATGCTATGATCCCTTTATGTTGTATGATGATCTTGTAATCCCTCTCATAATGTGTGATCTGATAATGAATGTCTTCATCCCTTGCTTGTAGCCGTATTTATAGAAGTCTTGTCCGTCCAAATCCTCCTAGGAATATGAGTCCTAGTCAGAATCCCCTTATAACTGCAATTGCTTCCTTCCCAAGTTAGATCTCCTTATCTCACCAAATAAAAAAACCATAATCCTTCTCTAATAAGGACTCTTCCAATAAAATACATAATAAACATATATGGGCCAACATTAAATCCGGCCCATTACATAGCTAGGGCTACTCCATGGCTAGGCCCAAATATTCACGCCCCAACATTGCCCCCCAATCTCTTATTTATAAGGAATTTTAAATAAAAGAGTATACAAATAGATTGGGCTGCAACATGGCTAGACCCGAATAATCACAACCCAACAGCTAAGTTTCAATTCTCAATTCAATTCCAATTTCAATTTCAATTTCAATTTCATAAAACCTTGAGAATCCCCAAATTCGTTCTTATATAATGGCAAGTGGAAATTCAAGTCACATTATCCATGTCATTATTTTTAACTTAAAAAAGATTTAAAAATCCAACTCAGCAAAAAAAGGTGGTCAACTAATGTCCGTAAACAAAAGGTCAAAGAGCAATGCTACTATCACATAAAAACTATCACATAACTCTCACATACATATTACAGGTTTTCGCTTGGCATGCGGGACCTACAATATATATGTGTGTATATGTTAGAGTTATGTGATAGAATTTATGTGATAATAGCATTATTTAAGGTGAAATCGATGTTTAAATGAAAAAGTTTGTATTGGTTGTTTAAAACATAAAAGAAGTATAAATTTGTTTGTTTTTAGTGTCATTTCCCTTTTAGGAATTAAATTAAAAAAGACTAAATATATTGTAAGGGTAAAATCGAAAAATTGAATTGTGACACATTTTCGCCAAATGACTTGAAGCCTCTTAAGCCGTTATTAATAAAGATTCAGGGGCATAATTAGAAAAGGAACGAAGGGGGGGGGGGGGGGGGGGGGGGGGGGGGGGGGCGGTCTCCCCAAATTAAAATATTATTTATATATTTTATGTTAATATCCACATTGGACTCTGTTATGTAATATTCTTCTTATTTTATAAACATATAACTATTTTATTTTTTTCTTTGTCACATACATTTAGTTAATGATTTTTTTTTAATATATAATTATGAGTTAAATACATTTTTTATCCTAAAAGTTTATCTCACTTTGTATATTGTATCTTGCACTTTAAAACGTAACCCGTACTTTTAGCAAACCGGCACATAACACTCTCTGGCCCAAAGTTTGTCGCCAAAATTAAAAAATTCCTCACTTTTAAACCTAGCCCTGTCATTTTAAGCGACGAATTTTAAGCCGGATGATATTATGTGCCGATTCACTAAAATAATAAAAATATGAAATAATAAATTATAGAATCAGTAGTACATTTACACCGTTACAATATTTATCATTTTCTAGTGACTGAAATAATTTTATATTGTAGATTAAATTGAATATTTTGTTATAATTCAATTCTAAAGGGTGAGCATGTAGTTAAATAGACTATCTTGTATGAGTATAGATATTCTATTTTGCCGTTTTCACAACAAAAAAAAAAAAGAAAAAAAAAAGAGACTTCTAACCCTACTTTAAAGTTATAAAGTTTTAATAAATACTAATATTTTATTGTGGTCTAAAAGGATTTATAGAATTCAATCAAAGATAGATTTCAAATTTAAAGAACGTTTGGTATACAATTTGGCATTTAAAAAAAACCATTTTATAAAAGTTTATTTGCACGTCTTATTTTTTTAAATAGTATTACTATATATTAAATTTTCGTTTTAAATGCACTTTGTATCTCTCAAGTTTACCTTATTTTGCACATTGCATCATATATTTTAAACCGTAACACTTTGCATCCCGCAATTTTAGAAAATCAACACATAGCACCCTTCGGGCCAAAATCCGCTGCTAAAAGTGATGGAGTTATGTTGTGTTTAGTTGGTGGGAATGGAATGACTTAAAACATGTTTGGTTAGTCTATTGGAATGACCATTCCATTCCTTTAGTCATTTCCTCCCAAATCTAAAAACTATTTTTCATTCCTTTCTAAATAGGTGGGTCTATCTCATTCCTAGGCTAACCTCCTCCTCCACTCCCACTCTTCTCTATCTCCAATCCCAACCCCACCCCGCCCCGCCCCCCCCCCCCCCCACCCCCACCCACACTCAAAAAAAATATATTTACTAATTATATATACACACCCCACCCCTCCCACGCTACCCCACCCCCACCCCCACCCCCACCCACCCACGTCCACTCAAAAAAAATTTATTGATTATATATCCACACCCCACCCCAACCCCAACCCCAACCCCAACCCCTAACCCACCCACCCACCCACCCACCCACCTAGCCCCACCCACCCCTACTCTAAAAAAAATTATTTATTGATTATATATACTCACCCCACCCCGCCCACCCCCCACCCTCACTAAAAAAAAAATATTTACTGATTATATATACACACCACTCCTCACCCCAACCCCACCCCGCCCCACCCACCCTATCCCACTCCACCCCCACCCACTCCCACTAAAAAAAATATTTATTAATTATATACATTTAGTTAATGATTTTTTTTTAATATATAATTATGAGTTAAGTACATTTTTTATCCTAAAAGTTTATCTCACTTTGTATATTGTATCTTGCACTTTAAAATGTAACCCGTACTTTTAGCAAACCGGCACATAACACTCTCTGGCCCAAAGTTTGTCGCCAAAATTAAAAAATTCCTCACTTTTAAACACTAGCCTTGTCATTTTAAGCGACGAATTTTAAGCCGGATAATATTATGTGCCGATTCACTAAAATAATAAAAATATGAAATAATAAATTATAGAATCAGTAGTACATTTACACCGTTACAATATTTATCATTTTCTAGTGACTGAAATAATTTTATATTGTAGATTAAATTGAATATTTTGTTATAATTCAATTCTAAAGGTTGAGCATGTAGTTAAATAGACTATCTTGTATGAGTATAGATATTCTATTTTGCCGTTTTCACAACAAAAAAAAAAGAAAAAAAAAAGAGACTTCTAACCCTCCTTTAAAGTTATAAAGTTTTAATAAATACTAATATTTTACTGTGGTCTAAATGGATTTATAGAATTCAATCAAAGATAGATTTCAAATTTAAAGAACGTTTGGTATACAATTTGGCATTTAAAAAAAACCATTTTATAAAAGTTTATTTGCACGTCTTATTTTTTAAAATTGTATTACTATATATTAAATTTTCGTTTTAAATGCACTTTGTATCTCTCAAGTTTACCTTATTTTGCACATTGCATCATATATTTTAAACCGTAACACTTTGCATCCCGCAATTTTAGAAAATCAACACATAGCAACCTTCGGGCCAAAATCCGCTGCTAAAAGTGATGGAGTTATGTTGTGTTTGGTTGGTGGGAATGGAATGACTTAAAACATGTTTGGTTAGTCTATTGGAATGACCATTCCATTCCTTTAGTCATTTCCTCCCAAATCTAAAAGCTATTTTTCATTCCTTTCTAAATAGGTGGGTCTATCTCATTCCTAGGCCAACCTCCTCCTCCACTCTTCTCTATCTCCAATCCCAACCCCACCCCGCCCCGCCCCGCCCCCCCTTGCCCCGCCCACTATACCCCACTTCCACCCCCACCCACCCCCACTCACCCCCACCCACACTCAAACAAAATATATTTACTAATTATATATACACACCCCACCCCTCCCACGCTACCCCACCCCCACCCCCACCCACCCACCCACGCCCACTCAAAAAAAAATTACTGATTATATATACACACCCCACCCCACCCCAACCCCAACCCCAACCCCAACCCCAACCCCTAACCCACCCACCCACCTAGCCCCACGCACCCCTACTCTAAAAAAAATTATTTATTGATTATATATACTCACCCCACCCCACCCCGCCCACCCTACCCCACCCCCACCCACCCCCACCCCCCCCACCCTACCTACCCCCACCCTCACTCAAAAAAAATATGTACTGATTATATATACACACCACACCTCACCCCAACCCCACCCCGCCCCGCCCCCTACCCCACTCCACCCCCACCCACTCCCACTAAAAAAAAATATTTATTAATTATATATACACACCCCACCCCGCCCACCCTACCCCACCCCCAACCACCCCACCCACCCTCTAAAAAAAATTACTGATATATATACACACCCCACCCCAACCCCCCCTACCCCACCCCCACCCACCCCCTCACCCACCCACACTAAAAAAAAAATTATTTACTGATTATATATACACACCCCACCCCAACCCCACCCACCCCCCCACCCCCCCAAGCCCCACTCCCCCACCCTTCACTAAAAAAATATTTACTGATTATATATACACACACCCCACCCCAACCTCACCCCCATCCCGCCCACCCTACCCCACCCACCCCACTCAAAAAAAATTAGTTACTGATTATATATACACACCCGACCCCCCACCCTACCCCCCATCCATCCACCCACCCACCCCCGCACCCCCACTCAAAAAAAATATATTTACATGTGATTAGGACTATTTAATCCTAGAATTAATAGCATTGGGATTAAAATTATTGCAAACAAACATAGCCCAAAAGTAGAATGGTAATTTTATTCCCGAAGGAATGAATGGACAAACCAAACATAAAAATGACAATGACAATTCCATTCCCATTCCCATTCCATTCTTTAAGTCATTCCATTTCATACATGTTAAGGAATGGGAACCAAACATAGCATTAGTGTTTAAAAGTGACGAATTTTACACTTTTAGTGATAGATTTTGGGTCAGAGGATTTTATATGCCGATTCACTAAAAGTACATGATGCAAATTGTGACGTTTTAAAATATAAGATGCAATGTACAAAATAGAATAAGGACGCAAAATGTATTTAACTCTAAATTTTATTCATAAACATTTTGACCCTCGCACCTTAAAATCTGTGTGACGTCATTGGGCACAGTGACTAATCATTATTTATAACAACAATGTTACTATCACATAAATATAGATCATATAACGCTCACATACATACACACACGTGCATACTGTGGATCCCGCCTGACATGTGGAGCCCACAAATATATATGTTTGTGTATGTGAGCATTATGTAATTTATATTTATGTGATAGTAGCAATATTTTTTTTATAAAGCGACACAAAATTGTATCGCCTTTTTAGTAATTTTTTGTCAAATGTTAAATTTAGAAAGTCTTGACATTTAAAATATCTATTCGGGCGTGTTCTATCGATCCCTATGTGGGCTGAAGGCTTGAGTAGAGAAGGGTATATTGAGCCCAATGGGTCGAAGCCAGCAAGGGGATTGGGGGTGCTCGGGTTCGGGCGTCCGAGCCCTCTGGGCCGGAGGCTTGTTCAGTTTGGTGATGATCGGGGTCGAGCATCTGAGCCCTTTAGGCTGGAGCCCAGACTCGTTTACAGGGGTTTTGGTGGATTGGGCCCATACAGTGGGTTGGTCCTCATATGGAGTCTGGAGTAAAAAGGAGGTTAAGTGGTTAAGGATTCTATTCCTAACCATATTTAAATACTAACTCCAAAGGTAAGTGTTTGGATGGTATCCAACTTGCACTTTTTAAGAAGATTGTGTTGGACCCAAACAATGGTAATTGCCATGTTTAGGAGTCCTAATCCATTTCGGGAGTGGATTTTGAGGTGGTGAGAATGGCTATAAATACAAGGCTTGACTTCAATTAATAGGTAATACGTTTTTGAGGCACTAAATACCAAAGCCTCCATTGTTAGACCTTGTACCAGCCTGTACTCATTCTCACACCGGAGCTATCACCCGGCGATACAAGCCGTCAAGCTTCTTGTGTGATCTGTTATTGTACAGGTTTAAGCGCGTGGATTCGGTGATTGGACGCGCCGGCAAAACTTGGCGTTAACATTGGCGCTAGAAGGAGGGGTCAGTGCTTTTACAATCACTCTAAACTTTTTCGGTTGAAAGTCATGGCGAGCAGGGACAGTGGTGCTTCAAACCAAGAAAAGGCTAAAACTCATCAGACGACCCAAGTCAGTCAGTCAAAGACAGATTGTGGCCAAAGAAACAGGAACGTAATTCGGAACGTGGCCAGTCAACACGGCGGTGACTGTTTTTGGCCAGTCAGCATACTCCAATCCCCCTCACTCACGCTGAGGACAATTAGTCTCAGGCATTGAACAGCGAGGGAAGGATCGGGTTGTGGACAACCAAGATCAGCGCCAATTTATTTTATTAAAAAAGATGCAGCAGAATAAGGACGCCATGATGGCCCTACGTCTTCAGCAAGAAGAGCTCGAAGAGCATATAGCCAAGATGACCGGGGAACAGGAGGCTTCATCGAAGAGGCCCAGACACCGGAGCCGATCCAGGACACCTCGTCCGAATGAGGCTGGAAAGAACAAGAGCAGACCCAGGAGTCGCTCTCGGGAAGGCAGGAGTCGAAGATGGAGTCGTTCCCTTGACCGAAAGTCTGAGCACCAGTTTTGTTACTCCCGAACCGAGCGTGGAATTTTTCTCGAAGGTCATTCCACGAACTGATTGATCCAGCTGCCAAAGTTCCCATCCATTCTCTGGCACTGTTCTTCAAAGTTGTCGCGAACATATGGCATTTAGCGACATCTGAATGTCCATAGTAAGTCATCAATCTGTCGTATCCATTAGAATGGTCATAGGGGTCCCCCAATCCATCGTAAGTCTCCATAGGGGGCATTTTCTTCTTTGGGTCGGCTGTGACCTGATTGATTTCGGGCGAGAATGGCAAACTAGGGCAGCTCGAGGGTGTTCCCATCTAACTTTTTACTGCCAGCAACTTTTCCAATTCTGCAACTCTTCTTTCGAGGGGGTCGGACTCCTCTTTACTAGGGGACGATCTGGGCCTGTCACTCTCGTATTCAGGCGACGCGACCCTCCTTCTCTGCCCCGATCTGAAGATCACTACTTCTCTCATGCAGGTTAGGTAACGTTAGGACGAAAGCCTCGGTCAGTACGTCAAGAGATTCTGAGAGGCGATGGGGTCAGTGGCAGAGTTAAATTCCCCTCAAGCCTTGGGATTCTTCACAACAGGTCTTGATATAGGAAAATCAAAGAAGCTGATTGAAGACCTGGTGCCACTGACCTGACTGAAGCTTTCCATCTGGCTGAAGGGTTCATTGCCATCGAGGAAGCTATGGGAAACTTCAAGCCACACTCACAGTCATATAAAAGCCCAAGGACCGAGACAAGCAAACTTGTCAACGTGCAGATAATAATCAATGGAGATCGGATAACCAAGGGAAAAAGAACTACAATGATGGGGGATCGGGCAGTCGCTGACCACCCTTCTCAAATAAAAACGTCAACAAAATCTATACCCCTCTCAATACCGATAGGGCTAAGATACTGGAGGAGATCCGGAACAAATCATTCTAAGAACCCTGTTCGACGAACCTGAAGCCTAGGAAGAGGAATCGGGACAAGTTTTCTGAGTATCATCAAAGTTCAGGACACACAATAGAAAAGTGCTACGATTTGAGTGATCTGATCGAGAAGAATGTGCAGAACGGCCAGTTGGTTCAGTATGTAGCTGGTCGGGAAAGTGCCGAGACACAGTAGAGGGAGGAAATCAAAGGGACGGCACGGGATACACAACCAAAATAGCACCAGCCGGTCCGAGGCGTCATTGATGTTATTTCGGGCAGTTCGGTAAGGCGTGTGACCGAAAAAAGAAGAAGAGAGCATCTCGATGCAGTATTGTTGGTTGCAGAGTCTTCGGTAAGAAAGGATCGGGCCTTCCCGGGGACAATTATTTCTTTTTCGGATGAGGACTATCCCACAGATCCCATAGAACCACATGAAGGGGCACTGGTGATAACAGCTCAGGTCGGACCGGTGGACATGAGAAGAATGATGATCGACAACGCATCCTCGATCGATATACTGTATACCCATGCCTACCAGAGAATGGATTTAGATGGAAAGAAGATGGAGTTGGGAGGTGAAGACCCCTTATACGGATTTAGTGGAGACCCGGTGCATGTATCGGGCACGATTGAGTTGCCTGTCAGGTTCGGCACAGTACCTCAGCAAGTTGAGGTTATGGTTAGGTTTTTCGTGTTCAGGTAGATCTTGGTAGCCTTGCAAGCAGTTACGTCCATACCTCATTTCAAAAATAAGTTTCCAACACCGAACGGGATTGGGGAGGTAAAAGGTGATCTTGATATCTCCCGAAGGTGTTATCGGAATACATTGATCTCCTCGGGAGTAGGGGTAAGCAAGCAGAAGCAGACAATGGTCATCGTGATAGAGCCATTCAATGAAGGTAGTACGGAGCCACTTGCCTTGCCTGCCGAAGAGACAGAGGACGTGGAGTTGATCCCGGGGACTGAGGAGAAATTGATAAAGATTGGTTTGGGATTGACAGAACCGTTCCGGACCGGGTTGATAAATTTATTTCGGGTATATGCTGACATTTTTGCATGGGTACCCAGTGATATGCCAGGGGTTGCTGAGTCGGTGGCATTGCATAGGTTGCATGTGGACCCTAAAAAGAAGCCGGTCATATAGAAAAGAAGAATTTTTGCCCCAGAGAGACAGAGGATCATTGATAAGGAGATTGCCAAACTTCTGGAGGCAGATTTCATCTTCGAGATTGACTACCCCGAGTGGCTGGCGAATGTGGTATTGGTTCAGAAACAGAACGGGAAATAGAGGCTATGCATTGACTATACAGATCTAAATAAAGCCTGGCTGAAGGATTTCTATCCTTTACCCAATATTGACCAGTTGATTGACACCACTTCGGGGTATGGCATGCTGAGTTTCATGGATGCTTTTTCGGGATATCATCAAATCTCGACGAGGAAGGAGGATATCCCAAAGACCAGTTTCATCACGCATCGGGTCATTTATGCTTATCAAAAAATGACCTTCGGACTGCTCAATGCCGGGGCGATATATCAGCGGATGATGAACTACGTGTTTACAAGGCAGTTAGGTTGAAGCATGGAGGTCTATGTGGATGACATGATTGTAGAAAAGCGTGTTAGTTCGAGACCATCTGGAGGACCTAGAAAGCTGCTTTGGGACAATCCGAGAACATAAGTTGCGATTGAACCCGACTAAGTGTACCTTCGGGTTGGGGTCAGGAAAATTTCTAGGATATCTGATCAGTAAAAGGGGCATTGAGACAAACTCGGAGAAGATTCAGGCAATCTTGGATATGAAATCGCCGAAGTTATATAAGGATGTGCAGAGGTTAATAGGTCGGATAGCTGCCCTTCGGAGATTTGTGTCAAGATAAGCCGAAAGGTTTTTGACATTTTTTGACACTTTGAAGGGGCCGAAAAACGAGAAAAGTTTCCAGTGGACCTCAAGTGTGAAGATGCGTTCCAAGGGATCAAGCGATACATCTCCTATTTGGCTGATGGGGTTTTGCCTTCAGATCGTATATACGCCAGAAAGATCAAGCACAGGATTTCAAACTTCATCCTTATTAATGGAGATCTGTATCGAAGGGCGTTCAGTTCTCCACTGCTCAAGTGTTTGACACCTTCAAAAGCCGAGTATACACTCAGGAAGTGCATGAAGGAATCTATGGGGATTATATGGGGGCCAAGTCATTGGCTTACAAAATTCTGAGACAGGGGTACTTGATAAGTAGGTTTTATACCTATTATTGTCTACCAACTTGCTAGGATTATAGCTTAATCCCATGTATTTTAGTGTCTTTTAATATGTTTTATCTTTGTTTTGCATATCTTAGTCAGGAAACTCTTTTGGCATGGAATGACATTGAAAACGACATAAAAAGGCATGGGTTGGCATGGAATTGGCAACAAGGCAAGGGTGGATGGCATGATGACGGGCTTGGACTGAGGAGATGGAAAAAGGCATGTGCAAAGGGCCCTAAGGCAGCAAAAGTGAAGGCGCAAGACGCAAGACGCAAGAAAAGAAGCAACAAAGAAAGCAAAGAAAGCAGCACCACACCAGTAAGTCACCAGCAGAAGTGCAAGCCCCGCGCGACCGCGCCGTGTTAAAGAGGAAGAGCCGCGCGCCTGTGCCGATATCCAGAGCAGAGAGAGATCCCTGGGGAAGCGCGCGGCCGCGCCCCAAATGTACTATGGGGCCGCGCGGCAGCGCCGGTCAAGAAAGGTTGACTTTTTATTTTTTTATTTCTGCTGAGTGTAGTCTATTTATGGGTTATATTGCAATGAACGGGAGGACTTATCATTTTTCAGACATCATTTATTACAAGCATAGTTTATTTCCTATTTTCTAGGGCTAGAGAGCTTGAGGGGATTGAAGCTTCAACTCTTCTCCTCTTTTAGCTCTGGTAGATTTTCATTGTTAGGGTTTCCATTGGAGATTGATTGTGGTCTGGACTTGAGCTTGATAGCATTTTATTGAAAGGAGAACCACAAGATTTGCATTCTCTATTTCTCTTAATCTCTTACTTTCATATTTGCTTTTCATGCTTTGCTCAAATCCCATAATGATTTGTGGTTCAGAGATGAACTAACCACCATTATGGGATTCTAATGAATCTTATTGCTTAGTCTAGATTTTTATGCCTCTTTGAGATGTATGATTGAATATGTATAGTTTGCCTAGCATGGTTGTATTGAATATATAGATGCTAGATCACCATCTACTGTAATAGTTTATATGGAATTGAAAGAGGAAGTGTAAACTTAGATTTTGCCATGCTAGCATATGTTCGTGAAATTTACATGTGATGAATTTCATGATTCGTTATCCGGATAGAAATATACCTGCTTACCTTATGTAGCTAATAGGGAGCTTGCACTTAAATCGATTCTGCTTGTAAATTGCATAGACATATAGTGATTTAGGTATTATCGATGTTCATGTGATTTCTATCTCTTTTGTGAATATTATGTGATGTGGACTTGGTTTATTGAAAAATAACCTTTTCTCACATTCGTGCTCCCGGCTAGCATTCCTAAGTAATCAATCATACTTGACATGAGGTGTGTAATCTAGATGATGCAATAAGTGAATTTAGGATCCCATATTTCTCCAATTTGAACCCCTCGTCTGTTAATTAGTTTAGTTTATGTTAAAATCAGTTTAGTTATTAAAGCACACTGTGATACTCGTTTGAGTAGAAAAAAATAATTATAGGATTGTTGCATGATAGTTTAAATCTAATTCCTTTTCTCCGTGGGAACGATCTCAATTTATCACTTTATTATTTGTCGACCGTGTATGCTTGCACGCGTTTTATGCCCATTTTATTAACACCGAAACGGCGCAACAAGTTTTTGGCGCTGTTGCCTGGGATAAGTTATTAGTTTAACACTATTGACGTTAGTTTTTGTTAGATTTATCTGACTTGAACAAATCTCTTATCTCATTTCTATTTTATATTCGTTTGTGTTTCAGGTACTTGTGGTTAGTTTATGCACACTCGATCAACCAATCCTGAGTTGGTGCCTCTGCAAGAGAACATTAACGGCAGAGCTTGGAGAGAAAACACAAGAAATACTAACCAATAAGAGGAACCTGAACGAGAGCAAATGGCGGCCGAAGAACAGAGAGCCGAAAATAGAGCATTGAAGGACTATTCAATACCAAAGATCACTGATCTGCAGTTTAGTATAGTCCGGCCAGCAATAGCTACAAATACTTTATAGATCAAACCAGGGACACTTCAAATGGTTCAGAATACAGTCCAGTTTGGGGGTGCAGCTACAGAAGATCCAAATGAGCATATCTTTAGCTTTATTAAGATATGTGACACATTCAAATTCAACAATGTGTCTGATGATGCTGTAAAGTTTTACCTATTTCCCTTCACCTTGAGGGATAAAGCGAAGAGTTGGTTGTATTCATTGCCTTCAGCTTCAATCACTACATGGGAGGAATTAGCACAGAAGTTCCTCGCCAAATTCTTTCCTATGGCCAAGACAACTCAGATGAGGAGCGCCCTATCTCAGTTTGTACAACAGCAGGGAGAATCTTTATATGAGGCAAGGGAACGATACAAGGAGATGCTCAGGAATGTCCGCATCACGGAATGCCGGACTGAATGGTAGTCAGTTCATTTTATAATGGTTTGGGATGGCAGTCGAGGCCAATCATCGATGCTGCATCGGGAGGAGCTCTGTGGGCCAAGGACTATCCGACAGCCTATGACCTAATTGAGACTATGTAGGCCAATGAATATCAGAATCTGACATCCAGAATGCCACAACCAAAAGTGGCGGGAGTCTTGGATGTGGATGTCGTCATAGCCTTTTCAGCTCAGATGGAAGCAATGTCAAAGAAGATAGACTCTATGGCTGAAAATAGAGTTCAGAAAGTTGCTTTTGTATGTGAGTTGTGTGCCGGAGCACACCCGACAGATCAATGTGCCATCACTACAGAGTCAGTGCAGTTCGTCAGCAATTATCAGAAGCCTCAGAATTAGTTTTCAAACTCCTACCATCTAAACAATCGAAACCATCCTAATTTCAGTTGGAGAAATAATTAAAATGCTCAACAGCCCCAACCATCTCAACAACCTCAACAACAAACTCAATACCAACCTCCTCCACAACAACAACCATACCAAAGTGCCCAACAGTCCCAATATCAACCCTACCAACCAAAATCTCTGCCACAGCACTCTCAGCAGCAGTATGCCCCGAGACAGTCACATCCACCCGGATTTCATCAACCCCAACATCAACACTATCCAGCTCCTAGTCAACAACCAGAGGAGAGAGCTGAGATAGAAGAACTCAAGTTGATGGTTAAGAGTCAAGCGGTGTCTCTCAAGACATTGGAGACTCAAATTGGCCAAATTGCCAATGCAGTCCTCAATAGACCGCAAGGAACTCTTCCAAGCAGTACAGAAGCAAATCCGGGAAGAAGAGATGGCAAGCAGAAATGCCAAGCAATCACACTAAGGTCTGGGAAGCAGACTGCTGAACCAGAGGCTGGCGCGGCCGCGCCCCAGGAAGAGAAAAACCTGGCACGGGAGTGCCTAAGTGCAGAAAATTCTGAGGCAGTTGTGGAAGATGGAAAAGATGGGGGCAATGCAATTGAGCCAGAAAAGGAGGTATCTACAGAGAAAACCCATGTACCACCCCAAAGAATCTACCCTCCTGCACCATATCCACAGAGGATTCAGAAGCAGAAATTGGATAAGCAGTTCGCCAAGTTTTTGGAGCCATTTAAGAAACTGCAAATCAACATTCCCTTTGCCGAAGCTTTGGAACAAATGCCGAGTTACGCAAAGTTTATGAAGGGGATACTGTCAAGGAAGAAGAAGCTAGAGGACTATGAAACAGTGGCCTTGACAGAGGAATGCAGTGCAGTCTTGCAGAGAAAGTTACCCCCAAAGCTCAAGGATCTAGGGAGTTTTACAATACCATGCTCTATTGGGGAGTTGTCCTTCAACAAGTGCCTATGTGACTTGGGGGAAAGTATAAATTTGATGCCACTATCGGTGTTCACTCAGTTGGGATTGACATCTCCTAAGCCGACCAACATTTCATTGTAACTAGCCGATAGATCCATCACCTACCCTAAAGGCATTGTTGAAGACGTGTTGGTAAAGGTGGACAAATTTATATTCCCTGCATACTTTATCATCCTGGACTTCGAGGAAGACAAGAACATTCCAATTATTCTGGGGAGACCGTTTCTAGCCACCGGGCGAACACTCATAGATGTACAGAAGAGAGAATTAACTATGAGGGTTCAAGACCAAGAGGTGACGTTCAATATCTTCAAGGCTATGAAGTTTCCCACAGATGAGGAAGAATGTTTCAGAATTGATACTGTCGACAGGATACTGCAGGAAGAGACTGAACACTTGATGAGTATAGATCCATTGGAGAGTGCTCTGCAGGGAGATTCTGAATTGGAAGATACAGATGTGGTGGAGTGCATTCAAATTTTGAATACGGTGCCTCAGATGCAAAAGTTTAAAATTCCCATCGAACCACTAGGACACACTGGGGAGTCATCAGTGCGACTAAAGACTTCTCTAGAGGTGGCTCCTACACTTGACCTGAAACCTCTTCTGGATCATTTGAGATATGCATATCTGGGAGAATCGTCTATGTTGCAGGTTATTATTTCCTCTGCTCTATCATCCGATCAGGAGAGCAAATTGTTGCTGGTCCTTATAGAGTTTAAATCAGCTATTGGTTGGACCATAGCTGACATCAAGAGGATCAGCCCTTCTTACGGCATGCACAAGATACTCTTGGAGGATGATAGCAAGCCATCAATAGAGCAACAACGGAGATTGAATCCGATTATGAAAGAGGTCGTCAAAAAAGAGATCCTTAAGTGGTTAGATGCTAGAATAATTTATCCGATCTCAGACAGCCCTTGGGTGAGCCCGGTACAGTGCGTCCCGAAGAAGGGAGGCATGATAGTCGTGACTAATAAAAAGAATGAGCTTATACCTACCAGGACAATTACGGGATGGAGAGTCTGCATGGACTATCGCAGACTGAATAAAGCTATAAGGAAAGATCATTTTCCTCTCCCGTTCATTGATCAGATGCTGGATAGGCTGGCAGGACACGACTATTATTGCCTTCTGGACGGTTACTCAGGGTATAATCAGATTGTCATAGCCCCAGAGGACCAAGAAAAGACCTCCTTCATGTGCCATATGGCACTTTTGCTTTTCGAAGGATGTCTTTCAGGCTATGTAACGCACCAGCCACTTTCCAGAGATACATGATGGCTTTATTCTCGAACATGGTCGAGCACAATGTGGAAGTCTTCATGGATGATTTCTCTGTCTTTGGGGACTCCTTCGACATCTGTTTGGAAAATCTGGAATTGGTCTTAAAAAGGTGTGTTGAGACCAACTTGGTATTGAACTGGGAAAAATGCCAATTTATGGTACAAGAAGGTATTATTCTGGGCCACAGTTTCTGGGAAAGGTGTAGAGGTGGATAGAGCGAAATTGGAGACCATTGAAAGTCTACCACCACCAACCTCAGTAAAAGGAGTTCGTAGTTTTCTCGGGCATGCAAGCTTCTACCGGTGTTTCATCAAAGACTTCTCGAAGATTACTAAGCCTTTGTGCAGTTTACTCAAGAAGGACATCCCATTCAAATTCAACGAGGAATGCCTGGTAGCCTTTGAACACTTAAAAAAGAAATCGACTACGGCTCCCGTCATTACAACACCAGACTGGTCTCTCCCCTTCGAATTGATGTGTGATGCAAGTGACTTCGTCGTGGGGGTGGTATTGGGACAACGTAGGGATAAGGTCTTTCATGTGATATATTATGCAAGCAAAACCCTGATAGACGCCCAGTTAAACTACACCACGACTGAGAAGGAGCTTCTTGCAGTGGTATATGCTTTTGACAAATTCAGGTCATATTTGATTGGCACAAGGGTAATTGTATACATAGATCATGCTGCGATCAGATACCTGATTTCAAAGAAGGATGCTAAACCTCGACTCATTCGGTGGATACTTCTTCTCCAAGAGTTTGACTTAGAAATTAAAGACAGAAAAGGGACCGAGAACCAAGTGGCTGACCACTTATCTAGACTGGAAAATTCGGGGATGGATAGAAACGACAAAGTGATGATCAATGAGTCCTTCTCGGACGAGCAGTTGTTCGTGGTGCAAGGAGAGATGCCCTGGTTTGCGAATTTTGTGAACTTCTTAGTGAGCAATATTATCCCGTCTGACTTCACTAGAGCCCAAAAGAAGAAGTTTCTACACGATGCTAGATGGTATAGTTGGGATGAGCCGTACTTATTTAGGCAGTGCGCTGATAGAATGATTAGACGGTGCGTCCCCGAGAGCGAGATGGAAAGCATACTGCGAGCCTGCCACTCATCAGTTTATAGAGGATATTACGGTGGTGAGAGGACCGCCGCCAAAGTGCTTCAGGCCAGTTTTTATTGGCCAACACTGTTTAAAGATGCTCATAACTTTGTCCAAAACTGTGACCGGTGCCAGCGGGTGGGTAACATATCCAAGAGAAATGAGATGCCTCTGAATATGATCCTAGAAGTCAAAATCTTTGACGTCTGGGGGATAGACTTCATGGGGCCCTTTGTCTCATCTTGTGGAAATTTATATATCTTGCTGGCGGTCGATTATGTGTCCAAGTGGGTAGTGGTAGCAGCCTTACCAACCAATGATGCTAGGGTGGTCTTACGTTTTCTTCAAAAAAGCATATTTACACGCTTCGGGACACCTAGAGCCATCATTAGTGACAAAGGAACACACTTCTGTAATCTTCAATTTTCTACACTTTTGGCCAAATATGGGGTGAATCATCGTATTGCAACTACATACCATTCCCAAACAAATGGCCAGGCTGAGGTATCTAATCATGAGGTAAAGCGGATATTAGAAAAGATTGTGAATCCCACGAGAAAGGACTGGTCACTAAAGTTGGACGATGCGGTGTGGGCCTATTGGACTACTTACAAGACGCCACTGGGTACGTCGCCATACCAGCTGGTGTACGGGAAGGCCTGCCACCTCCCCATAGAGCTTGAACACAAAGCCTACTGGGCCATCAAGAAGTTGAATTTTGATTTGAAGATTGCGGGAGAGAAAAGGCTTCTCCAGCTTAATGAGCTTGACAAATTCAAATTGCAAGCTTATGAGAACTCAAAGCTATATAAGGAGAAGGTCAAAAGGTGGCATGACAGGAAAATCATGGAAATGACTTTTGAGCCGGGTCAAGCAGTGTTGCTGTATAACTCGTGTCTCTAACTCTTTCCAGGAAAGCTAAAATCACGATGGTCGGGCCCCTTCACGGTGAAAATCGTATTCTCGCATGGCGCAGTGGAAATTTATGATCAATACCCGGACAAAGCCTTCAAGGTGAATAGACAAGATTGAAGCACTATTATGGCGGCGAGGTTAATCGAGAGACGGTCGCCTCGATTCTTTCCATCGCTTGACCAATTCCGACAGAGTCTAGCTTATGGACTGTAAACAAGCGCTAGATGGGAGGCACCCCCATCAACTCTTTTCTCTCTCTCATATAATTCTTGCATCATATTTCTCTTTCTCCCTCTTGTTTAATTCTGGTTGCATGACTCTATATCTCCCTCCCCCCTTTTAATTCTAGCATTTTGAAAAAGTTGACTATTTTTGAACGATTTTGGATGTTAGAAGCTCATTGCCTATATTTTTGGACATTAGGCATTGTTGCATCTATTTTTGGGATTCGAACGATCATTGCCTACATTTTTGGACATTAGGCATTATTGCACATATTTTTGGAATTGGGAACTCATTGAACATATATTTGACGTATTAGCATTTTGCATATAAGCTCATATAGAATTTTTTTTGGGAATTCACATACATATGACTCACTTACATAGCATTGTTGAGGATTTAACAGTACATTCATCTCTTATAGGCAAACTGTGAATATGGGATATAGTTGCATCTTATATTTGATTGCTATGTGTACAGGAAAGTAAAGTCTTTAATTTGTTGCTTAAGCCTTCACCTCATTGCTGTAGGAAACAGATTTTTTTAGTCAGGCTCAGGGCAGCGCGGCCGTGCCAAGCTCAAGGTTAAATGCCGCGCGATCGCGCCAATATCCAGGCCAGAGATCCCATTTTAGGCACCTGCGCGGCCGCGCCCCAATCACAGTACAGATTAGTGCGCCCGCGCCCTATCCCAGCAGACTGGCAGTTTTTAATTTGTAAAACCTGATTTAAAGCCCTACTCTATATCCATTGAACTCACGTGTTCTCTCAAAACATAACCCTCCTCTATACGAACTCTCCTTCTCCAAATCCCATTCTCTACAAACCAAACCCTCATCACTTACACAATTCACCCTTCTCTTTCTCACATCAACTTGCTGCCCACTAAACATCCAAGCCCTAAACTTGCAATTTCCCCACTTCACTACCAGAATTCCATATATCAATCCCTAACCCTAGCCTCCTCTCCCATTCCATCATCCATACCAAATTCTGTCCAGTTAGGGTTTGCTCATGGTTTGCAGAAATTTTCAGAGACAAGTTTAGTGGTTTTGTTCAGAATTCATCATCAATGGTTTGCACAGAAATTTTTCAATAATTCTTAATGGGGCCAAAATGTGCGCGATCTGCCGCTCCCGCGTCGCCCACTCGTAGTGACCAGGGCGACGACATCACAGTGGATTTGACTAAGTTTATTAGTATTGAGGCCCAAGTGGAGTACTATCGAATCGCGGCCAAAACAGTACTGAAAGAGAAGGGTTTGAAGCCGGTGAAGGAGGACGGCCAGTTGCTTGCTATGATCCACGAGATGGGATGGCAAGGGGTTTGTGCAACACCGCCACCTGTACCGTTGGATATCATTTGTGAGTTTTATGCCAACGCCAAGGAAATGCAGAGTGGCCGATCTTTTGTCCGGGGCAAAACCATTGATTATCGCCCGGGGCAAGTGAATTGGGTCAAAGCAGAGAGGTTTGAAACTGATTTGGATCAATTAATCATTGATTTGTGTGAGCCAGACACAAAGTGGAAATATAGGGCGGGTACCGATGAGCATACCAATTTCCCAGCCTCTGGTCTGAACAGATACGCCAAGGCATGGAACCTATTTTTATGTGCCAACCTGATGCCATCCACGCACCAACACGAGATTACAGCCGAGAGGGCTATTATACTGTGGGGTATCATCACGGGGAAATATATCGACGTCGAGCATTTGATAAATCAGAATATGCTGTGCTTTATGAAAGGCAGTACCACCAGGTCGATTCCACACGCATCTGTGGTGGCTTACCTGTGCTCTGAGGCAGGTATTGAATGGGACGATGAACAGGTCCAAATGCCGAGCGGAGACATCACTCATGCCACAGTTAAGCATTTTGAGGATTGGCCTGGCCGCACAGAACACCCCCGAGGAAGAGGGTTCATGTTAGCACCTCCTCCAGTAGTTCCTCCACCGCAGCCACAGTCGTCAGAGGCCGCTGCTCCTCCTCCAGACGGTGACATACATCAAGATCATAGGATTAGGCGATTGGAGAGGAGGATGGACGCATTGCATAGCAACTTTGTAGTGTTTGCCGATGGTTTATTGCATTCCTTAGCCGAGGCCTTTGCGCAGCAGGGGACACTAGTGGAGTGGTCCGTCTTCGGTTCTGCCATGCCATACCCACCGCCAGATTCACCACCCGAGGAGGGTGGCCATGCCAATCAGTAGAGGAGTTTTCCTGACCCTTTACCTTCAATGCGGACATTGAATATTTTAAGTTTGGGGGTATTGGGTGTAGTTAGTAGTTAATTGCATATAGTTTTAATTGCATGTTAGGTTGCATATAGTAGTTGCATTCTAGTATGTGTTAGTTAAATTTTGCATAAAAAATTTTCAATTTTATTTTGTTTTGCTTATTTAGTTCGTGTTTAATTGCATTGCATAGCATAATCCCAAGTGTTTAGCCTGTTGAATTCTTCCAGTCTGGCCAATGATGAAATTGA
This sequence comes from Panax stipuleanatus, assembly GCA_020205555.1. NCBI lineage: Eukaryota > Viridiplantae > Streptophyta > Magnoliopsida > Apiales > Araliaceae > Panax > Panax stipuleanatus. Next base: position 104,070,245 of record CM035125.1, read on the forward strand.
AATATGATAGATTTTTGAACTTAGTGGTTAATTTAAGCTCAGTTATATTTTTATACATGATGTAATCTATACATGTTTCTTTGATGTCACCGGATAGCACGAGATTGTCTTTATTTGCTTGTTGGCTATAGTACAACACGTTTGTCTTCTGAGGTGGAAAATTTTGTTTTTAATTGCTAGAATTGTGTAATAAAAGCAATAATGACCTTAATAACACAGGAATACAAGTTTTAGGGAAAACATGGGGTATGCATGCTAAAAAGAAAAGAAAAAGAAAAAGAAAAGAAAGTAAATTGAGAAAAAGAAAAAAAATAGAATAAACTCCTTGACTAGCGAAGTCTTGTGGCCTTTGATACTCGAGCAAGTACGCCCTAGGGGATTGTCTCTACACCCAGCGCCCTAAGGCCTTTATGGTTTGGGAGTCGTTGGTCGAAAGCTCGATAAATGGGTATCATTGAAAAGCCTAAGAGGGCTTAGCATTGCACAGTCTGGTGTAACCGCGGGAAAAGTGCGAATATCGCCCCCATGTGTGAATAAAAGCAAAATAAACCCTTGTTGCACCTTAGCTTGTATTTATGTGTTGGTTTGGTCATCATTTTGTATATATGAAAAATTCTCGACTTAAAACCTCAATTTTCTTTCCTTAGAAGTATAGCATGTGGAATCTTCACCTCGTTCAAGCTTATGTATGACATAGCGCACACACACTACATCTTAGTAACAGGTCATGATTTATAGATTGTATGTCTTTATGACTGTAGCTTGAGCTGAGACTCTGTTCATAGTTCTTGTTATTTCTCTGAGGCGCTTCTTATTGGAATTCACAGCATGGCTGAACTGTGGGATTCATTTTCATGTAGTTTAATTGCATATCATATAGTTTGCATTTGTGTCTGTTGCTTGAGGGTAAGAAATAATTCAAATTTGAGGGTATTTGATAAGTAGGTTTTATACCTACTTATTGTCTATCAACTTGCTAGGATTATAGCTTAATCTCAGGTATTTTAGTGTCTTTTAATGTGTTTTATCTTTGTTTTGCATATCTTAGTCAGGAAACTCTTTTGGCATGGAATGGCATTGAAAACTGGCATAAAAAGGCATGGGTTGGCATGGAATTGGCAACACGGCAATGGTGGATGGCATGATGACGGGCTTGGACTGAGGAGATGGCAAAAGGCATGTGCAAAGGGCCCTAAGGCAGCAAAAGTGAAGGAGCAAGAAGCAAGAAAAGAAGCAGCAAAGAAAGCAAGGAAAGCAGCACCACACCAGCAAGTCACCAGCAGAAGTGCAAGCCCCGCGCGGCCGCGCCGTGTTAAAGAGGAAGAGCCGCGCGCCCGTGCCGATATCCAGAGCAGAGAGAGATCCCTGGGGAAGCGCGCGGCCGCGCCCCAAATGTACTATGGGGCCGCGCGGCAGCGCCGGTCAAGAAAGGCTGACTTTTTGTTTTTTTATTTCTGCTGAGTGTAGTTTATTTATGGGTTATATTGCAATGAACGGGAGGACTTATCATTTTTCAGACATCATTTATTATAAGCATAGTTTATTTCCTATTTTCTAGGGCTAGAGAGCTTGAGGGGATTGAAGCTTCAACTCTTCTCCTCTTCTAGCTCTAGTAGATTTTCATTGTTAGGGTTTCCATTGGAGATTGATTGCGGTTTGGACTTGAGCTTGCTAGCATTTTATTGAAAGGAGAACCACAAGATTTGCATTCTCTATTTCTCTTAATCTCTTACTTTCATATTTGCTTTTCATGCTTTGCTCAAATCCTATAATGGTTTGTGGCTCAGAGATGAACTAACCACCATTATGGGATTCTAATGAATCTTATTGCTTAGTCTAGGTTTTTATGCCTCTTTGAGATGTATGATTGAATATGTATGCTTTTCCTAGCATGGTTGTATTGAATATATAGATGCTAGATCACCATCTACTATAATAGTTTATATGGAATTGAAAGAGGAAGTGTAAACTTAGATTTTGCCATGCTAGCATATGTTCGTGAAATTTGCATGTGATGAATTTCATAATTCGTTATCCGGATAGAAATATACCGGCTTACCTTATGTAGCGAATATGGAGCTTGCACTTAAATCGATTCTGCTTGTAAATCGCATAGACATATAGTGATTTAGGTATTATCGATGTTCATGTGATTTCTATCTCTTTTGTGGATATTATGTGATATGGACTTGGTTTATTGAAAAATAACCTTTTCTCACATTCGTGCTCCCGGCTAGCATTCTTAAGTAATCAATCATACTTGACATGAGGTGTGTAATCTAGACGATGCAATAAGAGAAGTTAGGATCCCATATTTCTCGAGTTTGAACCCCTCGTTTGTTAATTAGTTTAGTTTATGTTAAAATTAGTCTAGTTATTAAAGCACACTGTGATACTCATTTGAGCAGACGAAAATAACTATAGGATTGTTGCATGATAGTTTAAATCTAATTCCTTTTCTCCGTGGGAACGATCTCGATTTATCACCTTATTACTTGTCGACCGTGTATACTTGCACGCGTTTTATACCCGTTTTGTTAACACCGAAATGGCGCAACAGTACTATTGGCCGACCATCTTTCAAGAAGCAAAGGACTTCGTCAAAAAATGTCCTAAGTGTCAGCTAAATAGTTCTATCCTTTATCAGCCTCCCGAAGAGCTATATTCGGTCTTTCCCCGATCCCATTTGCTATGTGGGGGATTGATATCTTGGGACCACTGCCGAAAGCCAAGGGACAAGTCAGTTTTGTGATCGTAGCCATTGACTACATGACCAAGTGGGTGGAAGCCAAATCGTTACAGAAGATCTTCGAACAGGAATGTCTTAAGTTCTTTAAAGAATATTTTGCATATTGGTTCGGCATCCCGATGGTCCTGCTTTCGGATAACGGCAGACAGTTTGTGGGGTTAAAATTTGAAGCTTTTCTGAAGGAATTGGGTATTCAATATAGAAAGACTTCAGTTGCCCATCCTCAGTCAAATGGACAGGTAGAAGTCACCAATCAGACTCTACTTAATGGTATTAAGAGAAGATTGGATGAATTGAAAGGGAGTTGGCCCGAAGAATTACTCAGTGTCTTATGGGCATATCGGACTATCCCGAGGACGACAACGGGGGATTCACCTTTCAGATTGGCCTATGCGACCGACGCACTTATACCCGTTGAGATCGGGTCTCCTACACTTCGGGTCAGTCGGTACAAAGAGTTATATAATGATGATGGCCTACGACTAAACTTTGATCTTCTAGAGGAGGTTCGAGATTCAGCTCTGGTAAGATTAGCTATCTATCAAAAGCAAACTACCCGACACTATAACCAGAAGGTGAAACAAAGAAGATTCGAGGTTCGAGATTTGGTGCTTCGGGAATCTGAGGCATCTACCCCCCAGAACACGGGCAAGTTAATGCCAAACTGGGAGGGGCCTTATGAAGTAATAGAAGTGCCAAAGCCAGGTACTTATTGGCTTCGAGCAATAGATGGTACGGAGGTAAAGAATACATGGCATGCTGGAAGACTTAGAAAATATTATCAGTGAAAGTTATGTTATTCTTTCCTTTACTTATGCAAATTATTTCATTCATCAATAAAATAATAAGAATTTCTAACCGAAAATTTTTGTACCTCATTTATATTCATATGTTTCTACAAAACCGATCAGATAAGCTTTGAACAAAATCGATCATAAAAGTTATAAATAACATAACTGATCGGAGAAGTTACACACATAACTGATCGGGAAAGTTACAAAAGGAAAAATGATTACAAAAATTACATGTAAAAAATCCTAAGACGACTAAGTGTTTGGGGCTCCATCATCAGCTTCAGACTCTTCATCGGAGGAATCAAGGACAGAAGTGTCCATCCCAGCAACTGTCATCTTTGCCCGAACCTTTTCCCTATAAGCTTCGCAGCCTTCGGCGAATTGGGCCATGCTTTTATCTCGGAGTTCGGGCGACTCTTCATAATCCTTGACAGCCTGCTGTTTGGCTTCAACACATTCTTTCCCCAGAGCAGTATTCTCCCTCATCAGCGCCATATGTTGGACGTGCATATCGGATACTTTACTCTCGAGGATCAGAATGGCGTTCTGTTGATCCTTATCTTTCTCTTTCAGAAGTGTCCTCTCCTCGAGGAGTTGTTTGCTGTAGTTGTCGAGACCAACAAACTCTTTTTGCAGTGCGTAGTGTTGTTTCTTGAGTTCGCTGGTCTGACTTTCGACGTGAGTTACCTTGTTTCGGGAGTCGGCATGAAGATCTTTCTCCTTCTTCAGCTCGAACGTCAGACCCCGAACCTCAGCCTCAAGCATCTCCACATCCCACCTTAGCGGAGCTTCTTTTTTGGTAGTGTTGGCGAGAGGTGGAATGGCTCGGGCGAGGATAGCATTGGCCTGCAGTAAAGTGGAGATGTGAGTTAGTTATGATGCCAATAGGATAATTAAAGGAGACATTTTAGGCTTTCGGGTTTACCTGACATTGGGCTTTGACATATTCCACCAGATATTCCTCGGAAGTGTTTCCTTTGAACCGTTCGTCATCTCCAGATAACCTAAAGCGTTCCAGCTAGTCAAAGGGAAACCCTTCCGAAGGGCTTTTCGGCCAAAAGGAAGAAGGCATCCCTTTGGAGGGACCGGCCTCAGTAGAGGAATGACTGGAGGGGATTGGTTCGAAAATCGGGTTGGCTGCGATTATTTGTAGGTCAGGCTCTTCAGTTAGCCTTGGCCTCTTGGAGCGAGGTTCGAGAGTTTCCTCCTCGGTTCCTCGGAATCCTCAAGGATAACAACTGGTGGAGGTAGTGGAGGCATTGGCTTCGGAACAATCGGAAGAGATGGCTTGGAGGGGCCCTGGGTGGGAAGCTTCTTCTTGCTCTTCTTCGACAGAGCCATCTTCTTCGATCAATTCATCTTCATAATATTTTTATTGGTGGGTTCGGTGGTTGTGGAGTTTGGAGGAGCTATGGCCGATGTGGAGCCGATTGAAAGCTCAGAGATAGGGATGGTTTCTTCTTCGGGCATTTCGTCGTTGATGGGAAGGCGGATCGGTTCAGGCCTGATAAGTAGTGGGGTTAAGGATTCATCAGCTCCTTCGGGTCTGAAAATTGTTACTGCAAAAAAGTAAACAAATCAGAAGTTCGGTTTGGCAAGTCAGATGAAGAAGGCAATTAAAGGTCGAATGGGAACGGGATAAGGTTCTAACATCCATGCTTGTATAACCAGGTCTCATTGGACAAGACGTCCAGGACCCATTCGGTCTTCTTCACTTTTTGATAGAATTCTTTGAAGGCCTCCTGTCGGTCCTTCGGGGAATCTGGACACCTTCACAACCGGATCTTCAGGGGTGGCCCAGTTCGGGAGAAGTTTGAGATCGGTCCTCTTGACGAAGACCCATTGTGTATGCCAACCTTTATTACTGGAGGGGGTTTTGATGAACGTAGCCCGGCTTGGTTGTCTGTTTAATTGCTGAAGGCCAGGTTCTTTTGACCTACCGACGGTGAACAAGACGAAGAAGAAGTCGAGACCAGGAGTGACTCCTAGCTCCTGGCATAGGGCGATGAAGCTGATTAGGTGGATATACGAGTTCGGCAGTAGTTGTGCGAACCCGATCCCCACGAAGTAGAGGAAGGAGGCGATGAACTCGTGGAGAGGGAAACGAACCCCGTACTTCAGAGCCCAAAGAGGGACGGCGACCCATTCGCCTTCGGGGTGCCGAACATTCTTTCGTTTGACTCTGGCACCCGAAGCTTGTATTCCTACGGGATGTTAAACAAGGCTCGGATGTCAGATATTTGGGAAGGGGTGACGGAGGACTTCGTATTGATGTGAGAGAAATCGCTTTTGGAAGCGTAGACGGTTCATATCTTAGCCTCGACGCCGTCCGTAGTGACGTTAGTGGGAGCAGCTGGTAAATCGACCGGCACCAGATCAGTGGTAGCGATGGTGTGGGTGCTGGGAACGTTGGCAGTCTGGGGGGTCTGCTCAGCGGGTGGAGGAGGATGGGAGGCTGGAATCTGCCATTGAGGTGAAAATAGCTGAAATATGGTGTTTTGAAGAAGGGAAAGATCTAAATCGAAAAAGTTTGGTGGGGGAGGATTCTTGCCGGAAATCACACTTGCAGAGAGCTCTGAGAAAGAAGGTTGAAATGGAGAAGATCTGGAAAAAGTGGCAGTTGTGACTGGGATGGGGATTTTATAGGGATATTGCACGAATCCCAGAGGCGGCTAATGATGACGAGTGGGGCCCACTTCTAGGGGAACGTGTGCAATTGTTAAAGACATTTGGATTCCCCAGGCGTCTCTTCAAGTCTCTTCAAGTCTCTAATTATAAACCTCTTATAACAAGAGACTGGGGGGCAATGTTTGGGCGTGTTCTACCGATCCCTATGTGGGCTGAAGGCTTAGGTTGAGAAGGGTATATTGAGCCCAATGGGCCGAAGCCATCAAGGGGATTGGGGGTGCTCGGGTTCGGGCGTCCGAGCCCTCTGGGCCGGAGTCTTGTTCTGTTTGGTGATGATCGGGGTCAGGCATCCGAGCCCTTTGGGTCGGAGCCCAAACCCGTTTACAGGGGTTTGGGTGGATTGGCCCCATACAGTGGGTTGGTCCTCGTATGGAGTCTGGAGTAAAAAGGAGGTTAAGTGGTTAAGGATTCTATTCCTAACCATATTTAAATACTAACTCCAAAGGTAAGTGTTTGAATGGTATCCTACTTGCACCTTTTAAGGAGATTGTGTTGGACCCAAACAATGGTAACTGCCATGTTTAGGAGTTCTAATCCGTTTCGGGAGTGGATTTTGAGGTGGTGAGAATTGCTATAAATACAAGGCTTGACTTCAATTAACAGGTAATATGTTTTTGAGCACTAAATATCAAAGCCTCCATTGTTAGACCTTGTACCAGCCTGTACTCATTCTTACATCGGAGCTATCATCCGGCGGTACAAGTCATCAAGCTTCTTGTGTGATCTGTTATTGTGCAGATTTAAGCATGTGGATTCGATGATTGAACGCGTCGGCAAAACTTGGCGTTAACAATATCGATAAAATAACGATAAAAAAAAGTTTTTTGAAAACTTGGATTAAAGTAAATTACCACTCCCCTTTTTTCTGTTTTATCTTTCACAGTACCTTCTCTCTCCAATTTTTTTACCCAATTTTTTTAACAAAAGTATAAATTATACACACGTGTGCTACTGTGACTTGTCTATATATAAAGCAGGAGCACCCGTTTGGTCTCTTTGGACTGACCAAATTTTTGCTCAAAATTCAATTCTTAAGTTTAAAAGTTCTCATATTTTGTCCTCAAAATTAAATAATATTTATATTATATTCTTCAAGTTAAATTTTAAAATTAATAACACATGAATATGAATTACACACGCAATATATATAAAGTTGGAACTTACGTGCAATTGCATAGGAGGAGAGATTTAACTGCATCTTCAAACAATGTTGGGGAACGAAAAAGACGTCCAAAACTTTTGTCCCTTGCTTCTGGGTGTACATTTTGAAACTCCTGCAAGCTCATCTCTTCTTTCGTTGATATTCTTAACATCCTCCTTATTTGATTCTGTCACAACAATTCAAGAAGGCAAACATGTAGTTAGGCTAGTAAAAATAATAAATGGAATGTGACTATATTTATTTGCAAAAATGATGGATAAAATAAATCTATTTATACTATTTTATTATCACTATGAACTATTTTCTCTCTTGATTTGTTTGTAATTTAATCTTATGGGCTATATTTTGTTATTTCTAAGGTATTTCGATGATAGATTATACTTTCAAGTGAAAATGTGATATTATGTAATCTTCCTTTGAAGTATCAAATACCTTTTAAAATGATCACAAAAAGTCCATGAAATAAATGACAAATTAATTATGGAATAAATAATTTAGGGTGATAATAAATTAATATAAATAATCATATTCCACCTATCATTTTTACAAATAAACATGATCATACATTTTTATATAATTTAGAGTAACAAGCTCACAATCACTTGCGAAGCGTGAGTCTTGTCGTTGAATTATTACATTGTTAATATTTTTTTATTAATACATTTTATTAAATAGAATAAATAGTTTTTATTTTGAATTTTCTAATTAAACCATATAGGGTATGATCGTTTTATATTACACTAAGTTATTAATAATATTATTATTAAATCTATATTGTATAAGATTATTTTTATTAAAAAAAGTATTCATTCTAAAACTATATTATTTAACTAATAATAAATTTATATAATTAGTTATTAACAAAATTAAATTTTTTTATGATACTAATTCATATATTTGTATAATTAAAATAGGGAGAGATAATCCGAGGCACGCTTTAGCCAAACTTAACTAATGTTACTTAATAAAATGACGTAGTTTTGTGTAAAATTTATAATTAATTTTTTTATATAATTTATAATTACTTCTTTTATATATATATAAAATTCAAAAATGAAAAATTTAATCCTAAGGGATAAAATTATGTAGCCTTAGTCAAGCTTGACTAAGGCATGCCTTATATAATATTTTCCTAATTAAAATAGTAGAATATTAATCTTTTTAACTTAATAATTCATCTATTTTATATTCATATGTTCATTATTTGTGTAATAATAAAATCTTACTTAAACTCGAAAAGTTATATAAGAAATAATAATAACTAATTAATTATATGATTAGTTATAGTTGATGAGTAATGTTATGCACATAAAATCTGTGCATAAATCGTATAAAAATGATAAAAAAAAATAGGAGACGAGACCTACATTGAACGTTTTATATTGATAAGCAATATATGAGTGTTTTTTTTGTACAATTTTTCGTATTCAATTTGTATACATATTATTATTCATAGTTGATAGTAAAAATATGAAATGTAATATTAACTAAATCAAAAATTATATGAATATTGGAGATGATGATAAGAAGGTAATTATGATAGTAAGGCTGTGGTAATTATGATAAGTTTGAAAGTGGAATGAATGATGGAAAAATAGTCACGTGAATCTTTCTCCGATTAGTTCGTGACGAATTACCAAAACAGAATCTTTTTGTATTTTAGCTAATTAGATTGAGTTCTTCTATGGGGACAGTTGAATTGGACATGGGAATTGAACATTTTGAAGAAATTTTTTTTTGGTTTTTATTGTTATTCCCAAAAAATATATAGATTGACTTTTTGGTTTTTGAATTGTACAACACTGTTCGTGTATATGTATCCAAATTACACCTAAATATATTTTTTTTAAAAATTTCAGTTGAAATAAATACTATACATTTTTTAAGAGTCACAACAAAAACAAAAAAAAATTCAAAATGTCCAATTCTCATGTCCAATTCAGTTGTCCGCCTAGACTTATTGAATTAGATTAGATCATAGATAATAAATATTTTTCCTAAAAAATATAGTTAAAAGACCAAAAAAATATTTTAATTGAAAGCCAAAGCTGGTAACTATTAATGTGACTAATTATAATTATGATGGGTCAAGGCAATAGAATCCATGAAATCCTAATGACCGTAAATTAATGTGACTAATTATAATTATGTAATGTTCAAGCTCCAAAAATTACGAAATCGAACGACTTACCGAAATTAAAAGGTGTAAAACATAAGGATTTTGAATAAAGTGCATTTGTATAAGGAAGTCAAGCATATACAAAAAATATTGTACTTTATTGGTGTTCTAACCTAAAATAAAATTTTTATCGCAATTAATATTTATCACTTCACAATTCTATGTAGTATTATATATTAAATATTAGATCTATTTTTAGATTAAATTATTTAGATAAAAAAAAATTCACTTTCGATTTCAAAAGATATTTGGAATTCTTTTTAGTGCTCTTTTATATTTTATTCAATATAATATATATTTTAAATTTTTTAATGGAATTATGGGTGTAGAATCAAGAAAAAAATTAAATATTTGAACAAAAGTTTCGAACTTGGAATTTGAACTTGAAATTTGATTCAAGATTTGTTCTGGACTCGAGATTTGACTCGGGTTGCTTCAGTAACTGTTTTGTCTAATAATTTCTTTTGTTTCTATTTTATGTTTACAAAATTAATAGCAGAAAATGTTGTTTGTTAGTTGTTTCCTTATGGAAAATGTGAAAGTTAAATCCCCTTTTATAGTATAAAGTGAAAAAAATAAAAAAAAAATACTTATTTAACTAGAGTTTATACATTGTGAAATTTTCAGCCGAATTATGATTGTTACATATGTGCATACATGAAATATGTAAAAATTAAGAAATATTTTATTTTAATTTATTTTATCTTATCAGACATACTTCCACGTTAATCGCAATTCAATTTGGTCAAAATATATCATTTTGCTTTTGACTACGCAATTAACAATACCAAGTCTAATGAAATTCAGGTATCAATCTTACTAACAACAAAATTTTCGAACTTTTACTTTTAAAAAATTAAATTTAAACATCGTCCAACAAAATTGTCTAATTTCTGTACTTTCTCATACAGAAACACGTGAAAACAAAAATATAAAGAAGAAACACGAACCTGAATAGCTTGTTGGTCCAAAGAAGAGAGATCATGCGCAGCATCAACCCGGACACAGAGAAAATTGTGGTCTGGTGGCTGGGAAATGGAAACAGTGACGGACGTGGTGGAATCGGCAAGCCGGAGGGGACGTTGAAGAGTCTTTGTGGCCGGAATCCAATGATTTGGAGCCATCATGAAGAAGCCATGGTTGCAAACTGCATTCTCAAGTTTGAACTTTGATCCTCCACTCTCTTCAATGGCTAACTCTAACTTATATATTTTATTTTTCATCATCTGCATTTTTCTCTCTTTAGATATGTGTATATTGACAAAGAGTTCATGAGATTATATATTGACAATTATAATGGGAGAATTTTGATAAGATTTCTTTTAGCTGGAGTCTGTGGAATACAATTATATTAATGAGACTTTTTAGGAGGTTTTATTGGGAGATAATTACTCCATTTCCCTAGTCATGCATAATTCCTTGTTGAAAATAACAATATGAATCGGTAAAAGTATAAATTAATTGTCCTTTACCGTATATTGTACCCCCTTAATTAATATCACTTCCGTGTCAAAATTAATATTTTCTGAAACTTTCAAGTTTCAATCCTAGTGGTATAGGTCTCATTTTTTAGGGTTGCAACCTTAACCCCTTTCCCGAATAATAAAGTTGCAGTGTTTTGAAATACTAGTTTGATATACAATATTTAATAAAAAAATCTAAATAATATTTAATCAAATTATATATATATATATATATATATATATATATATATTACATTATTTTGAGCTAAAAATTCCAAAGAAAGAGTAGCGTTTAGATACGTAATTGTTAGCCAATGACAACTTAACCTAATTAGACTGATGTAGACATCTAAAATTTGCGTCTATATTTTAAAATTATTAATTTTTGTACCTATATGGACAAAATCAGAGGCGGAACTAGGGGGGTCATATGATCCTGGTGTTTTCAGAATCTTCAGATGAGATAGTAGTATCTGATCGTTAAAAGCAGCACGACTAACAAAGCAGCGGGAGCAGCCCATACCCAATAGTTTGTCGACTTCTTCCTCTTGAGTATGATTTTTGGAAGTGAATCCAGTCCCTTTGCTTTACCTTACTACTTGACTGTTTTCTCCTTCCGTTCCTTAGTCTTTAGCGGCACTGCTGCCTCAACAATCTCATCAGACTTTTCCAGTTCAGTAACCTCATCAGTTGATTCAGTTGGTTCCTCAGGAGCAACAGATACAGAAGCTGTATCCTTCTTCTTTGCTTTCTTTTCATGATCCTGCAGTAAATAAAAAAAAATCACAAATTTCATCAGTTGTAAGTCTGACACAAAGTTTCTTGTTTACATAATCTTGAAATGTTTGGATATACAAATAATTTCCTTGAGTTTCTTTTCAGTTTTCTTCTGAGCTTTTACGGCCGCTTTCTCTACCAACTTTTTCTTCCTCTCCAACGCCTGCTTAACTTTAGCCATCTCCTCCTCTAGCTTCAATTCCTTCAAATTCACCTCGTCAACTTCATTTTTCTTCGGAAGAAGAATTTCTTCCGGCTTTTCCAACTCAAATATTGCCTCTCTATCTTTCACAAAACTTTTCTCTATAATACTTTTGCAAGAGGAATTTATTCGGATCGAATTGTAGCTCGTATCGCCGCAGTCATGATTTTCAAGTATATTTTGACCCCATCTCAAAAAGTTTAAAACAAAATTAATAAATTTATAGTAAATTAAGAAAAGATTAAGCATGAATATCAAAGGTGAGGAGAGTTAGTTGGAGGGGGCAATCATATATATTGGGCTATTAAAGTGTAAAAAGGGGGCCTAAAAGCACCACTTTTCCTTTAAGTGACATATCTTGGCGAAGTATTTTTAATACATTTTTAACTTACCCAAGTACCATTGCAAACAGCTTAGAACGAACTTTTTGATTAATGCGATATATCTCCCAACTCTTTCCTATTGAATGTTATGACCATTTGAAGTTAGGGAGACGGATTAAAAATTCAATAAGTCTACCGCAACTGGCTGGTTCTGACCGCTGGAAATTTTATTAATTTTTTTTTGCTTTTGATTCTCAAATAATTAATGTAATTTATTGGAACTGAAATTTTTATAAAATATAGTGATTTAAATGTCATTTAGATATATGTAAAAAATAGGATTGTACAGTTTGTACAACCTTATTTTTTATATGTATCCAAATAATATCTAAATCACTGCATTTTATAAAAATTTTAATTTTAATAAATTACATTAATTATTTAGAAGTTAAAAGCAAAAAAAAAAAAGAAGATCCGACCGATCGCCACCCCGGTCGGAATTCCCAATCCCGCACAGAAGGATTCTTAAAAATTTGAGCAAGAATTTGGCCGTCAATATACTGGTGACTGACATGTTATCCGTCATTTAATTGTAATCTCCCTGCTCATTTAATTACGATCTTTCTCCCTCCACTTGGAGCTGGAGACCAAATTTTGATTTCTTTTCCTCCTTTAATCTTCCATATCTCCCCTATTTTATTGTTTTGATTTGATATTTGAATCTTAAATAGTACTACTTCCGTCCCATAATACGTATTTTTTTAGTTTAAATCACACAAATTAATACACAAGTTAAAATGACAAAAATACTCTTAATATATATTCTTTGTTTTGTTTGAAATTTTTTTTATTGCCTTTTGGTCTCTCTTTCTCTTTCTTCAACCTTTTAACTTCCCAATAAATACGCAATAAATACCATTGGTTGCATAAAGGCACATGTGGAAAAATATTGTAAAAATTGTATTGAAATTTTAACACACCACTTATTTTGGAAAAAAATGTTAAACCTAAAAAATCACTTATTGTGAGACGGAGGTAGTAATTCCATATATATTCAAGCTTTGAGATTAGAGATTTAGTCATGTTTAAAACGAATCTCCATGATATTTTTGAAATAGTTTTGGTTTAAGTGTGTACATGAATCATACCATATTTTGTCTAGATTTACTTATATTAATAATTATAATTGGGTTTATTTTCTAGATAGCTTTCCATGTGGTTTAAATATAAAATGATGTTTAGATATAAGTTTCTATCATACATTTGATATTGAGTGCGAAATAATGTTATACTTGGGGTCAAATGGTCAATTTTGAAGATTTAAGTATTGTAGTAATGGATTGTTGTGATATATTTGAGAATGACATTATTGTTGTTTGGGATTGGTTGTTGAGTTAGGAAATGATGTGAGCCTAGAAAAGAACTTGGGCTTCTTGGATCTGTTTTGAAAATACCCATATTCTTTTCTATGATGGACATAAAATCAAATTTGTAATGTATGCATTATTTATAATTGTGAATTTGTGTGGTCTAAAATAAGTTAGATGACTTTCATAACCAACACACTTCGTTATTTCTCAGAGTCACACTATAGTTCTAAAAAGAGATTGAATAGATCTTTAAAATTTTTAATTAATTAAAAACGTATTATCAAATAATCAGATAATCAAAATTGATTATGCAAAATCGGATATTCTTTGGAAAATTCCACTTAAAGATTAAGGAAATCTCAGTTCTAAATTTATTCTTATGGTTACAAGTCACTTAGCAGATATAGCATTTAAGACAGAATGTAAATGACTTAAAGTAAAAGACACAAGATGTTTTAAGTAGTTCGGAGACTGAACAACTCCTAATTCACCCTTCTACTCTAACGAGTAAGATATCCACTAAAGATAAGGTCACGCATACCAGATCACACAGATCTCTTACAATTCGGTCACACAGACCTACACACGTCACTTAAACTCATCAATTCGGTCATATAGACCGGGTCACTCAGACCTACACAAGTCGCTTAGACTTGGACGAAAGTTACTAAGACAATCGATTTCCTGTTTGTTGATTGATGTTTGATGTGCTGCTAAGATGGTATTAAAGTTCATTCTTTTTCAGGTACTTAACAGCTTTGAATAAGATCATATTTGATGTGCTGATGATCTTTGCATTGAGGCTTGACTACTTCTAGTACTCATCATCTTTGAATGATCTGATGTGCTGCTAAACTCTTCAATAAGGCTCAACATCTTCTTGAAAGTAATATGCACACAAGCCAATCGTGTTTGATGATAAAGAATATACTCTATAACAATCTTATTCATTTATTAATAAAAGTATTATCTAATTAAAGGCATTTAATTATCTATATAATGCTGTTATTATAATATGTGATAAACCCATAGTTTTAAGCAATGCTTTTAGAATCATGATGATGATCATGCTAATGAGATCTAAATTCTTAGATAGCTTAAAACTAAAATTGTTCTCAATCGTTGGAATACTAAAAAGGGTATTACTGAATTCGGATAAATTGGTACATATGTTGCTTGTTCATTGGATGAGGATGATTAATCTCATGATCATTTTTGTGGAGACACTAAATCAAGTGTAGACACTCGGAATTTTCTTCTGTTCTGTTGTACACAATTGAGATTTGTGTTCTTGTTACTAACCCTGCAAGAGGGCAAAACAGTCAACTCAACACTGATCTCAATACCGAGACGTCAAATCAACCCCGGTCTCAATACCAAGATGTCAACTCAACCCCGGTCTAAACACCGGGATGCCAACTCAACCCCGGTCTCAACCCGGGAAGTACAGGTCAGCCCCGGTCTCAACTTGAGAATTACAGGTCAGCCTCGATCTCATCCCAGGAGGTACAGGTCAGCCTTGGTCTCAACCTGGGAGGTACAGGTCAGCCCCGGTCTCAACCCGAGAGGTACAGGTCAGCCCCGGTCTCAACCTGGGAGGTACAGGTTAGCCCCGTTCTCACCCCGGGAGGTACAAGTCAGCCCCGATCTCATCCCAGGAGGTACAGATCAGCCTCGATCTCAACTTGGGAGGTACAGGTCAGCCCCGATCTCAACCCGGGAGGTACAGGTCAGCCCCGGTCTCAACCCTGGAGATACAGGTCAACGCCGGCCTCAACTCGAGAGGAACAAGTGAACCCCGGTCACAACCTAGGAAGCCAAATCAGCTTCTGAGACAACCTGAAGCCTCACATCATCTTCAGAGATAAACCTGGAAGGGCCAAGTCAGCCTCAGAGAAAACCTTGAGGACAAATAGAATCGGCTGGGATCCAAACCTCGGAGACAACCCCGAAAAATCAGCCGAAGGCCATGCCAGCACTGAAGGCAACCCCGGGAGGAGCAAAATGGTTATTTTACCAACTTTAAGCCGATTCAGTCAAACTCAAGCCGAATTAATGCCACCAAGGTCAGAATAAACTGTAACGGTGATCCCGAGTGGAAGCAGCGCAAGACAGCTCAATGGATAAACTGCGAGGAATTAAAGACCTGGTTATGAACCCGTATTTTTGGACTCGAAAAAGGTTTACTCTCATGTCATTGCGACACTCTCGGCGAGGGCTTTACAGAAAGGTATAGCACGCCTCAAACGGATGCTCCGATTAAAAGTTAAAAAGTTTCGAATCTGACCTCGCGTTGCTCGGAGTGCACGTACTTTGATGCAACGGGACCCGCCATGTGGGCCCCACCACGTGAAGTCGCACCTCTACCTGCGACTGCCGCAGGTAGAGCTGCTTCTCCCGGGTCTATATATATGAGGTAACCCCCAGCTCATTTGATAATCGAAAAACGCTCTGAACCTCTGCCCATTTCGTTTCTTAGCCATATTCTTGTCTTCCAAACCCAAATTTTTTCAATCTAACACATAGATACACCCACATACTACCACATATCAAAAATTAACCAGTAGAAACGGACATTTAAAGCCTATGATTTGGCAAAAAGCTCATGTAGCAGTCCATTGTGAGTATTTTTACGATCAGAAAGTTCATACTACTTCATTGCGCATTTATACACTTGCACGTTAAGTTTCATTTCCTAATTATGCCCGAAACTCAGTTCCGTAGCCGTTTTTGCTTACGTTTTCGTATATTTTAGTACATAAACACATTTTCTGGCACTTCCACAGCTCGAATCGTCGATCCGTCGCTTGTAACAGCTTATATATATATATATATATATGTTTGTAGCAACTTTGTCGAACTAGGTTATCTTCCCAGTTCGGATTTGACTTTTTTTATGTATATATTTAACTATATATATACTAACATTTTAATTCTGTCAAGCCCGGATGTCAAATCTATGTTAGCTATTGCTTTTATATATATAACTACTAGTAATTGCCCGTGCCTGAAGGCACGGCTTAACGAAAAATTAGATTTAAATTCAGAAAATACTACATTATCTAAAGACTCTTTGCAACCTAAAATAACTTACAATCAGACATAACAATTATCATAATTCACCATACCACCATAATAATTAATACATACTCAATCATCAACACATATCCAACCACCAAAACATCAACCTAGTCGCTACTAATTTCAAGAAAATTTGGCAAAATTTCTTTTAAAAATAGATATCTAGAAAAATCTAAATATGTTTACAAAACTTACAATCATCAATACATATCCAAACCACCAAAACAACCATCATTCCATACCCAAAATCATCATAATTATGTATAATTAGTTAACTTTACAAAAGACGGAACACAAAAAATACACACATGCAGAATATAGAGAAATAATTTCGTATTCTTTACAGCTTACAGCAAGTATCCTTCGTATTTGAAATATAAAAATTATTGAAATATGTGAGTCAAAATAAAACAAATGAGCACACACATTTGTATGTAGTGGGGGGGGGGGGGGGAATGATTAAGATTGATATAAGTAAGAATTTAGAGAGATTGTAACATATTATAAATTTATTTAGGAAAAGATATGGATGAATGTAGACTTACAATCAAATAAGGTTTTCTTAGTACAAAGTTGGTATAGTTTAGATTGATATAAGTAAGAATTTAGAGAGATTGTAATAAATATTGTACATTTTTGGGCATCCAACTTTCAACTCCAATTTTAACACGGAGAGCTTTTCTTACTACTACCCTGACATATTGACTTACATTCGCAAAATTATCAATTTTGGATATTAGCTTTCTCATTCTGCAAGTACTTTGACACTTCATACACAATAGTTCCCATTCTTATGTTAGGAAACCTGTAAAAGTGCAGTATTTTATACATTACAATTTCAAGTGAAACAAATCAAAATTGTCAGATATAAAACAAATTCCACTCTTTGATGTGGATTGAGGAATATTGCTAGATTTGAGATTATCCTTACAAAGGACAATTAAATTATACAAATCCCTGTAATTTATCTTCCAACCAAACGCATATTATTTGCGAAATTACCTATCATATTTTCTGAACTAACAAAAAAATACATTGAATAATGACCTCATGAAATTTTATTTTCTTTGCAAGTATAAAATCAAAGGTCAGAAAGGGCTACTGATTATACACCTAATACTACAAGAAGAATTTCCTGAACAAAAATAATAAAACCAAGCTCTAACCAAGTAAGAAGAAATGCACTCTCAAAAGATTTTATCAAACTAAAATGCTTTATTTCAAGCCATATGTAATTGGAACATTATAGGATTGAATTCATAATTCAAGTATGTTAATAGAATAACAAATTTTGAACATGCTATGATAATTTTGATCTCAGTATCAACTATTATTTCAATTGCTCAAACTCTACCATACAATTACATATCATCGAGGATAAATTGACCAAATAAGATCCATGGACCGTGAGGCAAATTAAAATCAGAGGAATAAAATTCCCATGACTGGAAAAAATCAACCACCAAAGTAAAAATAACTAAAAAATACATAATTGCTACGCAGTACCCCAAGCTAATTCAAATAAATAGAAAGTTGTTTATATAGTTGAACTCTACAGTAATCTTGGTCCAACTAAAAAAATCATATAAAAATTTTAATTAGAAAAAAAAGAGAAAAAGTGCATGTACCTGCGTAATTGAGGCAAAAGAGTTGGGCTCAGGCTTTGGCATAATAGCTCATGGCATATATTGTTATCACTTTTAATCGTATATAATATAAGAAAAAGAAGGTTCCTTTGCCCTCTTAAAAACCTCCAGCCCCCTTTTTCATTTCCCTTTCTTGTTCCAAATGAAGCTTAAGTACCACAATATGCAACCTACTCAAAATCAATGAGATGCTCCAATTGTTTTGGATGTCTAATCACACACAGATTTAGTGAAGAAGCAATTTTTATTTAATACAAAAGTTAAAGATATATAAAACCAAATAATTGGGTTATGATTTACCTTTCTTTTTCTTTTCCAAGAATTAGATTGTATCCCCATTCCAAATAGTATCCTTAAAAGGAGGGAAAGGGATAATCCGGTACGTTTTAAGTTGATAGTACACAAATTGCAGTAACTCAATCATATAATAATGTATTTATGTAGACAAACAAATACAAAGCTAGCAGCCTAGCAAGCCTCACCATGGTTCTCTCAAATTCTGATTTTAATAGGCAAAGTAAACCTTCGTGAAATAAATTAAACTCACAAAATTAACACAAAACACAACCATGAAGCTGAATAACATATAATTCGCCCAAATTGAGAGAATACACCAGAAGCCCTAACTTGAAAAACACAAAAATCCCCAACTTAAAAATAATATAATTGGATAAGTTAATGTTCACCAAATTCTCAACTGCGTTAATTTTCACCAATACAAAATTTACCTACCGAGCTATCACACAAAACATGAGTTTTTACGAAAATCTCCATAATTCCATATAATGGACTATTTACAACAGTTGGCTCAGGCCAATTATCAAACATGTGGGCAACTGTCAATATTCCCTTGAACTTACCCCTTTTTGTTGTATCAAGTCAAACCTAACTAATTCAAAGTAAACACAACCTTGGGCTATCACACACCCAAGACAATCCCAACAAAATATAATTCGGAAGTAACAAAGTAAAATAATATAGTAATTGTGTGAATTGTAACTCCTAAGTAGTTTAAAATTATTACCTTTGATTGTTATCTCGAGGAACCCTAACCTGGCTGCTTAATAGCAAGTGATTCATCATTAGATTGTATGACACGCTTAAAAAATTGGTAGTTCACAACATTATGCTCCTAATAAAGTTTAACTCTCCCCAAATTTTTCATTGTTCTCTGTCCCTGTTATTACTTGTATGGCATTTGAACTCTATTTACATTTGAAAATGGAAAAAAAGACTATCTAAATGTACATTGAGGCTTGTTGTTTGTAACCCAGGTTACGATATGTATTTATCCATTTTTTCCCTGACTTGTTACTTGACATGGTTTTTCATTTTAATTTTTAATGACAAAAAGACCAATGTGTTTTCCAGGATTTTTAAGGAAATAATAGTAGCCAAAGAATTAGTATTAAATGTATCGAAATTGTTCTAAAATGACTTCATTGAGATGTGATGACTATGTCAGAGACATACCAAGAACTTGAGCAGATGTAATCCGTTTCTTTAGGTCTTGTGTCAGCATTTTTCGGACCAGGTCTTTTGCACTACTTGATATAGATGGCCAAGGTTGACTTTCAAAGTCAATATCTCCTTTTAAGAAAACATCAAATATTCCCTTCTCCGTCTTTGCAATGCTCTTTGTTAAAAGAAAATTCCAATGGAAACTTGAATGCTAAACAACAGCACCATATGCTCAACAACTCTAGCAAAAGGATAATGGTTTTCCAAGTTTTAATGGAGGTACACCACTGAGTAAGATATACAACATAACCCCTGTAGTCCATATATCCATCTCATTCCCATATCTTCGCCGCAACACTTCAGGAGCAACATAATAAGCACTTCCAACAATATCCCGATACACCTTTCCTGGAAAATAGTCATTAATTGTTACAACAAAATTCAGAATGATTGCAATACATTAAAGTCAGAGTAAAACATGCACGGATATTATAATTTAATTGAAAATAATTACTCATTACTTAACGATTAGTGGACATAGAACAAATTTAATTGTGCAAAGGTACTCCACTAAACATTATTGGTAACAGGTTAGCACACAATATCACTTAAAAGGTATTAGGGATAAGAGTGATGTCTTCTAGATAATGTGATGCTGAAGAATGCGAAGCAAGCTCTAAATGCTAGAAGGAAAAATGAAATAAAAAACAAACATAATTGAAAATACTCTAGGAAATTTTCTCTAAAATAGTTACAATTCTGAGTTACTATCGTAATGAACTCAGCTAAGAATGATTTTGAAAAACATATGTTGTAATTGAGTAATTCTACCAAACATCTCTGTGATTGTTGTCAACATTAAACAGACGTAACATACTACCCATAATATTTTATCATATTTAGCTCTGTAAATTATAGGGGGGGGGGGGAGAAAGTAAAGTAAGTTCTATTTGATATCAGCATTCCTTTAAGTGACAAAAGATTAAATTTTTAACCTTGTGAAGCACCAACACAATTTACTTGAGATTCAGAAAGAGCAATCTGTTCAATTCCATAATAATTCTAAGAGATCAATACTACTTCTGTTAATTCAATTTGTTCAGTAACAAAAAAAAACTATGGCAATTTCTCAATCATCAGTTTCCTATTTTACAGGGGGGAAATACAAAAAGTAAAAAAAAACAGCTTCTTTATCTGTTATTTTTTGCAGTAATTAAAAATTAAAAATTAAAATTAAAAATTAAAAAAAACATCTTTGTCTGCGTATACAAAAAAAAGTAGAGTAGGGTGTAATTCTTTATCTGTTATAGAGTAGAGTAGGGTTTACATAATTTTTTTTATGTTGTTATGTAATTCAGAAACAGCTTCTTTATCTGTTATTTCTAGGGTTTGAGTAAGGTTTATGTAAAGGAACTATATCGATTGGAAAAGAAAGTTGAAGAAATTTACCTGCAAAGCAACTCTGCTGAAGTTTTGGCTGCGTATGAATTTCGCTACGCTCTCAATTTTGAAATTCTTCGGGAACACTACTTTGCCTGCGCTGTATGTGAGAGAGAAATTGAAGGCTCATACAAATGGTGCTCTGTATGTGAGAGAGAAAGTGAGGGCTTATACATATGGGTCGAATATGTAGCTTTTGGGGAAATTAGGAAGAGAAAGGGAGTGAGGTAGAGTTGGGGTTTTGATTTTGGGGAAATCGTGAAGAGAAAGGAATAGAGAAGTAGATTTGGAATGGGGACCGGTGAACATGAGAGATAGTTGATTTGGGCGGGATTTTCTTTATGTGAGATGAGATGTGATCCATTAGATTAAGTTGGAAGAATCTGAACCGTTTTTGTGCTTTGTCAAATGAAATATTCAAAATAGGTTCTGTTTTATTATATATATATATATATATATATATATAAATTTTCTGACTTATTTGGGCCTGGATTTCTACTTCGTGGCCTTTTTATTGCTTTAATATATATATATATATATATATATATTAACTGTATATATTAACTTTTTACATTCCAGTTTGGCCTGGATCATTTTGTGGCCTTTTTATTGCTTTTATAAATATATATATATAGTTACATTTCTGTCCGGGCAAAGGATAGAATGTCCGTCGCCTTTTATAATTTTATATATATATATATTTACTTTTTGCTGAGCCTGGACAATTTTGTGGCTCTTTTACAGCTTATATATATATATATATATATTTCAATTCTGTCAAGCTTGGATCATCCCGTGACTCTTTTACGTCTTATATATATATATATATATATATATATATATATATATTTCCATTCTGTCAAGTCTGGATCATCTCGTGGATTTTTATAGCTTATATATATATATATATATATATATATTTCCATTCCAGTCCGGGCACAGGATTGACTCCGTCGCCCTTTACCGCATATATATATATATATATATATATATATATATATATTTCCATTTTGTCAGGCATGGATTATTCCGTGGCTTTTTACAGCTTTTATATATATATATATATATATATATATATATATATTTACATTCCAGTCCAGGCATCGGAGTGAAAACCCATCGCCCTTTACAGCTTTCGTATATATATGACTATATATATATATATCTTTCTTTTATTCATTGTGATTAATTTGCTACTGTAAATATTCATTTGACATGAATCGGAGTTGACATCTATTTGGGCGAACTAGATTTCTTTAAATCTCGCCAATTCTATCTTTCAAACAGTTCAAAATAGGTTCAGATAGAACTAGGATTAGAATGGCTGAGATTTATTTAAATCTAGTAGTTTTTCTAGTTTATTCAGTCAGGAAGCAACCTCGCGGCCCTTAGATTGCTATCTAGTGGGAACGAGACGCTTCAGGTATGCGCAAGCCATGATTTACTGATGAATTCGTGGTTCTGGAGATCTTTAGATGTAAATATATATTTCTGTATATATTTGAACTGTGCAGGTTTTATTGGCTTCCCTCTGTGAGCCTAGGGATCGTGGGATTCATGATCAAGTTGATCAGAATCTGATTCCCACGATGGACAAACTCTACTTTACAAATGTACGCTGCCAATTTTCTATAAAATGTACATCTGAAAGACCTTGAAACGGTTATCCGGGTTTAAGGTCTCAACATAATAAGAATAATGGTTTGTCATGTCAGAGTCACTCCGATGGCTGTTATGCCCATGAGAAGACCGACACTTATATATATTTTGTGGTCTAGGATGCTTCGCAGCCCGACAATCACCATTCAAATTGAGCCAAAAGGCTGAAAAGATAAAAAACGAAAGTATCAAACTGCTTCAATTCCTACGTGAGCGTAAGGGTTTGATAACCACCTTTCAAAACAACAGTTACATTTCTTGCCTAAAAAAGGACTTTTGCAAATCAAATCAAACCCTTCGTATATAGGTTCAACGAAGCACGACCATACTTTCAAATCAATCAAGCATATGCCCAATTTCTTCCAGCATTCACACACACACATATTGTAGATTTAAAAGGGAAATATTGAAAAGATGCGGTACCGTGTTTTCACGGGAGTTGTGGGGTGCCTAACACCTTCCCCACACTTAACCAAGCCCCCGAACTCAAAACTTCGATTTCAAAGATCAAGTTTCGATAGTGTCCAACAAATCGGGCCTCCTTTCAAATAAATTCAGTTGAGTTGGTACAACCATTTCAAAATCTACCAACTGGCGACTCTGTAAAACGTTCAAATCGTCGACATGATACATGTTGGCCTTTTCCTAAAAAACCCTTCAAAATATTTTTCATGATAAAAAAGAATAAGGGTAGACAAAACTTAGTAAGAGAGAAAGATCCGGGTTTGACCCGACCCAAGTTATTTTCAGACGTCGACAGGTGGCGACTCTGCTGGGGACAGTAGAGGGCTTAGGCCGCGTTCAAATCTTTTCAAACATTTCCCATTTATATCTGCATACGTGTGAATGATGCGTCTTTACATTGAATGAATGCGTGAAATTCTGCGTCTTTACATTAAATGAATGTGAATGAATGCTTTCCTACTTTATTAGTGCTTCACACAAATATTAGTGCTTCGCACCAATGTCATCATATACATACGGTGAGACATGATGTATGTGAATGTATGTTGTGTGATTCCTCCACCAGGAGGCAAACCCGTCGGTGACAGAGTAATGTCTTCGAGGACGGCTAAGTCTTCCGGGCTCATGAAAAAGCACCACTCAGATCCGCTCCAGTTGAAAGATAGGATTAATTTCCTCTCTAGTAGATTGCGATGATCTGGGGACCTTTATGCCGAAAATCAGCGAGAGTAGCCTAAGATAGGTCAGCCTTTGATTAACCAAATCCAAAGGGAAGCTTCTTCATGCCTTCCTTTTTCAATTCAATGGCAAGTTTTCAATTCCAATGTAAATAATGTACATTCCATGTCTTCTAAATTCTGTTATATTATCATGTCATCAAAACAACTGACCTCTATTTTGTAGGAAAAGATTAAAAAACCTCAAAAACACATCATAGCATGCATCATATCCATACCTACCTCAGGAAATTAACACGCCTACGTTTGTTGTAGGTGAAAAATTAGTCCTGTCACTAGATCTAAGTCTAAGAAAGCACAAAGTCAATCTCTGGACATGGCTTCTAGTGCTCAGCCAGAATCTGCCCCTGTCTCTAGAGAGGAGTTTGAAGGACTAAAGAGCTAGATAGCCGAATTGGCCAGTTTCTTGAGAGAACAAAGTAAAGCCCTTAAAGGGAAACAAGCATAGGGTCACACAGAATCAGGAACATCCGGTGGCAATCAAGAGACCGGGAAGACAGACACTCAGATTCCTGATCCTCAGAACCAGGATACTACCAATAAAACCCCTGAAATCACCACCCTCAACAAAGAACAGGAAGATGGTGACATTCTGAAGAAAGTGCAACAGATAGAAGAAACCATCCGGTCTATCAAAGGGACTGGGGCAATTGGCAGTGTCAATTTTTTAGACCTATGTATTTTCCCTGGGGCTCGTTATCCCGAAAAATTTTGAGTCCCTGATTTTGAGAAATACGATGGATTGGAAGACCCCTACACTCACTTAAAGGTATTCATTGGAGAGCTAGGAACCTATGCAGAGGACGAGAAACTCTGAATGCAGTTATTCCAGAAAAGTCTAACCGGAAAGGCTAGAGCCTGCTATGCCGGTCTGGAAAATTCTAAAATTCATAGCTGGAAAGAGCTGGCACATGCCTTCCTCAATCAATAAAGTTTCCAGTCTCAACTGGCTCCAGACAGATATCAAATAACCAAAATCAAGAAACAAAGTACTGAGTCATTCAGAGAATATGCTCAACACTGGAGACGAATGGCAGCACAAGTCACTCCACCTATGATTGAGTCCGAGATAGTCATGACCTTCATCGACATTCAAGAAGCCCCATATTATGAAAAGGTCCTAGTAGGCATAGGAAAGCTATTTTCAGAAATGATTAAACATGGTGAAATGGCAGAAATGGGGCTCAAATCTGGGAAGATAAAGGATCAGACTGCCTTAGAAGCTGTTGCCAAACATATCCAGTTCGGGAATTACGGGAGTAATCCTGGGAGAGTACACAAGAAAAAAGACGAAGAAGTGTCCTCAGTAATACAAGGACAGAATCAGAAGGGAGATTTAAGCAATATGCCCATTCAAAGGAGGAGCTATTCCCCTTTTCAAGCTTCAGCACAACCTTCAACCCACCATTTCAGAAAACTATGGAGGCCAGACGTCGGAGAACATTCACTCCGTTAGGGGATTCACCCGAGAATGTGCTAAAACTGTTGATAGCACTGAAAAAGATTGTGCAACTCCTTCCACCAACCAATACCGGTGGACGAAATTTTGACCCAAGCAAAAAATGCGCTTATCATTTTGGAGCTTCGAAACATGATACACAAGACTGTTGGTCTCTCAAGCATAAAATTCAAGACTTGATTGACAATGGAGAGATTGTGGTGACAAAGCCCGAGCAACCGCACATGCAGGATAATCCCCTCCCTCAGCACAAAGAGAAGGGTATCAACATGATTAGCACATAAAATGGAGAAGGATCCAAATACCTCTGATATATTGGAGAGCAACTCCACCTAGCAATAATAGACCAGCTAGTTGGGAAGTCTCAGAAAGGCGATTCCTGATAGAACAGGAGATCAAGTCTATCAAGGAACAAATTGGACAATTAGCAGAGCTGGTCGTATACTAACATCAGGTCACCAGACTGCTGATAAACCAGACCAACCAGTCTGATGCAAATCCTTCCAAACCAGAAATCAGTCCCATTCCTATTAGGGACCATTATCGTTTTCATCAGTATGAACCCTGGGCCGACAAGATGGCCAAGGAAGAGAAGTTCCAGGCTGATAGGGAATTCGCTTTCCAGAGGAATTTCACCAACCTAAACTAGCCGATGAAGGAAATCCTCTAGATGTTAATCAACGAGGGGATGGTCATAGATCTGTTACCCCCAGTGAACCCTCGATTTAGAAAATTCAAACCTGACAAAATCTGCCAGTACCAATCCAATGCACCCGGGCTTGATACTGAGGACTGCTGGGCACTTCGCCATTTAATTCAGAACATGATTGAAAGGGGTGAACTGATAAGAGGGAGTCAAGATTATGGCCTTCCTGATGAAGAAACTCTCTTTATTCCCACGGCATGGAATCAGGATACAGTGGCTGTTATTTCTGATAGTAGTGTGCATACAAGCCAATCATGTATGATGATAAAGCACATACTTTGTAAACAGTCTTATTTATTTATTAATAAAATATTAATTTAAGACATTTAATTATCTACATGGTGCTATTTTTTTTATAATATGTAAATAACCCATAGTTTTAAGCAATGCTTTTAGAATCATGATGAGATCATGCTAATGAGATCTAAATTCTTAGAAAACTTAAAAACTAAAATAGTTCTGAATCGTGGGATTTCTAAAATAGGGATTTGTAAATCCGGATAGATTGGTACATATGTTGCTTGCTCATTGGATGAGGATGACTGATCTCATGGTCATTTGTGTGAAGACACTAAAGCAAGTATGTAGGTGCTTATTTGAGAATAAGTTCACTGAACGTGACTCGCTATGAAATATCTAATGGAGTTTTACTCACCTGTCAATAGGAATTCCTAATGTGATAGTAGTACAAGTGATCCTTGGACTTGAGACCATCATAGTATCTTGTATATAACAAATTATACTTTGACTTATTCCTTAAGGCCTTTTAAGGTATATATAGGGTATGCTTGGGTATAATGAGTTATATATGGAGATAATGTATGATCAATAAAGAATCTACCACCTCTAGTAAAAGAGGAGATATGTTCTATGTGATTCGTTAAATGACAACCAGGAATCCTTGGCCAAGGTTGAATGAAATTAGAAAGAGGTTTCTAATTTGCATTATTTGGAGTTATTGCGTTTTCTAATTGAAATATATATGATTAAATAAATTAAGACTTGACAGTAAATTCATGTCTTATATTTAATTGGGACATTGTATGGTGGAAGGATTGAATTGTATGGTAACTATTAACTCACAGGTTCTTTTATGATTAATGTTGAAATCTATATTATCTGGAAAGTCGTTGATCGCTAGGGAGGCTTATCCCTATTGTAGAATAAATGTTATTTATTTAAATAGATTATTAGTTTAATTTATTTATTTAAATAAGATTAGAATTGTTCTAATTGATTTATTCACAACCGATTTAATATGGAGAACCTAAAGGGTCACACCATAAAAGGAAAAAGAATTATTTAAGAAGAAAATGGCATGATAATAATAATACATTAAGTATAATTAATTTAATCTATGGTGATAGAATAAATTAAATAGCTTAATATTTATTATTTAATATTTTAGAAATATTAAATATAAATTAATAAGAGGAGTCTTATTAATATTATTATTATTATTATTATTATTATTTTAATTCTAAAGGAGTTTAGGAATTAATATAATATCAGTACTCTCTCTCAATCCTAATAAGATTAGGATATAAATTAATTAAAAGTGTTTAATTAATTAATTAAATAAAATCCTATTATAATTGGATTAGGAGGGTTAACCTAATATCTATATAAGAGAGTCTTATATCAGAAATAAGGTACGTGAATTTTTCCAAGGGTTGGGAGTACACATATTCTATAGAGATAGAAACCAAGGTTAAGACAATAACCCATCTTCCTGAGTTCTTCATCTTCCTTGGTGGATCACCGTTAGAGGCCAAACATTTGGGTGGCTAACGTTGATCAAGGGAAGGATCCACTACAGAGGAATCAAAGGAATCAAAGGAGTAGAACTTGTACCTGAGGAAGCTTGGATCTTCAAAAGTATAATTCCATGTTCTCTCTTTTCTGTTATTGATAACTAGCACAAAGCATGATCATGGTTATGAGTTTGTATAAATTTTTGAAAACCTATGTTTCGCGCTTCCGCCCTATTTATGTGATTTGATTGCATTATTGCGTTACGTACAAACCCAACAGTGGTATCAGAGCCTAACTTTGTGCTAATTATCAATTATATAATTCCATGTATGAATTGATGTATGATGGGATCAGATTTTCTAGACAAAAACTGATTTCTGGTGATGCTGCCGACGAACGGCGCAGCTTCCCAGTTTATTCCCGGCGCAGCTGCGCCGGTCTGCAAAATCCGGTGTCCCAGGCTTCAAGCGCAGCAGCCCAGTACATTCTTGGCGCAGCTGCGCCGGTACCTAGGACAGACCCTGAAAATTGATTTTATTTAATTAAGTAAACTGTTTATTTAATTAATGAAGTTTTAAAATAAAGATATTTATTTTATTTGAAATATGATTTCAGATTGCTAAAATTAAAGGAGTTTAATTTGGATTTATTTTTGATTAAAATAAAAGAGTTTATTTTGTTTCAAAAATAAAATTTAGCAAAACTTTTGTCTAATAAATGACACCGATCTATACATGGAATAACTTTATAATTCATGAGATGAATGAAAATTTATTGATGTATATGGTGATGTGTATGATAATAAATGGGGTTGATTATGGACAATGACCAATGTGATTGGATTTTATTTTGGATGAATGCTTGAATGAATGGGTTTTATAAAATGGGGTCTGCGTACCTCGTCTTCCCTAGTTTTATTCTCGATGTAAATTCTATCTCCTTCCTATGTACTTCCCCTTGACTGCTGATCAAGGTTTCTATTTAATTATAGTTTATGTAATAGAAATAGTTAGAATTATCTTGAAGAAATTGGAGACCAAGGAGCAAGGAACGCGTGAAGACAAATTTGTATGGAGCCCGTGTTTAAATGTAATAGTTATATTTAAATTTAAATTCTTGCACTCCTAGGTTTGACCTTTTGGTTCACTTGGTGGCTCTAGTGAACCAAACTAGAATAAAAGTCCATAATCAATCCGGATAGAATATAGTATTCTATATTGCATGCTAAATATTATATATATGCTAACATGCTTCGCATGTTTAATAAAATGATTCGTATTTTTTATATATATATGTGCATGCGCGCTAAACAAGATGAGACAAATAATAACAAACCCCTCAAAGAAATAATATTAAGTCCGAAGCGTTCAAATGATATTTGGAATATCGAACGTCGTCTTCTAGCATGATTAATTGATAGAGTATTAAATATTTAATATGAGCTTGTTGTGCTATCCACAAGGCGAGTATTGAGTATTTAAGATGTTAATTAATCACATCTGATGCTTATCAAAATTGAACGATCTAGCCTTATTGTGCTATCCACAAAGACGAATATTTTTTTTTGAATTTATGGAAGTGCTAGGCTGGACTTAACTTAAATCATTTTAGTTCGGATGTGCACACACTTGACCATTATAATTTAAGAGGCAAAATAAAAGGAATTACATGGTGATGTTATTGACAAGAGTTGTCTACCTATTTATTTATATATCGCTTGTTGTGCTATCCACAAGGTTATATACATTTGAAATGGGATCCTTATTCTCACTAGCAAATCTTTAATTAGATGTTGCCGAACTATATAAGTGAGGGTAATATAGTTTGATAAAAATAGTGGGAGATACCAATTTAAAATAAAGACCTAAATTTATTTTGGTATGCAAAGTTAATAAAATGAATATTTGCTAAAAATGTTGTCTTTTCACATGCAGAATTTTAAAAATGTCAAAATCACTAATCTCACTACGAAGCATACTTGATGCAAATAAGCTTACCGGGCCGAATTATGAGGACTGGCTAAGAAATCTGAGAATTGTTCTCACTGCTGAAAAGATTTCTTATGTCCTAAATTCAACTATCCCTGAATCTGTTTCGGAAATAGCCTCTGAGGAAGAGATTGCCACTTTCAATAAATGGCAAGATAATGCATCTGTGGCTCAATGCATCATGCTCGCATCCATGAATAATGAGCTTCAGCGTCAGCACGTAAATATGGATGCTCCTGCTATGCTGCTTCACCTTAAGGAGTTGTATGGTGAATAGAGTAGGACTGCTAGATATGAGATATCTAAGGAGCTCTTCCGATCTCGGATGACCGAGGGCACTGCCGTCGAGACTCATGTTCTGAAGGTAATCAATTTGATTGAATGCCTTGGACAACTTGGGTTCGTCATGGATGGGGAGTTGAGTCAAGACTTGGTCTTGCAGTCACTCCCTGAGACCTTCTCGCAGTTTGTGATTAATTTTCACATGAATAAGCTAGATGTCAGCTTGCCTGAGCTGCTTAACATGCTAAAAACTGCAGAAGGCCACTTCCCATCCAAGAAGAACCATGTCTTGATGGTGGATTCTTCCAATAAAAGGAAGAGGCCCAAGGTATCTTCTGAAAAGAAGAAATCCAAGAAGCCTAAGGGAAAGGGGAAAGAAAAGGAACAAAAGAAACCTAAACCAGCTAAAGGAATGTGCTTTCATTGCAATGAGCCGGGACATTGGAAGAGGAACTGCAAGAAGTTTCTAACAGAGAAGAAGCTTGGAGAAGCTTCGACTTCCAATCAAGGTTTGTTTATGATTGAAATTAATTTTTCTGAAAGTTATAATTCTACTTGGGTATTGGATACCGGCTGTGGTTCTCACATATGTAATACTGTGTAGAGACTGGTCAGAAGTAGAAAACTGAACAATGATGAGGTGATCCTACGAGTGGAGAATGGAGCAAAGGTTGCTGCATTAGCTGTTGGAACTTATTGTTTAGCAATGCCCTCGGGCAAGACCATTTATCTTAATAATTGTTATTATGTTCTGAATATTATTAAAAATATTATTTTAATTTCTGTATTGGATATGGAAGGATTTGACGTTATTATAAAGAACAATGGTTGTTCTATTTATAAAGACGATGTTTTATATGGTATTGGAAATTTGCGAAATGGACTTTATATACTTGACTTGCAAGAAAATATATTTTAAATTGAACACACTAAGAAAAGGAAAAGAGATTATATTAATTATACCTATATGTGGCACTGTAGACTCGGTCATATCAATGAAACAAGATTATCTAAGTTGCATAAGGATGGGCTCCTAGAGCTATCCGATTATGAATCATATTCAACTTGTGAATCTTGTCTCATGGATAAAATGACTAAATCTCCTTTTAGTGGAAAAGGAGAAAGAGTTACAGAGTTGTTGGCATTGATTCACATAGACGTTTGTGGACCTATGACAACAAGTGCACGGGGAGGGTATTCTTATTTTATTACTTTCACTGATGATCACTGAAGATTTGGATATGTGTATTTGATGAAATACAAATCAGACTCATTTAAAAAGTTCAAAGAGTTCAGAAGTGAAGTAGAGAAACAAACGGGCAAGAGTATTAAGATACTTCGATCAGATCGAGGTGGTGGAGAATACTTAAGCGGTGAGTTTCTCAATTGTCTCAAAGAAAATGGTATAATCTCACAATGGACTCCTCCAGGTACACCACAGTTAAATGGAGTATCTGAAAGGAGAAATCGAACACTGTTGGACATGGTTCGATCTATGATGAGTTTTACCGACCTTCCAATTTCCTTCTAGGGATATGCCCTAGAAACGGCTGCATACCTACTTAATAAGGTACCTACCAAATCCGCCCCAAAGACTCCATATGAGATGTGAAAGGGGAGAAAACCAAATCTTAAGCATGTTAAGACTTGGGGTTGTCCAGCTTATGTCAAAAAGTTTGAAAATGATAAGCTACAGACTAAATTCGATAAGTGTAGATTTGTGGGATACCCTAAAGAAACTTTAGGGTATTATTTCTATCATCCAACTGATCAAAAGGTGTTTGTTGCGAAATATGCTACCTTCTTGGAAAAGGAGTTTATCCATAAAGGGGTCAGTGGGAGTAAGATATATCTTGAAGAAGTTCAAGAACCACAAATTATCACGGATCAAAGTCAGGTACCTGACCAAGTAGAAGAACCTACTATACCACACCCTGTTCGTAAATCTGGAAGAGTATCAAAGATACCTGAGAGGTATAGATTCGTTATGGAGGATGGCGATGAGGTACACATCATGAATGATGATGATCCATTGAATTACGAACAGGCTATGAGTAATAAAGACTCAGGGAAATGGTTTGAAGCCATGAAATTCGAAATGGAATCCATGTATGAAAACAAAGTATGGACTTTGGTTTCACCACCTGAAGGTATTAAGCCTATTGTGTGTAAATGGGTCTTTAAAAGAAAGACGGGAGCGGACGGCAAGGTAGAGACCTATAAGGCCCGACTGGTTGCAAAAGGTTTCAAACAAAGACAAGGAGTTGACTATGATGAAACCTTCTCACCAGTAGCTATGCTCAAGTCCATTCCGATTTTGCTTGCGATTGCAGCTTATAACAACTATGAGATCTGGCAGATGGACGTGAAAACGGCCTTCCTCAATGGGAAACTTGAGGAGGATGTGTCTATGACACAGCCAGAGGGATTTGTTTCAAAGGTTGGAACAAATCAAGTCTGTAAGCTGCAACGATTCATTTATGGATTGAAGCAAGCTTCTCGTAGATGGAACATTCATTTTGATGAGACAATAAAAGAGTTTGATTTTATCAAAAGCGACGATGAACCATGTGTGTACAAGAAGGTTAGTGGGAGCGCAGTTTCATTCCTTGTATTATATGTTGATGATATATTACTGATAGGGAATGACATTTTTATGCTACAATTGATTATAATCTGGTTATCTAAACACTTCTCCATGAAGGACTTGGGAGAAGGATCCTATATTTTGGGGATAAAGATCTATAGAGATAGATCTAAAAGGATGCTTGGTTTATCCCAAGAAACGTACATTGATGCGATGCTAAAGGGGTTTAGCATGGAAGATTCCAAAAGAGGTCTCATGCCGATGAGCCATGGAATACATCTCTCCAAGAAACAGGCCCCAAAGACACCTGAGGAGAGAGACCGTATGAGTAAGATCCCTTATGCTTCTGCAATAGGATCTATCATGTACGGTATGATATGTACTAGACCAGATGTTGCTCATGCACTTAGTGTAACAAGCAGATACCAGTCGAATCCTGGAGAAGAGCACTGGAAGGCAGTGAAGAATATCCTAAAGTACTTGAGAAGGACTAAAGATATTTTTCTTGTCTATGGTGAAACTTGGGGGATTCACGGACTCAAGTTTTCAAACAGACCAAGATGACAGTAAATCTGTTTCAGGGTATGTGTTTACCTTGAATGGAGGCACAGTGAGTTGGAAGAGTTCCAAGTAGCAAATAGTTGCTGATTCAGTGACAGAGGCAGAGTATATAGCTGCAAGTAAAGCTGCAAAGGAAGCTATTTGGATGAAGAAGTTCATAACTGAACTTGGTGTGGTTTCTAGCATTGGAGAAGCAGTTCCCGTTTACTGTGACAACACAGGAGCAGTTGCACAGGCTAAGGAACCCAGGTCTCATCAGAAATCTAAACACGTGTTGCGGCGATTTCATTTGATCAGGGAGATCATTGAAAGAGGAGACGTCACCTTGGAGCGTGTGGACTCTCAAGACAACATTGCAGATCCATTTACTAAAGCTCTAACACAACAGTAGTTTGATCGTCACTTAGAGAAGATAGATATGAGATACCACGGCGATTGGCTTTAGTGCAAGTGGGAGATTGATAGTAGTGTGCATACAAGCCAATCATGTATGATGATAAAGCACATACTTTGTAAACAATCTTATTTATTTATTAATAAAATATTAATTTAAGACATTTAATTATCTACATGGTGCTGTTTTTTTTATAATATGTAAATAACCCATAGTTTTAAGCAATGCTTTTAGAATCATGATGAGATCATGCTAATGAGATCTAAATTCTTAGAAAGCTTAAAAACTAAAACAGTTCTCAATCGTGGGATTTCTAAAATAGGAATTTGTAAATCCTGGATAGATTGGTACATATGTTGCTTGCTCATTGGATGAGGATGACTGATCTCATGGTCATTTGTGTGAAGACACTAAAGCAAGTATGTAGGTGCTTATTTGAGAATAAGTTCACTGAACGTGACTCGCTATGGAATATCTAATGGAGTTTTACTCACCTATCAATAGGAATTCCTAATGTGATAGTAGTACAAGTGATCCTTGGACTTGAGATCATCATAGTATCTTGTATATAACAAATTATACTTTGACTTATTCCTTAAGACCTTTTAAGGTATATATAGGGTATGCTTGGGTATAATGAGTTACATATGGACATAATATATGATCAATAAAGAATCTACCACCTTTAGTAAAAGAGGAGATATGTCCTATGTGATTTGTTAAATGACAACTAGGAATCCTTGGCCAAGGTGGAATGAAATTAGAAAGAGGTTTCTAATTTGCATTATTTGGAGTTGTGCGTTTTCTAATCGAAATACATATGATTAAATAAATTAAGACTTGACAATAAATCCATGTCTTATATTTAATTGAGACATTGTATGGTGGAAGGATTGAATTGTACGGTAACTATTAACTCACAGGTTCTTTTATGATTAATGTTGAAATCTATATTATCTGGAAAGTCGTTGATCGCTAGGGAGGCTTATCCCTATTGTAGAATAAATGTTATTTATTTAAATAGATTATTAATGTAATTTATTTATTTAAATAAGATTAGAATTGTTCTAATTGATTTATTCACAGCCGATTTAATATGGAGAACCTAAAGGGTCACACCATAAAAGGAAGAAGAATTATTTAAGAAAAAAATGGCATGATAGTAATAAGCATTAAGTATAACTAATTTAATCTATGGTGATAGAATAAATTAAATAGCTTAATGTTTATCATTTAATATTTTAAAAATATTAAATATAAATTAATAAGAGGAGTCTTATTAATATTAATATTATTATTATTATTTTAATTCTAAAGGAGTTTAGGAATTAATATAATATCAGTACTCTCTCTCAATCATAATAAGATTAGGATATAAATTAATTAAAAGTGTTTAATTAATTAATTAAATAAAACCCTATTATAATTGGATTAGGAGGGTTAACCTAATATTTATATAAGAGAGTCTTATATCAGAAATAAGGTACGTGAATTTTTCCAAAGGTTGGGAGTACACATATTCTATAGAGATAGAAACAAAGATTAAGCCAATAACCCATCTTCCTGAGTTCTTTATCTTCCTTGGTGGATCACCGTTAGAGGCCAAACATTTGGGTGGCTGACATTGATCAAGGGAAGGAGCCACTACAGAGGAATCAAAGGAATCAAAGGAGTAGAACTTGTACCTGAGGAAGCTTGGATCTTCAAAGGTATAATTTCATGTTTTCTCTTTTCTGTTATTGATAACTAGCACAAAGCATGATCATGGTTATGGGTTTGTATAAATTTTTAAAAACCTATGTTTCGCGCTTCTGCCCTATTTATGTGATTTGATTGCATAATTGCGTTACGTACAAACCCAACAATTTCCTGTGATAAGGAGTCAACCCTCACACCCCTAATGCTACCAGGGAAAAGGGCCTAAGAAATATAAAATAATGTGAAGTTGGCGGCACACGAACCTTTGATATTACCCTTCAGACCCCAGTATCCAGTAATCAGTCTAAAAAGAGTCCCATGGAACTACGAGAATGATAAAGGTTCGACCTCGAATAACAATGCCATTGTACCAAAGGAGAATCCATTGTACCTGCCTCAGCGGGTGATCAAGTCAGTCATCAAAGCCAAAGAAAAGCTAGCTGAAGAAAAAATAGAAGAGTTCCTCGGTAAAATGTGACACAATGAAATCAAAGTGGTGCAAAGCCTAAAGGATGCACCCGAGCATATGTCCATTCTAGATCTGGCCTTATCATCGGTGGATCATTGCAACATTCTGGTGAAAGTACTTGAAGAAGCCCATCTGCCACATACCGTGGATGCCTAGAAATTCTGTCACATGGTATAACACATTTCCAACAGCAATGTGATATTTTTCACTAAAGATGATATACCTATAGAGGGGACGTGTCATTGTAAGTCACTGCACATAGCAGTGATGTCATCATGATATGTGATCGGAGGTGTGCTGATAGATGGAGGATCATCCCTTAACATCTGCCCCTATGACACCTTGGAGAGAATGAAGATTAACCCGAACCGGATCAAAACCAGTCATGTGGTCATCTGCGCTTTCGATGGATCTCGCCAACAAGCTATGGGAGAAATATAGCTTCTACTGGAGATTGGTCTGCACACTTTCTATGTGTCTTTTCAGGTGCTCAACATCGCCACCGGCTACAACTTGTTGCTGGGAAGGCCATGGATCCATATGGCAGGGGCAGTGCCATCCACCCTCCATCAGCAACTCAAATACATTCTCAACGACAACCTAATCACGGTGAATGCCGAACCGAAATACCCTATCTGCATACAGGGAGACATGCCGGTGATCAGCCTGGATGCAAGGATTGAACCTGCTAGTTTTCAAGCATTGGAGGTAAGCGATACTCATTACCTACCAGTGGGAGCACCAGCTTTGAAGCTTAAACCCCGAAGTGATGACAGTGGGCCAGGAGATGGTATCTTTGGGTTTCCAACCTGGAGAAGGGTTAGGAAAGAATCAGGAAGGTATTAAAAGTCCAATACAAATCCCGAGCCAGCCAGGGAGAGCCGGATTGGGTTATTCATCCGGGTCAAGCCGTCGGAACCCACATAAGCATCCTAAGGCTCATGCTTCCACCATACTATTGCCAAACCTCACTGATGCCGGATTTGTGAAGCCGATGAGGAAGATCCCTACTGTTGTATCAGCCATGTTGTTTCCTCCAATCATACCGGTAAGTGAGAGAAAGACCCCAAAGCCTGAAAAGGAGAGAAAAAAAAAGAAAGGAAAAGTTCCTGTACGAAGGACGAGACCCATTTGCTACCATGCGTGTTCTCATACACTACGAGGGGATGAATGATGATATCCAGACAGTGACGATGAGGATCAAATTGAAATTCCTCGCATCAAGAAAGAGGAGGGAAATAGTTCAAAGAAAAACCCTGGCACTATTTTGAAGGATGTCTCAGTCAGATTGCGATGATCTAGGATCTTCATGCCGAAAAGTCGCGAGACTAGCCTAAGATAGGTCAGCCTCTGACTAACCAAATTCGAAGGGAAGCTTCTTCATGCCTTCCTCTTTCAATGTAATGGCAAGTTTTCAATTCCAATGTAAATAATGTACATTCCATGTCTTGTAAATTCTGTCATAGTATCATGTCATCAAAATAACTGACCTCTGTTTTGCAGGATAAGATTAAAAAACCTTAAAAACCTCAAAAACACATCATAGCATGCATCATATCCATACCTACCTCAGGAAATTAACACGCCTACATTTGTTGTAGGTGAAAAATTAGTCCTATCACTAAAGAAAGCACAAAGTTAATCTCTGGACATGGCTTCTAGTGCTCAGCCAGAATCTGCCCCTGTCTCTAGAGAGGAGTTTGAAGGAATAAAGAACTAGATAGCTGAATTAGCCAGTTTCTTGAGAAAACAAAGTAAAGCCCTTAAAGGGAAACAAGCACAGGGTCACACAGAATCAGGAACACCCGGTGGCAATCAAGAGACCGGGAACACAGACACTCAGATTCCTGATCCTCAGAACCAGGATACTACCAACAAAACCCTAAAGTCACCACCCTCAACAAAGAACAGGAAGTTGGTGAAATTCTGAAGAAAGTGCAACAGATAGAAGAAACCATCCGGTCTATCAAAGGGACTGGGGAAATTGACAGTGTTAATTATTCAGACCTATATATTTTTCCTAGGGCTTGTTATCCCGAAAAATTTTGAGTCCCTGATTTCGAGAAATACGATGGATTGGGAGACCCCTATGTTGTCCGATTTATGTAACGACAATTAACGCGCAAGTATACGCGGTTAACAAGTAATATAGGATAAGTAAAGATCGTTCCCACGGAGAATTAACAAATAAAAGGTCGCCAAACCACTAGCACATAATCGCCCCAGTCTTATTTAAACGAGAGATAAAGAGTTGGAATTAAAACTAAGTTAAACTAGTGAAGGAATTTAATTTAAACTAATTAATCCCTAGAGTAAAATCAGACGATGAAGGCATGAGATCCCAATTTCCCCTAATAATTCATCTAAATCAATAAACTCCCAATTAGGTCAAGTTAACCGTCATGGTTGTTAGCCGAGAACACGAAAGTGAGAGAAGGCCATCTTTCGATGCACCTACTCCATACCACGTGCAATCCACAGATGGTAGAACGCACGTGGACACCCACATTATCTAAACCCCTATATGTCTATGGTGTTTACAAATAATTAGGGATTAAGGTCAAGTTCTCTATTGACTACGAGCGGTGCTTCGGAATATGTCTATCCTACGCACAAATCATATGTCTAACGCCATGTAAACACAAAATCGCCCGCTATTACAATTTGATCTAACCCTACATTTCATCTTTCAAATCCACATAGGTTATTACCGAAATTGTTAGCTAAACAATTAAGCAATGAAGGGATGAATTGCAATAGACAATCACATAACAATTAACAATAACCAACACGGAAGCAAATCAATATCGATTACTCAAAAGGTTCCATTGGAATCTCAAAATAAGGTTTAAGTCATAAATAACTCAAACATACCATCCACATGTAGAATAAGCATCGTAAGAACACAAATATGAATCAAAGAGAAAATAAGAGTAAGAAATGCGAATCTGATTCCTCTTGATCAAAATACGAATCCTTGATGTTCTTCAAATGCTTCAGCAATCAAGTCTAATAAAACCCTACAACATTAACTACTATAAACTAGTCTAATCTCTACTTCTATTCTACTCCTAGACAAGAAAATGTAAAAGAAAATGAAAAACTAGAAGAAGGAAATTAGGGCTAAGCTCCCTTAAAGGGAGATATATCTATTATGTTGCCAAAATGCCCTTATATGCCTTTTTCCCGCCGAGCCTGCCTTGCTGCTCCCAATAAACCAAAACTGCTGCGTTAAAAACTAAGTCAACTGTGGAGCTTGACCGGCGCAGCTGCGCAGGTCCTATGCCTGCAGCCGGCGCAGCTGCGCAGGCTCAGGTTCTGAAATTCTGCTGCTTTTGCTTTGCTGCTGCACTCTCCTGCTGCCCTTCTGAATTCCTTCTTGATTCTATCTGCTCCTAGCTTCTGTCAATCCCTCATGCTTACTCTTTAAGCGTTGTCCCCTTTTTTAGCACCTTTTCATCCTTTTAAGCTCAAAATGCACCCGGAGCGTTCCTAAATATAAATCTGCAAAAGAAAGTAAAAAGGCATGAAAAGCTACGATAACACTTGAGTTTAAACAACAATCGCAGTGAGTTGATATCTAAATAAGTGGTTATAAAACCACTTATCAAATACCCCCAAACTTAAACGTTGCTTGCCCTCAAGTAACACAAACAAAACCAAACACAAATGCAATGTAAGTAACTATAATGTATGCAATCAATACTAGAATGAAAGTGAATCCAGGTCTCAGTCAGAATGGATATTCACATGCCATGCCTCAGAAAAGTCCCAGGCCAATCAAACAGATAAGCAACCCAAGATAAGATCAAAAGTATAACTTTGCAAATCCAAATCTGTCAACACTGATGTAATGTGCGTTGTGTGCCTAGCAACCATTAAACATGCTTTGAACAAAAATACCACATACTATGCTTCTTAAGGGAAAAAAAAACTAGTTTTAATTAAAGGAAAACAGTAAATCATACAAGTTCTAACTAAGACCACGTATTACTTAAGTTAAGAGATAACAGGGAGTTTATTATTCTTTTTATTGACCCACGAGGGCGTATTCGCACTTTCCCGTGTACACATTCGACTGTGCAATGCCTAGTCCTCTTAGGCTTTTCAATGATATCCATGTAGCGAGCTTTCGACGACCGACTCCCAGACCAGACGGCCTTAGGGCGTTGGGTGTAGAGACACTCCTAGGGCTTACTTGCTCGAATATCAAAGGCCACAGAACTCAACGTAGCCAAAGTGTTTATTCTATTTTTTTTTTCAATGCATTTTCTTTTGTTTTCTTTTTCTATTTCTTTTCCTGCAAGGGAGTGCGTCTTACGCTCCATCTCCCCGCATATATCATGCATGTCCCCCTGTTTTCCCCCAAACTTAAGCTTTTAACAATCTTAGTTATTATCATATGATCACTGACTCTTTTATTAAAACATAAATTTTCCACCAGAAGATAAGTATGGAACATTTCAACTAAACAAATCATGATGGCTACTTCATCGTGCTAATTGGCTACACAGCATCTGACAGATAAAGATTTACATATATGATCTTAAAATCAAGCTTAAGTCTCAAATCGGTTTGAAAAACAAGAAATTTTAGCTTTCATCATAGGCCAACTTATTAACAAACCAACTTCAACCTGAATTTATGCAGTATGTCATACAACATGTCCTAACACAGTTAACTAAAACAAAACAAAAATTTTAAAAATTTGATAATTTTTAACAAAATACGAACTACATGCACTAAATGAACTAAACAAAATGCAATATGATATGAATTAAACTACATGCAAATAAACCCCTAAAATACCCCCAAACTTAAAATGTTCAATGTCCGCATTGAAGGTAAAAGGGTAAAAAAAAAGGAACTCCCCTACTCGGACTCGTCGTCCTCCTCCTCATCAATCTGCTCTGGCGGTGTGTCTGGAGGAGGGTATTGACTGCCGATGCCAAATGTAGGAAACTCTGCATGTATGCCCAACTGCCCGAATGCATGAGATAAAGCTTGGGAGAAACCGGATGTATAAGTCTGGAAGTCTGTGTATGTGGTATCCATCCGTCTCCTCAGCTGTCGAATCTCCCTCTGCTGCATAGCATACTGTGCGGGAGTTGGCCCTGCCGCCTGCTGAGCCTGCTCTGGCTCATTTTCTTCTTCTTCTTCATCATCCTCATCCTCATCAGAATCATCATCTCGCACAAACCCCAGTCCTCGGGGATGAGACTCTGCCCCCTGCCAGATGGTGTACTGCTGGATGGTTTTATGGTCTATATCGAGCATCGGGCGCAGCAGCTCTTCATTATCCCATACCACTCCAGCAGCCAAACATAAGCGTGTAATCACCGAGGCATGTGGAATCCCTCCTGAGGTGCTC
This sequence comes from Panax stipuleanatus, assembly GCA_020205555.1. Classification (NCBI taxonomy): domain Eukaryota; kingdom Viridiplantae; phylum Streptophyta; class Magnoliopsida; order Apiales; family Araliaceae; genus Panax; species Panax stipuleanatus. Next base: position 104,111,711 of record CM035125.1, read on the forward strand.
CCCCTCATAAACTTCAGCATGGACTGATTCAGAATGTGTCCAATGTCAATCCGTCTATTCTTGATGATGCCGTAGAGTAGGGTAGCTCGCTCAGTGGTGACCTCGGCATGATGGCTCGAAGGAAGAATGCTCGCACAAATGAAGCTGTACCAAGCCTTGGCGTATCGACTCAGGGCATTCTGAGGGAAACCTATCTTTCGAGTCGTGCCTGAGTATATTGTCCATTTGGTGCCCGGTTTGCATAATTCCTTTATCAGTCTGTCCAAGTTAGTCTCATGACGCTGAGACTCGACCCAATTTGTCGGGCCAGAAGGAATAGTGTCCAGCTTGAAAATTTCATTTATGGCCTGCTTGGTGTACGACACATGCTTCCTCCTCACATAAGATATCCCATTCTGTGCCTCGTGTGCATTGGCATAAAACTCTTTAACCAGGGGAATCGGGGCTGGGAGCGGTGTGGCCGCAACAAGCGCCCAACCATGATTAATAATCTGCCTCTTCATAAGCCCATCGTCTTTGCCCGGCTTTAATCCCCTCTCCTTCACACAGTTTTTTCTGTCCAAAACATTGAAGGAGTAACGCTGAGCAGTCAAGTCCACAAATCTAAAGGCGTCAAGAGCCTCATGGGAACTACCCTCGCCATGCTCTGTGCTCAGAGGGGGAGACGGGGGTGATGGAGTTCTGATTCTCTTAGGCATGCTGTTTCGTTAGGCGATTTCGAAACTCTGAAGTAAGCAAATGGATGGAATGCACACCTAAGGTTGATCAGTCGATAGGAATGCTCTCAATTGCCTATGAATCCCTCTCTCAAGGTTCCAAAATCTGTCAACAATGATGCCCCTAAACTCTGTCCAATTTTTCTGCAGACTTAATGAAATTTAAAACCCAAATGCAATGAAGAATTCAATTGCCCACGAATTTTTGCAAACCTTCTCACTCTGTCCACTGCTAAAATCAGCCAAACACTAAGCCTCTTTCTTTATCAGGACCGGAATCAAACAGTTGGAGTGCACCCCCCAAGAAACTCGAAATTGGACCTTTCCTTTTCAGTTATAACACAGATTGAGATGAATTGAGATGAGCAGAACACACCTTACACTTCCTAGAACACCTGCAGCTCCTTACTGATATCCCCTGATTTGGACAATAGACCTGAAACCTTGTTTGCTCCAGTGGCAGTGAATGGACTAAGGCCAGTGAGGGGTTCAATAGAGATGGAGGCTGTAGGGTTTTAGAGATGAAGAGGTAGGAAGATTTAGGGCTAATGGGTTTTGGGGCATGAGACAAGAGAGATGTCGAGTGAGGGAGAGAGGTATATTGGCTCGGTAGGTTTTTCGAATGCAGGCTGCTGAGTATTCAAGAAATAAGAAGGGGCCGGTTTTAATTTAAAAATTTCTGCAGGAGAAGGGAGGACGGCGCAGCTGCGCAGGGTAGTAGTGCATTGGAGGCGCAGCTGCGCAGGGAGTAAAGTGCCAGCAGGCTGTCTGATAGTCAGCGCGGCCGCTCGGGTGGTCATGCTTGCCTTGGCGCGGGCGCGCCAAGTTCCAGAAACTACAATACTCTGCTTTGCATTTCCTCAATGCAGTTGACCATGGGCTTGGCTTTGGGCATGCTACACATTCACATTTTACCTGCCAAACCACATAAATTTTATTAAATCCCTACTAACAAAATGTTGCTTTAACTATTAACTATTAAGCAGAGAATTAACATTTATGGAGAAAAAAAATATAAACAATAAGGAGGATAATCATAGGCATATCAAATCCCAAAAATTTCTATATACGCACATAAGCAATAAGCTCATTTTCAAAAATATGATCAAAACACTTTTAAGTCCCAAAAATATATGCAACATGTACGTGCAACGAAAATATGTCCATTAACCGTTTGAATCCCAAAAATTTCTTTACGTGCGTATACGAAATGTGTCAGCGCATCATACTATGTTCAATAAGCATTTCATGTCCCAAAAATTATACACGTCACTGTCTAAGTCCACAAATGTAGGCACTATACCTTGTACAACCAAATTGTGGAAATATTTACAACTAAGAACTATACTACTAAGAATTAAACATGGGGAGGGACATGTGATAGAAAGCATGTAATGGAGAATTAAACAGGTAGGGAGAAAGAGATGATGGGGTGCCTCCCATCTAGCGCTTGATTTATAGTCCTCTAGCTCGACTGTGTCTGACTACTGCTATCCGACTCCCCGACGATATTGGAGAACCCCTCCATCCATCAGAATTGCTATATGCTTTTGGAGGCTTCCCAATAGAGGAGGACTCGGAATTAAACTACCTAGCACATGGTATGAACAAGAATTCCCCGTACGGAACGTAGGGGAGCTAGGCAATGGTTCCGTTGTGTATGTGAAATGATCGGGGCATGGAGGCATAGAACAGACAACGGACTCTTCTTCTCTTCTCTTTTCTTCTGACCACCATGGTGTCAAGACTGCGGAATTTCTCGTGTCACCGAGACCCGTCTCTGTGATGTGGCTACCAAGGGGGCAAGGGTGTGCAAACTTGACTGGAGTCTCAAACTTCGGCGGAGGAGGCTCTTGTGGTATTATCACTGTTGGTTCATACTCCACATCCCCAATTGGCTCCTCTATTTCCATTGCTTTCGGCTCGCCCAGTTGCAATTGCACTTCGGATTTTCTATCAGTTTCTGCACCCATGTCATAGCACCAAGTATCCTGGGGATCATTACTCACGGCTTCAGTTATCTGAGGTATTGGACTTTGAAGATCTTGAGCGGTTCCTTCCTCAATCACCTCCTCATTCCTTAAAGCTGTGCTAATTTGCTCCACCCAAATCTGAAGATCCTCAATTGATTGCTCTTGCTCAACCAAGGTCTCCTGTGTTGATGCTATGGAATTCCCCCACATAATTTCCAATCCTTCCTTTTCTGTCTCAGCCACGGGCTCCATGTAGTGAGTCTCATTTGTTGGAGTATTGTTGATTAGGGCCATCTGATTCTAAAAATTCTGGTTCGATAGCTCTTGGCTCCTAATCATCTCCTCTTGGTTCGCTAAGGCTCTATACATGAAGTCCATTGTTGACTGTTCTCCTTGTAAACACGGGGATTGATAAGTGGGTTCTGGTGCAAAATTTAGACTTGGCTCGCATTGTTCTTGATAGCTCACAGTATGGGTCTGCCCTTGCTCCTCCTCTACCATCAAGGCCCTACTAATTTGCTCTGCCCAGTTCTGGATATTCTTGACTGACTTCTGTTGCTCAATCAAGATGTCCTTTAATGATATGTCACCTTCTTCCTCCAAGCTTGCATTTTCTGTGTCACCCTCAAAATTGTGTTGAGGCTCGTAAACTGGAGTCTGGAAGGTGCATTCTGGGGCGTATGCGGGATTTGGATCACAGTGTTGGTCTTGATAGTAGTTTACTGAAGGGTGTGGGTGATACCCCCACTCTTGCTGATAGTCGGGATAAGGTTCAGTGTAGGAATAACCACCCCCATACTGCTCCTGTCCATAAATGATAGGCTCCTGATGGCTCATATAAGCTCCAGCACCATAGTCATATGAAGTCACTGGCTCTTGACTCTGTTGGAATGAAACATTATCCAGCTTTCTCGAGACCTCCTCTAACTGTGCTGAGAGTGTGGCAATTGGGTCGAGTCCATCAGTGCTTGCTTCCCTTAGTTGCTCTTGTCTTGTACAGTTCCATGAATAGAAATTTAAGTCCATTGTACCTGAAAAGAGAATATGAGAAGAGAATTAAACACAAATAAAAAGTTTAAATTAAGACTAATTTGATTTAAACTAATGTTGGCAAACAGTTATCCAATTAATTCCCCGGCAACGGCACCAAAAACTTGTTGTCCGATTTATGTAACGACAATTAACGCGCAAGTATACGCGGTCAACAAGTAATATAAGATAAGTAAAGATCGTTCCCACGGAGAATTAACAAATAAAAGGTCGCCAAACCACTAGCACATAATCGCCCCAGTCTTATTTAAACGAGAGATAAAGAGTTGGAATTAAAACTAAGTTAAACTAGTGAAGGAATTTAATTTAAACTAATTAATCCCTAGAGTAAAATCAGACGATGAAGGCATGAGATCCCAATTTCCCCTAATGATTCATCTAAATCAATAAACTCCCAATTAGGTCAAGTTAACCGTCATGGTTGTTAGCCGAGAACACGAAAGTGAGAGAAGGCCATCTTTCGATGCACCTACTCCATACCACGTGCAATCCACAGATGGTAGAACGCACGTGGACACCCACATTATCTAAACCCCTATATATCTATGGTGTTTACAAATAATTAGGGATTAAGGTCAAGTTCTCTATTGACTACGAGCGGTGCTTCAGAATATGTCTATCCTACGCACAAATCATATGTCTAACGCCATGTAAACACAAAATCGCCCGCTATTACAATTTGATCTAACCCTACATTTCATCTTTCAAATCCACATAGGTTATTACCGAAATTGTTAGCTAAACAATTAAGCAATGAAGGGATGAATTGCAATAGACAATCACATAACAATTAACAATAACCAACACGGAAGTAAATCAATATCGATTACTCAAAAGGTTCCATTGGAATCTCAAAATAAGGTTTAAGTCATAAATAACTCAAACATACCATCCACATGTAGAATAAGCATCGTAAGAACACAAATATGAATCAAAGAGAAAATAAGAGTAAGAAATGCGAATCTGATTCCTCTTGATCAAAATACGAATCCTTGATGTTCTTCAAATGCTTCAGCAATCAAGTCTAATAAAACCCTACAACATTAACTACTATAAACTAGTCTAATCTCTACTTCTATTCTACTCCTAGACAAGAAAATGTAAAAGAAAATGAAAAACTAGAAGAAGGAAATTAGGGCTAAGCTCCCTTAAAGGGAGATATATCTATTATGTTGCCAAAATGCCCTTATATGCCTTTTTCCCGCCGAGCCTGCCTTGCTGCTCCCAACAAACCAAAACTGCTGCGTTAAAAACTAAGTCAACTGTGGAGCTTGACCGGCGCAGCTGCGCAGGTCCTATGCCTGCAGCCGGCGCAGCTGCGCAGGCTCAGGTTCTGAAATTCTGCTGCTTTTGCTTTGCTGCTGCACTCTCCTGCTGCCCTTCTGAATTCCTTCTTGATTCTATCTGCTCCTAGCTTCTGTCAATCCCTCATGCTTACTCTTTAAGCGTTGTCCCCTTTTTTAGCACCTTTTCATCCTTTTAATCTCAAAATGCACCCGGAGCGTTCCTAAATATAAATCTGCAAAAGAAAGTAAAAAGGCATGAAAAGCTACGATAACACTTGAGTTTAAACAACAATCGCAGTGAGTTGATATCTAAATAAGTGGTTATAAAACCACTTATCACCCTACACTCACTTAAAGGTATTCATTGGAGAGCTAGGATCCTATGCAGAGGACGAGAAACTCCGAATGCAGTTATTCCAGAAAAGTCTAACCGGAGAGGCTAGAGCCTGGTATGCCCGTCTGGACAATTCTAAAATTCACAGCTGGGAAGAGCTAGCACATGCCTTCCTCAATCAATATAGTTTCCAGTCTCAACTGGCTCTAGATAGATATCAAATAACCAAAATCAAGAAACAAAGTACTGAGTCATTCAGAGAATATGCTCAATGCTGGAGACAAATTGTAGCATAAGTTACTCCACCTATGATTGAGTCCGAGATAGTCATGACCTTCATCGACATTCAAGAAGCCCCGTATTATGAAAGGGTCCTAGCAGGCATAGGAAAGTCATTTTTAGAAATGATTTAACACGATGAAATGGCAAAAATAGGGCTCAAATCTAAGAAGATAAAGGATCTGACCGCCTTAGAAGCTGTTGCCGAACATATCCAGTCCGGGAATTACGGGAGTAATCCTCGGAGAGTACACAAGAAGAAAGACGAAGAAGTGTCCTTAGTATTACAAGGACAGAATCAGAAGGGTGATTCAAACAACATGCCCATTCAAAGGAGGAACTATTCCCCTTTTCAAGCTTCAGCACAACCTTCAACCCACCATTTCAGAAAACTATGGAGGCCAGACGTAGGAGAACATTCACTCCGTTAGGGGATTCATTCGAGAATGTGCTAAAACTGTTGACAGCACAGAAAAAGATTGTGCAACTCCTTCCACCAACCAATACCGGTGGACGAAATTTTGACCCAAGCAAAAAATGGGCTTATCATTCTAGAGCTCCGGGACATGATACACAAGACTGTTGGTCTCTCAAGCATAAAATTCAAGACTTGATTGACAACAGAGAGATTGTGGTGACAAAGCTCGATCAACTGCATGTGTAGGATAATCCCCTCCCTCAGCACAAAGAGGAGGGTATCAACATAATTAGCACATAAAATGGAGAAGGATCTAATTACCTCCGATATATTGGAGAGCAACTCCACCTAGTAACAATAGACCAGATAGTTGGGAAGTCTCAGAAAGGCTATTCCTCATAGAACAGGAGATCAAGTCTATCAAGGAACAAATTGGACAATCAGCAGAGCTGGTCATATACTAACATCAGGTCACCAGACAGCTGATAAACCAGACCAACCAGTCTGATGCAAATCCTTCCACACCAGAAATCAGTCCCATTCCTATGAGGGACCATTATCGTTTTCATCAGTATGAACCTTGGGCCGACAAGATGGCCAAGGAAGAGAAGTTCCAGACTGATAGAGAATTCTCTTTCCAGAGGAATTTCACCAACCTAAACTAGCCGATGAAGGAAATCCTCCAGATGTTAATCAACAAGGGGATGGTCATAGATCTGTTACCCCCAGTAAACCCTCGATCTAGAAAATTCAAACCTGACAGAATCTGCCAGTACCACTCCAATACACCCAGCCATGATACTGAGGACTGCTGGGCACTTCGCCATTTAATTAAGAACATGATTGAAAGCGGTGAACTGATAAGAGGGAGTCAAGATTATGGCCTTCCTGATGAAGAAACTCTCTTTATTCCCATTGCATGGAATCAAGATATATTGGCTGTTATTTACTATGATAAGGAGCCAGCCCTCACACCCCTAATGCTACCAGGGAAAGGGGCCTAAGAAATATAAAATAATGTGAAGTTGGCGGCACCCGAACCTTTGATATTACCATTCAGACCCCAGCATCCAGTAATCAGTGTAAAAAGAGTCCCATGGAACTACGGGAATGATGAAGGTTCCACCTCCAATAACATTTCCATTGTACCAAAGGAGAATCCATTGTACCTGCCTCAGAGGGTGATCAAGTCAGTCATCAAAGCCAAAGAAAAGGTTGCTGAAGAAAAAATATAAGAGTTCCTTGGTAAAATGGGACACAATAAAATCAAAGTGGTGCAAAGTCTAAAGGGTGCACCCGAGCAGATGTCCATTCTAGATTATGTCTTTTCATCGGTGGATCATCCCAACATTCTGGTGAAAGTACTAGAAGAAGCCCATCTGCCATATACCGTGGATGCTGAGAAATTCTGTCACTTGGTAGAACACATTTTAAACAGCAATGTGATATCTTTCACTGAAGATGATATACCTACAGAGGGGACGGGTCATCGCAAGTCACTACACATAGGGGTGATGTCATCAGGATATGTGATCGGAGGTGTGCTGATAGATAGAGGATCATCCCTCAACATCTGCCCCTATGACACCTTGGAGAGAATGAAGATTAACCCAAACCGGATCAAAACCAGTCATGTGGTCATCCAGGATTTTGATGGATCTCACCGACAAGCTATGGGAGAAATATAGCTTCCGTTGGAGATTGGTCCGCACACTTTCTATGTGTCTTTTTAGGTGCTCAACATCACCACCGGCTACAACTTGTTGTTGGGAAGGCCATGGATCCATATGCAAGGGGCAGTGCCATCCACCCTCCATCAGCAACTCAAATACATTCTCAACGACAACCTAATCACGGTGAATGCTGAACCGAAATATCCTGTCTGCATACAGGGAGACTGTCGGTGATCAGCCTGGATGCAAAGATTGAACCTGCTAGTTTTCAAGCATTGGAGGTAAGTACTACTCATTACCTACCACTGGGGGCACCAGCTTTGAAGCCTAAAGTCTCCCCCGAAGTGATGACAGTGGGCCAGGAGATGGTATCTTTGGGTTTCCAACCTGGAGAAGGGTTAGGAAAGAATTAGCAAGGTATGAAAAGTCCAATACAAATCCCGAGCCAGCTAGGAAGAGCCGGATTGGGTTATTCATCCAGGTCAAGTTGTCGGAACCCACACAAGCATCCTAAGGCTCATGCTTCCACCATACTATTGCCAAACCTCACTGATGTCGAATTTGTGAAGCTGATGAGGAAGATCCCAGCTGTTGTATCAGCCATGTTGTTTCCTCTAATCATACTAGTAAGTGAGAGAAAGACCCCAAATCCTGAAGGGGAAAGCAAAAAGGGAAAAGAAAAGTTCATGTACGAAAGACGATACCTATTTGCTAACATGCGTGTTCTCATACGCTACGAGGGGATGAATGATGATATCCCAGACAGTGACGATGAGGATCAGATTCAAATTCCTTACATCAAGAAAGAGAAAGGAGGCAGTTCAAAGAAAAACCCCGGCCCTATTTTGAAGGATGTCTCAGTCATTATCTGAGAAGAGGCAGACGAGCACAATTCTTTGATCCTCCCTGTTCATGAGGATCTAACCTTGGACAACTGGAGCAGTGTACCTTACCTCATTCAAAAAGAGTAAAGGGGCAGAGAATCCATCTGCCCTGTAACATGCTTTCATATACTGCTTATTTTTTATTGCACAACTATAGCAGTAACTTTTGTCATGCTTTGCCAAATGCTTTGTATATTTAAGAAGTTACATATATTAAAGTGAAAGCATTTTGTTTTCAGGACTCCAGAATTGGATTTGTTTGTCTCTGCTAATGAGATGCCAACCTGTCATATTGGCTACAACTTTGATGTAAAATTGAATATCGACTTGATGGAAGTTGATCAAGAGGAGGAAGATGACTATGAGGTGCCCGAGGAGATCAAAGAATGGGTCGAAGACAAACCCAAACCAAACCTCGACCAAACCACCACTATCAACAAAGGAACCTCCAAAAACATCAAAGAAATCCAGATAGGCCTAGACCTCACCACAGATCAAAAAGCCGACCTGATTAAACTCCTAACACAGTTTCAGGATGTGTTTGCATAGTCACATGAAGACATGATTGTCCTGTCGACTGATATTATCATCCATCGAATGCCCATCAAAGTTGGATTAAAGCCAGTTAATTAGAAGCTCAGGCGTTTGAAACCTGAATGGAGTCTGAAAGTCAAAGAAGAGGTCGTTAACCAATTCAAAGCTGGCATCATCATGGTATCAACATACCCGGAGTGGTTGTCAAACATAGTCCCCGTGCCAAAACCCACCAGAGGGAAAGTACGAGTATGTGTAGATTACCGGGACTTGAACAATGCCTGTCTTAAGGATAATTTCCCTGTGCCTTTCATCCACATCTTGATAGACAACACGGCACAGTACAACATGTATTCCTTCGTAGATTGCTTTACTGGTTACCATCAAATTATGGTTGCTGAAGAAGACTGGGAGAAAATAGCTTTCATCACTCCCTGGGAAACTTTCTGCTACAGACAACTGTCCTTCAGCCTCATCAATGCCGGAGCCATATATTAGCGAGCCATGATGGCCTTGTTTTATGATATGATGCATAAGAAGATAGAGGTTTATGTGGATGACATCATCGTCAAATCCTGAAAGGAGGATGATCACATTGACCATCTCAGGAAGCTGTTCAACAGGTTGTGTAAGTACAACCTCAAGATGAATCCAGCCAAATGTGCTTTTGGCGTCAAATCAGGCAAGCTGTTAGGATTTCTAGTGAGCAATAGAGGCATTGAGCTGGATCCTACCAAGATAAAAGCCATCACTGAGATGCCAGTACCTCGAATAGAGAAGGAGATACGCGGGTGTTCCTAGGAAGGATCAATTTTATAAGTCGATTCATTTCCCAGCTCACAGCAACTTGTGAACCCATCTTCAAACTACTAAGGAAGAAATCCTCCGCCAAATGGAATAAGGATTGTCAGAAAGCCTTCCTTGCCACCAAAAAGCAGTTGATCGAAGCACCAGTCTTGGTAACCCCAAGGGATAGAGTTCCCCTGTTTATGTACTTGTCCGTTAATGCCAATGCAATGGGCTGTATGTTGGGATAGAAATATGATAGTAGTAAGGAGAGTGGTATTTACTACATCAGCAAAAGATTCAGCAGTGGCGAACAGAAGTACACCCTGATCGAAAAAATATGTTATGCGTTAGCATGGGCCGCTATGAGGCTACAACATTATCTGCATGGGCACACAACCTACCTCATATCCCGCATGGATCCGCTGAAATACGTATTCAACAAGCCAATATTGAATTATCGACTGTCCAAATGGCAGTTAATTCTCCAACAGTTCGACATTGTCTACATGACTCAGAAGTCCATCAAAGGTCAAGGCATTGCAGATCAACTAGATGAAGCACCATCAGGAGGGTTTGAACCTCTGGAGACTTATTTTCTGGATGATGGGATTATGAAAATTCAGCAAAGTTTTCAAGGAAATGCAGTCCAACCATAGAAAATGTATTTCGATGGAGCAGTAAACATGGAAGGTGCCGGAGCTAGGGCAGTTCTTATCTCTGTTACATGAGAACAATATCCTATGGCTACCAAGCTATAGTTTGTCAACACCAACAAAATAGCTGAGCATGAAGGCTGCATAATAGGGTTGAAATTAGCCCAATCCATGGGGGTCAAACATCTTTTGGTCTTTGGAGACTCTGAATTGGTTATCAGGAAGACCACTGGGGCATATCACACCAAAGAACTACATTTGCTGGCCTATCACCATCAGGTCATCAACATATCCATGGATTTTGAAGATATAACCTTCATCCACATCCCTCGAGGAAGGAACAACTTTACGGATGCCTTAGCGACATTGGCTTCCCTGATCAACATATCCGATAGGAGGGGAATTCCAGACATCAAATTCACAAACCAAAAGACCCCGACATACGGGAATTACATTGGAGAAATATGTCTGCTAATTACAAAGAATGGCTTGACCTGTTGCCTCTAACCCTGTTAGCATACAGGACATCAATGCGCACTTCTACTGGAGCTACCCCCTATTCATTGGTCTATGGCATGGAAGCAGTCCTTCCCATAGAAGTAGAAATGGAGTCTCTGAGGGTGTTAATAGATGCTCAAATGGAAGAAGACCAATGGTTGCAAGAGAGGTACAATCAACTGTCCCTGATAGATAAAAAGAGGGCTACAACCATTTTCCACCAACAGTTATATCAGCAAAGAATTGCTCGATCATACAACAAGAAAGTCCGATTATGGCAATTCAAAGAGAACGACTTGGTGCTGAAGAAAGTTTTGGCCAATCAAGACGAAGCTAAAGGAAAGTTCGCCCCAAATTGGGAAGGCCCTTTCATTGTCAAGGAAGTGTTGATAGGAGGAGCTATCAAACTACAAGAAATGGATGGGAACGAATTTCCACAACTCATCACTTCAGACACCATAAAAAGGTACTATATCTTAAATGCATGCATACCAACATCCTGGTCCTGCGAATCAAATTAGTTCGTCTTTCACTAAAAGACGGAACTACGAATGACCTGATCTCCCTCAACTCGGGGGTACGTAGGCAGCCATTTCTGGTGCGGTCAAACCAAACAAAAACTCATCAAATCACACTTAAAAAAAACATTTCTCAAGCCTCTCCCATATAAGACTGAACTACGAATGACCTGATCTCCCTCAGCCCGGGAGTACGTTGGCAGCCATTCAAGGCGCAGTTTGACCTTCAAAGAAAAAAACCAAAAAAAATCAGCCCCAAGACACCGAAACCATATAAAACTTAAATCCTATCAAGCTTCCCTGGTCAACAGGCCCGTTCGAGGTTCGAGATATTCTCTGACATCTCAATGTCAATTCTTCAAGGAGAAGCTCAGGATACATCAACAACAGCAAGTCATGAAAGAAGTGGTAATCATTCAGCAATGATAATACATATCGAACAGGGAAGTGAATCAAAATATATTTCTCTGATATATAATACCGTTTGATATATACACTGTGTCCTGTACATGGCAAAAATGGCTGATCTAGTATGTGCAGGGAAAACAAAGCTAATCTATAGACCCATGGACAAGCGGGACAACAGTGCCAATATGGCGTCTCTCTCTGAAGATGGAGGAGAAGCTGTAAGTGTAATACCCTCAGCCTTCATACAAGCAAGCACATCCATAGCCATATGCATAGTGGCACTGTGACCATCGATGAAAGCACTCATCTCTCTAACCAGGCTGTCTGTATATGACCTAAGGGTTGTGCTGTCAGCAATATATATATCTCGAGAAGCTATGGCCTCATCCCTCTCTGCAAAAGTAGTATCCCGGGCAATCAAAATCCCCTCAATCTCGATAAAAGCAGCATCTCAAGAAGATCAAGCCTTATCTCTCTCAACCAATGTTGTATCCCGAGTGGCTCGAGCCTCATCTCTGTCAGCAAAAGCTATATCTCTGCCAGACAGGGCAGTCAACATCAGCGCCCTAGCCTGATCTCTCTCGAAGGTCATCCTAGCTAGTGAATCTGCCAAAGCTAGATCTGTCCTGACAGGAATGACCGGCGGGTCATTAACTAAGGCTGCTGTCAGATCCATAAACAAATCATCCTCCGTAGGAGAATTAGGATCCTCAATAGGTTCCTCCTCATCTAAATCCACAATCGGAGCTGACTGGATGAATGCAGCTGATGTTATATCGGTCTCCAACCATGTCGAATACTCTGGAGAACGATCCGGATGGCTAGTAGAGAAATTTGCCCTCTCCCTATAAGTCCAACACTCATAAATCCTGATCAGGTCGGCTGATGACATAGAAGAAGTTGACATCCACTGATCAATAGCCCCTTCAAACTGGTGCAGGCTATGGAACTGATCAAACTGACCTATAACTACCAACGGATGATAAGTGGTCACCCCTCTCAATCCCGCTAGGGGAAAGTTGTCTATGCCATATGCATGGGTGATGAAGCTATAAGGAGAGACTAGCCCTGAGCATGGCAGAATCAAAAAAGGATGCTCAATATCTGACAGAAAAGCTGACCAGGTCTCTACATCCGAACATTCCGCCGACTGAAAGAAGTATGACATGGCTATCTCATGGGTGAAACAATACCCCTGGTGTCTGAAGAAGCCAATCGAACGCAAGTGGGACATGAGCCACACGTACAACAAGATAGAGCTACCTCTGAAAAAACCCCTCTGAATGGGTACGGTAATAGGTAGCTGACCTCAGTGTCTCAACCAATATCATCGGCAGGGTGGTGCAACCTAGTCTAAGGGCCCGAACCACGACCATCAATCCGACATCCAAGTTGTCCAAGGGTAGTGGCATATAAACGTAGGCTGCAATGCACATCAATAAGACGTCTACACTGGTAAGCTGCCACTCATCTACCGAAATGATAAAATCCCCACAATGTCCCTTATAGCTGTCTAGCCGGCCGAAGAGATCAATCAGAAAGTCTATGGATATCACATGTCCTGTAATAATCTCCTCAGTGATAACTCAGCGTCTCAGACCCGACATAGTCATAAATGGTCTCCGCATGTCACTGATGGCTATACGAGCGTAAGGCAGATCCAGTGCCAAGCTTGCAAGACACTCATACTCCTCTAAGGTAGGAGTTAACTCGTGGAGCCCGAAATGGAAAACCTATTGATTAGGTATCCAACATGATAAGATGCTATCCACAAACCCATACGAAACCTGGAAAGCTAAAAGGGATAGAGAATGCCCTAGCATCTGGTCTACTGTCTCTCTGGCTGTAAGGGGCAGGCTGTCATACCACGACTGTAATGAAGATGCCACTGATAACGCCGACGAATGCTAAAAACGGCTGACGATGGAGGACGACATCTGTATCACCGTATCACAAGACCATCCAGGGGTCAAATCTGAACTCATCTGTCTAAATACATACGTATGACATAATATATGCATAATGACAATGATAAATATGATGCAATAGATAAGAAAATATCATGCATATCTACAATAAACTATCTACTGCAAGCATCATCTATGTCTGCTAATTGTAGACACTGGAAATTTTGTTTCCCTGTTACTAACACTATAGGAGGGCAAGATTGTCTTTTCAAATCAATCATTCTTAGGAAGAGATAACTTAGGAAGAGAGAAAGATCCGGGTTGTGACCCGACCCGCGGATTTTTTCCCGACGTCGACAGGTGGCGACTCTGCTGGGGATAGTAGAGGGTTTAGGCCGCGTTCAAATCTTTTCAAACATTTCCCATTCATATCTGCGTATGTATGAATGCTGCGTCTTTACATTGAATGAATGCGTTGATGCTGCGTATTTACATTGAATGAATGTGAGTGAATGCTTTTCTATTTTTTAGTCCTTCGCACCCATGTTAGTACTTCGTACCAATGTCATCATATGCATACGGTGAGACACGATGTATGTGAATGTATGTTATGTGATTCCTCCTTCGGGAGGCAAAACCCGTCGGTAATAAGTAATGACTCTGGGGACGGCTAAGTCTCTGGGGGCTCATGAAAAAGCACCACCCAGATTCGCTCCAGTTGAAAGATCGAATTAATTTCCCCTCTAGTAGATTGCGATGATCTGAGGACCTTCATGCCAAAAAGCCATGAGAGTAGCCTAAGATAGGTCAGCCTTTGATTAACCAAATCTGATGGGACGCTTCTTCATGCTTTCCTCTTTCAATTCAATGTCAAGTTTTCAATTCCAATGTAATGGAGCACAATGTAAATATCATAATAAAAATTTACATTCCTTGTCACATACATCTTGTCATGTTATGCTGTCAACAACTGTCCTTTGTTTTGCAGGTTAAGATTAAAAAACTACAAAAACACATTATGGCATGCATCTTATCCCTACCTACATTAGGAAATTGACATGCCTATGTTTTGTTGTAGGTGAAAAATTGGTCTTGTCACTAGATCTAAGTCTAAGAAAGCACTAAGTCCACCCACGGACATGACTTCTAGTGCTCAGCCAGAATCCACCCCTGTCTCTAGGGAAGAGTTTGAAGGACTAAAGAATCAGATAGCTGAATTGGCCAGTTTTCTGAGAGAACAGAGCAAGGCCCTTAAAGGGAAGCAAGCCCAAGCTCACACAGAACCAGGTACACCTGGTGGTAGTGGTTGCAGTCAAGAGACCGAAAAGACAGAGACTCAGATTCCTGGACCACAAAACAAGGACATAACCAACAAAATCCATGAAATCACCATCCTCAACAAAGAACAGGAAGCTGGTGACATTTTAAAGAAAGTACAGTAGATGTAAGAACCCATTTGGTCCATCAAAGGGACTGGAGCCTTTGGCAAGGTCAATTATTCTGACCTCTGTATCTTCCCTGGGGCTCGTTATCCCAAAAAATTTAGAACTCCTGATTTTGAGAAATACGATGGATTAGGAGATCCCTACACCCGCCTGAAGGTATTCATTGGAGAACTCGGATCCTATGCGGAGGACGAGAAGCTTCGAATGCAATTATTTTAGAAGAGTTTGACTGGAGAGGCTAGAGCCTGGTACGCCCGTATAGATAATTCCAAAATTTATAGTTGGGAAGAGTTGGCCCATGCCTTCCACAGTCAATACAGCTTCCAGTCTCAGATGGCTCCAGACAGATACCAAATAACCAAAATCAAGAAACAAAACACTGAATCATTCAGAGAATATGCTCAACAATGGAGACGAGTTACAACACAAGTCATTCCACCTATGAATGAGACTGAGATAGTCATGACCTTCATCGACATCCAAGAAGCTCCATATTATGAGAGGGTCCTAGCAGGCATAGGAAAACCATTCTCTGAGATGATCAAGCATGGTGAAATGGTCGAAATGGGGCTGAAGTCTGGGAAGATAAAGGACCTGACTGCCTTGGAAGCCGTTGCCGAGCATATCCAGTCCAAAAATTACGGGAGTAATCCCCGGAGGGTACAAAAAAAGAAAGATGAAGAGGTATCCTTAGTATTATAAGGACATAATCAAAGAGGCGAGTCAAATAGTATGCCTATTCAAAGGAGGTACTTTACCCCTTTCCAAGCTTCAGTACAACCTTCAAATTCTCATTTTCAAAAAAATATGGAGGTCAGGCATTGAAGAACTTTTACCCCTCTAAGAGATTTTCTCAAAAATGTGTTAAAATTGTTGACAGCCCAGAAGAAGTTTGTCCAACTCCTTCCACCAACCAATACTGGTGGACGGAATTTTGACCCAAGAAAGAAGTGTGCTTACCATTCTGGATCTCTGGGCCATGATACATAAGACTGTTGGTCTCTCAAGCACAAAATCTAAGACTTGATTGACAACAGAGAGATTGTGGTAACAAAGCCCGAGCAACCGCACATACAGGATAATCCATTACCTCAGCATAAAGAGGAGAATGTCAACATGATCAGCACCAAAAATGGAGAAGGATCCAAATACATCCGTTATGTGGGAGAGTCAACTCCATCTAGCAGCAACAACCTAGATAGTTGGGAAGTCTCAGAAAGGCGTTTCCTGATAGAACAAGAGATAAAGTCAATCAAGGAGCAGATCGAACAATTAGCAGAGCTAGTTATATACCAACATCAAATCACCAGACAGATGATAAACTAGACCAACCATTCTAAAGAAAATCCTCCCACACCGGAGATCAGTCCCATTCCCATGAGGGATCACTACCGGTCTCATGAGCATGAATCCTGGGCCGATAAGATGGCCAAATAGGAGAATTTCCAAGCTGGTAGGAAATTTGCCTTTCAAAAGAATTTCAGCAACCTGAACGAGCCGATGAAGGAAATCCTCCAGATGTTAATCAACGTGGGAATGGTTGCAGATTTATTACCTCCATTGAACCCTTGATCCAAAAAATTCAAACCTGTCCAAATCTGTCAGTATCACTCCAATACACCCGGCCATGATACTGAAGATTGCTGGGAACTTCGTAACTTGATTCAGGACATGATTGAGAGTCAACTCCATCTAGCAGCAACAACCTAGATAGTTGGGCAGTCTCAGAAAGGCGTTTCCTGATAGAACAAGAGATAAAGTCAATCAAGGAGCAGATCGAACAGTTAGCAGAGCTAGTTATATACCAACATCAAATCACCAGACAGATGATAAACTAGACCAACCATTCTGAAGAAAATCCTCCCACACCGGAGATCAGTCCCATTCCCATGAGGGATCACTACCGGTCTCATGAACATGAATCCTGGGCCGATAAGATGGCCAAATAGGAGAATTTCCAAGCTGGTAGGAAATTTTCCTTTCAACAGAATTTCACCAACCTGAACGAGCCGATGAAGGAAATCCTCCAGATGTTAATTAACGTGGGAATGGTTGCAGATTTATTACCTCCATTGAACCCTTGATCCAGAAAATTCAAACCTGACCAAATCTGTCAGTATCACTCCAATACACCCGGCCATGATACTGAAGATTGCTGGGAACTTCGTAACTTGATTCAGGACATGATTGAAAGTGGTGAATTGATAAGAAGAAATCGGGATTATGGCCTCCCAGATGAAGACACTCTCTTTATTCCTACCGCATGGAATCAAGATACAATGGCTGTTGTTTCTTGTGACAAGGAGCCATCCCTCACACCCTTAGTACTACTAAGGAAAGGGGTCCAAGAAATACAAAACCCTATGAAGGTGGCCGCACCAGAGCCTCTAATCTTGCTCTTCAGACCTCAGTATCCAATTATTAGTCTGAAGAGGGTCCTATGGAACTACGGGAATGACGAAGGTTCCTCCTCAAACAACATTGCCATTGTACCAAAGGATAATCCATTGTACCTGCCTCAGCAGATGATCTAACCAGTCCTCAAAGCCAAAGAAAAGGAGGCTGATGATAAAATCGAAGAGTTCCTCAATAAAATGGGACACAATAAAATCAAAATTCTACAAAGCTTGAAAGATGCACCCAAGAAAATGTCTATCCTAGATTTGGTCTTATCATCGGTGGATCATTTCAATATTCTGGTGAAAGTACTGGAAGAAGCTCATCTGCCACATACTGTGGATGCCAAGAAATTCCGTCACTTGGTAGAACACATTTTCAACAGCAATGTGATATCTTTCACTGGCGATGATATTCCTGCAGAAGGAATTGACCATCATAAGTCCCTGCATATAGCTGTGATGTCTTCCGGGTATGTGATCGGAGGTGTGCTCATAGATGGAGGATCGTCCCTCAACATCTGTCCCTACCACACCTTGGAAAGAATGAAGATCAACCCAAACCGGATCAAAACCAGTCATGTGGTCATCTGCGCTTTTGATGGATCTCGCAGACAAGCTGTGGGAGAAATAGAGCTTCCATTAGAGATTGGCCCACACACTTTCTATGCATCCTTTCAGGTGCTCAACATCGCCACTGGATACAACTTGTTGCTGGGCAGGCCATGGATCCATATGGCAGGGGCAGTGCTATCCACACTCCATCAGCAACTCAAATACATTATCAACGACAACCTCATCGCGGTTATTACGAAACCAGAATACCCTGTCTCTATATACAGGGAGATGTGCCAGTGATTAGCCTGGATACAGGGGTTGAACCTGCAAGTTTTCAAGCCTTGGAGGTAAGTGATACTCAGTATCTACCTATCAGAGCACCAGCCTTGAAGCCTAAAATCTCCCCTGAAGTGATGACAGTAGGCCCGGAAATGATATCTTTGGGTTTTCAACCTGGAAAAGGGTTGGAAAGAATCAACAAGGTATCAAGAGTCCAGTCCAAATCCTGAGTTAGACTGGGAAAGCGGGATTGGGTTATTCATCCGAGTCAAATCACAGGAACCCACACAAGCATCCTAAGGCTCATGGTTCCACCATTTTGCTGCCAAACCTTACGGGTGACGGATGGATGAAACCCATAAGGAGAATCCCAGTTATGGTGTCAACCATATTATTTTCTCCCATTATACCAGCAAATGAGAGAACAATTCGCAGATCCTAGATGGATAGCAAAAAGGGAAAAGAAAAGATCATGTACGAAGGACGAGACCCATTTGCTAACATGCGGGTTATCATAAACTACGAGGGTATGAATGATGAGTTTCCAGATAGCGACGACGAGGATCAGATTCAAATTCCTCGCATCAAGAAGGAAAAAGGGATCAGTTCAAAGTAGAACCCTGACCCTATTTCGAAGGATGTCTTAGTCATCATTTGAGATGAGGCAGATGATCAAAAATCTTTAATCCTCCCTGCATATGAGGATCTAACCTTGGATAACTGGAACAGTGTCCCTTGCCTCAGTCAAAAAAGGTAAAGGGGCAGAGAGTCCATCTGCCCTTTAAGCATGCTTTCATTTACTGCTTACTTTTGATTGCATAGCTATAGAAATAGCTTTTATCATGCTTTATCAAATGCTCTGGATATTTAAGCAGTTGCATATATTAAAGTGATAGTATTTTTGTTTTTAGGACTCCAGAGTTGGATTTGTTTGTCACTGCTTATGAGATGCCAACCTGTCAAAGTGACTACAACTTTGATGTAGAACTGAACTTCGACTTGATGGATATTGATCAAGAGGAGGAAGATGACTATGAGGTGCCCGAGGAAATCAAAGAATGGGTCGAAGACAAATCCAAACCTCAACCAAATCACCACTATCAATATAGGAACCTCTGAAAACATTAAAGAAATCTAGATAGGCATAGACCTCACCCAAGACCAAAAAGCATACCTGATCGAACTCCTAATATAGTTTCAGGATGTGTTTGTATGGTCACATGAAGACATAATTGGCCTATCTACTGACATTGTTATCCATTAAATTCCCATCAAAGATGGGTTCAAGCCAGTTAAACAAAAGCTCAGGCGAATGAAACCTGAATGGAGTCTGAAAGTTAAAGAAGAAGTTGTTAAACAATTCAAAGCCGGAATCATTATGGTATCAACCTACCCGAAGTGGTTGTCAAATATAGTCCCCGTACCTAAACCTGGAGGGAAAGTACGAGTATGCGTGGATTACTGGGATTTGAACAAAGCATGCCTCAAGGATAATTTCCCCGTACCTTTTATCCACATCCTGATCGACAATATGGCACAGTACGACATGTATTCCTTCATAGATTGCTTTGCTGGTTACCATCAGATCATGGTTGCTGAAGAAGACCGGGAGAAAACAGCTTTCATCACACCCTGGGGAACCTTCTGCTATAGGCGACTGTCCTTCGGCCTCATCAATGCCGGAGCCACATATCAGCGGGCCATGATGGCCCTATTTCATGACATGATACACAAAGAGATAGAGGTTTATGTGGATGACATCATCATCAAATCCTGAGGGAGGATAATCATCTAGACCATCTCAGGAAGTTGTTTAATAGGTTGCGTAAGTACAACCTCAAGCTGAATCCGGCCAAATATGCTTTTGGCGTCAAAGCAGGCAAGCTGTTAGGATTCTTGGTGAGTAATCGAGGCATCAAGCTAGACCCTACCAAGATCAAAGACATCACTTAGATGACAGTACCTCAGAGATACGTAGGTTCCTGGGGAGAATCAACTTTATAAGCCAATTCATTTCCCAGCTCACAACAACCTATGAACCCATCTTTAAGCTACTAAGGAAGAATTCCTTTACCAAATGGAACGAGGATTGTCAACGAGCTTTCCTTGCCATCAAGAAACAGCTAATCGAAGCACCTATTTTGGTATCTCCGAGGGATGGAGTTCCCTTATTCATGTACCTGTCCGTAAATGCCAATTCAATGGGCTGCATACTAGGACAAAAGGATGATAGTAGCAAGGAGAGAACCATCTACTACATCAGTAAAAGATTCAGTAGTGGTGAACAGAAGTACACCCTGATCAAGAAGACATGATGTGCGTTAGCATGGGCCGCCATGAGGTTGCAACACTATTTACATGGGCACACGACCTACCTCATATCCCGCATGGATCCCCTGAAATACGTATTCAACAAGCCAATGTTGAATTGTCGACTATCCAAATGGTAGTTGATTCTACAACAGTTTGACATTATCTACATGACTCAGAAGTCAATCAAGGGTCAATGCATTGTAGATCAATTAGCTGAAGCACCTTCAGGAGGGTTCGAGCCCCTGGAGACTTATTCCCCGGATGATGGCATCATGACAATTCATCAACTCCAGCAAGAGAATACAGTCCAACCATAGAAAATGTATTTCGATGGAGCAGTAAACATGGAAGGTGCCAGAGCTGGGGCAGTCCTTATCTCTGGCACAGGAGAACAATATACTGTGGCTACCAAACTTTAATTTGGCAACACCAACAATACAGCCGAGTATGAAGGCTCTATAGTGGGGTTGAAATTAGCCCAATCCATGGGTATCCAACATTTACTGGTCTTTGGAGACTCTGAGTTGCTCATCAGACAAACCACTGGGACATATCACACCAAAGAACTGCATTTACTACCCTATCATCGGTAGGTCGTCAAAATATCCCTTGAGTTTGAAGACATAACCTTTAGTCATATTCCTCGGGGTAGGAATGACTTCGCTAATGCGTTGGTGACGTTGGCTTCATTGATCCGCATATCTAATAGGAGTGGGATTCCCTGCATCAAATTCACAAATCAGAAGGCCCCAACATACGGGAATTATATTGGAGAGGTATCAGATGAAATACCTCCTATCAAACAGCCTTGGTATCAAAACCTCAAGGAAAATCTCCGAGATGGATCTACACCCTCTGGGGCAAGCCAATCCTAGCGAAAGCGGATTCACAAAATTTCTATGAAGTTCTATCTGAGCAGAGATGCACTCTGTAAGAGAGATGATGGAATAGGCCTGTTAAGATGCCTTGATAAAGAGCAAGCCCAGAGATTGATGGATGAAGTCCACGGTAGAGTCTGTGGTCCACACATGAGCAGGCATCTGCTGGCCAAGAAGATATTAAGAATATGACATTACTAGATCTCGCTCAAAGCCGACTGTGATGATCACATCAAGAGATGTTATCAATGTCAAGTACATGGAAATGCCATCCACGCTCCTCCAAATGAGATACACAACATGAGTTCACCATGGCCTTTCTCCATGTGGGGAATGGATGTGATCGGTCCCGTGGATCCCAAAGCCAGCAATGGTCATCGATTCATTTTCACCATGATCGATTACGTCACCAAATGGGTTAAAGCAGCCTCTTTTTCCAAAGTCACCAAAGAGGTCATCATTGGTTTCATCAGAAACAATGTCGTCTGTTGACATGGACAACCGGAGGTGATCGTATCAGATAACGCCAAGAACCTGAACAATCTAATGATGAAAGAATTGTGTAGTAAGTTCCACATCAAGTATCTCAACTTCGTCATCTATCGGCCCAAGATGAATGGTGCTGTCGAAGAGGTCAGCAAGAACATCAAGAAGATCATGCAAAAAATGTCTGCCAATCACAAAGAATGGCCTGACCTGCTACATCTAACCCTGTTAGCATACAGGACATCAATGCGTACCTCTACTGGGGCTACCCCCTATTTATTGGTCTATGGCATGGAAGCTGTCCTTCCCATAGAAGTAGAGATGGAGTCCTTTCGAGTGTTAATCGATGCTCAGATGGACGAAGATCAGTGGTTGCAAGACCGGTACCACCAACTGTCCTTGATAGATGAAAAGAGGGCTACGACCATTTTCCACTGACAGTTATATTAGCAAAGGATTGCTCAATCCTACAACAAGAAGGTCCGAATACGACAATTCAAAGAAAACGACTTGGTGCTAAAGAAAGTTTTGGCCAATCAAGATGAAGCTAAAGGCAAGTTCGCCCCTAATTGGGAAAGCCCTTTCATTATCAAGGAGGTATTGACAGGAGGAGCTATCAGACTACAAGAGATGGATGGGAGTGAATTTCCACAACTCATCAATTTTGACATCGTGAAAAGGTACTATGTCTGAAGAACATGCATGCTTGCATCCGGGTCTTACAAATTAAATAAGGTTCGATTTTCATTAGAAGCCGGAACTACGAATGACCTGATCTCCCTACACCTTGGAGTACGTAGGCAGCCATTTCTAGTGCGGTCAAACCAAATAAAATTTAAAAACTCATCAAACCAAACTTAAAAGAGACACTTCTTAAACCTCTCACAAAAAAATTGAACTACGAATGACCTGATCTCCCTTAGCCCGGGAGTACGTAAGCAGCCATTTATAGTGCGGTTTGACCTTCAAGAAAAATAAAAACCTATCCCAAGACACCAAAACCATATAAATGCTAAGACCTATCTAGCTATACTGATCAACAGGCCCATCTGAGATACTCTCTGACATCTCAAATGTCAGTTCATCAAGGAGAAGCTCAAGATACATCAACAACTGCGAGTCATAAAAGAAGTGGTAATCACTCAGAATTGACAATATATATCCAAACAGGGAAGTGAATCAAAAATATATTTCTCTGATATATAACACTGTTTAATATATACATAGTGTCCTGTACGTGATAAAAATGGCTAATCTAGTATGTGTAGAAAAAACAAAGCTAGTCTATGGACCTAGGGATAAGCGGGCCAGCAATGCCAACATGGCATCTCTCTCTGAAGATGGAGGAGCAGCTGCAAGTGCAATACCCTCAGCCTCCATACGGCTCAAAATATTCACAGTCATCTGCAGTGTGGCACTGTGGTCATCAATATAGGCACTCATCTCGGTAATCAGACCATGAGTATAAGATCAAAGAGAAATATTGCCGGCAATGTGGAAATCCCGGGCAGCTATAGCCTTATCCCTCTCCACAAAAACTGCATCCCTAATAATCAAAGTCTCCTCGATCTCCATAAAAGTTGCGTCTCTGGCAGATTGGATCTCCTCTGGCTCAATTAATCCTGCATCTTGAACGGCTCGAGCCGCATCTCTCAGCAACGGTACACTCCATCGGCTGAAAAGAGTAAGACATGGCGATCTCATGGGTGAAACAGTACCCCTGGTGTCTGAAAACTCCAATCGTTTGAATATGGGACATGAGCCATATATACAATAATACCGAACTTCCTCTGAAAAACCCCACCGGGTGGGTAATAGAGTGAGTGGCTGACCTCAGCGTCTCGGCCAATATCATCGGTATGATGGTGCTACCCTGCCTAAGGGCCCGAACCACAACTATCAATCCCACATCCAAATGGTCCAAGCGTAGCGTCATATAGACATAGGATACGATGCACATCAGTAAAACGTCTATCCTAGCTAAGTGCCACGCCTCTGCCGATACAATAAAATCCCCGGCATGTCGATCGTAACTGTCGAGTTCACCAAAGCGATCGATCAAAAAGTCAATGGAGATCACACGTCCAGAGATGATCTCATCCATAACTACTCTCTGACAAAGACCTAACATCCATATAAACGGTCTCCTCATATAACTGATCGCCGTACGAGCGCATGGCACCTCTAAAGCTAAGCTAGTAAATCGCTGGTACTCCTCAAAGGTAGGGGTCAACTCGCGATGCTCAAAGTGAAAGACCTGTCTAGCAGGTATCCAACAGGATAAGATGCCATCTATGAATCCATATGGTGTAACGACCATGAATTTTAAACTCCTTATTAATTAAATATGTGATTTAATTTTAACGAGTTAGTTTTGTGATTTATTTAAACCTTATGTGGTTATGTGAGTTTGTGAAATGATTAAAGGAAGTTACTAATAGTTTATTTAAATTAGTGGACTAACCCTAAGACTTTAATATCAGAGAATTGATAGGATTATTAATAATTAAATATTCAATTTATTTGAATATAGTGGCAGGATTTGAACATATTGATTAATTGCAATTATGAGTAATTAATTGATAATGTGTTGATTAATAATTATTATGAACAAATAATAATTAATGAGTAAGAGATTAATAAATATAATAATATTATATTTACTTGATTAATTATTTTATACAAGCATGCGATATGTTAAATCTTTAATATATGGCAATACAATGTGACACTTTAATATGTCCATATATTATATATATAGACTATATAGTAAGCTTTATTTCATTCATGTGAGTTGCATAATAATATTGTTTATGTGACATGAAGTGTGTGGGTAACCATTCATGTATACCCTATTATCATGTAGTAACATCAATAATCAATTGTGATTAATAATGATTTCATTAAGTTATTATGATTATAATAATAACAGTTATAGTAATAAATAATGAACAATACACAATTATATTATATTTGGCGTTAATAGAAAATGTACATGGATTATATGTATGTACACTACTTGATACCTTGTAATTAAGAAATACATCGTATGCCCTTTTAAATCATTGTGACCTATGTTATATGAAATGAATGGTGTATACTTATTATATAACCAAAGTGTATATTATGTATATATATGATATGCCCCAAGTGTAGTATTTGCAAATGCTGAGTAAGTGATTGTCCCATAATAAGAGCCTATTTCCTCTTATTTCTTCCCACGTGAACAAGCAAGAAGCTAGCTACTCTATCTCTTCTCAAATTCAACAAACATAGCCATAATCATGAGATGGGGAGTGGATTCATGAGTGGAATCACCAACCCTCACCAACTCTTTCTTATCTATTGAACATACTTGCAATCCTATGGTTTAATTTGAGGTGGAATGAAAATGTCTGGATATCCATTTTGCTATAAGTAAAGCTCCTCTTCTTCTCATTTCATTTGCTGAGGATTTCAATTGAGTTAGGAAGGAGTATTATAGTAACATTGTGAGTATCATAGTAGCATTATAGAATTTGTTTAGCAGTAAGATCATTTCTCAATTACAGAGGTATAACTTCCCATTCTTGGTCTTCATTTTCTGATAAATTGCTATGTTATTGATTCTTTGAATTTAACATGTATTAGTTGATATTAGATTTGGGATATGTTGCTAAGTGTTATACAAACTTCTAAATATGTTAGAATTGCAATGTGTTATGTTAGAAACGAATTTCGTATGAAAATTTCTGAGTTGGGCTAAGTTTCTGCCGAAGCAGTGCAGTGTCTGTCTCTGGCCGGCACCTGCGCAGCTGCGCCAGTTTTGTACTGGCCGGCGGCGCAGCTGCGCCGGGCCTGGATCAGAGTTTCCTGCTTCTGTTGCTTAGCTGTTATGTACTAACATATGTTACCTCTTTTGGCAAGCATGTGGATATGGTTAATATATATATATATATATATATGTGTGTGTGTGTGTGTACATAGATGCAGTATGAGCATGTGTAACGATGTTAGTACACACGAGTGATGAAAAACTTATGGTTTTGAAATGAAACTTGTAGTCTCGAATATGAACTTTGACATGTACGTAACATATGTATATTCTGATATTTTAAACATGATAGTATGGTTTATATGGACATGAAGAGTATGTTTAAAGCGTTAATCATGCACTAGCATACTTGATCGTAAGTTAAGACGTTTTCAAAAGAAAAACTTAAGACTTTCAAAGTGAACTTGACCAAGAATTTGTCTTGAGATTTCTGACCGTATGAGAACGTTTATGTGACTTAGTTATGTGTTCAAAGACATGTGAGTTATGATCACAAGACACTTAACATGTACTATGATGCCTTTATTGACTTAGTGTGATTTTTCAACGAAAAGCTTAGAACGTGAAAGATTATATCATCGATCACCATGTGAATTGCGTATTGATCATTCAAGCATGTATATTATAGTTCATTATGCCTATATACATATCAACATGGACCCCATTTGTTTATACATGAGTTTTGCATGTGCACGCATATTTATAGAAAATAAATTTCTAAGGCATAACCTATGTAATTTAAGTATATATGAGTAATATACGCACAAGCATGCTTACTAAGTATGGTTAGTCCGTGGTGTGGTAATATGACTATATAGCTAACCCTCGTAACATGGAATTGATTAACTTAAGGTATGTGAATTACCGGCATGAAGACATATGATTTTGAATTGAATAGGGTGAGCATGCTAGGATTTAAACTTGAAAGTATATTCTTGAAACATGATTACTTGAAATGCTAAATGTTCAAACCTATGTTGATGTATAGGAACTAGATATTCTAGCACTATTAAATCAAGGACAGAGTTAATTGTTTATAGACCCAGTCAAAGTGATTGACTTACGTGAATTACATGATAAATTTATATGATGATTAGATTCTTGTAAGTGTAGACTCGTATTAGTTTACACATGCTAATTGGAGTACCGACTTATTAATGTTAGGTTATTTCAACGAGATTTAATTAAAGCTAGAACTTATTCGTAGCTGAACAAACAGGCAAGTATTCTAAATTCTTGCACTACCTTATTCAATGAATCGTGTAAGTGAGTTTCTTAACTTCACTTGATTTGAATACAAGTTCTCTTACACTCTTTATTGTGCAAGTTCCTATCCTTCTCATATTGTATTGAGCATGTTATTATCGTATTGACGGTTAATTATTTAAAGCTTGAACTTTATTTTCAAGCATGCTATTAGGTGGTTTAATTACTTTACAATTATTCCACATCTATTTTATTGATATTCGCACTTGGTGCACTTGAGTTTGTACAGTCTTGGACTTGTACCTTATTTAAAAGTTTTATAATTCTTGAACTGCGTCAGATAGAGTCTGAACCTTGTTCGGTCAGACAATTGTATGAAGTTTTATAAAAGCTATCCAGACTAATTGATGGTATGGATTCTTAGACTGAAAAGAACACCCCTTATATATAGGGGAGTACCCCATGTATCTAATATAAGATACAAACAGCAGAGTAGAATGTTATGCATATACATGGCATGCGCGAGACTGATCCCCTCAAGTACTATTCTGTAGCCAGTAACCAAAGGGTCAATCAGCTATTGATTTCGTTGGAGTTTTATAGTTCAAAAGTCTACTTGACTATCAGTTATTCTAAAAGCAATTATTATTCTTGCTTTCAATATTCATATTGTTGAATTCATTGTCAGATATATTCCTTTCATCATTATATATCCTTTATTGTTGTATTTAAACTTGCTGAGCAAACTTGTTGCTCATTCTTGCTATATCATGACTTATATTGCAGTTAAGCCCGAGACTTCAGGGAAGGACAAAGGTAAAGGGAAGATGTAGGATTAGTTTGCAAGGAGCAGACTTTATCTTTATGTTTAATTAAATTACTGTTATGTAATATGAATCCTAATGACTATTCTAGGGTATGTTTGTATGTTTGTATTTAGGTTATCGAATTTTGAGACTAGTAACATCTTTTGAATGAACGACATACGTTTATTATATTTTTGCATTTAGTTATTGTATGTTGTTTAAAGGTGGATATTTGTATTATTTCATGATGACCGGACCGGGGTCAGAGGACCCGAATTCGGGGGTGTCACATATGGCACCTGAAAATCTATGAGGGCCAATGAATGCCCCAGCATATGATCCACTGTCCATCTTGCTGGGAAGGGCAGGCTCTCGTACTACAATCTCAACCACGATGCCACCTCACATTATGGTAGATGCTAGATACGACTAATGGTGGATGACGACATCTGTATCACAAGACCATCCAGGGGTCAAATCTGAACTCATCTGCCTAAATGCATACACATGACATAATACATCCATGATGACAAATATAAAACATGATGCGATAGATAAGAAATATCATGCATTTCTACAATAAACTATCTACTGCAAGCATCATCCCTGTCTGATAATACAATACAGAATAAAAACTATAGGAATATGGGGAACCACCACCTAGCTACTAACAGTGATCTATCAAAATGGGGCATAGCTGCCCAAATAGCCAAAACAATGGCTGACCAAAAGATATAGCTATAATAGCTATCCAAAAAGATCCAAAACATCTACGCTCAGGTGGTTAACCTGCTCCATCTCCTTTGTGGACACAAAGTCATGGTCATCAGGCATATCTGGGTGGTACAAGGGAGGATCTGCCCCTGCAAAACTGCTAGGAAAATGAACCTGAAGAGGGGCCCACTCTGGAACTGGAAGGGTCAAAAGAAGATGCCTCTGACGAATCTCTGCCAAGATGGCTAATAAACAAGTGAGCTCTCTCCAACTACTGGGTCAATCTTGTGATCTGGTCTAAATGAGTCAGCTCCCTGAGTAAGCTATCAAGTCTGTCATCATAATAGACCCAGGCACCATGTCTGCCATGAACCAGGTAACACGAGTCTGAGCTCCAATCATGTGAGGACTCCACCAGCTACTAAATGCCTCCTGGCTGTAAGGGCCCTCTGATAAGGCAAAGCAGTCTATGCCCTCCATAGGGATATCTGTCAGTGGCTGGATTAATGGCCAATAATGCCAAGCAGGAGGAACAATGGGAGTGCAGATCTGCCCCATAATGCTTCTGATCACCCACTCTCCTAAATAAAGCTCCCAGCCTCCCTCTGTCAACAACGGGACTCTGCGGGTCGACAATGCAAACTCCCGACCAGTGGGGAAGCCTCCCTCAAATCCAATAGCCAAAAACTCAGAGGTATACAGCATCCAGGAGATCTATCTAGCCGTCAAAAGCTCCAACTACAGGCGGGAATGGGTAAAGCCCACAGCAATAGGGACCTCCGTCAGAGTGGAGTGATGCCAACGCCGTCCTCGAGGATAGGTCTCCAGACCTAAAGCAGTGGCAGGCCATAGGAAATGAGCCTCTTATACGGCCAGAACTGGCCATATAAATATTAAAAGTCCTCAGTGACTAAGACTGACAAATGTAAATGCAGAAATCAAAAAAGGTACAAGAAAGATGTACTCACCAGCAGAAATGGGTAGAATCCTAACCAAGCCTCCGTCAAACCCTCTGAAAGCATGCACATGCCTCGGAGAAAATAGACAAAGGTGTAGGAACCCCAATCAAAGTTACTGAGGTGCTCTACATGTCTGATAGCACTGACCAGGGTGAAGGACACAGTCGATGAGTTGTCCACCATAAAATAATCCTTGATGATCACCAGAAACAATCACCTCAAGATGCGATCTCTAACCCTCTAATCATCAGGCAAAGGCTCAAGTAAAGCCCCACTCTGGGCATCTACACTTAAGGGACTAGATCGGACCATCCGACCCTTGATCGCCATCGTATGAACTCCCAACAGGGACTGAACGACAGTAGGCTTGATGTCAGCCACGACAGGCACTGGCTCAACCTCGAACTCAATGTCGGTGATGAACCTCCAGTCCATTGGGGTCATCATCACCTCACAGTCCAACAAATGAAGGGACTGAGTCTGGTGGAACCAACGCTCAGACAAAGCCCTCATATACCCCTAGGGGCAACGACGGGGAAGAATAGAGAAGAAGGCCTAAAACCTCCAGCCATCAACGATATCCCTGTAGTCTTGGTGCAAAGTATGGTACAAGGAGTGCACATTGAACTAGTTCCCTCGAGGCTACGTAAAGCCGGGAACCTGTATCAAAAAGCCAACCCATGTCAAAAACCTGTGCCCCGAGAATGGCAAAAGAAAGAAAGAGAATCTAGAAAGAAGAACACTTTAAGTCACCTCGTTGGCGTGAAGAAATCTCGATGGACGATGACTCAAGTCTCCCAGCAACTCCTGGGTCGGCACAACAATGCCCAAAACCTCCGCACGTGGGGCCTGAGCAGGGGCAGGAGCAGCAAAATGAGCCTGCTCAATCGGCTGCTCGTATTGGGCTGCATGAATGACCGACTCTACTAATTTGCGAGGCGGTCGAGCTGAACGTGGCTGAGGAACATTAGAAGCTCGCCTCCGTCTAAAGCCTGAAACTACCCTGCTAGCACTGCCGGGTCTATCTCGGTCCATCACCTGGACAAAGTCTCCAAATCACCTCAGAAAGCGTGTGGTAAGCCTAAAACATGTGGCTTATTAGTTTAAATCAGTACTTTATGCATTTCTAAGTCTTAAAACATGCATGGGTCAGTCAAAAAGCCCCAGTAGAGTCAAAACTGCATGTTTATTAAATGCTCGGCTTTTGAAATTTTTTTGCTAGTCTTCTTTGTAAAATGGACTGTCCACATGCACATAGGCATGTATAGGTGGCCATTCAGTAGCACACCTTCCCAAAAATAAGAAAAGTTCATATTTATGAAATAAAATCAAAAGTAAACCTCACATGGTAGCCAAATTACCATAGACATTTTTAGTTAAAAATCCGGGCTCACTAGGCCTCAAAAAGGATGAGTAAACTGATCAAAAAGAGAGAAAAAAATGATTATCTCAGAATCTGAATTTCCTTACGTCAAAACGTGCATTACAGTAAAATATGCATTCATATGAAGTCAGAATATTTTTAGCAGGTCATATAGGCATATATTTTTCATATATTGCGTCTAAAAGCACCCTACGTGGTTTACAAGCTTTTGACGGTCAAAACTTGCGAAAAAAGGACGTAAAACGTTACCTGCGATGTGCTAAACATGTGGGAACTGATGAAATCTGAAAAAGGCTGCCCGAACTCTATAGATTTGAAAAAGAAGATCGGATTCCATTTAAATTCGAAATGAAACTGATTTCAAATGAATTCCCGCAACAAATATAAAGCCACCTGCGGCAGTCGCACCTCTACCTGTGGCTCCCCAAGGTGGGTCTCGCACCCTTATGCTCGATTTGGTTCGAGTTAAAACGGAGTTCATATGAGCTGCCAAGTCAAATCTGAAGAAAAATCGCTACGCGATTGAGCGGTTTGTCCTGAAATCCTGCGTTTAAGCAGCGTAATCCAGACAGAAAGGGAACTCTCTGAAAACCCTTAGTATTCATCCCGAAGCAATATCCAGGGATCAATGATGAAGAATACCAAAAAATTGCACAAAACTGTCGAAAACTGCCACTTTCGAAGTGTCGGGTACTGACCGATGATAGTTCAGTCGTTGGATCAATCCCAGCGAAGCGTTGGGTACTGACCAATGACAGTTCAGCCTTTGGCTCAACACCAGTGAAGCTTCGAGTATAGATCGATGATAGTTCAGTTTTTGACTCAACCCCAACGAAGCGTCGGGTACAGACCGGTGACAGTTCAGCCGTTGGCACAACCCCAGCGAAGCGTCGGGTACAGACCGATGATAGTTTAGCCGTTGGCTCAACCCCAGCGAAGCGTCGGGTACAGACTGATGACAGTTCAGTCATTGGCTCAACCCTAGCGAAGTGTAAGGTACAGACCGAGATATCTCAGCCGTTGGCTCAACCCCAATGAAGCATCGAAAAGGATCTGGTGACGAAAGCAATATAATAATCCATCCTTGATGATGGAATCTGTTATACACATCCTCAAAGGGAGCACCGAGAAAAATTGGTGATTCAAAATCCCTATCGCCAACTACCGGTGTAAATTATCGGCAGGATAAGTATCAGAGACACCCACTGTGGTAAATCTGCAACAAAGATATATCCTCAGCTGAGGGCCTTCAGAAATATACAACGGCATTAATCGAAAGAAAATATGTTCCAACGAAGAATATCGACGAATGAGGGAAAACCTTTGGTCTCAAACCAAGAAATTCACCTAGGCTATCATGAGTAACGTCATCCCCAACAGAAAGTGTTGAAAACAGTTCACGATAGCCTATTAGTGACATCCCCATCAGAATGAGACAGTAGCCTAACTCTGATAACCTGTCAGTGGATGTCCTACCAACAACCGGCTGGCAATGCCGCCCCAAGGGTTATCATGAATAACGTTATCCCCAGCAGAAGCTAACGTAATCAATCATTGATAATCCTACCCCTTCCACACCATATCATGCATTGCCTCCCCTTTGCATTTGCATTTCCTGTGTCTACTAATCTTTATCTTGTCCATTTCATTACATTGCATGAACATGATAAAGAGAGGCATCTGTAGACACTAAATATTTCATTTCCCTATTACTAACACTGTAGGAGGGCAAGATTATCTTTTCAAATCAACCTCGGTCTCAATACCGGGTCATCAGTTCAACCTCGATCTCAATACTAGGCCATCAGATCAACCCCGGTCTCAATATCGGGCCATCAGTTTAGCCCCGGTCTCAATACTGAGCCATCGGTTCAACCCCGGTCTCAATACCGGGTCATCAATTTTCCTGGTCTCAATATCGGGTCATCAGTTCAACCCCAGTCTCAATACCGGGTCATCAATTCAACCCCGGTCTCAATACTGGGCCATCTGTTTAACCCCGATCTCAATATCAGGTCATCAGTTCAACCCCGATCTTAATACCGGGCCATCAGTTCAACCCCGATCTTAATACCGAGCCATCAGTTCAATCTCGATCTCAATACCGGATCATCAAATCAACCGCGGTCTCAATACTGGGCCATCAGTTCAACCTCAGTCTCAATATCGGGCCATTAAATAAACCCCGATCTCAATACCGGGCCATTAAATCAACTCCGATCTCAATATCGGGCCATTAAATCAACCCCGATCTCAATACCAGGCCATCAGATCAGCCCTGGTCTCAACCTGGGAGGTACAGGTTAGCCCCGATCTCAACCCGGGAGGTACAGATCAGCCCCGGTCTCAACCTGGGAAGTCAGGTCAACTTCAGAACCAATCATGAAGCATCACAACATCTCCACAAGAAAATTTGGAGTGACCAAGTCAACCTCAGAGACAACACTGAGGACAAACCAACTAAAATGGGATCCAAATCTTGAAAATAACCCCAAGAAGTCAACAGAAGGCCAAGCCTACACTAAGGGCAACCTCGGGAGGGGCAAAATGGTCATTTTACCAAATCTAAGCCAATTTAGTCAAACTCAAGCTGAATTAATGCCACTAAGGTTAGAACAAACCATAACGATGATCCCGAGTCCAAACAGCACAAGACAGCTCAACGGATAAACTGCGGGGAATCAAAGACCTGGTTATGAACCCGTCTTCATGAACCCAAAAAATGTTTTATCCCATATCATTATGACACTCGCAGTGAGGGCTTTTCGGAAAGGTATCGCACGCCTCAAACGGATGCTCCGATCAAAAGTTAGAAAGTTTTGAATCAGACCTCGCGTTGCTCGGATTGCACGTACTTCGAGATGGCAGAACGCGCCAAGTGGGCCCCACCACAGGGAGTCGTACCTCTACCTGCGACAGCAGCAGGTAGAGTGGAGGCTCTCTGGCCTATAAATAAGAGGCCACCCCCTCTCATTTAAAAAATACAGAAACGCTCTAAACTCCTGCCCGTTTGGTTTTCTGTCTATTTTTTTGTCTTCCAAACCCAAATTTTTTCACTCTAACACATAGATATACCCACATACTATCACATATAAGAAAATAGCCGGTAGATTCGGATGTTTAAAGCCTGCGATTTAGCAAAAAACCCATGTAGCAGTCCATTGTGAGTATTTTTACGATCAGAAAGTCATTATTACTTCTTTGCACTTTCATACACTTGTATATCAAGTTTCGTTTTCTAAATATGCCCGGAACTCAGTTCCGTGGCCGTTTTTGTCAACTTTTGGTACATTTTTGTACATAAACGCACTTTCTGGCCTTTTTACAACTCGGATGCTTTCAACAGCTTTTAAATACTAGTATCTGTGTTTTGAGCAACTTTGCCGGACTGGGTTATCTTCCCAGTCCGGGTTTGGCTTTTTTTGTATATATTTCGTTGTATATATACTAACTTTTCAATTCTGTCAAGCCTGGATGTCAAATCTACGGTAGTTTACTCCTTTCATATATAAATATACATATATAAGCAGCCTTCACCACACTGGGTTATCTTCCCAGTCTTGGTTGACTACTTTTGTGTATATATATATATATATATATATATTTACATTCCAGTTCGTCCTGGATCATTCTGTGGCCTTTTTACTGCTTTTATATATATTTATGCATATATAAGCAGCCTTCACCACACTGGGTTATCTTCCTAGTCTTGGTTAACTACTTTTCTGTATATTTACATTTCAGTTTGTCCTAGATCATTTTGTGGTCTTTTTACTGTTTTTACACCATTCACCACATTAGGTTATCTTTCCAGTCTTGGTTGACTACTTTTATGTACATTTACATCCCAGTCCGGGCACAGGCGTGAAAACCCATCGCCCTTTTTACTATTTTTCTATATATATATATATATATATTTCAATTTTGTCCAGCCAGGATCATTCCGTGGCTTTTACACAACTTTTATGAACATATATATATATATATATATATATATATATATATATATATATATATTTCAATTCCAGTCCGGGCACCGGTGTGAAAACCCATCGCCCTTTACAACTTTCGTATATAATATATATATATATATATATATATATATATATATTGCTTTACTTATTTTATTAAATTGTTGCTTTAAATATTTATTTGATATGAATTGGCACTGACATATTTGCGGGCAAACTAGATTTATTTAAATCTCGCCAACTCTAGCTTTCAAACAGTTCAAAATAGGTCCAGACAGAACCGGAAAGCTAGAATGGCTGAGATTTATTTAAATCTAGCATTTTTCTAGTTTCAGTTGTAAAAGCTACCTCGCGGCCCTTAGATCGCTATCTAGTGGAAACGACATGCTTCGGCCATGTGCGAACCAAGATTTACTGATGAATCCTTGGTTCTAGCGATATTTGGATATATTTTTGTACAAATTTGAACTGTGGAGGTTTATTGGCCTCCCTATGTCAGCCTAGGAATAGTGGGATTCATGATTAAACCGATCAGAATCTGATTCCCACGATGGACAAACTCCACTTTACAAATGTACCCTGCCAGTTTTTCTATAAAAATATACATACAAAAGACCTTAAAACGGTTATCCGGATTTATGGTCTCAACATAGTGAAAATATGGTTTGTCATGTCAGAGTCCCTCCGATAGCTATCATGCCCATGAGGAGACTAACACTTGTATATATGTTGTGGTTGAGGATGATTCGCAGCCCGACAATCACCATTCAAATTGAGCCTTACGATTGAAAAGGTAAAACTGAAGTACCGATATTCTTCAATTCGTATGTTAGCGTAAAGGTTTGATAACCTTCTTTCAAAACATCACTTAAATAATCTTATCGAAAAAAAGAAGCTTTTGCAAATCAAATCAAGAACTTTTGCAAATCGAATTAAAGACTTTTTGCAAATCAAATCAACCCCTTCGTATATAAGTTCAACGATGCATAGACATACTTCCAATCAAAGCATAGTCCTAATTTCTTCCAGCATTCACATACAGACTGTAGATATAAAGGGAAATATTAAAAAGATACGGTACCGTGTTTACACGGGAGTTGTGGGGTGCCTAACACCTTCCCCACACTTAACCAAGCCTCCGAACTCAAACTTTGATTTCAAAGATCAAGTTTCGATAGTGTCAAGTAATTGGGCCTCTTTCAAACAAAACTCGATTGACTTGGTACAACCATTTCAAATCTACCAACTGGCGACTCTAGAAAAATGTTCAAATCATCGACATGATACATGTTGGCCTTTTCCTAAAAACCCTTCAAAACCTTTTTCGCAATAAAAAGAGTAAGGGTAGAGATAACTTAGGAAGAGAGAAAGATCCTGGTTGTGACCCGACCAGCGGATTTTTTCCCAATGTCAACACTAATTAAGTACAAAATGAAAAGTATAGGGATATGGGGCACAGCTACCCCTAACTACTAACAGTGGCCTATCAAAATGAGGCACAACCACCCAACAGCCAAAACAGTAGCCTATCAAAAGATATAGCTACAATAGCTATCCAAAAAGATCTAAAATATCTACACTCAAGCTGTTATCCTGCTTCATCTCCTCCGTGGACACAAAGTCTAGGCCATCAGAAATGTCAGGGCGGTACAAGGGAGGATCAACCCATGTATAACTGCTGGAAAATGGACCTGTGGAAGGGTCCGCTTCGGAGCTAGATGGATCAAAAGAAGATGCCTCTGATGGATCTTTGCCAAGATGCCTGATAAACAAATGATCTCTCTCCAACTGCTGGGTCAGTCCTATAATCTGGTCCAAGTGAGTAGGCTCCCTGAGGCAAGCTATCCAGTCTGTCATCATCACAGACCCCGGCACCATATCTGCCATGAACTAGGTGGTATGAATCTGAGCCCCAATAGTGCAAGGACTCCACCAGCTGCTGAATGCCTCCTGGCTGTATGGACCCTCTGACAGGGTAAATCCATCTACGCCCTCCATCGAAATATCTGTGAGTGGCTGAACTAGTGGCCAATGATGCCAAGCAGGAGGAAAAATGGGAATGCGGATCTGCCCCGTGATGCTCCTAATAGCACGCTCTCCTAAATAGAGCTCCCAACCTCCCTCTATTAAAAATAGGACTTTGCGAATCGATAATGTAAACTCCCGGCCAGTAGGGAAACCTCCCTCAAACCCGACTATCAAAAAGTCTAAGGTATACGGTACCCATGAGATCGATCATGCTGTCAAAAGCTCAAGATGCAGGCGGGAATGGGTGAATCCCTCAGCCACGGGGACCTATGTCAGAGTGGAGTGGTGCCAACGCCGTCCCCGGGGATAAGTATCCAGGCCTAAAGTGGTAGCGGGACGAAGGCAAGGAAGTCTCTCATATGCCCAGACTTGGCCATGTAAATATCAAAAGTCCTCAGTGACCAAGACTAATAAATATAAATGCAAAAATCAAAAAGGTACAAAAAAGATGTACTCGCCAGTAGAAATTGGTAGAACCCTAAACAAGCCTCCGTCATACCTTTCGAGCGCATGCACATGCCTCGGAGAAAATAGGCAAAGGTGTAGGTACCCCAATCAAAGTCACTGAGGCGCTCTACATGTCGAGTGGCGCTAACCAGAGCAAAGGACACCGTCGCAGAGTTGTCCGCCAGAAAATAACCCCTGATAATCACCAGAAACAATCGCTGCAGGATACAATCCCTAACCCTCTGATCATCAGGCAGAGGCTCAAGCAAAGCCCCACTCTGGGCATCTATACTCAAAGGACCAGATCAGACCGTCCGACCCTTGATCGCTGTCGCAGGGACTCCTAGCAGGGACTGAACGGCAGTGGGTGTAATGTCAGCCATAATAGGCATCGGCTCACCCTCAAACTCTATCTCGGTGATGAACCTCCAGTCCATTGGGGTCATCATCACCTCACAGTCCAACAAATGCAGAGACTGAGTCTGGTGGAATCAGCGCTCAGATAAAGCCCTCATAAAACCCCAGGGGCAACGACGGGGAAGAATAGAAAAGAATGCCTGAAACCCCTAGGTGTCAACAATGTCCCTGTAGTCCTGGTGCAGAGTGTGATACAGAGAATGCACATTAAACCATTTCCCTTAATGTTGCGTAAAGCCAGGAACCTGCATTAAAAACCAACCCATGTCAAAAACCTGTGCCCCGAGAATGGAAAAAGGAAGAAAGAAAATCTAGAAACAGAAAAAGTTACTATCACTTCGTTAGCTTGGAGGAACCTCGAGGGATGACGACTCAAATCTCCCAGCAGGTCCTGGGTTGGCACAACTATGTCTGGGAGCTCCACACGTGGGGCCTAGCCTGGAACGAGAACAACAAATGGAGCATCTTCATTATCTATATCAACCGACGACTCATCCTGGTCCGGATGAATCACCGACTCCACTAACCTACGAGGAGGACGGGCTGGACGTGGCTAAGGAACGTCAGAAGCACTCCTCCGCCTAACTCCTAAAATGACCCTGCTGGCATTACCGGGTCTATCTCGGTCCATAGCCTGGACAAAGTCTCCAAATCACCTCAGAAAGGGTGTGGTAAGCCTAAAACATGTGTCTTATTAATTTAAATCAGTACTTTATGCATTTTTAAGTCCTAAAACATGCATGGGTTAATTAAAAATCTCAGTAGAGTAAAAACTGCATGTTTTTCAAAAGCTAAATCCTAAAAACATGCATGGGTTAATTAAAAATCCCAGTAGAGTCAAAACTGCATGTTTTTCA
This sequence comes from Panax stipuleanatus, assembly GCA_020205555.1. Lineage (NCBI taxonomy): Eukaryota > Viridiplantae > Streptophyta > Magnoliopsida > Apiales > Araliaceae > Panax > Panax stipuleanatus. The sequence goes on from CM035125.1 coordinate 104,150,589, forward strand.
AAAGCTAAATCCTAAAAACATGCGTGGGTTAGTCAAAAATTCCCAATAGATTCAAAACTGCATGTTTATTAAATGCTCGGGCTTTTGAATTTTTTTTGTCAAAGTTTCCTTTGTAAAATGGACAGTTCGCATGCACATAGGCATGTCTATGTGGGCATTCAGTAGCACACCTTCCCAAAAGCTAGAATAGTTAATATTTATGAAAAAAAAATTAAAAATAAACTTCATATAATAGCCAAATTACCATGGACTTCTTTTAGTTGAAAATCCAGGCTCACTTAGCCTCAAAAAGGATGAGTAAACTGATCAAAAAGAGCAATAATTAACTATCTCAGAATCTGAATTTTCTTACATCAAAACGTGCATTGCAGTAAAATATGCAAACTTATGAAGTCAAAAAAATTTAGCAGGTCATATAGGCATACATTTTTGATACATTGTGTTTGAAAGCACTTTACATGGTTTACATACTTCTAACAGTCAAAAATTGAAAAGAAAGGTTGTAAATGTTACCTGAGATGTGCAAAATGAGTGGTCGCTGATGGAATCTGAAAAAAGCTGCCCGAACTACGTAGATCTGAAAGAGAAAATCGGATTTCTATCGAAATAAAAAACTAAAAATGACTTATAAGCGCTGCTGCTGCCCAATATAAAAATACAGGAGGGAGCGGCCCCACCCACAGCAGCCGCACCTCTACCTGCGGCTCCCCAGGGTGGGCCTCGCCCCCCTCCGTTTCGGTCCAGTTGGAGTTGAAATGGGGTTTTAATGAGCTGAAAAGTCAAATCTAACAAAAAATTTCTACGCGATTGAGCGGTTTGTCCTGAAATCCTATGTTTAAGCATTGGATTACTGACAGAGGTGGGAACTTCATGAAAGCCATTGGTATTCATCTCGAAGCAATATCCAGGGACCAATGATGAAAACTGCTAAAAAACTGCCAAAAAATTGCGCAAAACTGTCGAAAACTACCACTTTCGAAGCTTCGGGTACTGACCGATGACAGTTCAGTCATTGGCACAACCCCAGCGAAGCTTCGGGTACTGACTAATGACAGTTCAGTCGCTGGCACAACCCCAGCGAAGCATCGGGTACTGACCGATGACAGTTCAGCCGTTAGCACAACTCCAACGAAGTGTCGGGTACTGACCGATGACAGTTTAGCTGTTGGCACAACCCCAGCGAACCGTCGGGTACTGACCAATGATAGTTCAGCCGTTGGCACAACCCCAGCGAAGCGTCGGGTACAGACCGATGACAGTTCAGCCGTTTGCACAACCCCAGCGAAGCTTCGGGTACAGACCGATGATAGTTTAGCCGTTGGCACAACCCCAGCGAAGCATTGGGTACTGACTGATGACAGTTCTGCCGTTGGCACAACCACAGCGAAGCATCGGGTACTGACTGATGACAGTTCAGCCACCGGCACAACCCCAGCAAAGCATCGGGTACAGACTGATAACAGTTCAGCTGTTGGCTCAACCCCAGCGAAGCGTCGGGTACAGATCGGTGACAGTTCAGCCGTTGGCTCAACCCCAGAGAAGCATCAAGTACAGACCGGTGACATTTCAGTCGTTGGCTCAACCTCAGCGAAGCATCCAGTACAGATCGATGACATTATCAGCCGTTGGCAGTAACTCCAGCGAAGCATCGATAATGATCCGGTGGAAAAAATAGGATATCAATTTATCCCCATAAAGGACAGATGATGGAATCTGTTATACACATCCTCAGAGGGAGCACCAAGAAGGATTGGTGATTCAACCCTCTGTTGCAAACTATCGGCGTAAATTATCGTCAGGATAGGCATTGGAAGCACCCACTAAGGTAACTCGGTAACCAAGATATGTCCCCCAGCAGAGAAGCCTTCAGAAATGTACAGCGACATCAGCCGAAGGAAAATATGCCCTACGGAGAGTATCGATAGACGTGGGAAACCATTGGTCTCAAACCAAGGTAGCGTCAATAATGTCATCCCCATCAGAGTCGACAGGGCCCTCACAGATAACGTCATCCCCAGGAAGAAGAGACGAGAACAGTCTGTGATAGCCTAACTCTGATAAACTACCAATGGTCCTCTACCAACACGAAGGGCTATCCAGGATAACGTTATCCGCAGCAGGTAATGATGTGAGCAGTCAATGATAGCCCCATTCCCCTCAAAGGTATCTTAACATTCATCATATATCATGCCACACATTACATTACAATTGCATTCATCATATTCCCAGTATCTGGCAATCTTTATCCTGTTCATTTTATTAAATTGCATAAACATGATAAAGAAGGGCATCTGTAGACACTCAGAATTTTTGTCAATTCTGTTGTAGACAATCAAGATTTTATGTTCTTGTTATTAACCCTGTAGGAGGGCAAAACAGTTAACTCAACACTGGTCTCAATACCGGAACGTCAAATAAATCCCGGTCTTAATACTGGGATGCCAACTCAACCCCGGTCTCAACATCGGGATGCCAACTCAACCGTGGTCTAAACCCGGTAAGTACAGGTCAGCCCCGGTCTCAACCCGGGAGGTACGGGGCAGCTCCGGTCTAAACCTGGGAAGTACAGGTCAGCCCCAGTCTCAACCAAGGAAGTAAAGGTTAGCCCCGATCTTAACCCGGGAAGTACAGGTTAGCCCCGACCTGGGAGGTACAGGTCAGCCCCAGTCTCATCCTGGGAGGTACAGATCATCTCCGGTCTCAACCCAAGAGGTACAAGTCAACCCCGATCTCAACCCAGGAGATACGGGTCAGCCCCGGTCTCATCTCAAAAGGGACAAGTCAGCCCCGGTCTCAACCCGGGAGTTACAGGTCAGCCTCAGTATCAACCCAGAAGGTACAGGTCAGCCCCGATCACAACCCGGGATGCCAAATATGCTTCAGAGACAACCCTGAAGCCTCACATCATCTCCAGAGACAAACCTGGAAGGACCAAGTCAGCCTCAGAGACAACCCTGAGGGCAAACAGAATTGGCTGGGATGCAAACCCCAGAGACAACCTCGGGAAATTAGTCGAAGGCCGTACCAGCACTGAAGGCAACCCTGGGAGGGGAAAAATAGTCATTTTACCAACTTTAAGCCGATTCATTCAAACTCAAGCCGAATTGACGCCACCAAGGTCAGAACAAACTATAACGGTGATCCCGAGTAGAAGCAGCGCAAGACAGTTCAACAGATAAATTACGAGGAATCAAAGACCTGGTTATGAACCCGTCTTTTTGGACTCGAAAAAGGTTTACTCCCATGTCATTGCGATACTCTCAGCGAGGGTTTTCTGGAAAGGTATAGCACGCCTCAAACGGACCCTCCGATCAAAAGTTAAAATTTTTGAATTTGACCTCGCGTTTCTCAGAGTGCACGTACTTCGATGCAACAAGACCCGCCACGTGGGCTCTGCCACGTGGAGCCGCACCTCTACCTGCGGCTGTCGCAGGTAGAGCTGCTTCTCCCGAGTCTATATATATGAGGTGACCCCCAGCTTATTTGATAATCGAAAAATGCTCTGAACCTCTGCCCATTTCGTTTCCTAGCCATATTCTTATCTTCCAAACCCAAATTTTTTCACTCTAACACGTAGATACACCCACATACTACCACATATCAAAAATTAACCGGTAGAAACGGACGTTTAAAGCCTACAATTTGGCAAAAAGCCCGTGTAGCAGTCTATTGTGAGTATTTTTACGATCAGAAAGTTCATACTACTTCATTGCACATTTATAAACTTGCACGTCAAGTCTCATTTCCTGATTATGCCCGGAACTCAGTTCCGTGGTTGTTTTCGCTTACGTTTTTGTATATTTTAGTACATAAACACGTTTTTTGGCACTTCCACAGCTCGGATCGTCGATCCGTGGCTTTTAAAAGCTTTATATATATATATATATATATATATATATATATATATATATATATATCTACGGTTATAGCAACTTCGTCGGAGTGGGTTATCTTCCCAGTCGGGGTTTGGCTTTTTTTATATATATATTTAACTATATATATACTAACATTTCAATTCTGTCAAGCCCGGATGTCAAATTCGTGGTAGCTACTGCTTTTATATATATAACTATATATATATATATATATATATATATTTCTAACTTATTTGGGCCTGGATTTCTACTTCGTGGCCTTTTTATTACTTTAATATATATATATATATATATATATATATATATATATATTAACTGCATATATTAACTTTTTGCATTCCAGTTTGGCCTGGATCATTTTGTGGCCTTTTTACTGCTTTTATAAATATATATATACTTACATTTTTGTCCGGGCAAAGGATAGAATGTCCGTCGTCCTTTACAGTTTTTTATATATATATTTACTTTTTGCTGAGCCTGGACAATTTTGTGACTCTTTTATAGCTTATATATATATATATATATATATATTTCAATCCAGTCGAGCCTGGATCATCCCGTGTATAGCTTATATATATATATATATATATATAAAAGCTGTAAAAAGCCACAGGATGATCCAGGCTTGACAGAATGAATATATATATATATATATATATATATATATATATATATTTTCATTCCAGTCCGGGCACAGGATTTACTCCGTCTCCCTTTACCGCATTTATATATATATATATATATATATATATATATATATATATATTTCCATTTTGTCAGGCATGGATTATTCCGTGGCTTTTTACAGCTTTTATAAATATATATATATATATATATATATATATATATATATATATATATATATATATATATATATATTTACATTCCAGTCCAGGCATCGGAGTGAAAACCCATCGCCCTTTACAGCTTTCGTATATATATGACTATATATATATATCTTTCTTTTATTCATTGTGATTAATTTGCTGCTGTAAATATTCATTTGACATGAATCGGAGCTGACATCTATTTGGGCGAACTAGATTTCTTTAAATCTCATCAATTCTATCTTTCAAACGGTTCAAAATAGATTCAGACAGAACCGAAAAGTTAGAATGGTTGAGATTTATTTAAATCTAGCAGTTTTTCTAGTTTATTCATTCAGGAAGAAACCTCGCAGCCCTTAGATCGTTATCTAGTGGGAACGAGACGCTTCAGGTATGCGCATGCCAGGATTTACTGATGAATCATTGGTTCTGGAGATCTTTAGATGTAAATATATATTTTGTATATATTTGAACTGTGCAGGTTTTATTGGCTTCCCTCTGTGAGCCTAAGAATCGTGGGATTCATGATCAAGCTGATCAGAATCTGATTCCCACGATGGACAAACTCCACTTTACAAATGTACCCTGCCAGTTTTTCTGTAAAATGTACATCTGAAAGACTTTAAAATGGTTATCCGGGTTTAAGGTCTCTACATAATGAGAATAATGGTTTTTCGTGTCAGAGTCACTCCGATGGCTGTCATGCCCATGAGAAGACCGACACTTATATATATTTTGTGGTCGAGGATGCTTCGCAACCCGACAATCACCATTCAAATTGAGCCAAAAGGCTGAAAAGATAAAAAAATGAATATATCAAATTGCTTCAATTCCTACGTGAGCGTAAGGGTTTGATAACCACCTTTCAAAACATCACTTACATATCTTGCCTAAAAAAGGACTTTTGCAAATCAAATCAAACCTTTCGTATATAGGTTCAATGAAACACGACCATACTTTCAAATCAATCAAGCATAGGCCCAATTTCTTCCAGCATTCACACACACATTGCAAATTTAAAAGGAAAATATTAAAAAGATGCGGTACCTTATTTTCACGGGAGTTGTGGGGTGCCTAACACCATCCCCACGCTTAACCAAGCCCCCGAACTCAAAACTTCAGTTTCAAAGATCAAGTTTCGACAGTGTCCAGCAAATTGGGCCTCCTTTCAAACAAATTCGGTTGAGTTGGTACAACCATTTCAAAATCTACCAACTGGCGACTCTGTAAAATGTTCAAATCGTTGATATAATACATGTTGGCCTTTTTCTAAAAAACCCTTCAAAACCTTTTTCACAATAAAAAGAATAAGGGTAGACAAAACTTAGGAAGAGAGAAAGATCTGTGTTTGACCCGACCCGAATTTTTTCCCAACGTCGACAATAAGTATGTAGGTGCTTATTGGAGAATAAATTCACTGAACGTGGCTCGCTAAGGAATACTTAATGGAGTTTTACTTGTCTGTCAATAGGAATTCCTGTAGTGATAGTAGTACAAGGGATCCTTGGACTTGAGATCATCATAGTATCTTGTGTATGATGGGTTATACTTTGACATGTCCTTTAAAATCCTTAGGGTATATCAAAGGGTATGCTTGGGTGTAATAAGTTATATATGGAGATAATGAATGATTAATAAAAAATCTACCACTTTTAGTAAAAGAAGAGATATGCCCTATGTGATTCGATAAATGACAACCTAGGAATTCTTGGCCAAGGTGGAATAAAATTAAAAAGGTGTTTCAAATTTGTATTATTTGGAGTTGTGCATTTTGGAATCGAAATACATATAATTAAATAAAATAAGACTTGACAGTAATTTCATGTCTTATATTTAATTGGGACATTGTATGGTAGAAGAATTGAATTGTACTGTAACTATTAACTCACATATTCTTTTATGATTAATGTTGAAATCTATATTATCAAGAAAGTCGTTGATCGCTAAGGAGGCTTATCCTTATTGTAGAATAAATGTTATTTATTTAAATAAATTATTAGTTTAATTTATTTATTTAAATAATATTAGAATTGTTCTAATTGATTTATTCACAATCGATTTAATATGGAGAACCTAAAGGGTCATATCATAAAAAGAAGAATATTTATTAAAGAATCAAATGGTATAATCGTAATAATAAGTTAAGTATATTTAATTTAATCTATGGTAATAGAATAAATTAAATAGCTTAATATTTATTATTTAATATTTTAAAATATTAAATATAAATTAATAAGAGTAATCTTATTATTATTATTACTATTATTATTATTATTATTATTTAATTCCTAAAGGAGTTTGAGAATTAATTAATAAAATACTCTCTCTCTCATATATTTTCCTAATAAGATTAGGAGGTTAATTAATTAAAAGAGTTTAATTATTCTCAATAGAATTGGGAAGCCAAATTAATTAAAGGAGTTTAATTAATTAATATAAAACCCTAATTCTAAATTGTTTAGGAGAGTTGCCTACATCTATAAATAAGAAAGTCTTATTATGGAACAATGTTAGATATTTTAATTCCAATAGTTGGGAGAACACTCCGTTTTTAGAGAGAAGAAAACTAGTGTTTAGCCAAACACCCTTCTTCTTGAATTCTTATTTATTCTTGGTGGATCACCTCTAGAGGCCAAATACTTGGGTGGCTAACGTTGATCAAAGGAAGGAATTAACCCGGTGGATTCAAGTAGAACACGAAAAGGATTTGGAGTTGAACTCGTACCTGAGGAAGCTTGAATCTTCAAGGGTATGAATACAAATCTCCCTCTTTTTGTTTAATTAATAATTGTGCATAAATGTTGATCCGGGTATATAGTTTGTAAAATTTTCAAACTCTGATTTACCATCCTTCCGCTTATTTTATGCAATTTTATTGTATCCATGAATCTTACAAACCTAATAGTGGTATCAGAACCAAACCTTTATGCAAGTTATTAATTATTCTTATTTGATATATATGTTTATATGTGTTTAGAATAATTTTTTGGGGCATAATTATTGGCATAGAATTATGTTTTTTGAGAAAAACTGTACAATTTGCGAACTGGTAAACCAGTTTCTAGAGACTGGCGCCGCAGCGCCGACTCTGTGTTCTGAAAGTGATGACGCGGCGCTGCAGCGCCTAAAGTCAGTTCAATTGGTGCGCTGCAGCGCAAGCTCTGTGTTTCTGACATTGATGACGTGGTGCCGCAGCGCCTGCTGCTAGTTCACTAGCGGCGCCGCAGCGCCACTCTCCAGAAAAAAGAAATTAATTTTTTTAATTTTTTTATTTATTTGATTTCTAATTAAATTAAAAGGTTTATTTTAAATTAAAATTGAATTCCATGTTTTTCAGTAATTTTAAATTTAAATAAAGTAGTTTATTTTTATTTAAAATTAAATTAAAATAAAGTAGTTTATTTTTATTTAAAATTAAATTAAAATAAAGATGTTTATTTTAAAATAAAGATGTTTATTTTTATTTAAAATAGGATTAGTTAGAATTATCTTTAAGAATTGGAGACCAAGGAGCAAGTAGCACTTAAAGTGTTGGGTTTGTACGAAATTGTGGGCGCAATCAAATTTCAAAAAGTAGCAGAAGCATGGTATATCAAAGTTTAAAAATTTTTACAAAACTATTCCCCGGATCATCCTTTATGCAAATTATGAATTTTAAATGATAAATAAGAAGTTATGGAATCATACCCTTATAGAACGAAGCTTCCATAGGTATAAGTTCAATTCCTTGTTCGTCGCGATCTCCTTGAATATCCGGGGTAGATTCTTTCCTTTGATCAACGTTAGCCACCCAAGTGTTTGGCCTCTAGAGGGTATCTACCAAGGAAAAAGAATTATTCAAGAAGGATGGTAGTTGGCTAAACCCTAGTTTTCTATCCTCTATAGAAAATGAGTACTCTCCAACAATTGGAATTTCATCAACTGATATCTAGCATAAGACTCCTCTTAAATAGATATTGGTCAACCCTTCAAATCCTATTAGACATAGGGTTTCATTTAATTACTTAAACTACTTTAATTAATTAGGCTTCCCAACATATTGGGATTAATTAATTAAAACTCCTTTAATTAATTTAACTCCTAATCTTATTAGGAATAAATGAGAGTACTAATATTAAATTAATTCCTAAACTCCTTTAGAAATTAAAATAATAATAATAATAATATTAAAAAGACTCCTCTTATTAATTTATATTTAATATTTCCAAAAAATTAAATAATAAATATTAAGCTATTTAATTTATTCTATCACCATAGATTAAATTAATTACACTTAATACATTATTACGATTAGGTTCTCCACATTAAACCGGTTGTGAATAAATCATATAGAACAATTTTAATCTTATTTAAATAAATAAATTAAACTAATAATATATTTAAATAAATAATATTTATTCTACAATAGGGATAAGCCTCCCTAGCGATCAACGACTTTTCAGATAATATAGATTTCAACATTAATCATAAAAGAACCTGTGAGTAAATAGTTACCGTACAATTCAATCCTTCCACCATACAATGTCCCAATTAAATATAAAATATAAAATTACTGTCAAGTCTTATTTTATTTAATTATATGTATTTCGATTAGGAAATGTACAACTCCAAATAATGTAAATTAGAAACTCCTTTCTAATTTTATTATGCCTTGGCCAAGGACTACTGGGTTGTCATTTAACGAATCACATAGGACATATCTCTTCTTTTACTAGAAGTGGTAGATTCTTTATTGATCATTTATTATCTCTATATGGAACTTATTAAATCTAAACATACCCTTTGATATACCCTAATGGTCTTAAGGAATAAGTCAAAGTTTAATTCATTACACACAAGATACTATGATGATCTCAAGTCCAAAAATCACTTGTATTACTATCACATTAGGAATTCCTATTGACAGGCAAGTAAAACTTTATTAGGTATTCCATAACGAGTCACGTTCAGTGAACTTATTCTCCAATAAGCACCTACATACTAGCTTTAGTGTCTTCACACAAATGATCATGAGATCAATCATCCTCAATTAATGAGCAAGAAACATATATACCAATCTATCCGGATTTACTAATCTCCTTTTTAATAATCCAACTATTGGAAACTATTTTAGTTTTAAGCTTTCTAAGAATTTAGATCTCATTAGCATGATCATCATCATGATTTTAAAAGCATTACTTAAAGCTATGAGTTATTTACATATTATAAAAACAGCATCATATAGATAATTAAATGCCTTTAATAAATGAAAAAGATTGTTTATAAAGTATATGCTTTATCATCATACATGATTGACTTGTATGTCTACTACTTTCCATCTCACACTTGCACTAAAGCCAATCGTCATGGTATCTCATACCCATCTTCTCTAAGTGACGATCAAACTGATGTTGTGTTAAAGCTTTAGTAAATGGATCTGCAATGTTGTCTTGAGAGTCTACACGCTCTAAGGTGACGTCTCTTCTTTCAATGATTTCTTTAATGAAAGTGCCGCAATACATGTTTAGATTCAAGATGAGACTTAAGAACTATTCCTAGTTCTGTAATGAACTTTTCATTTGAAACATCAATTTACAGCTTCACTTACAGTTATATACTTTGTCTTTGTCACTAGACCAGCAACCTTTTGCTGTTTGGAACCTTTCTAATTTACTGCACCACCTTTCAAGTTAACGACTTACCCTAAAGTGGATTTGCTGTCGTCTTGGTCAGTCTGAAAACTTGAGTCTGCTTAATCCTCTAGTTTAATTCAGACCCATCATGTGTCATGATGACATCCTTAGTGTTAGTTAAGTATTTCAAGATGTTTATAACTATCCTACAATGATCTTCTCTAGAATATGACTGATCAATATCAAGCTTCGTATATTTCATTGCATACATGATAGTAACTCATGCGATCTCTCTTTTATTGAGAACAATTTTAAAGAGACACACTCCATGGCTTATCATCATGAGACACCTTTTGGAGTTTGACATACTAAACGGCTTTAGCATCTAATGAATATACATTTCTTAGGTTAAGCCGAACATTCTTTTAATTCTATCTATACAGATTTTTATCCCAAATTTAGGATGTTCTACCCAAATCATTCACAAAGGAATGTTTAGAAAATTTTATTTTGATCGATTATAGCATAGGAATGTTATTCCCTATCAGTAATATATCATCAACATATAATATAAGGAATGAAATAACGCTCCCACAAACCTTTTTGTACACACATGCTTCATCCTCGTTTTTGATAAAATCAAACTCTTTGATTTTCTCATCCAAACGAATGTTCCATCTACTAGAAGCTTGCTTCAATCCATAAATGGATTGTTGCAGCTCATATACATGATTTGCTTCAAACATTGAAATAAATCCATCTGGTTGTATCATACATACATTCTCCTCTAATAAGTATATTTGAGGAAGGGCATCTACACGTTCATTTTGCCAGATCTAGTAATAATAAGCTGCAATCGAAAGTAAAATCCAAATGGACTTGAGCATTGTTTTAAAGATCCATTTTAAATTTTATGGTCATCTACCATTTCCCCGAGTCTTTATTACTCATAGCCTATTCATAATTTAATGGATCATCATCATTCTTGACGTGTACATCATCGTCATCCTCTATGACGAATCCATACCTATCAGGTATCTTCGGTACTCTTCCTGATTTACTAATAAGGTGTTGTACAAAAGGTGTCTCTACTTGGACAGGTTCATCCACTTGATCTGTAGTGGTTTGTGGTTCTTGAATTTCTTCAAGGTTTATTTTCCTCCCATTGGCCCCTTCAAGGGTAAACTCCTTTTCCAAGAAGGCAACGTGTTTCGTAACAAACACCTTTTGCTCAGTAGGATTGTAGAAATAGTATCCCAAACTTTCTTTAGGATATCCCACAAACGTGCACTTATCAGATCTTGTCCCAAGCTTATCATTTTGAAACCTTTTCACATAAGCTGGACATCCCCAAATCTTAACATGCTTAAGAACAAGTTTCTTCCCTGTCCACATCTCATATGGAGTCTTGGGGACGGATTTCGAGGGGACCTTATTTAGTAGATATGTAGCCGTTTCTAGGGCATGACCCCAGATTAAAATTGGAAAATCGGTAAAACTCATCATGGAACGAACCATGTACAACAATATTTGATTTCTCCTTTCAGATACTCCATTTAACTGTGGTGTACCTGGTGTGGTCCATTGTGAGATTATACCATTTTCTTTGAGACAATCGAGAAACTCACTGCTTAAGTATTCACCACATCGATCTGATCGAAGAATCTTAATACTTTTGCCAGTTTGTTTCTCTACTTCACTTCTGAACTCTTTGAACTTTTCAAATGATTCAGATTTGTATTTCATTAAATACACATATCTAAATCTTGAGTGATCATCAGTAAATGTAATAAAATAAAATACCCTCCCCGTGCATTCGTTGTCATAGGTCCACAAACATCTGTGTGAACCAACGCTAACAACTCTGTAACTCTTTCTCCTTTTTCACTAAAAAGAGATTTAGTTATTTTACTCATGAGACAAGATTCACAAGTTGGATATGATTCATAATCGGATAGCTCCAAGAGCCCATTCTTATGTAACTTGGATAATCTTGTTGACCGAGTCTACAGTGCCATATATAGGTATAATTAACATCATCTCTTTTTTTCTTTCTTAGTTTGTTCTATTTGAAATATATTTTTATGCAAGTCAAGTATGTAAAGTCCATTTCGCAAATTACCAACACCATATAAAATATTGTTTTTATAAATAGAACAACTGTTGTTCTTTATTATAATTTCAAATCCATCCATATCTAATACAAAATTTAAAATAATATTTCTAATGATATTCGAAACAAAATAACAGTTATTTCAATAATTGGACTTGCCCATAGGCTAAACAATAAGTGCCTACAGCTAAAGCAGCAACCTTTGCTCCATTTTTCACTCGTAGAACAACCTCATCCTTGTTCAGCTTTCTACTTCTGACCAGTCCCTGCATAGTATTACATATGTGAGAACCACAGCCGGTATCCAATACCCAAGTAAAATTTTGACATTCAGAAAAATTAATTTCAATCATGAACAAACCTTGATTGGAAGTCGAAGCTTCTCCAAGCTTCTTCTCTACCAGAAACTTTTTACAGTTCCTCTTCTAGTGACCCGACTCGTTGCAATGGAAGCACATTCCTTTGCTAGCTAGATCAGGGTTCTTTTGTTCCTTTGTGTTCACCTTGCCCTTAGCCTTCTTAGATTTCTTCTTTTTAGAAGATACCTTGGGCCTCTTCCTTTTCTTAGAAGAATCCACCATTAAGACATGGTTCTTATTGGATAGGAAGTGACCTTCAGCAGTTTTTAACATGTTAAGTAATTCAGACAAGCTGACATCTAACTTATTCATGTGGAAATTAATAACGAACTTCGAGAAGGTCTTAGGGAGTGACTGCAAGACTAAGTCTTGACTCAACCCCCCATCCATGACAAACCCAAGCTGTCTAGAGCGTTCAATCAGATTGATCACCCTTAGGACATGAGTCTCAACGGCAGTGCCCTCGGTCATCCGAGATCGGAAGAGCTCCTTAGATATCTCATATCTAACAGTCCTACTTTGTTCACCATAAAACTCCTTGAGGAAAACCAACATAGTAGGAACATCCATATTTTCATGCTGACGCTGAAGCCCGTTATTCATGGATACGAGCATGATGCATTGAGCCACAGATGCATCATCTTGCCACTTTGTTATGGTGGCAATCTCTTCCTCAGAGGCTGAATCTGGAACAGTTCCAGGGACATGTGAATTTAGAATATAAGAAATCTTGTCACCAACGAGAACTATTCTCAGATTTCTTAACCAGTCTGTGTAATTCGACCCGATTAATTTTTTAGCATCAAGTGTGCTACATAGTGAAATTAGTGATTTTGACATTTTTAAATTTCTGCATGTGAAAAGACAACATTTTAGCAAACATTTATTTAATTAATTTTATATACCAAAATAAATTAAGTCATATTTTAGATTGGTATCTCCCACTATTTTCTCCAAACTATATTACCCTCACTTATATAGTTCGACAACATCTAATTAAAGATTTACTAGTGAGAATAAGGATCTCATTTCAAATGTATATAGCATTGTGTGTGCACAACAAATGATATATAAATAAATAAGTTGATAACTCTTGTCAATTACATCGACATATAACTTCTTGTATCCTGCCTCTTAGATCATAATGGTTAAGTGCGTGCACATCCGAACTAAAATAATTTAAGTTAAGTCCAACCTAGAACTCCATATATTCAAAAAAGAAAAATATTGCCCTTGTGTGTGTATAACAAAATAATATTGTTCAATTAACTTTATAAGCATCAAATGTGATTAAATTAATATATTAAATACTTAATACTCGTCTTGTGTGTGCACAACAAACTTATATTAAATATTTAATAGTCTATTAATTTATCATGCTAGAAGGCGACGTTCGATATTCCAAATATCATTGAACGCTTTAGACTTAATATAATTTTTTTGAGGGATTTGTTATTATTTGTCCCATCTTGTTTAGCGTGCATTCACATGCATATATAAAATACGCGTCATTTTATTAAACATGCGAAGCATGTTTATATAAAATATAATATATAATACTTAGAATGCACATATAGAAAATTATATTCTATCTGAATTGATTATGGACTTTTATTCTAGTTTGGTTCACTAGAACCACCAATGGAACCAAAAGGTCAAACCTAGGTGTGCAAGAATTTAAATTTAAACGTAACTATTACATTTAAACATGGGCTCCATATAAACGGGTCTTCACGCGCTCCTTGCTCCTTGGTCTTCAATTTTTTCAAGATAATTCTAACTATTTTTATTACATAAACTATTTAATTTAAATAGAAACCTTGATCAACAGTCAAGGGGAAGTACATATGAGGGATATAGAATTTTACAATAAGAAAAAATCAGAGAAGACGAGGTACGCATACTCCATTTAATAAAACTCATTCATTTAAACATTCAACTAAAATAAATCCAATCACATTGACCAATAGTCCCATAATCAATCCCATTTAGTATCATACATATCACCATATGCATCAATAAATAAATATTCATCTCATGAATTAAAACCATTCCATATATATATGAGTATCATTTAATTGGCAATTTTAAATTACATAAAATCTAATTTCAAGATTAAAATAAACTCTTTATTTTAATTATAGAATTATTAAGAACACTATATATATATATTATATATCATTAGTCTCCTTTTTATAAAGAAACATTCCAAGAACCTTATTTAACATAGCTACAGGTTACTTTTTCGTTTGAATCACCTTTTTTTTTAAAACTTTCGCTTCTTTTGAATTACCTTTTTGAATTCATTCAGGAACCCTTTAATTGAATAGGCGCTACTTATATATATATATATATATATATATATATATATATATATTCTAATAGTAACGTGAATCTAGACTAAAAAAATGTGGTTCAGTTCGCGAAAAAAAAAATCAGCTTCCCGAATTGTCTTTTTTTTTTCTTTCATAAAAAATAATTTTATACAATAAAATTATGTCCAATAAATTATTCTAAATACATACCCATATATTTACATGAAATCAAAATAATTAATAATTGCATAAAGATTTGGCTCTGATGCTACTGTTGGGTTTGTACGAAATCGTGGGCGCAATCAAATTACAAAAATTAGCGGAAAAATGGTATATCAGAGTTTAAAAATTTTTACAAAACCATTACCTGGATCATTCTTTATGCAAATTATTAATTTAAAACGATATATAAAAAGTTATGGAATCATACCCTTATAGAATGAAGCTTCCACAAGTACAAGTTCAACTCCTTGTTCGTCGCGATCTCCTTGATTATCCGGGGTAGATTCCTTCCTTTGATCAACGTTAGCCACCCAAGTGTTTGGCCTCTAGAGGTGATCCACGAAGGAAAAAGAATTATTCAAGAAGGAGGGTGGTTGGCTAAACCCTAGTTTTATATCCTCTATAGAAAAGGAGTACTCTCCAACAATTATAATTTCATCAACTGATATCTAACATAAGACTCCTGTTATATAGATATTGGTCAAACCTTCTAATCCTATTAGACATAGAGTTTTATTTAATTAATTAAACTCCTTTAATTAATTAGGCTTCTGTGACACCCCCAAATCCGGGTACTTCATTTTTACGGAATTTAGTGTTCACTATCTAAATAAAACATAACTACTGCCCAAAAATAAGAAATGTAAAGTAAATTACAATCTTTATAAATAAATAAAATCTTCCTTATAAAAAGGATTATAACCTTGTCCAAAAATATTCACAGGGTTATTTAACCTTAACATCAACAAATGCGAAAAATAAAACATCACATAATAAAATTTATGTCTTATTACAAATCATATCATAAATATAAACAAGTCTTCACTTGTTTATATTACTCTTGCCTTTACTAGTTGACGGTTCGTCAACTCTTTCAACTTTAGCTGCAATTGCTATATAATGCAAGAGTGAGCAAACAAAAGCTCACTTGAAATAACAAACAATAGTGATGATATAGTATTGAATAGCTTCAACTGAATAGATAATATTTTATTCATCAATAATCAAGAATAAGATTTAGAATTCATCTGAGGGTCATAAGACCTTGAACTATGTCCCCGGTTATAAACATTTCTATTTAAACATTTAATAGTCGTTAGACTATATAGACTCTTTAACTCGTACTTAGGGGGATCAGCCCTTCGTACAATGTATTGTGCACAAACATCTTAACGCTTTTACATGATAATCCCCTATTACTAGGGTTGTTCATCCCTGTTTTCATTAACAAGTCCGCAGCAAAAAAAATTTGGTTTGGATAAGCTCAAAGGATAATTTAGAGTTCAACTATCATCAACTAAGAAGTAGTTGAATCAACTTATAATAATTTAGAATTCAATACTAAAGGAATTACGAAATAACTATGAGTCATAATAATAGACATTATATGCAACAGTCACGCTTTAGAAATAACTTAAAGCATTTGAAAGATAGAATAGACCTTACTTGAACAATTAAGTCAAGGTCTCATTATTTCAATAATGAACTTCAATAATATACTTGCACAATATAAAATTTAGAGAGTAAAATAACTTGCATAATTATAATAAGAAAGGATATAACAACTTGCTCAATTTAAAGAGTAAGGATTAGAAAATTTGCATAAACGTAAAAGTAAGGTTTGAGTTTAGAACACTTGCCTCGTACATAAGTTACAATTTACAATCACGTTCCATAATTATCCTACATATTACATTACGTTTACAATATCGATTAGTTTCATAACCACTACGTTTAACCATTGAGCTTCTCACTTAAGTTCAACTTAACAACGTAGTTCGTAAACTTAACTTGCTAACTAACCACATAATGTGAATCTAAACTCACAACATACATATCACACGTGTATAACCGTTTAAACCATCACAATCATACCTTATGACAATAATATCTAATTCACACATAACTTGTTAACATGAGACTTTAAATTGACTTATACATGTCAACAATATATTATATTATTATTTTATATACTTAACATGTCATCAAATTCATTACATTCAATTAGTTCATCATGTTAGGACTTAAAAAACACAACACAAAATTTCGAACAGCAGGAAAGCCCGCTGGGGCGGGTATTTATGCTGATGAAAAATTCAGCTCGCGAACTGTGCAGATAAAAAGTCAATTTGACTTATTTCCTCGCACCAAACTCAGATTTTTGTACATATAATGTATATGAAACTTTATAAAATCATAACTTTAAACTTCTATCATGTTTTTAATTTACATAACCACCAGAACACATAATCAAAACCTTTAATTTTATGATTTTGAAGAAAATACCATTGTTAAGCATTATTGAAGAAAATTAACACTATGACTTTGTTTTTAAACCAAATCACATAATTTAAATCATGTTAATTTTGTTTCTTAACATATTATCATAATATAAACTTAATTCTCATAATCATATCATAATCAAACACAAATTTTGATATTTAAAAAATTATTTTTCAAACTAGTTCACTGTAAATTGCTATGAACATGATTTCTTCATGTTCATCACATTTACATGAATTAAACACTTAAATTATCATATAACACATATATATTAGTTTATATATATAATCTAACACATATAGATCATTAATTTATAGTTTATCATGAAAACCAAATTATAGAGAAGTAAAACAATAAAAAATATGAAGAACATGGTTTAACAATTGTAGAGTTAGATTATACCCATTGTTATTAGGAGAAGAAGATGATGGTGATGATGATGACTCCTTGTTTTGATTTCTCAAAACTCTTATTCTTTCTTTCTTTCTTCTTCTTCTCTCTTTTCTCTCTAACTTACTCTGTTCTTCTTTTCTTTTCTAACTTACGTAGTTATAAAATATAATATAACTGATATATACATATAATAGATATAATATACATATAATATATAACTAATAAACATAATATCTCATATTAATGTTATATCAGTTACAATTTTATTTGAAAATCAAAAGCCTTAAAGCTTGTTTAGCAAAAATCATTTATTTTTAAAAACAGATTTTTAGGTCTAAGGCATTGTTTGGTAAAACAGGATTAAAACAGATTTAAGAGTCTTTTTTGGCAAAATAAATTTAAAACTCTTTTAATTTATTTTAATAACTCTTTTAACACATAGTTATAAATGTCACACTTTATTTAATTAAATCTCAACATTCTAATTTAATTAAATTAAAGCTAACATCAATTTATTAAATAAAATTAACACATAACTTAAATTGTTACACAATTACAATTACTCATAAATCACAATTCCATGTAACAACTTAGTAAATTTGTATTAACAAATACCACATAATATTCATCTAATTCAATTATCTCAATTAAATTAGAACTACACCACCAAATTATTACATATCAGTTTAATTAACATATTACACTTAATTAAATTACTCTATACATAATTACATCAATTATTTATTTAACTCAATAAATAAATCAATTAAAATATTTATTTAATTCAATAAATATTTAAATAATCGCAACTAATAAAAAAACTCATTCATTACATTCTTCCTCCCTTAAATATATTCTGTCCCCAGAATCGTTATACAAGAAATTACACAAATGATTGGGGATAAGTTTTCATCATTACATCTTCGAGTTTCCACGGAGCTTCTTCAGTATTGTGGTTCCTCCAGATTACCTTAACAGAAGGTATCACTTTATTTCTAAGTATTTGTTCTTTTCTGTAAACTACTTGAACATGAACTTTGTGACGCCCCCAAAATAGGTCCAGTCAACCCAACCCATTCTGAGTTGCCAAATACATGGTACAGAATTCAAATACAAACTTTTATATCACACGGTCGTGCAAAATACGACCACACAACTGTGAGTGTCAATACAAATATGTAAAAAATGTTAACATTTAAACTAAGTTCTCATTACAATTATTATCACACTATTTATTAAAAATAGTGAGGACTACTACTGCTCTAACTCGGACCATCACTCTGTCCCCCGACTAGTTCTTGTGACATTCTCATTTCCTAAAGAGGACAATAGATGAAAAGGGTGAGCTCAACTAGCCCAATAAAGAATATTATAACTAAGATAATGGGAAATAAATTATCATTAGTCTTCAATAAATCAGATAAAATATTATTGACAACAAGCCTTAGATCAATATTCGCAGCGGAAATAACAATTCATTAGAAAAGTTAAATGGAGAATGAAGTCTACTATCTTCTATGATTTAAAAGTCCATCATCAATATTTTATCCCTGTAACATCAATCAATATACATCTCGAATCAAATATTCATCTTTGCACTACGACCCAAAGATATTCATTTGTATCATCAGTTGGTCATGTTCATCTCAACACCTGTTCATCTTTGCACTACGGGCCAAAGATATTCATCAGATAATCATTCATCTTTGCTCTACAAGCCAAAGATATTCAGTTATATCACCATTTAGGACTGAGGATGATGAAAAATAATATAAATAACGAATCTAGTGAGATAAAGGACAAAGATTAAGGATTCGTATTTTAGTTTATCCAAGTTCAAAAATACTTTATAAAAATACTTTGTGGATCAAAATTCAAGAATAGAGCTCAAACCTTGGATCCAATCAAAGATAGAAACTTTAACAAATAACTTGGATATATAGAAGAAAATTTAATTTTTTCGTGAATAGTGTCGTATACGTGAATAGTGCCGTATACGTGAATAGTAACTCCGACGGAAAAAGTAAGAATTTCATAATAAAATCCACGATAATATTTTGGTATAATGATATTAAAAAGAATAACATCATTTACGAAAGAAAATAATATCCCTTACCTCAAAAGAATAGTACTTCTAACTGGAATGTCGGATATAAGGCTGAAGAAAACTTGCACTGAATAGCAACACTCAAAGTATTGAAATACTCACAAAAATACGCATGATATTATAGAGAGAAAATTTTCTGATTCTGGTGTGATTTTCATTTCTAACTAAGCACCCTATTTATAGGAAAATGTCAGGACACCGATATTGACTTTTGAAACCACGGAGCACACTTGTTTTGATTTTTTTTTCTGGCTGCTGCCCATTTCATTCAAAGCCTCCAAAAATCAGTATTTTCCACAAAAAAAATAAAAGTGGGGCCCACCATTTTATTTAATAAAACATTGATTCCGAAACTTCAATAATTCATAATAAATATCCATTTTATCAGAAAAATACAAATTCTATATTCTTTTATAGAAAATTTAATTCTCTACAACTTTGTAGAAGGAAGTTTTTTCAAATTCCCAACGAAAAATAGCCGAAATTCTCAAACGGATAATTTTCCACACCAAAATACTGATAAAAACACATCAGCACTAATTCCTTCTTTTATATCCACAAAATAAATATTTTTTATCATATAAATCAATAATTAATTATTCATAAATAATATTACAGAACTACAATATTGACAATCAGGTCGTTCCCAAGAAAGAGGGGGCCTTCCGATAAGGATTTCTCCTTACTAGCGCGCAATTAAATAACCCCTCCTAGACAGAACTTCCTTAGACATTATCAATAATGCTATCTAATAATATTATTCAAATAATATGAATTATTGAGTTGATAATGTGAAATACTGTGCAGTGACAATTATTGAATCAATAATACAAAATATCAACGGTAGCAATTATTGAATCAATCATATAAAATAGCAACATAGCAATTATTGATATAAAATATCAACGTAGCAATTATTGAACCAATAAAATATCATGCAATTATTGAATCAATAATATAAAATATTGAATAGTAATTACTGTAACAATTATTGAGTAAGTGACTTCTTACGTAAGAACCAATAATTCAAAATACTGTGCAATACCGTGTGCTACTGTGCACAATGCGTATTACCGTATTTTTATCACCGGATATTTCAACAGTTTAACCGTAACAGTTTTACCGTTATTTATAAAAAGGTTATTTCTGTCGCTTTCTATATCCGACAATTATTCCGTTGTGGGGCCCACAAATAGCTGCGCCGTAGTACGAATATTCCCCGACAACAAGAATATTCCACGACCAAACGAATATTCCCCGACAACAATGAATATTTTATAACCACTTGCTCATTTTGAAATATTTGCACATTTCACCCATAACTTTTCACATTTATCAAATCAATACCTTACTATTTCGAAATAATATATAAAAAAAATTAAATCTTTATTTATAAAATTCAGGGTCTTCCATCCTCCCCTCCTTATGAAATTTTATCCTCGAAATTGACATACGTACCTGGTATGTCGAAAAGGTGAGTATACCTCGCTTTCATTTCCGATTCCAACTCCCAGGTTATTTCCTCAATTTCATGGTTTTTCCACAAAACTTTAACTTGAGGTATAATTTTCGAGCGTAGAACATGCTCCTTCCTATCCAAGATCTTGACAGGTACCTCCTCGTATGTTAAATCTTTGGTTATCTCGTCTGGTTCTAACTCAATAATGTGGTTTGGGTCTTTCACATATTTGCGAAGTACGGATATGTGAAAAACGTTATGAACACGAGACAGGCTTGGAGGTAAAGCGAGTCTATAAGCCACATTTCCTACTCGGTCAAGGATCTCAAATGGACCAATGAATCGTGGGTTGAGCTTTCCTCTCTTCCCGAATCTCGTAACTCCTTTTCATGGAGCAACACGTAACAATACATGATCCCCAACATTAAATTCCACATCCTTTCGATGAAGATCCGCATAATTCTTTTGTCGATCTTGTGCTGTTTGTATCCGTTGCCAGATCATTTGGATCTTTTCCGTAGTCATACATACTAACTCCGGTCCCAACAATGTTGCTTCACCCACCTCGTCCCAGCATACTGGAGAACGACACTTTCGTCCATACAACGCTTCGAATGGAGCCACGCCTATACTTGCCTGATAACTGTTGTTGTAGGAGAATTCCACCAATGGTAAGTACTTATCCCAACTCCCTTTGAAGTCTAGAACACAGAGTCTCAATAGATCTTTCAGAGTTTGAATAGTCCTTTCTGATTGTCCGTCCGTTTGAGGATGATATGCCTAACTGAATCGTAACTCCATGCCCATAGCTTTTTGTAAACTGATCCAAAATCGTGAAGTAAATCTGGGGTCACGATCTGAAACTATGGATACTGGCATGCCATGCAATCTCATAATCTTATTCACTGTACATATGAGCAAGACGTTCAAGGGAATAAGTCTCTCGTATCGGCAAGAAATGAGCAGACTTGGTTAATTTATCAACAATAACCCAAATCGCATCTATGCCTTGAGAAACCTTGGGAAGACCCGTAACGAAATCCATCGTAATGTGTTCCCACTTCCACTTTAGAATCTCAAGTGGTTGCAATGGACCCTTCGGCACTTGATGCTCCGCCTTTACACGTTGACAAGTTAAACATCTCAAAATAAACTCCGCGATCTCTCTTTTCATATTGCTCCACCAAAATGTATGTCGAAGATCACAATATATTTTGGTACTCCCAGGATGGATTGCAAACAGTGTGTTGTGTGCCTCCATCATGATTCTATGCTTCAAGTCAGAATCGTTAGGAACACAAAGTTTGGAGTTGACTCGAAGTATACCCTCTTCATCGATTCTTGCTTCTGGAATGGCACCTTCTTCTTCATCTTCATCAGCTCCGGATCCGTAGCTTGAGTAGCTTTAACTTTATCAATCAAAGCTGCTTCTACGGGTATACTTGACATCATCGCACTCGTTCCCGCATATGATCTTCTACTCAACGCGTCAGCTACCACATTCGCTTTTCCAGGATGGTATTGGATGGTATGATCGTAATCTTTCAACAGCTCAAGCCAACGTCGTTGCCGCATGTTAAGTTTCTTTTGAGTGAAGAAATATTTAAGGCTCTTATGATCCGTATAAATCTCCACTCTCTCCTCGTACAGGTAATGTATCCAGATCTTCAACGCGAAAACGACAGTTGCCAACTCTAGATTATGAATAGGATAATTCCTCTCATATTCTTTGAGTTGTCGCGAGGCATAGGCTATGACTTTTCCATGTTGCATGAGAAAACATCCTAACCCTTTGCCCGAAGCATCGCTGTAGATAACAAATCCATCTGAACCAAATGGTATTGTCAGAACAGGTGCCAAGATAAGTCTTCTCTTGTAGCTCTTGGAAGCTCTTCTCGCATTCCTCGCTCCAAACAAATTTTGTATCTTTCCGAGTCAACTGAGTTAATGGAGTAGCGATTTGAGAAAATTCCTCTACGAACCTCCGATAATAACCAGCTAAGCCCAGAAAGCTTCGTACTTCGGTCACCGACTTAGGTTGCTCCTAGCTTTGTATTGCTTCAATCTTCGCCGGGTCAACAGATACTCCACGTTTCGATACCACGTGCCCAAGGAATGCTACTTCCTCAAGCCAGAACTCGTATTTCTTCAGCTTGGCATATAGCTTGTTCTCACGAAGCTTGTGAAGTACCAACTTCAAGTGGTGCTTATGATCTTCACGGTTTTTATAATAGATGAGGATGTCATCAATAAAGACAACAACGAACTGATCCAAATATTCCTTAAATACACGGTTTATCATATCCATAAAAGCAGCAGGAGCATTAGTCAATCCAAAAGACATGACTAAGAACTCATAATGCCCGTACCGAGTTCTGAAGGCAGTCTTCGGAATATCCTCAGTTTTAATCTTCAGCTGATGATATCCAGAACGAAGATCGATCTTTGAAAAGAATTGTGCTCCTTGCAACTGGTCGAACAGGTCATCAATACGAGATAATGGATACCTATTCTTGATGTTGACATGGTTCAACTCCCGATAGTCAATACAAAGTCGCATACTCCCATCTTTCTTCTTTACGAATAAAACAGGAGCACCCCAAGGAGACGTACTAGGACGTATAAAACCGATGTCTAGCAACTCCTGTAGTTGGACCTTTAACTCCTGAAGTTCAATAGGAGCCATTCGATATGGGGTTTTAGAAAACGGTTTTGTACCGGGTTCAAGGTAAATAAAGAATTCAACTTCACGTTCTAGGGGTAGACCGGGAAGTTCTTTAGGAAATACATCAGGAAACTCATTAACAACGGAAATATCATTCAAACCTAACGTATTCTGATTTAGATCAGTGACATGAGCTAAGAAAGCTTGACAACCGTTTTTCAATAAACGAATAGCTTTGTGACTTGAAATGATATTGACTGATTTTAGTGGTTTGGTGGTTTGGATTCGCACAACAGGTTGATTAGGAATATGAAAACTAACAACCTTACGAAAACAATCAATTTTGGCATGGTAAGTGGTTAACCAGTCAATTCCTAAAATCACGTCAAATGCAAGTATTTTCAAAGATATAAGATCAACAGGTAAGGTAAGGGTACCAATCTGAATCAAGCAAGATTTGTAAACTGTGGATGTAACAAAGGTTTCTCCCAACGGAGTTTCAACAGATAAGTCAAAGTCTAATTTATCAGAAGTCAAGTTTAAACGTTGAGCACAAGCAGGTGAAATAAAAGAATGGGTAGCACCGGTGTCTAACAAGGTGTAAACTTCGCAAGAGTTTATGATTAGCTTACCCGTAATCACCTCGTGTGGGTTCCTCGCGTTTTGGGCTGTCACGACAAACGCTCTTCCAGGAATCACCGACTTTGACTTGTCCGAAACCGCCTTTGGAATCATCACCCCCGCTGGACTTGGTTTCGCTATAGGACAATCTCGAGTTATATGTCCTTCTTTTCCACAGTTATAGCATGCTTTGAATTTTTGTGGGCAGTTTGGGCTGATGTGTCCCTCTTTCCCGCATTTATAGCATACGACCGGTGGTCGTTCTCCTCCCCTAGAAACAGTTGATGCTGGTGTTGATGTTGACGTCTTCACGTTCTCATTGTTATACCTTCTCTTCTTGAAATCTCCTCCCGATTCGCTTTTTGTACTATCATGGCCACGATTACCACCGGAATGGTTACCGCTTCTGTCATGATACTTTCCTCCCCACTGGTTGTCGTTGTTCCGATGAGTGCTGCCACCGGTACGACCTTGGTTATTGTCCCTTGGTTGAATATAATCACTATCTCGTTCTAACAACTGGGCCCTGTTCACTACATCTGAATAATGAGAAAATTTGTGAAAAATGAGGTATTGACGTATTTCGGGTTTCAAACCTCTCAGAAACATCCGCGTCATACGTTCCTCATTCTCTACCAAATGAGGTGCAAACCTGGACAACTCCGCGAACTTAGCCTCGTACTGGGACACAGTCATGTTGTTTTGTTCTAGTCTGATAAACTCTACCTCCTTCATATGACGAATACTTTCAGGAAAGTACTTGTCATTGAACAGTTTCTGGAATGCTTCCCAAGACATCTTGAGTGCAGCAGGCTGGGTACGCTTCACAGACTCCCACCAGTAATCTGCCTCTCCATGGAACATAAAGGTGGCGAATGGAACCTTCTGTTCCTCTATGCATCCCAAGACATCAAATATCTTGGTAATTTTCTTAACCCACGTCTCTACCTTGATTGGATCTGGCTTTCCCTGAAATTCTGGTGGTCCCAACTCTTTGAACTGCTTGGCAGTGACAAGCCGTGAGTTGTTATTATCTCCACCTGTATTTTGCACACGAGTTTTCCTAGTCTGGTTTTGCATGAACTACAAAAAACTTCTAAGCATCTCATCGTTTATCGTCTGATCAGCGTTGTTTTCAGGATGAACATTGCCTTCTTGTTGCACGTTCTCCTGGTTGGTGATTAAAGGTGTCTCCACGGTCTCATTCACTCCATTATTAACATTCTCATCTGCCATTCTCAAATATTGCCATAAAATAAGGGTTAATTAAACAAATTAACATATCTCATAATAAACCTATGCTCCGATTGACCAATTAAATACCACATAAGCTTAGGTAGGGCATACTAGTGAAGGATTTACTCATCTCTCCCCTCCTAGTTCTATTCCCCGATCTCCGTCAGAGATCATAACCCTAAGCTCTGATACCAACTGTGATGCCCCCAGAATAAGTCCAGTCAACCAAACCCATTCTGAGTCGCCAAATACATGGTATATAATCCAAATACAAACTTTTATATCACACGGTCGTGCAAAATACGACCACACAACTGTGAGTGTCAATACAAATATGTAGAAAATATTAACATTCAAACTAAGTCCTCATTACAATTATTGTCACACTATTTATTAGAATTAGTGAGGACTACTACTGCTCTAACTCGGACCATCACTCTGTCCCCCAACTAGTTCTTGTGACATTCTCATTTCCTGAAGAGGACAATAGATGAAAAGGGTAAGCTCAACTAGCCCAGTAAAGAATATTATGACTAAGATATCGGGAAATAAATTATCATTAGTCTTAAACAAATCAGATAAAATATTATTGACAACAAGTTTTAGATCAATATTCGCAGCGAAAATAACAATTCATTAGAAGAGTTAAATGGAGAATGAAGTCTACTATCTTCTATGATTTAAAAGTCCATCATCAATATTTTATTCCTGTAACATCAATCAATATACATCTCAAATCAAATATTCATCTTTGCACTACGGGCCAAAGATATTCATTTGTATCATCAGTTGGTCATGTTCATCTCAACACATGTTCATCTTTGCACTACAGGCCAAAGATATTCATCAGGTAATCATTCATCATTGCTCTACAGGCCAAAGATATTCAGTTATATCACCATTTAGGACTGAGGATGATAAAAAATAATATCAATAACGAATCTAGTAAGATAAAAGACAAAGATTAAGGATTCGCATTTTAGTTTATCCAAGTTCAAAAATACTTCATAATAATACTTTGTGGATCAAAATTCAAGAATAGAGCTCAAAACTTGGATCCAATCAAAGATAGAAACCTTAACAAGCAACTTGGACATATAGAAGAAAATTTAATTTTTCTGTGAATAGTGCCGTATACGTGAATAGTACCGTATACGTGAATAGTAATCCCGACGAAAAAAGTAAGAATTTCATAATAAAATCCACGACAATATTTTGGTATAATGATATTGAAAAGAATAACATCATTTACGAAAGAAAATAACATCCCTTACCTCAAAAGAATAGTACATCTGACTGGAATATCGGATAAAAGGCTGAAGAAAACTTGCACTGAATAGCAACACTCAAAGTATCGAAATACTCACAAAAATACGCTCGATATTATATAGAGAAAATTTTCTAATTCTGGTGTGATTTTCATTTCTAACTAAGCACCCTATTTATAGAAAAATGTCATGACACCAATATTGACTTTTGAAACCACGGAGCACACTTGTTTTGATTTTTTTTTTCTGGCTGCTGCCCATTTCATTCAAAGCCTCCAAAAATTAGCATTTTCCACAAAAAAATAAAAGTGGGGCCCACCATTTATTTAAAAAAAATATTTATTCCGAAACTTCAATAATTCATAATAAATAGCCTTTTATCAGAAAAATACAAATTCTATGTCTTTCTATAGGAAATTTAATTCTCTACAACTTTGTAGAAGGAAGTTTTTTCAAATTCCCAACTGAAAATAGTCGAAATTCTCAAACGGATGATTTTCCACACCAAAATACTGATAAAAACACATCAACACTAATTCATTCTTTTATATCCACAAAATAAATATTTTCTTATCATATAAATCAATAATTAATTATTCATAAATAATATTACAGAACTATAATATTGACAACCAGGTCGTTCCCAGGAAAGAGGGGGCCTTCCGATAAGGATTTCTCCTTACTGGCGCGCAATTAAATAACCCCTCCTAAACAGAACTTTCTTAGACATTGTCAATAATGCTATCTAATAATATTATTCAAATAATATGAATTATTGAGTTGATAATGTGAAATACTGTGCAGTGACAATTATTGAATCAATAATACAAAATATCAATAGTAGCAATTATTGAATCAATTACATAAAATAGCAACATAGCAATTATTGATATAAAATATCAACGTAGCAATTATTGATATAAAATATCAACGTAGCAATTATTGAACCAATCAAATATCATGCAATTATTGAATCAATAATATAAAATATTGAACAATAATTAATGTAACAATTATTGAGTAAGTGATTTCTTACGTAAGAACCAATAATTCGAAATACTGTGCAATACCGTGTGCTACTGTGCACAACGCGTATTACAGTATTTTTATCATCGAGTATTTTAACAGTTTAACCGTAACAGTTTTACCGTTATTTATAAAAAGGTTATTTCTGTCGCTTTCTATATCCGACAGTTATTCCGTTGTGGGGCCCACAAATAGCTGCGCCGTCATACGAATATTCTCCGACAACAAGAATATTCTACGACCAAACGAATATTCCCCGACAACAATGAATATTTTATAACCACTTGCTCATTTTGAAATATTTGCACATTTCACCCATAACTTTTCACATTTATCAAATCAACACCTTACTATTTCGAAATAATATATAAAGAAAATTAAATCTTTATTTATAAAATTCGGTGTCTTACAAACTTCTTCATACGTTAGGTCTTTATCAAACTGCAACGGTTTATACTCTATCACATACTTATAATCGTGTTTGTATGGTCGCAACACAAAAATATGGAAAACATTATGTATATAATCTAACTCCGGAGGTAACACAACCTTGTAAGCTACCTCACCAACCCTTCGCAGTATCTCAAAAGGTCCAATGACTCGGGGACTCAGCTTCCCCTTCTTTCCAAATCAAATCTTCCCCTTCTACGGAGATACCTTCAGGAAAACGAAGCTTCTTACTTCGAACTCTCGATTCTGTCGGTGATAATCGGCATATTTCTTCTGTCTGTCTTGAGCAGCAACCAATCTTGTTCTAATTATCTTGACGATCTTAGCAGTTTGTTGCACCAATTTCGGTCCCAACAGCTGTCGTTCACCAACCTCATCCTAGCCTAATGGAGTCTTGCATTTTCTGCCGTATAATGCTTCGTAAGGCGGCATGCCAATACTCGCACGGTAACTATTGTTGTAGGAAAACTCCACCAACGGTAGATGATCATCCCATATTCCTTTGAAGTCCATAACACAAGCTTTTAGCATATCTTCTAAAGTCTGAATCGTTCTATCGCTCTGGCCATCAGTCTGAGGATGGTACGCCGTACTCATTCGCAATTGTGTTCCCAAACATTCTTGTAATTGCTTCCAGAAATTCAACGTGAAACGCAGATCTCTGTCTAATACAATCGAGACCGGAACATCGTGTCTAGAGATAATTTCTTTTACATATAGCTTCGCCAACTAATCCAAGTTGAATCTAATCTTGATCGGTAAGAAATGCGTTGACTTCGTCAGTCGATCCACTATAACCCATATCGCATCAAAACCTTTCTGAGTCGTTGGAAGACCAACCACAAAATCCATCATGATATGCTCCCATTTCCATTCCGGAATCTCCAGTGGTTGTAATAATCCACTTGGTCTCTGGTCTTCGGCTTCGACCTTCTGGCACGTTAAACATTTTGCAACACATTCAGCAACGTCTCTCTTTATATTTAGCCACCAAAAATGTTGTCTGAGATCCTGGTACATCTTCATACTCCCAGGGTGAATCGAATATCTCGAACTATAAGCTTTCAAAAATCTCCTCCTTGATTTCTGGTACTGGCGATACCCAGATTCTCCCTTCAAATCGTAGCAGTCCATCATTATCGATCTTAAACTTTATCTCTTCACCATCGATTACTCTCTTCCAGATCTTCTCGTACTCTTCCTCATGTAGTTGGGCTTCTTTTACCTTGTCCACCAAAGTTGAACTGGTAGTTACTTGGAACAATTTCTCATCTGCTTCTTTTGGATATTTAACTTTTAGTTCCAACTTATCCATCTCATTCACCAACTGTTCCTGATCAGTTAATATCATTAACTTCTCCCGAACCTTCCTGCTTAAAGCGTCGGCAACGATGTTAGCTTTACCTGGATGGTATAGAATCTCGCAATCGTAGTCCTTGTTAAGCTCCAACCATCTCCTTTGGCGCATATTTAAATCTTTCTATGTAAAGATGTACTTCAGACTCTTATGATCTATGTATATCTCACACTTCTCTCCATAAAGATAGTGTCTCCATATCTTCAAAGCAAACACTACTGCCGCCAATTCCAAGTCATGGGTTGAATATCCTTTTTCATAGTCCTTCAGCTGACGTAATGCATAAGTAATGACTTTTCCATTCTGTATCAGCACACAACCTAATCCCTTATGTGAAGCATCACTGTATACCACGAAATTTCCTGTACTATCAGGCAATGACAACAAAGACGCAGTACTCAACCTCTTCTTTAGTTCCTGAAAACTCTCCTCACACTTTTCCGTCCAAATGAACTTTATCGTCTTTCGAGTCAAATTCATCAACGGAGTTGCGATTTTGGAAAAGTCTTGAATAAATCTTCTATAGTAACCTGCCAATCCCAAGAAACTTTTCACTTTTGATGGTGTATTCGGCTGATCCCAATTCATCACAGCTTCAACCTTTGACGAATCTAGTGAAATTCCGTCTTTGTCAATCACGTGGCCAAGAAATTGCACACGTTCTAACCAGAATTCGCACTTCGAGAATTTTGCATATAACTTCTCCTATCTCAGTGATTCCAATGTCAGTCTTAAATGTTCAGTGTGTTCCTCCTCAGTTTTGGAATAGACCAAAATGTCATCTATGAACACCACTACAAACTTGTCCAGAAATGGCTTAAACACCCTATTCATTAGGTCCATAAAAGCCGCTGGTGCATTTGTTAGACCAAATGACATTACTAAAAACTCGTAATGTCCATACCGAGTTCTAAAAGCTGTCTTCGGTACATCCTCTCTTCTTACATTCAACTGATGATACCCACTTCTCAAATATATTTTCGAGAAGTATCTAGCACCCTTCAGTTGATTGAACAAGTCATCAATTCTAGGTAAATGATACTTATTCTTGATCGTGACTTTGTTCAACTCCCTATAATCAATGCAAAGTAGCATCGATCCATCCTTTTTCTTGACGAATAATACCAGCGCTCCCCACTGTGATACGCTCGGCTGAATATACTTCTTGTCCAATAATTCTTGCAGTTGAACCATCAACTCCTTCATCTCGACCGGAGCCATTCTGTACGGGGCTTTCGATATCGGAACAGTCCCCGGTGCTAAGTCAATCACGAACTCTATCTCTCTATCTAGCGGAAGTCCTGGCAAATTGCTCGAAAATAC
Source organism: Panax stipuleanatus (assembly GCA_020205555.1). NCBI lineage: Eukaryota > Viridiplantae > Streptophyta > Magnoliopsida > Apiales > Araliaceae > Panax > Panax stipuleanatus. The sequence continues at coordinate 104,182,100 of CM035125.1, forward strand.
GTCCACAAATTCCCTAACCACTGATATCTCTTCCATCTTTGGACACTTCTTACGAGTATCCATTATGTAGGCTAAATACCCTACAGAACCTTGCTTTAATAACTTCTTGGCTTGCATAATAGTCAGACAACTCGCATGTCTAGGCGATTTGCTACCATAAAATACTACCTTCGACGGAGTCTTAAGGTTTATTGATTTCTTCTAACAATCAATTACTTCCCCATAGTTGAACAACCAATCCATACCCAATATAACATCGAATTCCCCAAGTTTTATCGGAATCAAATCTACCATCAATTCATGACCCTTAATGACCACTCTACAGTCCTTGTGAACAAACCTAACAGGAATAACCTCCCTATTCGCAATCTCTATGTTCAAGGGATAAACTAATTCCTCTTTAGGTAAGTCTAAGGTCTTAGCAAAGTCATCAGATATGAATGAACAAGTAGCACTCGAATCAAATAATACATAAGCTTTAATACTATTGATCGGAATAATACCTGACACCACATCCTTTGACTGCACAGCATCCTGCACCATTATATTGAACGTCCTGGCAATGGGTCGGCTAGTCGGCGGTGGTAATGCTGTCGCTGCCATTTTCTCCACTTCCTGTTGACCCCCCTACTGGCTTCCTTGGGCAACTTTGGGCCATGTGATCCATAGATCCACATGTATAGCAAGCTCTCTTCTTTGGGTTAGGACAATTTGGCACAATGTGGCCTTCCTGACCACAGTTGAAGCATACTCACTTCCCTCTCAAGCACACACCATAGTGATTCTTCCATCATGTAGCACATGCTTCAATTCTTCTTTTCTGCTGGCTTCCCTGTTGACTCCCAGCAGATGTGTTGTCGTTCCACTTCCTTTTCTGGTTGTTAGCACTGCTACCACCAGCATTGTTTTCTGTCTCATTCTTCTTCTTCTTCTTCTTCTTCAGGTCTTGATTGTATTTGGTCAAGGAATCACTCCCACCTTCTGCGATGATCGCCTTTTCCAACACAGCTGCAAACGTGTTCAGTTGGAATATGGAGACCTTACTCTAGAGCCAGGGCTTCAATCCCTGCTCGAATATTCTCACCTTCCTCTCATCAGTACTAACCTGGTACGTTGCAAACCTTGCCAGCTCATTGAATTTCGTAGCATACTCTGGCACCGTCATCGCTCCCTGCTTCAGCTCTAGAAATTGAACCTCTATCTGGTTCTATGAGCTTATTGGGAAGTACATTTCAAAGAACATCTCCTTGAATCGGTCCCATGTTCTCACTCCTTCTCCTTCCCTAGTCTTGTTAGCCTGCCACAAGTAGCTAGCTTCCGACTTCAGCATGAATGTCGCAAAAGCCGTCTTTTGGTCATCGCTAACTCTGGCCACATCAAAGACCTTCTCTATTTCCATCACCCACGTCTGGGCCTCTATCGGGGTCACCGTGTAGGGATTACGGCATATAAACGCAGTGAAAATTAAAAATTTTCTAAAACCCTAAAACAGGATCCATGCAAGAATATATTAATTCAAAGGTTTAGATTTGTTTTACCGATTATTCAAGCCTGAACGGAGACGATGGAGATTCTGGAACAGCTTCGAATCTTCAACGCAATCCAAAGGAACTGCGTCTCTACGGTATCCACACGAACGTCCCGCGAATCGTCACATGATCTGTAGCAAGGAAAGCTGCGGTACTAGCCTCCAAGGATATGGACTTTTATAGTTTTTCTCTTTAGTCTCTCTCTAAGAGCGACTAGGGTTTGGGTTTATAATGAATCCCCTAAAAATGGCTGATATATCATATATATAGCAGTTAAAGGTATTAACCAAAACCTAATCCAATTTGAAAAATAAAATCCGAATTTATATATATATATATATATATTATATCTTAATTAAGTCTTACTTAATTAATATACATATATATATATATAAATTATCCTATTAATTTAAATTCGTAATTTAAATACTATCAATCATATTGATATATTTAAATCCTTACAATTTAAATTAATTCCCTTTTAATTACGTTCTAAGTGTGTGACCCTGTATGTTATTATTATGTTGACAATAATTTTAAAATCATATTATAAAATTATAAACAGTGAGCGGCATCTAGTAATGCATCACTGCTACCCAAATAATAATATGATCGGTGATTCGATACAACCTTTTCGTGACCAATGTTTCAATGTAATTTAATCCTTTTAACCTTTACATCCTAGATTAAACTCGAGGCATGGAATGTGTCATCCTCTTTATAATTTAATCTGAGTTTTCTTGATCGATGAGTAGACTATATGAAATAAATCACTATTTGAGCATGGCCATGCATTTCATAGTCCTACTTAATCAAGAGGCCTATGGATATCACTCCTGATATATAGGAGGGTTAAATTCCATCTAGATCACTCATATTCCTCACACGATTCATGATGTACCCAATAATCACCTTTATTGTCCACCCTATTAAAGGTGACCTTTGATGATATCAAAGTACATAAATTTTCGTGTAGTAATATAGTGATTTCAGGTCGGAGGATCATTACATCATTGTCACTATGAGAATTGCTTGTGACACTTTGCATAATGCTCCACGTAGAATTCTCATGGTGGGTCTGTCCAGTATATTGTTCTCTAACATATACATATGCATTGACTCAATATCTCATATATTTATGACCAATGAGATTTGGCCATCAGTCAATCCACATACTAGTCTCAATGTATCATTATTGTCCCATTAACAATGACACTCGACTAGGGACATTTAAGAGTAATGATACTAATTGTACTTATATGATCTCATGTTCAAGTCACATACTTGAAGCCATATAATTTGTATCACTATTCTAAGGACTTTTATTATGTTAACATTTATATAACGCAGTAAATAAAACCATAATAAAATAATTCATTTATTCAATCAAATATAATATCAAAAATGTTAAGCAATTACATCAAAGAATTGGTCTCTAGGGTATAAACTCTAACACATCGATCCCTGGAATTTCGGCGGTCCTACTGTTTTGAATTCCTTAAATGTAGTAGCTTGGACTTGCGGCTGATTCGCAAGCGCTCCCATCAGTAGATTCACCAGTTGATGAACTGAATTTGCGTTCACCCCATCGTTGTTGTTGTTATTATTAGTCAAACCCTCTGGTTGTTGACGTCTAGGTCTTCTTCTAGGAGGCATCTTTCTGTTAAGACATACTCTTATTAGATCCCTTACTCATCTCTTAAATATTCAAGTTCAAACTTAAACATCTAATATGACTCAATTCACACTTGAACACATAGCACGTCAATAAACTTCGTTCTTTTATTCATTCATAGTTTTAAAACATAGAATAGATAGCATCTCTGCTATTTACGTCATCTTGAAAGTAGTATGCATACAAGCCAATCATGTATGATGATAAAGCATATACTTTGGAGACAATCTTATTTATTTATTAATAAAAATATTCATTTATTAAAAGCATTTAATTATCTACATGGTGCTATTTTTATAATATGTAAATAACCCATAGTTTTAAGCAATGCTTTTAAAATTATGATGATGATCATGCAAATGAGATCTAAATTCTTAGAAAGCTCTAAAACTAAAATAGTTCTCAATCGTGGGATTACTAAAAAGGGGATTAGTAAATCCGGATAGATTGGTACATATGTTGCTTGCTCATTGGATGAGGATGATTGATCTCATGATCATTTGTATGGAGACACTAAAGCAAGTATGTAGGTGCTTATTGGGGAATAAGTTCATTGAACGTGACTCGCTATGGAATACCTAATGGAGTTTTACTCGCCTGTCAATAGGAATTCCTAATGTGATAGTAGTACAAGTGATCCTTGCACTTGAGATCATCATAGTATCTTGTATGTAATGAATTATACTTTGACTTATTCCTTAAAGCCCTTTAAGGTATATAAAATGGTATGCTTGGGTATAATGAGTTACATATGGAGATAATGGATGATCAATAAAGAATCTACCACCTCTAGTAAAAGAGGAGATATGTCCTATGTAATTCGTTAAATGACAACCCAAGAATCCTTGGCCCAGGTAGAATGAAATTAGAAAGGAGTTTCTAATTTGCATTATTTGGAGTTGTGCATTTTCTAATCGAAATATATATAATTAATAAAATAAGACTTGACAGTAATTCCATGTCTTATATTTAATTGGGACATTGTATGGTGGAAGGATTGAATTGTACGGTAACTATTTACTCACAGGTTCTTTTATGATTAATGTTAAAATCTATATTATCTGGAAAGTCGTTGATCACTAGGGAGGCTTATCCCTATTGTAGAATAAATATTATTTATTTAAATAGATTATTAGTTTAATTTATTTATTTCAATAAGATTAGAATTATTCTAATTGATTTATTCACAACCGGTTTAATATGGAGAACCTAAAGGGTCACACCATAAAAGAAAGAATAATTATTTAAGAAGGTAATGGCATAATCGTAATAATGCATTAAGTGTAATTAATTTAATCTATGGTAATAGAATAAATTAAATAGCTTAATATTTATTATTTAATATTTTAGAAATATTAAATATAAATTAATAAGAGATGTCTTATTAATATTATTACAATTATTATTATTTTAATTTCTAAAGGAGTTTAGTAATTAATTTAATATTAGTACTCTCATTTATTCCTAATAAGACTAGGAGACAAATTAATTAAATGAATTTAATTAATTATTCCCAATGTGGTGGGAAGCCTAAATTAATTAAAGGAGTTTAATTAATTAAATAAAATCCCATGTCTAATAGGATTAGAAGGGTTGACCAATATCTATATAAGAGGAGTTTTATAATAGATATCAGTTGATGCAATTTCAATTGTTGGAGAGTACTCCTTTTCTATAGAGGATAGAAAACTAAGCCAACCACCCTCTTTCTTGATAATTAATCTTCCTTGGTGGATCACATCTAGAGGCCAAACACTTGGGTGGCTAACGTTGATCAAAGGAAGGAATCTAACCCGAAAATTCAAGGGGATCACGAAGAACAAAGAGTTGAACTCGTACCTGTGGAAGCTTCGTTCTACAAGGGTATGATTCCATAACTTCTTATTTATCGTTTTAAATTAATAATTTGCATAAAGGATAATCCGGGTAATAGTTTTGTAGAAATTTTTGTAAACTCTGATATATCATGCTTCTGCTAATTTTTGTAATTTGTTTGCGTTACAATTTCGTATAAACCCAACAGTGGCATCAGAGCCAAACTTTTATGCAATTATTAATTGTTTTGATTCTATATATGTATGGGTATGCATATAGAATAATTTATTGGGCATAATTTTATTGTATAAAATTAATTTTTATGAAAAAAAGGAACCAGGAAGTTTTATTTTAAAAAAGGGTACGTGTATATTATATATAAATATATATATAAGATATATTATATATATATATATATAATATTTTTAATAATTTTGTAATTAAAATAAAGAGTTTATTTTAATCTTGAAATTGGATTTCATGCAAATTAAAAAATTGCCCATTAAATGATACTCATATATATATGGAATGTTTTAATTCATGAGATGAATATTTATTTATTGATATATATGGTGATATGTATGATAATAAATGGGGATTGATTATGGACTATTTGACCAATGTAATTGAATTTTATTTTAGTTGAATGTTTGAATGAATGAGTTTTATTAAATGGAGTCTGCGTACCTCGTCTTCTCTGGTTTTTTTCTTGATGTAAAATTCTATCTCCCTCCTATGTACTTCTCCCTGACTGCTGATCAGGGTTTCTATTTAAATTTAAAATAATTTAATGTAATAGAAAGAGTTAGAATTATCTTGAAGGAATTGGAGAGCAAGGAGCAAGGAGCGTGTGAAGACCCATTTGTATGGAGCCCGAGTTTAAATGTAATAGTTACGTTTAAATTTAAATTCTTGCACTCCTATGTTTGACCTTTTGGTTCACTTGGTGGCTCTAGTGAACCAAACTAGAATAAAGTCCATAATCAATCTGGGTAGAATATAGTATTCTATATGTGCATGCTAAATATTATATATATATATATATATATTATATTTTATACAAACATGCTTCGCATGTTTAATAAAATGACGCTTATTTTATATATATATGTACATGCGCGCTAAACATGATGAATCAAATAATAACAAACCCCTCAAAGAAATAATATTAAGTCCGAAGCGTTTAATGATATTTGGAATATCGAACGTCGCCTTCTAGCATGATAAATTAATAGAGTATTAAATATTTAATATGAGCTTGTTGTGCTATCCACAAGGCGAGTATTGCGTATTTAAGATATTAATTAATCAAATTGGATGTTTATCAAGAAAATTGAACAATATAGTCTTGTTGTGCTATCCACAAGGACGAACATTTTTTTTTTTGAATTTATGGAAGTGCTAGGCTGTACTTAACTTAAATCATTTTAGTTTGGATGTGCACACACTTGACCATTATGATTTAAGAGGCAAAATAAAAAGAGTTACATATTGATGTAATTGACAAGAGTTGTCTACCTATTTATTTATATATCGTTTGTTGTGCTATCCACAAGGCTATATACATTTGAAATGGGATCTTTAATCTCACTAGCAAATCTTTAATTAGATGTTGCCAAACTATATAAGTGAGGGTAATATAGCTTGATAAAAATAGTGGGAGATACCAATTTAAAATAAAGACCTAAATTTATTTTGGTATGCAAAATTAATTAAATGAATGTTTGCTAAAATGTTATCTTTTCACATAGAGAAATTTAAAAAATGTCAAAATCACTAATTTCACTGCGAAGCATACTTGATGCTAATAAGCTTACCGGACCAAATTATACGGACTGGCTAAGAAATCTGAAAATAGTTCTCACTACTGAAAAGATTTCTTATGTCCTAAATTCACATGTCTCTGGAACTGTTCCAGAATTAGCATCTGAGAAAGAAATTTCCACCATTGTAAAGTGGCAAAATGACGCATTTGTGGCTCAATGCATCATGGTCACATCCATGAATAACGAGCTTCAGTGTCAGCATGAAAACATGGATGCTCCTACTATGTTACTTCACCTCAAAGAGTTGTATGGTGAACAAAGTAGGACTGCTAGATATGAGATATTTAAGAAGCTCTTCCGATCTCGGATGACCAAGGGCAAGGTGAACATAAAGGAACAAAAGAAACCTGATCCAGCTAGCAAAGGAATGTGCTTCCATTGCAACGAGTCGGGTCACTAGAAGAGGAACTTTAAGAAGTTTCTAGCAGAGAAGAAGCTTGGAGAAGCTTCGACTTCCAATCAAGGTTTGTTCATTATTGAAATTAATTTTTCAGAAAGTCAAAATTCTACTTGGGTATTGGATACCGGCTGTGGTTCTCACATATGTAATACTGTGCAGGGACTGGTCAGAAGTAGGAAGCTGAGCAATGATGAGGTTATCCTACGAGTGGGGAATGGAGCAAAGGTTGTTGCATTAGCTGTAGGGACTTATTGTTTAGCGATGCCTTCGGACAAGTCCATTTATCTAAATAATTGTTATTTTGTTCCGAATATTATTAAAAACATTATTTCTATTTCTGTACTGGATATGGAAGGATTTAACGTTATTATAAAGAACAATGGTTGTTCTATTTATAAAGACGATGTTTTATATGGTATTGAAAATTTGCGAAATGAACTTTATATACTTGACTTGCAAGGAAATATATTTCAAATTGAACAAACTAAGAAAAGAAAAAGAGATGATATTAATGATACCTATATGTGGCACTGTAGACTCGGTCATATCAATGAAACAAGATTATCCAAGTTGCATAAGGATGGGCTCTTAGAGCTATCTGATTATGAATCATATCTAACTTGTGAATCTTGTCTCATGGATAAAATGACTAAATCTCCTTTTAGTGAAAAAGGAGAAAAAGTTACAGAGTTGTTAGCGTTGATTCACACAGACGTTTGTGGACCTATGACAACAAGTGCACGGGGTGGGTATTCTTATTTTATTACTTTCACTGATGATCACTCAAGATTTGAATATGTGTATTTAATGAAATACAAATCAGAATCATTTGAAAAGTACAAAGAGTTCAGAAGTGAAGTAGAGAAACAAACGGGCAAGAGTATTAAGATACTTTGATCAGATCGAGGTGGAGAATACTTAAGCGGTGAGTTTCTCAATTGTCTCAAAGAAAATGGTATAATCTCACAATGGACTCCTCCAGGTACACCACAGTTAAATGGAGTATCTGAAAGGAGAAATCAAACACTGTTGGGCATGGTTCGATCCATGATAAGTTTTATCGACCTTCCAATTTCCTTCTGGGATATGCCCTAGAAACGGCTGCATACCTACTTAACAAGGTACCTACCAAATTCGCCCAAAAGACTCCATATGAGATGTAGAAAGGGAGAAAACCAAATCTTAAGCATGTTAAGACTTGGGATTGTCCAGTTTATGTCAAAAAGTTTGAAAATGATAAGCTACAGACTAAATCCGATAAGTGTAGATTTGTGGGATACCATAAAGAAACCGTAGGGTATTATTTCTATCATCCAACTGATCAAAAGGTGTTTGTTGCGAAATATGCTGCCTTCTCAAAAAAAGAGTTTATCCATGAAGGGGTCAGTGGGAGTAAGATATATCTTGAACAAGTTCAAGAACCACAAATTATCACTAATCAAAGTCAGGTACCTGACCAAGTGGAAGAACCTACTGTATCACACCCTATTTGTAAATCTGGAAGAGTACCGAAGATACCTGAGAGGTATGGATTCTTCATAGAGGATGACGATGAGGAACACATCATGCATGATGATGATCCATTGAATTACGAACAGGCTATGAGTATTAAAGACTCAAAGAAATGGTAAATGACCATAAAATTTAAAATGGATTTTGAAGCTATGCTTAAGTTCATTTGGATTTTACTTGCGATTGCAGCTTATTATTACTTAATCTGGCAAAACGGACCTGGAGACGCCCTTCCTTAAATATACATTATTAGAGGAGAATGTATATATGATACAACCAGATGGTTTTTGTTTCAATGGTTGAAGCAAATCATGTATATGTGCTACAACAATCCATTTATAGATTGAAGTAAGCTTCTCATAGATGGAACATTCATTTTGATGAGACAATCAAAGAGTTTGTTTTTATCAAAAACAAGGATGAACCATGTGTGTACAAGAAGGTTAGTGGGAGCACTGCTTCATTCTTTGTACTATAAGTTGATGATATATTACTTATAGGGAATGAAATTCCTATACTACAATAGATCAAAATAAAGTTGTCTAAACATTCCTCCATGAATGATTTGGGTAGAACATCCCGCATTGGGGATATAAATCTGTATTAATAGATTTAAAAGGATGTTCGGCTTAACCCAAGGAAACGTATATTCATTCGATACTAAAGGCGTTTAGTATGGCAAACTCCAAAAGGTGCCTCATGATGATGAGCCGTGGAGTCTATCTCTCTAAAATTGTCCTCAGTAAAAGAGAGAGATCGCATGAGTTACTATCATGTATGCAATGAAATATACGAGACTTGATGTTGATCAGTCATATTCTGGAGAAATCATTGTGAGACAGTGATGAACATCTCAAAGTACTTAACTGACACTAAGGATGTCATCACAACACATGATGGGTCTGAATTAAACTAGAGTGCTAAATAAACTCAAGTTTTTAAACTGACCAAGACGATAGTAAATCTACTTTAGGGTAAGTCATTACCTTAAAAGATGGTGCAGTGAATTGAAAAGGTTCCAAACAACAAAAGGTTGTTGCTTTAGTGACAAAGACAAAGTATATAACTGTAAGTGAAGCTGCAAGTTGATGTTTCAGATGAAAAGTTCATTACAGAACTAAGAATAGTTCCTAAGTCTCATCTTGAATCTAAACATGTGTTGCGGCACTTTGATTAAAGAAATCATTGAAAGAGGAGCATATAGACTCTTAAGATAACATTGCGGATCCATTTACTAAAGCTTTAACATAACAACCGTTTGATCGTCACTTATAGAAGAAGGGTATGAGATACCATGGCGATTGGCTTTAGTGCAAGTGGGAAATTGAAAGTAGTATGCATACAAGCCAATCATGTATGATGATAAAGTATATACTTTGGAGACAATCTTATTTATTTATTAATAAAAATATTTATTTATTAAAGGCATTTAATTATCTACATGGTGCTGTTTTTATAATATGTAAATAACCCATATTTTTAAGCAATGCTTTTAGAATCATGACGATGATCATGATAATGAGATCTAAATTCTTATAAAACTCTAAAACTAAAATAGTTCCCAATCGTGTGATTACTAAAAAGGGGATTAGTAAATCCGGATAGATTGGTACATATGTTACTTGCTCATTGGATGAGGTTGATTGATCTCATGATCATTTGTGTGGAGACACTAAAGCAAGTATGTAGGTGCTTATTGGAGAATAAGTTCACTGAACGTGACTCGCTATGGAATACCTAATGGAGTTTTACTCGCCTGTCAATAGGAGTTCCTAATGTAATAGTAGTACAAGTGATCCTTGAACTTGAGATCATCATAGTATCTTGTATGTAATGAATTACACTTTGACTTATTCCTTAAAGCCCTTTAGGGTATATAAAAGGGTATGCTTGGGTATAATGAGTTACATATGGAGATAATGAATGATCAATAAAGAATCTACCACCTCTAGTAAAAGAGGAGATATGTCCTATGTGATTCGTTAAACGACAACCCAGGAATACTTGGCCAAGGTGGAATGAAATTATAAAGAAATTTTTAATTTGCATTATTTTGGTGTTGTGCATTTTCTAATCGAAATACATATAATTAAATAAAATAAGACTTGACAGTAATTACATGTCTTATATTTAATTGGGACATTGTATGGTGGAAGGATTAAATTGTACAGTAACTATTTACTCAAAGGTTCTTTTATGATTAATGTTGAAATCTATATTATCTAAAAAGTCATTAATCGCTAGGGAGGCTTATCCCTATTGTAGAATAAATATTATTTATTTAAATAGATAATTATTTTAATTTATTTATTTAAATAAGATTAGAATTGTTCTAATTGATTTATTCACAACCGATTTAATATGGAGAACCTAAAGGGTAACACCATAAAAGGAAGAATAATTATTTAAGAAGGTAATGGCATAATCGTAATAATGCATTAAGTGTAATTAATTTAATCTATGGTGATATAATAAATTAAATAGCTTAATATTTATTATTTAATATTTTGAAAATATTAAATATAAATTAATAAGAGATGTCTTATTAATATTATTACAATTATTATTATTTTAATTTCTAAAGGAGTTTAGTAATTAATTTAATATTAGTACTCTCATTTATTCCTAATAAGATTAGGAGACAAATTAATTAAATGAATTTAATTAATTATTCTCAATGTGGTGGGAAGCCTAAATTAATTAAAGGAATTTAATTAATTAAATAAAATCCCATGTCTAATAGGATTAGAAGGGTTGACCTATATCTATATAAGAGGAGTCTTATAATAGATATTAGTTGATGCAATTCTAATTGTTGGAGAGTACTTCTTTTCTATAGAGAATAGAAAACTAAGCCAACCACCCTCCTTCTTGATAATTCATCTTCCTTGGTGGATCACCTCTAGAGGCCAAACACTTGGGTGGCTAACGTTGATCAAAGGAAGGAATATAATATAGAGATTCAAGGAGAATACGAAGAACAAGGAGTTGAACTCGTACCTGTGGAAGCTTCGTTCTATAAGGGTATGATTCTATAACTTCTTATTTATCGTTTTAAATTAATAATTTGCATAAAGGATGATCCGATAATAGTTTTGTAAAAAAAATTTTAAACTCTGATATACCATGCTTCCGCTAATTTTTGCAATTTGATTGCGTCACAATTTCGTACAAACCCAACAGTGGCAACAGAGCCAAACCTTTATGCAATTATTAATTGTTTTGATTCTATATATGCATGGGTATGTATTTAGAATAATTTATTAGGCATAATTTTATTGTATAAAATTAATTTTTATGAAAAAAAAGGAACCATGAAGTTTTATTTTAAAAAAGGGTACGGGTGTATTATATATAAATATATATATAAGATATATATTATATATATATATATATAATATTCTTAATAATTTTATAATTAAAATAAAGAGTTTATTTTAATCTTGAAATTGGATTTCATGCAAATTAAAAAATTGCCCATTAAATGATACTCATATATATATGGAATGTTTTTATTCATGAGATGAATATTTATTTATTGATATATATGGTGATATGTATGATAATAAATGGGGATTGATTATGGACTATTTGACCAATGTGATTGGATTTTATTATAGTTGAATGTTTGAATGAATGAGTTTTATTAAATGGGGTCTGTGTACCTCGTCTTCTCTGGTTTTTTTCTTGATATAAAATTCTATCTCCCTCCTATGTACTTCTCCTTGACTGCTAATCAAGGTTTCTATTTAAATTTAAAATAATTTAATGTAATAGAAAGAGTTAGAACTATCTTGAAGGAATTGAAGAGCAAGGAACAAGGAGCGTGTGAAGACCCATTTGTATGGAGCCCGAGCTTAAATGTAATAGTTATGTTTAAATTTAAATTCTTGCACTCCTATGTTTGACCTTTTGGTTCACTTGGTGGCTCTAGTGAACCAAACTAGAATAAAGTCCATAATCAATCTGGGTAGAATATAGTATTCTATATGTGCATGCTAAATATTATATATATTATATTTTATGCAAACATGCTTCGCATGTTTAATAAAATGACGCGTATTTTATATATATATGTTTATGCGTGCTAAACAAGCTGAGTCAAATAATAATAAACCCCTCAAAGAAATAATATTAAGTCCGAAGTGTTTAATGATATTTAGAATATCGAGCGTCGCCTTCTAGCATGATAAATTAATAGAGTATTAAATATTTAATATGAGCTTGTTGTGCTATCCACAAGGCGAGTATTGCGTATTTAAGATATTAATTAGTCACATTTGATGCTTATCAAGAAAATTGAACAATATAGTCTTGTTGTACTATCCACAAGGACGAACATTTTTTTTTTAAATTTATGGAAGTGCTAGGCGGGACTTAACTTAAATCATTTTAGTTCGGATGTGCACATATTTTAGTTCGGATGGGTACATCACAGTGCTAATAGAGTTAGGTGGAAATTCCTCTTCAGGATCCTCCTCCTCTTCCTCTGACTCATCTTCGTCATCTCGGTCAAAGACTGGATCATGTTCCTGACCAACTACGGTGATCAATGGAGATGGCTCTCTCTGAACCAACTGGTCCCAGACAATATGGATGTCTCGGGGCTCATTGTCCCTTGGCATCTGGGGTAACTCCTCCCAGGCCTGACTGGACTCTCCAACATTCGTCATCCTGACAACAAAATTTTTAAAGTTTAATTATTACGTGTTATCGATCGATACTCTTCGAATACTTAAATGTAAACACATAGCACATAAGGTAGTTTATTATCTTTAACTATCATCACTATCTTTTCGATCTCCTATAAGGCTACTACCTAAGGTTTCCCCACCTAAGGTTCATAACCTAAAGCACTGCTCTGATACCAACTTGTGACACCCCAAATCCGGGTACTTCATTTCCACGAGATTTGGTGTTCACTATCTAAATAAAACATAACTACTGTCCATAAATAAGGAATGTAAAGTAAATTATAACCTTTATAAATAAATAAAATCTTCCTTATAAAAAGGATTACAACCTTGTCCAAAAACATTCCCAGGGTTATCTGACCTTAACATCAACAAATGCGAAAAATAAAACATCACACAATAAAATTTATGTCTTATTACAAATCATATTATAAATATAAACAAGTCTTCACTTGTTCATCTTGCTCTTGCCTTTACTAGTTGACGGTTCGTCAACTCTTTCAACTTTAGCTGCAATTGTTATATAATGCAAGAGTGAGCAAACAAAAGCTCACTTGAAATAGCAAACAATAGTGATGACATAGTATTGAATAGCTTTAACTGAATAGATAATATTTCATTCATCGATAATCAAGAATAAGATATAGAATTCATCTGAGGGTCATAAGACCTTAAACTATGTCCCAGGTTATAAACATTTCTATTTAAACATTTAACAGTTGTTAGACTATATGGACTCTTTAACTCGTACTTAGGGGGATCAACCCTTCGTACCATGTATTGTGCACAAACATCTTAACGCTTTCGCATGGTAATCCTCTATTACTAGGGTTGTTCATCCCTGTTTTCATTAACAAGTCCGCACCAAAGAAAGTTTGGTTTGGATAAGCTCAAAGGGTAATTTAGAGTTCAACTATCATCAATTAAGAAGTAGTTGAATCAACTTATAATAATTTAGAATTCAATAATAAAGGAATTACGAAATAGCTATGAGTCATAACAATAGACATCATATGCAACTATCACGCTTTAGAAATAACTTAAATCATTTGAAAGATAGAATAAATCTTACTTGAACAATTAAGTCAATGTCTCATTATTTCAATAATGAACTTCAATAATATACTTGCTCAATATGGAATTTAGAGAGTAAAATAACTTGCATAATTATAACAAGAAATGATAGAACAACTTGCTCAATTTAAAGAGTAAGGATTAGGAAACTTGCATAAACGTAAAAGTAAGGTTTGAGTTTAGAACACTTGCCTCGTGCACAAGTTACAATTTACAATCACGTTCCACAATTATCCTACATATTACATTACTTTTACAATATCGATTAGTTTCATAACCACTACGTTTAACCGTTGAACTTCTCACTTAAGTTCAACTTAACAACGTGCTTCGTAAACTTAACTTGCTAACTAACCACATAACGTGAATCTAAATTCACAACATGCATATCACACGTGTATAACCTTTTAAACCATCACAATCATACCTTATGACAACAATATCTAATTCACACATAACTTGTTAACATGAGACTTCAAATTGTCTTATACATGTCAACAATATGTTATATTATTGTTTTATATACTTACCATGTCATCAAATTCATTACATTGAATTAGTTCATCATCTTAGGACTTAAAAAACACAACATAAAATTCCGAACAACAGGAAATCCCGCTGAGGAGGGTAAATGCCCGCTGGGGAGGGTATTTATGCTGATGAAAAATTTAACTCCCGAACTGTGCAAAGAAAAAGCCAATTTGGCTTATTTTCTCGCACCAAACTCAGATTTTTGTACATATAATGCATATGAAACTTTGTAAAATCATAACTTTAAACTTCTAACATATTTTTAATATACATAACCACCACAAAACATAATCAAAACCCTTAATTTTATGATTTTGAAGAAAACACCATTGTTAAGCGTTCTTGAAGAAAATTAACACTGTGACTTTGTTTTTAAACCAAATCACATAATTTAAATCATGTTAATTTTATTTCTTAGCATATTATCATAATCTAAACTTAATTCTCATAATCATATCATAATCAAACACAAAATTTGATATTTAAGAAACTATTTTTCAAACTAGTTCACTATAAATTGCTATGAACATGATTTCTTCATCTTTATCATATTTTTACATGAATTAAACACTTAAATTATCATATAACACATATATACTAGTTTATATATATATATAATCTAACACATATAGATCATCAATTTATAATTTATCATTAAAACCAAATTATAGAGCAGTAAAACAATGAAAAACATGAAGAACATGGTTTAACAATTGTAGAGTTAGATTATACCCATTGTTATTAGGAGAAGAAGATGATGGTGATGATGACAACTCCTTGTTTTGATTTCTCAAAACTCTTATTCCTTCTTTCTTTCTTCTTCTCCTCTCTTTTCTCTCTAACTTACTATGTTCTTCTTTTTTCTAACTCACGTAGTTATAAAATATAATATAACTGATATATACATATAATAGATATAATATACATATAATATATAACTAATAAATATAATATCTCATATTAATGTTATATTAGTTACAATTTTATTTGAAAACCAAAAGCCTTAAGGCTTGTTTGGCAAAAATCATTTATTTTTAAAAACAGATTTTTAGGTCTAAGGCCTTGTTTGGTAAAACATGATTAAAACATATTTAAGGGTCTTGTTTGGTAAAACTAATTTAAAACTCTTTTAATTTATTTTAATAACTCTTTTAACACATGGTTATAAATGTCACACTTTATTTAATTAAATTTCAACATTATAATTTAATTACATTAAAGCTAACATCAATTTATTAAATAAAATTGCCACATAACTTAAATTGCTACACAATTATAATTACTCATAAATCACAATTTCATGTAACAACTTAATAAATATTTATTAACAAATACCACATAATATTCATCTAATTTAATTATCTCAATTAAATTAGAACTACACCACCAAATTATTACATTTCAGTTTAATTAACATAATGCACTTAATTAAATTACTCCATACATAATCACATCAATTATTTATTTAACTCAATAAATAAATTAATTAAAATATTTATTTAATTCAAAAAATATTTAAAATTAGTATACAAAATTCTCGTTTGTTACAATCTTCCCTCCTTAAAAGGATTCTGTCCCCAGAATCACAATTAATAAAAAAACTCATTCATTACAGCTTCCCAACATATTAGGATTAATTAATTAAAACTCCTTTAATTAATTTACCTCCTAATCTTATTAGGAATAATTGAGAGTACTAATATTAAATTAATTTCTAAACTCCTTTAAAAATTAAAATAATAATAATTGTAATAATATTAATAAGTCTCCTCTTATTAATTTATATTTAATATTTTCAAAATATTAAATAATAAACATTAAACTATTTAATTTATTCTATCACTATAGATTAAATTAATTACACTTAATACATTATTATGATTATGCCATTACATTCTTAAATAATTATTCTTCCTTTTATAGTGTGACCCTTTAGGCTCTCCATATTAAACCGGTTGTAAATAAATCAATTAGAACGATTCTAATCTTATTTAAACAAATAAATTAAACTAATAATCTATTTAAATAAATAATACTTATTCTACAATAGGGATAAGCCTCCCTAGCGATCATCGACTTTCCAGATAATATAGATTTCAATATTAATCATAAAAGAACCTGTGAGTAAATAGGTACCGTACAATTCAATCCTTCCACCATATAATGTCCCAATTAAATATAAGACATGAATTTACTGTCAAGTCTTATTTTATTTAATTATATGTATTTCGATTAGAAAATACACAACTCCAAATAGTGCAAATTAGAAACTCATTTCTAATTTCATTCTGCCTTGGCTAAGGACTACTGGGTTGTCATTTAACGAATCACATAGGACATATCTCTTCTTTTACTAGAAGTGGTAGATTTTTTACTGACCATTCATTATGTCCATATGTAACTTATTACACCCAAGCATACCCTTTGATATACCCTAAGGGTCTTAAGGAATAAGTCAAAGTATAATTCATGACACATAAGATACTATGATGATCTCAAGTCCAATGATCACTTGTACTACTATCACATTAGGAATTCCTATTGATAGGCGAGTAAAACTCCATTAGGTATTCCATAGCGAGTCACGTTCAGTGAACTTATTCTCCAATAAGCACCTACATACTTGATTTAGTGTCTCCACACAAATGATCATGAGATCAATCATCCTTATCAAATGAGCAAGCAACATATGTACCAATCTATCTGGATTTACTAATCCCGTTTTTAGTAATCCAACGATTGGGAACTATTTTAGTTTTAAGTTTTCTAAGAATTTAGATTTCATTAGCATGATCATCATCATGATTTTAAAAGCAATGATTTAAACTATAGGTTATTTACATATTATAAAAACAACATCATGTAGATAATTAAATGTCCTTTAATTAATGAATACTTTTATTAATAAATGAATAAGTTTGTTTACAAAGTATATGCTTTATCATCATACATGATTGGCTTGTATGCATACTACTTTCATGAAGACCCGTTTGTAATGGAGCCCGAGATTTAAAAGTAATAGTTATATTTAAATTTAATTCTCGTAGCCCTAGGTTTGACCTTTTGGTTCACTTGGTGGCTCGAGTGAACCAAACTAGAATAAATTCTATAATCAATCCGGATAGAATATAGTATTCTATATGTGCATGCTAGTATTATATATATATATATATATATATATATATTATTTTATGCAAACATGCTTCACATGTTCTAATAAAATGACGCATATTTTATATATATATATATATATATATATATATGTATATGTGCATGCGCGCTAAACAAGATGAGACTAATAATAACAAACCTCTCAAAGGAATTATTTTAAGTCTAAAGCGTTCAAAGATATTTAGAATATTGAACGTCACCTTCTAGCATGCTAAAATTAATAGAACATTAAATATGTAATATGAGTTTGTTGTGTTTTCCATAAGACAAGTATTAAATATTTAAGATGTCAATTTATCACATTTGATGCTTATAAAAAAAATTGAACAATATCGTTTTGTTGTGTTTTCCATAAGGACAATATTTTTCTTTTTTGAATATATGAAAGTGTTAGGTTGAACTTAACTCAGATAATTTTGATTCGGATGTGTCACCACTTGATCAAAATAATCTGAGAGGCAAATTAAAAAAAGTTACATGTTGATGTAATTGACAAAGAGTTGTCTACCTATTTATTTATATATGGTTTGTTGTGTTTTCCACAAGGCTATATACATTTGAAATGGGATGCTTAATCTCACTAGCAAAATCTTTAATTAGATTTTAGCCGAACTATATAAGTGAAGGTAATATAGTTTTACGAAAATAGTGGGAGATATCAATTTAAAACAAGACCTAATTTATTTTGGTAATTAATAAAAGAATGTATGCTATAATGTTGTTAATTACAAATTTATTTATAGAATTTTACAATGTCTAAATTACTATCACTGCGTAGCATATTAGATGCTATTTAACCGGACCGAATTAAACGGATTGGTTAAAGAATATGAGAATAGTTCTCAAAGCTGAAAAGTAATCTTATTTCCTAAATACGCCTATTCCTGCAATGGTTGCAGACAATGCCTCTGCGGAAGAGATTGCTACTTTTAGAAAGTAGCAAGATGATACATAGTTGGCTCAATGCATCATGCTCGCATCCATGAGAAACGAGCTTTAGCATCAGAATGAAACTATGGATGCTGCTACTATATTCCTACACTTCAAAGAGTTGAATGGTGAGGAAAGTAGTACTAATAGATATCAGATATCTAAGGAGCTCTTCCAATCTAGAATGACAATTGGTAATGCAGTAAAGACACATGTCCTTAAGATGATCAATTTGATTGAACAAATAGGACAACTAGTTTTTGTCATGGATTGAAAATTGAGCCAAGATTAGATGTTGCACTCACTCCCGGACTCCTTCTCACAATTATTGTGAATTTTCATATGTACAAGCTAGATGTTAGCCTCGCTGATTTGCTTAAACATGTTGAAATACTGTTGAAAGACACTTTCCAACCAAGAAAAACCAAGTCTTACTGATAGGGGCCAAATAATCTTCTGAAAAGAAGAACAATTCAAAGAAGGTATAAGGAAAGACAAAATACAAAGGATAATAAGAACAATATTGATACGGGTAGCAAAGCAGTTTGCTTCCACTGCAATAAGCATGGACACTGGAATAGAAACTGCGAGAAGTCTCTTGCAGAGGCTAACTAGAAAAAGCTTAGTGAAGCTTTGGTTACAAATAAAGGTTTGTTCATAATTGAAATAAATCTTTTAGCAAGTAAAGTTTCTACTTGGGTATTGGATACCGGCTGTGGTTCTCATAAATACAGATTTATGAAGGGACCAAGCAAAAATAGAAAGCTAAACAAGGGGAAGTCTTCCTACGTGTGGGAATGGAGCAAAGGTTGGTCTATTAACTGCTTGAACTTATTATTTAGCACCACCTAAAGTCAAGTCCATTAGTTTAAATAATTAACAATTTACTGAATAGACTTTACATACTTGACTTAGATAAAAATAATTTTAAATTGAACAAACTAGTAAAAGAAAAGAAGATGATCATTCAAAGAGTTGAATATTTATATTTGGTGAAATACAAGTCTGAATCATTTGAAAGGTTCAAAGAATTCAGAAGTAAAACTAATTGGCAAGGTATTATGATTCTTCAATTGAATCGAGAAATAAATTCTTGTGCAATAAGTTTTAAGATCATCTTAAATAGTTTTTTTACAATGGACGCTTCTTGATACACAATAATCGATTGGTTTATCTAAAAGAAAAAATCGTACCTTGTTGGACATGGTGCAGTCCATAATGATTTTACTGACATTCCAGTATCCTTCTAGGGTAATGCCCTGAAAATGGCTGCATATCTACAAAATAAGGTAACCTCAAAATCCGTCCCCAAGAATTCATAAGAGTTATGGGCAGGGTGGTTTCTTAATCTTAAGTATGTTAAGATAAAGGGTTGTCCAACTTATGTGAAAAGGTTTCAAAGGATAAGCTTGGGACAAAATTTGACAAGTACAGATTTATGGGACATCCTTAAGTAAGTTTAGGGTATATGTTCTATAATCCTACTTAACAAAAGGAGTTTGTTGCGAAACACGCTGCCTTTTAAGATAAAGGTGTTTATCCTTGAAGGGCTAGTGGGAGGATAATAGATCTTGAAGTAGTTCACGAACCACAAATCACTATTAGTCAAAAGGAGGAACCTGTAGATAAACCGATTGTACCACAATCGAATCGTAAATTTGGAATAGTACCGAAGATACCTGAGAGGTATGGATTCATCATAAATGATGATGATGAGGTACGCATCATAGAGGATGATGATCCAGTTATATACGATAAGGCTAAGAGTTGTAGACACTCAGAGAAATGGCAAATGACCATAAAATCCAAAATCGATCTTTGAAGCAATGCTCAAGACCATTCGAATTTTACTTGCGATTGTAGCTTAATATTATTATATCTGGCAAATGGACGTGGAGACGCTCGTCCTCAAATATATATTATTAGAGGAGAATGTATGTATGATATAGCCAGATAAATTTATTTCAATGGTTGAAGCAAATCATGTATATGAGCTACACCAATCCATTTATGGATTGAAGCAAGCTTCTCAAAGATGGAACATTCATTTTGATGAGACAATCAAAAGAGTTTGATTTTATCAAAAACGAGAATGAACCTAGTGTGTACAAAAGGGTCAGTGGGAGCGCTGTGACATTACTAAGTATTATATGTTGATATACTACTGATAAAGAATGACATACCAGTGTTATAATCAGTAAAGATAAAGTTGTCTAAATATTCCTCCATGCATGATTTGGGTAGAACATCCTAAATTGGGGATGTAAATCGATATAGATATATTTAAAATGATGCTCGGCTTAACCCAAGGAACGTATATTCATTTGATGTTAAAGGCGTTTAGCATGGCAAACTCCAAAAGATGTCTCATGTTGATGAGCTACGGGGTGTATCTCTCTAAAATTATCCTCAATAAAAGAGAGATCGCATGAGTAACTATCATGTATGCAATGAAATATACGAGACTTGATGTTGATCAGTCATATTCTGGAGAAGATCAATGTAAGACAGTGAAAAATATCTTAAAGTACTTAATCGACACTAAGGATGCAATCATGATTCATGATGGGTTTGAATTAAAACTAGAGGACTAAACAGACTCAAGTTTGATTAGAATGACCAAGACGACAACAAATCCACTTTAGGGTAAGTCATTACCTTAAAAGGTGGTGTAGCGAATTGGAAAGGTTTCAAACAACAAGGAGTTGTTGCTTTAGTGATAAAGACAAAGTATTATTGGGTAAAATCTATACGCGCTACACGCAAGTGTACGTGGTCAACAAGTAATATACTGATAAGTTCAAATATCTTACCCACAAAGATAATAATTCCTATTTAATCAAATAAGTACAAGTTTTATACTATTTCAGCTTTATCAAACTAATGATTAAAAAATGATTTTCTAACTAAATTACTACTTAAACCAATTTTAATACTAACTCAGGATTTTAACAAGTTTCAGAGAATTAAGCCTACAACTTCACTTATTATTTCACTTCAGATAATATCATTTTCTTCTGTTTATATTAATTACTCCAGATTATTAATCAAGAACACTACATCAGATATAACCATCTCTCAATGCATTATACCCATACTCACTTAAATCCACAGTTGATAAGATTAAGCAAGACACCTCAATTAACTAACTCACTATATCTCTATGTGAATTATAATTAAATGAAGTTTAATATCAAGTTCTTAACAGATTACATATGATGCATAGATATCTCTATCCTATACATGAATTATGAATCCCAACTACAAAGAAATCACAAACATATGTCACTATGACTAGTTCCAATCCCATATGTCATCTCTCGAATTCATATGGGATAACAGATAATTGGTGATCAGGCAATTATATAGTTTAAGCACAACACATAGCGAATAATTTGGAAATAACATTCATAAATTGAATTAAAGACTATTTAATCATCCATTACATAATAAGATCCGTTATAGGCTTAAATAGAAAGTTAGTTCATCATAGATGAATCACAATCCAATATCCACTTAATAAAAACCATTCTGAACACAAGATGTAAAGAAAGAGAGAAAATAAACTATGAAGTATATCACCACTCGTCTCCACGATCCCGCGCTTTTCGTGATCCTAGAAAGCTTCAGTTCTCGTTTCAAGTTTATATCCACAGCTAGGGTTTGTGTATAGCTAAGTGTGTTTCTCATATGCTCATAACCCTTTTATATCATCATCTTCGTAGCCCACAAATCAGGTAATTAGTTAACCAAATCCGTGCCTCCCCGCCCCAGCGGGTCTTTTGACCTTGCTACACCCGCCCCAGCAGGTAAGCTCACTGTCCGGCTAAGCTGCAAATGCATGGTGTCGCCCCGGCGGGTGATATCCTCTTTCGAGACCCGCTCCAGCGGGTATGCTCCTCATGTATGCTGAAAACCTCACTTTATAAGCTACTTTTCTATCCCTTCTATTTCCTACAAACAATAGTATACACTCGAGTAAAATGATAAAAAATATACTTGAAAACACCAAGAATCAAGCTATAATGAATATCGATTCGTAGGTATGAAACCCACTCATTAAATACCCCCAAACTTGAGACTTTGCTTGTCCTCAAGTAAAAACCATGCACATACAGATAATTACAATGCTTATGAATGCAACTGTTAGTCTATACAATGTTAACCAATCTTGCCTCAGAGAAATCACATAAATATAACAATAAATCTAACCAAAAACATATCCGTCATTCCAACCCCTCTATGAATCAATACCAGTTAACACCAATGCGTGTGTGTGTGATTGACAACAACATGATCAACTGCAACTCAAATATATCACATAATACGCACCTTAGACAGATATACAGCTTTTAACTTAAGGAATCTCGTAAACAAGTACTGCAGACACATGACTCAACATTAACCAAGTCAGAAGTCAATATGGGAGATTTGCTATCTTTATTCCTTTACGGGTGCATTTTGCTCTTTTTCTCGTACTTTTACTTTACTCATGACTGTGGAATGCTTAGTTCCCTTAGGCTCTTTAGTGATACCCATATAGCGAGCTTTCGACCAACGACTCCTAAACCAAATGGCTTTAGGATGCTGGGTGTAAAGACATCCCCTAGGGCTTACTTACTCAAGCATAAAAGGCCACGGAACTAAACAAGTCACGGTGTTTATTTCAACTTTCTTTTTTCTTGCTTTTTCCATATTTTTCACTTTTCTTTTTCATTTTTTGTTTATTTTTTCTTTCTTTTAGATAGCTTCCATATTTTCTCCCAAACTTAAGTTTCTGCCTAATCTAGTCATTACTACCAGTTTACAGAATTTTTGTCATTTAAAACCCAATTTCTGTAAGATGTCAATTATGTGACTATTTGACTCAAGTTAACCACATCGTCATCCTAACGTGCTAACCGGTACAACAATGTTAAACAGGTACAATTTATGCAAGGGTCAAAATTTACATCTATGTTCTAGTTATCATTACTGTTCAACTTCTATGTAAGTCCAATCTCATCACTGGCTAAAGTTTCTTCACATAGACTGGCATACTTGACTTATGCAATCCTAACTATGACTCTTTTTTGTTTTTTTCTGAATTTTTCCATTTTTTATATAAGCATAAAAACTTAACTAAAGCCCTACTCAAACAAATAATCTACTCTAATATGCAAATTATAAATAACTTACACTAATCATGCAATATACTAACAAGATTATGAAAAATAACTAAAACAAACCCTCAAACTTAAACTAAACAATGCCCTCATTATGATAATAGAAATTAAGCTTCAAGGACTTCCCTGATAAATCAAGCATTCGGTTTGCCAACCTCCTCTGTGTCAGAGTCTGAAGGTGGATATGCTGGGAGTGGTTGTGGAGCAGTGAAGTGAAATGGGTTAGCGGCTATGTTGAGTCGGGCAAAGGCATCGACGATAGCGGCATTAAATTGGTTTTGAGTCTCAAACATGTGCCGTTGCCTCGCTGCCAGTCTGTCGTCCCTCTTTCGTTGTTGATTAATTTACCGCTGAAGGTTTCTGAGCATGGAATTCGTCGAGCGAGAAGGTTCATCCACTTCCAATTCATCCTCGGGCATCACATAATCCTCAACCCTGGCCTCATCCTCCCCCTCATCTGAGTTTGGAAAAATAAAACCCATGCCACGAGGATGTGAAGGTGCCCCCTTCCATGGCTCAAATCGGTTCATTAGCCTGGAGTCTAAAAGCATCAATGGTGGTTGAACTGGCTCATGCTCTGCCCATATAACCCATGCTTTCTTGCACATCCTAGTGATGAGCGATGAGTGTGCTAATCCTTCTGCTAGGCCACCTCTCAAACACCGACTTATGGAGAAGCTTATGATCGTCCCAATATTGACGTGGAGATCTTTGACGATCGCATACAATAATGATTTTTCTTTAGTGATTTCGCTCATGTGTTTTGAAGGTAATAGTTTTGCACAGAGGAAAAAATACCAAACTTTCCCATACTTGTTTAAGCTTGAGCTCTGGATGATCGTGCCTCTTCGACTGTCTTTTTCTCATACTGTATCAGGCTTGTATATTTCCTTGAGGATTTGATCATAATCAATCTCGCTATCTCGCAATTCTGTGTACTGACACACCTCCAGTGGTGTGACATTGTAGAAGTTGTTTATGGCCTCTGCACTGAAGTCTACCAGTTCACCTCTTACGAATGCTTTAAATGGAGGTGCCTCCTCCCATTGGCGTAGAACTCTTTGACCACGGCTACCACCGCTGGCTCAGGCTGAACTGTGAAGGCGTGTCCCCAATGCTGTTCTAGGATTTTCAAGCTCATATCTCCATCCAGAACATTGGGTCTAAGTCCATGTTCTGGTATTAGTGCCTTCCCCGCCACATATTCAAATCGTTCGGCGGCTGTCGTACTTTGGAATTTCCTCCGGTCAAACTGTGGTACGACCGTGGAGGACCCTTCACCTTTTTGCCTCTTTTGTGGATGTGGCGACATGTTGTTTCCTTTCTCAAAAATGAAGAATTTCTGAAGAACTGTGGTTGAGGACTTTCGTCGAACAGTTGGTGGGCAAAGGCAGTGGGGCTTGATGTTAGTGAGATTGATTGCTTTGCTTTCCCCAAATTATTGTCACATAACCAAGCAATCAATATGTATATATGAAGTACCTCAATTTTGAGTTACCACATCAAAGACCCAACACATACAAGATCAATTTAATCCTCAATTTCGTACCCTAGTTGTTCATGAAGTAGAAAATCACTCCACATATGAATATGCTTACCTCAATACTGTGTACTTTGCTTCTCGAAGTCAGTGATGTTCAGAATGTTCCCACTTGCCTTCACTATGCTTGTTCACACCTTGAGTGGTTGGAGAATGAAGGTTTAGGTAGAGTGGGTGTTTGATGATTATGTGGTAGTAGTTTCAATTGGAGTGGGATTTGGGACGGAAGGTTATGGTGATAAGATGAATGTTTTTGAAGGGAATGGTGAAGGTGTGAGGAGTTTGTGGTGTGATAAGTGTAAGACCCCAACTTTTATGAATAAAGATGTAGTTTTCTTTATATATTATTTCGAAATAGTAAGGTGTTGTTTTGATAAATATGAAAGTTATGGGTTAAATGTGCAAACATTTTTAAAATGAGCAAGTGGTTATAAAATATTCTTGTTGTCGGGGAATATTCGTTTGGTCGTGGAATATTCTTGTTGTCAGAGAATATTCGTACGACGGCGCAGCTATTTGTGGGCCCCCACAATGGAATAACTGTCGGATATAGAAAGCGACAGAAATAACTTTTTTACAAGATAACGGCGTAGTTGTTACCGTTAGTACTGTTGAAATACCCGGTGGTTAAAATACAGTACGCGGTGGTGCGCAGTAGCACACGGTATTGCACAGTATTTTGAATTATTGAGTCTTACGTGAGAAGGAACCTACTCAATTATTGTTACAGTATTTACTGTTCAATATTTTATATTATTGACTCAATAATTGCTACGTTGATATTTTATATTATTGACTCAATAATTGCTGCATTGATATTTTATTGACTCAATAATTGCTACGTTGCTATTTTTTTTATGATTGATTCAATAATGGCTACAGTTGATATTTTGTAGTATTGATTCAATAATTGTCGTTGCACAGTATTTCACGTTATCAACTCAATAATTCATATTATTTGAATAATATTATTAGATAGCATTATTGACAATGTCTAAGGAAGTTCTGTCTAGGAGGGGTTATTTAATTGCGCGCCAGTAAGGAGAAGTCCTTATCGGAAGGCCCCCTCTGTCTTGGGAACGACCTGGTTGTTAATATTGTAGTTCTATAATATTATTTGTGAATAATTAATTATTGATTTATATGATAAGGAAATATTTATTTTGTGGATATTAAAGAAGGAATTAGTGCTGATGTATTTTTATCAGTATTTTGGTGTGAAAAATCATCTGTTGGTGGATTTTGGATAATTTATGTTGGGAATTTGGAAAATTTTTCTTCTGCAAAGTTGTAGAGAATTACATTTCCTATGGAAAGGACACATCATTTGTATTTTTCTGACAAAGGAGCTATTTATTATGAATTATTGAAGTTTCGAAAAATAAATATTTTTTAAATAAAAGGTGGGCCCCACTTTTGTTGGTTTGTTGAAAAATCTGATGTTTTGAAGCAGTCGGCGGCTGTAGGATTTTTTTTTTTAAAAAAATATTATTTTATTCATTTAGTCTCCTTTGGCATCCTAAGCTTTTCCTATAAATAGGGTGCTTAGGTTAGAATTGAAAATCACACCAGAATTCGAAGTTTTCTCTCTCTATAATATCGAGCGTATTTTTGTGAGTATTTCAATACTTTGAGTATTACTATTCAGTACAAGCTTTCGTTGGTATTATATCCGATATTCCAGTCAGAGATACTATTTTTTTGAGGTAAAGGATGTTATTTCTTTCGTAAATGATGTTATTCTTCTCAATATCATTATACAAAAATATTGTCATAGATTTTATGTTGAAATTCTTACTTTTTCCGTCGGGGTTACTATTCACGTATACGGCACTATTCACGGGAAAATTTATTTTTCTTCTAATTGTCCAAATTGTCTGTTAAGGTTACTATCTTTGATTGTATCCAAGTTTTGGGCTTTATTCTTGAATTTTGCTTCACAAAGTATTATTATGGATTATTCTTGAATTCGGATAAACTAAAATACGAATATTTGATCTTTGTCTTTTATCTCACTGGATTCGCTCTTTAAAATGTTTTTCATCATCCTCAGTCCTAAAAGTTGATGTAACTGAATATCTTTGGCCTGTAGAGCAAAGATGAATGATTACCTGATGAATATCTTTGGCCTGTTAGTGCAAAGATGACAGGTGTTGAGATGAACATGACTACTGATGATGCAAATGAATATCTTTGGCCTGTAGTGCAAAGATGAATATTGATTCGAGATGTATATTGATTGATGTTACAGGGATAAAATATTGGTGATGGACTTTTAAATCATAGAAGATAGTAGACTTCATTATCTGCTTAACTCTTCTAATGATTTGTTATTTCCGCTGCGAATATTGATCTAAAACTTGTTGTCCATAATATTTTATCTGAACTGTTGAAGACTAACGATAATTTATTTTTCATTGTCTTAGTCATAATATTCTTTACTGGGCTAGTTGAGCTCACCCTTTTCATCTGTTGTCCTCTTCAGGAAATGAGAATGTTGCGGGGACTAGTCGGGGGACAGAGTGATGGTCCGAGTTAGAGCAGTAGTAGTCCTCACTATTTCTGATAAATAGTGTGATAATAATTGTAATGAGGACTTAGTTTGAATCTTAATATTTTCTACATATTTGTATTGAGACTCACAGTTGTGTGGTCGTATTTTGCACGACCGTATGATATAAAGTTTGTATTTTGAATTCTGTACCATGTATTTGGCGACTCAGAATGGGTTGGGTTGAATGGACCTATTCTGGGGGCGTCACAGTTGGTATCAGAGCTTAGGGATATGATCTCTGGCGGAGATCGGGGAATAGAACTAGGAGGGGAGAGACGAGTAAATCCTTCGCTAGTGTGTCCTACCTAAGCTTATGTGGTATTTAATTGGTCAGTCGGAGCATAGGGTTAATATGTGATATGTTGACTTGTTTAATTAACCCTTGTTTTATGGCAGTATTTGAGAATGAGGAACGTATGACGCGGATGTTTCTAAGAGGTTTGAAACCCGAAATACGTCAATACCTCATTTCTCATAAGTTTTCTTTATATTCGGATGTAGTAAACAGGGCCCAGTTATTGGAACGAGATAATGATTATGTTCAACCGAGGGACCACAACCAAGGTCGTACTGGTGGCAGTAGTCATCGGAGCAATGACAACCAGCGAGGAGGAAAGTATGACAGAAGCGGTAACCACTCCGGTGGTTATCGTGGCCATGATAGTAGAAGAAGCGAATCGGGGGTAGATTTCAAGAAGAGAAGGTACAACAATGAGAACACGAAGATGTCAACATCAGCACCAGAAGCTACTGTTTCGAGGGGAGGAGAACGACCACCGGTCGTATGCTTTAAATGCGGGAAAGAGGGACATATCAGCCCAAACTGTCCACAACTATTCAAAGCATGTTACAACTGTGGAAAGGAAGGACATATAGCTCGAGATTGTCCTGTTGCGAAACCAAGCTCAGCGGGGGTGGTGATTCCAAAGGCGGTTGCAGACAAGTCAAAGTCGGTGATTCCTGGAAGAGCGTTTGTCGTGACAGCCCAAAACGCGAGGAATCCACACGAGGTGATTACGGGAGTTAAAGGTCCAATTACAAGAGTTGTTAGACATCGGTTTTATTCGTCCTAGTACGTCTCCTTGGGGTGCTCCTGTTTTATTCGTAAAGAAGAAAGACGGGAGTATGCGACTTTGCATTGACTATCGGGAGTTGAACCATGTCACCATCAAGAATAGGTATCCGCTACCTCGTATTGATGACCTGTTCGACCAGTTGCAAGGAGCGCAATTCTTTTCAAAGATCGATCTTCGTTCTGGATATCATCAGCTGAAGATTAAAACTGAGGATAGTCCAAAGACTGCTTTCAGAACACGGTACGGGCATTATGAGTTCTTAGTCATGTCTTTTGGATTGACTAATGCTCCTGCTGCTTTCATGGATATGATGAACCGTGTATTTAAGGAGTATTTAGATCAATTCGTTGTTGTCTTTATTGATGACATCCTCATCTATTCTAAAAGCCGTGAAGATCATGAGCACCACTAGAAGCTGGTACTTCAAAAGCTTCGTGAGAACAAGCTATACGCCAAGTTAAAGAAATGCGAGTTCTGGCTTGAGGAAGTAGCATTCCTTGGGCACGTGGTATCGAAACATGGAGTATCTGTTGACCTGGCGAAGATTGAAGCAATACAAAGCTGGGAGCAACCTAAGTCGGTGACTGAAGTACGAAGCTTTCTGGGCTTAGCTGGTTATTATCGGAGGTTCGTAGAGGGATTTTCTCGAATCGCTACTCCATTAACACAGTTGACTAGGAAAGATACGAAATTCGTTTGGAGCGAAGAATGCGAGAAGAGCTTCCAAGAGCTCAAGAGGAGACTTATTTCGGCACCTGTTCTGACAATACCATCTGGTTCGGATGGATTTATTATTTACAGCGATGCTTCGGGCAAAGGGTTAGGATGTGTTCTCATGCAACATGGGAAAGTCATAGCCTATGCCTCGCGACAACTCAAAGAATATGAGAGGAATTATCCTACTCATGATCTAGAGTTGGCAGCAGTCGTTTTCGCAGTTGAAGATCTGGAGACATTACTTGTACGGAGAGAAAGTGGAGATTTATACAGATCATAAGAGCCTTAAATATTTCTTCACTCAGAAGGAACTCAACATGCGGCAACGACGTTGGCTTGAGTTGTTGAAAGATTACGATCATACTATCCAATACCATCCTGGAAAAGCGAACGTGGTAGCTGACGCGTTGAGTAGAAGATCATATGTGGGAACGAGTGCGATGATGTCAAGTATACGCGTAGAACCAGCTTTGCTTGATAAAGTTAAAGCTGCTCAAGCTACAGATGCGGAGCTGATGAAGATGAAGAAGAGGGTGCAAGAAGGTGCAATTCCAGAAGCAAGAATCGATGAAGAGGGAATACTTCGAGTCAACTCCAGACTTTGTGTTCCTAACGATTTCGACTTGAAGTATAGAATCATGATGGAGGCACACAACACACCGTTTGCGATCCATTCTGGGAGTACTAAAATGTATCGTGATCTTCGACATACATTTTGGTGGAGCAATATGAAGAGAGAGATCGCGGAGTTCATCTCTAGATGTTTAACTTGTCAACGTGTAAAGGCGGAGCATCAAGTACCGAAGGGTCCATTGCAACCACTGGAGATTCCGAAATGGAAGTGGGAACACATTACGATGGATTTCGTTACGGGTCTTCCCAAGGTTTCTCAAGGCTTAGATGCGATTTGGGTTATTGTTGATAGATTAACCAAGTCTGCTCATTTCTTGCCGATACGAGAGACTTATTCCCTTGAACGTCTTGCTCATATGTACGTGAATGAGATTGTAAGATTGCATGGCATGCCAGTATCCATAGTTTCGGATCGTGATCCCAGATTTACTTCACGATTTTGGATCAGTTTGCAGAAAGCTATGGGTACGGATTTACGATTCAGTTCGGCTTATCATCCTCAAACAGACGGACAATCAGAGAGGACTATTCAAACTCTTGAAGATCTATTGAGACTCTGTGTTCTAGACTTCAAAGGGAGTTGGGATAAGTATTTACCATTGGTGGAATTCTCCTACAACAACAGTTATCAGGAAAGTATAGGCGTAGCTCCATTCGAGGCATTGTATGGGAGAAAGTGTCGCTCTCCAGTATGTTAGAACGAGGTGGGTGAAACAACATTGTTGGGACCGGAGTTAGTACGTATGACTACGGAAAAGATCCAAATAATCCGACAACGTATACAAACAGCACAAGATCGACAAAAGAGTTATGCGGATCTTCATCGAAAGGACGTGGAATTTAATGTTGGGGACCATGTGTTACTACGTATTGCTCCGTGGAAAGGAGTTACGAGGTTCGGGAAGAGAGGAAATCTCAATCCACGATTCATTGGTCCATTTGAGATTCTTGACCGAATAGGAAATGTGGCTTATAGACTCGCTTTACCTCCAAGCATGTCTCGTGTTCATAACGTGTTTCACATATCCGTGTTACGTAAATATGTGAAGGATCCAAACCGCATTATTGAGTTAGAACCAGACGAGATAGCTGAAGATTTAACGTACGAGGAGGTACCTGTCAAGATCTTGGATAGGAAGGAGCATGTCCTACGCTCGAAAATTATACCTCAAGTTAAAGTTTTGTGGAGAAACCATGCAATTGAGGAAATGACCTGGGAGTTGGAATCGGAAATGAAAGCGAGGTATCCTCACCTTTTCGACATACCAGGTACGTACGTCAATTTCGAGGACGAAGTTTCATAAGGAGGGGAGGTTGTAAGACCCCAACTTTTATGAATAAAGATGTAGTTTTCTTTATATATTATTTCGAAATAGTAAGGTGTTGTTTTGATAAATATGAAAGTTATGGGTGAAATGTGCAAACATTTTTAAAATGAGCAAGTGGTTATAAAATATTCTTGTTGTCGGGGAATATTCGTTTGGTCGTGGAATATTCTTGTTGTCAGAGAATATTCGTACGACGGCGCAGCTATTTGTGGGCCCCCACAATGGAATAACTGTCGGATATAGAAAGCGACAGAAATAACTTTTTTACAAGATAACGGCGTAGTTGTTACCGTTAGTACTGTTGAAATACCCGGTGGTTAAAATACAGTACGCGGTGGTGCGCAGTAGCACACGGTATTGCACAGTATTTTGAATTATTGAGTCTTACGTGAGAAGGAACCTACTCAATTATTGTTACAGTATTTACTGTTCAATATTTTATATTATTGACTCAATAATTGCTACGTTGATATTTTATATTATTGACTCAATAATTGCTGCATTGATATTTTATTGACTCAATAATTGCTACGTTGCTATTTTTTTTATGATTGATTCAATAATGGCTACAGTTGATATTTTGTAGTATTGATTCAATAATTGTCGTTGCACAGTATTTCACGTTATCAAATCAATAATTCATATTATTTGAATAATATTATTAGATAGTATTATTGACAATGTCTAAGGAAGTTCTGTCTAGGAGGGGTTATTTAATTGCGCGCCAGTAAGGAGAAGTCCTTATCGGAAGGCCCCCTCTGTCCTGGGAACGACCTGGTTGTTAATATTGTAGTTCTATAATATTATTTGTGAATAATTAATTATTGATTTATATGATAAGGAAATATTTATTTTGTGGATATTAAAGAAGGAATTAGTGCTGATGTATTTTTATCAGTATTTTGGTGTGAAAAATCATCTGTTGGTGGATTTTGGATAATTTATGTTGGGAATTTGGAAAATTTTTCTTCTGCAAAGTTGTAGAGAATTACATTTCCTATGGGAAGGACACATCATTTGTATTTTTCTGACAAAGGAGCTATTTATTATGAATTATTGAAGTTTCGAAAAATAAATATTTTTTAAATAAAAGGTGGGCCCCACTTTTGTTGGTTTGTTGAAAAATCTGATGTTTTGAAGCAGTCGGCGGCTGTAGGATTTTTTTTTTTTAAAAAATATTATTTTATTCATTTAGTCTCCTTTGGCATCCTAAGCTTTTCCTATAAATAGGGTGCTTAGGTTAGAATTGAAAATCACACCAGAATTCGAAGTTTTCTCTCTCTATAATATCGAGCGTATTTTTGTGAGTATTTCAATACTTTGAGTATTACTATTCAGTACAAGCTTTCGTTGGTATTATATCCGATATTCCAGTCAGAGATACTATTTTTTTGAGGTAAAGGATGTTATTTCTTTCGTAAATGATGTTATTCTTCTCAATATCATTATACAAAAATATTGTCATAGATTTTATGTTGAAATTCTTACTTTTTCCGTCGGGGTTACTATTCACGTATACGGCACTATTCACGTATACGGCACTATTCACGGGAAAATTTATTTTTCTTCTAATTGTCCAAATTGTCTGTTAAGGTTACTATCTTTGATTGTATCCAAGTTTTGGGCTTTATTCTTGAATTTTGCTTCACAAAGTATTATTATGGATTATTCTTGAATTCGGATAAACTAAAATACGAATATTTGATCTTTGTCTTTTATCTCACTGGATTCGCTCTTTAAAATGTTTTTCATCATCCTCAGTCCTAAAAGTTGATGTAACTGAATATCTTTGGCCTGTAGAGCAAAGATGAATGATTACCTGATGAATATCTTTGGCCTGTTAGTGCAAAGATGACAGGTGTTGAGATGAACATGACTACTGATGATGCAAATGAATATCTTTGGCCTGTAGTGCAAAGATGAATATTGATTCGAGATGTATATTGATTGATGTTACAGGGATAAAATATTGGTGATGGACTTTTAAATCATAGAAGATAGTAGACTTCATTCTCTGCTTAACTCTTCTAATGATTTGTTATTTCCGCTGCGAATATTGATCTAAAACTTGTTGTCCATAATATTTTATCTGAACTGTTGAAGACTAACGATAATTTATTTTTCATTGTCTTAGTCATAATATTCTTTACTGGGCTAGTTGAGCTCACCCTTTTCATCTGTTGTCCTCTTCAGGAAATGAGAATGTTGCGGGGACTAGTCGGGGGACAGAGTGATGGTCCGAGTTAGAGCAGTAGTAGTCCTCACTATTTCTGATAAATAGTGTGATAATAATTGTAATGAGGACTTAGTTTGAATCTTAATATTTTCTACATATTTGTATTGAGACTCACAGTTGTGTGGTCGTATTTTGCACGACCGTATGATATAAAGTTTGTATTTGAATTCTGTACCATGTATTTGGCGACTCAGAATGGGTTGGGTTGAATGGACCTATTCTGGGGGCGTCACAATAAGGTTCCAACTGAAGCACAATTTTGAGGGAAAAAATTGAATTCGCTCCTACCCGCTATGGCGGGTTCGTGAAGATTGTCCAGCTCGCTGGGGAGGGTGTATTGCAGCGCGCCTACCCGCTGGGGCAGGTACTTCCTTCAGTAAACACCCGCTAGGGAGGGTGAATAGTCTGCACAAAATTTTCAAATTTTAAGTTCATGTTCCTGCAAAAGCGTGGCTTGAGCTTGATTCCCCTTTGTGAGTATATGCGTGCACCTTGATGTGTGTAGGTTTGGCTTGTA
Source organism: Panax stipuleanatus (assembly GCA_020205555.1). NCBI lineage: Eukaryota > Viridiplantae > Streptophyta > Magnoliopsida > Apiales > Araliaceae > Panax > Panax stipuleanatus. The sequence goes on from CM035125.1 coordinate 104,217,023, forward strand.
CGTGTCGTATTTTGACAAGCGTAACATAAAATTTGTTAGGATATGCATTGAGACAAAAAATTACTACGTACTATACATTATTATGACTAACTGATATTAATATAAGAAAAACGAAGGTAAAGGATTGGTTGCCTCCCATCGAGCGCTAGATTTTTAAGTCATTCAGCCTGACTACTCCCTGTTTTAGATTAGCTCGGCAAGGTCGACCGCAATCGCCTGACGATCGATGACACCGCCCGAATAGTTCTTGAGGTGTTAGCTGTTCACTTTGAATGTTTCGGTCGAATCCCTGCTGTAAATTTTAACGGCGTCGTGTGGAAACACTGTTTTGACGGTAAAAGGGCCCGACCACCTGGATTTCAATTTTTTGGGAAATAATTTCAACCGAGAGTTGAATAGCAATACTGACTGACCCGGTTCAAACTTTCTGTCCATTATCTTCTGATCGTGCCATTTCTTGACTTTTTCTTTGTATAGCTTCGAATTCTCGTATGCCTGCAGACAGAATTCATCCAACTCGTTAATTTGAAACATTCTTTTCTCCCCTGCTGCTAATAAGTCAAAGTTCAGTTTCTTAATGGCCCTATATGCCTTATGGTTGAGTTCCACCGGAAGGTGACAGGCCTTCCCGTAAACCAACTGATAGGGGGACATACCTATCGGAGTCTTGTAGGCGGTCCGATATGCCCACAAAGCGTCGTCTAGCTTCAACGACCAATGTTTCCTGTTTAGACTAACGATCTTTTTCAGGATTCTCTTCACCTCTCGGTTAGATACTTCAGCTTGGCCACTAGTCTGAGGGTGATAAGCTGTGGCGATTCGGTGTTTGACCCCATACTTCGTCAAGAGAGCGGTGAAGCATTTGTTGTAGAAATGGCTCCCTTCACCACTGATTATTGCCCTTGGGGTGCCGAAACGGGTGAAAATATTCTTTTGTAAGAACTTTAGTACCACTTTTGCATCATTTGTTGGTAGCGCAACTGCTTCCACCCATTTCGATACGTAGTCCACTGCTAATAGGATGTACAAATTACTAAATGAAGAAGAAAATGGTCCCATGAAATCGATTCCCCATACATCAAAAATCTCGACTTCTAAGATCATGTTTAATGGCATCTCGTTCTGCTTCAAAATATTTCCCACTCTCTGACATCTATCGTAGTTTTTCATTCACTGATGTGTGTCTTTGAACAAAGTGGGCCAGAAGAAACCTGCTTGGAGGACTTTTGTGGCTGTTCTCTCACTCCCATAGTGTCCCTCGTATAATGAGGCGTGGCACGCCTGTAAGATGCCCTCAACTTCGGTTTTTGGCACACATCGCCGGATCATTCTGTCAGCGCACTGGCGGAACAAATAAGGTTCATCCCACATATACTACTTCACATCATGTAAGAATTTCTTTTTTTGTTGGCGTGTCAAATCTGGGGGAGAATATTGCTCACCAAGTAGTTCGCAAAATCTGTATACCATGGGAACTCACCGTGGAATAAGAATAACTGCTCATCGGGAAAAAACTCGTTGATCACTTCTTTGTCTGTTTTGTCATTCTTTGGATTCTCTAGCCTCGAAAGATGGTCAGCCACCTGATTTTTTGTCCTCTTTCTATCCTTAATCTCTAAATTAAATTCTTGGAGTAAAAAAACCCAGCAGATAAATCTCGACTTTTCGTCCTTCTTCTCAACTAAATACCAGATGGCTGAGTGATATGTGTAAACCACCACTTTTGTCCCTACCAAGTACGAGCGAAACTTATCAAACGCGTACACAACTGCAAGTAATTCCTTTTCAGTGGTTGTATAGTTTAACTGTGCATCTGTCAGTGTCTTGTTCGCGTAATAGATGTCATGAAAGATCTTATCCCGTCGTTGTCCGAGCATTTTGCCCCTACTGCATAGTCACTGGCATCACACATGAGCTCGAAAGGCATTGTCCAATCCGGTGCGATGATGACTGGGGGTGTGGTTAGCTTTTTCTTCAATTGGTCAAACGCCGCTGGACAGTCTTCATCAAACTTGAATGGGACGTCTTTCTCCAATAGACTGCAGAGTGGCTTTGTGATTTTTGGGAAGTCCTTGATAAATTGTCTGTAGAATCCAGCATGACCAAGAAAGCTCCGAATACCCTTTACTGATGTCGGCGGTGGCAGATTTTCAATTGTTTCTAATTTGATGTATCAACTTCCAAACCTTTTCCAGAAACTTTATGTCCAAGTATTATCCCTTCTTGGACCATAAAGTGGCATTTCTCCCAGTTGAGTACCAGTTTTATCTCGACACATCTTTTCAGAACTAGGACTAAATTCTTGAGGCACCTATCAAATGATTCTAAAATATTGAGAAATCATCCATAAATACCTCAACACTATGCTCCACCATGTCCGAGAAGATTGCCATCATACATCGCTGAAAAGTCGTCGGTGCATTACACAGTCCGAATGACATCCTTCTGATGGCAAAGGTGCCATAGGGGCATGTGAACGTCATCTTCTCTTGATCCTCCGATGCAATGACGATCTGGTTGTACCCGGAATACCCATCCAGCAGGCAGTAGTACTCGTGTCCAGGTAGTCTGTCAAACATCTGATCAATGAAAGGAAAGGGGAAATGACCCTTTCTAGTTGCCTTATTCATCTTTCTATAATCCATGCTGACCCGCCAGCCGGTTACTGTCCTTGTCGGTATAAGTTCATTGTTCTCGTTCTTCACTACTGTCATCCCACCTTTCTTTGGGACACATTGGACTGGGCTCACCCATGCACTGTCTGAAATTGGGTAGATAATTCCAGCATCCAGCCATTTCAAGATCTCCTTCTTCACTACCTCTTTTATTATGGGGTTAAGCCTCCTCTGTTGTTCCACTGTTGGCTTGCTATCATCCTCCATCAGAATCTTGTGCATATAGAATAACAGGCTGATTCCTTTGGTGTCAGCGATTGTCCATCCAACAGCAGACTTGTATTCCCTCAGAACTCTTAATAGCTTACTTTCCTGCAGTTTGTTAAGCGCAAAAGCAATAATAATAGGTAAAGTAGATGAATTACCCAAATACGCATACCTAAGGTGATTTGGTAAGGGTTTGAGTTCAAGTTGAGGTGGTTCCTCAAGGGATGGTTTCATCTTTGCTGATGAAGTACCTGATATTTCCAATGGCTCAAATGGTAACTTGAACCTGTTTACTCTCGGATGGGCCTCTAACAGTTGCAGGTACTCCTTTATCTCAGAATCCTCTTCATCATAAACTCCCATCAAAGTTGATTCTAGCGGGTCAGTACTCAGTATCGGATGTTGCTCATCCCCCACCGCTGTGTCAATAATCTCCATCTGGAAACACTCCTCATCTTCCTTGGGGAAATTCATGGCCTTAAACACATTGAAGGTGACTTCTTGATCTTGCACCCTCATGATCAATTCTCCTTTCTGAACATCAATGAGAGTCCTGCCAGTAGCCAGAAATGGTCTCCCAAGGATTATTGGAATATCCTTATCTTCTTCATAGTCGAGAATGATGAAGTCCGCTAGGAAGATGAATATATCCACTTTAACCAAAACATCCTCAACAATCCCCCGTGGATAAGTTATTGATCTATCTTCTAGCTGTAAGGAGATGTTGGTCAGTTTAGGTTCTGGTAACCCTAACTGAGTATAAACTGACAATTACATGAGGTTTATACTGGCACCTAAATCACATAGACATTTGTTGAAAGCCAAACTCCCTATCTTGCATGGAATGGTGAAACTACTCGGATCCTTCAACTTTGGTGGAAGATTCTTTTGCAGAATCGCACTACATTCCTCTGTTAGTGCCACAGTTTCAAAGTCCTCTGTTAGGCATCTGCTCTAATGCATCCGCGAAAGGAATGTTTATGTGTAGCTTCTTGAACACTTCCAGAAACTTAGTGAATTATTGCTCTAATTTTTGCTTTCGGATCCTTGTGGAAATAGTGGTGGGGGTAGACTATCGATGTAACCACTTGTTCTTTTTCTGTAGATTTTGCTCCTACTTTCCCGTCCACTGTCTGTTCCACATTGGTCTCAACCTCCTTATCCATGGTCAGCTTCTCTGACTCCTGCTCAGCTAGTTATTTCCCACTCTGAAGTGTAACAGCTTGACACTGCTCATGTCCTCCCCTCGGATTCTTTTATGTGTAACTTGGCAAGGTTCCTTGGGGTCAATTATTCTGTGCACTCGCAATCTGTCCAATCTGAGTTTCTAGACATTTAATCGCAGCCAAATGAGTTTTCATCGTCGCTTCATTTCCTGTTATGTATTTGGCCACTACTTCCTCCAAATTTAGTTTTTTCTCTTGCTGTGGAGCTGCCTGTTGATGCTGATTCTGAAAACCAGGAGGGTATGCTTGTTGTGGAGCCTGCTGATGGTTCTGACTCTAGTTGTTGCTCCAAGAAAAGTTCGAATGGTTTCTTTCCCCCTGATTGTATGCATTTTGATATATGTTGGGTGGCCTGTTGTAGCTACCCACAAGTTGTACCGAAGCTGGGTTGATCGCACAATATTCTGTCAGGTGCTCTCTTGCACAAAGTTCACATATAATTGCTACCTGCTGCACGTTTCCCATCTACATGTCATCCATCTTCTTCAAGAACGCTACTAGTTGTACAGATATGGTTGTCATAAAATGCACTTCCAGAATACCTGCTGCTGTGGGTTAAGTCAATCTCTCAGTCGGCCACTAATAGTCATTTGAAGCCATTGTGTCTATCAATGCCCATGCCTCCTCATATTTCTTTGCCAGAAAAGCTCCACATGAGGTTGCATCGATGCTAGTTCATATGTGACTCCCTACCCCATTGTAAAAGTTACTCAGCTGCATCCACTACGGGAATCTGTGATGTGGGCACTTTCTTAACAGCTCCTTGTACCGTTCCCATGCTTCATAAAGTGGCTCCCCTTGTAGATGTGCAAATAATGATATCTCCATTCTCAATTTATATATCTTCGCTTGCGGGAAGAACTTATCTAGGAATTTCTGAGCCGGATCATTCTATGCGGTGATTGACCCCGGTGGTAGAGAATGGAGCCAACCCTTCGCCTTGTCACTAAGTGTGAACGAAAATAACCTCAATCTAATTGCATCGTCTGACACCCCGTTGCACTTGAAAGTGTTGCAGATTTTAATGAAACTAAAGATGTGTTCGTTAGGGTCGTTATTCGAAAGACCCCCAAACTGGCAATTATTCTGCACCATCTGTATTGTCCCAGGCTTAATCTCAAAATTGTTTGCGTTGATCGCCGGTTTGGAGATACTCGATTGAATTTTCGAAATCTTTGGTGTAACATAATCCCTCAGTGGTTTGTCTTCCTGTTTAGCCATGTTTGCTCTAGGTGCTTCAAGTTCCTCTCGAGTCTTTGCAATCCACTTAGTTAGCTTCTGAAACCGTTTGTCGATGTCGTCCTCGAAAGGCAACAAATCTGGCTTCTTCGATCTAGTTTGCATGCACTACTCGAATGTATCTGAAATAACTAAACAACCAAAAATTAAGAATAAAAATAATATATATATGTTTAACTAAAACTGATCTAATTAAACTAATATTGTAAGTAATAAACGCAATTACAGTCCCCGGCAGCGGCGCCAAAAACTTGTTGGGTAAAATCTATATGCGCTACACGCAAGTGTATGTGGTCAACAAGTAATATACTGATAAGTTCAGATATCGTACCCACAGAGACAATAATTCCTATTTATTCAAACAAGTACCAGTTTTATACTATTTCAGCTTTATCAAACTAATGATTAAAAGATGATTTTCTAAATAAATTACTACTTAAACCAATTTTAATACTAACTCAGGATTTTAACAAGTTTTAGAGAATTAAGCCTACAACTTCACTTATTATTTCACTTAAGATAATATCCTTTTCTTCAGTTTATATCAATTACTCCAGATTATTAATCAAGAACACTAAAGCAGATATAACCATCTCTCAATGTATTATTACCATACTCACTCAAATCCACAGTTGATAGGATTAAGCAAGACACCTCAATTAACTAACTCACTATATCTCTATGTGAATTATAATTAAATGAAGTTTAATATCAAGTTCTTAACAGATTACATATGATGCATAGATATCTCTATCCTATACATGAATTGTGAATCCCAACTATGCAAAAATCACAAACATATGTCACTATGGCTAGTTCCAATCCCATATGTCATCTCTCGAATTTATATAGGATAACAGATAATTAGTGATAAGGCAATTATATAGTTTAAGCACAACACATAGCGAATAATCTGGAAATAACATTCATAAACTGAATTAATGACTATGTAATCATCCATTACATAATAAGATCCATCATAGGCTTAAATAGAAAGTTAGTTCATCATAGATGAATCACAATCCAATATCCACTTAATAAAAACCATTTTGAATACAAGATGTAAAGAAAGAGAGAAAATAAACTATGAAGTATATAACAGCTCGTCTCCACGATCTCGCACTCTTCGTGATCCTAAAAAGCTTCAGTTCTCGTTCCAAGTTTATATCCACAGCTAGGGTTTGTGTATGGCTAAGTGTGTCTCTCATATGCTCTACATAACCCTTTTATATCATCATCTTCGCAGCCCATAAATCAACCAATAAGTTAACCAAATCCTACTTGAAGTAGGAAAACCTCTAGCCAATCCACGCCTCCCCGCCCCAGCGGGTAAGCTCACTGTCCGGCTAAGCTTCAAATGCATGGTGTCGCCCCGGTGGGTGATATCCTCTTCCGAGACCCGCTCCAGCGGGTATGCTCCTTATGTATGATGAAAACCTCACTTTGTAAGTTACTTTTCTATCCCTTCCATTTCCTACAAACAATAGTATACACCCGAGTAAAATGATAGGAAAAATACTTGAAAACACCAAGAATCAAGCTATAATGAATACCGATTCGTAGGTATAAATACTTCATTTCCTCTTCCTTAGTGGATCACCTCTAGAGGTCAAACACTTAGGTGGCTAACGTTGATCAAAGGAAGGAGCCAATACAGGAGATTCAAGGAGATCATGAAGATTAGGGAATTGAACTCGTACCCGTAGAAACTAGTTTCTACAAGGGTATGATTCTAATTTATCCTTACTTTTCTGATATTGATAATTGAGCACAAAGCATGATCATGGTGGGGTTTGTATAAAAAATTTTAAAACCTAATTTATCGCGCTTCCGCTATTATTATGTAATTTGATTGCATGTATGCGTTACGTACAAACCCAATAGTGGTATCAGAGCCTAACTTTGTGCTAATTATCAATTTTATGATTCCATTTATGAATTGATGTAAGATTGGATCGAATTTTCTTGACAAAAATTGAATTCTACAGATTCTGCGATGAACAGCGCTGGCGCGCCGCGTCCAAGTTCATTCTGGGCGCCCCGTCTGCAAAATAGAATCAGTGCATAGCGCGGCCGCGCCGCGTCCTAGTTCACTCTGGGCGCGGGCGTGACATCTCCATAACAAGAACAGTATGCAGCGCGGCCGCGCCGCGTCCCAGTTCATTCTGGGCACGGGCGCGACGTCTCCATAACAAGAACAGTACACAGCACGGCCGCGCCGCGTCCCAGTTCCTGCAGATTCTGAAAATTTTTATTTTTCTTCAATTAAGTAAATGGTTTATTCAATTGATAAAAGTTTAAAATAAAGATGTTTATTTTATCTGAAATATGATTTCGGATTGCTAAAAATTAAAGGAGTTTAATTTGGATTTGGTTTTTGATTAAAATAAAAGGTTTATTTTGTTTCAAAACAAAAAATTTGCAAAACTTTTGTCCATTAACTAACATCGATTTAAATATGGAATGATTTTATTACTTATGAGATGAATGATTATTTATTGATGTATATATAGATGTGTATGAAAATAAATGGAGTTAATTATGGACTATTGACCAATGTGATTGGATTTTATTTTAGTTGAATGCTTGAATGTATGAGTTTTATTAAATGGATATGCGTACCTCGTCTTCTCTGATTTTTCTTGATGTAAAATTCTATCTCCCTCCTATGTACTTCCCCTTGACTGCTGATTAAGGTTTCAATTTATTGAAATAGTTTATGTAATAGAAATAGTTAGAATTTTCTTAAAGAAATTGGCTATCAAGGAGCAAGGAACGCGTGAAGACTCGTTTGTATGGAGCCCGGGTTTAAATGTAATAGTTACGTTTAAATTTAAATTCTTGCACTCCTAGGTTTGACCTTTTGGTTCACTTGGTGGATCTAGTGAACCAAACTAGAATAACCGTCCATAATCAATCCGGGTAGAATATAGTATTCTATATGTGCATGCTAAGTATTATATATATTATATTGTATGCAAACATGCTTCGCATGTTTAATAAAATGATGCGTATTTTATATATATATGTGCATGCGCGCTAAACAAGATGAGACAAATAATAACAAAGCCCTTGTTGGTCGTTTTACCTACTGACAAATACGCGTGCAAGTATACACGGTCAACAAGTAATAAAGAGTAAGTAAGATATCGTTCCCATGGAGAATTAACTAATAAAAGTCACCAAACCACTAGCCCGTAACCATTTTAGTCTTATCTAAACGAATGATTAATTGTTTGAATTAAAACTAAACAAGTAATTAAACTAAAACTAAATAATCCTACAGTAAAATCAGATAATGAAGATATGAGATCTCAATTTCCCTTATTGATTCATCTAAGTCAACATACTTCATGTTAAGTCAAATTAATAGTCACAGAATGCTAGCCGAGAACACGAGAGTGAGATAAGGCCATCTTTCGATGTACCAAATCCATATCATATATAATCTATAGATGATAGAACACATATGAACACCCACATTATCTAAACCCCTATATGTCTATGTGATTTACAAATAATTAGGGTTTAAGACCAAGTTCTCAATTGACTACGAGCGGCGATTCGGTATATGTCTATCCTAAGCACAAATCATACGTCCCAACGCCATGTAGAACATATAATCGCAAGCTACTATGATCAGATCTAAACCCATATTTCATCTTTCAAGTCCATATGGATTATCATGGTAATTGGTAGCTAAGCAATTAAGCAATTCCAAGCACAAATCATAATAGATAATCATATAACAATCAATAGACCAACATGGAAGCATATCAATATAAACTACTCAATAGGTTCCATCGAAATCTCAAAATAAAGTTCAAGTCATAAATGACTCAAATATATCATCCACAAGTTGAATAAACATCAAAAGATTACACAAAAGGATTCAAGAGAAAATAAAGATAGAAAATTCTAATCTGATTTCTCAAACTCCACGGTTGAATCTTCAATGATATCAACTTGTTTCAATCTTCGATCCAATCAACTCTAGAAAACTAATTATATAAAACCTAATCTTAATCTACTCCTAATCTAGACAAGGAAAGTAAAGAGAAGTAAAAAATGGAAGAGCAAAGTTAGGGCTCCCAGGAGGGGAGTCTGTATCATAAATGGGCATACAAGCCCTAATATAGCCCCCAAGCCCAGTCTGCCTAATTGAAAGTCAACTCTGGTCAAGTTTCGAGCCGGCGCGGCCACGCGCCCTTTAGCCTTGGTGCAGGCGCGGTCGCGCCCTTCTGCAGAATTTGTTCTCTGGACTGCGCATTAGCGCGGGAGCGCGGCCTTCCTTAGTTATCCCTGCGCGGCCGCGAGAGGCTGCAGTTTTGGTTTTTGCTGCTGCTTGATGCTTCTACACTTGGCTCCTGCTCCTATCCTCTGCTTCTAACACTCCCATGCTTGACAAGGTAACCCTTTTGGTCCTCGTAGCATCATCACATTTCATTGCTCCTTGTCCCTTTTAGCATTCTTTTAACCTTTTAAGCCACTTGTGCACCAAGAAAGTTCCAAAGCAAGAAAAATACAAAACAAAACAAAAACATATGAAAAGTACATAAATACCAGAGATTAAGCAACAAAACAAGTTAGATAATATTTGAATAAGTGGTCATAAAAACCACTTATCAAATACCCCCAAACTTAAACGTTACTTGCCGTCAAGTAACCAAAACAAAACAAACAAAAGATGCAATGCAGTATCTAGAATGAATGCAACCTATCCTATTATGAATGTGAATCCAAGTCTCAGTCAGAATTGATATTCAAATGCAATGCCTCAAAAAAATCACAGGCTAATCAAACAGATAAGCTACCCAAGACAAGATCGTAAGGCATATCCTTGCAAATCCAAACCTGTCAGCACTGATGTAGTGTGTGTGTGCCTAGCAACCGTTAAACATGCTTTTGAACAAATATATCACATACTACGCTTCTTAGGGGAAAAACATGTTTCAACTTAAGTAAAGCAGTAAATCAGATAAGTTTTAACTAAGACCATGCATTACTTAAGCTAAGAGTCAACAGAGGATTTATTATGCTTTTTATTTACTCAGGAGGGCATTTTTGCTCTTTCCCGTGTACACATTCGACTGTGCAATGCCTAGTCCTCTTAGGATTTTCAATGATACCCGTGTAGCGAGCTTTAGACCAACGACTCCCAAACCAAAAGGCCTTAGGGCGCTGGGTGTAGAGACACCCCTAGGGCTTACTTGCTCGAATATCAAAGGCCACAGGATTCGACGTAGCCGAAGTGTTTATTCACATTTAATTTTCTTTTTCTTTTCTTTTTCACTTTTTCTCTTCTTATTTTATTTTCTTTTTCTACAACTGGCAAGCTTACCCCCTGTTTCCCCCAAACTTAAGCTTTTTACAGTCTAGTTATTATCATATGAGAACAGAAACTCTTTCATTAAAACATAGATTTCCCACCAGAAGACACGTATGTGAAAATTTGAACTAAGCATATCATGATGGTTACTCTAAAGTGCTAACCGGTGACATCAGTATTGACAGATAAAGATTTACATATATGACATTATAATCGAGCTTAAGTCTCAAATCAGTTCAAAAGTCAAGTAATTTCAGTTTCCTCATATGCCAAATAAATAACAAACCAACTGAAGCTGGATTCATGCAATATGTCCTAACATAGTTAAATAAAACAAAACGAAAAATTTTGAAAAATTTAACAATATATAACAAAATATGCAAAACACGACCTAACATGCATGAAATGAACTAAACAATATATAATACGATATGAATTAAACTCTATGCAAAATAAACCTAATACCCCCAAACTTAAAAACTACAATATCCTCATTGGAGGTAAAAGGAAAAAGGAACACCCCTAGTCAACCTCGTCGATCTGTTCAGTCGAGGATTACTTAAGTTGCTGTCATCTACACTCGGTGCGGCCGCGCGCAAACATAGGCCTTTTCAAGTGCGGCCGTGCGCTTCCCCAGAAATTCTGCTATGCAGTTTTTCACCTGCATTGAGGATGTGCCTTTTAACTTTGATTCATTCCAAGCAGCTTTAACCTGAAACCACCAAAACTTAATATTAATTATTTACAAGTAGGAGAATTAAACATAGGTGGATATATGCATGTGAGATCCCCAAAAATTCTTATATGTGAGTATATGCAACATGCTAGTGCTTAAAAAATATGTTCAAAACTTCATAGTCCCAAAAATAGATGCACAAATGCCTAAGTCCAAAATTGTAGGCAAAGAGCTTTCAAAACCAAAACTGTTGAAAAATTTTCAACTTTTTCAAACGACTTAGAATTAAACAGGGGGGACGGAAATGGAGATAAGTAAGTAGTATTAAACATGAGGGAGAGGAGAGAAATGATGGGGTGCCTCCCATCAAGCGCTCGTTTATAGTCTGATAGCTGAACTTTCTCTTGACACCATTATCCAATTCTGCTACGATATTTGAGATACCCTCCATCCATTGGTACTGCAGTGTATGTTGGGAGGTTCCCCTTCACGAGAGGCTTCGGATTTAAGTCGCCTAGCATATGATGTGTATATGAATTCCCCATTTTGAAGTTCGTGGAGCTAGGCACTTTTTCCGTTGTGTTTGTAAAGCGATTAGGGCATTGAAGCATAGACAACACAATGGGCTCTTCTTCAATTCTCTCTTCCTCAGACCACCATAGTTTCAAAAACATTGAATCTCTCATATCATCAAGATCCTTGCATGTGAGGTGAATACCAAGGGGACACGGGTGTGCAAACTTCACTGGTTTTTCCAACTTTGGAGGAGAAGGCTCTTGGGGTATTATCACGGTTGGTTCACATAAATAATTTTCAAAATCCCCAATTGTCTCCTCGATGTCGCCTTCTTTCAGTTCATCCAGTTGCATGTGCACTTCGGGCTCTCCATCATTGTCAGCGTCCATGTCATAGCACTAATTTTTTCTGAGGATCATTGCTCACGGCTTCCAATATCTGAGACAATTGATTCTAAAGATTCTGAGTATTAATCCCTTGCTCAATCAACTCCTCTTTCATTAAAGACATTCTAATTTGATCTGTCCATTTCTGAAGATTCTCAATTAACTTTGCTTGCTCAATCAAAGTCTCCTTCACTGATGCTATGCCATATTCTTCCTCCAAGCTTGCCTTTTCTGTTTCAGCCTCAAAATCCATGTATTGAGGCTCATGAGTTGGAGTTTGGAATGTGAATTTTAGTGCGTATGCTGGATTTGGATCGCAGTATTGGTCTTGGTAATAGCTTCCAGAAGCCTCTGGTGATACTCCGCATCTAGATGATAATTGGGATACTCATTGTGGTTGAAGTAATCTCCCCCAAACTGGTCTTGTCCAAAATTGATGGGGCACTGATGGCTCAGATGGTTACTAGCACAGTATTCACGAGTAATAACTATCTCTAAAACTCCGTTGGGCTGTAACATTATCCAACTTTCTCAAAAGAGTCTTAAGTTATGCTGATAGTGTCACAATTGTGTTGAGTCCATCATTATATGTTTCCCTTGGTTAATCTTTCCATGTGTAAAACCATGGATAAGCATTGAGATCCATTGTACCTGAAAAGAGAATATAGGAAGAGAATTAAAACAAAATAAAAATGTTTAAATTAAGACTAATTTGATTTAAACTAATGTTGGCAAAAATTTATCAAATTAATTCTCCGGCAACGGCGCCAAAAACTTGTTGGTCGTTTTACCTTATGACAAATACACGTGCAAGTATACACGGTCAATAAGTAATAAAGAGTAAGTAAGATATCGTTCCCATGGAGAATTAACTATTAAAAGTCACCAAACCACTAGCTTGTAACCATTTCAGTCTTATCTAAACGAATGATTAATTGTTTGAATTAAAACTAAACAAGTAATTAAACTAAAACTAAATAAGTAAAATCAGATAATGAAGATAAGAGATCTTAATTTCCCCTATGGATTCATCTAAGTCAACATACTTCCTGCTAAGTCAAATTAATCGTCATAGAATGCTAGCCGAGAACATGAAAGTGAGATAAGGCCATCTTTCGATGTACCAAATCCATATCATATATAATCCACAGATGATAGAACACATACGGACACCCACATTATCTAAACCGTTATATGTCTATGTGATTCACAAATAATTAGGGTTTAAGTCCAAGTTCTCAATTGACTACGAGCAACGCTTCGGTATATATCTATCCTAAGCACAAATCATACGTCCCAACGCCATGTAGAACATATAATCACAAGCTCCTATGATCAGATCTAAACCCACATTTCGTTTTTCAAGTCCATATGAATTATCATGGAAATTGGTAGCTAAATAATTAAGCAATTTCAAGCACGAATCATAATAGATAATCACATAACAATCAATAGACCAACATGGAAGCATATCAATATAAGCTACTCAATAGGTTCCATCGAAATCTCAAAATAAAGTTTAAGTCATAAATGACTCAAATATATCATCCACAAGTTGAATAAACATCAAAAGATTACACAAAAGGATTCAAGAGAAAATAAAGATAGAAAATTCAAATCTGATTTCTCAAACTCCACGGTTGAACCTTCAATGATATCAACTTGTTTCAATCTTCGATCCAATCAACTATAGAAAACTAACTATCTAAAACCTAATCTTAATCTACTCCTAATCTAGACAAGGAAAGTAAAGAGAAGTAAAAAATGGAAGAGCAAAGCTAGGGCTCCCAAGAGGGGAGTATGTATCATAAATGGGCATACAAGCCCTAATATAGCCCCCAAGCCCCGTATACCTAATTGAAAGTCAACTCTGGTCATGTTTTGAGTCGGCAAGGCCATGCGCCCTTTAGCCTTGGTGCAGGAGCGGCCGCGCGCTTTTGCAGAATTTATTCTCTGCACTTCACATTATCGCGGAAGCGTGGCCTTCCTTTGTTATCCCGGCGTGGCCGCGCGGGGCTGCAGTTCCTGTTTTTGCTGCTGGTTGATGCTTCAACACTTGGCTCCGGCTCCTATCCTCTACTTCTAACACTCCCATACTTGACAAGCTAACCCTTTAGGTCCTCGTAGCATCATCACATTTCATTGCTCCTTGTCCCTTTTAGCATTCTTTTAACCTTTTAAGCCACTTGTGCACCAAGAATGTTCGAAAATAAGAAAACTACAAAACAAAGCTAAAATATATGAAAAGCACATAAATACTCGAGATTAAGCAACAAAACAAGTTAGATAATATCTGAATAAGTGGTCATATAAACCACTTATCAAATACCCCCAAACTTAAACGTTGATTGCCCTCAAGTAACCAAAACAAAACAAAACAAAAGATGCAATGCAGTATCTATAATGAATGCAACCTAACCTATCATGAATGCGAATCCAAGTCTCAGTTAGAATTGATATTAAAATTCAATGCCTCAAAAAAATCACAGGCTAATCAAACAGATAAGCTACCCAAGACAAGATCATAAGGCATATCTTTGCAAATCCAAACCTGTCAGCACTGATGTAGTGTGTGTGTGCCTAGCAACCATTAAACATGCTTTCGAACAAATATATCACACACTATGCTTCTTAAGGGAAAAACAAATTTCAACTTAAGCAAAGCAGTAAATCAGATAAGTTCTAACTAAGACAATGCATTACTTAAGCTAAGAGTTAACAGGAGATTTATTATGCTTTTTATTTACTCACTGGGGCGTTTTTGCTCTTTCTTGTGTACACATTCGACTGTTCAATGCCTAGTCCTCTTAGGATTTTCAATGATACCCATGTAGCGAGCTTTCGACCAACGACTCCCAAACCAAAAGGCCTTAGGGCGCTGGGTGTAGAGACACCCCTAGGGCTTACTTGCTCGAATATCAATGGCCACAAGGTTCGACTTAGCCAAAGTGTTTATTCACATTTAATTTTCTTTTTCTTTTTCTTTTTTCACTTTTTCTCTTTTTATTTTATTTTCTTTTTCTACAACTGGCAAGCTTACTCCCTGTTTCCCCCAAACTTAAGCTTTTTACAGTCTAGTTATTATCATATGAGAACTGAAACTCTTTCATTAAAACATAGATTTCCCACCAGAAGACACGTATGTGAAAATTTGAACTAAGCATATCATGATGGTTACTCTAAAGTGCTAATCGGTGACATCAGTATCTGACAGATAAAGATTTACATATATGACATTATAATCGAGCTTAAGTCTCAAATAGGTTCAAAAGTCAAGTAATTTCAGTTTCCTCATAGGCCAAATAAATAACAAACCAACTGAAGCTGGATTCATGTAATATGTCCTAACATAGTTAACTAAAACAAAACGAAAAATTTTGAAAAATTTAACAATATATAACAAAATATGCAAAACACGACCTAACATGCATGAAATGAACTAACCAATATGTAATATGATATGAATTAAATTATATGCAAAATAAACATAATACCTCCAAACTTAAAAACTACAATATCCTCATTGGAGGTAAAAGGAAAAAGGAACACCCCTAGTCAACCTCGTTGATCTGTTTAGTCGAGGATTACTTAAGTTGCTGTCATCTGCACTCGGTGCGGCCGCGCGCCAACATAGGCCTTTTCAGGTGCGGCCGTGCGCTTCCCCAGAAATTCTGCTATGCAGCTTTTCACCTGCATTGAGGATGTGCCTTTTAACTTTGATTCATTCCAAGCAGCTTTAACCTGAAACCACCAAAACTTAATATAAATTATTTACAAGTAGGAGAATTAAACATAGGTGGATATATGCTTGTGAGATCCCCAAAAATTCTTATATGTGAGTATATGCAACATGCTAGTGCTTAAAAAATATGTTCAAAACTTCATTGTCCCAAAAATAGATGCACAAATGCCTAAGTCCAAAATTATACGCAAAGAGCTTTCAAAACCAAAACTGTTGAAAAATTTTCAACTTTTTCAAACGACTTAGAATTAAATAGGGGGGAGGGAAATGGAGATAAGTAAGTAGAATTAAACATGAGGGAGAGGAGAGAAATGATGGGGTGCCTCCCATCAAGCGTTCGTTTATAGTCCGATAGCTAAACTTTCTCTTGACACCTATTATCCGATTCCCCTACGATATTTGAGATACCCCCCATCCATTGGTACTGCAGTGTATGTTGGGAGGTTTCCCTTCACGGGTGGCTTCGGATTTAAGTCGCCTAGCATATGATGTGTATATGAATTCCCCATTTTAAAGTTCGTGGAGCTAGGCACTTCTTCCGTTGTGTTTGTAAAGCGATTGGGGCATTGAAGCATAGACAACACAACGGGCTCTTCTTCAATTCTCTCTTCCTCAGACCACCATGGTTTTAAAACCATGGAATCTATTATATCATCAAGATCCTTGCATGTGAGGTGAATACCAAGGGGACACGGGTGTGCAAACTTCATTGGTTTTTCCAACTTTGGCGGAGAAGGCTCTTGGGGTATTATCACGGTTGGTTCACATAAATAATTTTCAACGTCCCCAATTGTCTCCTCGATGTCGCCTTCTTTCAGTTCATCCAGTTGCATGTGCACTTTGGGCTCTCCATCATTGTCAGCGTCCATATCATAGCACTAAGTTTTATGAGGATCATTGCTCACGGCTTCCAATATCTGAGACAATTGATTCTGAAGATTCTGAGTCTTAATCCCTTGCTCAATCAACTCCTCTTTCATTAAAGACATGCTAATTTAATTTGTCCATTTCTAAAGATTCTCAATTGGCTTTGCTTGCTCAATCAAGGTCTCCTTCGCTGATGCTATGCCATATTCTTCCTCCAAGCTTGCCTTTTCTGGTTCAGCCTCAAAATCCATGTATTGAGGCTCATTAGTTGGAGTATGGAATGTGAATTCTAGTGCGTATGTTGGATTTGGATCGCAGTATTGGTCTTGATAATAGCTTCCTGAAGCCTCTGGTGATACTCCGCATCTAGATGATAATTGGGATACTCATTGTGGTTGAAGTAATCTCCCCCAAACTGGTCTTGTCCAAAACTGATGTGGCACTGATGGCTCAAATGGTTACCAGCACAGTATTCACGAGTAATGACTGTCTCTAAAACTCCGTTGGGTTGTAACATTATCCAACTTTCTCAAAAGAGTTTCAAGTTATCCTGATAGTGTCACAATTGTGTTGAGTCCATCATTATATGTTTCCCTTGGTTAATCTTTCCATGTGTAAAACCATGGATAAACATTGAGATCCATTGTACCTGAAAAGAGAATATAGGAAGAGAATTAAAACAAAATAAAAATGTTTAAATTAAGACTAATTTGATTTAAACTAATGTTGGCAAAAATTTATCAAATTAATTCCCCGGCAACGGCACCAAAAACTTGTTGGTCGTTTTGCCTTATGACAAATACACGTGCAAGTATACACGGTCAATAAGTAATAAAGAGTAAGAAAGATATCGTTCCCATGGAGAATTAACTAATAAAAGTCACCAAACCACTAGCCCGTAACCATTTCGGTCTTATCTAAACGAATGATTAATTGTTTGAATTAAAACTAAACAAGTAATTAAACTAAAACTAAATAAGTAATATAAGATAATGAAGATATGAGATCTCAATTTCCCCTATTGATTAATCTAAGTCAACATACTTCCTGTTAAGTCAAATTAATTGTCACAGAATGCTAGCCGAGAACACGAAAGTGAGATAAGGCCATCTTTCGATGTACCAAATCCATATCATATATAATCCACAGATGATAGAACACATACGGACACCCACATTATCTAAACCCCTATATGTCTATGTGATTTACAAATAATTAAGCCCAAGTTCTAAATTGACTACGAGCAACGCTTCGGTATATATCTATCCTAAGCACAAATCATACGTCTCAACGCCATGTAGAACATATAATCATAAGCTACTATGATCAGATCTAAACCCATGTTTCGTTTTTCAAGTCCATATGGATTATCATGGAAATTGGTAGCTAAACAATTAAGCAATTTCAAGCACGAATCATAATAGATAATCACATAACAATCAATAGACCAACATGGAAGCATATCAATATAAGCTACTCAATAGGTTCCATCGAAATCTCAAAATAAAGTTTAAGTCATAAATGACTCAAATATATCATATCCACAAGTTGAATAAACATCAAAAGATTACCCAAAAGGATTCAAGAGAAAATAAAGATAGAAAATTCAAATCTGATTTCTCAAACTCCACGGTTGAACCTTCAATGATATCAACTTGTTTCAATCTTCGATCCAATCAACTCTAGAAAACTAACTATCTAAAACCTAATCTTAATCTACTCATAATCCAGACAAGGAAAGTAAAGAGAAGTAAAAAATGGAAGGGCAAAGCTAGGGCTCCCAAGAGGGGAGTATGTATCATAAATGGGCATACAAGCCCTAATATAGCCCCCAAGCCCCGTATACCTAATTGAAAGTCAACTCTGGTCAAGTTTTGAGCCGGCGCGGCCTTTCTCCCTTTAGCCTTGGTGCAGGAGCGGCGGCGCGCATTTGCAGAATTTATTCTCTGCACTGCACATTATCGCGGGAGCGCGGCCTTTCTTTGTTATCCCGGCATGGCCGCGCGGGGCTGCAGTTCCGGTTTTTGCTGCTGCTTGATGATTCTACACTTGGCTCCTGCTCCTATCCTCTGCTGCTAACACTCCCATGCTTGACAAGCTAACCCTTTAGGTCCTCGTAGCATCATCACATTTCATTGCTCCTTGTCCCTTTTAGCATTCTTTTAACCTTTTAAGCCACTTGTGCACCAAGAAAGTTCCAAAATAAGAAAACTACAAAACAAAGCTAAAATATATGAAAAGCACATAAATACTCGAGATTAAGAAACAAAACATGTAACGACCCCAAAATTCATACAATAATATTCTCCTTCTCGATCGTTAACAATACAACTTTAATCTGTCATTACATCATTATTCGATATTAAAAATCACTAAAAATGCAGAATATTTAAAACTTTTATAAACTTTCTTTCTATATTGCCCTGAATCGCAACTTTTACATTACATCTCTTCGATTCAAATCTATATCATGAATCGTTACAATAAAATGACTATACAAAGTCTTTCATAATAAAACAATATCCATCTACATTGGCTAACTCTACTTATAACTCAGCGACATATTTCATTCAAAACATTAACTACAATTTGAAATTGAATATAACTAATATTCTTGAACACTGATCTCTATAAATCACTTAACACGTATCTTTACCTTGCATCTTTGACCTGCAAAAATGGTTATTTACAAGAGTGAGCTCGACAGCTCAGCAAGTTCTAACAGTTTTCATGCATCACGTATCATATAATAAACATGCTCAACATAAATCTCATAATAATTAAAGTAACATGGCATACATGCTTTAATTCACATAACAAATATAAAGATTGAGTTCCTTATTCAATCCACATTATTTAACCAAAATAGTGTAGTCATAAATTGACTTTAACATTTCATGATTACAACATGTATAACATATCATGCTCGCTTACAACATATATAACATATCATGCAATTTAAAACAGTTCATCAAATTCACGTAGACAAGTAGGAACCGAAAGACTTGCCTAGCTCGTGGATTACCAATTACCGAAAAACTTCTTAATATAATCTGCTTCATGTATCACCATACGCATCAATTATTAGTCACTTAGCAACGCTTATCAAACGTCTAAGAAATTTCTAATTTAAACTTTCTAATTTACATTTCGTAATTCTCTTCCATTCACTCGTTTGACACTCGCTGTCAAAACATATGTATAATTAACGATATAAGTTAATTATTACATAGCTAATCTTCATCGTTAGTTAACCAATTAAGATTAACTCATTCTTCATTAACTAATAAGTTAATAATTAATCACCACGTAATTTAATCACCTCACATAATCATATTACATTTCACATAATTAATCAATTATAATTACATCTTACGTCAATCAAATTACACTTCAAGTTAAACATTATTATATTTACTAACATTCATGTTTTATAACTTAGAACAACATCTATTATCGTCGATAGCATTATACTTGCGTATGTGCATGTCTGACGCCCTCTGATTGCCTCCGAATACGTATCAGTCACAAAGATGACCATTTTGACCCTTTTTAACGACCTCAAATCAAAAAAGTTAAAGAACAGTTGTAGGTCAACTCATGCATATTCTGAATCATCTTGAATCTCCTCAATCGGAGTTTGTATGAAAATGTTATGGCCATTTTACTAACGGAGATCAAAACATTTTTGCATTACAACAACTAAACTACCCCGGACAGCAAGGGTACCCGCTGGGGTGGGTTCAAGGGCTGGTGGAGGGGCTGGTTCGCGAACTGGTGGACAAATAAGCCAATTTGGCTTATTCCGTCACACCGAATTCGAATTTTTCCAACATGAAAAACATGAAACATTTGACAAACAATATTTTAAGCTTATTAACATGCTCATAACATAAAATTTTCATATAAACACATAATCACAACCAAGATTTCATGGAATTCTAAGAAAAACACAATTTTAAGCGTTCTTGACGAAAATTACTACTACGAATTCATTTTTCATCCAATTCAAGTGATTCCAATTGTAATCACTTCTATTCTTAACATACTAACATAATACTTAATCAATTTTAATAATAACTCATAATCAACATCAATTTGGATAGTTTCAAAAGCAATTGTTTAGAAATTAGTTCACATAAAATCACTATGAACCCCGTTCTTCTTGTTTATCAAAATTTCATGAATTAAATTGTTAAAACAACCATATAACTCATATATAATCATGTTATATCACATATTACATATAACTTCATGTTTTCATCAATTCCTTTGATAATTTAAGAACTATTTTCAAGATAACTTCATGATAAAACACTATGAACATGATTTCTCCATGTTCATCCCATCTTTGTGAATTAAAACACTTATACAACTATAAAAATCATATGTAAACATATATATACACATATATATATATGTACACACCCCATACATATATCAAAATCAAGAGCTTTCACACCAAGACTTTACAGGAGAACTCTAAAACTATGAAAACATAGAAGAACATAGTTTAAAACTTATTTTTACAACAATTGATTTCTGAAAATCTTTCATGGTATACAATTACATATGAATACCACATATACATATAAGATTCATGATTATACAAGTTCATGAAAACCTAATTTGACAAAAACTAAATACAAAACATCTTAATTGAGTATAGGAGTTAGTATGATACCTTTCTAGGTTAAATTAAGAGAGAGATGGAGATGATGAAAGCTTTTCTCTTGTTTTCTTAAGGTTTCCCTTCTTCTTCTCTGTATTCTCTCTTCTCTTCTCTATATTCTCTTCTTTGTTTAACCTTTTGTTCTCTAACAGGCTAACCCTTCTAAACTGGCGTATATTATAAATATAATATACATATAACATATATACAATATATATGTAACTTATACTATATTAATGTAGCTACTAATTCCTTTATTACTTACATAGGTTACAATTTTGAATATTAAAAGCCCTAAGGCTTGTTTGGCAAAACAGGTTTATTTTTAAAAACTAACTTTTTGAGCTTAAGGCCTTGTTTGGTAAAATAAAGCTATTTTAAAAACCATTTTTTAGCTAAGGTCTTGTTTGGAGAAATAGGGTTAATCAAGTACAAGGGCCTTGTTTGGTAAAACCATTTAAAATCCTTTCCCATTATTTTAATAAATCTTTTACTCCATAGTTTAATTACTACACTTATTTAATTAAATTACCATATTCTAATTAAATAAAACTAACACCCATTTAATAATAAAAACACACAATACTAAATTGTTACACAATTATAATTTTTTTATTAAACATAATAAATGTAACAAATTATTTTTAACACGTAGCACATAACATTAAATCTAATTCAATTATTTTTAATTAAATTAGAATTATTCTACACCATTGCTAATATATCAATTTAATTAAATATATGGCACTTAATTAAATCAATCCACATCATCACATACTTAATTTATTTAACTCAACAAATAAATTCAATAACATATTTATTAACTTCATTTAATTAATATAATACACTTAATTACATTACTCCATATTAATCACATAATCTTAATAAATAATTCAATTAAAATATTTATTTACTTCAATAAATATTAAATTAACATTTAAATTCTCTTCACACTAAATCACATATTTCACAATATTTCTCACATATACACATACTCATACTCGAAACATCTAAAAATAAGAATTTTATTTATTAAATTCTTTATAAATTCTTAAAAATCTAGGATGTCAAAAAACAAGTTAGATAATATCTGAATAAGTGGTCATAAAAACAACTTATCAAATACCCCCAAACTTAAACGTTACTTGCCCTTAAGTAACCAAAACAAAACCAAACAAAAGATGCAATGAAGTATCTATAATAAATGCAACCTATCCTATCATGAATGCGAATCCAAGTCTCAGTCAGAATTGATATTCAAATGCAATGCTTTAGAAAAATCACAGGGTAATCAAACAGATAAGCTACCCAAGACAAGATCGTAAGGCATATCCTTGCAAATTCAAACCTGTCAGCACTGATGTAGTGTGTGTGTGCCTAGCAACCGTTAAACATACTTTTGAACAAATATATCACATACTACGCTTCTTAGGGGAAAAACATGTTTCAACTTAAGCAAAGCAGTAAATCAGATAAGTTCTAACTAAGACCATGCATTACTTAAGCTAAGAGTCAACAGAGGATTTATTATACTTTTTATTTACTCACGAGGGTATTTTTGCTCTTTCCCGTGTACACATTCGACTGTGCAATGCCTAGTCCTCTTAGGCTTTTCAATGATACCCGTGTAGCGAGCTTTCGACCAACGACTCCCAAACCAAAAGGTCTTAGGGCGCTGGGTGTAGAGACACCCCTAGGGCTTACTTGCTCGAATATCAAAGGCCACAGGATTCGACGTAGCCAGTGTTTATTCACATTTAATTTTCTTTTTCTTTTCTTTTTCACTTTTTCTCTTTTTATTTTCTTTTCTTTTTCTACAACTGGCAAGCTTACCCCCTGTTTCCCACAAACTTAAGCTTTTTACAGTCTAGTTATTATCATATGAGAACTGAAACTCTTTCATTAAAACATAGATTTTCCACCAGAAGACACGTATGTGAAAATTTGAACTAAGCATATCATGATGGTTACTCTAAAGTGCTAACCGGTGACATCAGTATCTGACAGATAAAGATTTACATATATGACATTATAATCGAGCTTAAGTCTCAAATCAGTTCAAAAGTCAAGTAATTTCAGTTTCCTCATAGGCCAAATAAATAGCAAACCAACTGAAGCTGGATTCAGGCAATATGTCCTAACATAGTTAACTAAAACAAAACAAAAAATTTTGAAAAATTTAACAATATATAACAAAATATGCAAAACACGACATAACATGCATGAAATGAACTAAACAATATGTAATATGATATGAATTAAACTATATGCAAAATAAACCTAATACCCCCAAACTTAAAAACTGCAATATCCTCATTGGAGGTAAAAGGAAAAAGGAACACCCCTAGTCAACCTCGTTGATCTGTTTAGTCGAGGATTACTTAAGTTGCTGTCATCTGCACTCGGTGCGGTCCGCGCGCCAACATAGGCCTTTTCAGGTGCAGTCGTGTGCTTCCCCAGAAATTCTGTTATGCAGCTTTTCACCTGCATTGAGGATGTGCCTTTTAACTTTGATTCATTCCAAGCAGCTTTAACCTGAAACCACCAAAACTTAATATTTATTATTTACAAGTAGGAGAATTAAACATAGGTGGATATATGCATGTGAGATCCCCAAAAATTCTTATATGTGAGTATATGCAACATGCTAGTGCTTATAAAATATGTTCAAAACTTTATAGTCCCAAAAATAGATGCCAAATGCCTAAGTCCAAAATTAGAGGCAAAGAGCTTTCAAAACCAAAACTGTTGAAAAATTTGCAACATTTTCAAAAGACTTAGAATTAAACAGGGGGGAGGGAAATGGAGACAAGTAAGTAGAATTAAACATGAGGGAGTGGAGAGAAATGATGGGGTGCCTCCCATCAAGCGCTCGTTTATAGTCCGATAGCTGAACTTTCTCTTGACACCATTATCCGATTCCCCTACGATATTTGAGATACCCTCCATCCATTGGTACTGCAGTGTATGTTGGGAGGTTCCCCTTCACGAGAGGCTTCGAATTTAAGTCGCCTAGCATATAATGTGTATATGAACTCCCCATTTTGAAGTTCGTGGAGCTAGGCACTTCTTCCGTTGTGTTTGTAAAGCGATTGGGGCATTGAATCATAGACAACACACCGGGCACTTCTTCAATTCTCTCTTCCTTAGACCACCATGGTTTCAAAAACATTGAATCTCTCATATCATCAAGATCCTTGCCTGTGAGGTGAATACCAAGGGGACACGGGTGTGCAAACTTCACTAGTTTTTCCAACTTTGGCGGAGAAGGCTCTTGGGGTATTATCACGGTTGGTTCACATAAATAATTTTCAACGTCCCCAATTGTCTCCTCGATGTCGCCTTCTTTCAGTTCATCTAGTTGCATGTGCACTTTGGGCTCTCCATCATTGTCAGCGTCCATGTCATAGCACTAATTTTTCTGAGGATCATTGCTCACGGCTTCCAATATCTGAGACAATTAATTCTGAAGATTCTGAGTCTTAATCCCTTGCTTAATCAACTCCTCTTTCATTAAAGACATGCTAATTTGATTTGTCCATTTCTGAAGATTCTCAATTGACTTTGCTTGCTCAATCAAGGTCTCCTTCACTGATGCTATGCCATATTCTTCCTCCAAGATTGCCTTCTCTGTTTCAGCCTCGAAATCCATGTATTGAGGATCATGAGTTGGAGTTTGGAATGTGAATTCTAGTGTGTATGCTAGATTTGGATCGCAGTATTGGTCTTGATAATAGCTTCCTGAAGCCTCTGGTGATACTCCGCATCTAGATGATAATTGGGATACTCATTGTGGTTGAAGTAATCTCCCCCAAACTGGTCTTGTCCAAAATTGATGGGGCACTGATGGCTCAGATGGTTACCAGTATAGTATTCACGAGTAATGACTGTCTCTAAAACTCCGTTGGGCTGTAACATTATCCAACTTTCTCAAAAGAGTTTCAAGTTATGCTGATAGTGTCAAAATTGTGTTGAGTCCATCATTATATGGTTCCCTTGGTTAATCTTTCCATGTGTAAAACCATAGATAAGCATTGAGATCCATTATACCTGAAAAGAGAATATAGGAGGAGAATTAAAACAAAATAAAATTGTTTAAATTAAAACTAATTTGATTTAAACTAATGTTGGCAAAAATTTATCAAATTAATTCCCCGGCAACGGCGCCAAAAACTTGTTGGTCGTTTTACCTTATGACAAATACACGTGCAAGTATACACGGTCAATAAGTAATAAAGAGTAAGTAAGATATCGTTCCCATGGAGAATTAACTAATAAAAGTCACCAAACCACTAGCTCGTAACCATTTCAGTCTTATCTAAACGAATGATTAATTGTTTGAATTAAAACTAAACAAGTAATTAAACTAAAACTAAATAAGTAATATCAGATAATGAAGATATGAGATCTCAATTTCCCCTATTGATTAATCTAAGTCAACATACTTCCTGTTAAGTCAAATTAATTGTCACAGAATGCTAGCCGAGAACACGAAAGTGAGATAAGGCCATCTTTCGATGTACCAAATCCATATCATATATAATCCACAGATGATAGAACACATATGAACACCCACATTATCTAAACCCCTATATGTCTATGTGATTTACAAATAACTAGGGTTTAAGCCCAAGTTCTCAATTGACTACGAGCAACGCTTCGGTATATATCTATCCTAAGCACAAATCATACGTCCCAACGCCATGTAGAACATATAATCACAAGCTACTATGATCAGATCTAAACCCACATTTCGTTTTTCAAGTCCATATAGATTATCATGGTAATTGGTAGCTAAATAATTAAGCAATTTCAAGCACGAATCATAATAGATAATCACATAACAATCAATAGACCAACATGGAAGCATATCAATATAAGCTACTCAATAGGTTCCATCAAAATCTCAAAATAAAGTTTAAGTCATAAATGACTCAAATATATCATCCACACGTTGAATAAACATCAAAAGATTACCCAAAAGGATTCAAGAGAAAATAAAGATAGAAAATTCAAATCTGATTTCTCAAACTCCACGGTTGAATCTTCAATGATATCAACTTGTTTTAACCTTCGATCCAATCAACTCTAGAAAACTAACTATTTAAACCTAATCTTAATCTACTCCTAATCCAGACAAGGAAAGTAAAGAGAAGTAAAAAATGGAAGAGCAAAGCTAGGGCTCCCAAGAGGGGAGTATGTATCATAAATGGCCATACAAGACCTAATATAGCCCCCAAGCCC
This sequence comes from Panax stipuleanatus, assembly GCA_020205555.1. NCBI lineage: Eukaryota > Viridiplantae > Streptophyta > Magnoliopsida > Apiales > Araliaceae > Panax > Panax stipuleanatus. Next base: position 104,243,802 of record CM035125.1, read on the forward strand.
CGTATACCTAATTGAAAGTCAACTCTGGTCAAATTTTGAGCCGGCACGGCCGTGCGCCCATTAGCCTTGGTGCAGGAGCGACCGCGCGCTTTTGCAGAATTTGTTCTCTGCACTGCACATTATCGCGGGAGCGCGGCCTTCCTTCGTTATCTCTGCGTGGCCGCGCGGGGCTGCAGTTCTGGTTTTTGCTGCTGCTTGATCCTTCTGCACTTAGCTCCTGCTCCTATCCTCTACTGCTAACACTCCCATGCTTGACAAGCTAACCCTTTAGGTCCTCGTAGCATCATCACATTTCATTGCTCCTTGTCCCTTTTAGCATTCTTTTAACCTTTTAAGCCACTTGTGCACCAAGAAAGTTCCAAAATAAGAAAACTACAAAACAAAGCTAAAATATATGAAAAGCGCAAAAATACTCGAGATTAAGCAACAAAACAAGTTAGATAATATCTGAATAAGTGGTCATAAAAACCACTTATCAAATACCCCCAAACTTAAACATTGTTTGCCCTCAAGTAACCAAAACAAAACCAAACAAAAGATGCAATGCAGTATCTATAATGAATGCAACCTATACTATCATGAATGCGAATCCAAGTCTCAGATCAGAATTGATATTCAAATGCAATGCCTCAAAAAAATCACAGGCTAATCAAACAGATAAGCTACCCAAGATAAGATCATAAGGCATATCTTTGCAAATCCAAACCTGTCAGCACTAATGTAGTGTATGTGCCTAGCAACCATTAAACATGCTTTTGAACAAATATATCACATACTATGCTTCTTAAGGGAAAAACAAATTTTAACTTAAGCAAAGCAGTAAATCAAATAAGTTCTAACTAAGACAATGCATTACTTAAGCTAGGAGTCAACAGGAGATTTATTATGCTTTTTATTTACTCACGAGGACGTTTTTACTCTTTCCTGTGTACACATTCGACTGTGCAATGCCTAGTCCTCTTAGGATTTACAATGATACCCGTGTAGCGAGCTTTCGACCAACGACTCCCAAACCAAAAGGCCTTAGGGCGCTGGGTGTAGAGACACCCCTAGGGCTTACTTGCTCGAATATCAAAGGCCACATGATTCAACGTAGCCGAAGTGTTTATTCACATTTAATTTTCTTTTTCTTTTCTTTTTCACTTTTTCTCTTTTAATTTTCTTTTCTTTTTCTACAATTGGCAAGCTTAACCCCTGTTTCCCCCAAACTTAAGCTTTTTACAGTCTAGTTATTATCATATTAGAACTGAAACTCTTTCATTAAAATATAGATTTCCCACTAGAAGACACGTATGTGAAAATTTGAACTAAGCATATTATGATGGTTACTCTAAAGTGCTAACCGGTGACATCAGTATCTGACAGATAAAGATTTACATATATGACATTATAATCGAGCTTAAGTCTCAAATAGGTTCAAAAGTCAAGTAATTTCAGTTTCCTCATAGGCCAAATAAATAACAAACCAACTGAAGCTGGATTCATGTAATATGTCCTAACATAGTTAACTAAAACAAAACGAAAAATTTTGAAAAATTTAACAATATATAACAAAATATGCAAAACACGACCTAATATGCATTAAATGAACTAAACAATATGTAATATGATATGAATTAAACTATATGCAAAATAAACCTAATACCCCCAAACTTAAAAACTACAATATCCTCATTGGAGGTAAAAGGTAAAAGGAACACCCCTAGTCAACCTCGTCGATCTGTTCAGTCGAGGATTACTTAAGTTGCTGTCATCTGCACTCGGTGCGGCCGCGCTCCAACATAGGCCTTTTCAGGTGCGGTCGTGCGCTTCCCCAGAAATTCTGCTATGCAGCTTTTCACCTGCATTGAGGATGTGCCTTTTAACTTTGATTCATTCCAAGCAGCTTTAACCTGAAACCACCAAAACTTAATATTAATTATTTACAAGTAGGAGAATTAAACATAGGTGGATATATGCATGTGAGATCCCCAAAAATTCTTATATGTGAGTATATGCAACATGCTAGTGCTTAAAAAATATGTTCAAAACTTCATAGTCCCAAAAATAGATGCCAAATGCCTAAGTCCAAAATTATAGGCAAAGAGCTTTCAAAACCAAAACTGTTGAAAAATTTTCAACATTTTCAAACGACTTAGAATTAAACAGGGGGGGAGGGAAATGGCGATAAGTAAGTAGAATTAAACATGAGGGAGTGGAGAGAAATGATGGGGTGCCTCCCATCAAGCGCTCGTTTATAGTCCGATAGCTGAACTTTCTCTTGACACCATTATCTGATTCCCCTACGATATTTGAGATACCCTCCATCCATTGGTACAGCAGTGTATGTTGTGAGGTTCCCCTTCGCGAGAGGCTTCGAATTTAAGTCGCCTAGCATATAATGTGTATATGAATTCCCCATTTTGAAGTTCGTGGAGCTAGCCACTTCTTCCGTTGTGTTTGTAAAGCAATTGGGGCATTGAAGCATAGACAACACAACGGGCTCTTCTTCAATTCTCTCTTCCTTAGACCACCATGGTTTCAAAAACATTGAATCTCTCATATCATCAAGATCCTTGCCTGTGAGGTGAATACCAAGGGGACACGGGTGTGCAAACTTCACTGGTTTTTCCAACTTTGGCGGAGAAGGCTCTTGGGGTATTATCACGGTTGGTTCACATAAATAATTTTCAACGTCCCCAATTATCTCCTCGATGTCGCCTTCTTTTAGTTCTTCTAGTTGCATGTGCACTTCGGGCTCTCTATCATTGTCAGCGTCCATGTCATAGCACTAATTTTTCTGAGGATCATTGCTCACGGCTTCCAATATCTGAGACAATTGATTCTGAAGATTCTGAGTCTTAATCCCTTGCTCAATCAACTCCTCTTTCATTAAAGACATGCTAATTTGATCTGTCCATTTCTGAAGATTCTCAATTGACTTTGCTTGCTCAATCAAGGTCTCCTTCACTGATGCTATTCCATATTCTTCCTCCAAGCTTTCCTTTTCTGTTTCAGCCTCGAAATCCATGTATTGAGGCTCATGAGTTGGAGTTTGGAATGTGAATTCTAGTGCGTATGCTGGATTTAGATCGCAGTATTGGTCTTGATAATAGCTTCCTGAAGCCTCTGGTGATACTCCGCATCTAGATGATAATTGGGATACTCATTGTGGTTGAAGTAATCTCCCCCAAACTGGTCTTGTCCAAAACTGATGGGGCACTGATGGATCAGATGGTTACCAGCACATTATTCACGAGTAATGACTGTGTCTAAAACTCCGTTGGGCTGTAACATTATCCAACTTTCTCAAAAGAGTCTCAAGTTATGCTGATAGTGTCACAATTGTGTTGAGTCCATCATTATATGTTTCCCTTGGTTAATCTTTCCATGTGTAAAACCATGGATAAACATTGAGATCCATTGTACCTGAAAAGAGAATATAGGAAGAGAATTAAAATTAAAAAAAATGTGTAAATTAAGACTAATTTGATTTAAACTAATGTTGGCAAAAATTTATCAAATTAATTCCCCGGCAACGGCGCCAAAAACTTGTTGGTCGTTTTACCTTATGACAAATACACTTGCAAGTATACACGGTCAATAAGTAATAAATAGTAAGTAAGATATCGTTCCCATGGAGAATTAACTATTAAAAGTCACCAAACCACTAGCCCGTAACCATTTCAGTCTTATCTAAACGAATGATTAATTGTTTGAATTAAAACTAAACAAGTAATTAAACTAAAAATAAATAAGTAAAATCAGATAATGAAGATATGAGATCTCAATTTCCCCTATTGATTTATCTAAGTCAACATACTTCCTGTTAAGTCAAATTAATTGTCACAGAATGCTAGCCGAGAACACGAAAGTGAGATATGGCCATCTTTCGATGTAACAAATCCATATCATATATAATCCACAGATGATAGAACACATATAAACACCCACATTATCTAAACCCCTATATGTCTATGCGATTTACAATAATTAGGGTTTAAACCCAAGTTCTCAATTGACTACGAGCGGCGCTTCGGTATATGTCTATCTTAAGCACAAATCATACGTCCCAATGCCATGTAGAATATATAATCACAAGCTACTATGAGCAAATCTAAACCCACATTTTGTCTTTCAAGTCCATATGGATTATCATGGTAATTGGTAGCTAAGCAATTAAGCAATTTTAAGCACGAATCATAATAGATAGTCACATAACAATTAATAGACCAACATGGAAGCATATCAATATAAACTACTAAATAGGTTCCATCGAAAACTCAAAATAAAGTTTAAGTCATAAATGACTCAAATATATCATCTACAAGTTGAATAAACATCAAAAGATTACCCAAAAGGATTCAAGAGAAAATAAAGATAGAAAATTCAAATCTGATTTCTCAAACTCCACGGTTGAATCTTCAATGATATCAACTTATTTCATTCTTCGATCCAATCAACTCTAGAATACTAACTATCTAAAACCTAATCTTAATCTACTCCTAATCTAGACAAGGAAAGTAAAGAGAAGTAAAAAATGGAAGAGCAAAGCTAGGGCTCCTAAGAGGGGAGTATGTAACATAAATGGGCATACAAGCCCTAATATTGCCCCCAAGCCCCGTCTACCTAATTGAAAGTCAACTCTGGTCAAGTTTTGAGCCGGCGCAGCCGTGCTCCCTTTAGCCTTGGTGCAGGCGCGGCCGCGCGCTTCTGCAGAATTTTTTCTCTGCACTGCAAATTGGCGCGGGCGTGCGGCCTTCCTTAGTTATCCAGGCGCGGCCGCGCTGGGCTGCAGTTTCAATTTTTGCTGCTGCTTGAAGCTTCTGCACTTGGCTCCTGCTCCTATCCTCTTCTGTTAACACTCCCATGCTTGACAAGATAACCCTTTAGATCCTCGTAGCATCATCACATTTCATTGCTCCTTGTCCCTTTTAGCATTCTTTTACCCTTTTAAGCCACTTGTGCACCAAGAAAGTTCCAAAACAAGAAAACTACAAAACAAAGCTAAAATATATGAAAAGCACATAAATACCCGAGATGAAGCAACAAAACAAGTTAGATAATATCTGAATAAGTGGTCATAAAAACCATTTGTCAAATACCCCCAAACTTAAACGTTGTTTGCCCTCAAGTAACCAACACAAAACAAAACAAAAGATGCAATGCAGTATCTACAATGAATGCAACCTATCCTATCATGAATGCGAATCCAAGTCTCAGTCAGAATTGATATTCAAATGCAATGCCTCAGAAAAATCACAGTCTAATCAAACAGATAAGCTACCCTAGACAAGATCATAAGGCATATCCTTGCAAATCTAAACTTGTCAGCACTGATGTAGTGTGTGTGTACCTAGCAGCCATTAAACATGCTTTTGAACAAATATATCACATACTATGCTTCTTAGGGGAAAAACAAATTTCAACTTAAGCAAAGCAACAAATCAAATAAGTTCTAACTAAGACCATATATTACTTAAGCTAAGAGTCAACAGGGGATTTATTATGCTTTTTATTTACTCACGAGGGCGTTTTTGCTCTTTCCTGTATACACATTCGGCTGTGCAATGCCTAGTCCTTTTAGGCTTTTCAATGATACCAGTGTAACGAGCTTTAGACCAATGACTCTCAAACCAAAAGGCCTTAGGGCGCTGGGTGTAGAGACATCCCTAGGGCTTACTTGCTCGAATATCAAAGGCCACAAGATTCGACGTAGCTGAAGTGTTTATTCACATTTAATTTTCTTGTTATTTTCTTTTTCACTTTTTTTCTTTTTATTTTATTTTCTTTTTCTACAACTGGCAAGCTTACCCCCTATTTCCCCCAAACTTAAGCTTTTTACAATCTCGTTATTATCATATGAGAACTGAAACTCTTTCATTAAAACGTAGATTTCCCACTAGAAGACACGTATGTGAAAATTTGAACTAAGCATGTCATGATGGTTATTCTAAAGTGCTAACCGGTTACATTAGTATCTGACAGATAAAGATTTACATATATGACATTATAATCAAGCTTAAGTCTCAAATCAGTTCAAAAGTCAAGTAATTTCAGTTTCCTTATAGTGCAAATAAATAACAAACCAACTGAAACTGGATTCATGCAATATGTCCTAACACAGTTAATTAAAACAAAACAAAATTTTTTGAAAAATATAACAAAATATGCAAAACACGACCTAACATGCATTAAATGAACTAAAAAATATGCAATATGATATGAATTAAACTATATGCAAAATAAACCTAATACCCCCAAACTTAAAAACAACAATGTCCTCATTGGAGCTAAAAGGAAAAAGGAACTCCCCTAGTCAGCCTCGTCGATCTGTTCAGTCGAGGATTACTTAAGTTGCTGCCATCTGCACTCGGCGCGGCCGCGCGCCAACATAGGCCTTTTCAAGCGCGGCCGTGCACTTCCCCATAAATTCTGCTATGCAACTTTTCACCTGCATTGAGGATGGGCCTTTTAACTTTGATTCATTCCAAGCAGCTTTAACCTGAAACCTCCAAAACATAATATTAATTATTTACAAGTAGGAGAATTAAACATAGGAGGATATATGCATGTGAGACCCCCAAAAATTCCTATATGTGCGTATATGCAACATGCTATTGCTTCAAAAATATGTTCAAAACTTCATAGTTCCCAAAAATAGATGCACAAATTCCTAAGTCCAAAATTGTAGGCAAAGAGCTTTCAAAACCAAAACTATTGAAATTTTTTAACATTTTCAAACGACTTAGAATTAAATAGGGGGGAGGGAAATGAAGAGAAGTAAGTAGAATTATACATTAGGGAGAGGGGAGAAATGATGGGGTGCCTCCCATCAAGCGCTCGTTTATAGTCCGATAACTAGACTTTCTCTTGAAACCGCTATCTGATTCCCCTAAGATATTTGATATACCCTCTATCCATTGGTACTGCAGTGTATATTGGGAGGTTTCCCTTCATGAGAGGCTTCAGATTTAAGTTGCCTAGCACATGATGTGTATATGAATTGACCATTTTGAAGTTCGGCTAGCTAGGTACTTCTTCCGTTGTGTTTGTAAAGCGATTGGGGCAATGAGGTATAGACAACACAACGGGCTCTTCTTCAATTCTCTTTTCCTCAGACCACCATGGTTTTAAAAATATGGAATCTCTCATATCATCAAGATCCTTGCCTGTGAGGTGACTACCAAGGGGACATGGGTGTTCAAACTTCACTGGTTTTTCCAACTTTGGCGGAGAAGGCTCTTGGGGTATTATCGCGGTTGGTTCACATAAATAATTTTCAACGTCCCCAATTATCTCCTCGATGTCGCCTTCTTTCAGTTCATCTAGTTGCATGTGCACTTCGGGCTCTCTATCATTGTCAGTGTCCATAATATAGCACTAATTTTTTGAGGATCATTGCTCACGGCTTCCAATATCTGAGACAATTGATTCTGAAGATTCTGAGTCCTAATCCCTTGCTCAATCAACTCCTCTTTCATTAAAGACATGCTAATTTGATCTGTCCATTTTTGAAGATTCTTAATTGACTTTGCTTGCTCAATCAAGGTCTCCTTCACTGATGCTATGCCACATTTTTCCTCCAAGCTTGCCTTTTCGGTTTCAGCCTCGAAATCCATGTATTGAGGCTCATGAGTTGGAGTTTGGAATGTGAATTCTTGTGCGTATGCTGGATTTGGATCCCAGTATTGGTCTTGATAATAGCTTCCTGAAGCCTCTGGGTGATACTCCGCATCTAGATGATAATTGGGATACTCATTGTGGTTTAAGTAATCACCCCCAAACTGGTCTTGTCCAAAACTGATGGGGCACTGATGGGTCAGATGGTTACCAGCACAATATTCATGAGTAATGACTGTCTCTCGACTCTGTTGGGCTGTAACATTGTCTAACTTTCTCGAAAGAGTCTCAAATTATGCTGATAGTGTCACAATTGTGTTGAGTCCATCATTATATATTTCCCGTGGTTGATCTTTCCTTGTGTAAAACCATGGAAAAGCATTGAGATCCATTGTACCTGAAAAGAGAATAGAGGAAGAGAATTAAAACAAAAAAAATGTTTAAATTAAGACTAATTTGATTTAAACTAATGTTGGCAAAAGTTTATCAAATTAATTCTCCGGCAACGGCGCCAAAAACTTGTTGGTCGTTTTACCTAATGACAAATACGCGTGCAAGTATACACGGTCAACAAGTAATAAAGGTGTAAGTAAGATATCGTTCCCACGGAGAATTAACTAATAAAAGTCACCAAACCACTAGCCCGTAACCATTTCAGTCTTATATAAAAGAATGATTAATTGTTTGAATTAAACCTAAACAAGTAATTAAACTAAAACTAAATAATCCTAGAGTAAAATCAGATAATGAAGATATGAGATCTCAATTTCCCCAATTGATTCATCTAAGTCTACATACTTCCTGTTAAGTAAAATTAATCGTCACAGAATGCTAGCCGAGAACATGAAAGTGAGATAAGGCCATCTTTCGATGTTCCAAATCCATATCATATATAATCTACAGATGATAGAACACATATGAACACTCATATTATCTAAACCCCTATATGTCTATGTAATTTACAAATAATTAAGGTTTAAGCCCAAGTTCTCAATTGACTACAAGTGGCGCTTCGGTATATGTTTATCCTAACCACAAATCATACGTCCCAACACCATATAGAATATATAATCACAGGCTACTATGATCAGATCTAAACCCACATTTCATCTTTCAAGTCCATATGGATTATCATGGTAATTGGTAGCTAAGCAATTAAGCAATTTCAAGCACGAATCATAACAGGTAATCACATAACAATCAATAGACCAACATGGAAGCATATCAATATAAACTACTCAATAGGTTCCATCGAAATCTCAAAATAAATTTAAGTCATAAATGACTCAAATATATCATCCACAAGTTGAATAAACATCAAAAGATTACAAAAAAGGATTCAAGAGAAAATAAAGATAGAAAATTCAAATCTGATTTCTCAAACTCCACGGTTGAATCTTCAATGATATCAACTTGTTTCAATCTTCGATCTAATCAACTCTAGAAAACTAACTATCTAAAACCTAATCTTAATCTACTCCTAATCTAGACAAGGAAAGTAACGAGAAGTAAAAATGGAAGAGCAAAGCTAGGGCTCCCAAGAGGGTAGTATGATTCATAAATGGGCATACAAGCCCTAATGTAGCCCCCAAGCCCCGTCTACCTAATTGAAAGTCAACTCTGGTTAAGTTTTGAGCAGGCGCGGTAGTGCGCCCTTTAGCCTTGGTGCAGGCGCGGCCGCGCGCTTCTGTAGAATTTGTTCTCTGGACTGTACATTGGCACGGGCGCGCGGCCTTCCTTCGTTATCCCGGCGCGATCGCGCGGGGCTGCAATTTTAGCTTTTGCTGCAGCTTGATGCTTCTGCACTTGGCTCCTGCTCCTATCCTCTTCTGCTAACACTCCTATGCTTGACAAACTAACCCTTTAAGTCCTCGTAGCATCATAACATTTCAATGCTCCTTGTCCCTTTTAGCATTCTTTTAACCTTTTAAGCCACTTGTGCACCAAGAAAGTTCCAAAACAAGAAAACTACAAAACAAATCTAAAATATATGAAAAGCATATAAATGCCCGAGATTAAGCAACAAAACAAGTTAGATAATATCTGAATAAGTGGTCATAAAAACTATTTATCAAATACCCCCAAACTTAAACGTTGCTTGCCCTCAAGTAACCAAAACAAAAGATGCAATGCAGTATCTACAATGAATGCAACCTATCCTATCATGAATGCGAATCCAAGTCTCAGTCAGAATTTATAGTCAAATGCAATGCCTCAGAAAAATCGCAGGTTAATTAAACAGATAAGCTACCCAAGACAAGATCATAAGGCATATCCTTGCAAATCCAAACCTATCAGCATTGATGTAGTGTGTGTGTACCTAGCAACCTTAAACATGCTTTTGAACAAATATATCACATACTATGCTTCTTAGGGGAAAAACAAATTTCAACTTAAGCAAAGCAGTAAATCAGATAAGTTCTAACTAAGACCATGCATTACTTAAGCTAAGAGTTAACAGGGGATTTATTATGCTTTTTATTTACTCACGAGGGCATTTTCACTCTTTCCTGTGTACACATTCGACTGTGCAATGCCTAGTCCTCTTAGACTTTTCAATGATACTAGTGTAGCGAGCTTTCGACCAACGACTCCCAAACTAAAAGGCCTTAGGGCGCTGGGTGTAGAGACACCCCTAGGGCTCACTTGCTCGAATATCAAAGGCCACAGGATTCGACGTAGCCGAAGTGTTTATTCACATTTAATTTTCTTTTTCTTTTCTTTTTCACTTTTTTTCTTTTTCTTTTCTTTTCTTTTGCTACAACTGGCAAACTTACCCCCTGTTTCCCCCAAACTTAAGCTTTTTACACTCTAGTTATTATCATATGAGAACTGAAACTCTTTCATTAAAACATAGATTTTCCACCAGAAGACACGTATGTGAAAATTTGAACTATGCATATCATGATGGTTACTCTAAAGTGCTAACCAGTTACATAAGTATCTGACAGATAAAGATTTACATATATGACATTATAATCAAGCTTAAATCTCAAATCAGTTCAAAAGTCAAGTAATTTTAGTTTCCTCATAGTGCTAATAAATAACAAACCAATAGAAATTGGATTCATGCATTATGTCCTAACAGAGTTAACAAAAATAAAACAAATAATTTTGAAAAATTTAACAAAATATGCAAAACACGACCTAACATGCATTAAATGAACTAAACAATATGCAATATGATATGAATTAAACTATATGCAAAATAACCTTATACCCCCAAACTTAAAAACTACAATGTCCTCATTGGAGGTAAAAGGTAAAAGGAAAAAGGAACTCCCCCAGTCAGCCTCGTCGATCTGTTCAGTCGAGGATTACTTAAGTTGCTGTCATCTGCACTCGGCACGGCCGCGCGCCAACATAGGCCTTTTCAAGCGCGGTCGTGCGCTTCCCCAGAAATTATGCTCTGCAGCTTTTCACCTGCATTGAGGATGGGCCTTTTAACTTTGATTCATTCCAAGCAGCTTTAACCTGAAACCACCAAAACTTAATATTAATTATTTACAAGTAGGAGAATTAAACATAGGTGGATATATGCACGTGAGATCCCCAAAAATTCCTATATGTGTTTATATGCAATAGGCTAGTGCTTCAAAAATATGTTCAAAACTTCATAGTCCCAAACATAGATGCACAAATGCCTAAGTCCAAAATTATAGGCATAGAGCTTTCAAAACCAAAACTGTTGAAAATTTTCAACTTTTTCAAACGACTTCGAATTAAACAGGGGGGAGGGAAATGGAGATAACTAAGTAGAACTAAACATGAGGGAGAGGAGAGAAATGATGGGGTGCCTCCCATCAAGCGCTCGTTTATAGTCCGATAGCTGGACTTTCTCTTGACACCGCTATCCGATTCCCCTACAATATTTGAGATACCCTCCATCCATTGGTACTGCAGTGTATGTTGGGGGGTTCCCCTTCACGAGAGGCTTCAGATTTAAGTCGGCTAGCACATGATGTGTATATGAATTCCCCATTTTGAAGTTCGTGGACCTAGGCACTTCGTCCGTTGTGTTTGTAAAGCGATTTGGGCATTGAGGCATAGACAACACAATGGGCACTTCTTCAATTCTCTCTTCCTCAGACCACCATGGTTTCAAAAATATGGAATCTCTCATATCATCAAGATCCTTGCCTGTGAGGTGACTATCAAGGGGACACGGGTGTGCAAACTTCACTGGTTTTTCCAACTTTGGCGGAGAAGGCTCTTGGGGTATTATCATGGTTGGTTCACATAAATAATTTTCAACGTCCCCAATTATCTCCTCGATGTCGCCTTCTTTCAGTTCATCCAGTTGTATGTGCACTTCGAGCTCTCCATCATTGTCAGCGTCCATGTCATAGCACTAATTTTCTGAGGATCATTGCTCACGGCTTCCAATATCTGAGACAATTTATTCTAAATATTCTGAGTCTTAATCCCTTGCTCAATCAACTCCTCTTTCATTAAAGACATGCTAATTTGATCTATCCATTTTTGAAGATTCTCAATTGACTTTGCTTGCTCAATCAAGGTCTCCTTCACTGATGCTATGCCACATTCTTCCTCCAAGCTTGCCTTTTCAATTTCAGCCTCAAAATCCATGTATTGAGGCTCATGAGTTGGAGTTTGGAATGTGAATTCTGGTGCGTATGCTGGATTTGGATCCCAGTATTGGTCTTGATAATAGCTTCCTGAAGCCTCTAGGTGATACTCCACATCTAGATGATAATTGGGTACTCATTGTGGTTGAAGTAATCACCCCCAAAATGGTCTTGTCCAAAAACTGATGGGGAACTGATGGCTCAGATGGTTACCAGCACAGTATTCACGAGTAATAACTGTCTCTCGACTCCGTTGGGCTGTAACATTGTCCAACTTTCTCGAATGAGTCTCAAGTTGTGCTGATAGTGTCACAATTGTGTTAAGTCCATCGTTATATGTTTCCCTTGGTTGATCTTTCCTTGTGTAAAACCATGGATAAACATTGAGATCCATTGTACCTGAAAAGAGAATATAGGAAAAGAATTAAAACAAAATAAAAATGTTTAAATTATAACTAATTTGATTTAAACTAATGTTGGCAAAAATTTATCAAATTAATTCCCAGGCAACGATGCCAAAAACTTGTTGGTCGTTTTACCTAATGACAAATACGCGTGCAAGTATACACGGTCAACAAGTAATAAAGAGTAAGTAAGATATCGTTCCCACGGAGAATTAACTAATAAAAGTCACCAAAACATTAGTTCGTAACCATTTCAGTCTTATCTAAATGAATGATTAATTGTTTGAATTAAAACTAAACAAGTAATTAAACTAAAACTAAATAATCCTAGAGTAAAATCAGATAATGAAGATATGAGATCTCAATTTGCCCAATTGATTCTTCTAAGTCAAATACTTCCTGTTAAGTCAAATTAATCGTCACAGAATGCTTGCCGAGAGCACGAAAGTGAGATAAGACCATCTTTCGATGCACCAAATCCTTATCATATATAATCCACAGATTATAGAACACATATGAACACCCACATTATCTAAACCCCTATATGTCTATGTGATTTATAAATAATTAGGGTTTAAGCCCAAGTTCTCAATTGACTACGAGCAGCGCTTCGGTATATGTCTATCCTAAGCACAAATAATACGTCCCAACGCCATGTAGAACATATAATCGGAAGCTACTATGATCAGATCTAAACCCACATTTCATCTTTCAAGTCCATATGGATTATCATGGTAATTGGTAGCTAAGCAATTAAGCAATTTCAAGCATAAATCATAATAGATAATCACATAACAATTAATAGACCAACATGGAAGCATATCAATATAAACTACTCAATAGGTTCCATCGAAATCTCAAAATAAAGTTTAAGTCATAAATGACTCAAATATATCATCCACAAGTTGAATATACATCAAAAGATTACACAAAAGGATTCAAGAGAAAATAAAGATAGAAAATTCAAATCTGATTTCTCAAACTCCACGGTTGAATCTTCAATGATATCAACTTGTTTCAATCTTCGATCTAATCAACTTTAGAAAACTAACTATCTAAAACCTAATCTTAATCTACTCCTAATCTAGACAAGGAAAGTAAAGAGAAGTAAAAAATGGAAGAGCAAAGCTAGGGCTCCCAAGAGGGGAGTATGTATCATAAATGGGCATACAAGCCCTAATATAGCTTGATGGTTCTGCACTTGGCTCTAGCTCCTATCCTCTGCTGCTAACACTCCCATGCTTGACAAGCTAACCCTTTTGGTCCTCATAGCATCATCACATTTCATTGCTCCTTGTCCCTTTTAGCATTCTTTTAACCTTTTAAGCCACTCGTGCACCAAGAAAGTTCCAAAACAAGAAACTACAAAACAAAGCAAAAACATATGAAAAGCACAAAAATATCCGAGATTAAGCAACAAAACAAGTTAGATAATATCTGAATAAGTGGTCATAAAAACCACTTTTCAGCCCTCAAAGAAATTATATTAAGTCTAAAGCGTTCAAAGATATTTGGAATATTGAACGTCGCCTTCTAGCATGATAAATTAATAGATTATTAAATATTTAATACGAGTTTGTTGTGCACACACAAGGCGAGCATTGCATATTTAAGATATTAATTTAATTATATTTGATGCTTATAAAGAAAATTGAACAATATTATTTTGTTGTGCACAAACAAGGATAATATTTTTCTTTTTTGAATATATGGATTGCTAGGTTGGACTTAACTTAAATCGTTTTAGTTCGGATATGCACACACTTAACCATTATGATCTAAGAGGCAGAATACAAGGAGTCACATGTTGATGTGATTGACAAGAGTTGTCTACCTATTTATTTATATATCGTTTGTTGTGTACACACAAGGCTATATACATTTGAAATGGGATCCTTAATCTCACTAGCAAATCTTTAATTAGATGTTGTAGAACTATATAAATGAGGGTAATATAGTTTGAAGAAAATAGTGGGAGATACTAATCTAAAATAAGACCTAATTTATTTTGTTATATAAAATTAATTAAATGAATATTTCCTAAAATGTTTTCTTTTCACATGCAGAATTTTTAAAATGTCAAAATCACTAATTTCACTACGTAGCATACTTGATGCTAACAAACTGACTGGACCGAATTATACGGACTGGCCGAGGAATCTGAGAATAGTTCTCATTGCTAAAAAGATTTTTTATGTCCTAAATTCACCTGTCCCTGGAACTTTTCTAGAAACAGCCTCAGAGAAAGAGATTGCCACTATTATAAAGTGGCAAGATGATGCATCTGTGGCTAAATGCGTCATGCTCGCATCCATAAATAACGAGCTTCAGCGTCAGTATAAAAACATGGATGATCCTACTATGTTGCTTCACCTCAAGGAGTTGTATGGTAAACAAAGTTGGACTGCAAGATATGAGATATCTAAAGAGCTCTTCCGATCTCGGATAACCGAGGGCACAGCTGCTGAGACTAATGTCTTTAGGGTGATCAATCTGATTGAACGCCTCAGACAGCTTGGGTTCGTCATGGATAGGGAGTTGAGTCAAGACTTAGTCTTGCAGTCACTCCATGAGACCTTCTCGCAGTTCGTGTGACGGACGAGAATTTTGTAATTTAATTTTAATATTTATTGAATTAAATAAATATTTACGATGATTTAATTATTGAGTTAAATAATTATTTGATGGAATTATGGTAGATTAATTTAATTAATGTGTTACATTGATTAAATTAATGTGGAGAATTTATATAGTTCAAGTATGTACTTAATTGAGTTTATTCGATTAAATAAATTATTTAATAAGCATAATGTTATTCTAATTAATTTAACAATTAATTAGAGATTTAATGATTTGACATAATTAATAAATGAGAATTTTAATTATGTGATTATGTGATTTAATGTGGATTGTCATATTTTATTTAATTAAATTTAAATAAGATTATTTGATTAATTAGAAGTGTGACATTAAACTATATAATAAGTATTTAATTAAATTAAAGGGGAAAGGAGTTACTAAAGGGACAACCAAACATGTCCTTAAGTTAGTGGAGCAGTTAATCAATTGGTGGAGATTAACTGACAACCACTAACTATCAGTTATATATATAATATATATCATATACGTATATTATATCAGTTAAATTATATATACGTGAAAGATATAACAGTTAAGCCATATATCTATTTCATATCATACTTTATTAGAAAGAATAGTTGAGAGAAAGTTGAGATAAAAGATTAAGCTTGAAGGAGAATTGAAGAAGTAAGGAAGTCTATATCATCAACTAAACAAACAAGCAAGGGTAATTCCCTCATCTTAAGTTTTCAAAGTTTTTTCATTAACGTGTATTTTAAAGTTCTCTAAAAAAACCTATTTTGTGATCAATGCATGAATTGATGATATATGTGTATCTAAATGTTAATTTATGATCATAACATATTTTCTGTCATCTATGTATGTTTTAAAATAATTAATTTCATGTAATTATGCCTTAGTTGAATTTTGATAATTTATAGTGTGAAAAGTACGAAGAACACGTATATGGCCCTTATGTACAAAATATCAAGCTCTAATTGTTTAATTAACTTTAAATTTATAGTTTATTATGATTATACATGTTTAAATAAACAAAACAAAATTCAAACGGACGGATTCGGAGTTATAACGAATCTGTAACGTTGAATTTTATGAATTCTCTCGAAACTTTTTTAAAATACCAAGAATAGTGAATTTAAGTGTTTTAATTTTAGTGATTATATGATCTAAAGTGTTAAAAGCGTGCTAGATTCATTGTTTGATGTTCCTATGAAGTTTATACTACATGGGTAACATAAAAAAATCGTCGTGTTAGTTTAATTTGGATTTATTTGGCTTTTTCTAAAAAATTTCGCGAACTATGACTTGAATAGCAGAGGCACATCCGCCCCCGCTGTCATTCTTGATGTCCAAAATTTTTTTATGTGTTTTAAGCCCTAACATGAGGAACTAACTAAATGGAATGAATCGGATAACATGTTAAGTATATAAAATAATAATACAACATATTGTTGACATGTATAAGACAATTTGAAGTCTCATATTAACAAGTTATGTGTGAATTTGGACATTGTTGTCGTAAGGTTTATTATGGTCATTTAAGAGTCATATTATGTGGTATGCATGTTGTGGTTCAGATTTACGATATGTAGTTAATTAACAAGTTAAGACTTGTGAACCAAGTTGTTAAGTTGAACTTAAGTGAGATGTTCGACAGTTAAGCATAGTGATTATGAAACTAATCGATATCATATACATAATGTAATGTGTAGAACATTGAGGAATTGAATTGTAATTATATTTATAGCTTGCGCACGAGGCAAGTTTTCTTATCTATACTCTTTAAATTGAGCAAGTTTCTAAACCTTACTTTTATGTTGAGCAAGTATCCCATTCCTAAACTTTACTTTATTGAGAAAGCTTTCTATTCTTGAAATACTATCATGATGCAAGTTCTTATTCTTGTTTATTCAAGTTGAGATTCCATATGAGATATTATAATTCCTTTAAAGCATGATTCCAGTTATACTATACTTATTCGATTTTATACTCTCGAGAATTATTATTCGATTTTAATATCATTTATTGTTGAGCCTTGTAAGACTAGCAAAACCTTATTGATTCGACTAGTCCATAGTTGATGAACGTTCTAAATTCTAGAACTATTATTGAGCTTATCTAAACCAAACTTCTTTTGGTGCGGACTCTGATGTCAAACTGAGATGAACAACCCTGTTATAGGGTATTGTTTACGCTTTAGCGTTGAGATATTGTGCACAGTATAGTATTAAGGGCCGATCCCCCTAAGTACGAGTAGTAGAGTCCATATAGTCTTATGACTGTTAAAGGTTTAAAGTTGAAATACTTAGCAACCTGGGATATAGTTCAAGGTCTTATGACCCTCAGACATACTTTTGATTCTTGGTATTTATTCTTGATTCAAAAATTGAGCTTTCTATTATTTAGACTTCTTTGACTTATTCGCATGTTATTATATTGTTATACTTGTATACTTGTGGTCAATCGTGCTCACTCTTGCATAATAACATTGCAGTTAAGAACGAAAGATCCGACGAGCCTTCTACTAGCAAAGGCAAGTGTAAGACCCCGAATTTATGAAATAAAAGTATTCAATTTTTCTATTTAGTAAATGGTTAAATTGATAAAAGTTTAAAGTTAAGGGTGATATATGTAAATTTTTTAAAATAAGCAAGTGGTTATAAAATATTCATTGTTGTCGGGGAATACTCATTGGTCGTGGAATATTCTTGTTGTCGGGGAATATTCGTACGACGGCGCAGCCATTTGTGGGCCCATAACGAAAAACTGTCGGATGAAAAAAACGACACGAATAAGTTTTCTAAAAATAATGGCGTAGTTGTTACCGTTAAAACTGTTGAAATACCCGGTGATTAAAGTAAAGTAATACACGTTGTTGCACAGTAGCACACAGTATTGCACAGTATTGTATATTTCAATAATTATCGTTGCACAGTATTTCACATTATCAAATCAATAATTCATATTATTTGAATAATATTATTAGATAGCATTATTGGCAATGTCTAATGAAGTTCTGTCTAGAAAAGGGGTTTGGTCACCTAATTGCGCGCCATTAAGGAGAAATCCTTATCGAAAAGCCCCCTCTTTCCTGGGAACGACCTGGTTGTCAATATTGTGGTTCTGTAATATTGTTTATGAATAATAATTGATTTTTGATAAAATAATAAAGAAATATTTATTCATTGTGGATATAAATGGAGGAATTTTTAGCAAATGAGACAATTGTTGAAAATTAATACTTTATATTTTCTGATAAAATAATTCATTCAAATATATTATTATAATATTACATTATAAGTGTATAATGTGATAATATAATAATATAATTTTATAATTTAAATGAGAATATTTTTACAATAAATTCATTGTATATGAATAAAATGAGGTGGAAGAGAGAAAATGTAATTGGAATTGTAAATATTTTAATATATATATATATATATATATATATATATATTTGCGTACGTATTTGTGTGTGTGTGTGGAGGAAATGGTGGGGGTGAGAGAAGAAAAGGGGGAGAGAGAGAGAGAAGAGAGAGAGTTAGTGGGAAATGGTGGGGGAAAAAGAAGGAAGAAAATAGAGAAAGGAAGAGAATAGGGGGGAGAAAAAAAAAGAAAGAAAGAAAGAAAGAAAAGGGAAAAGGAAAGAAAGAAAAAAAACGTGGGTGGAGGTTGTGCTGAAGATTTTGTCCGAATGGGAGTGTGAAAAAATCATCTGTATGTAAATTTGTGTCATTTTTCGTTCAGAATTTAGAAAAACTTTCTTCTACAAAGTTGTAGAGAATTAAATTTCATATGAAATGGACATAAGGTTCGTATTTTTCTGATAAAATGGCTATTTATTATGAATTATTGAAGTTTCTGAATATTGTTTAAATTAAAAACATTTTGGTGGAGATTTTCTAGAATGGGTGGGCCCCACTCTTGTCCTTTTGTTGGTGTAAAATGCTAAAAATTTCTTTTCCACGGATGGCAGACGAAGGATTTGTCTGATAATATATTTTCTGCTTTGGTGTCCTAAGCATTTTCCTATAAATAGGGTGCTTAGTTAGAATTTGAAAATCACACTAGAATCAGAAGTTTTCTCTCTCTATAGTATCAAGCATATTTCTTGTGAGTGTTTAGATATTTTGAGCGTCGATAACAGTGCAAGTTTTCGTCAGCATAATATCTGATATTTCAGTCAGATTCAGTATTCTACTGAGGTAAGGGATATCATTGTTGTAAGGGATAGTAAGGGATGCTATTTTTTTTCTTTCAAAAATGATGTTATTCTTTCAATATCATGACACCGAAATATTGGTATGAATTTTATTATGAAATTTTTACCTTTTTCGTCGGGGTTACTATTCACCTATACGGCACTATTCACGTATATGACACTATTCACGAATATGGTACTATTCACGAGTACTATTCATGAAGTATGATTTTTTTTTATAAAAATTTTTATCTTTTCATATCAGGGTTACTATTCACGTATACAACACTATTCACGTAACGACACTATTCACGAATACAGTACTATTCACAGAAAAAATAAATTTTCTTTTTTTTTTTGTCCAAGTTGTCTGCTATGGTTCCTATCTTTGATTGGATCCAAGTTTTGAACTTCATTCTTGAATTTTGCTCCACAAATGATTATTATGGAGTATTTTTGAACTTGAATAAACTAATTTACGAATCCCTAATTTTTGTCCTTTATCTCGCTGGATTCGTTCTTTAAAAATATTTTCATCATCTTCAGTCTTAAATGGTGATACAAAATAATATCTTTGGCCTGTAGTGCAAAGATGGATGATTATTTGATGAATATCTTTAGCCTGTAGTGCAAAGATGAATGATTACCTGATGAATATCTTTGGCCTATAGTGCAAAGATGACAGGTGTTGAGATGAACATGACCACTGATGATACAAATGAATATCTTTGGCCCGTAGTGCAAAGATGAATATTTGATTTGAGATATATATTGATTGACAGGGATAAAATATTGATGATGGACTTTTAAATCATAAAAGATAGTAGACATCATTCTTTACTTAACTCTTCTGATATATTGTTATTTCCGCTGCAGTTGTTGATCTAAAACTTGTTGTCCATATTATTTTATTTAATTTGTTGAAGACTAACGATAATTTATTTTTCATTATCTTAGTCATAATATTCTTTACTAGGCTAGTTGAGCTCACCCTTTTCTTCTACTGTCCTCTTCAGGAAATGAGAATGTAGCAGGGACTAGTCGGGGGATAGAGTGATGGTCCGAGTTAGAGCAATAGAAGTCCTCACTATTTTTGTAAAATAGTGTGATAATAATTGTAACTGTTGAGGACTGAATTTGAGCGTTCATATTTCGTATTATATACGATATGTATTGAAGCTCACAACTTGATTGGTCGTACTGCTCACGACCTTTTGATATAAAAGATTGTATTTGAATTCTGTACCATGTATTTGGTGACTCAAAATGGGTTGGGTTGATTGGACCTATTATGGGGGTGTCACAGCAAGTGTAAAGTTAACAAGTGTTGAAGACTTGTTATTTATTTGAGATTATGTTGTTTAAGACTTAGATGTTGTTTAAGACTTATGTATTTGTTTATGTTTCCACATTAAGATTTAAGGTTTGTATGATCTGGGATTGATTTAAGTATCATTCAGATGTTGTAACTATTGGGTTTGTAAAAAATCATAGCGCAATCAAATTACAAAATTTAGCGAAAGTATGGTATATGGTATATCAGAGCTTAAAAAATTTCTTCAAAATAATTATCCGGATCATCCTTTATGCATATTATTAATTTAAAACGATAAATAAGAAGTCATAGAATCATACCTTTGTAGAACAAAACTTCCACAGTTATGAGTTTAACTCCTTGTTCTTTGTGATCTCCTCGAATTTCCTGGTTAGATTCCTTCCTTTGATTAACGTTAGCCACCCAAATGTTTGGCCTCTAGAGGTGATCCACCAAAGAATACGAATTATTCAAGAAGGAAGGTGATTGGCTAAACCCTAGTTTTTTATCCACTATAGAAAAGGAGTACTCTCCAACAATTGAAATTGCATCAACTGATATCTATTATAAGACTCCTCTTATATAGATATTGGTCAACCCTTCTAATCCTATTAGACATGGGGTTTCATTTAATTAATTAAACTCCTTTAATTAATTTGGGCTTCCCACCCATATTGGGATTAATTAATTAAACTCCTTTAATTAATTTGCCTCCTAATCTTATTAGGAATAAATGAGAGTAGTAATATTAAATTAATTGCTAAACTCCTTTAAAAATTAAAATAATAATAATTGTAATAATATTAATAAGACTCCTCTTATTAATTTATATTTAATATTTTCAAAATATTAAATAATAAATATTAAGCTATTTAATTTATTACATCACCATAGATTAAATTAATTACACTTAATGCATTATTACGATTATGCCATTACCTTCTTATATAATTATTCTTCCTTTTATGGTGTGACCCTTTAGGTTTTTCATATTAAACCGGTTGTGAATAAATCAATTAGAACAATTCTAATATTATTTAAATAAATAAATTAAACTAATAATCTATTTAAATAAATAATATTTATTCTACATAGAGATAAGCCTCCCTAGCGATCAACGACTTTTCAGATAATATAGATTTTAACATTAATAATAAAATAACTTGTGAGTAAATAGTTACCGTACAATTCAATCCTTCCACCATACAATGCCCGAATTAAATATAAGACATGAAATTACTGTAAAGTCTTATGTTATTTAATTATATGTATTTCAATTAGAAAATGCACAATTCCAAATAATGCAAATTAGAAACTCCTTTCTAATTTCATTCTGCCTTGGCCAATGACTACTGGGTTGTCATTTAACGAATCACATAAGACATATCTCTTTTTTTACTAGAAGTGGTAGATTCTTTATTTATCATTCATTATTTCCATATGTAACTCATTATACCCAAGCATACCCTTTGATATACTCTAAGAGTCTTAAGGAATAAGTCAAAATATAATTTATTACATTCAAGATACTATAATGATCTCAAGTCCAAGGATCACTTGTACTACTATCACATTAGGAATTCCTATTGACAGGCAAGTAAAACTCCATTAGGTATTCCATAGCTTGTAAAGTTCAGTGAACTTATTCTCCAATAATCATCTACATACTTGCTTTAGTGTTTCCACACAAATGATCATGAGATCAATCATCCTCATCCAATAAGCAAGCAACATATGTACCAATCTATCCGGATTTACTAATGCCCTTTTTAGTAATCCCACAATTGGAAACTATTTTAGTTTTAAGCTTTCTAAGAATTTAGATCTCATTAGCATGATCATAGTTTTAGATCTCATTAGCATGATAGAGATCTAATAGTTTTAGATCTCATAGTTTTAAGCAATGCTTTTAGAATCATGATGAGATCATGCTAATGAGATCTAAATTCTTAGAAAGCTTAAAAACTAAAATAGTTCTCAATCGTGGGATTTCTAAAATGGGGATTAGTAAATCCGGATAGATTGGTACATATGTTGCTTGCTCATTGGATGAGGATGACTGATCTCATGGTCATTTGTGTGGAGACACTAAAGCAAGTAAGTAGGTGCTTATTGGAGAATAAGTTCACTGAACGTGACTCACTATGGAATACCTAATGGAGTTTTACTCGCCTATCAATAGGAATTTTTAATGTGATAGTATTACAAGTGATCCTTAGACTTGAGATATAGTATCTTGTATATAACAAATTATACTTTGACTTATTCCTTAAGGCCTTTTAAGGTATATATAGGGTATGCTTGGGTATAATGAGTTACATATGGAGATAATGTATGATCAATAAAGAATCTACCACCTCTAGTAAAAGAGGAGATATGTCCTATATGATTCGTTAAATGACAACCAGGAATCCTTGGCCAAGGTGGAATGAAATTAGAAAGAGGTTTCTAATTTGCATTATTTGGAGTTGTGCGTTTTCTAATCGAAATACATATGATTAAATAAATTAAGACTTGACAATTAATCCATGTCTTATATTTATTGGGACATTATATGGTAGAAGGATTGAATTGTACGGTAACTATTAACTCACAAGTTCTTTTATGATTAATGTTGAAATCTATATTATCTGGAAAGTCGTTGATCGCTAGGGAGGCTTATCCCTATTGTAGAATAAATGTTATTTATTTAAATAGATTATTAGTTTAATTTATTTATTTAAATAAGATTAGAATTGTTCTAATTAATTTATTCACAACCGGTTTAATATGGAGAACCTAAAGGGTCACATCATAAAAGGAAGAAGAATTATTTAAGAAGAAAATGGCATGATAGTAATAATGAATTAAGTATAATTAATTTAATTTATGGTGATAGAATAAATTAAATAGCTTAATGTTTATTATTTAATATTTTAGAAATATTAAATATAAATTAATAAGAGGAGTCTTATTAATATTATTATTATTATTATTATTTTAATTCTAAAGGAGTTTAGGAATTAATATAATATCAGTACTCTCTCTCAATCTTAATAAGATTAGGATATAAATTAATTAAAAGTGTTTAATTAATTAATTAAATAAAACCCTATTCTAATTGGATTAGGAGGGTTAACCTAATATCTATATAAGAGAGTATTATATCAGAATTAAGCCACGTGAATTTTTCTAAGGGTTGGGAGTACACATATTCTATAGAGATAGAAATAAAGGTTAA
This sequence comes from Panax stipuleanatus, assembly GCA_020205555.1. Lineage (NCBI taxonomy): Eukaryota > Viridiplantae > Streptophyta > Magnoliopsida > Apiales > Araliaceae > Panax > Panax stipuleanatus. The sequence continues at coordinate 104,267,737 of CM035125.1, forward strand.
ACCAATAACCCATCTTCCTGAGTTCTTCATCTTCCTTGGTGGATCACCGTTAGAGGCCAAACATTTGGGTGGCTGACATTGATCAAGGGAAGGAGCCACTATAGAGGAATCAAAGGAATCAAAGGAGTAGAACTTGTACCTGAGGAATCTTGGATCTTCAAAGGTATAATTCCATGTTCTCTCTTTTCTGTTATTGATAACTAGCACAGAGCATGATCATGGTTATGGGTTTGTATAAATTTTTGAAAACCTATGTTTGGCACTTCCGCCCTATTTATGTGATTTGATTGCATGATTGCGTTACATACAAACTCAACAGTGGTATCAGAGCCTAACTTTATGCTAATTATCAATTATATAATTCCATGTATGAATTGATGTATGATGGGATCAGATTTTCTGGTCAAAAACTGATTTCTGGTGATTCTGTCGACGAACGGCGCAGCTTCCCAGTTTATTCCCGGCGCAGCTGCGCCGGTCTGCAAAATTCGGTGTCCCAGGCTTCCTGCGTAGCAGCCCAGTATATTCTTGGCGCAGCTGCATCGGTACTTGGACAGACCTTGAAAATTAATTTTATTTAATTAAGTAAACTATTTATTTAAATAATGAAGTTTTAAAATAAAGATATTTATTTTATCTGAAATATGATTTCAGATTGCTAAAATTAAAGGAGTTTAATTTGGATTTATTTTTGATTAAAATAAAAGAGTTTATTTTGTTTTAAAAATAAAATTTAGCAAAACTTTTGTCCAATAAATGACACCGATCTATACATGGAATAGCTTTATAATTCATGAGATGAATGGAAATTTATTGATGCATATGATAATGTGTATGATAATAAATAGGGTTGATTAAGGACTATGACCAATGTGATTGGATTTTATTTTGGATGAATGCTTGAATGAATGGGTTTTATAAAATGGGGTCTGCGTACCTCGTCTTCCCTAGTTTTATTCTCGATGTAAATTCTATCTCCTTCCTATGTACTTCCCCTTGACTGCTGATCAAGGTTTCTATTTAATTATAGTTTATGTAATAGAAATAGTTAGAATTATCTTGAAAAATTGGAGACCAAGGAGCAAGGAACGCGTGAAGACCCATTTGTATGGAGCCCGTGTTTAAATGTAATAGTTATATTTAAATTTAAATTCTTGCACTCCTAGGTTTGACCTTTTGGTTCACTTGGTGGCTCTAGTGAACCAAACTAGAATAAAAGTCCATAATCAATCCGGGTAGAATATAGTATTCTATATTGCATGCTAAATATTATATATATGCTAACATGCTTCGCATGTTTAATAAAATGATTCGTATTTTATATATATATGTGCATGCGCGCTAAACAAGATGAGACAAATAATAACAAACCCCTCAAAGAAATAATATTAAGTCCAAAGCGTTCAAATGATATTTGGAATATCGAACGTCGCCTTCTAGCATGATTAATTGATAGAGTATTAAATGTTTAATATGAGCTTGTTGTGCTATCCACAAGGCGAGTATTGAGTATTTAAGATGTTAATTAATCACATTTGATGCTTCTCAAGAAAATTGAACGATCTAGTCTTGTTGTGCTATCCACAAGGACGAACATTTTTATTTTTTGACTTTATGGAAGTGCTAGGCTGGACTTAACTTAAATCATTTTAGTTCGAATGTGCACACATTTGACCATTATGATTTAAGAGGTAAAATAAAAGGAATTACATGGTGATGTAATTGACAAGAGTTGCCTACCTATTTATTTGTATATCGCTTGTTGTGCTATCCACAAGGCTATATACATTTAAAATGAGATCCTTATTCTCACTAGCAAATCTTTAATTAGATGTTGCCGAACTGTATAAGTGAGGGTAATATAGTTTGATGAAAATAGTGGGAGATACCAATTTAAAATAAAGACCTAAATTTCTTTTGTTATGCAAAGTTAATAAAATGAATGTTTACTAAAAATGTTGTCTTTTCACATGCAGAATTTTTAAAAATGTCAAAATCACTAATCTCACTACGAAGCATACTTGATGCAAATATGCTTACCATGGCCAAATTATGAGGATTGGCTAAGAAATCTGAGAATTGTTCTCACTGTTGAAAAGATTTCTTATATCCTAAATTCAACTATCCCTGAATCTATTTCGGAAACAGCCTTTGAGGAAGAGATTAACACTTTCAATAAATGGCAAGATGATGCATCTGTGGCTCAATGCCTCATGCTCGCATCCATGAATAACGAGCTTCAGCGTCAGTACGTAAATATGGATGCTCCTGCTATGCTGCTTCACCTTAAGGAGTTGTATGGTGAACAGAGTAGGACTGCTAGATATGAGAAATCTAAGGAGCTTTTTCGATCTCGGATGACCGAGGGCACTGCTGTCGAGACTCATGTTCTGAAGGTAATCAATTTGATTGAATGCCTTGGACAACTTGGGTTCGTCATGGATGCGGAGTTGAGTCAAGACTTGATCTTGCAGTCACTCTCTGAGACCTTCTCGCAGTTTGTGGTTAATTTTCACATGAAAAAGCTAGATGTCAGCTTGCCTGAGCTGCTTAACATGCTGAAAACTGTAGAAGGTCACTTCCATCCAAGAAGAACCATGTCTTGATGGTGGATTCTTCCAATAAAAGGAAGAGGCCCAAGGTATCTTCTGAAAAGAAGAAATCCAAGAAGGCTAAGGGAAAGGAGAAAGAAAAGGAACAAAAGAAACCTGAACCAGCTAAAGGAATGTGCTTTCATTGCAATGAGCCGGGACATTGGAAGAGGAACTGCAAGAAGTTTCTAGCAGAGAAGAAGCTTGGAGAAGCTTCGACTTCCAATCAAGGTTTGTTTATGATTGAAATTAATTTTTTTGAAAGTCATAATTCTACTTGGGTATTGGATACCGGCTGTGGTTCTCACATATGTAATATTGTGCAGGGACTGGTCAGAAGTAGAAAGCTGAACAATGATGAGGTGATCCTACGAGTGAGGAATGGAGCAAAGGTTACTGCATTAGCTGTAGGAACTTATTGTTTAGCAATGCCCTCGGGCAAGACCATTTATCTTAATAATTGTTATTATGTTCCGAATATTATTAAAAATATTATTTCAATTTCTGTATTGGATATGGAAGGATTTGACGTTATTATAAAGAACAATGGTTGTTCTATTTATAAAGACTATGTTATATATGGTATTGAAAATTTGCGAAATGGACTTTATATACTTGACTTGGAAGAAAATATATTTCAAATTGAACAAACTAAGAAAAGAAAAAGAGATGATATTAATTACATCTATATGTGGCACTATAGACTCGGTCATATCAATAAAATAAGATTATCTAAGTTGCATAAGGATGGGCTCCTAGAGCTATCCGATTATGAATCATATCCAACTTGTGAATCTTGTTTCATGGGTAAAATGACTAAATCTCCTTTTAGTGGAAAAGGAGAAAGAGTTACAGAGTTGTAGGCATTGATTCACACAGACGTTTGTGGACCTATGACAACAAGTGTACGGGGAGGGTATTCTTATTTTATTACTTTCACTGATGATCACTCAAGATTTGGATATGTGTATTTGATGAAATACAAATCAGAATCATTTGAAAAGTTCAAAGAGTTCAGAAGTGAAGTAGAGAAACAAACGGGCAAGAGTATTAAGATACTTCAATCAGATCGAGGTGGAGAATACTTAAGCGGTGAGTTTCTCAATTTTCTCAAAGAAAATGGTATAATCTCACAATGGACTCCTCCAGGTACACCACAGTTAAATGGAGTATTTGAAAGGAGAAGTCGAACACTGTTGGACATGGTTCGATCTATGATGAGTTTTACCGACCTTCCAATTTCCTTCTGGGGATATGCCCTAGAAATGGCTGCATACCTACTTAACAAGGTACCTACCAAATCCGCCCCAAAGACTCCATATGAGATGTGGAAGGGGAGGAAACCAAATTTTAAGCATGTTAAGACTTGGGGTTGTCCAGCTTATGTCAAAAAGTTTGAAAATGATAAGCTACAGACTAAATCCGATAAGTGTAAATTTGTGGGATACCCTAAAGAAATTTTGGGGTATTATTTCTATCATCCAACTGATGAAAAGGTGTTTATTGCGAAACATGCTGCCTTTTTGGAAAAGGAGTTTATCCATGAAGGGGTCAGTGGGAGTAAGATATATCTTGAAGAAGTTCAAGAACCACAAATTATCACGGATCAAAGTCAGGTACCTGACCATGTAGAAGAACCTACTATACCACACCCTATTCATAAATCTGGAAGAGTACCAAAGATACCTGAGAGGTATGGATTTGTTATGGAGGATGACGATGAGGTACACATAATAAATGATGATGATCCATTGAATTACGAACAGGATATGAGTAATAAAGACTCAGGGAAATGGCTTGAAGCCATGAAATCCGAAATGGACTCTATGTATGAAAACAAAGTATAGACTTTGGTTTCACCACCTGAAGGTATTAAGCCTATTGGGTGTAAATGGGTCTTTAAAAGAAAGACGGGAGCGGACGGCAAGGTAGAGACCTATAAGGCCCGACTGGTTGCAAAATGTTTCAAACAAAGACAAGGAATTGAATATGATGAAACCTTCTCACCTAGTAGCTATGCTCAAGTCCATTCGGATTTTGCTTGCGATTGCAGCTTATAACGACTATGAGATATGGCAGATGAACGTGAAAACGGCCTTCCTCAATGGGAAACTTGAGGAGGATGTGTATATGACACAGCCAGAGGGATTTGTTTCAAAGGTTGGAACAAATCAAGTCTGTAAGCTGCAACAATCCATTTATGGATTGAAGCAAGCTTCTCGTAGATGGAACATTCGTTTTGATGAGACAATCAAAGAGTTTGATTTTATCAAAAACGATGATGAACCATGTGTGTACAAGAAGGTTAGTGGGAGCGCAGTTTCATTCCTTGTATAATATGTTGATGATATATTACTAATAGGGAATGACATTCCTATGCTACAATCGATTAAAATCTGGTTATCTAAACACTTCTTCATGAAGGATTTGGGAGAAGCATCCTATATTTTGGGAATAAAGATCTATAGAGATAGATCTAAAAGGATGCTTGGTTTATCCCAAGAAAAGTACATTGATGCGATGCTAAAGAGGTTTAGCATGGAAGATTCCAAAAGAGGTCTCATGACGATGAGCCATGAAATACATCTCTCCAAGAAACAGGTCCCAAAAACACCTGAGGAGAGAGACCGTATGAGTAAGATCCCTTATGCTTCTGCAATAGGATCTATCATGTACTGGTATGATATGTACTAGACCGGATGTTGCTCGTGCACTTAGTGTAACGAGCAGATACCAGTCGAATCCTGGAGAAGAGCACTGGAAGGCAGTGAAGAATATCCTAAAGTACTTGAGAAGGACTAAAGATATTTTTCTTGTCTATGGTGGGTCTGAATTAAAACTCGGGGGATTCACGGACTCAAGTTTTCAAACAGACCAAGATGACAGTAAATCTGTTTCAGGATATGTGTTTACCTTGAATGGAGGCGCAGTGAGTTGGAAGAGTTCCAAGCAACAAACAGTTGCTGATTCAGTGACAGAGGCAGAGTATATATCTGCAAGTGAAGCTGCAAAGGAAGCTGTTTAGATGAAGAAGTTCATAACTGAACTTGGTGTGGTTCCTAGCATTGGAGAAGCAGTTCCCGTTTACTGTGACAACAAAGGAGCAATTGCATAGGCTAAGGAACCCAGGTCTCATCAGAAATCTAAACACGTGTTGCGGCGATTTCATTTAATCAGGGAGATCATTGAAAGAGGAGACGTCACCTTGGAGCGTGTGGACTCTTAAGACAACATTGTAGATCTATTTACTAAAGTTGTAACACAATAGCAGTTTGATCTTCACTTAGAGAAGATGGGTATGAGATACCATGGCGATTGGCTTTAGTGCAAGTGAGAGATTGATAGTAGTGTGCATACAAGCCAATCATGTATGATGATAAAGTACATACTTTGTAAACATTCTTATTTATTTATTTATTAATAAAATATTAATTTAAGGCATTTAATTATCTACATGGTGCTATTTTTTTTATAATATGTAAATAACCCATAGTTTTAAGCAATGCTTTTAGAATCATGATGAGATCATGCTAATGAGATCTAAATTCTTAGAAAGCTTAAAAACTAAAATAGTTCTCAATCGTGGGTTTCTAAAATGGGGATTAGTAAATCCGGATAGATTGGTACATATGTTGCTTGCTCATTCGATGAGGATGACTGATCTCATGGTCATTTGTGTGGAGACACTAAAGCAAGTATGTAGGTGCTTATTGGAGAATAAGTTCACTGAACGTGACGCGCTATGGAATTCCTAATGGATTTTTACTCGCCTATCAATAGGAATTTCTAATGTGATAGTAGTACAAGTGATCCTTAGACTTGAGATCATTATAGTATCTTGTATATAACAAATTATACTTTGACTTATTCCTTAAGGCCTTTTAAGGTATATATAGGGTATGCTTGGGTATAATGAGTTACATATGGAGATAATGTATGATCAATAAAGAATCTACCACCTCTAGAAAAAGAGGAGATATGTCCTATATGATTCGTTAAATGACAACCAGGAATCCTTGGCCAAGGTGGAATGAAATTAGAAAGAGGTTTCTAATTTGCATTATTTGGAGTTGTGAGTTTTCTAATCGAAATACATATGATTAAATAAATTAAGGCTTAACAGTAAATCTATGTCTTATATTTAATTGGGACATTGTATGGTGGAAGGATTGAATTGTACGGTAACTATTAACTCACGAGTTCTTTTATGATTAATGTTGAAATCTATATTATCTAGAAAGTCGTTGATCGCTAGGGAGGCTTATCCTTATTGCAGAATAAATGTTATTTATTTAAATAAATTATTAGTTTAATTTATTTATTTAAATAAGATTAGAATTGTTCTAATTGATTTATTCACAACCGGTTTAATATGGAGAACCTAAAGGGTCACACCATAAAAGGAAGAAGAATTATTTAAGAAGAAAATGACATGATAGTAATAATGCATTAAGTATAATTAATTTAATCTATGGTGATAGAATAAATTAAATAGCTTAATGTTTATTATTTAATATTTTAGAAATATTAAATATAAATTAATAAGAGGAGTCTTATTAATATTAATATTATTATTATTATTATTTTAATTTTAAAGGAGTTTAGGAATTAATATAATATCAGTACTCTCTCTCAATCCTAATAAGATTAGGATATAAATTAATTAAAAGTGTTTAATTAATTAATTAATTAAAACCCTATTCTAATTGGATTAAGAGGGTTAACCTAATATCTATATAAGAGAGTCTTCTATCAGAAATAAGGCACGTGAATTTTTTTAAGGGTTGGGAGTACATATATTCTATAGAGATAGAAACAAAGGTTAATGCAATAACCCATCTTCCTAAGTTCTTCATCTTCCTTGGTGGATCACCGTTAGAGGCCAAACATTTAGGTGGCTGACATTGATCAAGGGAAGGAGCCACTATAGAGGAATCAAAGGAATCAAAGGAGTAGAACTTGTACCTGAGGAATCTTGGATCTTCAAAGGTATAATTTCATGTTCTCTCTTTTCTGTTATTGATAACTAGCACAAATCATGATCATGGTTATGGGTTTGTATAAATTTTTGAAAACCTATGTTTCGCGCTTCCGCCCTATTTATGTGATTTGATTGCATGATTGCGTTACGTACAAACCCAACATCTAGGGCATGACCCCATAATGAAATTGGAAGATCGGTAAAACTCATCATGGAACGAACAATGTTCAATAATGTTTGATTTCTCTTTTCAGATACTCCATTTAAATTTGGTGTCCCTGGCGGAGCCCTTTGTGAGATTATACCATTTTTTTTGAGACAATCGAGGAACTCACCGCTTAAGTATTCACCAGCTCGATCTGATCGAAGAATCTTAATACTTTTGCCAGTTTGTTTCTCTACCTCACTTCAAAACTCTTTGAACTTTTCAAATAATTTAGATTTGTATTTCATTAAATACACATATCCATATCTTGAGTGATCATCAGTGAAAATAATAAAATAAGAATACCCTTCCCGTGCATTTGTTGTCATAGGTCCACAAACGTCTGTGTGAACCAACGCTAACAACTCTGTAACTCTTTCTCCTTTTCCACTAAAAGGAGATTTAGTCATTTTACCCATGAGACAAGATTCACAAGTTGGATATGATTCATAATCGGATAGCTCTAAGAGCCCATCCTTATGCAACTTGGATAATTTTGTTTCATTGATATACCCAAGTGTACAGTGCCACATATAGGTATAATTAACATCATAACTTTTCCTTTTCTTAGTTTGTTCTATTTAAAATATATTTTCATGCAAGTCAATTATATAAAGTCCATTTCGCAAATTACCAACACCATATAAAATATTGTTATTATAAATAGAACAACTATTATTCTTTATTATAATGTCAAATCCATCTATATCTATTACGAAAAAAGAAATAATGTTTCTAATGATATTCGGAATAAAATAACAATTATTTAAATAATTGGACTTGCCCGTAAGCAGTGCTAGACAACCTCATCCTTGTTCAGCTTTTTATTTCTGACCAGCCCTGCACAGTATTACATATGTGAGAACCACAGCCAGTATCCAATACCTAAGTAAAATTTTAACTTTCTGAAAAATTAATTTCAATCACGAACAAACCTTGATTGGAAGTTGAAGCTTATCCAAGCTTTTTTTCTGCCAGAAACTTCTTGCAGTTCCTTTTCCAATGATCGGGCTCGTTGCAATGGAAGCACAATCCTTTGTTAGCTGGATCAGGTTTCTTTTGATCCTTCACTTTTGCCTTGTCCTTAGCCTTCTTAGATTTCTTCTTTTCAGAAGATACCTTGGGCCTCTTCCTATTCTTGGAAGAATTATCCACCATTAAGACATGGTTCTTCTTGGATAAGAAGTGACCTTCTGCAGTTTTCAATATGTTAAGTAATTCAGGAAAGCTGACATCTAACTTATTTATGTGAAAATTAACAACGAACTACGAGAAGGTCTCATGGAGTGATTGCAAGAACAAGTCTTGACTTTACTCCCCATCCATGACGAATCCAAGTTATCCAAGGCGTTTAATCAGATTTATCATCCTTAGGACATGAGTCTTAACAGCTGTGCCCTCGGTCATCCGAGATCGGAAGAGCTCCTTAGATATCTCATATCTAGCAGTCCTACTTCCTTAGATATCTCATATCTAGTAGTCCTACTTTGTTCACCATATAACTCCTTGAGGTGAAGCAACATAGTAGGATGCATCCATGTTTTCATACTGACGTTGAAACTCGTTATTCATGGAAGCGAGTATGATGCATTGAGCCACAGATGCATCATCTTGCCACTTTACAATAGTGACAATCTCTTCTTCAGAAGCTATTTCTGGAACAGTTCCAGGGACAGGTGAATTTAGGACATAAGATATCTTTTCAGCAGTGAGAACTATTCTCAGATTCCTTAACCAGTCCGTGTAATTCGGTCCGGTCAATTTGTTTGCATCAAGTATGCTACACAGTGAAATTAGTGATTTTGACATTTTTACATTTCTGTATGTGAAAAGATAACATTTTAGCAAACATTCATTTAATTAATTTTATATACCAAAATAACTTTAGGTCTTATTTTAGATCGGTATCTCCCATTATTTTCTTCAAAATATATTACCCTCACTTATATAGTTCGGCAACATCTAATTAAAGATTTGCTAGTGAGATTAAAGATCTCATTTCAAATGTATATAGCCTTGTGTGTGCACAATAAACGATATATAAGTAAATAGGTAGGCAACTCTTGTCAATCACATCAACATGTGACTCCTTGTATTTTGCCTCTTAGATTATAATGGTCAAGTTTGTGCATATCCAAACTAAAATGATTTAAGTTAAGTCCAACCTAGCACTCCATATATTCGTAAAAAAAATATTATCTTTGTGTGTGCACAATAAAATAATATTGTTCAATTAACTTTATAAGCATCAAATGTGATTAAATTAATATCTTAAATATGCAATACTCGCCTTGTGTGTGCACAACAAACACGTATTAAATATTTAATACTCTATTAATTTATTATGCTAGAAGGCGACGTTCGATATTCCAAATATCTTTGAACGCTTTAGACGTAATATAATTTTTTTTGAGGGGTTTGTTATTATTTGTCTCACTTGTTTGGCGCGCATGCACACACACACACACACATATATATATATATATAAAATACGCGTTATTTTATTAAAACATACGAAGCATGTTTGCATAAAATATAATATATAATACTAGCATGCACATATAGAATACTATATTCTACCTGGATTGATTATGGATTTTTATTCTAGTTTGGTTCACTAGAGCCACCAAGTGAACCAAAAGGTCAAATCTATGAGTGCAAGAATTTAAATTTAAATGCAACTATTACATTTAAACCCGGACTCCATACAAACTGTCTTCACACGCTCCTTTCTCCATGGTCTCCAATTTCTTCAAGATAATTATAACTATTTCTATTACATTAAACTATTTAATTTAAATAGAAACCTTGATCAGCAGTCAAGGGGAAGTACATAGGAGGGAGATAGAATTTTACATCGAGAAAAATCAGAGAAGACGAGGTACGCAAATTCCATTTAAAAAAACACATTCATTCAAGCATTAAACTAAAATAAAATTCAATCACATTGGTCAATAGTCCATAATCAATTCAATTTATTTTCATACATATCACCATATGCATCAATAAAAAAATATTCATCTTATGAATTAAAACATTCCATATATATATGAGTATCATTTAATGAAAAATTTTAAATTGCATGAAATTTAATTTTAAGATTAAAATAAACTCTTTACTTTAATTATAAAATTATTAAGAATATTATATATATATATATATATATAGTAATCATATATATAAAGGTAATCCATGTTACCTGTTAACACACACACACATATACATATACATATATATATATATATATATATATATATATATATATTAAGTATTCCAAGGTATTTCATAAAGCAGAAATGCAGGATTCTAAAGTCACCTTCTTTAAAAAAGGATTCAAAGACTGCGATCCTTTTAAAACAATAATTCGTGGGAGCATTCACCTTTTAATAATTCCTACCTGTTCACCTTTTCCATAGAATCACGCTGTAGTCCATGAAATCAATTTTTTTTTTCAATTCATTGATTCACAAACAAAAAAAAGCGTGGGTAGTAGGTTCAGTTCGAGAGAAAAAAAAAATTCAGCTTCTCGAATTGTCTTTTTATTTTCTTTCATAAAAAATAATTTTATATAATAAAATTATGCCTAATAAATTATTTTAAATACATACCGATACATATATAGAATCAAAACATGTAATCTTCTTAGACTCCTCTTATATAGATATTGGTCAACCCTTCTAATCTTATTAGACATGGGGTTTCATTTAATTAATTAAACTCCTTTAATTAATTTAGGCTTTCCACCCATATTGGGATTAATTAATTAAACTACTTTAATTAATTTGTTACCTAATCTTATTAGGAATAAATGAGAGTACTAATATTAAATTAATTTCTAAACTCCTTTAGAAATTAAAATAATAGTAATTGTAATAATATTAATAAGACTCCTCTTATTAATTTATATTTAATATTTCTAAAATAATAAATAATAAACATTAAGCTATTTAATTTATTCCATCATCATAGATTAAATTAATTACACTTAATGCATTATTACGATTATGTCATTACCTTCTTAAATAATTATTCTTCATTTTATGGTGTGGCCCTTTAGGTTTTTCATATTAAACCGGTTGTGAATAAATCAATTAGAACAATTCTAATCTTATTTAAATAAATAAATTAAACTAATAATCTATTTAAATAAATAATATTTATTCTACAATAGAGATAAGCCTCCGTAGTGATCAACGACTTTCTAGATAATATAGATTTCAACATTAATCATAAAAGAACCTTGTGAGTAAATAGTTACCGTACAATTCAATCCTTCCACCATACAATCTCCCAATTAAATATAAGACATGAAATTACTGTTAAGTCTTATGTTATTTAATTATATGTATTTCGATTAGAAAATACACAACTCCAAATAATGCAAATTAGAAACTCCTTTCTAATTTCATTCTTCCTTGGCCAATGACTACTGGGTTGTCATTTAACGAATCACATAGGACATATATCTTCTTTTACTAGAAGTGATAGATTCTTTATTGATCATTCATTATCTCCATATATAACTCATTATACCCAAGCATACCCTTTGATATACCCTAAGGGTCTTAAGGAATAAGTCAAAGTATAATTCATTATATACAAGATACTATGATGATCTCAAGTCCAAGGATCACTTGTACTACTATCACATTAGGAATTCCTATTGATAGGCAAGTAAAACTCCATTAGGTATTCCATAGCAAGTCACGTTCAGTGAAATTATTCTCCAAGAAGCACCTACATACTTGCTTTAGTGTCTCCACACAAATGATCATGAGATAAATCATCCTCATCTAATGAGCAAGCAACATATGTATCAATCTTTCCTGATTTACTAATCCCCTTTTTATAATCCTAGGATTGAGAACTATTTTAGTTTTAAGCTTTCTAAGTATTTAGATCTCATTAGCATGATCATCATCATGATTCTAAAAGCTATGCTTAAAACTATAGCATAGGTTAGCCCCGGTCTCGACCCGAGAGGTACAGGTCAGCCCCTGTCTCAACCATGGAAGTACAGGTCAGCCCCGGTCTTAACCCGGGAGTTACAGGTTAGCCCCGGTCTCAACCCTGGAGGTACAGGTCAACCCCGGTCACAACTCGGGAGGTACAGGTCAGCCCCGGTCTAAACCCAGGAGGTCAGGTCAACTTCGAAAATAATTCTGAAGTATCACAATATCTCTAGATGAAAATCTGGAATGACCAAGTCAGCCTCGGGGACAACACTGAGGACGAACAAACTCGAATGGGATCTAAACCTTGGAAACAACCCCAGGAAGTCAGCCGAAAGCCATGCCGATATTGAAGACAACCCCGGGATAGGAAAAACGATCATTTTACCAACTTGAAGCCGATTAGGTCAAACTCAAGCCGAATTGATGCCACAAAGGTCAGAACGAACCATAAAAATGATCTCGAGTGCAAACAGCGCAAGACAGCTCAACGGACAAACTGCGGAGAATCGAAGACCTAGTTATGAACCCGTCTTTTTGGACCCAAAAAATGTTTGAGCCCATGTCATTGTGACGCGCTCGGCGAGGGCTTTCTGAAAAGGTATAGAACACCTCAAACGAACGCTCCGATCAAAAGTTAGAAAGTTTCGAATTTGACATCGCTTTGCTTGGAGTGCACAGACTTCGATGCAACGAGACCCGCCACGTGGGCCCTGCCACATGGATCCGCACCTCTACCTTCAGCAGCAGCAGGTAGAGTGGAGGCTCCTGAGTCTATATATATGAGCTCATCCCTAGCTCATTTCAAGAATTAAGAAATGCTCTGAACCCCTGCCTGTTTGATTTTCCAGCCATTTTCTTGTCTTCCAAACCCAAATTTTTTCACTCTAACACGTAGATATACCCACATACTACCACATATCAGAAAATAACCGATAGATTTGGACGTTTAAAGCCTACGATTTGGCGAAAAGCTCGTGTAATAGTCCATTGTTAGTATTTTTACGATCAGAAAGTTATTATTACTTCTTCGCACTTTTATACACTTGCATATCAAGATTCGTCTTCTAAATATGCCCGAAACTTAGTTCCGTGGCCGTTTTTGTTAACTTTTGGTATATTTTAGTACCTAAATGTATTTTTTGGCATTTCTACAACTCGAATTGACGATTCGTCGCTTCCAGCAGCATTTATATACTTGCATCTTCGTATTGAGCAACTTCGCCATACTGGGTTATCTTCCCAGTTCGGGTTTAGCTTTTTTTTTTTGGGTATATATTTAACTGTATATATACTAACTTTTCAATTCTGTCATGCCTGGATTTCAAATCTACGGTAGTTTACTACTTTTATATATATATATGTATATATAAGCTACATTCACCACACTGGGTTATCTTTCCAGTCTTGGTTGATTACTTTTCTGTCTATATATATATATATTTACATTCCAGTTCGGCCTGGAACGTTCTGTGGCCTTTTTACTGTTTATATATATATATATATATATATATGTATATGTATATATATATACATTCTAGTTCGGCCTGGATCATTCTGTGACCTTTTTACTATTTTTGCACCATTCACCATACTGGGTTATCTTCCCAGTCCTGGTTTGATTATTTTTCTGTCTAAATATAGATTTACTTTCCTGTCCGGGCCTCAGTGTGAAAACCCACCGCCCTTTACTATTTTATATATATATATTTCAATTATGTCCAGCCTGGATCATTCCATGGCTTTTACAGCTTTTTATAAATATATATATATATATATATATATATATATATATATATATTATATATATATATATATATATACTTTCCAGTTCGGGCACAGGCCTTAAATCCTATCGCCCTTTTTACGCTTTCATATATATATATATTTCAATCATGTCAAAGCCTGGATCATTCTGTGGCTATTTACAGCTTTTATATATATATATATACTTCAATTACAATACGGGCTTGCGAGTGAAAATCCATCGTCCTTTATAGCTTTGTTATATTTATAATTACAGATATAATACTTTACTCATTTTTTATTAAATTATTGCTTTAAATATTCTTTTGATATGAATCGGCACTGACATTTCTGCTGGCGAACTAGATTTTTTAAATCTCGCCAACTCCAGCTTTTAAACGTTTTAAAATAGGTCCAAACAGAACCAGAAATTTAGAATGGATGAGATTTATTTAAATATAGCGTTTTTCTAGTTTCAGTTATAAAAGCTACCTTGCGATCCTTAGATTGCTATCTAGTGGGAACGAGATGCTTCGGCCAGGTGCGAATCAGGATTTACTGATGAATCCTTGGTTCTGGCGATATTTGGATATTTTTGTACAAATTTGAGCTGTGCAGGTTTATTAGCCTCCCTATTTGTGCCTAGGAATCGTGGGATTCATGATCAAACTAATCAGAATTTGATTCTCACGATGGACAAAATCCACTTTACAAATGTACCCTGCCAGTTTTTCTATAAAAATGTACATACGAAAGACCTAAAAACGGTTATCCAGATTTAAGATCTCAACATAGTGAAAATATGATTTGTTGTGTCAGAGTCCCTCTGATGGCTATCATGCCCATGAGGAGACCGACACTTGTATATATGTTGTGGTCGAAGAAGCTTTGCAGCCCGACAATCACCATTCAAATTGAGCCTTAAGGTTGAAAAGATAAAACTAAAGTATCAATATGCTTCAATTCCTATGTTAGCGTAAGGGTTTGAAAAAACTTCTTTCAAAACATAATTTCAATAATCTTATCGAAAAAAAGAAGCTTCTGCAAAATTAAATCAAACACTTTCGCAAATCAAATCAAAGACTTTTTGAAAATCAAAACAAACCCTTCGTATATAGGTTCAACGATGCGTAGACATACTTTTAAATCAAACATAGGCCCAATTTTTTTTCAACATTCACACACACATTGTAGATTTAAAAAGAGAAATATTGAAAAGATGCGGTACCGTGTTTACACGGGAGTTGTGGGGTGCCTAACACCTTCCCTACACTTAACCAAGCCCCTAAACTCAAAACTTTATTTTCAAAGATCAAGTTTCAACAGTGTCCAGCAATTGGGCCTCTTTCAAACAAAACTCGGTTGAGTTGGTACAACCATTTGAAATCTACCAACTGGCGACTCTGTAAAACATTTAATCGTCGACATGATACATGTTGGCCTTTTCCTAACAAACCCTTCAAAACCTTTTTCACAAATAAAAAGAGTAAGGGTAGATACAACTTAGGAAGAGAGAAAGATCCAGATTGTGACCCGACCCACGAATTTCTTTCGACGTCGACAGGTGGCGACTCTGCTGGGGACAGTAGAGGGCATAGGCCGCGTTCAAATCTTTTCAAACATTTCACTTTCATATCTGTGTATGTATGAATGTTGCGTCTTTACATTGAATGAATGCGTAAATGCTGCATCTTTACATTGAATGAATGTGAATGAATGCTTTTCTATTTTTTTAGTGCTTCGCACCCATATTAGTGCTTCACACCAATGTCATCATATGCATAAACGGTGAGATGCGATGTATGTGAATGAATGTTGTGTGATTACTCCACCAGGAGGCAAACCTGTCGGTGATAAGTAATGTCTTTGGGGACGGTTAAGTCTTTGAGGCTCATGGAAATGCACCACCCAGATTCGCTCTAGTTGAAAGATAGAATTAATTTCCCCTCTAGTAGATTGCAATGATCTGGGGACCTTCATGCCAAAAAGTCGCAAGAGTAGCCTAAGATAGGTCAGCCTCTGATTAACCAAATCCGATGGGAAGCTTCTTCATGCCTTCCTCTTTCAATTCAATGTCAAGTTTTCAATTCCAATGTAAATGAGCCCAATGTAAATACCCTATTAAAATTTTTTACACTCCTTGTTATATACATCTTGTTATCCTGTCATCAAAACAACTGACCTCTGTTTTGCAGGATAAGATTAAAAAACCACAAAAATACATCATGGCATGCATCCTATCCCTACCTATCTCAGGATATTGACATGCCTACATTTTGTTGTAGGTGAAAAATTAGTCCTGTTACTATATCTAAGTCTAAGAAAGCACTAAGTCCATCCACGGACATGACTTCAAGTGCTCAGCCCGAATCCACCCCTGTCTCTTGGGAAGAGTTTGAAGGACTGAAGAATCAGATAGCCGAATTGGCCAGTTTCCTGATAGAACAAAGTAAGGCTCTGAAAGGGAAGCAAGCCCAAGCTCATATAAAACCAGGAACACCTGGTGGTAGTGGTGGCAATCAAGAGACCGAAAAGGCAGATACTCAAATTTATGGACCACAAAACTAGGACATAACCAACAAAATCCCTGAAAATACCGTCCTTAACAAAGAACAGAAAGCTGGTGACATTCTAAAGAAAGTCCAGCAGATGGAAGAAACCATCCGGCCTATCAAAGGGACTGGGGCATTTGGCAGTGTCAATTATTCAGACCTCTGTATATTCCCTAGAGCTTATTATCCAGAAAAATTTAGAACTCCTGATTTTGAGAAATACGATAGATTGGGAGACCCTTAAACTCATCTGAAAGTATTCATTGGATTACTCGGATCCTATGCAGAGGAAGAGAAACTCTGAATGCAGTTATTTCAGAAGAGTCTGACTGGAGAGGCTAGAGCCTGGTACGCCCGTCTAGACAACTCCAAAATTCACAGTTAGGAAGAGTTGGCCCATGCTTTCCTCAGTCAATACAACTTCCAATATCAGCTGGCTCCAGACAGATACTAGATAACCAAAATCAAGAAACAAAGTGCTGAGTCATTCAGAGAATATGCTCAACGATGGAGAAGGGTTGCAGCACAAGTCACCCCAGCTATGACTAAGTCTGAGATAGTCATGACCTTCATCGATATTGAAGACGCTTCATATTATGAGAGGGTCCTAGCATGCATAGGAAAACTATTCTCTGAAATGATCAAGCACGGTGAGATGGCCAAAATGGGGCTGAAGTCTTAAAAGATAAAGGACCTGGCTGCCTTGGAAGCTGTCGCCGAGCA
The DNA here is from genome assembly GCA_020205555.1 of Panax stipuleanatus. Classification (NCBI taxonomy): domain Eukaryota; kingdom Viridiplantae; phylum Streptophyta; class Magnoliopsida; order Apiales; family Araliaceae; genus Panax; species Panax stipuleanatus. Next base: position 104,285,487 of record CM035125.1, read on the forward strand.
TATCCAGTCCGAAAATTATGGGAGTAATCCCCAGAGAACACATAAGAAGAAAGATGAAGAAGTGTCCTTAGTATTGCAAGGACAGAACTAGAGGGGTGAGTCATATAATATGCCTATGTAAAGGAGGAACTATACCCCTTTTCAAGCTTCAGATCAACCTTCAAACCCTCCATTTCAAAAGACTATGGAGGCTAAACGTCAGAGAACATTCACCGCGTTAGGGGATTCGCTCGATAATGTGCTTAAATTGTTAACCGCACAGAAGAAGATTGTGCAACTCCTTCCACCAACCAACACCGGTGGACGAAATTTTGACCCAAACAAGAAGTGTGCCTACCATTCTGGATCTCCGGGCCACGACACACAAGACTTTTGGTCTCTCAAGCACAAAATTCAAGACTTGATTGACAATGGAGAGATTGTGGTGAGAAGGCCCGATCATCCGCATGTGCAGGATAATCCCCTCCCTCAGCACAAAGAGGAAAATGTCAACATGATCAACACAGGAAATGAAGAAGGATCCAAATACCTCCGGTATATAGGAGAATCGACTCCATCCAGCGACAACATCCCAGATAGTTGGGAAGTCTCGGAAAGGCGATTCTTGATAGAACAAGATATTAAGTCTATCAAGGAACAAATTGAACAGTTAGCAGAACTGATTGTATATTAACATCAAATTACTAGGCAGCTGATAAACCAGACCAACCAGTCTGAGGCAAATCATCCCACACCGGAGATCAGTCCCATCCCCATGAGGAATCACTACCGGTCTCATGAGCATGAATCCTGGACCGACAAGATGGCCAAAGAGGAGAATTTCCAAGCTAGTAGGAAATTTGCATTTTAAAGGAATTTCACTAACCAGAACCAGCCGATGAAGGAAATTCTTCAGATGTTAATCAATGAGGGAATGGTTGCAGATTTATTAGCTCCATTAAACCCGCGATCCAGGAAATTCAAGCTTAACCAAACTTGTCAGTACCATTCCAATGCACCCGACCATGATACTGAGGATTGCTGGGCACTTCGTAACTTGTTTCAGAATATGATTGAAAGCGGTGAATTGATAAAACAAAATTGGGATTATGGCCTCCTAGATGAAGACACTCTCTTTATTCCCACTATATAGAATTAGGATACTGTGGCTGATGTGTCCTGTGATAGTGAACCAACCCTCACACCCTTAGTACTTCCAGGGAAAGGGGTCCAAGAAACACAAAATAGTGTGAAGGTGGCTGAACCCGAGCCTTTAATCTTGCCCTTCAGACCTCAGTATCCAGTTATCAGTCTGAAGAGGGTCCCATGGAACTACGAGATCGACGAAGGTTCCACCTTAAACATATTGCCATTGTACCAAAGGATAATCCATTGTACCTGCCTCAGCGGGTGATTAGACCATTCATCAAAGCGAAAGAAAAGGTGGCTGAAGAGAAAATCGAAGAGTTCCTCAACAAAATGGGACACAATGAAATCAAGGTGGTACAAAATTTGAAAGACGCACCCAAGAAAATGTCCATCCTAGATATGGTCTTATCCTTAATAGATCATCACAACATTCTGGTGAAAGTACTAGAAGAAGCCCACCTACCATATACCGTGGATGCCGAGAAATTTTGTCACGTGGTAGAACGCATTATCAATAGCAATCTGATATCTTTCACTAACGATGATATACCTGCAGAGGAACGGGTCATCGCAAGTCCCTACACATAGAAGTGATATCTTCTAGGTATGTGATCGTAGGTGTGCTTATAGATGGAGGATCATCCCTCAACATCTATCCCTACGATACCTTAGAGAGAATGAAGATTAATCCGAACCGGATTAAAACCAGTCATGTGGTCATCTGGGCTTTCTATGGATCTCACCAATAAGCTATGGGAGAAATAGGGCTTCCTCTAGAGATTGGTCAGCATACTTTCTATGTATCATTTCAGGTGCTCAACATCACCACTGGATACAGGTTGTTGATGGGCAGACCATAGATCCATATAGCAGGGGCAGTGCCATCCACCCTCCATTAACAACTCAAACATATTATCAACGACAACCTAATCATGGTCAACGCCGAAGGGAGACATGTTGGTGATTAGCCTGAATGCAGGGATTGAACCTACTAATTTTCAAGCCCTGGAGGTGAGTGATACTCAGTATTTACCTATCGGAGCACCAGCCCTAAAGCCAAAGGTCTCCCTGGAAGTAATGACAGTAGGCCAAGAGATGGTATCTTTAGGTTTTCAACCTGGAGAATGGTTAGAAAAGAACTAACAAGGTATTATAAGTCCAGTCCAAATCCCGAGCAAGACAGGGAGAGCCGGATTGGGTTATTCATCTGGGTCAAGCCGTCGGAACCCACATAAGCACCCTAAGGCTCATGTTTCCACCATACTGCTGTTGAATCTCATTGATGTTGGCTTTCTAAAGCAAATGAGGAAGATTCCTACTGTGATTTAGCCATGTTGTTTCCTCCAATCATACCAGCTGGGGAAAGGAAATCCCCAAAGCCTGCAGGTGATAGCAAAAAGGGAAAAGAAAAGATCCTGTACGAAGGACGAGACCCATTTGCTAACATGCGGGTTATCATAAACTATGAGGGTATGAATAATGAGATCCCGGATAGTGACAACGAGGATCAGATTCAAATTCCTCGCATCAAGAAAGGAAAGGGGGGCAATTCAAAGAAAAACCCCGACCCTATTGTAAATGATGTCTCAGTCATTATCCGAGACGAGGCAGACGAGCATAATTTTTTGATCCTCCCTGTTCATGAAGATCTAACCTTGGATAACTGGAGCAGCGTCCCTTGCCTTAGTCAAAAAGGGTAAAAGGGCAGAGAGTCCATCTACACTGTAACATGCTTTTATTTACTGCTTACTTTTGATTGCGCAGCTATAGCAGTAACTTTTGTCATGCTTTGCCAAATGCTTTATATGTTTAAGCAGTTGCATATATTAAAGTGAAAGAATTTTTTATTTTTAGGACTCCAGAATTGGATTTGTTTATCACTGCTGATGAGATGCCAACCTGTCATAGTGACTACAACTTTGATGTAGAACTGAACTTCAACTTGATGGATATTGATCAAGAGGAGGAAGATGACTATGAGGTGCCCGAGGAGATCAAAGAATGGGGCGAAGACAAAACCAAACCAAACCTCGACCAAACTGCCACTATCAATATAGGAACCTCCGAAAACCTCAAAGAAATCCAGATAGGTATAGACCTCACACCAGACCAAAAAACCGACCTGATCGAACTTCTAACACAGTTCCAGGATGTGTTTGTATGGTCACATGAAGACATGATTGGCCTATCTACTAATATTTTCATCCATAGAATGCCCATCAAAGATAGATTCAAGCCAGTCAAACAGAAGCTCAAGCGATTGAAACCTAAATGGAGTCTGAAAGTCAAAGAAGATGTCGTTAAACAATTCAAAGCCAGTATCATCATGGTATCAACATACTCAGAGTGGCTGTCAAACATAGTCCCCGTACCTAAACTCGGAGGGAAAGTACGAGTATGCGTGGATTACCGGGATTTAAACAAATTCTGCCTCAAGGATAATTTCCCAGTACCTTTCATCCACATCCTGATCGACAATACGGCGCAGTATGACATGTATTCCTTCGTGGATTGCTTTGCTGGTTACCATCAAATCATGGTTGCTGAAGAGGACAGGGAGAAAATAGCTTTCATCACTCCCTGGGGAACCTTCTACTATAGGCAGCTGTCCTTCGGCCTCATTAATGCCAGCGCCACATATCAGTGAGCCATGATGGCCCTATTTCATGACATGATGCACAAAGAAATAGAGCTTTATGTGGAAGACATCATCATTAAATCTTGGAGAGAGGATGATCACCTTGACCATCTCAGGAAGATGTTCAACAGGTTGCGTAAGTACAACCTCAAGCTGAATCCCACCTAGTGTGCTTTTGGCGTCAAATCAGGCAAGTTGTTGGGATTCCTGGTGAGAAATCGAGGCATCGAGCTAGACCTTGCCAAGATCAAAGCCATCACTAAAATGCCAGTACCTCCAACAGAGAAGGAGATACGCGAGTTCCTGGGAAGGATCAATTTCATAAGCAGATTTATTTCCCAGCTCACAGCAACCTGTGAACCCATATTCAAGCTACTAAGGAAGAAGTCCTCCACTAAATGGAATGAGGATTGTCAGAATGCCTTCCTCACCATTAAGAAGCAGCTAATCGAAGCACCAGTCTTGGTACCCCCAAAGGTTGGAGTTCCCATATTTATGTACTTATCCGTCAATGATAATGCAATGGGCTGTATGCTGGGACAGAAAGATGATAGTAGCACGGAGAGAGCCATCTACTACATCAGCAAAAGGTTCAGCAGTGGTGAGCAGAAGTACACCCTGATCGAAAAGACGTGCTGTGCTTTAGCATGGGCTGCAATGAGGTTACAACATTACCTCCATGGGTACACGACCTACCTCATATCCCGCATGGATCCACTGAAGTACATACTCAACAAGCCAATATTGAATTATCGACTGTCTAAATGGAAGTTGATCCTACAACAGTTCGACATTGTCTACGTGACTCAGAAGTCCATCAAAGGTCAAGGCATCATAGATCAATTAGTCAAAGCACTATCGGGAGGGTTTGAGCCCCTGGAGACTTATTTCCCGGATGAGGGGATCATGGCGATTCAACAACTCCAATAAGAAAATATAGTCTAACCATGGAAAATGTATTTTGATGGAGCGATAAACATAGAAGGTGCTGGAGCTGGGGCAGTCCTTATCTCTGGTACAAGAGAACAATATCATGTGGCTACCAAACTGTAATTTGGCAACACCAACAACATAGCCGAGTATGAAGGCTGCATAATGGGGTTGAAGCTAGCCCAATCCATGAGTATCAAACATTTACTTGTCTTCGGAGACTTTGAATTGGTCATCAAACAAACCACTGGGGCATATCACACCAAAGAACTGCATTTGTTGCTTTATCACATGCAGGTCGTTAACGTATCTTTGGATTTTCACGTCATAGCCTTCATCCATATTCCTCGGTGTAGGAATGACTTCGCTGATGCATTGGTGACGTTGGCTTTCTTGATCCACATATCCGATAGAAGTGGGATTCCCTCCATTAAATTCACAAGTCAGAAGGCCCCGACATACGGGAATTACATTGGAGACATATCATATGAAACACCTCCTATTAAACAGCCTTGGTATCAAGACAGCAAGGAATATCTCCGAGATGAATCTACACCCGCTGGGGCAAGCCAATTCGAACGAAAGCAGATTCACAAAATGGCTATGAAGTTCTATCTGTGCGGAGATGCACTATACAAAAGGGATGCTGGAGTAGGCCTGTTAAGATGCCTTGATAAAGAGCAAGCCCAAAGATTGATGGATGAAGTCCACGAGGGAGTTTGTGGTCCACACATGAGCGGTCATCTACTGGCCAAGAAGGGATCAAGAACAAGGCATTATTGGATCTCTCTCAAAGCTGATTGCGATGATCATGTAAAGAGATGCTTTCAATGCCAAGTACATGGAAATGCCATACATGCTCCTCTAAATGAGCTACACAACATGAGTTCGCCATGACCTTTCTCCATGTGGGGAATGGATGTGATCGGTCCAGTAGAACCAAAAGCTAGTAATGGTCATCGATTCATCTTCACCATAACCGATTACTTCACTAAGTGGGTTGAAGCTGCTTCTTTTCCCAAAGTCACCAAAGAGGTCATCATTGGTTTCATCAGAAATAATGTCGTCTGTCGATATGGACAACCGGAGGTGATCGTATTAGACAACGCCAAAAACTTGAACAATTAGATGATGAGAGAACTATGCAGCAAGTTCCACATCAAGCATCTCAATTTTGTCATCTATCGGCCAAAGATGAATGGTGCTATCGAAGTGGCCAACAAGAACATCAAAAAGATCATGCAGAAAATGTCCGCCAATCACAAAGAATTGCGTGACCTGCTGCCTTTAACCTTGTTAGCATACAGGACATCAATGCGTACCTCTACAGGGGCTACCCCCTATTCATTGGTCTATGGCATGGAAGCTGTCCTTCCCATAGAAGTAGAGATGGAGTCCTTGTGAGTGTTAATCGACGCTCAGATGGACGAAGATCAGTGGTTGCAAGATTAGTACCACCAACTGTCCCTGATTGATGAAAAGAGGGCTACGACCATTTTCCACTGGCAGTTGTATCAGGAAAGGATTGCTCGATCCTACAACAAGAAAGTTTGAATACGACAATTCAAAGAAAACGACTTGGTGCTGAAGAAAGTTTTGGCCAATCAAGGCGAAGCCAAAGAAAAGTTCGCCCATAATTGGGAAGGCCCTTTCATTGTCAAGGAGGTGTTGATGGGAGGAGCTATCAGGCTACAAGAGATGGACGGAACTGGATTTCCCTAACTCTTCAACGCAGACACCATAAAAGGTACTATGTTTGAAACACATGAATACCCGCATCCCGGTCCTATAAATCAAATCAAGGTCGGTTTTCACTAGAAATCGAAACTACAAATGACCTGATCTCCCTCCACTCGGGAGTACGTAGGCAGCCATTTCTGATGCGGTCAAACCAAACAAAAAATTCAAAAATGCATCAAACCAAACTTAAAACCCAAGATAAACACTTCTCAAACCTCTCTCACACAAGCACTGAACTACGAATGACCCGATCTCCCTACAACCGGGAGTACATAGGCAGCCATTCATGGTACGGTTTGACCTTCAAGAAAAAAAACAAAACCAATAAAAACTAGTCCCAAGACACCGAAACCACATAAAGCCTAAGTTCTATCAAGCCTCCCTGGTCAACGAGTCCATCCGAGATATGCTCTGACATCTCACTGTTAATCCATCAAAGAGAAGCTCGTGATGCATCAACAACAGCAAGTCATGAAAGAAGTGGTAATCACTTAGCAATGACAATACATATCCAAACAGGGAAGTGAATTAAAATATATTTCTCTAATATATAATATTGTTTGATATATACATAGTGTCCTGCACAAGATAAAAATGGCTGATCTAGTATGTGTAGGAAAAACAAAGCTAGTCTATTGACCTATAAATAAGCGTACCAATAGTGCCAACATGGCATCTCTCTCTGAAGATGGAGTAGCTACAAGTGCAATACCCTCAGCCTCCATACGAGTCAGAACATCCACAACCATTTGTAGTGTGGCACTGTGATCATCAATGTATGCACTCATCTAGGAAACCAGACCATGAGTATAAGACCAGAGAGCAGTACTGTCAGCAATGTGGAAATCTCGGGAAGCTATAGCCTCATCCCTCTCCACAAAAGCAGCATCCCTGGCAAACAAAACCTCCTCAATCTCCTCAAAGGCTGCATCTCTGGCAGATTGAATCTCATCCCTCTCCGCAAAAGCTGCGTCTCTGGTGATCGAAGTCTCCTCAATATCGATAAGAGCAGCGTCGCGAGAAGATTGAGCCTAGTCTCTCTCAATTAATTTCATATCCTGAGCGGCTCGAGCCGCATCCCTCTCAGCAAAGGCTATATCTCTACCAGACAAGGTGGTCAACATCAGTGCTCTAGCCTGATCTCTCTCAAAGGTCATCCTAGCTAGTGGGTCTGCCAAAGCAGGATCTGTCCCAGCAGGAATGATCGGTGGGTCACTAACTAAAGCTGCCGTCAGACCTACGAATAACTCATCCTCAGTAGGAGAATTAAGATCCTCCAAAGGCTCCTTCTCATCTGAATCTACTATCGGAGCTGACTAAATGAATGCAGCTGATGCGATATCTGCCTCCAACCATACTGAGTACTCTGGAGAATGATCCGGATGGCTACTAGAGAAATCAGCCCTCTCCCTGAATCCAACACTCGTACACTCTGACCAAATTGGCAGACGACATAGACAAAGCTGACATCCTCTGATTAATAGCCCCTCAAACTGATGTAGGCTCTGAAACTGATCAAACTTGCCCACAATAGCCAGAGGATGGTAAGTAGTCACTCCCCTCAACCCCGCTAGGGGCAGATAGTCCATATCAGATGCATGGGTAATAAAGCTATAGGGAGAGACTAGCCCTGAGCAGGGCATAATCGAGAATGGATGCACTATATCAGACAGAAATGCTAACCATGTCTCTACATCAGTACACTCTACCGGCTGAAAGGAGTAAGACATGGAGATCTCATGGGTGAAACAGTACCCCTGGTGTCTGAAAAATCCAATCGATCATAGATGGGACATGAGCCATACATACAATAAGACCAAACTGCCTCTAAAAACCCCTCCGGGTGGGTGCTATAGTAGGTGGCTGCTCTCAGCTTCTCAGCCAATATCATCGGTATGATAGTGCTACCCTGCCTAAGGGCCCGAACCACAACTATCAATCCCACATCCAAATGGTCCAAGCGTAGTGGCATATAGACGTAGGCTACTATGCACGTCAGCAAAACGTCTATCCTGGACAAACGCCACTCCTTTGTCGATATAATGAAATCCTCGGCATGTCGATCGTAATTGTCAAGCTCACCAAACCGATCAATTAAAAAGTCGATGGAGATCACACGTCCAGAGATGATCTCATCTATAACTACGCTCTGACGAAGACCTAACATCCGTACAAACGGTCTCCTCATGTCGCTGATCGTCGTAAGAGAGCATAGCAACTCTAAAGCTAAGCCAGTAAGCTCATGATGCCCAAAGAGAAAGACCCGTCTATCAGGTATTCAAAAGGGTAAGAGACCATATACGAACCCGTACGGGACCTAGAAGTCTACTAGGGCCAATGAATGCCCTAGCATCTGATCCACTGCCCCTCTGGTTGGGAAGGGCATGCTCTCATACCACGATCTCAAGGAAGATGCCACCACAGATGGTGGTAAATGCTCAATATGATTGACGGTAGACGACGCCATCTGTATCACCGTATCACAAGACTATCCAAGGGTCAAATCTGAACTCATCTGTCTAAAAGCATACACATGACATAATATATGCATAATGACAATAATAAACATGATGCGATAGATAGGAAATATCATGCATATCTATAATAAACTATCTACTACAAGCATTATCCCTGTCTGATAAATACAAAACAAATTAAAAAGTACAGGAATGTGGGGCATCACCACCCAACTACTAATAGTGGACTATCAAAATGGGGCACAACGGCCCAAACAGCCAAAATAGTGGCCGACCAAAAGGTATAGCTACAATAGCTACCCAAAAAGATCCAAAACATCTACGCTCAGGTGGTTAACCTGCTCCATCTCCTCCGTGGACACAAAATCGCGATCATCTGGCATGTCTGGGAGGTACAAGGGAGGATCAGCACCTACATAACTGCTAGAAAATAGACCTAAAGAGGGGTTTGCTCCTGAGCTGGAAGGGTCAAAAGAAGATGCCTCTGACGGATCTCGGCCAAGATTCTTAATGAACAACTGAGCTCTCTCCAACTGCTGGGTCAGCCCTGTGATCTGGTCCAAATGAGTCGGCTCCCTGAGGCAAGCTATCCAGTTTATCATCATCATAGACCCAGACAACATGTCTGCCATAAACTGGGTAGCACGAGTCTGAGCTCCAATCGTACGAGGGCTCCACCAGTTGCTGAATGCCTCCTGGCTATAAGGGCCCTTTGATAAGGCAAAGTCATCTATGCCCTCCATAGGGATATCTGTTAGTGGTTGAACCGATGGCCAATGATGCCAAGCAGGAGGAATAATGGGAATATAGATCTGTCTTGTAATACTTATGATAGCAAGCTTTCCTAGATAAAGCTCCCAACCTCCCTCTGTAAAAAATGGGACTCTGCTGGTCGACAATGCGAACTTCCGATTAGTGGGAAGCCTCCCTCAAATCCAACAGTCAAAAACTCAGAGGTATAGGGGATCCACGAGATCGCTCTGGCCGTCAAAAGCTCTAACTGCAGGCGGGAATGAGTAAAAACCCCCAGCAACAGGGACCTCCTTCAGAGTGGAGTGATGCCAACGTCGTCCCCAGGGATAGGTCTCCAAACCTAAAGCAGTGGCGGGCCGTAGGCAAGGAAGCCTCTCATACGCCCATAACTAGCCATATAAATATCAAAAGTCCTTAGTGACCAAGACTGATAAATGTAAATGTAGAAATCAAAAAGGTACAAGAAAGATGTACTCACCAGCAGAAATGGGTAGAATCCTAACCAAGCCTCCGTCAAACCCTTCGAAAGCATGCGCATGCCCTGGAGAAAATAGGCAAAGGTGTAGGAACCCCAATCAAATTCACTGAGGTACTCTACATGTCGGGTAGCACTGACCAGGGCGAATGACACAGTCGATGAGTTATCTGCCAGAAACCAACCCTTGATGATCACAAGAAATAATTGCCTCAGGATGTGATCCCTAACCCTCAAATCATCAGGCAGAGGCTCAAGTAAAGCTCCACTCTGGGAATCTATGCTCAAGGGACCAGATCGGACCGTCCGACCCTTGAGCACTGTCGCAGGAATTCCCAACAAGGACCATACGGCAGTGGGTGTGATGTCATCCACTACAGGCACTGGCTCACCCTCAAACTCAATGCCAGTGATGACCCTCAAATCCATAGGTGCCATCATCACCTCGCAGTCCAACAAATGAAGAGACTGAGTCTGGTGGAACCAGCGCTCAGACAGAGCCCACATATAACCGCAAGGGCAATGGCGGGGAAGAATAGAGAAGAAGGTCTGAAACACCTAGCCGTTAACGATATCCCTGTACTCATGGTGCAAAGTGTGGTAGAGGGAGTGCACATTAAACCAATTCCCTCTGGGTTGCGTACAGCCGGGAACCTGCATCAAAAGCCAAATTGTGTCAAAAACCTGTGCCCCAAGAATAGCAAAAGAAAGAAAGAGAATCTAGAGAGAAGAAAACTTCATGTGACCTCATTGGCATGAAGAAACCGCGATGGATGATGACTCAAGTCTCCCAGCAACTCCTTGATCGGCACAACAATACCCGAAAGCTCTGCACGTGGGACCTGAGCAGGGCAGGAGTAGCAAAAGGAGCCTGCTCATCATCAATAATAATCGGTTGATCGTCCTGTGCTGGACGAATCACCGATTCGGCTAATCTATGAGGCGGTTGAGCTGGATGTGGCTAAGGAACATCAGAAGGTCGCCTCCGTTTAACGCTTGAAACTGCCCTGCTAGCACTGCCGGGTCTGTCTCGATCCATCACCTGGACAAAGTATCCAAATCACCTTAGAAAGGGTGTGGTAAGTCTAAAACCTGTGGCTTATTAATTTAAATCTGTATTTTATGCATTTCTAAGTCCTAAAACATGCATGGGTCAGTCAAAAATCCCTCGTATAGTCAAAACTGCATGTTTTTCATAAGCTAAACCCTAAAAACATGCACGGGTCAGTCAAAAATCCCCAGTAGAGTCAAAATTGCATGTTTATTAAATGCTCGGGATTTTGAATAAATTTTGCCATAGTCTCCTTTATAAAATGGGTTGTCCGTATGCACACAGGCATGTCTAGGTGGCCATGCAGTAGCACACCTTCCCAAAAATAGGAACAGTTCGTATTTATGAAATAAAATCAAAAGTAAACTTCGCATGGTAGCCAAATTACCATAGACATTTTTAGTTGAAAATCCAGGCTCCGTAGGCCTCAAAAAGGATGAGTAAACTGATCAAAAAGAGCAAAATATGATTGTCTCAAATTCTAAATTTTTTTACGTTAAAACGTGCATTAAAGTAAAATATGCATACATATGAAGTCAGAAAATTTTTAGCAGGTCATATAGGCATACATTTTTCATACATTGAGTCTAAAAGAACCTAACGTGGTTTACATGCTTTTAACTGTCAAAACTTGCAGAAAAAGGACGTAAAGCGTTACTTGCGACATGCTGAATCCGTGGAAATTGACAAAATCTAAAAAAGGCTGCCCGAACTCCGTAGATCTGGAAAAGAAAATCGGATTCCGTTTGAAACTCGAAATGAAACTGATTTCAAATGAACTCCCGCAGCAAATATAAATTCACAAGTAGAAGCGGGCCCACCTGCGGCTGCCACACCTCTACCTACGGCTCCCAAGGTGGGCTGCGCTCCCTCCGTCTCGGTTCAGTTCGAGTTAAAATAGAGTTCATATGAGCTGCCAAGTCAAATCTGAAGAAAAATCGCTATGCAATTGAGCGGTTTGTCCTGAAATCTTGCGTTTAAGCAGCGTAATCCTGACAGAAAGGGGAACTCCCTGAAAACCTTTGGTATTCATCCCGAAGCAATGTCCGAGGACCAATGATGAAGAATACTAAAAAACTGTCGAAAAACTGCACAAAGTTGCTGAAAACTGCCACTTTCAAAGTATCGGGTACAGACCGGTGACAGTTCAGCCGTTGGCTTAACCCCAGCGAAGCATCGGGTATAGATCGAGGACAGTTCAGTCGTTGGCACAACCCTAACGAAGCGTCGGTTACAGATCGATGATAGTTCAGTCGTTGGCATAACCCCAACGAAGTGTCAGGTACAGACTGATGACCGTTCAGCCGTTGGCACAACCCCAACAAAGCGTCGGGTACTGACTGATGACAGTTCAGCGGTTGGCACAACCCCAGAGAAGCATCAGGTATAGACCGGTGATAGATCAGCCGTTGGCACAACCCCAATGAAGTATCAGCCGTTGGAACAACCCCCGCGAAGCATCGGGAGTTGATCCGGTGACGGAAGCAATATATTAATATCCTCAATGATGGAATCTGTTATACACATCCTTAGAGGAGGTACCAAGAAGGATTGATGTTTTAACCCCCTATTGCTGACTTTTGGTGCAAATTATCATCAAGATAGGCATCTGAAGCACACACTAGGATACTCGATAACCGAGATGTGTCCCCAAAAGAAAAACAGGTAGAAAGATACGATGACATCAGTCGGGAAGGAAAATATGCCTTGTAAAGGGTATTGACAGACATGGAAAACCATTGGTCTCAAACCAAGGTAGCATCAATAGTATCATCTTCATCAGAGTTGGTAGGTTCATCATGGATAACGTCATCCCCAGCAAAATAAGACAAGAAAAATCTGTGATAGACTAAATCTGATAACCTGTTAGGGGTTATCCTACCAGTAATTGTATGACAGTGCCACCCCAAGGGATATCATGAATAACGTTATCCCCGGCAGAAACTAACATAATCAATCAGTGATAACCCTACCCCTCGAAGGTATCCGACATTCATGACATACCCTATCATGCATTGCCTCCCCTTTGCATTTGAATTTCCCGTGTCTACTAATCTTTATCCTGTTCACTTCATTACATTGTATGAACATGATAAAGAGGGGCATTTGTAGACACTCAAAATTTTGTTTCCCTGTTACTAACACTGTAGGAGGGCAAAAATGTCTTTTTAACTCAACCCCGGTCTCAATACTAGGCTGTCAATTCAACCCCCGGTCTCAATATCGGGCCGTCAAATCAACCCCGGTCTCAATATCGGGCTATCAAATCAACCCTGGTCTAAATATGGGGCCATCAACTCAACCCCGGTCTCAATACCAGGTCATCAAATCAACCCCAATTTTAATACCGGGCCATCAAGTCAACCCCGGTCTCAACCCAGGAGGTACAGGTCAGCCCCAGTCTCAACCCGGGAAGTACAGGTCAGCCCTAGTGTCGACCCGGGAAGTATAGGATAGCCACAGTCTCAACCCGGGAGGTATAGGTCAGCCCCAGTCTCAACCCGAGAAGTGCAGGTCACCCCCAGTCTCAACCCGAAAGGTAAAGGTCAGTCCCGATTTCAACCCGGGAGGTACAGGTCAGCCCCGGTCTCAACCCGAGAGGTACAGATCAGCCCCGTTCTCAACCCAGGAGGTATAGGTTAGCCCCAGTCTCAACCCAGGAAAGTACAGGTCAGCCCCGTTCACAACTCGGGAGGTACATGTCAGCCCCGGTCACAACCCGAGAAGTACAGGTCAGCCCGGGTCTAAACCTAGGAAGTACAGGTCAGCCCCGATCTCAACCCGGGAGAAACAAGTAAGCCCTAGTCTCAACCCGGGAGGTACAGGTCAGCCCCGGTCTCAACCTGGTAGGTACAGGTCAACCCCGGTCTCAACCCGGGATATCAGGTCAACTTCAGAAATAATCCTAAAGTATCACAATATCTCTAGATGAAAACCTAGAATGACCAAGTTAGCCTCGGGGACAACATTGAGGACGAACAGACTTGAATGGGATCCAAACCTTGGAAACAACCCCAGGAAGTCAGCCGAAGGCCATGCCGACATTGAAGACAATCTTGAGAGGAGAAAAATGGTCATTTTACCAACTTGAAGCTGATTCGGTCAAACTCAAGCCGAATTGATGCCACCAAGATCAGAACGAACCATAACAATGATTCCGAGTGCAAACAGCGCAAGACAGCTCAACGGACAAACTGCGAGGAATCAAAGACCTGGTTATGAACCCATCTTTTTGGACCTAAAAAATGTTTTATCCCATGTCATTATGATACGCTCGACGAGGGCTTTCTGGAAAGGTATAGCACGCCTCAAACGGACGCTCTAATCAAAAGTTAGAAAGTTTTGAACCTGACATCGCATTACTCGGAGTGCAAGTACTTCGATGCAACAGGACCCACCACGTGGGCCCTGCCACATGGAGCCGCATCACTACCTGTGGCAGCAGCAGGTAGAGTGGAGGCTCCTGGGTCTATATATATGAGCTCACCCCCAGCTCATTTCAAGAATTAAGAAACGCTCTAAACCCCTGCCCGTTTGGTTTTCCAGCCATTTTCTTGTCTTCCAAACCCAATTTTTTTTACTCTAACATTTAGATATACCCACATACTACCACATATCAGAAAATAACCGGTAGATTTGAACGTTTAAAGCCTATAATTTGGAGAAAAGACAGTGTAGCAGTCCATTGTGAGTATTTTTACGATCAGAAAGTTATTATTACTTCTTCGCACTTTTATACACTTGTATATCAAGTTTTGTTTTCTAAATATGCCCGGAACTCAGTTTTGTGGCCGTTTTTGTTAACATTTGATAAATTTTAGTACCTAAACGCATTTTCTTACGTTTCTACAACTCGGATTAACGATCCGTCACTTCCAGCAGCTTTTATATACTTGCATCTTCATATTGAGCAACTTCGCCGGACTGGGTCATCTTCCTAGTCCAGGTTTGGCTTTTTTTGTATATATTTAACTATATATATACTAACTTTTCAATTCTTTCATGCCCGGATGTCAAATCCGCGGCAGTTTACTGCTTATAAATATATATATATATATATATATATATGCATATATAAGCAACATTCACCACACTGGGTTATCTTCCCAATCTTGGTTAACTACTTTTCTGTCTATATATATATATATATATTTACATTCCAGTTCGGCCTGGATCATTCTGTGGCCTTTTTACTGTTTATATATATATATATATGCATATATAAGCAACATTCACCACAATGGGTAATCTTCCCAGCCCTAGTTGACTAGTTTTCTGTCTATATATATATATATTTACATTCTAGTTTGGCCTGGATCATTCTATGGCCTTTTTACTATTTTTACACCATTCACCATACTGGGTTATCTTCCCAGTTTTGGTTTGACTATTTTTCTGTCTAAATATAGATTTACTTTCCAGTCCGGGCCTCGGAGTGAAAACCCACCGCCCTTTACTATTTATATATATATATTTTAATTCTGTCCAGCCTGGATCATTCTGTGGCTTTTACAGCTTTATATATATATATATATATATATATATATATATATATATTTACTTTCCAGTAAGAGCACAGGCATGAAAACCCATCGCCCTTTTTACGCTTTCATATATATATATATATATATATATATTTCAATCTTGTCAAAGGCTGGATCATTCCGTTGCTATTTACAGCTTTTATAAATATATATATACTTCAATTCCAGTACGGGCTTGCTAGTGAAAATCCATCGCCCTTTATAGCTTTCTTATATATATAATTATATATATATGGCTTTACTCATTTTTATTAAATTGTTGCTTTAAATATTCATTTGATATGAATCGGCACTGACGTTTCTGCAGGGGAACTAAATTTCTTTAAATCTCGCCAACTCTAGCTTTCAAACGGTTCAAAATAGGTCCAGACAGAACCGGGAGGCTAGAATGGCTGAGATTTATTTAAATCTAGCGTTTTTCTAGTTTCAGTTATAAAAGCTACCTCGCGGCCCTTAGATCGCTATCTAGTGGGAACGAGATGCTTCGGCCAGGTGCGAACAAGGATTTATTGATGAATCCTTGGTTCTGGCGATATTTGGATATTTCTGTACAAATTTGAGCTGTTCAGGTTTATTGGCCTCCCTATGTGAGCCTAAGAATCGTGGGATTCATGATCAAACTAATCAGAATCTAATTCCCACGATGGACAAAATACACTCTACAAATGTACCTTGCCAGTTTTTTTGTAAAAATGTACATACAAAAGACCTTAAAATGGTTATCCGAATTTACGGTCTCAACATAGTGAAAATATAATTTGTCGTGTCAGAGTCCCTCCGATGGCTATCATGCCCATGAGGAGACCGACACTTGTATATATGTTGCGGTCGAGGATGCTTCGCAGCCCGACAATCACCATTCAAATTGAGCCTTAAGGCTGAAAAGATAAAACTAAAGTATCAATATGCTTCAATTCCTATGTTAGCATAAGGGTTTGAAAAAACTTCTTTCAAAACATCATTTCCATAATCTTATCGAAAAAAGAAGCTTTTGCAAAAATAAATCAAACACTTTTGCAAATCAAATAAAAGACTTTTTGCAAATCAAATCAAACCCTTCATATATAGGTTCAACGATGCATAGACATACTTTTAAATCAAACATAGGCCCAATTTTCTTCCAGCATTCACACACACATTGCAGATTTAAAAAGGGAAATATTGAAAAGATGTTGTACCGTGTTTACACGAGAGTTGTGGGGTTCCTAACACCTTCCCCACACTTAACCAAGCTCCTGAACTCAAAACATTATTTTCAAAGATCAAGTTTTGACAGTGTCCAATAATTGGGCCTCTTTTCAAACGAAACTCGGTTGAGTTGGTACAACCATTTTAAATCTACCAACTGGCGACTCTGTAAAACATTCAATCGTCGACATGATACATGTTGGCCTTTTCCCTTCAAAACCATTTTCATAAATAAAAAGAGTAAGGGTATATACAACTTAGGAAGAGAGAAAGATCAGGGTTGTGACCCAACCCGCAGATTTTTTTCGACGTCGACACAAGGTTTATTCATGATTGAAACTAATTTTTCAGAAAGTCAAAATTCTACTTGGGTATTGGATACCGGCTGTGGTTCTCACATATATAATACTGTACAGGGACTGGTCAGAAGTAGAAAGCTGAACAAGGATGAGGTCGTCCAACGAGTGGAAAATGGAGCAAAGGTTGCTGTATTAGCTGTAGGCACTTATTGTTTAGCACTGCCTATGGGCAAGTCCATTTATTTAAATAACTATTGTTTTGTTTCGAATATCATTAGAAACATTATTTCTATTTCAGTATTAGATATGGAAGGATTTGACATTATAATAAAGAACAACAGTTGTTCTATTTATAAAGACAATGTTTTATATGGTGTTGATAATCTGCGAAATGGACTTTATATACTTGACTTGCATGGAAATATACTTCAAATAGAACGAACTAAGAAAAGGAAAAGAGATAATATTAATTATACATATATATGGCACTATAGACTCGGTCATATCAATGAAACAAGATTATCCAAGTTGCATAAGGATGGGCTCTTAGAGCTATCCTATTTTGAATCATATCCAACTTGTGAATCTTGTCTCATGGGTAAAATGACTAAATTTCTTTTTAGTGGAAAAGGATAAAGAGTTACAGAGTTGTTAGCATTGGTTCACACAGACATTTATGGACCTATGACAACCAATGCATGGGGAGGGTATTCTTATTTTATTACTTTCACTGATGATCACTCAAGACATGAATACGTGTATTTAATGAAATACAAATCTGAATCATTTAAAAAGTTCAAAGAGTTTAGAAGTGAAGTAGAGAAACAAACTGACAAAAGTATTAAGATTCTTCAATCAGATCGAGGTGGTGAATACATAAGCGGTGAGTTTTTCGATTGCCTCAAAGAAAATGGTATAATCTCACAATGGACTCCACCAGGTACACCACAGTTAAATGGAGTATCTGGAAGGAGAAATCGAACATTGTTGGACATGGTTTCAATCCATGATGAGTTTTATCGATCTTCTAGTATCATTCTGTGGTTAAGCCCTAGAAGCGGATGCATATCTACTAAATAAGGTCCCCTCGAAATCTGTCCTCAAGACTTTATATGAGATGTGGATAGGGAGGAAACCTGGTCTTAAACATGTTAAGATTTGGGAATGTCTAGCTTATGTGAAAAAGTTTCAAAATGATAAGCTTGGGACAAGATCTGATAAGTACACGTTTGTGGGATATCCTAAAGAAAGTTTGGGATACTATTTCTACAATCCTACTGAGCAAAAGATGTTTGTTGTGAAACACGCTGCCTTCTTGGAAAATGAATTTATTCTTGAAGGGGCTATCGGGAGGAAAATAAATCTTGAAGAAATTCAAGAACCACAAACCACTACAAATCAAGTGGATGAACTTGTCCAAGTAGAGACTCCTTCTGTACAACACTCTATTCGTAAATCTGAAAGAGTATCGAAGATACCTGATATGTATGGATTCGTCATAGAGGATGACAATGAGGTACACGTCATGAATGATGATGATCCATTGAATTACAAATAGGCTATAAGTAATAAAGACTCAGGGAAATGGCTTGAAGCCATGAAATCTGAGATGGACTCCATATATGAAAACCAAGTATGGACTTTGGTTTAACCACCTGAAGACATTAAGCCTATTGGGTGTAAATGCGTCATTAAAAGAAAGACTGGAGCGGATGGCAAGGTAGAGACCTATAAGGCCCGACTGGTTGCAAAAGGTTTCAAACAAAGACAAGGAGTTGACTATGATGAAACCTTCTCAACAGTAGCTATGCTCAAGTCCATTCAAATTTTGCTTGGGATTGCAGCTTATTACGGCTATGAGATCTGGCAGATGGACGTGAAAATGGTCTTCCTCAATGGAAAACTTGAGAAGGATGTGTATATGACACAGCCAGAGGGATTTGTTTCAAAGGTTGGAACAAATCAAGTCTGTAAGTTGCAACGATCCATTTATGCATTAAAGTAAGCTTCTCGTAGATGGAACATTCGGTTTGATGAGACCATCAAAGAGTTTGATTTTATCAAAAAAGAGGATGAACTATGTGTGTACAAGAAGGTAAGTGGGAGCGCTGTCTCATTCCTTGTATTATATGTTGATGATATATATTACTGATAGGGAATGACATTCCTATGCTACTGTCGATTAAAATATGGTTATCTAAACACTTCTCCATGAAGGACTTGGGAGAAACATCTATATTTTGGGGATAAAGATCTATAGAGATAGATCTAAAATAATGCTTGGCTTATCCCAAGGAACGTACATTGATAACATGCTAAAGAGGTTTAGCATGGAAGATTCCAAAAGAGGTCTTATGATGATGAGCCATGGAATAAATCTCTCCAAGAAACATACCCCAAAGACACCTGAGGAGAGAGACCGTATGAGTAAGATCCCTTATGCTTCAGCAATAGGATCTATCATGTACGGTATGATATATACTAGACCAGATGTCGCTCATGCACTTAGTGTAGACACTCAAAATTTCATTTTCCTGTTACTATCATTGTAGGAGGGCAAAATTATCCTGTCAACTCAACCCAATCTCAATACCGGGTCATCAATTCAACCCCGTTCTCAATACCGGGCCGTCAACTCAACCCATATCTCAATACTGCGTAGTTAATTCAACCCTGGTCTCAATACCGGGCCGTAAAATCAACCCCGATCTCAATACTAGGCCATCAAATCAACCCCGGTCTCAATTCTTTGCCGTCAAATCAACCCCGGTCTCAATATCGGGCCATCAAATCAACCCCGATCTCAATACCGGGCCATCAAATCAACCCTAGTCTCAATACCGGACAGTCAATTCAACCCCGGTCTCAATATCAGATAATCAAATCAACCCCAGTCTCAATACTAGGCAGTCAATTCAACCATGGTCTAAATATCGGGCCATCAAATCAACCCCGGTCTCAATACCAGGCCGTCAAATCAACCTCGATCTCAATAACGGGCAGTCAATTCAACCCCGGTCTCAAAATCGGGTCATCAGGTCAGCCCCGGTCTCAATTCGGAAGGTACAAGCTAGCCCTGGTCTCAATCCGGGAGGTACAGGTCAACCCCGGTCTCTACCCGAGAGGTATAGATCAGCCTCGGTCTCAACCCAATAGGTACAGGTCAGCCTCGGTCTCAACCCAGGAAGTACAGGTCAACCCCGGTCTCAATACCGGGTCATCAGGTCAGCCCCGGTTTCAATTCGGAAGGTACAAGTTAGCCCTGGTCTCAATCCTGGAGGTACAGGTCAACCCCGGTCTCTACCCGAGAGGTATAGATCAGCCTCGGTCTCAACCCAATAGGTACAGGTCAGCCTCGGTCTCAACCAAGGAAGTACAGGTCAACCCCAGTCTCAATACCGGGTCATCAAGTCAGTCCCGGTCTCAACCCGGGAGGTACAGTTCAGTCCCGATTTCAACCCGAGAAGTACAGGTCAACCCCGATCTTAATATCGGGTCATCAGTTCAGCCCCGGTTTTAACCCGGGAGGTACAAGTCAACCCCAGTCTCAACCTGAGAAGTACAAGTCAACCCCGATCTCAATATCGGGTCATCAGGTCAGCCAAGGTCTTAACTCGGGAAGTATAGATCAGCCCCGGTCTCAACCCGGGAGGTACAGGTCAGCCCCGGTCTCAACCCGGAAGGTCATGTCAACTTTGAAAACAATCCGAAAGCATCATAACATCTCCAGAGGAAAACTTAGAAGTTCTAAGTCAGCCTCGGAGACAACACTGAGGATAAACAGACTCGAATGGGATCCAAACCTTTGAAACAACCCTAAGAAGTCAGCCAAAGGCCATGCCAACACTGAAGGCAATCCCGGGAGGCGCAAAATGGTCATTTTACCAACTCTAAGCCAATTCGGTTAAATTCAAGCCGGATTGATGCCACCAAGGTCAGAACGAACCATAACAATGATCCCGAGTGCAAACAGCGCAAGACAGCTCAACGTATAAACTACGGGGAATCGAAGGCCTGGTTATGAACCCATCTTCTTGGACCCGAAAAATGTTTTATCCCATGTCATTGTGACATTCTCGGCGAGGGCATTCCGAAAAGGTATTGCACGCCTCAAACAGACGCTCCGATCAAAAGTTAAAAAGTTTTGAATTAGACCTCGCGTTGCTCGGAGTGCATGTACTTTGAAATAACAGAACCCACTACGGGGCCCATTCCACGTGGAGCCGCACCTCAACCTGCGGTAGAAGCAGGTAGAGTTGAGGCTCCCTGTTCTATAAATAAGTGGTGACCCCCAGCTCTTTTAAAGAATTCAGAAACGCTCCGAACTCTTGCCCGTTTGGTTTTCCAGCTATTTTCTTATCATCTAAACCCAATATTTTTTACTCTAACACGTAAATATACCCAGATACTACCACATATCAGAAAATAACCGATAGATTTGGACGTTTAAAGCCTACGATTTGGCAAAAAGCCCGTGTAGCAGTACATTATGAGTATTTTTACGATCAGAAAGTTATTATTACTTCGTCGCACTTTTATACACTTGCATATCAAGTTTCGTTTTCTAAATATGCCCGGAACTCAGTTCCGTGGCCGTTTTTGTCAACTTTTGGTACATTTTAGTACCTAAACACATTTTCTGGTATTTCTACAACTCGTATTGACGATCCGTCGCTTCCAATAGCTTTTATATACTTTCATCATCGTTATTATCAACTTCGCTGGACTGGGTTATTTTCCCTGTCCGGGTTTGGCTTTTTTGTATATATTTAAATGTATATATACTAACTTTTCAATTCTGCTAAGCCCAGATGTCAAATCTGCGGTAGTTTACTGCTTTTCTATATAAATATGCATATATAAGCAGCCTTCACCACACTGGGTTATCTTCCCAGTTTTGGTTTGACTACTTTTCTGTCTATATATATATATATATATTTACATTCCAGTTTGGCTTGGATCATTCTGTGGCCTTTTTACTGTTTATATATATATATATATATATATATATATGCATATATAAGCAACATTCACCACACTGGGTTATCTTCCCAGTCTTGGTTGACTACTTTTCTGTCTATATATATATATTTACATTCCAGTTCAGCCTGGATCATTTTGTGGTCTTTTTAATGCTTTTGGCACCATTCACCATTATTGGGTTATCTTCCTAGTCATGGTTTGACTATTTTTCTGTCTAAATATATATTTCAATTCCAGTCTGGGCCTCGAAGTGAAAACCCACCGCCCTTTTATGTTTTTATATATATATTTCAATTCTGTCCAGCTTGGATTATTCCGTGGCTGTCACAGCTTTTATATATATATATATATATATATATTTTAATTCCAGTCCGGGCACCGGTGTGAAAACCCATCGCCCTTTACAACTTTTGTATATATAATTATATATATATATATATATATTGCTTTACTCATTTTATTAAATTGTTGCTTTAAATATTCATTTGATATGAATCGACACTGACATTATTGTAGGCAAACTAGATTTATTTAAATCTAGTCAACTCTAGCTTTCATACGGTTCAAAATAGGTTTAGACAGAACTGGGAAGCTAGAATGGCTGAGATTTATTTAAATCTAGTATTTTTCTAGTTTTAGTTATAAAAGCTTCCTCGCGGCCCTTAGATCGCTATCTAGTGGGAACGAGATGCTTCGGCTAGGTGCGAACCAGGATTTACTGATGAATCCTCGGTTCTGGCGATATTTGGATATATTTATGTACAAATTTGAGCTGTGTAGATTTATTGGCCTCCCTATGTGAGCCTAGGAATCGTGGGATTCATGATCAAACAGATCAAAATTTGATTCCCACGATGAAAAAACTCCACTTGATAAATGTACCCTGCCAATTTTCTTTAAAAATGTACATGCAAAAGACCTCAAAAAGGTTATCCGAATTTAAGGTCTCAACATAGTGAAAACATGGTTTGTTATGTCAGAGTCCCTCCGATGGCTATCGTGCCCATGAGGAGATATATATGTTGTGATCGAGGACGCTTCGCAGCCCAACAATCACCATTCAAATTGAGCCTTAAGGCTGAAAAGATAAAACTGAAGTATCGATATGCTTTAATTCCTATGTTAGCGTAAGGGTTTGAAAACCTTCTTTCAAAACATCATTTCAATAACCTTATCGAAAAAAAAGCTTTTGCAAATCAAATCAAAGAGTTTTGGCAAATCAAATCAAACCCTTCGTATATAGGTTCAACGATGCATAGACATGCTTTCAATCAAATATAGGCCCAATTTTCTTCCAGCATTCACACACACATTGCAGATTTAAAAAGAAAATATTGAAAAGATGCGGTACCGTGTTTACACGGGAGTTGTGGGGTGCCTAACACCTTCCCCACACTTAAACCAAGCCCCCGAACTCAAAACTTCGATTTCAAAGATCAAGTTTTCATAGTGTCCAGCAATTGGGCCTCTTTTCATACAAAACTCGATTGAGTTGGTACAACCATTTGAAATCTACCAACTGGCGACTCTGTAAAACGTTCAATCATCGACATGATACATGTTGGCCTTTTCCTAAAAAACCCTTCAAAACCTTTTTTCACAAATAAAAAGAGTAAGGGTAGAGATAACTTAGGAAGAGAGAAAGATCCGGGTTGTGACCTGACTCGCGAATTTTTTCCCGACGTCGACAGGTGGCGACTCTGCTGGGGACTTTAGAGGTCTTAGGCCGCAATCAAATTTTTTCAAAAATTTTCCTTTCAAAACTACGTATGTGTGAATGTTGCATCTTTACATGAATGCGTGAATACTGCGTATTTACATTGAATGAAGGTGAATGAATGCTTTCCTGTTTTTTAGTACTTCGCAACCATATTAGTGCTTCGCACCAATGTCATCATATGTATACGGTGAGGCACGATGTATGTGAATGTATGTTGTGTGATTCCTCCTTCGGGAGGCAAACCAGTCAGTGATAAGTAATGTCTCTGGGGACAGCTAAGTCTCTTGGGCTCATGAAAATGCACCACCTAGATTCGCTCCAATTGAAAGATCAGATTAATTTCTCCTCTAATAGATTGCGATGATCTGGGGACCTTCATGCCAAAAAAGCAATGAGAGTAGCCTAAGATAGGACAGCCTCTGATTAACCAAATCCGATGGGAAGCTTCTTCATGCCTTCCTCTTTCAAATTCAATGTCAAGTTTTCAATTCCAAATGTAAAGGAGCACAATGTAAATATCATAATAAAAATTTACATTCCTTGTCATGTACGTCCTGTCATGTTATTCTGTCATCAAAACAACTAACCTCTATTTTACAGGATAAGATTAAAAAACCACAAAAAGCACATCATAGCATGCATCCTATCCCTACCTACATCAGGAAGTTGACACACCTATGTTTTGTTGTAGGTGAAAAATTGGTCCTGTCACTAGATCTAAGTCTAAGAAAGAACTTAGTCCATCCACGGACATGACTTCTAGTGCTCAGCCAGAATCCACCCCTGTATCTAGAGAAGAGTTTGAAGGACTGAAGAATCAGATAGCTAAATTGGCCAGTTTTCTGAGAGAACAGAGCAAGGCCCTTAAAGGGAAGCAAGCCCAAACTCACACAGAACCAGGAACACCTTGCGGTAGTGGTGGTAGTCAAGAGACTGAAAAGATAGATACTCAGATTCCTGGACCACTAAACCAGGACACAAACAACAAAACCCCTAAAATCACCATCCTCAACAAAGAATAGGAAGCTGGTGACATTCTGAAGAAAGTACAGCAGATGGAAGAAACCATCCGGTCTATCAACGGGACTGGTGCCTTTGGCAGTGTCAGTTATTTAGACCTCTGTATTTTCCCTGGGGCTCGTTATCCCGAAAAATTTAGAACTCCTGATTTTGAGAAATATGATGGATTGGGAGACCCTTATACACATTTGAAGGTATTCATTGGAGAACTCAGATCCTATGCAGAGGACTAGAAACTTCGAATGCAGTTATTCTAGAAAAGTTTAATTGGTGAGGCCAGAGCCTAGTATGCCCGTCTGAACAACTCTAAGATTCACAATTGGGAAGAATTGGCATATACTTTCCTTAGTCAATATAGCTTCCAATCTCAGCTGGCTCCAGACAGATACCAAATAACCAAAATCTAGAAACAAAACATTGAGTCATTTAGAGAATATGCCCAATGCTAGAGGCGGGTTGCAGCACAAGTCACCCCATCCTTGAGTGAATCTGAGATAGTCATGACCTTTATCGACATCCAATAAGCTCCATATTATGAGAGGGTCCTAGCAGGCATAGGAAAATCATTATCTAAAATGATCAAACACGGCGAGATGGCAGAAATGGGGCTCAAGTCTAGGAAGATAAAGGATCTAACCACCCTCAAAGCTGTTGCGGAACATATCCAGTCCAGAAATTACGGGAGTAATCCCTGGAGGGTACACAAAAAGAAAGATGAGGAAGTGTCCTTAGTGTTACAAGGATAGAATCAAAGAGGCGAGTCAAACAGTATGACCATTCAAAGGAGGAACTATACCCCTTTCCAAGCTTCAGCACAGCCTTCTAACCCTCCATTTCAGAAAAATATGGAGGTCAGACATCGAAGAACTTTCACCCCTCTAGGGGATTCACTCGAGAATGTGCTAAAGTTGTTGACGGCACAGAAGAAGATTGTCCAACTCCTTCCACCAACCAACACCGGTGGACGGAATTTTGACCCAAGCAAGAAGTGTGCTTTCCATTCCGGATCCTCAAGCCATGAAACTCAAGACTGTTGGTCTTTCAAGAACAAAATCCAAGACTTGAATGATAATAGAGAGATTGTGGTGACCAAACCAGAACAACCACACGTACAAGACAATCCCCTCCCTCAGCACAAAGAGAAGAGTATCAACATGATCAGTACTAAAAATGGAGGAGGATCCAAATACCTATAATATGTCAGAGAATCAACTCAATCCATCAACAATAGCCCAGACAGTTGGGAAGTCTCAGAAAGGTGATTCCTGATAGAGCAGGAGATAAGGTCTATCAAGGAATAAATTGAATAATTAGCATAACTGATCGTATACCAACATCAAATCACCAGACAGATGATGAACCAGGCCAACCAGTATGATGTCGATCGTCCTCCCACACCGAAGATCATTCCCATCTCCAGGAGGGATCACCCTCGGTCTCATGAGCATGAACCCTGGGCCGACAAGATAGTCAAAGATGAGAATTGCCGAGATGGTAGGAAATTCTTATTTCAAAGGAATTCCACTAACCTGAGCCAGTCAATGGAAGAAATCCTCAAGATGTTAATCAACGAGGGAATGGTTACAAATTTATTACCTCCATTGAACCCTCGATCTAAGAAATTCAAACTTGACCAAATCTGTCAGTACCACTTCAATACACCTGGCCATGATACTGAAGATTGTTGGGCACTTTGTAACCTGATTCAGAACATGATTGAAAGCGGTGAATTGATAATAAGGAATTGGGATTATGGCCTCCCAGATAAAGAAACTCTCTTTATTCCCACTGCGTGGAATCAGGATACAGTGGTTGTTCATTCCTGTGACAATGAACCAACCCTCACACCCTTAGTACTGCCAGGGAAAGGGGTCCAAGAAACACAAAACCCTGTGAAGGTGGCCGCACCCGAGCCTTTAATCTTGCCCTTCAGACCTCAGTATCCAGTTATCAGTCTGAAGAGGGTCCCATGGAACTACGGGAATGACGAAGGTTCCACTTCAAACAACATTTCCATAGTACCAAAGGATAATCTATTGTACTTGCCTCAGCGGGTGATCAAGTCAGTCATCAAAGCTAAAGAAAAAATGACCGATGAGAAAATTGAAGAGTTCCTCAACAAAATGGGACACATTAAAATCAAAATAGTGCAAAGTTTGAAGGATGCACCCAAGCAGATGTCCATCCTAGATCTGGTCCTATCGTCAGGAGAGCATCTTGATATTCTGGTGAAGGTACTGGAAGAAGCCCATCTGCCATAGACAGTAGATGCTGAGAAATTCTGTCACATAGTAGAACACATTTTCAACAGTAATATGATATCTTTCACTGATGATAATATCCCTGCAGAAGGGACGGGCCATCATAAGTCCCTACATATAGCTGTAATGTCTTCCGGGTATGAGATCAGAGGTGTGCTCATAGATGGAGGATCATCCCTCAACATCTGTCCCTACGATACCTTGGAAAGAATCAAGATCAACAATAACCTGATCAAAACCAGTCAAGTGGTCATCCGGGCTTTCGATTGATCTCGCCGACAAGCTATAGGAGAAATAGAGCTTCCTCTGTAGATTGGTCCACACACTTTCTATGTGTCCTTTCAGGTGCTAAACATTGCCACTAGATATAACTTGTTGCTGGGCAGGCCATGGATCCACATGGCAGAGGCAGTACCATCCACCCTCCATTAATAGCTCAAATATATTATCAATGGCAACCTAATCACGGTCAATGCTGAACCAGAATACCCTGTCTGCCTACAAAGAGACATACCGATGATCACCCTGGATGCAGGGATTGAACTTGCAAGTTTTCAAGCCTTGGAAGTGAGTGATACTTAGTATCTGCCTATCGGAGCACTAGCTTTGAAGCCTAAAGTCTCCCTTGAAGTGATAACAGTGGGCCAGGAAATGGTATCTTTGGGTTTCCAACCTAGAAATCCTGAGTCAGACTGGGAGAGCCAGATTAGGATATTCATCCATGTCAAATCGTAGGAACCCACACAGGCATCCTAAGGCTCATGCTTCCACAATTTTGCTGCCAAACCTTACGGGTGTCCGATGGGTGAAACCCATGAAGAAAATCCTAGTTGTGGTATCAACCATGTTATTTCCTCCCATTATACCAGCAAGTAAGAGAACAACTCCCAGATCCGAGGTGGATAGCAAAAAGGGAAAAGAAAAGATCATGTACGAAGAACGAGACCCATTTGCTAACATGCGGGTTATCATAAACTACGAGGGTATGAATGATGAGATCCTTGACAGCGACGACGAGGATCAGATTCAAATTCCTTGCATCAAGAAGGGAAAAGGGGCCAGTGCAAAGAAAAGCCCCGACCTTATTGTAAAGGATGTCTTAGTCGTTATCCAAGATGATGCAGACGAGTACAATTCCTCGATCCTCCCTATTTACGACGATCTCACCCTAGATAACTAGAGTAGTGTCCTTTGCCTCAGTCAAAAAGGATAAAGGGGCAGAGAGTCTGTCTTCCTTGTAATATGCTTTTATTTACTGGTTACTTTTGATTGCACAACTATAAAAGTTGATTTTGTCATGCTTTGCCAAATGCTTTGTATATTTAAGTAGCTGCATATATTAAAGTGAAAGCATTTTTATTTTCAGGATTCCAGAGTTGGATTTGTTTGTCACTGCTAATGATATGCCAACCTGTCAAAGTGACTACAACTTTGATGTAAAACTGAACTTTAACTTGATGGATATTGATCAGGAGGAGGAAGATGACTATGAGGTGCACGAGGAGATCAAAGAATGGGTTGAAGACAAACCCAAATCAAACCTCGACCCAACCACCACTATTAACATAGGAACCTCTGAAAAAACATCAAAGAAATCCAGATAGGCTTAGACCTTACACCAGATCAAAAAGCTAACCAGATCGAACTCCTAACACAGTTCCAGGATGTGTTTGTATGGTCACATGAAGACATGGTTGGCCTGTCTACTGACATGAATGCCCATCAAAGATGGGTTAAAACCAGTCAAGAAAAATCTCAGGCGATTGAAACCTGAATGGAGTCTAAAAGTCAAAAAAGAGGTCGTTAAACAATTCAATGCCGGTATCATCATGGTATCAACCTACCCGGAGTGGCTGTCAAACATAGTCCCCGTGCCTAAGCCTGGAGGAAAAGTACGAGTATGCGTAGATTACCAAGATTTGAACAAAGCTTGCCTCAAGGATAATTTTTTGGTCCCTTTTTTCCGTATCCTGATCGACAACACGGCACAGTACGACATGTATTCTTTTGTGGATTGCTTTGCTGGTTACCATCAAATCATGGTTGCTATAGAAGACAGGGAGAAAATAGCTTTCAACACTCCCTGGGGAACCTTCTGCTATAGGCTACTGTCCTTCAGCCTCATCAATGCTGGAGCCACATATCAGTGAGCCATGATGGCCCTATTTCATGACATGATGCACAAGGAGATAGAGGTCTATGTGGATGACATCATCATTAAATCTCGGAGGGAGGATAATCACCTAGACCATCTCAAGAAGCTATTGAACAGGTTACATAAGTATAACCTCAAGCTAAATCCAGCCAAATATGCTTTTGGCGTCAAAGCAGGTAAGCTGTTAGGATTCTTGGTGAGTAATCGAGGCATCGAGCTAGATCCTGCCAAGATCAAAACCATCACTGAGATGCCAGTACCTCGAACAGAGAAGGAGATACAAGGGTTTCTGGGGAGAATCAACTTCCTAAGCCGATTCATTTCCCAGCTCATAATAACATGTGAACCCATATTCAAGCTACTAAGGAAGAATTCCTCCACCAAATGGAATGAGGATTGTCAACAAGCCTTCCTTGTCAACAAGAAATAGCTGGTCGAAGCACCTGTTTTGGTACCTCCGATGGATAGAGTTCCCTTGTTCATGTACCTGTCTGTCAATGCCAATGCAATAAGCTACATGCTAGGTCAGAAGGATGATATTAGCAAGGAGAGAGCCATCTACTACATCAGTAAAAGATTCAGCAGTGGTGAATAGAAGTACACCCTGATCGAGAAATCATGTTGTGCGTTAGCATAGGCCGCCATGAGGTTGCAACACTATTTACATGGGCACACGACCTACCTCATATCCTGCATGGATCCCCTGAAGTACGTGCTCAATAAGCCAATGTTAAATTTTTGACTATCCAAATGGCAGTTGATCCTACAACAGTTCGACATTGTCTACGTGACTCAGAAAGTCAATCAAGGGTGAAGGCATTGCAGAATAATTAGCTGAAGCGCCTGCAGGAGGGTTCGAGCCCCTGGAGACCTATTTCCCAGATGATGGGATCGTAACAATTCAACAACTCCAACAAGAGAATACAGTCCAACCATGGAAAATGTATTTCGAAGGAGCAGTAAACATGAAAGGTGCCGGAGTTGGGGCAGTCCTTATCTCTGGAACTGGAGAACAATATCTTGTGGCTACCAAACTTTAATTTGGAAACACCAACAACACAACCAAGTATGAAGGCTGCATAATAGGGTTAAAACTAGCCCAATCCATGGGTATCAAACATTTACTGGTCTTTGGAGACTCTGAGTTGGTCATTAGACAAACCATTGGGGCATATCACACCAAAGAACTGCATTTGCTTCCCTATCATCGGCAGGTCATCAAAATTTCCCTGGAGTTTGAAGACATAACCTTCAGCTATATTCTTTGGGGTAGGAATGATTTCACTGATGCATTGGTGACGTTGGCTTCATTGATCCGCATATCCGATAGGAGTGGGATTCCCTGCATCAAATTCACAATTCAAAAAGCTAAGACATACATGAATTACATTAGAGAAGTATCAGATGAAATACCTCATGTCAATCAGTTTTGGTATCAAGACATCAAGGAATATCTCTGAGATGGATCTACACCCGCTGGGGAAAGCCAATTCGAACAAAAGCGAATTCACAAAATAGCTATGAAGTTCTATCTAAGCGGGGACACACTCTATAAAAGAGATGCTGGACTAGGCCTGTTAAGATGCCTTGATAAAGAGGAAGCCTAGAGGTTGATGGATGAAATCACGGTGGAGTCTGTGGTCCACACATGAGTGGTCATCTGCTGGCCAAAAAAATATTAAGAACATGACATTATTGGATCTCTCTCAAAGCTGACTGTGACGATAATGTCAGGAGATCATGCAGAAAATGTCCGCTAATCACAAAGAATTGCCTGACCTGCTGTCTCTAACTCTGTTAGCATACAGGACATCAATGCGCACCTCTACTGGGGCTACCCCCTATTCATTGGTCTATGGCATCCTCTACTGGGGCTACCCCCTATTCATCCGGGATCTATTCTTGCTTACTACTGTGAAGCTTTCATTTACACTCCTAAATTAACATCACTTTCACTTCACGAATTCAAATATTAACACAGTAGTAAGCAAGAATAGATCCCACAGAGAGTGATTTATTTTATATTTATTCAATTATTTCCAATAATAAGGGGGTTTTGAATTGATTAAACTAAATTAACAAGAATAAACTAATAAAAATTAACAATGAATAAAAAGCTTCAGTTCTTCAGTTTAGTATCACCTTTTTACAACAATGGATTAATCAAGTGTAACATTATTTACCCTTCAATGAAACTAATAGCCCTAGGTAACAACAAACTGTGCTACCCGAAACTCTCCTTAGATTATCACTCAATGAAATAAACTCTTCCTAAGATTCTAACCATTATACAACATAGAAAAACTCTCTAGATTTAATATAATGGCAGCATTAAACAGGTTATTCCAAGCAACAAACACTTAAGCTCGGATTATTTAACTTGTCTTCTAATAATCATAGAAATACTCAAAAGCTTATCCATAATCATGTATTACTAATTACTACTTGTGATTAGGAACATTATTAATTACACGTAATACTATTCCTTAAGCTAGCATATGATATTTGTTAACTAATTCAATCATGCAAAAATCAAATCAGTTAAAAAAATAGCATTCAGAAATTAAATCAGATTATCAAGAATGAATTTCTCATAAGAAGGAGTAAATAATGATTACTCAATTAACCATTAATTATAAATAAGGTTCAACATCCCTTAGAACTAAATAGAAAGAACTAGCTTGACATGCTTCCAAGTCCGCCCTCCAATGGTGTAGATGAGAGATGATAGTAGATGATAGAATCTATAAAACCCTGACTATCGTCACCTATTTATAGTGCTAGATAAGTCCTTAAATCATATGAGAACTAGAAATCCAAATCCTAACAGAAATTATAAATCATTCCTAGTTTTCATAAAGAAATAGAATCCAATTTGGAAAGAAAATCTTAGTCTAAAGAAATCCTAAGTCTAGTAGAGTTATCAATCCCATTCCATGTAGAAGTTTGCCAAAATCTGCCCTTGAGAAGTTTCCAAAAATCCAAGATTGCCTAGATTTCTCGATAAATTTGTCGGGGCGGTTTCATTACACATGCTACGTCCACTGGGGCGGTTTTGTCCAAAGAGAAGTGGGTCGAGGCGAGCTCTAAATGCGTTGGGGTAAAGATTTCTAGAGATGAATCCGCCGAGGAGGACTCCCTGGGCCAACGAGTCCGCCGGGGCGGATTGGTCTGCTTTTTGATTTTGCTTTCTTTTCTTGTAACTAGCTCCAATTCGTCCCGATTTAGTACTTAAGCTCCATTTCAACCTGAAATCAACAAAAAAACTTATCAAGCTCATATTCACAAGAATTCATGCAATAAACTGAACGTAAAGGAATCAAAATCAATAAGTTTTATGTATTTATCAGTATGAGCAACATCCAATCTAGTATATATCATACCGTATATGATAGATCCTATTGCTAAAGCATAAGGAATCTTACTCATACGGTCTCTCTCCCCAGGTGTCTTTGGGGCCTGTTTCTTGGAGAGATGTATTCTATGGCTCATCGGCATGAGACCTATCTTGGAATCTTCTTTGCTAAACTTCTTTAGCATCGAGTCAATGTACGTTCCTTGGGACAAGCCGAGCATCCTTTTATATCTATCTCTATAGATTTATATACCTAAAATATAGGATGCCACTCCCAAGTCCTTCATGGAGAAGTGTTTAGATAACCAGAATTTGATCGATTGTAGCATAGGAATATCATTCCCTATCAGTAATATATCGTCAACATATAATAATAGAAATGAAACATCGCTCCCACTAACCTTCTTGTACACACTTGGTTCATCCTCATTTTTGATAAAATCAAACTCTTTGATTATCTCATCAAAACAGATGTTCCATCTTCGAGAAGCTTGCTTCAATCCGTAAATGGATCGTTGTAGCTTATAGACTTGATTTGTTCCAATATATGAAAAAAACCCTCTGGCTGTATCATATACACATCCTCCTTAAGTTTTTCGTTGAGGAAAGCAGTTTTCACGTCCATTTGCCAGATCTCGTAGTCTTAGTAAGTAGCAATTGCAAGCAAAATCCAAATGGGCTTAAGCATTGCTACTGGTGAGAAGGTTTCATCATAGTCAACACCTTGTCTTTGTTTGAAACCTTTTGTAACTAGTCAGGCATTATATGTTTGTACCTTCCCATCCACTCCAGTCTTTCTTTTAAATACCCATTTGCACCCCCAATAAGCTTAATGCCTTCGGGTGATGAAACCAAAGTTCATACTTGGTTTTCATACATGGAGTCCATCTCAGATTTCATGGCTTCTAGCCATTTCTCATAGTCTTTACTACTCATAGCGTATAACTAAGTCAATGGATCATCATCATCTATGATGCATACTTCGTCGTCATCCTCTATGACAAATCCATACCTCTCAGGTATCTTTGATACTCTTCCAAATTTACAAATAAGGTGTGGTACATTAGGTTCTTCCACTTGGTCAGGTACCTGACTTTGATTCGTAGTAATTTGTGATTCTTGAACTTCTTCAAGATATATCTTACTCCCACTAACCCCTTCAAGGATAAACTCCTTTTCCAAAAAGGAAACATATTTCATAACAAACACCTTTTCATTAGTTGGATTATAGAAATAATACCCTGATGTTTCTTTAGGGCATCCCATAAATCTAAACTTGTCGGATCTAGTCTGCAGCTT
This sequence comes from Panax stipuleanatus, assembly GCA_020205555.1. Taxonomy (NCBI): domain Eukaryota; kingdom Viridiplantae; phylum Streptophyta; class Magnoliopsida; order Apiales; family Araliaceae; genus Panax; species Panax stipuleanatus. The sequence goes on from CM035125.1 coordinate 104,319,503, forward strand.
ATAATTCTCAAAATTTTTACATAGACTGGAAAACCCCAAGTCTTAATGTTACACCCCCAAATCCAAGTACTTTATTTTCATAAAATTTGGTGTTCACTGTCCAACACATTCACATCTAACTACCCACAATAAAGGATAATAATATAAACTTAAATGATAGTAATCCTCCCCGTTAAAGGGTTAGATAATCTCAACAAATAAATTCGAGGTTATTTAACCTTTAATAAGTCAATGCGGAAACAAAACATAACCAATAAGTCTTATTACATGCACTTTATCAAATAAAATAAAACAAGTCTTCATCACTTGTTTATCTTTCCTTTACCATGGCTAGTGGATGGCTCGTCAAACTTTTTTACTTTAGCTGTAATTTTTTATATGCAAGAATGAGCAAACAATTGCCCACAAGAATGACAATAACAATAATAACATAAGAGTAATCAATGGATATTGAATAATAAAAAACTCAGCTTTTGAATCAAGATTAGAAATAAGATCAAAAGTACATCTGAGAGTCACAAGACCATGAACTACGTCCTAGGTTATCAAGTATCTCTACTTTAAACCTTAAATAGTCATAAAACTATATGGACCTTTCTTCTCGTACTTAGGGGGATCAGACCTTCATACCATGTATTGTGCACAAAGATCTTAACGCTATCGCCTAATATAATCCCCTATAATAGGGTTGTTCATCTCAGTTTTGACATAAGAGTCTGCACCAAAGGAAGTTTGGTTTGGATTAGCTTCAATAACAGTTCTAGAATTTTTAGAACGCACATCAACTATGGACTAGTCGAATCATTAAGGGTTCATTAGCCATTTAAGGTTCGATACAACGCTATAAGATTTGAACAATGATACTTAAAAGTCAAAGATTAAATAACAACAATATACAATTGAATAAACATTGTATACCCAAAGTATTACTTCCAAAAGAACTAGAACATCTCATTTGGATAGGATCTTGCTCAATAAAAGATTAAGGATAGGAAACTTGCATAACCATAACAAGTTAGGGTTAAGAAACTTGCCTCGCGCGTAGATTAAACAATTTACAACTCACGTTCCCAAGTATCCTACATATACCATTAGGTTCACAATTTCAATTAGCTACAACACAACCAAGTTACTTAGTTTAACATCCATATCACTTAACTTAAAACCTTTAGCTCCAAATTTAATCACGCTAACCACATAGCACAAACTGAACTCTTAACTAGCGTATAACATGAGGTTGTAGCATTCAAATCACACTTCCAATTTTTACCAACATCAAATTCCAATTGTTGTATAACTTGTTAATTATTAACTTATAATCTTCATATTTGGTATTACAATATAACCATAACATGTTATAACATCATATAATATGATTAATCATCTTTTTATGTTCATTAGATTAGATTACAATTGCATTTTTTGGACTGAAGAACAATAAAAATCACATTTCTGGGCAAAATTGCAAGCTGGCGCTGCGGCGCTGCAGGCACTGAGACGGGGCAAAAACATAAGGCGCCGACACTGCGGCGCACCGAGAAGCCTTCAGAGAGGCGCTGCAGCGCGACACAATAGTTCCAGAATCTATAATTTGCGAATCAGTATGAACACAACCCAAAAACTCCCAATTTTTCATCCATACAACAATCTAATCTTACCCAGAAGTTATAAACTTCATATAATCAATACCCTACATGAATATAACCATTATAACAACAAAACAACATTAACCCACCAATTTTAGAGGCTCAAAATCAAGGTTCATGGCAATTCTTCATATTTCAACATGTTTAGCATAATGAATCACTACGAGTTCAATTCTCAACCAAATTAGTTCATTAAACATGCATTATTTTCGTACTTCAACATACTAACAATAATAATCATCAATTTACAGATTGTTATACCAATTAAACATCAATTTTAGTTTCAAATAAGCCACATTCATAAATATATCACTGTAATTCAATTCCTTCACTTTAAAGCATATTTCTATGGATTTAATTACTCTAAATCATGAAAATATGATATAAAACATATTATAAACATCCATTAACATATGAAATCCTATCTCTTAACAACTTGTTCATCAAGCCCTTTACAGAGAACTTTAGAACACATAACCAAAACTTAAATTGAAATGATTTACCTCTTGATTCTTGTTTAGACTTTGTTAGAAGATGATTACAATGCTTTGATTGCTACTTCCTTCTTGTTTTTCAGAATTTCTTCTTCCAACTCTCTCTCAATTTCTCTCTAGAGCTCTCTCTTCCTCCCTTCTCTGTTTTTTTTCTACTCTTAGGCTTAGAAATAAAACACGTAAACTAACTGATAGATATAAACACAGGTTTTAGTTTCATCAGTTAAAAACCAAAAGAGTTTTAACAGTTACAAAGGCCAAAGGTCATAAGACCATGTTTGGCAAACCATCTCAAACCCTTTTAAAATTATTTTCATTATTCCCTTACTATATAGTATCATTTAATTAAATTATATGTCACATCCTTATTTAAATAATAATATTATTAACCCAATTAAACCTTAATACAATTTTCATTACAGATTATAATTTCCTTTAACAAATTAATAAATCTCTAATTTAATTATAAAATTAAATTAGACCATCACTACTACACGACTACACAACATTGTAATTATTTAACAATTCATTTAATTTAATTATTAAAATACTACCAACACATTAGCGTAATAAAATACGCACAATTTACTAAATTACTTAATCATCAATTCAATTAATATTCATACTAAATTAAAATATTCCACAACAAATTTCATCAATTATTTATTTATTCAATAAATAAATCAATTAAAATATTTATTTTATTCAATAAATATTTTAAATTAAATACAAAATTATCGATTGTTACACTTAACATGCTTATGATTTGGTTTCCTCCCTGTCCATATCTCATATGGAGTCTTTGGGACGGATTTGGTAGGTTCCTAGTTAAGTAGGTATGCAGCCGATTCTAGGGTATAACCCCAAAATGATATTAGAAGGTCGGTAAAACTCATCATGGAACGAACCATGTCCAACAAAGTTCGATTTCTCCATTCAGATACGTCATTCAACTATGGCATCCTGGTGGAGACCGTTGTGAGAGTATACTATTTTCTTTGAGACAATTGAGAAACTCATTGCTTAAGTATTCATTCACCTCGACCTGATCGAAGAATCTTAATACTTTTTCCATTTTATTTTTCTACTTCACTTTTGAATTCTTTGAACTTTTCAAATGATTCAGATTTGTATTTCATTAAATACACATATCCAAATCTTGAATGATCATCACTGAAAGTAATAAAATAAGAATACCCTCCTCGTGCAGTCGTTGTCATAGATCCACATACGTCTTTGTGTACCAACGCTAACAACTCTGTAACTCTTCTCCTTTTCCACTAAAAGGAGATTTGATCATATTACACATGAGACAAGATTCACAAGTTGGATATGATCATAATCAGATAGCTCTAAAAGTCCATCTTTATGTAACTTGGATAATATTGTTTTATTAATATGACAGAGTCTACAATGCCATTTAAAGGTATAATTAACATCATCTCTTTTTCGTTTCTTAGTTTGTTCAATTTGAAGTATATTTTCATGCAAGTCAAGTATGTAAAGTCCATTCAATAAATTACCAATACCATATAAAACATTTTTATTGTAAATAGAACAAATGTTGTTCTATTATAATACCAAAACCATCCATATCCAATACAAAAATTGAAATAATGTTTCTAATAAGTGTTGGAACATAATAACAATTATTTAAATAATGGACTTGCCCATAAGCAGTGGTAAACGATAAGTTCCTATAGCTAATGCATCAACATTTGCTCTATTTTCCACTCGTAGGACGACTTTATCCTTGTTCAGCCTTCTATTTCTGATTAGTCCTTGCATAGTATTACATATGTGAGAACCACAACCGATATTATTTATCTTATCTTGTTTATCATGCATGGACACACACACACACACACATTATGTTGCATAATATATAATATATATATATATATATATATATGTATATAGTATAAACATGCACATATAGAATATTATATTCTACCCGGGTTGATTATGGACTTTTATTCTAGTTTGGTTCACTAGAGCCACCAAGTGAACCAAAAGGATAAAACTTAGGGTACAAGAACTGAATTTTAATATAACTATTACATTTAAACCCGGGCTCCATACAAACGGGTCTTCGAACGCTCCTTGCTCATTTATCTCCAATTCTTCAAGTAATTCTAACTGATCCTATTACATAAACTATTTATAATAAATAGAAATCTAGATCAACAGACAATGGGAAGTACATAGGAGGGAGATAGAAATTACATCAGGAAAAACTAGGGAAGACGAGATACATAGACCCCGTTTATAAAATCCACGCATTCAAACATCTAACTAAAATAAAATCTAAACACATTGGTCAATAGTCCATAATCAACCCCATTTATTGTCAGGCATATCACTATATACATCAATAAATAACAATTATCTCATAAATAATAAAACCATTCTATATATGCATCAATATCATTTAATGGGTAAAAGTTTTGCTAAAATTTAGTTTCGAAACAAAATAAACTCTTTTATTTTAATCAAAAACCAAATTCAAATTAAATCTTTTAATTTTTAGCAATCTGAAATCATATTCCAAATAAAATAAACATCTTTATTTTTAACATTTATCAATTAAATAAACCATTTACTTTAATTAAAGAATTTTAAAAAAAAAATTGTAGAGAGGCGCGTCTGCGCCTAGAATGACCTGGGATACTGCGCGGTCGCGCTGCTCTACGATTTTAGATTCTGCAGTCAGGCGCGGCCGCACCAGGAATAAACTATGATGCAGGGCGGCCGCACTGCGTAGCAGAAACAAAAAGTTCGTCTTTGCCAAAAAAATTTGATCCAATCGCATACCAATTCATACATGGAATCATCAAAATCAACAATTAGCATACAGTTAGGCTCTAATACCACTGTTGGGTTTGTATATAGCGTAATATGCAATCAGATTACATAAATGGTGCGGAAGCGAGATAAAATAGGAATTTAAATTTTTTTCATACAAACCCTTCACTATGACCATGCTTTGTGTATAATTATCAATTAACAAGAAAAGAGATGCAGATCATATTCATATCCTTGTAGAAACTAGCTTCCTCAGGTACAAGTTCACCTCAAATTCCTTTTCACGTTCAACTTGAATTCACCGAGTTTGATTCCTTCCTTTGATCAATGTTAGCCGCCCAAGTGTTTGGCCCCTAGAGGTGATCCACCATGGAAGAAGAAGTATTCAAGAAGATGGGTTATTGGTGACGAGTGTATAATATCCATCTATTTGATTCCTTTATGCTTAGTTCATTGCATATTTTGTTGTTAACATGAGCTTAATAAGGTTGTTTATGGATTTCATGTAATAATGGAGCTTAAGTGTTGAAACGGGTTGATTTGGAGCTGATTAGATGGAAAAGGAAGAGAATTTAAGAAACTGGCAATTCGTCCTAGCTCGTTCAGAAGCCGCCCCTGTTCACTCCTTTCTGGACGAATTCGCCCCGGCGAATCCAACAAGGGAAACGAATCTGCCCCGACAGATTGGTCGGGAAATATTTAAAATTTTCTATTTTTGGCAGTTGTGATGGAGACCTTTAAACTGATTTGGATTGCGATTTCTTATGGATTTAGGTCTATGTTTAGGCATTATACATGTACTCCTTCATATTATCAATTAATCTTCTACATTGAATTCAATCCCTAGTTGGAGAATCAAAGGCATTTCAGTCTAATCTTTTCAATTCAGTTATGAAGGGATACCTGTTTGGTCAAGTTTGGTTTATTTATTCTTTCGTGCATGAGATTTACTCTGATTATCTATGTTAACTTTGTGTATGCTATTGAATCTACTAATTTGGTTTCTACATGATTAAATTAGTGAATTAATATCATCTACTAGATTAAGATATATATTACGCAAATAATGTATATCTGATCATAAGTAGCAAAAGTGATACTTGATTGTGGACAAACTTTTGGGTGGGTATTAATAAGATTTTCAGAAGACAAGTTAAATAATTCCTGATTGTGTAATTTTTGCTTTGAATAACCGAATTCTCATTCTTCATACTGCTATTATATTAAATCTAGACTGATAGTTCTAGGTTGTATGATAGTTAGGGTCTATTGTTGGCGATCGTCACGTTAGATTTACACTTAAGGAGAATTTTGGATAATTTGCAATCGCAGTTATCTAGGGTTATTAATCTCATTGAAGGGTAAATACTATCAAACTTGATTAATCCATAATTGTGAAAAGGCGATACTGAACTGAAGAACTAAAGCTTTTTAATCATTGTTATTTCCTCCTAGTTTATTATTGTTGATCAATTAAAAACCCCTCTTTTCTTCAAAACAAGTGGATAAATACAAAATAATAAACTCTCTATGGGATCGACATTTGGTTGTTACTATACTAATACTTGTGGTAATAAAGTAGAAGTAAGGTTTACTTTTGTAGTGTTAAACGATAGCTTCCAAATTTTGGCGCCGTTGCCGGGGAATGTTACTTATTTTTATTTATTCATTGTTTTTTTTCTTTTATTTTTGTTTATGCCTCAATCCTCTCACTCTCTTGATTTGAAATTTGATCCAGAAATAGAGAGAACAACACACATGCTTAGGAAAAAGGTTCGGAAATCCCAAAGTACAATTGCATATTCCGACGAAGCTCCATCCCCAGGCTTCAACATCGCACTCGAGCTACTTTCAAACCATTCCTCTAGTGAATTTGATGAAGAAATGGCGGTGCTGAATAATAACAGGACTTTAAAGGAGTTTTCTACTCCTAATCTCACCCAACAACCTTTGTGCATTGAATATCCTGCTTTAAACGCTGCATTTGAACTAAAATCTGGACTAATTCATCTTTTACCTACTTTCTGTGGTCTCACAGGTGAAGATCCTTACAAGCACTTGAAGGAGTTCTATGTATTGTGCTCAACCATGAAGCCACATGGGATTATGGAGGAGCAGATAAAGCTAAGAGCTTTCCCCTTTTCACTTGTAGATTTAATGAAAGATTGGTTGTACTATCTCCCCTCGGGATCGATACAATCTTGGAATGTCATAAAAAAGATGTTTTTGAAGAATTACTTTCCTGCTTCAAGGGTGGTCTACATAAGGAAGGAAAATTGAGGAATCCGACAGTTCAGTGATGAAACATTATATGAATATTGGGAAAGGCTTCAAGAAACTTTGCTCCAACTGTCCATCCAATCAGATTGATGATCAGCACCTTATCCAATATTTTTATGAGGGACTAGTACCGATGGATAGGAGTATGATCGATGCTGCTAATGGAGGAGCATTGGTAGACAAGATAGCGGAAGCTACAGAAAATTCGATTGCAAACATGGCTGCTAACTCACAACAATACATAATAAGGAATGATCATCTAGTAGAATTGCTAAAATGTAATCAAAGCATTCAATCAAATTGAAATAATAGCGGAAGCATGCAAAAATAGCAATTTAAAATTTTCAGCAATCCATTGTTTAGCCTTATGTAATATCATTTATTGAGAAAGGATAAAGATATACCTTTGAAGCGTGTCAACCTTTGATGAAGACTTCAAATTCAAATATTTGCTCATTCGCGATCTCTCCAATCCTCAGATCACACATTCGTCACAAAAGTGTATGCAACGCCCAAGAGGTATTCACCCAAAGGAATAGAAAGTAGATGTGATTTTAGATTCAACTTTATCTTGGGTGGCTAACCATAATTCTCTATCTTAACAACTTAGAGTTTTGAGAATGCTTGCAAAAGAGATGCAAGTTGCAAAAGTTGCATTAGTCTTTCCCACAATAAGACTCCTCTTATTTAAAGACTAACCCTAATAATTAACATTTAAGGAATTGAGTTTTAATTAATTCCAATCTAATTAGGAACTAAATAAAATAATAATGATAATAATAAGACTCCTCTTATTTATTTATAATCTAGTATTTCTCCAAATACTTAATTATAAATACTAGTATTTCCCCAAATACCATATTATTATTATTTAGTCAAATTAATAATAATAATAATAATAACAATAATAATAACAATAACAATAATAACAATAACAATAATAACAATAATAACAATAATAATAATAACAATAGTAATAATAATAATAATAATAAGATGACTAATCTTATTAATTTATAATATTAGTATTTCTTCAAATACTTAATTATACATCTTAAGCTATTTAATTTATTCCAGTAATAAATTAAATACACTTAATTTATTATTATAAAGTCAATCACTTCTAAAATCATATTTTTCCCTTTTTGTGGTGTGACCCTCTAGGTTCAATATTAAGCCAGTAGTAGAATAAATAAATTAGGACTATTCTAATATTATTTATAATGAATTAAACTCCTTTAATTCAAATATAAATAAGTAATTTTATTATACATCATGAGTGATAACTTATAAATAATGTATCATGACTATCCGGATAATATGAATTCAACGTTAGTTACAAAGATTATCACAAAGAATACAAAGAACCTATTCCGTGAATAGTTACCGTACAATTCAATCCTTCAACCATACAATGTCCCGATTAAACATAAGACATGGAATTACTGACAAGTCTTATTTATTTAATCATATGCATTTTGATTCAAAATTCACAACTTCGAATACTGTAAATTAGAAACTCCTTTGTTAGGAATATGAATGGGAATGTTATTCCTATTTATATAAGATTTGATTATGAACCTAATGAATGAATATGCAAATATATTTGCATTGATGAAAGTTGTAAAGTCCTCGATAGATGATAGAAAATATGTACAAGTACTTAGACTGAAAAGATTAAATGTGTTACGTTGATCCTACATGAATGAATAGCTTTGTGAAGTCCTTCAAAAGATTACAATGTACAAGGACTATGAATAGAAAGATCAAGCTTGTAGACACTCGAAATTTTTCTTACCCCAATACGAACACTGTGGGAGGACAAAACCGTCAATCAAGCCAATACCGGTACTGATACCATGCTTCCAATCCAAATTCGGCCACCAACTGCTAGTTATTCAGTTGAAATCCGGCCACAAATGCCGGTAAACCTAAATCCGGCCACCAATGCTTGTAAAGTCAAATTTGATCAGCAATATAGGTACTCCAGTCAAATCCGACCACCAATATCGGTACTCCAGTCAAATTCGATCAGCAATATCGGTACTCCAGTCAAATCCGATCTCTAATCGGACCATCTATCCAGCTCCGATCTGCAATCAAACTGTCTATCCAGCTCTGATCTCCAATCAGACCGTCTATCCAGCTCCGATCTCCAATCGGACCGTCTATCCAGCTCCGATCTGCAATCGGACCGTCTATCTAGCTCCAATCTCCAATTGAACCGTCTATCCAACTTCGATCTCCAATCGGACCATCTATCCAGCTTTGATCTCTAATCGGACCGTCATATCAACTCCGATCCCAATATCGGGCTATCAAATCAACCCCGATCTGCGATCGGGCTATCAAGTCAAACCCCGATCTTAATATCGGGCCTTCAAATCAGCCTCAGCAGCAATCTGGGAAGTACAGATCAGCCCCGACATCAATCCGGGAAGTGCAGTTCAGCCCTAGAGATAACCCTAGGAAGCCAGATCCACCAAGGACCACCTCGGGAGGAGCAAAATGGTCATTTTATAAACTCTCAGTCGATTCGGTCAAACTCAAGCTGAATTGATGCCATTAAAGTCAGAATGAACCATAACGACGATCCCGAGTGCAAACGACACAAGACAGCTCAACAGACAAACTGCGGGGAATCAAAGACTTGGTTATGAACCTGTCTTCTGGGACCTGGAAAATGTTTTATACCATATCATTGCAACACTCTCGGCGAGGGCTTTCCAAAAAGGTATCACATGCCTCAAACGGACGCTTGGATCAAAAGTTAAAAAGTTTCGATTTTGACTGCGCGTTGTCCGGAGTGCACGTACTTTGAGACCACGAAACCCGGCACTGCAGGCCCCACCAGGGGAGCCACACCTCTACCTGCGGCAGCAGCAGGTAGAGTGGAGGCTCCCTGACCTATAAATAGAGGTGCCCCCCTTCATTTGAAAAAAATTCAGAAACGCAGCGATGCTCTGCCAGTTCAAATTTTCAACTTTTACACCTCTTCCAAACCTAAATATTTTCACTCTAACTTGTAGATATACCCATATACTATCACATATCAGAAAATAAATGGTAGATTTGGACGTATAGAGCCTACAATTTGGCAAAAAGCCCGTGTAGCAGTCCATTGTAAGTTTTTTCACGATCAGAAAGTGAATATTACTTCTTCACACTTTTATACACTTGCACGTTAAGTTTCGTTTTATAAAATTGCCCTGAACTTAGTTCTGTGGCCGTTTTCGTCAAAATTTGGTATATTTCTGTACATAAAACTGATTTTCTGGCATTTTTACAACTCGAATTGACGATCCGTCAGCTCCAGCAGCTTCAATGCACTAGCACACATGTTCTGGCAACTTTGCCGGACTGGGTTATCTTCCCAGTCCTGGTTTGGCCCTTTTTTGTATATATTGTACTATATATATACTAATATTTCAATTCTATCAAACCCGGATGTCAAATCCGAGGTAGTTTATCGCTTTTATATATATATATACGCATATATGAGCGACTTTCACCATAAATGGGTTCTCTTCCCAGTATTGGTTGACTACATTTCTGTCAATATATATATATATATTAATTCCAGTCCGGGTACCGGTGTGAAAATCCATCGCCCTTTATACTGTTTTTGCACAATTCACCATACTGGGTGATCTCCCCAGTCACTGGTTGACTACTTTTCTGTATATTTACATTCCAGTTCGGCCTGGATCATTCTGTGTCCTTTTTACTACTTATATATATATATTTATGCATATATAAGCAGCCTTCACCATCACTGGTCCTCTTCCCAGTCTTGGTTGACTACGTTTCTGTCAATATATATATATATATATATATATATATATATATATATATATATATATATATATATATATATATATTTCAATTCTAGTCCGAGCACCGGCGTGAAAACTCATCGCCCTTTACAGCTTATATATATATATTTGTATATATATAGTGCTTTACTCGCTTTCTATTCAACTGTTGCTTTAAATATTCATGTTATATGAATTGGCATTGACATATCTGCAGGCGGACTAGATTTATTTAAATCTCCCCAATTCTAGTTTTTAAACGATTCAAAACCTCTAGACTGAATCGAGAAACTAGAATGGCTGAGATTTCCTTAAATCTAGCTTTCTTTCTAGTTTCAGCTTCAAAAGCAACCTCGCGTCCCTTAGATCGCTATCTAGTGGAAACGAGATGCTTCGGCCATGCGGACCAGGATTTACTGAATGAATCCTCGGTTATGACAATATTGGGATATTTATCTATTTCTGTACAAATTTGAACTGTGCAGGTTTTGGCTATTCATATGTGAGCTAGGAATCATGGGATTCACGATCAAAATGATTGGAATCTGATTCCCACGATGGACAAACTCAGATTTACAAATGTACCTAGCCAGTTTTTCTGCAAAAAAATGTACATGTAAACAGACCTTAAAACGGTTATCCGGATTTAAGGTCTCAAGATAATAAAAAAATGTTGATTGTCGTGTCAGCGTCCCTCCGATGGTTTTCATACCCATGAGGATACTGACACTTGTATAATCTATGGTCGAGGATGCTTCGTAGCCCGACAAATCACTGTTCACATGCAGCCTTAAGGCTATAAAGATAAAATTTGAAGTATCAACATGCTTCAATTCCTATGGCAGCGTAAGGGTTTGATAAACCAGCTTTCAAAACATCATTTCAAATCAATCAAAAGAAAAGCTTTTCAAAGAAAATCAAATTAAATGCTTTTGCAAATCAAATCAAAGACTGATTTTCAAATCAAATCAAACCCTTCGTATATAGGTTCAACGAAGCAAAGCACTACTTTCAATCAATCAAATCAATAGGCCTAATTTTCAAACAGCATTCACTCACGCATTCCAATTTTAAAGGGAAATATTGAAAATATGCGGTACTGTGTTTACACGGGAGTCGTGGGGTGCCTAACACCTTCCCCACACTTAACCAAGCCCCCAAGCTCAAACTTTGTTTTCAAAGATCAAGTTTCTCCAGTGTCCAGCCATTGGGCCTCTTTCAAACAAAACTCGGTTGAGTTGGTACAACCATTTCAAATCTACCAACTGGCAACTCTGTAAAACATTCAAATCGTCGACATGATACATGTTGGCCTTTCTCCTAAAAAACCCTTCAAAATCTTTTTCTTAAATAAAAAGAGTGAGGGTAGAGATAACTTAGGAGAAAAGATTAAAAGATTCGAGTTGTGACCCGACCCGCGGATTTTTTAAACCAACGTCGACAAAGCTTGTTAGGTTGATCTTATAAAATGTAATATATAGGCTCGTTTGATCATGAAGCACTGCACCAGCAATCGCAGTCTGCCAAGAAAGTCTAGGCAAAATCGTAGTCTATCAAGGCAGAACCGTAGTTTATAAAGATAGCCGCTCTCAGAATCGCAGTATGCCAAGAAGGCCACTTCAAGATCGCGGAGACAACTTATCGAGCGCCTCCCTAGCTAAGTCAGGAATAGTAGGCTTCACTCGAAGAAGTGGAGTTTGCAGATCATAACCGAGGTAGAAATTGTAGTAGGGCATATCAGTCAAAAGACTGCAGTTGTTAAGGCAGAAATCATAGTCTGTCATATGATCTACTATCAGAGTCGCAGACTACACTCAGAGTCGTAGTGTCTGCAGAGTAAAAGCCAGATCGTAGTCTGCAGAACTAGAGCCAAATCGTAGTAAGTTAAATGCTCATAAATGCCAAGGAAAAATTGTAAAGACTCCACGATTCTCAACAAATGAGCATTGCTGAAGTATACACAAATATCTCACTCTCTTGTAAGAGTAGTCAAGTCTCAGAATGCTATCCACTTGAAGAATACCAGAAAGCATTCTCTGAATGGCCTGCTAGCAAATAGAAGATCGAAGCACCAACTCTATCAACAAGGCTAGTTGAATAGTGAAGAGCCATTCAGGAGAAGTCTTCCACAAGAGCTTATCAGAAGACAAGATTGTAGTGTCTGTCAAACCAACTGAAGACAACGATCGTAGTGGTGACTACGATCGTGGTGTTTGCCACACGAGCAGCAGAAACTGATAAAGCACTTCCAAAGATATTGGCCAACTTATAAAGGACAAACAAAAAGGATTGTCTATGCTCAGCCTCACCATGAAGAGTGGACGGGAGATCACAAAGCAGAAAGTTGAGAGAGCTGAGCATGACTAATCAGAAGAGTCGTGTATACCAGAAGGGCCAGAGCAGTCAGCCAAGTTATCAGTTCCTGATGCGAGTCAAGGTAAAAAGATTCGTAGAAGCACAGCAAGAATGAAGAGTGAGAGGTTCTACATTATCAATTCACAGAACACTCTCAGAATTATAGTGTTGTCAATGCCAGTCAACTTGCAACATCCACAGACAAACTACGATCAAGCACATGAATGTTTACGTCAGAATTATGGAGTTCGGTGGTCTGATTATTGAGTCTCAATAATGTCTCAATATGAAGACTGACAATCGAACGTTGCTGATTGAGAGTATCGATGCAGTAGTTAATATCCTTGGTCTAGATAGAGGAAACAAAAAGGAGAAATAAAGGTGACTACCAACCTGACTTCTGAAAGTGACATCTTAGAGGTATTAGGTGGAAAAGCAGAATGCAGTGTCAGGAAAGTTAAAAAGGTGTTGTCACGTCAACTCAGCAATCTGCATCAAATAACTCAGAATCCTTGAAGCATTTCAAATAGCTTCCAACGGCTATATTCCAACAGGAAGCCAATGGAGAGATATAAAGCAAATAAAGCTTCAAAGGTGAAAGTTGTTGTTGACTCAACGAGAGTTCTACAGAGCTTAACAGAGAAAATGTCTCAGTGGTAGTGAGACTATCAGAGTAGGAGTGAAGCACATATGATGAAGGGCTTTAACTACTAAAGGCTTCACTCAACACGAAGGAGAATGCCAACCACAATGGCATCTGAGCTGAGAGTCAAGAAGGCAAAGAAGACAAGAACTAGAGTGGCAGACCAGAAAGCAATGTAGGCACTCAAAATTTTGTATTCCTGTTACTAACCTTACAAGAGGGTAAAACGATCTTTTTCCTCCTAGTCACTACACCGGGATGTCAACTCAAACCCCAGTCACTACACCGGGATGTCAAACTTAGCCCTGGTCACTACACCGGGATGTTAAGTCAAACCCTGACAACACCGGGATGTCAAGTGAAACCCCAGTGACAATACCGAGATGTCAAGCAGCCCTGACGACAACCCCAATATGTCAAGTTCAACCCCGGTCACTACACCGGGATGTCAAGTCAAACCCCAGTCACACCGGGAGGTCAAGTGAAGCCCCGGTGATAATACCGGGATGTAAAGCAGCCCCGACGACAACACCAGGAGATCAATTCAACCTTCAGAGACAAGCCCAAAGCATCACATCATCACCAGAGATAACCCTGGGAAACCAAGTCAGCCTCGGAGACAACCATGAGGACAAACAGAATCGACTGGGATCAAAACCTCGGAGACAACCCTGAGAAAATAGTTGAAGACCGTGCCAGTATAGGAGACAACCCCTGGAGGGGCAAAATGGTCATTTTATCAATTTGAAGCCAATCTGGTCAAAATTAAGCTGAATTGATGCAATGAAGGTCAGAAAGAACCATACCATTGATCCCGAGGGAAAATAGCACAATATAGCTTAATGAACAAACTGCAAAGAAACGAAGATACGATTATGAACCCATCTTCTTGGACTCAAAAAAGGTTAAGTCTCATGTCATTGTGATGCTTGCGGTGAGGGCTTTTCGGAAAGGTATAGCATGCCTCAAACAGACGCTCTGATCAAAAGTTAAAAATTTTTAAACTTGACATCGGGTTGGTCGGAGTGCACTTACTTCGAGACAACGGGACCCACCTGGTGGGGCCCATTCTAGGGAGCCGTAGGTAGACTCGCGGCTTTCACGGATAGACCTGCAACCATTGATTTTTTAAATACAAGCCTCCCCCTTGCTAAAAAAAGAGAAAAAAAAATAGAAAACGCTCTGAAACTCAGCCCATTTCGTTTCCTAGCCCGACTTCTTGTACTCCAAACCTCGTTTTTATTACTCTAACACGTAGGTATACTCATATACTATAACATACCAAAAATTAACAGGTGAAAACGTCCATTTGAAGCCTACTAAGTGGCAAAAAGCCCATGTAGCAGTCCATTGTAAGTATTTTTACGATCAGAACTCGTTTTCTACTTCATTACGTCTATTTGCACTTGCACGTAAAGTTTTATCTCCTGGATTTTCCTGAAACGTAGTTCCGTGGCCGTTTTTTTTCTTACTTTTTAGTACATTTTAGTACATATATACATTTTTTTGCATTTACACAGCCTGGATTGACGATCCGTGGTTTTTACTCGCTTATATATATATATATGTAACAAATTTCACTGCCTGGATCACTGATTCGTGGCCTTTTTAAATTAATTATGTATATATTTGACTATATATATACTAACTTTTCATTTTGTCAAGCCCGGATTGCAAATCCGTGGCAGTTACTGCTTTTATATATATAACTATATATATATAATTTTCTGAATTCGTTTGGCCTGGATTGCTAATTTGTGGCCTTTATTGCTTTAATATATATATACTAACTGTATATATTAACATTTATATTTCAGTTTGGCCTGGATCGGAAATTCGTGGTCTTTTTACTACTTTTATACATATATATATATATATATATATATATATATATATATATTTATATTTACATACCATCAAGCCTGGATTAATTCGTGGCTCATTTACAGCTTATAAATATATATATATATATATATATGCATATATATATATATATATATATATATATATATTTCAATTCTGTCAAGCCTGGATCATTTCGTGGCTCTTTTACAGCTTATATATATATATTTACTTTTCTGTCAAACCTGGATTCTTCTGTTGTTCTTTTATGGCTTTTATAAATATTAATATATATATATATATATATTAATTTATATTTATGTCCGGGCCTGGGATTGGAAATCTATCGCCCTTTACAGCTTACATATATATATATATTTACATTTCTGTCCGGGCATAGGATTGGAAATTCCGTCACCCTTTACAGCTTTCGTATATTATATATATATATATATATATATATATATATATATATATATATATTCTTTATTCATTGTGATTAAATATCTGTTTCAATTATTCATTTGATATGAATTTGTTTTAATATAAATTTGGTGGTTTAGATTTCTTTAAATCTAGTTCTTTCTATCTTTCAAACGGTTCAAAATAGGTCCAATCGGAACCGAAAAGCTAGAATGGCTAAGATTTACTTAAATCTAGTTTTCTTTCTAGTTTTGTTAAATATTAAAGTAACTTCGCGACCCTTAGATTCCTATCTAGTAGGAACGAAAAGCTTTGGCTATGCGCATGCCAGGATTTGACTGATGAATCCTTGGTTTGTGCGACGTCTAGATGTAAATATACATTTTCTGTAAATATTTGTGTTGTGCAGGTTTTCTTGGCCTTCTTCTGTGAGCCTAGGAATCGTGGGATTCATGATCAAACTGATCAGAATCTGATTCCCACGATGGAGAAACTCCACATTACAAATGTACCCTACCAGTTTTTCTGTAAAATGTACATCAGAAAGATCTTAAAACGGTTATCCGGGTTTAAGGTCTCAAACTTAATGAAATAATGATTTGTCGTGCTAGAGTCACTCCGATGGCTGTCATGCCCATGAGAAGACCGACACTTATATATATGTTGTGGTCGAGGATGCTTCGCAGCCCGACAATCACCATTCTAATTTAGCCAAAGGCTGAAGAGAATTAAATAGAAGTATCAAAAGGTTTTTATTCCTATGAGAGCATAGGGGTTTGAAAACCACCTTTCAAAACATCATTTTCATATCTTGTCTAAAAATGGGCTTTTGCAAATCAAATCAAACCATTCGTATATAGGTTCAACGAAGCACGACACTACTTTCAAAATAATCAAGCGTATGCTCAATTACTTCCAGCATCCACTCACACACATTGCAAATAAAAAGGAAAATATTGAAAAGATGCGGTACCGTATTTTCACAGGAGTTGGGGGGTGATTAAAACTTTCCCCCCACTTAACCAAGCCCCCGAACTTAGAATTCTGGTTTCAAAGACTAAGTTTCGACAGTGTCTAGTAATTGGGCCTACTTTCAAACAAAACTCGATTGAGTTGGTACAACTATTTCAAATCTACCAACTGGCAACTCTGTAAACCGTTCAAATCGTTAACATGATACATGTTGTCCTTTTGCTAAAAAACTTCACCCTTCATAAAACAGATAAGGCGATAAGGGTAGAAAACAAAAGACTTAGGAAGAGAGAAAGATTTAGTCCAGCGCAATAGGATTTTTTCCTGACGTTAACAGGTGGCGACTCTGCTAGGGACAGTAGAGGGCATAGGCCACGTTCAAATCTTTTCAAAATTTCCCTTTTATATCTGCATATGTGTGGATACTGCGTTTTACATTGAATGGACGTGAATAAATGTTTTACTACTTTATATTAGTGCTTCGTACAATGTCATCATTTCATACGGTGAGATGCGATGTATGTGAATATATGTTGTGTGATTCCTCCACCAGGAGGCAAACCCATCAGTGTTTGATTACTGGACTCAAAGAAGACTAATTCTGTGAGGCTTAGGAAAGGCACCACTCAGATCTGCTTCAATTGAAAGACCGGATTAGTTTCCCCTCTAGTAGATTGCGATGATCTGGGGACCTTCATGCCGAAAAGCCATGAGAGTAGCCTAAGATAGGTCAGCCTCTGATTAACCAAATTCGAAAGGAAGCTTCTTCATACCTTTTTTTTAATTCAATGACAATTTACCAAATACAATGTAAATGTCAAGATTCAATATACATTCCATGTAATGTAAATCATGCCATGTTAACCTGTCATCAAAGCAACTAACCTTTGTTTTACAAGATAAGATTAAAAAACCTCAAAAATAAACACATTGCATATCATGCATCCGGCTGATACCTACATTAGGAAATTAACACACCTACGTTTATTGTAGGTAAAAATTGGTCCCGTCACCAGGTCAAAAATATAAGAAAATACTAAACCCATCTTCAGGCATGGCTTCAAGTGTGCAACCTGAATCTACCCCTGTTTCTAGGGAAGAGTTTGAAGGACTGAAAAACCAGATACCCGAATTTGCTAATTTCTTGAAAGAATAAAGCAAAAGCCTTCAAGGAAAATAAACAACCGATCATACAGAACCATCTACACCCGGTGGTAGTCAAGAGACTAGGAAGAAAGACACTCAGATTCCTGAACCCCATAACCAGGATATGACTAATAAACCTCCTGAAATCATCAACCTCAACAAAGAGTAAGAAGATGGGGATATTCTGAAGAAGGTCCAACAAATGGAAGAAACCATCCGGTCCATCAAAGGGACTGGGGCATTTGGGAGTGTCAATTATTCAGACTTATGTATATTCCTAGGGGCTAGCTATCCAAAAAAGTTTCAAGCCCCTGATTTTGAGAAATATGATGGATTAGGAGATCCCTACACCTATTTGAAGGTATTTATCAGGAGAACTCGGATTCTATGTAGAGGACAAGAAGCTCAAAATGCAATTATTCCAGAAGAGTCTGACCGGAGAGGCTAGAGCCTGGTATGCCCGTCTGGATAATCCCAAAATTCATAGCTGGGAAGAACTGGCACATGCCTTCATCAATCAATATAGCTTTCAGTCCCAGATGGCTCCAGATAGATATCAAATTACCAAAATCAAGAAGCAAAACACCGAGTCATTCAAAGAGTATGCCCAACGATGAAGGCGGGTGGCAGCATAAGTCACCCCACCTATGACTGAGTCTGAGATATTCATGACCTTCATCGACATTCAAGAAGCTCCATATTACGAAAGGGTCCTAGTAGGCATAGGAAAACCATTCTCGGAGATGATCAAACATGGAGAAATGGTTGAAATGGGGCTGAAATCTGGGAAGATAAAAGATCTTATCGCCTTGGAAGCTGTTGCCGGGCATATCAAATCTGGGAGTTATGGTAGTAATCCCCAGAGAGTACACAAGAAGAAAGAAGAAGAAGTGTCCTTAATACTGCAAGGACAGAATCAGAGGGGCGATTCGAGCAACATGCCCATTCAAAGGAGGAACTGTTCCCCTTTTCAAACTCCAGCCCAACCTTCTAATCCTCCATTTCAGAAAACTGCGGAAGCTATGCGTCGAAGAAAGTTAACCCCCTTAAGGGATTCACTAGAAAATGTGCTGAAACTATTGACATCACAGAAGAAGAATGTTCAACTCCTTCCACCAACCAGTACCGGTGGACAGAATTTTGACCCAAGCAAAAAGTGTGCATACCATTCCGGATCCCCGGGCCATGATACATAAGACTGTTGGTCTCTCAAGCACAAAATCCAAGACTTGAAAAACAACGGAGAGGTTGTGGTGACCAAGCCCGAACAACCGCATATGCAAGATAATCCTCTCCCTCAGCACAAAGAGGAGAGTGTCAATATGATTAGCACGAAGAATGGAGAAGGATCCAAATACCTCCGGTATGTCGGAGAATTAACTTAATCCAGCACCAATAGCCCAGACAGTTAAGAGTTCTTAGAAAGACAGTTCCTGATGGAACTGGAAATTAAGTCTATCAAGGAGCAAATTGGACAGTTAGCGAATCTGGTAGTATATCAACATCAGATAACTAGGCAGCTGATAAACCAGACCAACCAGCATGAAGCGTGTCCTCTCATACCGAAAAATAACCCCATCGCTATAAGGGACCATTACCGATTTCGTAAGTATGAACCTTGGGCCGACAAGGTGGCCATAGAGGAGAAGTTCCAAGCTGATACGGAATTCGCCTTCCAGAGGAATTTCACTAACTTAAATCAGCCGATGAAGGAAATCCTCAAAATGCTAATTAATGAGGGATGATCCAAAAAATTCAAGCCTGACAGAATCTGCCAGTATCATTCTAATGCGCTCGGTCATGACATCGAGGATTGCTGGGGACTTCGTCACCTGATTCAGAATCTTATTGAAAGCGGTGAGCTGATAAGAGGGAATCAAAATTATGGCTTTCCTGATGAAGAAGCATTTTTTATTCCCACGACATGGAATCAGGAAACAGTTGCTATTATTTCCTGTGAGAAGGAGCTAGTTGTGACACCCCTAATACTGCGAGGGAAAGGGGTCCAAGAAACATAGAATCCTGTGAAATTAGCTGTGCCCGAGCCTTTAATACTGCCTTTCAGACTATAATATCCAGTGATCAGCCTGAAAAGGGTCCCATGGAACTATGGGAAGGATGAAAGTTCCACCTCAAACAATATTGCTAGCATGTCCAAGGAGAATCCATTGTACCTGCCTTAGCGGGTGATCAATTCAGTCATCAAGGCTAAAGAGAAAGTGGCTGAAGGAAAAAATAAAGAATTCCTCAGTAAAATGGGGCATAATAAGATCAAGGTGGTGTAAAGCTTGAAAGATGCACCCAAACAGGTGTCCATCCTAGACGTGGTTTTATCCTCGGTGGATCATCGCAACATTCTGGTGAAAGTACTGGAAGAAGCCCATCTGCCAAGAGCAGTGGATGTTGAGAAATTCCGTCATGTGATAGAGCACATCTTCAATAATAATGTGATATTTTTCACTGACCAAAGGGGACGGGTCATCGCAAGTCACTACACATAGCAGTGATGTCATCAGGGTATGTGATCGGAGGTGTGCTGATAGATGAAGGATAATCCCTGAACATCTGTCCCTATGACACCCTAGAAAGAATGAATATCAACCCGAACCGGATCAGAACCAGTCTTGTGGTTATCTGGGCTTTCGATGGATCTCGCCGAGAGGCTATGGGAGAGATTAAGCTTCCACTAGAGATATGTCCCCACACTTTCTATGTATCCTTCCAGGTACTCAACATTTCCACCGGATACAACTTGTTGCTGGGAAGACCATAGATACATATGGCAGGAGTAGTTCCATCCACCCTCCATCAACAGCTCAAGTACATTATCAATGGCAACCTAATTACGGTGAATGTCGAACTAGAATACCTGCCTGCATACAAGGAGACATGTCAGTGATCAGTCTGGCTGAATGGGTTAAACCTGTAAGTTTTCAAGCATTATAGGTGAGCAATATTCAGTACCTACCTGTTGGGGCACCAGCTTTGAAACCAAAGGTTTCGCCCGAAGTAATGTCGGTGGGTCAGGAGATGGTATAGTTGGGTTTCCGCCTTGGAGAAGGGTTAGGAAAAAATCATCAAGGAATCAAAAGTTCGATGCAAATCCCGAGCCAATTAGGGAAGGTTGGATTGGGCTATTTATCGGGGTCAAACCGCCAGAATCCACACAAGCATCCAAAGGTTTCTGCTTCCACTATACTACTGCCAAACCTCACTGATGCCGAATTTGTGAGGCCAATGAGGAAGATTCCTGCTGTTGTTTCAGTCATATTATTTCCTCCAGTCATATCAATCAGTGAGAAAAAAGCCCCAAAGCCTGATCGGGAGAGAAAAATAGGGAAAAGAAAAGTTCATGCACGAAGGACGAGACCCATTTGCTAACATGTATTTTCTGATGCACTATGAGGGTATGAACGATGATATCCCAGACAGTGAACGATGAATAGGTTAAAAATCTACTAATTCGGTATTTCTTAGCTTGATATATTGTTATTACTTAAGTAGTGCATGTTACTTTTCATGTTTTTGTGTGTAATTACAGACAAGGAGCGTAGCTGGGAAAATGGGAATAAAGCAGGCTAAAAGTAGTGATCTGACATCTAGGCGTGGGGCGCGCTAGAATTGAGCTTCCACAGGCGCGGGCCGTGCCGTAGCAAGTTGAAGTCCTTGGCCTAGTAGCGCGGGGCACGCCGTATTGCAAGGGAACCAGACGCGGGGGGCGCATGGCAGACGGGATTGATTCTGATTTGGTCACTTACAACATAAAGTTGAGTTGGAAAAGGATTGGTGACTTGCCTATTTGTACTAGGGTTAGATTAGACTATAAATATTAGTTATTTTTTTAGGAGGAGGGATCTTTTTATCTTTGATCTAGGAATTCATGGAGGCAATTCAAACCCTAGTTTTGAAGAATCAAGGCATGTCAGGCTAAATTACTCAATTTAATTCTGAAGGGATGTTGAACCTTATTTACAATTAATGGTTTGATCAAGTTTATTCTATTTATTCTTTCGTATGTGAGATTTATTCTGATTATCTACATAGACTTTCTTGTATGCTCTTCAATTGACTAATTTGGTTTTTGCAGGATTAAATTAGTAAATTGATATCATCTGCTTGATTTAGATATATATTAAGCAAACAATGTATATCTTATCATAAGTAGCAATTAATGATACTTAATTGTGGTCAAGTTTTTGAATATTATTAAGGTTTTCAGAAGACAAGTTAAATAATTCTTGATTGTGTAATTATTGCTTGGAATAATCTAATTCTCATTCTTTATGCTTCTATTGTATTAAATCTAGACTGATAGTTCTAGGTTGTATGATAGTTAGGATTTTTTGTTGGCGATCGTCGCATTAGATTTACACATAAGGAGAATTTTGGATAATTAGCGATCGCGGTTATCTAGGGTTATTAATCTTATTGAAAGATAAATATTGTAAACACTTGGTTAATCTATAATTGTGAAAAGGCGATACTGAACTGAAGAATTGAAGCTTTTTACTTATTGATATTTCTTTTAAATTCACTTTCGTTAATTTAACTTTTCAAACTAAAAATCTCCAATTCGTTAGGAAATACTTGGATAAATATAAAATAAAACGCTCTCTGTGAGATCGATCCTTGCTTATTACTACACTAATTCTTGAGTTAGTGGAATAAAAGTAAGGTTAATTTTGTAGTGCTAAACGACAGCTACTAGTGATGAAGAAGATCAGATCCGAATTCCTCACATCAAGAAGGGGAAGAGTGGTAGTTCAAAGAAGAATCCCGACCCTGATCTGAAGGATGTCTCAGTCGTCATCAGAGAAGAGACAAACGAGAGAAAGGCCTTTATCCTCCCTATCCCTAAGGATATGACATTGGACAACTGAAGCAGTGTCCCTTGCTTCATTAAAAAAGGTAAAAGGGCATAGAGTCCGTCTGCCTTGTAACATGGTTTCATTTACTGTATATTTTGGTTGCACAGCTATAGCAGTAACTTTTGTCATGCTTTGCTAAATGCTTTGTATATTTAAATAGTTTAATATATTAAAATAAAAGCATTTTGTTTTCAGGACTTCAGAATTGGATTTTTTTGTCTCTGCTGATGAGATGCCAACCTGTCATAATGACTACAACTTTAATGTAGAACTGGATTTTGACTTAATGGAGATCGATCAAGAGGAGGTAGATGACTATGAGGTGCCCGAGGAAATCAAAGAATGGGTCGAAGACAAACCCAAACCAAACCTCGACCAAACCACCACTGTCATTATCGGAACCTCAAAAAATCTCAATGAAATCAAGATAGGCCTAGACCTCACCCAGACCAAAGAACCGATCTGATTAAAATCTTAACACAATTCCAAGATGTGTTTGCATGGTCGCATGAAGACATTATCGGCTTGTCTACTGACATTGTCATCCATCGACTCCCCATCAAAGATGGATTCAAGCCAGTTAAGCAAAAGCTTAGGCGATTGAAATCCGAATGGAGTCTGAAAGTCAAAAAAGAGGTTGTCAAACAATTTAAAGTCAGGTATCATCATGGTATCAACATACCCAAAGTGGTTGTCAAACATAGTCCCTGTGCCTAAGCTTAGGGGGAAGGTAAGAGTATGCGTGGTTACCGGGATTTGAACAAAGCTTTTCTTAAGGACAACTTCCCAGTACCTTTTATCCACATCCTGATAGACAATACGGCGCAGTACGACATGTATTCTTTTGTGGATTGCTTTGCCGGTTACCATCATATCATGGTCGCTGAAGAGGACAGGGAGAAGATAGCCTTCATCACTCCTTGGGGAACCTTCTTTTATAGACGTTTATCCTTTGGCCTCATCAATGCCGTTGCCACATATCAACGAGCAATGATGGCCCTGTTTCACAACATGATGCATAAGGAAATAGAGGTTTATGTGGATGACATCATCATCAAATCGCGGAAGGAGGACGGTCACATCAGCAATTTAAAGAAGTTGTTCAATATGTTGTGTAAGTACAACCTCAAGCTGAATCCGACCAAATATGTTTTTGGCGTTAAATCAGGTAAGTTGTTGGGATTTCTGGTAAGCAATAGAGGCATTGAGCTGGATCCCGCCAATATTAAACCATCACGGAGATGGCCGTACCCCAAATAGAGAAGGAGATACGCGGGTTTCTGGGGAGGATCAATTTCATTAGCCGATTCATCTCTCAACTTACCACGACGTGTGAACCCATCTTCAAGCTACTAAGGAAGAATTCTTCCACGAAATGGAATGAGGATTGCCAAAAAGCTTTCCTTACCATCAAAAAGCAGCTGATCAAAGCGCCTGTCTTGGTACCCCGGAGGGATGAAGTTCCCCTTTTTATATACCTATCCGTCAATGCCAATGCAATGGGCTGTATGTTGGGACAAAAAGATGATAGTAGCAAGCAGAGAGCTATCTACTACATCAGCAAAAGATTCAGCAGTAGCGAACAGAAGTACACTCTGAGTGAGAAGATATGATGTGCATTGGCATGGGCCGCCATGAGGCTACAGCATTATCTGTATTGGCACACGATCTATTTCATATCCCACATGGATGCACTGAAGTACGTGTTCAGCAAACCAATGCTAAATTATCGATTGTCCAAATGGCAGTTGATCCTTCAACCGTTAGACATTATATACGTGACTCAGAAGTCCATCAAAGGTCAGGGCATTGCAGATCAACTAGCCGAAGCACCGTTCGGAGGTTTTTAGCATTTGGAAACTTATTTCCCGGAGGACGGAATCATGACAATTCAACAAACACCTCAAGAGAAATCAGTCCAACCCTGGAAAATGTATTTCGATGGAGCGGTGAACCTAGAAGGTGCCGGAGCTGGGGCAGTCCTCGTCTCTGGTACAGGGAAACAGTATCCTGTGGCTACCAAGTTGTAGTTTGTCAACACCAATAACACGGCTGAGTTTGAAGGCTGCATAATGGGGTTGAAATTATCCCAGTCCATGGGTATCAAGCATTTAGTAGTCTTTAGGGATTCTGAGTTGGTTATCAGACAAACTACCAGGGCATATCACACCAAAGAATTTCATCTGTTGCCCTATCACTGGCAGGTCATCAACATATCTATGGATTTTGAAGAGATAACCTTCATCCATATCCCTCGAGGTAGGAACGACTTTGCTGACGCATTGGCGACATTGGCGTCCCTATTCAACGTATCGGGTAGAAGGGGAATTCTCGACATCAAATTCACAAGCCAAAAGGCCCGACATATAGGAATTACATTAGAGAAATACCAGGTGAAATACCTCCTATCACACAGCCTTGGTATCAAGAGATAAAGGAATATCTGCGAGATGGATCTATACCCGCTAGGGCAAGCCAAGCTGGACGAAAGAGTATTCACAAGATGGCTATGAAGTTCTATCTGAGCAGAGACGCACTCTACAAAAGGGATGCTAGAATAGGACTTTTAAGATGCCTCGATAAAGAGCAAGCCCAGAGATTGATGGATGAAGTCCACGGTGGAGTCTGTGGTCCACACATAAGCGGTCATCTACTGGCCAAGAAGATATTAAAAACTAGGGCATTACTAGATCTCTCTCAAAGCTAACTGTGATGATCACGTTAGAAGATGTTACCAGTGCCAAGTCCATGGAAATACCATACACGCTCCTCCAAATGAGCTGCACAATATGAGTTCGCCATGGCGTTTTTCCAAGTGGGGAATAGATGTGATTGGGTCGATAGAACCCAAAGCCAGCAATGGAATGAAAGTAGTATGCATACAAGCCAATCATGTATGATGATAAAGCATATACTTTGGAGACGATCTTATTTATTTATTAATAAAAGTATTCATTTATTAAAGGCATTTAATTATCTACATGATGCTATTTTTATAATATGTAAATAATCCATAGTTTTAAGCAATGATTTTAGAATCATGATGATGATCATGATAATGAGATCTAAATTCTTAGAAAGCTTAAAACTAAAATAGTTCCCAATCGTTGGATTACTAAAAAGGGGATTAGTAAATCCGGATAGATTGGTACATATGTTGCTTGCTCATTGGATGAGGATGATTGATCTCATGATCATTTGTGTGGAGACACTAAAGCAAGTTTGTAGGTGCTTATTGAAGAATAAGTTCACTAAACGTGACTCGCTATGGAATACCTAATGGAGTTTTACTTGCTTGTCAATAGGAATTCCTAATGGAATAGTAGTACAAGTGATTCTTGGACTTGAGATCATCATAGTATCTTGTATGTAATGAATTATACTTTGACTTATTCCTTAAAAACTCTTAGGGTATATCAAAGGGTATGCTTGGGTATAATGAGTTACATATGGAGATAATGAATGATCAATAAAGAATCTATCACTTCTAGTAAAAGAAGAGATATATCCTATGTGATTCGTTAAATGACAACGCAGTAGTCCTTGGTCAAGGCAAATGAAGTTAGAAATGGGTTTCTAATTTGCATTATTTGAAGTTGTGCATTTTTTGATCGAAATAAATATAATTAAATAAAATAAGACTTGACAGTAATTTCATGTCTTATATTTAATTGGGACATTGTATGGTGGAAGGATTGAATTGTACGGTAACTATTTACTCACAGATTCTTTTATGATTAATGTTAAAATCTATATTATCTGGAAAGTCGTTGATCGCTAGGGAGGCTTATCCCTATTGTAGAATAAATATTATTTATTTAAATAGATTATTAGTTTAATTTATTTATTTAAATAAGATTAAAATTATTCTAATTGATTTATTCACAACCGGTTTAATATGAAGAACCTAAAGGGTCATACCTTAAAAGTAAGAATAATTATTTAAGAAGGTAATATCATAATCGTAATAATGTATTAAGTGTAATTAATTTAATCTATGGTGATAAAATAAATTAAATAGCTTAATATTTATTATTTATTATTTTAAAAATATTAAATATAAATTAATAAGAAGAGTCTCAATAAAATTATTACAATTATTATTATTTTAATTTCTAAAGGAATTTAGAAATTAATTTAATATTAGTACTCTCATTTATTCTAAATAAGATTAGGAGGCAATTTAATTAAACGAATTTAATTAATTAATCCTAATGTGGTGGGAAGCCTAAATTAATTAAAGAAGTTTAATTAATTAAATGAAACCCAATGTCTAATAGGAGTAGAAGGGTTGACCAATATCTATATAAGAGGAGTCTTATTTTAGATATCAGTTGATGAAATTCTAATTGTTGGAGAGTACTCATTTTCTATAGAGGATAGAAAACTAGGGTTTAGCCAACCACCCTCCTTCTTGATAATTCATCTTCCTTGGTGGATCACCTCTAGAGGCCAAATACTTGGGTGACTAACGTTGATCAAAGAAAGAAATTTAACCCAGAAATTCAAGGAGATCACGAAGAACAAGGAGTTGAACTCGTACCTGTGAAAGTTTCGTTAGACAATGGTATGATTCCATAACTTCTTCTTTATCGTTTTAAATTAATAATTTGCAGAAAAGATGACCTGAGTAATAATTTTGTAGAAATTTTTAAACTCTGATATATCATACTTCTGCTAATTTTTGTAATTTGATTGCGTCATGATTTCATACAAACCCAACAGTGATATCAGAGCCAAACCCTTATACAATTATTAATTATTTTGATGTTATATATATATGGGTATGTATTTAGAATAATTTATTGAGTATAATTAATAGTATAAAATTATTTTTTTATGAAATAAAAAAAAACGAAACCGAAATAATATACCCACAGTCACGTTTTTTTTTGCTCACTGGTGGCGGCTGTGATTATTTTTTGTTCGCTGGTGGCAGCTGTGATTGTTTTTTTAAAAAGATGCGAATTGGTTCCTTTTTTAAAACAAATCCAAACTTCCCATTGGTGGCGGCTGTGATTGTTTAAAAGATGCGAATTGGTTCCTTTTTAAAACAAATCCAAACTTCCCATTAAAAGTGGGATCTAGTGGATGACTTTTTTAGAAGGAATGTAAGGATTTGATAATTAAGTATATATATATAATATACTTTCTAAAACTTTAAGGTAA
This sequence comes from Panax stipuleanatus, assembly GCA_020205555.1. NCBI lineage: Eukaryota > Viridiplantae > Streptophyta > Magnoliopsida > Apiales > Araliaceae > Panax > Panax stipuleanatus. Next base: position 104,347,961 of record CM035125.1, read on the forward strand.
CCACCTAGGAGAAAAAGGAGCCTTTTCATATATATATATATATATATATATATATATATATATATATATATATATATATATATTATATTCTTAATAATTTTATAATTAAAATAAAGAGTTTATTTTAATTTTGAAATTGAATTCATGCAATTGAAAATTGCCTAGTAAATGATACTCATATATATATATATATATATATATATATATATATATAATGTTTTTAATTCATGAGATGAATGTTTATTTATTGATGCATATGGTGATATGTATAATAATAAATGAGATTGATTATGAGACTATTGACCAATGTGATTGGACTTTATTTTTAGTTGAATGCTTGAATGAATGAGTTTTATTAAATGGGACCTGCGTACCTCGTCTTCTCTGATTTTTCATGATGTAAAATTCTATCTCCCTCATATGAACTTTGCCTTGACTGCTGATCAAGATTTCTATTTAAATTAAATAGTTTAATGTAATAGAAATAGCTAGAATTATCTTGAAGAAATTAGAGACCAAGGAGTGCGTGAAGATTCGTTTGTAATAGAGTCCGGGTTTAAATGTAATAGTTACGTTTTAGTTTAAATTCTTGCACTCCTAGGTTTGATCTTTTGGTTCATTTGGTGGCTTTAGTGAACCAAACTAGAATAAAAGTTCATAATCAATCCGGGTAGAATATAGTATTCTATATGTGCATGCTATTATTATATATATTATTTTTTATGCAAACATGTTTCGCATATTTTAATAAAATGACACGTACTTTATATATATATATATATATATATATGTGTGTGTGTGTGTGTGTGTGTGTGTGTGTGTGTGTGTGTGTGTGTGCATGTGCGCTAAATAAGATGAGACAAATAATAACAAACCCTCAAAGAAATTATATTAAGTCTAAAGAGTTCAGAGATATTTAGAATATCGAACGTCGACTTCTAGCATGATAAATTAATAGAGTATTAAATATTTAATACTAGTTTGTTGTGCTATCCATAAGACAAGTATTGCATATTTAAGATATTAATTTAATCACATTTGATGCTTATCAAGAAAATTGAACAATATTATTTTGTTGTGCTATCCACAAGGACAATATTTTTCTTTTTTGAAGTTATGGAAGTACTAGGTTGGACTTAATTTAAATCATTTTAGTTCGGAAGTGCACACACTTGACCATTATGATGTAAGAGGATAAATAAAAAGGAGTTACATGTTGATGTAATTGACAAAGAGTTGTCTACCTATTTATTTATATATAATTTATTGTGCTATCCACAAGGCTATATACATTTAAAATGTGATCCTTATTCTCACTAGCAAATCTTTAATTAGATGTTGTCGAACTATATAAGTGAGGGTAATATAGTTTGAAGAAAATAGTAGGAGATACCAATCTAAAATAAGACCTAATTTATTTTGGTATATAAAATTAATTATATTAATGTTTGCTAAAATGTTGTCTTTTCACATGCAGAAATTTAAAATATCAAAATCACTAATTTCACTGTGTAGCATACTTGATGCTAGCAAACAGACTGGATCAAATTACACGGACTGATGAAGGAATCTGAGATTAGTTCTCACTGCTGAAAAGATTTCTTATGTCCTAAATTCACTTGTCTCTGGAACTGTTCCAGAATCAGCCTCTGAGGAAGAGATTGCCATCATTGTAAAGTGGCAAGATGATGCATTTGTGGCACAATGCATCATACTCGCATCCATGAATAACGAGCTTCAGCGTCAGCATGAAAACATGGATGCTCCTACTATGTTGCTTCACCTCAAGGAGTTGTATAGTGAACAAAGTAGGACTGCTAGATATGAGATATCTAAGGAGCTCTTCCGATCTCGGATGTCCGAGGGCACTGTCGTTGAGACTCATATCCTAAGGGTGATCAATCTGATTAAACGCCTTGGACAGCTTGGGTTCGTCATGGATGGAGAGTTGAGTCAAGACTTGGCCTTGCAGTCACTCCCTGAGACCTTCTCGCAATTCGTCATAAATTTTCACATGAATAAGTTAGATGTCAGCTTGCCTGAATTACTTAACATGTTGAAAACTGCAGAAGGTCACTTCCTATCCAAGAAGAACCATGTCTTAATGGTGGATTCTTCCAAGAAAAGGAAGATGCCCAAGGTATCTTCTGAAAAGAAGAAATCTAAGAAGGCTAAGGTCAAGGTGAACACAAAAGAACAAAAGAAACTTGATCTAGCTAGTAAAGGAATGTGCTTCCATTGCAACGAGCCGGGTCATTGGAAGAGGAACTGCAGGAAGTTTCTGGCAGAGAAGAAGCTTGGAGAAGCTTCCACTTCAAATCAAGGTTTGTTCATGATTGAAATTAATTTTTCTAAAAGTCAAAATTCTACTTGGATATTGGATACCAGCTGTGGTTCTCACATATGTAATACTGTGCAGGGATTGGTCAGAAGTAGAACGCTGAACATGAATGAGGTTATCCTACGAGTGGGAAATAGAGCAAATGTTGCTGCATTAGCTGTAGGCATTTATTGTTTAGCACCGCCTACGAGCAAGTTCATTTATTTAAATAATTGTTATTTTATTCCGAATATCATTAGAAATATTATTTCTATTTCTGTATTAGATATGAATGGATTTGACATTATAATAAAGAACAACAGTTGTTCTATTTATAATAAAAATGTTTTACATGGTGTTGGTAATTTGTGAAATGAACTTTACATACTTGACTTGTATGAAAATATATTTTAAATAGAACAAACTAAGAAAAGAAAAAGAGATGATGTTAATTATACCTATATGTGGCACTGTAATCTCGGTCATATCAATAAAACAAGATTATATAAGTTGCATAAGGATGGGCTCTTAGAGTTATTCGATTATGAATCATATCCAACTTGTGAATCTTGTCTCATGGGTAAAATGACTAAATCTCATTTTAGTGGAAAAGGAGAAAGAGTTACAGAGTTGTTAACGTTAGTTCACACAGACGTTTGTGGACGTATGACAAAGAATGCACGAGGAGGGTATTCTTATTTTATTACTTTCACTGATGATTACTCAAGATTTGGATATGTGTATTTAATGAAATACAAATCTGAATCATTTAAAAAGTTCAAAGAGTTCAGAAGTGAAGTAGGGAAATAAATAGGCAAGAGTATTAAGATTTTTCGATCAAATCGAGGTGGAGGATACTTAAGCGGTGAGTTTCTCAATTATCTCAAAGATAATGGTATAATCTCACAAAATACTCCACCAGGTACACCACAATTAAATGGAGTATCTGAAAGGGAAAATCAAATATTTTTGGACATGGTTCGATCCATGATGAGTTTTACCGATCTTCCAATTTCATTCTGGGGTTATGCCCTAGAAGTGGCTGCGTATCTACTAAATAAGGTCCCTTCGAAATCCGTCCCCAAGACTCCATATGAGATGTGGACAGGGAGGAAACCTGGTCTTAAGCATGTTAAGATTTGGGGATGTCCAAATTATGTGAAAATGTTTCAAAATGATAAGATTGAGACAAGATCTGATAAGTGCACGTTTGTGGGATATCCTAAAGAAAATTTGGGATACTATTTCTACAATCCTACTGAGCAAAAAGATGTTTGTTGCGAAACACGCTGTCTTCTTGGAAAAGGAGTTTATCCTTGAAGGAGCTAGTGGGAGGTAAATAGATCTTGAAGAAATTCAAGAACCACAAACCACTATAGATCAATTGGATGAACCTATCCAAGTAGAGACACCTTCTGTACAACACCCTATTCGTAAATCTGAAAGAGTATCGAAGATACCTGAGAGGTACGAAGTCATCATAGAGGATGATGATGAGGTACACGTCATGAATGATGATGATCCATTGAATTACGAACAGGCTATGAGTAATTAAGACTTAGAGAAATGGTAAATGACCATAAAATTTAAAATGGATCTTTGAAACAATGCACAAGACCATTTGGATTTTACTTGTGATTGCAGCTTATTATTACTAGATCTGGCAAAATGGACGTGGAGACGTCCTTCCTCAAATATACATTATTAGAGGAGAATGTATGTATGATACATCCAGATGGATTTGTTTCAATGGTTGAAGCAAATCATATATATGAGCTACAACAATCCATTTATGGGTTGTAGCAAGCTTCTCAAAGATGGAACATTCATTTTGATGAGACAATCAAAAGCATTTGATTTTATCAAAAACGAGAATGAACCTTGTGTGTACAAAAGGGTTAGTGGGAGCACTGTTTCATTCCTTGTATTATATGTTAATGATTTATTACTGATAGGGAATGACATTCATATACTGCAATCGATCAAAATAAAGTTGTCTAAACATTCCTTCATGAATGATTTGGGTAGAACATCCTTTATTTGGGATATAAATCTGTATAGATAGATTTAAAAGGATGTTCAGCTTAACCCACGGAATGTATATTCATTAGATGCTAAAGGCGTTTAGCACGACAAACTCCAAAAAGGTGTCTCATGATGATGAGCCATGGAGTGTATCTCTCTAAACTTGTCCTCAATAAAAGAGAGATCGCATGAGTTACTATCATGTATGCAATGAAATATACGAGACTTAATGTTGATCAAACAGATTCTGGAGAAGATCATTGTAGGACAGTGATAAACTTCATAAAGTACTTAGTTGACACTAGGGATGTCATCATGACACATGATGGGTTTGAATTAAACTAGAGGACTAAACCGACTCAAGTTTTCAGACTGACCAAGACGATAACAAATCTTTTTTATGGTAAGCCGTTACCTTGAAAGGTGGTGCAGTGAAATGGAATGGTTCCAAACAGCAAAAGGTTGTTGGTTTAGTGACAAAGACAAAGTATATAACTGTAAGTGATGTTGCAAGTTGATGTTTCGAATGAAAAGTTCATTACAGAACTAGGAATAGTTCCTAAGTCTCATCTTGAATCCAAACATGTGTTGCGGCACTTTGATTAAAAAAATCATTGAAAGAAGAAACGTCACCTTGGAGAGTGTATACTCTCAAGACAACACTGCAGATCCATTTACTAAAGCTTTAACACAACAGCAGTTTGATTGTCACTTAGAGAAGATGGGTATGAGATACCATGACGGTTGGCTTTAGTGCAAGTAGGAGATTGAAAGTAGTATGCATACAAACCAATCATGTATGATGATAAAGCATATACTTTGGAGACGATCTTATTTATTTATTAATAAAAGTATTCACTTATTAAAGGCATTTAATTATCTACATGATGCTGTTTTTATAATATGTAAATAACCATAGTTTTAAGCAATGCTTTTAGAATCATGATGATGATCATGCTAATGAGATCAAAATTCTTAGAAAGCTTAAAACTAAAATAGTTCCCAATCATTGGATTACTAAAAATGGGATTAATAAATCCGGATAGATTGGTACATATGTTGCTTGCTCATTGGATGATGATGATTGATCTCATGATCATTTGTGACGAGACACTAAAGCAAGTATGTAGGTGCTTATTGGAGAATAAGTTCACTGAACGTGACTCGCTATGGAATACCTAATGGAGTTTTACTTGCCTGTCAATAGGAATTCCTAATGTGATAGTTGTACAACTGATCCTTGGACTTGAGATCATCATAGTATCTTGTATGTAATGAATTATACTTTGACTTATTCCTTAAAAACCCTTAGGGTATGTCAAAGGGTATGCTTGGGTATAATGAGTTACATATGGAGATAATGAATGATCAATAAAGAATCTACCACTTCTAGTAAAAGAAGAGATATATCATATGTGATTCGTTAAATGACAACCTAGTAGTCCTTGGCCAAGGCATAATGAAATTAGAAAGGAGTTTATAATTTGCATTATTTGGAGTTGTGCATTTTATGATCGAAATACATATAATTAAATAAAATAAGACTTGACAGTAATTTCATGTCTTATATTTAATTAGGACATTGTATGGTGGAAGGATTTAATTGTACGGTAACTATTTACTCACAAATTCTTTTATGATTATTGTTGAAATCTATATTATCTGAAAAGTCGTTGATCGCTAGGGAGGCTTATCATTAATGTAGAATAAATATTATTTATTTAAATAGATTATTAGTTTAATTTATTTATTTAAATAAGATTATAATTATTCTAATTGATTTATTCACAACCGGTTTAATACGGAAAACCTAAAGGGTCACACCATAAAAGGAAGAATAATTATTTAAGAAGGAAATGACATATTCGTAATAATGCAATAACTGTAATTAATTTAATCTATGGTGATAGAATAAATTAAATAGCTTAATATTTATTATTTAATATTTTAGAAATATTAAATATAAATTAATAAGAGGAGTCTTATTAATATTATTACAATTATTATTATTTTAATTTCTAAAGGAGTTTAAAAATTAATTTTATATTAGTACTCTCATTTATTCCTAATAAGATTAGGTGGCAAATTAATTAAATGAATTTAATTAATTAATCCCAATGTGGTGGGAATGTGACGCCCCCAAATTCCAGGACCGCCACTTGGTCTCTCGAATTCGGTTCATCACGTGCTCATGGTAATACATCACAATAATAATAATTAAATATCATACGATCACAGCGGAAAATCTATTCTAGAATAATTTACAATGATTTATTATAATTATTCCCCCAAGTCTCGCAACCTACAGTACTTAATAGATTACATAATAATATCAGTTAACGACTTATTACATAATCTAACTTAAGCTTAAACATAATCAAATCCAGTCTTACTACATCATCTTCATACAATATTAATATATTTAAAACATAACAGACATAAGCTAGTTGGTAGCTTTGCCCTTGCCCTTATCAACGCCCGAAGGTTCACCATGCTCTGCCTTAACTGAAATGTTTTAAGGAAAGCAAGAATGAGCACAAATTGCCCAGCAAGTAATATACAATAAGGGTCAGTAATAAGATTCTCAATTCTCGAAAGGGTATAACAAGATTTGATAGTTCAAGAATAACAAGAATATCAATAGTTCTCAATATCAGTCGCTAAGGACAGGATAATATCAATATGATTCAATAATAAGTCAATTCAAGATTTCAAATAATTGAATACTGAGTAGTCACTACGGACTATGAACTTCTACTAGAATTGACAGTAATAAACTGAAAATCCAACAAAAACAGGTACAACAGGTGATCAGCCTAAAGTACCCTTGTTATGCATAACAATCAACCATACTCAAGTGTGCACGTCGGTTCTCCGACAATTATATATTCCCTTCAAAGAAGGTTGTTCTTCTCAGTCAAATACAAGATCCCGCACCAATCAATTAGTTTGGGTCGCTTTTCAATAATATAAGTCTAGCCGAATCAAATGGCATAGACACTTTCACAATATTCAAGAACAATACTAAGTTCAACATGAATAATAGCTTTAATGAAATAAGAGTTCAAGTATGCTAATTCGATTCAACCGATTAAATAGGAAACTAGTTCGCAATACACAAGATAGGATACTTGCATAGTAAAAGAGTATAAGTTAGGAAACTTTCACAATCATAGATTTCCTTGCATAAAGTAAATGCGTCGGTTAGGATACTTGCACTTTAAAAGAGTGTAAGTAAGAGAACTTGCCTTTAGCGTAGTTTATCCACGAAAAGCAAATCAACACTTTCGAATTCCTATCGTAATACAGTTACGTATATATATGATATTCATTAGTCATATAATTTAACTTCACATTTTCTCTTTGAATATACGATCAACACATAAGCTAAGTTTTACCTAGCTACACAGTTATATAGAATATAATTTCTATCTTTAACGTTCCTTCTTTAGAGTTTAAACGCATTCTCATATTATATAAGATCTCAACAATTAGCAAACATGCTTGCATATTATTAATATCTCATAAGACCACAATCAATACTAAATATATTTTATTTTAGCAAGTTACGGCATCTCCTTAAGTTAACCGTCAAAATCGGGTTCAAGTAACATCATATAATATCACGTAGCATGTATTCATATTTAAAGGATACTTTACATGCTTGTATAACTTTTCCAAATCCAATCGTACATGGTATAGGTTCTTAAGTTAATACTTAAAGCCATTCAAGGACACGAACTCATATGGTCTAACATGGTCGCTTTTAAACACATAAGATATTCATATAACTTGTATTAGTCATGCTCATGAGTACTCGTATTGCATATATGTAGCTAGCATTGTTATTATCTTGAAAACATGCTTTGTTCATGCTAAACTTTAATCATGGCAACTAATCATGGTATATATACATGCATGACACATGAATGAGTCTAAGAGTACTATCACATGTGTTCATAAATGTCAAATTCTAATTCTCGTCATAACATACCAACGTTCACGTTCAAAGCTTATACTTTGTTAGTATAGTTCATTAATAAGGTCTATCATGTTCATGCTTCCTTATGAAACCCATATACACAAGTTAACATGCTTTTCATGTATTTCAAGGCCCTATAAACATGCTCGAAAAGTCAGAATGTATACATGGTTTTTACATGTCAATATCAACCTTCAAAACTTGTATTTTTGTTAGAAAGGTGCACTAGTTGGGTTCACATGTCCATATTATATCACGGAACCTATATACATAAGTTAGTATGCATTTCATGTGTTTCTAGGTCATACTAACATGTCTCGAAAGTCAGAATATTAACATGCTTCATATATGTTAACGTCGTTCATGAAACTTTAAGTTCGTTTTCAAACTATATGTCGTTTGGTTAACCATGCATGCTAATATACTAAAACATGCTCACATTGCCTCATTAGGTTTATATATAAGTATTAATCATGCTTTCATGCTTGTTTAAACAAAAATCAAACAATTAGTTCATAACAGTTTTGTTGCAGAATGCAGAAAACTGAACACAGAGGCTGGCGCTGCGGCGCGGCACAGCAGCTCACTACTGGCGCTGCGGCGCGAGTGGCGCTGCGTGCGGCGCTGCGGCGCGGGCTGCGGCGCGAGTGGCGCTGCGGCGCGGGCTGCGGCGCTGCGGCGTCGAGGCAGTTTTCTGCGGTTCTGACTGCAGCGAAATCCGACCAAAAACCTCCCATTTCATCGATTTCAACATACCCAAATGCTATTAGACTTGTTTAACTTACTAACACGTACATATATGCTTATATAATAGTCAATAGCAATTATCAATTCCCAATTTCATGAACACCAACTAATTTCACGATATTTGATGTTTTTACAGAAATCTCAGAACTGGAAACACCAAAAATGAAATTGAAGAGCAATGAAGCATATATAGTAATTCTAATCACATATATAAGTCCTTTAAACAACTAATTATTATTCTCAATTCACAAAACCATAACTTCCAACTGAAATCAAGAATTCACGAATAGAAATTTTGACAGAAAATGACAATGAAGATACGAAGAGGATTTATACCTCTGTAAATGATTTAAGCCTGCTGCTATCTCAATAACACTGATATATATATATATATGCTCTCTAGTCTCACTTAGCCAAAATGCTCAGCAAAAGAAATGTGAAGGAGATGAGGCTATATTTATAGAACTCCCATTATACAGACAAAGCAATTGTATCCCATATCAAACTAACGGATTATAGGAATGCATGAAGGTTATCAAAGGGTAGGTAATTAGTGGTTGGATTCATCATGAATCCCACTCCCTCCACAATCATGAGCTATGAAATGCTAGTTGCTGAGTTTGGGGAGAAGAAGAAGGAATAGGCCTTAGCTGTATGTCAAGCACGTGAAGAGCAAATGGGACACTTAAAATGAGACAATTGATTTAACTCCTCAGCATTTGCAAATACTACACTTGTATATACACACCATATACATATGTTATATATATATGTACTCTTAGGTTATAATTTAAATCACAATGTACTTCACATAATGTAATAAGTGTAATTTACACACATATAATCCAGGTACGTTTATCTTACTGATATAATACCATCGGATACTACCACATTACATTATATCATATATTATTAAATTGTATTACTCAACAATTATTTATAATAGATCCATGATACATTATTTTAATGTATATCCACACATCATTTGTCACCTACACATATCATAACATATAGTTACTATACATTTAATTCGTATGCTTGCACATATAATTTCTCATCTTATAATTTGAATATTAATTAATAATATACACATATCCTACATCCATCAATATAATTGTTAACCTCCATAACAATTTAATTAACCCTTATATGATTAATTATCACTTTGATATAAATCTTATTGTATTTATAAACACGTTGCTCATTATTATTAAGTTTCTTGCAATAATAATAATCACATATTGTTAATCGATCCTCATTAGTATTTTATAACAGTTAATTAATATTCTTCGATTAACAATTAATATAGATTAATTGTTCACTTAAATTAATATAATCATTCTTATATTACGCCACTGTGCCACACAAGGCAATCAACGAGTTTATCACAAACTCCACCAATTTCTCAATTATTATAATTATTCAATTATATATAATTGAATTAATTCATCTCATAACACAAAATCATTTATATTCAAATAAATTCTCATTTCCATTAATATATTTATTTAATAATATATGGAAATTCTCGGGTATTACATCCTCCCCCCCTTATAAAAATTCCGTCCCGGAATTGCTACAAGGTTACACAAATAGATGGGGATAGTCCCTCATCATCCTATCTTCTAACTCCCACGTTGCCTCCTCGACATCGTGGTTACGCCAAAGTACTTTTACAGATGAAATAACTTTATTTCTCAAAGTTTGTTCTTTCCTATCTAATATTTGGACAGGAATTTCTTCATACGCCAAGTTCTTCTCCACTTGAATGGGCTCGTAAGAAATCACGTGCTTGTAGTCGGCCTTGTACGGTCGCAACACGGAAATGTGGAACACGTTGTGGATATGCTCCAGTTCGGGTGGCAACGCAACTTTGTATGCCACTTCGCCCACTCGCTTCAGTATCTCGAACGGTCCTATGAATCTTGGACTCAATTTTCCTTTCTTGCCGAAACGGATTTTTCCCTTCCATGGAGATACCTTTAAGAATACGAAACTGCCGACTTTGAAGTCTCGGTCCTGCCGATGCAAATCTGCGTATTTCTTCTGGCGATCTTGAGCTGCTACAAGTCTGGCTCTTATCACTGTCACCACGTCTGCGGTTTGTTGAACTAACTCTGGTCCGAGTATTCGTCGTTCTCCGACTTCGTCCCAACATAACGGCGTTCTGCACTTTCTCCCGTAAAGAGCTTCGTACGGTGGCATGCCAATACTCGCATGGTAGCTATTATTATATGCGAATTCTACTAAGGGTAGGTGGTCGTCCCAATTTCCCTTAAAATCCATCACGCAAGTCCTAAGCATGTCTTCTAGCGTTTGTATTGTTCGCTCACTTTGTCCGTCTGTTTGAGGATGATAAGCTGTACTCAACCTCAACTGCGTCCCCATTCTTTCTTGCAAACTCTTCCAAAAATTGGACGTGAAGCGCGGATCTCGATCAGAGACAATTGACACCGGCACTCCATGTCGTGAAATAATTTCTTTTACATATAGGCTTGCTAATTGGTTCAAACTGTAGCGGATCTTGATTGGTAGAAAGTGTGCGGTCTTCGTTAGTCGATCCACGATAACCCAAATAGCATCATTGTGACAAACAAGATTTTTGTAATTTATTTTGAATATTTATTGAATTAAATAAATATTTTTGATGATTTAATTATTGAGTTAAATAATTAATTCATGAATTTGTGATAGATTAATTTAATTATATGTGTCACATTAGTTAAATTAATGTGGTGAATTTTTATATTCAAAGTATGTATTTAATTGAGCTTATTTGATTAATATATTAATTAATAAGCATAATGTTATTCTAATTAATTTAATAATTAATTAGAGATTTATGATTAGACATAATTAATAAATAAGAATTTTAATTATGTGACTATGTGATTTAATGTAGATTTATGCTATTTTATTTAATTGATTTAAATAGCATTATTTGATTTAATTGGGTGTGACATTAATTAACTATATTATAATAAATTAATTAAAATAAATGAGAAGGGATTCCTTAAGCTAGCCAAACAAGGCCTTAAGGGGAGTTGGTCAGTTAACCCACTAAGGGACCAACTGACAACCACTCACCCATTATATATTATACGTATTATACTTATATACATATATACTATATCAATTCATATATTCATATCAGAGGAAATAAAAACTTAGAGAGTCAGAGAGAATTTTGAGAGAAAAGATTGAGGGGGAAGAATTTGAGAAATTTATATCATCATCCTTGAATCATCTTCACCAACTAGCAAGGGTAAATTCAGTTATATTAAGTTTTAAGCTTTCTATTTTTACGTACTTTGAAGTTCTCTGTAATCGTCAATTTTGAATCATTGTTGGTTATATGGTTTTATATGGGTTAAATTATGTTTATAACATGTTTTATACCATGTATACATAAATCACAGTGATCAATTTTATGTAATTACGTCTTAATTAAGTTTTCAAAACTTCCATTAACGTACTTTGAAGTTTTCTGTAAAAGACTAAATTGATGACTTGTTCATGATATGGCTATATATATATTAATTGATGTCCATAACATATTATATGCCATATATGCATAACTTTCAGTGATCACACCATGGAATTTTGTTGATAATTGGGTTTTCAAAAGTTACAGAGTGTAAAAATTGTACGTATGGCCCATATGGCCCTTACGTACAAAATTTACACACCTTATGCGTTTATTTAACTTAAATTAACACTTGAATGTGATTGTGTACATTTAAACGAACAAAATGGAAGTTAAACGAACGGATTCGGTGTTATAACGAATCCGTAACGTTGAATTCTTGTTTTCTTTCAAAACTTTATAAAATGTTGAAAATAGTGAAATTAAATGTTGTGATTTGTGTAATTTCGTGATTTAAAGTGTTAAAAGCATGCTTAGAACATGGTATGATGTTTCTGTAAATTCCATATCTTATGGGTAGCCTTAAATTCATTACGTTAGTTTAATTTGGATTTATTTGGGTTGCTCTGTGTGTCATTCGCGAACTGGAAATCTGGGTCTGCGTTGCCGCGCGGCCGCGCTGGTCCCAAGGGTAACTGGCGCGCGGCCGCGCCCCTTGCAGAAATTTGAAATTTTTTTTTTGCTAAGTGTTCGTGTGTTCTAAGAGGTGGTTTAAAACCTAATGTAATGAACATAAAGATATGCTAAACATATAATAAGAGGTTAATAACTTATATTACGTGAGTAATTAATAAGTTAATTACATGACTTGAATCGTTAATTGTATAGTCCAATAACGTGCTCAAGACCGATGTGTGTGATTCGATACGTATATCGAGTTATTGATTAATTTGTATTGTGAACGTATTGATGTGTAGGGTTTAATAAAGAACGTGAATTATAATTGTAGCTTGTGCAAGAGGCAAGTATCCTATCCCTAATTTATTGATTTAGCAAGTTCCCTAAATTCTAATTTATTCATTTATTAAGCCTTAGACTTGTGTTTCTATATCGAGTAAGCTCGTGTTTTTAATTGTTCAAGTTCGAAATTCATATTACATATTGTAACTCTTTTAAAAGCATGATTCAGTGATACAATACTTATTCGATTGTATACTCTTGAGATTTATTATTCAAGTTGAATATCGATGTTATTGTTGAACCTTATAGGACTAGTGAACCCTTATTGATTCGACTAGTCCATAGTTGATGAACGTTCTAAATTCCAAAATACTTATTGAGCTTATCCAAACCAAACTTCCTTTGGTGCGGACTCTGATGTCAAAACTGAGATGAACAACCCTGTAAAAGGGGATTATTTACGCTTTAGCGTTGAGATATTGTGCACAATATGGTACTAAGGGCTGATCCCCCTAAGTACGAGAAGTAGAGTCCATAGTCTTATGACTGTTAAAGGTTTTAAGTATAAACACTTTACAACCTAGGACATAGTTCAAGGTCTTATGACCCTCAGATGATATTTTGATTCCTGTTATTTATCCTCGAGTCAAAAGTTGAGTTTCTTTATTCAGATGTCCTTGATTCACTCGCATGTTATTATATTGTTGTCATATTATTATACTTGTGGGCAACCGTGCTCACTCTTGCGTAATAATAACATTGCAGTTAAGAACGAAAGGTCTGACGAGCCTTCTTCTAGCAAAGGCAAGGGCAAAGTCAACAAGTGATGAAGACTTGTTGTTTATTTTATGTGTTTATGTTTCAGACTTATGTTAAAGTTGTGTAAAACTTATTTAATTAGTTATATTTCCGCATTTGATATTTAAGGTTAAGTACGACCTGGGATTGATGTATTTCTTTTCAGATGTTGTAACCCCACAAGGGGAGGATTATTTCTATTTATTTCATGGTTTGCATTTACTATGGGTAGATAGATAGATGATATTTGTACAGTGAACACCAAGTCCCGTGGAAATTGAAGTACCCGGATTTGGGGGTGTCACAGGTTGGTATCAGAGCTGTAGGTTATGAACCTTAGGTGGGGAAAAACCTTAGGACAGTAGCCTTTTTAGAGATCGAGAACATAGTAATGATAACTCTTATCGAGTTCTAAGAAAGATAATAACTTACCTTATGTGCTACGTGTTTATACTTATATATTCGAGTCTCGATTAGCATCACGTAATTACTAAAACTTAAAATTTTATTTGTCAGGATGACGAATGCTGGAGAACCTAGTCAGTCCAGGGACCTTGTACCCCTAGAGGCTAGAGAGGAGGAGCCCCGAGATATCCACGTAGTTTGGGAGCAGTTAGTCCGACGAGAGCCATCACCCTTGATCACAGTCATTGGTCAGGAGATTGTGCCGGTGTCTAATTCAGAGGAGGACTCTGAGGAAGACCCTGAGGAGATTGAAGTTCAGGCTGAGGCAGCTGAAGAGGAGGAG